>OX422207.1:76283175-81083175 GCA_949130495.1 Sambucus nigra | reverse complement strand
AATTTGCCAAACTCAAATAAGGATTATTTTGATTATGGAGTCATTGCTAAGAATTAGCAACATGCTCCTTTACCTGAAGGAGAGGTGTATGATGGGTCAGGTGCCCTCAAGTTGGTCATAGCATAGGTTGTTTAATTTATTGTTGTACTCCTCTGTTTTTGTTTACCAGTTGTTTGATGATATGTTAATCCATAATTTCTTGTTTTATTTCTTGTGTTGCACAGTTGAAAGCAAGAAGAAGTGTCCTAAAGAAGAGGACATCAAAATTAAAGAACTGAAATTCCTTTGGAACATTCACCAGAGGATTGGTGAGGAACACCCAAGAGTTGCCTCATATCTGTTGCAATATAGGAGCTCTATAACATCTTTTGTTGCTCGGCCCACCACTTCTACGGATGCTGTTCCAATCAATCTTGAGGAAGAACCAGTCCCTACTTCCTCTGCTGAAGAATCTGCTGGTGCAGAAAAAGATTTGGGGACTTCTTCCTCTTTCGAGTCTTTGGACATTTCAGCTATTCCCTCTTCTCCACTTGCTGCCATGGGAAAGAAGAAGATCAAGGGGTTTTGTCTCCAACTGCCAAGAGAGCTGCCGAGAAGGGTAGCAAAGTTGGGGATGCCAAGAAGCAAGACAGGGCATCCAAGGCTACTAATGCAGAGAAGGTTCCTCAGGTCATTACTTCTGAGGAAATAAATGTGGCTGCTCCTCAACTCAAGAGGATAAGGAAAGGCTTGCCCGAGAGGCAAGTTGAGAAAAGTTTTGTCGACCAGAAGTTGGTCGAGAAAATTTAGGAGGATTTGACTGTTGCTGGGTCATCCTCTGTTGCCATTCATCCTAGTGTTGCCAGGAAATTAATTAAGGCCGGTACTCGCTCTGCTGACAGAATAACTCTTGCCCCTCTGCCGAGACTGAAATTGACAGAAAATGCTTGCCAAAGTTTGGCAATGGTAAGCTTTTCTTCTTTATTAATTGCCTCTTGCTATTTTATTACCTTATGATCAGTTGTTGCCCTTTTATACAGTTTTTAGCAAATTTCGATCAAATGCTGAAGGACGAGCAAATTCATTCTTCTTGTGGAGAAGTTGAAGAGGCCCTTGAGGGTTTGAAAAAGTCTGTTGATGCTTCAAGGCAGTTGTTAGAGTCCAAGCAGAAGACTTGGGATGCTGAGCTTAGTGGTGGACAAAAAAAAGACCGACCCGATTGACCCGATTGGACCGAACCGGACCGGACCCACATATATAGGCTTTTTTATAAATCGGTCCTAATTCGGTCCTAATTTAAGAGACCCAAATATTTTCGGTTCAGTCTAAAATGTACATTTTAAATTCAGTCTTAGGACCGGACCGTTTATTTAATATTATATAATATATATTAATTTTATATAGATATATTATATATGTTATTAGTAAATAACTAAACCACAGATAGGCATGCACGGTCACTTTCCCCTCTCCCTTTCGTTTCTTCTCTCCTTTCTTCTCTTTGTCTCACTTTCCTTTCTCTCTCTCTCAACGACGTCAGCACCATAAACAATGGCCGGGACGTCAGATCCGACCCTCCTCAACTCCCCAGCAACTCTGTCGGTGCCGACGACGACGATTCATCATCCTACGGCTACGGTATTTTTCTTAACTCCCCAACAGCTGTTGATTGTTGTTGTGATTTTGTTCTGGTATAAACCCCAACTGATATAAAACCCAACATGTTTAGATCCAATATTTAGAGGTATCTCAACAAATCAATTAAAATCCAATATGATTTTGTTGTGATTTTTTTTTTGGTATAAAAAAACCCAACTAGTATGGTACCGTATAAAACCCAATTGGTATAAAACGGTTTTGGTACTGTATGAAGATTAAAACCCAACTGGTACCGTATCAAGATTAAAACCTAACATGTTTAGTCTAAATTGCTGAAATAGAGTATAAAGGAACACAACCGAACATGGTAAATCGCTGAAATTGTTTATGCACAAAATTCGCTGAAATTGATATCTCAGACCCAATATTAGAGGTATCTCAGACCTCAGTAGATCAGATAAGGACTTTAATGAATGGTATGGGATTTAGAGGTATCCAAATATTTTCTTGTGTTATATTTTTCGGTTTGGTTTTGAAATATTTTCATACTGTTACAATTTTTTATTGAAAACAAAGTAAAGAAATGTAAATGTGGACCGATTATTAACCGAACCAGACCGAAAATAGCCTAGACCGAATAAATAGGCTAAACTGATTAAATCATTCTGAATTCGGTCTTCTCAAATATAGGAGCGAATAATTCGGTCCGGCACTTAAAATGGCCAAAAATCGGACCAGACCAGACCGCGCCCACCCCTAGCTGAGCTGCAAAAGGCTGTTAATAAGGCCACTCTTGCTAAGGAAAAACTGGTCACTGCTGAGACTAGTTTGACAGTTGCTGAAGGAAAGTTGGCCACTGTTAAGGCCAATTTATCATCTGTTGAGAATAAGGCCAAGTTGGCCGAGGAAAATTAGTTGCCAATCAAGGTCTCCTGAAGTCTGCTGAGGAGAAAGTTGTTGGTCTGTCTTTTAAGTTGGTCGTAGAGAAGGCCAAAATAAGAAGCTTA
The DNA here is from genome assembly GCA_949130495.1 of Sambucus nigra. Lineage (NCBI taxonomy): Eukaryota > Viridiplantae > Streptophyta > Magnoliopsida > Dipsacales > Adoxaceae > Sambucus > Sambucus nigra. The sequence goes on along the minus strand of OX422207.1, from coordinate 81,080,590 downwards.
AGGAGGACTCATTCAACAAGGGTTGGGACAAAGCATTTCAAGCGGCCTCTGCTCAGATTGAATTCGTGAGGAAGAGGTCTTTCAAGTATGGCTGGTCGGAGGCACCCTAGCAGAGTCCGAATTGTTTTTGAGGCATGATCCAGGCTCTCCTCCTAACTTGGAGGAAGAGTTTGATGATAAAGAAGGATCTGGGGAATCTTCCCTTCAACCTACTAGGTCTGCTTTAAAGACCATTGACGAAGTTGCCCCCTTCGCCGACCAGCCTTCTGAAAGCAATGTCCAGGACAAGGAGAAGGTTTAACTCCTTGTTCTTTTCTCTTTATGTTTCTCTGCTTTGTAATAGGACCCACAGTTTCACAATTTGTAACATCTTTTCGGTTATCAATGAAAACATTTCTTCTTTTTAGTTATATGTATTGTGCTTATTATACTTTTTGTTTTTCTTGCTTGGTTGAATGAACTTTTATGCTTGTGTCATTTTTGCTCAGTAATCGTACTTGTTTACTTACACTTGCAATTTTCAGTTTGATGCTCGAAAGCAGGCAATAGTTTCTGCTGAATCCGACCTACTCAAGCGGAGTAGAAGTCTTTTGGGAGCTGGCCATGTTCGTTTAACTGAAGAAGATTTGGTCGGCTTGTTTGAACCAGAAGCATCCAATCAAGTAAAAAAATCATACATTCACCTCCACTGTAGCAAATAATGCAGCTTATTATGAAATTATTGAAGATCTACAGGAAGATCACAAATATAATTTGGCTTCACTTCATGCTGACTATGAAGCTAAATACAAAGCTTTGAGTGAAGGTTGGGGCTTTAAGAAGAAGTTGGAAAAATATGCTTCCATGTACAGAAGAAAAGAATTGTTGTTGAGCCGAGAAATAGATGAGGCTAGGAAAATTGCCAAGCTCCTGGAGGAGGAAAATAATAAACTCCGGAATGAGTTGGATACTTTGAAACAGTCTTCTGCGAGTGGTGCCGATGAAGGAGCGTCCTTTTTGGAGAATGAGAATGCCAGGCTGATGAAGGAACTTGAAGCTCTGAAGAAAACTAAGCCCGGACAAACTTCCAGACAGCAAAGGACGAGCCGACCAACGGTTGATGAGGCCAAGACCAAGAAAACATTAGCCGACCAAGTTGCCCAGCTGAAAGCAAAGAGTCAAGCTATTGTTGATTTGTCTACAAAGTTGGAAGCTATGGATAAGGCCATTACTGACCAATCTGTGCAGTTGAAGGTGAAAAGTGATGTTTTGAAGAAACTTCAACATCAAGTTGAAAGGTTAACCTTTCAATTTCACAAACAACCCCGAGAGGTGTGGATGGAAGGCTACAATAAAGCTCTTGGCCATGTAGATGATCACCTTGCCCAAAGTCACCGTGAAGGTTATAAGTGGGGGTGAACCAACTTCTTGACTTTGCTGAAAGATGATCGTAACAGCAAGCTTTGGTACTGGAATGAGCCTGGTTTGCTAGATTGTGATGATCCTCATTTTACGTTGGACGTATCATAGATCCCTGTTAATGCTATTCCCCAGTGCTTGATCACCAAATATTTGGGAGATTATGGTTTGCATGATGCTCTTAAGATAATTCGTCCTCCTCCTTTGATTAATGCGCCGACCAGCAGTAACAGGAGAATGTTAAGAGATTTCAACTTTATTACCTCTCCTTATACTTTGGATGATCCTCTTGCTAGAATGGAAAGAGTGCAGCCTACTTTCAAAGCTCAAGGAAAGCGTCCAGTTGAATAATTTACCTATATTTTGTTATTCATTTGAATGTAATACAATTAATATTTCAATATGAATCCATATTTTTGTGTTGTCAATTCTTGAAATTTAATTAATCAGTCAAGTAAATAATTATCTAATGAATTATTAAACCATGATTGTAATGCCATAGATTCTACTAATGCAATTAGATTAAACTATAAATAGCTTTATTGATCCAAGTTCAGCATTAGTTATCAGTGGTGACCAAGTGTATGAGGAATATATGTGTGTATTCCAATGATTAGGAATGTTTACATGTCTTCCTGCATTTAACTTAGTCGGGTGAAACTTGTTTGTAACTGTTTTAGTTATATACGAAGTTTTACAGACTTCTTGTTCTTGACTTGTCAAAGACGAAGTCATACACGAAGTAAATTATTTTGGCCGACCAAGTATGTTATGATTGTATTCCTGTATTTATCTTCATCGAGCAATACTTCTTATTCGTGACTTGTTAATACAGAGTCATACACGAAGTAATGATTACTTCTTGTTCATGACTTGTACGTACGAAGTCCTACATGAAGTTTAATCTGGGGCGAAATTGTGCCTTAAGCTATTAATGTATCTTGAATTTGATAAATTCAACCTGATTAAGTATGTTCTGCTGCTGATCGACAGATAAGTTCAACCTGATTAAGTATGTATGTGCTGTTGATCGGCAAGAGTTGAAGAACAAGAGACATTTTTACTCGTTGTTTCTGGGTGATGTATATCACCGTACCCCGAAAAAAAATCGAAAAATTAAAGGGACTGAAATCAAAATTTTATTGAAACTGAACATAAAGCAAAAGAAATACAATTATGGCAATCTCTTGAATCATTGATAATACTTTCGGAGGTGCTCGGAATTCCAGGGGTTTTTGAATTCTTCTCCTTCCAAAGTCTCAAGCCGATGTCCCTGGTCAAATGACTGCAGAAATGTGATATGGGTCATGCCAATTAGCCTCAAGCTTGTTGTTCTTCTGGATGACCTTCTTAAGGACATAGTCGCCCTCTTTTAGATTTGTCGGCTTGACCCTTTTATTGTAGAAGCGCGCGATCCTGTGTTGGTACGCAGCATTTCTCAGAGCGGCATCTTCTCGGACTTCCTCTAAAATATCTAGATCCAATCGTCTCATCAAGTCACTGGTTGGAGAATCAAAATTCAGAATCCTGTGAGTTGGTAGGCCTATCTCGGCTGGCACCATGGCTTCAGTCCCAAATGCAAGCATGTAAGGTATCTCTCCACTTATTGTTCTCGGTGTTGTTCTGTACGCGCAAAGAACAGAATGCAATTCATTAATCCAGTTGCCCTTAGCAGCAACAAACCTCTTTTTAAGTCTGTTGAGCAAATTTTTATTTGTCACTTCGGTTTGACCATTACTTTGAGGATGGCCTGGTGCAGAATAGAGTTTCTAGATTTTGGACTGGACACAATATGCTTCAAACTCATCGTTGTCAAATTGGGTTCCATGGTCTACAATAAAGGCATAGGGCAGCCCATATCTACATATGATGCTCTTCCAAATGAATTGATACACCTTCTCATAAGGCATTTCAATCAATGGCTCAGCTTCCACCCATTTGGTGAAATAATCAACAGCAACTTCATAGTATTTGAACCTGCCTTTGGTGGTCAGCAGTGGTCCAACCAAGTCAATTCCCCAGATAAGCGAAGGGACAAGACGAAGTTACTAGTGCTAGAGCAGCATTGGGTGCTTTATGAATGACGGAGAACTTCTGGAATTTGTCACAATTTCTTGCGAAAGCCTTACAATCTGCCCTCATAGTCGGCCAATAATATCCCTAAATATTGATTCTTTTGGAGCAGTGATCGACTAACTGAATGTGCTCCACAAGAACCTTCGTGCACCTCTTTAATCAAATTTCCCACTTCTAATGGATGAACACGGCGTAGTAAGGACATTATTAATCCCCTTCGGTACAAAACCCCTTTATCCAACACATATCTTGCTGCTTTATAACGAAACTTTTTGGCTTCTTTAGGATCAGGTGGTAGTATTCCATCTTCAATATAGGCCTTGACTGGGTCCATCCAAGAACGTCCCAAATCTTCAGTAATGAAATTAACCATTAAATCCTCATCAATGCTCCGATTCGCCAAGATTTCTATTGGAATTGTTCTCCTGAGGTCAACTCTTGTTGCTGAAGCTAGCCGAGCAAGGGCATCAACTCGAGTGTTAGCTATTCTTGAGATTCTGTTCATTTGTATGGCTGGAAACTTGCCAATAACTTCCATGGCTTTAATAAGGTATATGGCCATTAACTCTCCTTTGACTCCATATAAATGAAGCACTTGGTTGACCACTAGCTGTGAATCACTGTGCGCCACTACTTGCTCGATGCCTACTGAATGGGCCAAATCTAGGCCAACTATCAAAGCTTCATACTCTGCCTCATTGTTTAACGCTTTAAATTGAAACCTAAGCGCATACTCAACATCAATATTATCAGGAGTATAGAGTACTATACCTGCTCCACTTCCAATCGCGCACGAATATCCATTTACATATAGATTCCACATCGGGATGTCGTTATGAAAGCTTTATGTTAACAATACTCTATGGTAGAATGTCTTCTTACTCTCCTCTGTATATTTCTAAGACATTTCCTGAGTTTTGGATGATTCAAGTTGATCGGCAGCAGTTTCAGAGTTAAGCTCTCTTCCTTAGAAGTCTGCTAAGCAGGCAAGTTTTGTTGGTCAGGAACCTCTGGATAGGTGAACTCAGCAATGACATCTGCCAAAGCTTGGCCTTTTAACGAGGACCTTGATTCATACACAATATCATATCCTCCCAGTTCTACTGCCCAATACATCAATCTTCCTGACTTCTCAGGCTTGTTGAGCGCTTGCCGGAGAGGTAGATCAGTATGCACAATTATAGTATGTGTTTGGAAATAGGGTTTCATGCGCCTGGAGGCCTCAATGAGTGCTAAGGCCAACTTTTTCAAGAACCCTGATCTCGGTTCCCCTGAATGCTTTGCTGGTGTAGTAAATTGGTTTTTGGATCCCATTATCCAACCGAACCAAGACCGAGCTAACTGCAGACTCAGAAACAGTTAAGTATAAGTACAACTTTTCTCCCAAAACAGGTCGGGATAGTAAAGGTGGCGAGCCCAGATACTTCTTTTATTCTTAGAACGCTTCTTCACATTCTGCATTCCACTCAAAAGTCTTCCTCAACACCTTGAAGAACGGCAAGCATCTACCTGTTGCCCAGGAAACAAATCTGTTTAAAGCTGCCACTTTACCAGTAAGCCGTTGTACATCTTTCTTGCAAATCAGTGGCTGCATCTCTATCAAAGCTTTTATCTTTGCTGGATTAGCTTCAATTCTCCTTTGATTAACTATGAAACCGAGAAACATTCCTTCCTGCACTCCGAACACGCACTTGGTTGGATTCAGTTTCATCTGATGCTTTTCCAACTGGTCAAAAGTCTGACTGAGGTCGCTGATATGATCTGAGGCTTTCTTGCTTTTTGTTAACATATCATCCACATAAACTTCCATATTCTTGCCTATTTTCTCTTCAAATACTTTGTTCACCAACCGCTAGTACATCGCTCCAGCGTTTTTAAGCTCAAAGGGCATTACGTTGTAGCAATAAATTCCTCGGCTGGTGATGAAAGTTGTGCTTCCCCTCTTCTAGTTTCATCTTTATCTAGTTATACCAAGAATAAGCATCCATGAAGCTCAAAAGCTTATGTCCTGATGTAGCATCTACCAATTGAATGATTCTAGGCAAGGGAAAGTGGTCTTTTGGGCAGGCTTTATTTCGATCGGTAAAATCCACACACATCCTCCACTAATCATTGTTCTTTTTGACCATCACAACATTGGTCAACCAGGCTAGATACTTAACATCTTCAATAAATTGGACTTTTTGAAGTTTCTCCACTTCTTCCTGAATAGGTTGATTTTTCTCCGGACTAAAAACCTTGTGTCTCTGCTTGATCGGCTTGGCATCCTTATTGATATTGAGCTCATGACAGAGGAAGTTGGGGTCAATCCCAAGCATATCTTCATGGCTCCAAGCAAATACATTTTTCCGCTGCCTCAGGAACATAATCAATTCCTGTTTAAGGATTGGATCCAGTGTTGAGCCAATCTGCGTAGTCCTCTCTGGCTTGTCGTCGTCCAGGACAATGCTTTCAGTAGCTTCCACAATCTGCCCTTTGCCTAACTCCGTCTCATCTCGGGGATCTAAAGTTTCAACTTCAGAATCACTATTGGGCTCGGTGGTATATACCTGATAAGTGGTGGTCTTCTTCTTTAAATCAATCAAGTCTTCTTGCTCGGCTGAGTAATAACACTCTCTGGCCACCTTTTGGTCACCTTTTACAACACCAACCCCAAAATGAGTTTGAAATTTCAAACATTGATGGACTGTTGATGGTACAGCTTCAAACTTCTTCAATCCTACCTTGCTGAGGATCACATTATAAGCAGATTGTACATTTTTATTCATCACAAAAAAGCGTATTTTCTCCGTGCAGCTTGTCGGCCATGTGCCGAACAACAATACTAACTTGATTGTGCCCAGTGGGTAAACTTTTTCACCCACAAAACCTATTAATGGCCTGTGGTAAGGTTCCAGTTGGTTGAATTTCAAGTCTAAACTCTGAAAACATGGGTAAAATATTATATCTGCCGAGCTCCCATTATCAATCAAAACCCTGGCGATGACGGCATCCTGAATTCTGAACTTGACAACCAATGGGTCATCATGGGGGTAGAGTACCCCAGAGAGGTCGTTCTTGGAAAAGCTGATCACCAGTTTGTCTTTATTGACCTTCCTGGGCCGATCATCTTCGTTCAGATTGATTCTCTGGATATAAGAGCAGGTTTGCGCTTTATTTTGGGTAGTCTTTTCTCCCGGCAGTGTGATATATCCATCCTGCATCACCACCTGTAATTACATGACAATCAAATGAACCAAAACTGATCATAACTACCTCACGTTCTGGTTGCTTAAGCTTCTTCGGCAGGTCGGGATCATCTTCATAACCATCTTCATGGGTTTCTCTTCATGTCATCTCTGGGCTTGCATGGAGAATTTGACCTTCCCCTTGCTTCTCTGCCTTCTTGCCGATCAACAAACTTGTTCAGTTTTTCTCGACGAATAAGAGATTCCACTTCATTATTCAAAGCGATACAGTTATCTGTTGTATGGCCATGATCCTTATGGAACTCACAATGTTTAAATTTGTCCCTCTTGTTAGGAGGTGCCCTCAATCTTTCAAGCCATCACAAATCCTTATTGTGTTTGATTTCCTCTAGGATATGATGAATGCTAATAGTCAGTGGAGTATAAGTTCCATACTTTTTAAGCTTGTCATCCTTTTTTGACTTCCGATCCTTCTGCTCCTTATGATCTTTCTTATCAGGCTTAGCGGTTGGACTCTGTTTTGCGGCCATTGCTTCCTCAACGTTCATTATATTTCCTGCCTTAACCATGAGTTCAGACATGGTTTTAAGAGGATCTTTGGCCAGAGCATAATACAGTTTCTCGGGAAGCAATCCACTCATTAGAGCAGTGATGGTTGTTTTCTCTTCATAGTCAACCACTTCTAATTTCTCGTTAAAACGAGTGATATACTCCCTAGTTGTTTCCCCTACTCGTTGCTTACAGTCAAGAGATGGGCTACTCTTTTTACTGGCTTAGCCCCAAAACAAAAGTTGCTGATGAACAGCTCATCAAGCTGGATGAAGTTGGCAATTTCTCCTCGGAGCAATTTATTGTACCATATTTGGGCAGAATCTGTAATGGTACGTGAAAATGCTCTACATCTCATCGCATCAGGGACTAAATAAATGTCAGTTGAAGCTTGATATTGTTCAATGTGCAAAACTGGATCAGTTTTGCCATCATATTTTGGGGTGACCACAGGGGTTTTAAACTTAGATGGAGTTGGAAAATCAACGATTGTCTGAATGAAGGGAGACCCTTTAACAAAATTCCTCTGCACGGGATTCTTTGCTTTGGCCATTTCTCTTAGCCGATCTTCTAATCGCTGGATTGACCCTTTTCATGACGGATTGCCTACATCAATTTTGTGCGAAGCAGCTCGACTGTCCCAACCTTGTGTTTGTGCTGAGCTCTCTTACTGAGAAGTATGCTCGGCGTGTACAAATCGTCGGACGCTTGATCTTGACCTGACTAAGGCTTCACGATAGTCGGCTGAATACTGTGTGGTTTTGGATAATGCCCTAGGAAGGTTCCTGTTTGCTCAGGGTCCTTAACGATCAAAAGGCGAAGCTCTACTCAATCTTTCTAAGACGCTTGGCCTTTCAGGAGAGAAAGAATGTGCGTCATAGAACTCTGTTGCTCTAACCGATGAACTGACTCGTAGGTGATAAGTCCTATCATGAGATGAAAATAGCTATGTAGGCTATGTCTAGGAGGTGGAGGCGGCATCTCTCTCTTTGGTGAAGGATTTGCTTGCTGCCTGGATAGGGGTGGAGATCTGGCTTGTATTGACTGTGCCAATTATCGCATTGTTTCCTGCATAGCATCTTGACCCCTGGCATACTGGCAATTATCCCATTTAGGTCGGCTGTTGTAGGCGGAGCAGATGGAACGGTTGGGTTGCCTTCCTTCCTGGCACTGGGCTCTGGATCATTCATTTTTCATTGAGCAAGGATATACGAGATTGAGAACGGCAATTAGACACACGTTCCCACAGATGGCGCCAATCTATTGATGTCAAAAAATAGACTATGTCTAATTTTCTAATCACAGATAAAATATATGATTGCAATGAAATAAGTAAATAAAAGATAGAGTTTTAAAATGGTTCGGCTGTGTAAGAAAGCATACGTCCACTGTTATTGTATTGATTTCAGAGGTTACAGAAAGCTGGGTACCTTTATTAATAAGAATATCCTAGAATCCGTTATCTCTTGCCTTTGATGAAAGGAATACAATGTATTTATAGTGACCCGCAGATCAAGGGTCGGAATGCCTTTATATATTTAAGCATTTACACCTGTACATAATGAATGTGACTGTTGGTTATACTTCCCGTGTGGTAGCTTTTCATTTATATTGGTGGTCTGCATTCTTCACGTTGGTCGACATGCTTGCCAAGTGGTCCACTTCTGATTTGTCCACGCAAGTAGATAATTTTGGGTATCAGCACCCCCTTCCCCCAAAAATAGAATTCTACCATTTCAATTCAAAGGCTTAAAAGGCCACTTTTACCTAATTCAGACAATACATTCTAGTTTTAATCGAAGAAAACTTTTGACCTCTAATTCTGATAAATGTAATACACAAACAAGGGAAAAAGCTAATTTACAAGCACAATAAAGGCAATGAATGACATACTCAAAGCCAGTGTTCTAAAATGCGTGCCTCGACGCGCCTAGGCGTGAAGCTTTTTAAAAACGCTCTGCATAAGGCATAGGCATGGCAAAAGTCGCGGTCAACGGCCCACGCACACTAGACAAGGTAAGGGGTGAAAAGGCACGGCAAGGCGCGCCTTTTTTTTTAATTTAAGTTAGAAGTCTTTTTTTCTTATCAAAAGCCATTAAACAAACAAAACAAAACCCGTCCAACCAACTTGGTATAGTATTGATTCTACTTCATGATGTTCATGATGTTTATGCTTATAATTTTTCTTATTCTACTTCATGATGTTTCTGCTTACATTTTTTTTCTTTTTCTGCTGTAGTTTTTTTGGTTCCACTTGAGTTTTTTTTTTCTTTGTTAGAGGGATGATGTTTTGCTTATTTTTTTGGTTCAGCTTATGTTTTTTTTTCTTCTTCTGTTATATTTGAAATATATTGTTTACTAACTTATATTATATTGTACTTGATTATTTAATATTATATTTGAAATATATTATATTGAAATATATAATACAATATTTTATTGCATTACCATTATATTTAAAATATATTATTTACTAACTTATTTTGTTACTAACATATATTGAAATATATTGTTTACTAACTTATATCATTGTCGAAACCTGCAAATAATAAAAAATAAAAATAAAAAACTTATAATATATTATATTATATTTGATTATATTATGGAGCATGCATATGGGAAAAAGGGTTGCCAAATATACGGATATATTTTTAAATTTCAAAGTATGTATTATTTTATAGTTTTACCAGCATTAGTATAATTAAAAAATATATAAAAAAAAAAGGGAAAACACCTAGGCTCCTAAGGCTTGAGGCTTGACTTCCATGCCTCGACTACGACTCGCACCGTTTAGAACCTTGCTCAAAGCATAAAATAATCGTTTATTTTTAACCACATTTTCATCCAGTTCTCAGCCAATTTCAAGATAGCTGCTTAGATGACACTATTAGTTGTTTATCTGAACAATGAAAGTTATACTGTTACCAACTAAACAATATGAAATAGCATATCACCATGAAGATCACAATTTCTCGTCTAACTTTTTGTTCTTTCACTCACAAAGATAATTAGAAAATAAATGGTACGAATATCTCACTTGCAATATCAGGGTCTTTACGGAAATCTTCAAGCTGCCTTTTGAGTTCCCCTTCACTTGAAATGAGCCTCTCTGCAGCCTATGAAGAGAATAAAGGAGAACTTGTGACATAGGCCCAGGGAAAAGGAGAAGAATTCTGCACCTTTCAGAGCAGATCAATGCAATTTGTCTAGTAAATATGATACGATAGAAAGGAAACACTCCAATCACAACATTACACCATATAAGAAAGATAGTTTCCCGAAAAATGATATGTTATGTCCAAATTCTTGATATTTCCACTTGATCATCCAGTAAACCATAAATTAAGAATTGCTAAAGAATGAAAACATATATTATAAAAGAGAAAAAGACTTGGTGTTTTAATTTTGTGTTGGGCTTTCACCTTTGGGCATTGTATTCCCCCCCCCCCCCCCCCCCCCTTTTTTAAATAAATAAAAAAGAGTTCCTTTTTCTAGTAGGGTCTCGAAACTTTTTAATCTAGAATTTACCCAACAAAACTGATATACAATAATAAAGAGAGTTCTTTGCTAGATGACTGACCTTAGCATTTTTTAACAGGAAGGGTAATGCAATAAAGAATATATTCTTATTTCAGCACCTCTAATTTTGTTGTCCTGCTGTATCTTTAACAGGAGCAACTCCCAATACCACATTATAGGCAAGAAACTATCAACAGCTCCATGTAAGAATTATAGGAGGTGTCACAGACTAAGGGTGAACTATTTTTCTTTACTTCCATTCACCAGCGGCAGCACCTCTTCCTCTCACCAGCGACAATTCCTCCTCTTATTAACGGCACCTCCTCCTCTATTCTCACAATACACATCTCTCTCCAATGTGTGTGGTTCATAAATTTGGATCACTGGATCTGATATTTTAGGAGTCAAACTTGGAGACCCACTTTTAAAGTGGATCTTGGTGACCGTCTCAACATGATTGGTACAAACATTAAAAACTGTAGAACCCATTGCAACTGCTTATTTATTATTTTAATGTTTGCACCAATCATGTGAGAGGGTCACCAAGACCCACTTTTCCAAATTTGAACTATGTTTTCAGTCAGTTTTTTTGCCTTTTTCTCTTTATGAATATATACATATACATATACATATACATATATATATATATATATATATAGAGAGAGAGAGAGAGAGTGTTGCTGTTAAGATAGTATATATAGAATGTTGACATGAACCTGATAGAATGAGTAGATGTATGTACATTTATCTACTGGCATTTACTGTTTTTTTTTTCTTTTTTACTTCAATTATTTTGTGTGAATGCGTTTTAAATGTTGTGGTTTTAGGGTCTAAGTATGGTGTTTTTTTTAGTGAGTTTTATGGCTTTTTCTCGATATAATATTGCTGCTAAGATGGTAAAATGCTAAAATGTTCCTTACTAACTTCTGTTTTTCACAACTAAACAACATCAGTTTTTCTAATTTAGGATATATTTTCGAATATAAAAAATGAAATATTCATTTACAGTGGGCAGGGTCGAGGCCCCCGCGGGAGTACTTTTGCAGGGCAGGGGTGGGGCCACTATTATCAGGTCGGGGGACCTTACAGGTTCGGGGTTGGGGAGGGTACCCGCCCCCCCCCCCCCCCCCCCCAAACCGGCCCCGTTGCCATCCCTAACCACCACCACCCAACGCCTCCTTCCCCATAATCCCTAGCAAAATGATTTGAACAAAACAATTTCTGAAAATAATTTCAACAAAACTAATCCATCAATATTGAATTCATCAAACCAAAAAATGAAGAAAGAGAAATGAAGATTGATCTTCAAAACAGGTCTCTCTATATATACACAGACACACACACATATGTAAATCCTAATCAAAGATCTGAATATTGTTTCAAAACCAGATTTTAAAATTGATTTCAAATCAATTTTTGTGTTTGGATTTTGTTTCGATTTTTCGTTTGGGTTTTATAATTGATTAGAAATCGATTTGAGATAGTGTTGTATGTTTGAGAGAGCAAGGTTGTTGGGAGGGGGAGGGGGACGCTGGTGTGGGGAATGGGGGAGTCCACTGAATGGTGGGTTGGGTAATGGTGGTGGAGCGGGGAGTTGGGGAACGAAATGAGGGGGTGCCAGATGCTTCCTGTTTCTCTTTTGTCTTTTTTTTGATAAATCTTATTCTTTTTAGTCTCTAACTCTTTTTAATTAATCTCTTACTTTCCTCATTTATTAAGGCCCCGTTTGGTTGTCCCAAAATTGTAAATTGGATCATTAATAAATTGATCCATTTACAAATTGACCAATTAATTGTATTTGGTTTCATTAATGAAAGGATTCATTAATTGCCCCATTTTAGCTCATGTGCAAAAATTGAAATTGGATCATTTCTCAAAAAACGTGAGATGAATCGATTTGAAATAGGAGTAACATAAAGTGCATGTCCCCTCTCCCTCTCCCTCTCCCCCTCCCCCTCCTCCTTTCCCTCTCTCTTTCCGTCCCCCCGCGCTCTTAATTTGTTTTATCTTTTTTTCGTAGAACCTTAACATTAATTTCAAATTACCAAACATTGTGTAAAATTGGATTTAACTCATTTCAAATTCACTCATTTACAATTCACTAATTCACAATGAACCAATTTACATAATCAAATAATTTGCGCAACCAAACTGGGCCTAATTATTTTCATTTTTCACAGATCATGTGATAACAAACTTCTAACGGAAAAGGTACCAAAACTTAAATTCAATTATTAAAAGGTACTGAACTCAAATCGCGATAATTATGAATGTATTAAAGTTTAAAAGAAAAAAACAACACTTATTTTTTCTGTTTGCAAGTGTTTGGGTAGTAGGCCCAGCCGCCAAGTTGTTTATCTCCTAAATACAAGGGCAGCTGGCTTGGAGAGTTTTTAAGGGGTGGTTGTTATGGGTGGTTGGGATATTTTCTAGGGATGATTCCTTAATTATCTTTATGCATCTTATTAATTTAGGACTTTAGTTTGTGAACCTATTGGTAGGGCCTTATGTTCTCATTTTTATACATTGAATATTATGAAGAGAAATATTTCTTGAGTTTTGACCGTTCGTGTGTTCGTCTTCATGATGTGGTTCCAAACTGCCAATTAGCAGCAGGTAAAGTTGGACATCTTATATGAATTTATTACATTAATACCTGTGCCACTAAATAGATATAAACAAAAAATTAGTGTGGGAGAGAGAGTCCCGACTCCCCACCTTTTAAAGCAAATGCTACTTCGCAGACAACAATTTATCTCACTCCTTAAGGACCCTAATAATTTATCTCACTCCTTAAGGACCCTGTATAAGGTCGAAGCTAGCTACTTTTGAGGGGTCCATGGCCCCTTCCAAATTTGAATTTTTTCAAATTATGAACCTGTAAATTTTAACCGTAGAATTTAGCCCCTTTTTAACAAGTTTTACCAATACAATGTAGCATATAAGAATGTAATTTAGTTTATGATGTAGCTCTTAATAAATAAAATTATATTAACACCCAAATTATTGTTATTTTTGTATTATAAAAATTTGAAGTATTAACTTTAGTTATCGAGATAATTATTTTTTAACATGATTTTAAAAATATCTACCTTGACCCCCCCTTAACTTAAAATCCTCACTTCGTCACTGACCATGTGAACTTCGATCAACATACCAAAGTACAGGGAGAATTATGAAAATAAAACTAAAAATTCCTATTTGGCTAAGTTACCTTGGCTATCAAATGATCCTTAATGTCAGCAGCAATTGAATAATTCACATGGTCTGCATCTCTGCAAAGATGGCACAACAATGATAACAATGATAACAAGCCACATTATTGGACCATAGAAATATTTCAAATACTATTATATATATATATATATATATATACATTCATATATTAATAATTCTCACAATGGCTTTGGAAGTTCTTCCTTTTTTAACAAGCCATCTTTGACAAGCTCTTCCAGAGAGATTAAAAGGGTGTTACCACAATTTGCATCCTGCAAGTAATCATCAAGAATTGTTATCCACTCATTTCTTTTTCTTGATTGACAAACCATTAAATTGACTATCCACGTTCTTCTTATTGGTATTTCTCCTATTTTAGGCCTTCTGTAAGGGTCCGTTTGGTTGCAAGTGGGCAAAAGAGTGGGCATGGCAAAATTTGCCTAGGCAAATTTTGCCTAGGCAAATTTTACCTAGGCAAATTCAGATGACGCTATCAAACAACATTAGGCGAAATTAAAGTCAAACCAATTAATTTATTTAAAAACAATTTTTATATTATATTCAAAAATGTTAAAAATAGTTTTTGCAATATTTTTATATTACAGTTTTAAAAAAAAATTGTAAAACGTTTTCTTAACAATTTTTTTTAATACAAAACAATTTTTAAATATTCACAACAGTTTTTTTTAACTATTTAAAATATTTTTTAATTTTGTTTTTAAACTTTAAAACTGTTTTTATATTATATTCAAAACAGTTTTTAAAATTGTTAAAAACTATTTTTACAATATTTTCATATTACGTTTTTTCAAAAAATTTGTAAAACATTCTCTTAACAATTTTTTATAATATCAAAAATAGTTTTTAAAATATTACAAAACAAATTTTAAACATTCACAACAGTTTTTTTAAACTATTTAAAACAGTTTTACAAAATATTTTTAGAAACTTTAAAACAGTTTTTATAATATATCCAAAATAGTTTTTAAAAATGTTAAAAATTGTTTTACAATATTTTTATATTACGATTTTTCAAAAAATTTGTAAAACATTCTCTTAACAATTTTTTATAATATTAAAAGCAGTTTTCAAAACATTACAAAACAGTTTTTATATATAGTTTTTTTAAATATTTAAAACAGTCTTTAAAATTATTTTTTAAAACTTTAAAACTGTTTTTATAATATATTCACAACAGTTTTTAAAAATGTTTAAAACAGTTTTTACAATATTTTGTTAATACGGTTTTTTAAAAAAATTGTAAACATTTTCTTAACAATTTTTTATAATATTAAAAACAGTTTTTGAAATATTATAAAACAAAATTTAAATATTCATAACAGTTTTTTAATTATTTAAAACAGTTTTTAAATTATTTTTTAAAACATTAAAACCGTTTAAGAAGTTGGCAAATTTGTGGGCAAATATTTCCCACTGAAATAGGTAAGCAAAATTTGCCCACAGATTGTGCATAGGAGGTGTTGTACATTGGCAAATAATGCCTAGGCAAAATTATGCAACCAAACAGCCAAAATGTGGGCAAATGGACATATTTGCCAACTTTTTGGCATTTGCCTAGGCAAATTTTGCCAAACAAACGGACCCTAAGATATTTATTTCCAGTAAAAAGAACAATGCCAAAGAAAAAACATTGAAGTAATTTATGTCACCTGGCCAGAGTACGGGGATCCCTCTTCATTAGCATTCCTTCCCGGTGGAACAAGAGGAAGAACCTGCATGCAAATGAATATATTATATATTTATCATCCATTAACAAAGTCTAAAATACGCATTTGAAAGCATAAATATTTCGGACTTGGAAGTAGTTACAATTATAAAGCGAAGTGATGAAATAAAAGGATATCAAAGTGCAAATCACTTTGAAAAGAGAAACACTTTAGCAAAAGTAACTAATTATTAGATAAAAGTTTGTGCATATTCTTGAATATAATTAAAAAAATTCCAGTAACTAGCAATTTAAAAATCAAAATCAAAAACAAAGATGAAACTAAAAATTATAAGAATAATTCTACGCGGACACATGAATTTGACACATTTGTTGCGACAAAGTGATGTGTCACACCAGTATTGGCTCGCGTTTGGGCTCCATTGTTGTGGTCCTGTGTGGAGCCCGGACACGAACCAATACCAATGTGAAGACACATCCGTGTATCGCACGCACATACTGTATCGGCATAGAAGGACTCAAATTATAATAAATTTTAAACAAAAATAGACCAAATCACTGCTCAAATCAGTTCAAACTTTATACTAAAAAATAACTTTATCTGATACAGAATCTACACATGAGCTTGGAGGTACATACATAACTTAAAGCCACTCGTTTCAATACAGCATTTCAAAACGTGAAAAAGTGAATTGAAATTAAATAGCATTAACTGATTGTTAATTAAAACTTTTTTGCATATTCTTAATGAACATAATTAACAAATCTTCAAGTACAGTAGCAATTTCAAATAAATATGAAAATTAAAGATTATAGTTAACAAAAATGGACATAATCACAAATTCAAATTGTATTGAAATCGGTTAAAACTTATATAAAATAATAATAAAAATAATGTGGTAGAGATAGAGAATTTGAAGAACGTGAGGTTGGAGATACAAGTAATAATACCTGCCAAAGTGAGCAACCAGCTTGACTAAGCCAATCGATAAACCGAAACGCCTCTTGACCTAGGTCACCTATACCGTAAGGTCCAGGAAACGACGTCGGATGAAGAATAACGCCTGCTCTTCTCCTATATCTCGGATTACTTTTCGGAAACCAATCGGCGTAATTTCCAGGTAAATCTTCGCCGGCGGCGGCGTATCGGATTTGCATTGAATGTTTAGTTTTAGGTAAAAACGGAATTGTTGAGAATAAATTGAGAGTTGTGGTTGACAAACTGAGGTTGAGTTTGGGCTGAGAGACAGTGGATGGGAGGAGTGAGAGTGAGAGAGAATTAGGAATTGTCATTGATTATCATACAATACAAAACTCAAATAACAATGTAGCCCAAGTCTTTGTGTTTATACCTTATATTAATATGTATAGAGAGAGGGAGAATAGCTTGGGTTGTACTCGCAGTAGAGTGTGGTATCGAGCTTGCTGTGCAAAAACAGGAAGCATGTGAGCTCACGTGAAAAACTACACACGGAATGAGAGACAGTTTTTTTTTTTTTTTTTTAAACGTTTTGGCCTTTTGCATTTGCCAAATGTACGGGTAGCATGGCAGGAAGGGGAGCTATCCTCATTTCATTCAGGACAACTTGTAGCCTTTTGATAATTTGTCTTTTGATCTTTTAATCTTCTCTTCATTCTTTTCATTATTTGTGTTTTTTTTAAGTCCGGATCTCTAAACTCATCACATAAAGTAATTGGATTGTTGCGATTAGTATCAATAATGTAATCATTCCAAATATTGGGGTCCTCATTTTACTCTTAACCGAATAATCTAGCGTCTTGATCCAGTGGTATAAGGGTGTCACTGATACAATTTTGAAAGTGAAATGGATTTGGTCCCGAGTTCGATCTCTGGCACTGTCAAAAGATTTTTGATCAGCGAAAGCCACAAACCGCGAATGAAGATTAATCGAGGGGAGCGTAAGCTGAATCGAACACATCTTGATATGCTACCAAAAAAATAAAGATAAGAAAATAAATATCTTGCAACAAGAGTATATATAATGTAACAATGATGTTTATGGTTTCAAAATATCACCCTTAATAAGGCAATCTATTTGATAAACAAGATATCCATCCGATATAAATCAAATCAAGCAAGCAATATCAAATTACTTCTCCTCCATTTGTCATTATGATAAAAGATTGGAAAGGAGACAATAAAAAGTCAAAAGTGCTCAACACATATTCATGTAAAAACACAATTGAATGAGCATGGCATAAGATATTGGGGTTAATTTAATGTCAAGTAAATTATCTCAAATGCAAGTATTAATATATGAAAGATGTATTGATAAAGCAAATTTAGGAAACAAAACCTAGATATATCTCAATTTATATAGCAATTTGATTGAATATAAATAAATATCTTGAAAATCCCTCCCCCTTTCGAATATAATAAGTGCGTTGGGGGTTTTCAAGTAAAAATAGTAAATTACTTGAGTGGGACAAATATGGACAAAAATGAAGATCTTTAATCAATATGAGTCATCAATTAGCTAAGAAATATCCTAAGAAAGAAGCGGTGAATTAGGATTTATATTTTATCTAACTTTTTACAAATTCAAACTATTCTTTTTTTTCAAAGATAATTATGTTATCTTTCGAAACTTATTTAGTCGTGTTAACACATTTTCTTTTTTTGGTCGATAAAAGGATTTTCCCTTTGTTAATTATCTTGTGTCCACACACATCCACATCATTTTCACATACAATATAATTAAAGCATATGAATGTAAAGAGTAAGAGAGAAAAATATATGAAATGTTTTTTATGTGGTTTGACCTTGTTTACATCTATGATCGAGACAGGACTCGAAAACTTCACTATCTTCAGCTCACTATGGTAGAACAAAACTTTACGAGGGAACTGTCCATATTTGAAACCGCGACCAATAAGGGAACTACTTTTTTTTTTGCCCAAGAGAACATGATCAAAATAAAGATCACCCTCCAGCACTAACTTTTCATAACTATCACACAACCGACTAAGAAGAAACATTGAATTTTACTATGTTATGATTAATTAAAAGAATGGTTAAGTCTCAAATTAATTCTCACTAATTACTAGACACACCATTATACTCTTCATTGTTGATGAAACAATTGTCGTTGTTGTCGTGAAAAAGTTATTATATGAAAACCCCTTGTTGTTTAAGCTTTATGATGGTGGTGATTGTAGGGAATATAAATCCTAAAATAATACGAAATACCATTTTTACCCACAAATATGAATCCAAATAAAGAAAAGAACATATAGATTTACATGGTTCATCAGATCGGCTTGCCTACGTTCATGGAGGAGAAAGAGGGGGATTTATATTACTTTAAAGCAAAAGAAGACGACATGGGGCGCTGGAGAATGCTAGCTGAGAGTCAGGTCGTGTGTACAATATTATGTTATATCCCTTTATGATTAGGGATACCTGACTTATAGATACAATAATCCTAATCGTATAAACTACATTGTAAGACCTTTTTCCTGGCAGTCAACCTCTATCTTTGATCATGTCACTGAAGCAATTGAGTTTTGGAAGAGCTGTGTCCAGTATATCGATATCTTTGACTATTCACCTTTAGTTGTGCCATCATCTATGGGCGACCTGATTTTTATAGTTTCTAGATTCCACATATCATGCCACCTGGAATACCCGACTCATAATCCCTTCAATTGTCCTCCAGAATTAAGGTGATTGGTCTTTAGTCTTGGTTGGCCTGACTATTATTTGATGTATTGTCCATCCGTGACTTGAATTTTCTCACTGGAGTTCATTAGTTTCCACACATTTCACTAAATCCTTAGTGAAAGTGCAATCTTGAGATTATGCGCATGTAATTTTATGTGTCGTAGGTTGGCTTCCCCTGGGTAATCAATTTGCATGAAGCACATAACCCAGGGATAGTGGTAAGGAGGCTCTATTTCCAAGAGAGTCGTCACTTCAGGTGCCTTTGGTGGTAAAGACTATAAGGAGTTTCAAAAAAAAACTTTTGCCCTTTACTTGAGGCCAAAAGTACAAAACTTTACATTTTCTTTCTCTATCTCCCTCATTTAAGTTGCAAAGAAATTAGTTTCAAGAAACTCCCATATTTTTAATCAAAGGTGTTGTATAATTTAATTGAGAAGTTTATGTAAATGAAATCTATGTATTATAATGAATTATCATAAAAATATGAAAGGTCAATATACACATAAAAGTTTGTTATATTTACTGAAAACGCGTTAAAACATATGTAATTTAAAATCAATGAGAAGTCTCCTTCAAAATTTTGCCAGTGACATCTGATATAAACCTGGAAATGAATAATGAAAGTTGAGCTTAGAAGTTAGAGTTCATATGTTATATTTCAATATCTCAGTCATTACCACTAAATAAAATAACTATATATATCTTTGTACAACTTTATGCCATTCATGCTAATTTTTATACATCTTATCTAGTTAAGTTGGTGTTACTTGTAAAACTATAATGTTATTTAAGAAAGTTGTAATTAATGCATATACAGAATGTTCAATAGATCTTGAATGAAGTTTATTAAGATAACACGATGAGAGGATATGGACATAAATGTTAACTAATAGACTACTTAGATATCTTTGTCATCCTCAACATATAACAATTATCCACCAATGCACAAACCAAATAACAATTGTTTTATCTAATTTTAGGAAACTTGGGGTTTGGCACCCATAATTTTTTTGGGTTGTCATTTAAGTCCCCGTGATTTTTATTACTTGGGATTAACGCCCCCAAAAATAGTTTAAGCGACAAGAGGCACAAATAATTGTATAAAAAGTCTTAAAAAATTGTAACAAAATTAACTCCTTGAGTTTTTCTTAAATGTGCGACATCTTAGATTAAGGCTTAATATTATAGATGGATAGTTATATTTAAATTAAATAAATTCATAATTTCTAATATAATATTTTTAACACAATTAAACATAAGTTTTTATAATTTTCCATAGTCAGTAAAAAATGTTGATTTTATTCTTTAGGTGGTTTAGGATATTGTTGAAAATGTGATTTCTTAGATTCTATGCTCTGATACCAATTTGAAAATGTGTGATGATTCCCAAAATACCCAAATTTTTAATTTCTTCAAAATTTAAATGAAATTAAACAAACAATTAAATTTTCTCTTTAAAAAAAACACAATTACAAATGTTTAAATTTTGTTTTAAGCAAAATTAATTCAAATTCGAAATTAGGCCAAACAACCCAAATATGAATTTTGCCAAATTAATTAAAGCCGACTTGAATTAAATTAACCTGGACTTCACCCAATATTAAATTTGCACCAATTTAACCTAAGCATATGATGGCTTCGTCGGCTGTGTGAAGTCCGTTAAAGTACACGATTATTAGAAAATTCTGAGAAAAAGATAAGGAATAAGGAACATGTTAAGAAATGGGTTGTGTGGTGAAAATGTATTAAGACGAGCTAACTTGAATGAATTAATAAATGTTTCGGTAACGGGTAAAATGAACAAGTAAATGTGTAAATTTATTAATGTCCACAAGGTAAAGAAAAGGTAAAGTAAGTGGGTAAATGGGTGGTTAAGCAACCTCAGAGGTTTAACCCATAATTAACACAAAGGTATGTTGTGAAAGGTTTTCAAAGCTTACAAAAGTATTTTCTAACACGGTGTTCGCGTGTGTTGAAAAGATAATTTTCAATAAAAATACTAATGTGCATTGGTTAAAATAAAAAGGGTAATTTCGGTAAAAAAATGGCTTGCGATCAAACCAGGTATAGTTGTTTCAAGTATTTAACCGTGTGTGTTAAATAAAGGGATAAATGTCAAAGTAAGAAAGATGGAGTATTTTATAAGATTAAGGTGAATTAATCGGAATAAGTAACGTTTTTTAAAGTAAAACGGTTTCATGCATTAAGTATATGTACATGTATATATATCAATGTTCTAAAAAATGCGCCTAGGCGCGGGCTTTTTACAAACGTCAAGTTTTGTCCCAAGGCGTATATTAAGGCAATGTCAACGATAGTCAACATTTTTTGGGGTAAGGCGTAAAAAATACGCATTTTTTCTGGGTAATGCATTAAAAAACACGCGTTTTTTCAGGTAAGGCGTGAAAAACGCGTATTTTGTTTAGTATTTTAGTTTGCAAATATTGAGACATATTGTAAGGTATATACCATTTTAGTATTTTTAATAGCCTTGTTATAGTTAAAAATGTTAAAATATATTAAAAAAGCCAAAACGCCTTTTTACGCCTAAGGCTCAATGTTAACAAGGAGGTCAAGCCGGTGAAGCAGTGAAGAAGGGTATTTAGCCCGGAGAAGAATCAGGCAATCCAGGAAGAAGTCGAGAAGCTATAAAAGGCCTCCTTCATTGAAGATGTCAAATATCCTGACTGGCTAGCTAGCCAATATTATTATGGTAAAAAAGAAGAATAACAAGTGGAGGATGTGTGTAAATTTCACAGATCTCAATAAAGCTTGCCCAAAAGATTATTTTTCCTTGCCCCAAATTGATCAGCTGGTGGACGCTACCTCGGGGCACGAGTTATTGAGCTTCATGGATGCTTACTTCGGCTATAATCAGATTAAGATGAAACCAGAAGACAGGGAGAGTACTTCTTTTATTACCCCAAGGGGAACATACTACTATAATGTCATGCCATTCGAACTTAAAAATGCAGGCGCTACATACCAGAGGTTGATGAATAAAGTCTTCGCAGAACAAATCGGCAAAAACATGGAGGTTTACGTCGACGATATGCTAACTAAGAGCAAGAAAGTCACTGATCATCTAGCTGACCTCGATCAAACCTTTGATCAATTGGACAAATATAAGATGAAGTTGAACCAGATGAAATGCATATTCGATGTATGAAAAGGCATATTCCTTGGGTATATTGTGAATCATTGAGGCATCGAAGCGAATCCAGACAAGATCAAAGATCTGCTGGAATTACGATCTCCAGTTACGAAGAAGGAAGTGTAAAGCCTCACAAGTCGTGTCGCAACTCTTAATAGGATTGTATTGAGAGCAACAGACAGATGTCTCCCATTCTTCAAGACCCTTAGAATAACTTTTGAGTGGAATGATGATTGCGAGCAAGCATTATAAGAATTAAAGAAGTATTTGGGGACACCTCCATTGTTGTCCAGGCCCGTGATGGGAGAAAGATTGTACCTATACCTGGCTATCTCGAAAAGCGTCGTCAGTTCAGCGTTGATAAGAATGGAGGATGGAGTGCAAAAATCGATGTACTACACCAGCAAAGCATTTCGAGGAGCGGAAATTAGATATCCAAGGCTAGAAAAGATAGCATTAGCTCTAATAGAGGCGAGTAGGAGGATGAAACCTTATTTTCAGGCCCATATCATAGTGGTGTACACTGATATGCCACTTAGGCAGGCCTTGCACAAGCCAGAAAAATACGAAAGGTTGATGTATTGGGTGGTCGAACTGGGTGAGCATGATATTGTTTATGAGCCAAGGTCCTCACTCAAAGGGTAGGCAGTGGTCGATTTCATTACAGAATTCACCTACCCAGATACTTATGACCAGCAAGAGCCTAATGAAGAACAACTCGAGGATGTTACGGGATCATCAAAGATAGTACCAGATCAACTAATGTTAGCAGAATCATCAAAAGGGACGAACAACGAGCAACAAGCATCATCGGGTAACAACCCATCAGTGGGTAATGATAAGAGGAAGTACCAAATATTCCATCAAGGAACCTTATCAGACCAAGGGTTTGATAATGACATACATGTGTGGAACTTGTATATTGATGGTTCTGCATGTGCAACAGGAAGTGGAGCTGGAATAATTCTTAACAGCCCTGATGGATTAGATGTCGAATACGCTCTGCGCTTTCAATTTAAAGCCTCTAATAATGAGGCCGAATATGAAGCCATGATTGTGGGCCTCAGTTTAGCAAAAACATTGCACGCAGAGCAAGTAACCGTGTTTAGTAATTCACAATTAATTGTACATCAGATTCTGGGGTTGTACACAGCGAAGGGAGACTTGATGTCATGATACCATGCCAGAGCTATAGAGATTATATTCACCTTTACTGTAGTTTGGTTGGTCAGGATACCAAGATTGGAGAATACGAGGGTTGATGCATTAGCTCAGTTAGCCTCAGCTACTCACACCGAGCTACGGAGAATAATTCCTATCGAGATATTGGCAGAATAGAGCATATATGAAGATTTAATGGTGAAATTCATTACCCTAGATATGGGGCCATCCTGGATGGATCCCATCAGGGCATACATCGAGGAAGGGGTTGTACCAACTGACTAACTTGAAGCCAAGAGGCTGAAGTTTAAAGTTGCTCGGTATGTACTGAATAATGGCGTCTTGTACATAAGGGGTATCATCGCAGGTCTACAGAGATGTGTGCATCCCTCGAAAGTTAAAGACCTGATTGAAGAGGTTCATGAAGGCTCTTGTGGAGCTCACGTGACAGGACGGACTCTCCTACAGAGGTTAACGACGTAGGGATATTATTGGCCGGCGATGAGAGGTGACTGCACAGCCTATGCGAAGAAATACGATAAGTACCAGCGCTTTTCTTTTATACGAAGAACCCCTCAGGCATTATTAACACCCATTACATCCCCTTGGCCATTTGCTATGTGGGGTATAGACTTGGTCGGACCTTTGCCGACCACCAAAGGAAGGTTCAAATATTTGGTAGTCACTGTTGACTATTTCACCAAGTGGGTCGAGGCCGAACCTCTCATTGATATGTCGTATGAAAAGGTTTACCAGTTCATTTGGAAGAACATTATCTACAGGTATGGTCTACCACATGCTTTCATTATCGAACATGGTACCTAATTTGATAATGAGGAATTCGCTGCATATTGTAACCAATATAATGTCCAAAAGACCCATTCTACACCAGGCCACCCACAGAGCAATGGGCAAACTGAAGTGACGAATAGGACTCTACTGAATGGCTTGAAGAATCGATTGAACGATGCAAAATGAAACTGGATTAACGAGCTACATTCCGTGCTTTGGGCCTATTGCACAACGCCCCGAACAGCCACTAGGGAATCGCCCTACATGCTAGCCTTTGGCAGTGAAACAGTTATTCCGATTGCATTGGGTCTGCTTACACACAGGTGTGACACCCCGCCTAATTAAATACCGGGCGATCACTCCTTTATTAAATTAAAATCAAGGTGAACAGTTGGTTCATTCTTAGCATCACTGTCGTAAAAATACTTTTCCAATTTAAACACCCTAAATAATTAAGCTAAGTGTCAAAACCATTTAAAACCTTATTCTCATTTTATTAAATCCGGTTATAAAACCTTAAACCATTAACATCTAAAGAGTCACACATTAAGAATAAAAATAGAATTGAACATACACGAATTTAATCATCAATAATAAATCCCAATATTTACAACACTAAAGGAAAACATCCTGACAGTAATAAATCCCGAAATAAAGGTACTGAAAGTAAAAATTTCAATCTCTGACAATACCAACTAAATAATAGAAAGAGGGCGACACATGCCCCTGCTGGATAAAACTGAATTAGGAGTATAATCAAATGGATGAAGTCGTCTAAACAACAGGCCTGCAACTCCCACCTAAGCTACAGCACGTTCCTTCCAAAGGATCCTAAGTAAGACGCCCCTGTGGCTGGGCACCTGTAATACATACATATATATACAAGAGAGAAAAGGAAATAGAAACGGGTCAGAGCCCGATAGTGTATATGATTTAAAAATTCGTTTAGCAAGTATTTAAATTGATTACAGGCCAATGCAACAACATATTAGTGCGACACTCTCTTGAGAAATTCTCACCTCTCTTCTAATGTGCACACCTATCGCACTAACCTTCCCAATGGTCTATCTCGTCATATACCACACTATCTTTCCCCAATGATTTAACTTATCTTAGGTTATTCGCAGGATTTACAACTGAACAACACAAGTATTTAAAACGTAATATTTCAATTTGTAACCAAAGTTCTCCTTTTAACTTTATTAATCAATAAAGTTTTCCAGTGTCATATTATACTTTCTCAAAACAAGTATTTATAATTTGAGTCATCAACCATGTCCTACATATCAAATCACAGTAGGCAGTTCCAGATTTCAGAATTTCATATATATATTAACTACTCGTATAATATATATATCATAACGGCACCCCACATAAAAACTATGGTGCGGGCATACTCTGCTATCCAATCCCCGTATAAATCACACTAAAGGGAATACAAGTTCGGAATCACTCTCGAACTGTACAAATACATACACATACAATATTGAGGCGAAGCATAGATTCCAAGTCCAAGAGGTCAGTACATACCCTCACGTCTCTTAGGACCGTCCGACTATCGATCCGATAGCCCGTACCTAGGATTTCTATCTTCTAGGGTACGAGTCAATATCCCCCATAAGGCAACACAGGATAAGATCGTCCCAGCGCGGTAACCTTAGGGTTAGCAAGTAGCGCGGGCATGATTTTCACAAGTATATAATATATGCATACACAATCAGATAAATATACCACTTTTATTATATCAATTTAGGTTTATCCAATCACCCACATTCACAACATTTATCCTTATTTTCCCATTATTATTTATCAAGTATAATGGTTTGTTTCTAACTTTAATTCGAAGGGTTTTTCCAACTTACTACGTAACCCTCATGGACTCTATTCTTCCAAATGTACAATTCAGTAGATATCCATTTATGTTCCAACGTAACTCTCTCTTACGTGTCTCTCCCCTTTAATATAAACCTACATTATCCCTTATGCAAAATATCCCAAAAATATAGATTTCGCCTTACATTAAAGGATTTTGAATTTTATTTTCAAAGATGAGAATTTCAAACGGTTTCGAAATCGGAATTAAAATGGAGTTTTAATTGAATTTTTTTTATTACTTAGAAGAGTCCTCAAAATATAAAACTCTCTAAGAGTCCTCAAAACATAAAACTTTCTAGTAAAAATAATAGTTTTAGAAATCCGACCGTCTGATCAAATTTGAATTTTTGTCAGCAGTCCTGTCTCGCCGTTCGCTACAACATACTAAAATTTCAAGTGATTCCAATGGTCCGATCATCCGAAATGATTTTTTAGTGTTTGTATCTGATTAGAACTCTTTTCTTAATCAAACTCTTAATCCTTTACATGACAAAGGGTTTCCAGAATATCATATAGATCATCACTACATGCAATTTCCTATCTCAAATTGGGTTTTTCTTCCATACAATTCGTCCTAATCATTCCTAAACCAATATGAAAGATGCATCAACGAAATAAGCAAGATAAACACTTGCCTGGGATTTTCAAAAATCTGGTTTGGTGTTGAATTTGGTGTGGTCGCGTTCCCCGTCTTGCGATCTACGCGTTGGCGGTGGCGGCGGTGCAAACGGTTGAGTTTTGAGCCTTGGAATGCCTTGAGAGCTCTCTCCTCTCCTCTCCAATGGCCGTTCTAGTGTTTTGAGTTATCTAACCCTAGGAGATAACCTAAACATCTGATATAACCCCTTTAATTTTCGTGGGTTTAATTACCCAAAAATACAAAATGACTAAAATGCCCTCTCGGGGTACTAATTAGGCCTAAAAACGCCCCGAGACCCAAACTAAGCCTCCGGGTACACTTTTCTGACTATCTCGACCCTTCCGGACGCGTTGGCGCACTCAAAACGACCATACGAACAACTTATAAAATATTCACTTTTATTAATCCACATTTAGTCCCGACACGACACAGGCGCGTCCCGACTTAAATTTCCATAATTATCATTTTATTCACACGTGACAATATTATAAAAATAAATCTCATATATTACTATACTCATCCAGTAATATGCAACAAATAATATATTCCCAATAATTACTAACTCTTGTCACGCTAGTAAATATTTAAAACAACATTTCGGATTAAAATTAAATTAATTTATCTCAATTAAATTTAATAAATCCTTAAATTTAAATACGGGGTAGTACATACTTCCCCCCTAATAACGGAATTTCGTCCCGAAATTCGAAAAATAAGGCCTACCAGGTAGCACAATTCTGGATATCCTTGTCAGTACGCAAACTATCTACATAGTACGGCGCTCAATCAATATAGATTTTTCCTCACAGCAACATTGTTTTACATTCTTATTGGAGACACTTCACATTGCACTCCCAACTGACAACATTTGAATAGGTTACGTCTATACGTTATAAATTCCATTATCTCACTATCATTAGGAGGCCGCACCTCACTACATGACAACTACTCGAATTTATTCATACACAAAATTCCCATTCTGAGAAGATCATACGAACATTTGACCACTCTTGACTGCCTAAAACAGTCGTGGAATTCCACCATAGTTATCGGATATTTTCTCGACCGATCCAAAAATTCTGATTATCTACTCTCCTCTAAACATACAGAAGGAGAATAGTCGAGGTTCTTCCATAACAAAACCTTAATAAGTACCTCGTACGCGACAAACAGGTACGAGTGCTTCTACAGAGCATTCTTGAAATCATCGTACCAAGATTCCAAAATCTCCTTCACGTGGCTCCACTAATCTTTAATCACCATGCGCTTATTCCCTGGCTAAGGGTGATACATCATACTCAAAACGAAATCTTATCTCCGCTGGTTCCTGAAATCCCATATCAAAGGTGGGATTCACCAATCTCATCCTGATTCAGAAATTTATACTGCGCCGGACCATGCACTGGCGCGATCCTTCATTTCAAAAGAAGTCTGGGGCATACTAGTTAATATTGTAAGCCAGCCCAAAGGAATATCAATCACTTCCTTTTCGGCGACTTAATTCACATGTTCGGGATAAACCCTTGATCTTGTTTTGAGGATGGCAACCCATCTAAGAACTTTACCGACTTTACCAACCTCTTCCAATTTCAGGAATTTTCGATAAACACAAAATTATTTGGTTGATTCTCCTCTTTCAACCAAACCTTACCTATGGGCAGTGCATGTAGAGACTACTCACTACGTCTCTCTAAACATCGATTCTTCCCTTGAAATGTCTCACATTAAGTGACACGTAATACTCCCCTTCCTTTCTTGGAGTATGTCGAAAGTTCCGACCCGTGCTCTTCTCTCCACGAAGCGCACTTCTGGATCTCTTATACTATACTAACATCATTACTCTTTGTATGCGCAAGTCGCTCTCACACTTGACTAATAACAACTCCGCTACGGGTGTGCTTTATAACAATTAAATTCTACTCTATTCAAGGAATGCCAATTCTTGAATGGCTTCCCATAGCCTTCCAATCAAGTTAGGGCGTGCTATTCTAATTGCACACTTATGTATGGATTATCTCCCCTCATGTGACGTTTAATCCACTCTATCACTTCCACTTCGTTATACTAGTCCCACAAACATATATTTCACACGTCTATTACCACGTCCCTTCGACTCGAACTATTTTAACTGTAGTTAACCAAGATGCCCACATTTTTACAACACTCCGACCGCCCTGGGAGAGCGAACGGCGTGCTACTCATCTGTAGGACTAACTAAATTCAACAGAATAGAAGGAATAGGGCATTCAAATTCCATGACAACAAAAGAGGAATAATAATTCTCAACCTTCCTCAGATAAGTACAACAATTTTCCCAAATCGGTACAACAACCAAAATAAATCACTAACGCTCTATTCATCAAAATAATTACAGGTCATCTCTTTTGTATAATATAAAGTTCTTTCCAGATAATCCATGCTAAAAATCATTCCAACTCTTGATTCACCTTGTGTTCTGTACGCGGTTATGACATTTGGGTACTCTCAATCACCCTAGAAATCAAAATTCTTAAATTCTCCTTATCATCGTTCCACCCCTCAACTCGTGGGGATAACTTTCAATGCTTTCCTACCACCAAAATCCGGCTCCAATGACCTTAAAACAAAATTTAACTTCCAACTTACATACATAATTACTTGATCCCATTTCGACCAGGGTACCGAACTCATGGAATAGTGACCAAACGTCTCCCTATTTCCAACCTTACGCTAAGTTTCATGCGTGGGATGTCTCGCAAAGCGAAATCCAAACAAGGAACCCCCCCGATACACTACTACCTAGCATTATCGGTTATCGAAATCCGTTAGGTCATCTGTCCATAGTATATACCCCTTTATTCCGTCCCTTGACAGAAAAGTTACAATTTCTCCCGTAATTATGCTTAACAAAGAACGTTTCACCAATTTCACTATCGTCCCGTATTGGTTGATGGTAATTACATTCTATAAACCTCGGATACATACGATCGAAATTCTCTAAATTTCCTTTTTCTAACATTAGGGGTATAACTCTTAACTACCACATCTCTTAAGGATAAATATAACACTGCACTCTTCCTATCACTAAGTCCGGAGTGCTAAACATAATACCGAGTCAAGTCTTTTCGCTCAACGGTAAATCCCGGTACATACTGAATCATACTGACAAAGTCTATACATACATTGGTATCGAATATCTCGAGCCCACTATCTCCTCCGAAGTCTCTAGGATAGATAATATAAGTGCGAGTCCAACCTTCTTACAGGTAAAGCCTCGCCAAAACAAAACGTGTTGCACTAATGTAACTACTCCGATAGCCTTGCAATAAATGCCCACTATCATACTACCCATTTCTATAACATTTTAACAAAGATAATATCATACTCGTGTATCGCATCACTACAACGAGTAACCTCAATAAAGTATAAAACGCTGTTAATATACTCATTCATCCTCCGCGGATAGCACCAAAGAAAAATCCCGCTATACTAAGGAAAAATATTCACATAATGGTAACACATTTATAATGATATGCATTAAGCTCGTATCACATGCTAATCTAGCAAGGAACAAAATATAGTGACTCGCTCGTGTCACATAAACACGTCGCATCCTCTGAGGATATAACTTATACTTCCACCTTGCCAATCGTCTTGACTGCGCAAGTGGTTTCTGGACGTAACACGTCTACTCAAACCAAACAAAATTACTTTAATCGTTGTCTTTTACTAGGCACCGTATTCTTGTCCTTTTACTCACTTTGGAACATATTATCGCGAGCGATCTCACTCCGCACAAAATACCTCAACACATAATCCACTTACCACCTGTCCTACTAACCAGGTTAGGATTGTCCTTCTCTCGGACTTTAGTAGACTCGATTCCTGTTAGCCATCCCGGTTGTTCCCTTAGCTTTTTAGGTCATAAAGATCATGTTACTATCTATAATAGTACTTACTGAATTTACCATCACTTGGTAAGAATTTAACTATCTGACGCATTTAAATGGTTTTCCTGATGTGTATCCACATCCTTTTGTGGTGCTATACCACCACCGTTGTATTCAGTCTTATTCTCGACTGAATTCTTCGATTCCATTAAATAAACCCCACAAAGAAGCGTTATCATCTATATTGATAAAATATGACATTGCCAACCTCTGAATCGGCCGTCCATCAGAATTTCCTCCTCGAGTATTATCAACTATTATTACAAGTTGGTCTCCCACTTGGAGTCGTTTCCTCCACTAGTATCTACCTCTTTCGATAAAAAATTTGCTAACGATTAGAATTCATATCCACAATTGGACTTCTGGCATGCCCTCTTGCGATGAGTTCAGAACCACGTTTGCTTCTCATCCTGAACAGTTGAGGAAGGAACATACGGTCAACACTGTACCTAAGGTTCTCCTATAGGCATAGCATTCCACTTCTAAAATTGGTGGTTGACTCCAACCATTATAATTTCGTCCCGAAAGCCAAGAAAGTTTTCTCTAAATTTTCACTTTCAGTTTGCCACACTCCGTCCTATATTTAAGCCTTTGGATACTTTACCTCCTTTGGTAAACACATACAATTTTCCCGTTTCTAAAATTTCCCACTGACAGTCTCTACACGTTTTTTGTAATACGTTGGGTAAGTTTACCCTCGCACCTCATTTGACTATAACAGCATTTGAAAATCATTGTTGCACCTTAGTCGCCTTTTTAGTGGTGGCTTCTCGTGCCATAATGGAGGTGACCACGACTACGGTCATCATCCTCGGATATATTTCATCATCTCAACTGAGCCTTGCCTCCTGATGTACTCTTAACGGTCATCTTCTGACATCCGTCATCGCTCGGCACACGCACACATCCGAACGAAATTAGAATTCACTAGTGTATACACATTATAGCAGGAGAACGAAATCTCGTCAAAGGAATCGACAATCCTAAACATAGGGCTCTATAACAAACAAAGCAACGCTGAAAGCATAATAAGCCGTACAGATCCTAAGGACACTAGAACCTGATGCTCTGATACCACCTGTGACACCCCGCCTAATTAAATACCGGGCGATCACTCCTTTATTAAATTAAAATCAAGGTGAACAGTTGGTTCATTCTTAGCATCACTGTCGTAAAAATACTTTTCCAATTTAAACACCCTAAATAATTAAGCTAAGTGTCAAAACCATTTAAAACCTTATTCTCATTTTATTAAATCCGGTTATAAAACCTTAAACCATTAACATCTAAAGAGTCACACATTAAGAATAAAAATAGAATTGAACATACACGAATTTAATCATCAATAATAAATCCCAACATTTACAACACTAAAGGAAAACATCCTGACAGTAATAAATCCCGAAATAAAGGTACTGAAAGTAAAAATTTCAATCTCTGACAATACCAACTAAATAATAGAAAGAGGGCGACACATGCCCCTGCTGGATAAAACTGAACTAGGAGTAGAATCAAATGGATGAAGTCGTCTAAATAACATGCCTGCAACTCCCACCTAAGCTGCAGCACATTCCTTCCAAAGGATCCTAAGTAAGACGCCCCTGTGGATGGGCACCTGTAATACATACATATATATACAAGAGAGAAAAGGAAATAGAAACGGGTCAGAGCCCGATAGTGTATATGATTTAAAAATTCGTTTAGCAAGTATTTAAATTGATTACAGGCCAATGCAACAACATATTAGTGCGACACTCTCTTGAGAAATTCTCACCTCTCTTCTAATGTGCACACCTATCGCACTAACCTTCCCAATGGTCTATTTCGTCATATACCACACTATCTTTCCCCAATGATTTAACTTATCTTAGGTTATTCGCAGGATTTACAACTGAACAACACAAGTATTTAAAATGTAAGATTTCAATTTGTAACCAAAGTTCTCCTTTTAACTTTATTAATCAATAAAGTTTTCCAGTGTCATATTATACTTTCTCAAAACAAGTATTTATAATTTGAGTCATCAACCATGTCCTACATATCAAATCACAGTAGGCAGTTCCAGATTTCAGAATTTCATATATATATTAACTACTCGTATAATATATATATCATAACGGCACCTCACATAAAAACTATGGTGCGGGCATACTCTGCTATCCAATCCCCGTATAAATCACACTAAAGGGAATACAAGTTCGAAATCACTCTCGAACTGTACAAATACATACACATACAATATTGAGGCGAAGCATAGATTCCAAGTCCAAGAGGTCAGTACATACCCTCACGTCTCTTAGGACCGTCCGACTATCGCTCCGATAGCCCGTACCTAGGATTTCTATCTTCTAGGGTACGAGTCAATATCCCCCATAAGGCAACACAAGATAAGATCGTCCCAGCACGGTAACCTCAGGGTTAGCAAGTAGCGCGGGCATGATTTTCACAAGTATATAATATATGCATACACAATCATATAAATATACCACTTTTATTATATCAATTTAGGTTTATCCAATCACCCACATTCACAACATTTATCCTTATTTTCCCATTATTATTTATCAAGTATAATGGTTTGTTTCTAACTTTAATTCGAAGGGTTTTTCCAACTTACTACGTAACCCTCATGGACTCTATTCTTCCAAATGTACAATTCAGTAGATATCCATTTATGTTCCAACGTAACTCTCTCTTACGTGTCTCTCCCCTTTAATATATACCTACATTATCCCTTATGCAAAATATCCCAAAAATATAGATTTCGCCTTACATTAAAGGATTTTGAATTTTATTTTCAAAGATGAGAATTTCAAACGGTTTCGAAATCGGAATTAAAATGGAGTTTTAATTGAATTTTTTTTTTTATTACTTAGAAGAGTCCTTAAAATATAAAACTCTCTAAGAGTCCTCAAAACATAAAACTTTCTAGTAAAAATAATAGTTTTAGAAATCCGACCGTCTGATCAAGCTGAATTTTTGTCAGCAGTCCTGTCTCGCCGTTCGCTACAACATACTAAAATTTCAAGTGATTTCAATGGTCCGATCATCCGAAATGATTTTTTAGTGTTTGTATCTGATTAGAACTCTTTTCTTAATCAAACTCTTAATCCTTTACATGACAAAGGGTTTCCAGAATATCATATAGATCATCACTACATGCAATTTCCTATCTCAAATTGGGTTTTTCTTCCATACAATTCATCCTAGTCATTCCTAAACCAATATGAAAGATGCATCAACGAAATAAGCAAGATAAACACTTGCTTGGGATTTTCAAAAATCTGGTTTGGTGTTGAATTTGGTGTGGTTGCGTTCCCCGTCTTGCGATCTACGCGTTGGCGGCGGTGCAAACGGTTGAGTTTTGAGCCTTGGAATGCCTTGAGAGCTCTCTCCTCTCCTCTCCAATGGCCGTTCTAGTGTTTTGAGTTATCTAACCCTAGGAGATAACCTAAACATCTGATATAACCCCTTTAATTTTCGTGGGTTTAATTACCCAAAAATACAAAATGACTAAAATGCCCTCCCGGGGTACTAATTAGGCCTAAAAACGCCCCGAGACCCAAACTAAGCCTCCGGGTACACTTTTCTGACTATCTCGACCCTTCCGGACGCGTTGGCGCACTCAAAACGACGATACGAACAACCTATAAAATATTCACTTTTATTAATTGTAAGGACAATTTGTCCATCTTTATGTATATGTTATGTCATACGCCGTTACAAGATTGTTGGTTGAAAAGATCACATCGTCATCAACAAAATCCGAAGATCAAAAGAAGAATTTGGGAATCAGACCTGGCCGGACCGATCCGGTCCAGAAAAGAACCGATCCGGTTTACCGGACCGATCCGACCATCTACCGGACCGATCCGTTTTGTCAGACTCCAGTAGCCACCGGATCCATAGCGAACCGATGAAGGCAAAAGTCCCGGACCGATCCGATGCCAACCAGACCGATCCGGTTTCAGAAAAAGAACCGATCCGACTTACCCGGACCGATCCGCCTAATCGACCGGACCGATCCGGCGAGGATAATCACTGCCAGATCGTGCAGCCGATTTTGAAGGGTTTCGATCCCTTATTTAAACCACGATCAGCAGTTGGTTTTCTCAAGACTTATACACGATTTTCAGAGCATATCAACCCAAAAAGTCTTCACCTATTGAGTCCTATGATTCTAGGTTTTTAGATTCACACATCTTCCGTATCTTTGTGAATCAAATTTGGTAACCCAAAGAACTCCATTGATGTTGTTCAACCCTTTGTGAAGTGGACCGTTTCTTCCTCTTCATTGCAGCCCTACTGGACAGGGATAGTTCCAGCCGCAAGCCCTTCTGGAAAGGGATTTTCTTCCAGCCGCGACTACAGAATCCGATACCCGAGGGTAATTCTTAGTCAATCTGTATTTCATTGTAATCCGATTGTAAACCGTATTTTACAAATTATAGTGATATACAAATGGTTTTGCCCCTGTGGGGGATTTTTCCTTAAACTTTGTGTGTTGAATATCTTGTGCATGATTTCATATTGTTTCAATCACACCTAGTTGCATGCTTAGGGTTAATTTGGGTTAAAATTGGTGTTTATTATATTATTTCTTATTTGAACGCAAGCGCCAACTCTTTCAAATTGGTATCAGAGCAGGTTACGCTAATCTATCGCGTATTCCTTTTTCCGCAAAATTTTTTAAAGATATCAATTTTTGAAATAAATTGATTTTTGAAAAGAGCGTGTTCAAATGGAGAAGTCATATTATAAAATGCCTATTTTTGACGGGTCGAATTATGCCTATTGGAAAGCCCGTATGAGGTCGGCTTTAAAAGCCATTGATGAACGGGTATGGATTCTTGTTGAAAGAGGGTGGACACCTCCCTCCGTCACTGTTGAAAATGTGACAAATTTAAAATCTGTCACGCAATGGACCGAAGATGAGTTTAGATGGTCTTCCTTTAATTCTAAGGGATTGAGTGCTATTTCTGCTTCCATCACTCCGGATGAGTTCAAACGCATAATGACGTGCACCACGTCAAAGGAGGCATGGGATGTTTTGCAACTTACCCATGAGGGTACGAACGCTGTTAAAGAGTCTAAATTACAAAATTTGGCCACCCAATTCGAGACTATCACCATGTCTGAGTCCGAATGCTTTGATGAGTTTTTTGCACGCTTGTCGGACATTGTTAACTCTAGTTTTAATTTGGGTGAGGTAATTGATAACACGCGTGTCGTTAAAAAGATTCTGAGATCTCTCCCAAAACGCTTTATTCCTAAAGTCACTGTTTTGAACTCGTTGTGAAATTTGAAATCACTTAAGTTGGAAGAACTTGTAGGAGATCTTCAAACCTATGAGATTGACATGTTTCCCAAAACCATTAAGGCTAAGGATAATGGGATTGCTTTAAAGACTCATTTTCAGAAAAAGAAAGAAAAAGTTTTTGAGTCCAAGTCTGAATGTGATTTTGACTTAGATGACTTGGCCCTGTTTGCAAAAAATTTCAAAAGAATTCTCAAATTCAAGAAAAGTGGAAATTTCAATGATAAAAAGAATGTTGAGAAAAATACTTCTGAAAAGGAAAATGAGAAAGATTCCAAAGACCCTCCTAAGAAAGACAGTGAGAGATGTTTTGAATGCGATGGTAGGGGTCATAGAGCGTTTGAGTGTGCCAATCGTCTGAATAGAGAGAAAGGGAAAGCTGTCCTGAATGCTACCCTTAGTGACGACAGTGATGTCGAGTCGGTGGACTTGGGAGATGAGTCACCGCATGGGCGTAACTTCACCGCGTTCATGGCTAGTCATGTGAGTTCTTCTAGTGCACCTCACGACGACGAGGATGCTGACTCACAGGGACACCTCGACAGTGAGAGCGAAGAGTGTGAGGGGGAGGATGATGAGGAAAGTAAGAGCGAGTGTGATCTTCAACACGTCTACGCTGAGTTGTATTCTGAGTCATTTGAAACCAAGAAGCGTAATAATGCTTTAGCTCTTAGGATCACCGCCTTAGAGAGAGATTTAAGATTGTTTGGAGAAAGAGAGAGTTGTGATGAGAGTGGAAAAGAAAGAAAGAAAGATCTTGAGAAGATAAGATGCTTTGAGTGCGATGGGATAGGGCACAAGAAATTTGAGTGTCCCACTAGACCTAAGAGAGAGGGCAAGAAAGCTGCTATGCCCACTTCTCTAAGTGATAGTGAGGGTGATAATGGTGATGATAGGTTGATCCAAAATGCCTTCAGAAAATTGTTTATCGAGACCATGGAAACAAAAAGGTCAAATAGGATCCTAGGTCTTCTTATTCGTGAATTAAAGGCAGAAAGTGATGAGCTAAAAAGAGAAAAAGGTGACTTGTCCAACACGGTGTCTAGTCTGATGACACGTGTATCCCATCTCGAGGATGACCTCAATCAAGCACAAGAGGTCCAAGTCACATTAAAGAATGCTCCCGAGCCTATATCCACCGTTGTGAGTGAGGCCCATGGGTGTCCGTCTAGGAATATTCACCCCAAAATTGTTGATAAATTACTTCCTAGACCGGTTTATGTTTGCTCCCACTGCAAGAAACGCGGGCATCTTAGGGAGTTCTGTTCTAAGTTGGGTTTTGTGCCACATCATGCCACTTCACACATTCATGCACATGCACCCACTCATGATTCTTTGCCTGCTCATTTTGATAGAGAGTTTGCGCATATTCGCGAGCAAGTGAAGTTTTTGATCAAGACTACACATAATCTAGTGGAGTTGGTTCAAAAGATGTCACCATCTTTGGAAAACTCCACCGTTACTCCCGGTTGAGATCTAGTCTTGTTTACTAGCATAGGGTGTTTTTCATGATGTCATTGGTTGCCTATTGCTAGTATGTATCATTTTTGTATATATTCTTGTTTTTGAAAAATACAAAAAGATTTTCTTTTTAGAAAAATTT
The DNA here is from genome assembly GCA_949130495.1 of Sambucus nigra. Lineage (NCBI taxonomy): Eukaryota > Viridiplantae > Streptophyta > Magnoliopsida > Dipsacales > Adoxaceae > Sambucus > Sambucus nigra. Next base: position 81,042,801 of record OX422207.1, on the reverse strand, counting down.
TCAGAAAAGCACAAAAAGAGATTTGCCTTTTATGGATGAGCATTTAAGATAGCCAAGTCACAACTTCATTCCATATATCCATGTGACTGTTTAATAGAGATTTGAGAGGCTACATCATTTCATCCATGTGCTTTACATTGATTGGAGTCCTTGAGATGTAATTAGTGATATTTCCTACATGCTTGACTCCTATATCCTTTATTGCACACATGCACGGCTATATTTGATTGTTGCACTTGTCAATCTCATGTTGGCTTGAGTGTTTCCATCTCAATCCTGTCTATACAATGTATAAAATGCGATAAAACTTGACAAGATTGGATTGCATGTAAAAACCGTTTGGTGAGACTGTGCGCATATTTGCATAACGGGGAGGGGCTGCGAAAGTTGATTTTAATCCTTTGCGCAAAAGCCACCGTTAAAAAGGACCTAAAAAATGGAGGAATTGTAATATCCGAGGTCCTAAGAGGTTAAAAGAGCCCGAAAAAAATGAAAGGCAATAAAAAGCAATACATGCCAAATATGGGCCATTTAGGTTTTCACCACCAATTCTCCAAAGTTTGAGAATTTAGTATACCTCTATTCATAATATAAATCTGAGGGAGTTTGGTTGGAGATTGAAAAACGGGTTTGCACTTCCTTGAAAGTCCTGAAAAAGCATAAATCATTTTGGACGTTATTGGTGTAGAAATCACTTTGAGCTTTGATTTGATGATTTGATTGAGTCAATATCTTATACTGTCACTCGTTTACACCAAAGGAAACATTTGAGTTCATTCGTTAGGAATATCCAATATTCATCGTGCACATATGTCATGTTTGTATGCTTTGATTTTCCTATCGAATTTTGATCACACCCATTCTTTTACGCTATCACCGACTTGGTTGTTTTATGTTCATTCATGGTGTGATTTTATGCCTTGTGACATCCCGGTACTTAATTGCTTGATTTATTTCTCTCATTTGTCTATTTGGGGACATCATAAAAAGGGGGAGAATGAATTATCTGATTATGGGGGAGTTTTTGAAATTCTGAGAATATCATCTTACATTGATATATATGCTTATGTTTATCTCATTTCAAAACTCGATACGTCACTTGGTATTTTGCTTTATCTCATGTGTGTAGGCACTATCTTGATGATCTCTGAATTGCACACCCTGATGAGAAAAGCTTTGAGATTCCTGAAGATTTGAAGAACAAACAATGTAGTCTTATTCATATGTATCTTTCCAGTTTTGGGTTCATGGAAGGGTAGATTTGTATAGGCAGTTGTGAATTGATAATTCGGATTTTTTATGTATGTACCGGCATAGACATAGGGGGAGATTTGTAAGGACAATTTGTCCATCTTTATGTATATGTTATGTCATACGCCGTTACAAGATTGTTGGTTGAAAAGATCACATCGTCATCAACAAAATCCGAAGATCAAAAGAAGAATTTGGGAATCAGACCTGGCCGGACCGATCCGGTCCAGAAAAGAACCGATCCGGTTTACCGGACCGATCCGACCATCTACCGGACCGATCCGTTTTGTCAGACTCCAGTAGCCACCGGATCCATAGCGAACCGATGAAGGCAAAAGTCCCGGACCGATCCGATGCCAACCAGACCGATCCGGTTTCAGAAAAAGAACCGATCCGACTTACCCGGACCGATCCGCCTAATCGACCGGACCGATCCGGCGAGGATAATCACTGCCAGATCGTGCAGCCGATTTTGAAGGGTTTCGATCCCTTATTTAAACCACGATCAGCAGTTGGTTTTCTCAAGACTTATACACGATTTTCAGAGCATATCAACCCAAAAAGTCTTCACCTATTGAGTCCTATGATTCTAGGTTTTTAGATTCACACATCTTCCGTATCTTTGTGAATCAAATTTGGTAACCCAAAGAACTCCATTGATGTTGTTCAACCCTTTGTGAAGTGGACCGTTTCTTCCTCTTCATTGCAGCCCTACTGGACAGGGATAGTTCCAGCCGCAAGCCCTTCTGGAAAGGGATTTTCTTCCAGCCGCGACTACAGAATCCGATACCCGAGGGTAATTCTTAGTCAATCTGTATTTCATTGTAATCCGATTGTAAACCGTATTTTACAAATTATAGTGATATACAAATGGTTTTGCCCCTGTGGGGGATTTTTCCTTAAACTTTGTGTGTTGAATATCTTGTGCATGATTTCATATTGTTTCAATCACACCTAGTTGCATGCTTAGGGTTAATTTGGGTTAAAATTGGTGTTTATTATATTATTTCTTATTTGAACGCAAGCGCCAACTCTTTCATTAATCCACATTTAGTCCCGACACGACACAGGCGCGTCCCGACTTAAATTTCCACAATTGTCATTTTATTCACACGTGACAATATTATAAAAATAAATCTCATATATTACTATACTCATCCAGTAATATGCAACAAATAATATATTCCCAATAATTACTAACGCTTGTCACGCTAGTAAATATTTAAAACAACATTTCAGATTAAAATTAAATTAATTTATCTCAATTAAATTTAATAAAACCTTAAATTTAAAAGCCATGAAAATACGGGGTATTACAAGAGGGTACTTAATTTCAACTCTCCTGTAAGCGACTTGATGCGACGTTAAGACCTGGACATGCCCGAGGAAGTTAGAGAAGATGCGGCGATCAGGAATGCTGCTTACCAACAAAGAACAACCCTGTTTTACAACAAAATAGTGAAGAAATGTGATCTCAAAGAGAGGGATTATGTACTCAAGAAGGTTATACAAAAGCATAATAAGCTAGAAGCCAACTGGCATGGTCCCTACCGAGTAACTATAGTTGTCTGCCCCGGGACTTATAGAATAGAAACCTTAGAGGGAGAAGAATTCAAAAATGCGTGGAATGTCGAGCATCAGCGCAAGTATTACCAGTAATACAGATTTACATGTACACATTTGTCTTTCAATGAATAAAATCGTTGGTTTTCCATATCCCTTTTTGTTTTCAATTTTTGTCAGAATACTAGTGCTACACACTACACCTGCTCTAATTACACGCTACACAAATTCTGATTGGTCGGCAACAGCAACCACCAACTAAGGTTGGTCGGCACCTATAAAATTAACCAACAAAGTTGGTATAACAATCATACAAAGTAAGGTCTGTTTGATCACGGATGATCTCACGAGACATCTCAAACTAGACAAGAAGATGGGTGACCTCACGGGGCATCCACTGTCTAGGCACCAAGGTAATCCTGACGCGATTACTACAACTAAGCAGGAACATGGGATGAAAATCATTCCATTGCTTAAGCACTAATGGGTGACAAGTCACTACAACTAGGCAGCAAATGGGGCAAGCTCCATTGCCTAAGTAAAACATGACAAATTGTCCCTCTCTCTCTCTATATATATATACATTCATCAATAACTAACAAACAAATAAAAAATACCATCTCACAAAGTATTTCCAAAGAAATAAAATTGCACAAAGACCAATTGTTCCTCATTAAACACAAGTAAATTACATAAATGTGAATTTCTGATTCATCTAGTACAAATTGCCTATTCTATGGGTTTCTTCCCTTCTGACTTTGACACAGGTTCCATCCCGACTGGAGGATCATCTAATGCATAGGGGGAATTGATAAAATTCATGTCTTGCAGCATTCTGATGTTGCTCGGGCATGGCCTATCAAGCAAATGTTGAGGACGAGCTATCTCAAAATTTGAATGAAGCTGGTAATCACCAAGATACCTGAAGATTAAACACTGAGGAATGGCATGAGCCGAAATCCGGCTGACATCGAGTTTGAAGGGAAGAACAGGAAAATCAAGTAATCCAGGATCATACCAATCCCATAAGGATAGTCCTCGATCAACTTTCATCACACATAAGGCATTCAACCATTCCTATTTGTATCCCTCGTTGTTCGAGTGTTGCAGCCGAGCATCACGATGATACAGGGCTTCGTTGAATCCTGCCATCTAAAATTCTCTGGGTTGTTTGTGAAATTGATAAGTCAATATCTCAAGCTGCTCGTGGAGTTTCTTCACCAAAATGTCTTTACTTTCCAGTGCAGAGATCTAGTTGGAGAGTTGGTTGGTAAGACTTTAAATTTTTCTAGACATTTCTGCCAGGGCTTGATTTTTTATCGTCAATTGAATGGTTTGATTTTCTAAAGCCAATTGGGTCCTCGTCTCTTCAATATTAACCCGACCAGCCCTTGCTCGACCACGGGTAGAAGGCCTTGCTCTGCCACGAGCAGACGTGGTAGAGTCGGTTCATTTCAAAGTCTCCAACTCTTCTCTTAAGGCAGCATTTTCAGTTTTTAAAAAAGAAAAACCTTCATCGTTAACTGGGACCAAGGCTCCCGAAGAAGAGGAGGCACCAGATCTGAGTTGCTTCACTTCCTGTTGCAACGCAATATTCTCTTGCTCTAGTAGCTTGGCAATGTTCCTATACTCTTCAATCTCAAGCTTCAACACACTTTTCTTTTTCTCATGGGCCGAAATGTACTTGTTATAATCCCTGTCAGCACTCAATTATTGGTATTTTTCTCATAACCTTTATGCAAGAGTGCAGTGGTCTCTTTGTGTTGAAGTTGGAGTTCCTTGATTATCCCTTGAAGGTCTTCTATCATTTCGTAGTAAGCCATATTGTTGGCTACCGCACGATCAAGCAAACACTTCAAGTATTGGTATGCGTCAACTGCTTTCTCGAAAGCATCGGATCCAAGAATATCAATTATTTGGGCCTCAGTAAAATGTGTATGACCCGCCTTGAAATAATCATTACATTCTTTCATCAACTCTGTATCATGAGCTGATAAAAGTTCCATCCTGGTAATAAACTAGCAAAGATAAATAAAAACACATCAACAGTGATACAAACAAGAACAAGTCAAGGAGATATTTAGATTAGATGACAACAACCCATTTTATTGATCATAAGAGGAGAGATTACAACCAAAGTTACAAGAAAGAGAAGAAAAGCAGAAGAACAATATAAATAAAGCGTCGAGCAACGCTACACCTTCTCCTTATTTCCTATAACATTAGCAACAGGTTTGGACGAAGAAGTTGGTTACTAGGGAGGCATTTGATGTTGCTCGGTAGAAGTTGATGATTGCTGAACTTGCTCGAAGGGTTGAGGAGCATTAGCAATAGGGACTTGTTCTACTATCATCAAGGAAGACTCATCAGATGTAGCTTCATCTTTTTCTTCATCGTCAATAGTAGGAGGAGGGCCATGAGTGTGTTTTTGGAATAACTCTGAATCATTCGTAACATTCAGCTCTCTTAATGCTGCGACCCATCCATCCCTGAAGTACTTTAAACTTACGTATTCCATCTGGCAAGTAATCGAGGTTAAGGCTCTATTCCACCCCTTATCCCAACCAGAACTGAACGATTTCTTCACCGCGGCCTTTCTCTTCATCTTCTCAGAAGAAGCATGTTCCTCGGTAAGCCTCACCTTCTTCTCAAGGTCTTTCTTACGCCGTTTAGCCTCTTTAAGCTTGCCATCAATTTCTTTCTTGCTAAAAACGACGACCTTCAATTTTTCCTCCAACTCCTTGGAGGCATTTATAGCTTGGTCATGAGATGACTCTGCAGATAGAAGCTTCTTTTCCTAGGCAGTGTTATCTTCATCGTATTTCTTCTGGGCGTCCTTCAAGGCTTGAGACAACCCAGTAAAAGCTTCTTCAATCCCGCTGGATGAGGTTGAAGCCTTAATAGCCTCATCTCTCTCCAGAATACTATTAAAGCACGTCATAAATTGGAAAAAAGAAACGAAGCTCAAATTAGAATGTGAATACAGTATACGGAAATAAGTGTTAGTAATAATGATACTTACTGACGCGATATGTTGGGCCACAAAATCAACGACCTTCTCCCGTGAAAGGGAACCCCTAGCAGCTCAATAATTCAGAATGGTCCAAGACTTGATCAAACCCCTGGCCGAACTCGGGGTAATACAAGTTGGAGCGCTAACCCCCGAGAAAGGACCCCCAATATTAGAAGGATGAGCAACAGTTTCTACAGGTCTTTCTGCAAGACCTCTCCTCAATATACTTAGAGGAGCATCTTCAATCAAAGATGCTGCCTCTTCTCGTGCAATATCAGCACCTTCAATCAAAGGTGCTGCCTCTTATGGGACACCAGGAGGTGTCCTGCCAACTTCCTTGACAGGTAAAATTATTCATTTGGAGGAAATACCATCCACTTTCTTTGTCCCTTTAACTGGGACATCTCCTTTGCTCTTCTTTACCCCTTCAGTACCAGGAGCATCCTTGGCGAAGAACGCAGGCATTCTCCTCTTTCTCGTCATCAAATCAGCAATAGATGCACCCAAATCAGAAAAAAGTTCTTCGGTACTTGTTCGAGATGCTGTTACTAGATTAAGATCAATTCCCATAGGCAGGGCAAGAGGACGCGCAATGAAAGAAGAGGTGGTGTTTTTGTATCTCAGGAAATAGGAAGCATCTCTAATGTCCTCCCTAGCAATTGATCGGTGCAATCCCCAGATAAGTTTTAAATCTTTTATATTGATGTCACTCTCTTTTAGGGGCTTTCTTTTGTTATCAACTTCAAAAAGTAAAATAAGATGAGTAACGCATTTCATCAAACATAAACAGAGATATATTGAGAAAAGTAAAAATAACATATCTCATTGCCATAAAGTGGACATCTAGGACCTTGGTACACATCATTTCCATGTAATGGGGGGTGTTGCCAATTTTTCAGCACGATCCCATGGTCAAAGTAGTCCCTATTGGCATAAAAAAGTTGACCATTAAAGCTCTATTGAAAAACCTAGTTTTTAAATAAAATATGGTATCACTAGTAACCCATTTATAACAAACATAATCTCAGGGATCCCTAAGTGAGTCCCATGAATTTGGTTTAACCTATGCACACCATTAACTACCCTCCATGTGTTTGGAGCTACCCTCGCAGGAACAATATCAAAATATTAGCAAAAATCCAGACACAGGGGATTAGGCGGAAAAGAAAAGCCACATTCATAATGAAAAGTGAGGGAAACCAATGTCCCTCAGCCAGAGAAAATAAATCAGATGGAGAAGGAGGTTCTTCTAGAATAACCCAAGAGGGAATCGCAAAATTGGCTCGAAATTTATCCAAAGATTCGACAAGATAAACCATGATGACTAAAAGCAAAGAAAGAAGAAGGAAGAAATGCTTACAGAAATGGAGAAATTTGCTAAGGCGAACGATGGAAAGAACGTTAGTATAAAAATGGAGTGAGAAAACACAGAGTTTAGAAATCTGGAAGTGAAAAGTAGATGACAATTTTTTTTCCTATCGCTTTTAAATGTCTTGTATCGGGAAGTAGGAAAAGAAATGATTACTAGGAAAGACGATTGCATTTCCGGCGGTTAAATGATGAAAAAGACGCAAATACCCAAGCTTCTGACGCAGATTCAAAATATTTACAAATTTGCCATTTCGCGCTCAAATGACGAGACTAGGGGAAAAGATCCTAAGTGTTGGAGATCTGTAAATAATCAATACATACAAAGGTGTTCGAGAAACTTTCGAATAAAATATTCCACCCTCTCATATCAAAACTTAACTATGAAACATTGGGGGCTTCTGTTGATACGAACATTAGGCAGTTGAAGTGGACTAATCCTATAAAGACACGTAGCATCTTACGTGGCAAATACATGTGCTCCCCGAGCTACAAGGCATGCCGAGCTACAAGGCATGCTGAGCTACATAGCCTGTCGAGCTACTCAGCGTGCAAAGCACCTGGCTGGGAAGATCAAGCAACGATTGTATATTCAATGAATAGCGGATTTAGTGAACATTATTATTATACAGATGTATGTGCCTATTAAACAATGGCATCTTGTTTATTCATACTGATAGCCCCAAGGCTATAAATACATTGTAACACTCCCCATAAGCGAGTAATTGATCTCTTGTAATCATCATCGAGATTAAGGCAAACATCGACAATACAAGAACAGTGGACGTAGGCCATTTATCATTGGGCTGAACCACTTTAAAAATCTATTGTCTTATTTTCTTTAGTCCTTTTTATCTGTGATTAATTAATTAGATCGAGTCTAGTTTTTTACATCAACACTACGTAAGATACATTTCATCCAAAAGAAAGTGAGAAAGTTTAAGAGAAAAACAGAAGAGTCTTATAGAGAAAGTGAAAGGGTAGCTTGAGGAGGGGAATAGTTCTTGGAAAGGAGGATTCACTTAGGGCAAACAAAAGGGACAACCACCATCTCTTCACCTTGAACCACCACCATAGTCACCGAAAAAATTGTCGAAAAAAGGGAAGGAGAAGTTCTAATATTTATCTTCATCAAAGGTTCAGACCAACTTTTGAGGCAAGTGATTCTTGCTCTATTTTAGTGGTTAGCATATCCATGGTAGAATAGGATTTTATTGTAGGATTCATGAACTTAGGAATTTGGAATTTATAATGATTAGTAAATCAAGATAATGGTTAGGCAAATTCATGTAGTTGAATACATAACATGTAAGGACTATGATTATGATGAAAATTAAGGATTTTACATGTAGAGAAAAATATATGTTCTTAAGGTTATTGAAAAGGATGATAGGAATTGCATGTAGAAAAATCCTACCATGTTGAAAATGAAATTTGATGATTTAGGTATGAAACAATGATTCTAAATTCTTGTGACACCCCGACTAATTAAATACCGGGTAGCTACTCCTTTATTAAATTAATTCAAAATGCCAAGTTGGCTCAGTTAATAGCATCACTGTCGAAAACATTTTAATTTTACTAACCACCCAGTATTTAAAAAGTAAGTTGCCAAATTTTAATTAAAGTCTGATTAACATGCAACAAGTGTAATAAAGAATAAATAACACCATTCACCATACTGAAGTAAAACGAATAACCATCACATAGTGTAAATAAAGTCTGGAGGAAAACTCCTCACTACAAATCCCACAACTGAAAAGTAAACTGAATACTGAAACAATACATGCTAAAGTCTGAAAACTGAAATGTAAAAGATGCTCTGATAGAAATGGGCAACACGCCCTACAACTGATAGATAGTGACTCTGGAATCCAAAAGATAGAAGCGTCTACAAGCAAATCCCTGTAGCTTCCACAAACAGCTACAGCTTGTCACCTGAATGAATATCCTATGCTTGGTGTCCTTGTGGCTGGGCACCTAAAATGGTTTTACAAGAAAAAGATTTGAAAAGCAAACGGGTCAGAGCCCGAATGTGGAGTTATATTTTAAAAACCTGCAAGTGCTTTAAAAATATTTAAAACATTAAATGCAAAGTACATGTTAGGACGTGCACTCACATGATATTCTCACCTCTCGTCTAACTGTGCACTCCTAACGTAAGTACCCATCTATAACGACACAAACCACTAGCTAAGTGACATCATCTCTAGCTAGACTATCATAGGTCCTACCCATATTACTCGGTTCTATTAACATTATAACGCTCGTAATTATGTAGGGGTTTAACGTAAACTCAGATGCTCAATATGCAATATATATATCACTATCAGTTAACCCGTTATATTTCTCGAAGCAATACCGTAATTATATTCACAACATTAACATGAAGGTTCCCATTAATTAAGTGTATATTATTCACATCATAAATATACAATATAAGCACCCCGAGAACAAGCTGTGGTGCACACATACTCTGCTATCCATCCCGGTACATCACGTACATAAGGATTACATATTCCGAATCTCTCAGGAATAGTTCACAGATAACAACATCACAAACAATGGAGGCGAACACAGTCACATCACATAGGTCACGCACATACCTACGCTCCTACGATCAGTGGACTTATTAATATCCCAATAAGTCTTTCTATGACCTATGTTCATCAAGGTAACCAGTCTAAATCCGGGCAACACAAGGATTAGAGGGCCCTAAGCGAACGCAAACCTCCCGTGATAGCAAGTATGGTAGGTATGTCATACACACAAATCATATACCAATACTAAGTAAACACACATCTTAGTAATCCCGTAGTTTAATCATAGTACGTATCGCATTCTCGTACTAACTTATAATTATCACAATTTATACTATTCCGATTTATCATCATACGCGCCATAATTTTCTCACGTCGTAGTAGATACTCACGTCTCAACCCAAACCGTCCATTTAATATAACTCTCGTATATAATTTCTTTCTCATAAATACCCCAAAAGTCCCAATCCTATCATTACAACATCAACGGAATGATATCTATATCCTCGAACAAGTTTACGGGACTCCAAAAATCAAAACAGTCCAAAAAGGACCAAACTGTCAACTCGTTAGAAGTCTCGTTCGAACGAGACTGTTCGAACGAGATCCCTCTGTCAACTCGTTAGAAGTCTCGTTCGAACGAGGCTGTTCGAACGAGATCCAATTCGTTCAAACGAACTGTCCATTCAAACGAGATCTCGTTCGAACGAAGTTATCGAACGAGGCTCCCTTTTGTTAGAACGACTGGTCATTTCGTTAGAAGCTCGTTCGAACGAGTTCGTTCGAACGACCTGGGTAGGGGCTTCTAACGACCTGCCAGATTCGTCCCAAATTTTCCTAAAACTCGTTTTCACCATTTTTAACACCTCAAGTCTTCTCCAAAGTTCGTTCTAACAGTGTTTTAAGTCCTCAAATCATACTAAAACATGCTAAGGTCATATACTAACATCTTTTAAGGCATTAATGCATCCTAAACATCATTAAATCACAAGATTTTATACTTTTCCCCAATTTTATCAAGAACATGAACCCTAGATTTATATCATCATCAAATCCCAGAATTAAATCCGTTTTTGTTTCTTCTAATCACAATTATCATGGGAATAATAATCTACCTATCATTCTACATGCAATTCTCTTCAAAATTTTCAAGTTCTAAACTCCAAACTACATGGGTTTTCATTCAACTTTCAAGAACAATTAAAATTCTCCAATTTCTAACATGGAAAAGACATTCTCTGAAATTAAATGGAATAAAGTCACTTGCCTTGGTTGTCTCTGAGTTTGGATGATGGTTTGATGGAGATTTCTGCAGAATTTCTTCTCTTCTCCAAGCTTCTTCTCCAATGGTGGCTTAAGGTGGCTAGGGTTTTCTTTGGGAAAGTTGTAAACCTAATGATAACCTCCGTAGCTTAAAGGGTTAATATGGTTTGGTTAATGGGCTTAATGGGTTAAATCCACATCAGATTAGAACTCCCAATTTTCGTCATTTTTAATTCCTCAAAATGTAAAATTACCAAAATACCCTTTAAGTTGCCGGTATGGCCTAAAAATACCCCGAGACCCAAACTACACCCCCGGCTAGTGTTTTCTGACTAACTCGATCCTTCCGGACGCGTTGGCGCACTCAAAACGACCATACAGATAATAGAAATAAAAATCACTTTTATAATTAAAATAATATACCATGACGCGGCGGTCACACGCGTCTCAACAAAATTTCTAAAATGCCGTATATCAATCTCACGACAAAATTTATAATACCAAATACATATATCAAAACATGTATGCACATAATCAAATACCAACTCGTATCTCGTTGGTATTAATGACCCGAATTAATTTCCAATTAATACGCATTTAATTAATTAATCCCAAAAATAAATATAGCCAAAAAAACGAGGTATTACATACTTCCCCCCTAATAACTGAATTTCGTCCCGAAATTCGAAACTAGAAAGTACCTGCTAAAAACAGCTCTGGATAACGTTCGCGCATCTCATCCTCGCGCTCCCATGTGGACTCCTCGACATTGTGATGTCGCCACTGAACACGCACTAACGAAACTATCTTTGACCGCAGTTTCCTCTCGCTTCGGTCCAAAATAACAATCGGCCCCTCCTCGTAGGAGCTATCAGGATGGAGATCGATGTCCTCCACAGCAATGTGAGAATGAGCCAAATTATCCCTAAGGTATTTCCTCAGCGAGGAAATATGGAACACATCGTGAATCCGATGCAAATGCTCCGGTAACCCAAGTCTATACGCAACCGGTCCGATCCGCTCAATAATAGGAAACGGCCCCACATACCTCGGTGCCAACTTCCTTTGCTTCCCAAAACGCATAATCCCCTTCATAGGAGATACTCTGAGCAAAACCTGGTCCCCTACTTGGAACTCCCTGAAAAATCTCTTCGCATCAGCATAACTCTTCTGCCTGTCTTGAGCTACCCGAATGCGACTCCGAATCAACTCAATCCTTGTCGAAGTATCCTGAATCACTTCCGGCCCAAGCAGTTTGTTGTCCCCCACCTCTAACCAACATGCTGGGGAACGACAAGGCCTACCGTACAATGCCTCAAATGGAGCCATGCCAATAGTGAACTGATAGGAGTTGTTGTAAGCAAACTCCACCAGTGGAAGGTACTGCTCCCATCCACCCCCAAAGTCAATAATGCACATGCGTAGCATGTCCTCCAACATCTGATTTGTGCGCTCGGTCTGCCCATCAGTCTGCGGATGATAAGCCGTACTCAACCGCAATTCCGTTCCCATGGCCTCCTGAAAACTCTCCCAAAACCTCGAAACGAATATCTTGTCTCTGTCAGACACGATATTTAGGGGCACATCGTGAAGTCTCACAATCTCTGAAATGAAGAGCTGGGCATACTGTCCCGTAGTGTAGTCAGTCCTTACGGGTAAAAAGTGAGCGACCTTGGACAACCTGTCCACAATTACCCAAACGGAGTCGTGACCCCTCTGCAACGTAGGCAATCCCGTAATAAAGTCCATGGATATGCTCTCCCACATCCACACCGGGACCTCCAATGGCTGTAGCAATCCTGCCGGTCTCTGATGATCCACTTTTACAAGCTGACAAGTGGCGCATTTCGAAACAAACTCAGCGATATCTCTCTTCATACCGCTCCACCAATACTGGCGTCTCATGTCTTGGTACATTTTGTCCCCTCCGGGATGTACCGCGAACCGTGAGCCGTGCGACTCTGCCATCACCTCGTGTCGCAATTCCTCCCCTCCCGGAACTACCAATCTCCCATTGAAGCGCAATCCCCCATCTGAGCTAACGGTATAGGACTCGGCTCCCTCTGCTAGTAATCGAACTATCTGTTCTTGACAGAACGAGTCATTGGCCTGTGCCCATACTACCTTCGTGACAATCTGTGGTGTAACGGTCATCACAGACATGAAAGATCGGGCCACTGCATCCTGGTGTCCCAATTCTTTCCACTTAGCCTTCCACACCTCTGCCACCTCATCTGCTGGCCTACGGCTCAACGCATCTGCTACTACGTTAGCCTTACCTGGGTGATACTGGATGTCGAACTGATAGTCTTTCACAAACTCAAGCCACCTACGCTGCCGCATATTCAATTCCTTCTGCGTGAACAGGTACTGTAGGGACTTGTGGTCCGTGAACAGTTGGAACTTCTCCCCCAAAAGATAGTGCCTCCAAATCCGTAGAGCAAATACCACTGCCGCCAACTCCAAATCATGCGTGGGGTCATTCTTCTCATGAGGCTTAAGCTTACGGGAAGCATAAGCTATGGCCTATCTCTCTTGCTGCAATACACCTCCCAGTCCTTGCAAAGACGCATCAGTGTAAACCAAATACTCAACTCCCGGTCTCGGCAATGCTAACACAGGTGCTGAGGTCAATTTGTCCTTCAATTCATCGAATGCCAACAGACAGGCATCACTCCAGATGTATGGCACACCCTTACGTGTCAGATGTGTCAAAGGACCTGCTATCTCCGAGAAACCCCGAATAAACCTCCTGTAGTATCCTGCTAGACCCAAGAAACTACGAATCTCCGTTAGTGTCGTGGGCTGTCCCCACTCCCTCACCGCGGATACCTTCCCCGGATCAACAGATATTCCCTGGTCGGAAATGATATGTCCCAAAAATTGGACTTCTTTCAGCCAAAACCCGCACTTCTCATATTTTGCATACAACTCGTTCTGACGAAGTGTCTGCAAAACCTGCCTCAAATGCTCAGCGTGCTCCTCCTCTGTCTGGGAGTAAACTAGAATATCATCAATGAAGACAATGACAAACTGATCTAAAAAATCCCTGAACACTCTGTTCATCAAGTCCATAAACACTGCTGGAGCGTGGTCAAACCGAAAGGCATAACCCGAAACTCGTAAGAACCATATCTCGACAAGAACGCCGTCTTCGAGACATCCTCCTCCCTGATACGCAACTGATGGTATCCCGATCTCAAGTCAATCTTTGAGAAGAAAGAAGCTCCTCTCAACTGGTCGAATAAGTCATCGATTCGAGGCAACGGATACTTATTCCGTATCGTGACCTTATTCAACTCTCGGTAGTCCACACACAATCTCAGTGAACCGTCCCTCTTCTTCACAAACAAAACTGGAACGCCCCAAGGTGAGGTACTCCTGCGAATAAAGCCCTGACCTAACAGCTGCTCTATCTGATCCCGTAACTCCCTCATCTCAGCTGGAGCCATACGGTACGGTGCGCGTGCTATAGGTCTCGTACCCGGTAGCAAATCTATAACAAAGTCTATCTCTCGACTGGGGGGTAAGCCTGGTATCTCCTGAAACACATCCGAATACTCCCTGACTACTGGGATAGAATCTAAAGGAATCACTACCTCCTTAGAGGTATCCTCCTCAATGTAATACAAATGAGCGGTCGATCCTCCCTCTGGGCGAGGCATCGCCACTACAAACATCTCTTGCCCCGGAATGGCAAAAACAATGCTCCCGCTGAAGCAATCAATCATGGCCCTATAAGCTACGAGCCAATCCATACCGATGATCACATCGTGAACATGCATGTCTAACACTAACATGTCTGTAGGTAATACCAAACCACCAATCTCTACCCCCACTCCCCGGCATATAAAGAAAATAAGTGACCCACTCCCCAATGGTGAGTCGACACACGTCACTGTGCTCTCTGTCGTAGCTAATAATCCTAAGGCTTTCGCGAAGTGTGTAGCTATAAAATAATGTGTAGCACCCGTATCAAATAACACCCGACCCATAGTGCCATGGATATGAAACGTACCCTCAATCGCGGGCGGTACCTGTGGAACTGCAGCCTGGTGGACGTTGTAGACATGTCCATACTGTAGCTGCCCCTGCTGAGCTGGGACTGCTGGAATGGGTGGCAATGCTGCCATCTGTGGCAGTGCGGGAAGAGCGGCGGGAAACATAGGTCTCTGTGGCTCCTGGAGAGCACCCTGCTGCTGCTGCTGTGGGGCCCTGCCCCTAGCAGGACAATCCTGTCGCTTATGGCCAGTCTTGCCACAAACAAAGCACTTCCCTGGGAAGTTCCCTCCTCTCTGTCCCTGCTATCCCCGGCCCTGGTGGCCGTTACCGTTCCTCCCTTGGCCCTGCTGGCCCTGGTGAAACTGCTGCCCATTCTGCCCCTGTTGGCCGTTTGGACCCTGATGGCCCTGACGGAAACCTCCCTGTCCCTGCCTGTAGTTCCCTGTCCGGAACCTCTTATTATCCCCCTGCTGGGAGCCCTGCTCATTCTGTCTCTGCCCCTGACCAGATTGTGCCCCGCTGGCACCATGTCCTCCAGTCCTGCCCTGATGGCTAGACTCCCCCGACCTCTTACCCTTGGCCATATGAAAACGGTGGTCCTGGCAGTGTAACAATGCAGCGTTAACCACATCAGAATAAGTGGCCAATGATAGGTTCCCTAGCAGATGCTGACGGATCCTCCAAGTCAACCCGTCGGTGAACTTCTCAATTTTCTTCTTCTCTGTTGGTATCTCGTCTGGAACGATATTCAACAGATTTGTGAACTCGGCCTCATACTCGGCCATGGTCTTACCTTCCTGCTTCAGACTCATCAATCTCCTCCTCATTTCCGTATGAACAGCTGACGGAAAGTACTTGCGGTCGAACCGCACCCAGAACTCCTGAATCGTGAGAGTATCCCTCTCCTCCATGGTGGTAATAGACTCCCACCACTGTAGCGCAGATCCAACTAGCTTGAAAGTAGCTAGCACCTGCTTCTGAACCTCCGTGCACTCATACATCCTCAAGTGCCTCTGCATATCCTTCCTCCATTGGCTCGAGACTACCACATCTGAGCTTCCTGCAAATTCTGGCGGATGCGCTTTCTGAAAAGCGTCACGTACACGCTCCCAAGCAGACGGGAATGCATTAACCTGTACTGGCGCGGCAACCGGCGCCTGAGGTGGTGCCTGCTGAACAACGGCAATGGCGGCATTTACCGCTTGGGCTACTATCGCTGCAACCTCAGCGGCGTTCATCATGCCCTGAACTGGAGCGGGCTGGGGTTCGGGCGTTGCATCCCTGGAAACTCGTCGTGCACGTCGTGGAGGCATCTGAAATAAGAATGAAGTTTATAAGTTCGCAGTTATAAACTTAAAATAGCTGAAGAACGTAGCATACACAAAAAGAGTACAACAGTCCTAAAATATAGGGCTCTATATCAAAGAAATGTAGCGGAAACATAATAGCCGTACAGATCCTAAAGGACACTAGAACCTGATGCTCTGATACCACCTGTGACACCCCGACTAATTAAATACCGGGTAGCTACTCCTTTATTAAATTAATTCAAAATGCCAAGTTGGCTCAGTTAATAGCATCACTGTCGAAAACATTTTAATTTTACTAACCACCTAGTATTTAAAAAGTAAGTTGCCAAATTTTAATTAAAGTCTGATTAACATGCAACAAGTGTAATAAAGAATAAATAACACCATTCACCATACTAAAGTAAAACGAATAACCATCACATAGTGTAAATAAAGTCTGGAGGAAAATTCCTCACTACAAATCCCACAACTGAAAAGTAAACTGAATACTGAAACAATACATGCTAAAGTCTGAAAACTGAAATGTAAAAGATGCTCTGATAGAAATGGGAAACACGCCCTACAACTGATAGATAGTGACTCTGGAATCCAAAAGATAGAAGCGTCTACAAGCAAATCCCTGTAGCTTCCACAAACAGCTACAGCTCGTCACCTGAATGAATATCCTATGCTTGGTGTCCTTGTGGCCGGGCACCTAAAATGGTTTTACAAGAAAAAGATTTGAAAAGCAAACGGGTCAGAGCCCGAATGTGGAGTTATATTTTAAAAACCTGCAAGTGCTTTAAAAACATTTAAAACATTAAATGCAAAGTACATGTTAGGACGTGCACTCACATGATATTCTCACCTCTCGTCTAACTGTGCACTCCTAACGTAAGTACCCATCTATAACGACACAAACCACTAGCTAAGTGACATCATCTCTAGCTAGACTATCATAGGTCCTACCCATATTACTCGGTTTTATTAATATTATAACGCTCGTAATTATGTAGGGGTTTAACGTAAACTCAGATGCTCAATATGCAATATATATATCACTATCAGTTAACCCGTTATATTTCTCGAAGCAATACCGTAATTATATTCACAACATTAACATGAAGGTTCCCATTAATTAAGTGTATATTATTCACATCATAAATATACAATATAAGCACCCCGAGAACAAGCTGTGGTGCACACATACTCTGCTATCCATCCCGGTACATCACGTACATAAGGATTACAAATTACGAATCTCTCAGGAATAGTTCACAGATAACAACATCACAAACAATAGAGGCGAACACAGTCACATCACATAGGTCACGCACATACCTACGCTCCTACGATCAGCGGACTTATTAATATCCCAATAAGTCTTTCTATGACCTATGTTCATCAAGGTAACCAGTCTAAATCCGGGCAACACAAGGATTAGAGGTCCCTAAGCGAACGCAAACCTCCCGTGATAGCAAGTATGGTAGGTATGTCATACACACAAATCATATACCAATACTAAGTAAACACACATCTTAGTAATCCCGTAGTTTAATCGTAGTACATATCGCATTCTCGTACTAACTTATAATTATCACAATTTATACTATTCCGGTTTATCATCATACGCGCCATAATTTTCTCACGTCGTAGTAGACACTCACGTCTCAACCCAAACCGTCCATTTAATATAACTCTCGTATATAATTTCCTTCTCATAAATACCCCAAAAGTCCCAATCCTATCATTACAACATCAACGGAATGATATCTATATCCTCGAACAAGTTTACGGGACTCCAAAAATCAAAACAGTCCAAAAAGGACCAAACTGTCAACTCGTTAGAAGTCTCGTTCGAACGAGACTGTTCGAACGAGATCCCTCTGTCAACTCGTTAGAAGTCTCGTTCGAACGAGGCTGTTCGAACGAGATCCAATTCGTTCGAACGAACTGTCCCTTCTAACGAGATCTCGTTCGAACGAAGTTATCGAACGAGGCTCCCTTTTGTTAGAACGACTGGTCATTTCGTTAGAAGCTCGTTCGAACGAGTTCGTTCGAACGACCTGGGTAGGGGCTTCTAACGACCTGCCAGATTCGTCCCAGATTTTCCTAAAACTCGTTTTCACCATTTTAAACACCTCAAGTCTTCTCCAAAGTTCGTTCTAATAGTGTTTTAAGTCCTCAAATCATACTAAAACATGCTAAGGTCATATACTAACATCTTTTAAGGCATTAATGCATCCTAAACATCATTAAATCACAAGATTTTATACTTTTCTCCAATTTTATCAAGAACATGAACCCTAGATTTATATCATCATCAAATCCCAGAATTAAATCCGTTTTTGTTTCTTCTAATCACAATTATCATGGGAATAATAATCTACCTATCATTCTACATGCAATTCTCTTCAAAATTTTCAAGTTCTAAACTCCAAACTACATGGGTTTTCATTCAACTTTCAAGAACAATTAAAATTCTCCAATTTCTAACATGGAAAAGACATTCTCTGAAATTAAATGGAATAAAGTCACTTGCCTTGGTTGTCTCTGAGTTTGGATGATGGTTTGATGGATATTTCTGCAGAATTTCTTCTCTTCTCCAAGCTTCTTCTCCAATGGTGGCTTAAGGTGGCTAGGGTTTTCTTTGGGAAAGTTGTAAACCTAATGATAACCTCCGTAGCTTAAAGGGTTAATATGGTTTGGTTAATGGGCTTAATGGGTTAAATCCACATCAGATTAAAACTCCCAATTTTCGTCATTTTTAATTCCTCAAAATGTAAAATTACCAAAATACCCTTTAAGTTGCCGGTATGGCCTAAAAATACCCCGAGACCCAAACTACACCCCCGGCTAGTGTTTTCTGACTAACTCGACCCTTCCGGACGCGTTGGCGCACTCAAAACGACCATACGGATAATAGAAATAAAAATCACTTTTATAATTAAAATAATATACCATGACGCGGCGGTCACACGCGTCTCAACAAAATTTCTAAAATGCCGTATATCAATCTCACGACAAAATTTATAATACCAAATACATATATCAAAACATGTATGCACATAATCAAATACCAACTCGTATCTCGTTAGTATTTATGACCCGGATTAATTTCCAATTAATACGCATTTAATTAATTAATCCCAAAAATAAATATAGCCAAAAGTACGGGGTATTACAATTCTGAGTTTTCAAGTTGGATACGAATGGAGAATTCAGATTATTGAAATCTTGAGGTTTTTATGGGTTTGATGATAATCCCTTATGAACATGTGGAATTGATGTTTTTATGTAGAAATACCTCATGTATAGGTTGAAATAATGTTAGAATAGTAATTCGGATTTCTGGATTCTGTTAGGATAGAAAACTAGTATGGTTTGGGTGTTAAAAATTGAGGAAAAATGTGAAAAACTGGAACTGAAGATTAACAAGAAAAACGATGACTTCTTTCGAACGAGACCTGACTTCGTTCGAACGAGAGTCAATCTCGTTCTAACGAGATCCCATCTCGTTCTAACGAGATTACTAACTTCAAATGAGATTTCTAAAAATCTCCAATTTAGGCCAGAAAATTTTGGGAAATTGTAATCTGGCCCAGAATGAGTTTTTATATAATTCTGGCACATTAATAGAGTGAGAAACTTGGGATTAATGTTGGAAAATATAATATAATAAGGATTAAAATTATGTGAGAGATATTTACATAATTATTATATGATTTATATGAGAATAATCGTTATGACAAGTACGGGTAAAATCGAGGACATATATACGGGTACTTGGGTTAAATAAAAGATTACGGGAGAAATAATTACATAATATAAGTACGATGATAATTGTGATTACAAGTACGGGTAGTATTCGAGAAATATGACGGGTACTTGGAATCGGATAAATTCCTAATATGATAGAGGTAATGTAAGTACCTAATACTAAATAGGTAGATGATAATGGGGGAGGTTTGCGCGTGGGGGCAGTCATATCCTGATGAATCTAATGGGATTTTATAGTCCCCCATACAGTGACGAGATGTATTGGGACATGATAGCAGAGTAATGCAGCACTGCAATTGTGTCTCGGGGTGCAATATTGTATATATATAATAGAGTGAATGCATCTATATACATATGATAATATCTACTGTGTGACTAAAGTAGGATTGAAAGATAATGATATCTGGAATTAATTAAGTATGAAAACACTTAATTGAAATTAATTAATAAGGGGCTTATCCATGTTGAATCTAAATGGATATACATATTATTATTATTACATATATTATGAGAGAAATACGTGGGAATGAATTGGGCTATGAATAGTGGATACATTGGGTTAATGTAGTTAGCGTGGGAACTGTAACTAGTATCATTATATTAGGTGTGCACTCTAGATGAGAGGTGAGAATCTCAAGAGAGAGTCTGATAATCTAACATGTATATAATAATTGCTAAATATAGCATTTATTCACTTGTTGTTTTATAAACTATTTTTACATCGGGCTCTGACTCGTTTCCTTTCATATTCTCTTCTTTCTCTTGTATCTCCTATATCAGGTGTCCAGCCACAGGGACGCCAACCATAGAGGATTATGACATGTGATGAGCTATGGATGCTATGGAGTTTTGAGTTTTATTTATATGCCTTCACATTAATTGATTCATACTCTGTAGTGATCTTTCATTCAGGGCATGTCGCCTCCAATATTTTTGTTATTTTCTTTCTATCCGAGTCAGGATTATATTCGTATGTCACTGTGATACATTTGTTATCATTGGGATTATTGTATTTAAATAGTTTACTGAAAAGTTTTATTCCAGTTACATTTAATTCAGTTGTGATATTTACTGAGTTGTTATTCAATGTGTGAATGGATTGTGTTAAATGGTTTATGTTTTAAAAAGTGGAATTTTATTTAATTAAAATTTGAAAGGTTTTAGCACCTGTTTAATTAATTATTACGTGATTATAAAATGTTTTCAACGGTGATGTTAAGAATGATCCAACTGTATATTCTGATTTAATTTGGTATTGGACTGATCACCCGGTATTTAATTAAGCGGGGTGTTATAGGTTGTATCAGAGCATCAGGTTCTAGAGTCTTTTAGGATATGAACGGTTTACTATGCTTTCAGCTAATCGTCCTTTGATGTAAATCCCTATTATTAGGACTGTTGTATCCCTAATTGCATTTATACGTTCTTCAGTTATTCTGTGATATCAAATACTGATGGTATATTCTCTGTCCCGACCCCGTACCAAAATAGTATTGGGGAACGAGTGTCTTGACATGTTAACAATGCAACAAATATGCTGACTTAAATTGTTTCCTTAATTAATTGCAACGGAAGTACAATTACATGGTTATAAATCGTAAAATACTGAAATTAAAGGAATTACGTCATCAGAGCTTTCTAAAAGGAAACTTCATTTATATTACAAGTAACGATGAATTACAACTTAAGATAAAATTTGAAAACTTATTACAAGAGAGACAAACATGCTCTAAATGATTAAACAAACATTTTATTTACAATAACGAAAAGAGCTCTAAAAGCTGAATCTTCAACACAATCCTATTTCGTTCCCTCTGTGAACCTACTTATTTCCTGAAATATGGTTATTTATACAACATCAGCTAAAAGCAGAGTGAGAATTAATTTCCATACATTCCAGGGTTTTTCAGAAAATTGATACCTATTCAATTTACAGCATAAGGCATATACATATATGGACAAGAATTTGCACTAAAATATATAAAGTAAACTGACAATTATATTTTCAGAATAAACAGCTCAGAACAGAACATATAAAACAATTAGAGTAGTATATCAGTTATTAAATTTTCTTTTAATGGCCATGTACGCTCTAATACCCAGATACATAGATAGTGTCACCAGATGTTTCCACTTGGTAACAACACAGACATAAACTCATGATATCTGAAATAACGCCTTATTTAGGGCACACCAGGATAAACCAGCTGGGAAGGTACCACCCAAATATCTCCACCCGGTAGTCAAGGCCAACATAGTAAAAGAGTTTCCATAGGCCGAATCAAAAATTTCAGAATTCAAACCAAATGTTTATATCGAGAGATATATACATATAACAAACGACGGAATCATCGGTATCAGATGAATTTCGAGAATAAAATCATTTCATAAAATATATATAGTTTGTATAATATCATATAATTAAAATACGCAAGGAATGTCACAGAGTACTCACTTAAAACACAAATCTGAAGTTACAGATGCACAGTCTTGGATCGCTCGTTAATCTTAAAACGAAACTTCTTCTTAAACTTTCTCACACTTTATCTCACTATTTCTTTATGATATTTGGAATGAATTTCTTGTAAGAACCGATCCTAAGGCTTCTATTTATAGTTTCTCAAAGTTATTTGAGTGATGACACGTGTTCCGATGACTAAGCATTCATTTTTGTGAGTCGTTGTTAGCGTGTCACGTAACCGGACTGTCTTGCAGTCTTAATTCACCAGATGGAGACATGTGTTTTAACTTTTTCTAAAGGATTGACATGTGTTTTATCCTTTCCTATAAATGCGACACATGTGCGGTGGAGGTGTCCAAAAGAAAGCACGAGGTGGAAAGTTATTAAGGGTATAAGGGTCATTTTACACATGAAAGGGTATTTTAGTACTTTTACACCATACATTTTCAATATTTCTTAGAGGTCCTTAAAAATATTTTGTTTACATAATGGTCCTTTATATATTTTCATTTTAGTCCCTGAAACTTTCTTTATTTAAAATTAAGTCCCTAAAGTTTCATAAATTTATATTTTCTACCCCATAACTTATCATTTAGCTTAAGATATGCTATAAGACTTTGATTTAATCAATTTTGATGAAGAAGGAGGTTATTTCAAAGTTTTTACATTGGCAAAACCAGCCTCCCCTTCCAACCAATCAAAATATAACACATGGCCTGGTAATAAGACAAAATACGACTTAAAGGATGGACATATTTTCCCTTATTTTGTAATTTCGGTATAACTTCTTGCTCGGACCTCCGTTTAATACACCATTTGTTTTCTTACAAACCTAATTCATATATCTACAACTTTTTAGTTTTTACCTCAAGTCAATTGTTATATTATAATGGTCAAAAGTAGTCTCTAATATGAACATTTCTACCGAAAACTTTCAAATTTTATGTTTGTAACTAATTTGATATTTCATGATTTATGAAGGTAGGATTAGACTAAAAATAATAAATTAACATTATCCATATCACATATGAAATAATACAACATTTAAAACTATATATGAACATATAAAAGTGGGATCATTACATCCTACCCTCCTTATAAAAAGTTTGGTCCCCAAACTTTACTTACATTAATTTCCAAACAAGTATGGATATTTCTCCTTTATTTCATCTTCCCGCCCCCATGTTGCTTCTTCAATGGAATGATTATGCCATAACACTTTGACCAATGGAATTACCTTGATTCGTAATATTTGATCTTTATGGTCCAAAATTTCTATCGGACGTCAATGTATGATAAATCTTCTCTAACTTGAAGAGGTTCGTGACTTAGAATATGCGTTGGATCTGGGACGTATTTTTTCATCATTGACACGTGGAACACATTATGCACACTAGAAAGTTCAGGGGTAAAGCCATTCTATACGCAACAGCTCATATCCTTTCAAGGATCTCAAAAGGTCCTATGTATCTTGGACTTAACTTCCCTTTTTTTCCCAAATCGGAGTACTCCCTTTGCAAGTGATACTCATAAGAACACATAATCTCCTCTTTGAAATTCAAACTCTCATCGACGATTGTCAACATAACTCTTTTTACGACTTTAAGCGATTCAAAGTCGATCTTGTATTAATTTCACTTTCTCTGTTGTGATCTGGATCAATTTTGGTCCTAATAATTTTCTTTCTCCAACTTCTACCCAACATGCAGGGGAACGACACCTTCTACCATATAGTGCCTCATACGGAGCCATTTGAATACTTATTTGATAACTATTATTATATGCAAATTTCACTAATGGTAAATGATCATCCCAATTCCCTTTCAGATCAAGAACACATGCCTTAAGCATATCCTCTAAGGTTTGAATGGTTCTCTCAGATTGTCCATCTGTTTGAGGACGAAAAGTCATGCTAAAATTCAATTGTGTTCCCATGGCTGCTTGTAGGCTTTTTGAAAAGCGAGACACAAATCTAGGGTCACGATCAGAAATAATTGAAACTGGGGTTCCATGAAGCCTAATAATTTCCCGCACGTAAAACTTAGCTAACTTTTCTAAAGAATGGGTAATCTTAATGGCAAAAAAATGAGCAGATTTAGTTAAGCTGTCAATAATTACCCAAATATAATCATTACCATTTGAAATCCTTGGTAAACCTGTCACAAAATCCATAGTAATATGTTCCTATTTCTACTCAGGGATGGGTAGGGGTTGTAGTAATCCTGATGGTTTTTTATGTTCAGCTTTTACTTATTGATAAACCAGACATTGAGATACAAATTCGGCTATCTCACTTTTCATGTTATTCCACCAAAATACTTCTCAAAGATCCCTATACATCTTTGTACATCCGGGATGAAATGTGAATCTTGAATAATGACTTTCCTCCAAAATTTGCCTCTTTAGTTGGGCATCACATGGCACACACACTTTATTTTCGAACCTCAATATATCATCTCGTATCCCAAATTCAATCCTCTTCCCTTCAATAACTTCTTCTCTAATCTTCTTCAGTTGTGGGTCATTTACTTGTGCAATTTTGATAATTTCCATCAACATGGGTTATACTTGTAGGTTCGTGATTATTCCTCCTTTACTATAATTACGTACATCTATTTCCATACTTCTCAAATCCTTTAACAAGGCTTCATGGCTTGTAATAAGACACGCTAAATTTGGTGTAGACTTCCTACTTAAAGCATCAACTACTTTATTAGCTTTTCCCGGGTGATAATGAATATTCAAATCATAATCCTTCATTAATTCTAACCACCTCCTTTGTCTCATGTTCAATTCTTTTTGGGTAAAAATATATTTCAAACTCTTATGATCGGTATAAATCTCACAAGTCTCACCATACAAATAATGTCTCCAAATCTTAAGAGCAAAAATTACAGCTGCTAATTCTAGGTCACGTGTTGATTAATTTTGCTCATATAGTTTTAACTGTCTTGAGGCATAAGCTACTACTTTTACATTTTTCATTAGCACACATCCCAAACCATTTTTAGAACCATCACTATAAATCATAAATCCCCCTGTCCCGGAAGGAATAGTCGAAATTGGGGCAGTTACTAATCGATTTTTAAGTTCTTGAAAACTATTCTCAACTTCCTCAGACCATTCATATTTCACCTTCTTTTAGGTTAACCTAGATAGGGGTTTGTCAATACTAGAAAATCCTTCGACAATTCTTCGATAATAACCTGCTAATCCAAGAAAACTACGAATCTCCATCACATTAGTTGGTCTAGGCCAACCTAGTATAGCCTCGATCTATTGAGGGTCAACCGACACTCCCTCCTTAGAAATGACATGTCCTGGAAAAGAGACGCTAGGTAACCAAAACTCACACTTCTTTAATTTCGCATATAATTTCTCCTTCCTAAGAATTTGTAACATCGTCTCTAAATTCTTTTTGTGTTCTTCAATACTTTTGGAATAAATAAGGATGTCATAAATGAAAACAACCACACACTGATCCAAATATTTTCTAAACACCCTATTCATCATATCCATAAAAGCGGTTGGTGCGTTAGTTAGTCCAAATGGCGTCATAAGAAATTCTTAGTGACCATATCTAGTACGAAAAGCTGATTTCAAAATATCACCCTCCTTAATATTCAATTGGTGATAGCCTGACCTAAGGTCAATCTTAGAAAATACTTGCGCACCTTGAAGTTGGTCAAACAAATCATCTATACAAGGTAAGGGGTATTTATTCTTAATGGTTACCTTATTTAGTTCACTATAATCTATACATAACCTCATCGTCCCATCCTTCTTTTTAACAAATAACACTGGAGCACCCCAAGGGGATACACTTGGTCTAATAAAACCCTTGTCTAAAAGCTATTGTAATTGAACTTTTAATTCCCTTAATTCTAAAGGTGCCATATGATAAGGTGGTTTTGAGATTGTTATAGTTCCAGGAATAAGGTCAATTGTAAACTCTATTTCTCTACTAGGAGGAAGACTTGGTAAATCATCTAGAAAAATACATGGGAAATGTTTATCTATGGGAATATCTTATAAACTAGGGTCTTTTGTTTGCAAATCAATAACACTTGCAAGGAATCCTTAACATCCCTTCTTAAGAAAACTACAAGCTTGCATTACAGAGATAATATGTATGGGAAATAAGATGTCAGTTCCTTCTAAACTGAATTCTGGTTGGTTAGGTATTTGGAAAGTAATTGTTGATGCCGATAAGATAACATAGAACAGTAACTCTCTTCTCAAAACAATCTACATTAGCATGATACGATGCTAACCAATCCATCCCCAAAATGATTTCAAAGTCTTTTGTGTCTAAAACTATCAAATCAGCAAATAGTGTATGACTACTAACATCTATAGGGCAAGACTTATATACTAAGGTTCCCATCAATAACTCACCCGAAGGAGTAGAAACGTGCATGCTATGATTCAAGGGTTCGGGCCTATTAGGAAAGCGATTAACAAAACACACAGAAACAAATGAATGGGTAGAACCAGGATCTATTAAAATTTGAAAAGGTTGTGCACATATAGAAAGTGTACCTGACACTACTGCATTAGAAGCTTGGGTATCAGAAAGTGCAAAAACTCTACCTTGTCTGCCTTGGTCCTTCTTTTCACCTAAAGGCTGTATCGAAATCCTAGTTGGGGTTGGGCAGTCTTTTATCTGATGTCCATTCTATCCATATCTAAAACAAAATCCCGTATCCTTGTAATAAGGTCGTCCTCCATGCATCTTCCCACATTGCTGACATATCTTATTATTAAACTGTTTGTTATCATTAGCTCCCCCAACATTGGATGTACTCCTAAATTATTTCTATTATTTGGGCTCTTCCCTATTTGTTCCCCAAACTTCCTCTTACCATCTCAAATTCGATTGTACTCCTCACCATCCCTTTCGGCTATCGTAGCCCTACCACAATGTCACTATACGATGTCAACTTTAAGATGGAAATTCGACTACGAATACTCAACCTTAACCCACGTTCAACTTTTTGGCTTTTAAAACATCAGTTATCATAACATAAGGTGCAAAAGGGGATAACTCAGTAAACTTTACCTCGTATTGACTAACCGTCATATTCCCTTGCACTATACTCATGAACTCAGCTGCCATTTCATCCTTCACCGTTTCAGGGAAATATTTCTCATAAAAATCACCAAGAAGTCATTCCAGCCTATGAAAGTATTCCTCTCCTCGTGTATTCTCTTGGTCATTCTCCACCAATGTTTGGCTTCACCTTCTAACATAAATGTTGCAAATGAAACCCTTTGTTAATCGGTACACTTAAGAACATCGAGCATCTTTTCCATCTGCATCACCCTACTTTCTGCTTCAGTGAGGTTAGGAGTACCTTTAAAAGAAGGCAGATTCAACTTCTTAAAATGCTCAATGGTACAACTAGTTAGCTCCATATTCCTTAGTGCTCTATTATTCACCTGATGCTCCGCAATCTTTGCTAGACTCTCAATCGCCTTGTATGCACCTTCCAGTCCTTTCATACTTGAACCACTTGTTCTCGCAGTTGATCTTGGCTTGGTCATTTTCTATAGTCATGGCCAAACTTAATACGTATTATACTATCTCAAGATTGCAAATTAGAAGAGCAATTATATATAAATAATTATATAGAATGTAAGACATATGGAGGGTTATCACATAAGTCGAATATTTACTCTTATATCCTATGTATGGAAACTTAGTATCTATGACGTTCGAAACTTATGTTCAGTAGTCTACGAGTTCATAACCTATGCTCTGATACCACATCTGTCACGACCCCGTCCCAAAATAGTAGTGGGGAACGAGTGTCTTGACATGCCACCAATGCAACAAATATGCAGACTTGAATTGTTTCCTTAATTAAATACAACGGAAATACAATTACATGGTTATGAATCCTAAAATACTAAAATTAAAGGAAATATGTCATCAGAGCTTTCTAAAAGGAAACTTCATTTATATTACAAGTAACGATGAATTACAACTTAAGATAAAATTTGAAAAATTATTACAAGAGAGCCAAACATGCTCTAAATGATAAAATAAACATTTTATTTACAATAACGAAAAGTGCTCTAAAAGCTGAATCTTCAACACAGTCCTTTTTTCGTTCCCTCCGCGAACCTACTTATTTCTTGGAAAATGGTTATTTATTCAACATCAACTAAAGGCCGAGTGATAATTAACATACATTCCAGGGTTTTTTAGAAAATCGATACCTATTCAATTTATAACATAGGGCATATACATAAATGGACAAGAATTTGTAGTAAAATATATAAAGTAAACTGACAATATATATTTTCAGAATAAATAGTTCAAAACAGGAGAGATAAAATAATTTGAGAAGTATATCAGTTATTAAATTTTCTTTTAATGTCCATCTTCGCTCTAATACCCAGATAAACATATAGTGTCACCAGATGTTTCCACTTGGTAACAACACAGACAGAAAATCATAATATCTCAAATAACGCCTTATTTAGGGCACACCAGCGATAAACCAGCTGGGAAGGTACCACCCAAATATTTTCACTCGGTACTCAAGGCCAACATAGTAAAAGAGTTTCATAGGCCGAATCAAAAATTTCAGAATTCAAATCAGATGTTTATATCGAGAGATATAGACATATAACAAATGACGGAATCATCGGTATCATATGAATTTCGAGAATAAAATTATTTCATAAAATATATATAGTTTGTATAATATCATATAATTAAAATACGCAAGGAATGTCACAGAGCACTCGCCTAGAATAGAAATCTGAAGTTACAGATGCACACTCTTGGATCGCTCGTTAATCTTAAGACGAAACTTCTTCTTAAACTTCCTCACACATTCTCTCACTATTTATTTTTTATATTTGGAATGAATTTCGTGTAAGAAATGATCCTAAGGCTTCTATTTATAGTTTCTCAAAGTTATTTGGGTGATGACACGTGTCCCGATGACTAAGCATTCATTTTGGTGAGTCGTCGTTAGCGTGTCGCGTAACCGGGTTGTCTTCCTGTCTTAATTCACCAGATGGCGACACGTGTTTTAACTTTTTCTAAAGGATTGACATATGTTTTATCCTTTCCTATAAATGCGACACGTGTGCGGTGGAGGTGTCCAAAAGAAAGCACGAGGTGGAAAGTTATTAAGGGTATAAGGGTCATTTTACACATGAAAGGGTATTTTAGTAATTTTACACCATACATTTTTAATATTTCTTAGAGGTCCTTGAAAATATTTTATTTACATAATGGTACTTTATATATTTTTATTTTAGTCCCTGAAACTTTCTTTATTTAAAATCAAGTCCCTAAAGTTTCATAAATTTATATTTTCTACCCCATAACTTATCATTTAGCTTAGGATATGCCATAAGACTTTGATTTAATAAATTTTGATGAAGAAGGAGGCTATTTCAAAGTGTTTAAGTCAATCCAACCAGCCTCCCCTTCCAACCAATCAAAATATAACACATGATGTGGTAATAAGACAAAATACGACTTAAGGGATGGACAGATTTACCCTTATTTCGTAATTTTGATATAACTTCTTGTTCGGAACTCCGTTTAACACACCGTTTGTTGTGTTACAAACCTAATTCATATATCTACAACTTTTTAGTTTTGACCTCAAGTTAATTGTTATATTATAATGGTCAAAAGTAGTCTCTAATATGAACATTCCTACCGAAAACTTTAAAATTTTATGTTTGTAACTAAATTGATATTTCATGATTTATGAAGGGAGGATTAGACTAAAAATAATAAATTATCATTATCCATATCACATATGAAATAGTACAACATTTAAAACTATATATGAACATATGAAAGTGAGGTCATTACATTCTCTCTCATTTCAGATGCCTCATCGACGTATACCTCAACCCTCCCCAACTTCGGGTACAATGAATGCTGTAGAAGTTGCTGCCATTGTTGCTTAAGAAGTCAACGCAACTTTAGTTGTTATTTAACAAGCTTCAGCGCAGACGCCAGCTGTGCCACCCATGCCAGGGCAAGTGTTTCCTACTACATGGGAATGTGTTAGGGATGCCTTTCAAAAGGCGTATCCACCAGAGTTTCAAAGGGGTTATGATGTCGTGATTACTAGCCAATGGAAGAAGGATATCCAGAGGCACTTGGGAATGTTAGAATGCAGGAAAGTTCAGCGTCAGATACTAGCTACGTTTAAGCTAGTCAGGGGAGCTCTGCAATGGTGGGAATCTATTACCACCACTGAGGAGAAAGATAATATGACTATCCAGGACTTCTGGGTACGGTTCGACCGCAAGTACTTCCCTTCCACTGTCCAGACTGAGATGAAGGGAAAACTACTTGGCTTGAAACAGGAAGGGAAGACAGTGGCAGAATATGAGGAGGAATTTACTCGGCTGACTAACTTGGTGCCAGCAGAGGTACCCACTGAGGAAAGGAGAATTCATATGTTCACTGATGGCCTGAACTATTAGATTCTCCATCACTTATTGGGAAATATTTACCTACATACTTACGCAGATGTTCTTAATGCTGCAATGCTTCATTGCTGGGATAACCGCTTACATGCTCAGGGTGTCAAGCGGGGGATTGAGTTAAGCCAACATCGCAAGACTAATGGAGGCAGTTCTAGCGGGACACAGTTAGGTCAGAGTCAGCAGCGACAGGGTGAGCAGGATTCCCAACTAGGGGACTATGCTAAACGTTTACGATTCAGAGGATTTCGATTTGGGTAGGGAGGCAATAGGTAAGGCCAATAGGGCCAAGGGAGAGGTGGTAACGACCAGCAGGGCAGGGGGTAGCAGGGACAAAACGGGAGAAAGTTCATTGGCAGATGTTTTGTGTGTGGTAAGCCTAGCCACAAGAGGCGAGATTGTCCTGATAAGGGAAAGATTCCTCAGCAAGGAGCATGATAGGAGCCACATAGACCAGTATTACCACCACCCTCCCTCCCTGCACCAGTTCAAGTGCCAGTATTACCTCCCATTCCAGCAGCTCCAGCACAACAGGGTCAGTATGAGCGTGTATACAATGTCCATCAGACAGCATTTCAGCAGCGACCACCCGCGATTGAGGGTATGTTTTCTATCTATGGAGCTATGGGGCGTATTATGTTTGACACGGGGGCCTCACATTCCTTTGTAGCCACTAGATTTTCACGGGATGCAGGGTTATTAGATATAGCGGATAGCACCGTTACTTATGTAGACTCACCGATGGGTAGTGGGATGCATATTTTCTTTATATGTCGTCATGTGAGTATAGAGACTGAGAGTCTGATTTTATCGATGAATTTACATGTTTTGGACATATCCGAGTATGATGTGATTATCGGTATGGATTGGCTTGTTGTATATATATCCATGATTGACTGTTATAGCCGGTGTATTTTTTTTTATATTCTGGGACATGAGATGTTCCTTGTGGCGATGCCTCGTTCTCAGGGAGGGTCGTCTACTCATTTGTATTATATAGAGGAGGAGATCTCTAGGGGAGTAGTAATATCCCTTGATTCGATACCAGTAGTTTGTGAGTTTGTGGATGTATTCTTGGAGACACCGGGATTACCTCCTAGTATGGAGATTGAGTTTTTGATTGATTTAGTGCCGAGCACTCGGCCTATTGCTCATACGCCTTACCGTATGACTCAAGTAGAGATGAGGGAGCTCAAGGATCAAATAGAAAAGCTCTTGGGGCAGGGGTTCATCCATAGGAGTATGTCGCCTTGGGGTGCCTCAATGTTATTTGTAAAGAAACGAGATGGTTCTTTAAGGTTGTGCGTAGATTATCGGGAGATTAATAAAGTCACGATATGGAACAAGTATACTTTGTCGAGAATCGATGACTTGTTTGACTAACTGAGAGGAGTAGCATACTTCTCAAAGATAGACTTAAGGTTCGGTTATCATTAGCTGCGTATCAGGGAGCAAGACGTTTCAAAGACTGCCTTCTTAACCAGATATGGATCATATAAGTTTTGGGTCATGCCATTTGGGTTGACTAATGCGTCGACGGTATTCATGGGCTTGATGAATAGGGTGTTCAGAGAGTTATTAGACCAGTTTGTCATCGTTTTCATAGACGACATCCTGATTTATTCTCAGACTGAGGTGGAGCATGACAGGCATTTGTGACAGGTCCTACAGAGCCTACATGAGCATCAGCTGTATGCGAAATATGAGAAGTGTGGGTTCTGGCTTCGGGAAGTTCAATTTTTGGGGAATGTTGTGTCTGAAATGGGGATATCGGTTGATCCTAGTAAGGTATCTGCAGTGAGGGAGTGGGGACAGCCCACGACACCGATAAAAGTGCACAGTTTCTTGGGATTGGCCGATTATCATAAACATTTTATTCGAGGTTTCTCAAAGATAGCGAGTCCATTGACTAATCTAACCCGTAAAGGCGTACCATTTATCTGGGACGATGCATGTCAGTTAGCATTCGACGACCTGAAAGATAAGTTGACTTCAGCACCAGTATTAGCACTGGCTAGGCCAGGAGTGGAGTACTTGGTTTACACTAATGCATCCTTACAGGGGCTTGGTGGAGTACTACAACAGAAAGATAAGGCCATAGCTTATGCCTCTAGAAAGCTTAAGCCTCAAGAGAAGAATTACCCCACCAATGACTTAGAGCTTGCGGCAGTCGTGTTTGCCCTTCGGATATGGAGACACTATTTATTGGGGGAAAAGTTTCACCTATTCACGGATCAAAAGTCACTGCAGTATTTATTCACTCAGCGGGAGTTAAACATACGCCAATGCAGGTGGCTTGAGTTCGTGAAATATTATCAGTTTGAGATACATTACCACCCGAGAAAGGCTAACGTGGTAGCAAACATGTTGAGTCGAAGGCCGGTAGGTGAGTTGGCCGCGGTGTGAAAGGTGAAATGGAAGGAACTGGGACATCAGGATGC
Source organism: Sambucus nigra (assembly GCA_949130495.1). Lineage (NCBI taxonomy): Eukaryota > Viridiplantae > Streptophyta > Magnoliopsida > Dipsacales > Adoxaceae > Sambucus > Sambucus nigra. Next base: position 81,009,358 of record OX422207.1, on the reverse strand, counting down.
AGTTGCCCGATCATTTATGTCAGCTATGACTGTTACACCTCAGATTATGACGAAGGTGGTTCAGGCTAAGGCACTCGATCCATTTTGTCAGGAGAAAATTTGATAGCTTTTAGCCGAAAGAGTAGAGTCTTACTCCATGAGTTTAGATGGGGGCTTGAGTTTCAACGGTAGGTTGATTATTCCAGAGGGTATGGATTTGAGTCATACTGCGATGATAGAGTCGCACGGATCCAGATTTGCGGTACATCCTGATGGGGATAAGATGTACCAAGATATGTGACGACAATATTGGTGGAGCGAGATGAAAAGGGACATTGTTGAGTTTGTCTCTAAGTGTACCACTTGTCAGTTAGTGAAAGTGGATCATTAGAAGCCTGCTGGATTTCTTCAGCCATTAGAGATACCAATGTGGAAATGGGAGAGAATCTCTATGGACTTCATCACAGGGTTATCTACTTCTCAGAGGGGTCACGATTCCATATGGGTGATTGTGGATCGGTTGACTAAGGTAGCTCACTTTTTGCCCGTTCGTACTGATTACACTACGGGACAGTATGCCCAGTTATTTATTTTTGAGATAGTGAAGTTGCATGGGGTACCCTTAAATATCGTGTCCGACAGATACAAGTTTTTTGTGTCATGCTTTTTAGAGAGCTTTCAGGAGGCTATGGATATCGAGTTGCAGTTGAGTACGGCTTATTACCCGCAGACGGATGGGCAGACAGAACATACTAACCAGATGTTAGAAGACATGCTACGTATGTGTATCCTGGACTTTGGGGGAGGTTGGAAACAATACCTTCCCCTAGTGGAGTTTGCGTATAATAACTTCTAACAGTTCACCATCGGCATGGCTCCATTTGAGGCATTGTATGGTGACCTTGTCGTTCTCCTGCGTGTTGGTTAGAGGTGGGGGACAATAAGCTACTAGGACCAGAGGTGATTCAGGATACGTCTGCTAGGATTGAGATGATTCGTAGTCGTATTCGGGTAGCCTAGGATAGATAGAAAAGCTACGCCGATGCTAAGCGATTCTTTCATGAATTCAGTGTGGGGGACCAGGTGTTATTGCGAGTAGCGCCTATGAAGGGGATTATGAGATTTGGTAAGAAGGTAAATTGGCGCCCAGATATGTAGGACCATTTCCTATTATTGAGAGAGTTGGACCGGTTGCTTATAAATTGGGGTTGCCGGAGCACTTGCATCGGATACATGATGTGTTCCATATTTCTTCGTTGAGGCGATATCTCCAGGATGAGTTGGATCACACTCATGTTGCATTAAAGGAGATCGACTTACAGCTAGATAGTTCTTATGAGGAGAGACCAGTAGCGATCTTGGACCATAGCGAAAGATGGTCAAGATCAAAAGTAGTTCTATTGGTGCGTGTTCGGTGGAAGCACTATAACATTGAGGAGTCTACTTGGGAGCGCGAGGATGAGATGCGCGACAAATACCCGAAGTTATTTTTACCACGTATGCTTTTACTTTTCAAATTTCGGGACAAAATTCCGTTATTAGGGGGGAAGTATGTAATTCCCCGTAATTTTTAATAACTTTAAATTAGATAAATTAAAAGTTAATGGGGATTAATTGGAATTAATTATGAAAAATTAATTGGGATTAATCTGGATTTAATATTACTAGAGATTAAAGTAATATATGATTCTAAATATTAGTTAGTGATATACAAGTAATATATGAATATGATGTTATTTATATTGTCGTGAGTTACTAATACAGCAATAAATGAAAGTAAGTCGGGACGCGGTTATAGGACGTGTTGAGACTAATTTAAATAAATAAAAAGGAAAGATTATTTTATATCAACCTTATGGTCATTTCGAGTGCGCTGTTATGTTCGGAATGGTCGAAATAGTCAGAAAAGTCTACTCGGGTGTTGAATTTGGGTCTCGTTTCAATTAGGAGATGAAAGGACACCCCGAAAGGGGAGTTTTAGTCATTGTGCTTGGGAGATGAATAGTAACTTTATTTTTGTCTTTTAGCTTACCTTTAAGACTTTCTATTTAAAAAAGACTAGACTCTACATAAGATTCATTTCATCCAAAAACAAATAAGAAAGTTTGAGAGAAAAATAGAAGAGTCTTAGAGAGAAAGTGAAAGGGTAGCTTGAGGAGGGGAAGAGTTCTTGGAAAGGAGGAGTCACCTAGGGAAAACCAAAGGGAAAACCACCATATTTTCACCTTACACCACTACCATAGTCTCCAGAAAAGTCATCGGAAAAAGGGAAGGAGAAGTTCTAACATTTTTCTTCATCAAAGGTTCAGACCGACTTTTAAGGCAAGTGATTCTTGATTTATTTTAGTGATTAGCATATCCATGTTAGAATAGGATTTTACTGTAAGATTCATGAACTTGTGAATTTGGAATTTATATGATTGGTAAATCAAGATAATGGTTAGACAAATTCATGTAGTTGAATACCTAACATGTGGGACTATGATCATGATGAAAAGTAAGGATTTTACATGTAGAGAAATAAAAAGGAAAGATTATTTTATATCAACCTTATGGTCATTTCAAGTGCGTCGTTGCGTCCGGAAGGGTAGAAATATTCAGAAAAGTCTACTCGGGTGTTGAATTTGGGCTCGGGTCAATTAGGAGATGAACGGACACACGAATGGACGTTTTAGTCATTTTGCTTGGGAGATAAATAGTAACTTCATTTTTGTCTTTTAGCTTACATTTAAGACCTTTTATTTAAATAAAAATATACTTTACATAAGATTCATTTCATCCAAAAATAAGTGAGAAAGTTTGAGAGAAAAATAGAAGAGTCTTAGAGAGAAAGTGAAAGGGTAGCTTGAGGAGGGGAAGAGTTCTTGGAAAGGAGGAGTCACCTAGGGCAAACCAAAGGGACAGCCACCATCTCTTCACCTTTTACCACCACCGTAGTTGCCGAAAAAAGGGAAGGAGAAGTTTTAACATTTGTCTTCATCAAAGGTTCAGACCGACTTTTAAGGCAAGTGATTCTTGCTCTAATTTAGTGGTTAGCATATCCATGGTAGAATAGGATTTTATTATAGGATTCATGAACTTATGAATTTGGAATTTATAATGATTGGTAAATCAAGACAATGGTTAGGTAAATTCATGTAGTTGAATACACAATATGTAGGGACTATGATCATGGTGAAAATTAAGAATTTTATATGTAGAGAAAAATATATGTTCTTAAGGTTATTGAAAAGGATGATAGGAATTACATGTAGAAAAATCCTACCATGTTGAAAATGAAATTTGATGATTTAAGTGTGAAACAGTGATTCTAAATTCTGAGTTTTCCAGTTGGATAAAAATTGAGAATTCAGATTATTGAAATCTTAAGGTTTTAATGGGTTTGATGATAATCCCGTATGAACATGTGGAATTGATGTTTTTATGTAGAAATCACCATTGTATAGGTTGAAATAATATTAGAATAGTAATTCGGATTTCTGGATTCTGTTAGGATAGAAAGCCAGTAAGGTTTGGGTGTTAGAAATTGAGGAAAAATGCGGAAAATTGGAACTGAAGACGAAGAGGAAAAACGATGGCTTCGTTCGAACGAGACCTGACTTCGTTTGAACGAGAGTCAATCTCGTTCTAACGAGATCCCATCTCGTTCTAACGAGATTACTGACTTCAAATGATATTTCTAGAAATCTCCAATATAGCCCAGAAAAGTTTGGGAAATTGTAATCTGGCCCAGAATGAGTTTTTATATAATTTTGGCACATTAATAAAGTGAGAAACTTGGGATTAATGTTGGAAAATTATAATATATTAACGATTAAAATTATGTGAGAGATATCTACATAATTATTATATGATTTAGAGGAGAATAATCGTTATGACAGGTACGGGTAAAATCGAGGACATATATACTGGTACTTGTGTTAAATAAAAGATTATGGGGGAAATAATTACATAATATATGTACGATGATAATTGTGATTACAAGTACGGGTAGTGTTCGAGAAATATGACGGGTACTTGGGATAGGATAAATTCCTAATATGATATAGGTAATGTAAGTACCTAATACTAAATAGGTAGATGATAATGCCTATTTGATTGATTGATGGTTTATGTGTATCACATACCTAGCTTACTTGCTATCGGGGGAGGTTTGCGCGTGGGGGTAGTCACATCCTGATGAATCTAATGGGATTTTTGACTTGTCACTCGAGAACATAGAACTTAGGGATTGATCACCACTTTTGGGTGTGACCGATCATTTGGGTGCGTAGGTATGTGTGTAGCCCAAAGGCTTAGGACTATGTTCGCCTCCAATGTTTGTGTTTGATATTTGTGGTTCGACGAATCTTTACCGAACCTATAGTCCCCCATCAGTGACGAGATGTATTGGGACATGATAGCAGAGTAATACAACACTGCAGCTGTGTCTCGGAGTGCAGTATTGTATATATATATAATAGAGTGAATGTATATATATATATATATACATATGATGATATCTGCTGTGTGACTAAAGTAGAATTGAAAGACAATGATATCTGGAATTAATTAAGTATGAAAACACTTAATTGAATTGAATTAATAGGGGGCTTATCCATGTTGAATCTAAATGGATATAAATATTATTATTATTATTATTATTATTATTATTATTATTATTATTATTATTATTATTATTATTATTATTATTATTATTATTATTATTATGAGAGAAATACGTGGGAATGAATTGGGCAATGAATAGTGGATACATTGGGTTGATCTAGTTAGCGTGGGAACTATAACTTGTATGACTTAGAGGTACGTTAGGTGTGCACTCTAGACGAGAGGTGAGAATCTCAAGAGGGAGTCCGATAATATAACATGTATATAATAATTGCTAAATATATCATTTATTCACTTGTTGTTTTAAAAACTATTTTTACATCGGGCTCTGACCCGTTTCCTTGCATATTCTCTTCTCTCTCTTGTATCTCCTATATCAGGTGTCGAGCTGCGGGGGCGCCAACCATAGAGGATTATGACATGTGACGAGCTATGGATGCTATGGAGTTTTGAGTTTTATTTAGACGCCTTCACATTCGTTGATTCATACTCCTTAGTGATCTTTCATTTAGGGCATGTCGCCCCGAAGATTTTAGTTATTTCCTTTCCATCTGAGTCAGGATTATATTCCTATGTTATTATGATACATTTGTTATCATTAGGATTATTGTATTTAAATAGTTTACTGGAAAGTTTTATTCGAGTTGCATTTAGTTTATTTGTAATATTTACTCAGTTGTTATTCAATGTGTGAATGGATTGTGTTAAATGTTTTATGTTTTAAAAAGTGGAATTTTATTAAATTAAAATGTGAAAGTTTTTAACACCTGTTTAATTAAGTATTAGGTGATTATAAAATGTTTTCTTCAGTGATGCTAAGAATGATCCAATTGTATATTCTGATTTAATTTGGTATGGGACTGATCATCCATTATTTTATTAGGCGGGGTGTTAGAATATATATACGTGTTTGAGTCTTTTTTCTGTCGTTCGATTTTATATTGCATTTTGTATATTTGCCACTGAGCATTTGGCTCACTCTCTCATTTTGTTACGACAAGTTAGGTGAGATTTCGTATTTTGAGAGCATTATACATGTAAGTACTATCTTTATTTACATTAGTAACTCCCTATGCTAGGACTCTGGGGTGTTCCCCACGGACATCTACATAGTTTGATTTGAAATTGTAATCGAATGCCAAATAAATGAAACGTTAATTAAAATAAAGCTGAATTAGTAACATTATGTAAGCTGTTCCATTGCACTTCACACCTAATGCTTGAGTCAGACCGGATTGACTCCGGGTAACCCATAAATTTGGGTCGGGCGTTACATATATGAACCCCATCTTTTTCATGTTTATGCTTTCATGCTTTTTATTATTTGGTATTAATCCTTCAAAAAGATTTTGAAACAATATAGAATATGTTCCGAAGAGAACCGATAATAAGAAAGGGTAATTTTCACCATTGACTACTTTGTTGAGTGATAAAAATCCATATTATATATAGATCTTATAAAGAAAATGTTATAAATGATTCAATGGAAATAAATTTATTATATTTTTCCTTTCCATGGAGTATTTGGTAGTAAGGGGCACACATATGTAAAAAAAGAAGGGAACAAATTGAAATTTCCATACCGAGGTAATTTCAACAACCTCCCCCTTTCTCTTTATCTCTCATGGCGAACCATTAATCGTCCTCATGTCATTCTCAACCACCACCAACCTCCTCCTCTCAACCAACAATGAGACATTGATAAAAATATAATCAACCAATATATATATGGAGAAAAAAGGAAAAAAATAAAATAGACCTAAAGTTTCAAGATTAAACATTTGTATTTTATGTTTATATATTGATATTAAAGCATGCATACGCATAACACACTTGTTTGTTTAATTATCTCATATAAATACCACAAACTTGATATTCTTCGCCTCAAACCGATAGACACTACCATCATTTTGCTTCAAATCCTAAAAACGTTCTGAATTTTAAAATTATTGGAGTGATTAAGTTTAGGAACTTACTGCATAAAGAAGGATTTTTTTTATATCCACCACCACAATCCTTTACCACTAGCCCATTGTTGTCCCCACCATCATTACACTCGTTTCCCACTGTGATACCCCCACCACCTTTAAGGGACTTTGTTTGGACCTTATGAATGGACTTTGTTTGGAAGAACAAAGTAGCAAAAAAAAAAACCCAGTAAATAGAGTCTAGTCCTCGAAAGTATCCCTAGTCGAGTCGCCATTGTCACCATCTCGCCCCCTCCCAATGACTATATCTCTCTCTCGATGGCGGTACTCCCAAGAGTATGGTGTGGGAAAAGGATACAAATGGACATAATTGGCGATGTGAGCTGTGTGAATGTGTAGATATCAAAGTCGCCAACCTATTTTACTCAAAAAACCAAAATAATGAGCCACCTTCAAGGATATAGCTAAAAGACAACTAATGCGTGAGAAACCAAATGGAAATCTTATTTGTGGTTATCTCTAGCTGTGATTCTCTACCCAATCATTATGGACTGGTATTTATCCAACCCGAGTTGTTCGGATTATTCCCCCCACAATAAGAATATCCTTTTCAACGGGTATTGTATTCTTTTTGATGTTTTGTATAAAATAATGTTTGGATATATTTCCTTTAAATATTGTTTTGATCCCGAATTATAATCGTAGCCTTATTGATGAAACTCTTTAATAAGTTTTGTGGACAAGATTTTTGTAATATCTCTTATAAATCTTGATAGTCGAGTTGTGCTATTAAGTTATTACGATATGTAATATCAGGATAACTGACCTAAGTACGAGATTATGGGAAATTTCCCTTAAAGTGGACCTACATAGATTATATAATCGTCATTGACACGTACTTATTGCATTAAAAAAATCAAAAATCTCAAATTACTTAATAATGGTGAAATTAGTAGGAGTGGAAAATCATGAAATATGGTCATATAGGTAGTAATTTATCCCAATACCGATAACTTTCTTGAATATTTGTTCTTTTAGTTGTTGAATAGTTTAAATAACAAATAACAAATAAATAATTAACCACTAAATGATGGTATTGTCACCATGAGACAAAAGTACATAAAATCATAAAGAATAGTATTAAGAAGATCCCAAAAGGAGTCTACTATACTACATGATTATGCGGTGTATCTACGTGAACATGAATTCGTCATGAGGATACATAATAATTTGGTTTTGTTTTCACAAGTCATAAGAAGTGAAGCTAATGAACTATAATTAAGTTTAGGATCTTGTTGAATTACATAATTGATACACTAAAGTCGGATATGAGTGGGTCATCAAGACCAAATGCGACGCTAACGGTAATTAAACGATATAAAGCTAAATTATAGTTAAATATTTTACCACTCTTGAATTAGTGTGGAATCGACGTGACTCACATTGGTGAATTATTTAATCAAGGTAAATGATTGATTATGACTATTCTAAAGTTTATTGCACGTCTGATGTTCCTTGAATCAAATCATAAAGTGAAATTATTATATGGACCAAGTGGGAGACTATTGAAAATATTTAATATAATTCAAAATTAGTTATTTAATTAAATATGAGTGTCCTACTTAATGTGGTCAATATAAGAATTTGGTTTTGATAAGATTCTTTTAAATAATTCGTTTAAATATTAATAATATTGATGGTGAGTTAGGTTCCTAATCAAACTCTAGTGTGATGGATGGTAGAATTATATTATAACTAAGAAATCGGGTCCTTTATCACCCCATACATAGTTAGGGATGGCAACGGGTCGGTTCGGAGTCGGGGATCCCTGTCCCCATCGCCGTCCCCATTAGAGATACCATTTCCTGTCCCTGCCCCGTTCCCCGTTATAACGGGTTCGGGGATCCCCATCCCCATTTAAAACGAGTATCGATTTCTCCGCGGGGAACTCGTTTCTTTTTTTTTTCTTTAAGCAACTAAATAAAAATTGCATTTATGGGCTGAACTAAATATGCTGAACTAAAAATGGTAATCATAAAATCAACAACAATAATTAACAATAATCAACAATTTATGGGCTGTAATTAGATTCTTTACTGAAGGGGGAGTTGATTTTGAAGACAATTTATGGGTGTTTGGTAGACAATTTATGGGGAGTTAGATTTTGAATACAACTTCGAAGGTCAAAGCCTGCAATGCACCCTTTATTTTGTCTCCTCCCCCCTGGGAACACTCATAGCAGTGGGTTGGTCTCCACCAAACACCCCCCCATCCAAAATCTCTCTCAACTGTCCTTAGATATTTCTAGCCAAATCAGCGGTAGGAATGAAACCATCAGTGGTTGTCTTTGACAACAACAAAATTGGACGAAACAATGAGGAAGATGAGTCGTGAAGTCGCTGGCGTCGGGAGGGAGATGAGGAGGAGTGGGAAGATGAGGGAGGGTTGAGGGAGTGAGCGGCGCTAGGTCTAGAGTGAAATGTGAAGCGTACAAATGCTTTTATATACTTATATATATATATATGTATGTACAGTTCGGGTATCCCCGTGGAGACCCGAGGGTATACCCGAACTCGACTCGAAATTTTTCAGGAATTTTTTTTGCTCCCCGAACCAGACCCGATTTTTTTCCGAGTAACCGCGGGGACCCTAATTTTGGGAAAAATTATCACCCCTATACATAGTAGATTGTATTCCATCAATAGTCAACATAATAACACACTATATTGGGGAAGATAGACAATTCCCAGATTCCAACATTATTATTTTTTGTCAAATTGATGAAGGTTATGGTAGATCTATTATCAAGATGATTCAAAAGACATTTCTACAACAAACTTCATCAACGCATTGGATCAAGGTAAGGAGGGGGACCCTGAGCATGTGCCTTCTCTGAGCATGTGCCAAGTGAGCGATCGAACAGGGCCTCCGCTAGTTTATTTATTATTACTTATATGTTGAGGGCACATTTTTTTATATCAATACACATAAAATGGGCTTATTTTATAATTTTTGTGGTGGCCTTGTCAATTTTTATCAATCTCAAAACCGGTTCTAAAGGTAAGTCTTTTTTTCTATCACTTAAACATTTTTTGTAAAAATATGAAAATCCAACGTCCTTTTATTGAGAACAATTATATGTTAAAGTTTAATTAAATTAAGGGTCAATTACCAAATAGTCCCCAACATAAATACATATCCTTTAAAAAAACACATATTTTTAGTTTAGTCCATTTAGTCCATCAAACACCCACATAATATCCCATATGTGCTTGATAAATTAATGCGTTCTCAATTAATATTATAATATCCTTAAGTTCCGCTGTAGCACTGGCAAAAAAAAAAAAAAAAAAAAAAATATATATATATATATATATATATATATCCTGCTTTTGTACGGATCAGTCCGCATTTTAAGAGTGCGAACCGGACATGTGTCACCTGACGGTGAGCCTAGAAAAGAGAGAGAGAATGCCTATAATTTAGGGAATAATTTCTAGGGGCACCGTTAGATGACACATGTCCGGTCCGCATTTTTAAAATGCGGACTAGTTCGAACAAGGGCATTATGTATATATATATATATATATATATATATATATATATATATATATATATATCCTAAAATATGTTTTTACATTAGATGTTACATTATATAATTGAAGTTTACATCTAATGTGAAAAATCACAATCTCTTCAAACTCAGTTCCCATGTTTCAATCGTAAAGATGCCGTTTGATGTTTAATCTGACTATCATGGTGAGACTAGTGTAAATTAATTAAAGTGAAGCACGTACTTTTTTTTAGCAAGCATCAACACACGACATACCAAAAATTCCATTAATTGCACCTAACAATTTTCTTATTACGAAGCATATAATCAACCTTTTTATCTTCTTGACCGTGTTTGTTTTCGGGGTTCACACCCTTATTTAAATACATTGAATATCAAACTGACGAGTCTTCACTTCACAAGTTATTGGATTATATTTATCTTCTCTCCTACGCATATGAGAACCTTAAAATACGTTACAAAGCACACATTATTTCCACAACGCTCAATATTAATACTCTCAAGAAGATGAATAAACAAACGAGAAATCTTAGTACATCATCTTCACCAACAGACTCATTTTCAACTTCATCGGCATCATCCTGCCGCCCAAAACCACCACCTTTGAAAGATGCAGAATCAATATTGAAAACATGTTATGATCCAACAATTGTTGTCAAACAATCTGATTCTAAAGGAGGGACAACTCCTTTTATGGTTACCATTGGAGGATAAGATGAGGAAGCATTCATTACAATTCAAAGTCAAAAGTCTGGTGAAGATTAAAACAACCAAAGAAAAAGGTGGTGTCAACTATGTCAATTTAACCGTTCCTACTTATGAGTAGGTCTAATGTGATTTATTTTTTAACATAATTTTTTGGAATAAATTGACGTGACAGTTTGTTATTCATTCGTTTTTAAGTTTCACTGGCGTGAACTCCAAAAACCAACCAATAACAACTCTCACATTATATGTTTCAAAAAATTATGTCAAAAATTAAGTCACATTAATATTTTTATCCTACTAATAAGTGTAAAAAACCGGTCAAAACTCTTGCCAAAGGTGGCAACACTTTACTATGGAGAAAACTTTTACTACGTAGAAAATGAGAAAGCTGATTAATGGCTGAAGTTTATACATTTATGGGTTTGTATGCATTACAAAGTTGGAACATCTTATTTCATGATTTTCTTCAATACTATTGTGCCTCCGGTAGTCTAGTTTTTCATAATTGTTTTCTTGAAGGGAAAGTTATTTTTAGTGTTATTTTTTCTATAGACCCCTTTTTTTCACCATAATATTTCACTTATGATATGGCCTCGTGGATGCTAATAAGTCAAATTCCTACTTTCTAATTTTTTTTGACATTTTGTCTTCGTTTTTAATAGAATTTTGAAGTCAAATGGTTTGTCAATTCAATAAATGCATTTTATTACCTACATTTCTCTTCATTAATGGGGTTGTTTTCTTCCCAACCAATTTTTTTTTGGTGTAATGTTCATTATTTTAAACTTGCCAATATCAAATTTATTTTAACCCTATAATTTTTGTTAAAAATAACCGAATGTTTTTACTATTTACATTCACTAAATTTGAATAATTTTAAGAAAAATTAAAATTTTTATTAACTCAAAAGTATGCAGTATAATTCTTAATACATAAAAAAAAACTAAAAAAATTATGTTTGACATATATAACAATTCCTTTTAACCCCAAAAAGTTGACTGAGTGGTTAATCACTTATGACTAAGAGTTTGCACCCCAAGGTCATGAGTTCGATTTCCGCCGCTAACATAAACTTGAAGTCACGGATCATATAGAGTAATTTCTATTTCACAAGCTTTTTCGATGTGAAGTGAATAGTATGAGGTGCGCGCAAGCTGACTCGGGATGAATAACCCTCCATATAAAAATACAACAAAAAAATAATAATAAAAAATAATCCATACTCGAGTTGCTACAACTCAATTTAATATGATGCATTGAAAATTCATAACCAAAACATGATGACGTTAATAAAGTTATCTATTCAACTTTTATCATATTAACATGTGTGAAATTGTATAAAGGCTTTTTCTTGTTTCAATATAACTCATCAAATTTAAAGTAGCATATTTGAAAAATGTAATTTGTCTATCTTTTGCTTACCATTTGGCTTATTTTTGTTTAGTTATAGGCTTGTTTTAAAGATTGAACCAATTAGTGAATATACAAGTTGTTGATTTATGAATGACATGTACTCATTTTTATATATGTTCATTTTGACCTTTTGACTTGATTGACGAGCAAGGATATTGGTGGAAGATGGGTGGAGTGTGTGAAAATATGTCCTTCTTTTGTGATCCATTTCTCAATTCCATTAGATGTTCGATAATAAAAAAGCGGATTTCTAAGAGCACCATAATTTTTTACTTAAAAATATCACAATTTTTTTTATTACAAAATACCACATAAATCTAATAATTACTTCCAAATGCCACTAAGAGGGCCACCCCATATTGAAAGTCTTAAAATTCATTTTACACACTTTCCCTCCTCTCTACACATTCAAACCTCAAAACCTTCTGAACATTACATCTTCAACTTTCCAACCTTTCATCTTCAAATTCATTCAACTTCAACTACAAATTCAGGTTGGTACATTGAATAAAATAACTATTTGAACCCACCCCAATAGTTATTTTACATTGATCTCTACCCTCAAAATAAGTGTATATAATATATGAAAGTTGCAAAATGGAAACGTTCTGTAAATCGGTCTAAGTATTTGAACTCAAGTCTACAACCTGAGTATTTGTAATTGTACAACAAACCGACCACGACTAGTTGCAAATAGACAGGAAAAACAAAACGTTTTTTTTAACTCAAGTGAAGCAAATCGACCCCATATTTGAACTCAAGTCCATCCCATATTTGAATTTAGGCTGCTATTTTTTTTCTTTCGCAATCGCACAGATTGTTGATAAAACGAAGATGTGTCGAGCTAGAGTTTCATTCGGCATAAATCGCCCAAATTTGATTGAGTTATCTTGGTACGTTTATGACGAATCAATCTTTGTTTAAACCTAGGGTTGATTATTTGTATTTACCCTGAAACACAACTTGTTTCTCGGTATGTTTATGACGAATCAACCCTTGTTTAAACCTATGCTTGAATCGTTGTAATTACCTCGAAACAAAACCTATTTCTTGTTATGTTTATACGGAATGAACCATTTGTTTAACATGTAATTCATTCGGTTGATTTACCCAAAGATAGTTTGCTTATGTCGGTATGTTTATGCCGAATGAACCCTTAGTTTAACATATATGCCAATTGTTTGTCATTTGTTTCTTTAATACAAATTGTACCTTATTAAACAACATGGCATGTTGAGATTCCATCCTTAACATGTTATGTTGTTCCTTATAATGTTGTTATGCAAATTGCATTATCATATAATTGTACTTTGTAATATGGTTATGCAAACTGCTATTAGACATGGTGGATTTCTTTTTGTTTTTCAAGGCCTGACAAGTATTACCCCCACACACATTGTAAAGGGTTTGTGAGCATAGATTCTACCTACCATGCATTCTTCGTTGCAACTGTATTATGATATAGGGTTGTCCACTCTTTAGGGGATTTGCATTGTCATATACAATACTAGTTTGCATATTTGATGGCATTCTATTCATTATCAATTACCCTTATTTAATAATCTTTATTTTAATGCAGGTCATCTATAGATAAAATACTATGATACTCTTGTGGCAACATGAAGACGGTTACTGCCTCAGAGATGAAGCGTTATGAAGCTCGATTTGTCTACTGCTGTTGCTACTCTTTTAGAGGGGGATGTCCCTGTTGTAGTGGAGAAGGATGCCTTCCTATGGTAGAAGGGAATGTCCCCGCTATGGAGGTTCATGGTCATGAGTGTCATGATGATGAGGGTCATGGTGTGGAGGAGGGTCATGGTGAGGAGGGGGAAGGTCATGATGATGAGGAAGATGATGGTGATGAGGAGGGTCAGGGTGAGGATAAGGGTGTTGCTCAGGATGATGCTCCCACCTAGGGGGTGTAGATGCCCCTAGGCCGTCTAACTCGTTTAGTATTCTACATAAGATTGCTACTGAGTACAGCAAGAAGAAGAAAGTTGCTGAAGCTAGCCCCTCCTCTGCGGCTTATGGGGGTCCTAGCGATCCGAGTCTATTGAAATATATTAAGGATCAAATTGCTTACGACATATGGACTAGTACAATGTTAATGAAATTTTCTATCTAACTTATGATTAGTATTTTATATAATTCCTTATTATGATAAGTTTTGATATAAATTCTACTTCTATTATAGGTTGAGCGGGTGCCATTGCTTTGCATCATTCAGTGGATGAAGATCCACTAGTGAGAATTTGATGATCTAAGTCAGAGTGTGTCGAGGAGGGTAAAAAGGGTTAATACTGATGGGATGATAAAATATAGCCACAGGTACATAGACTATGCCCTTATTTTAGCTTTTGTCGAGAGCTGGCATCCGGAGACCAACACTTTTCACATGCCATTCGGGGAGATGACTATCACCCTCAATGATGTAGCACAAATACTAGGTTTACCTATAGTTGGTTTACCTCTATTTAGCCCGCACACCGTAGTTGAGGAGGACGAGGATGTTGAGGTCTCGTCTTGGGCGTTACCAGGGACGTTGCCAATCAAGAATGTGGTGTCTCTTGTGATGTGCGCTTGAACTGGATGACGAAGAATTTTAAGGAACAATCGAAGGACGCGAATGCCACTACTGAAGTTAAAGACTACTGTGCCAGGGCATATTTACTTTACATTATTGGGTGCACTGTTTTCCCCGATAAGAGAAAAAAATAAAATTTTAGTCTTTTACTTTCAAGTTTTGAAAGACTTGAAGAAGGTGGGCAAATTGGCCTTGGGAATGGGTATCCTGGCACGCGTCTAGCGTCTTTCAAGTTTCCCCGCTAGGCCTAGCGTCTATCTCCAGTGTGAATCAAATGAGTGGTTGCCTCTCTTTACTTCAGGTAACTAATATACTAATTTTATAATTTTCTAGTTTCATTTGTCATTTCATATTCTAATTTCATTTTATAATTTCATATTCCAATTTCATTTTGTATATCTTGTAGTCATGGATCTATGAGCTTTTCTCTGGGTTAGGCAGCTGCCTAAAGATGGAGTTCGATGACACAATGACCAGGATTACACGTTGGGCAATGCAATCCGCCTCCCAAAAGAATTCTTTTCAAAATCTAATCAACTATCGTGAGTAGTTAGATGGCATGTCTGTAGGGAATGTAAGTGATTTCTTTTGAGTATAAGTTTATGAGTATTCTTCTAACATGAATATTCTCTGAATTAAAATTATGTTTTGTTTGTTTGTAAGTATTTTGGGATCCATATAAAGATGCTAGGGAAGCTTATCCACTTCCCGATGTATCGTTTTATAGAAAAATTATTATATGTTTTGATGTTGGGGATCCCTACTACTCAGAACGCTGTTTGAGATAGTTCGGTGAGGTCTAAATCATACCCCGCGAGCCCATGATACCATTGAATGACGGATGGAAACAAGGCCACCCGATACAAGGTTAAATTCGATATGTAGAAATGTTACCAGGAAAACTGGTAAGACCACCTTTTATCGGAAAAGTATAGGTCGGTGTTCGTATCGAGCCCCTGGGACTGTAGCAACGATTACATGCAGTGGTTCCTGTCTAAATCCCATCCTATCGTTCAAAACCCTGCTTTCCATCAGTCCAAAAAAAATGAAATCGTCATTAGTAAGTATATAGTTTTTACTCCTTTCATTACTTTTAACTACTTTGTCATACTAAAGTGTCGGACATTCGATAGGTGGACGAGGTACAAAAGACGATGGAATTATTAAAGAATAACATAGATGATGGGATTGTTACAGATTCCGTTACACTGATCGCGCGTAATATTCAAGCGTAAAATATAATTCTTACAATTATTGGGGTTGGCCAGCTGATTGTCATCGAAGAGCCGAGTAGAAAGAAAAGTAAGACGAAGGGCAAAGGAAAGGAGAAAGTTGTTGAGGGATCCTAAAATCGAAAAAGAAAATGAGCGGTTACCTTGAAAGTTATAATTGATACAAGTTTTATTCTTGCAAGTTGTAATTGATACATCATTTTCTTATTTTGAAAGTATGTTGTTATATATGTATGAACGTGGTTGGTTGGTTGAAATTGGTTGAAAATGGAAGTTGGTTGATATCTATGTATGAACTTGGTTAGTTGAAATTGGTTGAAAATGAAAGTTGGTTGTAATTAGTTCAGTATAATGAATTCTTTCTTTCTTGTTGGTTGTAGCTGGTTGTAATTGGTTCGTGGAAATACTTTGGACTTTGTGTAATAATTCATATTTTATTTATAATAACTATGGAAATGAAATAATGTATAAAAACCGTGGAAATGAAACTATGTAAATAAACTATTGAGATGAAATAATGGAAATGCACTATGAAAATGAACTATGAAAATGCACTATGGAAGTGATTTCATTCGCTACAAATATAACGAATGTACTTAACTGTTTCGCTACAAACATAGCGAATAGGCTTTGGTTCGGGATAAACATCCCTAACAGTGGGTAAAGAAAAACTGGAGGAAGCGTCATTCGCTATAAACATAGGGAAAGTGTGCTGTATTTTTGGCATAAACATAGCGAATGGATTTTAGTTCAGGATAAACATCCCTAACAATGGGTAAATCTATTTTGGGAAGAAGTTTCATTCGCTACAATCATATCGAATAAAGCTTAATTGTTCACTATGTTTGTAGCGAATGAAGCCAACTTCACAGTTTGATAGATCACCAAGTTTAATACAACACCAAATACAATACATCACCAAGTTTGATAAGAAACCAAATTTGATACAACAAATTTAATCCATCACCAAGTTTAATAAGAAACCAAGAAAAATTTAATACATTACCAACAACTTCATTAAATTATCAACAAGTTTAATTCATCACCCACTTTAATACACTACCGACAAGTTTAATACATCCCATAATTTTACATGTTTTCAAAATATAAATGATATCCATAACTAGTCGATGTTGATAGGTTGATCGTTGGTTGCTACATCCTTTGGGTTGATTTTTTGGAGCTCTGATATTTGATTCTTGTATCTATCAATCCAAGGTTTTGCATCGGGAAATGAACAACTATGCCAGTGACTTGCTACAAGTGGAATCGAATACCCGTGCCTCAAATTCAGAATGGAAAAGTGATTCTCGAAAACATGAGCAATCTCCACGAACATTGGATGCACGGTTCGTTCATGTCTCATCGCTAGAAATTTGAGACACTGTCTCTTCAAGATGACGACGCACACACATTTGTAAGTTTCAGCCAAAAGGTAGACACTTCTGGCATGATCATCCAAGACTTCGGCATATATGGGCTTATATAATCATCTAACATATATAGCACAGTGTCTAGAAACCAACTACCAAAATAGTGTGTGCAGAACTCATTATTTGCCAAAACTTCATCCATCAAGTCCGATCTCACCTATTTCCATCCATCGGGTCCAAACCTTAGACATGTAGCAATGCATCTAAACCCACAATTGCCATCAGCATCAAGCTCCATAATATCTTCTATGAAACCTTTATAAAAGTACGATATCTCGTTAATGTACTTCTTATATATGGGGGTGTAGTTAGGGCACCATGGAGCGGGGAGGATGAACTCCGTAAAATAAATTTTCATCTTAGGTCTTTGGATAACATAATGTTCCTTCTCCGTTGATTCCCTAGCAAGTTCGAAGCCTGAGGGATTCCTTTTGGTTGACTTCTCATGCTTTTGCTCATGAGCAGCTGGTTTTTGACCTCTCAGTCGACCCTTGCCTTGCTTGAGCACGAACGGATCAAATAGCCTAGTAGTGGTGGGACACCCTATGTCCTTCAGTTTTTATAGCATGGCCCTTTTGCTCATAGAGAGTTGACCTTTACCACCTCTGTTTAAATAATATTATTTCCATGTCATAATTAACCATGTGGTACTTCACTAACTTGGGCACCATTGTTGATTTACGCCAATGTTCATCCCCATGCCCCCAAAGTATATCCCTACCCTTCATCCGATAGATGACCAACTCATGAGCGCATGGTATATCGTAGATGTTGCTTGCCACATGTTGATACTATAAGAGAGTAGTCTAATTTGGGGAAATATCGGATTTTAGCACGTGTTTGACTTGAGCAACTTCGGTTGCGCCTATGTATCCCTTATACTAGGAATCAAAGTCAACGTAGTTCGTGAGTTCGTACTATTAGCCGAAAAACTCATTGTGGTGGTTTTTCGGAGATGTGGGAGGTGTTGAAACTCATCTCAAAACTCATAAGACAAGAAAATCACTCTTCTTCTCCCAAGAAGATCCCTCTCAAATGTATGGGGGTGAGGTTTATTTATAGCAAATACAACCCAAGTAGGTCGCCACATGTCAAATAACCCATGGTGACACATGTCTTATTTTAAGTGGCATGCGTCCCATAACATATGTCAAAAACTCTCAATACTAGAATATTGTCTAGTTAATACGTAAATAATATACAAATACGCGTGATATGTCCGACGCGTATGATAATACTCCAGTTGCATAATCACATGGACTTTTTGTCAATTTTAATCATCTCTAACTCTCATTTAATAATTTAATGAAAGGCTTATCATTAAGCCCCTCCTACATTTCCCCCCTTGTACATATAGTTGATATATTGATACGTGTCTGAAATATATCGACTGTATGTACGAAACAACTTTAGTCAGTTTTCATATGTTCGATCGACCCGTGAATCATGGGTAATAATCTCGTATCTCATTTCATCTTGATGATGTACTTTTACCTCATATCTCACATTTTATGATATAATGCAATCTCATATTTCATATCCCAGTTACATGATATACATCAATCTCATATCTCATATCTTTAAATCTCACTTTTTTTTTTTTTAGGCTTTGATCTCATAGGTTATTCCGAAGGACCTCGTTTATCATTCTTTTCATATGAATGATATACTATGAGTGTTGCCCCCATTCCTATTTAAATGAACATGCATCCACGATTTTATTGTGATTGTTCGTAACACCGTTTTGGTAAAAAGTTTTATCATGGACACATAATAACCACTTCTGCATCCTCTTTTGTCATTCTCTACCAAGCTTGGTGAAAGTATTATTAGGGTTTACATAATAACTACTTCGTCGTTCTCAAGTTTGGTGGAAGTATTATTATGGTTTTCATAATAACTACTTCATCGTTCTCTTTTATCATATAGTGTATGCACGTGTCATTGATTTGCCCAGATTACCACTTTTTAAGATTTTTCATAAACTCCACTTATAACGGTGACACCCATAACGGTGACTTAACAATGAAAACACTTGTTAAGTTTTTTGTAAACTCCACCTATAACGGTGACTTAACAATGAAAACACTTGTTAAGATTTTTCGCAAACTCCACCTATAACGGTGACACCCATAACGGTGACTTAACAATGAAAACACTTGTTAAGATTTTTGTAAACTCCACCTATAACGGTGACTTAACAATGAAAACACTTGTTAATATTTTTCGTAAACTCCACCTATAACGATGACACCCATAACGGTGACTTAACAATGAAAGCACTTGTTAAGATTTTTGTAAACTCCACCTATAACGGTGACTTAATAATGAAAACACTTGTTAAGATTTTTCGTAAACTCCACCTATAATGGTGACACCTATAACGGTGAATTAACAATGAAAACACTTGTTAAGATTTTTGTAAACTCCACCTATAACGGTGACTTAACAACGAAAACACTTGTTAAGATTTTTCGTAAACTCCAGCTATAACGATGACACCTATAACGGTGACGAAAACACTTGTTAAGATTTTTGTAAAGTCCACCTATAATGGTGACTTAACAACGAAAACACTTGTTAAGATTTTTCATAAACTCCACCTATAATGGTGACACCCATAACGGTGACTTAACAATGAAAACACTTGTTAAGATTTTTGTAAACTCCACCTATAACGGTGACTTAACAATGAAAACACTTGTTAAGATTTTTCGTAAACTCCACCTATAATGGTGACACCCATAACGGTGACTTAACAATGAAAACACTTGTTAAGATTTTCATAAACTCCACCTATATCGGTGACTTAACAACGAAAACACTTGTTAAGATATTTGTAAAACTCCACCAATAATGGTGACTTAACAATGAAAACACTTGTTAAGATTTTTTTCATAAACTCCACCTATATCGGTGACTTAACAATGAAAACACTTGTTAAGGTTTTCATAAACTCCACCTATATCGGTGACTTAACAACGAAAACACTTGTTAAGATATTTGTAAAACTTCACCAATAATGGTGACTTAACAATGAAAACACTTGTTAAGATTTTTGTAAATTCCACCAATAACGGTGACTTAACAATGAAAACACTTGTTAAGATTTTTTGTAAACTCATTCTTCTGTATCTCTTTTCAGGACGGGAGACCATACCTGCTGAATGACAAACTGAGCGTGGTCCTTCGTCTGTTTGCTTCAATGAACAACTTCTTCGGACGAGTTAAGTCATAACGATCGTGGTTCAACTACCGACCAATTTGATAAAGTTTTTGGAATATAATACACCTCTGTAGAAGACTTATCTCAATACTCGCAAAGTCCTCGTAATATGATGTCATATCTGAAGGATGACTGACTTTGTCAATTTCTGAGTGATAACTAATTAACCCGTTTGAACTCTTTACGAAAGAAGTTGAAAAAGATTTTGTAAAGGTCTAGTTGGACGTTACTATACTCTGAAGGTTCATCAATCTAACCTTGGCGTGGATGATGTCGAAGAAGCTTTAGACTACAAGCTACGTTACATCATAATATCCATTTGCCCCCTTTATTTTATTTTATCTCAAGATAAAATAAAATAAATAAATAAAATTACATATGTCATTTACATCTCCCACCCGAAAAAAATGAAAGAAACTTAATTATTACATTTCATGGGGTGTATCTCAAACTGTCATGTCTTTGAACAATGACTTGACATTTGTGTTGCTCAATATCTGTTCATTCAGAAGCTTCTGCAAAATAATATCTTTCTGACCCAACTGAAAACAAGTTCGTCATTTTCGTAATGATTGTTGGAGCAGAAGTTGCTTCATCAGCTTTTTTTTTCTCAATCTCCGACCACTTTTTCGATCGCAAATGAGGCGTTACACGATAAAAAAAATTGCGAATACCTCCCCAGCAGAGTCGCCAAATGTAAGAGAGTAGTCTAATTTGGGGAAATATCGGATTTTAGCACGTGTTTGACTTGAGCAACTTCGGTTGCGCCTACGTATCCGTTATGCTCGGAATCAAAGTCAACGTAGTTCGTGAGTTCGTACTATTCGTCGCAAAACTCATTGTGGTGGTTTTTCGGAGATGTGGGAGGTGTTGAAACTCATCTCAAAACTCATAAGACAAGAAAATCACTCTTCTTCTCCCAAGAAGATCCCTCTCAAATGTATGGGGGTGAGGTTTATTTATAGCAAATACAACCCAAGTGGGTCGCCACATGTCAAATAACCCATGGTGGCACATGTCTTATTTTAAGTGGCATGTGTCCCATAACATATGTCAAAAACTCTCAATACTAGAATATTGTCTAGTTAATACATAAATAATATACAAATACGCGTGATATGTCCGACACGTATGATAATACTCCAGTCGCATAATCACATGGAATTTTTATCAATTTTAATCATCTCTAACTCTCATTTAATAATTTAATGAAAGGCTTATCATTAAGCCCCTCCTACGGATACGATTGAAAATCCATGATAATAGTGTCACATGATTTTAGCTCCTGTACAATTAGGTCAATGGCATAGTGCGAAACCCGACCAATTAACTCACGCAAAATAGGAATATTGTGCGAGTGATTTAATTTCTGTAATGAGTCCTCAAACTCCCTCATAATCTCGGTCACTTGTAACTCAATGTAGTTGTGCATATCGGTAAAAACCTTATCAAAAGGTAGTTGAGAACTCTCCAAGTGCCTCTTCAACTTACCGTGAGCTCCTTCATATCGATTGGTAGTTCGGTTACCCTGGTGCTTAATCATATTTGTCCAGGCATGAATGAAGTTCTCCTTTAGATTGTACCATGTGCAATCTATGTAGTTAAGAGTGTTGGGGTATGCAACCCAATCAACATAAAATAACATCCACGATTCGTTAAAATCGCTCTCGATAGGGGATTCAACCAAATGCATCCAATATCTCATGAACTTCTTTAAGGAATCCTCATCATGTATCTTTTTCCAAGCATGAAGTTCCACATTGAAGTGATCATGGAAAGTGCATATCATATATCTCGCCTCAGGGAACACCACTTGCAATGAGTTAATGCACGCGTACTCCCGATCGGTGATGAAGACCATGGGGTATGCAAATGGATAGAATAGGGCCCATCGATAGTTCTTTTCCTTCCCTGTTACTAAAAATGCGAAGGCAATATTGAACGTCCTTCCACAAGATGTTATACCAATAATCTCAAACAGAGGCATCTTGCATTGATTGGTTTTGTAAGTTCAATCAACAATGACAATAGACGAAAAATACTTTGCCAATTGGATGGAGTTTGAATGAGCCCAAAAAATATATTCCACCTCCATGGTAGAATCATTGATTATATACCAATACACTTACTGTTTGTCCCCAAGCAACTTCATTAATTGTTGCATCACCATTCTAACCTCGCGTTAAAAAATCCTCAATTTCCCCTTGGCATTGTAAATGGTTTTTATTGTCGAAACATTAGTAACATTACGACTTTTTATCATAGTTAGGATGACGACCGACTTTACCCCACTCAACGATATCTCTTTGATAATTATTTTATCCTTCGAAGTGAGACGATCGGTGTATGCATGTCGAACAAGTGATTCTTGCGATTGGTGATTATGAACACCATTAACAATAGAACCGAGCTATAAAATTATGAGTGGCCATGTCCCTCTTCCTACCAGGGTAAACATCAAGAACCAAGCTATAAAATTATATAGATGGTTTAGGGTGATTATACCGAGTTTAGTTCACCAGGTCGACGTAGTTATGATGAATTATGGAAGGTTATTCGACATGTTTATAACGAATGGATTCAGTTCGAACAAAAAAAATATAAGGTTGGTAGTTTTTAGCTTTATCTTAGGGCCCCGACCCCGAACCACTAAATAATTTATTTGATTTTCCATATTTTCAATCCCTATGAATAAACAAATGTATATAATGAGACCCAAAGTTTACCTCAAAATGTGGTGGGGAGTTTTCATTTGCTTTTTAGGTGTTGTCATTATCTTTTGGGGGAATAACCATGATATTTGAATATCTAAATAGAAAACCCTAGTTATTTAATAATGTGGTTGAAGATGGTTGGTGTGTGGGGGATAAAACTTTAATAATGTGGTTGAAAATGATTGGTGTGTGGGGACCAATGGAAGAACTTTAATAATGTTGAAGATGGTTGGTTGAAGATGATTTATTGGATTAATGGAGATAAAGTTCTTGAATTTTGTGAAGAAGATAACGGGAGAGTTTAGAGTGTAGTGTAGAGAGATATAATGTGTGGTATTTTGTGTTGAAAATAGTGTGTAAAGAATATATATATGATGTGGCGGCCCTTAGCAAAAGACCTTTTTTTTTATGGTATTTGAAAGTAAAAGTTGTGGTGCCCTTAGAAATTCCCATAAAAAGTAGAACTGTTTTTTAACATTTTGGGAATGAGAAATTTAATGCGTCAATTATAAGTTTGCAATTAAATATTTTTCTCTTTATTTTTTATACTAATTGAAACCCATAAGCAAGTGATCCTTTCTGAGTATTGTATTTTTAAAATTTGGAAACTTTATACTTGGTTGCTAAATATGTTACTAATAAGGTGAGTCGAATTACATAATGATCTATCTTTTGTTATTTGTTCCTTTGGACCCCATTTATTTTAGTCCCACGCCCACATTTTGATTTTAAGAATTGAAGTATGAACAGTTGGATTTAAATGAAAAAGTCGACTTGACTAACAATGAAATAACTTTACGGAACAAGTCCATTAAATTAGGCGTCAAAAGCCAATAAATTAAAAGATGATTGTTTAATTAAATATCAAAAGCATAATGGGGATCAAATTATCAATAGCTCTTATTTCTAAGATATCTTCGACCATATTTGAGCCACATCTTGTAAAGTGGCTCAAAACTAAAATTTGCAAGATATAAATAGATGCACTTCATATCATCTTCTAAAATAACACTCAAGCCTTTTGAAGTTAAAATTTAAACTATTTTCTCATAAATAAGGTAATGTTTTTATGTTAAAAAATTCAAATATTATGCTCTTACATACGTTAACCATATTTTTTAATTTTTTTTGAAATAAAAGTTAAAACTCCGCATAAAACTGGATGACAAGATACATTATTTTGTACAAGAATTTTCAAAAAAGATGGAACACTTTCCACCCATTCAGAAAAATCCTGAACTGTCTTGACATTTTGAGCCGATAAATGGGCTTAAATATTACCGATCCTTTTAACAAAAGAGAAAGAAATTACATGACCACACTTGACTTTATCTTTAACTGAATTAATACTATTACCGCTCACCTACCAATCCTCCTGAAAATAATGTTTTGACAATCACCCACTAACGTAAAGTGAGAGAAGCCATTTTTTATGGAGAAATTTATGGCAAAATCTGGTGCCAAAGATTCTGCATGTTCGGCTACAAGTTGTTGCCAGACACGATGGGAAAGTGTCGCCAGAATAACACCACAAGCGTCTCCAATAACAACTCCGATTCCCGAGCTATTTGAGTCTTCAAAGGCTGCCCCATCAAAGTTAACCTTGATAGTGTTGAGGTAACCATCTTTCAACCACTTTAAAGATGTGGCCTTCATCCTTTAACCAAGAACCTCTGAAATCTGTGAAGAGATTAGAGAATTTGGAAATCAAATTGATAGCATTGTCCCCACAATCACCATGAAATTTTTTGTTTCTGTTTGTCCATAAAGCCCATAACGCAACACACTTAATCAAAATTGCCATTATTAAAGTGTTTGCCAAGAAAAAGACACAGTCTCCCACATCATGATTAAATGCTCTAATAATTTTGAAGTTTGAAACTGCACAAATTAAGCACTTCAATTACTAGGGGGCACACTATAAAATGTGTGTAGTTGAGTCACTCCCATTATTACACACATAACAGGAAGGATTAAAAGTATTCATTTTTCATTTTCAAAAATTCTCTCCCGCAAGAAGAGAATTTAAGCAAAGACAAAAAATAAAATGTTTCACTTTATTAGGCATAACCCCCGCCCTTATCGCATTCCAGTTACGGGGCCTAGACAGAGATGCTACATTTGAAATATGTTGCTTTCCTTTAACTAATCCAATATCCCAAGAAACATGGTAGTCACTTTTGGTGGAATATTTGCCATTGCCGAATCTCTTTGTCTTCAGTTAAAGGCCTATGAGCGGGATTCTTTGAACATCATTAATTTCATGTTAAGAGAAGAGAAAAATCATGAGAGGAGTTACCTTTGATCTGTGAGTGGGTCAATGAGGTCTTTAAGAAAATTAATATCATGTTTATGAGTCAATCTTAAAAAAGGCTTGAAACTGTGACGTTTAGGGATCCATTTATCCTCCTAAATTTAAAGTTCACTCCATTTACCACCCTCCATCGCATCCCTTTATCTAAAATAGTCCTAGCTTCCTAAATTCTACTCCAAATGTACTCCATTTCCCTTAGTACTCTCAACTTCTCTCCAAACTTGCATTGGCTTCTTGGTGTTTAAATAATTTTCCTCCTTATACCCAAAGATTGTACACACATTGCATTTTGCTGGTATCTATTCATATTCATTCTCCTGCATCATAACAGTCCCATCATGGTAATGAATTCGATTGCATTTAGGCAGAACATCATTTAGTCCAATTTCAACACAAATTATTGCAAAAGTCAATCTATTCCTTCTAGCAGTCATTCTATCAATAAAAAAAGGCTTTCCCACTGTACTATCAATCTTACTCAACACTTTGTCATGCCACATTTGCAATTTAAGATTGTCTAATTCATATAGGAACATGTTCTAATCCCTCCTTTTCCAGACTTGCACTGGCTGACCAAGGTTTCACAATAAGTGGCTTGTTATCAAAGGACCAAGGCCCTAATTCTAACACCTGTTGTTGAGCTTTATAGTCATCAAAAACAATAATGAATACCCCTGTTTGAAGGGGGTATACATCATCTCAACCAAAAAAATTTCATCTTCTATTTACATACCCTTGCATTGCACCAAATGATACTTTAGATCCCAAAACATTAGCAACAACTATAATTTTCACCTATTAACTTCATCTTGAATTTCCTCAAAATCAATTTTCACAAATTCTTTTCCTTCCTCATCTTTACGAGATGGAATAAATTTTAAACTATTGCTTGCCGATTTATCACGATTTTGACCCACAATGTTAGCCCATGATTTCTGATTTTTATTAACATTATTTGCATTATTTTCATCATTACAATCAATCCCCTTTCCCTTCTTTTCAATTCTTTCTCATAGATCTGGAAATTGATGATGAAAATCAATTTGATCATTCTTATATAGGGATGGCAATTTTCCCCGAAATTTTGGGACCCCGCGGTTACCCGAAAAAAATCCCCAAAAATACCCGACGATTCGGGGATATGGGATAGAAAAAAATCCCCAAAATATTTCGGTCGGTTTTGGGTATACCCTCGGGTCTCCACGGGGATATCTAAATTATTAATATATAATAAAAATATATATTTATAATATAATAAATATATAAGTATATAAACATAAAAAAAAACCCTAACCTAATCTTACTCTCTTTACTGAGTTGGTTCACTCCCCCTCTCTCTCATGAACGCCCTCATCTAACCTCCCCTCACGAATGCCGCTAAGGAATGCCTAACCTAACATCCCCTCACGAACGCCACTCGCTGCCTCACACCTCATCTCAGGTCCCCTCACGAACGTCGCCCGCTCGTTGCCGACACCGCCACTGCCGCCGCTTCTGCCGCCACCGCCACTGGTTCACTCCCCTCATCTTAGGTACTTCCTTAAATTAAAAAAGGTTTAGGTACATATTCAAAATAGTAGTGCTATTTTTGCAGTACATATAACTTAGATTTATTCTTAAGTAACACATTAATATAAGGATAAGTACTGAAAATATATATATAAGAAGTAAACAAAAAAAATGAATAGCTTCTGGGTATGGTCAATTTATTCTTATTCTTAGATTGATCAGAAAGCAGATGCACAAATTAGTCATATGGCTATAGTACAAGTAAATTCTTTAAATGGTAAACTCATATAACTTTTTAACCGTACATACAACTTCAGGCAAGGATTTTAGTTTTTTTTTTTTATGATTGGTAAACTCTCCCCCTGTTTTTTTTGTTTTTTTAGTCTTGTAAGGTAAACTCATCCATTATTTTTTTTTTTTTTATAATATTCGATTGGTAAGAGTATTGATTTCAGACTGAAAAATTAGCTGAAATTTTTAGTTGCCCTAGATTGTCTATTTTGAAGATTGTTTTTTTTAGATAACCTGTTGTTATCCCTCTTTATTGTTACAATTGTCTATTTTTTTTTTTTTTTTGAGATTTAACATATAGTAAATCTAAAAAAAACTATGTTGAGATGTAATTTAGTTGGAGATTTTGGAGTTGCACTTTAATTGTGTTCAATCATTTCTAATTGTGATGTAATTTAAAAGTAACTTTTACTTAGGTGCTTAAAGAGGGACAAAAAAAAAATCAAAACGGGTTCCCTGCGGGGAACCCGCTATAATGGGGAATGGGGCGGGGACGGGGAATGATTTTTTAATGGGGATAAGGATGGGGAGTTAAAACCCGACCTTGAACCGAACCGTTGCCATCTCTATACTTTATACTCACCTGGATTGTTAACTTCGATCTCTAATCTATTCTATTCTTCATTTTTCTTTTTCTGTATTGCAGATGGACTAATTGAATTATCCAAGATCGTAATCTCTACCATCAATAACTTTATTGCATCTTCTTTGCGATCGTACTGCCCTTATTTTTCTCGCCATAATTGTGTAAAGCAACAATAGGTAATTGAAACTTAGCAAGGTTCTCATTTATTAAATTTTCATACATAGATTGTGAAGTTATTAAAACTTTCCACTGTTCACCAACAAAATACTTGTTAAAGGAATTAAAAGGAGGAGCTCTAACCCTATTAAATCTTCTCATAAGTGAAAAGGATTGACATGAACAATGAAAGATTTAGGAACAAAAAAAAAGAAAATGATAGATAATTTCGAGAGAAAACCGTAGAAAGAAAACTCTAGAGAGAGAGAGAGAGAGAGAGAGAGAGATTGAATATCAACCTTTTTATCTTCTTGATTGTGTTTGTTTTCGGGGTTCGCACCCTTATTTAAATAAATTGAATATCAAATTAATGACTTTTCACTTCACAAGGTATTGGATTATATTTATCTTCTCTCCTATATGTATGAAAAATTAAAATATGTTTCAAAGCCCACATTTTATTTCCACACTGCTCAATATTAATACTCCCAAGAAGATAAAAAAACAAACGATAAATCTTAGTACATCATCTTCATCAACACGCTCATTTTCAACTTCATCCTCATCATCATACTGCCCAAAACCACCACCTTTGAAAGATGTACAATTAATATTAAAAACATGTTATGATCCAACAATTGTTGTCAAATAATTTGATTCTAAAAGAGGGATGACTCCTTTTATCGTTACCATTGGAGGACAAGATGAGGAACCCCTCATTCCGATTCAAAGTCAAAGTGAGGTGAATATTAAAACAACAAAAGAAAAAGCTGGTATCAACTGTGTCCATTTATCCGTACCTCACAATACTGTTGCCAAAGGTGGCAACACTTTACTACATAGAAAATGAGATGAAGACAAGAAGGTGACAAAGGAAGACTGATTAATGGCTGAAGTGTATGCCTTTATGTGCTTGTATGCATTGAAAAATTGGAATATCTTATTTCATGATTTTCTTCAATACCATTGTGCCTCCGATAGTCTATTATTTCATAATTGTTTTCTTGAAGGGAAAGTTGTTTTTATTGTAATTTTTAATATAGACCCCCTTTTTCACCATAATGTTTCACTTATGATATGGCCTCGTGGAGGCAATTAAGTCAAATTCCCACTTTTTAAACCTTTTTTGGGCATTTCATCCTCGTTTTTTTATAAAATTGTGAAGTCAAATGATTTGTCATTTCAATAAGTGAATTTAATTACCAATATTTCTCTTCATTAAAGGGGTTGTTTTCTTCCCAGCTAATTATTTTTTTGGTTTAATGTTCATTATTTTAAACTTGCCAATATTAAATTTATCATAACCCTATCCGTTTTTTACTATTTACATTCACTAAATAAGAATTTTTTTAAGAAAAATTAAAAATTTAAGTACTTCAAAAGTATGCAGTATAATTCTGAAGACATAAAAAAGAACTAAAAACTTATGTTTGACATACATAATAATCCATATTAACTCAAGTGATTGGTTGAGTGGTTGATCACTTGTGACTAAGACGCTTGCAACCTAAGGTCAGGAGGTCGATTCCCCCGCCAATATAATCTTGAGGCAATGGACCATAGAGAGTAATATCTATTTCACAAGCCTTGCTCATGGTGGAGGGAATAGCCCGAGGTGCGCACAAACTAAGAATTAGTGAATATACAAGTTGTTGGTTTATGAATTACACATGTACTCATTTTTGACCTTTTGGCTTGATTGACGAGGAGGGATATTAGTGGAGGACAGGTGGATTGTGTTAAAAGTGTCCTCCTTTTGTGATCCATTTCTCAACCCCTTAGATGTTCAACAATAAAAATTAGAATTATTTTTTGTTGAAAAATAAAGGGGAAAGAGAATTTAAAATAACATGGTTTCTTTATTTTATTGATATGTGAAGAATTTTGGAACACTAGTTGCCATCCCCAAAATACATCTTCTATACACTCCCCCTTGGATATACACTATATTCATTATTCAATGATTCTTGCCTCATTAAAACCTTATTAAGGAAACATTCAGTGGGAAAAAAATCTAAGTGAAGGAAAAAGAGTACAAATTATGTGATTATTGAATCGGTGTTGGACACAAATAATGTTGCCTATTTAAAATCTTTAACTAGAAAACTCAATGAGAAAAAACCTACTTTAAAGGAAAAAGAGTATAATGTGCATATGTCCAAAATATCATGCGCTTAGATTCTCCCCCTAATCAAGTGACCCCCCCTGATTGGATACTCCCTCTGATTATGGCATTTCTCTGATGATTGAGTCGGTACATATTAGGCTCACATACAACTTTCAAAAATGTTTCTTTGACTCGGTGAATATATTTGATAGGCTGTTGCTTCAATTTTATTTTTCATCATAAGCTTGACTTCTATAAGACTTGGGTAAAGAGGGATGAACATATTACTTTATCACATCTATTTGACTTTAATAACATAACTCTTCTGGAGTTTATGTGTTCCATAGCTCTTCTTAAGTGCATATATATATAAAAGAATTTAAATGTGTTAGTCATCTCTGTAAGCATATATTTTACATCTTGTCTCTAGTTTCTAGTTTACATTGAGTATGACATATCCCGTTTCAATCATCAAGGCAACTCACGTTCACATGTTTGAGAAGACGGATTCGAATATCAAGCATCTTTAACAAAGTTCTCGACTTGAAGAAATTTTGGCATGGATTTAGTTTTGTGTTACTTAGATTTTTTACTAAGTATTGGGATATTTTTTTATAAACTATGAGGCATTTTTCATACTTAAAATGTTTTCTGAGATAACTATAGAAGAAGCTTTAAAAAATCGTTTTAGTCGTTTAAACGAGATTAACATGTCATTCGATACCTAGTTTGAAGCCCAAGATCTCACAAGCTCTCTCTTTTTCCTTTTTCTTAACTTGAGTATTTAAAGCCATCCCTTTATCCTTAGGCTTAATGGTTTTGGGAAACATGTCAAACTCCTAAGTTTTAAGGTTTCCTACGAGTTCTTCTAACCTAAGAGAGTCTAAAACCCCTAAAGAGTTAAGTACGGTGACCTTAGGAATCGGGATGGGAGTGACGTCGAAATATTTGTAACAACTCTCGAGACATCAATTTTCTCACCCAAATTAAATCTCGGTGTAAACTATGTCCGACAACCTAGAATAAAACTCATTAAAACACTTGGACTCTAATGTAGTGATAGTCTCAAACGGGGTGATCAAATTGTGCAATTTAGAAGCCTTAACTGCATTGGTACCCGCATGTGTCAATTGGAGGATATCACATGCCTCTTTTTATGTGGTGCACGTCATAATACGTCGGAACTCGTTGGGGGTGGAGGCTATACAAATAGCACTAAGGCCTAAAAAATTATAGGTATTCCACTTAAATTCATCACCAGTACAAACAGACACAGGTTTAGGATTAATACCATTATTAACAGTGACAGTGGGAATATTCAACCCTCTTTTACATATAATCCAGATTCTTTCATCAATAGCTTTTAAACACGATCTCATGTGGGCTTTCCAATATGCATAATTTGTGCCATCAAAGACGAGCATCCGATTATATCAGTTATCAATCTGAAAATTATGATTTTTCAAAAATTAATTTTTTAAAACGATTGATATCACAAAAAAATTTGCGAAAAAAGGAACTCACGATAATTTGGTGAACCCTGCTCTGATACGAATTTGTAGAGGTAAAAGTGAGCTAAAAGCTCTGATACCAATTTGTAAAAGTGAATGTGCGAGTGATATCAATTTGAGAGTTCGCAATATTTCAATGGATTAGACTTATTTAACTAGATGTCAATTCCACAAATTCCAATTTTAATAAAACCCTAAACATGCATCTATATGATTCAATAAATAAAGTAATGCAATCACATATTCATGAATAATCCCCAAAGGGTAAACATTTATTTCACTAAAGTTTGAAAATCACAACTTACAACACTGTAGATAAATACTACAATGAATCCTCGCAAGAACCCACAAAGACCACAACCTTCAGTCAACAATGATTCCCTCAAGAATCACAAATTCCTCCTTTAGCAGTGAATACCCTCGAGTATTCCCAAGATCAGCAGTGGAGATAACTCTCCACCAGAATAACTTCGATAAATAAGTGTTTGGATTCCAAAGAAGATTGACAAAAGTAAATGGGATTATTTTAGTGAGCCTAAAAAATGTTTTTGCCCTAAAAAGTGAAGACTATTTTGCAGTTTACGTAAATGAAAGTCTTAATGAAAATCTTCACAAAAATAGGTTTCTATAGGCAAACAAAAAACAATTGAGGCGACAAAATGTCGTTAGAATGAAATTCTAAGGTCATTTGAACGATAGTGAGATGTCGTTAGAAGTGCCTTCGAATGACGTATCAAACCACCTTATAAAAACAAAACAGTATGCCTTCGTTTAATGAGTCTGATTTTGAGGGAGAGGATGATTTAGATGACTTGGCCTTATTTGCGAATTTTTTTAAAAAATTTCTCAAATTTTTTAAAGATAATCCTTCCAATAAAAAGATTTTCGAGAAAAATAAAAAGAAAGATGAGGTCAAGGATAATAGTAAGAAAGAGAAAGAGGTGAAATGTTATGAGTGTGAGGGCAAAGGACACAAAGCTTTTGAGTGTCCCACTATGCTAAAGAGAAAGGTCAACAAAATTGCTAATACAACCAATCTTAGTGATAGTGACATCGAGTTGGATGATTCCGGGAATGAATCACCACAGGAAAAGTGCATTGCTTTCTTAAATAGTTACGTGAGGACATCTATTTTGTCCAACGCCGATGAGGACACTTGTAAACGTTTCGAGCCTCGATGACGTTTCGAGCCATTCGGTGGATAGTGAGTGTGAGGATGAGATTGGAAGTGAGGGAGAAGGGGATCTCTAAAAAGCATTTAGAGATTTGTTCATCGAGACTTTGAAGACGAAAAATTTGAATAAGGATTTTGGTCTTAAAGGGTTAGATTTGGAGAGATAGATAGAAGTTTTGAGGGTGTGTGAGGCGTCGACGAGTCAACTCGAGAAGGTGAGAGTTTCTTTGTGTGAGCAGTTCATCATTTTAGGCCGGGAAAAAAGTGAATTGACTAACACTGTGGCTAGTCTTATGGGAGATTTTCAATCTTCGTTGGAGACTCATGAGAAACTTGAAGCCCATGTATCCCAACTCGAGAGAGATCTCGAACGTGCCCAAGAGGCCAAGGTCACTATAGAGGACACATCTAAGATGGTTAGAAACATGTTCCTTGGTCCTGATTTAGGTAATGTTGAGAGACTAGAAATAGATTATGATGGTGCACCTACTTTCCACGTTGCCCCCGAATCGGTTCCCGAGTTTGTTATAGATACTCCTAAATGTTTTGAGAGAGGTGTTCCTAGGCCCATTTATGTTTATTTCCATGGCAAGAAAAGAGGATACCTTATGGAATTTTGCTTTAAGTTGGGTCATGTGTCTCCGGACATAATGATTGAGGTTTAGACTTGTTTGCTAGCATAAGATACTTTTCATGTTAATATATTTATGCCTATTATTAGTGTGTACTACCATTGTATTTTTTTTCCATTTTTGATATATTTTTATTCAAAAATCCAAAAAGTGTTTTGTTTTTATTAAAAAATCTTGGAAAAAATACAAAAAGTCTTTCTATTTTTTAAGTAAAAGTGAAAAAGCCAAAAAGATTTTATTTTTGATAATTTTTTTTGAAAAACAAAAAAATATTTTTGTATTTCTTTTTACACCATATATGGATGGACATTTAGGATGACAAGGTCACACTATCCTTCAATTATCCACATGACTTTTTTTTATTGTGTTTTGAGACGCAAAATCATTTAATTTTGTGTTTTATAATGTTTGGAGTCATTAAGATGAGATTTGTGATTACTTTCAACATGTTTAACTCATGATTTCCTTTAATACGCACGTGCACGAATTTATTTGATTATTGCACGTATCTTTCCCATATTGGCCAAAGTGTTTTCATCTCAATCCCGTCTTTAAAACGAATCAAATGCGATAAAACGAGATAATGAAACTAGTGCATGTAAGAACCGTTGTCCATAACAGTTAGTTCAGTATTGAAAAAATATGAGTGCACACGACAAAGGGCTGTGAGAGGCAAGTGAATTCGTCGTGAAAGCCACCCTTTAAAAAGAGCCCAAGAAAAAATTAAGGTAATAAAAAGATAATATGCCAAAAAGGGGCCAAATAATATAGTTTGACCGATATTTTAAAAGAAAAAATAGAAAATAAGATCATGTTTATCTTTTGAGGGAGTTTGGTTGGAAATCAACGGGTTTGCATGTCCTGACAAAGTCTTGAAAAAGCATTACATAGTTTTAGATATTATTGGTGTGAAAATCATTTTAGACTTTGATTTTTTTATTATATTGAGTCGATATCATTTGAATTCAACATGTTTACACCTAAGAACGATTTTGAGTTTCATTTATTAGGAGTATCCATATTCATCGTGCACATATGTTATGATTGTTTGAGTTAATTTTCATCTCAAATATGTTCACACCTATTCATTCCGTTTTCACGATTTGATTATCTTAATGTTAGTTCATGGCGTGTGTTGTTTTTGTAAAAAACATTTTTCTTGAAAAATATTTGAAAAATAAAAAATAGTTTGTGAACCTTTTGATTTTATCCTTGCATAAGCTTAATTAATACATGTTGGTGATAATTTTCTATGCTTGTTGTGACCCACTCCCGTTTATTATGTTTTATTCTCTTCCTTGTCTATTTCGGATAAATAAAGATGGGGAGAACGAATTATGAATTATGGAAGAGTGAGGGTTTGAATTATGGGGATGAATCGATTAATTATTTGATTTGATTTGTTTGCCTATAAAAACCTGTTTTTGTGAAAGATTTTCATTAAGACTTTTCATTTACGCAAACTTTAGAACAAATACAAAATCCTCTTCACTTTTTATGGTAAAAACACTTTTTAGATTCACCAAAACAATCCCCAATACTTTTGTGAATCTTCTTTAGAACCCTAACACTTCTTTATCGAAGTTATTCTCGAGGAGAGTTTTCTCTGCTGCTGATCTTGGGGAAACGCGAGGGTATTCATTATTGAAGGAGGAATCCGATTCTTGTGATTCTCAAGGGAATCATTGCTAACTGAAGGTTGCGATCTTTGTGGGTTCTTGCGGGAATTCATTGTAGCATTTATCTAAAGTGTTGTTAGTTGCGATTTCCAAACATTAGTGAAATAAAGGTTTTGCCTTACGGGGATTTTTCCTGAACCTATGCTTGCATGATTTATTTCTTTATTCATTGAATCACATAGATGCATGTTTAGGGTTTAATTAAAATTAAAATTTATGGGATTGACATCTAGTTATATAAGTTTATTCCATTGAAATATTGTGAACTCTGAAATTGATATCACATCACACATCCCCTTTTACAAATTGGTATCAAAGCTTTTAGCTCACTTTTCCTCTACAATATCTCTATTAATGCAGCGATATAAGTACCATTGCCTTTATAAGTAGTAATAAGACCATATGTCACTTGAGGCAAACAATAAGTGCTTTGATCGTTCCTTGTGAGGATCATGGAGATAATCCGCATGCATATTTCTAACTTGGATTGAATCATTAGATTTAAAAAATATTACACTAATAATTCCCCAAATATATCACATAATGTTAATATTAGTCTCATTCTTTGCAAGTCAATGATAATTATTTCTTGCCAAGATATTGACTGCAACTACAGTATCCACTATCATACATTGTATAATGTATAACAATATACTAATAACTTACAAGTATGATACTTCTAGACATAATACTATAATAGCATGCACATATAGTACTTCGGGACCAAATTTATACTTTCCATCCTCTTTAGCATGATATAGATAATTAAATAAAAAGATACCAGAGACCGCGGGTATATCTAAGAGAAAGTTTTATGATTACTCATCATCTAATTTAATTTTGCATATTCCGTTACATATTCATCAATGTGTACTTCTGAAGAACTTCAAAGTGAAGACAAGTTAGTGACCGAGAAACAATCAAAGATCAAATGAGTTGAAATCGTCATTAAAATGATTCAGAAGGTATATGGTTTAAATTTATGCATAAACACTTTATTCAGGGACATTTTTATAATTTGTTCGAGGCATGCTTTTAAAATGATTTTTAAAAGATTTTTTTTTTAATTTTTGCTTTCGTTCAAACGACTTTATGTCTTCGTTCGATTGACTTTATGTCTTCATTCGAATGAGAATGAGAGTTCGTTCAAGCACACTTCCAACGAACATTAAATGGGTCTGGTCTATTTATAGAACTTAATTCATTCGAAGCTCATTCGAAGTTGGTTTGGACGAGATTGTCTATTCATTTGGCTTTGTTCAAATGACTTTCTCGATTTTTGTAACGCCTCAAAATTTGTGTTTTCTATAAAATGGGGCCTTGGGATCAGTTTTATCAGAACTTTTGGCGAGGTTTGTTTTTCTATGCATATCCAAAGGATCTCCAAAACCTAGTTTGTTTTTAACACTTTAATTTCGAAGTAAAATCCCTTAAATGATTTGTTGAACTTTATCAAACCCCCAAAGAACAATTTCCATAGTGAAACCCTTGTAGAGTGATTCTCTACTACTGATCTTAGAGAGTTAAATCTTTACGATTAAAGAAGATAGGAACATCTAATTCCTAAGGCTAATCGACGGATAACGAGGCAGGAGAAGCTTGCTGGATCGGAATCGTTTGTTGTGCACAACTAGGATTGAAAACATTACTGCATCACTCAGTGGATCTCAAAGTTTTGTAAGTATGTATATGTTTGTCTCTAATACCTTGTTGGAAACATATTAAATTTAGATTTTTCCCAAAAGGGATTTTCCCTCATCTCTTGTCGTTTGTTTGTTTGGGTTGTAGTTTATTTTCATTTAGACTCACATATCTTGCATGTTCGTGTAACACCCCGTAATATTTGAGTCATAAAAATCTTTGTTAAATTAAAAATTTTGAAAAAATAATTTTTGGAATCTATTTAATTTTAGTGTGTAAAAATGTTGGTTTTTATATATAAAAATAAGATTTTTAGTGGAATTTAAATCGGGATTGAAATTTGGAAATTATAAATTTTTATATAAAAGTCGGGGGAGGATCTGATCTAAGGAGGATAAGAAATTCGACTACCCAATCTCTAAAACATGTTGCAGACAACCTTAAAGTTGTCCAATCGAGTTGATTTTTCTTAAATGACTATGTCTCACCTTCGGCTAGAACATATCCAAAATCCAAGAAAATTCGACGGTTCGATCTTTAAAATGTGATATAGATGACCTTAACAACGTCCGATCGAGCTGATTTTTGGATAGTAGCTTCGGCTCGCCTTTAGCTACAACATAACAAAATTTCAGTGAATTCCGATGATCCGATCGTCCGGAATGTATATTTTTGTGTTTGTATTTGATTAAGACGCTTTCTTTAATTCCTTTATATAATGGACGAGTTTAGAATTTTTAAAACACTTTTAACTCTCTTAAAAAGTAGTAGCCTCCTAGGTTTATACCTCCTCTCATATACAAAACCTTAACCCCATTTAAATCAATCTTTAACCTAAGTTTTTAAGAGCTAAACCAAGTTTTCTCAAGGTCGTCAAATAATGCATCTTTATTATTTTCTTGAGAAGAGAGAAACCGTGCAATCGAATTCCTCAAACAAACTTTTACATGCATGAATGCGTCTATTGTTCCCCCTAAGTGTTATGCATTTTATATATTTCCAAATAAATGACTCTAATAAATGATGTTTCTCTTAAAATAAAGTAGGAAAATCAATTAGGGAAAGTGAAAGTAATTATGGGGCTATTTTTAGTAAAAACTATAATATGATTTAAGACTCAAAACAATCACAAGCTTAGATTAGAGGGTTGGACGTTTCTCATGTTAGAATTTACATGATGAAATTAAAATAATGTTTCAACTCGTATAATGACGATATTGATGTGTAGATTGTAGAATGAAAATTTTTATTATAAAATATCGTGAATATGCATGTTAAAGTAGAATTTTGTGTTAACCAGTAAAAATTATCAATTGTATAGAAATCTTAGAAATTTTGCATAATGTGTGACTTTTAATAGACTTGTTCAACTATATAAATTAAAAGAATGTAATTTAGATGATAATATAACCGAAAAGTGAACTACAAGAATCATAGTGATAATTAAAAATATTCTTATGAGAATGTTGATTGTGTTTATATTTCGGCACCGCGGGAACATTGGGATTTTGGGGTAGTAATGGATTTCACCTTATTTTAGGCTGCTTGCTAGGTATGAGACTAGTAGGTAGGCTTTGATTTTTGTTAATACTTTCTAGGTATGGGACTAGTTAGTGTAGATTTTGCGGATAGGTAATTTCAGGGTGGGACTGAATTGTACGTTGTTTCGCTGGTTCGTTAGCTTAGGTGCGAGACTAGATAGTAGCTATTGGTAGGTATTCTTCCTAAATGATAGGTTATGATATATGTAATACCCCGTATTTTTGTGATATTTATTTATGGGATTAATTAAATTAAATGCGTATTATTGGAAATTAATCCGGATTAAAATACTAGCGAGATGCGAGTTGGTATTTGAATATAATGTGCATATATGATTATATATGAATATTGAAGTATGAAATTTGTCGTGAGATTGAAATACGGAAATTTGGAAATTTTATTGAGACGCATGTGACAGTCGCGCCAGGGAAATATTTATTTTAATTAAAAAGTGAATTTTAGTTCTATTAACCGTATGGTCGTTTTGAGTGCGCCAACGCGTCCGGAAGGGTCGAAATAGTCAGAAAACACTAGCCGAGGGTTTAGTTTGGGTCCCGGGGCATTTTTAGGCCATACCGACAACGTATAAGGGTAGTTTGGTAATTTTGGATTTTTGGGAATTAAAACCTACGAAAATTGGGAATTAAAAAGCTGACTTGGTAATTCCCCACTAAACCCACTAACCACATCTTAAGACTTATTGGACTACGAGGCTTATTAGAGTTGTTTCAAAAATTCCTAAGGCAAACCCTAGCCACCTTTAGCACTTTGGAGAAGAAGGCTTGTAGAGAGAGAGATAGAAGGATTCTGCAGAGAGAGAGAGTATACTCCATCAAATCGACATAAAAAATCAGAGATTCAAATAAGGCAAGTGGTTTAATTTCAATTAATTGCAGAGAATGCTTCTTCCATGCGTAGAAATTTGTTATAATCGTATTTGTTTGGGAGTTAGATGAGAAACCCATTAAATTTGGAACTAGAATCTTGCATATTGATGAGGAATTGCATGTAGAATTATATGTAGGCGATTATTCTGATGTTAATAATATCTTGGATGAAACAAAAACGGATTTTATTAGGCTCATTTATGATTTATAAATGTTAGGGTTCATGTTCATATAATTTGGGGATAAATAAAGGGATTTGAAGATTTGATGATGTTTAAGATGAGTTGGACCTATATAAACGTTTGATTATGACCTATGAATGTTTAGTACGAATTAGGAACCTTAAAATGATGTTGGGACGATTTTTATGTGGGATTAGGAGTGAAGAATGGAAAAATGAAAAAAGGGAAATCTGGGCTCGAATCTGGCCACTCGTTAGAAGACCTGCCCAGGTCGTTCGAATGAGCTCGTTCGAACGAGCTTCTAACGAGTTGACCTTTGACTTCTAACGAGGGTGAAGTTCGTTCGATGATTTCGTTCGAACGAGACTTCGTTAGAAAGCCCACTTCGTTCGAACGAACTCTCGTTCGAACAGACTCGTTCGAACGAGACTTCGAACGAGTTGACAGTTTAGGCTTTTTAGCCTGTTTCGATCCCGAGTGTCCCATAACCTTGTGTATATGTAGAGATAACCTTCCCTTGATGATTAATTGATATATTTGGGATGTTTGGGATATAATGAGGAGTCAAACCTAGAAGTGTAGTTTGAACCTAAGGGAAAATGTGAAGTAGGACGTGAGTGTCGATTACGATGCAAGAACTATTGACGGCCTAATTTATTATATTAACTGAGAACATATAAATTGTGTAGTATTATATGTCGGTACGAAAATGAGAAGTGTACCACCAATATATTATGATGATTACTAAGATGTGTGAATACTTAGTATATGTATTGATTTTATGTGTATGACATACCTACCATACTTGCTATCACGGGAGGGTTACGTTCGCTTAGGGCCTTCTAATCCTTGTGTTTCCCGGATTTAGATTGGTTACCTCGATGAAAATATGTCAGAGAAGGGCTTATTGGGATATTAATAAGTCTGCTGATCGTGGGAGCGCAGGTATGTGCGTGACCCATGTGATGTGACTGTGTTCGCCTCCATTATTTGTGATGTTGTTATCTGAGAACGATTCCTGTGAGATTCGGAATGCGTGATCCTTATGTACGTGATGTACCGGGATGGATAGCAGAGTATGTGTGCACCGCAGCTAGTCTCGGGGTGCTTGTATTGTATATTTATGATGTGAATAATATACACTTAATTAATGGGAACTTTCATGATTGGTATTGTGAATAATATTATGGTAATGTTTTGGGAAATACATAACGGGTTAACTGTTAGTGAATGATATTTCTAATCGAGAATCTGAGTTTAAATAAAACCCTCTATTTATTTGATAACGCTAGAATGTAATATGGGAATCGAGTAGTAAGGGGTAGAACTTATTACGGTCTGGTTAAATATGTATGTCATGTAGATGGGTACGGTACGTTAGGAGTCCACATGTAGTCGAGAGGTGAGAATTTCATGTGAGTGCACGTCCTAACATGTATTTTGCATTTAATGTTTTAATGTTATTAAAACACTTGCTGTTTTTAAAATGATTTCCACTTTCGGGCTCTGACCCATTTGCTTTCAAATCTATTTTCGTAAAAACCATTTTAGGTGCCCAGCCACAACGACACCATGCTTTGGATCCTCATTCAGGTGACGAGCTGTAGCTGTTTGTGGAAGTTACAGGACCTTGCTTGTAGACGCTTCAGCTATATTGACTCTATATTCAGTATTTATCAGTTGTAGGGCATGTCGCCCATTTCTTTTAGAGGCATTTCATTTATTTCAGTTATTCAGACTTCGGGCATGTAATTAATTCAGGATTCAGACTTATGTTATTATTTTCATTCGTGGGATTGTTGTGAGGAGTTTTCCTCCGGGCTTATATTTATTTGTTGGTTATTTCATTACTTCATTATGGTGAATGAATTATGTTGTTCTTCCATTATTCTTTTATTGCATGTTAATCAGACTTAAATTAAAATTTGGCAACTTACTTTTTAAATACTAGGTGGTTAGTAATTATTAAAATATTTTCGACAGTGATGCTATTAACTGAACCAACTTGGCATTTTGTATTGATTTAATAAAGGAGTAGCTACCCGGTATTTAATTAGTCGGGGTGTCACAATATACTTGTGTTTTGGAGATCTCTACGTATGGGACTAGGGGTGGTTTGAGGATTTATGCTCGATAATGGGTGGGATTAATAGAGAATAATGATAACTTGATAATAAATTGATAAATAATGCCTAAGACAAAGAACGGGTATTAAAATGAATTTGCATTGCGAGTATGTGCATGGTTAATAATAAGGGGCAAATTGGCTATAGCGACATGGGTGTGTGTTGGCATCGCGAGTGTGTGCAGGGGTAACGAAATTGGGCGAACTGACTATAGTGACATGCCGTGTGTGGAACCTTTCTAGTATGTGCAGTGCTAACGAAATTGGGTGAACTGGCTATAGTGAGGGGAATGTGTATGATGTAAAATTTAAGCGGGCCAGGAGTACGTGCAGGACCCATAATAGGATGAATTGGCTATACTGTTTTTGGATAAATAATTTGGGTGTGCTAGGAGTTTGTGCAGGACTTGTAAAGGGTGAACTGGCTATACTGGTGTTGCATAATTCAAAATTGAATACATCAATTTAATTAATAATCACGAGTTGATAATTTAATGTTGTCATATCATAATTGTAGTTAAACATTGGGGTGGCTCAGTTATGTGGGTAGATAGTTGTAGTTTATTTTATCGTAATTGTAGCTGAATATTGGGGTGGCTCAGTTATGTGGGTAGATAGTCGTAGTTTATTTTTACTCGCATGGTAATATATATCTCGTTTAATGTAAAATATTCTATTGTGATATTTATCATGTATAATGCTTATGTCTGGGTTTACGGACCCTAATTGGGAGGAGTAGTTAGTATTCATGTGGTGGGATCTAGCCCATTACGTTGACTAACCTTTTTGGTATAGTGCTGGAGTAGCGGCATAAGATAGATTGGAGAACCTTGTAGTGAAGCTGAAAATTTATTTTATTTACTTTAGTAATTTAGCTTATCTTTCCATTCCATCGTTTTACTATGATACTTTCATTTATGGATTTGGTAGGACAATCGGTTCCACATTTGTTTATGGTTCCAATTAGATAATTATAGTCGGATTATTTCATTTGGGTTTTAATAATTTGGAATTGGATTTATATTGGAGATAGCTTGGTGATGGATTTTAATTTGCATGAATTTTTATATTGGTTGAATAAAGTTGAATCTTATCTTGTAGAATAAAAGTTTCTAATGTCTCATATTTCTGTCACATGTTTAGAATGATAACTTATTTAGTGACGTTGTTATTTTCATAGTTATATATATATATATATATATACAGTTAAAATATATATTGTATTTTTTTCGTGGGGTAAGTGCGTGTAGGATTGGGTGTATGGGCGCCAAATCGTGGCATACTTCGGGCTTATGTAAGCCTTATTTTATTTGCGTGACTTCACGTTTGATGTTTATGCTTCGTCGAATTTTGAGGACGAAATTCCTGTATTAATGGGGGAGTATGTAAGACCCTGTGATTTTTTAGTCGTAAAAATATTTGTTAAATTAAAAATTTTGAAATAATAATTTTGGGGATATATTTAATTTTGGTGTGTAAAAAAGTTGGTTTTATAAATAAAAACAAGGTTTCAAGTGAAATTTCAA
The DNA here is from genome assembly GCA_949130495.1 of Sambucus nigra. NCBI lineage: Eukaryota > Viridiplantae > Streptophyta > Magnoliopsida > Dipsacales > Adoxaceae > Sambucus > Sambucus nigra. The sequence goes on along the minus strand of OX422207.1, from coordinate 80,966,097 downwards.
TCGAGATTAAAATTTGGAAATTATAAATTTTTATATAAAAATCGGGGGAGGATCTGACTTAAGGAGGATAGGAAATTCGACTATTTGATCTCTAAAATGTGATTCAGATGACCTTAACGATGCCTGATCGAATTGATTTTCCTTACACGACTTTATCTCACCTTACGCTAGAACATTTCCAGAATTCAAGGAAATCCTACGGTTCGATCTCTAAAACGTGATGTCGACGGCCTTAATAACGTCCAATCGAGTTAATCTTTGGATATCGGCTTCGGCTCTCCTTTAACTACATCATATCAAAATTTTAGTGAATCCCGAAATGTATTTTTGTGTGTTTTAATTTGATTATGATTCTTTCTTTAAATCCTTTATATAATGGATGGGGTTAGACTTTTTAAAACATTTTTAATCTATCTCAAAAATCAGTAGCCTCCCATATTTATACCTCCTCTTATCTAGAAAACCTAAGCTCCATTTAAATCGATTTTCAACCTAAGTTTTTAAGATCTAAACCAAGTTTTTTGAACATCGTCCAATAACACGTCTTTATTGTTTTCTCGAGACGAACGCAACCGTGCAATTGAATTCTTCAAACGACTTTTTACAGGCATGATTGTTCCCCTTAAGTATTATGTGTTTTAGATATTGCCTAAACTTCAATAAATAATATTTTTCTTAAAATAAATAAGGAAGATTAATTGGGGAAAGTGAAAGTAATTACGAGGTTGTTTTTATTAAAAATTATAATTTGATTTAAGACTGAAAATAATCACATGCTTATATTAGAGGGTCGGATTATAATAGATTTGTGGGGCGTTTCTCATGTTAGAATTTAAAAGATGAAATTAAAATAATGCTTAAACTCATATAATGACGATATTGATGTGTAGATTGTAGAATGAAATTTTTTATTATGAAATATCGTCAATATGCATGCTTAAGTGGAATTTTGTGTTAACCGGTAAAACTATCACTTGTATGGAAATCTTGGAAATTTGGTAAAATGTCTTACTTTTAATAGACTTGTTTAACTATATAAATTAAACGGACCTAATTTGAATGATATTGTAACCCGAAAGTTAACTGGAAGAATCGTAGTGATAATTGAAAATATACTTATGAGAACGTTTCTTGTGTTAATATTTTGACAGCGTGAAAAAGTTGGGAATTTGGGGTGGTTATTGCTTTCATCTTATTTTAGGTTTCTTGCTAGGTATGGGACTAGTAGGTAGGCCTTGGTTTTTATTAACACTTATTAGGTATGGGATGAGCTAGTGTAGGTTTTACGTATAGGTAATTCTGGGGTGGGGCTGAATTGTACGTCATTCCGTTGATTCGTTAGCTTAGGTGTGAGACTAGGTAGTATCTACTGGTAAGTATTCCTCCAAAATAATAGGTTAGGATATACTTGTGTTTTGGAGACCTCTAGGTATGGGACTAGGGGTGATATGAGGATTTATGCTCGTTAATGGTGGGATTAATAAAGAATAATGATAACTTGATAATAAATTAATAAATAATGCCTAAGACAAAGAACGGGTATTAAAATGAATTTGCGTTACGAGTATGTGCAGGGCTAATAATAAGGGGCAAACTGGCAATAGCAACGTGGGTGTGTGTTGGCATCGCGAGTGTGTGCAGGGATAATGAAATTGGGCGAACTGACTATAGTGACATGTCGTGTGTGGAACCTATCGAGTATGTGCAGTGCTATCGATATTGGGTGAACTGGATATAGTGAGGGGAATGTGTATGATGTAGAATTTAAGCGGGCCAGGAGTATGTGCAAGACCCATAATAAGATGAACTGGCTATACTGGTATCAGATAAATAATTTGGGTGTGCTAGGGGTTTGTGCAGGACTCGTAATAGGGTGAACTAGCTATACTGGTGTTGCATAATTCAAAATTGAAAACATCAATTTAATTAATATTCATGAGTTGATAATTTTAAGGTTGTAATATCATAATTGGACTTGAACATTGGGGTGACTTAGTTATGTTAGTAGATAGTGGTAGTTTATTTTTACTCCAATGTTAATATATATCTCGTCTAATTTAAAATATTCTATTGTGATATTTATCATGTATAATGGTTCTGTCTGGGTTTAGAGACCCTAATTGGGAGGAGTAGCTAGTATTTATGCGGTGGGATATGACCCATTGCGTCGAATAACATTTCAGGTATAGTGCTGGAGTAACATGTATCTAGAAATTTATGTTATTCGCTTTAGTAGTTTAGCTTATCTTTCCATTTTGTTGTTTTACTATGAGACTTTCATTTATGCATTTGGTGGTCCAATCGGTTCCATATTTATTTATGGTTTTAGTCATATAATTATAGTTGGATTATTTCATTTGGATTTTAATAATTTGGAGTTGAATTTATATTGGAGATAGCTTGGTAATGGATTTTAATTTGCTTGAATGTTTATATTAATTGGGTAAAGTTGTATATTATCTTATGGAATAAAAGGTTTTACTGTCTCAGATTTCTGTCACATGCTGAGAATGATAACTTATTTAGTGAAGCCATTATTTTCACATACACACACACACACACACACACACACACACACACACAATAAGGCTCTCCAACATACCCAACTAAACATATCGACCAACATACCTCATTAAAAGACGCGGGTTATAAGATTAATGGATCTGGTATTTAGAGCTGAACGGGTCCGTATATAAGATAAAAATAAATAAATAAATAGACACCAAAACATTGCTCACGCTCTCTCTCCTTGGTTTCCTGTTTGTCCATCGCTTGATACCTTCCGACCACTAGAAATAGTCCAGCCGACGATTCCTCCATCATTTCAACAGTTCGGCCATTGTTTCAACAGTCTGGTCACTTTATAGCCATCGTTTCAATAGTCTGATCAATTTATAGCCATCGTTTCAACAGGTAAGTGATGCTGACCATATTTATGCACAAAACATCTGTGAAATTTGGTAAACGCTAGTATGGAGAAATTCTATAGCATTTTAAACGATGAATATGCATCTCGTTGCCTTTTCATATAAATTAACATTGCACAATTATTTTTATTTAAATTAAAGAAAGTATTAGATTCGAGGATAGTTTCAACAGGTATGTGATTTCTATTTGGTGTGTGGCCAAGCATCATTAGGGACATTTGTACTTCATTTGTGTTGTTGCTACAAATTTCGGGTTAACATCAACAAAATTTAATTCACAAAGTTATTTTTCAACTGTGCCCACCACATGTTTGATACAATGTCATAGTGGAATTTTATTTGGGTGTGGGCAAATTTTTTATTTTCTGAGTGTATGGGACGAATTCAAATTTATATTTGGTGTTTAGGGAAAAATATACAGTGTATATGTGTGTGTACTAGAATTCATTTGATGTCATTTGACTTTTTGGTGTTTGGGCATAATTTCAATGTTTTGGTGTTTTGACATGTTTCAATGCTTTTGAGTTTGAATTAAAAAATTTGATGGTTGTAGCATTTTTGTTTAAAACTCAGGTGAGGAACAATATACGAGTGTTTAATCATTTCATAATAATTTGATTGGCGATGAAATTATGTATAAAAAGTCTAGGTTGACTCAACAATGTGTTAAGGAATTGGGTCCGTTCCAGCGACACTATTATAGTTTTTTGCCTACTTTGCCTACTATAATCAACACTTAAATCGTTTTCTTGTGCTGTTTTAAGCTACCGTTTTAAATTTATATGACTGATAATATATTTTGCTTTTTTAGGATGAGTGAGATAAATAATGAAATAGATTCACCAACAGTAAATCATATTGGAACGATAAGTGGTTGGGATTGAGATAACTTGAATTGGAAGTCGTGAATTATGGCAATATGGATTTGGTTGGGAATGAAAGTGGGAGTGTTGAAAAAAACGTTATAAAACCTAGTATTGTTTATACACCACAAGTAGCATCGGTATGGACGAACATTTCTCTATCACAAAGTTATTTCAATCTTTTCATTTATTTTAATAGTTCGTATAATTTATGTCTTTAAGCATTTTGGGTTAAGTTTGCTTCACATTTTATTTTCATGTAGATCCTCCGTATGTGGCATAGATGAAACTGGAGGAGGAAGCTCAGACGAGTTTAGCTCGGACACATGAAGAATATGCAGCGTCATTACTTATTTGTTTTTTTTTGTCTTTGTAAATAAGAACCTTGAAAGTTTCTCTTTTGGTATTCTGTTGATTCATCATACATTGATTGCAGTTTCTTCTTGTTTTTTAAATTTTAGAATTTTTATAAGTCTCTTATGTGAAAATTATGCAGCAGCACATGTCAATGAGCCTGTAAGGATTTGTAAATCTCTTACACTAGTACAATTACGTCATCTTTTGCATTAAAGCTTTTGATTGCCTTTTGGATTGAGGATAAAACACTGTACTTTGGCCACAATTGTTGACTTTCAAAAAGTTGAGATCTTACAAAAAGTTGATGAATGACTTGCGATTAATAATAGTGTTTACTGAATTATTTTATCTTCACAGTTTTACTGCAACTTTGGCCACAGTTGTTAGACTTTTAGGAAGTGAGACTTTCGTTTATAAGTATGTCAAAAAAACAGAGTGAATAACGAAGGAGAGAGAGCGAGAATTTAGTTTCGGTGTGTTCTGCTTTTTTATTTTTTAATAAGGTATGTTGGTAGGTATGTTTAGTTGGGTATATTGGAGAGCCTAACTCTCTCTCTCTCTCTCTCTCTCTCTCTCTCTCTCATATATATAACTATATATATAGTTAAGATGGATATTGTATTTTGTTTATGGGGTAACTGCGCGTCGGATTGAGTGTAGTGGCGTCCAATCGTGGCATTCTACGGGTAAGCATATATAAGCCTTATTTTATTTGCGTGACTTCGCATTTGATGTGTACGCTTCATCGAATTTCGAGGACGAAATTCCTATATAAGTGCCCCGTGATTTTTTAGTCGTAAAAATCTTTCTTAAATTAAAATTTTGAAAAAATAATTTTTGGAATCTATTTAATTTTGGTGGGTGAAATTGTTTGTTTTTATATATAATAATAAGGTTTTAAGTGGAATTTAAATTGGGATTAAAAATTGGAAATCATAAATTTTTATATAAAAATCGGGGAAGGATCTGACCTAAGGAGAATAAATTCGACTGTCCTCTAAAATATGATGTAGATGACCTTAACGATGTCCGATCGAGTTGATTTTTGTTTCACGACTTTGTCTCTCCTTTAGCTAGAATATATCCAAAATTCAAGGAAATTCGACGGTCCAATATCTAAAACGTGATGCAAATAAACTTAACAACATTCGATCAAGATGATTTTTGGATAGTGACTTTGGCTCGCCTTTAGTTACAACATATCAAAATTTTAGTGAATTTCGATCGACTGATCATCCAAAAATTTATTTTTGTGCCTTTGTACTTGATTATGACTCTTTCTGTAAATATTTTATATAATGGATGGGTTTAGACTTTTTAAAACAATTTTAACCCTTCTCAACAAGCATTAGCCTCCCATGTTTATACCTCCTTTCATCTACAAAACCTTAACCCCATTTAAATCAATTTTTAACCCAAGTTTTGAAGAGCTAAACCAAATTTTCTCAAGATTGTCCAATAACGTGTCTTTATTATTTTCTCGAGAGGAACGCAACCGTGCAATCAGATTCTTCAAACGACTTTTTACGGGCATGGATACTTCTATTATTCTCGTTAAGTGTTACACAATTAGATATTGCCTAAACTTCAATAAATGATATTTTTCTAAAAATAATAAATTAGGAAGATTGATTAGGGAAAGTGAAAGTAATTTCAAAGCGATTTTTATTAACAATTATAATATGATTTCATACTCAAAACAATCGCATGCTTAGATTAGAGGCTTGGGTTACGATAGATTTGTTGGATGTTTATCATGCTAGAATTTAATAGATGAAATTAAGATAATGTTTCAACTCGTATAAGGACGATAATTATGTGTAGATTGCAGAATGGAAATTTTTGTTATGAAATATCGTGAATATGCATGTTAAAGTGGAATCTTGTGTTAACCAGTAAAAAATTATCACGTGTATGGAAATTTGATAAAATGTGTGACTTTTAATAGACTTATTTAACTATATAAATTAAATGGACGTAATTTGGATGATATTGTAACCGACAAGTTAACTGGAAGAATCATAGTGATAATTGAAAACATACTTATGGAAATGTTGCTTGTGTTAATATTTTAACAATGCAAAAATGTTGGGATTTTGGGGTAGTTATTGCTTTCACCTTATTTTAGGTTGCTTTCTAAGTATGTGATTAGTAGGTAGGCCTTGGTTGTTGTTAGCATTTTCTAAATATGGGACTAGTTAGTGTAGCTTTTACGGATGGGTAATTTTCAGGTGGGGCTGATTTGTACGTCGTTCCGTTGGTTCTCTAGCTTAGGTGTGAGACTAAGTAGTAGCTATTGGTAGGTATTCTTCCTAAATGATAGGTTATTATATACTTGTGTCTTAGAGATGTATACGTATGCGACTAGGGGTGGTTTCAGGGTTTATGCTTGATAATGGGTGGGATTAATAGAGAATAATGAGAACTTGATTATAAATTGATAAATAATGCCTAAGACAAAGAAAGGGTATTAAAACGAATTTGTGTTGCGATTATGTGCAGGCCTAACAATAAGGGGTGAACTGGATATAGTGACGTGGGTGTGTGTGTTGGCGTCACGAGTATGTGGAGGCCTAATGAAATTGGGTGAACAGGCTATAGTGATGTGTCCTACGTGGAACCTCACGAGTATGTGAAGTGCTAACGAAATTAGGTGAACTGGCTATAGTGAGGGGAATGTGTGTGGTGTAGAACTTAAGTGGTCCAGGAGTATGTGCAAAACCCATAATAGGGTGAACTGGCTATAGTGGTGTTGTATAAAATAATTTGGGCATGCCTGGAGTTTGTGCAAAACTTGTAATTGGATGAACTGACTATACTGGTCTCGCATAATTAAAAATGGGCTACATTAATTGGAGATCTTTAGACTGCACCTTGAAATTTATTTTATTCGCTTTAGTAGTTTAGCTTATCTTTCCATTTCGTCATTTTACTATGAGACTTTCATTTATGGATTTGGCAGGCCAATCGGTTCCACATTTGTTTATGGTTTCAGTCAGATAATTATAGTTGGATTATTTTATTTGGGTTTTAATAATTTGGAATTATATTTATATTGGAGATAGCTTGGTGATGAATTTTAATTTGCATGAATGTTTATATTAATTGGATAAATTTTAATATTATCTTATGGAAAAAAAGTTTTTAATGTCTCATATTTCTGTCACATGATGTTAATGATAACTTATTTATTGACGCCCAGCGTAGGATGGCGGCAGCCGACGCTAGAATGCGCGGGGTGTTACAGTTCACCTGAGTTAATCACGATTAAATTTGGACTAAAACTAGACCACTCCATCGCGTGTTTTAAATTGGTATCAAAGCTTATTTTTATAAATTATGTAGATGAATCTTGGTGGTTATATGGATACCTCATATAATAGGCCACCTACTTTTGAAGGGTCTCATTATGCCTATTGGAAAGCTCGAATGAGATTGGTACTAAAATTTATTGACGAGATAGTTTGGATTACTATTGAAAGGAGGTGGATTCCCCCACCGTGACAAGTAATGATGTTATTAATCTCAAACTAGTCACTACATGGACAAAGGATGATTTTAGATAGAGTTATTTCAACTCCCGAGGCTTAAGTTATATTTTGGAGCAGTCACACTCGATGAATTTTGTCATGTTATGATTTGTATCACGTCTAAGGAAGCATTGGTTATCCTCCAACTCACTCACGAGGGTACCGATGATGTGAAGGCCTCTAAGTTACAAAATATCACCACACAATTTGAGGCCAGTAGCATGCTTGAGTCTAAAACATATGATGAATTTTATGCATGCTCGTATGATATTATGAACTCTAGTTTTAATTTGGGTAAGATAATACCTGAGGAGAGGGTAGTTAAGAAAATTTTGAGATCTCTTCCGTCCAGATTTAGTATAAAAGTTATGGTCCTTAATTCTTTGGAAAATTTAGACACTCTTAGGTTAGAAGAGATCATAGGAGACCTTCAGACTTACGAAATATATATCTTCCCCAAAACTTAAAAGAAGAAAGAAAAATGGACCGCTTTAAGAGCTCAATCTAACAAAAAATAGGAGGTTTCTGACTGTGAGTTTGACATCGATCTTGATGATCTTGCTTTATTTGCAAAAAAAATCAAAAATTTTCTTAAATTAAGAAATTAAATTTCTTCTAAAGTGGAAAATAAAAATTTTGAGAACGATGAATTTTTTAAATCGGTCAAGAATTTTTTTGAGTTCAGAGAAAGGTTAGGGGAGAATACCGTAAGAAAGACGATTTAGAGAGATGCTATGAGTGCGATGGTAAGGGTCATAAAGCCCACGAGTGTGCTACAAGTATTAAGAGACAGGGTAGAGGCAAACTGCTTATAATGCCACTGTAAGTGATATGATGTCGAGTTTTGGATTCCGAGGGTGAATTGCTTCATGGACATAACTTCACCACATTCATGGCTAGTCATGTTAGCACTTCAAGTATGTCTCACGCCGATGAAGAAATTTTTAAACATGATAGCCTCAACAACGAGTCATACCATTCTAGAAAAAGTGAGGGATATGATGTTTTGAGTGAGGGAGAACGTGGCCTCGACACACCTATGCCGATCTTTTCACTGAGTCTTTTAAAACAAAAAATAAAAATAAGAATTTAACTATTAGGGTGTTATCTTTATAACAAGTGTCGAAGACATCGAGAGAGAATGAGACCTTGGTGAGGTTTTTTTTGAGTGAGCGGTTAGTTTTGGTGGGGAGGGAAAATAGTGACTTGATCAACAAAGTGGCTGGTCTTATGAGAGGTCTTCAAGATTCATATGATACTCGTGAGAAACTTGAAGACCATGTTTTCCAACTTGAGAAATATTTTTTGAACATGCTTGAGAGGTCAAGGTTACTATATAGGATACATCTAAGAAGGTTGGAAAGATGTTCTTAGATCCCGCATTAGGTTTTAATAAGATGCAAGGGATAGGTTATAACACCGTAACCCCTTCCCATAATGCACCCAAATCGGTTCCTAAGTTTGTAATGGATTCGTATGGATCTCGACCTAACAACTAAGGATAAATCATCCTAAACACGTTAGCCAAGGTAGACCTAGTCTATGTTTGTAACCATTGCAAATGAAGAGGTCGCCTTAGGGAATTTTACTATAAGTTAGGAAGAGTTTCTCGCACACATGATCCCACATACCACTATAGTAACTTTGATAGTCTTAGAGAGCAAGTTGATTTTCTAGTCGCAAATTTTAAAAGCTTAATGGAAGAATTCCAAAGAATGTCTACGCCTTTTAAGAACACTCCTAATGCTATGACTTGCGCCAACAATGATCAGGGCAAGAAAAATGTTACCTTTGCTTAGATACTAAGATGATAAAGCCCTTATTATTCATATTACTCTCAAGGTTCAAGATACTTCTTAATGGTATTTGATAGTGTATGCTCTAGGTACATGATCAGTGATAAGTCATATTTATTGACCTTGTGGATCGCAAGGTAGGCAAAGTCACCTTTGGAGATGGGAGTGGGTCTATGATCTTAGTAAGTGGTTGCATGGAGATACCCATTTTCCCTAAGCTAGACATTGTATTTTACATTGACGGGTTGAAAGAGAACTTGATTAGCACCATCCAACTTTGCGATGCTAACTTTGCGGTAAAATTTGACCGGTCAAAGTGTAACATTTTTTTTATCAATCCGGTGAAATTTTTCTACAATGTGTGATGACTGTTGATAATTGTTATGGGATCATTCCCAAATCCTTTTTAGTATGCAATAATGCTAAGGTCTCATTTGGCATAAATGACTCGACTATGCAAATTGTAGAGATCATGAGAGATTAGTCAAGAAAGACATAGTTCGTGACTTACCATCGCTTGGGAAACCAACTTCCTCAGTTTTTGGTCCTTAATAATAAGGAAAACAAGTTAAGAGTCCCCATAGGAAGTTGAATACCATTGCCACCTCCCGTGTTTAGGAGTTGATACACATGGATCTTATGGGTCCCATGCGTATGGAGAGTATTGGTGGAAAAAAGTATATCCTACTGATGGCTAATGACTTTTCGAGATATTCCATTATTGGATTTCTCAGATAAAAGTTTGATGTTGTTGAGTTCCTAACAATCAAGTGTCGTGTTCTACAGTATCAACAAGGTGCCTCTATTAGTTCAATTCGTAGTGACAATGGCACTGAATTTAAAAAATACAGAGTATATAGCTTTTTTGATGAAGTCGGCATCAAACATGATTTTTCGGTTGTTCATGCTCCTAAAAATTTTGGATATAGAGTACTTAGGAAAGTTTGACTCTAGAAGCGATGAGGGAATATTTTTAGGTCATTTATCGTCTGGTAGAGACTATAGGGTGTTTAACGTTAAAATATCTACGGTTATAGAATCGATAAATGTCACGAGTAGAGATGATAAGCCGGTTACATTTATTTATCCTAACCTTGAGTGTGAGAATAATGCACCCCCTGGTGGCAATTTCATTGTTCCTCATACCACCCCAGTGGACCTTGCTCTTGATATAGAGGATCCAACCTCTTATGTTAAAAAAGTCATGACCCTTCGGACATACTTAGTGATCCCATACTAGGTGTCTAGACTCACGCTTAACTAGAAAATGTGGTTGTCTAATTTTACTAAACTTTCACAGTATGGACCAAAAATGTGAAGGAAGCACTCAAAGATGAGCATTGGAAATGTGATATGGAAGATAAGTTACTTTAATTTTGGAATAATGATGTTTGGGAGTTAGTCTCTCAACCTAGTGAGACTAATGTGATTGGTAACAAGTGGGTTTACAAGAACAAGATGGATGAGAACGGGACCACTGTTCGTAATAAGGCTAGGTTGGTCGCTCAAGGCTACACATAGATTTTAGGTGTGGACTTTGATGAGACATTAGCTACTGTTGAAAGGCTTAAGTTTGTCCACTTATTACTCGCCATATCATATCATCTAATGTTCAAGTTATACCAAATGGATGTCAAGAGTTCCTTCCTTAATGGAATTCTTCAGGAGGAAGTTGGCATATAACAACCAAATGGGCTTGAAGAGCCAAAGCACCCGGGATACATCTTTTATCTATAGAAGGCCTTGTATGGGTTGAAGCAAGTATTCCGTGCTTAGTACGAAAGGATAACTGCTTATCTCTTAGCTAGTGACTTCAAGAAGGGGGAGTTGATATAATGTTATTTATTAGGAGATAGGGTGATGTTGTCTTTGTTGTCCAAGTCATGTGGACAACATAGTCTTGGGATCCACATGTTACCAATATTCTCACCCTTTTGATGAGGATATGAAGAGAGAGTTTGAGATGAGCATGGTTGGTGAACTCATGTTCTTTTTAGGTGTCCAAGTGCGTAAACTTAAAGATGGGATATTCATATCTCAATTTAAATATGCTAAGGACCTAATGAAGAAGTTTGGTTTAGACTCCACTAAGCACCTATGAGTTCCTCGATTAAGCTTATTAAAGATACTTTGGTTAAGGACATAGCAAACCCTTTATAGGAATATGATATGTAATCTAATCTAATTGAACGCTAGTCATCCCGATATAGCCGTTAGTGTTAGAGTTTGTGCGTGCAACATCCTTAAAAAAGTATCACTTGCTTGCACTTAAATGTATCATCAAATATGTGAGTGTCACTCTTTATTATGGTATTTGGTATTCTTTTGATACCGATGACCATTTTTCGACTTATTCGGATGCTGATTAGGTCGGGGATGTTAATGATTATAAAATCACCTTAGGTAGATGCTTTTACTTTGGGAGTGTTATTGTCTCTTATTTGAGCAAGAAGCAAAACTCTATTTATTTATCCACGAAGGAGGCCGATTACATCGCCATTGGGAGTTATTGCACAAAACTCTTGTGGGTGAAGCAAATGTTGGAAGATTATGAGATAACACAAGGCACAATGATTATTTCTTGCGATAATACGAGTTCAACTCATATTTCCCATAATTTGGTCCAACTTTCTCATATAAAGCATCTAGAGAACTTCATTCGTGATCTTGTTGTGAAAAATATTATTTTCTTGAGCTTCATGAGCACGGAAGGTCAATTTGACGACATTTTCACTAAACCTTTAGATGCACTTATATTTGAGGATCTTAGGAAATCTTTGGGTATTTGTGTCATTGATTGAGTTTGGCTATTGTATCTAGTATAGGGTGATTATCATATTGCTATCTTTTGTCCCTATTACTAGATTGTATTTCTATATTTCTATATTTTGTTAATCCAAAAAGATTTTCTTTTCTTCTGTAAAAAGTTTGCAAAAAATATTTTTTTTTATAAAAATTTTCAAAAACTTCAAAAATATTTTTGGATTATATTTTGCACTATATATGGATCTGAATTTAAAATGTTCGAATCACAACTATATTCCATCCATTCATGTGATTTATTCATGGTGTTTTGAAACTTGACTTCGTTTCTTTAGTGTGCTTAATAATGCATGGCTAGCGTTTTGTTGTTTTTGTTGATTAGTTCATTTATGCTCGACTCTTTATTGCCTTTATTGTACACGCACAGACTTTTTGAACATTGTACTTTCCTATCATATGTTGAATACAGTGCTATCATCTTAATAATGTTTCATAATGAACCAAATGTACCACGAACAAATTTTGTTGTAAGAACCGTTGCCCGAAATTTTGATTTTTTTAAGTAATGGAAAGGAACTATGAAAAAATTAATCTTCTTTATGTTAAAGGCCACCATTGACAAGAGCTTAAAATATTATTTTGGCACACAGAGACAGGATTTCCATGATCAATTTTTTTTATTGATGCTTCACTATCATGAGCATTGTGATTCCTTCAAAAAATTTTGGAGTGTATGCTTAAATTGTGAGATTTCGAGGGTGTTATAAGTTGAAGATCAACGGGGTTTGATAATAAACTTCCTTTCAAAATATTAAACAGTTTGGCATCATTGAATTTAAAAGCATTAACATTTATGGCATTTTGAACAAGTCGAGTCAATTTCACTTCGTTGAACATTCTTATACCTAAGGGTTACTTGAGTTCTTTCTTTAGGATTATTTTTTTTACTTCATGTATCTTTGCTTCATATGATTATGTTGATTTTCTCATGATTTAAGTTCACACAATTTCATTTAATTTCCATGATTCGAATGTTTTCGTGCTATTCCATGGCGTAACTATGTATATTTCTATCTATATGTACTTTTTATATACATGTATATTTATATACTCAAAAATTTTAAAATAATAAAAAAAATAACTAGTTGCTTTATTGGAGTTTCATCGCATATGCTTAATTGCTTATTCTCCGTGATGATATTTCATAATTGGATTCACGTGGTGCTAACATTTCAGGATTAGTTTCTAACCCTTTGTTTATTACGGACAAAAAGGGGGAGAACATATTGAGGTGGAGTTTTTATGTTTTCTGTAAACTCCATGCGTTACAGTATTTTTTTTTCTTTATGTGTGCAGGTCTTTTCCTCCTTAATGACTTCATGGACTACTCAATGAAGAAGTTCAGTTGAGGACAGAGTCACCTGTGTCTTTTCCTTTTCGAGTTTGGGAGGGCATTACCTGTACTTGTCTTTGGGTTATTTGTTTTTGATTTTTCTTTGTACTAGAATAGACAAATGTGGATATTTGTAAGAGCAATTTTTGTGATTGATCATCATCTATTTTAATTTGGCGTATTACGTTACATATTTATCATCACGTACTTCTCAAGAACTTCAAAGTGAAGACAAGTTAGTGAACGAGTAACAATCAAAGATCGAATGACTTAAAATCGCCGCTATAATCATCAAGACGGTATATGGTTTTGATTTATGAATAAACATTTTATTAAGTGATGTTTTTATAATTTGTCCGAGGCATATTTTTAAAATGATTTTTCAAAAGAATTTATTTTTTTAATTTTGCTTTCATCCAAATGGCTTTATGTCTTTGTTCGAACGAGAATAAGAGTTCATTAAAATGGACTTCAATAAACATCAAACAGGTTTAGTTTGTTCACATAACTTAATTCATTCGAAGCTCGTTCGAAGCTATTTTGAAGGAGATTTAGTCTTCATTCGAACGAGACTTTCCTTGGCTCAAACGAGATGCTATTTTCATTCGAACGAAGTCTAGTTTTCCTTCGAATAACTTTTCTCGATTTTTGTGCTGCCTCAAAATTCGTGTTTTCCATACAATGGGGTCTTAGGATTGGTTTTTATCAGTACTTTTGTCGAGATTTGTTTTTCTATGCATTTCCAAAAGGTCTCCAACTCTAGTTTGTTTAAAACACTTTTCTTTTCCAAATCAAATCTGTTAAATGATTTGTTGAAATTTATCAAACCATAGAAGAACACATTCTGTGTTCAAACACTTGTACAATGATTATCTACCACTGACCTTGTATAATTGAATCTCTATGACTGAAGAAGATTAGAATATCTGATTCTAGATGTTGATTGGTGGATACCGAGGCAAGAGGAACTTGTTGTGGGACGGTGCTGGATTAACATATTTTTTTGTGGACAACTTGGATTGAATACATTATTGCATCTTATAGTGGATCTCTATGTTTTGCGATTCTATGTATGTATGGTTGTCTGTAATACCTAGTTGAAAATAGTATTGAATATAGGTTTTGTCCGAAAGGATTTTTTTCTTATCTCTCGTCTTTTGTTTGTTTGGGTTGTGGTTTGTTTTCATTTAGATTCAGATATCTTGCATGTTCACCTAAGTTAATCAAGATAAATTTGGGACTAAATTGAATTTGTTATGTGATTAACCTACTCTACAATTGATACATATAATCGCACCACTTTATTGCATTTTTTAGTATGCTAAAATTTTATGTTTAAAATATATATTAAAGCATTGCAGGACTTTTCAATCCATTTGACTAATGGATTTCAGTTTAACAAAAATTGTGCTCGATTCGCAGACCGAGATAATAACTAGTCACTCCAAGGTCATTCATTTAAATTTCTTATTTGGATATTTTGCATTTCGATATAGCTCTTTGGGATCACATCCATCTAGGGATATTTTATAATGGCACATTTGCATTCATACTTTTCCTTAGATAAATATTTTCTAAGATGGTTATAACTATATCCATTTGGCTTGCGTATTGTACAATGAACGTTTTAGAGCATTGGAGTACGTACTCCTTATCTTTTATTTTTCCAAAGAAAATTCGTGTGGGATTTTAATATATATTCTTTGTCTAAGCCCCGTATATATAAGCAATTATAATATTCACGAGTCTCATATAATATATTTCAAAAAGCTTCTAAGTTAGTAAGATATCTGAAAAGTATTTACGGTCGTAATAGGATGGTATGTTCATATATAATCAATTTTGGTTTCTTCAGGATACCTTGTGACATAGATCATGCACCTTTTTATTGAGTTTTAACATTTCACATTATTATAAATACCCATTCGTAACCTTTAGCGTTAATATATTTTGGGGTTTCTACTACAGGTCCAAATACACCATGTGTATTAAGATACTCGACTTATGCCATCATGGCATTTTCTCATTTTTGACCAATATATTCTTTGTCGACATTCATTTATAATACATGGATTTGTGTCATCATTTCTCTTTTATTTTTGTAGCTATAGCATATATAATTATGTCATCGATGATCATCTTTGGTGATCCCACTTTTCTCCTTTATATGTATAAAATATAGAAATCTCATTTAATATTAGGATCCTTTGTAAATTTCAGGGGACACTATATTTGTAATGGTTCAATAACTATGGATCTTTAGGCTCATGACAAAGTACATTTCTTAGAACAATAAATATTATATAATATAACCCTCGTGAATAATAAAATGAGGGTTTTCTAGGGTAAGCTTTTGCCTTTCAACACTCGAAGTAATGCAAAATTACTTTTTATTATTTATTACGGTACCCATGTACTTTAGGAATTTATTTATTATGGTACCCATGTACTTTTTATTATTTAATATTATTTTATGGTACCCATAAAACAAAGCGAATTTCTTTAGGAATCTCTTTCGTATAACTCATCACATATAATGGGGTGCGTACTACATAACAACATGACATAGGCTCAACAATGGTTGAACCTTTTAATATATTACGTATCAAGTCTAAAAAACTTTTGATTTTCAGAATAATGTGACTTGTTCATTATTTGCTAGACAAATATCATTATATAATGACAATTCAAAATTGTCAATTACAAGATTCAATATAGATTATGAAGTATGTGTCAGTCCAAATATATAGGAACAAAAATAATTTATGTTTCGATCAAGAGGTTGGTGACCAAACTTAAACAAAGGAAAGTATTGTTTAAAAATATCTCGTGTCAAATAATTATCAGATTTTCAAAGAATGGGATGAATAACAAAAAATTTATGTTTGGTAACGATGAATATTTGAATGCTTAATGATCTTAAAATAATTTCATATTTGAGGATATAAATTATTTATGAAAAGTAATTCAAATATACATATGTCTACAAATCATGCATTTTGATGACTTTGTATAATCACAAATCAGAATTTAATCACTATGCTTTAAGCACAAAAAATCTTAATTATACGAATATTGAATCAGGATGTAAAATAATTAAAGGAGACAAAATTGAACATTTAAAGTAAAGAACTTTAGGTTCATAACCGATGAATCAAAATTTCATATTCTTATCAGATGCTTGAGATTTCAGGTTAAAAAATAAAAGACTTTAGGTTTCTAATATATAACTAAGGGAAAAAATCTTTATATTCTCCTAAAAACTTTATGCTTGGCCTAAAATAGTTGAACATCCAGTTCAATATTATTAATGTCATTAAATTTTCTATCCTTTTATATCAAACCTTCAAGTTTGATTAGGGATAAATTTTTTAGAGAATTCGCTAAATAAGTGCCAATATTTTTATAACTCCGATAAATAATAATCCAACCTCTTTAGTAAAAAAAATGAAGGGCTTAATTTTTCACATTCTATACATATTCTCAAGACTTCAGTATATAATAAATGATTGGAATGTGAAAAAAAATTAAAATTAAATACAATTAAAAGGTAATTTAATGCTAAAAAGAAGCGAAAGGTCAGTAGACAAAAGTTTAATGGTGAAATCATAAAGTAACCTTTCATCGTTAAGAGAGCATCAAAAAAATATTTCATTTAATAAAGAAAATTAAAAGCTTCAAAGTCGAAAAATATATTTAAATGTCCAATTTATTTTGAAACTAATCCCAACAAAAAAATATATTAGGAGCTTCAGGTCCAAATTATAAATAATTACTTTAGAACTTTCAAAATTCGTGCCTCATGAATAATCAAAACTTCAAGTTTTGAAGTAGGGTGTATTTTTGTTAGTGCTTCAGATCAAAATAATTTGACATACTATGAGAATTTTTGGCCTCTTTTTTTCAAAATTACTTAGAAAAAATTATATCACAATTATAAATAATAGTTTATGAACTTATGGTCACAATAATAATAATGGATCTTCATATCATAAATATAATTATGGATCTCTTGGTCTATACCCTATCAATTAAATAATTAAAATTTTAGGTTTGATTGTGATATATTTCTTTTGATATTTTAGGCCAAACAATTTAGGTACTCCACATCCAAAAATTTGAATGGAGAAAATTCAATTTTCATAATTGAATAATTATTAGGGAACTTTAGGTTCCAATTTTATATAATAAGGGCAATTTTATATCACAATATTAAGTATTTAGGGACTTTAAATGCACTGCTCAATTATATCCAAACTTCAAGTTTGATAAGGGGTAAATTTGTTTGGAATTTCATGTGCAAATTATAAAGAATCATTATGGGACATTTAATGTCCTTGTCCGTATTATAGAAATAATCAAAACTTAAGGTTTTATTTAATTTATATTTTATTGGAACGCGGGTTGAAAATTTAAATACTATTTAAGAACTTTTAGTCCCAATTTTAAATGACTTTGGAACTTCTGGCCCAAAATTAAAATAATTATATTGGAACTTCTAACCTCAATAAAAAAATAGATATATGGGAACTTAGAGTCCCAACATTGAATGATAATTGGAACTTCGGGTCCTAATATGGAACTTCTGGTTCCAAATTATAATATTCTTGTAACTTGTAAACAAACATAGGAGTTATAAAAGAGATGTAAAAAATTTATCAGTCGAACAACAAATATGCAACGTTTGACTTGAAAAAATCCTGACTTTGTTTTACATCCCACAAAGCACTAAAGATTTTTTTTTTTTAAATTTCATCATAAACAGAGCACTAATAAAGATTTTTTTCTTTTGATTTTTGAAACACCAAAGTCGAGACAGTGTTCCACCAAATAATAACATGTTAAAATATATACTTATATATGCAAAATAATTATTAATGCGCTTTTTTTTCTATGAAAATAAATGAACCATAATATATGTATATAATTTTTAACTTTTACATGGTGGAACCACTAATATAATAATATAAGCAAGAACGACATTTGTTCAATGAAAATTACTTATCGTTGCTTGTACTAATTTATTAAACATGAAAGAAAGGAATAATTATTCTATTAATATGCTTTATATATATAAGAAACATTTTGCAATAACATTTGTTGTATCTAACATGATGATGATATGGATGAACCACCAATATTTTAATACAAACAAAAACACCATTATACATCCTTTAAGTAATTAAATAATTATTTACATCCTTGTTTATATATGACTATGGATGTGGAAATTTTACGTGACAATCATGCAACATTTAAATGGAAAAGATGAGTTGATTAACTATTAAACAACTTTACCAAACAACTCCATTAATTAGGAGAAAACAATCAAGAAATTAAAAGATAAGTGTTTAATTAAATATCAAAAGAAAAATGGGGATCAAATTATAAATGACATTTGTTTCCAAGATATCTTCTACTATATTTGGGCCAAATCTTGCAAAATGGCTTATTGCTATATTTTGAAACATATAAATAAGTGAATTTCAAATCATCTTCTAAAATAACATACAAGCCTTTTGAAGTTAAACATTCAAATATTTTCCTCATAAATAAGGTAATTTTTTGAAGTCAAAAGTTAAAATATTATGCTCTTATATATGTTATCCAAATTTCTAATTTGAGTAGTGGACACCATTCCCCTGGCCCTTCTGTATACAAGTGTTGAACGACTCTAACGCGTTAATTATAATGTTGCTACATGAAAAGTTCAATGATGTTTAAAGATGATACCATATATTTTTTTGGCATAGCACAAATTTGCCTTATAAATTGCTTGAACTTGATACAATACGTCACACTTTTCAAGCTCTATATTCGGAGCGAACTGATTAATGCACATTGTGTTGCATGTGTGACTTATGTTTTGAGTTAAATATTATAATGTTATCTATTTAAAAGATTTTTCATGATAATCAAATAGAGGATTATGTATGATACGAATCTAACTGATTATTGTTATGTTAAATAAAAAATGTTAGAATTTAATTTACTTTTCCTTAATTTATAAGCCTTCACTTGTTAGTCTATCTATCTATCTATCTATCTATCTATCTATCTATCTATCTATCTATCTATCTATCTATCTATCTATCCCCTACATGTGCATGTAAAAGATGTGTAAAAGGGCTTCTACCAATTAAGAAAGGCTAAGTTAGATGATTTGTTTTGGTCGAAATGTAAAATTCTTTTGACTAATGTTATGAGTGACAAATACATCTTCCAAATTATCCACCAAATGAGCTAACAAAGTAATAAAATATTGTACTTTGTCATTATTACAGTGCAGTATATAACATTTATTGCATTGCCACATCATTTGGGAGGATTTGAGTCATGTATTTGATACTCATAGCATTATTCAATTCTAATTAATTAGAAAAAACTACATATACAATGCCAATTTGGCCCAACAACACACACCTATAACCCACTGAGCCTAGCAAAAATAGACACGTGGCTAACCCAACACACATTAATCCAAAACTTGGTTAAAGCCTAACCTATACAAATGTGACACCCCACCTATTTTAATCATGGGTGATCAGTCATTTATCAAAATAAATCGGAATCTTATTTGGTTCATTCTTAGCATCATTATCGAAAACCTTTTTAAATTACTAACCACCTATGTTAAATTAAGCCAGTGTCAATTTTATCTTTCATTAACGTAACCACATGCAAAAAATAGAAATATCATAACTCATCCATAACAAATATAAGAGTCTGAATCATCACACGATAAATAGGTAAAGAATGAATACCGAATAAACCATCGGTTCCCAAAACAAAATCCAAACCATAAGTCTAAAAAAATAAAACTGAATTCAAATACATCGTCTGATAAATAAAACTAAAATTGTAACAACTGGAAGAGACAACATGCCCAATAAAATACTGAATCAAAATCCGAGTCTTGGAATGAATAATTGAAGCGTCTACAACAAATTCTGCAAGCCTCCACAAATGCTATGGCTACGCATCCCTGGAATGGGTCCTTAAGCTTGGCGTCCCTGTGGCTGGACACCTAAAATATTTTGAGAAATATTTTTTGACATGGGTCAGAGCCCAAAACCTTTTGAAAAATATTTAACAAGTAATTAATATGAAACAATTAAATATGCATTAACATTTTTTATTTTTAAGCGAATGTTGCACTCTCTTGAGATATTACTCACCCATTAACTATTCTGAATACCTAACGCTTGACTCCTAACCCATCTAGTTATACTACCCCACTTAATTAAACCTGTTGCAAATATTTCTATCACCCTACTCTATCCCGAATACTTCCTCCCTTTGATTCATAAGTTATTTTACTCATTAACTTACTTAGTCAATTCCACTTTAATTGATTATATAACATTCACACTAGTTATATAAGTAAAACATTTACACTTTATATATTTAACCCGTGTATAATTATCTATTATATTATATACATATAATTATACTACAACAATCACACACATGCCCCGTACATTAACCATCCTCCCGAGTAATAACTCACTGGATTCTTGTCTCTACGATGCTATCATACCCCAGGTATGATCACTCTAATCCCATTACCATAAGTCGGTCAACTCACACCGAAATAGGTAAATAAAATCACAAGCTTAGTGGATAGGGTTATATTCTCCCGAGAGTGAGACTGAATCATATCCAAAGCGTCTCATGTCGAAAATAAATCACACAATAAAACACCAGGCGATATAACCTAGGGACTATACTCTCCCTGCATTCACAAGCCAGGGGATTCACCTAAGGTTGTAAACGGATATTCAAAAATCCGCATCCGTCCGATATTCGAATCCGAATTTGCGGATATTTATCCAAAAAAATGGAAATGGATGCGAATATGGATAATCTATAAAAATATCCGAGAAAACGGATACGGATACGGATAGTGGTAGTATCCGACACGGATAATCCGTATCCGACACGGAGTATCCATTTTACCGGATATCCGTTTTACAAGATATCTGTATCCGTTTAACATACGTTTAAAATATTAGTTATATAATACTTTAGATGTAAACTAAAACTTAAAATAAAAGTTGGGCATAAGTATAATTATGAAAACTTTAAAAATCTAACCTATAATCCTAACGTAATAAACAAAACACACGGTAAATCAGTTTTCCCCCATTTCCCAAAAGCCCTTAGGCTCTTCCCCGCTCTGCGCCTCTACGCTTCCCCTCCGATCAGTTGGTCCGGTGTTGCCCCTCTGCGTCGCTGTCCGTCTAACCCCTCCGATCAGTTGTTCCGGTGTTACCTGCCTGACGCCTCTTCCAGCCAAGAACAAGTATGTAAATGATTTCTGAATCTGAATCAGTTGGTCCGGTGAATAACGGGGACCTGCTATTTTAGCCAACAATAGTTTCTAAATCTTTTGTATGGTGACCTGCTTTTTTTTAGTTTCACATTCATGTAATTTCTTTTGTATGGTGACCTGATTTTATAATTTCTTTTGTATACTTTCACATTCATAATATCTGCTTTTGTATTCGTAATCTCTGCTATTTTTTTATGTACAATATTTTTCCGGACCTGTATAGTTTCATTTTTGTCCGGTGGCTACATTTTTGTACGATTTCATAGTCTCTGAATCACCTGCTATTTTTTTAATGGTGAAATATAGTGATGCCAAATAAATGAATGAACAAAGCCAAAGTCCATCTCAACTAGTCTGTTATGAGATTTTGTATGGTGACCTGCTACTTTTGTAAATGAATGAATGTATGGTGACCTGCTATGAGGATTTTGTAAATGAATGAATGTATGGTGATGCCATATAAAATTATGGTGAAACTTTTATGTATAAGAAAAACTTATGTTACATGTATTATTAAACTCATGGATTTCTTTTTTTAGTACAATATATTGGTGAAGTTTTATTTGGGTGAATTAGTATGTTCAAACAATTAATGTCTTAATTTATCTTTATGCATTACTACTAACTTGCGAGTTGTGATTACCTTAATGCTTAATTAGACAAGGATACAAAGGAAAGGAGATGAGAATGACACACTTCGGGAACTTAAGGGGTAAAAAATAACGTCCCTTCTTTATTGTAATATATTCTTTGTTTTCTCTGTTAATATTTTAATTGAGTTATACTTTTCAGGTAAGATGATGTTTCACTTCATTTTTGTTCAATCATTGGAGAAACTGAAGAGGATATAAATTTCAATGGCTCGCAATTGAATAAAAAAATCCACATTAAAGGTTAGTACTTGTGCTTGAGCCTTCTTTTATAATTTAATTTGATGTTTTACACATTCTCTATATATTACATGGAATGAAAAATTATATATTTAATTAATTGATTAAATTAGTGTTTAATACGCTATGTGTATCTTAATGTATCTTAAACAATAAAAACGGATAAGGATATTATCCGAATTCGGAAAATCCGAGAGGATACGGATATGGATAGCTGAAATTATTATCCGGGCGGATACGGATACGGATACGGATAGTGTGGAGACTTGGCGGATACGAATGTGGATACTATGGTATCCGCTCCGTATCCGTACGTTTTACACCCCTAGATTCACCCACATTGCGCAACCTCCGATGATAGCACTAAAGGGGTATGTTTGTACATAAATATCATACATATAGATATTATCACATTCTCATATAGACATATACTATCTCTACCCATATATATGTATTAGTTGGCTACCTGTACCTATTGCCTAAGGCACTAGCCCAATTATACCGAGTCTATCACCCGACTCTTAGTTTAATTTAATTAAACTCTCATTGATTAAATAATCAACCTAGCATCACCCTACCAAAGCATTCGAGCTCACCCACCCAGCCCGTTCATCAATTATTTCTGATCTCATCTCACTCAGTTCATAATTCAAAATTTACCATCAATTATATATCTCACTATAATTCTTTCGATTTTTAATTACCCTATCATCCCTAGGTAAGTTAACCCCTTACAAGTTGGCCCTAATAATTTTCTCTAAGCATTATAGGTTTCTGAATTCTTTTGAACCTTCCCAAAAATTACCCAAACCATCAAAACAACCAAAATTCGCGACTGCTGGATAGCCGAACCGATTTGAATCCTATATCGATTCAATTTTTTTGCCTAAAAATTCGAACCAATTAGATTTTTTGGTGAACCCGTTCCCTGTCCAAATACAGCAAACCCACATCCAGAATTAACTCCCAAATCCGATCCCATCTCCTTCTAAATGTTAATGAACCTTTATCAAAATGTATAGACCTTAATGGGAGGTAACTAGGATGAATCTAGTGCTCATAAATCATCCTAACATCGAATGTTGGACTAAAAATCATCATTTAAATCAATCAAATGGGTTTATATAAAAAACTCTCAACATAAGCCTAGATTTAATCCCTTGATTCAAATTAAGTATAATCATACCATATATCTCTACAAAATTCGATTTTCAGTGATTATAATTTGCCTATTATATCAAATTTTCATCCAATTAAATATAGAAGATTAGTTTCACCCAAAATCCCCTTTTTCATGTGAGATCCCTCCCCAAATTAATTTTGGTTCTACACCTACCATGATATGAACATGAATTTCTGCAAGTTAAATTAAAAGCGTGTTAATCACTTGCCTGTCTATGTTCGTAGGGTCTGACTACACGTTGTAGAAGACGAATTGATGATTGTACTCCCAAACCCCCTTTGATTTTGGCTCCTAAAGCTCTCCACTTTCTTCATTCTCTCTTCTTTCAATATCTTAGGGTTTACTGCCTCAAATTCTTATATTTATTTTTTTAATCTCTAACCCCGAAATTAGGCTAATGAATCAAGTCTAAATGACCCAAATACCCCCGTGTAAGTCCGGTTGTGTCTAAAAAAGCCCCGAAACCCAATTACTACCACCAGGTACACTATTTTGACTATATCAACCCAACCAGAACTAACCATGACCTCAAAATCACCATTCGAGTTATTATACACTAATTTCCTATCTCAACCTCATATAGTCTACACGCAACTTTCGGTTGAGATATAACACAGTCACATCGATATCATTCACTATGACATAATATAACATGAATATTAAATTATTTTCACCCTTTATACTTATGCATTAATCGGACAATCTCTATTTTATATGTTTGTAGTTTTGCGAGGTATAATTGAGATTTTGTAGGTATTATAATGCTTAGTGTGAAGTTTGGTAGCATTCTGGGGACGTTCCATCGCTAATCGCATGTGCAAGGGAATTTTAATAGTTTCAAATTTTGGGTCTAGCCCAATGTCTTCACGAAAGTTGAAGCATTCTAAGTCATCTTCGCGTGGCCGCTGACAGTGCGCGATTCCGAATCCTAACGAAGAAGTTACGAGACTTTGAGCGGAAGAGAACTAAAAGTAAATCAAATAAGGGGAAGAAAACAAAGCAAGCATGTTTGAATCGATTCGGCCCTGTGCCGAGTTAGTTCACGTTGAACCAGTGCCCATATCTCAATTTTCAAATCGATTTGGTATTAGTCCGAATCGATTCGCTTTTCCACAACTTTGAAGATTTTCCTTTTCGAATCGATTTGGTTTGGCTTCGAATCAATTCGCCCATATTTTCCCTGTTTTCTTTATTTACCAGTTTGCCACTAGGCTTTTATGTATATATAGTTTTGCTCTTTATTTTGAAGAGATATCTCTCATTTTACATTAGTTTTTAGGGTTTGTTGTTAGGATCCACCCTCTTATCCACTTTCTCTTTGGGTGTTTGCCCATTTTATGTATGTAACTTTTACTATTCATTATCTTTTTCCTTTGTTTGTGCTTTATTTCCATTATGTCTTTACTTCTCTTGCCTAGGTAATTAGTTGTAGTTCATTTATTTCTTATTTTCTTTAGTTAATTAGTTGTTTTAATTAGTTTAATCATGTATTGCAGGTAGTTTAAGGGTTGGGGTCATGTTTCCGCCATTGATGGATCTCGAGCTCCGAAAATTAGGTTTTGTGTAAAATTGCGTTTAATTGAAACCTTGTGTATTGTTTAACTTTCTTTGTCACGCAACGTTAGTGTTTATAGCGATATTCGAATTTAATCTGTGTGTGACCATTTTCAGTTAAATGTTTTATCTCACATCTTTGGATTAAATTCCTTCATGCATGATGTTTATGATTAATTATTAATGCTCGGTTAAATGCTTTCGAATTGAAATTCTAATTATGCGTGGTTTAGCCCTTGGCAAGGATGTGATCCCGACTCTCGTTTTACTAATTCTTATTTAGTTTTAACTTCTTATTTTCCCCTTTTTTGTTTTAAACCAACCACCTTTTACACTCTTATTCTTGAAATAATAAATCTATTACAATCTTTCCAACATTCCCTATGGATTTTTGATATCCGGACTGGCCGCTATACTCCATTTATTAAGTGTAGTCACAGTTTAGGTTTTTTGTATTGTGGTCGAAAGCAAATAATAATGATTTGCGTATCTACACGGACGTACGATTGCCGCCTCATCAAAATGGCGTTATTACCGGGGAGTGTTTGTTATATATTGTAATTCTTTTTTTATTTCGTAGTATTCTTATCGTTATATTTGTATTCTTTATTTTCTCCTTTCTTTCTGACTTGTGCTATATTGTTTCGAGAACTTTGAAAATTTGGTGTTTTCGTGTTTTTGAATTGCCTATTTTGAAATATCTCTCCCTAACTCTTTGATAACTTTAATTGTTATGCTAATAGTTCTCGAAGTTACACTCCTAAGACTATGCGTGAATGCCTACAAATTCTTGAAGATGAGCGTATTGAGTGTAAAATTCAAGAATTTATAAGCAATCCTCCATCGCCTTTGGAGGAAACTTTGCGTTTTGAGGAATCCGTTAGATATCAGAAAACCTCCCAAGAATATATTATGTCTTATTGCTGGTTTGATCCTGAGTTAGCTTTTAAGGAATTGAATGACCAACTCGAGAGTTCTAAATCTTGGTCTTTAGAAATAAATACCCAACTCGACTAGATCATTTCTTCTTCACAAAGTCGCTTGAGGTTGAAACTTGCATTTCACTTCCACCCCTTTTTCAGGAAGAAATCATTGAGAGAGATCCAAGCACTTTCGAATTTTAACCTCTTATTAATTTTTCCAATTGTATTGAGGTTGATGGTCCTTCCTTTCCTTTGTTCCCCACTATTATCGAACCATTAAATTTATCACAAAAATCGAATGAAAGTCTTGAGAACTTTGACCCGATTCTTGAAAATGAGTGTTATTTTGAGGTGATTCATCTCATGGGCTATTCACTTGCACTTGACCCACCTCACCTAGAAATTGAAAAACCTTGGGGATGCTATTTAATTTTTCCCAAGATCAATGTGGTCTTATCCCTTTAGCATACAAATCCCCCATCACCCTTCTCAAATTTTTAATTTGTGACGGTTCATTTCTTATGCGTTACACATGCCTTCTGTTGTTCAAACGAAATTCTTATTTTTCGGGAGGCATGCATGCAAGGGAGGGTCCACTATTGATCCTTCAAAGTCAAATCGTATTTTAGGTGGATCCTAAAAAATTTTGACTTCCAATGTATAGTTAGTTAGAAGTTAAAATTGTAGGTTGTAAATAGTTAGTTTCTTTCTTTATTTATTTTTAATTGTTCTTGAGTGTAATTAGTTAAACTTTTTATCATGCTTGTTACTAACATATTTTATAAATTCAATGGACTTGTACTTATCGAGTATTGCTCCATTGTGGGTAATATTTTTTTTCCTCTCTTTATGTTGTGTTCTTGATTTACATTAAGGAAAATGAAATATTTAAGTTGGGGGTGTGGGTATTCTTTCCAATATTTTGTTTTGTTCCATTGATTTGATCACATGTTAGTTACTAGGCATGCTTTTGTTGAAAAATTAAAAATTTACAAAAACATTTTCTTTCTTTTTTCTCCTTTGTTGGGCATTTTGCCTTTGTTTTCGATGATAAATTTCAATAAATGCCGATCCAATAGACAACTAAACGATGGATGTTTTCAATTTTAGAAGTTATTAGACTTTAGTCCGCTATGATATTATGAATAACTTCATGAATTGAACTTTAAGCCCATGAACACATGCACTTTTCTTGTTTTATTGACATGATTTAAGATTGTTATAACTCGATAATATTTTGTTGCATTGTATATACTTACACCGAGTGAGCTTTGTGCTTTTCTTTGTTTGTGAGTGTTATACACACTCTTTCCTCCTTAAAAACGTTAAATTCGTCGGTAATCTCACTATTCTTTCATTTGATCGTTCATTAATTGAGTTCATTTTTTAAATGTGTTACCTGAGCATGATTTTCAAAGTTGTTTTGACTTGAGAATCGTGTAAATTTTAGGAAATGATCATAGGCTCTCTTTATTATATCACTCATATTGTCCTTGAAGTCACCTAAAATATTTCCCTAGTCAATCCCTTTGAGCCTTAATATAGCCTTTTGTTTGATAACCCAATATCCCATAACCAACTCCACATTGGAGTTATAAACCATACATATTACCTTCCATATTATTGGAGTTATAAACCATACATATTACCCTCCATTCCTTTATATGGAATGATACTTCAGATTGAATGATGTTCTTGTTACGTGGTTGCAATTTAACATGTGAGAGTGAAAAAAGTGATGAAAAAGGTCTAGTGAAAAAGAAAAGAAAAAGTGAAAAACAAAAGAAAAGAAAAGAAAAACAAGAGAAAACGAAGAAAGTACAGAGAAAGAGAAAGTTGTATATGTTGAAGATAGTGTTCAATAAGCTTTGTTTACTCTCTCCAATATTTTATCCTATGCATTTTATGGAATTTTTATTCCAATATTGATTGTGCCCACATTTTCCATCATTCCGAGTTTTCATCCCCAAATACTTTTGAATCCGTATATATACTTTTTGTTTCATAACCATAAACCCAAACGTACTTTACAACCCTATGCAAGTTCGATGTGATCGTAGGGTGATTCAATTCGAAGTCATAATAGTTTTGAAAATCTGTGAAAATACATTTTGCCTCCTTTAATGATGGTATCTTTCATTGAGATTACATGTTTTTCATTTTTAATATAACATTTTTCTGTTGTGACATGTGCGCAACCTAGTTTCTATTTACATTTACTCTTTATGCCCATATATCTCGTGCATTACCTCCTGTTCTGAGTGATTTTATTTATTGAGTGTAATATCCGGTGAGTATTGACTACTTATGCATGCTTTAATGTTTCTTATCCGGTTTATATAAGTTTTTTACAAATCATACTTTGCATGTGCTCTCTCCCCTCCCACTTTTAAGATTTCAATTTTAAAAAGTTCGTTCTATAATGTTAATAACAACCGACTTTTGTGTGAATTCGTTCACTATCCTAATAACGTGTTTGAAATCTTTTTCGTTATTATTGGGCTTGTTGCATGTTTATGGGCATACATTTTGTGGAAACTTTGATGTTTGTGGGTTTCATCCCTAAAAACCCTCATGAGACAACACCCGTCCACTAGGGTAACCTAGGGGTTTAACGGCTTATTGCATATGCTAAACGAAATCATTCGGTCGCGAAAGTGGCTTTTATCTCTTTTTTGTATATCTCCGATCTTGTGGTTTACTTGGAGTTCTTCTTGTTTTCTATTTCATTTCTAGGGACTAACAATGTGTAAGTAAGGGGGTGTGATTCGGCATGCATATTGCATTTATTCACCCTTTATACTTATGCATTTTATCCCCCTCGGGTACTTTAATTCCTTTATTTATATTCGTTAACCATAAAACCTCTATTTTATACGTTCACATGTTTTACAAGGTATAATTGAGCTATTGTAAGTATTATGGCGCTTAGTGTGAAGTTCGGTAGCATTCCGGGGAAGTTCCATCGATAATCGCATGCCCAAGGGCATTTTAGTAATTTCACAATTTGGGATTATAGCCCAATGTCCTCACGAAAGTTGAATCACTCTGAGTCATCTTCGCGTGGCTGCTGATGGTGCGCGATTCCGAATCCTAACGAAGAAGTTACGAGACTTTGATCGGAAGGGAACTAAAAGAAAATCAAAACAGGGGAAGAAAACAAAGCAAGCAGGTCCGAATCGATTCGGCCCTCTTTCGAATCGATTCTCTTTGAATCAGTTCTGAGATCACCATTTTCTAATCAATTTGGTATTATTCCAAATCAATTTTATTTACCACAACTTCAAAGATTTTCCTTTCTGAATCGATACTGTTTGGCATCAAACCGATTCGCCCCTGTTTTCCCTGTTTGCTTTATTTACTAGTTTGCCACTAGGTTTTTTGTATATAGAGTTTTTCTCTTCATTTTAAAGAGATATCTTTCATTTTACATTAGTTTTTAGTGTTTGTTGTTGGGAGCCACCCTCTCCTCCATTTTCTCGAAAGGTGTTTGCCCATTTTATGTATGTAAGTTTTACTATTCATTATCTCTTTCCTTTGTTTGTGCTTTATTTCCACTATATCTTTGCTTCTCTTGCCTATTTTATTAGTTTTAGTTCATTTATTTCTTATTTAATTTAACTAATTAGTTATTTTAATTAGTTTAATCATGTATCGTAGGTAGTTTAAGGGTTGGGGTCATGTTTCCACCATTGATGGGTCTCGAGCTCCGAAAGTTAGGTTATGTGTTAAATTGCTTTTAATTGAAACCTTGTCTATTAAAGTTGGTGTAACAACCCACGTAATTTTTAGGGCATTTTCGAAATAAAGAGGAAAAATAAATTTTGAGATAAAATTATTTTTATTTCTCAAGTATGTTGGTTATTATTTTTAAAGGTGATAATTTCAAACGATTTCGAAATCGGAATTAAAATGGAGTTTTAATTGCATTTTTATTATATAGAAGAGTCCTCAAAACATAAAACTCTCTAAGAGTCCTCGGAGTATAAAACTCTCTAGAAAAAAAATATTTAAAAATATTGAACGGTCCGATGGAGCTGAAATTTTTTGGACAGCTTCCTCTCGTCTTCAGCTAATTCTCTGTAAAATTTCATCCATTTTCAACGCTTCGATTGTCCGGAATAAAATTTTTAGTGTTTGTATTTGATTAGAATTCTTTTCTTAATCAGACTCTTAATCCTTTATATATCAACTAATTCGTGGCTTGACTTTTAAAATCATTTTTTCTCAAACTTTTCAACCAGAAGACCTCTTTAAAATTACTCCCTTTTCATATAGAAACCATAGCCCCAAACTTATTCAAGATTTTAACCTTAGATTAGAAGGCTTATTTGGTATTTTCTCGAGTTTGGGCTAGAATGAGATTTGATTACTTTCGCGAGAAGAACGTGATGGTGTGAATAGATTTTGAGGCTAAAATTATGTGGTGATTCATGTTGATTCTTTTTGGTGGTTTAAGGTATGGAGTTTTACACAATATGCTCCTTAATCTCGCGAGTGTTATTCTCGTTGTTT
Organism: Sambucus nigra; assembly: GCA_949130495.1. Lineage (NCBI taxonomy): Eukaryota > Viridiplantae > Streptophyta > Magnoliopsida > Dipsacales > Adoxaceae > Sambucus > Sambucus nigra. The sequence continues at coordinate 80,935,068 of OX422207.1, read as the reverse complement.
TCTTGTGATTATTGACTCATATTTGAATTGATAAATTCGTTTGGAAATCTAGAAATATTTTTTGGAATCTAATTTCGATTAATGTGGTATTATATTTGGTGTTGAGCATGTTGTCATGAGATTTTAATATGGCACTGAAGTTGGACACTCGCCAATATTCCTTTTTCCGGATATGCTAAAAAAATGCATAGGCGCGGTACGGTGGTGAGGCCTGGTGATCCGGTTAATGTGTTGATGAGAAATTATATTGATATAATTTCTTATGAGATTCGCATTTGATTTGAATATTCGTATTCGTATTGTGACATTTTATTCATCGCTAACATATATGTTGAGCATCTTTCCTATCGTACTGTGTACTTCCCCATATTTTCTTTTAGCTGGCAGGTTAGCGCGAATTTGAGTGCTATGGACCAACTGGGATGATTTTTAGCGTGGATTATTTTGGGAAGAATATTCGAGAATACAATGAGAAGATTGTATTATTTTGATGTATAGAGCATTGGAGATTTGTATTTTATTTTCGAAATAGTTAGTTGTTTTATTTCGAGAGATTATTGGTTGTATTTAATTTGAAGAGATTGAGATTAGTGGTTTCTTTTGTTGTTATGGGAATTAGATGCTCTATATCTTGTTATATTGTGGATTTAGTTTAGTTTTATCGACAGTAGCGCTCCGTTCGCTCTCCCCGGGCGGGGTGTTACAGAATGGTATCAGAGCTTAGGTATACGACAACCCTTGGGTCTATTGCGTTTTTGTGGCACGAATTTGGAGATAGAAATTTTTAGAGAATCGTTTTGCGTTAGGCATCTAGATTATATGTGAGGAAATTATTTTTTGGTGACGACATTATTTTTGGAGATTATTGGCCTGATTTTTGAGAGCTAGGTATTCGGCAAATTTCGAGGGCGAATTTCCATTGTTAGTGGGGAAGTGTAACAACCCGCGTAATTTTTAAGGCATTTTCGAAATAAAGAGGAAAAATAAATTTTGAGATAAAGTTATTTTTATTGCTCAAGTATGTTGGTTATTATTTTTAAAGGCTATAATTTCAAACGATTTTGAAATCGGAATTAAAATGGAGTTTAAATTGCATTTTTATTATATAGAAGAGTCTTCAAAACATAAAACTCTCTAAGAGTCCTCGGAGCATAAAACTCTCTAGAAAAAAAATATTTAAGAATATTGAACGGTTTGATCGAGCTCAAATTTTTTGGACAGCTTCCTCTCGTCTTCAGGTAATTCTCTGTAAAATTGCATCCATTTTCAACGGTCCGATCGTCTGAAATAATTTTTTTAGTGTTGTATTTGATTAGAACTCTTTTCTTAATCAAACTCTTAATCCTTTATATATCAACTAATTCGTGGCTTGGCTTTTCAAATCACTTTTTCTCAAACTTTTCAACCAAAAGACCTCTTTAAAATTACTCCCTTTCATATACAAACCATAGCCCCAAGCTTATTCAAGATTTTAACCTTAGATTAGAAGGCTTATTTGGTGTTTTCTCGAGTTTGGGCTAGAACGAGATTTGATTATTTTCGCTAGAAGAACGTGATGGTGTGAATAAATTTTGAGGCTAAAATTATGTGGTGATTCATGTTGATTCTTTTTGGTGGTTTAAGGTATGGGGTTTTACACAATATGCTCCTTAATCTCGCGAGTGTTATTCTTGTTGTTTTCTTGTGATTATTGACTCATATTTGAATTGATAAATTCATTTGGAAATCTGGAAATATTTGTTGGAATCTAATTTCGATTAATGTGGTATTATATTTGGTGTTGAGCATGTTGTCATGAGATTTTAATATGGCACTGAAGTTGGACACCCGCCAATATTCCTTTTTCCGGATATGCTAGAAAAATGCATAGGCGCGGTACGGTGGTGAGGCCTGGTGATCCGGTTAATGTGTTGTTGAGAAATTATATTGATATAATTGCTTATGAGATTCGCATTTGATTTGAATATTCGTATTCGTATTGTGACGTTTTATTCATCGCTAACATATTTGTTGAGCATCTTTCCTGTCGTATTGTGTACTTCCCCACATTTTCTTTTAGTTGGCAGGTTAGCGCGAATTTGAGTGCTATGGACCAATTGGGATGATTTTTAGCGTGGATTATTTTGGGAAGAATATTCGAGAATACAATGAGAAGATTGTATTATTTTGATGTATAGAGCATTGGAGATTTGTATTTTATTTTTGAAATAGATAGTTGTTTTATTTCGAGAGATTATTGGTTGTATTTAATTTGAAAAAATTGAGATTAGTGTTTTCTTTTGTTGTTGTGGGAATTAGATGCTCTATATCTTGTTATATTGTGGATTTAGTTTAGTTTTATCGACAGTAGCGCTCCGTTCGCTCTCCCCGGGTGGGCGGGGTGTTACAGTTGGAATATTACGCGTTTAAATTTCTTTATCTCGTAACATTAGTGCTTATAGCGGTATTCCGAATTTCATCCGCATGTGATAATTTTCTATTAAATGCTTTATCTCTCGTCTTTGGATTAAATTCCTTTATGTGTGATGTTTATGATTAATTTTTAATGCTCGGTTAAATGCTTTTGAATCGAAATTCCAATTATGCGTTGTTTAGCCCTTGGTGGGAATGCGATCCTGACTCTCATTTTATTAATTCTTGTTTAATTTTAACTTCTTATTTTTTTAACTTTTTACCGTTTTGAACTAATCCCCTTTTATACTTTTATTCTTGAAGTAATAATCTATTACAATCTCTCCAACATTCCTTGTGGATTTTCGATACCCGGACTGCCTGCAATACTCCATTTATTGACTGTAGTCATAGTTTAGGATTTTTATATTGTGATCAGAAGCTGATAAGAAGGATTTGCGTATCTACACGGATGCACGGTTGCCGCTTCATCACTACTCACTTAGTAATTTTACTCCATAAATAGTAATCTTTGTAGAGGGGGGTCCACGCCCAAAGATGATTAACAAAACAAACACTGTACAAATGAAAGATCAACGACGGTTGCTCGCAGGATACCAAGGTTGCTTGATTAACTTCCCACAAAGACCTAGCTTAATGGAGGAATGCAGAAAGTGTACATTGTAATAGGGATAATGATGTAATTGTGTTGAGTTTCAGTTGTAAGTACTAAGTTTACTTTATAATATTTGTGAGGTTGATCGGTACCCTCGAGGGACCATGTCTGGCAGGGCATGGAAGAGCTCACATGCTCTATTGAGCAATCTCACCATGTGTATCTCACAGGAATTTTGTTTGGAGGATTGAGAGAAAAGAAATGTAGGAAATACTAACCCCTTTAGAATACATAGGAAAAACCTTTGGTTTATACAAACACATGCCCGTGATACTAATCACTGGGGAAACCACCTCGAGGGACCCCAGTCCAAGCAGCAACCCCCTTGAGGGACCTCAGTCCAAACAACAACCCAAAAATTAATCTTCTTTTATTAGACAAACTTCATAGGTCTTCGAGCAAGTCATCAGCCGAGCAAATTTTCTCCGAACAATCTCCTTTCTAGGTCATGTGATAACACGCCTTTTTACAGGCTACTGTTTACCAACTTAGGGATGTCACCATATCTAACATTTAGGAACTCGATGAAATAACATTCAAGTGAAAATATTCCTAGGATGGTAAGTCTAGGACTGACATATCCCATCCCATTTAATTATCCTATAATTCTGATAGGCTAATTAGCATTCACGCCAAAATATCATATCCTATGCACTTAATACAATATTTTTAGCAATTATTATAGTGCACTGTTGGCATTAAAAGCACTCAAGTGCATTTAATACAAAAAAGGTCACTTAAGTGACCTTTCCCCCATATAAATACTTCAAAATTGTGTCTTTTCGAGGATCACAATTCTACCTGCTAAAATACTCCCAGACAAGAGAGTTTGTTATGAGAATATTTATTGTGAGACCACCTTCATTTAATCCAATAACATCGATATTATGAACTTATTTGTGTTTAAGGTTACCGCCTTTCCATTATTGCACTAAATGTTCTTGTTCCTTCTCCCTCCAATCAAGTTAATTATGGGATCCCTTCTATTTATTTCATTCTCATAGCATTTATGTTGTAAAGACTCATTTAATACATGAGTTTTGGATATTGAATGTGTTGACCTTTTACTTGCATTTGTTATTACTAGTAACTATTATTTGGCACTAATCTTCATCTTGATAAGGGGTTACACCCGACTTTATATTAATCGTATTTCAAGAACCCACATCTTATATTTGGTGACTCCATTGGGGAGGTGTTCTGTTTTGAGAGATGGCTAATGATAATGTGATAAAGAATATTTACTTACATGCTTGGTAACGTGGAGAAGAGGGTGACCTCACCGTTTTGTCGGATAGAGAGCTAGAAGGACGTGCTGAGGCTAGCCTGTCGGCTACTCCTATGTCGACTGACCTAGGTTCGGCGTAAATGGCAGGGCTGATAAGTCTCTTCGCGGAGTTTATTAAATCATTAGGCATTCAAGCGATGGTGGGAGTCACAAGAGGGCCCAGTTACTTTATAACACCACCATCGGTGTTGCCAACTCCCTTCATCTCAGGGGGAGTTGCTCAAGAGATGGATAATAACACTGTTTCACCAACACCACCATTATATTCACCACCTTTTATTATGGGAGGAGCAGCTCACAACATGACTGTTGCGCTGACCAGGGCTTCTGTTACAGGTCCTGGGAGTGGCATACCAATCACACGGCCAATGGTGGTGGCTCCTACACAGTACAATCCTCCTCCCTCTAATAGGGAAGAAATGAAAAAGGACCTCTTGAAGATAATGGAAGCTTCTAAGGCAGGAGGAGAATCTTCCTCGATATATGATGATTTCGTACACCTTACCAAAAGGAGTACAATAACAAACCCTACCTAGTAGGGTATGTCCCACCTGTCTTCGAAAGTATATAGGAAAATGGGAAAATCCTAAGGATCATGTCAAAAGGTTTGTTAAAAACTTGGGGGCCCACTGCAACAATAAGAAACTAAGGTTTAGAGAGTCTTCAAAATCTCTAACCGAGAAAGCTTACACGTGGTATTCCCATTTGACGCCAGGCAGTGTGGCAAAGTGGAAAAACCTCTATGTCCAGTTCATACAAAAATTCTTCTTGGCAGAAGATTAATTTAAACTTACACAACTGGCATGAGAAAAACAAAAACCCAGTTAGGACGTTGTGACATACATTTGGAGGTTTCGCGAGCGCTCTCTAGATGTGGAAGAGGAAACATGAGAAAATAAACTCTCGTAAGTTTATGCAGAGGGTTTGTTACCCGAATATATATGGCATTTAATAAATAGAACTCGATAAGGTACATTCGTTACTTTCCTAAATGCTATGAGGAACATTGCTAAGGTTGTAAGGCCACTACAGCACCCTTAACTTTGTCAAGTTTATTGCTAAAAATAATAGGTAGCTCGGGGAGAGGGCTACCCCATCGTGTTAACTACGCTCATGATGAAAATAAAAGGCAAGAAGATGGAAATCATGGAGGAAGGGAAGAGATAGAGGTAATAAGAGGATGTTTGATAGCAAAAATGATTCCCCGAAGTTATCGCAGACAGATGTGAATAATAATCCTTTGCCAGCACATGAGGAAAACATGCCTTGAACCTTTGATGAGGAGACATAACAATTGAGAGGATAAGATTGTCTGCACGAGGGGAGATTTGAGGAAACTCTGTATGAATGTCTATTCCAAATATCTTAATTGACACTAGAACATGAAGTGATAAACGAATAAAGCCCTATTGATGACTTGAGTAGGAAGTTTAAATCTTGTTCCCTAGAGGTAGTGAATGTCGTGATAGCGTAAGATGAGTCCGCATACAGAGATGTGGAGGGAGTTTTAAAGATAGAGGAAGAACAAGTGGATCCATGGATGGAATGTGCCATTGTTGCACGATTACAAAAGTTTGGTTAGTTTTTTGACCAAGTGGGGTTGCCCGAAAACTCTCGTCTGGAGGTCATGCGAGAAATCTTAGAGATTGCTAAGAAAAATATGGTACCCAACTTGTGATGGAAGGGGACAATGGCTAAGTTGGTGAGGAAATTCCTCTCGGTAGTTACCTTCTTGGAGGCCAATAGATCAGTCAGATAACCCCACAACAGGCCGCTCTACGTGACGGTGAACATTAATGGGAGCCTCCATAAATATAATTACCTTAGGATCCATTTATGCCTACAATATATCCGAGACACAGATTCCATAAAGTCCTTTGTAAATCTCGGGGTACGACAATTAGTCTTCCAAGTCAATTGGCTAAGTTAATGTTGGAATCATTATGGGATATTACCTCTCATACTAAGTTCCATCCAATGGATGTTTAATCGTCCTATCATCTATTATAAGAAGGGTGTGGTTGCATAACCATAAGTTGGTGCCTTCCATGTATCATCAATATGACAAGGCAAGCATCAAAGGGAAGGAGGGAGTCATTCGAGCATCCAGGAATAATTTTACATGAGAGGAAGCATACTTAGTGGATGTTACCTTTTATATAGAGCTGGCTGAGGAGGCCACTGTACTTACACGATATAATAGGGGAATTAACATTACTAGCACTAGAGAAAGGGTGCGCACACCAGCTCGCCCAGTCGTGTCTTTTCAAGAAGAGGATATTATTCACGAGGAAGTTAGGACCCCAGCCTGTCTAGAAAGCTATGTGATCGAATGACGCCCCGTATTGATCCTATTGAGCACCAAGTTCAATAACAAAGTGTTCTTAGTAGATTTTCATTGTGGGATCTAGAGGAAAATAATCACAGAAGGGCCCACTGGGAGGAGAATAGTCTCCAGTGTAAAAGGGTGGCTCTAGCTAATGGCAAACTTATCTAAAAATTATGAAGCTGTGAGTGGGAAGCTGAAGGCCTTGATGATGAGGTCGACCAGGTCTAGGACTATTTTTTGGTGGATAATTTAGGCTAGTGTTTGGTGATTGAAAACTCTAATATTTAAGAATTTATAGAGGAGGTAAAAGAAGAGCCAAAATATATGAAAGACAGGCCAAAGCCCCAAATACAAGAGTTGGAATAGATAGACTTAGTCGGAGAAGTTGATGATCCTAGGCCCATGTTTATCTCGAAGGACCTTAAGGCTATCGCCAAGAGGGATCTAGTTGATATATTTTGAGAGTTCAAAGACATCTCTACATGAAAGTATACTGAGATATCGGGGGTAGACAAAGAGGTGAGCTGCCATAAGCTAAATGTGATGCCATCAACGGTCCCAATAAAGAAAGCCACTCGAACGTATAAGGTAGAATTAAACTTGAAGATGAAGGAGGAGTTCGGCGATTGCTCTCTCCAGGTTTTATTGTGCCTATCCAACATCTTATTTGGTTGTCCAACATTGTGGGGAAGAAAGATAAGAACCAAATTAGAATTTGTATGGATTTTAGGGACATGAACCGGACCTGTCCGAAAGATAAGTGCCCATTACCTTCCATCGATAGTTTAATAGATACAAGAACGGAGAACGAAATGTATAGATTCATGGATGGATATATAGGATACCACCAAATCAAAATGGACCCATAGGATACTGAGAAGACTGTCTTTCGTACGCCTTTATGTAACTTCATGTATACACTTATGCCTTTTGGACTAAAGAATGCATGTGCCACTTACCAAAGGACCAAGATGGCCATATTCCACGACCTTTTTCATGATATTGTGGAGTTTTATGTTGATTTGATAATCAAGTCCAAAAAGGAGGCTGCTCACCTGGAGGATTTGATACGGGTGTCCCAAGGTGCTAGAAGTACAAATTAAAAACCCCTAAAATACGCATTTGGGGTCACAAGTGGAAAATTCTCGGGGTTCTTCATAAACAAGAAAGGAGTGCAAATGGACCTAGACAAATAGAAGGGCATCCTTAACATGCCCAGGCCCAAGTTGACGAAAGAATTGAAGAGATTATTTGAGAAGGTTTCATACCTAAGGAGATTTGTTCTCGGACTTGCTGAGGTCACTCACCCACTGATGGAGCTGCTGCGAGCAAAGGTAAAGTTTGCATGGGAACAACCAAACTAGGATGATTTAGCCCAACTAAAGAAATTGCTAGCATCCCCTTAAATAATGTTTCCTCCTTGGGCAAGTATTCCTCTACAACTCTATCTCACATCTACTAGGAGATCAATTGGGGCGTTATTAGCTCAAGAGGTAGAGGGTGTAGATAAACCTGTATATTACTTAAGTAGAATCATATATGGGCCTAAGTCTAGGTATATTATTATTGAAAGGTATTGTTTGGCTCTCATCTTTGTTGCAAAAAAACTCAGGCATTTATATGTTCGCTTTTACAGTTCACATCGCAACTAGATGTGATCCCATAAATTTTTTACTTGCTAAAGTTGTGATAATAAGCAAGGCAAACAGATGGTTTCTCATACTTTCAGAATAGGATCTCAAGTGCATGGTACCTCGAGCCATCAAAAGCCAAGCCTATGCAGACTTGTTGGCTATCTTCCCGCCTAGGACCTTCGAGCCACCAATTAAAGAGTTGCTAAGAGATGATCTCCCGGCCAATTATCTTGAAGCTTTCTTGGAAGAGTAGATCATGGAGTTTTATTGCTCATTAGCGATAAACAAAGGAGGGGCAAGAGTTATTCTTAGAAAATGGGTTGAGGAAGTTCGTCTATCCATCAAATTGGATTTCAGTTGCTCAAATAATAAAGCTGAGTATGTAGCCTTAGTGCTGGGATTGCTAAAATCTATGCGAAGGGGGATCCAGGTATTTATAATATAGGGGGATTCCAATCTGGTGGTTGTAATACCCCGTATTTTTGGAGATTTAAATGATTATGTGATTTATTATTATTGTTGGATTAATTAAATTAAAATATGAGAATTAATTATTAATTAGGATTAAATTTGAATAATTACTAGCGTGACAAGAAGTTAGTAATTTTTAATATTACTGTGAGAATAAGTAATATGGAATGGCGATTTTATATAACTTGTCATGAGAGAGAAATACGACAGTTTGATATTTTAATTCGGGGACGCGCGTGTGAGTCGTGTCAGGACTAATTAAGTGAAATAAAAAGGTAAATTATTTTAACTAACTCGCATACATGTTAGAATAATGTTTGGTATTGATTGTTGGAAGTTTGGGCTTGATCTTTAGAGGTTTTAGGAGTAAAAATGGTGGAAAAACGCTGAATCTGGAGGTAGGGACGAAATAGTCCAAGTCGCGCGATGTCGCGCGTAATGGTTCGAACGAGATTGTATCTCGCGAGAAGTGGTTCGAATGACAATAGAATGTCGCACAAAGTTTGGTTCGAGCGAGATTGACATCTTGCGTGATGTGGTTCAAACGACAACCTGATCTCATTTGAACGAGATCAAGTCTGGTTCGAGCGACAGTTTACATTTCTAGGAAATTGCATAATGGTCGAAATTAGTGTGACAGAGTAATCTGAATGAGGAAATGATATTTTGGGAAAATCAGTATAGTACGGGATTGGTAAGAAGTATATGAGGGTAACTACTTTAAATATTTGGGAACGGGAAGCTTGTCTTGGAGATTTCGAGAGAGAGATAATCCTAAATGCGTCGAGAGTATTACGTGATAAATACTTATGGTATTAGTTCTGAAGATATGGAACTTATAAGAATAAAAATTAGTGGTTACTTTTGGGACTTCTTATGATTATGTGTTAAGGATTTTCAGGTGACATATTATCCTTATATATATTACGAGAGAGGGAATATCATGAATTAAAAATATGTGGATAGTATTTAGTGATAATAATATTAAGTATGGAATATGACATTTGGTTGTGTGTATACCGTTTGATTTGATGGGTTGTATATATACCTATATTTGATATATTATGTGTATGACATACCTACCATACTTGCTATCACGGGAGGTCGGCTTTCGAAACAGGGCCATCTAATCTTTGTGTACCTACGAGGGCGATTTAGATCGGTACCTTAAGGATATAGGACTGTGAATGGCTTATTTGTGAGTCAATAAGTCAGCTGACCATGGGAGCGTAGGTATATGCGTGACCCATGGGTATGTGAACTATGTTCGCCTCCAATATGTGTGATTTTACTTATTGTAACGGTTCCTGAGAGATTCGGAACACGTAGTCCTCATGTACGTGATGTACCAGGATTTGATAGCAGAGTATGTATGCACCGCAGCTTAGCCTAGGGGTGCCCTATTTATATAATTGTGTTGAGAAGAATATACGTGCGTTTGTAACGAACTCTTTGGTAAAGTATGTAAGTAAATAGTAAATACTTGACTGTAGTGTGATAAAACTTGTTTAAAATGATAAATGTCGAGATCAAATACGAAATACTACTACGAGGGGTAGTTAGAGGGATAAGCCTTTTTCCTAGTTAGGAGTGTGTCAGATGGTAGGTTGGATTAGAGGTACGTTAGGCGTGCACACTAGTTGAGAGGTGAGAATCTCATGTGAGACTTCGAATTAACATGCATATAGTACTTGCTTTAATGCAGTTTTAAATACCTGCTAATAAATCTTTTTAAAACATCGGGCTCTGACCCGTCTCTCGCATTTCTTCTCTCTTTTGCTATATATATATATATATATATATATATATATATATATATATATATATGTATGTATTAGTACATGTGCCTAGCCACAGGGACACCGATTCTAGATACTTGGATGGTTTTTCGATCTGTAGCTGTTGTGGAAGTTGCGGGTCATTGAGATTAGACGCTTCTCTCAATTCATTCTGTTCCTAGTTCAGATATCTCAGTTTGGGCATGTGTCGCCCATTCTCATTAGCGGAGTTGTACTCAGTTTACTTTGTAGTTCTATTCTGTTTGATTGAGTATTTATTATGATTTGATTTGTGACTTGGAACTGGAGGTTTTTATCCAGTCTTAATTTTAGTATTTGTTTCAGTCAGTATTCATCTCTTGTGTATGGTTTTTAATCATATGTTCAGAAATTAAATGAATTAATTGGTTTCAAGTTTAATTGGCTAATGTTTTTACACTAGCTTAATTAAATGTTAGGTAATTAATTGGATTTAAGTTTTTGATATTACTGCTAAGAATGAACCAACTGGACATTCTGTTATAAATTTTGTAAAGGACTCATCACCCGATATTTAATTAGGCGGGGTGTCACAGTGGTGACATAAGTGAATGGTGAGTATGATTTAAAGCACATGAGTTTGGCACCTTACCAAACAATTATATAAAGGAAGCTTGACCAATTCCACTTGTTAAAGATCAAGCGACACCCGATAAATATGACTAGGCATGCTGATTCCTACGCCACACTGAGAAAATTTCCTTTGAAGGAGACTCAACGAAAATTTGTATCATTAGGAGGATATCCCCCTCGACCGTGATTGAAATATTAACCACTAATAATAGCAATGACTAGAGGGGAAAGATAAAGAGTCAGCTTGAAAAGGGGGAAGGACCACTAACTTTAGTTGATCTTGCATAATATTTCACCACCTCAGGCAATTGCACTATAAAAACAAAGGGGGTTGGCTATCCAAGTGTGTGGAGCTCGAGGAAGCTAAGAAAAAATTGATAGAAATACATGGAGAAAGCTGTGAAACTACAGAGATCCTTTTGTATCAAAGAATCCAAAGAGCAAGTTACTTTTGGCCTATGATGTGGCAGGATACCGTGATGCTGCAAAGAGATTATGGGAAATGCCTATTGTATTATCAAGTTACTGAATGCAACTTCATAGACCAACCATCTGATTGGAGGCAGTCGAATATGGACATGCTAGTAGATGGGGTTATACCCTCAGACAAAGATGATGTTATATGACTGAAGCGACAAGTTACTAGATACTACGTCCAAGAGCGATAGCTATATCGAAGGGGTTATCAAATGTAGAGGGGTCCAAGCCATGTGATTAGTAAACAAACACTGTATAAATGAAAGATGAAAGATCAAAGATGGTTGCTCTCAGGGTACTAAGGCTGCTCGATGGACTTCCCATAAAAACCCAGCCATTTGTAGGAATGTAGAAAGTGTGATTTGTAAGAGGGACAATGATGTACTTGTAATGAGTTTCACTTGTAAATACTAAGTTTACTTTGTAATGTTTGTGAGGTTTATCGGTACCCTCGAGGGACCATGTCTGGCAGGGCATAGGATAGATCACATGATATATCGAACAACCTCACCTTGGGTATCTCACAGGGATTTAGTTTGGAGGATAGGGAGAAAGGCGACATTGGAAATACCAACCCTTTTAGAGTGCTTAAGAAAAACCTTTGTTTTATACAAACACATGCTCGAGATACCATTCACTAAGGAAACCCCTCGAGGGACCCCAGTCCAAGCAACAACCCCCTCGAGGGACCTCAGTCCAAATAACAGCCTAAAACTTAATATTCGGCCATTACATAAAATTCATACGTTGCTCGAGAAAATCATCAGTCGAGCAACCTTTCTCCGAACAACCTCCCTTCCAGGTTATGTGACAACACGCCTTTTTACAGGCTACTGTTTACTAACTTAGGGACTTCATCCCGTCTAACATTTAGGAACTCGATAAAATAACACTCAAGTGAAAATATTCCTAGGATGGTAAGTCTAGGGCTGACACATCCCATCCCATCCCATTTAATGGTGAAATATCTATGATAGGCTAATTAGCATTCCTGCCAAAATTTGTCATCCTATGCACTTAATGCAATATCTTAGCATCTATTAAAGTGCACCATTGGCATTAAAAGCACTCAAGTTCATTTAATACAAAAAAAGGGTCACTCTAGTGATCATGCCCCCGTATAAATACTCAAAAGTTGTGTCTTTTCAAGGATCACAATTCTTACCTAGAATCGCTGCCAAAATACTCCAAGAGAAGAGAGTTTGTTGTGAGAAAATTTATTATGAGACCACCTTCATTTACTCCATTAGCACTGATATTGTTCACTCATTTGTGTGTAAGGTTACTACCTTGCCTTTATTGCACTAAAGCTGCTTGTTCCTTCTCCCTCCAATCAAGTCAACTGTGGGATCCCTTCTACTTATTGCATTCTCATAGCATTTATTTTTTAATGACTCATTTAGTATAGGATTTTTAGAATTAAACATGTTGACCTTTGACTTGCATTTATTATTACCAGTAATTATTCTTTGGTGCTAATCTTCATCTTAATAAGGGTTAACACCTCACTTGATATTAATCGTATTTCAAGAAGTTACATCTTATAATATTTATCTCTACTGATTAATATTTTAATAAACACAGAATATTTAATTCAATATAATTCGGCACACGTGTAATATAAAATAATCCAAATAATTAAATTGTAAATACTCATAAATACAGGGTCTTACAACAAGCTGCTTAGCAGTTCATGCATGTTTTCTTTTGTCATATGACTTTTACAATGCTATTGTCAATTTGAATTAGTAATCATAATATATCAGTTGGTCGATATGAGCACATATTTGGAGACCCACTTCAAAAGTGGGTAATTTCTCACCTAATTGGTTGGAATATTAAAATAATAAATAAATAATTGGAGTGGATTTCACTTTGAAAGTCAGTCTCAAAATTTAAACTCATCCTATATATATATATATATATATATATAGAGAGAGAGAGAGAGAGGATCATCCTGTAAAGACCAATTACTTAAGGACTAGTTGATGTCCCATATTTTTTAAATAACAAAAAAAGTATTGAGCTTTTTTTTATGGGAGGGGGGAGGGTGTGGTGTTTAAACATTTCAGCCCCTCCCCCTTCCCCAACTCCCCAAAAAATATCAGCTCAAAATGAGTTTTTTTTCTATTAAAAAGAAGTCAATATTTAATTTATTTTAAGTAGCTTAAAATAGTCATATTTTGACCTTTTTTTTTTAAATAGCAAAAAAAAAAAGTCATTTTGAGGTGATTTTTGTAGAGGTGCCTTGAAATGTTTAAAACTCATCGATGATACGAGAGATATCACCACTCAAACTTGTAATGAGCTTAAGCTAGTAATCTACAGTAATGGAGATTAGAGCAGCAAAGTAAATATAAAAGGAGATGAGGAGAAGCGGATGAACACGATCATATAAGTGGTTCATCCATTGGCCTACTCCATTGTGTAGGTGTTTGTGTGTTTTTACACTAAACAATAGAGCTCTAATGGCTCAAAGTACAATTCTCTAGCATTTTCTTTCTCGAAAGTGTGTTTGACAGAGCTTGGGCTAGGGTTTAGATTTTCAAACGCTTTCAAGGAAGAAGATGATAGGTATTTATTTACTTCGGGGCGCACAATGTACCCCCCCCCCCCCAAGCATGTAAGAAGCATGCATAGGGTGAAGCAACCAACCAGAATCAGCGACCTGTCCTTGACAAATATATGTCATGATAAAGAAATATTCCCTCACATGCTCATGGAGATCTTGTTATAACTATTTGTCCATATAAGATAGTGACTCACTGAATCCATGTGTGTTCTTTCAGGTGTTAAGGGTTGGTCGTCACGGACCAGGTCGAGCCGAGTCATCAGGTCAGTCTTATGAAGGGATGCCCATCAGAGTGCTGAGTCAGGTCTGATTTTACACTTGAACCTCGACCACGATGCTCATGGACGAGTCGAGGGGGTATGTAAGAGAACTAGGATCACTGGCATGCCATATGTCTGAGCGGTGGTCAAGGACGAGGCCACCTATGGTTGGGGCTGCTGCCAAGTCATCCCATATTTATTTCTCTTGATGATCTTCCCGGGTCGGCCTTAGTCGAGTTGAGATCTGTTGGAGACGAGACCACACTTGTGCACATCAATCACCCCTATCCCTTATTCTTCAATGTGAGTGGAAGGTTGAGGGGTATAGATGGTTGTCCCCCCTATGAGAGTGTCTCCTAATCATATGAGGCTCTTCAGGTCGTGAACAAGTGTGTCTGAGCATACATAAGTCATTTAATTATCCCCGAGTGGAGTGCTCTGAACTGGACATCTGTATATAGGTGTGTGGGTTGGTGTGCTTTCCAAGAAGGGCGATAGTAGGCCTAGTAAGTTATGCCAAGTAATTATTCAGCTCTTGGATAAATGCGCCCAATCATTACTTGGTTTAAATATGAAAAAACCATATATTTTCTCTTTCTTCTCCAAACTTCTCACCTTCGCGCCCAAGAGTTCCTACAAACCTTAACACTTTTCCCTCTCTACATTTTTAGGCATTTATGTGTGCTTCTAGAGATTCTCTAGCTTTCTCGATCTTCGTCTTCACTTAGGTAACACTCCAGTCCCCTTTGTTTGAGTTTTCTGCCATTGACTCCCCACAATACTTATTTTTTATTTTTTCGGTCTCATTTTTATTTTTTCTATTGGTTTATCTATGTGGTTTTAGGGCCAACTTTTGGAGATTTAGTGGTGTCATAGTGACTTGGTGTTGGTTATGGGCATTGTAGTGATGCTTCTAGGTGGTTTGCCTCCCTGTTTTCCCATTGTGATTTTCACTAACATAACTCCGGTGATCTTCTCCGATGAAGTTTATTCTTTAAGTTCTTGGTGTTCTTGAGTAAAAAAGTTTAAGTTCTCCCTTTTGATCTTTTAGTCAATTATAGTCAAACCCTTGGATGTTTAGGGTGATTTACAAAATTTTAGACCAATATCCCCATTTAATAAGATCCTTAGGGAGATAAGGAAAGGTTGGGCAGAGGATAATGCAAAGAGAAAAGTTAGAGCCGACATTACACGTCCAATCTTCCCAATTCCCTTAGCTGTCATCCCTACTCCAATAGTTGAGGTTAGTGGGGACAATCACCCATCCTTATATTTTGAGGGATATAGTCCCTAACCTTCTCAATTTTCTCACCCGCTGACTCTTTTGAGGAGGCTCTTCTTGTCCCCTCATCTCGTACGGATGAGTCAGATGCATCCGAGTCCTCATAAAGCCACCAATCTTCTACCTCCCAGTCCTCTGAGGAGACGAGGGTGGTCGTGGCAACCCTTATGGCCATTCTCGTGTCGGCCATAATTGTGTGAGAGTTCAATGAGAGATTTCCAAGTGGGTCCCCAACTGTTGAGATTCTCTCTGATGATTCTAATTCTGAAGTTAGAGAACTACTTGATGTTTCTTCTGCCCAAACTTTTCCTTCTATCGTTAAAGAGTCTGATCTCCTTGTCTCGAGGCACATGTATGGTATTAGCTCAGACATCACTATGAGAGTCCTAGATGAGGATTAGAGAGCCTTTGAAATCCGACAAGGTTAAATTATCGTTTATGACCAGATGTTAAGGGTCAACTTTCGCCTCCCTTGTCACCCTTCTATACGAGCCATCCTTGCTAGTATGGGGCTTGATACTATCCAAATGGCACTAAACTTTTGGAGAATTATACTCGGCTTCATCTCATGTCAAAGTATGGGGATGACCCTTTAATTGGCATTTTTAAAGCCCGTTACAATGTATCATCAACCACGACCCAGTTGGGCTATTACTATTTGGGGGCAAGGAAGCCTGATAAGAAAATTATTTATATAAACCAAACCTCGAATCATCACTGGAATTTGAGTTACTTTTTCATCTCTGGGGCTTAGGGTTTTGTGGCAATTACTTCCATATCTGTCGAGGATTCCCCGCATTTGGGCAATTACTTCCATGTCTGCCAAGTTGGACTCTAGACTTAGTGTTGATAATAAGATGATGGCAACTTCTTGAGATAATAGGGGAAGGACGGGGTTCTGGACGAGTTTAAAGAATTAGTGACCCCTTCCTTCCTTGAATCGTCAAGTCTGGGGGTTGTCCCCCTGGACGAGTTGTGTAAGTTCTCCATACTTTATATTTATATAACTGTTTTCTCTTGTCTAACTACCTGTACTAATCATCATCTTCTCTTTCTTGCAGATCGTCCTACTAATACCCCAGACCAAATTTAGAGTATGACAACCCCTAGACTTTAAAAAGCTCTAAGCGAAAGGGCAACAAATAACCCGTCAATGCTGTCGGTAAGAAAACAACCACTAGTGGTCCGAGCCATAACGAGGCTGGGCAAAAGAGAAAGGAGCCAGCCGATGGGGGAACCTTACCCATCAATGAGAAATAAGGTCGAGGGCCCATTCATCTGATGATGGTTCGTCCACTGCTACAACTCAGGCCTCTCATGAAGCCACCATAGTGGATTTTTTTACCCAGCTCAAGGTGAGTTATGACTCCCTTATTAGAAGCGCTGTCAGATCTAAGGCATCCATCCTTGCCTTCCCGTCAGATTTTGATAAGCCCTTTCTTAAATCAATGGAGGTTCCCTAGGTCTTTAACTTTGGACTTCTCCATATGGCCCAGGTATAGATTCTAGTTATCCTTATTTCTTTAAAAATATTTATGGTTTTATAAGTCTCACCTCATCTCGTACTAACTTTTGTATTATGTGTTTTAGCAGTCCATGTGTGCCTTTCCCCGCACTGCGGAGTGGATGACTGAAAAGCTCCCCCAAACGTAAGAATATAAGAGGGCCCTTTAGTCCAAGAGGGACCTGAAGGACAAGGTGAGGTCCATGAGGTTCGAACATAAAAAAGCCCTTGCTGATTTTAAGAAGGAGAATGATGATGCTCTGGAGGCTGTAAGGAAGGAGAAGAATAATGGTTTGGCTTCTTTAATGACCAAACACATGATCGCAATAGCCCAGTCCATTTAGAAGGCTAAGGATGAGGTTGTGGAGGCCTACAGTAACTTGTAGGAGTTTGGCAACTTTAATTGCTAGTACCTTAAAAGAGGTGTAAAAATGAACCGCCGATGGGATATTTTGGAATTCCCCCAGGCTATCTCCTCAATTTAGCCAGATCTGGAGGCCTTTGACCTATCGAACCCTCTACTTCAGATAGCACTGGCCGAGGTTGAAATAGCAGCCACAACCGAGAGCCTAGTTCAAATTATTGATGAAGCTGCTGGGGCAGGAACTGGAGACGAGGCTGTTAGGACGAAAGCTGGGGCTTCAGCCATCACCAATGAGCTAAATGCTTATGGTAGTCGCTTGTGACCTATACCCTCTTCCTTGTGTATTTGTGTTTTATGAACATTTTTGTAACTTCTTGTCTGTAATATTAACATCTTCCTCTTTGTACTTATGTAGTCAATATCTCATCAATGAAGGTCATTACTTTTGCCAAATCTTATGTTGTATTGTCGATGATATCTTTGCCATGCATTTTATTTTAACCAAGTGAATGATTTTAACCATAAGTTCTCTCTCATTGCTTCTTAGATGTTAATCACAAGTCCCCTATCGTCATTTTTGGGAGTCTATAGATGAATCTCATATCTTCATATGCTCTCGTCTTCACCGAGAGAGTTTTTACTCTGAGGCCACCATATAGTGATGTTTGAAATAACCATAATTAAATGATCATTAATTTAAATCCACCAAATTAATGGCGTACCCACTATCGTCATTTTTGGGAGTGTATGGAAGAGTCTCATTTCTTCATACACTCTCATCTTCGTCGAGATAGTTTTAACTCCGAGGTCACCACATATGGATGTTTGAAATAACCATAAGTAAATGATTTTTATCAATTTTTTATGCTTTTCACCACCCAAGTGATGTTGTCACGCTATTCCCCCTATCGGTGCTATTAAGAGTTCATGGACGAGACAATTTTCCCATGGTTTCTCGTATCACCGAGAATGAGTCAAAACTAATTTACCATAAGCATGATGCTTTTTAGCTCTGAGCAATTCAAACCACACATTCGATAATCGAACAAAAAGATATGAGGAAACACTTGCACTTTTTCATTCCGTACTTCACAGTATTCCATATACATGCAAGCTGTGTACATAAAGAGAATGAAACACAGATGACATTCAGACCTATTAATAATATCTCTTCAAATGATCTGCATTCCACGAATTGGATAAAGTCTCTCCCTTTGGGTTCTCCAGTCTGTAAGTTCTAGGGACGACTTCTTCAGTGAATCTATATGGGCCATGCTAGATCGGATGCAATTTGTTCGTCTTTTATAAAGCTTTTTTCAGCACCAAATTTCGCACAACCCTCTTATTATAGAATTTGGTTACCCGTTATTGATATGCTGCATGTTTGACCTCAGCGTCCTCCTGTCTTTCCTCTATTAGGTCTAGGTCAAGCTTTTTTTCTTCATTGTTGGTATCAGGGTTATACGTCTGGAATTTATGACTGGGAAGGCCGAGTTTAATTGGGATTACTACCTCTGTCCCGTAATCTAGCATGAACGGTGTCTCCCCTGTAGGTGTCCCCTCTGTCATCCTATAGGCCTACATAACTCTATATAACTTGTCCGTCGAAAGACCCTTGGCATCTTTCTAACTTCTTATTAATTCTATCTAATATCGTCTTATTAGTGACCTCGGTCTGGCTATTGGCTTCGGGTTGGCCCGATGCTAAGTAGAATGGCTTGATGCCGACCATTTCTCAATATGCCTATAAGGACTTGTTCTTAAATTTCTTTCCATTGTCAGAAATTAAGGTGTGGGGAAGAACAAACCTGCAAATGATTTTCTCCAAATGAACTTGAAGGTATTTATCTCGATCCCACTTTGAGAAGTAATCACTACACTAAAACGCAATTTTAGTAACACACAAATATATTGATTAGTAACACTATAATACCGTTACAATTTCTAATAGTAATTTATCGTTACTAAATTAACACATGTGTTACTAATCAACTTTATTATGTCAAATAATAAACTAAAAATCAATTTTAATAACTCTGATGCGGGAGACTTCCCTCTTTTCCATTTCTCCTCTTTATAATGAAACTTCCCCAAAAACCATTACCCAAATAAAAGAAAACCCAAATCGATCCACCAACCCAAGCATCGATGCGAAGACGCCGCTGTCGAGGCCACCACCGTCGATGGCACCAGTGGTAATGCCCTAAAATGCCATGTTCTAGCTTTAGAATGGATTGATGGAGAAATAAGCCGAATAAGTGGACAGGAGGTTTGTGTCTTTACCCCAAATTGAACAAAGGTGAGTAACTCTGTGTTCATGTTGCCCCATGTAGTCTAAGATTTATTTTCTCAATATGTTAAGAAGTATTGTTAATCTGTCTTGTTCACTTCCAGCACGTTCATCTAATTCCTACCATAAACAAAAACTGTAACAAAAACAAATATTTGCATCTTAAGAGGAAACGATTTTGAGTTTCAGTTTAGTCTACTAGGTATTATAATTTTTCAACATATCAAACCAGCAGAGAGGACATCAAATTATCTTAGTAAAATAAAGAGGGGAGGGGTGTAGAAACAATTGACATGAAAGATAAATTGAAAAAAAGTTATATCAATTTGTAGTCTCTAGACATGAGAAATTCCCTGGGGGAAATTCGGAGTATGTAGCTAAAACATTGGGCATAAAAGATAAGGGACATATCTACCTAGGCTTAAATCGTTAATCAAATCCATTAAGGTTTTCTGACTCTGGATCGTTAATCCGAATCCGAATCCATAATCGTTAAATGATTATGAGCTTTCGAGCTTATTATGTTTCTTTTCTAATACTAAGTTGAGTTTACCATTTGATTGTCTTTAGGTATTTTGTTTCTACCATTTTATTTTTATTCTTTCTACCATTTGATTTTGATTTGAGTGAGATTTTATTAGGGATTGATTACATAATTAGAGCTTGGCTTGACTTTCATTAGGGTATGCTAATAAGACCTCTTCTTGGATCACTTCCTCTCTCCTGAAACTTTGGTTTTGCGTGCTTTGAAATTATGAAATTTCTTTACTTTTCCATTTACAACTCTTCTGGAACTACTTATATTGGAATTGTGCAATGCGTGATCTTTCTACTGCATTTAATTGTGAGAGAAAATTCTTTAGTTCTCAGTGAGTATTTGGAGTTGGAAAGGAAAATGGTGGAGGCAATGGAGAGTTCAATGAATAGTGGGCAAGCATCTGATAATTCTTTTGTTGCCTAATGATTTTGTTTGGGTTGTTTTATTTTATATATCCTTCATAATGTGGGATAATTTGGTATTTTTTGGTTCAAGTTTGCTGGAATATTTATACCAGTTTTCGTTCGTCATTTTTTTAATAATTTTTGACACATTTATTGAATAATATTTTAATTTTCACTTTCATATAGCCATGAATTGTTTATCCAATTGACCTGGGTGTTTTAATGACTTGCAAATGGGGATTATTGTGTTTTACGTATGGGGGGTTATTGTGTTTTACTGTTTGAGTTCAATATTGCAATTTTGATAGTATTTAAAATTGTTGGTTGGATATAATTGGGTTTCTCT
This sequence comes from Sambucus nigra, assembly GCA_949130495.1. Taxonomy (NCBI): domain Eukaryota; kingdom Viridiplantae; phylum Streptophyta; class Magnoliopsida; order Dipsacales; family Adoxaceae; genus Sambucus; species Sambucus nigra. Next base: position 80,913,852 of record OX422207.1, on the reverse strand, counting down.
CCATGATTAGGTTCTTACTCGTGTTCTTATTAATATTTCATGGATTAAGTAGATTTGAGAGAGGATACAGAGGATATTGTTTGATTATATGGTTTTGGATGATAATCAAACCACTGTTGTTTTGTTCTCGTTTTTGAATTATTGTTTGTTGAGCATTTTTTGTCATTGAGTCAATTTGTTGTAGATTTTCATAATTTTAAAAATTCGAAAATTCAATAATTTCATGCGTGTGTGTGTGTGTGTTTTCCTTTTTTTAAATTTATTTATTAGTTTCTAATCCAAATGTGAAGAAAAAAAAATCTTTTGGGCTTAATCTGTGTGACCATTGTATTTTTGTATCTCTATTGCGATAAATTAATTTTCTCATTTTGGTTCTCCTATTTTTTCTGTTTATAAAGTTATCTACCTTGAATTTTATCATCCATTTCGTGATAAACTTGTTGGAATCAACTTTAAGAATATATCACTTTCCAAAAAGATTTTTTATATTTTACTTATTTGTGGTTCATATTATATCAGTCTCTTGCTGGACATCTTTTTTATATGCTTGTTCCCACTTTAAACTTGTTCTTATCTCTACTTTTGCTCAAGTCTTGGACAATTTTCTTTATTATAATGTTAATTTTATGATTCATTGCTAATGCTATATTCCTAATGCCAGACATATTACAGGACGGTCTGGATGGAATTGGATTCTCTCCTTCCTAGTATTTATTTTTCTTTTTAGCCTAAAAACAAAATTCCAATGACATTATTTCACAGTTATTTTTTAAGGACTTTGTAAGTTTATCTTCCAGGTATTTATAAGTTAATGCATTCTTTTTTCGATGCATCACAATACTAGCACAGTTCCTTAATTCAAACGCACCCTTGGACTGGTGCTAGTATTATTTTCCTGACACGTCACAATACTAGCACCATCTAATTTGTATTTACTAGTTAATGCATTTACGACCTGTCCCTTTCAGTCCCCTAGTTACTTAAGTGTACGAAGGTTCTTATGTGTGTTTGAGTATCCCTAATGGTGTTACTCTTAGTTACTCATAAGAGTTAGATTTCTAACTTGCTTCATTTCCCATCCTGGAATCCAATATTAAAAGAATCCCAATAATTAATCACGATACATGAATACATACATACATACATACATACATACATACATACATACATACATACATACATACATACATACATACATACATCATAACTGTGAAATATATGTGCGTTTGATGTACGTGTATATATTCATGTATCATGTATGTATGAAAGTTATATGTACGTGTTTATATATAGATACACACACACACACACACATGTATAATATAAATTTTGGAAAATTTTCAAAAAACTGTATTTAAAAACAAGATTACCAAACGCGCACTAATATTTATAAACACAAAAAATTGAAATTTAAAACTGTATTTAAAAATAGTGTTTTAATCGAGTTTTCTAAATACAGAACCAAACGAGCCCTAAGTGTTCTATCCCAAGAGATTTGAGCACCAAACCAAACAAAAACTACTAAATACTTGCAGCGTAAAGAGGATGGAGAGGATAGTGAATCAAAAAATGATGCAATCCATAAGAGAGTCGTGAAAACAAATTCAAAGAGAGATACTTGTGGAAATTTTGTTCTAATTAAAGGAGGAACCTATCTCTTTGAATTTTGTTCTAATTAAAAGAGAGATACTGTAGATTATGTGTTACTATATAGTTTTATAATCATTTTATTATGTTTCAGTCGTTAGAGGGTGATTTTTCAATTATGTTTGGGTTGTAGAAATTGGCTGCCATTTGCACGATAGGTTTACTGTTGTGCTTATTTACGTAGTTGGGTATTTGTTAATTTGTTGGGTGACTTGGGACTAATATATACAAATAATAGTACAAGGTTTTGATTTGAAATCAGACTTGTTTAGTCACATATGTGTTCTTGGCTCCTAAGGATACCTTATGAGCTTAGTTTTTGAAATGGAATGAATTATGTATGTGGTGCCTATGATTCTATGCTTACCTTTATTCTCCTCTATTGTTGGAAAATAGTGAATTGTGCAATATGAGTGTGAAATTATTTAAATTTTATATGATAACAAGTTTGACATTTATGCATGTTATAATGGGATATACACGAACACATGAAAATTGAAACATTTGTTATTGTATTAAAAGTAATACACTATTCAATTTCTTCCTGAGGGAAATCAAAATTTATAAGATTGAAAACCTTCTCATCATGGGCTTTGTAAGATCTACCCCTTTGGATATTGAAGTGCCTTGAGTTTTCTGTATATCCATTAAATACATCATCTTCAGCAACTCAGTTCTAAAGGTCACGTTCTCTTTAGCTAATGAAACATCTGCCTGTAGTTTACTTCTTGTTGTGGTGGCATCCGGCACATTTTGATCCGTAGTACCACTTCGGATCTTGAGTTGATCATAGTACATGGCACGCAAAACAATCTGTACTGGTAATCCATTATTTTGCGAAGTGTGTACTTTGGTTTCGTAAGAGAGTTTGAGTACATCCATAACACTACACACTTTCTCACTCACAATTTCATTTAAGTTTGGATGTGCCTGCATTCACAAAAAAATCGACAAGATTATGAATGTCACAAATGTAATAATGGCGCTAGCTATCGTCAATCCCTTTGTACCACATTTTTTCATTGAATCAAGCATCATTCTGAAAAAGGTGATGTCTAAGATTGATAACTCTTCTGTCCACCAATTTAGTGGAGACCGGCTTGGAAAATTTGCTTCATTACATGCCTATACAAAATGAAAATTTTATCTCACTATATTCTGTAAAATTAGACCTATCTTGAAGGAGTAAACTAACTGACTATAGTAATGCTTGCAACGTCAAGACATCTTTGAACTATGCGAACATCTTCTGCCACGGGAAGGTATTCACGTTACTTTAAAATAACAATGGCGCCAGATCAATGCATCTTGAGAGAGAATTTTTTGTTCAGCCAACGAGTTTACTATCACAACATTGATCAGTCATTTGGATATACTCAACAACACATCTAAGAGCACAATTATCCATGTAATTTTCCTTCGATTGAATATCTAATTAAAATTGCGTTTAGGTTTTTTATTATTCATATTTCAATAATATATGGGTGTTACTTTTCTTTTATTTTTTTTATTTCTTATAATTTAACAAAGCTAGACAACTTACTGATGAATTCCTCTCTACGTCTAAATTGGAACATTTATTGGTAAGAGAGGCTTGTAACACCCCGTAATTTTGAGGATTTAATATTTAATTATTTTTGGGAGTTGTAAAAATATTTAAATTGGAGAAACTTAAATTCATGAGTTGGAGAATTTATTTGATTGAGCCGAATTATTTATAATTGGCGACCTTTAAGTTTAATTGTTCGAATTAATGCGTGTCGCATTTTGAGGTCGAAATTTGGAGATGTCAAAAAGTATTTCGGATGGCAATTTCGAGTGCGCGGTTGCGTCCGGATGGGTCGAGATAGTCCGAAAAGAGTACCCGGGGGTAGTAATTGGGTCTCGGGGTATTTTTGGGCATAACTAGGCCCACACGGGGTGAGTTGGGCTTTTTAATTAGGCCCGAATGGCCAAAAATGGAATTTGATGTTTTTAACCTAATTGAGAGATTAGGGAAAGGCAGTAAACACACCTCTAAACCTAGGGCTTAAGAGGAAATTGGGGGAAAGCAAATCAAGAGCCAATTTGGTGATTTTAGAGCCAAATTAAGGGACTACACCAACGGATCAGACACTACGAACAATTCCAGGAAAGTGGTTAACGGTTGTAATTTCTAAATGGATGATAATCAATTCATATCATAGTGATGTGTAAATCAAACTTTATTTTGGGGGTCTAACCAAAGTTAAATTAGGTTTTTGGAAATTGATATACCTAAATGGGATTTAGGGGGAGATTGATCTTGTTTATGATTATAGAATGTAGAGAAATGAATCGTATGTTAAAACCAGTAAGAGTGGATGGTTAATTGTTGTTAATATGAATGAAATTCGTATTTGAGATGTGAAACTCGGATAATACCCAAATCGGGAAAATGTTGGAATTAATGGATATTGCGGATTAATTGAGGTCGGTGGGATGTTTAGACCCTTTTCTTATATGGAGGATATGCTATTTGTATTTGGGTAAGGGCTTAGGTTGAGAACCAAAGCTTTAAGTTTCGTCCATGGATGACAGTGGCTGGAGAGTACGAATACTGGAATGATCGATCGATCGACCCAGGGGGCTCCATCGATCGATGATGCAGAAATCTGGGCAGTTCGGCCAGTTAATTATATTAAGGGAAATTATTAGAAAGTTAGGTTTCATACATTAACAAGTGATAAATAATTATGAAACAAATATTCCTAGCAATTACGGGAGAAAGTAATTGGGACTAAGAAGAATTTATGTGGGGCACTTTATGGATGGATTTGAGAAATTTTATTCCAAAATAGTGAGATACAGATCAAGTGAGCGAGTCCGGGCATATTGTTCAGGCAACCCCAAGGTATTGAATTAAGTTTGGAGATAAACTAATTAATTTAGAGTGGGGATGTAGACTGGGGAAATATTTAATTTCGAGCCAAGTAATCGAGTTCGGGTATGTTGGTAATTATAGGTAAATATAATTGGGGAATTTATGGAAATAAATATGTGACACATTGTAGGAGAATATGTGGGTATGAAATTATGAGATGTAAGATGGACCAAGTGAGTGAGTCCGGGTATATTGGTTAAGTGACACCAAAATATTAAATTAATTATTGAGGGAGAATAATTAATTTGGAGTCAGAACATAGATCGGAAAATATTAAGTATGGGCCAAGGGAGAGAGTCCGGGGAGAATGGTTGGGTGACGCCAAGTTATTCAATTAATGGATGTGTTAATTAATGAAAGTAGAGTCGGAAAGTAAACTCGAAAAAGTATTAAATTAATTAATACTGTAATTAATTAATTTAGAGTTAGATTGTAGGCTCAGGAAGGGTATTTATTAATTAATGTGTAAATTAATTAAATGAGAGTCGGACCACAGACTCGGATTGGTATAAATTAATTAATGTGTAAATTAATTAAATGAGAGTCGAACCATAGACTGAGATTTGTGTTAATTAATTAATGTGTAAATTAATTATATTAGAGTCGGATTGTAGACTCGGGTAGGTATTAAATTAATGGGTGTAATAATTAACTTAATTAGAGTCGGACGATATACTGGGGGAGGTATTAAATTAATAAGTGTGTCAATTAATTTAATTAGAGTCGGACGATAGACTCGGGAAGGTATTAAATTAATAAGTGTGTTAATTAATTTATTTAGAGTCGGACCATAGATTCGGAAAAAGTATTATATAAATTGAGGTGTGAATTAAATATATTAGAGTCGGACCATAGACTTGAAAAGATGATAAATTATAAAGTGAGAAAATTAATTACGTTGAGTCGGGCCACAGACTCAGGAAATTTCAGGCAGTGTACGAAATTTTGAGTACACGGTAAAGCCGGGGTTTATATTATATATATATGGTGTAGTGATGGTATATATATATATTGTGTGTGATATTAAATATCAGTCATTAGATATTTATTTAATTTATATACTCTAGTGCTATCAAGGGAGGTTGCACGATGTGGGTGAATCCCCTAGCTTGAGGAGTAGGGCGAGTATATCCCCAGGTCATAGCGTCCGGTACATGGGTGAGGGGATTATCTCACTTTCAGGGAAGGAATATGACCGCCTCCACTACGTTTATATTTTTGGGCCAAGTTGGTGAGCGATTCTAACTTGGGGAACTAGGTTTTGTGAGCACACCTAGTGAGATAGCATTTTAGAGGGAATCATCCGACGAGGGTATACTCGAGGGGATGGATATACGTATATTATATTTGTGGATGTTATGCTAAAGGTACGTATATAATGGTAGTAAATATTATATGCGGGTAGTCATACAATGTGTGATGTATTTACTTAATATAACTTGTGACACGGTTATATGCTACTATTTAAGAGGAATTAATTAAGTTAATTGTGATATAACTTATATTTCAAGAATCATTATACCCGGGTTAGAGTAGTATGGCAAGGGGAGGTTATACTGGGACTAGTTCGACGGGATTGTGCAACTAGGTGGGGTTGAGGTAACCGTCAGGTGTGCACAATAGTGGAGGGATGAGAATGTCCACAAGGGAGTGCGACACTAACTTAAATATCAAGCGCATTCATGCATTTTAAATTACTGCAGTTAATTAACTTGCTAAATATTTTCAAAATGTTTTGGGTTCTAACCCTTGCTAAAAAACTATTTTTAAAACCTTTTAGGTGTCCAGCCACAGGGACGCCGGGATTGATATTCTATTCCAGGGACACGGAGCTGCGACATATGTGGATGGTAGTAGGAATTTGGATTAGACGCAGCGTTCATTCATTCATAGAGTAGGAATCATTTATCACTTTCAGTTTTATTTAGGGCTTGTCGCCCAGACTTCTCAGTACAGATTTTAGATGTATTTATTCCGGTGTTGGATGTTTGTATTGGATTTCACTTTGGCGGCCGATGGTTTATTCGGCAAATTGTTGAATTAATTATTCAGTTGTGTGAATGGTTTATATTTATTTCCACATGTACTGTCTTGTTTAGTAAAAAAAATATTAAAATTTGGCACCAACTTTTGGAATACTAGGTGGTACGTAAGTTTTAAAAAGTTTTCGACAGTGATGCTAAGGATGAACCAACTGAGTTTCCTATTTTAATTTGGTATAGGACTGATCACCCAGTATTTTATTAGGCGGTGTGTCATAGATGGTATCTGAGCATGAGGTTCTAGTGTCCTTAGAATCTGTGCGGCTTTTCATGTTTCGGCTTAGCAATCTTTGATATAGAGCCCTATCATAGAATTATTGTATTCTCGTACGTATGCGCATATACGTTCTTCTGCGAAATTTATATTTGAGAGTGAACTCATACAAATTCGATTCTCATTCGAGATGATGCCCACGAGAGAGAGAGAGAGCAGATAGGGCAGCAGGGGGAGATGAGACGAGGGAGGCTCGTAAGGAGCAAGAGTTACCGCAGCAACTGCCAGAGATGATTTTGGCAGCACAGGTAACTGAACTAGTGGCGCAGGCAGTTGAAAGGACGGTGGTCGCATGGCGGGGTACTTTCCACGGGATCAGCCACAAGTGTTAGTGGCTCCGGATGTTTAGACTCACGTGGGGTCGCCGGGGTGGAAGCAAGGAAGAAAGGCTATTTTTAGTGGGAACCCACTAGAGTTGCGAGGGGGTTTAGGTGTAGTGCTAGCATGTCAAGGAAGAAAGATATCCAGCATCACCTACGCACGGGAGATTGCAATGAGGTGCGGAAGCAAATGCTAACCACTTTTAGTTTAGTGGGAGCAGCGCTATAGTGGTGGAAGTCGATCACCACAGTTGAGGAAAGGGACACACTAGCTATTGCAGAGTTTTGGGTGCGGTTCGATCGCAAGTATTTTTCCTCCAACGGTTGGGACCGAAATGAGGAGAAAATTGTGTGAGGTGACTCAGGGGGACCGTTTAGTGGCCGATTACGAGGAAGAATTCACTCGTTGAAATTTTTTTATACCGGATGAGGTAAGAAAGGAAAAGAGAAAGAAAGAAAATTTTATGGACGGGTTAGTCTGGAGAATCAGACAACCTTTAATTGATAATTCCGCATTAGTAGATTATACTGATGTCGTTAACGCAGCAGTCCAGCACTGTCAGGAATATGGCTTCCACGTGAAAGGAAGCGGGAGGAGAGTGGAAACTAGCCAGTCGGATAAGGCAGGAGGGAACAATACCAGTGGGGTATCCCAGCAGCAGACAGGGGGAGATCAGGGGCAGGATTTTCGGCAAGGAAATCATGCCAAACGATTTAGAACTGGAGGCTATCGGCAGGATGGCCAGGAATTCCAATAAGGTCGGCATGGAAGGGACCAGTGGTAGGGTGAATGTATGAGAAGGTGTATCTTTTGTGGAAGAAGCGAGACACATGAAGAGATATTATCTTAAGCAAGGCAGGGGTTAACTACAGGATGAGGTCCTGGATGTACAGCCACTAAAGCAAGTCATGGGCGCATTCGGGCAGGGAGAAGATGCTCCGGAACCCGAGGATCAGCCATTGTAGCTGGAGTATGGAGGTAATTATTTTTACCTTATGGGCGTGGGGTATTTTTTTGAGTGACAAAGAGGATTTCATAATATAAGACTTAGTTTTCACTAGAGTTCGCGGGTGAGTCGAATTTAGTGGGTGCGTTGGCGGTAACAACCATAGTATGTGGATAAACTTTCCGTAGGATAGCGGAGTTTCTTTGGTGTTCTTCACGGGAGAGTGGAGGTGTACACTGAGTGAAGGTTTGAATTATGCGAAGAGTTACTACTTTCGAGAATTATGGGAGCAGGGTTAATAATATTTTCCTAAATATCGGCTGGCTAGCGATGGAATTTAACTATTGTGGATAGTGGTGTTAAGTTTTGGTGTTCGAGACACCAGGAGATGATTGGTACTAGGTATCACCTGAGAGGGAGTATAGCATATTTATATGTGTGTATATATGTTGTATTACTTGGTGAGATAGGCACATAGTGAGGTTTAGAGTTGTCACATTTTATCCCGGTAAGTAGGGGTGTTTATTAAAGTGAACCAGGGTGGTTAAAATTATGTTCGACCAAAGAGGGATAGTGTGACACCCCGCATAATTAAATACCGGGCGATCACTCCTTTATTAAATTAAATCAAGGTAAACAGTTGGTTCATTCTCAGCATCACTGTCGATTAAAAAATAAATTTTCCAATTTAACACCCTAAATAATTAAGCTAAGTGTCAAAACCATTTTCATACATAACTTTCCAAATTTTATTTAAAGAAAATCATTTATTTTATTAACAACATTCAATAAGTAAGAATCACACCACATTAAATATCTACAACATAGTCCAATTAAATTAAAACATTCGTCAATCGAATGTCAACATGCGAAATATAAAGTGACACAATCAAACTGAATAAAACCCATAGTAACAATACTGGAAATAACTGAAATACAAATGTCCAATAACAACGGAATAATGGAAAGAGCTACACATGCTCAACTAAATGAAAGTACTAAGAGTGGATCCGAATGAACGAAGTCGTCTAATCAAGAGACCTGCAACTCCCACCTAAGCTGCAGCGCTTTCCTTTCAAGAGATCCTAAGCAAGACGCCCCTGTGGCTGGGCACCTGTAATACATACATATATATACAAGAGAGAGAGAGAGAGAGAGAGAGAGAGAGAAATGGGTCAGAGCCCGAAAATGTGTTTGATTTAAATACGTTTAGCAAGTATTTAAATTGATACAGGTCAATGCAATAACATATTAGAGCGACACTCTCTTGAGAAATTCTCACCTCTCTTCTAATGTGCACGCCTATCGTACTAACCTTCCCAACGGGTTATCTTATCATTTTATCATACTAACCTTCCCCATAATTTAGCTTATCTTAACTTACTCATAAGATTTCAAAACCGAACAATATCATTGTTTAAAAAGAATACTTCCAATCAGCAGCACAACTCTCATTTTAGCTTTATTAATTTATAAAGTTTCCCAGTGTCATATTATACTTTCTCAAAACAAGTATTTACAATTTGAGTCATCAACCATATCCTACATATCAATTCACAGTAGGTAGTTCCAAATTTCAGAATTTCATATATATATTAACTACTCGTATAATATATATATTATAACAGCACCCCAAATAAACTATGGTGCGGACATACTCTACTATCCAAAACCCCATATCACTCATATTAAGGGGAATACAATCGGAATCACTCTCGAATTGTATTAACACATACACAAACAAAATTGAGGCGAAGAATAGATTCCAAGTCTCTAAGAGGATGGCACATGCCTGCGTCTCTTAGGACCGTCTGAACTATCGCATCGATAGCCTGTACCAAGGACATTTATCTTCTAGGGTACAAGTCAATATCCCCCATAAAGGTCCCATCGAGATAAGACTGTCCCATCGCGGTAACCTCAGGGATAGCAAGTAGCGTGGGCATGATTTTCACATGTATATAATATATGTACACACAATCATATAAATATACCACTTTTATCATATTAATGTAGGTTCCTCTCGTCACCCATAATTACAACATTTATCCTTAATTTCATATTATTAGTATTACGTATAAGGTTTCATCTCTAACCTTAACTCGAAGGGTTTTCTCACTTATTACGTGACACTCGTGGACTCTATCCTTCCAAGTAGAAAATTCAGTAGGTACACCTCTATTCACTATCGTAGCTAATCGCCGTAATCTCTCACTTGAAATACATAGTTTCATCGTTCATTATATAATTATCCCAAAAGCAAACTTCTCGTCTTATAATAAAGTTCCCCAACACTTATTCATATGTTCTACTCGTCTTTCCTATCTCCCAAAACATTTTATTAAGAATACCCAATAATTATTTCACGATAAATTTAGTTTAACTAATTAAACAAGGGAAATAGGAGTCTGCCAGGAGGGGTCGATCGATCGAGGTTTGGGGCTCGATCGATCGAACCTTCGATCGATCGAAGCTCTATGCTCGATCGATCGATCAAGCAGGTATTTTGATTTCTGCAGAATTGCAGTTACGGGTCTACCAATTTTCTTCATCCAAATCCATGTTTTCCAACCCCAAACGTCCCAAGAATTCTACTACTAACATTATAACAATATGCCAGATGTTTCTAACGTAAGGCATGTACATATTCATCATTTAAACATGGAATTTCCACCCAAAATTACATCTAATTATCAAGAACCCTAAAATTTTCTTAAACAGTTTTCTAACAAATCTTTCTCCAGAATTTCTTTCTTATAATCATCAGAATTTCGTGGTTACATTCCTCTACATGGCAAGATTTCCAGAATTTTTATATAAATCAATACTACAAGGATTTTCCTATCACAAATTGGGTTTTCTTCCATATTTTTCATCTCTATTCATTCCTAAACTAATATGAAGATTGAACCAACGAAAATAACAAGATAAACACTTGCCTGGGATTTTCAGAAGTCTGGATTGCGGCTGATTTTGGTGTGGTTGCGTTCCTCTTCTCGCGATCTACGCGTTGGTGGTGGCGGCGGTGCAAACCGGTGACTTTTTGGTCTTGAATTGCCTTGAGAGCTCTCTCCTCTCTTCTCCAATGGCCGTTCTAGGGTTCTGAATATTCTAACCCTAAATGACTAACCTAAAAGGCTGATATAGGTTGCTGAATTTCGTGGGTTTAATTACCCAATTATGTAAAATGACCAAAATGCCCTCCCGGGGTACTAATTAGGCCTAAAAACGCCCCGAGACCCAAACTACACCCCCGGGTACACTTTTCTGACTATATCGACCCTTCCGGACGCGTTAGCGCACTCAAAACGACCATACGAACAACTTATAAAATATTCACTTTTTATTTAACAAAATTTAGTCCCGATGCGACACGGGCGCGTCCCGATTCAAATTTCCAAAATTGTCATTTTATTCACTCGTGACATTCAATATAATCAATATCATATATTACTTTGCTCATTAGTAATATTCAACAAATTTTCCATAATTACTAACTCTCGTCACGTTAATAATTATAACATAATTAATTTCCGGATTTTTATTAAATAATTCACTCACATTAAATTTAATAAATCCCCCAAATTAATATAGCATAAAAATACGGGGTATTACAGATATCTCGGGGTTTATTTTGCGCAAAGACTAGTGATAATAAGGGCGCAGTATTTTATGTTGTCTTTAGGTAGCATGAGGGTAGGTGTATATACTTTTATGTTAAGAGATAAGTATTTAGGGGTGCGTGCTATGGACTGAGGGTCTAACGGATCTCGACGACTGACAATGTTAGGTATTAATGTATCAGGTGGGTTCGTTGTTTGGATTTCGCTTTGCGAGACGTTCCACGCATGAAACTTAGCACAACGTTGGAAGTGGGGAGATGTTTGGTCGTTAGTACATGGGTTGGGTACCCCGGGCAGTATATATATATATATATATATATATATATATATATATATATATATATATATATATATATATATGTTATATGACTACGGAATGGAAGTTATATTACGGGTTACAACTACCATAGTCGGGTAACCTTCGTGCGGTAAAGCACGGGGATAGGGTGTATGTGCACCTGGGTTAATTAAGGCAAATTTTGTGCGGTTAAGCACGGGTATAGGGTGTATGGGCGACCTGGTTAATCTAAATGCATACTTGTGTAACGTGTGGTTAGGACCGGATGGGATAGATATAGCGGGCTTAGAGGCACATGACTGGAGAGTAATATGCGAAGCTTGGAACATTGCGCTCATCTTAATTTCGAGGACGAAATTCCTTTGTTAGGGGGGGAGTATGTAACACCCCGTAATTTTGAGGATTTAATATTTAATTATTTTTGGGAGTTATAAAAATATTTAAATTGGAGAAACTTAAATTCATGAGTTGGAGAATTTATTTGAGTGAGCCGAATTATTTATAATTGGCGACCTTTAAGTTTAATTGTTCGAATTAATGCGTGTCGCATTTTGAGGTCGAAATTTGGAGATGTCGAAAAGTATTTCAGACGACAATTTCGAGTGCACGGTTGTGTCCGAATGGGTTGAGATAGTAAAAAAAGAGTACCCGGGGGTAGTAATTGGGTCTCGGGGTATTTTTGGGCATAGCTGGGCCCACATGGGGTGAGTTGGGCTTTTTAATTAGGTCCGCATGGCCAAAAAAGGGATTTGATGTTTTAACCTAATTGAGAGATTAGGGAATGGGAGTAAACACACCTCTAAACCTAGGGCTTGGGAGGAAATTGTGGGAAAGCAAATCAAGAGCCAATTTGGGGATTTTGGAACCAAATTAAGGGACTACACAACGGATCAGACACTACGAACAATTCCAGGCAAGTGGTTAACTGTTGTAATTTCTAAATTGATGACAATCAATTCATATCATAGTGATGTGTAAATCAAAATTCGTTTTGGGGGTGTAACCAAAGTTAAATTGGGTTTTTGGAAATTGATATACCTAAATGGGATTTAGGGGGAGATTGATCGTGTTTATGATTCTAGAATGTAGAGAAATGAATCGTATGTTAAAACCAATAAGAGTAGATGGTTAATTGCTGTGAATATGAATGAAATTTGTATTTGAGATGTGAAACCCGGATAATACCCAAATCGGGAAAACGTTGGAATTAATGGATATTGCTGATTAATTGAGGTCTGTGGGATGTTTAGACCCTTTTCTCATATGGAGGATATGCTATTTGTATTTGGGTAATGGCTTAGGTTGAGAACCAAAGCTTTAAGTTTCGTCCATGGCTGACAGTGGCTGGAGAGGACGAATACTGGAACGATCGATCGATCGACCCAGGGGGCTCGATCGATCGAAGATGCAGAAATCTGGGCAGTTCGGTCAGTTTATTATATAAAGGGAAATTATTAGAAAGTTAGGTTTCATACATTAACAAGTGATAAATAATTATGAAACAAATATTCCTAGCAATTATGGGAGAAAGTAATTGGGACTAAGAAGAATTTATGTGGGGCACTTTATGGATGGATTTGAGAAATTTTATTCCAAAATAGTGAGATACAGATCAAGTGAGCGAGTCCGGGCATATTGGTCAGGCAACCCCAAGGTATTGAATTAAGTTTGGAGATAAACTAATTAATTTAGAGTCGGGATGTAGACTCGGGAAATATTTAATTTCGGGCCAAGTAATCGAGTCCGGGTATGTTGATAATTATAGGTAAATATAATTGGGGAATTTATGGAAATAAATGTGTGACACGTTGTAGGAGAATATGTGGGTATGAAACTATGAGATGCAAGATGGACCAAGTGAGTGAGTCCGGGTAAATTGGTTAAGTGACACCAAAATATTAAATTAATTATTGAGAGAGAGTAATTAATTTGGAGTCGGAACATAGACTCGGGAAATATTATGTATGGGCCAAGTGAGCGAGTCCAGGGAGAATGGTTGGGTGACGCCAAGTTTTTCAATTAATGGATGTGTTAATTAATGAAAGTAGAGTCGGAAAGTAAACTCTAAAAAGTATTAAATTAATTAATGTTGTAATTAATTAATTTAGGGTCGGATTGTAGACTCGGGAAGGGTATTTATTAATTAATGTGTAAATTAATTAAATGAGAGTCGGACCACAGACTCGGATTGGTATAAATAAATTAATGTGTAAATTAACTAAATGAGAGTCGAACCACAGACTCGAATTTGTGTTAATTAATTAATGTGTAAATTAATTATATTAGAGTCGGATTGTAGACTCGGGTAGGTATTAAATTAATGGGTGTAATAATTAACTTAATTAGAGTAGGACGATAGACTCGGGGAGGTATTAAATTAATAAGTGTGTTAATTAATTTAATTAGAGTCGGACTATAGACTCAGGAAGGTATTAAATTAATAAGTGTGTTAATTAATTTAATTAGAGTCGGACCATAGACTCGGCGAAAGTATTATATAAATTGAGATGTGAATTAAATATATTAGAGTCGGACCATAGACTCGGGAAGATGATAAATTATTAAGTGAGAAAATTAATTACGTTGAGTCGGGCCACAGACTCAGGAAATTTCAGGCAGTGTACAGGATTTTGAGTACACGGTAAAGCCGGGGTTTATATTATATATATACGGTGTAGTGATAGTATATATATATATATATATACGTGTATATATTATGTGTGATATTAAATATCAGTCATTAGATATTTATTTAATTTATATACTCTAGTGCTATCAAGGGAGGTTGCACGATGTGGGTGAATCCCCTAGCTTGAGGAGTAGGGCGAGTATATCCCCAGGTCATAGCGTCCGGTATATGGGTGAGGGGATTATCTCACTTTCAGGAAAGGAATATGACCGCCTCCACTACGTTTATATTTTTGGGCCAAGTTGGTGAGCGATTCCAACTTGGAAAACTAGGTTTTGTGAGCACACCTAGTGAGATAGCATTTTAGAGAGAATCATCCGGCGAGGGTATACTCGAGGGGATGGATATACGTATATTATATGTGTGGATGTTATGCTAAAGGTACGTATATAATGGTAGTAAATATTATATGCGGGTAGTAATACAATGTGTGATGTATTTACTTTATATAACTTTTGACATGGTTATATGCTACTATTTAAGAGGAATTATTTAAGTTAATTGTGATATAACTTATAATTCAAGAATCATTATACCCGGATTAGAGTAGTATGGCAAGGGGAGGTTATACTGGGACTAGTTGGACTGGATAGTGCAACTAGGTT
Source organism: Sambucus nigra (assembly GCA_949130495.1). Lineage (NCBI taxonomy): Eukaryota > Viridiplantae > Streptophyta > Magnoliopsida > Dipsacales > Adoxaceae > Sambucus > Sambucus nigra. The sequence goes on along the minus strand of OX422207.1, from coordinate 80,898,505 downwards.
GGGTTAAGGTAACCGTCAGGTGTGCACAATAGTGGAGGGGTGAGAATGTCCACAAGGGAGTGCGACACTAACTTAAATATCAAGCGCATTCATGCATTTTAAATTACTGCAGTTAATTCACTTGCTAAATGTTTTCAAAATGTTTTGGGTTCTAACCCTTACTATAAAACTATTTTTAAAATCTTTTAGGTGTCCAACCACCGGGAGGCCAGGATTGATATTCTATTCCAGGGACACGGAGCTGCGGCTTATGTGGATGCTAGCAGGAATTTGGATTAGACGCATCGTTCATTCATTCATAGAGTAGGAATCATTTATCAGTTTCAGTTTTATTTAGGGCTTCTCACCCAGACTTCTCAGTACAGATTTTAAATGTATTTATTCAGGTGTTGGATGTTTGTATTGGATTTCACTTTGGTGGACGATGGTTTATTCGGTAAATTATTTAATTAATTATTCAGTTGAGTTTTATTCAATTGTCTGAATGGTTTATATTTATTTTCGCATGTACTGTCTTGTTTAATAAAAAAAAAAGTTAAAATTTGGCACCAGCTTTTGGAGTACTAGGTGGTTAGTAAGTTTTAAAAAGTTTTCGATAGTGATGGTATGGATGAACCAACTGAGATTCCTGTTTTAATTTGGTATAGGACTCATCACCCAGTATTTTGTTAGGCGGGGTGTCACAAGGCTGTGAAGCATGACAATTTGACTTGTTGTCAAAGTAGGTATGTAGATAGTCTACTCTTCCCTGCACACCAAGTGGTAGGGTCAATATTTGTAATGTCCTTCTTTAACTTGAAAATTGTATACTCTAGTATTTAGGGAGAAGAAAAAATTATTGTTTTGTGGAATTTTTCTTTTTAAGATTCATTTCTGGCCGGAAAAATCTATAATTGTCAAGTAAAAACTCAATCAAGATTGCATTTAATTGCGTGGTTTCGTGAATGTGATTTTTAACATGTTTGTTAACTCATAATCATGCTAAGTGTCAAGACTCGAGGAGATTGAGATTTATTTTATCTAGTTACTTGGATTAGAATTCAAAATTTTACTTACTACTAAGGATTTAGCTTGGGTAAGAAATTATGCGTTCTGAACTTGTGTTCGATCAGAAATCCCTTTACGTTTCGCCTAAAGATCGCTCTAAATCTTTGCCCGTTTTGCCTAAATCGGTTTCCTCATGCTCACCAAGGCATTGGTCTATGTCTGCGGTGTCACAATCGTTGCCACTTCCCGATTTTAATTCGCCCAGGGGTGGGAATTCACCTACCTCTACTGCAGGGAGGTAAATAATAATAACTTACTTTTTATTCTCTTAAAAAATATTCTATACAAATGAAAAAGGTGAAATATTTACAAAGTGGTTTAAGAATTACTCTTTCTCTTTTGTATCCAACTATTGCCTCTTAAGTTTTGATACATGTAGTACAGCCTGTTTGTTGTATTTTAGTGCTGATAAAATATCAAGTGCTCTGTTGGAAATGCTAATTTAATAATGTCATATAGCACTGTTAAATACTTTTGAGTTGTGCACAAAAAAAATTTAGTTGAGTTTATATACTATAGAAAGGCATTCCTATTTGAGGTCGTTTTAACTTGTGGAAGTAGAGGTTAGATTTAGTGAATGTGAATTAACTTAATAACCCTTATTTAGCAAACTTTTAAAAATTGGGTGTGCAATTTCATGAAAAAAGCTTCTGTACAATTCACAAATATTGGGTGATGTTTATGATTATAGGCCATTTACATATAATTAGTTGAAGTTTTTCCCCATGTGATAGGACAGAGCATAAAAGTGAGCGGTTATTTTGCTTTGGACAACCTAGGTATTATATGTACATGCAAAATTAACAGTCATCTCATATGCTCTCCATTAATATGGTTGTAATAATACAATTTAATCATATTAAACGACAGCTATATGTCTCATCAAACTATCAGTCTACCCACAACAGATGTTGCCACAAAATCATATAAATCTTCAACTTATCGGCGTAGGGTTTTTGTGCAAGACTTAAATGTTAACAATGCTTATGACAACTTCAGCCTGGATGTTCCTACAAGGAGTGCTCCGACCACTGGTTTCTCAAGTCCCGTCCTTAGCCCAAGAAGATTTGGCACAATGGATATTTTTCAAATCCTTATTTCTTCTGCTGGCAAAAATTTCAGACTTCTTCAGCAAGAATTACCCCTAGCCCTGATATAAAGAATTTGGTATTCCTGTTAACAGGTTACAAGATTCAGGAGTAGTTGGCAAGGTACCCTTCAAAACTAGATATGTATATATATAAGATTTCATGATGCTTATATGCACTTTTCTGGGTTTGTTAAATGTTTTGAAAGAAAGATCATGAGTCTTAGATGTTTCAACTGATTGAAATAATGTATAGTTACAGGGTCGGTCCTGAGATTGATAAAAATTGACAAGGCCCCCGTGCAAAAATTGTAAAATAGGCACCTTTTACCTGTATTGATATAAAAAATGGGCCCTCAATATATAAGTAATAAAAATGGATCAACGGGAGGCCCTGTGCGATCGCTCACTTAGCACATGCTCAGGGCCGCCCCTGTATAGTTAGACAGTCTCAAAAGTTATAGAGGAGTTTTACTTGAGTCCTTTTTTTTCTGCCCTTAGAAATTGGCTGCAATTAAGTTCTCCTTCTTTGCATGACACATTGTTAAAAGAGTACGAAAGCTTGATTGGAAAAGGTTTTGATGTCCAAAATCCAATCCCAGATAAACAGAAAATTTATGTTAAAGGTTTATGCTCGGTAATTATCAATAATCTGGTAGTTATTGAATGTAACATTTTGTTATGTTTTGGCTTTTCAATTATTTCTATAGTTTTCATCTATAATATTGTAGTGTTATTCCCAATTGAATTTTACCCTTGAGAAGTACAAGTATTGAATGGTAACTGATTCTCATGATATGAAGATACTTTCAAACACAGGTTTACATGATGACATAAACAAGATCAATACAAAGTACCTGATTTTGTGGGGGGTTTTGACTAATAGATAGAGAGGCTTCAGTTGAGAATTTCTTTATCTTAGTTAATCGAAATGATTTAAAACCATCAGGTATAAAGTTTACTTTGGGGGGTTGGGGTGAATCTTAATCCCTAATTAACTAACGTGCCCAAATGATGACTGTACTATATGACTAGCATGGCCAAAGTGTAAAATGAGATAATATATCTGTAGGAGATTAAAACTAAGAAAGCAGTTAAGGGTGTGCGAAACATATAATAGCAGGACGTTAAAATAAAGCCTCTCTAATTGGTAATTTATCACGAACCTTGTACCTTACTACTCAAACTCAAAGTCATTTTTTTATTTTTATTATTACTATTTTAAAATTTGGATGTATAATTATTCTGTTTCATCAACACTTTTGCACTTCCCTTCCCACCGACCAATCTTTTAAAAGAAACCACCCCAAGGCCTTAAGCCTAATTTATCTCTGATTTTGACATGTAATTTCCCATTGCTGGTTTTATATTCTGGAGTTCTCTAATTGTTGAACGAGTTTTCACTAAAATTCTTACCTAGATTGTTTTCCTTATGTCATAGATTGCATAGAACTATGGAAAAATGTTTGAAATTTAATTTTTACGTTACGTTGAGATATCGTGTTGTCTATGAAGGAGCAAAAATAGAAACTTGAAAAATATTTGTTAAAATTCACTAATGCTATACTAATAGATTTGTTTGAACATAAGAAAATGAAGCTTTTTTTTAATTAGACAATGGATAAATAATATAATCAATGTATAGAAAATGAAGCTAATACTGATATGATGATGCAATTGGAACAAAAAAATACATTATGGAGGATCAGAATTGCGCCAACAGATATGTCCTTTGCGTACTTAGTATCAGTAAGGATTTTTCGGTGAATGTCACCAATCGTAGATGACAGATCCTAAATTAGAAACATAAAAATATCAATAACAATCACCAATTCATTCACAAAGTCACAACACAATTTCGTAGTACTAACTGCCTTGAGAGTGATCGTGAGATCACCAAGATTGCTTGGTGTAGATGACTTATTAATAACCACCACCTAACCAATAATAATAAATCAAATAATATAAGGATAATATACATACGATAGTAGTATTGAAAATAATATAGTCATGCACAAATAATACCGATTAACCTTTCCGAATTTGAGCAATTTCTTAATAGAAATCAACGGTGTACAAGTCAGTCCTGAGCGAAACAATCATAACTAATTTTATGTTTATGTTATTTGTTTAGAATTTTTTGGTTGTCAGTGGTGAATAGAAGTAATTTGATCATTTCTCCATTACTAATCATTTACTAACTGATTTGTATAGTGTCCTTTGAAAAAAATAAAATAAACGTAAAATTGGAATATACGAGTGTCCTAAACTAGTACCCCTCTGCAAATTTGACTTCATCAACGATTGTCCTTTATGGTAATTAAAATCAGAACTTCTCCCAATGCTTCTACCGTTGCATTGAATTGTGATAATTCTGTTATTTAATTATGACTTGGCCTTTTCAGCTTCAAGTAGGATAACCAATTTATAAGGTTGAGAGGAAGTTAGGTAAGGTGGGTTTGGTCAGGTATTTGTGGGTCGCTGCCTATCCAGTGGGAATCAGCATGGAACAGGTGCCACTTTGATGGTTGGACCCCTTTAGGTCAGTCACTTCGATTTTGTCACGAGTTCTTTATATACTTCAGTTTCTGGCACTTATTATGCGACATTCTTTGGTTGATTATTTTTTTTATTTCAACTAACATTCTTTTTTTTTTATTGGTAATTTTAGGCGACACCAACTCTAGCAGCGGCATATTCTATTTCTCTTGTTGTGAAGATACTTGCTATGTGCTCGGTTGGAATAGGTGTAGTTACAACACCAATGGCAATCACATCAGGGGCAGCTGGTGTGGTATGCAAATTGTCAAATGGAGATGAACAATTCTTAGATTTCCCAAATTGCCTCGTGCATTGAGATGAATTTCATATGTATTGAGATGAATTTTCTATTAATGGAATTTGGGCTATTAATTTTTATTGAGGTTATTGTCTGGATGTGTATTAGTGTTGTTGCTGCGGACTATTTGTATTGTTGTACTATTTTCTATACCTTAAATAGGTAGATAGTACTATAAATAAATGAGATTCTGTCCATTTTTTTTAATTTAGCTTATTTTTATTGAAATTAAATCGGATCGATAGTTATTTTGTTGTCATTATGTTAGCATTTTTAATATTGTAAACTCTAGTGTGTGTGCATGTATATGTATATATATATATTAGTAACGGACATATACCATTACTAAATGTGTTACAAAAATTGTGTTAGAAATGTGTTACGAAATTAGTAACACTTTAGTAACAGTAGAAAAGTGTTAGTAAAACAGAATTTAGCAACACTTTAGTAACGGTAAAATAGTGTTAGTGGCACATAATTTAGTAATGGTAAAAAAGTGTTAGTAATTTGCTTCCCCACGTCTTTTTTCTAACACTTTTTTAGTGTTAGTAACACTGCAGTAGTGTTACTGATTGACTGTTTTGGTGTAGTGAATCGATAGCCACAATCAGATACCTATAATTGCATGCAGCTTTAGGTAGAGGTACCACCCAGTTGATCTCCCAAAATGCAAATGGCTAGGGGGCTATAATGGAAAACAAAGGCTAATGGGGGATGCAAGCATATCTCTGGCACTTATCACATTTCTTTACATGGTCGGTCGCATCCTTGGCAAGGGTGGACCACTAGTAGCTCTATGCCACAATCCTTTTTGCCAAATATCATCCCCTATATGACTTGATCATGACCCCTCGTGCACATCTCGAAAGACGTATTCCACTTCAGTGGGGTGAACACATCAGAGCGAAGGAACTAAGAAGCCCTTTTTTGTATAGGACGTCCCTTATGATGGTGAATTTCGTTCCTCTAAATCGTAACTTTTTCCTCTCAGCCTTTGTATTTGGGAGCTCTCATTCCCTAATGTATTTGATGAGAGGATCGATCTATAACTCTACTAGATTCAAATTAAGGCAAAAATTAAGCCTAGTGTCGTCCTCATCAATACTGGGCTTGTACATGATTTCACTTTGATATCCCCATGATTATCCATCACCTTTCTAACTCTCATCAAGTACTTGACCATATTTGTTTCCTTGGCTTTGTAGATTCCCAATACTTGGTTCACAATCAGGTGGGAGTCGCTATACACAATCATCTGACAGACATTCATTGCTTTGGCGAAGGAGTGGCCTGCGAGGACTCATTGTTTGATGCTCTAAAACTAAATATGTGGCCATCTCGATCCAATCTTGGGGCTGCTCAGAGAGGTCTCGCATCCCACTCGGGGGCGCTTTGGCCATTGTCAGTGTGGGGTAAATGTAAGGAGATAGAGTCGCCAGTCTATTTTGCTCAAAATAGACAAAAGAACATGTCGCCGCCTAGAGAGGACGACATCAAAGACTAACTGATGCACATGAAACCAATAGTTTGGAGGTTCGATGGCTAAGTTACGGAATGAAAAGGTATTAGGCACCCATCCTGCCCTTTCGGTCTCTCATGGGCTAGTGTTGTTATTTTTCTTTATTTCTCTGTGAAGTGTGTGTGTGTGTGAGTATCTATACTAGAGATCGGAATCGTTCAACTCACACTATGGAAAAGGTAGAGTAAGGTCATCCATAAGAATGTACCCAAAATAATATATATAGAAAATATGATTTGTGTGTTTATCGCGATATTGATCGTTATTATAAAACGACAATATGTGTTGGATGAAACACTAACATACATAATATGTATATTAATACAAGAATATGATTAAAATGAAAAATTTAGGAAAGTTAAAAGATTGGACCCGAGTCTCGGGTCCGCCCCCCAAACGGCCCCTTGAGCGTCGCCAACATCTCCCATGGGACCACCATAGTTTATAGTAACTGACTGCATTGCCACGGGACCTCCGGTTTGAGAGCATGGGCCAAATTTCAAAATATCCATACTTAGGGGTGAAAACGTGCCGACAGAGGTCGAAAACACAAAACACCTCCGAAACGACCCCGTGAGCAGCACCAACACCTCCCATGGGACCAACGTAGCTCGTAGTAAGCAATCGCGTGGCCATGAAACCCACAGTTTGAGAGCACGGGCCAAATTTCAGAATATCCACACTTAGGTTTGAAAACGTGACGTCAGAGGGAAAAACACAAAGCACTCCCCAAATGGTCCCATGAGCAGCCCCAACACCTCCCACGGGACAAACGTAGCTCGTAGTAACCGATCGAGTTGCCACGGGACCTACAGTTTGAGAACCCGGGTAAAATTTCAGAATATCCACACTTAGGCCTGAAAACGTGTCGTCAGAGGGCAAAAACACAAATCACCCCACAAACGGCCTTGTGAGCAGCCCCAGCACCCCCCCACAAGACCAACGTATCTCGTAATAACCGATCGCGTTGCCACAGAATCAACGGTTTGAGAGCACAAACCAAATTTCAGAATATCCACACTTAGGCGTCAAAATGTGTCGTCAGAGGGCTAAATCACAAACCACCTCCCAAATGACCCGTAAGCATCGCCAACACCTCCCATGGGAGAAATTTAGCTCGTAGTAATTGGATGCATGGCCATGGGACACAAAGTTTGAGAGCATGGGACAAATTTCAAAATATCCACATTTAGGCCTGAAAACGTGCCGTCAGAGGGTGAAAACACAAAGCGCACCACAAATGGACCCGTGAACAACCCCAACACCTCCCACGGGACAAGCATAGCTCGTCATAACCGATTGCGTTTCCACTAGATCCACGGTTTGAGTGCACGGGCAAAATTCTGAATATACGCACTTAGGCCTGAAACGTACCGTTATTAAAGGAAGAAACCACAAACTACCCCCCAAACGGCCCCGTGAGCATCGCCAATACCTCCCACAGGACCAACGTAGCTCGGAGTAACTGACTGCGTGGTCACGGCACCCACGATTTGAGAGCATGGGCCAAATTTTAGAATATCCACACTTACACTTAAAAACATGCCGTCCGAGAGCGAAAATAAAAAGCACCCCCCAAATGTCCCTGTGTGCCTCACCTACACCTCCCATGAGACTAACATAGCTCGTAGTAACTGATTGCATGGCCACGGGATCCACGATTTGAGAGCACGGGTAAAATTGGCTTAAAACGTGCCGTTAGAGGGCGAAACCACAAACCACCCCCCAAACGGCCCCGCAAGCATCGCCAACACCTTCCATGGGACCAACGTAGCTCGTAGTAACCGACGACGTGGCCACGAGATTCACTGTTTGAGAGCATGAGCCAAATTTTAGAATGTCTACACTTAGGCCTGAAAGTGTGCCGTTTGAGGGAGAAAATAAAAAGCACCCCCCAAACGGCCCTGTGAGCAGCCCAACACCTCCCACGGGACCAACATAGCTCATAGTAATGGATCGTATGGCCACAGAACCCACGGTTTGAGAGCACAGGCCAAATTTCAGAATATCCACACTAAGGCCGAAAAATATGCCGTCAGAGGGTGAAACCACAGAGCACCCCCAAACGATCCCGTGAGTATCGCCAACACCTCCTATGGGACCAACGTAGCTCGTAGTAAAAGACCGCATTGCCACGGGACCCACGGATTGAGAGCATGGGCCAAATTTCAGAATATCCACACTTAGGCTTGAAAATAAGCCGTCAGAGGTCGAAAACACAAAGAACCCCCAAAGAACCCCGTAGGCAGCCCCAACACCTCCCACGGGACCAATGTAGCTCGTAGTAACTGACCGCATGGCCATGGAAGCCATATTTTGATTGCACGGGCCAAATTTTAGAATATCCACACTTAGGCCTAAAAACGTTCCCTCGGAGGAAGAAAACACAAAGCACCCCCCAACAGCCCCGTGAGCGGCACCAACTCCTCCCACGGGACCAAAGTAGCTAGTAGTAACCGACTGCATGGCTACAGGGCCCACGGTTTGAGAGGACGGACCAAATTTTATAATAGCCAAACTTTTGCCTTAAAACGTGTCGTCGGTGGGTGAAAACACAAAGTACCTACTAAACTGCCCCGTGAGCGGTGCAACACCTCCCACGAGACCAACATAGCTCGTAGTGACCGATCGCGTGACCACAAGATCCACGGTTTGAGCACGTGCTAAATTTTAGAATATCAATACTTAGGCCTAAAAACGTGCCGTCAGAGGGTGAAAACACAAAGCACGCCCCAAACAGCCCCTTGAGCGGCGCCAACACCTCCCGCTGGACCAACGTAACTGGAATTAACTGACCGCATGGTCACGGAATCCACAATTTGAGAGAACGGGCCAAATTTAAGAATATCCACTCTTATGCCTAAAAACGTTCCGTCAGAGGGAGAAACCACGAACCACCCCTCAAACAACCGCGTGAGCGGCGCCAATACCTCTTAAGGGACTAACGTAGCTCGTAGTAACCGATTGCATGGCCATGGGACCCACGGTGCCAAATTTAAGAATATCCACACTTAGGCCTGAAAATGGGTCGTTAGAGTGCAAACACACAAAAAACCCCGTAAATAGCGCCATGAGCGGTGCCAACACCTCCCACGGGACTAACATAGCTTGTAGTAACCGATTGTGTGTTCATGAGACCCACGGTTTGAGTGCAGAGGCCAAATTTCAGAATATTCATACTTCGGCCTTAAAACTTTTCGTCAAAGGGTGAAACCTCGAATAACCCCCCAAATGGCACGGTTAGCGGCACTAACACCTCCCATGGGACCAATGTAGCTCGTAGTAACCGACCGCATGACCACGGGACCCACGGTTTGAGAGCACGTGCCAAATTTTAGAATATCAACACTTAGGTCTAAAAATATGCCATCAGAGGGTGAAAACACAAAGCACACCCCAAACGCCCTTTTGAGAGGCGCCAACACCTCCCACGGGACCAACGTAGCTCTTAGTAACTGATCGCAATGCCACGGGACCCACAATTTGAGAGAACGGGCCAAATTTAAGAATATCCATTCGTAGGCCTGAAAACGTTCCGTTAGAGGGAAAAATAACGAACAACCCCTCAAACGTCCTCGTGATCGGTGTCAACACCTCTCAAGGGACCAACGTAGCTTGTAGTAACTGACTACATGACCATGGGACCCACGGTTTTATAGCAAGGGTCAAATTTAAGAATATCCACACTTAGGCCTGAAAACGCGTCGTTAGAGGGAAAAAAGAAAAAGCACCCCCCCAAACCTGTGAGCGGTGCCAATACCTCTTACGGGATTAATGTAGCTCGCAGTAATCGATCGCGTGGCCATGGGACCCCCGATTTGAAAGCACAGGGCCAAATTTTACAATGTCCACACTTAGGCCTGAAAACGTGCAGACAGAGGGTGAAAATAAAATGCACCCCCCAAAAGGCCCCGTGAGAGGAGCCAACTCCTCCCACGGGACCAACGTAGTCTATAGTAACCGATCGCATGGCCACGGGACCCACGGTTTGAAAGCACGGGCCAAATGTTAGAATATCGACACTTAGGCTTGAAAATGTGCTGCCAGGGGGCGTAAACACAAAGCACCCCCAAACGGATCTATTAGCGGTGCCAACACCTCCCACGAGACCAACATATCTTGTACTAGCCGATCGCATGCCCACGGCACCCACGGTTTACGAGCACGAGCCAAATTTCAGAATATCCACACTTAATCCTGAAAACATGTCGTCAAACGGTGAAACCATAAACCACCCCCAAAATGGCCCTGTGAGCGGTGACAACACCTCCCGCAGGACCAACGTATCTCATAGTAGTCGATCGCATTACCACGGGATCCACGATTTGAGAGCACGGGACAAATTTTAGAATATCCACACTTTGTCCTAAAAATGTGCTGTGAAGGGCGAAAACACAAAGCACCCACCAAACAGCCCCGTGAGTAGCATTAATGCCTCTCGTGGGACCAACGTAGCTCATAGTAACAGACCGTGGGGCCACAAGACCCACAGTTTGAGATCACGCGCCAAATTTCATAATATCCACACTTAGGCCTGAAAACATGTCGTCAGAGGGAAAATCTACGAACCACCCAGTAAACGGTCCCACGAGTGGTGCCAACACCTCACAAGAGACCAAAGTAGCTCGTAGTAACTGATCATGTGGCCACGGGACCTACAGTTTGAGAGCACGGGCAAAAGTTCAGAATATCCACACTTAGGACTAAAAATTAGCCGTTAGAGGGCGAAAACACAAAACACGCTCCAAATAGCCTAGTGAGTGGAGCCAACACCTACCACGGGACCAACATAGCTCGTACTAACTAGACACATGGCCATGGGACCCTCAGTTTGAGAGCACAGGCCAAATTTTTGAATATCCACACTTAGGCCCGAAAATGTTCCATCAGAGGGCGAAACCACGAACCACCCCCCAAACGGTCCCGTGAATAGCTCCAACACCTGCCACGGGACTAGCGCAACTCGTAGTAATCGACCGCGTGGCCACGGGACCCACGGTTTCAGAGCACGGGCCAAATTTTTGAATATCCACACTTAGGCCTGAAAACATGCAGTCAGAGGGTGAAAACACAAAGCACCCCCCAAACGTCACCGTGAGAGGCGCCAACACCTCCCACGGGACCAACGTATATCTTAGTTACCGATCGCATGTCCACGAGAACCACGATTTGAGAGAAAGGTCCAAATTTTAGAATATCCACACTTAGGTTTGAAAACGTGCCATCAGAGAGCGAAATCACGAATCACCGATCAAATGGCCTCGTGAGCGGCGCCAACACCTCCCACGAGACCAAAAGTTTCATGTACAAACCTATCGCATGATCACGGGACCCACGATTTGAGAGCATGTGCCAAATTTCTGAATAACTACACTTAGGCATAAAAACATATGGTCAAAGGGCGAAAATACAAAGCACCCCCAAATGGCCCCGTGAGTACCGCCAACACCTCCTAAAGGACCAAGGTAGCTCGTAGTAACCGATCGTATGGCCACAGGACCCACGGTTTGAGAGCACGGACAAAATTTTAGAATATCCACACTTTTCCCTAAAAACGTGCCATCAGAGGGCGAAAACACAAAGCAACCACCAAATAGCCCAGTGAGTGGCGCCAACACCTCCCACGGGAACAACGTTACTCGTAGTAACTAATCACCTGGACACAGGACCCAGGGCTTGAGTTCATGGGCCAAATTTTAAAATATCCACACTTAGGCCTTAAAACGTGCTGTCAGAGGGTGAAAATACAAAGTACCCCCAAATGTCCCCGTGAGCAGTGCCAACACCTCCCACGGGACCAACATAGCTCATAGTAACCGACCGCATGGCCATGGGACACACAATTTGAGAGCATGGGCCAAATTTTAGAATATCCATACTTATGTCGGAAAACGTGCCCTCAGAGGGCGAAAACACAAAGCTCCCCCCAAACACCCCTGTGAGAGGCGACAACACCTCCCACGGGACCAATGTAGCTCGTAGTAACCGACTGTGTGGCCACGGAATTCACGCTTTGAGAGCACATGCAAAATTTCTGAATATCCACACTTAGGCTTGAAAGCGTGCCGTCAGAGGGCGAAACCACACACCCCCCCCCCCCCCAAACGGCCCCTTAAGCATCTGTAACACCTCCCACGGGACCAATGTAGCTCTTAGTAAACGACCACGTGGCCACGGGAACCACAGTTTGAGAGCACCAGCCAAATTTCAGAACATCCACACTTAAGCCTGAAAACGTGCCGCCAGAGGGAGAAAACACAAAGCACCCCCCCAAACGGCCCAGTGAGCATCCCCAACACCTCCCACGAGACCAACGTAGCTGATAGAAAAACACTGCATGGCCCCAGAACCCACGGTTTGAGAGCATGGGCCAAATTTCAGAATATCCACACTTAGGCTTAAAAACGTGTCCTTAGATGTCGAAACCATAAATCACCCCGCAAACGTCCTCGTGAGCATCGCCAACACCTCCTATGGGACAAACTTAGCTCTTAGTAACCGAGTGTGTGGCCACAGGACCCACGGTTTGAGAGCGTGGGCCAAATTTTAGAATATCCACACTGAGGCGTGAAAACTCGCCGGTAGAGGTCGAAAATACAAAGCACTCCCCAAACGGACCCGTGAATAAAATCAACACCTCCCATGGGACCAACGTAGCTCGTAGTAATCGATCGCGTGGCCATGGGACCCACAGTTTGAGAGCATGGGCCAAATTTCAGAATATCCACACTTAGGCCTAAAAACGTGCCGCCAGAGGGTGAAAACATAAAGCACCCCCCAAACGGCCCCGTGAGCAACCGAACACCTCCCATGGGACAAACGTAGCTCGTAGTAACCGATCGCATGGACATGGAACCCACGATTTGAGTGCACGGGGAAAATTTTAGAATATCCACACTAAGGCCTAAAAACGTGCCGTCGGAGGGAGAAAACACAAAGCACCCCCCAAACGGCTCCGTGAGCAGGTCCAACACCTACTATGGGACAAACATAGCTCGTAGTAACTGATTGGGTGGCCACAGGACCCACGAATTGAGAATACTAGTCAAATTTTAGAATATCCATGCTTACGCGTAAAAATGTGCCGTCAGAGGGTGAAAACACAAAGCACCCCCAAATAACCCCGTGAGTGGCGCCAGCACCTCCCACGAGACCAAAGTAGCTAGTAGTAACCGAATACGTGGCTACATGACCCACAATTTGATAGCACGGGCCAAATTTTACAATATCTAAACTTACTCCTGAAAACGTGTCGTCAAAGGGCGAAAACATAAAGCACACCCTAAACAGCCCCATAAGCCGGCCAACACCTCCCACGACACCGACGTAGCTCGTAGTAACCGACCGCATGAGCACGGGACCCATAGTTTGAGAGCACGTGCCAAATTTTAGAATATCCACACTTAGGCCTAAAAATGTACCATCAGAGGACGAAAAACACAAACCACGTCCCAAACGGCCCCATGAGCACTACCAACACCTCCCAAGGGACCTAGGTAGCACGTAGTAACTGATCGTGTGGCCATGGGACCCACGGTTTGAGAGCACGGGAAAAAATTCAGAATATCCACACTTTGGGCAAAAAACGTGCGGTTAGAGGGCCAAAAAACAAAGCACCCCTCAAATAGCCCAGTGAGCGGCGCCAACACCTCTCACGGGACCAACGTTGCTCGTAGTAACCGATCGCGTGACCACAGGACCCAAATCTTGAGTTCACGGGATAAATTTTAGAATATCCACACTTAGGCCTTAAAACGTGCTATCAGAGGGTGAAAACACAAAACACCCTCAAATGTCCCTGTGAGTAGCTCCAACACGTCCCGCGGGACCTATGTTGCTCGTAGTAACTGACCATGTGGCCACGGGACCCACAATTTGAGAGCATGGGCCAAATTTTATAATATCCACACTTAGGCCTAAAGATGTACCATCAGAGGATGAAAACACAAAGCAACCCCCAAACGGCCCCGTGAGCGCTGTTGACACCTCCCAAGGGACCTAGGTAGCGCGTAGTAACTGATTGTGTGTCCATGGGACCCACGTTTTGAGAGCATGGGAAATTTTTTAGAATATCCACACTTCGGCCAAAAAACGTGCCGTTAGAGGGAGAAAACACAAAGCACCCCCTAAATAGCCCAGTGAGCGGTGCCAACACCTCTCACGGGACCAACGTTGCTCGTAGTAACCGACCACGTGGCCACAGGACCCAAAGCTTGAGTTCATGGGCTAAATTTCAAAATATCCACACTTAGGCCTTAAAACGTGCTGTCAGAGGGTGAAAACACAAAGCACCCTCAAATGTCCTCGTGAGTAGAGCCAACACCTCACGCGGGACCTACGTTGCTCGTAGTAACCGACCACGTGGCCACGGGACCCACAATTTGAGATAATGGGAAAATTTTAGAATATCCACACTTAGGCCAAAAACATGCCGTCAGAGGGTGAAAACACAAAGCACCCCCCAAACGTACATGTAAGAGGTGCCAACACTTCGCACAGGACCAACATAGCTCGTAGTAACCGACCACGTGCTTACAAATCCATGGTTTGAGAGCATGGAAAAAATTTCCAAATATCCACACTTAGGTCTGGAAACGTGCCGTCAGAGGGAGAAACCACAAACCACCCCCCAAACGGCCCCGTGAACGGTGCCAACACCTCCCACGAGACCAAAGTAGCATGTAGTAACCGACTGCATGACCACAGGACCCACGATTTGAGAGCAAGGGTCAAATTTAAAAAAAAATTACACTTAGGCATGAAAACGTACCGTCAGAGGGAGAACACACAAAGCATGCCCCAAACAGCACCATGAGTGTCGCCAACACCTTCCATGGGACCAACGTAGCTCGTAGTAATCGACCGCATGTCCACGAGATCCACGCTTTGAGAGCCCAGCCAAAATTTCTGAATATCCACACTTAGGCTTGAAACTGTGCCGTCAGAAGGGGAAACCACAAACCACCTCCCAAACGGCCCCGTGAGCATCGTCAACACTTACCATGGCACAAATGTAGCTCGTAGTAACTGACTGCGTGGCCACGGGACTTACGATTTGAGAGCATGGGAAAAATTTCAGAATATCCACACTAAGGAGTGAAAATGTGCCATCAGAGGGCGAAAACACAAAGCACGCCCCAAACGGCCCTGTGAGGAGCACTAACACCTCCCACGATACTAATATAGCTCATAGTAACCGACCGCGTGGCCACGAGAACCACAGTTTGAGAGCACATGCCAAATTTTAGAATATCTACACTTAGGCCTGAAAAAAATGTGTTGTCTGAGGGAGAAAACACAAAGCACTCCCCAAACGGCCCCGTGAGCAGCCCCAACACCTCCCACAGGACAAACGTAGCTCGTAGAAACCGACCGTGTGGTCACAGAACCCACGGTTTGAGAGCACGGGAAAAATTTCAGAATATCCACACTTATGCCTCAAAATGTGCCGACAGAGGGCGAAACCACAAACCACCCCTCAAACGGCCCTGTGAGCATTGCCAACACCTCACAGGGGACCAACGTAGCTCGTAGTAACCGACTGCATGACCACATGACCCACGGTTTGAGAGCATGGGCCAAATTTCAGAATATCAACACTTAGGCATGAAAACGTGCCGTCAGAGGTTGAAAACACAAAGCACCCCCCAAACGGCCTCCTGAGCAGCACCAACACCTCCCACGGGACTAACGTAGCTCGTAGCAACTAATCGCGTGGCTACGGGACCCACAATTTGAGAGCACGAGCCAAATTTAAGAATATCTACACTTAGGCCTGAAAACGTGCCGTCAAAGAGCGAAACCACGAACCACCCCCCAAACGTCCCTGTGAATGGTGGCAACACCTCCTGTGGGACCAACATATATAGCTCGTAGTAGCCAACTACATTAGCACAGGACCCACGGTTTGAGAGCACGGGCCAAATTTAAGAATATCCACACTCAGGCCTGAAAATGTGCCATGAGAGGGCGAAAACTCAAAGCACCAACCAAACGGCCTTGTGAGTAGTACTAACACCTCCAATTGGACCAACGTAGCTCGTAGTAATAGATCACGGGGCCACGAGACCCATAATTTGAGAGCACGGGCCAAATTTCATAATATCCACACTTAGGCCTGAAAACATGTCGTCAGAGGAAAAAAACATGAACCACCCAGCAAATGGCCCCGTGAGTGGCGCCAACACTTCCCTCGAGACCAAAGTAGCTTGTAGTAATTGATCGTGTGGCCACGAGACCCACAGTTTGAGAGAACGGGTAAAATTTCAGAATATCCACACTTTGGCATAAAAACGTGCCGTCAGAGGGCGAAAACACAAAGCATCATCAAAACAGCCTAGTGAACGAAGTCAACACCTCCCACGGGACCAACGTAGCTCATTGTAACTAACCACGTGGCCACGGAACCCACAGTTTGAGAGCACGGGCCAAATTTTTGAATATGCACACTTAGGCCTAAAAACGTTCTGTTAGAGGGCGAAACCACGAACCACCCACTAAACAGTCCCGTGAGTAGTGCTAACACCTGCCACGGGATCAACGTAGCTCGTAATAATTGATCGTGTGGCCACGAGATCCACGGCTTGAGAGCACAAGCCAAATTTCTGAATATCCATACTTAGGCCTACAAACGTGCCGTCAGAGGGAGAAAACACAAAGCACCCCCCAAACGTCCCTGTGAGAGGTGCCAAAACCTCCCACGGGACCAACTACCTCGTAGTAACCGACCGCATGGCCACAGGACCCAGGGTTTGAGAGCACGGGCCAAATTTCATAATATCCACACTTAGGCTTGAAAGCGTGCCGTTAGAGGGTGAAAACGTAAAGCACCCCCAAATGTCCCTGTGAGTGGTGCCAACTTCTCCCATGGGACTAACATAGCTCGTACTAACCGACCTCATGGTCACGAGACCCACGATTTGAGAGCACGGGCCAAATTTTAGAATATCCAATCTTAGGCTAAAAATGTGCCGTTAGAGGGAGAAACCACGAACCACCGATCAAACGGCCTCGTGAGCGGTGCCAACACCTACCACGAGACCAGAGTAGCATGTAAATACCAATCGCGTGATCACGGGTCCCACGGTTTGAGAGAACGTGCCTAATTTCTGAATATCCAAACTTAGGCCTATGAAACGTACCATCAGAGGGAAAAAACACAAAGCATGCCCCAAACGGCCTCATGAGTGTCACCAACACCTCCCAAGGGACTAAAGCATCTCGTAGTAACCGATCGTGTGGCCACGGGACCCACGATTTGAGAGCATGGGTCAAATTTCAGAATATCCTCACTTAGGCCAGAAAACGTGCCGTCAGAGGGCGAAAACACAAAGCACCCACAAAACGTCCCTGTAAGAGGCGCCAACACCTCCCATGGGACCAACGTAGCTCGTAGTAATTGAATGTATGGCCACGGGATCAACTCTTTAAGAGCACGGGAAAAATTTTCGAATATCAACACTTAGGCTTGAAAAGTGCCGTCAGAGAGCGAAGCTCAAACCACCCCCTAACGGTCCCGTGAGCATCGGTAACACCTCCCACGGGACAAACATAGCTTGTAGTAACCGACCGCATGACCACAGGAACCACAGTTTGAGAGCACAAGCCAAATTTCAGAATATCCACACTTAGAACTGAAAACGTGTCGTCAGAGGGCGAAAACACAAAGCACCCCCCAAACGACCCCGTGAGCAGCCCCAACGTCTCCCATGGGACCAACGTAGCTCATAGAAATCGATCGTGTGGCTGTAAAACCCACGGTTTGATAGTACAAGACAAATTTTAGAATATCCACACCTAGGCCTTAAAACGTGCCGTCAGAGGGAGTAACCACAAACCACCCCCCAAACGGCCTCGTGATCATCACCAACACCTCTCATGGGACCAACGTAGCTCATAGTAACCGACTGTGTGGCCACAAGACCCACGGTTTGAGAGCATGGGCCATATTCAGAATATCCACACTTAGGCATGAAAACGTGCCATTAGAGGGTGAAAACACAAAGCACCCCCCAAACGGCCTCGTGAGCAGCACCAACACCTCCCACGGGACCAACGTAGCTCATAGTAACTGATTGCGCGGCCACAGGACCCATAATTTGGGAGTATGGGCCAAATTTCAGATTATTTACACTTAGCCCTGAAAATGTGCCGTTAGAGGGTGAGAACACAAAGAACCCCCAAACGGCCCCGTGAGAAACCCCAATACCTCTCACGGAACCAACTGAGCTCATAGTAACCGACCGCGTGGCCATGGAACCCACGATTTGAGTGCACGGGCCAAATTTTAGAATATCCACACATAGGCTTAAAAATGTACCCTAAGGGGGAGAAAACACAAAACACCCCCGAAATGGCTCCGTGAGCAGGGCCAACACTTACAATGGGACAAACATAGCTCGTAGTAATCGATCGCGTGGCCACAGGATCCACGGATTGAGAATACAAGTCGAATTTCAGAATATCCACGCTTATACCTAAAAATGTGCTGATAGAGGGCGAAACACAAAGCACCCCAAAATAGCCCTACGTGCGGTTCCAACACCTCTCACAGGACCAAGTAGCTAGTAGTAACCGACTACATGGCTGCGGGACCCACTGTTTGAGAGCACGGGCCAAATTTTAGAATATCCAAACTTACGCTTGAAAATGTGCCGTCAGGGGCGAAAACACAAAACACCCCTTAAACGGCCCGTAAGCAGGTTAACACCTCCCATGGGACCAACGTAGCTCGTAGTAATCGACCACGTGACCACGGAACCCACAGTTTGAGAGCATGAGCCAAATTTTAGAATATCCACACTTAGGCGTAAAAATGTGCCGTCAGAGGGAAAAAACACAAAGCAAACCTCAAACGGACCCTTAAGCGGTGCCAACACCTTCCACGGGACCAACGTAGCTACTATTAACTGATCGTGTGGTCGCAGGACCCAAAATTTGAGAGAGCGGGCCAAATTTAAGAATATCCACTCTTAGGCCTGAAAACATTCCGTAAGAGGGAGAAACCATGAACCACCCCTCAGACGGCCGTGTGACCCACGCCAACACCTCTTAAGGGACCAACGTAGCTTATAGTAACCGACTGCATGGCCACAGGACCCACGGTTTGATAACACAGACCAAATTTAAGATTATCCACACTTAGGTCTGAAAACATGTCGTTAGAGGGAAAAACACAAATAACCCCCCAAATGGTGCTGTGAGCGGTGCCAACACCTCCCACGCAACTAACGCAACTCGTAGTAACCGACCGCGTGGCCATGAGACCCACGATTTGAAAGCACGAGCCAAATTTTAGAATATTCACACTTAGGCCTTAAAACGTGCCGTCAGAGGGTAAAGCCCCAACAGCACCGTGAGCAGTGCTAACACCTCCCATGTGACCAACGTATCTTGTAGTAACCGACCGTGTGACCACTGGACCCACGATTTGAGAGCACGTGCCAAATTTTAGAATATTCACACTTAGACTTGAAAACGTGCCATCATAGGGAGAAACAACGAACAACCCCTCAAACGGCCCTGTGAGCAGCACCAATACCACTTAAGGGACAAATGTAGCTCGTAGTAACCGACTGCATGGACAGGAGACCCACAGTTTGATAGCACGGGCCAAATTTAAGAATATCCACACTTAGGCCTGAAAACATGCCATAAGAGGGAGAAAACACAAAGCATCCCCCAAACATCCCCGTGAGAGGTACCAACACCTCCCACGGGACAAACGTAGCTTTTAGTAACCGACCGCATGGCCACAGGATCCACAGTTTGAAAGCACGGGCCAAATTTTAAAATTTCTACACTTAGGCCTGAAAACATGCTGTTGGAGGGTGAAAATACAAAGCACCCCCCAAACGGCCTTGTGAGCGGTGCCAACACGTCCCACGAGACCAATGTTTGTTGTAGCAACTGATCGCGTGGCCACGGGACCCATATTTTGAGAGCACGAGCCAAATTTTAGAATATCCATACTTAGGCCTGAAAATGTGCCGTCAAAGGGCGAAACCACGAACCACCCTCAAACGACCCCGTGAATGGAGCCAACACCTCCCGCGAAACCAACGTAGCTCATATTAATCGACTATATTACCACAGGACCCACGATTTGAGAGCACGAGCCAAATTTCAGAATATCCACACTTAGGCCTGAAAACGTGTCGTGAGTGGGCGAAAACACAAAGCACCCACCAAACGGCTCCGTGAGCGATGCCAACAAATCCCTCGAGACCAAAGTAACTCGTAGTAATCGATTGTGTGGATACGGGACCCACGGTTTGAGAGCACGGGTAAAATATCAAAGTGTCCAGGAGGGTGAAACCACAAAGAACCCTCCAAACAGCCCAGTGAGCGGCGCCAATAGCTCTCACGGGACCAATGTAGCTCATAGTAACTTACCACATGGCCACGAGATCCACGGTTTGAGAACATGGGCCAAATATCTGAATATCCACACTTAGGCGTGAAAACGTTCCATCAGAGGGAGAAATCACGAACCACCCCCCAAACAGTTCCGTGAGTAGTGACAACACCTACCACGGGACCAGCGTAACTCATAGTAACCGATCATGTGTCCACGAGATCCACCATTTGAGAGCACGGGCTAAATTTCTGAATATACACACTTAGGCCTGAAAACATGCCGTCAGAGGGCGAAACCGCGAACCACCCATCAAACATCCCATGAGTGGTGCCAACACCTCCCAAGGGACCATCGTTTCTTGTTGTAACCGATCGTATGGCCACGGGACCCAGGGTTTGATAGCAGGGGCTAAATTTCATAATATCCACACTTAGGCCTGAAAACGTGCCGTGAGAGGGAGAAAACACAAAACACACCCCAAATAGCCGTATGAGTGGTGCCAACACCTCCCACGGGACTAACATAGCTCGTAGTAACCGCTCATGTGGTCACAGGACCCACAATTAGAGAGCACGGGCCAAATTTCAGAATATCCACACTTAGATCAAAAAACGTGCTGTCAGAGGGCGAAAACATAGAGCACCCCTCAAACGTCCCCGTGAGAGGCGCCAACACCTCCCACGGGACCAACATAACTCTTAGTAACCGACCGCGTGGCCACGAGACCCCGATTTTAGAGCAAGGTCCAAATTTCTGAATATCCACACTTAGGCATGAAAACATGCTCTCAAAGGGCGAAATCACGAACCACCGACCAAACGGACTTATGAGCGGTGTCAACACCTCCCACAAGACCAAAGTAACATGTAAAACCTATCGCTTGACCACGGGACCCACAGTTTGAGAGCACGAACCAAATTTCTGAATATCCACACATAGGCCTAAAAACGTACCGTCAGAGGGAGAAAACACAAATAACGCCCCAAACGGCCCCGTGAGCATTTCCAACACCTCCCAAGGGACCAAAGTAGCTCATAGTAACTGACCACGTGGGAACGAGACCCACAGTTTGAGAGAACGAGAATTTTTTTTGAATATCCACACTTAGTGCTGAAAACGTTTGGTCAGAAGGCGAAACCACTAACCGCCCACCAAACGGTCACGTGAGAAGCGCCAACACCTTCCACGAGACAAGCGTAGCTCATTGTAACAGGTCGTATGGCAATGGGAGCCACTGTTTGATAGCACGGGCCAAATTTAAGAATATCCACACTTTAGCCTGAAAACGTGTCTTTAGAGGGAGAAAACACAAAGAACCCCCTAATATCCATGTGAGCGGCACCAACACCTCCCACGGGACCAATGTCGCTCGTAGGAACCGACCGCATGGCCACGGGATGCACGGTTTAAGAGCACGGGCCAAATTTTAGGATATCCATTCTTAGGACAAAAATGTGCCGTCAGAGTGCGAAACCACGAACCACCCCGCAAACTTCCCCATGAGTGGCGCCAAAACCTCCCATGTGACTAACATATCTCGTAGAAACTGATCGTGTGGCCACGGGATCCACGAATTGAGAGCATGGTCGAAATTTTAGAATATCCACACTTAGGCTTGAAAATGTGCCGTGAGAGGGCGAAAGCACAAAGCACCCCAAAACGGCCCCGTGAGCAGTGCTAACACCTCCCACGGGACCAACGTAGCCTCAGTAACTAATCGCATGGCCATGGGACCCACAATTTGAGAGCACATGCCAAATTTCAGAATATCCACATTAGGCATGGAAATGTGCCGTCAGAAGGAAAAAAACACAAAGCACAACCCAAATGGCCCCGTCAGTAGTGCCATCACCTCCCACGAGACCAACGTAGCTCGTAACAACCGATCCCGTGGCCACGGGATCCACGGTTTGAGAGCATGAGCCAAATTTCATAATGTCCACACTTAGGCTTGAAAACGTGCCATCAGAGGGAGAAACCACGAAGTTACTGATCGCGTGACCATGGGATCCACGATTTGAGAGCACGGATCAAATTTGAGAATATCCACACTTAGGTCTGAAAACGTGTCGTCGGAGGGCGAAAACACAAAGCACCCCAAAAATGTCCCCGTGAAAGGAGCCAATATCTCCCATGGGACCAATATAGCTCGTAGTAACCGACCGCATGGCCACGACACCCATGATTTGAGAGCATGGGCTAAATTTGAGAATTCCACACTTAGGCCTGAAAATGTGCTGTCAGAGGGCAAAACCACAAACCACCCCCCAAATGGCCCTCTGAGCATCTCCAACATCTCCCACAGGACCAACGTAGCTCATAGTAACTGAGTGTATGGCCATGGGAAAGCACGAGCCAATCTTCAGAATATCCCCACTTAGGCGTGAAAATGTGCCGTCAGAGGGCGAAAACACAAAGCACCCCCTAAATAGCCTCCTGAGCAGCACCAACACCTCCCACGGGACCAACGTAGCCCGTAGTAACTGATCGCATGGCCACAAGAGCCACGGTTTGAGAGCATGGGCCAAATTTTAGAATATTCACACTTAGAGTTAAAAACGTGTCGTTAACGGGTGAAAACACAAAGCACCCCCTAAACAGCCCCGTGAGCGATACGAACACCTCCCATGGGACCAACGTAGCTCTTAGTAACCAATCGCATGACCACGGGACCAACGATTTGAGAGCACGTGCCAAATTTCATAATATCCCCACTTAGGCCTGAAAATGTGTCGTCAGAGGGCGAAAACACAAAGCACGCCCCAAACGCCCCTTTGAGCGGCGCCAACACATCCCACAGGACCAATATAGCTCGTAGTAACCGACCGCATAGCCACCGGACCCACGTTTCGAAAGCATGGGCTAAATTTAAAAATATCCATGCTTGGGCCAAAAAACGTGCCGTCAGAGTGCGAAACCACGAACCACCCCCTAAACGGCCCTGTGAGTGGCGCCAACACCTCCCACGAGACCAACGTAGCTCGTAGTCATTGACCGCGTGGCCACGAAACCCACGGTTTGATAGCACGGTCCAAATTTCAGAATATCCACACTTACGCCTAAAAACGAGCCGTCAGAGAGTGAAACCACGAACCACCCCCTAAACGGTCCCGTGCATGTTTCCAACACCTCCAATGGGACCTGTGTATATTGTAGTAACTGACCGCATGGCCACGGGACCCATGGTTTGAGAGCACGGGCCAAATTTCAGAATATCCACACTTAGGCCTGAAAACGTGCCGTCAGAGGGCGAAAACACAAAGCACCCCCCAAACGACCCCGTGAGCAGCCCCAACGTCTCCCATGGGACCAACGTAGCTCATAGAAATCGATCGTGTGGCCGTAAAACCCACGGTTTGATAGTACAAGACAAATTTTAGAATATCCAAACCTAGGCCTTAAAACGTGCCGTCAGAGGGAGTAACCAAAAACCACCCCCCAAACGGCCTCGTGATCATCGCCAACACCTCTCATGGGACCAACGTAGCTCATAGTAACCGACTGTGTGGCCACAAGACCCACAGTTTGAGAGCATGGGCCAAATTTCAGAATATCCACACTTAGGCATGAAAACGTGCCATTAGAGGGTGAAAACACAAAGCACCCCCCCAAACAGCCTCGTGAGCAGCACCAACACCTCCCACGGGACCAACGTAGCTCATAGTAACTGATTGCGCGGCCACGGGACCCATAATTTGGGAGTATGGGCCAAATTTTAGATTATTTACACTTAGCCCTGAAAACGTGCCGTTAGAGGGTGAGAACATAAAGAACCCCCCAAACGGCCCCGTGAGAAACCCCAATACCTCTCACGGAACCAACTTAGCTCATAGTAACCGACCGCGTGGCCATGGAACCCACGATTTGAGTGCACGGGCCAAATTTCAGAATATCCACACATAGGCTTAAAAACGTGCCCTAAGAGGGAGAAAACACAAAACACCCCCGAAATGGCTCCGTGAGCAGGGCCAACACTTACAATGGGACAAACATAGCTCGTAGTAATCGATCGCGTGGCCACAGGACCCATGGATTGAGAATACAAGTCAAATTTCAGAATATCCACGCATATACCTAAAAACGTGCTAATAGAGGGCGAAAACACAAAGCACCCCAAAATAGCCCTGCGTGCGGTGCCAACACCTCCCACAGGACCAAGTAGCTAGTAGTAACCGACTACATGGCTACGGGACCCACTGTTTGAGAGCACGGGCCAAATTTTAGAATATCCAAACTTACGCTTGAAAATGTGCCGTCAGGGGCGAAAACACAAAACACCCCTTAGACGGCCCGTAAGCAGGCTAACACCTCCCATGGGACCAACGTAGCTCGTAGTAATCGACCACGTGACCACGGAACCCACAGTTTGAGAGCATGAGCCAAATTTTAGAATATCCACACTTAGGCGTAAAAATGTGCAGTCAGAGGGAAAAAACACAAAGCAAACCCCAAACGGACCCTTGAGCGGTGCCAACACCTTCCACGGGACCCACCAAACGGCTCGGTGAGTGGAGCCAATACCTCCCATGGGACCAACGTAGGTCGTAGTAATTGATCGCATGGCCACGGGACCCACGGTTTATAAGCACGATCCAAATTTCAAAATATCCACACATAGGCCTGAGAACGTGTTGCCAAAGGGAGAAAACACCAAGCACCCACCAAACGGCCCCGTGAGTAGTCCTGGCAATTCGGGTTGCCGTGTCGTGTTCAGGTCGTATCGAGACCTGATATTTCTAGATATACTGTTGACACGAACACGACCCGTTTAAGTAATCGTGTCATTGTACCTGACTCGAACACGAACCTGTTTATATATAGGTTACACGACACGACCCGTCTAACCCGTTTAATAAACAGGTCGTGTCCAACCCACTAAACACGACACGACACGACCCGTCTAACCTATTTAATAAATAGGTCGTGTCCAACCCGCTAACACGACACGACCCGCTTAACCTGCTTAATAAATAGGTCATCTGCAAGGGGAACCTGTTTACATGATCCACAATGACCTGTTTATGAGATTAAATAATTTTCACTATTTATTTCCAAACACAATTTAACAAATAAAGATCACAACATTAATCAAAAAAATAATTGTCAAATCTAATAAACATAACATAATAATACCAACAACATTTAGTCATTATCCAAATAACATCATCCAACAAAGTCTAATCCATTATCTATTACAATCATTCAAAATTTCAAGTTCAAATTACAATTTGTAAATCTTCAACCAAATTGCAAAAAGATGTCATGCTCCACTCTATCCAAAAGCTAGTTTCCTTCCATACCTACGAACAAAAAAAGTAATGAGTACAACGAACAATAACATTAAAAAAACAAATAGGATACTTAATTAAACTATATATTAATATGCAATATTTACCTCATCTGCAATTGATTGATGCTTTTTTGAAACCGATCTCATTTTTTCACCCCAAGTGCTATACAAAAATATACAATATCAAAATATATAACTCATAAGTACACAATAACTTATCACATGAATTTAACATAACAATTTGCTCACCGAAAATAGAGGTCGAGCATTGAGCATCAGATGATTGACTTTCTTCTTTGTTAATATCCAAATTCAAGATATCCTCGGTGAGATCGTCAATTTGAGCTTGTGCCGCTTCTACATTCATAATTATTAAGTATATCAAAAGTTGTAATGATAAAACAACTAGAACAATTGTATTATAATTTATATTAACCATTAATAATTACCAATAGCACCAAAAAGCCAATCTTTTGTGCAAAGCAACGCCTCGGCCACCTCCGGTTTCAATGAACTTCTATATTGATCAATTATCCTCCCACCCATGCTAAAGGCCGAATCTGAAGCCACAGTTGATATAGGAATGCTCAATACATCTCTTTCCATTGATGCGAGTTGGGGATACCTAAATTGATTTGCTTTCCAAAATGCCAAAATGTCCAAATTGGTACTCCTTTCAATCCTTGGTTCGTCCAAATAAAGTTCAAGTTGTGACTTTTGAGAACAAGAACTAAATTCCGCACTTTCAAAATCATCAAACTCCTACAAAATAAGATGAAAAAAAATATAAATATGAATTAAAAAAAACTAAATTTGAAGTCAATAGAACTTAACAAATGTACTTAATATTTACCTTCAAAACATCACGTGTATCATCCATGGTAAATGAATCATGATTAAAGTTATCACCCGTTTTATTTGGTGCCGAGGTAAAAGGAATCTTAACATCATATTCACCAAAGAGGATGAACAAATTTTCTCGTACTTCCGCAAATTCAAGTGAAGCCATCCCATACACTTTCTTGTAGCAAAAATCCACAAAATGAATTTTGTACCGAGGATCTAATATCACCGCTATAGCTAATATCATGCTAAAATCTGTCCAATACTTCTCAAACTTTGCATACATCATCATGGCCATGTTTTGTAAGTATGGATCACTACTTTCCATGTGTTTCTTTAAGGTCAAATGCGCCATAAACACTAAAGGGAAGTACAAGTTTGCAGTAGGATATTTCGTGCCAGAGAAAATACAAGTTAAACTATAAAAAACACTTAGGAACTTGCATATTTTCTCAATCTCCGCCCACTCACTCTCCGAAGGACAATGCTTATAATTAGAATCACTTAATTCCAAATGGGAAAACACATCACGAAAAAAAGTGCACTCTCAAGCATTATAAATGTGGAATTCCATCTCGTGGGAACATCTTGTCTTAAACCTCTTTTAACATCAAGTGACAACAATTTCGCGCATTCAACAAAGCTTACTTTCCTCGCTTGTGAGACCTTAATGTACTTGCAACTTTCACGAATTTTTTGCACACCCACATCAATTTCTTTTAAACCATCTTGAACTATCAAATTGAGGATGTGTGCACAACATCTAATATGAAAGAAGTCACCATTGCATAGAAGTGATTTCCTAGCATTCAATTGTGTACGACACATACTAACAAATGTATCATTTGATGAAGCGTTATCAAGGGTCACGGAAAATAATTTTTTTTCTATCCCCCAATCCCTTAAAAAGGAGAAAATTTTATCACACAAAGAAATACCATTATGGGGCGGAGCCATGTATGAAAAATTTAAAACCCTTTTTTGTAACACCCAATCCTTGTCAATAAAATGTATCGTGACACATATGTACCCATCTGTTATAACTGATGACCACAAATCAGAAGTTAAACACACTCTACCGGGAGCTACATCCAGCATTCTCTTAATATTGACCTTCTCTCTATGAAACATTTTCAAAACATCTGCTTTTGCGGTGTTACGGGATATGAGTGGTGTATCCTCACGTAGATAAGAGAAAATTGCTCTTATACCCTTGTATTCAACAAATGAAAAAGGTAAATCATGCATTATGATTGAGGCAATTAACATCTCCCTAAATAATTCGGGACTAAATTTTGGGGCACCCAAAGATATTGAATCATAACCAATTTGTTGTTGAACAATTAATTTCCCAATATCACGTGTAGTAATTTTTTGACATCTATTCTTATGTCGCGATAAATTACCGGTTCCGTACCTGCTATCGCAAATGAAGACGGACCCACATTTATTACACTTACATCTTTGCTTGCCATCAACGCCATTTTGTTTGAGAATTTCAAAGAATGGCCACACGTTAGAAGTGCATCGTCTTTTGCGCTTTCCACCCTTAATTTGGCTTTTAGCAGATTCTTTATTCAGATCCACAACATCATCGTCCTCCTCCTCATCCATTATTTCATCAACATCAATAGAATTGTCAACTAAATTAACATCAACTCCATCAGATTCCATCTGCAAAGAATAAAATAAAATGAATTTGTATGTCCTGTCATAAAATGAGTGTGTATGTTCTGTCAAAAAACTAAAATGGAATCTGAAGTGAATGTGTAGAAAAATTGAACTTAGATGTGTACAAAATGGAATCTGAAATCACTGTGCTGAAAAAAAAAATCAATACCAGAAATCAATAACATAAATCTAATTAACTGCTGAAAAAAAAAATCAGTACCTGAAAAAAAATCAGTACCCGAAAAAAATCAGTATCTGAAATCAATGAGGTGTGTTCAGTGTGTGCGTATGTGTTTAGTGTGTGCGTGTGTGTGTTCAGTGTAATGTGTGTGTGCGTGTGTTCAGTGTTCTGTGTGTGTGTGCGTGTGTGTGTTCTGTGTGTGTGCGTGAGATATGTGTGTGTTCTGTGTGTGTGCGTGTGTGTGTGCATGAGTATTGTGTGCTACGTGTGCGGTGGCCGGAGGGAGAATTACCTGTGTGCGGTGGCCGGTGATCTGTTAAATCGAAGAGATGGCGAGAGAGAAGAAGAGGTGACGAGGGTGGGCGGCGGTCTGTTAAATCGAAGAGATGGCGAGAGAGAAGAAGAGGTGACGAGGGTGGGCTGACGAGAGAGAAGAGAAGAGATGTGGGCGGTATTTTTTTTTCTTTCTTAAGTTAGGTTTTCAATTAGGTTTTTCAATTAGCCCCTTTGATTTTTCATTTTTCTGACCGTTAGATTAAAAAATCAACGGTTTATAATTATTCGTGTCTAAATAGGTTAATAGGTTTTTTGACCCGAAAGTGACCCGAAATCAACCCGAAAAATAAACGTGTCAATTGCGGGTTAGGCGGGTTGACCCGAAACACGACCTGTTTAATAAACGGGTTAAGCGGGTCTGACCCGATTTTGACCCGGACCTATTAAGCCATGACCTGACCTGCAAAAATCGTGTCGAGTTCGAGTCGGGTTTTCGGGTCGTGTCAAAAATTATCACCCCTACCCGTGAGAGGCACTGACACCTCCCATCGGACTTGCATAGCTTGTAGTAACCGATGCACGGGACAAATTTTAGAATATCCATACTTAGGCCTGAAAACATGCCGTGAGAGGGCGAAAACACAAAACACCCCCCTAAACAGCCCTATGAGTGGTGCTAAGTCTTGAAAACGTGTTGTCAAGGGGCGAAAACACAAAGCACCCACCAAATGGCCCCGTGAGCGGTGCCAATACCTCTCGTGGGACTAACGTAGCTCGTAGTAACTGACTGCATGGCCACGTGACCCATGGTTTTAGAGCACAAGCCAAATATAAGAATATCCACACTTAAGCCTAAAAACGCGTCGTCAGATGACAAAACTTCGAACCATCCCTAAATGGCCCCGTGAGTGGCGTCAACACCTCCCTCAAGACCAATGTAACTCGTAGTAAATGACTGCGTGGCAATGGGACTCACAATTTTTCAGAGCACATTCCAAATTTCAAAATATCCACACTTAAGCATGAAAACGTGTCGTGAGAGAATGAAAACACAAAGCACCACCCAAACGGCCTCGTGAGCGGCACCAACACCTCCCATGAGACCAAAGTAGCTTGTAGTAACCGACGATAGGGTCACGGGACCCACAGTTTGAGAGCACGAGCCAAATTTCAGAATATCCACAATTAGGCCTGAAAACATGCCGTTAGAGGTCGAAACCATGAACCAACAACCAAACAGCCCCGTGAGTGGCGCCACCACCTCCCTCGAGACCAAAGTATCTCGTAGTAACTGACTGCATTGCCATGGACCCACGGTTTGAGAGCTAGAGAAAAATTTCTAAATATCCACACTTTGGCCTAAAAACGTGCCGTCAGAGGGTGAAAACACAAAGCACCCCCCAAACAGTCCAGTGAGAAGCACCAACACCTCACACGGGACCAACGTAGCTCATAGTAACTAATCACGTGGCCACGGGACCCACAGTTTAAGAGCACGAACTAAATTTCAGAATATCCACACTTAGGCCTGAAAACGTGTCGTCAGAGGGCGAAACCATGAACCACCCCCCAAACGGTCTCGTGAGTGGTGCCAACACCTTCCACGGGACTAACATAGCTTGTAGTAACCGACCTCATGGCCATGGGACCCATGATTTGAGAGCACGAGCCAAATTTCAGAATATCCACACTTAGGCCTGACAACGTGCCGTCAAAGAGAGAAAACACAAAGCATCACCCTAACGGTCTTGTGAGGGGGGCCAACACCTCCCACTGGACCAACATAGCTCGTAGTAACTGACCGCATGGCCATGGGACCCATGGTTTATGGGCACAGACCAAAATTCAGATTATCCACACTTAGGCCTAAAAACGTGCCGTTAGAGGGCGAAATCACGAAACACCGCCCAAACAGCCCCGTGAGTAATGCCAACACCTCCTATGGGACCAACGTAGCTCGTAGTTACCGATCATGTGGCCACGGGACCCATGGCTTGAGAGAAAGATCCAAAGTATCACTGTGCTCTTAAACCGGGAGTCTGTAGACCACGCGGGCTTTTATATTTTATTCTTTAGCATTATGGTTGTGCGAGGATTACAGTACGCAGGTTTTAGAATGTCCACAAAAAAAAAATTCTTCCCAATTGTTTTTTAAATATATTTATACATGGTCACGGATATATTCTGTGACCATGTCCCTGTTTTTTTTATTACGCATGAATGGGGTCACAGCTCTGGGCCATGACTAACCTGATTACATGAAAAGTATGGGTCACGGACTTAGATCGTGACAACATTTATGACCATTTTAATAAGTCGAAGATGGGGTCACGGATTTGAGCGGTGACCCTATCCGTGACTATTCGAGTAAATTGAACATTGGGTCATGACCTTAGGCCATGACCAGGTATGAGATGGGGTCACGATTGGTATCCATGATGACAGTTCTTGACCCAATTAATCCATGACCAGTACAGTGGTCAGGGATATGGGTTGTGACCATCGTTTATGGTCAAGCCCGATTTGGTTACGGACCAAATTACCGACCCATATCTAATGGTCAGGGATAAAATCCGTGACCATTCGCCCAGTTTGGTCTAGTGGTGTGTGAGTGCTCGTGGTGGACATACTAGTAGAAATTTTGATGGGGCGAATACAACGTTAACTATGCTAGTTGCCCGATGATAGAGATAAGCTTACCTTGGCCCTTTTACCCCGATCCTATGGGCGACGAACCTATATCTTGAGTGAGGGTAAATGAGGGAGTTGTATCTTATATCCTTGAGTATAGAGGTCATGCGATAGATGAAAATGCGTAGTGATTATTTGTTGCTAATGGTTTGAGGTTGTAGGGTTGGGACGACTAAAACTATACCTAGTATGTCTGAGTGCTTCCCTAAGGCAATGTGGATAGGCTTTTGTACTTTTATGTGAGGGCTTGTATATAGACCATCTATATGGATGTGGGTGGGGACGATATCGCTTCGATATTGGACTTATGTGACTCTACTTCCTTTACTACGATTATACACGTGATGTATATTTGGGTTATAAGATTATGGAACCATGTTAATTATAAACAATCGAGAAAGAGTTATGATTATATATCATTGGGTTCACTTGGGTTTGGGATTAGATCCGCATTATTATTATTATTATTATTGTAGCCCAATTTTAGTTAAATTGTTACTATTTATAGAGTTGATAGGCTTTATCCCATTTGTGGCATTTGTTTTAAGGTCCTATATAGCAACAACCGCTACAACCCTGGCCTTTTCCACTCATTCTCAGTTACATCTTTCATCTATATGATGTAGGCGTTGAGCCTGCATGCTCATACTTATTTATTGCATTTACTTTCTTGTAGTCCATGTCAACTATTTGTATTGTGATTTATTATGTTAGAGTCTATTTATATTATGAGTCAGATATTATTCGTATTGCAGAGACAATTATTGTATTATAGTGATGGAGTATTATTTGTTATGAGATTGGTATCATAAATTCATTTGGTTTATTCATGTATTACCGTTATCTCTTTTTTTTGTTATAGTTTATTTTAATCATGGTTAGAATAATACAAATTATTTTAGATTCTTGTATTATTTATATTTAAACTGATCAGTCTATTTATTAATTTTACGGAGTGTTATATGTAGTTAACATTTAATATGTCTACTAGAAAATATCCCTTTTGTCATGAAAATAGAAAAGGATAAACAAATTGAAGAAGATATGAAAAAATAATAATGTCTCTTAATAAGTGTTGATACCAAAATTTACAACCCTACGTGGACCAATTATAAGCTAGCACGTGTCATCCAATGTGGCACAGATCCAAGTCAGCATGATAGAAAAGCTCGACCAACAAGGAAGCCCGATCAACTGGGAAGTCCGACCAACAGCCGAAAATCCAATCTGTTCAGCCAACCAAACGCAGGCAGTCTTATAGCCTTTATTACCAATGAAGTGACAGTATTCATATATTTAATTCTCATTATGTATTGGTGTAAATGCCTAACAAATGAAGGCATTCTATCCTTTCACATGACAACTATCAAGACCCTTATTGGGCTATAAATACATTGTATTACCCTCATTACAAGGGAGGGGAAAAATAACTCAAGGCAATCAATACAGAATAGTGGACGTAGGCAATTCCTTTGAGCCGAACCACTTTAAAAATTTTTATATCTTGTTTATTTTATTTATTTTATCTATGATCGATTAACTAGGCCTAATCTAGTTTTTTGCATCAACGGATCGATCGATTAATTAAGACTAGTCTAATTTTTTGCATCAATAGATTGGCGTCCTTTGTGGGAACGTATTGCTAAATGTTTTCACTCATTCGTCATCCATGGCTGAAATTCCAGAATCAAGTAACTAAAATGTGGGAATTCTGCCTACTCTCTCTGTCCCTCCAAATAATAATGGTTTAATAGGAATTTTGGCTAGCTTGGCCAAGGGTTAAGAAGCTATGCAGGATACTATACGATAGTTGGCTCAAACTCTGCAAGCTGGAGTTCCAGCACAAGATAATTAAAGGAATATGCTACCGTCGCCAATAAGGAGCCTTGGGCATAGTCGTTCCAAAACTTCTAAGGATCCTTCATACCTCCCTGGAGAAAATTCTTCTATTAGGATCACTAATTCCACTGATGGACAATCCATCATCCCAAAAAGATTAAGTGCCTTAGAAAGGCTAGGCAGGACCTCTCCTTTCGATCGTTTGGGACCCTAGGGAAATGCCCTATGGGCTGCGTCGAGAAATAATCGACGACCAAGAATCCTGAAGGAAGGTTAAGCCCAATTCATATTAAATACCCGATAAACTGATAGGTCCACTCAGAGAGAAGGTTCGCAGGAACAAAGCTCAGCATGATCAGTTGGTCGGCATAGAAAAGTTGACAACCATAGATCTGGTGCTGGCAGTGATGTTTGGAAAGGTTCCATTCAACGTTTGGAAGATAGATTAGGAGAAATGACCAAGGACAAGAATCCCCTCCAAAGAAGTTTTATTAAGGGATCCCCCTTTGTGCAAACCATTATAGATTTCCCTACGCCGACTAAGTTTAAAGCTTCAGTGGTCACTCCCAAGTATGATGGGAAGACTGATCCAGTTTTTCATATAGAATAATACCAAGCAGCTGCTGATATCTATGATGTTCATGATGATATTAGATATAAGGCATTTTCGGGAATAATCACTGGATCTGCTCAAATCTGGATAACAGCCTTCCTCGGGGACAGATTTCTTGCTTTCAATAACTCGACGAGCTATTCATTGATAATTTTTGCTTTGGATCAAAACCAGTGAAGTGAGTAGCTCATTTTCTTAGTGTGTGACAGATTATGGGAGAAAGTACCAAGGATTACATCACTCATTTCAACAACAAGAAACTGGAAGTAATTGATTACAAGGAGAAGACTATAATTACTCCCCTCATGAGTGGTTTGCTCCCTAACAAACTGTATTATACTTTGGCTAAACATTCCTCAAAGACGATGACAAAACTGATGGCCAAAGCAGCGAAGATTATGAATGCCGATGAAGCTATGGTTGCCAAAATGAATTCAGACGCAAAGGTGAAAGCAAAGACAGAAGGGAAGTCAGATAAGAAGGAGCACAAGAATCACAATTAACGCGGGAATTCAAAAGTAAAAGAAAGCCTAGATAAGCTTATAAAATTTACTAATTACACTCCCTTAACGGTAGATATACATCACGTTTTGGAAGAAATCAAGCACAACAATGATTGGAGTTGGCCTGAAAAGTTAAGGTCACCTGCTGATAAAAGGTATAAGTCCAAGTATTGTGAATTTCACAAAGATCGTGATCATACCACCAACTGGTGTATTGCTCTCCAGAATGAAATAGAAGCACTCATCCGAAGAGAAAAATTGGATAGATTTATTAATCGACAGAATGGTGGAAGAACTGGAGGTAGAGGTCGACAGAGATCTAAATCGCCAGTTAAGCCCAGGAAAGAGAGAAAGAGGAAGCACTATGATGATCCAGAAGATGATCCTAGTCTTCCCAAAAAGCCTAGACAACTTGAACGCGAGGTATTCACACTAAGTTTTGGATATTTTGATTGCCACATGATCACAGGTGGAGATGCAGGAGGAGGAGATCATACAGCTGAAAGGAAATCTTACCTCAATGAGGCCCAATCTTGTTCCTATATCCAGCGGATCAACCTCGTCGAGAAAGATCGACCAAGAAAAGTTAACAAGGATAAGCTCATAATTGGCTTTTTTTTAAAATGATTTATCTGGAGTGTTGTATCTTTATGATGATCCTTTAGTGATCAGAGTCAGGATAAAAGAAGTATTGGTAGCAAGAACATTGGTGGATAACGGAAATTCGACCGACATCATGTTCAATCCCTGTTTTGGTAGTTTGGATTTAAAACTCATTCAACTAGAGCCTTATCACATGCCACTCATTGGATTCTCAGGCGAGAAAGTGTTTCCATTGGGGACTATCAAACTAGATGTGTTGATCGGGACATGGTCGGCGAGCAAGACAGAGAATGTGAGATTATTTGTAATGGACAATAATGTTCATTCTGCCTATAATATGATTATGGGAAGAGTTGGTCTAAAGAAATTCTAAGTTGTATCCACTACTGTTCATCAATGCCTAAAGTTCCCAACCAACTTTGGAGTTGAAGTAGTGAAAGGAGATCATAAAGTAGCTCGAGGGTGCTACTATTCCTCTACCGAGGAAGAAGATATGTTGGAGATAAAGAGTAAAATAGACACATATCAAGTGGATATATCTGTGTCAAACATCGAGTCTGAGGTTGAAACCTTAGATCCACGAGACGAATCTGAGCTTGTCAAAGGCCAAGTGATGGAGGCAACAGAAAGCATTATTCTGGGCGATGATAAACCAGAATGAACAACTCAAATAGGAGCGTCATTGGAACAAATTCTTAAACAAGAGTTGGTGGATTTCTTTAGACAAAGGAAAAAAGTCTTCGTGTGGAGTCATGAAGATATGCCAGGCATAAACCCAAATTTTTAATGCCATGAGCTTAATGTGAATAAGGAGGTTAAACCTGTGAAACAAAAAAAAAAGAGTTTTCATCCTGGAGAAGAACCAGACTATATAGGAAGAAGTGAATAATCTGCAAAAAGCTTCTTTTATTGAAGATGTGAAGTACCCGAATTGGTTGGCCAACGTAGTTATGGTCAAGAAGAAGAACAACACGTGGAGGATATGTGTGGATTTTACTGACTTGAACAAAGCGTGCCCAAATGATCACTTTCCTTTGACATGAATTGATCAATTTGTAGATTCTACTTCAAGGCATGAGCTGCTGAGTTTCATGGATGCATATTATAGTTATAACCAGATCAAAATGAAGCCAGAAGATAGAAAAAGTACTTTATTTATCACTTCCCGAGGAACTTATTGTTATAATGTTATGTCATTTCGTCTAAAAAATACAGGTGCTACTTATCAAAGACTGGTGAACAAAGTATTTGAGAAGCAGATAGGCAAGAACGTGGAAGTGTATGTTAATGATATGCTCAATAAGAGGAAAAAAGTTACTGATCATATTGTCGACCTCAGCCAGACGTTTGATCAATTATAAAAGCATCAAATGAAGTTAAACCCCACCAAATGCATCTTCAAAGTGCTGGAGGGAATGTTCCTCGGGTATATAGTGAATCAAAGGGGAATTGAAGCTAATCCAAATAAGATTAAAGCTCTAATCGAAATAAAGTCCCCGACCTATAAAAAGGATGTTCAAAGGCTAACTAGACGCGTAGCAGCACTCAATAGGTTTGTGTCATAAGCAACAGACAAGTGTTTACCATTCTTCAAGGTACTCAGAAAAACCTTTGAATGGAACGATGAATGTGAAAAAGCCTTTTTGGAGTTGAAGAAGTATCTGGGAGCACCACCACTACTCTCCTGACTAGTGTTGGGAGAAAAAATGTATTTCTATCTGGTTGTATCTGAGTCAGCAGTTAGCTCTGCCTTGATCATGGAGGAAAATGGAGTTCAAAAGCCAGTTTATTATACCAGTAAAGTTTTTCGAGGAGCCGAAGTGAGATATCCCAGACTGGAGAAATTAACACTGGCCTTAATTGAGGCTAGTAGACGATTGAAGCCATATTTTTAAGCCCACACCATAGTGGTATACAGTGACATGCCACTAAGTCAAGGTTTGTATATGCCGGAGAAATCTGGAAGATTGATGTATTGGGCTGTGGAGTTGGGGGAATATGACCTTGTATACGAACTAAGGACTTTTTTAAAAGGACAAGCCATGACTGATTTTATTACATAATTCACTTACCCAGAGGTCCTCGAGGAACAAGGGACTCTAATCGAGCAACATGAAAGAGTCAGCAAACCTACTGAAGAGACGCCTGACTAACTCCAAGCAAGGGAAACTATAGAGAAAGTTATCGCCGATCAACTAGAACCCTCTAGTGGAGTAAAGGAGATAAAGAGGAAGTATGAGGAGGCGAATGATAAAATCTTCCATCAATGGATTCTGATAAACCAAGCGTTTAACAACAATATTCCCATATGGAGTCTGTATGTTAATGGGTCATCTTGTTCAACCGGATGTGGAGATGGAATCATTCTCAATACTCCAGACGATCTAGACATAAAGTAAGCTCTATATTTCCAATTTCAAGACTCTAATAATGAGTTAGAGTATGATTCTGTGATTATTGGTTTAAATTTAGCTAAATCACTGAATGCCGAGCAAGTTGTGGTATACAGTGATTCGCAGTTAGTTGTAAACTAGGTGTTAAACTTATATATAACTAAAGGAGAACTGATGACCAGAGACTTAGCCAAAGCGTTAAAGATAATTTTCACTTTTCTAGCCATCCAAATAATTAGAATTCTAAGATTGGAAAATGCCCGAGCAGATGCACTTGCTCAGCTAACTTCAGCAACCAGAATTGAGCTGCGAAGAACTATTCCTATTGAGCTACTCGCTAATAGGAGCATAGATGAATATCTGATAGTCAACTTTATTGCACTAGATATGGGGCCATCTTAGATGGACCCTATAAGGACATATATTGAATATGGGATTCTTCCAGTCGATCTACTTGAAGATAAGAGGCTGAAATATAAAGCTACAAGATATGGGCTAGATGTTTATGTGTCATATAGAAGAGGATTAACTATTGCTCTACAACGATGTGTGCATCCAGCTGAAGTGAAGGATTTGATCGAGGAAGTTCATGAAGGGTCCTGTGGAGCCCATGTAGCAAGAAGAACATTGTTATAGATAATCCATACATAAAGGTACTATTAGCCGACTATGCGAGAAGATTGTGCAGATTTTTCCAAGAAGTGTGATAAGTGCCAGAGGTTTTCCAGCATACGCAAGGCTCCACAAGTTCTCCTAACAGCAATCATTTCACCTTGGCCCTTTGCTATATGGGGAATCGACTTGGTCGGGTCTTTCCCAACCACCCGAGGAAGGTTCAAGTACCTGGTCGTAGCTATTGATTACTTTAATTATGGGTGGAAGCTGAATCATTGATCGATATTTCATATGAAAAGACTTTATCAGTTTATTTGGAAGCGTATCATATGCAGGTATGGCTTACCCTATGCCTTTATCACTGATCATGGCACACAATTTTACAACGATGAATTTGCTGCTTATTGTGCCCAGTCCAACGTCCAAAAAATCCACTATGTCCCTAGCCATCCTCAAAGCAGCGGCCAAACGGAGGTAACTAATAGAATTTTACTGAATGGGCTGAAGAAAAGGTTGGAAAATGCCAAAGGGAATTCGATCAATGAACTGCATTTTGTCCTATGGGCTTACTGAATAACTTCTAGAGCAGCTATTGGAGAAACTCCCTACCTATTGGCATTTGGTATTGAAGCTATAATTCCTATCGAGCTAGGTTAACCTACGCATATAGTTCTTAAATTCAATACCCCAGTCAGTGATTTGATGAGAAGGATGGATTTAGACATGCTAGAAGAAGTCCGTGAAGATGCAGCCTTAATAAATGCAACTTATCAACAAATAACTGCACGTTTCTACAACAAGATGGTCATGACGAGAAACTTAAAAGAAGGTGATTATGTTTTAAAGAAAGTGATTCATAAGAGCAATAAGATGGAAGCCAATTTCCATGGGCCTTATCGTATTACTACAGTTATTCGATCAGGCACATATCGGATTGAGACTTTGGAAGGGGAAGAATTCAAGAACCCCTGGAATACAGAACAACTGAAGAAGTATTATTAGTCAATGTAGTTATGTTGTACTCAATTCAATTCAAATTTAATGAGAACATGACTTTCTCAAAAATTTTATTTTTTTTTGTTTTCTTTTTCGTAGTACTAGTGATATGCACTTACAAACACAATGAAGACCACTAACAAAGTTGGTCGGTATCAACAAAGGTCACCAACAAAGTTGGTCGGCATCATATCAACAAAGGCCATCAACAAAGTTGGTCGGCATCAATAAAACCACCAACAAAGTTGGTCGGTATCAACAACAACCACCAACAAAGTTGGTCGGCATCAATAAAGGCACCAACAAAGTTGATCGGTATCAATGAAGGCCACCAACAAAGTTGGTCGGTATCAACAAAGTTGGTCGGCATCAATAAAACCACCAAAAAAGTTGGTCGGTATCAACGAAGGCCACCAAGAAAGTTGGTCGGCATCAATAAAACCACCAACAAAGTTGGTCGGTATCAACAACAACCAATAAAAAATTTGGTCGGCATCAATAAAGGCACCAACAAAGTTGGTTGTCAAACATATAAAACCACGCAAGGCAAAATTGTAACTCCCAAATGCTTGGTTAACGAAGACTCGGATGAATAATTTTCATCTAAATTGGGCTAAAAGATGGACAAATGTTCCACTCAAGCTTGGGAACCATTGTAACTAATGCGATTACCATAAACTTTAGGTACATTAGTAGAACCATGGTGAAACATTGGTAATTGGTATAAAACTTAGGATAATCCTAAGGATGTCAATTGAATCGATGAAAAACTGAAGATTAACTAAAAAAGTTGATCCATTCATAGTCAAAGACTAAGAAAACATTCAGAGATAAACTAAAAGTTGATCCATTCATAAAATAAACTTTTCATTAAAATTAAATGATTACATATTGTTAAGGAAAAATAAAATACAAAGTCTTATTCTACAGGACGCTTTCCTTCAGCCTTAGAAACAGGATCCATGCCAACAGGAGGATCATCCAAGGTAAAAGGAGAGTTGATGAAGTTAAAATCCTGAAGCATTCTGGTATTGCTACTGCTAGGAAGATCAAGAAAATGAGGTGGTCGGACGATCTCTAATTCATCATGTAGCTCGTAATCTCCCAAGTACTTGGAAATCAAGCATTGGGGAATACGGTGAACAGATGTCCAATTAACATCTAACTTGAATGGAGGATTGTCAAGCCGTAGCAATCTCAGATCATACCAATCCAATAAAGAGTTGCTCCCATCCACCTTCATCACAGTTAAAGCGTTTATCCAACCCCATTTGTAGGATTCGTTCTGGACCTAATGAAGTCTATCATCAAAATGTCCTAAAGCTTCATTATATTCAACCATCCAAACTTCTCTTGGCTGTTTATGGAATTGAAAGGTTAATTTATCAACTTGTGATTGCATCTTATTCAGCACCCCATCCTTAACCTCTAATTGGGAAGATTGAGTGGATAGTTGTTTAGATAAGGTCTGCAGCTTTTGGGACATCTCAATAATAGCTCGATCTTTTGCTTTTAACTGTGCATCTTGATTGGCAAGGGCCTGTTGGGTCCTAATTTCCTCTGTGGTTCCTCGGCCAGGCCTATTTCTAGCTCGAGAGGAAGAGGCAAATTTAATATTTTTTATGGATTCCAATTCATCTCTCAATGTGGCATTCTCAGCCTCTAAAAAGGAGTAACCCTCATCCGTAGTAGTAACAACAGATCCAGAGGTAAACTTCAAAAGATTTACTTCACCCCTCAAATTATTATTCTCCTCTTCCAGGAGTTTGTCAACAGTCCTAGTTTCTTCAACTTTAAGCTTAAGTAAAGCTTCTTTTTTATTATAAATATAAACAAAATTATCAAAACCCCAACCTACACTTAAGCTTTGATATTTCTGCTCATAGTTCTGGTGCAACAACGTAGTGGATTCTTTATACTGTTCTTAAAGTTATTCTATCATTTCATAGTAGGCAATATTATTTGCTACCGCCCGATCAAGTAAGTACTTCAAATAATTATAGGATTCTTTAACCTGCTCTGAGGCATCATCACCGAGAAACTGAGTGATTTCTTCTTCGGATAAGTTCGTATGACCAACTTTGAAAAAAATTCTGCACTTCCTCAGTAGCTCTGTATCATGAGAAGACAGTTGTTCCATCTTCGCTATAAATTAGCAAGAAGAAATAACTACAAATCAACAACAAGGATGGAGAATAGGTATAATCAACAGGAGATAAAAAAGGAACAACAAAAGGTTCATTTATTGATAACAAAGAGTTCAAGTACAATCAAAATAAAGAAAAAAGAAACAATAAAATCAAAAAGGAAAATGCCGAACAACTTTTGTAAGGACATATTTTTATAAATGTTAATTATGTCGTATACCGTTACAACTATCAAAGAAGTTCAAGAACATTCAAGTATCAAAGACAGATCCAAATATCAAAATTCTTCATAAAAAAGACTCTGTAAAGTTTACTTTGGTAAGGTTATGTTTTAAATACCTTAACTTTGCACTTAGAGCTTTTGGAATATTTTTACAAAATATTTTCTAAGTGTTGGAGCAGACTTTTTCGTCAAAATTTGAGAATGAGTATTTTTTCTAAGTATTGGAGCGGACAGTAAAATAATATTTTCTAACGTAACAGTCGTTCAAACGACTTTGCTCTATCGTTCGAATGACATTTCATTGTCGCGCGATGTCGCTTTAACGACACGCGTATCTCATTCGCACGAGATCTCTTTCTCATTCGAACGAGCTTAACAATCTAGGTGCCACGTTTTTCTATAAATACTCATTAAATGGTTTCGTTTTTATTAAGAAGTCCGAGGGTTTTAAAAGATAGAAAACTACGAAACTGCAGAATCCTTTTGACTTCTTCTTTTAGGGTTTAATCCCTTTTTGTTTTCAATTCACAAAAATCCCATATGCTTTGGTGAATTATTTTGGTGTTCACTCTTTGCTTTTGTTCAGCCTCTGTGGAGAAGGCATCTCCATATTTGATCGGTGGATACCGAGCGTAGTCATTCTGTGTGTGGACGAGCCGAAGACGACGAACCGACACCTAGAGGGTATTTCGCTGTCTCTCATATCTTTGAAGGTTTACTGAAGGCACCGTGCATTACACACTTGTGGGCGATTATCAGGTTGTATGTAAGTCAAAGGTCTTGTGAATTCTTCAAAGTGTTATAAAAGGTTTTACCAGAAAGGGTTTTTTTCCTGAATCGGTCGTCTTTATTTTTTCATGCATGGTTTGAATGGTTTATCACATTTAGTTGCATGTTTAGTGGTTGATTTAATTTTATTTAAAAATAGACTCTAATTAAATAAGGTTTACTTGGAAACTTGCAAATTAATTTAAATCAGTATCACACACCGCATTTATTCGTTTACAAATTGGTATTAGAGCGGGTTACGCTAATTTATCGCGTGATCCTGATTTTTCAAGGATTTATCTTTTGATAAAATTTGAATTCTCACGTCATCAAATTGGTATCAGATCCGGTTGCGCTAATTTATCGCTTATTCCTATTTTTTGCAAAATTTGTGTGATATTGATTTTTTTCAGTTTTGTGAAAAATCGCAATTTTTCCTATGGAGCACTTATATAATATGATGCCTATTTTTGGCGGGTCTAATTATGACTATTGGAAAGCTCTTATGAAATCTTGTTTAAAATCCATTGACGAGCGTACTTGGTTGCTTTGTGAAAATGGGTGGAATCCTCCCACGGTCACCGCTAATAAAATCACCTCTTTGAAACCTTTGCCCGATTGGACTGAGGACGATTATAAAATGTCTAATTTTAATTCCCATGGTCTGAGTGCTATTTCTGGAGCTGTCACTCCTGATGAGTTTCGCCGAAATATGACATGTACCACGGTCTAAAGAGGCTTGGGATGTTTTGAAATTAACACATGAGGGTACGAACGCGGTTAAAGAATCAAAATTATAAAATTTGGCCACCCAATTTGAGACTGTCATCATGTTCGAGTCTGAATGCTTTGATGATTTTTATGCACATTTGTCGGACTTTGTTAACACCTATTTTAATTTGGGTGTGGTGATTGATAACACACGTGTCATTAAAAATATTTTGAGATCTCTCCCAAAACGCTTTATTCCTAAAGTCACTATTTTGAACTCTTTGGGAAATTTGAAATCACTTAAGTTGGAAGAACTTGTAGGAGACTTTCAAACCTATGAGATAGATATGTTTCCCCAAACTATTAAGGCTAAGGATAGAGGTGTTGCTTTAAAAATTCATTAT
This sequence comes from Sambucus nigra, assembly GCA_949130495.1. Taxonomy (NCBI): domain Eukaryota; kingdom Viridiplantae; phylum Streptophyta; class Magnoliopsida; order Dipsacales; family Adoxaceae; genus Sambucus; species Sambucus nigra. Next base: position 80,854,887 of record OX422207.1, on the reverse strand, counting down.
AAGAAAAAGAAAGAAAAAGTTTGTGAGTCTGATTCTGAGGATGAGTTTGATTTTGATGATGTGGCCATGCTTGTGAATTTTTTTAAAAAGTTTCTCAAAATGAATAAAGAAAATTCTTCTAATAAAAAAAGATCTTTCGAGTCATAATAAAAAGAAAGTGGAGGCCAAAGATAATGACAAAAATGATGAGATCAGGTGCTTTGAGTGTGAGGGCAAAGGGCACATGTCTAAAGAGTGTCCTACTAGGATAAGGAGAAAGGGCAAAGAGACTGCTATGCCCGCCAGACTTAGTGATAGTGAGGGTGATGAGGGAGATGTGGGAGATGAGTCCGATAAAGGTTTAGCACATGGGATGTGTGTATATTTTTTGAGTCGGGTGAGCACACCCACTTTGTCTCACGTTGATAGAGGTCATGAGAGCACCGGTGATGACTCGAGTGTTTCTAATGGAGATGAGAGCGAATTTGAGAGGGGAAATGAAAGTGATCTCCAAAAAGCCTTTAGAGATTTGTACACCGAGACCTTGAAAACAAATAAGTATAATAGAGATTTAGGAAATTTTAAATCAGGAAAAGTGTGATTTGGAGAGAGAGAAGGAAATTTTAAAACAGGAAAAGTGTGATTTGACCAACACGGTGTCTAGTCTGACGACACGTGTATCCCAACTCGAGAATGATCTCGAATGTGCCCGGGAGGTCAAAGTTACTTTAGAGAACGCATCTAAGAAGGCTGGAACGATGGTTCTCAATCCCATTTTGGGTAAAGGTGAGAAGTTAGGAATAAGTCATGACGGTTATTCTACATCCCAATTAGCACCCGTGTCGGTTCCCACTTTAGTGTTAGATTCACGTGAGTCTCATCCTAACCCACCTAGGCATCCCATTCCTGTAAGGAGAGCGCGTCCTAGAATTTTTTAGAGAGGTGTTCCTAGGCCTATATATGTTTGTTCCCATTGCAAAAGGAGAGTACACCTTAGGGAATTTTGTTTTAAGGTGGGTTATGTGTCACGTTTTGCTACTAAACGTGTTTCTGCCACACATGCACCCTCACATCATACTTTACATGCTCTTGGAGACTACATGAGAGAGTTTTCACATGTAGGTGAGCAAGTTAAGTTTTAAGTCAAATCTTCACAAAATTTTATGGAGGTTTTTCATAAGTTGGCACCACCTTTGGAAAACCCCTCCGCACCTAACGATTGAGGTTTGACTTGTATTCTAGCATAGGATGATTTTCATGATGACATTATTTGCCTATTGCTAGTATGTATCATTTTTGTATGTTTTACTTTTTTTAAAAATATTTAAAAAATACAAAAATATTTTATTTTTGATAAAATTTGTGAGAAAATCCAAAAAGATTTTTGTATTTTGTTTGCACCGTTTATGGATGGACACTTAGGATGACCGAGTCACAATTTCATTCCATTTATTCATGTGATTATTTGATTGTTTTTGAGACAATATATCATGTCATCTTTGTGCTTTATAATGTTTAGAGTCATTGAGATATAATTAAGTGTTACTTCTTACATGTTTGACTCATGATTTCCTTTACTGCACACATGCACAAATTTGTTTGATTATTGTACTTGTCTTATCACATGTTGGTTGGGTGTTTTCACTTCAATCCTATCCTTAAAACGAACCAAGAGTGATAAAACTTGATAAAAAGTTGTGCATGTAAGAGTCGTTTGTGAGTTTGTGTGCTTTATTTAAAAACGGGGAAGGGCTAAGAAAGGTTCATTTGGCCTTTGTGAATACTAAGCCACTGTTTAAATTGGACCTAGAAAATTGAGGAATTTTATTATCCGGGGTCCAAAGAGGTTTAAAAGAGCCCGAAAAAATTGAAAGGCGATAAAAAAAAATTCATGCTAATTATGGGCCAATTAGGTTTTTGCACCAATTCTCCAAAGTTTGAGAATTTAGTTTATACACCTCCAAAGAAAATATATATGAGGGAGTTTGGATGGAGAATTAAAATGGGTTTGCACGTCCTTGAAAGTCTTGAAAAAGCGTTACATAGTTTTGGACGTTATTGGTGTGTAAATCACTTTGACTTTGATTTGTTGAGTTTCATAAGACGATGTCATCTAGATTCAATAATTTTCACCTAAGGATACTTTGATGTTCATTTATTAGGGGTACACGTATGCATCGTGCACATATGATTGATTGAGTTTATTTACCTATCGAATGTGTTCACACCCATTCATTCCATTTTCATGACTTGGATGTTTGAGTTTAAATCCATGGTGTGTTTTTTGGTATCTTATTTTTGTATGAAAAATTTGAAAAATCAAAAATAGTTTGTGAAATTTTTGAGATACTCCTTTGCATGCGCGTAGTTTTATCCTTGTTTGCTATGCATTTTTATCGTGACACTCTATGTTTCGATTGTTTCTTCTTATCTGTCTATTTGGGGACATCATAAAAAGGGGGAGAAAGAATTATCATGTTATGGGGGAGTTTGTAGTATGGGGGAGATTTGATTATATTGATTGATTTATTCTTATATCATTTCAAACTCGATACATCACGAGGTTTTTGCTTTATCTCATGGGTGTAGGTATAAAGATTGATGATCATTATGTTGCACACCTTAATGAGAAAAGCTTTGAGATTTGATGAAGATTTTTTGAAGAATAGTTTGAGATCTTGCAAATTTATTCTTAGTAGGGTAAATTTGTATAGGTCATTTGGTATTTGATAATTCAGATATTTTTATGTATGTACTGGCATAGACATAGGGGGAGATTTGTAAGGACATATTTTTATAAATGTTAATTATGTCGTATACCGTTACAACCTTCGAAGAAGTTCAAGAACATTCAAGCATCAAAGACGGATCCGAATATCAAAGTTCTTCATAAAAAAGACTCCGCAAAGTTTACTTTGGTAAGGTTATGTTTTAAATACCTTAACTTTGAACTTAGAGCTTTTGGGATATTTTTACAAAATATTTTCTAAGAGTTGGAGCGGACTTTTTCGTCAAAATTTGATAATGAGTATTTTTTCTAAGTATTGGAGCGAACATTAAAACAACATTTTCTGACGTAACAGTCGTTCAAACGACTTTGCTCTGTCGTTCGAACGATATTGCATTGTCGCACGATGTCGCTTGAATGACACGCGTATCTCGTTCGAACAAGCTCGACAACCGAGGCGGTACATTTTTCTATAAATACTCATTAAATGGTTTCATTTTTATTAAGAAGTCCTAGCATTTTGAAAGACAGAAAACTGTGAAACTGCAGAATCCTTTTGACTTCTTCTTTTAGGGTTTAATTCCTTTTTGTTTTCAATTCACAAAAATCCCATATGCTTTGGTGAATTGTTTTGATGTTCAAGAACACTCTTTGCTTTTGTTCAACCTCTGTGGATAAGGCATCTCCATATTTGATCGGTGGATACCGAGCGTATTCATTCTGCGTATGGACGAGCCGAAGACGATGAACTGACACCTGGAGGGCATTTCACTGTCTTTCGTATCTTTGAAGGTTTGTTGAAGGCACCATGAATTACACACTTGTGGACGATTATGAGGTTGTATGTAAGTCAAAGGTCTTGTGAATTCTTCAAAGTGTTATAAAAGGTTTTACCCGAAAGGGTTTTTTTCCTGAATCAGTCGTCTTTATTTTTTCATGCATAGTTTGAATGATTTATGACATTTAGATGCATGTTTAGGGGTTGATTTAATTTTGTTTAAAAATGGACTCTAATTAAATAAGGTTTACTTGGAAACTTGCGAATTAATTTGAATCGGTATCACACACTGCATTTATTCGTTTACAACTGTACACCTTCTCCCTATCATCTTCAACCTTCTTATTTTGCTCAGAAGAAGGTCCTACAGGCTGGAGTTGCTCGATTTTCTCGACCAGAGGAAGAGAAGACTCAGGGATTTCAGGTTGTTTAGCAGCAGACTCAACCACAAATGAAGACTCTTCAGAAGCAGCTTCATCTTCAACCTCATCCTTTTTGCCTGGGGGAGGAGCATGAATATACCTCTGAAAAAGTTCAGAGTCTTCAGTTGTGTTCAACTCTTGAAGGGAAGCAACCCAACCATCTCAGAAACATATTTTTCTTCACATACTCAATCTGAGCAGAAGTTGCAAAAATGGCTTTATTCCATCCCTTGTCCCAACCAGCACTAAAGGAGGCCTTCACAGAAGACTTTCTCTTATCTATGGCAGAGGATATAAGCTCTTTAGTAGCCTTTGCCCTGCGCTCAGCTTCCTCTGCCTTGTACTCAACTTCCTCTTTCTTGCACTCAGCTTCCTCTTTCTTGCACTCAGCTTCCTCTTTCTGGCGCCTAACTTCCTTTGCCCTGCACTCCGCTTCAAGGGTATTTTTATCACACGTTTGACCAGCAGTTTCTCTGCCCAAGTGCCCTTATCAGTTTCCAAGGCTGCTGAGATTCAAGAAGAGACTTTTTTAAACCAGACAAAGCTTCCTCCACTTCATTTGATGAAGCCTTAACTGCATTATCCTTCTCTAGTATATTATTGAAGTGTACCAAAAATTACAAAATATGAAGATCAAAATGAGTATATGAGATATATAAAAGACAACCAAACCAAGAAAATGGAAATTACTGACTGATGTAAGGTTCTGAGCAGCCAATTCAGAAACCCTCATTCTAGGGAGCATGGCATCCACCCCTTTTGGTCTGGAAGAGTACCAGACTTGATTAACCTCCTGGACAAACCAAGAGTAATAGTTGTTGGAGGAACAACATTAGAAGAGGGAAAATTAACTAAGGACAGTTGATCGGTCACGTGGTCGACTTGCTTCTCTCCAAGCCCTTAGAGGAACTTCAACCTCTTTGGGAGTTACATCCTTAGGGCCAGATCTTTGGGGGATGGATCTTTAGGGGCTGGATCCTTGGGGGCTGGGGGCTTTATAATGTCCCCTGTTTTCTTCTTGGATCCTTCAACAGATGAATGGGAGCCAAAAGAACTACCGCTGTAAAGGTCAGAAAACTTCCTCTTCTTCATAATTTCAGACAGAGGAGTATCAGAATCGACAACAACCTCTTGGTCAAGTTCAATCACCCGAATAGGAGAAGCAATAGGTCTGGAAATAAAAGAAGAAATGATGTTTTTGTATTGGAGCAGATAAGAGGCAGACCTAACGTTCTCTTCAGCAACTACCTTTTGGAATCCCGAGATAAACTTCAATTCTCTCAAATTTACTACACTATCTTTGGGGAACTTTATTTTTTGCTCAACTGCAAATCAATTTATAAAATAACAGTCAATATGACATTTTATCAATCATAAACAGGGCAAATTTATTAAAATATAAAATAACCTATTCCATTGCCAAAGATCGGACACCTAGGTCCTTGATATTTAGTGCCTCCAACTAAAGGGGCATGTTGCCAATTTTTTACAACTACCCCGTGATCAAAATAATCCCTATTAGAGTCAGGGAGATTAGCTACTAAATCTTTACTAACAACCCTAGTTTTCAAATAAAAGGTGGCATCACTAGTTACCCATTTATAACAAAATATTATTTCTGGAATCCCTAGATGGGTTCCATAAATTTTATTTAACCTATAAACTCCATTTATAACTCTCCATGTGTTAGGAGCCACTCTTCTACGTACCATGTCAAAATATTAACAAAACTCCAAACATTGGGGATTAGAAGGACACATGAAACCACATTCAACAATAAAGATGGAAGGGAACCAATGACCTGTAACACCCCGCCTAATTAAATACCGGGTGGCCAGTCCCATACCAAATTAAAACAAAATATACAGTTGGCTCATTCTTAGCATCACCGTCAAAAACATTTACAAATCACCCAATACCCAATTAAGCTGGTGTAAAAAACTTTCGAAATTTTAATTCAACAAAATTCATATTTAGTTTATGAATAACACTGCACATTTTATTCTACATCACTAATAACCGAACAGATAACACAAAAGAATTTAAATGCAATTGGAATAAACATTCCCAAATAATAATCCAATGCCATAATCCCAACAATATTAAATGTATGAAATGACACGAGTACAAGAGTATTTGACTCAGATAGAAAAGAGATAACTGAATTCCTCTGGACAACATGCCCTACATAGAAGAATACTGTGAATCAAATGAAGATAGGCGTCTAAGCAATACTCCATAGCTCCATATCTCGTCATAATCCTCTAAGGTTGGCGTCCCTGCTGCTGGACACCTGATATAGAAGGTACAATGGAAAATAAAATATGCAAGAAAACGGGTCAGAGCCCTATATGAAAATGATTTTGAAAACAACAAGTATTTAACAAGTGCAATAAAGCATTTATTATATACATGTTAGCAACTAAACTCTCACTTGATATTCTCACCTCTCATCTAGAGTGCACACTTAACATTATTTCCTATTAACCTCCTAGTTAATGGTTCCTCCTCACTAGTTTCCATAATATGATTCCATCCCATATCATAATCCCGTATGTCCCATACGATAATTATTATAACCATTCATATTCGTTTCTCATTAAAATGTTTTCAATTTAATCATCATAATTCTAATCAATTAAATCCCAATCAAATCAATTCAAATCGTAACTAGGCCTTACTGAACCTTCCTAAGTCCCATTATATCTAATTAATAATCACCAAAGGTTTACAAAAGTTTTGGGATACGATCAAGCATTAAAAAGAAACAACTTCAAGGATTCTGGGGAGGTCGATCGATCAAAGGCCGGGGGTCGATCGATCGATCGCCCAGATAACAGTCCAGTTTCTACATTTCTTCTACTACGGGTTTCATCACTTTTGATCATGCAATCCTTCATAATAACAACCCAAATTCCTTATAATCCTTACTACATGATATAGCAATGATTCTCATAATTTTGAATTAAAAGCTTATGTTTATCCTTTTTTTCCAGAAAATTATATATATGATATCTTCAAGAACATAACAATGATTCTCATAATTTCTTTAACAACTTACTGATTATTTCGTGGATTACTATCTACCTACAACATGAGTTTGATACCCATATATTTTCAGTTTCCAGTAAATCCGTTAACAACTCTATCTTTTCATCTTCCAAACATGTAAAATCTCAGTTTTTATAACTATTCTAACATGGACAATATACAAACTTAGATTGCAATTATCAAACACTTGCCTCTAATGAAGATCTGATCATTTGGGTTTGAATAACACAGGTGGTTCTCCCTTTCTTCGGCTAGCTTCCGATAGTGGTTGGTGGTGGTGACCTTTGACCTTTGGTTCTCCTCCTTTCTAAGCACACTTTTCTTCTCCCAATCAACCTTTCACTCTCTAAAAGATGACCTTTCAATTTTTGTGTAGAAGAGATGAAATGAACCTACGTACACTAATCTCCAAATACTTATAATAAGACAAAATCCGAAATCACTATTCACCCCTTGTAAAAATAACCAAAATGCCCTTTTGGGTTGTCTTTTCATTTTCAAATGACCCGAGACCCAAAACCAACGTCCAAATAGACTTTTCTGACTATTTCAAACCTTCCGGACGCAATGACGCAGTCAAAATGACTATAAGGTTGATGTAAAAATAAGTTTCCTTTTTAATTTAACAAATTAGTCCCGACGCGTCTCATACCGCGTCCGACTAAAAATTTAAATAACTGAATTAATATCACACAGTCATATCAATGACATCACATTCATATATTACCTAAGTATCTTTAAACAATATTCAGAATCATTCATTTTAATATCCATAATTCGAATAAAATTCAAATGAAGTAATTTATAATAAAATCCATTAATTTAAAATATAACCCATTTTACAAGTCATAAAAATTACGGGGTATTACATGACCCTCAACAAGAGAGAAAAAATCAGAAGGAAAAATGGGATGTTCTAATACAACCCAAGATGGAATATTAAAATCATTGTTCTAAAAAACCCGCCTAGGTTCCGCCTAGGCACGCCTAGGCTTAAGGCTTGGGAGAAACGCCTCGCATTACGCTTTTCACGCCTTATTCTTGGTAAAACCCTTAAGGCGCACTTTTTTTCTAAAAACAACAATGATTTAGTGAAACGATGTCGCCTTTTAAAGAACTTGTTTACAAACCGGAGCATTATCTCATCCAAAATAATCAAATAGTATTTTAATTTGCATATATTTAGACATATTTTTATGATCTGTGCAATTTTTGTATTTTAATAGCCTTGTTTATGGTTAAAAAATATTAAAATAAATTAAGAAGGCCTAAACGCCTTTTCACGCATTTTTACGCCTAGGCCCGCCTAGGCTTCTAAGGCTTAAGGCTTGGCCTCCACGCCTCAATCACGCCCCGCGTTTTTTAGAACCTTGATTAAAATCGATTCTGAACTTATCAAGTGACTCGATAGAATAAATCATGATGAAGAAAACAGAGAAGAAGAAGAAGAAGAAGAAGAAGAAGAAGAAGAAGAAGAAGAAGAGAAGAAAAATTCTTACAACAATTTAAGGATGCAGCAAGAACTGAAGACAGAAAAGAAAACGATCGCATGAAAGCAAAGAACACCTCGACAGAATCAGAAGTAAGAGGTAAAAGATGATCGAAGTTTTTACCGCCCTTTTAATTAGACGCATCAAAAAATAGGAAAAGTAATGATTAAAGCGAACGACGTTTGGGTTTACGACGGATAACGAAGGAAAAGACGAAGATACTTTATAAAAGTTCGCTAAAATTTGAAATATTTACAAAATTGCCATTCGCGCTAAAAAATCGTCAATCAAATGGATAAATTTCTCAAGTCTGGAAGGTCTGCAGCTAAACCAAATAGCTTGAACTACTGGTGAAACATAATATTCCACACTTTCGCATCATCTCCAAGTATGAAACATTGGAGGCTTCTGTTGATACCAAACCCTACGTGGACCAATTATAAGCCAGTACGTGTCATCCAATGTGGCACGGGTCCAAGTCAGTATGATAAAAAAGCCTGACCAACAAGGAAGCCCGATAAATAAGAAAGACCGACCAACATGGTTACCTAACCAACTGGGAAGCCTGACCAACAGTCGAAAATCCAATCTGCACAGTTAACCAAGCGCCAGCAGTCTTACAACCTGTATTGTCAATGAAGCGACAACGTTCATATATTTAATTCTCATCATGTATTGATGTAAATGCCTAACAAATGAAGGCATTAAATCCTTTCACATGACAAATATCAAGGCCGCTCTTGGGCTATAAATACATTGTATCACCCTCCTTACAAGGGAGGAAAAAAAAACTTAAGGCAATCAATACAAAACAGTGGACGTAGGCTATTCCTTTGAGCCGAACCACTTTAAAATTTCTTGTGTCTTGTTTGTTTTATTTATTTTATCTATGATTAATTAATTAGGCCTAGTTTAATTTTTTGCGTCAACAATAAATATTTTAATAAAGTTAACAAAAATAAAAAATGTGAACGATTTAATTGATAAAGAAGATAGTGGTATAAATCGATCCTCAATACTAAAAAATAATAGAAATATTAATTGAATAATAATGCGAATGACAAAATTTTAAATGACGAGAGTGAGAATGAAGACATTATGAATGAGATTGATAATTAAGAACATCAAAGTTTTAATTATTGTCAACATTTTTCTTTAGACATTTATTATTAGTCCAATCGGAAAAATATTGACCAAAACATCTTACATGTAAAAGATCAAACTCTTATATCACTTATAACTAAGATTTAAACAATTTCAAAAATATGAGGATACTTGTAGATTTTTGTTTAATTTAAACAAGTTATATTATAATAGTTTTTTGAATAGTTCTTATATTGAAGTTCAAGATTTTTGAACACATGACACAAGTTGTGATATTGATGCCGATGAATTATTTTTAGAACTGCAAATTTTGAAAGGGCATTAGCAAAAGAAGTTAACAAATCAATTGAAATGTTACATTATATTAAAAGAACGAATTGTTATATTCCAAATGATTTAGTTGTTTATAGAATATTTTTTACAGTGGCCTCGGCCAAAAGATTATTTTCAAAGTTAATGATAATAAAATCTTGCATTCATTCTACCATGTCACAAAAAGTATTAAATTAGTTAGCTATACTATCAATTGATTTTTTCGTTAAGAAACTCAAAATGCGAGAATAACACATTTAAATAATTATTTGTGCCTAGAATTGGGGGTGTTTTAAGAAACTTTAGATGATATATATATAGGGCCCCTAGTTCACTAAAGACCCCCAAAATATAAAGGTCGGTCATACATGTTAGCTAATAATGTAGGCACAAATATCAAGATCATTATTCGGTGTAGAATACTATTATGCTTTCTGTTAATCTTGAAAACAAGGTGGACTAAATATGAAATGAAGATATTTATGCAGACTAAACATTAATTAATCAGACAAAAATTGTTTAATGTTTCATACGAATGTGAAGTAGTATTATAGATTACACGGTTAATTACACCCACACTCCCTAAACTTTGCCCCTATTGGCACTTTTCCTCCCACTCTTTTAATTTTTTCAATTTAGACTCCTAACTCTCAAAACGGCTAAAATTTACCCCCGCCGTCCAACTTCGTTAACTTTTGGCAAAAACCGTTAGTCATGCACGCACATGACTTTAAGCAAGGGCATTTTTGTCCAAACCTAATTATTTAAAAAATAAATAAATATATGAAAAAAAATTAATTAAGAAAATACCAAAACTTATTTAAAAAAATCTTGGAATAAATTCTGAAAATATTAATATATGTTTAAAAATTCTGAAAATACCAAAACAATATTTAAGAAAATACCAAAAAGTATTTTTAAAATAATAAAAAAACGTTGGAATATATTCTGAAAAATATGTATATATATTTAAAAATTCTGAAAATGCCAAAAATTATTTAAAATTTGCAAAATTCAAAAAAAATAATTGATGAAAAATTTATTTCCCACCAAATTAATTATCCCCACTAATGAAAAATGATTTTCATCGATATAAATTATTTTCAGCAATAATAAATCATTTAAAAATGATTCCGGCAAATTAAAAATAATTTTTACTAATAATAAATAATTTCTTTCATATAAAAAGTTATTTTCAGCAATATGAAATTATTTCAAACCAAATTTCATTTTAAAATATAAAAAACAGAAAAATTACATAAAAACGATTAAAATTTAGAAAATTACCAAAAAAATATAAAAAAAAAGTGGATTTTTTTTCAAGGAAAGCCAGAAAATGCGAGCATATATATTTAAAAAGATTTAAAAATAACGAAAAAATGTTTAAAATCGGCAAAATTCAAGAATAAATATAAAAAATGATTTCAAGCAATAATAAACAATTTCCATCAAATAGAAATTATTTCTAGCAATAAAAAATAATTTTTCAGCAATATAAATATTTTCAGCATTTAAAAAATAATTTCCTGCAAATATGAAATGATTTCTTACAATAATAAATTATTTCCATCAAATGCAAATAATTTCCAGCAATACAAAATGATTTTTCAGCAATATAAATATTAGTAGCATTTAAAAATCTATTTCAACAAATAAAAAATTATTTCCATCAAAATAAAATATGTTCATCAAATACGTAGTATTTCCAACAATAAAAATTGAGTTTTCAGCAAATAAAATGATTCCCAATAATAAAAAATTATTTCATCCAATACAAATCATTTTCACCAATAGTTTCCAGAAAAAAACAGATCTAAAGAAGAAAAAAAATCTAAATCTCCAAAAATCATTTCCAACAAAAAAACAGATCTAAGGAGAAATTCAAATCTACATTATTTCAAACAAAACAGGTTTAAACCTCCAAAGATGATAAAACTAAAAAATGAAAAAAAAAATCAAAGGGAAAAACGAAAAACAGAGCTTACCGGGGAGGGGCTGGATAGGTGAGGGGTGGCGAGGTTGGCTGTGAGCAGAGGGTGTGTGCAGGGGCCGGACAGAGACGGGGGGGGGGGGGGGGGGGGGGGGGGGGGGGGCTGTGTGCAGGGGTGGGGGCAGGGGACGAGAGGTGGGCAGTGGGAGCAGAAGGGTGGGGGTGGGGGAGGGAAGGTCTCATATATAGAGAGAGAATAAAAAGAAAAATAGGTTTTCATAAGAGAGAGAGAATAAAGAAGGAAAAAGGAAAAAAAGATGGTTGGACAAAAATATTCTTACCTAAGGTAATTTGTCACGCATATGACTAACGATTTTTATAAAAAAATAATGGAGTTAGAAGGTAAGGGGCTACTTGTAATCATTTTCAAAGTATAAAGGGTAAATTGAAAAAATTAAAAGAATGGGGAGGAAAGTGTAAGCAGCGCAAAAGTATAGGGGATCCAAGTGTAATTAACCCTAGATTATATAAACATGTACTGTCCCATCTCGAATTAACAGTCACTATTTGAAAATGACAGTTTTTAAGGGTTCACTCAATCAATGGTCAAGTTCAAAACTTGTCAACTATCATGAAATTTGATTAGTTGATTAACTCTATAAGAGGAAAATGAATAGTACTTTAGGGCAACCCAAAAATAAAGGCAAAATTCTTAATTTCAGACGAAGGGAGTATCATTTATTAATAAGATATCAATTAACCATTATGAAAAAAGGTTAATAACTTAAAAAAACATTAGCTAATAAAAGTAGAGTGATTCTACATGAACCACCATAAGGGACTAAATGCAAACCACATTAGTGATGTGGGATCTTTAATTAAAACTCCAAAGAGTTTGGTGATTTCAAGAGCACAGATTCTAATGAACAATAAATATTTTCTCCTTGTGAACATCAACTTTTGAATCTTAATATGTTGCACCAAACTTTCAATAAAGAATACTATTTTGGCTTACCCCCATTTTATAGTTTGTTTTATTAATTTTGATTTTTTTAAGTATTATTCTAACTCCCTAACTGTCATTAGTCAGAGAATTACTTTTCAATATTAAGCTTTTTACCAAAGTTGGACCTGTCAAAATGTGACACGACACGACACAAAATTATAAGTTAACGGATGTAGTCTTATCGTGTTCGGATCACTATTGGGTAAACATGATTAGACCAATTTTTACCCAGTAACACTGACAAGTTATCTAGGATGAGGTTTGACGAATTCACTTGAATGTGTTTGATAAAGGTTATTAGAAATAAATAATTTATGTTACTCATTCCAAATAACTGAGAAACAAGTTTGATTATGTTGAGTATATTTTAATATATAAATTCAATTGTAATTGTATAAATATATGTATATTTTTAAAACATATTGTGACCATAAGCAACTACATATATTTTTTTCTAAAATTGATAAATGGTTTTCATTATGTTTTATACTAACCCGGTATCACACGGCACGAACGCTACTCGACACGTCTCGTTGACATGTCTACCAAAAATAATGTTACGGGTAATATTTAGTGGTTGCAACTCATGTGTCACACCCCAATGTATAAACACTTTTTACATTAGAGGATGTTTTGGTGTATAATATTAGGTTACCTATCATTTTCCTTTTAGCAATAAATCCCATTTATTAAGTTTGTAGTCAAATCCTTAATATAAATATAAAGTTGTAGGCTTAAAATTGTAGGCTTAAACTTCAACTTGACACGTGACGATATTAATGGAGGTCCTATGTGTGCTCTTCTCTCTCCACTTTTTATTATATTTTTGGTTCATCACTTAAGGAACTTAATTAAATGAACGTTGAAAAGCTAAAGAGATAGCCAATAAAATCGTGTATCTACGTATATATTCTCATAATCCCTTTAAAAAAAAAAAAACTCACTTCCTTGATTCTATCGCTTCTGTTTCCCCACATATATTCACAAAGGAAAATGATAATTTGTGCCCTTAGGGCACATGTTTTGATCCTCAAAATCAGGGACGAAGCTACATGAGGACTGAGGGGGGCCATGGCCCCCTCCAAACTTTTATAAATTAGTACAACAATGTTATAGAAATTATGGATTTAAATTGTTTTTTTGTTTTCCTATAATCGGTGTATGCATGGATTCTCTACCTTCAAAAGTCAATGACTGACGATTGCATTTCAAGTTCAAACTTCAAGTGATTTCCACCTTGCCACCCATGTGACTAAGCCTCCAAAGTGTAAATCACCCATGTTTTCCCTTTTAAGTTTCCACATACAAACCATTTGTTTAAAGAATGTTCAAAAAGGTTTTTAAAATACCATTTGTTTATTTATTTATTGAGTTTTACCACTCATTTTCAAATCCAATTATTCTGTTGGGCCTTCATTTGAGGTCTCTTTCCTCTTTCTCTTTCTAAATCTGAATTTCAACTTTGCACCTAATTGCAAATTAGTCAAACTCTATGAAGTTTTATTTTAATATGCAAATATTATTTTTAATTTAAATACATTTTAGTTCAATTCTTTTTACATAATTGTAAATTTAATGTTTGACATGTACTGTTTATCATACAACATAAATAATATTTGATCTTAAATAAATTCCTCCTTTTAAAGTTTTAACAAATGCTAGGTCTAGGACTGAAAATTAAAACATAATATAATATTCTTTCTTTTTTACATGTAACAAAACATAATAAGATATTCATCGTCAAATAAATAACTAAACTACTTAGTTATTTATGAAGTACTGTTTTTTTTTTTACTTTTTTCGTATATTTCCCGTCGTCTTATTTTTTTCGTGTAATATAATGTTTTAAGTTCATATTTGTATACATGACATCCACGTTTTGTCAATGAATATATATAAATTATTGGTGAAAACATTTTTTTCATAAATTTTGGCCCCCTTTAAGACTAAATCCTGGCTTCGTCCCTGCTCAAAATAGTAAGTATTAAAGCTACACATGAGTATTTATTTCCAATTAAATATATGTCGAAATTTGTCCCTACCATTTTTGAAATCTTAATGTGTACTCTTAGAGCACATATTATGAGGACCATTCACAATACTACATGGATTGGACTATAAAAATAAGAAAAATAATATCTCTATATATATATGGTTGTTTGGAGATTTATATAAATATTTGCAGGTGCGCGCGCGCACATGTCTGTGTAAGGAAAAAATGGACTAATTTATTAAAAATAGTAAAAAAAACAACTAAGTAGAATGCTTTGTGTTATGTATTTAAACATTTGAGGGGCACCCCCTCCCCCTAAAAAAAATCAGTTCAAAATGATTTCTTTACTATTTTAAAAATGTTGGTCAAATTTTGACATATGTTTGACAGATTATTTTAAAGTAGCAAAAAAAAGGATCAAATATCAAAAACTCTCTCAAACATTTTTTAATACGCATTTAGTCTAAGCCTTTTATTTTATACCAAAAAGTCATTTATTCTCTTATCTTTAAAGGTCCGCGCCAGCGACATGGTGAAGCCTTTTTGGCATGGTGAAGGACTTTTTGGTGCAAAATAAAAAAGCTTGGACTATACATGTATTAAAAGAAATTCAAGGGACTATTTAGTATATACCCCCCCCCCCCCAAAAAAAAAAATCATTTTTAGGTGATTTTATGTTTTTTTTTTTTTTTTTGGGGGGGGGGGGGGGGGGGGTCCTGAAATGTTTAAATACACCACAAAAAATTTACTTCAGTTTTTGTAATTATTTTAAAAGAACTGATCTTTTTTATATCTATTTTATCTATCCGTCGGAGAGGCGAGCTTATACATTGAAAATAGACTACATAATTTGTAAGTTTTTAAAAACAGTTCACTAATATCTATTTCTTTAATGATCCATGTTTATACACATTTGAAGTAAGATAATATACTTATGTGTTAGTGAAAAATGCAGCATCATTCAAAATGCAAAAATATAGTACGTGGTGCTCATATAAACATTATATGCAACACTAAAGGCGAACAATGGTGGTAGGATTTACGAATAATCTTGGTAAGCGCCTACGCATCACACATGTTGCATGCTAGTGGGTCTTAATTGTTTTTGCTATATTTGGTCACGTTAGAAAGCGTGTCTGTTCCAATATGTCCCTTCAGAAAACATGTAGGGCCTGTTTGGTTGTCCCAAAAATTGTAAATTAGTCAATTTAAAATTAACTCATTTATGAATTGCCTTATTATTAGTGTTTGGTTACAAGAATGAATAAATTCAAAAATGAACTAATTTATGTTGATTTACAAAAACTTAAATTAGTTCATTTCACCAAAAGCTTGAAATTGCACAATTTATAATTATAACATGAATCTTAAATGCACCACTCCCATAGAGTACTCTCACCGTATTACTCTCTCTCTCTCTCTCTCTCTACACACACACACACACGCATATATCAAAAGTAAATAACTCCATTTTTCTTTTCCAAATACACCACAAATTAGATTTAAACCTATTTAAAATTAATACATCGACAATCTATTCATTTCAAATTGATCAATTAATAAAATTAAATAATTTACGCAACCAAACGGGCCCGTAGTAAATAATAAACAGTACTTATAAACAACCTTTGATATTTGATTATGTTATTTTTAAAATTTATTCTCTATCCATTGAATAATAAATTTAAAGAAAAAACATTGATAAATAAAACAAAAAAGAAAACATCATAAATATAATGCAGGGCTTAAATAGTAAAAAAATAGTATTTCAATACAAAAAATTGCACTGCTTAAGTAATTTTGAGTTTGGTACCCAAGAAATATGAGGCCAACATAAATTTTTTGTTTCAGGTTCTGATAACATGAAGGATACATATTATTATTTTTCTAGCGAGACTAAATTCAAATCAGCATTAAAGGTTTTGATGGTTATGTTATTTAGGATTTATAAATTTTTTTCATAGTTTAGGGATTAGGGTTTATTTATTGAATTATTCTTTAAGCTTGGAATTTTGGTTTTTGGGAGGTTTTAGCATTTAATATTTTACTTATTTTTTTAACCTTTTTTATACTATTTAGATTTTAGGATAAGAGAATTACATAATTAATTAATGTAACTTTATTGAAAAATATTTTTAATCACTTTCGTTTACATTTTTTGGAGGGTTTAGTGTTTCCTTTTTATTTTATTTTTGGGTTTCATTTTTATTAGATTTTTTAGTCAAAGACTTACATAATTAATTTTAATGTAATTTCTGTGAAAAAAATATTAATTTAGTCACTTAACATTTTTTTTATATGCTTCAATTATAAAATAAATGTTATTATACTTTGTTTGTTAATAAAATTTCCATCCTGACCTTTGCTTTTCCTAAAACATGGAAGCCAAATATCTAATGCACTTTACTAGCCTACACTGCCTCGAATTGACCACCCATTTGAGTGGGTATTTTATTGCTTGCAATTATAGACTTGGTATGCTACCAAAAATAAAAAAATTATAGACTTGGTATTTGATCTGTCATACCATAAGCATGGCGGTCGCTGTTTGGTTTCGATACGAGCAAAGTCGATTTTCCTATAAGATAATGAAGTTATTAAAGAACAGTTATTTAATCACCCGTACTTGAAAAATGAGCATGGCCGAATCACTATATATTTGTATGGGGAATTTCAATCGTTTTGTATACATTGATCGTTTCAGTTCTCAATGGAACATGAATTGGACTGACTCTTCATTTACACATTAACGGATTATTTGAATTTACTCCCTCTTTAAATACATAGGCCACTCAAGATATAGTATCAGTTCAACTATAAAAGCTTATTAGAACATATTGCATCTGAAAAAACAGTAAAAAGAGGATGGAAAAAGCAGTTTTGAACATCAATACACGGGATGGAGCAGTGTTCTACATTGACACTACTAAGGGAGATGAGAAAGTTGGAAAAAACGATGCAACAATATTGAATTTGATAACAAGCTTTAATCCAACCATTTTAATCAAGCCATCTGACCAGCTTCCAAAGGCACCAGCAGCTTTCAATGTGATTATCAAAACACAAAATGAAGAACCCTTCATTACTATTCAGAGTCAAAGCCAGGTTACCATCAAGACAGAAAAAAAAAATGGCATCAACCATGTCAATATACTTGTATCCGAAGCAAATGAAAAAGTCGACCCAAAAATTTGCCAACAAGAAAGTGATGGTATGATTACAGCTGAACCATTTTTAAGTAGCAGCGACTAATGCAAGTTTAATGAAATTTTTACTAATTGGTGTAGTGTACTAAGCATGTAATCAAATAACCCTTATATTTTTTCGGTCCAGTAAATCCCATTAGAAAGTATTTTTTCTCCATTAAGTTCCAATAAAAACCTAGTAAATATTTACTATACGTACAAAAATGATCTAATACGAAAAATTTGTTTTGATATGACCAACGAAAGAATGTCTTTTGTAAATAGGATCTATTTGTCAAAATTTTTGAAATTTTGAAGTTAGTCCCTATCAACTGAGCTGAACCAGTCCACCCTTTGCCCCCACAAAAATAGGAACTGCCAAGCAGTTCCAAACTCCATCCCAACCGGAACTAGAATTCAAAATTCAAAATAAGTTTGAAGCATTCAAACTTTGCTCCACTGATTTACTAACAGCTACATTTATATATGTTCTCCAATAGAAGTCTGTAAAATGTAACGAAAGAAATAGAATTCAGAAAAGAAAATCTTCATGCTGTCCAGAATTTCATACCTGCTTGACTTATATTATATCTACATACCTGCTTATTTTACATGGTATCAGAGCCTCAAATGGCCAACGCCACCTCCTCAAACACCTCCACTGACATCTCTTCTTCTCCACCAATACTTAATCTCAGCCATGCACACCACTATATCAGCCTTATACTCACTCAAAAAAATTATCTATTCTGGATTATCGAAATGGAACCCTTTCTCAGTGGACAAAATCTCTTGCGCTTTGTTGATGGGAGTTACCCATGTCCCCCTGATGAGCCCTCTGCTACTCTGGCGCCAACAAGATAAGTTAATTGTGAGTATGCTCGTCTCTTCTCTTGCCGACGACACTTTTCCTCTTGTTGTTGGCTTACAAACCTCTCAGCAAATCTGGAAAACACTTGCCGAAGCTCTTGCGTCTCCATCGAAAACACGAATTCTCAACTTGCACCTTCATCTCCACAGACTAAATCAAGGTGATGACACTGTGTCTACATATCTTCACAAAGCAAAATCAATTTTCGATGAATTAAACGCTGCTGGACATCCTCTCAGTCAAGCTGAATTTAATATCCACATTTTCAAAGGTCTCCGGACAGATTTTAAAGACCTCGTTACATCTCTCACTACCCGTTCCACCCCCGTTACATTTTCTGAACTCCACTCTCTTCTACTTAGTCATGAGTTCATCCATAATGACTCCCTCTCAAAGCTGAACATCACCACCCAGACTATTCAATCACCCACTGCTCACAACACCACACGAACCATCTCCTCTTCTCATATGTCGACACCTCCCACCCATCAACCTCAAAACTATTCCCACTCTCCAGCCTATAGCTCCTACCGTGGTCGGCCTGGTCGTGGTCGCTCTTCTTCCTATTGCCCACCCTCTTATCATCATGATTCACGCTCACAATGTCAAATCTGCACTGGTTTTTACCACACCGCCACTTCATGTCCTCATCGTTTCAATGTCTCCAACCTATCTTATCCTTCTGCTCATCTGACTCATACTCCATCCTCTCAACCCGGATTACTACCCACACCACCATCTCCCATCACAACTTGGTTTCCTGACACTGGAGCATCTCACCATGTTACACCAGATCTCACCAACCTCCATCATCCCTATGAATACCAAGGCACTGCCACTTTACACATTGGCAATGGTAAGGGTCTCCCAATTTTACATGTTGGTAATTCATCCATTCACACTGCATCTTCTAATCTTACTCTTAAAAATGTCTTACATGTTCCGACAATTTCTAAATCTCTTCTTTCTGTTCAACAATTTTCTCGTGATAATGATGTCTATTTTGAATTTCACCCATCATTTTTTGTTGTGAAGGATCGCGGTACCAAGATGCCCCTACTCCACGGTACGAGTGACAACGATCTCTACACTCTATCCTCCACAACGGTGCCATCCTCTCCCCATGTATTTCACGCGATCAAAGATTCTACTACTTGTTGGTACAACCGACTTGGTCATCCGCATCCCCAAGTGCTTCATCAAATCATTCATCAACATCAACTTCCATGCATTTCTTCGCGTCAAAATAATGTTTGTGTAGCATGTCAAATGGGCAAGTCTTCCAAGCAACACTTGCCAAGTCGTGTCAAGTCGTCTCCCTCTTTATTGCATTTAATTTTCAGTGATGTATGGGGTCCATCTCCAACTTTATCATGTAATGGTCATAAGTACTTCGTTATTTTTGTTGATCACTTTTCTAATTTTATTTGGTTTTATCCAATTACTCAAAAATATGATGTTTATTCAATTTTTGTTAACTTCCAAAAATTAGTAGAACGTCAATTTAATGCAAAAATAAAGAATGTACAAACGGATTGGGGTGGTGAATTTCGCAAATTGGACCAATTTTTTAAAAATTGTGGCATTCATCATCGCTACTCTTGTCCTCACACCCATGAACAAGTTGGTTTTGTTGAACGCCGTCATCGACATATTGTCGAAACAGGTCTCACCTTAATGGCCCACACATCCGTTCCCCAAAAATATTGGCACTTTGCCTTTGAGTGTGCTATTTCCCTTATAAATTACATGCCTTCAAAGACTATTTCTCATATGTCTCCTTTTCAAATTCTCTACTCTCGTGCTCCGAACTACACGTTTCTTAAAATCTTTGGTTGCTTATGCTTCCCCCACTTACGTCCTTACAACGCACACAAAATGGATTTTCGCTCTCATCCTTGTGTATTTCTCGGCTATAGCACAAATCATCACGGCTATCGTTGCATGCATTTAGAGTCTGGACGTATCTACCATGCACGACATGTTCGTTTTGATGAAAATATATTTTCATTTTCTCTCCCATCTTCTCCCTCCACCAAATCTCACTCGTCAATTCCAACATCTCCATGGGGCGTTTCCCCAACCATTTTACCTCATATCTCACCCCGATCTCCTACTCCCACCTCGCATCGCTCGTCTCCACTTAGATCATCCCAAAGCACTTCCCTAGCACCACCTGGTAATGTTCAAACCCGTGTCTATATACCTCCTCTCATTCAACCACCTCCTACTGCTCACCCACCTGCACTGCCTCTCATCGAACCCACTGCTCAACCTATATCCAGCCCATCTGTTGAACCAAGACCTGCTACTGCTCCTCCAAACTGCTCTACTACCTCCGACCTTTGCACCGCCCAACTCTCTCGTCCCCAGCCTCCAGTTTCTCACTCTAACCCCAACGACATTCAACTCACAATTGATCTTGGCCCTTTATCAAAATCTTCTTCGTTTCGCACTCACCCTATGTCTTTGCGGTCTCACACTACCACCTCTATAGCTCATAATCCTATATCTCATTCAACTATTCTATTATCATCTTAACCAACCTGTTTTTCTACAGCAAATAAGGATCCCAAATGGAGGCATGCTATGACCCAAGAAATAAATGCACTTATTCAAAATAATACTTGGTCTCTTATTCCTCCTACACCCGACATGAATGTTATTGGTTGCAAATGGGTATTTCGTATCAAGCAAAAAGCTGATGGTTCCATAGAACGCTACAAAGCTCGCTTAGTGGCTAAAGGGTTTCATCAAGAATATGGACTTGACTTCAATGAAACGTTCAGTCCTGTTGTTAAAGCAACTACTATTCGGACTGTCCTCTCCATTGCAATCTCTCATGGCTGGTCCATTTCCCAATTAGATGTTAATAATGCATTTCTTCACGGATTTCTTCATGAATATGTGTTTATGGACCAACCTCCTGGTTTCAAAGATCCTGCAAAACCCCACTTTGTGTGCAAATTAAATCGCTCTCTTTATGGACTCAAACAAGCCCCGCGTGCTTGGTTCCACCACCTCACACAATTTCTACACTCAACACTTTGTTGGCTCCAAAGCTGACTCATCACTCTTTATCAATAACTCTGGTGCCCATATTGTGTATCTTCTCATTTATGTGGATGACATTATCATCACTGGAAATAATCCGAACCTTATCCAAACTCTCATCTACACACTTGGTAATGAATTTTCATTAAAAAATCTTGGCCCCCTACACTACTTCCTTGGCATTGAAATTATTCCCACGCCCAATGGCATCCTCCTCTCTCAACAACAATACATCCGTGATCTTCTTCAATGCCACGGCATGTCTCAATCCAAACACCTTGCCACACCCATTCCTATTAATCTCAAACTCTCTGTAAAAGGTGGATCACCTCTTCTCGACTCCACCCCCTATCGCCAAGCTGTGGGAGCTCTTCAATATGTTACTCTCACCCGTCCCGACATTACCTTTGCGGTCAATAAAGCTTGTCAATTTATGCGCCAACCCACTGAATCTCACTGGACACTTGTCAAACGCATTTTTTGATACCTAAATCATACCTCCTCTTACGGTCTACATATTAATAAATCGTCATCTCTTGAGCTTCAAGCCTTTACTGATTTAGATTAGGCAGGTTGTGTTGATGATCGCAAGTCCACCGGAGGCTTTGCAATTTATTTGGGGTCAAACCTAATTTCATGGAAATCACAAAAGCAAAAAACGGTCTCTCGTTCTTCTACCGAAGTTGAATATAAATCACTGGCTGATGCTGAACTAATGTGGTTACAGTCTTTATTACTGGAATTAGGCTTCCCTACAACTACATCACCCATTCTCTGGTGTGACAATCTTGGTGCCATATACCTCTCGGCCAATCCTATTTTGCATGCACGTACCAAGCATGTTGAAATTGATTTTCACTTTTTTCGTGATCAAGTTACCAAAAAGAAATTGCAAGTCCAGTTTATCTCGACTCATGACCATTTGGCTGACATTTTTACCAAAGTCCCGTCATCTTCTAAATTTTAGTTTCTTAAAGACAAGTTGATGGTTCTTCCTCGACCACCATCCACTTGCGGGGGAGTATCAACTGATCTGAACCAGTCCACCCTTTGCCCCCATAAAAATAGGAACTGCCAAGCAGTTCCAAACTCCATCCCAGCCGGAACTAGAATTCAAAATTCAAAATAAGTTTGAAGCATTCAAACTTTGCTCCACTGATTTACTAACAGCTACATTTATTTTTGTTCTCCAATAGAAGTTTGTAAAATGTAACGAAAGAAATAGAATTCAGAAAAGAAAATCTTCTCGCTGTCCAGAATTTCATACCTGCTTGACTTATATTATATCTACATACCTGCTTATTTTACAGTCCCTCGTATATATTTATTTTGGATTTGGGAAATGATGGTAGGAGTTAAAAATATGGTCGGCGCCTTTCCAACGTGGTCCTGTTTATAACTGTATACAAATTTTTTTGTTTAAAATAGAGTTTTTTATTTGTAATGTTCATATATAATGTTTGGAAAATGATATGTGTACCAAGTATTTACACCAAAAGTGATTTCCCAAGTGCATGTCCGTGAACATATGTCTATGGCCATGGAAATCAATATAATATATTAATTTGATTTAATGCAGTTTACTGTTATGTATGTGTTAGATGATACTAGCAAGTACCCTGCATGATGCATGAACAATTTATAATTTTTTTTAAAATCCTTTTAACTTTATGATAATAACTATGTGTAAAGATAATTCAAAAAGTGAATATACTCCTCTACAAAAAAAAAATATGAAAACTAAGTATAAACATATAATTTTTTTATGGATGGAGGGAAATGATTTAAAAGAAATAACACTACAAGAAAAAAGTTTTTTAGTGACGAATTATTTTGCGATGATCTCAAATTCATCATAAAAAGTTATATTTAGCGATGAAAAATAAATTAGTCACAGAAAAGTAATAAAATTAATTATTTTCTTTTGTGACGATTATTGTTGGTCACAATAAATACCAATATGTGAGAAAAATTAAATTTCGTCACTAAATTATTATGTCAAATTCTCATCTAATTTTTGTGAGGAATTCGATTGGTCACTAAAACTAAAATAAAATAAGAAATGGCGGGAACAAAATTATCCCGGTAATTTTTTTTTTTTGCTGCCCTCGTTTAAGCCACGTTTTTTTTTTGTTAACACATCCAAAATCCCTTTCACAAAATCTGCTCCTCCCCCTCCCGTCTCTCTCTCTCTCTCTCTCTCGACGCACTATATATATAGATACACAGAAAGGATCTCATGCATATTCAGTTCGCATACGCTCCGTGTGGACCATTTTTTTAAAATAGTAAAAAAATTAAGTTTGGGCTGATTTTTTTATGATTTTTAAACATTTCAATAGGACCATGAAAAAAAAATCAGTTCAAAATGAATTGTTTTGCTATTTTAAAAAAATCGGTCAAACTTTGTCAGTTTTTAAGTTAAAAAACTGACAAAGTTTGACCGATTTTTTTAAATTAGCAAAAAAATTCATTTTGAGCTAAAAAAATTTGTATGGTCCTACTGAAATGTTTAAAAACTATAAAAAAAAATTAGTTCAAAAATATTTTTTTACTATTTTATGAAAAATGGTCCGCGCCAGCGGTATGCAAATTGGGGTATGCATGAGAACCGCTCTGTGTGTGTGTGTGTGTATAATAATGCTCTTGTGCGGACTAGTTCGCATTTTAAGAATGTGGACCGAACATGTGTCACCTAACGGTGCCCCTAGAAAGTATCGCCTAAATTATAGGCACACTCTCTCTCTTATCTGGGGTCACCGTCAGGTGACAGATTTCCGGTCCACACTCTGAAAATGCAAACTAGTCCGCACAAGAGCAAGACTATATATATATATATATATATACACACACAGTTCTATGTTTGCAATTCCTTAATTACCCTGTTTTTGTCAATCCCCTAATTTCCCTGTTTTTGTCAATTTATTAAATATCGTGTGTGTGTGTGTCTGTGTATATAAAACTGTGTATATAGATATATGTTTCGTGTATATATAAAACATATACACTGTGTATATAGATATAAGTTTCCTGTGTATATACATATATGTTTCGTGTATATATAAAACATATACAATGTGTGTGTGTGTGTATATATATATATAATAAAGTAGGAAACTTATGTATGTCACAAGATGGAAGGATGATGTCATCAATATGATTTTATCCTGCAATGCCTATTTTGACCTTGAATTTTTTGGTTTCCCCCTTCTTGCTTCTTATTAAACTCTCTCTTTAATTCAAAATTTGGGGCATTTTGGTCATAACCACTTCATCAATTCTTTGGTTTCTCAAGAAAACAAAGCGTTTCTCTAACTTGAACCTCAAACCCACCCCTTCTCCCAAATTCACGTTGATTTCTGCTCTCCCTCTTTCAACACAAACCCTCCCAACACTAACCCTAACTTCTGACGCCCTCCACCGCTGCCCTACGCATCCACCTCTGCCAACTTCAAGTAGTATCTCTATCACCCTCTTACACACGCACACACTCGCACACGAACACACACACGCGAATTTGAGAGCTCAATCGCACACACTCACGCATACACAAACGCACACACCGATCTGGGTGCTTAATTTTTTCACATTTATAATGTTTTGTTTACAGATCTAATGTTTTTGGGTAATAGAAAATCGATTTGTGATTTGGAAGTGTGAACATGAGCCACAACTTTAACAAGCAAAGGTATGTGTTTTTTACATTCATATCTAGGGTTTACATAACTGATGTCAAGGTTTCTACTCTCACAACCTAAAGGAAACAATGGAAAATACCTTGAAAAAGGGAAATAACATGTGTTGAGCTTCAAATGCTATTGTGGTTTATATTTTTTAGAAGGTTTATATTGGTTGCAGATAGTTGATAGGCTTTAATGGTATGTGCAATATGGTGAAAGCATTACATTACCTTGGTATAGGCTCTAATGGTATGTGAAAGATAGTTGAAATGAACTTTTATTGCAATCCTTTTGTAATTATTTTATTTAGGTTTAGATCTGAATGACTGAACTTTTGTGTTAGTATTTATAATGGTTCCAAGCCAAATAAGCGTTTTAAGCTAATGCCTGTTAATGCGGAAGTTGTTCTAATATGCATACAACACTTCGGTTGCGTTTGTTTTTTCATCTAAATTTGAAGTCTGAAATTTGAATCTAAAAAATGTGTTTGTTTTTATGTCTGAATGTACCTCTGAATGAATGTATTTAGACTGATTCAGACTTCATATTCAAACTTCAGATGTAATTTTACCTCTTAACCATTAAGAGCCAAATATAGTCGTTTACCTCTTAATCATTTAAAAAAACAAACACTTTTTGGTATGCATATCATAGATTAGGCTTTGCATAACATGTGTGTATGCATATTTTATCAGCAGTATTTTCATGGAACAAGTTAGGAAGAAGAGGTGGAATTTTGGATATGAGAGACACTAGATAAAATATCTTCATGGTGCAAATGAAGTAGTAGTACCTTCTCACATTTTTTATTTTGAGTCTAATCTACATTTATTGATGTTTAATATTAAGATTTTTGGAATTTTTCATCACAGATTCAACGCCTATGAAGAACACACATCGATGCTGTGATTCACAGTAGTATACACACGATGGTAACAGATCTTGGAGGCAAACTCAAATCAAATTTGTATATCTTAACATCACTATGGGTGAAATCAGGTATACTTGGTTTTGTTTTTGGTATCTATCAACTGATATATCGACTTTGAAATGTGATTTTCTTGGCTATATTAGTTTTTGTGGATTTACCATGATATTTCTTAGTATGCATATTTACGTAGCTATAGAAATTTTGAGCAAGTGAAGTGAGGGTGAACCATCCTGATCAAGAATAGGTGTTCCAAATGTCATGTCTCTCTATTATCCCCTCCCTTCCCCAATAAAAATGTCATTTAATGCTCTGAATTATTTAGTTCTACTATTCTATTGACCCTACTTGGGCTCCTACTTTTTTTTTATTTGGATTTGAGCCCTCTCAACTCACCTATGCGTCCTATCAAAATATATGCATCCATGATAAGTTTGGATCTCAAGTTAAGTTTCGCATCTCTCAAGGTGAGTCAGTAAATGAAAATAAGTTGATTATCTCTATATTGTTAGCAACCTATGTATATTTGATGTGCGTGCTTTCTATTTTCCCCTTTTTTTGTAAATCGTACAGTTTAAGTTGGTTTGAGGTTTTGAGGCATTTTTAATCTTTTTGAGGTATCGCATTTAATAGTAGTCAATCCCAAAGAGCTATTTTTGTTCTTCTATAAATAATTTTCTAGGAATTTTGGTTTTATATATAGGAAATCATTTAACGCCCTGCTTTTTGAATGTGATGACCTGCCTTTTTTTAATGTGATGAGATTCCATACTACATTACTTTACATGTTGTATTACTCAAGTGCAAAGTGAAAGTGCCTTTTGTTGTTTTTCCTTTGTTAATCTACTGAATACATGTAGGATTAGCACATTTAGGATTTTTCATAAGTACATAGCATTGTGCCAAGGCACATTCATGATTTTCTTCAAATGACATGAAATATCCGTAAGATTAACCCTATAATCATATTGTGTGCATTTGAAACTACTCATACATGTCAGAGACACCCTTCTAAGTCACCAAAGTTGTTTATTTTAAAATTTATCAATCGTGTGTCGATTTTGTTATGAATTGAGCAGGTCTAGATCGAGAAGGTTAGGCTTATAATGAATTTTTGTTGTCTTCAATCTAAAATTGATTTGATCCCCTTTTGTCCGGATAAAGTAGGTCTGATAGTGTTACTCATGTCAAGTTTTTGATAGTTTTCTCTGATCCCGACATATTTTGAATAAGCTACTACATAAAGTAAAAATTAATAGGATTGTTCCTGCTATCAAAGTTTTTAAGCTTGAAAAGAAGCAAACTCTGAAATCTGAACACACATGTCCTATTTGAGATGCCACAAATAAAGTGCAAAAATTAATAGGGTTGTTTAAACATATTATAAAATATCTATATGCAAGGTCTTATTGGCCCTTCACACCTGCTATGGATCACTAGCGTTGAGCTTTTATTTTGTGATAGGTGAGTTTGAGTTTGTTGAGAATCAATCATAGAAAGGTCTCGACTTTTGAAGGAAACTTAGCTTTTCAGATAAATGTATTCGATGGAAAAAGGAATTAATTTCTTATGCGTTGAGCTTTCGTTTGGTAACTCAGTTTTGATGCCTTTTGTAGCTTTTATTTACAACATCGAAGATCGATTCACTACAAATCAAGTCGAATTTACAACTGGTATTTCTCATGCATACCTGGGTGTTATTTTTTGTGTTGACTGATTTGGCAACTCACATGCTATACAATTGATTGTGTTCATTTTCTTTATTTTTTCCCTCTAAGCCATGTATGATTTGTTTCAAACCATTGCATTGTAATTTATACGTTGGTACAATTTCTTTATTTCTACTCCATAGCATGTTTCCTATTTGAAAAAATGACAAGGTGTAATTAATTTGTTATACTTTTTATTCTATTATATATGTCTCTTAGTGTAGTTTGTAGCTCATTAATATTTTGGTTTGTTTTGTTGATTTGTCAACCAATGGTAGTCACGAGTTTCTGCGATCAGGTGATGTAATAGAAATGACCTTGCAAGCTCAAACTATGAGGCTATCATCTTATAGAGCACATCCAAGTATGCATGAAAATTGATTTGGTATTTATAAGTTTTTTAGACGGGATGCAACAGCCCAGGAATATACCGTGGTCATTGGGGTGGGAATCTTGGTTGGCCTCATGAGAAGGCTGCTGAAGACAAGACTGAAAAGGCTCTTTTTCTCTCTTTTGAAGGTCGCTTCATGCTTAGATAAGTTTAGTACAATTGGATTTTTGATTGTCAAAAAAAGGGGAAAACAAACACTTTGTTTTACATTTGAATTGTAGTATCCACTAGGATATGATTAAGCATACAAACACTTGGTTTGCCTCTCTTTGTTATAACATCTTTAGTTCTCTGTTTTTATATTTGCCTATTTTATGTAGAAGGCTTTGAAATGTTTTTTTTGCAACTATATGGATTCACCATTGTTTATTTTCATTTGGTTTATGTGATTAGTTCATTTTTGTCATGATTCTTTTTGGCATTGCAATGCGATTGAATATTACAGTCTCTTATTCTTTAGATTATGCTGTTATTCTTGGGGTTTAGTCCTTTTGGCATAATAAATATATATAGCACATTCCATAATAAATATATATAGCACAGTCGTTTTATGCTTGGCGAGTTCTGTTACATAACTTGCACAGTATATTCTATCTTTTATTTCTGTATAAAGCATCCCAATCTTTGCATCCCTAAATTCCCACAGCCTTCCTCTTCACTGCATACTTTCCATAAAATTCACAGAGAAATTTTCTATGTTGATTAAACTCCACCTTCTTGATCTGCTTTCGCAGACTAGCACCGTAACGGGTACCATACTTCCCAATAAACTCCACCTTCTTGGTTCGACTCCAGCCCTCTTCTTATCTATGATGTTTTCATGCCTGGATTTAAAAAAAAAGATGAAGATCGAGGTAGCCAGAGCAGAAGACGTCCAGATCTAGAAGTTCCATCCCTAATCCTAAGAGGGACAAAAAGGAATTGAATGAGCTGCAACCTTCCATTGAAGCATCGTGTTGGTTGATACTAGCAGTGATACATACCTTGATAATAGTAGCCCTCATGTTGAAACATATGCAAGCCTTTATATGAAAGATTACAATAGCAGTGATCTCGAAGATCAGTTTGCTAATGTAAATGATAACGATGGTGGATCAATGTTTGACAAGGCTAAACTCACATATGACCAATATGTCAGCAGTGAAAGCGATGACTCCATTAAACTGGAGTCGAGTGATGAGGAGTCTAACACTAGGCCAACGGCAGAGTTGGTTGGCTAAGATTTGGAAAAGAGCATTCAAAGCCGAAGAGAGGGCCAAAACTTATGGTTATGGGGTTCCCCCAATTGCACTAAGATCATATCCATAGATGAGTCATTCTCCATATCTCACAATCAAAATGTGGTAAGGTACGATTGACCAACTCCTTGAGGAGTCCCCTTTGACTGACAAATATTTAAATTATTAAAGGCATGAGGTGATTGAGTGTTTAAGCCAGCAGGCCTGAACTGCAATTGATTTTGTTTATGGGAGGAGAATTGTATCATGCATGCATAGATTATTGTGGCTGCGATTGGGATGATGGGAGAGGTGTTTAATAAGGTCATGGTGTAGGACTATGATGTTACTCAGTGATTTAATTTATTTGAAATACCTCTACACTACATATGAGGGCGGTTGTTACTGTGGATAATCCGTTGGTATGGTATAATGTTATCTTAATAGGTATCAAGGACAAAGATAGGTTGTGTACTCCTTTTCAGATTTTTTTTTAATTATCCTTTTCAAGTCCTAATTTTAAGATCCAATTTGAAGTTTGAGTTATAAGAGGTGGATATTTGAGTCATGTTTAAGTTTCTTCTTAATTGCAGTTTTGGGGACAGAAAATAGAAGGCATATCAATTCTGATCAATGAATATTAGTCTACAAGACAAACTTTGCTTCAAGTTTTTTCAAGGTAATATGTATATTTTCCATTCACTCTACTGTTGTAATTGTTTTCACAACTCTCATTTAGTGTTGTAAATTTGTGTTTATGTATGGATTTTTTTCCATTTTTTTGTATCAGGATTTTCTATTTCCAATTTCCAGTTCTGATAATCTTCCTGATCGTTCCGATTTCTGCAAAAACTTGCGATTTTTAAAGAATCGTAATCGACAAACTTTTTTCTTTTCTTTTCACCCGGAATTTCAGAAGTTTTTGTCAAATACCATTTTCTGATCCAATCAGGCCGAAGCAAGCCCTTAATTAAGAATGTGTGTGAGTGACCACGTCATGAGGAGTAGACGGAAGCATGCATGGCATGCAAAGCAGGGGCAGTGCTGCTAGTGCAGCACCTGATCAGCATAAATCTTGGGTCATTACTATTTATATGGTGTGTTACACTTGAGGTATGATCCTATGTTTGGTCTGTGTTGAATCATCCCATGTCTAGAACATCATATTGAGAACAACGTACATTTGGGTCATTTTATTTTGTGCGACTGTTGGGGACGCCTTCTTACAAACGCGGTTAATCATTTGATCATCCCATATCTCTCTATTCTCTATTACTTATTTTTTTACCTAGGTTCTCAATTTTTTCTATATTGTATTATTGGCATAATTTTATTTAAGTTCAGTTGTAAGAATTAGCATTCACTTCTAGTACCACCCATCTTTTTCTTACCGAAGAATCTCATAGTGTCTCTATAGATGGCAATTTCTATATTCAGGTTTTAGAAAATGTCGTGGAGGTGTGTGACCTGCAATTCATTCACTCAACTGATTTGCAATGTAAACATCTATTATATTTTTGTTTTGTTTTATTTTCTTAATTTTTTTTTATATTTATTGAGATAGTGACCTGGAAAATGGGCGTTTAACGCTTTCTTCATTATCCACCGCAGGTTTTGGGGTCTATGGTTGGTTTTCCACTGTTAAGTCTCATAGTAGTAATCACAAGATGAAGTAAATGTATGCTTGAATGAGAAGGCGATGGAAAGTCACAAAGTGTTGTTTTCCCAATTGGTGACCATTAATTTTTTTTAATAGGTGTCCTTTTGAAATCATACTTCATTACAGTTGTATACTCATGTTATGTCCCCATTAACAAAGTTGTATGCTCCTGTTATGCTCCCATTCATTTTTTAATAGGTGTCCTTTTGAAATCATACTCCAAATGATTGTATGCTCATTTAATATTCATCCGCCTTTTACCACTGATAAAGTGAAATCATACTCCATTACAGTTTTAAAATCACACTACAACTGATTGTATGCTCATTTAGTATTCACCAATTTTTTACCACTAATAAAAACTGAAATATTGTATACTCCAATTGAAAATTTTGTATCACTGATAAAAACGGATTGTATTCATCATTTTTTACCACTAAAATATTCATTAGTATTTTGATACCTGTTTGATTTCATTTGGAAGTTGCTTGGTATCATCCACCGTTTGCTCTCTTGCCTTTATATGTTCCAATGCTTCCCACACTTTCGCTATTTGATTGTTTTAACTAAGAAGATAATGCCTCAAATGCCTCAATGATATGTTCCATATGATTTGAGGTTTGAATGTTCTGTTTTCATCATCCTATTTTCATGCTTGAATAATTTACTAAGCAACATGCCTTCTTTATTTTCTTAAAGATTGATGCTTAAAAGTTTGATTTCTCTTACAAACTTTCATAGTTTGTTCTCTTCGTATCTTCACTTTCATAGTTCTGGTGTTAGTCCTAATATGGAAATTCTTTTATATTTTTTTGTAGCTAAAAAAGAATTGAATGATGAAGGGATAACGTGACATATCAGTTGCAGAAGTGTATTACGAGCATAACGAGACATTATGTTATTTTAATATGACAAATGAGAGGGAAGAAGGTTATTTTCATGCCGATTGAAATTATGTTAAGTAGTCTGCTACTAATTCTTCTGGATACTAAGGTGGAGCATTGAGTGGAATTCAAAAATAAATTGGAAGATAAAAGTATGTTGTAAATGATGAAGGTCCCAACAGTGGACCGAGATCTGTGGCACCCGTGAATCAAGTACAGAGTGGTACTATATAGTGGAGACACAATATCATCATCATCAGCAGCAGCATCCCAATGACACCGTCTCTTACTATGGGTATGTATTTGGCTTTAAGGCTGACAGTTCTAAAAATATGGAAAATATGTTTAATAATATGGCTTGGCATTAAGGTTGATAGTTCAGCAAATCATTTTCCGATCTAAAGATATGGAATATCTGTTAGTGGAGATGGCTATACTCAAAAGGTGAAGATGCCCAAACTTTATTAGTTCAGGAGCAAAGGACAAGAACGTGCTCTATGGATTTTGGGGCAGATTGGTATATAGAACAAAAAATATTTGATCTTCTTTTTTCTTATAGGACAACTACTTCTAATCAACTATTGCGAATTTGGTATTATTGAACTGCGAAATTGGAATTCATTTACCACTGTACTTTTTCAAGTTTTGTTTATAACATTTTTGTTTTTCTATTAACTTAATATGATTGTTTATCCATTGCAGTCCTACATGGTTTGGTCCCAACAATTGTGTGTGAGGACAAGATACGCGAATGAGGACAAGGTTTTTGGAATGTGGCGAAGCGTTGGTGTACTACAGAAGATGACAATTGTGCCACGAGTGGTTTGATAAATCGACATTTTTTAGTTATATAGAAAATTTGCATTTGTATGATATCTTCATTATGTTGCTCAAGTTGCCAATAGTGGTCTATTGTGTACTCATATAAGTATTATGTTCTTGAATAATGGTAAATTGATGCGTTTGTTTATAAGATGCCCGATATGGACTATTAGCATTATTGTTGGGAGTATATTTTGTTTCTTAAACATGTGGATAGTTGTATAAATAAATACCTAATTTTTTAAAAATGTATACACTTTTTTTTGTTTTGAGATGAATCTTTGTAAACTATTGACAATTATCCTATTGAAACATTTTGAATATTTTATTGCTAAAGATGCCAATAAGGGTTTATATATGAATATTGTTAAATAGTGATGTCTATACGAGGTCTTGGATGGATTATTTATGTGGTTGAAGTATTTTTTATACTTTAAATAGGTGGATACTCATATAAACAAAGGAAATTCTTTATATATTTTCTCATCTTTTTACCTTTATTTCTATTGAAAGTAAATTTTTGGACTTAAAATTATTCTTGATTATATAATTTTGGAAAAAATATTTGTCATTAAGGAAAATTGACCACAACTATGATACCGAACTTTTATGACTTGACCATTCGATTTGTACTTGGGAGAATTGTCATTGTGCCTTCAGGCACGGGCATACCCTAGTATATATATATATATATATATATATATATATTATACACAAAGTCTCTGTATATGTTTTCATGATATCATCTTATATGTATATGTATGTTTTCATGATATCATCTTATATATATATGTATATATATATATATATATTATACACAAAGTCTCTGTATATGTTTTCATGATATCATCTTATTTTTATCCATATGGGTATGAATAGGAATTTTATATTGATTCACTCATCAAATTTAAACTGTTTAGTTTTATAGCAATAATTATTTCAAGATACACCTGCTTATGAATCACTCGGAGCATTAGGTTAAGATATATTTGATTTATTTCCATGTACATTTCTTACTATTTTTTTAATGCATAAAGAAAGAGAACTTGTTAAGTAAATATTTATAGATTAAGTTCTTTTTCAATGTAAACAGGTTGAATATGGATAACAATATGGATAACAGCTAGATGTTACAACCAAATAAATTATCTAAAGAGTATAAAGACGGTGTTAAATCTTTTATTGAGGATAAAAGAAAACAATTAGATGAAACTAACAAGATAAGATGTCCATGTTGTGATTGTCAAGAAGTATATCTCCACGATCTAACAATCATTGAGAAACATTTATGCCTTCGGGGGGTATTTTACAGTTATGCAATTCGTAGTAATTCAAATACACAAGCTTCTGAATATGTAAAAAATCATGATGAAGAAGATGATATTCAAGGAATGTTAAATGATGAAGAAGACTCGTATAGTTTCCCCGAGCATAGTGAAAGTGGACAACGTAGTTCGAAAAGGGGTCCTAGTAGATTTGACAGAATATTTAGTGAAACTGAACAAGAACTCTATTCGGGTT
Source organism: Sambucus nigra (assembly GCA_949130495.1). Lineage (NCBI taxonomy): Eukaryota > Viridiplantae > Streptophyta > Magnoliopsida > Dipsacales > Adoxaceae > Sambucus > Sambucus nigra. The sequence goes on along the minus strand of OX422207.1, from coordinate 80,820,172 downwards.
GTAAGAATTTCACTTCATTTCAATTTATTGTGAAACTAATGTATGTGAAGGTTCTTAATCGTTGGAGCAACAAATCGTTTGACATGTTGCTTCAACTTTTAAAAGATGCTTTTCGAGAAAGATCAAACATAACGAAGTCACATTATGATGCAAAGAGGAAGTTGAGGGATTTGGGACTTGTCTATTAATCAATTGATGTTTGTAAATATGGTTGTGCTGTAATACCCCGTATTTTTAAGATATTAAATAATTATGGGAGTAATTATTATTATTAGATTAATTAAATTAAAAAGGTCAGAAAATTTAATTGTTAATTAATCCGAATTTAAAATAATTATTAACTAGCGTGCTAAGGGTTAATACTTATTGATGGAAATCATTGATTATTACTGTGGGTAAATGTAATATGGATTTATATAATTTTTATAAATGGTCGGAGTGCGAAATACGACAGTTTGGTATTTTAAGTCGGGATGCGCGTGTGAATCGTGTTGAGTCTAATTGTATGGAATAAAAAGATAAATTATTTTTGTATAACTCGCATGGTAATTTCGAGTGCTCCATTGAGTTCGGGAGGGTCGAGATGGTCACAAAACTCTAACCCGGCATTTTATTTGGACTCTGGGATAATTTTAGGCCTAACCGGCACCCCGTAGGTGTAGTTTTGTCATTTGGATTTTTGGAGAATTAAAATGGGCAAAAATTAGATAATTATTATATCAGTTACGGGAGTTCCATTAGGGTTAAGTTACACAGAAATCAAGAGAGAACCACAGAGGGTGAGGGAGAGCAAATCCCAAACGAGGAAGGCTAATTAACATCACCTTGCACAACCCCCACCACCATCGTGTAAATCGAAAAGTGAGGAACGCATCTATACCGACCTCACCAGCGGATCAGACATTCAAATTTGAGGCAAGTGTTTATTACTCGCTTTCCTTCAGTAATAATCATGCTCATGTTAGTGTAGGTGAATTTAATCATGAATTACATATGAAATTGGGTGAAAATTGGATGTTTAATTTATGATTATGGAATGATTTGATTAGTACTTTAATTCCTTCATGTATGTAGAGAATTGATCACGAAATTGGAAAATTATATCGATGAACAAATTTGGGTTGGTTAGGTTCTTTAATCGAAAATTGGGAAACTAAGGTTCTTATGATCTAAATTTGGACATTTTGAATTATAATGATGATAAGTAATGATTTACTGATGTTATATTAGTGGAAATCATACATACATGTTAGGAAGTTGATTTATAATGGTTGATTGGGGATTGGGAATGATCCGTAGAGGTTTTAGGTGTTGAAATTGTGAAGAGAACGTATCTGGGTAGGGCTGTCTTGTTACAGGTATAGGTCCGGACCACTTTTTAATAGGTCCGGATCATTTTTTTTATTAGTAGGTCCGGACTGTTTTTCATTAAAAGGTCCGAATCGTTTTTTCTTTAAAAGGTTAGGATCGTTTTTCATTAAAAGGTCCGGATCGTTTTAAAAAAAAAAGGGTTTTGGATTATTTTATTTAATAGGTCCGGACCGGTCTGCTGTATTTTCCAGAATTAAATTGTGGACCTCTAGGACATCCTTCGGTACTCGAAATGCAAGAACTTTAATGAAGTACACTGATATTTGAAGTGATGATATATCAAGGCAAGTGTGATTTAAGACTTGGCATATGTGAGATGAATGACCCTTAGAAAATTATGAAATGGATTATAATCATAATTATTAACACGTCGAGAGTAATAAGTGAAAGTGATACTGCGAATAGGACATGATACTTAGTTGTGTGAATACCTAGAGATTATAATAGGTTGTGCGTATACCCATGTATTGATTTACTATGTGTATAGCATACATACGCTGTTTGCTATCGAGCGGAGGTTTCGTGTAGTGGACAGTCTTATCCTGGGTGACCCGATGGGGGGTATTTGACGTGTACCCAGAGCATATGAACTTGGATACGTGCTATCTGTTACGTAGGATAGTTTCGACGGTTGAATGGGAGCGTAGGTATGTGCGTGACCCATTTACCTGGTGAGTATGCTTGCCTCCAATATTTGTGTTATGAGATTTACGGTTCATGAGAGACGCCGAACCAATTGTCCTTTACGCAGCGAGTGATGCATCGGGACACGATATCAGAGTATGCATTACGCCAAGTGGCCCTAACCAAGGGGCGCAGGTTATATATATATATATATATATATACTGGAGAATGAATGATTCTAATATGTGAAATTAGAAAATGTATAAGTATGGATAAGTAAAGTAATTTCAGTGAATAAAAGACATCCTATCAAAATGGTGAAAATAAAATAGGTAGCTGGCGTAAAAGAATATTATTAGCGTATTGTATGGAGTTACTCCCTTGAGAGATATTTAGGAATTCATGTCAATAACCTAGTTGGGAATATTATAGATGACTAGGCTGGGATAGACATACGCTAGGTGTGCACATTAGTAGAGGGGTGAGAATCTCAGGTGAGAGTTCGGAACTAATATGTGCATAATAATTGCATCAATGCAGTATTAAATACTTGTTAAAATAATTATTTTTACAAATAGGGCTCTGATCCGTTTCACGCAATTTCTCTTCTCTTTTGATATATATATATATATATATATATATATATATATTATACCAGGTGTTCAGCCATAGGGTCACCACCAGACTTAGACGCGTGGATCATTCGACAAGCTGCAGTTGTTGTGGAAGCTGTAGCTTATTGATATTAGACGTTTCTCTCTTTTCGTTCAGTTCTTAGTTCAGACATTTCAGTTAGGGCATGTGTCCCCCGTTTCCAGCTTAGTTATTTCAGAGATTGTATTTTCTTTTAGCTTTTCTTTTCCTGTTGGATTGATTATTACGATTCTATTTGTTTTAGACTTTGAACTATAATGTTTTATCCAATCTCATTTGTTTCAGTATTTAATTCACGTTCAATATTTATTCTTGTGGAATGGGAATGGCTTATATCTTAAAGCATGGAATTTATTAATGGATTAATTGGGTATAATTAAAAAAATATTTTGACACTTAGCTTAATTAATTATTAGGTGATTAATAATGAAATTTGTTTTTGACAGTGATGCTAAGAATGAACCAATCGGACACTTTGATTTTAATTTAATAAAGGACTGATCACCCGATATTTAATTAGGCAGTGTGTCACAGGTGGTATCAGAGCATCAGGTTCTAGTGTCCTTAGGATCTGTACGGCTTATTATGCTTTCTGCTTAGCGTTCTTTGATTTAGAGCCCTAATATTAGGAATCTTGTATTCATCCTTACGTGTTATAAACTCGTACTTCTGCGATTTAATTGTATGAATGTTGAACTCATACGGTCCATTCCAATTTTCAGATGACACGATAAGAACAGCAAGCTAACATTGTTGGGGGAGTCAATGAGCAAGGTCAACCGATACCCCAGGTATTCCCTGAGAGAGTATCAATCGCTGAAATCGCAGGTATTGTGGCCCAGGCAGTTACCACTGCAGTCTTAAAATACATGATTGCAATATGCAGTTTAAAGGAGGTAATAGAATAAGAGAAGATACTCAACCTGACATGACTATGGTTAATAATTGTGGGAAGACTCCAATACCACAACAACAAGTTCCTCAGGGTCGTAAAGACCACGAAGGTAATAGACCCTACATGAAGAGCCAAAAGCGCCAGGGTCAACATAGTCAGGGATGGAGTGATGTCACCAAAAGATTTTTTAAATGCAGAAAAGACGACCATAAATGTCAAACTTGTCTAGATCAGGATGGAGAGAAACCCCGACCCGACTGACAAGAACAATAAGGCCAAAGGGAGCAAGGACTTTCAGGACTCTGCTATAAGTTTGTACAACAGGGTCACAAGTGGAAGGATTGTCCTCAACCTGATATTATTTTTCATCAAGATGCTCAGCAGGACCAGCAGGGCCAAGGAAGAAGTGAAACTCAGCAACATGGCCGAAATCAACAGAGTCGTAACGTGGCACAGTTTGCTGGTGAATGCTTCAACTGTGGCAGTATGGGTCATAGGAGGCAGGATTGCCCACATAAGGGAAAAATACCCTAGCAGTAGGGGCAGATACCGTGTGGGCGTGTGTACAACGTCCAACAGGCAACCGTTCAGCAGCCACCATCGTCATTAAGAGCATGTTCTCCATTTTTGAGATTATGGGATATATATATTGTTTAATACGGGGGCCTCACATTCGTTCATAGCCGTTAGAATTGCACGGGCCACGGGCTATTTTTCTTTTTGATGCGACCAACAAGATGATTACATGTGTAGACTCGTCACGGGGTAATAGGTCATTGACTTTCTTTTATGCTGGGGAATAGGGATAGAGAAGGGGAGACTTATTTTACTTGCCGACATGCATGTATTAGATATGTCAGAGTGCGAGGCGACTATTGGTATTGATTGGCTTGTTGCGTATAGGGGCATGATTGATAGTTTTAGTAGGTGTACTATTCTGCTACACCGAGTCGGGAGATATTTCAGGTGGCGATACCTCGTCCGGAAGAAGTACCGTCCACCCATTTATATTATATAGGGGAGGAGACCGTTAAGGAGACAATGATTACCATTGATTCGATTCCCATAATTCACAAATTATCCGATGTGTTCCAAAATAAGTGAGCCAAGAGGGTTAGAGAATCTGACCGAAGAGTAAAACTGAACTTAACAGTGTTAGAGAAACACCATATGGGAGTATACCCAATGGGGAACTCATTTAGAAAATTCTGATTAATTAACTCTCTATAAAGTGACGATGAAGTCAAACAGGGCTGTTGAGGCCAACAATAGTTCCGAAAGGCTTGTATAGCCAAGGGGACGACGGGAGAATAAAAGGGAGCTAAGACTGTCAGTCTGAGGGAAGGACATTCCAAAATGGTAAGTGGGACTAGTGACGGGAAATGACTCTGTAATTTCCTATATGTGTAGAGAATGGGACCACCAGTGTTGAATGTATTTGATAAGTACAACTCGAGAGTAGTGGATTTAGGCAGGACCAGTGGAGTCCTTAGTAACAATAACATATTAATCCTTAGGGTAATTTGGGGCCCAAGAAGAAATAAGGTGGAGAGTAAAGCCATAAGCGAGGCCTAAAGGTGCTAGACCAATGTTTCATGGATGAGTGTGTAAGCCGCATGACAGAATAATTTGCCCACAATGAGGAGGGGGCAACTATTGGATGAAATGTGGGAGAGTGTGTGATGAGACAAAATACTTTATCACTCACATATATACATACACACTCTATCACTCACATATATACACTATTTGCTCACAAAAATAGTAATCTAGAATTTTGTCTCATCACAAATATATATATAGAGAGAGTATGTGTGTGTGATAGAGTATTTTTGTCTCATCACAAAAAGTAAGCTAGAATTCTCGAGAATATAGGATTTTTGCCATTTTATATGAGAAAGAAAAATTCCATTTTTTCTAAATTACAACAATTCTAAGTTCCCCCCCCCCCCCCCCCCCAAATTTTACACCAGACATTGTAATTTTATATAAGGAGGCTTATAAATTTCCAGAATCCTATAATCATTTCCCAAACCTCGAACCAAACGAGTCCTTAAGGTTTAACACTACATTTGAAAATGTGCATTTTTCAGTATATACTCGACATTCGCAATGTACAGACTAAAACACATTTGCATCCCTTTCAATTGATTCAGTATGTCATGAAAATTTACATGCGAAAGTGAGCCTGGTGGCTTCTTTGAAAATTTTGCAATTACAGTATGAGCACACGCGCTTTCTTCATGTGGTTTTTTTTATGGAGAGGCCTTGGCATGGGAATGGACCTGGGAAATGCTCAGTAGCCTTAGGTTTGGAAATAATCGGTGGTTTATCTTATCACTCTTTATCTGTGTCGTCCAAGTCAAATTCAGGGGCACTATTCGTGGCATTATTATTTACTTGGTTAGGTTCTTCTATGCCTCTGGTTGATAATAAGGCCAATTACCCAAAAAGTAGTTTTAGCATAATAAAAATGGGGTTTTGAAACCTTGAATTTTACCATCTATGGATATAAAGTAATCTCCTCCCAAAGATAGTCGTTAACTCCTCAAAGTAGGTGCAATGCCTTCCTTTCAATTTTGCTACATCGGGTATATCCTAAAATAGTTCTATAGTATCATTTTTAGTATTACAATACACTAGGTTCGGCTACTTATTTTAGTATTACAATTTGAATAGGAAACATGCAATATTGATACCTTAATATTCTCATCCCACACACTAGGTTCAACGGTCACCCAACCAGTGTTGTTATCAAATCCGAAGCCATTCACCTTCAAGATCTCGTGTGCATTCAGGTACTCACGATTGAGGGTTTTTAAACGTGATCATACATGGGTTATAGTGACATTTTCATGACTGGCTTTGTTCACACTATCAATACCCTCTTGCATTTTCGTTGAAGTAAATCCATTGCATGCCCATTTTGCTCCCCCTAGTACTTATTCTAAAAGTGCAGTGATTAAGTAAGAATCGATCGCCTAACTCCATATTTTTTGGGACTTTTTAGTGGGCATCTCTAGGTGTGATGATCAGGAGTTGACTTCAATTGGATCCGTGGGTTTGGGAGGTCAGAACAGAATGTTCATCCAGTTATGTACCTATCTACAACAAACATGAACAAATAATTGAACTCAGTTTAAATTGAAGCTAGTTTAAATCAATTTATACCAGTTCAGCTCAGTTGATTGAATAATTAAAATCAATTTAAATTAATTCAATCCCAAATAAACTCAGTCTATATATCAAAATAGTTGAATTATGCTCAATTTATAAATCAGTTCAGCTCAATTTATATACCAGTCCAGTTAAATTCAGCTCGATTTATATATGAGTTCCAACTCAGTTTATATATCAGTCCCAAGCTACATGTCAGTTTACATTTAAACCAAACAACATTTTCATCACATCATTGCATCTAAGTGACAAACTAGGTGAATTCCAAACCAGTTCATATATGAGTTCCAAACTAATTTATATATCAGGTCCAAATGAATTCACATCAGTTCATATATCAGTTCCAAATGAATTCAACTCAGTTTATATATCACATTTCAGTTTAGTTCAAACCAGTTCACGTTTCAGTTTCTGTTCAAAGTAGTTAACATTTCAATTATAAATATCAGTTCCAAATGAATTCAGCTCAGTTCAAACCATTTCACATTTCAGTTCCGAATGAATTCATCTTAGTTTAACTAATGTTAAAACCACTTCACATTTCAGTTCAAATGAATTCAGCTCAGTTCAAACCCGTTCACATCTCAGTGCCAAACCAAACATGAGTGCTTCTCATTGCCAAACCAAACATCATTGCATCTCAGTTCACGGTATCAAATCAGTTATTAATGACATAAAACATAGCATGATCAATTTGATATACCAGTGAATTACAAATATTATTCCAAATAAGGAATTATAAATGCATTCCATCAAAGAGAATTTGAAATAGTAACCCGATGTTATGCATGGATTGAAACAAAATTAAAATGACATAAAAATAGTAGAGCATTACTTCTATATAAACGACCTCAAAACAAGATAAATACACGAGCCAACAATAACAAATTGTAGTCTCTTCACCATTAGTACATTATTTTCGTTATTTCTATCGAGAACAAAACTACGTCCATTCAAACTACTATCATGTGTGGGGATAACACTTTTGGAAGACTCAATTGTTTAACACGATGAATTCATTGACGACGTGGAAATCATACCACATGGAAGTCCATTATACTCGAGTGTTTTCCATCCAAGCCATTTACCGCATCTAGGACAGTATTGCTACACTCGTCCTATGTTATTCTTCTTATTGGAGCATGTCACTTTAACATCCGACAACCCACCACATTTGCAATTCATTTGTTTGAACTTAATTTGCAGGTTGATGGTTCCACTCGATTGGTTCATTGATGAAATTTTTAGTACCTAATAAAAATAAAAAAATTAAACGTGATCCTCTAAATATTATATATCAAACACTATAGAATATCAAAGCAATTAATTAATCCTCAAAGAAAAAATTTCATTGTGGGTAGTCCCATTTTCATTCCACATCAACGTAGCCATTAAGTTCTTTTCTTAATTCAATGTCCCTTGGGTAGTAAACGAAATAGTTTCATTCATTGAGGCATCATCTGGTATGGTAAGAAGTGTCAGGTTTATCTCATCGTTGATCTCTATGCCCCCCTCACATACATCAGATTTGTCATCCACCCGCAAAACGTTATAAAGAGCATAACATGTAAGTACAATCTTCAATTGAGTCTCAATGTCGTGAAAAGGTTTATGTTGGAGATATGTGATTCATTTAAAAAAAACAATTATCCTTTTAATAACATTACGTAGAGACGGGTGTCGAAATTAAACAGATCTCGACTATTCGCTGGCCATTGACCTTCCACATCTCGACGATAGTAACGTGTCTTTTTGTATAGTGAAAGAAACTCTGAAAGCAAAGGGAATCCAACATCGGCCAAATAATATATTCTACGGAAATCAGAAGTAAATTATTCGAGTATACGGGTATAATTTGTTATTTAATACGCTAGTTAATAAACATGATTAAAAATGTACCAATGGGTACCGTTAGTTTGGCTCCTTGACATTGAATTACGGGTCATAGTGATCTCCTGTCATGCTTAGAGCCCTCTAATCCTGAAAGAACAGATATAAATTTCATGTCAAATGTACATACAACAAGCACGTTTTGAGATATTATTTGTTTCCGATTACGACACCTAGGTTGGTCAACTAAGGGAATGTTAGCAGCAGCGTGTGTGTAGTTTATTGCCCCAATGGCATCCTAGCAGGGTAATTAAATTAAATTAGCGTGTACCCATATTGAAAATAATAAAATCTTCAATTGTATATATATTGAAACACAATTAAAGTTTGTACCATAACCTCAAATTAATGGTATGGGTTTCTGCCACTACCATTATCTGCAGGTAGGGGTGGCAATTCGGACTAATGGGTCGTCTTTGGGTCTGCCCCCACACAACTTTATTTTATTTTGCACGAGAAAAAGCACGACACGACACGGAGTCGTATTTTTTGACCTAACACGGACATGACTCGTTAATAACACGACCCGACACGAGTAGCCCAATAAAAAAATTCATGCTAATTATGCACGATTAACACAGCACGACACGATAACCCGTCAGTTATTGTTTATTTTTATTTTTAATAAAACACACTTTGTTTAGAAATGATAAGTAAAAAAATATACTTGATAAAAAAAAGTCCCAACTTGAGACTAATAAAAAAATGTTGGGTTTGCATACTATTAAACAAATCATACAAAAAATATACATGATCATAACTAAAATATTTAAAAAAATGTCAAAAAATATTTGTTGTCCTATTTTTAAAATACATATTACAATAAATTATTTATTAAAAAAGAAATAAATAAAATGAGAAGGAAAATGAAGAGGCTCGACAAATAATTGACCGTGGCATTCACCAAATATATTTTACCATTCCGTGCATTTAGAGATGCGAAGGTTTGAGCAAATTAAGCGAAACTATACTCCCTTAGAAGTCGTTGCTTGTCATTTGATTATGATATTGTTATTTTTCTTTTGCATTTCTAATTTTAGTTTTGGAATTGAGTTGCATCATGTTATATCACTCATTTGATGTCGTATGGGTTGAAGGTGGGCCCACTTATCATTCTCTTTACTTTTCAATAAATTTAGCCCGCAGTGAGCAAGGGAGGAGCCAGGATTACCCGAAGGGATGGGCTGACAACAAGCCAAAGTTCATAAAAAAATTAAGTTGACATGACAAAAATTAATTCAATAATAGAATTTATTCACAATTAAATAAAGAAGTTTTATCGAAATTGCTCCTCCTAGTCTTTAAATATTAAAATTCATTGATTATAAAAAAAACTTTATAGAAAATTTGCCCTCCTCTTTTAAAAAAACGAGAAAATAATTTTCCCTCTCTTTTAAAACAATGAGCACAATCACGTGTACACATTAGACCATTTCAAGATTTTAGTGAATATATTCAGTCATTAAGAAATTGTATTTAGTGAAATACCTTATGCGAGAAACAATATCAATTAGGCGATTCAATTGTAAAAATGAAAAACTCTCCATTTTTACCCTAACAAATAATTGAAATAAAAAAATGTTAATTAAAATAACACGTTAATGATTTTTCATAAAGGAAAATAAGACAACTAACCTAATCAATGAAGTGTTACACGATTAGATTCATAAATGGAGAATAAAACTAAAAGGGTCAAACCCAAGTTTCCAATATTTCATAAAAAGTAATTACCTAAATCAAATAATCAACTAACTAATAACTATTATATAATTTCAACCACACTTTAAACAATCTTTAACAAAGAAATAAAAAAAATAGAGCCACAAACACATTCCACTAATTAGCATTTAAGAAGAGATTATAACAGATTTAAAGGACGTAGAGGTAGTTAAGTAGAGAATTTTTGTACAAAAAGAAAAAAAGAAAAAAATACCAGATATAATAGAAGAGAGGAGATAAAGTGATACTCCAAGGTCAAAACGCAGTCACTGTAAAAAAAATGCCAACGCGGGAGGCAAGGCGGATCTGGGTTTGAAGTGAAAAGAGATGGCACCGATTAAAAGGGCGGGAGGTTATCCTTTGGGTTCTCATTGATTTCTTGAAAGTGAGGGTTCTGATTTGTGTTTTCCCCTTTTTTAAGAACTTAACAACTTGGCTGGGTTGGTTTTTTGGGTTTTGGGGTGGGTTGCGTATGACAGTTGAGCTGTGCTCCTTACCAAAGCTAGTACACATTTTTTTTGGGCTGTTCTATAGCCCTGATCATCCCAAGCCCGGATCCGCCCTTGCGAGTGAGCTTTGCTAAAAAATGTGTACATTTGTTCCAATACTAAGAAAAGTTTTAGTTTCAAGCTGTGTACATTGTAATTGAAGATATTATCCTTATAAATCGACATGAAGGTCTAATCACTCTCTTAAATGGAGAATTGTCTGCGTGAATAATTTAAATTAAGAGCAACCAAAAAATCAATTTTCCATCACTTAACAGTCAACTCCCCAAATTGAAGTCCTCTACAACCGACTACATTTCCACGCATTATTTTTCTCTTATTTCCCACTTCCAATTACCCCCATCAACAACCTCAAGGATTTGAAAGTGACATCTAACCTTACAACTTCTCTTACTCTTTCATATTAGTCAGCAAATACCATTAATTCCAATTTATAATGTTGAATATAATTATTATCCATTTATTTGAAATTTGTTCCCCAAATGTATAATATATAATTCATCTTTGCCGAATATATTTCTCTGGGCATTTATTTTTGTTAAGTATTGAATTTCAGGTTCAGGCAAAGAAAATCGCTCGGTGGAATCGTTAGTGGAAGCGTTGAAAATGTATGTATGCCTTAAAAAATTGGGGAAATTTACAATTTATGTATAAATCTATGAATGTTGATTATGAATGTCAATGTTGGGTTAATGCATATTTTCTAAGACTGAGTTAGTTTGGTTACAATTGTGTGTGGACTTTTCTTTTGAAATGTCGATTTTCCCCTGTATTTGTGAAATTTGAGTTACTTTATATTTTATGGGGAATTTAATTAATGCATTATTTATGTATTTATTTGTTTTGTTACATATTTTGTTGATTACTTTGTTTCAGGAACTTGGATGAAAGGAAAAAGAGTAACATTACGAGAAGTGAAGATTGGACGTTTTCTACTACAATAATAAATATCTAACTATTTGATTGTACGTGGAACATTGATATTATGTATTCAGTAATAATCTATGTTTTTACTTATCATAAATAGTGTTATTGTGTTCTGATCTATAATCATTTCATTTATCATTTTCAAATGTTTGCACTGTCTTGGTTATTTATTACTATCCTAATGTTTTACCCGCGCATAGCGCGTGTTTGCACCTGGTTATCCAAAAAATTGTGTTACTTCTCTCCATTAAGTATTATTGAACTTTCTATTTTAATATGGGTATTTAACTCATTCATTTTCCCTTTGTTTGAATTTTTTGATTGTGAATATATGATGGGAGCATTATTGTGTCTTTCAAAGACTTTTAAGGTTAAGTGACTTTTGAAGACTTTTAGGGCTCGTTTGGTACGAGGTTTGGAAACGAAATGAGAATAGTTGATTTCAGAAATTCTAAGTTCATGAATTTTGAATGTATTTTCATTATTTTGTTCAAACAAGATTTCTCTTTTTCTAGACATCTAAAATCACTTCATCATATTAAAATAAATATCATTTAACTAAAATTCCCTTTTACTTGATTTGAGTGTATGTGAGTTCACGACAGTGTGGGGAGTATGTGGGTGTGGGTGTGAGAGAGAGAGAGAGAGTGCGTGAAAGAGAGAGAAGAGAGAGAGAGAGAGAGAGAGAGAGAGAGAGAGAGAGAGTGAGTATGTGTTTGTGTGGGGGGGAGGGGAGAGTGTGTATATTTGTGAGTGACACGCACACACACACACACACACACACACACATAGAGTTAGTGTATTTGTGACAGTGTGTGTTTGTTAGATAGATATATATATATATATATATATATATATATATATATATATATAGAGAGAGAGAGAGAGAGAGAGAGAGAGAGAGAGAGAGAGTATGTGTGTGTGATAGAGTATTTTTGTCTCATCATAAAAGTAAGCTAGAATTCTCGAGAATATAGGATTCTTGCCATTTTATAGGAGAAAGAAAAATTCCATTTTTTTTTTAAATTACAACAATTCTAAGTTCCCCCCAAAATTTTAAACCAGACATTGTAATTTTATATAAGGAGGGGGGTTTTGAAAAGTTTTAATTTTTCTGAAATGGTTTTGTAGAGGATCAAGCTCACGTAGTCCCGGGTAGAGGGAAATGAAGAGATTTTTTCGAAATCCTATAATCCCTTTCCAAACCTCGAACCAAACGAGTCCTTAAGGTTTAACACTGCATTTGTAAACGTGGATTTTTAAGTATATATTTAACATTCACATTGTACGGACTAAATCACATTTGTATCCCTTCCAATTGATTCAGTCTGTCTGAAAATTTACATGCGAAAGTGAGTCTGCTGGCTTCTTTGACAATTTTACAATTACAGTACGGGCACACGCGCTTTCTTTATGTGGTTTTTTTTATGGAGAGGCCTTGGCATGGGAATGGGCCTGAGAAATGCTCAGTAGCCTTACATTTGGAAATGATCGGTGGTGTATCTTATGACTCTTGTTTTGTGTCGTCCAAGTCAAATTCAGGGGCACTATTCGTGGCATTTTTAATTGCTTGGTCAGGTTCTTTTATGCCTGTGGTTGATAATAAGGCAAATTTCCAAAAAAACAGTTTTAGCATAATAAAAATGGGATTTGAAACCTTAAATTTTACCATATATGGATGGAAAGTAATCTCCTCCCGAAGATAGTCGTTAACTCCTCAAAGTAAATGCAATGCCTTCCTTTCAATTTTGCGGCATCGGGTATATCCTAAAATAGTTCTATAGTATCATTTTTAGTACTACAATACACTAGGGTCGGCTACCTATTTTAGTATTACAATTTGAATAGGAAACATGCAATATTGTTACCTTAATATTCTCATCCCACATGCTAGGTTCAACAGTCACCCAACCAGTGCTATTATCAAATCCGAAGTCATTCACCTTCAAGAGCTCGTGTACATTAAGGTACTCACGCTTGAGGGTTTTCAAACGTGATCAGACATGGGCTATAGTAACATTTTCATGACAGCCTTTGTTCACACTATCAATTGCCTTTTGCATTTTTGTTGAATTAAATCCATTGTATGCTCGTTTTGATCCCCCTAGTACTTATTCCAAAAGTGCATTGATTAGGTAAGAATCCATCGCCTCGCTCCATCCTTTTTGGCCCTTTTTAGTGGGCATCTCTAGATGTGATGATCAGGAGTTGGCTTCAATTGGATCCGTGGGTTTGGGAGGTCGAAACATAATGTTAATCCAGTTATGTACCATATCTACAACAAACATGAACAATTAAATCAATGCAGTTTAAATCAATTGAAGCCAGTTTAAATCAATTTATACCAGTTCAACTCAGTTGATTGAATAATTGAACTCAGTTTAAATTAGTTCAGTCCCAAATAAGCTCAGTTTATATATCAACATAGTTGAATTAAGCTCAATTTATATATAAGTTCCAAATCAGTTTATAGATCAGCCCCAAGCTATATATCAGTTTACATTTAAACCAAACTACATTTTCATCACATCATTTCATCTAAGTGACAAACCAAGTGAATTCCAAACCAGTTCATATATGAGTTCCAAACTAATTCATATATCAGTTCTAAATGAATCCAACTCAGTTTATATATCACATTTCAGTTTATTTGTTCAAACTAGTTCACATTTCAGTTTATATTCAAAGTAGTTAACATTTCAATTATAAATATCAGTTCACATATTAGTTCCAAATGAATTCATCGCAGTTCAAACCATTTCACATTTTAGTTCCAAATGAATTCATCTTAGTTTAACTAATGTTAAAGCCACTTCACATTTCAGTTCAAATGAATTCATCTCAGTTCAAACCCGTTCACATCTCAGTGCCAAACCAAACATCAATGCATATCATTACCAAACCAAACATCATTGCATCTCAGTTCACGGTATCAAATCAGTTATTAATGACATAGAACAAAGCATGATCAATTTGACATACCATTGAATTACAAATACCATTCAAAATAGGGAATTATAAATGCAATCCATCAAAGAGAATTTGAAATAGTAACCTGATGTTATGCATGGATTCAAACAAAATTAAAATGACATGGAGATAGTAGAGCATCACTTCTATATAAACAACCTCAAAACAAGATAAATACACAACTCAACAATAACAAATTGTAGTATCTTCACCATTAATACATTATTTTCATAATTTCTATCGAGAACAAAACTATGTCCATTCAAACTACTACCATCTGTGGTAATAACACTGTTAGAAGACTCGGTTGTTTAACACGATGAATTCATTGACGACGTGGAAATTATACCACGGGGAAGTCCATTGTACTCGATTGTTTTCCATCCAAGACATTTACCGCATCTAGGACAGTATTACTACACCTGTCCTATGTTATTGTTCTTATTTAAACGTGTCACTTTAACATCCGACAACCCACCACATTTGCAATTCATTTGTTTGAACTTAATTTGCAGGTTGATGGTTCCACCCGATGGATTCATTGACGAAATTTTTAGTACCTAATAAAAATAGAAAATTAAACACGATCCTCTCAATATTATATATTTAACACTATAGAATATCAAAGCAATGAATTAATCCTCGAAGAAAAAATTTCATTGTGGGTGGTCCCTTTTTCATTCCACATCAACAAAGCCATTAAGTTCTTTTTTTTAATTCAATATCGCTTGGCCAGTAAACGTAATAGTCTCATTCATTGAGGCATCATCTGGTATGGTAAGCGGGGTCGGGTTTATCTCATCGTTGATCTCTATGTCCCCCTCACATACATCGGATTTGTCATCCACACGCAAAAAGTCATGAAGAGCATAACATGCAAGTACAATCTTCGATTGAGTCTCAATGTCGTGAAAAGATTTATGTTGGAGTTATGTGAATCATTTTTTAAACAAACCAATTATCCTTTCAATAACATTACGTAGAGACGGGTGTCGAAATTAAATAGATCTCTATTATTCGCTGGACATTGACCTTCCACATCTAAACGGTAGTAACGTGTCTTTTTGTATGGTGAAAGAAACTCTGGAAGCAAAGGGAATCCAACATTGTCCAAATAATATTTACCTACAAAAATCAGAAGTAAATTATTCGAGCATACGGGTTTAATCTGTTATTTAATACGCTAGTTAATAAACATAATTAAAAATGTACCAATGGGTACCGTTAGTTTGGCTCCTTGACATTGAATTACGGCTCATAGCGATCTCCTGTCATGCTCAGAGCCCTCCAATCTAGAAAGAACATATATAAATTTCATGTCAAATGTACATACAACAGGCACGTTTTGAGATATTATTTGTTTTCGATTACGACTCCTAGGTTGGTCAACTAGGGGAATGTTAGCAGCAATGTATGTGTCGTTTATTGTTCCAATGACATCCTAGCAGGATAATTAAATTAAATTAGCGTGTACCCATATTGAAAATAATATAATCTTTAATTTTATGTATATTAAAACACAATTAAAGTTCGTACCATAACCTCAAAATAATGGTATGGGTTTCTGCCACTGCCATTATCTGCAGGTAGGGGTGACAATTCGGGCTAATGGGTCGTGTTTGGGTCTGGCCCCCCACGACTTTACTTTATTTAGCACGAACACGACATGACACGAAGTCATTTTTTTTGCCTAACACGAATATGACCTGTTAATAACACGACCCGACACGAATAGCCCAATAAAAAAATCCATGCCAGTTAGGCACGATTAACATAGCAGTTATTGTTTATTTTTATTTTTAATAAAAACACACTTTTTTTTAGAAATGATGAATAAAAAAATATAACTAATAAAAAAGTCCCAACTTGAGACTATTAAACAAATGTTTGGTTCGCAGACTATTAAACAAATCATACAAAAAATATACATGATCATAACTAAAATAATATACCAAAAAAATAGAAAATCATACAAAAATAACACTCTCAAGCTCTCAAAGAGATAGAAATCGAAATCATAACTAATATACCAAAAAATACCAAACAAATCATATTAAAAAGTCCCAAACAAAGTCCCAGTTGTAGACGGTTTTAACAACACCAAACAAAGTGTATATTTTCTTATACAAAAACATGCTTACTTATTGAGAGATACCATTTTTTCTGGTAAATGAATGCTAACATATAATATATGTGAAGTACCACTTAAGTCGTCAGTACTTAGTTATCACATTTCCTTAATATATCCTCATTAGGTTAGGTATAGATTTGATGAAGGAGGTTGAGAAGGATTTGACCTTTTGTTTCGATCCACGGAGGTAGGTTATGGAAAAACAAGAATAGGTTGTAAAATGAGAGTGTGCCGACGATACGTGGTAGACAAGAGAAGGAGAAAGAGTGGGAGGCTAGTGAAGGCTGTCGACTTTGTGCTTAGGAGTGTCGAGAGAAGATGAAACTGTATTAGTTTTTTTTAGGGACATATACCAAATAGTCCCTCAAACATTTTTTAATACTCATTTAGTCCAAGCCTTTTTATTTTGCCTCAAAAAGTCCTTTGCCACATATTTTGGAAAGGGAGTGCCGCTGGCGCGGACCTCTAAAAATAAGAGAATATTGAGTGCTTGAGGGACTAAATGGGTTAAACTAAAAATATGTGTCCTTTTTAAAAAATATATATTTATAGTAGGGACTATTAAATAATTGACCCTTTTTTTTAACTTTATTTTTATACCATCACATATGTTTTTATTTTTTACTTTTTTTAAAGTCATTCAAGTACTCAGCGGAGGTAGGATTATTAAATAAAAGTTTTATTAATCCCACATATGTGGGTTGAAATGTATTCAATACACCAAGATGGGTCAATTTCGTTATGGACTGTCTTCAACCAAGATGGGTCAATTTCAGTTCAAGGCTCCTATGAATTAGTGTATAACTACACGAGCAACACGTTATAGACTGTCTTCAACTGTAACTCTTTCTTTGTTTGAAGGTTTCTATTCTGGATCAGCACAAAGCAAAAGAGAGTTTTTAAAGGCTTCAGTTCTGGACATTTATACAAATCTATACAAACATATACGAACAAAGCAAAGGTAAGTTTTTAAAAGCTTCAATTCTGGACATTTATTCAGTTCTGGACATTTCGTGTTGTTTTTTATTATTGCTGGTGATTTCATGAAATCAATTTCACTATTGATTTCACTTCTGGTTCATGATGAAATCACACTGTTGTTGGTGATTTGATGAAATCACATTATTGTTGGTGATTTCAGTTCTGATTTTTAAACCAATTCTTTATGCGAGTTCCTTTTGTTTTCCAGTTGAATTCAATCTTCCACGAGTACATGGATTTCGAGTTCAAAAAATGACTAAATGACTTTTTGTTTTTGTCAAGAACCTATCCTAACAAAGAAATCCATTCATAAAACTGATCAATAAAATCCATTCATAAAATTGATAAAACTAATAAATAAAATCCATTCAAATGTTTACTAGTCTTGATAGAAAAATTGCTATCGGAGAAAGTTCGAACACGCTTTGTTGTAATTATTTCCCTGTAGAAAGAAACATAAATATATATGAGATGAAATAAAATTATTTCTAAAACACATTAAAGTAATGATTATGGGCTTTTCCATACCTCACTCAATATGGAACCATTTTAAGTTAATTGCACAAGATATGATCGAATCTCCATTTGTCTGTTGCAAATAATTATCAGATTTTAGATGAAATTAAAAAAAATAAAGTAGTTGATAACATAGTACTATTTTCATTATAGAGAGAATACCTTTAACAATCCTCATTTGCATATTATATGTCTCTAATGATGGATAACTAATAAAGCTATCCACTTATTAATTAAATCACTCACCCTATTCACCAACCGCTTAACCTCCACATATCGATGAAATTCCCACCCCGAAAAAATATGTGGCATTGGAGATCCTTCCTTAAGGCTAACTTTCGTGAATGATTATTATCATATAACACGATTGGAACTATATGCTCAACTTCACTGATTGGTCCCGTCCTTAGTGGTAAATAAGTGATATTTTGTTATGGAGAATAAACACAAAGAACGCAGCTGAATGTAGTGGCAAACAAGCAACCCGTTGTAGGAAATTGCATCCAATATTGATGATGGACTAAACTTGTACTGAAAAAATCTAACGAATCCTCTATATCATTGTATGTTTGGTCACCACCCAACATATTGAAGTGAAATTCTTTAAGGTCTCGTAGCTTGGCCAACATCTGACGTCGCACATTCATCTAACCATCATTTGCACTCAAATGCAATAATTTAGCATACCACCTATATCCGTAATGGTCATCCGTAGCAACATTCGAAAACCCGTTAATAACCAGTTCCATAATCTTTGGATCAAACTCATTTAAAAGTGATTCATAGTAGTCCTCATCAGTCATGTTAAGGCCATAACTAGTTTTTTTCTCCTCAGAGACAGCTTTTTCAATGGATTAGGATTTGTGCTTGAATGGTGGCTTTGTCGCTCCTCTTCCGTCTTCGCATATTCAAATGCCGACGAATCCCTTTTTGTACCGTAATCTTATTCTAATGACGCTTTCTTTGTTTTTTTTCTTGGCCTGCCCCTGGAGAATTTATTCTTCGAAGGAGGTGCCATATTAGTGGATGCTGGATTACTGATTTGTAAAAAATACGATGAATTAAATAGATATGTTTTAATTTTTTTAGTAAAAAATAAAACTCTTAAGAAATTACTAACCTCCTGTATGTATTTTAGCATCATACATTTTTTCTCCTCAGTTGCACTAGCGAATCTCTCTCTAAATAATGCTAGTTCCATGTCACAATCAAGTGATTTTCCTATAATGTCCCCTAGAATGTAATTGAGCTTCACCCAATGTTGGTGGATGGATGATAACTGGATGCCTCTACCTTCACGCTGATATTTTATAATCACATGTGCATAAGGAAGACCATGTGTGCGCTTCAACATACAACCACAACTAAACACGTCAATACCCACATTAAAACCTCTCTCTCTTTCTTCATAAATGATCTCTAGTGCGATGCTTGAAACGAACCCCCTTAACTAATTAAAATCAGCAATGCGATGTGAATTCATATTCTAGTTTAATGATGTATTAAAATAAGCTTTAATAGCTACATGCTGAGATATTGTCTACCATTTTTAAGTTACCTATGAGGTTTCCACATGCTAAACCCAAATATCTATTTGCTGATGCATGTTGTGATTCAACTCTTTTAGTTGTGACATTTCCAAAATGCATTACCTTATTTTTCCAAGGGACTGCAAACCCCTCTTTGTATAATGCAATACACGTATCATCAATATATTCGAGTAGACCACCAAATTGAGCATAACGGATTTTAAGATTATGAAGTGCAACGTAGAATAACTCTTCCATGTCTTCCTTTATCACCGCATTGAAGTCCCGTAAAAAAAGCTCCCACTCCTGTGTTGTTTTGAATTTTATCTTACCATGTGTTTCAATGTTTTGAAAATGTGTTATTTCAGGAAATATTTTTTCTATGGCAATTATCAACGCCAACCCTCTATCTGTGACAATTACGGAAGGGGTTGCAGACTAGCATAAAATATCTTTTAAACAACCTAATGCCCATTTTAAACTATTTTCCTTCTCCGATTTAAGATATGCATGACAAATAATAAAAGTCTTATTCGCAGATGTAACACCAACTATCTCTGAGGCCATCTCATGCCTATTGATCTTGTAGGTACAATCCATCAAAAGCACTGTCGGGAAGCATGTTATAAGGGTTGTGGAATATATGTAATACTGCGTATTTAGAATTTAATTAATTCGATATATTTTTAAATTATAAGAGTGATGTAATTTAATTTAATTAAATATTAATGTGGTAATAAAATATTAATCGAGAGAGAGAATGATTAATATTATGAGATAAACTTATTAAGTGAAAAGTAAATAATTTACGGTTATTAATTTACGTCGTAGGGAGTGATATTGACATAATTGGACTATATCTCAACCAGGAGTCGCGTGTAGACTAATGTGAGTTCGAGATAGGATTTTTTTAGAGTGACTCAGATGATGATTTCGAGGTCACGGATGATTCCGAAAGGGTCAAAATAGTCAAAATAGTATACCCGGGGGCATTGTTTGGGTCTCGAAGTAATTTTAGACTAAACTGTCACCACATAAGGGTATTTTAGTCTTTTTATAGCTTAGGGTTGAGGGAGATACGAAATTACAAAGGGTATATCAGTTGGTAGATAGACGAGGCTAGGTTTAAGAGATTATAAAACCAAAAAGGCCATTAGAGAAAAAAGAGAGATCATTCTTGGAGATTTGAAGAGGATTCTTGAAGTGTTCCTCATTGTTCTTGCACCCCCATCAACCTTGGATTGAGGATTGGAAGAGAAGACAATCAATCCATCATCTTAATCACAAAATCAGATCATACCCATAAGAGGCAAGTGTTTATCTTGTAATTTTTCTTGAAGTTATAATACCCATGTAGTTTAAGGTTAAAATATATTAATTTAAATTATGTATTTAGAAATTAAAAGTGATTAGAATCCATGTTCTAGGTATGATTTCATGTAAACTGAATTCATATATGTAGAGTACACGAAACTAGGTAATGGGTGATAATTTAGATGAGAAAAAATTGGGTTTTATGTTGAGTATGAATAAAGAACACAAAAATCTAGGGTTTTAATGAATAATTGATTTGATCTGTTCTCGAATAGAAATCATCATGCTTTGATGTTATAATTACATTGGAAATCATCTTAATACATGTGTATGATGTTGGGACAATTGGTTGTAAGTTTGGTGAAGAATTATGAGAGTTGTGTTGAGGAAAACTGGTGAAAAATGCTAAAACTCAATGAAGAAGATGACTTGCTACTTTTCAAATCAATTCGGCCCTAGGGAGAATTGATTCAGTTTCCCAGATTGGACAATTTATCCTTTTTAATCCCTTAACTTGTGAACTATTAATAGAAAAACTTTTAGAGGCTTATTTAAACATAATAAGAGATTTATTGGATTACAGTAGGCCTATGATGGAGGGATGACTTTGTCTTATGAAGAGAATTAAGGCTAGGTTTAGTCGGGTTTAAATCGTAATATAATTAGTTCGAGAGAAAAGTAACGAGTTATGGGAATTACGAATGATCTTATTATTTAGGACAGTAGTGTATGATAGAGTAACTACTGAAATACCTTAAGGGGTTAACTAGGACCCTTGGTGTAGAGAATAATACTCGAATTACTATGATAGTGAGAATAATCGTAAATTGAAAGTACAATGAGTATTCAAGGGATATATACTACGTATAAAGTATAATAAAATAGGTTGTGTATATGCCTACTAATTTAATACGTATATATAGGTTGAGTGTATACCTATGACATGGCTGATTTTAAGTGTTAGCATACCTATATTGCCTACTATCACGGAGGTTCCCGCGTAGTGGGCTATCCTACCTTGATGATGCCAGTGAGGCCTGGATGAGTGCCCCAGGATATAGAACTTAGGGCGGACCATTATTTGCGTGAATATAATGGTGTCGGCATATCGATCGTATACGTTAGGTATGTGCATGGTCCACGGCTTGGAACTATTTTTTACTCCAAGAATGTGTTGTTTTAGTTTATAGTTCGAGGATGACATTTCGAACTACTAGTCCTTGATTTGGTACGAGAGGTACATGAACTGATATCAGAGTATGCCTGTATTACAACGATCATTTTGGAAACCATCGTTATATATATATATATATATATATATATATATATATATATATATATATATATATATATATATATATATATATATATATATATAATGAACATTCTACTTACGTGTGACAGTAGACGGTTAAATAGTGTATACCAAAAGGTGAATTAAGTAGAGAAACTTAATTAAATGATTAAATGATGACATATGTGAAATGTTAGCTTCAACTCTTATAACATATGGCAAATGTTAATTATCGTATAGCGTGTTGTATGGGCGGCAGGGGGAATTAAACCTATCGATGGTTAGTTAGATACTTACGTCTAGTTATCATGGGTAGTGCAACTAGGTGGGCTAAGTAGGAGACGTTAGGTGTGCACAATAGTGGAGAGGTGAGGAAAATCAAGAGAGTGCGCGTGAACCTAACATGTGTATCTAATAACTGATTTTTAAACTGTGATAAATACTTGCTAAATTTTTTCAAATGTTTTGGGTTCTAACCCTTGCTATAAATATTTTTAAAACCTTTTAGGTGTCCAGCCATAAGGACGTCGAACTTGATTATCTATTCTAGGGACGCGTAGCTGCAGCGCTGTGGAGGCTTGCAGGAGTTGGTTAGATGCTTCCATTTATCATTCCTAGTGTAGGATTTAATTTCAGTATTTATCTTGGGCGTGTTGCCCCTTTTAATGTTATTTATTTAGTTCTATTTCAGACTATGTATCTAGTTTCAGTCTGATTCTATTTAGACTTATGGTTTGGATTTTTGGAGCCGATGGTTTATTCGGTTTTCATTACTCTTTTATATTATCTGGATGTTCAGACTTTATATTATATTATGACTGACTTATATTGTTTTACTTTCGTATGTTGGTTAATATAACCCCAAATAATTGGGAAAAGGCTTTGTTGAGTTAAGTTGAGTATGTTGGTTAATATAAATTAAAGATAATAATTTTAGCACCGGTTTAATTAAATGGTAGGTGGTTACTAACTTATAATGTTTTTGACAGTGATGCTAAGAATGAACCAAATGAGAATCATGTTTTAATTTAATAAAGGACTGATCACCCGGTATTTAATTGGGTGGGGTGTCACATGGATGTGCAAAGAATATGTTTAACTCTTCATCTGTATTTGAATCTCTTCTGTGATCGTATGCAACATATGGATCAATTGTTGCATTTATGTCCTCCCTTGCTTCTCAAGAATTTGGTTCTTTGCTTTAAAATTATATGTTGTTTGAATAGTTGATGCAGTGTGTGGATACCTTTTTTTAAGCACGCGAAGAATCTCCCTTGGTTTAACCCCGCATATGCTCATATCATACACTATCTCCTCCTCCACTTTAGACAGACTCCCTATATATGAACGACCCTCAAATGTGGTATCTTTATCAAGTGGATGAAAGACGCATATAACATTAAGTTTCCACTGATCATCATTTAACAGTTTCATCCCCTTAAGAAAAAATGGGCAGACGCATTTTTTGGTTTCAGTTCTTCGAATTTACTTTTTCTTGTTGTACTTCTTCACTAATATATCATTATTAACAGTCTTTAGGCTATATTTTTACTCGCCTCCCCTTTCACAACCCTACAATACTTGTCCACGTCGACCACACTTTGGATTATCCGGGTTTTTAATACACACAACTATTCCACAAGTTTTTCCAATAGATGTACACCACTTGGTTAACTCATCTTGTGAATAAAATACCTATAAATCAAATACACAAATATTATATATCTTTTAATACATATTTAGTATTAATAATTTTTTCATAATTAAGTCTTACCTTTTCGGTAAAAAAAATGAGATGTATAGTCCCATTCTATTTTATCCTCTTATTCAATTTTCTGATATTCTTTCTAGTTTTTCGTGCCATCGTTACTATCACTGTCAAATGATTGGATGAGGGACAATGAATTTGCAACATTATTTTCACTTACAGTTAATTCTTATTATCACAAATAAAAAAAAGTTATTATTATGTTATTTCTTGACATCTAATATTTAAACTGAAATTAAATAAACCTTAATAATATGTTTTCAATTAATATTTCATGTATTTGGTTGACTTACTAATTGCTTGAATCCTTGTTTATCCATTACAGGTGCGATGATGCAAAACAGTGACGAGCGTGTATTCCGCTGGAGTTTTTTTTTATCTCTGTTTTGGATTGGGAAGGATTGTAGTATTTTTTTCATTTTATTTATTTACATATTTCGTGGACGGAAGCAACTGCCTTTTTTTTCCTACTGCCTTTTTTATCTCTCCTCATTTGTGTGTAATTTGTCAGCCTAAATAAGAGTTTATGTTCAGAGTTTTATTTGAGATAGACTCTCAGGTGTTAACTGTCATGTTAAGCTTTTATGTTGTGTGGGGGTTTTAAAACAGGTTTATAAAAGTAATTTTTAATAGTTTCAGTTCAGTAAGGGAAAATAAAATTGGAAGGGGGGTTATAGATAGGTTACTTGGGTTCATCCAAACCACCCTTTTTAAAGTCATTCAGGTACTCAGTGGAGGTAGGATTTATAAAAAATATTTTACTAACGGGTGCTAATTGGTCCACAATTGGGCTAATTCGGGCAACTATTTGGGTTCTTGTCGTGTTTCAATTGGGCTAAAATGGGCCTATCTCGTGTCAAAATCTTGGCACGAACACGACACAACCTGCTATCGGGCCTAAAAAAAATCCCGAACACGACTAGTCGTTTTATTTTTAAGACGATTTCGTGTTAGGTCATGTTGTGTCGAAAATTTCCACCTCTATTTGCAGTAGATGTATCTAGTCGTTTATTGATTACTAGTTCCATATGCATGTCCAGACATGCCCGCAACACCCGATGAGAGTAGAAACTAATAGTTTAATTGGACCGACAAAAGGTATTGGTTTTTATTCCGAACCGTTCATCGTGACCTATGTTTAAAAGTATAGCGACCTATTCCTGAACTAAAATGAGCGATTATTTTTAACCTGTACAAATATAATTTTGTTCACACATCATTGAAAAAAAACTACGTTCATCCTTAATGCTTCGTGGCAAAGCCTATCACTCATACCATAGATAGGGTATAAGTATTCGGCGCGATGGTCATCCTAGTTAAGTTGTGGGGCCCTAGGTATATCATAAAACCTATCATTTATTGCACGTATAACTAGGGACCAAAACAACCTCATTTGTTCTCGTTGGAGATCCCATGGTGTGTTTGGCATTTTAAACCTCAATGGACATTTAGGTAAACAAATTAGAAAAAAAATGATTATTAACGATAACAATGTCGTGGATATTAAAATATGGGGAGATATATTAATGAGTATTAAAATCGTCTTAGATAAAATAACATTGAATATTATAAGTGCTTACGCGCCCCTAGGACCTTTAGATGAAATGTAAAGAAATCATTTTGGGAATTATTGGATGAAGTATTACAATAAATTCCTATGCATGAAAACATATTTTTAGGAGGTGACTTGAATGGATATGTAGGAGTAGAACATGATGGTTATCCAAGGTTACACAGAGGTTGTGGTTTTGATAAGAGAAATGAAGGAGGAAAAACTATCTTAGAATTTGCTAAGGCATATGATCTAGCGTTAACAAATACATTTTTTTAAAAGGGAAGAATATTTAATAACATTTAAAAGCAGACAGAATAAAACTCAAGTAGACTATTTCTTACCTAGAAAGAGAGACTTGTACACATGCAAAGACTGTAAGGTTATACCAGGTGAAAGCTTAACAAATCAACATTGCTGATTAGTAATAGATTTACCAATTAAAGGATTTAAGTACCGAAAAGAGAAAATAGGTTATCAAAATATAAAATGGAAGGATTTAAAAGGATGCAAAGAGATTGAATTTAGACATAAGTTTCTGTTGAACATGAAATGGAATTATAACGACAATATTAACAACATTTGGTCAAGAACAAAGAATGATATCAAAAAAATAGGTAAGCAAGTTGTAGGTGAGACTAAAGGAAAAAGATTCCTTAAGAAAGAGACTTGGTGGTGGAATGAGGAAGTGCAAAAGATAATAAAAAAGAAAAGAGTAAGTTTTAAAGAGTGGTAAAAGAGTAAAAATCAAGAAGATTTAGAAAAGTATTAGAAGTTAAAAAGTGAAGTATAAAATATTATTACAAATGCGCAACAAAATGCACTAGATAGTCTTTATAATAAATTAGGTACCAAGGAAGGTGAAAAGGAAATATATAAATTGGCAAAGAATAGAGATAGATTAACAAGGGGTATGTGTCCAGTTAAGTGTATTAAAGACATAAATCAAAATATATTAATTAATGATAAAGAAATTCTAGATAGATGGGAAGAGTATTGTGACACCCCGACTAATTAAATACCGGGTAGCTACTCCTTTATTAAATTACTTCAAAATGCCAAGTTGGTCCAGTTAATAGCATCACTGTCGAAAACATTTTAATGATTACTAACCACCTAGTATTTAAAAAGTAAGTTGCCAAATTTTAATTTAAGTCTGATTAACATGCAACAAGTGTAATGAAGAATAATAACACCATTCACCATAACGAAGTAAATAGAATAACCATCACATAATGTAAATAAAGTCTGGAGGAAAACTCCTCACTACAAATCCCACAACTGAAATAAGCATTAAAAATACTGAATACTAAATCAATACATGACAAAGTCTGAAAACTGAAATGGAAAGATGTCTCTAAAAGAAATGGGCAACATGCCCTACAACTGATAGATAATGACTCTGGAATCCAAATGATAGAAGCGTCTACAAGAAAATCCCTGTAGCTTCCACAAACAGCTACAGCTCGTCACCTGAATGAGTATCCTATGCTTGGTGTCCTTATGGCGGGGCACCTAAAATGATTTTACAAGAAAAATAGATTTGAAAGCAAACGGGTCAGAGCCCGAATGTGGAGATATTTTAAAAACCTGCAAGTGCTTTAAAAACATTTAAAACATTAAATGCAAAGTACATGTTAGGACGTGCACTCACATGATATTCTCACCTCTAGTCTAACTGTGCACTCCTAACGTAAGTACCCATCTACAACGACACAAACCACTAGCTAAGTGACATCATATCTAGCTAGACAGTCATAGGTCCTACCCTTATTACTCGGTTCCATTAACATTATAACACTCGTAATTAGATAGGGGTTTAACGTAAACTCAGATGCTCAAAATGCAATATATTTCACTATCAGCTAACCCGTTATGTTTTTCTCGAAACAATACCGTAATTATATTCACCACATTAACATGAAGGTTCCCATTAATTAAGAGTATATTATTCACATCATAAATATACAATACAAGCACCTCGAGAACTAAGCTGCGGTGCACACATACTCTGCTATCCATCCCGGTACATCACGTACATAAGGATTACATATTTCGAATCTCTCAGGAATAGTTCACATATAACAACATCACAAATAATGGAGGCGAACACAGTCACATCACATGGGTCACACACATACCTACGCTCCCACGATCAGCGGACTTATTAATATCCCAATAAGTCTTTCTATGACCTATGTTCATCAAGGTAACCAGTCTAAATCCGGGCAACACAAGGATTAGAGGGCCCTAAGCGAACGCAAACCTCCCGTGATAGCAAGTATGGTAGGTATGTCGTACACACAATTCATATACCAATACTAAGTAAACACACGTCTTAGTAATCCCGTAGTTTAATCGTAGTACTATTTTCATTCTAGTACCAATATATAATTTACACACCTTATACGATTCCGGTTTATAATCATACGCGCCATAATTTATTCTCACGTCGTAGTAGACACTCACGTCTTAACCCAACTATCCCTTTAATTTAAATCGCTCATATATAATTTATTCCTCAAAATAACACAAACGTCCCAAACCTATCAATACATCATCAAAGGAAGGTTATCTATATCCTCGATCAAGATCACGGGACTCCCAAAATCAAAACAGACCAAAAAGGCCTAAACTGCCAGCTCGTTAGAAGTCTCGTTCGAATGAGGCTGTTCTAACAAGATTCCAGTTCGTTCAAACGAACTGTACCTTCTAACGACATCTCGTTCGAACGAATGTATCGAACGAAATACAGTTCGTTCGAAAGAAGGTATCGAACGAAGTCTCCCCTCGTTAGAAGCGACTGGTCAACTCGTTAGAAGCTTGTTCGAACGAGTTCGTTCGAACGACCTGGGAAGGTCTTCTAACGAGGGACCAGTTTCGGCCCAGAATTTCTTAGTTACGTTTTTCATCAATTCTTACTCCTTAAATCTCCTCTAAACTTCGTCCCAACAATGTTTAAAGGTCTCTAATCACTCCTAAACATAACAAGGTTATAAACTAACGTATTTTACTGAGTTAATTCATCTCAATCATCATTAAATCATCAAGTCTCATCACTTTCCCCCAATTATTCAAGAACACAAACCCTAAAATTTTAATTCATGAATTAACCCAATAAAAATCCGTTTTAATTTCACCCAATCACCAATATCCTCAGTATAATCATCTACCTATCATTCTACATGCAATTCTCCTCAAGATTTCAAGTTCTAAGTTCCAAAATACATGGGTTTTCATATTACACCAAGAACAAATCAATTTTATCAAATTCCTATACATGGAAAGAGCATTCTCTGAAATTAAATGATATTAAACCACTTGCCTCGATTGTCTCTGAGTTTAGTGTTGATTTTGTAAAGGTTTTCTGCAGAATTCCTTCTCCTTCTCTCCTTCTCTAAGCTTTCTTCTCCAAAGGTGGCTGTGGTGGCTAGGGTTTTCTTTGGGAAAGTTGGAAACCTAAATGATAACCTCCGTAGCTTATTGGGTCATTAAGGGTTGGTTAGTGGGTTTAGTGGGTCTATTCCCAATCAGATAAAGACTCCTAATTTTCGTCATTTTTAATTCCTAAAAATACGAAATTACCAAAATACCCTTTATATTGCCGGTATGGCCTAAAAATACCCCGGGACCCAAACTACACCCCCGGCTAGTGTTTTCTGACTATCTCGACCCTTCCGGACGCGTTGGCGCACTCAAAACGACCATACGGTTTATAGATTTTAAATTCACTTTTATAATCAAAATATTTATATCCCGACGCGACTGTCACACGCGTCCCAATAAAATGACGAAATTGTCGTATATCAATTCTCACGACAAATTTCATAATTCAATATTCATATAACATCATATATACTCAATATAGTCAAATACCAACTCACAACTCGCTAGTATTTTACCCGGATTAATTTCCAATTAATTCACATTTAATTAATTAATCCCAAAAATAAATATAGCCAAAAGTACGGGGTATTACATACTTCCCCCCTAATAACTGAATTTCGTCCCGAAATTCGAAACTAGAAAGTACCTGCTAAAAATAACTCTGGATAACGTTCGCGCATCTCATCCTCGCGCTCCCATGTGGACTCCTCGACATTGTGATGCCGCCACTGTACACGCACTAACGGAACTATCTTTGACTGCGGCTTCCTCTCACTTCGGTCCAAAATAGCAATCGGCCCCTCCTCGTAGGAGCTATCCTGCTGGAGATCGATGTCCTCCACAGAAATGTGAGAATGAGCCAAATTATCTCTAAGGTATTTCCTCAGCGAGGAAATATGGAACACATCGTGAATCCGATGCAAATGCTCCGGTAACCCAAGTCTATACGCAACCGGTCCGATCCGCTCAATAATAGGAAACGGCCCCACATACCTTGGTGCCAATTTCCCCTTCTTCCTGAAACGCATAATCCCCTTCATAGGTGATACTCTGAGCAAAACCTAGTCCCCCACTTGGAATTCCCTGAAAAATCTCTTCACATCAGCATAACTCTTCTGCCTGTCTTGAGCTACCCGAATGCGACTCCGAATCAACTGAATCCTTGCCGAAGTATCCTGAATCACTTCCGGCCCAAGTAGTTTGTTATCCCCCACCTCGAACCAATATGCTGGGGAACGACAAGGCCTACCGTACAATGCCTCAAACGGAGCCATGCCAATAGTGAACTGATAGGAGTTGTTATAAGCAAACTCCACCAGTGGTAGGTACTTCTCCCATCCACCCCCAAAGTCAATAATGCACATACGTAGCATGTCCTCCAACATCTGATTTGTGCGCTCGGTCTGCCCATCGGTCTGCGGATGATAAGCTGTACTCAACCGCAATTCCGTGCCCAAGGCCTCCTGGAAACTCTCCCAAAACTGCGAAACAAATATCTTGTCTCTGTCAGACAGGATATTTAGGGGCACACCGTGAAGTCTCACAACCTCTGAAATGAAGAGCTGGGCATACTGTCCCGTAGTGTAGTCAGTCCTTACGGGTAAAAAGTGAGCGACCTTGGACAACCTGTCCACAATTACCCAAACGGAGTCGTGACCCCTCTGCGACGTAGGCAACCCCGTGATAAAGTCCATGGATATGCTCTCCCACATCCACACCGGGACCTCCAACAGCTGTAGCAATCCTGCCGGTCTCTGATGATCCGCTTTTACAAGCTGACAAGTGGCGCATTTCGAAATAAACTCAGCGATGTCTCTCTTCATACCGCTCCACCAATACTGGCGTCTCATGTCTTGGTACATTTTGTCCCCACCGGGATATACCACGAATCGTGAGCCGTGAGACTCTGCCATCACATCGTGTCGCAATTCCTCCCCTTCCGGAACCACCAATCTCCCATTGAAGCGTAATCCCCCGTCTGAGCTAACCGTATAGGACTCGGCTCCCTCTGCTAGTAATCGAACTATCTGCTCCTGACAGAACGAGTCATTAGCCTGTGCCCGTACTACCTTCGTGACAATCTGCGGTGTAACAGTCATCACGGACATGAAAGATCGGGCCACTGCATCCTGGTGTCCCAACTCCTTCCACTTTGCCTTCCACACCTCTGCCACTTCATATGCTGGCCTCCGTCTCAACGCGTTTGCCACCACGTTAGCCTTACCCGGGTGATACTGGATATCGAACTGGTAGTCTTTTACAAACTCAAGCCACCTATGCTGCCGCATATTCAACTCCTTCTGCGTGAACAGGTACTGTAGGGACTTGTGGTCCGTGAACAGTTGAAACTTCTCCCCCAAAAGATAGTGCCTCCAAATCCGTAGGGCAAATACCATTGCCGCCAACTCCAAGTCATGCGTGGGGTAATTCTTCTCGTGAGGCTTAAGCTTACGGGAAGCATAAGCTATGGCCTGTCTCTCCTGCTGTAATACACCTCCAAGTCCTTGTAAAGACGCGTCGGTGTAAACCAAATACTCAACTCCCGATCTCGGCAATACTAACACAGGTGCTGAGGTCAATTTGTCCTTCAACTCATTGAATGCCAACTGACAGGCATCACTCCAAATGTAGGACACACCCTTACGAGTCAGATGTGTCAAAGGACCTGATATCTCCGAGAAACCCCGAATAAACCTCCTGTAGTATCCTGCTAGACCCAAGAAACTACGAATCTCCGTTTGTGTCGTGGGCTGTCCCCACTCCCTCACCGCGGATACCTTCCCCGGATCAACAGATATTCCCCGGTCGAAAATAATATGTCCCAAAAACTGGACCTCCTTCAGCCAAAACCCGCACTTCTCATATTTTGCATACAACTCGCTCTGACGTAGTGTCTGCAAAACTTGCCTCAAATGCTCGGCGTGATCCTCCTCTGTCTGGGAGTAAACCAGAATATCATCGATGAAGACAATGACAAACTGATCTAGGAAATCCCTGAACACTCTGTTCATCAAGTCCATAAACACTGCTGGAGCATTGGTCAAACCAAAAGGCATAACCCGAAACTCGTAATAACCATATCTCGACAAGAACGCAGTCTTCGAGACATCCTCCTCCCTGATACGCAACTGATGGTATCTCGATCTCAAATCAATCTTTGAGAAGAAAGAAGATCCTCTCAACTGGTCGAATAAGTCATCGATTCGAGGCAACGGATACTTATTCCATATCGTGACCTTATTCAACTCCCTGTAGTCCACACACAATCTCAGTGAACCATCCCTCTTCTTCACGAACAAAACTGGAGCGCCCCAAGGTGAGGTACTCCTGCGAATAAAGCCCTGACCTAACAGCTACTCTATCTGATCTCGTAGCTCTCGCATCTCTGCCGGAGCCATACGGTACGGTGCACGTGCTATAGGCCTCGTATTTGGCAATAGGTCTATAACAAAGTCTATCTCTTGACTGGGGGGTAGGCCTGGTATCTCCTGAAACACATACGAATACTCCCTGACAACCGGGATCGAATCTAAAGGAATCACAACCTCCTTAGAGGTATCCTCCTCTATGTAATACAAATGAGCGGTCGAGCCTCCCTCTGGGCGAGGCATCGCCACTACGAACATCTCTTGCCCCGGAATGGCAAAAACAATGCTCCCGCTGAAGCAATCAATCATGTCCCTATAAGCTACGAGCCAATCCATACCGATAATCACATCGTGAACATGCATATCTAATACCAACATGTCTGCAGGTAATACCAAACCACCAATCTCTACCCCCACTCCCCGGCATATAAAGAATATAAGTGACCTACTCCCCAATGGTGAGTCGACACACGTCACTGTGCTCTCTGCCGTAGCTAACAATCCTAAAGCTTTCGCGAAATGTGTAGCTATAAAACAATGTGTAGCCCCCGTATCAAATAATACCCGACCCATAGTGCCATGGATAGGAAACGTACCCTCAATCGCGGGTGGTGCCTGTGGAACTGCAGCCTGGTGGACGTTATAGACACGTCCATACTGTAGCTGCCCCTGCTGAACTGGGACTGCTGTAATGGGTGGCACTGCTGCCATCTGTGGCGGTGCGGGGAGAGCGGCGGGAAACATAGGCCTCTGTGGCTCCTGGCGAGCACCCTGCTGCTGCTGCTGTGGGGCCCTGCCCCTATCAGGACAATCCTGTCGCTTATGGCCAGTCTTGCCACAAACAAAACACTTCCCTGGGAAGTTCCATCCTCTCTGCCCCTGCGGTCCCCGGCCCTGGTGGCCGTTACCGTTCCTCCCTTAGCCCTGCTGGCCCTGGTGAAACTGCTGCCCATTCTGCCCCTGTTGGCCCTGATGGCCGTTTGGACCCTGATGGCCCTGAGGGAAACCTCCTTGTCCCTGCATGTAGTTCCCTGATCGGAACCTCTTCTGATCCCCCTGCTGCGAACCCTGCTCACCCTGTCTCTGCCCCTGAACAGATTGTGCCCCACTGGCACCATGTCCTCCAGTCCTGCCCTGATGGCTAGACTCTCCCGACCTCTTGCCCTCAGCCATATGAAAGCGGTGGTCCTGGCAGTGTAACAAAGCAGCGTTAACCACATCAGAATACGTGGCCAACGAAAGGTTCCCTAACAGATGCTGACGGATCCTCCAAGTCAACCCGTCGGTGAATTTCTCAATCTTCTTCTTCTCTGTCGGTATCTCATCCGGAACGATATTCAACAGATTTGTGAACTCGGCCTCATACTCGGCCACAGTCTTACCCTCCTGCTTCAGACTCATCAATTTCCTCCTCATTTCCGTGTGAACAGCTGACGGAAAGTACTTGCGGTCAAACCGCATCCAGAAGTCCTGAATAGTGAGAGTATCCCTCTCCCCATGGTGGTAATAGACTCCCACCACTGCAGTGCAGATCCAACTAGCTTGAAAGTAGCTAGCACCTGCTTCTGAACATACGTGCACTCATACATCCTTAAGTGCCTCTGCATATCCTTCCTCCACTTGCTCGAGACTACCACATCTGAGCTACCTACAAACTCTGGCGGATGCGCTTTCTGAAAAGCGTTACGTACACGCTCCCAAGAAGACGGGAATGCATTTGCCTGTACTGGCGCGACAACCGGTGCCTGAGGTGGTGCCTGCTGAACAACGAAAATTGCGGCATTTACCGCTTGGGCTACTATAGCTGCAACCTCAGCGGCGTTCATCATGCCCTGAACTGGAGCGGGCTGGGGTTCGGGCGTTGCATCCCTGGAAACTCGTCGTGCACGTCGTGGAGGCATCTGAAATAAGAACAAAGTTTATAAGTTCGCTGTTTATAAACTTAAGATAGCTGAAGAACGAAGCATACACAAAAAGAGTACAACAGTCCTAAAATATAGGGCTCTATATCAAAGAAAGCTTAGCGGAAACATAATAAGCCGTCAGATCCTAAAGGACACTAGAGCCTGATGCTCTGATACCACCTGTGACACCCCGACTAATTAAATACCGGGTAGCTACTCCTTTATTAAATTACTTCAAAATGCCAAGTTGGTCCAGTTAATAGCATCACTGTCGAAAATATTTTAATGATTACTAACCACCTAGTATTTAAAAAGTAAGTTGCCAAATTTTAATTTAAATCTGATTAACATGCAACAAGTGTAATGAAGAATAATAACACCATTCACCATAACGAAGTAAATAGAATAACCATCACATAATGTAAATAAAGTCTGGAGGAAAACTCCTCACTACAAATCCCACAACTGAAACAAGCAATGAAAATACTGAATACTAAATCAATACATGACAAAGTCTGAAAACTGAAATGGAAAGATGTCTCTAAAAGAAATGGGCAACATGCCCTACAACTGATAGATAATGACTCTGGAATCCAAATGATAGAAGCGTCTACAAGCAAATCCCTGTAGATTCCACAAACAGCTACAGCTCGTCACCTGAATGAGTATCCTATGGTTGGTGTCCTTATGGCGGGGCACCCAAAATGATTTTACAAGAAAAATAGATTTGAAAGCAAACGGGTCAGAGCCCGAATGTGGAGATATTTTAAAAACTTGCAAGTGCTTTAAAAACATTTAAAACATTAAATGCAAAGTACATGTTAGGACGTGCACTCACATGATATTCTCACCTCTCGTCTAACTGTGCACTCCTAACGTAAGTACCCATCTACAACGACACAAACCACTAGCTAAGTGACATCATATCTAGCTAGACAGTCATAGGTCCTACCCTTATTACTCGGTTCCATTAACATTATAACACTCGTAATTAGATAGGGGTTTAACGTAAACACAGATGCTCAAAATGCAATATATTTCACTATCAGCTAACCCGTTATGTTTTTCTCGAAACAGTACCGTAATTATATTCACCACATTAACATGAAGGTTCCCATTAATTAAGAGTATATTATTCACATCATTAATATACAATACAAGCACCCCGAGAACTTAGCTGGGGTGCACACATACTCTGCTATCCATCCCGGTACATCACGTACATAAGGATTACATATTCCGAATCTCTCAGGAATAGTTCACAGATAACAACATCACAAATAATGGAGGCGAACACAGTCACATCACATGGGTCACGCACATACCTACGCTCCCACGATCAGCGGACTTATTAATATCCCAATAAGTCTTTCTATGACCTATGTTCATCAAGGTAACCAGTCTAAATCCGGGAAACACAAAGATTAGAGGGCCCTAAGCGAACGCAAACCTCCCGTGATAGCAAGTATGGTAGGTATGTCGTACACACAATTCATATACCAATACTAAGTAAACACACGTCTTAGTAATCCCGTAGTTTAATCGTAGTACTATTTTCAATCTAGTACCAATATATAATTTACACACCTTATACGATTCCGGTTTATAATCATACGCGCCATAATTTATTCTCACGTCGTAGTAGACACTCACGTCTCTACCCAACTATCCCTTTAATTTAAATCGCTCATATATAATTTATTCCTCAAAATAACACAAACGTCCCAAACCTATCAATACATCATCAAAGGAAGGTAATTTATATCCTCGATCAAGATCACGGGACTCCCAAAATCAAAACAGGCCAAAAAGGCCTAAACTGCCAGCTCGTTAGAAGTCTCCTTCGAACGAGGCTGTTTGAACGAGATTCCAGTTCGTTCGAACGAACTGTACCTTCTAACGACATCTCGTTCGAATGAATGTATCGAACGAAATACAGTTCGTTCGAATGAAGGTATCGAACGAAGTCTCCCCTCGTTAGAAGCGACTGGTCAACTCGTTAGAAGCTTGTTCGAACGAGTTCGTTCGAACGACCTGGGAAGGTCTTCTAACGAGGGACCAGTTTCGGCCCAGAATTTCTTAGTTACATTTTTCATCAATTCTTACTCCTCAAATCTCCTCTAAACTTCGTCCCAACAATGTTTAAAGGTCTCTAATCACTCCTAAACATAACAAGGTTATAAACTAACGTATTTTACTGAGTTAATTCATCTCAATCATCATTAAATCATCAAGTCTCATCACTTTCCCCCAATTATTCAAGAACACAAACCCTAAAATTTTAATTCATGAATTAACCCAATAAAAATCCGTTTTAATTTCACCCAATCACCAATATCCTCAGTATAATCATCTACCTATCATTCTACATGCAATTCTCCTCAAGATTTCAAGTTCTAAGTTCCAAAATACATGGGTTTTCATATTACACCAAGAACAAATCAATTTTATCAAATTCCTATACATGGAAAGAGCATTCTCTGAAATTAAATGATATTAAACCACTTGCCTCGATTGTCTCTGAGTTTGGTGTTGATTTTGTAAAGGTTTTCTGCAGAATTCCTTCTCCTTCTCTCCCTCTCTAAGCTTTCTTCTCCAAAGGTGGCTATGGTGGCTAGGGTTTTCTTTGGGAAAGTTGGAAACCTAAATGATAACCTCCGTAGCTTATTGGGTCATTAAGGGTTGGTTAGTGGGTTTAGTGGGTCTATTCCCAATCAGATAAAGACTCCTAATTTTCGTCATTTTTAATTCCTAAAAATACGAAATTACCAAAATACCCTTTATATTGCCGGTATGGCCTAAAAATACCCCGGGACCCAAACTACACCCCCGACTAGTGTTTTCTGACTATCTCGTCCCTTCCGGACGCGTTGGCGCACTCAAAATGACCATATGGTTTATAGATTTAAATTCACTTTTATAATCAAAATATTTATATCCCGACGCGACTGTCACACGCGTCCCAATAAAATGACCAAATTGTCGTATATCAATTCTCACGAAAAATTTCATAATTCAATATTCATATAACATCATATATACTCAATATAGTCAAATACCAACTCACAACTCGCTAGTATTTTACCCGGATTAATTTCCAATTAATTCACATTTAATTAATTAGTCCCAAAAATAAATATAGCCAAAAGTACGGGGTATTACAAGTATTTTCAAACATTATTGAATAAAGAATATCCGAAAAAAGATGTTGAGAACGTTGAACCGAATATAGGAATGACATGTCTGATTACTAAAAAAGAATTAGATATAGTAATAAGAAAAATGTGAAAGAATAAAGTGGTTGGCCAGGATAAAATACCTATAGAGGTATGGAGAACCCTTGAAAGTCTAGGGATAAAATAGTTAATAGGCTTATTTAATAAAAAAAATTAAGAGAAGGAAACATACCAGATGAGTGGAGGAAAAGCACCATAATATCTTTGTATAAAAATAAAGGGGATATACAAAACTGCAGTAATTATAGAGGAATAAAACTAATGAATCACACTATGAAATTATCGGAAAAAGTTATATAACAAAGATTAAAACTGAGTCAACTATTTCGGACAATCAATTTGGATTTATGCCAGGGTGATTCACTTCGGAAGCTATTTACTTATTAAGACAGGTAATGGAGAAATGTAGAAATAAAAAAAAAACTTTATACATGGTCTTTATAGACTTAGAAAATGCTTATGGTAGAGTACCTAGAGATATAATTTAGTGGGCTTTAAGGAGAAAAATGATTTCTATGAGTTATATTAAAGTTATTGAAGATATGTATATAATAACAAAAAGACTAGAGTAAGGACTATATGTGGAGAAACGAATGACTTTACAATTAAAGTGGATTTACATCAATGATCGGCCTTAAGTCCTTATTTATTTGTCATGGTTTTGGATGAGATTCATAAGGACATACAAGAAGATGTCCCATGGTGTATGTTGTTTGGGGACGATATAGTTTTAGTAAACACTTCAAAGGAGGGTTTAACGATGAGAGTAGATACTTGTCGAAAAGCCGTAGAGTCTTAGAGACTAAAAAT
Source organism: Sambucus nigra (assembly GCA_949130495.1). NCBI lineage: Eukaryota > Viridiplantae > Streptophyta > Magnoliopsida > Dipsacales > Adoxaceae > Sambucus > Sambucus nigra. Next base: position 80,781,646 of record OX422207.1, on the reverse strand, counting down.
CAGTAGAAATAAAATAAAATTTATGAAATGTAAATTTAATAATGAGGCGTCGAGTAACATAATGTTAAAGATTGAAGAAAAAATGATAAACAAAACTAATAAATTTCGTTATCTAGGTTTAATGTTACAAAGTAATGCGAATATTGATGAGGATGTTACGAGCAGAATATCAACTGGTTGGATAAAATGGAGACAAGCGAGCGAGGTGTTATGCGATAAGAGGATAACTAATAAATTAAAAAGAAAATTTTATAGAATAGTTGTTAGGCCAGTGACCTTATATGGAGCGTAGTGTTGGGCGTTAAAGAAAAAACATGAACAAAGTCTGCATGTTAGTGAGATGAGGATGCTCTTGTGGATGATAAGAATTACCAGAAAGGACATAATTAAAAACTAATACGTGAGAGAAAAGTTAGGTGTAGCTCCCATTAGCGATAAATTAAGAGAAAGTAGACTTAAGAGGTACGGATATGTGTTGCGTAAATCAGTAGATGCCCCTATAACAATAAGAAGACTGTTGAAAATAGAGGGTAAAAGAGAAAGAGGTCGCCCTAAACTATCATGGGAGGAAATTATTAGGAGAGATCTTAAGGAATTAAACTTGAATAATAATATTGCATATAATAGATTAGAATAAAAAAGAGAATCTTTATGGTCGCCCCATATGATGGGATTAAGGCAAGGATGATAATAATGATGAATGTTGTTACATATATAAATACATAATAAATTCACCCCAAATAATTATTTTTTAGGTGTTACCTGTGGAGACTGAATTGAATGACGTCGGTGAGGAGTGTGTATGTGAAAAGGATAAATTAAAATAGGAATTAGTTTGGAAAAATCACACATGGGTTGGATAGTAAATAACAACATTATTATTATGAATCGATACAATATAAAACATGTAAAAGACTTTACTTGGTCACCATTTCATTTAAGGTTTTAAAATGAATGAAAAAAATAATTTTGTTTATCAAGATTAATCGAGGGAAAAAAAAAGCAGTCCGTTTAACACTGCGCCCATAAAACCTTAACCCTCAATCTTACTATATCACAAAAATAATACCCATTATAATATCAAACACCAAACCCATTACAACTAAAAAAATATACCAGTTATAATTATAAAAAAAAACTAGATACCCATTATACCTAAAACATTTTATCCATTTAGTTTAAAACCATGAACACTAGACATCTAATAACAAACCTATTTCACATAAAACATTCAACCCATAAATTTATGCATCTGAAAACCTAATCAAACAAAGCGAACATAATATATAACACATATTCGACATCTAAAAAAAACTCATCCTAAAGTGTATTATAGTAGAAGTCGTCATAAGAAAATAGAAAAGGGAAAAAAGAAAAACCATCAATTAGTAGCATAAAATTAAAAAAAAATAGCTTGTTTTGAACGAAAAGATGAAAAAAAACTATGGAGAAATCATACATGGGCTGAGTTCCGGAGAGAAGGTTGAGAATCAGATGGAGAAATGGGTTTTGTGTGTGCTCTTGTTATGATTGTCATGTAATGGTATCCATTAGCTCAGACATGTTCCATCAATGTATATTATATATGCTTTGTAGGTGGGAAAAATGGGTGGTAAACTTTTCTTTGGTCTTTATCAAAGAAAATTTTGTCGGGAAATGTGGGCAAATGGGGTCACATGAGCAAAAAATTAAAAAAATTTGCCAGGGAGAATTTTTCATATCAAACAGGTTCAAAGTTGGAAAATGGGTGGAATATATTGATTTTCCATGGCAAATAAGCCCTGTCAAAAACACCCTAAGAGTTAAAATTTCTCAAAGACTTGAACTACTCTTCTATTTTATTCTCACCTCAAGACTATTAACGGTTGGATATTTGACACCCCTTTAAAAGTCTTTGGACTTTTGAAATATAGTGCATAAAGGTTATTTATATCACATAATGCGTATATTTATTTTTTGGGGGAAATTTTGGGCGAGGCACTTGAACCTCTCAGTTACAATGTAGCTTCGCCATTAGTAACATGGTATAATTGAACCATGTCATTCAGTAGAAATATGTCCACGTGTTCGGCTCAAGCCACCCTACATGTGAGAGAGTGTGTTTAGAATATAAAGTCTCAGGTGAGAATATTGAAACCTTGCACCATTGTATATAAGATTTTGGAGTTTTCAATTGGTTTTATATTGGATGTTCTACTATATTTAACAAATACAAAAACTGTGAAGAAATAAGTGGTTATAATTCAACAACTACAAATTTTCTTGATAACAAGTAAACTTTAGCTTAAATTTTTGGGTCAAAATGATCCTAGATTATATTCCCATGACTCACTTATTATTATAGATGATTTAATTTGTATGAATTTTGCAAGCATGGTCTTATTCATATATTAAAAAAAAATTAAATTTGTCCATTTTCAGAGTTTTATGCAAAATAACATTATGCAAAGGACATTTTGCGTAATGGTTTTAGCAAAAATGAACATTTCCAAATCCCAAAATGGTAAAAAATTTGCTATATATTACCAACGTATATGTCACATATGGTGAGACATCCACTCTCACAAAAACTTATTAACCGTCCAAGCACTCCCCGCGGCAATTGGTCCATTATGTGCCATTTACATGTTAAGTTAACTGGTGCAACCTAATTGTAGGTATTTTAATGTTTATTTAATAAAATGACTAGTTTAAAAGTTAGAGATATTTATTTTGCTAGATAAATTCGTAATTCTATTTTTTTGAAATCAATGTTAATAATACTTTTATTACGAACTAAAAGTTGCAACAACTAAATTAATAATATTAAGCAACAAATTATAAGGTCAATAGAATAAAATTTAATGGCAATACTATAAATACTAGTTCAGTGCATAGGTAATACAATCAACACTAATATGAGGGGTTCTACCTGAGCTACTAGGCCCAATGTGTGTGTCCTCCAACGTGTAGATGGTTCAAGATCACCACCATCTTGATACTCACGGTCATAACCAAAATGATTTTCCTAGTACGATTGATGGAGGGCATCATTATCGATCGAAATATCATCCTTCTCAAGTCAGCAAGCCTAGAAGTCTTACATAGTAAGATGGAGAAAGTTTTGTGATCATTGGATGTGTTGGTAGTGGCCCCATGTCACTGTACATAATGTCTCTCCCAACTTGTGATTGAGTCGGAGTTTGTAACTCAACATTCATGGGCCTCCTTCTATATGTTTGTCAAACATTAATCAAAACCTTAATATAAATAAGTCAAAAGTACTCAAATTCATATATAAAATGTTATGCATACTAGTGAAGTCTGAATAAAAATCGGTCATAATACTAATAATGACCTATTTGATAATCGACACATGGGTAAGTACTCCCCCCCCCCCCCCCCCCCGGTGTGGTTACAACCCTTGATGTCTACTGTCGGGGAAATAACATGCTCATACAGAGCCTCTGCACCGCGCCCTAAAGTGCGCGTATGTGTTCCAAGATGTGGGACCCATAACTCTAAGTGTTTCACTTGGTCTCTCACAATGTCAAAATTAGGTGCCCGATAAACTTCATACTAGAATTAAATAAGTGAGCTATCTTGTATCCAAAAAGCGTGTTTATTGTATAATAAGAGAGGCTTATATATAGCTTTTATAATACTTGATCATTAAATAACCTAACAATTAAATGACTAAAGTAACCCTACAAGACTGAGTCATTATAACACTCCCCCTCAAGCTAGAGCATAAATATCTACCAAGCCAAGCTTGCCAATAGAAGTACGGAATAGAGAAAGACTAACGGGCTTTGTAAAAACATCTTCTATTTGTTCTCTTATGGAAAAAAATGATAAGCTGATGATCACATGACAAACCTTTTCTTCGAGGACATGAACGTATATCTCAATATGTTTTGTCCTCTTATCAAGAATCGAATCATAAGCAAGTTGAATAATCAACTTATTGTTACAATGTAGAACAAAAGAAGCCTTTTTAGGATATACAAACTTCGCAAAAAGAGAACGAATACATGTAATCTCATAAATGCCCAATGCCATGGTTTTATATTATGTTTTTACCAGGGAACGCAAAACGATAACTTGTTTTTTTACTTTTTCAAGGAGATGAGGTGACTCCCACAAAAAGTACAGAAGCCACTAGCAGTGCAGCAATCACATGCTCTTCCATAATCTTTATTTGTGTATCTCCCTCCAAGCCGAGGACCAACTATATAAAATACCCCAAAATGTAACACATTTCATTTAAATGTGTTTTCTAGGGTTGGTTCATAAACTGATTGATTATCCCCAAAATAATTTATGTATACTACGAAACTTTGATACATACACAAACCTTCCAAAAGTTTATTTGTGTTAACCACAAGCGTCAAATTAGTAATCATAGGAGATGAAGTTAGTTTGCACATAACCATTCTTGTATCCTCAAATAAATCCATAACACACTTTCCCTGTGAGGAAAATATTCCATTACGAGACGTAATTACTTCGATGCCCAAAAAATATCGAAGTTGACCAAGGTTTTTCAAATCAAATGCCTTCCCCAAATCAAACTTAAACTCTATAATTCCAACATAATCATTTCTAGTAATAATAATATCTTCATTATACAAATTTAAGATCACACTTATCCCATATAAATCTTATTGATGAAGTAAGTTCGGTTAGAATGGCACCTAGTAAATCCAAATCCAATTACAGTCTCACTAAATCTAACGAACCAAACTAGTGGTGATTGTTTTAATCCATATAGAGATTTTCGAAGGCGATTGAATTTTCCTACATACTCCCCCTCATAAAAAAACATGTGGAGGATCTATGTGGATGACCTCGTCAAAATCTTCATGAAAAAATAATTTGTTACATCAAGCTAATGCATAGGTCAAGAGAATGAAGCAGCTAAAGAGATCAATAAGCAAACAATGTTTAGTTTAGCCACAGAGGAAGAGGTAGCACCAAAACCCTTCCCTAGAATCTATGTAAAACCTTATATAACAAGATAAGCTTTATACATATCCCTTGTCCCATCAATTAAGAACTTGAGTGTAACCACCTACAACCAACCGTCTTAGTCCTTTTTGGTTAAGTAACCATATCCCAAGTATGATTACATTGTAAAGAATCAATCTCACACTACATAGTGGTAACCCAATATGAATCTTGAAAATCTTCTAAAAAATCATTGGGATCTTAGTTGATGAAGTGGACATAATAAGAACTTGATAGGCCTTTATAAGAGACAAAAGTGGATAAAAGAAATTTTCTAGAAAAATCATGAACATAGAGAATAAGCTATTTACGCTCCTGAAAGGGGTACTAAGGCTAAGGGTCTGTAGCAGTAAGGTCAACATATATATGATCTTTAGTAGGATTAACGTGTGTAATTGAATGAGAAGTGTCACTTGCGTTACCAAGGTAAGAAGGGATAATGAAAGGAGAGTTATGTGAGCATAGGAGACGAGAAAATATATGTAGAGGTTGAGTAACTGGAGACACAAAATTAGAAGAACCACTCCTAGGTAGAGGGTGAACAATGTGTGAGTTCTCATGTGGTGGAGTATAAATATATGCATAATTAGATTCAGCAAATAAGGACGTATTTTCATGTAATGTGACAATTTAAGTATGATGGATACGACATTTATAAAAATGATGACCTTTGGACGTATTAGAATATCCAACAAAAATACAACGAATGAGTTTATCGTCACACTTTGTGTGATTAGGATATTTATTATGAACAAAAACTAAACAATCAAATATTTGTGGAATTGCAGGAAAAGAATCTTATCAGAATAATAACCTGGAGTGAGGCCTTATTCTGAATGACTACGCCGTAAGTACAATTTAAAAGATAAGGAGCCATTAAAATAACCCTATGCCAATAAGATTAGGAAACTTACATCCCCCTCAACAAACACCGAACAACCCCAATGAGACTTATATTTTCTCTTTCAGTAACCCCATTTTGTTCAGGATTATATAGGCAAGTGAGTTGTTGAAGAATATCTCATTGGGAAAGGCGAGAGACAAATTGTATGAAGATATACTCTTTATCATTATCCAATAAAATACATTTAACAAAAATAATAAATTGAGTTTTTACAATTTGTAAGAACTAAGTAAAAAAAGGTAGCACATCAATTTTTTTTACAAAGTAGATAAAATCAGGTTCACCTCGAATAGCCATCAATAAAAGTGACATAATATTGAAGTCTAGAAAATGTTGTAGTGGGCGAAGGACCCCAAACATCAGTAGGAGTACAAAATATGCAAGGTATAGTGCTCTTATTTCACTTATAAATGAGAAAGCTAATTTTAAATAGATTTGATCTTTTTATCCGAAACATGAATCTATAGTGATAAAATAAATATAATAAACAAAGCAATCAACTCAGGCCAAGTTTGAGGAAAAATTCCCTTTCAGATAAAAAACCTTTTATTCACTTAGAAATTTATAAGACAGTCGACTTACAGACTACTTGATAACCGCCACAAACATAACGCGCCAATCTTCGCAAATCTCTAATCAAAAACTATAATCCTCGTAAGAATCACATGACCACAGTACCCATCATCCTCGGTCTTTGTTTTCAGTAGTGACTACTCGCAGGTATCATAAGTCAGCAATGGAGATCCTCTCAACAAAAGGTGTATGCAAAGATACAAAACTTTATAGGGTTTAAACAATTCACAAGAACAATTTTCAATGATGTTTTGTTGTGAATTAAACAAGTGTTTTTCAACACAAAACTTGAAGAACTTTTGCAAAAGTTACGCAGGAAAGGAGTTGGCAAAAGTCTTAAACGTTTTGAACACGAAATAGGTATTTATACAAATTTAAGACGGCTCATCGTTCGAATGAGATCCTATGGTCGTTTGAACGAGAATGAGATCTCCTTTGAAGTGGCTTCGAACGAGCTATCTAACAACCTCTTAAAAAACAAAACAGTACACTCTCGTTTGATCCATATGAGATCCTGGGCCTCAAACAAGGTATCTAACGACAAGCTAATGTCATTTTAATGACATTGCAATGTCGTTTGAACGACTGAAACGAAATTTTAAAGTTTTAAAACTCCGCTTGCAGTAAACTCATAAACATTTTTCCTTTTTCAAAAATCAAAAGTTTATGTTCATTTTTTATAAAAATAAACATCCCAAAATATAATTCAGTAAATTAATTCAAACTCTAAATCATTTAATACCTCATCGAAATGTTGGGAAGTCTTCAAACTTGGAGATGCTCGAGTTCGGTTCATCTTGACGATGAGTGACGATTTGTAATGGGATACGCCAAACTAGCCTAAAGTTATGCTATGAAAAATCCTAGGAAAATTGATCTTACGAATATCCCCCTTTGGCTATTCCGGTACAAAACAAACAAACATTACCGAATGCCAAAGTAAAATCAAAATATCCTATGACAAGAATACTAACACCCTTTCCAACCCTAGAAGGAATCGTAATAAGTCTCTTTATCTTCAAAAAAACTTCTTCTTCCCTTTTTAGAAAACTTTGTCTTCATTCGTGTGTCTTTGAATTCCACTTTAAGTACGTACACACATGAGACAAAAAACATATACCCCCATGACGCATCGAGTTTGAAACAAAATAAAATTCATAAATAAATACTCCCCCATAAATCAAACTCATTTTAATTTTCTCTCCCCTTTTATTTTTATCTGAAATAGACAAATAGACTAATAAGTAGAAGCATAAACATGAAATACTAAGCATCACGTAGAAGATAAGATATCATCACAAAATATATAATCAGGCATGTGTAATGATCATCTCAAAGGCAAACACCACCAACTATTTTTGAAATTTTTTAATTTTTTTCTAAAAAAATGTAAAACTTACAAAAATACATACAATACCATATATAAGATATGCAAAATATATCAACGAAACTCCGGCACACATATATGGGTATAAATGACCACAAAACATATAAGCTTTACACACTAGCATAGCATCGATGTGTCCAAACGTGTGGGATGGAATAAATAGGTGTGAACTAATAACAAAAGAATTATAACTTCAAGAAGTCTTAATTGACCGTAAAACTTTATCAAACTAATAAATATGAACTTAATGAACAAAACAAGTACAATACACACAAGCCTAAAATATTGATGATTCTACAAATCAATAGCGTCATGACAAAATAAGCACAACTAGGTATCATTGTGCAAATTTGACTATCTTCAGCTAAACACCCTCAAAAGATAAACATGATCATATATTATATTCTTTTCTTTTGAAGATATTTCTTTTGAATAATCAAGCAAACTAAACTATTTTGGCCCCTTTTTGGTATATTTCTCTTTTTATTGCCTTAATTTTTCTTGGGCTCTTTTTAAACGGTGGCTTTCACGACGAGTTCACTTGCCTCTTGCCGTCCTTTCCTGTGTACACTCATCATTTTTTTCAATAATAAATAAACTCTCACAGGCAATGGTTCTTACATGCACAAATCCTCCATAGTCAAATAAACATGTAGATGAATAAATTGGTAGGAGTAAATCTCACAAAGCTCAAATGTACATCATGAAGTCAAAATCCAATAATCTCGTGCATGTGTGTGTGGAGGCATATATAAAGTCGAATCCATAAACCAAGTCAATTTCGAAACAACTCCATAAACATGGTTAAGAACAATCTAAGCATCTAAAGTTATGACCAAATGTCCTAGCCACATGGAAATTACTAAAAGAATTGGATTCAGACACACCAATATGACATACCAAATGTGTAAAACTAAAATACACAAAAATCGAAAATCTTTTTGTATTTTTCAATATAACTCAATAAAAGAAAATATAATGCAAAAAGTACACATGTCATAACAATATCAAACATATATCATGAAGCACAATTAGCATATGACAAACAAAATCATGCAAGCAATCAACAATAAGAAATAATATGTGAAGTATTATGTGCAATCATTTTAAAATCAACCAACCTAACATTTAGCGTCTAAAAAATGGATTTCCTAACCCAAACAGGTGTATACCTAACTCGAGGGGTTATGGGAATCGATGGGACACTAACCTTAAACTTCCTTGAACCTCTTCCAAGATCAAAACAAAAACTCCTAAGGTGACATTTCCTACAAAAATGTGAACATGTGTAAACGGGAGGAAGGTTACCTAAGGTGTGACCTTTTCTAACGTCCTTGGATGTGGTTGACCCTATAAAACACACAATGGTTTTGGCTTTAACACTCTAAGCACTAGAAACATGTGAGCTATTACCATCTGTTATACCTACATAATCTCAGTGTAGAAAAAATTCCACTAACCTAGGAGGACTTACGAAATGTGCTCGGCCTCATCACTTAAAGAGGTCTTCTCAGTAATTAAAATGCTCGGCCCGCCTATTTACCTTAAGATGGGATACACATACATCCCTGTGAGAATTTACATGCCAAATATACTTTATCAACCACGTGGAATCACAGCCGCCAAGATTGGTTACCTTATTATTATCCGGAGGTTTCATTATAAAAATAGTTCCACACCTACAGGCATGCAGGAGTATATTATAATAAACGTGTACAAAGATGTAACTGCCCGAATTATAAGGGTACTCCATCTCTTTGTAAGTATATGATATCGACATATAAATAGGAGACAGATACTTGAATGGAACCACTTTTTTGATACCTTCTCAAACATGGAGTTGCATAAAGAAAACCCTAAACTGTAACCACGCAAAGTTACGCAATAATAACACCGTGGACATAGGCTTCCGATTCAAAGGCCGAACCACATAAAAATCCTTGTGTTCTCACTGTCTCTCATCCTCATTCTTCATGATAATCATTTCTTATCAATTGTTTCTCTTATTATTTGTTACCTCCATTTTTGGATGTAAACAAATTGGCACCGTCCGTGGGAACATTATAACAAGCCATTGCAGTTCATACTTAAAACCACTCACTCGGATTCTCAACAGAGATAGTTTGGATGGAGGATCACCTTAAAAGTAGTCACATAACGGAGGTGCAGACGCCACCTACCCCTATCGGGGTCGGCGACCTGCATAGCATATTAGTAAGCATCACTAAGGGGCAAGAGGCGATGCAGGGAAGTGTCAGGAAATTGACACACACCCTCCAAACCAAGCCATCGGTTCCCAACCCGGAAAATGTGACTCCCAGACTTGAGGCATCTAGGAGCGGCAACAGGCAACTTCCTTCAGCGACTCACAAGGAGAGGCAACATGAATACTAAAAGTGAGCCTCGAAAAATCCCAGGAGACTGAATTTGGGATCTGGTGCTAATAACAAATCCTCTAGGCGAACGGGCTCGTAATGAGACCAGACTTACCACATCGGGGCTACCTCCTTCATCCAATCACCCAGCCACTTGATGATCAGTCATATTCTGAGGAACTCCCTAGCATGTTCGAGTGATTAAGCAGAGGATTAGCGTTCAACCAATTGGGCTCGCATTATAACCACTGACAAATATCGATGGCATCACACGACGAGTCCCAAAGAAGCGTATCAAGAAGGTCCACTACCAGGATCTCCCGTCGTTCTGCTTGAGCGTCAGCAGAAGTCGAGCAGACCTCTTAGGAGGAGAGTTCAGACGAAAGGCGAGGAAGAGCAGATGAACTAGCTGATAACCAGCCATGGAAAGTCTCCATCCAGTGCCTGGAGGATCACCTAGGCAAAATTGACAAGTCAAGGAATCCCCTAAGAGCGATTTCATAAAAGGATCGCCATTTGTCCTCTCTGTCGTAGCATATCCTACTCCGAAAAAGTTTAAGCCACAAGTCATCACTCCAAAGTACGATGGGAAGACGGATCCCATCTTATATATTGAATAATACTAGGCCGCCGCAGAAATCTACTCTATCCCAGATAAAATGAGGTACCGGGCATTCTCCAGTACCATAACCGACTCGGCTCAGATATGGTACAATAGTTTTTCCAGGGGATAGATCAAGAGTTTTCAGTAGCTGGTCGACCTGTTCATTAGCAATTTCTACTTCGGTACTAAGATAGGAAAACAAGTTCCCCACCTGCTCAGTGTTCGTCAGAGGGCAGATGAAAGCACTCGTGATTATATCACTCAGTTCAACACTGAAACGCTGGAGGTAGTTATCTATAATGATCTCACTAGCATCACAACCCCGATGAGCGGGTTGAGACCTAGAAAGATGTTTTGGGCATTAGCCAAGGAGGCGCACAAGACCATAACTGAGCTATTAGAGAGAGTTGGAAAGATTATGAATGCCAAAGAGGCGATGGTGGCTAAATAGTCCGACGGTTCAAAGCCCTCTGGTGGCAAGAACAATGGGAAATAAGAGCAAAAGGATAAGAAGGGCAATAAGACGAGAAAGTATGACGGGTAAATGCCCTTCATAGTGGGAGTTCACCACATCCTGGAGGAAATCCGAGAAAGTAAAGATCTCAAGTGGACGAGAAAGCTGAAGTTGCCCATAAATAAGAGAGATAGAGCAAGTATTACGAATTTTATAAGGACCACAGCCATAATATCGACCACTGCATAGCCTTCAAGAATGAGATTGAAGGGCTGATAAGGAGGGGAAAGTTGTTAAAATACGTTGACAATGACGACCGACCAAATCTGGAAGAAAGTAAAGGTAGAAGACGTTCAGAGTCACCCTGTCAGAGAGCGATCGACAAGAAAAGGGTGAGGGACGATGACTCGGATGATGATCTAGATCTCCTTAAAAAGCCCAAGGAACCTATATGTGACGTCAGTATGATAACTTTTGACTGTCACTTCATTACCGGAGGTGGAGCCAGCGGAGGAGAAAACTCAGTAGAAAGGAAGGCCTACCTTAACGACGCCCAATCTTACGAGCAAGCGCAGGTCAGTCTGGCATCAAGTTCCGATAACAGGACACAAAAGGTGAACAAAGATAAGTTAATCATCGACTTCTCAAAGGAAGACCTCTCAGGGGTGTTATATCCCCACGACGACCCTGTGGTTGTCACTATGGTCATCCAAGAAGGACGACTAGCAAGGATGTTGGTGGATAACATAATCTTCGCGAACGTAATGTTCTACAGTTGTTAAAAGATGCTGAAAGTAGAATAAGTGGAGCTCACGCCCTATCATCAGCCTCTAATCGAATTTTTAAGAGAAAGGGTGTCCCCATCGGGGAAAGTATAACTGGAAGTTATGGCCGGCATCTGGCCAATTAGCCAAATAGAGAAAATATGATTCTTAGTCCTGGACAAGAACGTACTCTCAGCCTATAATGTTATCTTCAGAAGGGTCAGCTTGAAAAAAATTGAAGTTGTCTCATCTATAGTGCAACAGTGTTTGAAGTTTCCAACCTACTTTGGGGTAGGTGTTGTAAAGGTTAATCAGAAGGTGGCGCGTGAATGTTATTTCATTTTGAAAGATCAGGATGAATGGAAAAATATTATGACCACCTACCATATCGAGACCATCAATCCCCGAGATGAGTCAAAACTGGTCAAAGGGCAGCCTACAGAAGAAATCAAGACAGTCCCACTTCACGATAGCCACCCAAACAGAATAGTACAGATCGAGTCATCATTAGATCCTATTATGAGGAAATATCTTATCATCTTTTTGAGGCAACGCAAAATAGTGTTCTCTTGGAGCCATGAGGACATATCAGGAATAGATCCTGACTTTTTATGTCACGAGTTAAATCTGACGTAGGGCACCGAACCACTCAAGCATAAACGAAGAGTTTTTTACGCCAACAAAAATTAGGTTGTTCATGATGAAGTCCTCAAATTACAAAAAGCTAACCTCATTAACAAAGTCAGGTGCCCGGAATGGCTGGCCAACGTCGTTATAGTATGAAAGAAAAATGATAAGTGGAGGATTTGCGTCGATTTCACCGACTTGAACAAAGTCTGCTCGAAAGACTTTTTCCCACTATCAAGGATTGATCAGCTCATCGATGCCCCGACAGGCCACCAACTGCTCTGTATCATAGATGCATATTTTGATTATAACTAGATCCGAATGAAGCCCTTGAACAGAGAAAAAACTTCTTTTATAACCCATCGAGGCACCTACTGTTAACATGTCATGCCATTAGGCCTAAAAATGCGGGCGCTACCTACTAGAGATTGGTAAATAATGTCTTTGAGAACTAGATAGGGGTTAATATATAAGTTAACGTGGACGACATGCTCACTAAGAGCAAGGTGGCAGCCGACCACATCAGGGACCTCGATCAAACCTTCGACAAATTGGAGAAATATCAGATAAAGCTGAATCTCACCAAGTGCATCTTCGGAGTGAAGGAATGGATGTTCTTAGGTTTTATTGTAAAACGTCGAGGGATCAAGTCAATCTTGACAAAATCCAGGCCGTTCTCAACATGACGTCTCCAACAAGGAAGAAGGAAGTACAAAGACTAACTGTGCGTGTTGCAGTGCTCAACAGGTTCATTTCAAGAGCCACTGATAAGTGCTTTCCTTTTTTTTAAAGAGTTGCGAAAGTCTTTTGAATGGAACGAAGAGTGAGAACACACATTCATAGAACTTAAGCGATATATGGGATCTCTGCCCCTCCTGGCGCGACCTGTTGTAGGAAAAATGCTTTACTTGTACCTTGCAGTATCCGAATCAGGTGTCAGCTCAGCGCTTGTGAGGCAAGAAGAAGGGGTTCAAAAACCTATTTATTATACCAGCAGAGCCTACCAAGGGGCCGAGGTATGGTATTCAAAAATAGAAAAGCTTACCTTGTGAAGGATGAGACCGCATTTATGGCTCACACCATTATGATATACACCAAATTACCGCTGTGGCAAGTCCTACACAAACCTGAAAAGTTTGGTCGTATCATGATGGGATATGGAACTAGGCGCATACGATATTTGGTACGAGCTGAGGACTATAATAAAGGGGTAGGTATTGGAAGACTTCACTGCAGAGTTAACTTAAGACCAGAAATTGATGGAGCAGACTCCTCCGGAAGAGAGCTCAACCCTAGTAACGAACCACCGTGCCTGGAAGGAACCATGAGCATAGGAAACATAAAGAAGACTCCTCAAGGATAGATCTCTACCAAAGGAGAAAAGGGACGCCATGAGGAGTCTTACCGACTCTTTAAGTGTGGGAAAATGGGGAAAGGCGACTTCACACCAGATTGCCCAATATGGAAGTTATATGTCGACGGATCATCCTGTTCAACAGGGAGTGGTGTTGGCATCATAATCACCACACCAAATGATATAAATGTGGAATACACCTTACGCTTCAAAGTCGAAGTCTCCAATAATAAGGTAGAATACGAGGCCCTAATCACAGGGCTCAGCCTAGTAACGTCCATGGGCACCGAGCATATTGCAGTACATAGTGATTCCCAACTGGTTGTCAACCAAATATGGGTAGTTTATGAAGCTACGGAGTAATCCATGGCAAGGTACCTGGAAATAGTTCGGCAGAGGTTGGGTGGATTCATAGAAGAAAAAATGTTGAGAATCCACAGGTTGGAAAACGTATGAGAGGATGCTCTATCCAGATTAGCTTCATTAACTAGAAAGAAGAACCATAAAAATCAAAGTGCTTGCGCAGAGGAGCATTAAGGAACCACTTCACATAGCAGAGATGAGCCTGGGAACTTCCTGGATGGATCCCATACATTCGTACATTGAATAGGAAAAGCTTACGATTGACTCATACGAAGCTAGAAAGCTGCGCTATAAGGCAACCGAGTATGTTTTGGAAGTAGAAGTATTGTATAAGAGAGGGTACACCATCTCACTTCTGAAATGTGTTCATCCACAAGAAGTTAACAAGATCATCAAGGAGGTACACGAAGGATGCTGTGGGGCACATTCCGTCGGTAGATCATTGGTTAACCGAATATCAACCCCAAGGGTACTACTAGCCGACTAAGAAGGCGGATTGTGCAGATTACATGAGGAGATGTGATAAGTGTCAATGATTCGCAAAGATCCATCGTTCCCCATGGGATCCATTAACCCCGATTGTGTCACATTAGCCGTTCGCTATGTGGGGAATAGACCTAGTCGAACCGTTACCGAGAACAAAAAGACGGTACAAATACTTTGTGGTGGAAATAAACTACTTTACTAAATGGGTAGAAGCTGAGCCCCTAGTAGAAATGCCGTATGAAAGGGTATTTTAGTTTATCTGGAAAATGATCATATGCCATTGTGGCATTCCTTTCGCATTTATCACCAGATCTAAGACTCAAAAGCTACACTCGGCACCTGAGCATCCATAGTGCAACGGACGAACCGAAGTCACTAATAGGATGATATTAAATAGAATCAAAAAATAACTCGATGAGGTAAAGGGGAATTGGATTAACGATCTCCACAGCGTGCTTTGGGCAAATCGAACCTCCCCATGAACAGCCATCAGAGAAACACTGCACATGTTTGCCTTTGGCACGAAAGCAGTCGTCCCCACTAAAATAGGGCTCCCAAGTCACAGAGTCCTTAATTTTAATTCCCCAGTAAGTGGTTTGGCGAGAAGGTTGGACCTTGACTTGATAAAGGAAGTTAGAGAGAACGCAGCGTTACGTGTTGCTGCCTATCAGCAAAGGGTGGCACGCCACTACAATCGTCAGGTAAAGATGAGCATCCTGAAAGAGGGGGACTACATCATCAAGAAGGTAATACAAAATAATAACAAGATATAGTCGAACTGGCACGGACCATACAGAGTAACCAACGTCATCAGGTCAGGGACTTACCGAATTGAGACTTTGGAGGGTGAGCAGTTCAAAAACCCCTGGAATTTGGAGCATCTTAGAAAATATTATCAGTAGTTAGTTAGTCATTTGACTTATGCATAAAGAACCATTTTAATTAATAAAACAAAGTTTATTCTCTTGTTTCATTGATTTTTGTGAATATAATAAGTATACAAAGTGGCGCAACCAACGTCGTCAAAATAATAATGCCAGGTTGATAGCATAAACTGCGAATACTCTAGTTGGAACGAACCTGTTCCCAAAAATCCACCAAACCATTTTATGACCCCACGGGTCACGAACGAGGTGGTCGGCTACATGTACGATCTCATAGGTCGCGAATAATGTGGTCGGCTATAAGAGTTGTACGACCTTACGGGTCGCGAACATTTAAATAACTCAACCCCTGGAGTTCTACCAAACCCTTATACAACTTTATTATCACGAATGAGGTGGTTAATTACGTCGGATGTATGACGTCATAGGTCACAACACAATGTGGTCGGCTGATACCTGTACGACCTCATAAGTCGCGAATAATTATACTTGTGTCAATTCACAATCACACTACCTAGAATCTCTAAATAACCTAGTAGGTTGTTCAAGTAGAAATATTCCAATCAATATTTTTGGCTGAGAAATAAGATGATTAATAAGCCAAATATCATTTTAAAAAGACAGAAACACAATAAAGATTATATCAAAAGAAGATGTTCAAAGTTAAAGAGCCAATGTCAAGTAGAAATATGAATTATAAAAATAAACGCAAAGAATATATCTCTTCAAGCATCAGCAGGCGGGGCGTCCCCTTCTTCCCCAGTAAGGTTGGAGACCTCCTTGTCATCTCCTTGCCTTCCATTCACAGTCTCAGCAATGTTAGGGAACTGAGCAGCCACCCTCTTCTTCAGCTCCTTGTACCCATCCAAGAAATAGCCCTGACATTAAGTATTAAAGTATGTCGATGACTCGAAGGCTTCAACACCAACGGCACTAGTATTGGCCAAAGCGTCACGAGCCACCTGTAGCTCTTTTTCATACTTCTCCTGCTCCGTTATGAGAGCATCATTCATGCTTTGGATTTGGCATCATCAGTATTAGACTTTTCCTTGAGAGCCACATTTTCCTTCTCCATTTTACTAAGCTCCTCAGTTCTGGTCAACAGCTGCCCATCCTTCTCCTTCAACTCCTTAGAAACCTTATTATAACTGGATTTCAGCGTATTGTTCTCCTCAGCCAGCTCATTGTAAGCTACGTGATTGACGAGGGATTTCTCTCACAGGACGGAACAGGCTATGGATGCCTAGGCCATAAGCAATGAAGCATGATCAGAGTACAATAATGGGAAACCTATAAATATGTGACTAAGAATTAGTAGGAAATATGTACCACAGATAGTCGGTGTTGGGCTAGGGTCCACAAGGAATCAGGATCAAAGCAATGTAAGAACTCAAAGTCCTTTATCTGACCCTAGTAGCCGAGAAGGTCCAAAGCATTTTTGGCATAGTAAAAGATGGAGTCAAGGTCAGACCTTAAATCCTCATATATAACTTTGTGCTCGGGGTCGAAGTATTACTTCAGAACCTTCCCGTAACGAGACATGTGGCGAGGACCTAATTTAACTCTAAGTTCAAGTGCATGATCGATTCCCTTCAATATCTTATGAATAAGTTACCTATATTCCTCTTCTTCTCTAGACCTCTTGTCTCCATCTAACGGCTTTATGGGGGCCTTTCCCATACCTTTAGCAACTGCAATTGCCTCCTGATGTTGAGTAATCTGGTTTGCTACCCTAGAAACAGCTGCATAATCGGCCTTCATCTACTTTTGGCTGACCCTAACTCTATTCTAACGAGCTTTAACCAGTGCTTTATGGTTAATAAAATGAGGATCAATGCCTAGGGTTTCTTAAAAAGGATGTTCTTCCCCACCCAGTAAGATAAGTGAACTAATATGTATCAGTACGAACAACTAACTAAGGAAAAGCTTAAATAATTTGATGTTACAAACTACCTACTTCTGATTTACCTGCCCCAACAGCCTGGTCATCGGTCTCCAAGGGAGTTTCTCTAGCCACCCAACTGTCTAGGGGAACTTAAAACTCCCAAGGTATCCTTCCACCTAGAGGAGTGTGATACTAGTAGCAATGAACTTCCCTTCAGTAAACATATCCTCAAAAGTGGGGGATTATAACCAGATCGACTAACGACTTAGGAATCTTGGGGGCTCGCTTCACTAAAAAACTCTAAGGCATACTAGTAATCTCAGAACAGTAAAGTAATCCAAAATAAGAAAACACGAAGACAAACGTAGGAAAGTGTTACCTACGTCATTAGGCCCACTCCATTCTATAGAGACCCTATATGACCAGTCCCTTTAATGGGACCTAAATTCCCAATCTCACTTGATAAATATATACGAACCTTTCCAACTGTGATTACTAGATTAGACCACCGTGACCATCCTATACGAGGTTTCTGTGCATAAAAATAATAATAATCGGGGGATTTGGCATTGTCTTTCAAGATGTATACATACCTAAAAAGGTCCCTCGTAAAGTCAAACCATGTCTTAGATTTTCAGAACATCATTGCCCATAAAATAGTCCTATATAGATTGGGAGGTAGTTGGGTTAAGGTCACTCTATAAACTCTCAAGATTGAACGAATAGTGGGATGAAAAGGAAGCCTTAGTCCTACCTGGAGGGCCCACAAGGGAAGGAAAATTTCGTCTGAGTCTCGAACAGAGTAACACCTCTTAGAAACGTCTGGCATTTTAGTTTGAATGGCAATAGGAAATACGCACTTCTCTCTTATGGCCTCAAGTTCTTCCTCAGTCACTGTGCATTGATACCAATGGGAATATGTCTCACCGGGATTATAATTAGTGGAAGAACCAGCAGGATTTTCTTATTCCTGTTCATCGTCCCCAGAAGCCTCAATATGAGACCCTTCCATAGAAAGGTGGGGGCCCACACTTTTTGGACTATTATCCTTAGCCATATCTGTTAGAGGATCCTCAACTAGGGAATCAGGGTTCAGGGGATCCATAGAAATAGTATTTGGAAACTCACCTTCGCTAACATAAGGGATAAAGCAAGGGGTTTCCAGAACAAGGTAAGAAATATAGGGCACACCTGGGTTAATGGAGGAACCACAACTAGAAGGAGAGTTAGGGGTAAAATGGGGATGATCGGGATCCTCCTATGGTTTAATCACCTGTATAGGATGAGGAAACCTCCTTTCAGTGATACCAGGGCACTCTAGTCTTAGACTTTTGACAAACTCGTAAACTCTCTGGATGTGAGGGGGGAAATTCATTCGTTTTCTTAAGAACTAAGTCAGCTAAACCTAGGCCAACCAACTCAATTCCATCTAAATGAAGTAACCACCAAGATAAATAGAAAGAATCAACCAACAAAATGCTATAATGATCAAACCCTAGATAAAGCAAAGAAAGGCGTACCTGTTAAAGTTAGACAATGGCAGAATAAGCTACGGAGTATGAAGGAGAAGGCACTAAAGGATTTGGAACCAAAAACGTTTAAGATTTCACTACGATGGAAACGACGCTCAAAGACTTTATCTCTCTTCAAATCTGTGAAAAACTTCTAAGTGAAGCAAACAAAAGAAGTGGCGTGCATTTATACCCTTTGATTAAAAGATTGAACTAACGTTGCAGAAAAAATGATAGCAAATCTGCAGAAAACCAAAACAGTGCTACAAAGTATCAACGCGCGTGATCAATCGCCATTATTACACAAAAAACTCTTCAATTACCTGACACGTGTCCTTGATAAGTCATGAGAAACTCGAAGGAAATTTTCTTGGACTTTGGCCGACCAAGATGATCCTACCTCCACTAGTAGAGCATGAGCATCACACAATACCTCTCCCACTCATTGGGTCTTATATTAAGACATTTGTGCCAAAGGTCATGGGGGCTTTATGTTATACCTATATAATCTCACTGTAGAATAAATCCCACTAACCAAGGAGGACTTATGAAATGTGCTCGGCCTCATCACCTAAAGAGGTCGTCTCAGTAATTGGAGTGCTCGGTCCGCCTATTTACCTTAAGATGGGATACACATACATCCATTTGAGCATTTACACGCCAAACATACCTTATCAACCACGTGTAATCAGAGCCGCCAAGATTCGTTACCTTATGATTATCCATAGGTCTCATTATCAAAACAGTTCTGCACCTCAAGGCGCGAAGGTGTACATTATAATAAACGTGTATAAAGATGTAACTGCCCGAATTATAAAGCCACTCCATGTTTTTGTAAATATTTGATATCCACATATAAATAGGAGACATATACGTGAATGGAACCACTTTTTTGATACCTTCTCAAACCTGGAGTTGTATCAAGAAAACCCTAAACTGTAACCACGCAAAGTTGTACAATAATAACACTATCGACATAGGCTTTCGATTCAAGGGCCAAACCACATAAAAATACTTGTGTTCTCACTATCTCTCATCCTCATTCTTCACTATAATCATTTCTTATCAATTGTTTATCTTATTATTTGTTACCTCCATTTTTGGATGTTAACACCATCACTACCAACACTGCTCGAGTCTTTTAAATAATCTTTTAACTTCAAAATTTTTTACTCAAGTAAGGCATTAGACTCTTGCAATTTTAGGGACTCCTTCTTCATATTATCAATCATTCCTAGAAGTTTATCTCACTTCCCCTCAATGAAAGCAAACTTATCCCTAAGAGTCTTCTCACGTGCCTTAAACTCATTAATTAAAACATTTCTATCCTCATTGACACAAACACAAACCCTAGAATTTTTCAAGTACTCTAATTATTTTTCTAAAACAAGGACTCTATCGTCAATCTCCTTTTTTGACACTTTTAAAATTATAAAGTCATGGTGCAAGAAAGCAAACTTCTCGCGAACGACATCTCTTTGATTTTGAACAGTTTGCAAAAGTTCCAAAATATTTTTAACACAATTTTCAAGAGTTTCAATTCTTTCGACAAACTTAAAATTCAAATGAGAATCCATTTAGAGATAAGAAAAAAACACATGAGAGGTGAATAAATAACCACCCAAACAGCAGGTAAACATGATCAAACACAATAAGTTAGTGCAACATGCTCTGATACCAATTGTTGGGACGAAAAACTTAGTGCTCTTATTTCAGTTATAAATGCGAAAGCTAATTTTAAACATATTTTATCTTTTTATCATAAACATGCATCTATGGTGATAAAACGGATATAATAAACAAAGCAATCAACTCAGACCAAGTTTCAGAAAAAAAAAAACCTTTCGGGTAAAAATATTTTATTCACTTAGGAATTTACAAGACAGTCAACTTACAGACTACTTGATAACCGCTACAAGCATAAGGCGCTAATCTTAACAAATATCTAATGAAAAATTATGATCCTCGCAAGAATCACATGAGCACAGTCCTCTGTCAGCCTCAGTCTTCATCTTCAACAGTGAACCCCCACAGGTATCACAAGTCAGCAATGGAGATCCTCTCCATAAAAAGTGTATGCAAAGATACAAAACTTTGAGAACACACTATATGGCTGACTTACTTGAGTCTGTGCCATATAGGATTTCCAACTAGTTTGGATATCGAGACAAAATAGAATTAGACTTTTTATGAGTTACTCTCTTAAAAGGAATCCAAGCTTCATGAAGACGATCCTAGTCCAAGAACTTCAATGCCTCAAGTTTCACTTCAAAGAGGGAAGTATTGAACTCTTGAACCACATTAGGACACACACTGCATACACTGCATATATGTGTTATTATGTGTGCACAATTTTCATTGGTGTTTAGACCTCGTCAAATATTTTTTTTTAAAAAGAAACTCATTTAAAACATTTTTTTAATCATTTTAAATAATTTTTGTGATTAATTAAAATATGGTTTTAAAATGTTTGGGGATGAAATCTTTATTATTTTTTATGGAGAAAGCTTTAAGGTTGGATTTTAAATTACTCTAAAACTTCTAAGGGTCCGTTTGATACATATTGGGCAAAAGTGTTGGCATGGTAAAATTTGCCAGGACAAATTTTGCCTAGACAAATATTTTTTTCTCACATTAGACTATCAAACACCAAATAAGGTAAAACAAGTTTTTTAGGCAAAACATTTTAATAACACATTTTTCGTCCATATTAACATATATAATAATAATTTTTTTTTTTAATTTTCGTCCCCAGTCTTATTTAATAAAAAACAGTTTTTTCTTTTCTTTTTTACTTCCCGTTTTTATTTATTAAAAAAGTAACAAACTATATATATATAAAAAAAGTTTTTTAGGCCAAAACTACTTACTAAAAACAGTTTTTACATTAAAACAGTTTTTAATTTTTACATTAAAACAGTTTTTACGTTAAAACAGTTTTTAATTTTTTTTACATTAAAACAGTTTTTATATTAAAATAATTTTTTGCATTAAAACAGTTTTTACATTAAAACATTTTTAAATTTTTTACATTAAAACAATTTTTACATTAAAATAATTTTTTACATTAAAACAGTTTTTACGAAAAAACAGTTTTTACATTAAAATAATTTTTTGCATTAAAACAATTTTTTTATATTAAAACAGTTTTCACATCAAAACAATTTTTAATTTTTTACATTAAAACATTTTTTACATTAAAACAGGTTTTTACATTAAAACGGTTTTTACGAAAAAACAGTTTTTAAACAGATTTTAATTTAAAACAGTTTTTTTTAACTATTTAAAACAATTTTTAAAATATTCATAACAGTTTTTTTTAATTATTTAAAATAGTTTTTAAATTATTTTTGCTATTAAACACACCAAATTGTAGGCAAATGTCATATTTGTCAACTTATTTGCCATTTGTCATGACAAATAATGTTATCAAACGGACCTAAAATCTATTATCTGGTTCTCATTTAGCTAAACGCGTTTTGCATTTTTAGCTCAACAATTTGTGTTTCTTCAAACTGAGATGCCATGGTAGATCGTGACCCTTCATCCTAAGTTTATCTACGACCGGCAACTGATTATCCTCTATTCGTGTGACTCATATTTCAACCAACCAGTGCCAGCTTGTCACCGCTATTTCAAACCTTTAGATCAGATTCAGTTCTTCGAACTCATATCGCAACCATCGGTTTGTAACCGTCCCTTCATACCTGAGTATAGGGCTGTAAATCGGGCTGGGTGAGCCGGGCTTGGGGTTGCTCAGGTTTGGCGCGAACTCACTTACCCATGCTCAAGCCCGAGCTCGGCCCGAATTATTTTATCCCACCTAGGCCCGAACTCGGCTCATATATATTACGGGCTTCGGGCCCGATTTCGGGCAGGCTCGATTTCAATTTTTTTGCTAAAAAAGTTCGAATTAATTTTTTTTTCTTGTATTTCCATCATGAAAAAAATTACACATTAAAATCTAATTGATATTTCATGAAATAAAATATATAATTATGAAATGTATTAAATTAAAACAAGGGAAATAAGAGTGAAAACCTACAAATGCCTATTAAATTTCATACATTTAGCAAAATTTGATCACTAACAAAGGCTTATTGTGACTTGAGCAATTATATAAATTATTTATTTATTTATTTGGAAATATGAAGTTCGGGCTTCGGGCCCAATTCGGGCTTGACAAGGTTCGGCTCAAGCTCGGCCCGAAATTCATTCGGGCTTGAAATTTTGGCTCAGGTTCGGCTCGGCTCAAACTCAAATAAAGCTCGGCCCGAAAATAGCGGGCCGAACGGGCGGGCTTCGGGCCTCGGGCGCTCAATTTACAGGCCTACCTGAGTATATATGCGATTAGGTTTCTGTTTTTCATTTGGGTTGAGAGTATAGTTGGCGGTGCCTAAGAGAACAAACAGAGAGAATAGAGAGAGTATAAGTCAGCGCTCCATTATTAACAGATTAGAGAGAGAGAGTTAAGAGAAACTGAGAGAGACCTGCGTTTCATTTTAAAATAGTATAGAGGGAAGAAGAGAACTCATCTTCCCTTAGTAATAGTGGTTGTTGGAAACAGCTGGCTCATTAACAGCTGTGTAGTGCAAAAGCTTTCAAAGCTTTAAGGTGCCTTTTGCAGTGTCCCACATCGGTGGGAAGGTAAAAATGTTTTGTGTATATTTATAATTTTTTGGGAACAAAGGTTCAGCCCTTTGGCATTCAAGTTTTTGTGGGTATGTGGGGCAGACCCAATGGGCCAAGTCACACGCGCGCCGCCGCCGTTCGGCCCGTGTCCGAGTCTTGGGCTTGGGCTCATTAAGAATTAATTTTTTGGACAAATAAATTAACGTTTTTGGGCTTTAAAAATTATTTTTTAACGGTAATTAATTCCGAAAAATTAAAACGTGGTTTATTCCGTGTTGATTTCTTCAACCGAGTTGCCCACTTCTTCCAGTTTTTTCTCCACGTTGTTTACCAACGTCTCTTTTCTTTTTGCCCCATAAAACAGCTGGTTGCCTCCGGTTTTGAGACACAGTTATCTGCTTTCAACACAGATTTTTTTTCTCTCTACAGTTCTGAAAAAATTTCTTTCTCCCAGAATACTTTTTCCAGAATAATTAATCTCATTCGTGTACAGATTAATTATAGAATCGAGCAATTAATACAGAATGGGTGTATACAGACCGGATTGATTCTTGTGCTGTCAATCCGTAATTTAATTTTGGAGGCTGTTTCATCCTGGGGGTGACGGGGCTGCACACTGTCGGCACAATTGGAGGCAGAGCCGCGAAACACCTTAAAGAGAGCGACATTGTCCGCGACTCAGCCGTGTTCTTCACTGTCCAGTTTCCGGAATTCTTATATTATTCTGCCCAGATTTATTTGCTCCAAAATTGGGTAATTTCGTTCCTGAATTTAACTCTGCATTTAATTATTTAAATTGCTGCTACAACAATTTTAAGGTGTTCTATATTCTGCCATGGACGAAATTAACTCTAGTAACCTAAATAAGCCTTTCAAATATGAAGGCACTCATTTTAAACGTTGGAGCAAAAAATTGCTATTTTATTTAACTACGAAAAAAGTCGCATCATGTGTTCAATTTGACAAACCCGTAGTAAGTAATCCACCTACTGTTGAGGAAAGCAAAACAATTAGAAATTGGGAGGAAAATGATTTTTTGTGCAAGAACTATATTCTGAATGCTCTTAGTGACGAACTTTATGACTATTATGCCAATTATAAAACTGCGAAAGATGTTTGGGACGCACATTTTAAAAAATATGACACGGAGGAGGCGGGTGCTAAAAAATATGCCGTCAGCCGTTATTTGAAATTTCAAATGACGGATGACAAATCTGTTGTTGCTCAAACCCATGATTTGCAAATGATTTCCCATGAAATTATTTCCGAGGGCATGGCCTTAGATGAGCAATTTCAGGTGGCTGTGTATATTGATAAATTGCCTCCACTGTTCAAAGAGTTTAAAAATATTTTGAGGCATAAGTCTAAAGAATTCTCACTAGAGTCATTAATTACTAAATTGAGAATTGAGGAGGAATCCCGAAAACAGGACTATAAAGATGAAATTCTTGTTGTGTCTAACAACAAAAATCAGAAAAAGAACCACACTCCAGTTGTTTTAAAGGCAAACGGAAAAAATATGAAAAATCAGAAAAAGAGCCACAACCAGAATTTTAAAAATCAGACTCAGACTCAGACTCAGAATAAGTATAAGAACCCTGGAAATGGACAGTCTAGCAACTCGGGACAGTTTCTCTATTTCAAGTGTGGCAAGCCTGGCCATATGGCTCGCAAATGTCGCAATGTGCCACAAGCACAAGCGAATTTGACCGAAGAGGACCTATGTGCTATGATTTCAGAAATCAACATGGTTAGCGGTGCCGAAGGGTGGTGGTTGGATACTGGTGCTTCCCGCCATATCTGTTATGACCGTAGTCTGTTTAAGACTTATTCTGAGACTGCAGATAAGAAGGTGTTGTTGGGTGATTCTCACTCCATTGAGGTTGCTGGTACTGGAAATGTGGAATTGAAGTTCACTTCGGGAAAGACTGTTATCCTCAAAGATGTTCTTCACACTCCCGAGATAAGGAAAAATTTGGTTTCGGGTTATCTTCTCAACAAAGCTGGCTTTACTCAAACTATTGGTGCTGATTTATTTACTTTGACCAAAAATGGAATTTTTGTAGGCAAGGGTTATGCCACTGATGGGATGTTTAAATTGAATGTTGATGCAATGAATAAAATTTCTCATTCTGCTTATATTGCTTGTTCATTTAATATTTGGCATGCTAGGCTTTGTCATGTTAATAAACGACTTGTTAAAAATATGAGCACTTTAGGATTAATTCCCGGATTATCATTAAATGATTTTGAAAAATGTGAATGGTGTAGTCAAGCAAAAATCACTAAGACACCACATAAATCTGTTTTTAGAGAATCTGAACCACTTGATTTAATTCATTCGGATATTTGTGAATTGGATGGTGTCACAACTAGAAATGGCAAACGTTATTTTATTACTTTTATTGATGATTGTTCCGATTATTCATTTGTGTATTTAATGAAAAATAAAAGTGAAGCGTTTGACATGTTTAAAATTTTCCTTAATGAAATTGAAAATCAATTTAATCGGAAAATAAAAAGGTTACGTAGTGATAGAGGCACCGAATATGATTCTGGACCATTTATTGAATTTTATAAAATCTACGGTATTATTCACGAAAAAACTGCCCCTTATTCGCCCGAAATGAACGGTAAAGCCGAAAGAAAAAATAGGACATTAACTGAATTAGTAGTGGCTATTTTATTAAATTCAGGGGCTGCGTCATTTTGGTGGGGTGAAATTATTTTGACTGTGTGTCACGTGCTTAATAGAATTCCTAAGACTAAAATGAAAATATCTCCTTATGAAATTTGGAAGAATATTAAGCCCAACGTGTCATACTTTAGAACGTGGGGATGCTTGGCCTATGTACGTATACCCGACCCTAAAAGGCCTAAATTGGCAAGTAGAGCATATGAGTGCGTTTTTATAGGCTATGCTATTAATAGCAAAGCATACCGATTTTATGACTTGAAAAATCAAGTAATTATTGAATCAAATGACGCCGATTTTTATGAAGATAAATTTCCTTTTAAATTGAGGAATAGTGGGGGCGAGTCATCCACTAATATTTCTTTAAATAAAAATAAAGAAAATAATGAATCCATTTTAGAAATTCGAAAAAGTAAAAGGGCTCGTGTAGAAAAAGATTTCGGTCCCGACTTTTATGCTTACACCTTAGAGGAGGATCCTAACACTATTCAAGAAGCCTTATCTTCTTTAGATGCCGATTTATGGCAAGAGGCTATTAATGATGAAATGGATTCTTTGGAAACAAATAAAACTTGGCATTTAGTGGACCTTCCTCCTGGATGTAAAACAATTGGGTGTAAATGGATTCTTAAAAAGAAATTAAAACCTGATGGCACTGTTCAAAAATATAAGGCACGTCTTGTTGCTAAAGGTTTTAGAAAAAGAGAAAATGTAGACTTTTTTGACACATTTTCACCCGTGACTAGAATAACGTCTATACGTGTACTATTTTCTGTAGCTGCCTTAAATGATTTAATTGTACACCAAATGGATGTTAAAACTGCATTTTTAAATGGAGAATTAGAAGAAGAGATTTATATGGATCAACCTGAAGGTTTTATTATACACGGTCAAGAAAATAAAGTATGTAAATTAGATAAATCTCTTTATGGACTCAAACAGGCACCTAAACAATGGCATGATAAATTTGATAGCCTAGTCATCTCTAATGGGTTTAAAATTAATGAAAGTGACAAATGCATTTATTATAAATATGTTGAGAATGTTTGCACTATCATATGTCTTTATGTTGATGACTTGCTTATATTTGGTTCCAATATTCATGCCATAGAAAATGTTAAATCATTATTATGTGCCAACTTTGATATGAAGGATTTGGGTGAAGCTAGTGTAATATTGGGAATTAATATTACTAGGTCAGAAAAGGGACTTTCTTTGGATCAATCTCATTACATTGAGAAAGTTCTAAAGAAATATAATTACTTTGACTGTAAACCTGCTAGTACTCCATTTGACCCTAGTGTAAAGTTATTTAAGAACACTGGCGACAGTGTAAACCAAAATGCTTATGCAAGCATTATTGGTAGCTTACGTTATGCTACAGATTGCACTAGACCTGACATAGCTTATGCTGTGGGAGTACTATGTAGATTTACTAGTAGACCTAGTATGGAGCATTGGCATGCTATTGAGAGGGTCATGCGGTACCTTAAAAGGACGATGAACCTCGGATTACACTATAATAAGCATCCCGCTGTCCTTGAAGGATTTAGTGATGCAGATTGGAACACCCTATCTGATGATTCTAAGGCTACTAGTGGATATATATTTAGCATCGCTGGTGGTGCAGTTTCTTGGAAATCTAAGAAACAAACTATTTTGGCTCAATCCACTATGGAGTCTGAGATGATAGCGCTAGCTGCTGCTAGTGAAGAGGCAGGTTGGTTAAGAAACCTCCTATCAGATATCCCATTATGGGAAAGACCGATTCCAGCCGTTTTGATTCATTGTGATAGTACCGCGGCTATTGCAAAAGTTGAGAACCGTTATTATAACGGTAAGAAACGATAAATACGTCGTAAGCACAGTACTGTTAGAGAATTTATCTCTACGGGTGCTGTGAGGGTGGATCATATACGGTCTGAACAGAACTTAGCTGATCCTTTGACGAAAGAACTAGCTAGGGAGAAGGTGTGGAACACCACGAAAGGGATGGGACTAAAGCCCTTGGATAAATGAGTCATTTGTGATGGTAACCCAACATATAGACTGGAGATCCCAAGAAATATGTTCAAAGGGTAATAACAAGTCACAAGTGATATGGGTTGAATCATGCGATTATTAATTAATATAGAACGGGGTTTTACTCCGAGTCCATCCCTATGGAGCATGATATCCTGAAGCGAGTTGAGGATGAGTTATTATAACTCTTAATGAGATCTATAGCTCTATTTTGAGTGGGGTACTTAGCTACAGGAGTATTCTTGATAGACTCGCCTATGTGAATGTGGAAGTGAGGCCGCTTCCTATGGATATTTTGGGCAAATTCCTAAAGCGTTCACTATACTGGGATAGAAGCACATGGCCGTAACGTGCTAGCTATTAGACTTACACCCAAGTAGGGTTGTGTGTGGGATGTTGTCAGAGATAGAGTTCAAAACTACGATTACTCTAGTATATTCTGAATCATCTTTACTACGTAAAGGTTCAAGTCGAAAGACACCTTTGCTTATGCACAATTCTATGAATTATTGCTCGATAAAATGTTTTCAAGTTTTGCAAGTGGGGGATTGTTGGAAACAGCTGGCTCATTAACAGCTGTGTAGTGCAAAAGCTTTCAAAGCTTTAAGCTGCCTTTTGCAGTGTCCCACATCGGTGGGAAGGTAAAAATATTTTGTGTATATTTACAATTTTTTGGGAACAAAGGTTCAGCCCTTTGGGCATTCAAGTTTTTGTGGGTATGTGGGGCAGACCCAATGGGCCAAGTCACACACGCGCGCGCGCGCCGCCGCCGTCCGTCTGGCCCGTGCCCGTGTCCGGGTCCGGGTCCGGGTCCTGGGTCTTGGGCTCATTAAGAATTAATTTTTTGGACAAATAAATTAACGTTTTTGGGCTTTAAAAATTATTTTTTAACGGTAATTAATTCCGAAAAATTAAAACGTGGTTTATTCCGTGTTGATTTCTTCAACCGAGTTGCCCACTTCTTCCAGTTTTTTCTCCACGTTGTTTACCAACGTCTCTTTTCTTTTTGCCCCATAAAAGAGCTGGTTGCCTCCGATTTTGAGACACAGTTATCTGCTTTCAACACAGATTTTTTTTCTCTCTACAGTTCTGAAAAAATTTCTTTCTCCCAGAATACTTTTTCCAGAATAATTAATCTCATTCGTGTACAGATTAATTATAGAATCGAGCAATTAATACAGAATGGGTGTATACAGACCGGATTGATTCTTGTGCTGTCAATCCGTAATTTAATTTTGGAGGCTGTTTTATCCTGGGGGTGACGGGGCTGCACACTGTCGGCACAATTGGAGGCAGAGTCGCGAAACACCTTAAAGAGAGCGACATTGTCCGCGACTCAGCCGTGTTCTTCACTGTCCAGTTTTCGGAATTCTTATATTATTCTGCCCAGATTTATTTGCTCCAAAATTGGGTAATTTCGTTCCTGAATTTAACTCTGCATTTAATTATTTAAATTGCTGCTACAACAGTGGTCGCGCCTAATAAGATAGAGTAGAGAGAGAAGTGAAAATCGCTATCTAAATTCCCAAACCGAAAAACACCTAGCACTTCCATTGTTCTTAAAACAGTAAAGGGTGTGTTTGATAAATAAGATGGAAAATAAGCGCCAAGAGTTAATTTTCATAGAATAGAAAACTTGGAAATATTTTCCACGGAAAAAATTTGTTAGTGTTGTTTGATTGCAATTATTTTCCAGGTGAAAAATGTTCTACTTTCCATCTTTTGTGTTTGGTTCTCCATATTTTTTATGGAAAAAAAGTATAAAATATATATATAAAATAGAAAAATAATAAATATCCCAGAAAATTAATAAAAATCCCAAAGAATAAATAAATAAATCTAAAATGTGAATAAAACCCCAAAAATAAGGAGAAAAATCCATAAAATGAATAAAAATCCAAAAATAATGAAAAAAATTCAGAAAGTGAATAAAACCCCAAAATAATGTGAAAAAAAATCCAGAAAGTGAATAAAATCCAAAAAATAATGCAAAAAAATACAAAAAATGAATAAAAACTCAAAAATAATGAAAAAAGTACAGAAAGTGAATAAAAACCCAAACCCAAAAATAATGAAAAAATACAGAAATAGAATAAAACAACAAAAATAATGAAAAAAATCCAAGAAATGAATAAAAACTCAAAAGTAATGGAAAATAATCCAGCAAAGTGAATAAAAACCCAAAAAAATGAAAAAAAATCCAAAAAGTGAATAAAATCCCCAAAATAATGGAAAAAATCCAAAAAATGAATTAAAATAATGAAAAAAAATAAAAAAAAATAATAAAACCCCCCCAAAAAAGGTGGATATGACCCCAAAAATAATTTAAAAAATCCAAAAAATGAATAAAAACCCAAAAATAATGAAAACAAAATCCAGAACGTGAATAAAAATCCAAAAATAATGAAAAAAAGTACAGAAAGTGAATAAAATCCCAAAAATAATGGAAAAAAAAACAGATAGTGAACGCAAACCCAAAAATAACGAAAAAATACAGAAAGTGAATAAAACCAATAAAATAATAATAAAAAAATCCGAAAAGGAATAAAATTCCAAAAAATAAAAAATATAGAAAATTTATAAAAAAACAAGAAAATAAATATTAACCTCATAATAAATTTCTGGATTTTCTTCAAGATTTCTTGATTTTTATTCAACATCTTGATTTTTTTTATTTTTTTTCTGGATTTTTATTCATCTTGTGAATTTTTTTCAATATTTTTGGTTTTTTTCATTTTCTGTATTTTTTCCATTATTTTTGGATTTTTATTCACTTTATGTATTTTTATTATTATTTTTCAGATTCTTTTTCATTTTTCGTATTTTTTCATATTTTTTGGAGTTTTATTCTAAACCGGTATTTTTTACATTGTTTTTGGATTTTTTCATTTTTTTGTCGTTTTATTCACTTTCTGTATTCTTTCATTAATTTTTTGTTTTTATTCATTTTCTTAATTTTTTTCATTTTTTTTGAGGTTTTATCCACTTTATTTTTTTTTTCATTATATTTGGGTTTTTAGTCACTTTCTGAATTTTTTTCGTTATTTTTGAATTTTTATTCACGATCTCGTTTTTTTTCATTATTTTGGGGGTTTTAGTCACTTTCTCTAGTTTTTTTCATTATTTTTGGGTTTTATTCACGTTCTGGATTTTTTTCATTATTTTTGGATTTTTATTCACTTTTTGTATTTTTGGAGTTTTTATCACTTTATGTAATTTTTTTCATTATTTTTGGTGTTTTTTTCGTTTTTTGGACTGTTTCCATTATTTTGGGGGTTTTATTCACTTTCAGTATTTTTTTCATTATTTTTGGGTTTTTATTCACTTTATGGATTTTTTTTCATTATTTTCGGATTTTTGTTCTTTTTCTGGATTTTTTTCATTATTTGTGGGGATCACTTTCTGGATTTTTTCCATTATTTTTGGGTTTTTATTTACGTTCTCAATTTTTAATTTTTTTTTTTTTGTGATTATTCATTTATTGTATTTTTTTTCATTATTTTTGAATTTTTATTCAGTTTCCGTATTTTTTCATTATTTTTGGTTTTTTATTTATTTTCTGGATTTTTTTCATTTTTGGGGGGGTTTGATTCACTTTTTGGATTTTTTTCATTATTTTTGAATTTTTATTCATTTTCTGTATTTTTGGAGTGTTATTCACTGTCTTTATTTTTTACATTATTTTTGTTTTTTTTTTTCATTTTTTGCTTTTTTTTCATTATTTTTTTTATTTTTATTCATTTTCTGGATTTTTTCATTATTTCTGTCGTTTTAATCACTTTCTGGGTTTTTTCATTATTTTTTGTTTTTATTCACGTTCTCGAATTTTTTAAATTTTTATTCATTTTCTGTATTTTTTTCATTATTTTTGGAGTTATTCACTTTCTGTAGTTTTTCATTATTTTTAGTTTTTTATTCATTTTATGGATTTTTTCATTATTTTTGGGGGTTTATTTACTTTGTGGATTTTTTTTCATTATTTTTGGGTTTTTATTCACTTTATGGATTTTTTTTCATTTTTTTTGGGTTTTTATTCATATTTTGGATTTTTTAAAATTATTTATGGGGTTTTAATAAGATTCTAGATTTTTTTTTCGTTATTTTTGTGTTTTTATTCATTTTGTGAATTTTTTTCATTATTTTTGGACTTTTTATTTATTTTTTGTATTTTGTAATTATTTTTGGGGTTTTATTCACATTCTGTGTTTTTTTCATTATTTTTGGGGTTTTAGTCATTTTCTGGATGTTTTTCATTATTTTTAAGGTTTTATTCACTTTTGAATTTTTTTATATTATTTTTGGGTTTTATTCACTTTCTGCATTTTTTTTCATTATTTTTGGGTTTTTCTTCATTTTATAAGTTCTTTTTCAATTTTTTTGGTGTGGTAAGTCTTTTTCTTGGAAAATGAATAACATGGTGGGAGGAGGTTTTTTAATTCCATCTTTTGAGGAAAAAGTGGTTACGTGATTTGTTTTAAAGAAACCAATTCCATAGAAAATTTTGTTTATCAAACATCCAAAAGATGGAAAATAACTCCATATATTGCATTTTTCCATGGAAAATTAGTGTTATCAAACACACCCTTAGGGTTTATGTGAGTTACGGTGTTACTGGTTTGATTTAAGATTTAAGACCTCTTAAATTATATATATTTCTAAGAATCATATTTTTTCACATAGAAAATATTTTTAAGTTCTCTTTATCTGTTTAATTAGATCTTGCTGTTATTGTTAATTTTTATCTAATTTTTGTAATCTCAAATATATTTTGAGAAATTAGACTTTGGTTATGTATATATTCAGATCTAGAAATATATTTTTGTTGTTTCAAAATACAATTTCACAATTAGTGAAAAAAGGTTGAACATAAATAAATTTTGAAACAAATTTTGAGATAAAAGATTTTAGGTCAGATTTGAAGTTTGTTGAACGCTATTATTCAAAACAGATTTCAAATTACTTGCATATCATATAGATTTATTCGTAATTTGTAAGAATTTGTTGTATAATTGATTGAGAGATGTGAGATGCATTTCTGCATTTAGATTAATTCATAAACACTTTCACTCTCACACAAACATTTAGATATTGTGGTTCTTGGTGAGATCTATTGTTTCTTGAGCTGCAGTAATCAAGTGGACAAGGAAAAAGCAAGGAAGTTGCGGGAAGAAGATCATATCAAGTCAGAAGCCTTTGAAAGTGGATTAACTCGTGTAGGTAATTTTCTAAACTTAGATTTAGGATCTTGTATTGAATGCTTAGTGCTGTAACTTGTGCCTTGTGATTTTAGTGGATTTTTGTTTTGCTCCGTATAGGGGGCTGTGGATGTTTCCCTTATTGTAGGGTTTTACCATGTTAAAAATCGCGTGTCATATTTTCTTGAATGTGCTTAATTGATTTTGTGAACAATATCTCATTCAAGACATAATTGTAGGTTTTAGTTTTAAAAACCTAAGGTAATCAAACTAACAAATCTAGAGGACAATATTCAAAAACGTTTAACATATCTTATGTTGTATTTTGAAAAGAGTTTTGTTCAAAGAGTTTGTTTTCGGAGTTTACTCAACCTATAACATTTTGTTATTAACTTAGTAAGCAGTTTTTCAAACTTTATAGGGTTTAAACAATGTACAAGAACAATATTCAAGGATGTTTTGTTGTGAATTAAACAAGTGTTTTTCAACACAAAACTTGAAGAAATTTCACAAAAGTTATGCAAAAACGGAGTTGGCAAAAGTCTTAAAAGTTCTGAATATGAAACAGGTATTTATACAAAACTTAAGGTGGTGTGTCATTCGAATGAGATCCTAAGGTCGTTTGAACGAGATTGCGATCGTGTTTGAAGTGGCTTCAAATGACCTATCTAACGACATCTTAATAAACAAAATATTACGCCCTCGTTTGATCCACATAAGATCCTGGGACTCAAACGAGGTATTTAACGACAAGATAATTTTGCTTGAATGACATTGCAATGTCGTTTGAATGATTAAAATGAAATTTTAAAGTTTTAAAAACTCTGCCTGCGATAAACTCAGAAAACATTTTTCCTTTTTTGAAAATCAAAAGTTTATGTTCATTTTTGATAAAAATAAACATCCTAAAATATAATTCTCTAAATTAATTCAAACTCTAAATTGTTTAATACCTCATCGGGATGTCGAGAAGTCTTCAAACTTGGAGATGCTTGAGTTTGGTTTGTCTTGAGGGTGCGTGATGATTTGTAACGGGATATGCCAAACTAGCCTAAATCTATGCTATGAACAATCCTAGAAAAATTGTTCTTACAGATGTAAGTATTTTGAGTCTTCTTAGATAATGAGTAGGAAACATATTGGAATTTGAAAGAACTACAATTTTTAATTAAAACAGGGGACAACGTACATAGATATTGAAAATTGACTTGTCCTAAACGATCATGCCACAACTGTAATGTATGAGAAGAAAGGACATAACGACATGAATCAGGAAACATACTGGCATGAAAAATGCAAGCTGAAAGTAAAACTGGTGGAATGGGTGGAGGATCCCCAAAGTAGTATAGCCCTTAGCACTCATTTCCCCTACTAAAAATATTTATTGTATGAAATTCCTAAAGATAACACCAATGCGACACGAAAACAACATCAAAACTAAGACTTTTTGTTAAATGGTTAATAGATGACAAGTTTATAGCAAGTATTATGTACAAGTAAAATCGAGTGTAATGTTACATCCGTGGAGATGTACATATCACCTTATTAAGAATGAGAGTAAAAGGATCATTAACAAGGTGAATCTATTTCTAGACGGGTTAGGCTGGTGAAATAAAGAGATTCATCTCATCTGTCACATGATTAGTAGCACCATAATCTATAACCTAAGTTAAAGGAATGTCAGTTGTGAGAACATAGTGGGCTTGAGGAATCCTTGAGATATATGCAGTAGTATTAGGATCAGTAGTGTACGCATGACGATTATTTAACATATCGAGAATTCAATTCATCTTTAACTTAATGACCTGATCAATCCTGAAACCACAAAGAATATTTTTTGGTATTGTTTCAAAAATCCATATGGTCAAATACAAAATTAGACTCATAAATAACTACAATTGAGGATGTCATCTTCAGTCATTGATCATGTTTCTAAACTAGTGTATACACTTCACTTAGTAAAGGATTGGATGAAGTGTTCAAAATCTATGTTTGTGTAATCTCAAAAGCATCCCTGATACCTATTAAGAACTAGTAAACCTTATGTTATTTTTTCCCATCCATAAAGGAGTCTTCATCATGTGGGTAAGACCCTCTATAGCATACTCCTCCCATCATATGAGCCAAGTAACTATAATAAGTCAATATCGAGTCATTTTCTTGAAGTGAATGTGATATATCCTCATATAGTTTAAACAACTAAATGTCATTGTGTGAATGAGAGTACATAGCAGTCATAGCCTACCATATGTGAGGAACGTACTCATAATTGTGAAAAATCTCATAAACTTTTGGCTCTATGGAGTTGAAAATTCATCCCATAATAGTACAATAGGTAACAAACTACTAACTAAGTGTTAGATCAGATTCCTTTAATGTTGCAATTTTCCCAAGAAGACAATAAATTTTTTCTTTAACCCTATTGAAATAAATAGAATGACATGGACCACGAAAAAACATTCCATACATTAAGCAACCATTACATTACTTTTTTTTAGGGGAATGTGAGTTCATCATATTAGATGATGTGCTCTTTTTTCAATTTTTTTGTCCGACATTGTTCACCAAAGAAGCAATAACACCAACAAATATAGACTCATGAACAACTCAAATTAGGCCACAAACAGACTAACATATAGGATACCTATAAATAGCTCACAAAAGATAATAATTGGCAAGAACAAAATAACAAAAAAAAAGATTTATAGATCAAGAGGATGAAAAGGGTGAAGAATACATTCAATTGCATATAATCAATGCTGAAAAATAACTTTACATACCAAGGAAAATAACCTCTGCTCCAAATGGATAAAAAATGTATCAGCAATCTACTATGTCAGTAGTTAATAATGAGAGTGCCCTCATCCAGGGGAAACCAACCTAAAAATACAAAAATAAGCTTTAAACTTCGAGCCATAGACAACCTCTTGCTAAATAACAAGCCATAAAAAGAAGGGGATGTGCACCTTGAGACCTTGAGATAGCTCACAAGGGGGGTCATGATCCCTAGTGTTTTATGTAATGTAGAGGGAGGGGAGGGAGATATGATGGGTATGGTTCCTCTTTTAGTTCTAATACCAAATAGAATTAAATAAATGAGATATCATTTATTCAAAAGGTATGTTTAGTAGGTGTGTGTCCTATGTTTATATATAGGTTTTACTAGACTTTGATATTATGTAACTTAAAGATTACAAAAATAATTTTTTTTGGTTACAAACAGGAATTAAAAGAACAGCAAACAGGTAAACATGTAGGCAGGGAGCTATATTATAGGATTGTTAAGCTTGGCACGCTCGAGCAACTCAAGAAACTTCTTTGTGGTGCGATTATACTCTATTTAGATATCATGTGAGCCTTTTGCCATTCTGTCCATGCAATCTGCTTGAGTGTTTCTTTCACGAGGAATGTGGATGATCTTGGCTTTGGTGCATTTGATGAACTCGCAAAAATCCTCTATGATGTTAGCCATATGATGATTTCCATTATCATCCGACTCCATGAGTTGGACGAATTCAAGGCAATTAGTTGTGAGACATATTCTCTTCCATTTCTCTCTAAGGGATATGTTTAAACCATGGAAAACACCTTCAAGTTTGGCGTGAATAGGGCTTGCTACTCCTTGGGGACATCCAATGAAGTCTATAAACCATCTCCCATCTTCATTTCCCATAAGAATAAATTAATACAACACTAAGATATTAAGACGGGAACCAAGATTCCTTTTCCACACTCCGCCCACTAGGTATCATAATCAATTTTCACGTCTATGTACACCAACGCTAGAGGACATTATTTAGGTCAGTGATCTGCAATCTGATCCAACTAACCATACTCGTAAGCTATGTCAAACGGAGAAATAATTAAGATAGCTTTAAACCCATGTTGTTGACACCATAAACATTTCTCAATGTACCACACAGAGATGTCTTCTTCTCCTAACAAAATAGAGATTTATTAAAAAATTATGCGAGACTACAACATTCCATCCCTCTATAGGTATTAGCTCCCCGCCCATGGTTTTTATTAAATGGTTATTTGATGTCCTAATCTCAACTTGATCTTTGGATACAAGAACGTTATGATTGAACTTCCAAAAATGAATCGATTTATCATGTCTCCTTCATATAAGAATAAGACAAAATGAATTAGGATTCGCCCTTTGAGCATCCACATTGGTTGAAGCATGAGAGGTACTAAAATCACCAAAATTGAAAATGATCACTAAAAATTAAAATTTTGAATTGGTAAATGAAAACATTCATAAAATGGTCATATTATAATATATTTACTTTAATAATTCAAGTACGGGGATGATGTGGTTGTCTCTATAAGTATCGTGTCGACAAGTGACGTCTAATATTGTAGATAGTAGACTTGTCAAAATACATGATAACTCGTTAACACGACCCGACCCGACATGAAATTATAAGTTTGGGATTTATTTTTATTGGATTTGGGTCATTAACGGGTTGACACAGTATACCCGTTAACACTAACGGTTTGGGTGGAAATTTACATATAACCGTTTTACCTATTTCTATCCTTTGACACTAACGGATACTATAGGGTCACCCAACCCGGACCTAATAAGAATAACCATTAAAACCCATTATTTTAAAATCATTTAAGACTAACAGGTATGATAGGGTCACCCAACCCGTGCCTAATAAGAATAACCATTAAAATTCATTATTTTTAAATTAATTAAAACTAACGGGTACTATAGGGTCACCAAACCCGTCACCCATTTAGACCCAAACTAATTTGTTAATATTAACGGGTGCAAACATTTTGAGTCATGTACCCGTTAATATTTTGGATCATGTTTTGGTATTGTCTTTGAAACCGTTAAGACTAACGGGTCATGTACATGTTAAGGCTGTTTTAACATGAGCTCGTTATCACCCAACCTGTACATGACCCGTTGACATATCTAGATTGGGAAAATTTAGCGATGCCCCAATTATATCATTGCCATTAGTCCCTATTATTAAGTGAGGCAAGCCCACCCAACTAGACACTCTTTTCCATTTGTGAAAATTAATTGGTCAAATCAAAGAGTCCAAGAAAAATAATGGCTTAGCTCAATTACCCCAATTAATTTTTATCACCGAGATTGAGTTAATATTTTTTTTAATTAATTTTAGGGTAAAGCAAACAATCATATATATATATATATATATATATATATATATATATATATATATATATATATATATATATATATATATATATGTGTGTGTGTGTGTGTGTGTGTGTGTGTGTGTGTGTGTGTGTGTGTGTGATAAAATTTACCAAAATGATTCAATCCAACTTTATCTTCTTAGATTAATGTGATTTATTTAAGTGTGAAAAAGATGAACCAAT
The DNA here is from genome assembly GCA_949130495.1 of Sambucus nigra. Lineage (NCBI taxonomy): Eukaryota > Viridiplantae > Streptophyta > Magnoliopsida > Dipsacales > Adoxaceae > Sambucus > Sambucus nigra. The sequence goes on along the minus strand of OX422207.1, from coordinate 80,742,572 downwards.
CACATTATGAATATTAAAGATTTCAAAACAACAACTAAATATATGTTGATGAAAACTATTCAGTTGATAAGAATATAAACTTTCACTATAATGTTTTTGAGTTCATTAGACTACACTCAAAACATGATGAGTTTAATCACAAGGAAAGACAACCTCACTTATGCAACCAAAGTTAGTCAAAGTAAGAAATTTTAAGATCGCGATTCAATCTCAAAGAAGATCACAAAAAGATAAATATCTCATCACTCTATTTTAATAATGACATATCAAACCAACACAATAATAAGAGAAGAAGAAGAAGAAGAAAAAGAAGAAGAAGAAGAAGGAGGAGGAGGAGGAAGGGAGAGAGAGATACGAATAAAAGAGTACCTCCATTATCCCATCACATTTTATTTAATCTAATACATTTAAGAAATTACACAAGTACCTTGCATAACTTAAATATAACATATCACATTATAACTATAACGTAAAGTACAAATAAGTTTCCGACAACACTCCCCCTCAAGGTGGTACAAAAATATTGTCGTGACAATAAATCTCAACAAAAATTACCAGCAAATGCGATCAGTCGAAAAATTAAAGAACATAAATTAGAATGGCTGCAATCACACACGACATAAGATATACGTGGTTTAACAAATTGCCTACGTCCACGGTGGTGCTCTCTGGTTGTATTTCTCTTTTCTCCAGGGGAGTGTTTACTATTAAATACCCTTTGCCCCGGGCTGGGGGGTTCAATATATACATGTAATTCTCAGAGAGTGGGGATGTTGGGCACCTCCATGTTGGTCCATAATCCCTAGAATATCTCGTGAGAGATTTTAGGGGTTGAATGGGTTAGTGCTAATTAACCGTTTATAAGGCTTGGGATTTTGGGCCGGGCTTTCCCTATTTTTGATAAGGCTTAGCCTGACTACTTCTCTGGGCTGAGATGAATAAATGTGGTACCCACAATTGCCCCTAAAATTTTTAGGTCACAATTTGGGCACAATAATTTTAAATAAGAGCTCTAATGGTATTTTCGTGAATTGCATGATTCCTTGGGGATCAAGACGTCTTTTTTTATCAGATTCAGGTGGCAACAAATTTACTTCGTTCTTTGTGTGTCATGATTGAGAAGGTTTAAAACTTGTTTGAAGAAACCATTTCTAGCGTCGTTTCACAAACTCTAGAATTTTCAAGATACCCTTTGCTTCTTATTACGTTTTATCATCTCCAAGTATCTTCTTTCGTCTTCGATCTCTTCCTTATCTTCCCATATTCTTTGCTTGTGGCTATGCGTCGTTTCAAGCTGATTTTCACTTCGTAAGTTATCTAAACTTCTTCTTTCTTTTCTATTGAAATTTCTTTTTTATCATTGCTAGGTTTTCTTCTTCTGATGGCAAGGATAGGTAATAGGTCAATATCATAGTTTAGGGAGTTTTATAACATCCCTAGCTGGGTGTACATTGAATGTGACCTTGTTCCTCTTAATGTTCGAGATATTGAGGACGGGCATTATGCAATGGTCTTTAACAGATCTTGAGATACAAAATGTAATATGTGTCCGATCTCAGAATAGGAGAAATCATGCGCAAATATTTCAAGAAGTGGACAAGAATAGGTAAATCAGAAAGTGATGGTTGAAGATTGATGGTATCACATATGGGGATGAGCTCAATCGAAATATCAATTAAGCAATTTTTGGACCATCAAAATACTTCAACTCAAGAAATCAGACATTTTCAGTAGTTATGGAAACTTCAGCTACTCTTCAAGATGACATAACCAGGCACCATTGTTTTTTGTATTGATTTTGGTATTCTTTAATGATTTGTATTTTCTCATGGCAAAAGAAATGAGTTTTTTTTTTCATTTTTTCTTTGTTGTTAAAGGCAATCTTCAGTATAATATTTGCCTGATTATTTTTATTATTACTTATTATGATTATTGAGTTTGGATCTTCTTAATAACTATTATTTCTTTTTACACATAATGGTTTTGTAATATAGTTTTTTCACTTCCGACAGTAAGTTTTGTATTGCTAAAACTGTTATTTTTTAAAACCTTTTGATTTTGGTTGATTATTGTATGTTCAAATTCAAAGGGTTTCCATATTTTTAGGGGTGTGAACTTCCTTAGGGTCAACAATTAGTTGAATTGGAACAATTTCTCAGACTCATACAATATTTTATCAACGTGGGACATTTGATACCAAACCTATAGCTTATTTTACATACAGCTTATTAGATTTTACATATAGCTAATTAGTTTTTATAGGACGATAAGTATTTCTTTTATTGAAGCATCTAATTGCGAGCAAATGCAAGTAAGTTGATTTATAAAAACATCAACTGAAGGGCATGACACTGAATTGGGCAATATATCATTTTGATGTATGAAAAGGAACATATAAGCATACTAAGCTTACTTCACATATTATTTTGATAACCATGTGTTTGTAGGTTATCAACCATGTGGTTATTGGTTATCAACCATTTCTTTTCCAAATTTCTTACTTTCAAGTTATTTATTCTATTTGTTGGTCACAATTTGTGCACAATCGCGGCTAAATTCTTATAGCGCCACATGAATATGCACATTATTTTTTATATGTTATGATGTATATTATGTGTATGGGGGTCATGCACTACCTTTGGTTCTTATTTTACTTACAAGTTGTTAGTACTAACGATGCTGAATATTACATAATAACATGGGATGTTGATGGCTTCTAGTAGATTCGTCTACACATGACCCGTGGATTAGCAGAGTTATGCTGCCAAGAAATCGTAGTTACCATCTGAGATAATTTCACTAGCATGTCTATGTGGAATAAATAAGATTCACATCCCCACTAACCTAATTACAGTTGGTACTAGCATTTTAAAACTTAATACATAAATACTTATATAGATATTTGTTGCTATGTTGCAATTTTTAAAAATATATACAAATTTGATTAAGAGTTTGGTTTGTTATATTCAAACTTAATTATCATTTATTTTCCTAAGATGTTATATTCATTAAAATTGTTTGGGCTATAAAGTTGATATTCATCTCACATAACTTGGTGTTGTAATTTTTACTTTTAATAAAGCATCTCATATGAAAATCATTGGTGTACGTATTTTCAGGGTTGGTATAAATTAATCTATGGAATTTTCATATTTAAATAATGAATTTTGTTTCTTTGTCTGCTCATTTTATGTTTGTAAGTCTTTGGTGGGTTTTATGAGTTTTAAAAGCTAAGGGATTCTAAATAAATCTTAGATTTGGGTTTCAAAAACTTAGATTTGGGTTTTTCATTTCAAAATGGGGGGTTTTGAAGTTAAATATCACGTTTTGTTTTCAACTTTGATTTAGTTTAACCTGTATGCCTATTTCATCTCTATGGTGTGAAAATCTAATAGTTTACATCTCCACCCTCTTTCATTTAGTATAATGTGTAAATGGTTGATTTTCCCTTTCAGTAAAAGAAATAATATTTGAATACGTTTGATAAAAGCATGTATACGGTTTTGATTATTATTTGCTCTGAACATATTATTTTTTATGATTTTAAGAATTTAAAGTGACTTTCATCTCCATCTATCGTGAAATCCTTGCTTGCTGACACACTGAGCCACCATTGGAAGATAGCTAGCAACTATTCGTTCATCTCTCACAAATTGATGTGACACCCTGCCTAATAAATTACTGGGTGATCAGTCATATATCAAATCAAACAGGAATCTCATTTGGTCCATTCTCAGCATCACTGTCAAAAACTCTTTAAAAACCTACTAACCACCTTGTATTTAAAAAGAAACGGTGCCAAATTTTATCTTCTGAATTAACCAAAATATGAAGTCCAACAAGAGACTAAATAGAATCATCACAATATAATAGAGTATAAGCATTCCCACGGTTTCTCCAATTGAACCCACTTCTCTCTCTCTCTCAATTGGGTTTTCTAAAGTGTGTTATAGCTACCACGTCCTCTCACTTTTTCATGTCCTTTTGTTGTCCCAAGGGGGTTTAACCTTTCCCCCAAATCGCTTATTTTTTCACTTCTTTAGTTACTTTTATATAGTTCCTGCCCAATCTTCTCCAAATGTTTGGAAGATTGTCAATGGTGTACATAGGATCAATCATCTCTATAGAACCAATCTAGGTCTTGTTGAAGGTTGATGTAAAAAACTAGATTGGATCTAATTAATCAATCACATATAAATATGAAGTAAGAAATAAGACAAAGGACTTTTAAAGTGGTTCAGCCTTATAAAAATGGCTTACGTCCACTGTTTTGTATTGCCAGATGTCTTTGCCTTAATCTCGATCACAATTAGTAATGATAAATTACCCTATTATGGAGGGTGTTACAATGTATTTATAGCCTTGGGATTGTCAGTACGAATACATGATCTGTCGTTATTTAATAGACATATACATCTATACAATAAGAATGTTCATTAAATTCGATGTTCATTGAATGTGCAATTATCGCTTGATCTTCCTGGCCAGATGCTTTGCACATTGAGTAGCTTAGCACGCTAAGTAGATCGGGGTGATGAGTAGCTCGGTACTACGAGTTGTTCGGTGAGTATAAGCATTTTCCACATAAAATGACACATGTCTTCATATAATTGGTTCACGTCGGCTGACTAATTTTCGTATCAACAGAAGCCCCTAATGTTTCACAGTTGAGTTTTGATATGAGAGCGTGGAACAATTTACCCAAAAGTTACTCGGGCACTTGTTACGTCTTGATTAATTATAGATCTCCAACACTTAGGAATTTTCCCTTTAGTCTTTTCATTTGAGCGCGACATGGAAAACTTGTAAATATTTTGAATCTGCAACAGACACTTTGATATTTACGTCTTTTTCATCATTTAACCGCCGAAAACATAATCGTCTTTTCTAGTAATCATACTTCCCGATGGAAGGCATTTAAAAGCGATAGATACAGATGATCATCTACTTTTTACCTCCAGATTTCTAAACTCCTTGTCTTCTAATTTTATTCTTGTACTGTTGTTCTTTCTGTCATTCGCCTTAGCAGATTTCTCAATCCCTATGTAACAACTTTTTCTTTCTTCTTTCTTTGCTTTAGCCACCATGATTTATCTTATTGAATCATTGGATAAGGTCCGAGATAATTTTGCGATTCCCTCTTGGGTTATTGTAGAAGAACCTCCTTCCCCTTCTGATTTATTTTCTCTGGCTGAGGGACTCTGGTTTCCCTCCCTTTTTGTAGCGGAGTGTGGCTTTTTTTTTTCGCCTAATCCCTTGTGTTTGGAGTTTTACTAATATTTCGATATTATTCCTGTAAGAGCAACTCCAAATACATGGAGGGTAGTTAATGGAATACATAGGTTAAACCAAATTCATGGGACTCATTTAGTGATCCTTGAGATTATGTTTTGCTATAAATGGGTCACCAGTGATACCACATTTTATTTAAAAACTAGGTTTTTCAATAGAGCTTTTGTGGTCAATCTTCCCAATGCTAATAGGGACTATTTTGATCATGGAGTTGTGATGAAAAATTGGCAACACCCCCCATTAAAAGGAAATGATGTTTACCAAGGTCCCAGATGTCCACTTTATGGCAATAGGATAGGTTGTTTTTAATTTTTCGATTTAGCTCTATTTATGTTTGATGAAATGCATCACTGATATTTATTTTACTTTTTGCAGTTGATAACAAAAGAAAGCCCCCAAAAGCGAGTGACATTAATATAAAATATTTGAAACTCATCTGGGGTTTGCATCAATCAGTTGTTGGGGAGCACGTTAAAGTTGCTTCTTATTTGGTGAGATACAAGAACACTACTTTCTCTTTTATTGCTTGTCCTCTTGCCCCTCCTGTGATAATTGATCTTGATCAAATTCCATCATCTCATGCCAGAGTAGAAGAATCTTCTTATGATTTGGGCACCTCTATTGCTGATTTGTTGAAGAGGAAGAGGAGAATGCCTGAATTCTTTGCCAAAGATGCTCCTGGAACTGATGGGGGCAAAGAAGAGCAAAGGGGATGTTCCAGCTGAAGGAACGAAGAAAATGGATATGGCTCCATCTAAGGGAATAATTCCAACTGTCAAGGAGGTCGGCAAGAAGCCACCTGTTGTCCAAAAAGAGGCAGCACCTTTGATTGAAGGTGTTGCTATTACACAAGAAGAGGCAGCACCTTTGATTGAAGGTGCTCCTTTAAAGTGATTGAGGAGAGGTCTCGCAGAAAGACCTATAGAAACTTCTGCTCAACCTTCTGATGTTGAGGATACTTCTTTAAGAGCTAACACTCCAGCTCTCATTGCTCCGAGCTCGGTCAAAGGTTTTATCAAGTCTTGGATCATTCCCGAATATCGAGCTGCTGAGGGTTCCCTTTCTCGGGAGAAGGTCACTAACTTAGCCACCCAACATATTGCGTCAGTAAGTATCATCCTCCTTACTATTTCATCTCCATGTACCATGTTCATATTCTGATCTGAGCTTCTTTTATTTTGCAGTTTATGACGTGTTTTAATAGTATCCTGGATAAAGATGAGGCTATCAAGACTTCAACTTCCTCCAGTGGGGTGGAAGAGGCTTTTGCTGGGTTATCACAATATTTGAAGGACTCCCGGTAGAAGTACGAGAAATATAAATCTGCTTGGGAGAAGAAACTTCTATCTGCAAAGACAACTCGTCTATAAGCTGATACAACTCGAGACCAAGCTGTAAATGCCTCCAAGGAGTTGGAGGAAAAATTAAAGGTCGCCGTTTCTAGTAAGGAAGAAGCTGATGGCAAGCTTGAAGAGGCTGAACAACGTAAAAAAGATCCGGAGGATAAGGTGAAGCTTGCTGAGGGATATGCTTCTTCTGAGAAAGTGAAGAGAAAAGCTGCTGTGAAGAAGTCCTTTAGCTCTGGTTAGGACAAAGGATGGAACAAACCCTTAACTGCTATTACTTGCCAGATGGAATATGCAAGTTTGAAGTACTTTAGAGACGGATGGGTCGCAACATTGAAAGAGTTGAATGTTGCCGACGATTCTGAATTATTTCAGAAACACACTCGTGGCCCTCCTTCTACTATTGACGAAGAAGAAGAGGATAAAGATGCATCTGATGAGTCTTCTATGGTGATAGTAGAACAAGTAACTGTTGTTACCATTCCTCAACCCTCCGATAAAGTTCAGTAGGTAACAACTTCTACCGAGCAATGCCAACTGCCCTCCGAGCAACCAACTCCTTCATCCAAATCGGCTGATGATGTTGTAGGAAAAAAGGAGAAGGTATAGAGTTATTTATCTTTTTAATTATGTTGTTCTTCTGCTTTTCCCTTTTTGTTGTAGATTTGGTTGTACTTGCTTCTCCCGTTCGTCAATATAAAGGACTTTGTTATTTATTCTATGTCTTTTAGTTTACTTGCTCAACATGTAGTTGTACTGTAGTTGATTGATTCCTATTTGCCTTGCTAGTTTGTTGCCAGGATGGAACTCTTTTCACCTCATGATATGGAGTTGATGAAGAAATGTAATGATTACTTCAAAGATGGTCATGCAGACTTTACTGAAGCACAAGTAGTTAATATTCTCGGATCTGATGCCTCAAAGGGAGAAATTGATGCTTATCAATATTTAAAATGTCTGCTTGACCGAGTTGTGGCGAACAATGTGGCGTACTATGAAATGATGGAAGATCGTCAAGGAGTAATCGAAGAACTCCAAATTCAGCACAAAGAAACCACTGCTCTTCTGCATGAAGGTTATGAGAAAAAATACCAACAGTTGAGTGTTGATCGGGGCTACGATAAATTCCTCTTAGCCCATAAGAGGAGAGAAAGTTTGTTGAATCTTGAAGTCGAAGAACACGGGTACATTGCCAAGCTGCTTGAAGAGGAAAATATTGCTATGAGAGAAGAATTGAAAAAACTAAAGTCTGCATATTCCTCTGGAGCTCTGATCCTAATTAATGATGAGGGCTTTTCCTTTTTGGAAACTGAAAATACTGCCTTGAGAGAATAATTGGAGGCTTTGAAAAGAGCCGAACCTACATCGTCCACTCATGGCAGAGCAAAGCCTTCTATTCGTGGCCGAGTAAGAGCTGGTCGGATTAATATTGAAGAGACGAGGACCCAATTGGATTTATAAAATCAAGTCGTTCAACTGACGACAAAAAATCAAGCCTTAGCTGAGATGTCTAGAAAAATCCAAAGTCTTACCGATCAACTTTCCAAGCAAAGTTCTGCCTTGGAGAGTAAAGATAATTTTGTGAAGAAACTCCATCAAAATGTTGAGAGATTGACATATCAATTCCACAAACAGCTAAGAGAATTCTGGATGGAAGGATATAATGAAGCCTTATGCCACCTTGACGCCAGGTTGAAGCTGTAGAACAATGAGGGGTATAAGCAAGGGTGGTTGAATGCTCTTGGTGTGATGCGTCTTGAGAAAGGAAATTCCCTATGGGATTGGTATGAACCTGGGTTTCTTGATCTTCCAGTACCTCCTTTCAACTTAGATGTTAGATTCCATCTCGTGCCATACCTCAATGTTTGATCTCCAAGTACCTTGGTGATTACAATCTGCATGAAGATTATGAGATAGCCCGACCTCCTCATCTGCTTGAGCGGCCAAGTTCGAGCAACACTAGGATGCTACGAGATATGAATTTCATTAATTCTCCTTATGCTTTAGATGACCCTTCGGCTGGAATGGAACCTGTATCAAAATCTGAGGGAAAAAGGCCAATATAATAGAAAATTTGTATTGAATGAAGAAAACTTCATCTTTTGTAATTTTCTTTCCTGTATTTAATGAAGAAAAATTTCATCTTTGTGCACTTTTCTTTCCTTGGAAATAGTTTTTAAGATGTTTTTTTATAGCATATTGTCTGTTGACGAATCCATATATATATCTACAGAGGGACAATTTGTCCTATTTTGTTTTAATTGCCTAGACAATGGAGCTTGCCCCACTTGTTGCCTAGTTGTAGTGACTTTTCACCCATAAGTGCCTAAGAAATGGAATGATTTTCATCCCATGATCCTGCTTAGTTGGAGTAATCTTTTTAGGAATACCTTGGTGCCTAGACAGTGGATGCCTCGTGAGGTCACCCATCTTCTTGCCTAGTTTGGGATGCCCCTTGAGGTCACCCGTGATCAAATAGGCATTGCCTTGTATGATAGTTATGCCAACATTGTTGGTTAAATTTATTGATACCGACCAACCGTGGTTGCTGATATGCCGACCAACCATAGTTGGTGGTTGCTGATATGCTGACCAACCGTAGTTGGTGGTTTAGTGTGTAGCACGAGTACTCCGAAAAAAATTAAACAAAAAGAATATGGAGAAAATATCATCTTTATTCATATTGAAAGAAATAGGGTACATGTGAATCTGTATTACTGAAAATATTTGCGCAGGTGCTCCGCATTCCACACATTTTTAAATTCATCTCCTTCTAAGGTTTCTATTTTGTAGGTCCCAGGTTGAACAACTGTAGTTACCCGGTAGGGTCCATGCTAGTTCGCCTCTAACTTATTATGCTTCTGAATCACCTTCTAGAGAACATAGTCTCCCTCCTTAAGATCGCATTTCTGGACTCGTTTGTTGTAGAACATGGCAGTTCGTTGCTAGTAAGCTGCGTTCCTGATTGCCACATCTTCTCTCACTTCTTCTAGCATATCCAAGTCTAAACATCTCATCAAATTGCTAATAGGAGAGTTAAAATTAAGCACCCTGTGTGTGGGTAAGCCCAGTTCAGCTAGTATGATTGCTTCACTTCCAAAGGCTAATATGTAGGTAGATTACCCAGTTGCTGTTCGGGGTGTTGTACGATAAACCCATAACACATAAATGTAGCTCGTTAATCCAATTTCCTTTTGCATTATCTATCCATTTCTTCAACCCGTTCAGCAGAGTTCTGTTTGTCACTTCAGTTTGTCCATTGCTCTGGGGATGACCTGGTGCAGAATGAATTTTCAGGACATTGGATTGATGAAAATATGCAGCGAACTCCTCATTATCAAATTGGGTACCATGATCAGTAATAAGAGCGTTGTAACAACCCTTGCTTTTGGGAGCCCATTTTATATTTATTTACTATGTTGAGTAGTTGTATATATAAAATTCTGCATGTGGGTAAGTATTAATTTGATGAAATAAGTTAATATTTACAAATAAGTTGAATGATACCATGTGTGTAAGTAGTTGTTACCATGTGGTGTTCTATTTTGTCATGAAATTAATATGGCAATTTGAATTAAAATGGAACCGGAACTTAATTTGGCTTATAAAATCTCCAAATGATAATTTGGAGGGTGTAGTTAGTTCCGGGAGGTGCGAGACAGTCAAAATGTGTGCCATATTGTATTTTGAGATTTTGGGCACTTTTGACTGGTTTTGGCATATTGCGTATTAGAACTTAACTATTGCGGTATTTTTACTTAAAGGTAGGAGACTTTTAATCTTAAGCCACGTTTTAAGTCTTTCCCCAAGTCTTTCATTTCCTCTTGTTTCCCTAAGTGTTCTAGCCTTAGAGTGAGAGAGAGTGAGAGTGGAAGATTGGAGAAAAAGAGAGAGATCTTAAGGATTGGTGGTTTGATCTTGCTTTCTTCTTCGACCAAGCCTGAAATTGAAGCCCCAAGGCAAGTTTTCTACTTGCTATTATATGGTTTAAGATGAATAATTAGTATGGGTAGATATGTATAGTTTTGATGTTGTATAATTGTGGTTTTTGGTTGGATTTATGGGTATCAACATCTTTGGTAGAGATAGATTGTTGATTGAGGTAGAAAAATGTAGTTGGGAGCATTTATGATCTTATGGCATCATTAAATGTAGTTGGATGTTTTTGGTTGGTTAATGATTTTGGGGTTTAGATGATATTAGGAGAAGGGGGTCTAGGTCTGCAATGGTCGGTCGACCGCGTATCTCAGACCAGTCGACCGGGCCTTCGGAGGAGGGCACACTGCTTTCTTTCAAAGGCATGGAAATAAGGTCGCGGTTGACCGCGATTCTACCACAGGTCGACTGGTCCTTCCGAAATGAACTTTCTGCTTTCTTTAAAAAGCTAAACTTTGAGACGCGGTCGACCGCGGTCTTGGGATCGGTCGACCGGTCCCCTGTTTTCTCAACCCACTTCCTACTTTTTGTTTTTAATCCTTTCCTTACCCTAGGAACTTAGGACTCTTCTTGAATGAAGTAAACCTTGGCTTTTAGAGTCTTAGTTGAGTTGGTTGTCACCCTAGTGTTGAATGGGTTCACTTGGGGTTAAGTTAGGGGGAAGGATTGTCCTAAGTGATGTTAAGGCATCACTTTTCTTTGTGCATCCTAATAAATATGGATGGGAATTGTAGGCCCATACTTGGAGACTTTAGGGGCTTAAATTGAGTTGTATACAACCTCATGTTTGGGAAGGGAATATGATCCCTTGGAGATTTATTCGAGGCATAACCTAGGATGAGTAATGAACTATCCTATGATAACGGTTTCAAACAAATGAAACATGTAAATGTAAATGAAAATGAAAAGTTTGGTTTTTATAGTAAATGCTAATTTACTTAAACACACCTCTCTAAATGCTATCATAAGGGAAGCTCGCGCATGAGGTGATGTTCCTTGACTAGTGAATGCAGGGAGACTATAGTCCTCGGCCATATGCGAGTTTATTATATGTATTTTTCTGCGCTAGTGAAGTAATTCTGGGTGTGGTTATGACTCACTCGCAGGCATATGGCCACTTCCCGACGTGCGTTAGGTACCCAGGCTGCCTTGTTTGATGGGCCCCTGGAAGATGATAGTCATTTAGGGGCGCGCCCAGTGGGGAAACTCGGAGGGGCGGTCTTAGAATCATTATATGCATAAGAATATAGATTTTCTAAATCTCAAGTGGGACTTGAGGGTTGTATAATTCCACTAAATGATATTATGACAATTACCTTCTTGCTAAGGAATTGGAATTGGAATGAAATAAGAAGATAATGTTAGTATATTCCTGTTAAGGAACTAAAACTGGATTAAAAGTGGAATTTGGGGAATACAACCTCTTAATTTAGTTTTTAATTTAATCTTGCATAGTCTCATTTAATTATGTCATTTTCACTTGCTTTCTTATGATCCATGCTTAGGTTGTTAGAGTGTTGATTTCTATACCCATGTGTTGCTATTCATATCTAGCATGCTTTTTGTTCATCTGGTAACTATATATAAACCGGATCCTGACCCGTTCTTTTTCCTCTATGTTGTACGTGTTATTGTATCCTCCCAGGTGCTCCTCCGCAAGGACGCCCGTGTTGACATTCCTACTCTTTTGCTCTTAAGGAGCTGTATGAAATTGCGGATATTACAGGATGTTTTGTTAGACGCCGTCATTCTTTTGATATCTAGTTATGATCGGGTCTGTCACTCGGGCGAGTGGCCCAATCTTGTAATTGTATAATGAATGTAAAGCATAACATCTAACTGTTGTGATTACTTTTGTGTAGCTGTGAACCGACAGCATATTCGGTTCATATCTTTGTATATTGTGGTTTTAGATGTATATTAATTATGTTTCTTTGAATTCCACTATTGTTCTAGAATGGGTTGTTTAAATTGTTTTTTCTTAACATAAATTTTAAATTGCATAAATTGTTTTGACAACCCGTTTTCTGAATTATTGGGTGGTTTTCTCGGTTACTCTTACTATATTTGTGGTGTTGAGAATGATCTCCGTCCATGATTACCGTATATGTCGGAGTATCGGGCTGGCCACCCCTTATTTCGGAGTGCGGGTTGTCACAAGCGTGTGGCAGACCATATCTGCAGATAATAAACTGGTAAACCCTTTCATATGACATGTCAATGAGAGGCTCAGCCTCAACCCACTTGGTAAAATAATCAACAACGACTACTAAATATTTGAATCGCCCTTTGGTGGTCGGCAGAGGCCCGACCAAGTCTATACCCCACGTGGCAAATGTCCAAGGGGAAGTAATGGATGTTAATAATGCCTGGGGAGTTCTTCGAATGGAAGAGAAACATTAGCACTTAACACATTTCTTACATAAGCTGTACAGTCAGCTCTCATCGTTGGCCAATAGTATCCCTGAGTCTGCAGGAGAGTTAGACCTACTACATGAGCTCCATAAGAGCCTTCATGAACTTCCTCTATTAAATCTTTAAGTTCTGAAGGATGCACACATCTCTATAGACCTGCTATGATACCCCTTCTATACAAAACACCATTGTTCAGTATATACCGAGAAGCTTTAAACTTCAGCCTCTTGGCTGCAAGTTGGTTAGTTGGTACAACTCCTTCTTCGATATATGCCCTGATGGGGTCCATCCAGGATGCTCCCATATCCAGGGTGATGAATCTTACCATTAAATCTTCATCTATACTTCGATCCGCTAGAATCTCAATAGGAATCATTCTACATAGCTCGGTGCGAGTACCTGAGGGTAACTGAGCTAGTGCATCAGATCTTACATTTTTTAATCTCGGTATTCTGATCAATTTGACCGCAGCAAGAGTGGACGCAATTTTCATAGCTTTGGAGTGATACCTTGACATCAAGTCTCTCTTCGCTGCATATAACCTAAGAATCTGATTTATGATTAAGTGTGAATCACTAAACAATAACTTGCTCTGCATTCAGTATTTTGGCTAAACTGAGGCCCACAATCATAGCTTCATATTCAGCTTCATTATTGGAAGCTTTGAACTGGAAATGCAACACATATTCCACATCCAATACATCTGGGCTGTGAAGAATTATACCGGCTCCGTTGCCTGTGGCACACGAAGAGCCATCAACATACGAATTCCATATGGGGATGCCATTATCAAACTCTTGGTCTGAAAAAGTTTCCTGATGGAATATTTGGTACTTCCTTTTATCATCTCCTAACATTGGGCTGTTATCTGATGATTCTTGTTGCTTGGTGCTTGTCCCCTTCGTTACATCTGTTGATAGAAGTTGATCGTGGGTAGTTTTTGATGAATCCCTAACATCCACTGGTTGTTTTGCATTAGACCCTTGTTGGTCGGCAGTATCTGGGTAAGTGAATTTCGCAATGAAATATGCTACCGCCTGCCCTTTGAATGAGGTCCTTGGCTCATAAACAATATCATACTCTCCTAGCTCGACTACCCAATACATCAGTCTTCCATATTTTTCTGGCTTGTGCAAAGCCTATCTGAGTGGCATATCAGAGTACACCACTATGGTATGGGCCTGGAAATAAGGTTTCATCCTCCTACTTGACTCGCTAAGTCTAGATTCTACAATCTTGGATATCTTACCTATGCTCATCGAAAAGCTTTGCTCGTATAATACACAAGTTTTTGTACTCCATATTCTACTCTTATCAACGCTGAACTGACTGCGCTCTCAGAGACAGCCAGATATAAGTATAATCTTTCTCCCATCACCGTCTTGGAAAGCAGGGGTGGCATCCCTAAGTATTTCTTCAAAGCTAGAAATGCCTGCTCGCACTCGTCATTCCACTCAAAAGTCTTTCTAATCACCTTGAAGAATGGGAGGCATTTATCCATCGCTCTAGAAACGAACCTGTTTAGAGTTGCGACACGCCCCGTAAGGCTTTGCACTTCCTTCTTAATAGTTGGAGATTTCAGTTCTAACAAAACCTTGATCTTATCAGGATATTCTTTAATGCCTCGTTGATTCACAATATACTCGAGGAACATGCCTTCTCGTACCCCAAAAACACACTTCGTCGGGTTTAGCTTCATCTCATATTTCTCCAATTGATCAAAAGTTTGTCTCAGATCAGCTATGTGGTCTGCAGCTTTCTTACTCTTTATCATCATATCATCTACATTAATCTCCATATTGTTGCCAATTTGTTCTACGAACACCTTATTCATCAATCGCTAGTACGTTGCACGTGCATTTTTTAGACCAAATGGCATAACATTATAACAGTATGTACCCCTTAGGGTAATAAAAGAAGTACTCGCCCTATCTTTTGGTTTCATTTAATCTGTTTGTAGCCGGAATAAGCGTCCATGAAACTCAATAATTCATGCCCCGAAGTAGCATCCACCAGCTGATCAATTCGGGGCAAGGAAAAATGATCTTCTGGGAAGGCTTTATTGAGGTCGGTAAAATCTACGCACATCCTCCATTTATTATTATTCATTTTTACCATCACCACATTAGCTAACCAATCAGGATATTTGACAACCTCAATAAAAGAGGCCGTTTACAATTTCTCAACTTCCTCCTGGATAGCTCGGTTCTTCTCTGGGCTAAATACCCTTCTTTGTTCTTTTAATGGCTTGATCTCCTTATTAGCACTCAGCTTATGGCACAAGAAGGTTGGATCTATCCCAGGAATATCTTCATAACTCAACGCAGAAGCTTGCTTTCTGTGCCTTAAATATGCCACTAACTCCAACTTTATTGAAAAGTCCAGTAAGGCGCCAATTTGAGTTGTTCGTTCTGGATGTTCATCGTCCAGAATGATATTCTTCGTAGTCTCCATGACCTGACCCTTCACAAGCTCAGATTCATCTCTAGGGTCCAAGGTCTCAATATCTGCATCTTCAGACTTCTCCACTTGGTATGTGGTGGTCTTCTTCTTGGTTTTCTCCAACTCCTCCTGTTCGACGGATGAATAATAGCATTCTCGAGCTACTTTTTTGTCCCCCTTCACAACTCTAACTTCGAAATTGATCGAAAAATTCAAGTATTGATGTACTGTGGATGGCACTGCCTCAAACTTTTTCAGGCCTACCCTCCCCATGATTATATTGTAGGCTGATTGGACATTTTTATCCATTATGAAAAAGCGTATTTTTTTTGTTCTATAAGCAAGCCAGGTACCAATAAGCATATTCAACTTGATCATCCCAAGTGGAAAGACTTTCTCGCCAGTGAAACCGAGTAGGGGCCTGTGATATGGCTCCAACTGGGCTAGCTTCAGATTTAAACTGTCAAAGAACAGGTAAAACATGATATCTGCAAATATTCCATTATCTACTAACACCCTTGAGATCACCACATCCTTCATCCTCATCTTGATAACCAATAGGTCATCGTGAGGATATCAGACACCTTCCAGATCATTTTTAAAAAAATCGATGACTAGTTTATCCTTGTTCACTTTCCTCAGGTGATCATCTTCAGCCAGGTTTATGCGATGTATATAAGAACAAGCTTGGGCCTCATTGAGGTAAGCTTTCCTTTCAGCAGTATGATCCCCTCCTCCTGTATCTCCACCTGTAATCACATTACATTCAAAGGATCCAAAATGGATTGAAAATACCTCGCGTTCGGGTTGCCTTATCTTTTTAGGGAGATCGGGGTCATCTTCTGGATCATCTTCATGGTCCCTCTTCTTGTCATCTTTTGTTCGGTAAGGAGATTTGGACCTTTGTCTTCCTCTTTTGTTAGCCTTTAACCTGCTCAATTTTCCTTGTCGAATAAGTGCTTTAATCTCACTCTAGAGAGCTATGCAATGCTTGGTCGTATGGTCGTGATCTCTGTGGAACTCGTAGTATTTGGACTTATCCCTCTTGTCTGGGGCTGTCCTCATTTTCTCCGGCTAAGTTAGCTCCTTGATGTTCGTGATCTCCTCCAGAATATGGTTGATATCCACCTTTAAGGGAGTATAATTCACATACTTCCTCAACTGCTCTAGCATTTCTTTTTCCTTTGGCTGTTTGATGCCCCCATTGTGCTTTTGATCCTTCCTCTCAGTTTTACCTTCAGCTTTAGTCTCACCATTCTTCTTTGTAGCCATAGCTTCTTCAGCGTTCATAATTTTGGCTGCCTTAGCCATTAATTTCGCCATAGATTTGAGGGGATCTTTGGCCAATGTATAATACAACTTATTGGGTAATAGACCATTCATCAGAGCTGTAATGGATGTCTTCTCCTCGTAGTCAATTACCTCGAGTTTCTCGTTGTTAAAACGAGTGATGTAATCCCTGATGCTTTCTTCTGTTTTCTGCCTTACACTCAGTAGGTGTGCTACTCTCTTCACTGGCTTCGCTCCAAAATAGAAATTCCTTATGAAGAGCTCTACTAGCTGATGGAATGTAGCGATCTGCCCACAAGGAAGGTTGTTATACCATAATTGGGCTGACCCAGTGATAGTTCGTGAGAATGCTCTGCACCTCATCTCATCAGGAACTGCATAGATATTAGTAGAAGCTTGGTACTACTCTATATGAAGGACGGGATCAGTTTTTCCATCATATTTAGGCATTACTATAGGAGCTTTAAATTTTGATGGTGTGGAAAAATCTATAATTGCTTGTACGAAGGGTGATCCCTTGATGAAAGTTCTTTAGAAAGGGTTCTTGGCCTTATCCATTTCCCCTAACCTGTCCTCCAACCTCTGAATGGAGCCCTTCCATGCGTTGTTGCCATCCTCGGACCTATTTTCCCGAACAACAGATCGCGTTGAATTCTCCTCTTAGGATCTTTCATTATGAGTTATTGGTCATGACTGGGCAGAACCTTCCCTTAGATTATTTGGTCATTGAGAATTTATCGACGCAATCCTAGGGGGATTTCTATTCCTCCTAGTGCCGAAACGGTCAAATGGAGAGGCTCTACTCAACCTCTCCAGAGCGTTTGTTCATTTTGGGGCTAAAGTAACATTTCGGTGAGAATATGTAGCTCTTATAGAAGAGGTCCGGCCAGGTTGATATGAGGGATCATTGGTCCTCTCAGTATGATGAGAGTCAGTGCGTCTGGACTGAGAAACATCTGGGAATAGCGTACGTTGGGTTCTTAAAGATGACAAATGGGTGGCTCTCTAAACGCTTCGTTGACCTGACTAGGCAGGCGCACCATTACGAATAGTTTGAATGAGTTGACGCATGGTCTCTTGCATATCTGTTTGCCCTTGGGCTAAATTGGTGACTATGCCGGTGAGATCTTGAATAGTTGGGGGAGCAGATGAATGGGGGGGAACTCGATCATTGTTCCTGTTACTGGATTCTGGAATCTTAGCCATTTGTGATGAATGTTTTAGTGAAAACGCTATGTATAGTCGTTCCCACAGACAACGTCAATCTGTTTATGTAAAAAACTATATTGGATCTAATTAATCAATCATAGATAAATATGAAGTAAGAAATAAGACAAAGGACTTTTAAAGTGGTTCAGCCTTATGAAAATGGCCTACGTCCACTGTTTTGTATTACCGAATGTCTTTGACTTAATCTCGATCACAATTCCTAATGATCAATTACCCTGTTATGGAGGGTGTTACAATGTATTTATAGTCTTGGGGCTGTCAGTATGAATAAATGATATGTTGTTATTTAATAGACATATACATTTGTACAATAAGAATGTTCATTAAATTCGATGTTCATTGAATGTGCAATTGTTGCTTGATCTTCCTAGCCAGATTCTCTACACGTTGAGTATCTCAGCATGCTAAGTAGCTCAGGGTGATGATTAGCTCGGTACTGCGAGTTGTTCGATGAGTATAAACATTTGCCACGTAAGATGACACATGTATTTATATAATTGGTCCACATCGACTGACTAATTTTCGTATCAACACTGAAATTTGTTATTGCTATTCCTTCTCTCGAACAATCTCTGGTCTCCTCTATCTGAAAGCTAGGAGTCCTGACAGGATGCTGGTAGTCAATCTACCCGATTCCCACAAGGACTATTGGTAAGAGAGATTCACTGCTAGGAACTGGCAGTTCCCTCCCTAAACTGAAGGGGCGAGGTATAGGGGACCTACGATTCCCTTTTATGGGGGAGGAGTACATAGGTAGGCATAACTCTTATTTTGCTCATTGATTTTCTGATAGTGTACTATCTTTCTTATATTTTCATTTTTTTCTTTTTTAAATTCGACAAAGAATTCAGAACCTGCACTTCGCGAAATTCGAGTTGCTGAGCTGGTCAAAGCTTAGAAGATCAGGGAATACTTGGCTGACGGTGAGCATCCGCGATCAAATGCATTCTTTTTGGAGTACAAGAACATTGGGTCCAGCTTCATTGCCCGACCTATGGATAGTATTCCTCAGCTAGATATCACGAAAGAGGTTTCTGCTGAACCAATTCAATTAGACAAGGAGGAAAGCAACTCTAGTAAAAAGAGTAAGGGAGATGACAGAGGTGGAGTTGAGGGTGATTACAGTGAGGAGAGTTTAAGTGGTGAAGAATCTTCCCGTTCGGAGAAGGGTTCGGAGTGTTCAGAGGTTTCGGAGGAATCAGAGGATTCGGATAACTCCAGCTAGGAAAATATGGCCCCTCCTAGGAAATTTTTTAGCCAAGATGATGATGAAGACAATGTGGCTCTTGCTCGCAGGTTAAAAAAGCAGAAGTATGGGAGTGGGGATACTGCCACAGGTTCCCAGACTGTTACTCATGAGCAGGAGAGGAAGAAAAAAGAGGAGGCGGTGGTGAGATAGAGAGAGGGAGAAAAAAATAAAGAAAGAAGAAGAGAGTAAGAATAAGGAGAGAGAGGAAGAGAGGAGGAGAGAAGAAGTGAGGACCAAGACGGGGCAGTCTTTGGTGCCTGTGTCTGCTTTGGCTGAGGGGGCTTCTGTTGCTCTTTCTGGAGCAGTTCGGGGAGTTTTCTGTGCTATTGATTTGAAAATTGGATCAACGTGTAGTCGATGACATGTGATGTTTGGATCAATCCCGGGCAGCTCATAAGTCTCCTATGCAAAGACATTTAGGTTACTTCAGAGTAGGGTGACCAACTCCCTCTTTTCGTGGTCGTTGAGTGAGGTTTCAATCAATAACTTTCTCTCATTTAAACCGATACAGGTTGTGACTTCCTCCAGGTCCTCGATAACACTTTCAGAGGTAAGGATCATGGTCTCCTCCACTCCTGGTCTCCCATATCTTAGTTGCTATATGGAGGGCATTACCCTCTCCTACTCTTCGTCCTTGCTCATAACTTTCTCAACCTTCTTCTCTGGCTTGGGACAGATGGCTGCTATGAAGAACTTTCTCGCCATCGCCCGATCTCCGTGGATCTCCACCACTCCTCGTTTAGTCACACATTTGAGCTTCTGATGGAAATTAGAGGGGTCGGCCTTCATTGTATGCAGCCATCCTCTGTCGAGGATCGCTTGGTAGGTTGAATCAATATCGTCCATGAGAAATTCGATCATCTTCGAGATGTTTCCTACCCTTACTGGCAAGACAATCTTTCCCAAGGGGACGGTTATTTTTCCAGCGAAGACAACTAGAGGAACGGTAGCTTCCTTTAAGTCGGCGACACTCAACTTTAACTTCCTGAACAGGTCGAGGTGCATTACTTTGGATGAGCTACCTTGGTTGACGAGCAATCTGTCGATGGCATAGTTAGCTATCTTGAGTGTAATGATCAATGCATTATGATGTGGGGTTCTTACTCCCACTAGATCTTCGTCCATGAACACAATGTGCTTGTTGTAGTCGATATCCTCTACTCGCTGACGCTTCCTTGCTTGCGTTTTGGCTAGATCGATTTGAAAAGCTTGCATTACTGCTGTAAGCTTTTTTACTTCTATCCGAGCCGTGTTACCTTGAATCTATTTGAGGTCGGATGCTCCATGAATTGCTGCGAACTCCTGGCCGATATCTTCCTCAAGCACGTTATCGGGTCTTTGATTTCCATTGGTAGCTACCTACTCTGCCTTTTTCTCTATGAATTCTCTCAAGTGTCCAGCTTGGGCTAGCTCCTTAATGTGAGATTTGAGAGCCTTGCAATGCTCGGTTTTGTGTTCTCCCTCTTTGTGGAAGGCACACCTTAGTGTGTTGTTCCTCTTTTAAGGGTCTCAACCCATCTTCTTGGGCCATTTAATAAACGGTTCGTCCTTGATCTTCGCCAGAATCTTGTATATTGGGTTTCTGAAAAAGATATTTACCGCTTGGAATGCCTTGAGGCATCACTCTTTCTCCCGCTCTTAGGGTTGTTCCTACCTCCATTCTTACTTCCTTTTTTTTACCCTCATTCTTATCACTTCCCTTATCGAAGACCTTGACACGACCATTTTCCCCTGCACTGAGATGAGTTACATATTCGACTTTGGCATATTTTCAATACGATACATCAAATCGCTAATGGTTGTGTCCTCCTTCTTAGTAAGGGATTGGTGCAAGAGGCAGGAGTTGGGTAAACCAATCTTAAAGGATGGCACGACGACCTGCTCCGAGTAATCCTCGACCTCATTGAATAGCTCCCAATACCTCTTCGCGTAGTCTCTGAGGCTCTCCTGGGGCTACTTTTTCATTGTCAACAAAGCATCCATCCTCTTTTGATGGGAGCTGCTGGTAATGAAGTGAGCTGTGAATAGCTCTGCCAGAGACTCGAAGTTCCTAATAGATCTGTGAGGGAGTTTCTCGAACCACTTTTGGGCTACGTCATGGAAGCTCGATGGGAAAATTCGGCACATATATCTGTCCTTGTGGTTCCAAAGGGTAATGGACTGCCTGTACTGCCTGACATGGTCAATAGGATCAGTCTTTCCAGCATAGATCTTGAACCTAGGCATGAAAAACTTCTTGGGGGCTTCTTCTTACTCTATTTCCCTTGAAAATGAGGATTTCATCTGGGTCCTGAGAGCTCGCCTGGCTAGCTCTCTGGTCGATCTGGCACCCCGATGTGTTGGGTGTTGGTCCATTTCTTTCTGGACCAAATTTCGTATATCGTCATTTCCTCGGCCTGGGCTCCTGCATCGGTGAGATGATTGTTGTTGCTCAGACCAGTCATTATCTGACCCGTGTCCCTCAATCCTTTGATATCTTGGGATCCTTCCTCGGCTGTGAGATCTCCTCGATCGAGGGCTAGGAGTGCGATAATGACGTTGCCTTGTTCTGCGATGGAGCTCTCTCTCTCCATCTTCTCTAATCTCCTTTTGAGGCGAGCGTTCTCTGCTTCCTTCTTGCGAGTGGCTTCCTCTTGATCATGGATCCTGGACCCATAGGCTTCGATCAGCTTAGTGACTTGGGTGGACCTAGCTGGTCCCTGACTTTATTCTGAGGCTGGGCGAGGCCTTAAGTTTGAGCGTCGAACTTCAGACCTAACCCTATGAGGGGTAGGTTGATCTTGAATATCCCCTACTTGAGGGGCATTTCTATTGTGACCAGACATTCTAGGTTCTTGTTGGTGAAGGTTTTCTTAAAGGAAGAAAAATCGATTCCCACAGACGGCACCAATTGTGCTGACAATAAATCTCAACACAAACTACAAGCAAATGCAATCACCAGAAAAAGTAAAGAACATAAATTAGAATGTCTAAAATCGCACACGACACAAGATATACGTGGTTCGATAAATTGCCTACGTCCACGGTGGTGCTCTCTAGTTGTATTTCTCTTTTCTCTAGAGGAGTGTTTACTATTACACAACCTTTACCCTGGGCTGGGCGGTTCAATATATACATGTAATTCTTGGAGAGTGGGGGTGTTAGGCACCTCCATGTTGGCCCCTAATCCCTATAATATATCCTAAGACATTTTAGGGGTTGAATGGGTCATTGCTAATTAACCGTTTATAAGGCTTGGGAGTTTGGGCTGGGCTTTCCCTATTTTTGATAGGGCTTAGCCTGACTACTTCTCTAGGCTGAGATGAATAAACATGGTACCCACAGATATCTATCATGAACAACTTGACTAATTTATTTTGCAAATAAGTTTTGCTTACACTATTAGTCAAAACATCAGACACTTGATTAATCGTTCTGACATATATAGTACAAATCATCCCAAGATGAAGCTTTTTCTTGATAAAATGTCGATTAGCTTCAATGTGCTTTGTCCTATCATATTGAACAAAGTTATGGGCAATACTAATGGTAGATTTGTTATCACAATAAAAATTTAGGCTAACCCAACTCATCTAACATAATCTGTAACCACATCAGCTCGCAAACTCCAAGTGTCATGTGTTTAAACTCAACCTCTGCACTAGATCTAGCAACCACATAATATTTCTCGTTTCACCATGAAACAAGAATATCTCCAAATAATATGCAATATCCTAAAGTGGATCATTGATCAGTCACGAACCCTGCCCAATCAGTATCAATATAGGATTCAGCGTATGAGTGACCATGTTGCCTAAACAATATTCCATTTTTGGGTGAACCATTGATGTATCGAAGAATATGATATGCTGCTACTGGACGTGGTGTTCTTGGAGCATGCATAAATTGGCTAATGACATTAACAACATAAACAATATCTAGGCATGTAAGAGATAAGTAAATAAGTTCCCAACTAAATGCTGAAATCTTCCCACGTTATTTAATGAATCTTCATTAATATTATTAAGCCTATGGTTATGCTCAGTGGGAGTATTAGAAGGCTTAACTTCAAGTTTGACCTATTTCAAATAGCATATCTAACACATACTTACGTTAAGAGATAACTACTCGTTTTTTGGATATGCACACTTCGATGCCAAGAAAGTATCTTAATAATCCAAGATATTTAATCTCAAATTATGTTCTTAAGAATGTCTTCATTATTTGTATCTTTTTTTTGGATCATCTCTAGTGATAAAAATATCATCAACGTACATAATAAGGGCAGTGATGTGATCTTGATGTCTCTTTATGGCGAGAGTATGATCAGAATGACTCTGGGTATACCCTACTCTCTTCATAGCCTTGTTGAACCTCTCAAACCAAGCATGTAGAGACTACTTCAATCCATATAAGGATTTATTTACTTTCCACACTAAATTCTGGCCATCAATAAGTTTGAAACCATGAGGCATCACCATATACACCTCTTCCTCCAAGTACCCAAGAAGGAAGAAATTCTTTACATCCAACTGATTCAAAGGCTAAGAAAATTTTTCTATCAATGAGAGAAGGACTCGTACGGAGTTCATATTGTCAATTGGAGCAAATGTCTCTTGATAACCAATCTCATATGTTTGAGTGTATCCTTTTAAAACTAGTTGGGTTTTATATCTCTCAATTTTTTCATAATCTTGATACTTAACTATATGAACCCATTTGCATCCCACTAGTTTCTTTCCATTAGGTAATGGAACAATATTCCAGGTATTATTCTTCTCAAAGGCCTTCATTTCCTCAACCATTGATTCCTTCCAAGGGGTATGACTAAGGGCACCTGAAATACTTGAAGAAATAGAAACATACGATACATAAGAAGTGAAAGAACGATTTTTAGGAGATAAGGCATCATAAGATACAAAATGAGATATAATGTGTTTCATACAATCATGAATACCCTTACGAAGAATAATAGGGATGTCAAGATCGAGGGAGGAATCACCTGAATTGAGGGAGACTTATTGGTGTTAGGGTAACATACTAGCTTGATTTTGTTTTCTAGAATATACAAGTAGCTCCTTTATCTATTGAAAATCATTAGTGTCGGTAGTAACAGATACAGGCTCACCCCAAGTAGTAGGCATAGGCAATGGAATAGAACATGGGTTCTCTATACTTAAAATCTCCCCTTGTAGAGTACCTGAAGTAGGGGCAAAAATGAGTCGACTTAAAAAATTTAACATCCATAGAGACAAACCGATGACGAGTAGTAGGTCTATAATGACAATACCCCTTTTGAATGGTAGAGTACCCAAGAAACACACACTACACTGCTTTTGGGCCCATTTTGTCTTTCCGATGATGAATGTGAACCGAGGTTCTAAAAAACTTGGGGCGTGACCTAGGCGTGGAGGCCAAGCCTTAAGCCTTAAAAGCCTTGGCCGGCCTTATGCATTAAAAGGCATGAAAAGGCATTTAGGTCTTTTTTAATATATAGTAACATTTTTAACTATAACAAGGCTATTAAAAATTCTAAAATGGTACATACCTTAAAATATGTTTGAATATATGCAAACTAAAATACTATTTTTTTAACACTAATAAAAAAACAAAAAAATGAAAAAGAAAAAGAAAAAGAAAAAACACGCATTTTTTGGACGAGAGGCGGAGAGATTTGGGACACCATTGGTCGTTCGATTATTTTGATTGAGATATTGGTCCGATTTTTTAAAAAAAAAGTCTTTAAAAGGCGATATCATTTCACTAAAGCATTTTTGTTTTTAAAAAAAAAAGAGTGCCTTGAGCCTTTTACCAAGAATAAGGCATAAAAGGCTTAAGACGGGGTGTTTCTTCCAAGCCTTAAGCCTAGGCGTACCTTTTAGAACACTAATGTGAACAAAACAAACATAATCGAACACCTTTGGAGGAATAGTGAATAAGGGAGAGTGAAGGTGTACAAAAGAGATCGATGATTGATATCCTAAAACCCTAAAAGACATGCAATTGATTAGATAAGATTTGGTTAAGGTTGAATCGACCTAATATGATTTTGGTACCCCTATTCCTATGAGAAGGGAATAAGTCACCTCTATAATATGAACATGTTTTCTTTGAGCTACACCATTTGTTGCGGAATATCAACACATGAGGTTTCATGGACAATCCCACTATTAAAAAAAAAGATAAGGGCACCATACATGAACTCCCCCCATTATCGGATCAAAGGATCTTGAGGGAACTCCCAAACTAAATGCACACCATCTTATGAAATGTTTGAAAATAGATCTTTATTGCTACTAATATTCCTAACACTAGTTTGATTCACAACATAATAATGAGTGGGACTTATTTCCAGCAAGTACAAGCCATTGTCTTCATGAGCACTCCTCATCGTCTTCCTCGTGTCCAAGTCTTGAAAGTTACAATGAGATGGAAAAAAAACTTACAGTGCGATTAAATATTTTAGTAACGTGATTGATAGAAAGAAGATTATTAGTAAGCTTATGAGCATTAATAACTGGTGATAAGGTAATACTAAAAGTGATGGGAATTTTTTCCCTCCACCCAATGGAGGCAAAGTATATATCTTTTACTCTAATCTTATCCCTACCATAACATACATTGTACGAAGAGCCATAACAGTCATGTGATCAGTGGCCCCTGAATCAATTATATAAGGTAGCATATCAGATGATGAAAAAACATGATTTACAGAATAAAAAGTACCTTACTGAGCCAAATTAGATGTGGACAAATAGGAAAAACTGCAACAAGTATCAAGTTAAGCGAACATATGTTGAAGATAGGAAACATCTTTCTCGATGAAGTTATATGGGCTTGGAAGGACACGGCTAGATGTTGAAGATAGGAAACATCGTTATATGGGCATGAACTAATGTGAAGATAGATGTTGAAGATAGGAAACATCGTTCACATTAGTTATATTAAAAAACATATGTTGAAGATGGGAAACATCGTTCATTCTCGATCTATGATATGCATACATTCTGACTGAGCCCGCTATATATAATTTGTCTCATCCAGCCTAACATTAGTGATACACGATCCTAGATGATGATCGTTATTACTTCCCATTATTGGAGTCAAATTTGATGAAAACTCAGCAACTTTAGATTCCACTTATGAACCGGACATATTCTTAAAATAATTTGTTAGGTTACACTGCTCGAAACCAGAACAACAAATGTATATAGAACCACATCTCTATCACACAAAAATAACTTATATCATAGAGTTTGAAGAAACTACATACAAACTGCCAATCGCGAATAAGAAGATAAAAGAATAGGTCAAAAATCCCATCTTAAATCACTAACATCGCATATGAATAATGATATACGCTTGCAAATAAATCTCATCTTGAATATCTTCAAACCCTTTACACAAACTAGGGTTTATACTTCTTTCCCTAAGGGTTTAGCTATATACCCTAAAGCTTTACACACAATGTTCTGATACCATGTTAGAATAGTGAGAGAATCAAAATAACATAATAATAGAAGAAGAAGAAGAAGAAGAAGAAGAAGAAGAAGAAGAAGAAGAAGAAGAAGAAGAAGAAGAAGAAGAAGAAGAAGAAGAAGAAGAAGAGAGGGAAGGGTATTAATGTAATGATGCCTCCATTCTCCCATCAAATTATATTTATAGTATTAAGTTTTAGAAATTAAATAAGTACCCTACATAATTAAAATGTAACACAACATAAAGTACATATAAGTCCATGACAACACACTCAAGCTTCAACTTCTAAAAGATCATGTTCAATAAAGACGTCAAGAAAGATTACATCAAAGTTCTCGATTAAAGTCTCAACAAAGATCATGAAATCTTCTTCAACATCAACAAACTTAAAGAATACCTTAAGTGACTTAGGATAAATTATAAAGTTATATTGTACTTCTATCTTGATCATCTATTAGATCAATTACACACCAAAACTCTTCACATAAATAAAACAAAGTTTCATAACCTAATAAGCAATTTACTCCAATTAAGTCAACTCAGTCTCTTTAGCTTGACTCGATTAGGCACAATAGTTCTTATTCAATTTGGGACAAAATTAGGTGAAGTTGAGTCGACTTATCTAAAGGTTAAGTTTGACTCAAACCAATTAAGTATAACACCCTGTAATACTTAAAAATAGATTTGTAGGAGGATAGTGTGACTGGGGTCTATGAATAACCGAAAAGGGTGAGGCGTGACCCACTCCAACGGACGTTGTCTGTAAGGTTCTCAAGAACTTCTGGAGCAGCTTCTGATGAGACCTTCTCCTTTTAGTAAAAATGGAGCTCAAGCTGGAACGCCCTCCCTGCAAGAAGATAAACTTCCACAAAAATAATAGTAATTTTCTCAAGAGGAGCTCCTCAGAATGATGGCTGTCAGTGGGGAGTGAAAGAACAAGGCACTTAGCACTAGAGAGAGAGCAGGGAGAGAATACTAGGAAATCTGGTGTGATTTCTGTAGAGTAACAGTGCTAATCAATTTTTCTCTATATTTCATGACCTTGCCGAGGGGTCCTATTTATACTTGGGCACTAAGGCTGGGTTGGCACTTTTGGTGCCAAAACTTAGAGGGTTGGTGAGGGACAAAGTTTGTAGTGTACTATTTGTCCCTACTTGCAGGCAGCTCTGCATGTCCCCTCTGGCAGATGCCCCCTAGTGCCAACTAAAGTTCAAAAGAAAATGTCTTCTAATGGACAGAAAATATCTGATTTGCTAAATATCTTTTGAAACATTAACTTTTGGTACAAACTTAGTAAACTTGAGGGGGGTCTCGAGGACCACCTCCTCTAAAATCTTTATAAGCTTGAGGGGGGTCTTGAGGATCCCCTTCTAAAATCATTTTTCTTGAGAGGGGTTTAGAGGACCCTCTCCTTTAAAATCATTTTATAAACAGTTCTTTTCTTGTGAGCAGCCAGCCCTTTGGCTGATCACTTCACTTGTGACTAAGTGTGAATTGTGTGTAGTCTTGAGTGACTTCTGGGTCTTCCTGCTAGTATTCTCTCAATCCTATAGTGCTAAGTGGTTGGGATTGCCCAACATACCTTATCGTTTATCCGCCAAGCCAAAACTCCCAAGAGATCCCAACTGGCCTACTTGAGCCCTTCTTGCTCAACTAGGCAACCCGTACAAGAAAATAAGTGTTAGTACTTCTGTTCTTTTTCGTGATGAGGGGTTGCCTATGGTAGGCACCCCGTCGTCCTAAATTTTTCAGGGAGCTGAGGGGGAAAGACCTTGTGGGTCCCTCTTCTCAAATGTAATTTCTGCGGGGACCCTTACGGAGTCCCTCTCAACTTGGGCTTCTACAGGGACCCTTACGGTGACTCTTCTCAACTTGAGTTTCTACCGTGACCCTTGCGGTGGTCCTTCTCAACTTGAACTTCTGCGGTGACACTTAGATTGGCTCTTCTCGACTTAAGTTTATGTAGTGACCCTTGCGGTGGCCCTTCTCAAATGTCCTTTCTGCAGTGACCCTTGCGGCAGCCCTTCTAAACTTGGACTTCTGCAGTGACCCTTGCGGTGGACCTTCTCAACTTGGACATCTACAGTGACTCTTGCAGTGGCCCATCTCGACTTGAGTTTCTACCGAGACCCTAGGGGGTTCCTACTCAATATGTGTTTCTGTCGGGACCCTGGGGTGGTTCCTGCTCAATATGAGTTTCTACCGGGACCCTAGGGTGGTTCCTTCTCAATATGAGTTTCTACCGGGACCCTGGGGGTTCCTGCTCAATATGAGTTTATGTCGGGACCCTGAGGTGGTTCCTTCTCAATATGAGTTTCTGTCGGGACCCTGGGGGTTCCTGCTCAATATGAGTTTCTGTCGGGACCCTGGGTGGTTCCTTCTCAATATGAGTTTCTACCGAGACTCTGGGGGTTCCTGGTCAATATGAGTTTCTGCCGGGACCTTGGGTGGTTCCTTCTTAATAAGAGTTTCTGTCGGGACCCTGAGGGTGTTCCTTCTCAATATGAGTTTTTGTCGGGACCCTGTGGTGGTTCCTTCTCAATATGTGTTTCTGTCGGGACCCTGGGGGTTCCTACTTAATATGAGTTTCTGCCGGGACCCTGGGTGGTTCCTTCTCAATATAAGTTTCTGTCGGGACCCTGGGTGGGTTCCTTCTCAATATGAGTTTCTATCAGGACCCTAGGTGGGTTCCTGCTCAATATGAGTTTCTGCCCGGACCTTGGGTCGGTTCCTTCTCAATATGAGTTTCTACTGGGACCCTGGGGGTCCTGCTAAATATGAGTTTCTGCCTGGATCCTAGGTGGGTTCCTTCTCAATATGAGTTTATGCCGGGACCCTGGGTGGGTTCCTTCTCAATATGAGTTTCTGTCGGGACCCTGGGGGTCCTGCTCAATATGAGTTTCTGTTGGGACCCTAGGTGGGTTCCTGTTCAATATGAGTTTCTGTCGGGACCCAGGGTTGGTTCCTGCTCAATGTTAGTTTATATCGGGACCCTAGGTGGGTTCCTTCTCAATATGAGTTTCTACCAGGACCCTGGGGGGGGATCCTACTCAATATGAGTTTCTGCCTGGACCCTAGGTGGGTTCCTACTCAATATGAGTTTCTGCCAGGACCCTAGGTCGGTTCCTTCTCAATATGAGTTTCTGCCGGGATCCTGGTGGGTTCCTGCTCAATATGAGTTTATGCCGGGACCCTGGGTGGGTTCCTTCTCAATATGAGTTTTTGTCGGGACCCTGGGGGGTCCTGCTCAATATGAGTGTCTTCCGGGACCCTAGGTGGGTTCATGCTCAATATGAGTTTCTTTTGGGACCCTGGGTGGGTTCCTTCTCAATATTTCCAATAAAAAATATTTTTATTTTTTTTATAAGTAGAAACCCTTCTACATTAGCCCCTCGTGCAAAGTCTTTTGTGTTGGGTAGACCAAAAGGCTTTGTACGCCATAAATTCAGTTTTTTTCAGGGACTCTGGGGTTTCTTCATCATTCCCCCTAGGGTCATTAAATGTTATGTCACTTCATCCGAAGTTTTGTAAATGAGGCCACTTATATTGGACCTCCTTATCTAGGTATAAACTTGGGCGGAGGGGTTACTCGCGGTGAGCCCCTCATTTTTAGCCTTCTTCTATGACTTCTACTTTATTTAAAGGGGTTGCTCATGGTGAGCCCCTCTCCCTTGGCCTTTTTTTCTGTGGCCTTCTATCTTGGGTAGAGGGGTTGGTCAAAGTGAGCCCCTGTTCCTTGGCCTTCTTCTGTAGCCTTCTTTCTTGGGCAGAGGGATTTCTCGCAGTGAGCCCCTCGCCCTTGGCCTTCTTCTGTGGCCTTCTATCTTAGGCGAAGGGCTTACTCGCGGTGGGCCCCTCGCTTTTGTCCTTCTTCTATAGACTTCTATCTTAGGCGGGGGGGTTACTCGCGGTGAGCCCCTCGCCCTTGGCCTTCTTATGTGGCCTTTCATCTTAGTCGGAGGGGTTAGTCGGAGTGAGCCCCTCTCCCTTGGCCTTCTTCTGTGGCCTTTTATCTTGGGCGGAGGGGTTACTCGCGGTGAGCCCCTCGCCCTTGGCCTTCTTCTGTGCCCTTTTATCTTGGGCGGAGGGGTTACTCGTGGTGGGCCCCTCACCCTTGGCCTTCTTCTGTGGCCTTCTATCTTGGGCGGAGGGGTTACTCGCAGTGACCCCTCGCCCTTGTCCTTTCATCTTGGGCGGAGGGGTTACTCGCGGTGATCCCCTCACCCTTGGCCTTCTTCTATTGGCCTTTCCTCTTAGGCGGAGGGGTTACTCGTGATGGGCCCATCGCCCTTGGCCTTCCTCTGTGGCCTTCTGTCTTGGGCGGAGGGGTTACTCGCGATGAGCCCTTCGCTCTTCGCCTTCTTCTGTGGCCTTTTATCTTGTGTGGAGGGGTTACTCGCGGTGAGCCCCTCGCCCTTGGCCTTCTTCTGTGACCTTCTATCTTGGGGGAGGGGTTACTCACGGTGAGCCCCTCACCCTTGGCCTTCTTCTGTGGCCTTTCATCTTGGGTAGAGGGGTTTCTCGCGGTGATCCCCTCGTCGTGAGTTCTTTTTATTAGCATCAAGTTTAGGAAGAGGGGTCACTCAAGGTAAATCCCCTCGCCCAGGCTATTTTCTGTCAAACTTGCAATCTTGGGAAGGGGGAGCCACTCTAAGTGGATCCCCACACTCCAAGCTATTTTATTATTTGTTCACTTGTTTGAGGACTTCTCAATATTAGCCCGCTAGTGCAGAAGTGTCTTGCAATATCGAGAGACTTATGCACGAAACTGTCGTACCTTTTATTTATACTTGGCAGTTGCTCAAAACTATTAGCGCTCCGGTGCCCTTGGAGCCGTGGGTGTTAAACTGTCGTACCTTATATTTATCCTTCACACTTGCTCAAGACTGCGAGCGCTCCGGTGCCCTTGGAGCCTTAGGTGCTCAACTGGCACACCTTATATTTATACTTGGCACTTACTCAAGACTGTGAGCACTCCGGTGCCCTAGGAGCCTTAGGTGCTCATCTGGAGCACCTTACGTTTATACTTGGCACTTTCTCAAGACTATGAGCGCTTCGGTTCCCTTGGAGCCATAGGTGATAAACAGTCGCACCTTATATTTATACTTGACACTTTGCTCAAGACTGTGAGCGCTCCAGTGCCCTTGGAGCCTTATGTGCTCAACTGGCGCACCTTATATTTATACTTGTCACTTGCTCAAGACCGTGAGCGCTCCGGTGCCCTAGGAGCCTTAGGTGCTCAACTGGCGCACCTTATATTTATACTTGGCATTTGCTCAAGACTGTGAGCGCTCCGGTGCCCTTGGAACCTTAGGTACTAAACTGTTGTACCTTATATTTATATTTGGCAGTTGCTCAATATGATGAGCGCTCCATTACCCTTGGAGACTTAGGTACTAAAATGTTGTACCTTATATTTATACTTGACACTTGCTCAAGACTGTGAGCGCTCCAGTGCCCTTGGATCCTTATGTGCTCAACTGGCACACCTTATATTTATACTTGGCACTTGCTCAAGACTGTGAGCGCTCTGGTGCCCTAGGAGCCTTAGGTGCTCAACTGGCGTACCTTATATTTATACTTGGCACTTGCTCAAGACTGTGAGCGCTCCGATGCACTTGGAGCCTTAGGTACGAAACTGTTGTACCTTATATTTATATTTGGCAGTTGCTCAATATGATGAGCGCTCTGTTGCCCTTGGAGACTTAGGTACTAAACTGTTGTACCTTATATTTATACTTGGCACTTGCTCAAGACTGTGAGCGCTCCTATGCCCTTGGAGCCTTAGGTACTAAACAGTCGTACCTTATATGTGTACTTGCACTTGCTCAATACTCTGAGTTGCTCTATTTTACGTGAGAACTTCAAGATTGAACTTCCCCCTTCTAACTGTGGGGTATTTGCATATGAGATGAGCCAGTTAAAATTTTGAAGTTGCCCCTCTAACTGCGGGGTACTTGCATATAACTGAGCAAGTTAAAATTTTGAAGTTTCCCCTCTAATTGCGGGGTACTTGCATATAACTGAGCAAGTTAAAATTTGGAAGATTCCCCTCTAGCTGCGGGGTACTTGCATACAACTGAGAAAGTTAAAATTTTGAAGCTGCCCCTCTGACTGCGGGGTACTTGCATATAACTGAGCAAGTTAAAATTTTGAAGATGCCCCTCTAACTGCGGGGTACTTGCATACAACTGAGAAAGTTAAAATTTTGAAGTTGCCCCTCTGACTGCGAGGTACTTGCATATAACTCAGCAAGTTAAAATTTGGAAGTTTCCCCTTTAACAGTGGGGTACTTGCATATAGCTGAGCAAGTTATATATATTTTTTAGCGCAGCCCCGTGTGACTGTGCGGTACTTTTAGTGCAACCCCATGTGACTTTGGGGTATTTTGTTATGCATATTCATTTCTTGGGAAGTAACTAAGAGATGGGGTTAGCCCTTCTCCTTCCCACAAACTTTGAATAAAATTTCACATATATTATAAATAAAGAAACAATTATTTCTTTATACAGAAAATTTCCCTTGGTCTGCAGGATCCTTGTTCCAAACTTTTCTTGGGAACATTTTTGTCTTATAAAAATAACAAGTTTCGAGAAGGGGTAGACCTGCTTCTCCCTATTTTTTGAAAACTGGTCAAGTAAATTTTCTTGAGGACAGAGGTTAGGACTTATTCTCTAGGCTATAAATCTGTATGGAATAATAATAAAAAAATTTACATAATTTTTTTTTTATTTTTATTATTATTACTTAGAGGACAACCTCCTGTTGGTTTGTCGTGTCTGTAGGGACTTTACTCACTATACTTTTACTTTTGGGTTGGATATACCCCAAGTATAATGAGGAAAGTTCCTTATATCATGGTCCCTCTTCTAATCTAGTAGAGGTTCTACTATACTATTAAGAAAGAGAAAACATTAGTCTGGTGTACCTTTTGTTGAGCAATTCTAGGCCTTTATGTCTATATTCCGGTCGCTTCCACTTTTTTGAGTTTAAATGTTTCAGGCGGTTGCTCGTGCTAGGTATTAGTCATGGGAAGTCCTCTGTCTGGGATTCTGGCCATCTCGGGTTCCTAGCTTGGGATATGTACTCCCTTTCTATCGCCATTTCCACGCCCATCGCCACTACTGTGGCCACTGTTCGAGACGATCTCGTCACCCCGACGTGTGTTGAAATGCGCGCTGAGGCTGGCACTTTTTTGAGGATTACTCATCGCTTTCTGCGACTATCAGTGGCATCTCTTCCTCAGTAATTGTCGATGAGGGTTCCTCACCATTTGTGGGTTCCTTGAGCACCAATCTTCAAACGCTGGTTTCTGTCGTGGAGGGTTTGGGATCCGAGTGTTCGTCACCGACCAAAATGTCTAACCAGGGTTCCTTGTGCACCGCTGCTACTAGGGGATTTGGCTTCGCCAATTTCATCATCTGCTATCAGGGTTACGAGGGAGCACGGGTTCCTCGCAATTTCATCATTTGCTGTCAGTGGCACATTTAATCTTGGGAGTATGGATTCCTCGCAATTTGTAAAAAAATTGGCAAAGGTTCCTCGACATTTGATATGGTGGTCAAGGGTTCCTCGTGCGAGGAATTTTGTATGATTCGTCCGCAAATTTTCATTTGAGGGAATCCTTGACTGAGCGCGCTGTTATAGGTTCCTCGCCCAAGAGTTTGTATATTAGGGGTTCTTTGCTAGGTCTCCTTACCGAAGTTTGTGCATGTGGGGAGTTCCTCGTCTCAACCCTTTGAGACTATGGGTTCCTCGATCGCTGACACATTTGCGAGGGGACCTTTACCAGTACCTCTCATGAGGGAAATAGGTTCCTCGACCAACATATGTTTCCTCCTGCTTCTCCGATCACAAAGGGTCCCTCTTCTAAAGCTTCTCACTTGACGAGTATCTCGTCTGGAACTTTGACCCCAAGGGGTTACTCTCTTGTTGTCACGACCATAGGAGGTTCCCTGCGACCATCATTAGTCGAGGGTTCCTCGTCGCTGCCCATTTTTAGCGAGACACCGCTCAGTCTCTCGTGCGTGACTTCTTAGAACGGCTTCCTCATCGAGGCCATCGTCGACAGCTGGTAGGTATAGTAACTTGCGATTCACTTTGGATGCATGTGTCTCGACCTCATATTTCGTCGAGTGTTCCTCGTCTGGTGGAACTAGGTTTGGAGAAGAGGGTACCTCGCAGTTCTTTTCAGAGGGGTGTCTCAACTGTTGGAATTTTTCTTGGAGAGATGGGGGTATCGACCCCTAGTTCTTTATTTCAAGAGGAGGGGGTCTCTACGTCTTCGAACTCTACGAAAATAGGTGTCTCAACTGTCGAATTTTTTCTTGGAGAGAGGGAGGTCTCGAACCCTAGTTCTTTATTTCAAGAGGAGGGGGTCTCGACGTCTCCAGGTTCTACGGAAATAGGTGTCTCGACTGTTGGATTTTTTCTTAGAGAGAGGGGGGTCTCAACCCCTAGTTCTTTATTTTAAGAGGAGAGGGTCTCGATGTCTTTAGGTTCTACGAAAATGGTTGTCTCGACCCGTGGAGAAATGGTGATGCAGACTACCCATTTAACTAAGGGTCCCTCGCTGGCTGTCCCTGTATCTGTTCGTCCCTCGTCAGCAGCGACGTCGGCGGCTTGCGATTCCTCGTGTGTCATCCTCATAGATGGGGGTGTCTTGACTATTGACGATATTAATAGGGGCTCCTCGCATATTGATTTTTTTGCTTACTGGTGTCTCGAAATCTGCCAATAGGGGGCAAGCTGCCAGCTGTGATAAGGGTGTCTCGACACCCACTTATGTTGGTTCCTCGCACGTCTACTTCGTCTCTAAGGGTGTCTCGACATCTGTCAATGTTAGTAGTGGTTCCTCATGCTTTTCTCTAGGCATGGAGGGTTCCTCGCCAAATCAACTGTTGACGGCTGGGGGTGTCTCGACCTCATGCGTCGTCGACAGTTCCTCGACTGGTTGTGTTGTATTTAGGGAAATGAGCAATTTGCAATTTGAGTCAAGTGGGGGTGTCTTGACCTTTTGACCTCAAGAGGTTCCTCATCTGGACCTTTTTTGGCTGTGGGTTCCTCGACTGGATTTGTTGCAGCGATTGTGGGCCATATATCTAGGGGTTCCTCGCCAATCCTTGCTACCATGGGTTCCACACCAACACGCAGCGCTGAAAGGGGTTCCTCACACATTAAATCGTGGCCTTGGATTCTACGCCTGCCTCTTCAAACTTTAGGGGTTCCTTTCACACTAATTCCATGCCCAAAGGTTCTTCGCGAGCTGGTTTCAAATCTGGGAATAGGTCGCTAATTGTCTTCACATGTGAGGGTTCCTCACGAACTGAGTCCATACTTGACGGTTGCGGGTCATTATTTACAGAGGGTTCCTTGGCAATGGGTATATATATATTAGGGTGTCTCGCCGACCGTTGGCACTATGGGGGGTGCGCTGTCAGCCATGGGTTCCTCGCGACCCCCCTTTTTGGTGAGTTCCTCGCGACATAATTTCGCATTTAAGGGGTCCTCGCGAACCAAGTCTACACTTGATAGTTCCTCACATGTTGGTAGTTTGGTGCTTGGGGCGAGGACCCTTGAGGGTTCCTCGCCATTGGCTGAGACCGGGGGTCCCTCGCCAATGCTCAATACTACCAAGGGTTCCTCACAAGTCCAAGTGCGCTGTCAGCCATGGGTGTCTCGCGACCCTATTTTTTATTGGGCATACCTCGTTTGAGGGTTCCTCGCCAGGGACTTTTTCACTATGGGTTTCCTCGTCAATCACAACTTCTGCCCATGTTGGGGGTATTGAACATGGGTGGTTCCTAATCTGGGCCTTCTGCCACTGTGGGTTCCTCACTTGAATCAGTTTCGCTAGGGGTCCCTCGTTGGGAACCTAGATCACTGAGGGTTCCTCGCATGGGACTTCTTCTACCCTTATTTTCTTCTTTCCCCCTGAACTTGATAAATTTTGATGGGATATACCCTGTTGGGTATGACTTCTCATTTACTTCTTCTAGGTAAGGGTCTTGCAACCCTTCGTGTAGATAAGGACCCTCCCTCTGAGAGGAGGAGAGCAACTTCCTAACCTCATTAATAGTAACAACTTTGTAAGGTGATTCCTCCCAAATCATACCCTTGGCTACTGGTGAAGATGGCATCACAACTTTATCCGACGCTGCCCTTCGTGGCTGAGCTACTTCTATCGGGATCACCGCTGGAGCGACTGCCCCTCCATAGGGGTTGTTGCTGCTGTTACACAACCTTGACCCAAATTTGCCAAGTCTACTTTGTATTGTTTAAAAAAAACTCAAAAAACATGCTCATAAGGTTGATGCCTGTTGCCGGAGCCGCTGTCGGTGAACTGGTCTGCCCTCCCTGAGGAGCAGGTGCTCTAGCTTCGGTTACCACCACCTCTTCCTAGATAGTCTGGTCACTGTGAGCTCTATTACCAGATGGAGTGTCCCAAAAAAACTAGTTTCTTAGAAATGTGGAAACCTTCTTTGCCCATGGAAGTGAGGATAGCTCCCCAGCGGAGTCGCCAAATGTAGGAGGGTAGTGAGACTGGGGTCTATGAATAACTGGAAAGGGTGCGGCATGACCCACTCCAACGGACGCTGTCTGCAAGGTTCTCAATAAATTCTGGAGCAACTTCTAATGAGACCTTCTCCTTTTGGTAAAAATTGAGCTCAAGCTGGAACGCCCTCCCTGCAAGAAAATTAACTTCCACAAAAATAATAGTATTTTTCTCAAGAGGAGCTCCAGAGAATGATGGTTGTCAGTGGGGAGTGAAAGAACAAGGCAATAGCACTAGAGAGAGAGCAGGGAGAGAATACTAGGAAGCCTGGTGTGATTTCTGCAGAGTAACAGTGCTATTCAGTTTTTCTCTATATTTCATGACCTTGCCCAGGGGTCCTATTTATACTTGGGCACTAAGGCTGAGTTGGCACTTTTGGTGCCTAAACTTAGAGGGTTGGTAAGGGACAAACTCTGCAGTATACTATTTATCCCTGCCTACAGGTAGCTCTGCCTGTCCCCTCTGGCAGATGCGCCCTGATGCCAACCAAAGTTCAAAAGAAAATATGTCTTCTAATGGAGATAAAATATCTAATTTGCTAAATATCTTTTGAAACGGTAACTTTTGGTCCAAACATTGTAAACTTGAGGGAGGGTGTCGAGGACCACCTCCTCAAAAATCTATATAAGCTTGAGGGGGGTCTTGAGGACCCCCTTCTAAAATCATTTTTCTTGAGAGGGGTTTAGAGGACCCTCTCCTTTAAAATCACTTTATAAACAGTTCTTTTCTTGTGAGCAGACAACCCTTGGGTTGATCACTTCACTTGGGACTAAGTCTGAAGTGTGTGCAGTCTTGAGTCACTTCTGGGTCTTCCTACTAGTATGCTCTCAATCCTATAGTGCTAAGTAGTTGGGCTTGCCCAACATACCTTGTCCTTCATCCGCCAAGCCAAAACTCCCAAGAGATCACAACTGGCCTACTTAATCCCTGCTTGCTCAACTAGGAAACCTGTACGAGAAAATAAGTGTTAGTACTTCTGTTCTTTTTTGTGATGAGGGGTTGCTTATGGTAGGCACCCTGTCATCCTAAATTTTTCTGGGAGCTGAGAGGGGAAAGACCTTGTGTGTCCCTCTTCTCAAATGTCATTTCTGCGGGGACCCTTATATAGTCCCTCTCAACTTGGGCTTCTAAAGGGACCCTTGCGGTAACTCTTCTCAACTTGAGTTTCTGCCGGGACCCTTGCGGTGGTCCTTCTCAACATGGACTTCTGCGGTGACTCTTGTAGTGGATCTTCTCGACTTAAGTTTCTGTAGTGACCTTTACGGTGGCCCTTCTCAAATGTCATTTCTGCGATGACCCTTGCGGTGGCCCTTCTAAACTTGGACTTCTGCAGTGGCCCTTGCGGGGCACTTCTCAAATGTCATTTTTGCAATGACCCTTACGGTGGCCCTTCTCAACTTGGACCTCTGCAGTGACTCTTGCAGTGGCCCTTCTTAACTTGAGTTTCTACTGAGACCCTCGGGGTTCTTGCTCAATATGAGTTTTTGTCGGGACCCTGGGGTGGTTCCTACTCAATATGAGTTTTTACCGGGACCCTATGGTGGATCCTTATCAATATGAGTTTCTACCGGGACCCTGGGGGTTCCTGCTCAATATGAGTTTATGTCGGGACCCTGGGGGTTCCTTCTCAATATGAG
The DNA here is from genome assembly GCA_949130495.1 of Sambucus nigra. Classification (NCBI taxonomy): domain Eukaryota; kingdom Viridiplantae; phylum Streptophyta; class Magnoliopsida; order Dipsacales; family Adoxaceae; genus Sambucus; species Sambucus nigra. The sequence continues at coordinate 80,703,722 of OX422207.1, read as the reverse complement.
TTTCTGTCGGGACCCTGGGGGTTCCTGCTCAATATGAGTTTCTGTCGGGACCCTGGGTGGTTCCTTCTCAATATGAGTTTCTGTCGGGACATTGGGTGGTGCCTTCTTAATATGAGTTTCTCCCGGGACCCTGGGGGGTTCCTTCTCAATATGAGTTTCTGCCGAGACCCTGGGGGTTCCTGCTAAATATGAGTTTCTGCCAGGACATTGGGTGGTTCCTTCTTAATATGAGTTTATGTCGGGACCCTTGGGGGTTCCTTCTCAATATGAGTTTCTGCCGGGACCCTCGGGGTTCCTGCTCAATATGAGTTTCTGATGAGACACTGGGGTGGTTCCTTCTCAATATGTGTTTCAGCCGGGACCCTGGGGGTTCCTGCTTAATATGAGTTTCTGTCGAGACCCTGGGTGGTTCCTTCTCAATATGAGTTTCTGCCGGAACCCTGGGTGGGTTCCTTCTCAATATGAGTTTCTGGGGGTCCTGCTCAATATGAGTTTCTGCCGGGATCCTAGGTGGGTCCTGCTCAATATGAGTTTCTACCGGGACCCAGGGTGGGTTCCTTCTCAATATGAGTTTCTGTCGGGACCCTGGGTGGGTTCCTTCTCAATATGAGTTTCTGTCGGGACCCAGGGGGTCCTGCTCAATATGAGTATCTGCCAGGACCCTAGGTGAGTTCCTACTCAATATGAGTTTCTGCCGGGACCCTGGGTCAGTTCCTTCTCAATATGAGTTTCTGTCGGGACCCTGGGGGTGTCCTGCTCAATACCGGGACCCTAGGTGGGTTCCTGCTCAATATGAGTTTATGCCGGGACACTGGGTGGGTTCCTTCTCAATATTAGTTTCTGTCGGGACCCTGGGGGTTCTTCTCAATATGAGTTTCTGTCGGGACCCTAGGTGGGTTCCTCCTCAATATGAGTTTCTGTTGGGACCCTGGGTGGGTTCCTTCTCAATATTTCCAATAAAAAATATTTTTTTTTGTAGGTAGACACCCTATAAAAATGTAGGAAGGTAGTTAGACTGGGGTCTATGAATAACTGGAAAGGGTGAGGCATGAACCACTCCAATGGACGCTGTCTTCCAGGTTCTCAAGAACTTCCGGAGCAGCTTCTGATGAGACCTTCTCATTTTGGTAAAAATGGAGCTCAAGCTCGAACGCCCTCCCTTCAAGAAGATGAACTTCCACAAAAATAATAGTAATTTTCTCAAGAGGAGCTCCAGATAATGATAGCTGTCAGTGGGGAGTGAAAGAACAAGACACTTAGCACTAGAGAGAGAGAGCAGGGAGAGAATACTAGGAAGTCTGGTGTATTTTCTGCAGAGTAACAGCGCTATTAAATTTTCTCTATATTTCATGACCTTTCCCAGGGGTCCTATTTATACTTGGGCACTAAGGATGGGTTGGCACTTTTGGCGCCAAAACTTAGAGGGTTGGTGAGGGACAAAGTTTGCAGTGTACTATTTGTCCCTACCTGCAGGCAGCTCTACCTGTCCCCTCTAGCAGATGCCCCCTGGTGCCAACCAAAGTTCAATAGCAAATATGTCTTCTAATGGAGACATAATATCTAATTTTCTAAATATCTTTTCAAACGGTAACTTTTGGTACAAACTTTGTAAACTTGAGGGGGGGTCTCGAGGACCACCTCCTCTAAAATCTTTATAAGCTTGAGGGGGCTCTTGAGGACCCCCTTCTAAAATCATTTTTCTTGAGAGGGGTTTAAAGGACCCTCTCCTTTAAAATCATTTTATAAACAATTATTTTCTTGTGAGCAGCCACTCTTTTGGCTGATCACTTCACTTGTGACTAAGTGTGAAGTATGTGTAGTCTTGAGTGACTTCTGGGTCTTCCTACTAGTATTTTCTCAATCCTATAGTGCTAAGTGGTTGGGTTTGCCCAACATACCTTGTCCTTCATCCGCCAAGTTAAAACTCCCAAGATATCCCAACTGGCCTACTTGAGCCCTGCTTGCTCAACTAGGCAACCTGTACCAGAACATAAGTGTTAGTACTACTGTTCTTTTTCGTGATGAGGAGTTTCTTATGGTAGGCAGCCCGTCATCCTAAATTATTCTGGGAGCTGAGGGAGGAAGACCTTGTGTGTCCCTCTTCTCAAATGTCATTTCTGCGGGGACCCTTGCGGAGTCCCTCTCAACTTGGGCTTCTACAGGAACCCTTGTGGTAACTCTTCTCAACTTGAGTTTCTGTCGGTACCCTTGCGGTGGTCCTTCTCAACTTCGACTTTTGCGGTGACTCTTGCAGTGGATCTTCTTGACTTAAGTTTCTCCAGTGACCTTTGCGGTGGCCCTTCTCAAATGTCATTTCTGCGGTGACCCTTGTGGTGGCCCTTATGAACTTGGACTTCTGCAGTGGACCTTGCGGGGCACTTCTCAAATGTCATTTCTGCAGTGACCCTTGCGGCGTCCCTTCTCAACTTGGACCTCTGCAGTGACTCTTGCAGTGGCCCTTCTCAACTTGAGTTTCTGCCGAGACCCTGGGGGTTACTGCTCAATATGAATTTCTGCCGGCACCCTGGGGTAGTTCCTACTCAATATGAGTTTTTACCGGGACCCTAGGGTGGTTCCTTCTCAATATGAGTTTCTATCGGGACCATGGGGGTTCCTGCTCAATATGAGTTTATGTCGGGACCCTGGGGTGGTTCCTTCTCAATATGAGTTTCTGTCGGGACCCTGGGGGTTCCTGCTCAATATCAGTTTCTGTCGGGACCCTGGGTGGTTCCTTCTCAATATGAGTTTCTACCGAGACCCTGGGGGTTCCTGCTCAATATGAGTTTCTGTCGGGACCCTGGGGGTTCCTTCTCAATATGAGTTTCTTCCGGGACCCTGGGGGTTCCAGCTCAATATGAGTTTCTGCCGAGACACTGGGGTGGTTCCTTCTCAATATGAGTTTCAGCCGGGACCCTGGGGGCTCCTGCTTAATATGAGTTTTTGTCGGGACCCTGGGTGGTTCCTTCTAAATATGAGTTTCTGCTTTAACCCAGGGTGGGTTCCTTCTCAATATGAGTTTCTGCTGGGACCCTGGGGGGTCCTGCTCAATATGAGTTTCAGCCGTCACCCTTGGTGGGTTCCTTCTCAATATGAGTTTCTACGGGGACCCTGGGTGGGTTCCTTTTCATTATGAGTTTCTGCCGGGACCCTGGGTGGGTTTCTTCTCAATATGAGTTTCTGTCAGGACCCAGGGGGTCCTGCTCAATATGAGTATCTGTCGGGACCCTAGGTGGGTTCCTACGAAATATGAGTTTCTACCGGGACCATAGGTCGGTTCCTTCTCAATATGAGTTTCTACCAGGACCCTGGGGGGGTCCTGCTCAATATGAGTTTCTGCCGGGACCCTAGGTGGGTTCCTGCTCAATATGAGTTTATGATGGGACCCTGGGTGGGTTCCTTCTCAATATTAGTTTCTGCCCGGACCCTGGGGGTTCTTCTCAAAATGAGTTTCTGTCGGGACCCTAGGTGGGTTCCTCCTCAATATGAGTTTCTGTCGGGACCCTGGGTCGGTTCCTTCTCAATATTTCCAATAAAAAATATTTTAATTTTTTTTATAGGTAGACGCCCTACAAAAATGTAGGAGGGTAGTGAGACTGGTGTCTATGAATAACTGGAAAGGGTGAGGCGTGACCCACTCCAATGGATGTTGTCCGCAATGTTCTCAAGAACTTCTGGAGCAGCTTCTGATGAGACCTTCTACTTTTGGTAAAAATGGAGCTCAAGCTGGAACGCCCTCCCTGCAAGAAGATGAACTTCCACAAAAATAATAGTAATTTTCTCAAGAGGAGCTCCTGAGAATGATGGTTGTCAGTGGGGAGTGAAAGAGCATGGCACTTATCACTAGAGAGAGCAGGGAGAGAATACTAGGAAGTCTGGTGTGATTTCTGCAGAGTAATAGTGCTATTCAGTTTTTCTCTATATTTCATAACCTTGTCCATGGGTCCTATTTATATTTGGGCACTAAGGCTGGGTTGGCACTTTTGGCGCCAAAACTTAGAGGGTTGGTGAGGGACAAAGTTTGCAGTGTACTATTTGTCCCTACCTATAGGCAGCTCTGCCTGTCCCCTCTGGCAGATGCCCCCTGATGACAACCAAAGTTCAAAAGCAAATATGCCTTCTAATGGAGACAATATCTAATTTGCTAAATATCTTTTGAAACGGTAACTTTTGGTACAAACTTTGTAAACTTGAGGGGGGGTCTCGAGGACCACCTCCTCTAAAATCCTTATAAGCTTGAGGGGGGTCTTGAGGACCCCCTTTTAAAATCATTTTTCTTGAGAGGGGTTTAGAGGACCCTCTCCTTTAAAATCATTTTATAAATAGTTCTTTTCTTGTGAGCAGCTAGCCCTTTGGCTGCTCACTTCACTTGTGACTAAGTGTGAAGTGTGTGTAGTCTTGAGTGACTTATGGGTCTTCCTACTAGTATTCTCTCAATCATATAGTGCTAAGTGGTTGGGCTTGCCCAACATACCTTGTCCTTCATCCGCCAAGCCAAAACACCCTAGAGATCCCAACTGGCCTACTTGAGCCCTGCTTTCTCAACTAGACAACCTGTACAAGAAAATAAGTGTTAGTACTTCTGTTCTTTTTCGTGATGAGGGGTTGCTTTTGGTAGGCACCCCGTCGTCCTAATTTTTTCTGGGAGCTGAGGGGGGAATGACCTTATGGGTCCCTCTTCTCAAATGTCATTTCTGTGGGGGCCCTTGCGGAGTTCCTATCAACTTGGGCTTCTACAGGGACCCTTGCGGTGACTCTTCTCAACTTGAGTTTTTGCCGGGACCCTTGCGGTGGTCCTTCTGAACTTGGACTTCTGCAGTGGCTCTTCTTCACTTATGTTTCTGCAGTGACCCTTGCGGTGGTCCTTCTCAAATGTCATTTCTGCAGTGACCCTTGTGGTGGCCCTTCTGAACTTGGACTTCTGCAGTGGCCCTTGCGGGGCACTTCTCAAATGTCATTTCTGCAGTGACCCTTGTGATGGCCCCTCTCAACTTGGACCTCTGCAGTGACTCTGCAGTGACCCTTCTCGAGTGGAGTTTCTGCCGAGACCCTGGGGGGTTCCTGCTCAATATGAGTTTCTGACGGAACCCTGGGGTGGTTCCTGCTTAATATGAGTTTTTTCCGGGACCCTAGGGTGGTTCCTTCTCAATATGAGTTTCTACCGGGACCCTGGGGGTTCCTGCTCAATATGAGTTTATGTCGGGACCCTGGGGTGGTTCTTTCTCAATATGAGTTTATGTCGGGACCCTGGGGGCTCCTTCTCAATATGTGTTTCTGACGGGACCCTGGGTGGTTCCTTCTCAATATGAGTTTTTGCCGAGACCCTGGGGGGTTCCTACTCAATATGAGTTTCTACCAGGACCCTGGGTTGTTCCTTCTTAATATGAGTTTCTGCCGGGACCTGGGGGTTCCTGCTCAATATGAGTTTCTGTCGGGACCCTGGGGGTTCCTGCTCAATATGAGTTTCTGCCGTGACCCTGGGGGTTCCTGCTCAATATGAGTTTCTGCCGTGACCCTGGGGTGGTTCCTTCTCAATATGAGTTTCATCAGGGACCCTGGGGGTTCCGGCTTAATATGAGTTTCTATCGGGACCCTGGGTTGTTCCTTCTCAATATAAGTTTCTTTCGGGACCCTGGGTGGGTTCCTTCTCAATATGAGTTTCTGCTGGGACCCTTGGGGTCCTACTCAATATGAGTTTCTGTCGGGACCCTAGGTGTGTTCCTGCTCAATATGAGTTTCTTTCGGGACCTTGGGTGGGTTCCTTCTCAATATGAGTTTCTGTCGGGACCCTGGGGGGTCCTGCTCAATATGAGTTTCTGCCGGGACCCTAAGTGAGTTTCTACTCAATATGAGTTTCTGCGGGGACCCTGGGTCGGTTCCTTCTCAATATGAGTTTCTTCCGGGACCCTGGGGGTCCTGCTCAATATGAGTTTCTGTCGGGACCCTAGGTGGGTTCCTACTCAATATGAGTTTATGCCGGGACCTTGGGTGGGTTCCTTCTCAATATTAGTTTCTTCCGGGACCCTGGGGGGTCCTTCTCAATATGTGTTTCTGTCGGGACCCTAGGTGGGTTCCTTCTCAATATTTCCAATAAAAAATATTTTTATTTTTTTTGTAGGTAGACACCCTACAAAAATGTAGGAGGGTAGTGAGACTGGGGTCTATGAATAACTGGAAAGGGTGAGGCGTGAGCCACTCCAATGGACGTTGTCTACAATGTTTTCAAGAACTTCTGGAGCATCTTCTGATGAGACCTTCTCCTTTTGGTAAAAATGGAGCTCAAGTTGGAACCCCCTCCCTGCAAGAAGATGAACTTCCCAAAAAATAATAGTAATTTTCTCAAGAGGAGCTCCTGAGAATGATGGCTGTAAGTGGGGAGTGAAAGAACAAGGCACTTAGCACTAGAGAGAGAGCAATGAGAGAATACTAAGAATTCTGGTGTGATTTCTACAGAGTAACAGTGCTATTCAGTTTTTCTCTATATTTCATGACCTTGCCCAGGGTCGTATTTATACTTGGGCACTAAGGCTGGGTTGGCACTTTTGGTGCCAAAACTTAGAGGGTTGGTGAGGGACAAAGTCTGCGGTGTACTATTTATCCCTACCTGTAGGTAGCTCTGCTTGTCCCCTCTGGCAGATGCCCCTGGTGCCAACCAAAGTTCAAAAGAAAATTTTTCTTCTAATGGAGACAAAATATCTGATTTGCTAAATATCTTTTGAAACGGTAACTTTTGGTACAAACTTTGTAAACTTGAGGGGGGGTCTCGAGGACCACCTCCTCTAAAATCTTTATAAGCTTAAGGGGGGGTCTTGAGGACCCCCTTATAAAATCATTTTTCTTGAGAGGGGTTTAGAGGAACCTCTCCTTTAAAATCATTTTATAAACAGTTATTTTCTTGTGAGCAGCCAGCCCTTTGGCTGCTCACTTCACTTATGACAAGTGTGTGTAGTCTTGAGTGACTTATGAGTCTTTCTACTAGTATTCACTCAATCCTATAGTGCTAAGTGGTTGGGCTTGCCCAACATACCTTGTCCTTCATCCGCCAAGCCAAAACACCCTAGAGATCCCAACTGGCCTACTTGAGCCCTGCTTTCTCAACTTGGCAACCTGTACAAGAAAATAAGTATTGGTACTTCTGTTCTTTGCTTTTGGTAGGAACCCCGTCGTCCTAAATTTTTCTGGGAGCTGAGGGGGGAATGACCTTATGGGTCTCTCTTCTCAAATGTCATTTCTGCGGGGACCCTTGCGGAGTCCCTCTCAACTTGGGTTTCTACAGGGACCCTTGCGGTGACTCTTCTCAACTTGAGTTTCTGTCGGGATCCTTGCGGTGGTCCTTCTCAACTTGGACTTCTTCGGTGACTCTTGCAGTGGCTCTTCTTGACTTATGTGTCTGCAGTGACCCTTGTGGTGGTCCTTCTCATATGTCATTTCTGCGGTGACCCTTGTGGTGGCCCTTATGAACTTGGACTTCTGCAGTGGCCCTTGCGGGGAACTTCTCAAATGTCATTTCTGCAGTGACCCTTGCGGTGGTCCTTCTCAACTTGGACCTCTGCAGTGACTCTGCAGTGTCCCTTCTCGACTGGACTTTCTGTCGAGACCCTGGGGTGTTCCTGCTCAATATGAGTTTCTTTCGGGACCCTGGGGTTGTTCCTGCTCAATATGAGTTTTTTCCGGGACCCTAGGGTGGTTCCTTCTCAATATGAGTTTCTACTAGGACCCTGGGGATTCCCGCTCAATATGAGTTTATGTCGGGACCCTGGGGTGGTTCCTTCTCAATATGAGTTTATGTCGGGACCCTAGGGGCTCCTTCTCAATATGAGTTTCTGACGGGACCCTGGGTGGTTCCTTCTCAATATGAGTTTCTACCGAGACCCTGGGGGTTTCCTCCTCAATATGAGTTTCTTCCGGGACCCTGGGTTGTTCCTTCTTAATATGAGTGTCTGGCAGGACCCTGGGGGGGGTTCCTGCTCAATCTGAGTTTCTGCCGAGACCCTGGGGTGGTTCCTTCTCAATATGAGTTTCTGCCGGGACCCTGGGGGTTCCTGCTTAATATGAGTTTCTTCCGGGACCCTCGATGGTTCCTTCTCAATATGAGTGTCTGCCGGGACCCTGGGTGGGTTCCGTCTCAATATGAGTTTTTGCCAGGACCCTAGGTTGGTTCCTTCTCAATATGAATTTCTGCCGGGACCCTGGGTGGGTTCCTTCTCAATATGAGTTTCTGCCTAGACCATGGGGGGTTCCTGCTCAATATGAGTTTCTGCCGGGACCCTGGGTTGGTTCCTTCTCAATATGAGTTTCTGCCGGGGCCCTGGGTGGGTTCCTTCTCAATATGCGTTTCTGCCTGGACCATTGGGGGGGGGGGGTCCTGCTCAATATGATTTTCTATCAAGACCGTAAGTGGGTTCCTGCTCAATATGAGTTTCTGCTGGGACCCTGGGTCGGTTCCTTCTCAATATGAGTTTCTGCCGGGACCCTGGGGGGTCCTGCTCAATATGAGCTGAGCTTTTATCGGGACCCTAGGTGGGTTCCTGCTCAATATGAGTTTATGCCGGACCCTGGGTGGGTTCCTTCTCAATATGAGTTTCTGTCGGGACCATGGGGGGTCCTGCTCAATATGAGTTTCTGCCGGGACCCTAGGTGGGTTCCTGCTCAATATGAGTTTCTTCCGGGATCCTGGGTGGGTTCCTGCTCAATATGAGTTTCTGCCGAGACCCTTGGTGGGTTCCTTCTCAATATGAGTTTCTGCCGGGACCTTGGGGGTCCTGCTCAATATGAGTTTCTGCCGGGACCCTAGATGGGTTCCTGCTCAATATGAGTTTCTGCCGGGACCCTGGGTCGGTTCCTTCTCAATATGAGTTTCTGCCGGGACCCTATATGGGTCCTGCTCAATATGAGTTTCTGTCGGGACCCTAGGTGGGTTCCTGCTCAATATGAGTTTATGTCGGGACCCTGGGTGGGTTCCTTCTCAATATGAGTTTCTGCCGGGACCCTGGGGGGTTCTGCTCAATATGAGTTTCTGCCGGGACCCTAGTTGGGTTCCTGCTCAATATGAGTTTCTGCAGGGACCCTGGGTGGGTTCCTTCTCAATATTTCCAATAAAAAAATATTTTTATTTTTTTTGTTGATAGACACCCTTCTACAAGATTGATCAGTTCTAAAATTAAATAATGCAGGAGTCTAAACAAAAAAGTAACATTTAGGGCATGCAAGAAAAGAAATGAACTGAAATCAAACTGAATATTAATAATGAAAGATATTTTAGAACTCTGATAACCTCCACATAAGTCAAAATCTATCAAACCGATATAACAAACAACAATCAATATAAAATGTACGAATACAAATATGTACCCCTCAACTACTATAGTGGAAAATAAATGAATTGATAGAATTGGCATGCAGGCGAGTGACATATACATCCTAATGTAGATCTGTAAGGCTGAGTGACAATAACACTATCGATCAAGGTTACGAAACGGGTGGCCTCGATCCTGAAACGTTAAATCCACAACGTTAACAATAATGTTAAAGAGAGTAGAAGTATAACGAAAGTTGTAATAAATCATAACTATGCATTTGTCTCTAGTATTTTAACATCTTTTAGATTTACCCCACCCAACCATACTAATATCACACGCATCTAAGTTTCAAAATACTAAGTGACCCCATGATTAAATTTTAATCTACACATATGAAATAACAATTGAATTTGAGATAACATTTCACTAATAAAAGTCAAGTGTTATAATGAAATTAAGATAACCTTAAAGTCTAAGGATCACATAAGTAAGACAAGCTACGAAGGCCTATCTCTAATTCCTTCAGGGATCACTCGCGTGTACTAAAAATAGTCGTAGATCGTCCCAAACCTACAACCTCATCAAGGTAAGGGAAAATAACTATGTATACCTATCAATCATATAGTCTATCATACCCAAGTCTATATGTTCCCCCTTTAATAGAATCCCCCCTTACTACGTTCGCCACGAGTATTCATGCAAGGTATGCATTATATAAAGAACACAACAAATAATATTCATTTCAATTACAGAATTCAAGTCTCAATTTGATTTATTCACTTTAATTTAATTTAAAAGTAAATAAGAAGTCCATCTGTTGGTGTAAATTCTCAACACAATAAATTTGTAATGCTGAATAAAAACAGAAATAGGTAAGGGATAAAAAAGAACAGTGTATATATGTGGTTCGGTCAGATTCGACCTACATCCACGGGTGAAGGGGGAGCCTTTATTTTTAACAATTGAATATTTTAGTACACAATTGTAGAGTCATCTCTCTCCTCTCACTACCACTATGTGAGGCTTTATATACACGTCATATTATAACGTTCTCCCTTTTTTTAGTATGCATATTTGATATATTCAAATTTAGCGTGACACATGTTAGGATTCTTCGAGATATTTTCATGTAACAACAGGGGTCCGGCTAGCATTTAGGAATATATACTTTGATAAAGTCTTCAAAGATTAAAATACATTGTAACTGTCAAGGATGAGTCTTCGGATGATTATGAAGGAACATGCGTCGAAGAATACCTATCCATCGGTTGTTGATGGTATGTTGACGAAGTCCTCGCAGTCTCTAACTTAGTGGATCAATCGAGGTAGGCCATTTATTTCGGGGTCAGGGTCCTTTGGCTATGTGAGAGATCAGAAATCAGTACTCTTATGCTAGTTATCTTTTCTTAGCAGTTCAGTGGGAAATAATTATTGTCTATCCATCGTTGTTCAAAAATCCCCCTCATCACCATCCATTATCTTAAATAAGATTCATCCAATTCATATTGTTGAATGAAAATGTTATTTATCCCTAATTAATTAAATTAGTTTAATTATTTTTAATGTTTATTTTAATTTAATGTAATATATTGATTTTGATGATTCCAAACACATTTTTATCAAATAATTATACAGTAAGTTTTAAATTACACTATTGTGTTCTAATTGTATATTATTATTATGCATATGAAAAAATGTAGTATTATCTTATATTATACAAACTTTTCTTTTGGCATTTTGTTCTAAACTTTTTGCCAAGATCCTTAGTTATAAAGATTTTTTATCCACCCGTTGGAGAAAAGTTCTATAAAGTTTTTACACACTTTATATAGTTACATTTGTTTTTTTTTTTTTTGGGGGGGGGGGGGGGGGGGACTCCTATTAACAATATGTCATATCCTTACTTGAGCTTCTATAGGTTGTCAATGTTTTTCTTTAAGAAAATATATTATGTACACATTTTCAAGTTATATCATTTCAACTCATTGAGTCTATAACTCTATTTACTTTTACACATAATCTGTTTTCGTGAGTTGTAGTATTCGGCAGGTAAGAGAGACCATGTCATTCCTTTTGAGATGTTAAAAATCATTATAAGGCGTGTCCCTTTACAGTCATTGGAACCTTGCTTCACATGTGGTACTCACGTATCTGTTGATTTGGCAGAGCCTCGAGCGACGTGTACAAACTTTGGTCAGCTTCTAATATATTTATTATATTAAATAATATTTGTGTTGTATATTTCCTTGGACTGTCTTTGAGCCACGCGTTGATATAACTAAAGTTGTGTTGAGTTCGTTTTGGCCTTGGGCCGCGCGCTAGTCTTATCAGCATAGACAATCATGTTTTGTAAACGTTGTCATCTTTTGAATGCTTTAAGTTGGTAAAAGATTTTAATTTACATCTTTTGTTTTAGCTTGAATAGTTGGTGTATAGTAAACCGTACAGCAGGCCTTGATCCATGCGTGTACCTTCTATCAATATATATATATATATATATATATATATATATATATATATATATATATTATGTGTCTTTCTTATTTGATAACTAATGTGTTAGCTTTGGGCCACACGTTTTACAATATATGCTTTCGGCAAGTTATAAGAATTATTTATTTTTATCAACTGCTATGAAAATTACATAAGTGTGTCCGGATATATTTTTTAAACCATGGTTTGTCAGCTACTTTTATAAGAGTTTATTAACTGTTGTTTCCATTCTTCTTTTAGGCCCACGACTTACTCACATATTAACCGCCTAAATGAAAAAGTTTTTTTTAACTCTCATTCATAGTGACTTCTTTTGAATTAAACATTTATCAGCTTTGGACAAATACCTACGCTAACATGTCTGAGAACTTGCTATCAGTTGCTATCAGTTACCTAGGTTATGCATGTACTTTTTATGCAATGTTTTTTTTTTTTTGGTGACAACAGGAATAAAACTAACAGAAGCAAACAAGCAGTTCCAGCTGGGACTTATACAAAATAGAACCCCTCCTCCTCCATTTCCTCGTCCACCATCTTAAGGAATTCTTCCGGCTCTTGACTATATTCTTTGTAAAGGTCCTCCGACTTTCTCCCGATCTTAACCATGATATCCGCCATGAAGTTGCTCGCTCTTGGGATATGGACTATGTTGATTTTTAGCTCTTTCACAAGCTCCTTGCAGTCCTCTATGGTATTCGCCAAAGGATGATTTTGGATGTTATCATGCTTGATGAGATTGATGGCTTCAAGACAGTCGTTTTTTAGGCAGGCGTTCATCCACTTTTTTCTGAGTGCGAGGTTTAGGCCATGAAAAATTCCTTCTAGTTCTGCACGTAGAGGGCTAGCAGAACCCTGCATTCTTCCGGTAAAGCCCATGATCCATTCTCCATCTTGATTTCTAACCACTCCCCCAAAGGATCCCATACCACTTCCATGATCAAATCCACCGTCAGTGTGGATGATGGTCCTTCCTGCAAAAAGGCACGGTTCACGAATTAATAAGTTATTTTCTCCCCCATTAACCTTTGCTCGCTTGTTGTTTTGAGCTTCAAAATCAAAATTTGTGTAAATCATAACCAAGCGGGCAACTGTTGATGGGGTCTCCACAATGTTATTAAAAACTAAATTGTTTCTGGATTTCCAAATATGCCATAGGGTAAAAATAAAGCAATTGTACCTTTCTTTCCTCAAATCGCCCCAAATGTTTAAAGCTATCCACTCATTATGCAATGTTTATAAATCATCAGTGTACAAAGGCAAAACTCAATTGCATTCATTAGTGATATTTTCTCTTACACAGTGGTTATTTCTATTGTTCGTGGACTAACATTTTGCAAATTCAAATATACACAAATGAGGATGCTAAGAGACATATTTTCAGATGTCCATTCTCACATCTCAACATCTATACTTTTTCTTGAGAAGTAAAAATGAAGATTTGGAAGATCATTTCTCATCTACATCATCTCTAGAAATCATGAGCATTTAATGCTCATAATGGTTGTATCTAACAGCTAGTTTTTGAAGACATATTAAAGACTTGAAGTGCTGCATTGAAGACACACATGAATGAGAATATGAGTAAAAATGAAGATTTTGAATACAGATTACAAATTGTATTTTAAGGAGTTTCATTATTGTACCTTGTACTATAAAAATTCAGATTTGTTGTGAAGTTTTGTTGAAGCTTTGATTTGTACCGGTGATTGGTTCCTACCCGCAAGTGGGCCACGGGGTTTGAAGCTCGGAGTTAGCTTGCAAACAGTTGTACGCGGTGGTTTGATCCTACTCGCAAGTGGATCAGGTTTAGTGAAGCGTAAAGGAGATGGGGGCTCTAGGCACGTGGACGTAGGTCGGGATTCGGCCGAACCACGTTAAATTTCGGTGTCATTTATTTCCCGCACTTTAATTTGTTTATTTGCACATGCTTGCTTGAGTTAATATTTTTCAGCACACTATTTTGCAAATAAATTAATTTCAAAATTTGACTAAATTAATTTTAAGGTAAAAATAATTATTTTTGAAATAAATAATTAATTTCATAATATTAATTTTTATTAAATACGAAAATTATTTTAATATTCATAGAGTGTTAAAATCTGCATTTCTAGTTATTTAAATTAGTTGGTTGCATTTATATGATATTGTTGGATCTATTCTTTAAAGTTTTATTAATTTGACAATTGTCAAAGTGTTGTAAATTAAATATTTTCTAAAATTTTAATTTGACTAAGAGTTTGCAAAATCTCAATTCACCCCCCCCCCCCCCCCCCTCTTGAGGATAATCTGGGCAACAATTGATATCAAAGCTAGTGCTCTTCTTATTTTTATATTTAACAATCTTAGAGTTAAAGATCATGGCATATGTTACAACATCCCTTGGTGAAGGCCAATCCATTTTTAAACCTCCTCTATTTTCTAGAAAGGATTATAGTTATTGGAAAAATAGAATAAAATATTTTATTCAATCACATGATTATGCAGTTTGGAGAGTTATTATGAATGGTCCCTTTATTCCTATTAACATGGAAAATAATTCTTCTATCCCTAAAGAAGAAAATGAATGGAATGAAGTTGATATTAAGAAAATTCAAATAAATGCTAAAGCTATGGATATTTTGCATTGTGCACTTGATGTAAATGAGTTTAATAGAATTTATTATTGTGAATCTGCTAAAGAAATTTGGGATAGACTAGAAGTCACATATGCAGGAACAAGTCAAGTTAAAGAAGATAAAATTAGCATGCTTGTTCATAGTTACGAGTTATTTAAGATGAAATCTGATGAATCTATTTCTGATATGTTCACTAGGTTTACAAATATTATTAATGGTCTTAAATCTCTTGGAAAAATAAATACTAACAATGAGTTGGTGAGCAAAATTCTCAAGTCATTACTGGCAAATTGGATGACCAAAAAGTTAGCTATCAAAGAAGCAATTAGAGAAAGACCTATCTCTCTTGATGAGCCTTTGGGTTCTCTAATCACTCATGAGATGGAACTCAAGGAATTTGTTGAAGAAGAGAAACCTAATCAATTAAAATTATTGCTCTCAAATCTTCAAGTAAAAATGTGGAAAGTGAAGATGATGATGATATTTCCTTGTTGGCTAAAGACTTCAAAAAAATATCTTGTTTCCAAAAAGAAAGCCAAGGAAAGAAGAAGGAAAAATTCTTCAAAAGAATTCAATGATGATAATGATTCCAAATCTGAACCGAGATGTTATCATTGCGATGAAGTTGGACATATTAAGCCTAATTGTCTAAAGTATAAGAAAAGGAATAAGGCATTGAAGGCCAAAACATGGAGTTACTCCGACACTAGTTCTTCCGATGATGATTCAAACGAAAATGAAGTTGCTCATCTTTGTTTCATGGCTATGAAAAATGGGGTACATTCTAACCCTAACTCTAGTGACAGTGAGAATGATGACGTTGATGATTATGAAGCTTTACAAAATGTTTTGATGAATTATGTGAAAGTTTTGAAGAACTTAAAAATAAATATATTAACCTTAAAAAGTCGCATTCATTACTTCATCTAAACATGATTCTATGTCAAATGATTTTGATGATTTGAAATTGGAAAATGAATCTTTGAAAAATGAAATTAAATCTTTGAAAAAGGAAAAATCTGTTATTGTCAGTACTACTTTTTAAATTAAAAATAGTGAATTAAAAAGGTAGATTGATTATTTAAAGAAATATTTGGATACTTTTACAAAAGGAAATGAATAGTTTCATAAAATTATTGAAAATCAAAGAATTCTATTTAATAATAATGGTATAAAATATGATGAAGGAAATGAGAAAAAGACTTATTCCAATTTATTGAAAAATGATGCCTCATCTAGTCATACTAACTATTTATGCACTTATTGGGGTAGACACATATTTTTCAGATTTGTGTCCATATAAATTTAGAAAAAGGAAATTATCTTGGATTCCTAAAGGAACCAAGATGTATACTAACCCCTATGGACCTAACACATTTTGGGTACCAAAAGAGAAAATTTTCAAAGTTGTGTAGGTTGCATTTTGAGGTGGAATGTGGATTTTCAAGGCATATGATTTGGTCTCATTACAAATTTAAAGTATCGTTGCCTAATGTTGGAAATGCCACACTTGGAGAAGTTTCATGAATATATCTTTGGTATTGGTAAGATGGTAAGGAACACCATTCTTGAATTTAGTATCATATAATTTATTTATGATCTATTTTATGATATATTTCCATATATGGAATATTTGTTATATCATATGAGCTTGTTGATTGATTCTTTAGTCTTCACATGTAAAGTATTTCATTAATTATTTTTGATGATTTTATGTTGTATGACACATTTGATTTTGATGATAAATTTTTTTTTTGAAAGATTTTTTTTGTGATTACATCTGGATATATTTTTGTCGATAATATTGGATCAATTCATGATTTTATTGAATATTAATTTGAAATAAAAATGTCACTTTAAAATTTGCAAGTCAGATGTGCTACATGTTGATATTGTGATATCCTTTTATTGATTTTTGATTATATGAACACATTAATCTTTATGAGTTAATTTTAGGCTACTTGTTTAGCGTCCTTATTTAAATATTTGTGACATTCTTGAAAAAAATTATTTTTGAAAGAAAATACTCTTATGATAATTTGTGTTATGTATGAATCGAAAAATCTTATAATTAATTGAAATTGTTATGACTTGTGAAATTTTTTAGATTTGTTGAAAATGATCTTATAGAAATAAATGCTAAAAATATTTAATCTCATGAAAAGATGCACTTTAATTTCTATTTGCATATATGCCTCCATTGGTATCTTTTAGGGGGAGATAAATGTTTATTGAATATGATTATAATTTTTAAGGTATTGATAATCCCGAGAATTTTTGGTGGCTCGTATCTCGAAAATGAAAAATTTATGAACTGCGCGATAAAATTTTATGCCTTTATATACCTCTACCTTCTAGCCCATTTGTGCACTTCACATTTTCTCTCGTATCTATCTTTTAAGATGTCAAACAGTTTTTATGTTGTGTGGGTTGGAAAATTTCCCGAAATTTATATTACTTGGGTAGATTGTGAATCCTAAATAAAAGGAGTTAACGGCTCTCAATATAAAAAAAATATGTTTCATTTGATGCCGCAATGCATGATATTCGCTATTCTCCGTCACATGCCCCTTGGGTGAAACCTCCTTCATGGCCATTTGTTATACCTCCAAATATGTCGTCATATGCTCCTTTTCCTTCTAATGAAAATGTTGCTTGCTCATCCTCTCAAAACATGGCTGAAAATTCTATTGAAGTTTTTGTAGAAGAAAAAGGCAAGAAAATAACGATTTAGGGAAACTCTAATGACGTGTGTCATTTTGTTAACAACCTTAAGTTATAAATCTTTTATGAAAATGTTGTTACTCTTCAATTTGATGACATTTGCATTATTTTATGTTACTCTAGTATATCTTATGAATAAAATACATGCTGTGTGATAATATTATGATGAAGATGAGCTTATTGAAAATTTCAAGATATTCACATATGTCTCTTGCAATTTATGGTTGAATCCCTTCCATGAATTGTTTTTTATAGGGGGAGATTTGTTTTTACCCATTGACACTTGATTCATATGAAAAATCTTTTTGATTATGTCAAAAGGGGGACAAGTATTCAACATTTCACTAATTGTGCTTAATTTAATCATTCTTGGATTAGTGTGAGTCATGATTTGTCATCATCAAAATGGGGGAGATTGTGGAACGAAAATGTTATTTATCCCTAATTAATTAAATTAGTTTAATTGTTATTAATGTATATTTTAATTTAATGTAATATATTGATTTTGATGATTCCAAACATATTTTTATCAAATAATTATACAGTAAGTTTTAAATTATACTATTGTGTTCTAATTGTATATTATTATTATGCATATGAAAAAATGTAGTATTATCTTATATTATACAAACTTTTCTTTTGACATTTTGTTATAAACTTTTTGCTAAGATCCTTAGTTATAAAGATTTTTTATCCACCCCGTTGGAGAAAAGTTCTATAAAGTTTTTACACACTTTATATAGTTACATTTGTTTTTTGTTTTTGTTTTTTTTTTTGGGGGGGGGGGGGGGGGGGGGGGGGGGGCTCCTATTAACAATATTTCATATCCTTACTTGAGCTTCTATAGGTTGTCAATGTTTTTCTTTAAGAACAAATATTATGTACACATTTTCAAGTTATATCATTTCAACTCATTGAGTCTATAACTCTATTTACTTTTACACATAATCTGTTTTCGTGAGTTGTAGTATTCAGCAGATAAGAGAGACCATGTCATTCCTTTTGAGATGTTAAAAGTAATTATAAGGCGTGTCCCTTTACAGTCATTGGAACCTTTCTTCACATATGGGACTCACGTGTCTGCTGATTTAGCAGAGCCTCGAGCGACGTGTACAAACTTTGGTCAGCTTCTAATATATTTATTATATTAAATAATATTTGTGTTGTTCTGTCAAAACTTCTAACTGACACAAGCTATATTTCCTTGGACTGTCTTTGAGCCACGCGTTGATATAACTAAAGTTGTGTTGAGTTCTTATTGGGCCTCGCGCTAGTCTTATCAGCATAAAAAGTCATGTTTTGTAAACATTTTTTTTTGTAGAAAGGGAAATATATTAATTAATCAACCAAGATACAGTGATAGTACAAGATGTTAACACGGCATATAACCAACTCATAAATCCTAACAAAAGCTCCACATAGAGGAGAAAAGTACATATTAATTGGAGCCGGAGTCTTCGAACTGGGTCTTGTTCTTTTCTTCATCAATAATCTCTCTAAGCTGATCTGGAGGATCCATCAGGGTGTAGAAGTCTTCCGCACGAGACTTCGCATATTTTGCAAGCCAGTCAGCACACCTATTTGCCTCTCTCGGGATGAATTTCACCTCAATGTCCAGGTCAGTCTTCATATCTTTGCAGTCGAGGATAATGGCCGAAAGTGGGTGATTAGTCCACTCCCCCTCATTTATCATGTCCACATCCGTCTTGCAATCTAATTCGAGGATGATGTCTTTCCACCCCCTATCCCTTGCCGTGAGTAAACCGTAGAAAATTCCTTTGAATTCCCGCAAAGAGGATGAGCCCCAATGATTTTGCCAAAAAAGCCAGAGATGCACTCACCCCTCCAGTCACGCACGATGCCTCCAAATGAACCCACTCTGATGCTATCATCCCACCCCCATCCGTGTTTATCTTCAGTCTACCTGCACAAGGACGAGACCACAAAATTAGTATAAAAGAAGTAGTAGGCGCTCTATGTCTGTCAGGTTTAGTGTATGCACTAATAACCTCATGTGCATAGTTTACACTAAACTTGGCAATCACAGACGGCGGGGAAGAAACACCCTCAAAGATTCGACGATTCCTAGCTTTCCACAGATGCCAGATTATGGAGATAAAGACAGTACCATGTTTATTATTCAACGCATTAATAATGACCCATTCACCAAAGCTCTCCGTGCCCTCACTAATAGGTTTGATCCTATAATCCAGGAGCTCCCAACTTTTCCTGGCCATGGAGCAATAAAAAAAACATGCTCCATGTCCTCTATCCTGCCACATGTGAGACAATCAGGATATTCAGTCATGTTCCTAATCATTCGGTGCTGGTTAGTGAGTAGTTTCCCATGAAGAATGGTCCGTAGGAAAGTTTTTAATTTTGGGGGGATTTGTTTTTTCCAGATAAGATTCCACTCATTATGCCCCGGGATGTTAAGATCTCTTCCCATCAACTGCTCATAACATGATCTTATGGAGAACTTTCCCTTTGTGTTGGGGGTCCATATAGGTTTGTCATTTTGAATGTTGATCCTAGGTAGGTCCGTATTGACGATGGCACTCGTATCAGAAGGATGTATCAAGTGGTGTATAACATTTTGATCCCAGCGTCCCTGCTGGTCAATCAGGGTCTTAACTTTCATATCTTCACTATTAGTGACCCCATGGTTTGGTTTTACGGGGTTAACCCCGCACCACCAATCATCAAAAAGGTTGACAGTGTTCCCGTTGCCAATGTTCCACTTGATATTTTTGTTAAGAATAGCCTTGTTTTTAAAGATTCCCCTCCAGATATGGGAAGCCTTGTCCTTCTTTGGCCATGTTCTAGGGTTAGGGTTATTGGCATATTTCTTTCTTATGACATTGACCCACAGGGTATTCTCCTCATTGATGATTTTCCATCCAAGTTTGGCCATAGTGGCCTTGTCGTTCAACACGGCTTTCCTAATTCCCAACCCACCTTGCCTTTTCGGACAACAGACAATGTCCCATTTCACAAGGTGGGACTTCTTCGTGGTGCCATGATCTCCCCAGAGGAAGTTCCGATTTATCTTATCAATCTCCTCGCAAACACTGATCGGGAAAGGGATGGTTTGCATATTGTAACTAGGTAAGGCAGAGGTGGTGGCTTGGATAAGCGTGGCTCTTCCGGCTAAGGAGAGAAGATTGGTCTTCCACCCCACGAGTTTTCTCTTCATCTTATCTAGGATATCATTGAAGTTATTTTAACTCACACTCTCCGTAATAAGGGGAGTTCCCAGGTATCTCCCGAGATCACTTGTGAGACTCATGCCGCAAATGTGCGCAAGATCGAGAGCTTCTCTCTTAGGGATGTTTGGGGAGACAAATAATTTGGATTTTGCAAAATTTATGGTTTGTCCGAATAGTAGGCAAAAATCTTTCAGCGACTCCATAACTGCGTAATAAGCAGAACTGGAGGCCTCGGTGAAGAGTATCAAGTCATCCACGAAGAATAAGTGGGAGATAATAGGGCCCCCAGGAGAGGCACGAAGACCCTTCTATTTTGATCATCTAGTCAATACTAGTTGGCACCCTTTTTATAATATTGACATTAATATTAATCTTGTTACTAAAAATGCTATGATATGGAATAAACATATTTATGGCAACATTTTTCAAAGAAAAAAGAGGCTCTTCAATAGAATCAAAGGAATTCAAATGGCACAACAACAGAAATTTTCAGATAGCTTGGACTGTCTCGAATATAATCTTAGGCAGGACTACAATAATATATTGTGTGAGGAGGAAATTTTTTGGAAACAAAAGTCGAGAGTCCAATGGCTTGTGGAAGGGGACAAGAACACAAAAAATTTTCACACGTCCACCATTATTAGGAGGAGAAGAAATAAAATTGACAGATTGAACTTTGAGGGAGAATGGTCCGACGATAGGGAATTAATAGGAAAACACATTTTGGACTACTTTGTGAACCTTTTCTCGGAGCCTAAACAAAGTAATATTGATAGTTACTTTGACCCCTCCCTTCTACCTAAAATAAATCACGAAGATAATCGAAGAACCACTACGAGGTTAAAGAATTAGAGATTAGGAGAGCCTTGTTTAGCATGAAAATCCCCCGGGCCTGATTGCTTCCAACCTCTATTTTTCCAAAAGTATTGGGAGACAGTTGCCCCGAACCTCGAAGTGACCATAAGAGATAGTTTTAATACGGGAAGGGTGCCTGATCATATGAATAAGAATCACATTACCCTAATTCCAAAAATTGATAACCCTGAGACCATTAGCCAGTTTCGCCCCATAAATATATGTAATGTCACGTATAAAATCCTGGCTAAAGTGATTGTGAACAGAATAAGACCCATCCTAATGAAAATCATTAGCCCTTACTAGGCTAGCTTCCTGCCGGGTAGACAGACTACTGACAATATCATCATTACCCAAGAAATCCTGCACACCCTCCAAAACAAAAATAGTAAATCGGGTGGAATCATTTTTAAGATTGACCTTGAAAAGGCTTATGACAAGATTAGTTGGAAGTTTCTCAATAAGGTCCTCATTGCCTTTAACTTTGAACCTATTCTGATTGATTTGATCATGAGCTGTGTCATGACTACTAGCACTGCCATTTTGTGGAACGGAGACCCCCTCCCTTACTTCAACCCAACTAGGGGTCTCAGACAGGGGGATCCGCTATCCCCATACTTGTTTGTCTTATGCATGGAGTATCATTCCTGTAACATCTCGAAGAAAATGTTTTGTAAACGTTGTCGTCTTTTGAATGCATTAAGTTGGTAAAAGTTTTTAATTTACATCTTTTGTTTTAGCTTGAACAGTTGGTGTATAGTAAACCGTACAGCAGGCCTTGAGACATGCGTGTACCTTCTATCAATATATATATATATATATATATATATATATATATATATATATATATATATATATATATTATGTGTTTTTCTTATTTGACAACTGATGTGTTAGCTTTGGGCCACGCGTTTTACAATATATGCTTTCGGCAAGTTAAAAGAATTATTTATTTTTATCAACTGCTATGAAAATTACATAAGTGTGTCCAGATATATTTTTTAAACCATGGTTTGTCAGCTACTTTTATAAGAGTTTATTAACTGTTGTTTCCATTCTTCTTTTAGGCCCACGACTTACTCACATGTTAAACGCCTAAATGAAAAAGTTTTTTTAACTGTCATTCATAGTGACTTCTTTTGAATTAAACGTTTATCAGCTTTGGACAAATACCTATGCTAACATGTCTGAGAACTTGCTATCAGTTACCTAGTTTATGCATGTACTTTCTATGCAATGTTTATAAATCATCAGTGTACAAAGGCAAAACTCAATTGCATTCATTAGTGATATTTTCTCTTACACAGTAGTTATTTCTATTGTTCGTGGACTAACATTTTGCAAATTCAAATATACACAAATGAGGATGCTAAGAGACATATTTTCAGATGTCCATTCTCACATCTCAACAGCTATACTTTTTCTTGAGAAGTAAAAATGAAGATTTGGAAGATCATTTCTCAGCTACATCATCTCTAGAAATCATGAGCATTTAATGCTCACAATGGTTGTATCTAACAGCTATTTTTTGAAGACATATTAAAGACTTGAAGTGCTGCATTGAAGACACACATGAATGAGAATATTATCAAGAGCTAGAGAATTTATTGAGAGCATTTATCTTACTACTCAACTACTACTCATTCAAGAGGGCAATCAATTTACATTTTGCTTAATCATTGAAGAAGAAGACTTTTGCCTACTTCAATATCATTTATTGAAGTCTCATTAAAGAATGAGAAAATCATATTACAAATTGTATTTTAAGGAGTTTCATTATTGTACCTTGTACTACAAAAATTCAGATTTGTTGTGAAGCTTTGTTGAAGCTTCGGTTTGTATCGGTGATTGGTTCCTACCCGCAAGTGGGCCACGGGGTTTGAAGCTCGGAGTTAGCTTGCAAACAATTGTACGCGGTGGTTTGATCCTACCCGCAAGTGGATCATGATTAGTGAAGCATAAAGGAGATGGGGGCTCTAGGCCCGTGGACGTAGGCCGGGATTTGGCCGAACCACGTTAAATTTCGATGTCATTTATTTTTCGCACTTTAATTTATTTATTTGCACATGCTTGCTTGAGTTAATATTTTCAGCACACTATTTTGCAAATAAATTAATTCCGAAATTTGACTAAATTAATTTTAAGGTTAAAATAATTATTTTTGAAATAAATAATTAATTTCAGAATATTAGTTTTTATCAAATACAAAAATTATTTTAATATTCATAGAGTGTTAAAATCTGCATTTCTAGTTGTTTAAATTAGTTGGTTGCATTTATTTGATATTTTTGGATTTATTCTTTAAAGTTTTTTTAATTTAAAAATTGTCAAAGTGTTGTAAATTAAATATTTTTCAGAAATTTTAATTTGACTAAGAGTTTGTAAAATCTAAATCCCCCCCCCCCCCCCCCCCCCCTCCTTGAGTATAATATGGGCAACACATACTACAAACCAAGTCATATATATAATTATTTAGGTCAGAGATTATCCCAAGACAAACCCCTAAATACAAACTTCTTTAATTACAATAATGAGTGAAATTTCCAAAATATCTGAGGCATCGGCCTACCACTGAACTTTACTGATCGATCGATCACTTGTATGTTTTGAAAAATTCTCACTACAAGGTTTGTCTTCTCAAACTCAACTAAAATTAATTGAAACCTCCATTAAAGACCAGAAAACTTTCATATATGATTCGCATAACATATAAACTATATATCCATATACAAAACATGATTGGAACACAATTATGTCATCAAAGTCCTAATTAAAGTTTAAGAACTCAAATGAAACCCATTCTCTCTCAAGAACCCTAGCATCCCTATTTACAACAAATTGATTTCAATTCTCTATATATTATGCACAAGATCCTAGGGTTTTGAATAGATTATATTGATAAATCAGAACCTAATCAAGATCTATTCAAAATTCATCAAGTTTTAGGGAGATTCAATCAAAATGATGTTAAATCAATTATAATTAACTCTTAATTGGTTTAATTACGAATTTTCTTGATTTCAATCGTCTAAATCAATTGTAATCAATTAGTTGGGGTTTTGATTCGAATGAATAGCCATAATCTATAACAAATTCAATTATACAAGAGTTTAAATTAAACTTGCCTTTAAATTGATATAGAACTAGGGCTCCATTCTTCAAAAATCCTCTTTCTTCACTTTAGCCTTCTTCTCGCTAAGCTCTTAGATACCCAATTTGAATTTTGTGTTAAATGAGCCTCTAAATAGCTCATTACTGCCTCTTAAAAATGAAATTGGCCTTGGGCCTAAAATTGTGTCTTGAGTAGCTAGCTCAAATTAACTCTTAGCTGGTCTGAAAATCCCCCAATTCATTATACTTACCCGCTAGGGCCAAAATACCTTATTTTAAGTTAAAACCCATTATTTTAAATACTACTAACCCTCATAATCCATCATCCTTATAAACAAGAATGGTAAATAACACACATACGAAATATTAGTTAAATTAGTCATGATTTACTCAAATATAATTTATTAATGTTTTACTGTTTCTTAATTTCTAAATTTAATTATATACGCATATAAGTAAGTTGTGACATTACATGTCACTCAAGCACATGAAATATTTTATATATGTATGTATATATATAAAATATGGGGTACTGCATTCCTCCCCCCTTATTTAAGGAATTTTGTCCTCAAAATTCGGAATATACCCAGCTAGAATAACTCTGGATATCTCTCCCGCATGTCATCCTCGTGCTCCCAGGTGGACTCTTCTTCACTGTGATGTCCCCACTGGACTCTCACTAGAAAAATGACCTTCAATCGCAGGGTCTGCTCTTAATGGTCAAGGATATGTTGGGGTCTCTCTTCGTAACTAGCATCATGTTGCAACTCCATCCCATCTAGATCTATGTGTTATACTCATCCTCATTCCTTAAGAATTTCCTCAGCATTGATACATGAAAAATATCATTTAACCTCTAAAGGTGATCAGGCAATGCTAGATAATACGCCACCGATCCCACTCTCTCAATAATCATGAATGGAACTATGCATCGGGGAGGCAAGTTCCCCCTTTGCTCCTAATCTAACCACCCATTTGATCGGAAACACTCTCAACAACACCTGATTCCCCACTTGGAACTATAATTTACTCCTTATATTATTAGCATAACTATTTTGACGATCTTGGGCTACCTTCATTCTCGCCAGAATAAGCCCCACTTTCTCAAAAATGTCCATGATAATATTTGGTGCAAACATCCGATGTTCCTCAGATATTGCCTAATAACCAGGTGAATGACATGAATGTCCGTATAGTGCTTCGTACGATTCCATCCTAGTCGTCTTTTAATGGATATTATTGTAGGCAAGCTCAACAAGTGGTAAATGTACATCCCAATTTCCCTTGAGGTCTAACACGTAAGCCTTGAGCGTATCCTCAAACACCTAATTCACCTTTTTCGTCTTGTCATCCGATTGTGGGTGAAAAGACGTGCCCAAACTCAATTTGACTCCTATCTCATACTGAAATGCCTTCCAAAAATGGGAGATAAAAATGCTACCGCTATCTGACACAATGTTAAGTGGAACCCCATGAGTCTAAGTATCTCTGGTATGAATAACTTTGCATATTTGTTTCTAGAGTAATCAGTCTTAACAGGTAGGATAGGGACCACCTTCGTCAACATATCCATAATAACCCAAGCATAATCATGATCATGATTCGACCATGGTAACCTAATAATTAAATCTATTGAGATGCTTTCACATTTCCATTTAGGAATCTCCAAAGGTTATAATTATAGTGTTAGTCGTTGGTGTTCTATATTTACCAACTGACAAGTAGCACACCTAGATACATAATCAATAATATTACTCTTCATTTCGGTCCACCAATATGATCAACTTATATCTTGGTACATCTTGCCCACTCCAGGATGCACCATGTACCGTGACCCATGAGCCTTAGCTAATTAACTTGCTTAAAATATTGTATAGCGCAAGTGCACGCTAATCGCGAGTGTAATAAAAACCCGATAAGACCGGAGTTGATTTCCACAGGGAATTATATTAAGCAATGAAGATATTCTGCTATGTAAAAGTCGATAAATAAGAAGTATAAATAAAAGAAAAGGTGAGTAGGTTTTGAAAGTTATGGAGGGCCAAGGTGAACCATAATTACTTGAACACTTAACTAAAGACTAATTGAAACAAGCAGGATTTAAACTACGGATGATAAAATGATTTTTAACAAAAGGTTGAGGAGAATTCCCCCACCTCGGATGATCACAAACCGGTTCTTACGATTTAATCACAATAAAATGGGGATAAATGTTGTTCTCAATAATCCCGCATGGAAAGTGTCATTCGAACAATACGAGATGAAGATTTCAACATATTATCGAATAAATGTGTTGATGTTAGAGTTAAGTCTTAAAAATAACTCTTACATGATAAGAGAAGTTAGAATCTTATGAAACTCCAATACCAACACATACACCCATTTATTGGATTCAAATATTAAACCAATCAAGAAGTGGAGCCATCCAAGGTGGGTTTATGCTCCCAGCCTAAGGAAATTATCTACTCATAACAATAACTATCACTACAACAATTCTCACATTTAACTGCGAATTTTTTTGTAGCCAAAAATTCATATTTCGTTGCTGATAGTTTTTGGTAACGAAAATTATTTCGTAACAAGTTCGTGGCCAAAGGCCCGTTGCTAAATGTATTTGGCCATGAAAATAAATTTCGTTGCCTATTGTTAAGGTCATTTGCCACGAAATTATTTTCGCAGATAATTACCATATTTAGGCTACAATTTTTTCGTAGCTAATAGTCTAACATTTCGTTGCTAAATATCTTAATTTCGTTGCCAATTCTTTATGTAAACTAGTGTGTTAGAAACTTTTAACTATGAAATTTATAATTTTTTTGTAGTTAATTGTTGAACATCTAGTTGCTTAATGTCTACATTTCGTTGTCAATTCTATAAGTAAACTAATTATTAGAAGCTTTTAGCTACAAAAATTGTACCTTCCCTCAAGAACTATTGGCTACGAAATTTAATTATTGGAGAATGATTCTTAATCATTAATTTTTCAATAATAAACTATCAAAACTTAAATCGCACTTTTATTTATCAATTGCATATTTAACTACTAAAACATTTATTTTGATAACGGAATGTTTCCAAATATATATTTTTTTTATTTTGAATTTGATAAATTAATGTATACCACGAAATTTAAACAAATAACCATCTAAAAAAACTTATTCGTTAAAATCCACAAAATAACTACATTATCATAAATAAAATCCACATTAAATCACATACAAATACTTTGTCAAGTCAACTAAACACTAGTTAAAGGAAGTAAAAGTCCCATATTTAATCCCCTTACAAACGACAAATATCCATGGTGCAAAAAAATAACTTAAACTAGTTAAAGGACTTAGAAGTCTCCGATTCCATTTGTAAATGTCAAAAGTTCACGGCACCCCAAAAATAGCTTCCTGTCACATCAAATCTGCAATTAAGATAATACAATAGCATTAGCTAAAATAAAGTGGGATTTGATTCTTCTTTATCATGAAAAAGTTATAACATTGAGAGAAAGTTGATAATTAAAGAGATAATAATCGATTACGAATGTAAACATTTTAAAAGCAAACGAGTAGCAAAACTAAAGGATGTCTAGATTAAGATCGTTTGAAAGATGAGGAAGGTGATGCAATCAACGACTTAATCAACTTATCGGACTCCACTTGTCGAACTAGAATAGCCTCTAGCATTGCACGTTGATTCTCCATATCGGCCTTTTGTGCCACTGACTCTTCTCATTGAATCGTTGCCTCTACCTCATGAGGTTGTAAACGCTCCATCAAATCTTCTTGAACTTTCATATACTTCTCAAGTGCCTCTTCCAATTCAGCATTCCTCAATCGCAATATATTAATTCTAGAATCCTCTCTTTGGGGACCACTCCCAAGACCATCAATATATCCTGGTCTTGTGCTAAGAACTTTATCTGCTACCTAATTTGAGCTCATCATGGTACCATCCTCGGATACTGATTCAGATTCAAGGCATTTCATCTCATTCTGCAAACAAAATAGAAGAAAAAGGATTACAGATTTGGCAGAACTGTCAAGATGTCTACAATTTTTAAGCCAATTAAAGACAAAATAATTTTAAAATAGTAAAGTGTAATGCAGTATGGGTAATTTTTATACCGAAGATAAGAGTACCAAAGGAATTACAAACCAACAGTGTTTGTTGGTTCGTAATTCAACAACAACAAGATAAATTCAAAATAAAATTAATAAGACTTACATAGAGCGTCTCGGGTTCGAGAGATGTCCACTTTTCATCTTTACAATGCGTTTCTTTATAAAACTTTATCCTATTCGGCTCTTGACCATCCACCTCTTTGCTCCGCTATTAAACAACAAATAATTAATAATTATACATCCAAAATAAAATTCTCAATTAGCACACCAAAATAAGTTGATATATTACCAATTCATGACGAACTACCACAAATGCTTTTGATCCTTGACTATGCTTTACAATTTGTTTAGACTTGTTATTCTGATTTACAATACATTGTCTCTGCAGTAATTTTTCAAACATCATAAGTGTGCATATTTTAATAAAAAAAAATATTTACAAGTTACAACATCAACAATAGTTCAAACCTGATATCTTGGACTTCCAAAAAGATCACATAGACTAAGTCAATTACCCTTAGTCATATTAGTAGGGACATTTTCTCGAGCCTCCTCTGCTGATCCATATTTTTTATACACTTCACGAAGATTGCTCCGTTGACTCCTACTTCTCCCTTTCATTATCTCTTCCAAACACTCCTTTACATGATCATCCAAATCAATGTCGAATTTCTCCTGAAATTTTATACTCAATCAGTAACCGATCAAATAAAATGATGTAACAGTGTAACAATGTAATAATGTAATAAAACATACATACATTAACATTAATGGCCTTTAATTGCAATTCTAGTATACCAATAACAACATGATTAGTTAAATAATTAATCCTTATAAAAGTACTATAAATAAACAGGGAACATATTTATACATAAGTAATCAACAGCATATAAATATAAACCTGAATTATATTAGACAGGACAAAGACAAAAAGATGGTACTTCCGTCAACACGCCTTAGCTTATTCTAGGATGTCTTATTCAACCATCTATTTCGACGGTGACTATATATATCCTACAACCTTTTTTCAGAAGCAGCCAACATATCAAAACAGTGACAAAGGAACACCAGTCTTTATTATCCTCAAACCATAACGAGAAGTTTGCGTACTTGCGGTTACCAAAATCTACCGATTTTTTTCTTAAAGAAACGTCTGTTTTCTTAAAAATGGTGGTACTTCCAATTTTTCACTCACTGAACCTTATCACCATGGTGAATCTGTATCCATCAATCTCAATGAAGATGTCTATCAGGTGGTTTAAACCTCATTCGAAAAATACATCTCAGCACAACCAATAAAGGTAGAACCTCTTAAACCACAACTATCACAGTTACAGAGGATACAAAAAATATGGGATAAAAATTGATTGTTTACGTTGTATATTAATTGAATATTTGAAGCTTCTGTCTGCTAACTTATAGTCAAGTCAAGATATGAAAGTATATGTCATCAACCAGCAATAAACAAAACTAAAAAGATGACAAAAAAGAGTTTAAAAGTGCATAAAAGCAACAACATTAGATCAGTGTTCATTAAAACTAGCCTTATATGAGCACTGCCACAACATTAGATCAGTGTCCATTATATCCTCGTAAGAATACTCACCAGAGATCATAGTACAACATTCCACCTTATATGAGCACTGCCATGATTTATTTTCTTAACAGTTTGTAGTAGCCTTCCATGATTTGTTTTTATCTCTTATATAATGGTTTCAATCACTTTAATGTTGTTATGTCAGCTGTGTTATGGCAGATTTGTTATGGCAAATTTAAGGCAATTATAATCTTAAAGAAATTTCGGATAAGATTTGAAAGTTTATTCTGAAAAATTAGAGTTAATGGATTATTCTAAAAGGCCTACATTTTCATGAAAATGGATGACCTTAGGTCAGTGGATTTTTCTCACTGGTACCAAATGACAATGAATGTTCTCAAAATCCATATGTATCATAACACTGAGGAAGAATGTTAGGCGTTTAATCATCACATAATTCCATAGCATATCACTGAGGAAGAATATTATGCATTTGATCACATACTTCCTGTTGTTTTCGGAGGTAAGAATGCATGGACTAAAATATTAATACATGATTGATTTGTTATATTTTGGGCTTTATCAGATTACAGCAGCCCAAACAATGTGCTTTTATTTTCAAATGACTATCACATCAATTAAAAGGGATCTAACTTCAACAACATGACATCGAACAATGGGTTATATATAGATTGCGAGTTGCATTGAGTCCCTGTGAATAGAATTATCCCTTATCGTAAACCATTATTATTCCCCTCTCTTTATTTTTCCTCATAGTTTATTATTTTTAAAATTCAACTTTGTATCAATAGGCTTTTAAATAAATTTTGGTTTTGTTGGCGGGCAACGCATCAATTGAATCGCTATTATATTCAAATACAATTTTATACTCTCAAACATTTAGAAAAATATGAAAATTTCACATTAAGAGGGTTGCTAAAGACATCCCAAAATTCAAACACCACGCCTATAACATAGATAAAAATGTGTACTCTGCTTAACAATTTGATAGCAACCTAATAATATTAAACTGGCTCATATTAACTAAAAGCATGCATTGTCTAGCATGACTCTTTTTTGTCTCAAATTAATACATTTTTTAGACACGTCGAAGTGTTACATTTTCAAAATTTAAACTAAGGTATATGAAATTTGAACAAATGTATAATAATTGGGAGAGGAAAAAAATGATAAACAAAACAGTGAGTAGAAGTGAAGGTAGGAAGTGTTACTTCAAGTGAGGATTAAGGTAACGAAGAGATTGAGTAGAACTAAAGTGAGGGACTCTAGTTTGAACCCCTTGGGCATTTTGGTAATCATCGACGTCGGGTATGTAGTAGAGCATCATGTGGTCCGCAAAGCACTGAGTAAAGTGAGCCAATATAATGCTTAGGTCGTACCATAGCCTAAACCACCCATCCTTGTCCTTCCGTATTGGGTAAAACGGTTTGCATAACACGCTTTTGGGCTTATAATCGCTTGTTAAACGAGTTTTTAATTGGTTCCCGCCATTCCCAGGTACGAGAATCAGAGGGTGGAGGTTGGTGCTTGCATGAGATGTGTACAACATTAAAGTGATTGAAACCATTATGCCCACTATGAACCACTGTGCCTTCATTACCCACTGTGGATTTTATCTCTTGTATCTCAAATTTGGGGCCAATTGATGCAGGCTATGAAGGCTCTAAATTCTCTTAATTCAATAATAGAGAGCAGTGTAAAAATTGGGAAAGACTTGATAAGGATCTAATCAACCAAGAATGGTTGTCTAAATTCCCTCAAACTGTAATCAAGAACTTGAACAAGAATTGCTCATACCACTCTCCCTTGTTGGTGACATTGAAATCTGGAAGTAATCATAGTCCTAGGCGATTTATGTTTCAGAATATGTGGTGCAGCCATTTAGATTTCCTTAAGACTATTCAAAAGTCATGGGAGGAACTTGCATAAAGAACTAAAATGAGTCAAGAGACCCCTCGAAAAAATCATATTTTTTGTTACGTATCAAAAATAATAAGTCAAGAGGCTGTGAAAGATGCTTCAATAGGATAATTACTATCTTGGCTCTGGGCGATTATAAGAAACCCCAATATATGTAAATCCATATCGGACACATTTTTTTATACTTTCTTATGCATTGTATGTACACGGTGGATATTAAATGAGACGGAGCTCTGCATTATTCACTACACACTTGGCCTATTAACATGACATATTTGTGTGCATTGTATAAAATGTATATATAATTGAATTTTGTCAAAGCGTATAAAATTACCAGTACTACATTCATGAAACTAGGACTTGACCCGAATTGAAGAGGAAGTGATCTAGATGCATCTCTTGGAGCCAAGAATCAGAAAAAATGTACGAGAACAGTATGGTGCATTAAAGTATGCTGCGTGTATTTCCCTACATTTCTATTTCTACTAATTTAAGTGTATCGTTGTAAGATAAAACAGGATGCCAAGAAAAGGAGTATCTGTTTCAGAATTATATCTAGAAACCATCATAATTAGTTATTTTAAGTTTTATTATAATGGTTTTCACTTATAGTTTACTTTATGAGCTACGAGTCGGGGATGAAGATACTCTACTATTCTAATTTGTATCAATTACAAAAAAACATCTATTACAATTCAAAATCACAAATACTCTACTATTCTAATTTGTATGGTACTTCGGTTATCATGGAATCAACTGCTCAGTCCTATCTAAAATGAACTAATGCATCACTCTTAATGAAAATCCCTCCAGCATGCAGAAATAAATCAAAATCCCAAAATTAAAGTAACAATGCCATTTTCGATAAGAAATTACTTACATTGAGTCTGTCGAATGCTCTTGTCTTATCAGCTTCAGTGAGGTCTTTCCATTTGGTTGGGGCTGGAATTAGGTTACGAATGATAATTTCGAGTTCATTTGATAATTTAGCAGACTCGTCTTTGTCAAGTGGCCTATTTTTCTCCTTCGATATCTCAATACGCATCTTTTTTCCAGTAGCTTTGATAATCTTTTGAAGCCCCTTGCCACGTATAGGTCTACGGACTTTTTTCGTTATGGAAGAATCTGTATTTGAAACTTTAAAAGAAAATAAACAATATTAGCAACAAATGAACAATAGTAAGAAATATTTGACAATTAGTTTTTGTACCTTCATGGCTTGTGGAGGTTTTGGGACTAGTCTGTTGTGTTGATGGTGAGATATTTGCAGATTCTACATCCATTATGGGAGTCGTTGGTGCCATGGGAGTCGTGGGAGCCGTAGGTGCCGTGGGTGCTGTGGGAGCCGTGGGTGTCGTGGAAGTCGGGGGAACCGTGAGATCCGGGGTGCCGACAGAGCGTCCTTCGTGCTATTAGACCGAAGAAGTCTTCCTGGTGCCATACTTAAAAAGAACATCAAAACACACAAAATTTTTGCATATTTAGTAATGAATAATAAGAAAGAATATCATGTCGCATTATAAAATATTGTAATTTCTACACCACTTTACTGAAATAAAACAAAACTATAAATAGAAATAAATCCACAATTTCACAAAATTTTCAAACATACCATGCCATACCAATTCATTGACCAAATTTCAAATATGCAATTATCAGTAAATTCATTATAGTTGTACACCACACATGTTTTATTTGACAAAGGTAGTACATTGTCCATTCATTATAGTTGATCCAATATAAAGAGGAACAACAATCACATGCATGGTCATTCATAGCAAATCAATAAAAATTACAATGGTAAAATAGAGGCAATCTATATCACTATTATCATCCTCAACCAGCACACTCCATTACATAGTTTCCATTAGCAAAGTCAATCTATATCGCTATCACCATCCTCAACCACTGCGAGTTCTTCCACATTTTCATAATATTCATCAAGTGTTTCGTCTTCATCATCGACGTAATCAAGGGAAACAATATCTTCTTTCGATAGTACTCCTTTGTCTATATCTACAATTCTAGCATCAATAGTGTCCGCCTCTACATCGTTTCTCTGTAACTGGCCAACATCAACTTCTATAATCTCAAAATCCCCTGATGAAGCATTTTCCTGGTACACAAAATCGTTTGTTTAGAATACATTCATACAAGTGTCTATGCTGGAATTCCTGAACACCTTGCCAATTTTTCCCAACTTTGTATCATTGAGATAAAACACCTATTTTTCTTGAATGGCTAGCACATAAGGATCACTCTTGTACCACTTGCCATTAACATTGATGCTTGTAAAGTGATCATCGATTTGTATTCCTGATTTTTTCTTTTTATCAGCTTCAAACCAGTCACATTCAAAAAGGAGGACTCAATTTCCATTGATATACTTTAACTCAATAATATCGTTCAATACACCATAAAAGTTAATCTCTTCGTCATTATGATCTCCTTTAACAACTAAACCGTTGTTTTGACTTCTCCTGCGATTGTCACGGTCTTTGGTGTGAAATCTAACTCTGTTTACTATGCAACTTTTATACTTGTTTGCCCAGATGTCAGGACCACATGCTAATGCATATAGTTGCTCAGTACATTCTGGAGACTTCTGGGCGTACAACGTTTTCATCTATTAAAGATAAAATTTGAATGATATAAGTTAGACCAATTATATTACCTAAAAAATAACTAAATTTATACATCAATATTATGTTATGATAACTTTGCTTAAACTTACGCGTTATTCAAACCAGCTAGGGAAATTCCTTCGACTTCTTTCTTCTAAATTCCAAGGGCTTTCTTTCTTCAGCTCTTCCATATGATCACTAACAATGATAATAATTATAACAATAAGCTTCTTAGCAGTTGAAAAATTAATACTTATCAAGATTACTTCTTAGTTGTTAACTTACTCTATATATGGAGCCACTTTCTCACAATTATTCAACGTATACCACCGCATCATTTCCATCTTAGTCACTATGAGAAAGTCATAAGTACATGCCCCAAAAGGGCGTACCTTTTGAGAGAATACATCCAATTCCTCATCTTGATCCTCCCTGTCGTAATTTCTTTTCGGACGGTTGAGTTTAGTTTCAATCCCGTCAAAGTACATTGAGCAAAATGTCAAAACATTCATTAACGATGTAGGCTTTCGCTATAGAACCTTCTAGCCGAGCTTTATTACGCACTTAACCCTTTGATGTGCCCAAGTACCTATTATCATTTACAAAGATATAAATTACCTCATGTTAAATCTATAAACTATACGTAAAAAATAAGTATTTTGACTTAAACCCCCACTTTTTATGTCAAGTTTGACTTATAAATTGGGGGCTATGTCCAAATAATCCTAAAAATATGATAATGAGTATATTGACATACCTTTCAATAGGATACATACACCTATATTGCACCGGTCCTCTAAGCATAGCCTCTCGCGGTAAATGAATAGCTAAGTGGACCATTATATCAAAAAAAGTCGGTGGATAAATCAATTCTAGTTTGCACAAAATCACAACAATGTCTTTCTCCAACCTCTTCAGTTCTTCTACATCCAGTGTTTTACAACACAAATCTTTGAAAAAATTCTCCAACTCAACAATTTCACTGTATACTTCCTTGTGCAAATATCCACGAGTCCCAACGGGCAATAATCGTTGTAATAGAACATGACAATCATGGCTTTTCAACCTCGATACCTTACCATCACCAACGTTCACACACCGTGAGATATTCGAAGCATATGCATCCGGATGCTTTACTGATTTCAAGAACTCACAAAAACCTTGTTTCTCTAACTCACTAAGTTTATAACATGCTGACGACATTATATATGTATCCCCATTCCGCTTCAAATATAATTCCTTCCTTATCTTCATATCCTCGAAATCTTGCCTCGCCTTATATGTGTCTTTTGTTTTCCCCTCAGTATTTAATAAAGTTCCCAACACACTCTCACAAATATTTTTTTTAATATGCATGACATCAAGGTTGTGTCCAAGCTTTAATGTTTTCCAATATGGTAATTCAAAAAAAAATCTTTTTTTGTTCAGTTTAGCTCTTCAGGTGTACGTTTCCTCTTTTTATTACCCAAATGTTTCCCCGGTATAAAATCATTGACATGATTCAATTGTCGCAACAAATCACCCCCATTTAAGTCCATGGGTTAACCCAAGCTCTTACTTATCGTCAAATTTTCTACTCTTCCTCCATATATGGTTGGGATCTAGATATCGGCGATGGTCCATATAACATATCTTACTTCTTATCCTTTTCGAAGAAGTATCTTTGTTACACGTAGGACAAGCCATATAACCCTTAGTTCTCCAACCAGACAAATTACCATATGCCGAAAAGTCATTTATAGCCCACAAAACTGTCGCATGCATCTGAAAATTCATTTTGGTGAATGCATCATATGTTTCTACACCAACTTCCCATAACTCATTCAACTCATCAATTAATGGTCGTAAATAAACATCCATATCCTTACCTGGTGCCAGAGGTCCTGGAATAAGTAAAGACATCATAAAAAATGACTCTTTCATATATAACCAAGCCGGCAAGTTATATGGCATAAGTGGTACTGGCCATATGCTATATGAGTTGTGCATATTACCAAAGGGGTTTAAACCATCACTTGCTAGGCTAAGCCTTACATTACGAAGGTCTTGAGAAAACCACTCGTGCTCCGCATCAAAATCCTTCCATACACTAGAATATGCAGGATATCTTAATACATTATCTTTGACACGTTTTTCTTTATGCCACTTCATATCATCAGCCATTTTTCTCGACATAAACAGTCTTTGGAGTCTTGGATTTAGTGGAAAGTAACGAAGTATTTTGCGAGGAATACGTTTACCCCTATCATCATTAACCTTCCATCTAGACTCTCCACATATTGGACACTCGTGTTTATTTTCAAGCTCCTTCCAAAACAAATAACAATCATTTTTGCATGCATGAACCGATATGTATCCTAATCCCAAGCCACGCAACATGCTTCTTGCCTCATAATCTGACTTTGGAAGTGTCTCACCG
Source organism: Sambucus nigra (assembly GCA_949130495.1). Taxonomy (NCBI): domain Eukaryota; kingdom Viridiplantae; phylum Streptophyta; class Magnoliopsida; order Dipsacales; family Adoxaceae; genus Sambucus; species Sambucus nigra. The sequence continues at coordinate 80,666,783 of OX422207.1, read as the reverse complement.
TCGGGGAAAGCTTCCTTCAATAGTTCAAGCGACATCTTCAGTGATTTATTACTCCAGTGATTAATCACTTTCAAGTGGAGCAACTTCACGAGAAAAGACAGTGTAGAGAATTTTGTGCAACTAGGATATAATTTCCGCTCTATATCTTTCAATAATTTGTTAAACTTTGTCTCATCCCTTACACCAACTTGTCTAGTAGTATTACCAGTTTCAAACGCTCCAGCTGGACCAGCATCAAACAAAAACCCTTTCTGCATGTCTTCCAACACTTCTTGCATCTCGTCCCCTTCTTCATTTTCATTATCCATCAAACCATCGACATCATCATTATCATCATTGTCATCATTGACATCATCATAAACTATATCATTAGAATATTCCCATGATATGTGAATTGGGTGTAGGTGGTACAAATACCTTTTAACAAAAGATTATCTTCTACTTCATCAATATTTCTGAGATCGATGTTAAGACAATTGCAACATGGTCACCTAATGAAACTGTTGGGTCCCATTTTATCCTTCGCAAATCGAATAAATGATCTAACACCCAAGACATACTTTTCACAAAATCTATTTGTTTTGTGCATCCAACTCTTATCCATCTAGTTCACATGAAAAATCAAACACATTAAAATGTTAGTTTAGTGTTTAATATCATATTTTTGTTGTATAAGATTCAAGAGCATAAGACAGAATATGTTTATTCATAACCACTAATCAATATCCATCAAACTATAGGATATAGAGTAGCCCTCAAGTCAAAACACAACATTTCTAATTAGGTTCCCACTACAAAGACCTAAGTCCCCTAATCAATAAAAAAAAGTAACACGCAACATTAACAATTAAAAAGGGTTTTCGTCAATCTTACTAAATTTTTCCTACATATATATACTACCTATTGGGCAGGCGCGCTACATATGTGGTGCATATCAAGTTAAGAAGTAGAAAAAAAATTAGTTAAAACAAGTGGGATCTAGTAATATAGTAAACAAAGTCGTAGTAAATAACTTGAAATTATAATCCACAATTCGAAGGTACAAGTCATTGGAACAAATAAATTATATATTATTGTTATAAAATAGGTCCTAACAATGGTTTAGTACACTAATTTATATAATTAAGTAAACTAAGAATGCTTATCAAATAGATCTTAGACAATAGGCATAAAATGAGGGAAATTCTTGTTTGGAAAAAAGTGTTAAATGTACTACAAATGTTTCCTAAAAATAACATTTATCATAATTTGGGGAGCCAAAACAACTAGTGGTAGCATAATAAAGGCATATAACTACAAGTCTAAGTAATAAAAATCATTTTGACTCTACACTATAGTCATAATTGACACTAAATTTTTCTAAAAAGTAAAAATTTGTGTCTATATCTAAAACAATAAAAGTACATAGTTATGCACCAATAAATTTAACATAAACAAAATATTATCAAGATCTTACTATAAAGAGGATAGAAATATGAATGGGGTGGGGGTTATTCACAAAAAATCAGTACACAGCAAGAATAAAAATGATTTTAGCTCGCCTTTATTAACCCAAGAAACACAAAATGCACACGATATATCCTCTTTTCTGCATTCTTAGAGAAGGCAAACCCGATTTATCAACATTTATCAAATTAGCTAAATAATCTGAAACTATATTATCTTCTCTATAAGAATGCAAACATTGAACATTCATATCTTCACATAAAAGAAGAATTTCGTTAATAATCTAATTTTTTAATAATAACATGTGCATCTGATTCTAATAAACACAAAACATCAGAAAGAAACTACGGTACACTGTACACAAAACAAAAACATCTACAATACCCTATACAAAAAACACAAAACATCTACAATACACAGATAGAGAGATCGGTATATGTACCTGTGTATTGCATATAAAACATCTACAATACACAAAACGTCGGTTTTGTACATAAAACACTAAAAATAAACCAATTGGTAAATGTACCTTTTGCCAGCGGCGCTTGATAGAGAGAGACTGCAGCGGCGCTTGATAGAAAGAGAGTCTGCAACGGTGCTTGACATCGGCGGGAGTTTAAAAGGTGTGAAAATCGCAGCTCAAAGGTTGTTCAGATTTTGGACCGCTTTGTGAAAGTCGAAATCGTGTGGGAGTGTAAAGGGTGTTAAAAAAAATTACCTTTTGCCACAAAATAAATCGTTGACCACTAACTTACATATTAGGCCACGAAATCTTTTTCCTTGAAAAAAAATATATATTAACTACTACGAATCAATTCGTTGCTAATGATATTAATTTTGTTGCTAAATAATTTTCACTTACACTCAAGCGCGGGAAGAGTTTGGGGCTAGTCTTTTGGGGATCTATTGTTAACGAAATTTGAATTTTCGTTGCTAAAGATGATATTTTTTGCCACGAAATTAATTTCGTAGCAGATGTTGATATTTAGCCACAAATTTTTTTTTAGGTAAGAAAATCGCAGATAAATGTAAGTTTTGTTGTCGTATGCATGCACACAAAGTAGGATTGATTAGGAGGGGGAAAGACATTATAAGATGTATTAATAAAAGTAAAACAACTATATTAATCAACCAAATAGTGTTAATAGCCAACAAAGTACAACAAAGATTATCTTGAGTAACTTAAAAATAATGAAATTAAGAGAGCGAGAGAGAGATAGACAGAGAGAAGAAAGAGAATGTCACACCCCCAGGAGAGAGAAGAGAGCCAAAATCCAAAATATATAGCTTTCTTTTTATATGAACAATTGAAAAAAATAACTCCCTTTACAAGTACAAACCACTTACTACTTATAGTAAGTGGAAACAAAACCACCAAATAGAGGTGAAAACCAAAACCAAAAAAAGGAAACAAAAACTAACTTAACCAAAGAATCGTGTAATTGAAGGGGTCAGTCGACCGTGGGTCTGGACTCGGTCGACCAGGGTTATGGACTTTGTGCACTGCCTTAATTCAAAGGCAAAACCCTAGATTTTGGTCAACCCGGGGTCTGAGGCCGATCGACTGGGGGTCTAAATTCAAGTGAGCCTATTCTCTTATCATTCCACACAAAGGGACCTTGGAGAAGAATGACCATAACTTGATCGTTAAGAAATGGCTTGATGCGTCATCAGTGGTTACACGAAACTAAATCAGAGAGATACAACTTTCATGAAGTGGTTGGGCATGAATCTCGAACGCAAAAATGGCTAAATTGCCCCCAAAGTTGCATAATGCGTCGTAACTTTCTCGAAAAGCGCACACTTGCACCGTTTAGCATTCCAATACCTACAAAGACTAAAATAAACCTTGCAAATCACATATATAACGAGAATAAAGTTTATACAGTATAAGATCTTTAAATATGGGTAATAATGGCGACAATTATGCGTGCATGCATAAGTAACGTGTGCTAATATATAATATTCGTGACTAATCGCATCTCCTAACTCAGACATTGCTAGTCCTTAGTGATGAACTAAAACAATAAACAACAACAATATAATCAAGACCAAAACAAATATGTACAAGGAAAAATTACCAATTTTGCGGGCTCACGATTGCATTTAGCAAATGCAACAAGCCGTTAAACACGTGGGTTATCCTAGTGGACGAGTGTTTTCTCGTGAGGGTTTTCAGGGAGGAAACCCACAAACATTAAAGTTTCCTCAAAATATTCTCAACCAGCCAATATGCCAAGCTCAACAACAAATAAATATTTTGACTTATTATTAACAAAGAAAATGCAAATGTTTCTCAATAATCCAAAAGTAGTTGAACATTGATGATACCCAAAAGATACCATCACTTAAACTTATTAACTTAAACTAGTAAATCTACATAAAAGGAGATGATGAATAAAAAAAATAATATAGACGAAGGTGAGAAGAAGAGGATGAACACTAATATATAAGTGGTTTGGCCATTTTCCTACTCAAGGGATCAATGTTTTATACTAAATCAAATGAGCTCTAATGGCTCTGGTTACAATTCTCGAACTTTCTCTCCTTACAGAAGGTTTTATAGAGTTTGGCTGGGGTTTGTATTTTTTGGATCCTTTCCAAGGATGGAGATAAAAAGTATATATAGTGCTTGGGGTGAGCATTGTACCCCCAAGCATGTAAGAAGCATGTCTAAGGTAAAACTCCAATAGGGTCTTGACACTTGTCCTGGCGCAAGTATGTCATGATGATGCATTATTACCTCACATGCTCATGGAGATCTTGTCATGATGATGCAGTATTACCTCATATATAACGTGCCACACATAAGATACATGTCATCCTGAGAGGTCTCATCCTAGCCAATATTGGCACGTCTGATGTCCTGGTGAGCTACTACTGAGCTGGACTGAAGTATGGTCTCGATTGTCTGGGTAGTACTAAGCCGAGATGAGATTAGTGAGGTACTGATGTGCCATCTGATAAGTCTCAACCTAAGAGACTAGTATGAGGACAATACTGACAGTGAAGAGACGCTCCAGAGGGACCCATGACTGCCTGACTTGATGGGCGAGTAATGTCGGCTCGGTTGAGCTGAGGCCTACTAAGGACAAGGCTACACTTGGGTATATCAATCACCCCCTAGCCCTTAGTCTTCGATGTGAGTGAAAGGCTAAAGGGTAAAATGCCTGCGAGTAGACGTTGATGAGACTTCTTAATTGAGGGTTGAGATGTCCTTTAAATGTCAGGTGTGAAGGGTTAGACAAGAGCCCTTGAGTGGACATTTGGCAGTTGTTAGATAGGTTGGCGTGTTGCCCAAGAGTGATGACTACATGCCTGCCTTGGGGAATTGTTCCCTAATGATGACTTCATGGGAAAATGTGCGCAATCATTAAACCTATTTAAATGGTTTAAAAGATTATTTTCTCTTTCTTTTCCACCTTCATTCGCGCTCAAACTCTTTCTCTCTATAGAAATCCAACCCACTTCTCTCTCTCTCTCACACACACACACACTCCTTTATTTAAGCTTTTTCGGCCAGCTTTAGGGTTTTTCTTGCTACTTCAAAATCCTCTTCCAAATTGGTAACCTTTATCTCCCCTTTTCCTTATCATTTCAAGGGTTTTTGTAGTTTTTTTATGAGCAGAGGGATGGCAGAAGCTCCACCAAACCTCTAGACTTAGATCGCTATGTTGACAAAAGCTTTACATCTATCCTTTCTAATCCTAAACCTCATTCAATAATTTCGTCTTAGTCAGACACTACATATAAGGGGCAACCTTCTGTAGAGTTTTCCCCAGAAGAGACTGAGGGCCCGTTTGGCAACCCAATTCCAAGGCTTGGAATTGGAATTGGAAGGCCAATTTGAATTCCACAGAATTATAATTGGTCTTCCAATTTCAATTCCAAGCCTTGGAATTAGATTGTCAAACGGGCCCTGAACGTTTGTCCTTTCCTTACAAATTTTCTCTTATTGGAAGATTTTCATCTGGCCGTCCATCCATGGAAATAGTACGCAAGGCTTTTCATGGTTTTTCTTTCAAAGATTCTTTTTCCATTGGATTATTGGATGATCATCACTTTCTCATTAAATTGTTTTGTGAAGAAGATTTTATGAGATTATGGCTTCGAGAAAAATTGTATATCTTCAAAGCCCATATGAAAGTTATGAAATGGACTCCAGATTTTATTCCAGGCTATGATTGTCCCATTCTCCCAGTATGGGTTACTTTGCCACATATACCAGTTCATTTATTTGCTAAGAATGCACTATTTTCTATCTGCCAGAGGATTGGTAATCCACTGAGAATGGATGAGTCTACGACTTATGTTATAAGGCCTAATCAAGCTCGTATCTGTGTCGAGGTTGATGTTTTAAAATCTCTCCCACACCGCATTTGGATTGTTAATGGGACCAAAGGATTTTGGCAAAGAATTACTTATGAAAACTTGCCAAAGTTTTGTGGCATTTGTATGAAAACAGTGTTGGAAATTATGAATGCAAATATAGAAATGGAACTCTTTATATATCTCAAAATGTCAACTTCAATACAACAATATAACTTCTGAATAGTCACTATAAAACTTCAAGGCGTGATGTCACTTTCCTAAATACAGTATTTGCCCCACACGAAGAATTTCGGTATACAAACGGGAATCAGCAAATCCGTACTCAAGATACAATGAAGCAATTGCACTGTCTGCAACTTGTATATTTGAAAACAGCCCTTGGATGTAGCAGCGAAGAACAGTCAATCAAGTTCTTATTCTGTTTATGTGCACAAAACAGAATAAGAGAATTTATATCTCCTGAAAACTGTAAGAGAGTAATAGCAGGGTATGGAAATCTGAAACTGGTTTTTGTTATCAATGTAATTTCGTTTTTAGGCAGCCTTTATTTATAGATAATGAAAGGCTTTGTCTTCAAGAGTCATGACTGTTGAATTAAGTCAATTCCGAACAGGTATGACTGTTAATTACCAACAGTCTTAAGTCATTTCCGAACAGGTATAATAATACCGAATCGGTTTTGCACGGGTCAACCAAAAAGTGACCGCGCCTGAGCTACCGCGATTCGACCCGGACGAATCCCGACAACCCGCTACCACTGCGGACACGCGAAGTGCAAAGTGCGCCACTAGCGCCTCTACAGCCCACTGCCCCGCACCCGCACCCGCACGCGCATGCGCGCGCGCGCGCGTGCGTGTGCGTGTGCGTGTGCGTACGGTGCTTCGCACCGTATTGAGGTCTCTTGAATAGCCTCTTAAATGCTAGATGAATTAACTCTTCATCTTCCATTTGTACTTATTAAGTGTACAAATTCTTAACATTTTTCCAATGTGGGACTCAAAGGTTGCCCACCCCTTTTATAGCTTAGTGGTGACACTTAGCTTTGTACATTTTCCAATGTGGGACACTATCCCCTTTTATATTTGGGTTAGCTTCCCACCTCTTCCACACACTTCCAATGTGGGACAAGCTCTTAAGGCTTTTACACCCAAAAAACTTTTACTCTCTTATTTTAAAAATCTCCAACATTCCTCCACCATTTTCAAAATAAGTTTTGTAAATCTTTGATTGTCTGTAAGACTATGTATAAGCATTGGTGTCTCACGACTTGAACCAATACCCTGTGAAGGTTCATCAAGGTTAACCATGAAAGTATAGTAGACTTGTCTTTGAACTATCAATCTATATTGATTATCCGGATTTGTCTTCACACACAAATCTTTTAGTCACTGATTATCCATATAAGCCGACACATGAATTAGGCCTTGTGTCTGTACCTTGATTTCATGAGTGCTTTAGAGTCAAGCCCAATACTCATAGGAAGCGGCACCACTTCCACACTCATATAGGTAGATTATCATAGGTGTCCATGTAACTTAAAACACCATAAATCTATTAAGGTTAAACCCATCCTCTTTCATTATTCATTACATGTTCTAAGCACTTATCCTTGGGATGTTAAATTTCATAGTGCTTACAATCACGTCGTATGATGTAATTTAATCATTGAACTTGAGACTTGAATATATCAAGTTTCAAGTTGAGTTTCCATCAAGAGTGATTATCATTAATGGGCTTTAGTCCCATCCCTATTGATGTCTTAGACACCAGTCCTCTTGCAAGACCTTTTGTAAAAGGATCAACTAAATTTTGACTTGATTTTACATAATCCACTGTGATTACACTATCTGTAATCATTTGTCTGACATAACTATGTCTCAGGCCAATATGTCTAGACTTTCCATTATACACTTTACTATAAGCTCTGGAAAGTGTAGACTCACTATCACAATGTATAGATATTGGAGGCATTGGTTTTGGCCAAACTGGAATTTCAATTAATGAATTCCTTATCCATTCTGCCTCTTTACTAGTTGCAGCTAATGCTACAAACTCAGCTGCCATAGTAGAGTCAGCTATACAAGTTTGTTTCTTTGATCCCCAAGAAACAGCTCCTCCACCAAGTGTGAAAATCCATCCACTTGTTGAGGAATGATCCTCCCGCTCAGTTATCCAACTGGCATCAGAAAACCCTTCTAATACTGAAGGATATCCACTATAGTATATACCATAGTCCATAGTTCCTTTCAAATATTTTAATATTCTATTGACAGCATGCCAATGTAATAAACTTGGATTACTAGTATATCTACTTAATTTACCAACAGCATAAGCAATATCAGGTCGAGTACATGTCATGGCATACATTAAACTACCAATTACTCGTGCATATTCCAATTGTGAAATAGCTCTACCATTATTAGGGATCATCTTTAGCTGTGGTTCAAAAGGTGTACTAACAGGTGTGCAATCAAACTGATTAAATTTCTTTAAAATTTTCTCAACATAATGAGATTGAGTGAGAATTATATTTTTATCTTTCCTTATTATTCTCATTCCTAATATGACATCAGCTACACCCATATCTTTCATATCAAATTTAGAAGACAAAAAACTCTTAGTATTATTAATGCTTTCTAAATCAGTACCAAGAATTAACATGTCATCTACATATAAACAAATGATCACACCTTTACCATTAGCAAATTTACTATAAACACACTTATCAGATTCATGAATTTTAAAACCATAAGAAATAATGACTTTATCAAATTTTTCATGCCATTGTTTAGGGGCTTGTTTTAGGCCATATAAGGACTTAATAAGTTTACATACTTTATTTTCTTGTCCAGGCATAACAAACCCTTCAGGTTGTTCCATGTAAATTTCTTCTTCTAAGTCACCATTTAAAAAGGCAGTTTTCACATCCATTTGATGAATCTCAAAATTATATATAGATGCTAATGCAATTAAAATTCTAATAGTGGCGGTTCTAGCAACAGGTGCATAGGTATCAAAATAATCAATTCCTTCTTTTTGTGTAAAACCTTTAGCAACCAATCTAGCCTTGAATTTATCAATTGTTCCATCTATTTTCATTTTCTTTTTAAAAATCCATCTACACTTAATGGGTTTAGATCCTGGAGGTAAGTCTACTAATTTCCAAGTTTTATTTCCCAAAATTGAATCCATTTCATCATTTATAGCTTCTTTCCAAAATGCTGAATCTACAGACTTAATTGCCTCATTATAAGTTTGTGGGTCTGTTTCAATGCTAAGAGTCAAAGCATATTGATTACAAGATGTGTTTCTAGTTCCTTCAACAAGATAGACTACAAAGTCGGGACCAAAGCTTTTATCTTTCCTAGGTCTTTTACTTTTTCTAATCCCTTCTTGTTCTACTGGTGGAGTTACAGGTAACTGTGAAGGAGTGCTTACTTCTTTTTCATTATTAATTCTAGGAATAGAAGAAAACCTTTGTTCATAAAAAATTGCATCTCTCGATTCAATTATTGTATTTACCTCAACAGAATCATTAGGTTCACTAACCAAAAATCTATAGGCTTTACTATGTTGTGCATAACCTATGAAAATACATTCAACACCTTTGCTTCCTAATTTCTTTCTCTTAGTTTCAGGTAGTCTTACAATAGCTCTACAACCCCAAACTTTAAGATAAGCTAAATTAGGTTTTCTATTCTTCCATAATTCGTAAGGAGTTTTCTTATTATCTTTAACAGGTATTCTATTCAGAATATGACATGCAGTTAAAAGTGCTTCTCCCCAAAACCCTTTACTTAAACCAGAATAAGAAAGCATAGCATTAACCATTTCAGTTAGTGTCCTATTTTTTCTTTCTGCTACTCCATTTTGTTGTGGTGTATAAGGTGCAGTAACTTCATGTATAATTATCATATCTTCACAAAATTGAGGAAAGTGATATTCACCACCTCTATCAGATCTAAGACATTTTATTTTAGAATCACATTGATTTTCAACTTCATTTTTATATGTCTTAAATCTATTAAGCACATCATCCTTAGAATTTAAAAGATATACGTAACAATATTTTGAAAAGTCATCAATAAATGTAGCAAAATATTTACTACCACCTCTAGTAGGCGTTCCATGCAAATCACAAACATCACTATGTACTAATTGCAACAAAGATGTAGTTTTTTCTATTTTTGGAAAAGGCAATCTTGTTATTTTAGTTTGCATGCATATTTTACACTTTTCATTCATATCATTCTCATATTTAGGAATTAAATTTAAATTAACCATGAAATGCATTTTCTTTGTATTAACATGTCCTAAACGACTATGCCATAATGAAAGACAATCAACGATATAAGCAGAAGAATCCTTTTCATTGATATTGAGCTTAAACATGCCCTCATACAAATATCCTTTGCCTACAAAGGTACCATTCTTAGTCAGAATAAATTTGTCTGACTCAAATACAAGCTTAAAGCCAAATTTGTTAAGAAGACTTCCAGAAACTAAATTTTTCCTAACATCAGGAACATGAAAAACATTGGTGAGGCTAAGGATTTTCCCGGAAGTGAATTCGAGATCCACTGTCCCTTTGCCTTTAACCGCAGCTGTAGATGAATTTCCCATATAGAGAAAATCTCCTTCCACTGTTTCATAGGCAGAGAACAAGTTCTTGTCCTTACAAACATGCCTTGTGGCACCAGAATCAACCCACCAAGAGTTGTCTTCTCCAAGCATATTAGCCTCGGATATCATAGCAGCAAATTTTTGCTTTGTGTCTGATGTCCCTCCTTTTTCCTTTAGTTTCTTGAACTCACGACAATCCTTCTTGAAGTGACCTGGTTTGTTGCAATGAAAACAATTTCCTTTCTTCTTTTTGTTTGCTTTAGAATTATTTGAAAAATTCTTCCGCTTGTTATTTTTTCCATGATTGCCATATTTTTGCTCCTTTCCTTCCTCCACCACATGGACCTTAGAAACAGAATTTTCTTGTTCCTCTTTACCATCTAGAATTCGAGATTCTTGTTCAATTCTTAAATGAGTCTCTAATTCTTCAAGTGAAAGATCCTCCTTTTTGTGTTTGAGTTCTTTCTTATAGTCTTTCCAAGAAGGAGGAAGTTTTTCAATTATGGCAGCAACAATTACATTATCATCCATATTTAATTTTTTCAGTTTGCAATCATTTATGATGCGTTGGATGTCATGAAATTGTTCTAGCACAGGCCTATTATCATGCATTTTAAAGCTTAGAAACTGACCGATAAGGAACTTCTTACTTGTAGCGTCTTCCGTTAGATATTTGGTCTCCAATATTTCTCATAAAGTTTTTGCAGTCCCAACATTTTGGTACAAGTCGAACAAATTATCAGCAAGTGCATTGAGAATGTGACCACGACACAAATAATCATCGGTCTCCCATTTTGTGCGTTGCCTAGTCTGTTCCACGGTTTCATCTTCATCTTCATTTGGTTTCGGTTGTGACAAGACATATACAATCTTCAATGTTGTTAGAAGAAAATGAACCTTTTTCTGCCAACGCAGAAAATTACCACCATCAAAACGGTCCAACTTGACAAAGCTTTCTGTTATTTGTCGAAGTGACTTGGAAGAGTCGGCCATTTCCAAAATTACTGTATTTAGATTGTTGGAAATTATGAATGCAAATATAGAAATGGAACTCTTTATATATCTCAAAATGTCAACTTCAATACAACAATATAACTTCTGAATAGTCACTATAAAACTTCAAGGCGTGATGTCACTTTCCTAAATACAGTATTTGCCCCACACGAAGAATTTCGGTATACAAACGGGAATCAGCAAATCCGTACTCAAGATACAATGAAGCAATTGCACTGTCTGCAACTTGTATATTTGAAGACAGCCCTTGGATGTAGCAGCGAAGAACAGTCAATCAAGTTCTTATTCTGTTTATGTGCACAAAACAGAATAAGAGAATTTATATCTCCTGAAAACTGTAAGAGAGTAATAGCAGGGTATGGAAATCTGAAACTGGTTTTTGTTATCAATGTAATTTCGTTTTTAGGCAGCCTTTATTTATAGATAATGAAAGGCTTTGTCTTCAAGAGTCATGACTGTTGAATTAAGCCAATTCCGAACAGGTATGACTGTTAATTACCAACAGTCTTAAGTCATTTCCGAACAGGTATAATAATACCGAATCGGTTTTGCACGGGTCAACCAAAAAGTGACCGCGCCCGAGCTACCGCGATCCGACCCGGACGAATCCCGGCAACCCGCTACCACTGCGGACACGCAAAGTGCAAAGTGCAAAGTGCAAAGTGCGCCACTAGCGCCTCTACAGCCCACTGCCCCGCACGCGCGCGCGCGCGCGTGCGCGTGTGCTTCGCACCGTATTGAGGTCTCTTGAATAGCCTCTTAAATGCTAGATGAATTAACTCTTCATCTTCCATTTGTACTTATTAAGTGTACAAATTCTTAACATTTTTCCAATGTGGGACTCAAAGGTTGCCCACCCCTTTTATAGCTTAGTGGTGACACTTAGCTTTGTACATTTTCCAATGTGGGACACTATCCCCTTTTATATTTGGGTTAGCTTCCCACCTCTTCCACACACTTCCAATGTGGGACAAGCTCTTAAGGCTTTTACACCCAAAAAACTCTTACTCTCTTATTTTAAAAATCTCCAACAAACAGGTCATATCTCAGGCGAGTGTGCTATTACAGGATTAGGGCAGTGACGATCGTCAAAAGCTTTCGGTCGATAAGATTCAAGCCAATCAAGTTACTGAACAGTCTTAAGTCCGCCAAAGGTGCAATTAATTGGCAAAAAAAGCGAACTTCACAGCCTGGAGCTGTTTTCAAAGAGGCATTACCTGCTAAAACTCCTATTGTTACGGAGGTTTCAAAAAATGAATGTGTTCAGCTGGATATGGGTCAAATAGTTTTTAAAAACTCTTCTCATTTTTCGGGTGTTACTTGTGGGGTCCAGGAGATTACACCTCATGGTTTGGCTTCAACTTTTAAAACCGAAAGTGAGATTTATGATGCTAACAAATCTGTTCAGCATATAAAATCCAATCAACCAATTGATTTGACTGCTCAGCAAAGGTCAAAAAATGGTAAACCATCCGAAATTGAGGGAGCTGAACAAATTTTTGAATTGGAAGATAATTCTCCAAATACCAACCTTTTTAAAATTACCCATGTGCAAAATTCGGATGAAGTAGATTGCGTATCAGATATTCCACAAGTTTCGATTATAAGCAAAGATCAAGACGGTCACACCAATACTCTGATTTTAAATAATTTCATGATGTCAGGGATGTTAAAAACAAATGGTTCGGAGCTTAATAATACAAATGAGAATTTTCGGGCATGAGATTTAGCTGATAATGAGGTGCCAAATGGTGATCAGCGAGCTGAAACTGCAATTAACAATTAGCATCATGGTTCTTCTGTTGACAAGCCAAATAAGAAAAATCAAAGTTATATTCATCAATTAATCCAACACGATTCCATCGTATTAATAGGAGATAGACTTGTTTTGCGCAATGATATTTTTTAGACTTCTTCGTCTGATGAAGATTCTAAAAGTGATGAAGATTTGACTCCTATAGAGAATAGTAATACAAGTGACCAGTTATCCCAAGTCAATCCTATTAGTGTACAAATTCACGATGACCGCGGCATTGATTTATTTGTGGATCTCCCCAAAATTGACTCAGCGACTGCGAAGGATCCCGATCTTATTTCGAATGATGGAAATTTTTTTGTGAAAAATGACAATTGGAACGTTTTTTAATTTGGCTTTAGATTTTTGTTTCTTATTGCAAGTGTCCAATTTTAGCGCTTGTAAGTGTCTTTGGAGAGACTTTTTCTCCTCCTATTAATAAAATAATTTTTATCGACAAGTTTTCCTTTTTTCTGGTAGCTTTGGTTGGTGTTTTTAGGGTTATCTTTAGGAGATTTAGGGGTGTTTTAGAGGTTACGTGAGTCATTTAGATTTTTTGGGCTACCCTCTGCCTCCCTTGCCCACTGTGAGAGTCACCAAACTTGCACTGGTTGTCTCTTCCGATGAGCTTCAATCCAGTGTTCTTGGTGTTCATAGTTAAAAATGATTTATATTCCTCCTCTTGATATGTTGGTCAACTAAGTCAAACCATTTGAATGTTTAAAACTTTATACGAACTCCTTGATAAATTTTCCCATCTCCAGGGTCGTATTCTTAGGGAAATATAAAAGGGTGAGGTAAAGACAGAGGCTAAAATATGAACCGGGATCGACCTTACACCCCTATATTTCTTATTCCCTTATATGTCGTTCGTTCTCCGATAATAGAGATTAGTGAGGATTCCATGAGTGGAAACTCATCTCAGAGATCTTACTCGTCTTTGTATTCGTATTCCCAAGGCTATAACCCCACTTCCTCAGGGGTATATGGGGAGGTTGAATCCTATGAGGAGGCAATGTGAGTCCATCCATCTCGTATGGCAGACTTAGGGGCCGTCGGGTCTGGTTATCATGACCAGACTGCTGGGGTTCCGGTTCCTGAGGGGACGAGAGTAATTATTGCCCAACCTCCTCTCTAAACGATAGTTTCTCTCGTGGCCATAACCGAGGTAGAATTTATAAATAGGTTTCCAAGTAGAGTACCGGGCATAGAAATCGTCGACTCCGAAGACGACTGAGAAAACACTGGATACGTCTTACGCTCAAACCTTTAAGAGCACTATGAGAGATGTCGACCTTATGTATTGGAGTTACGTGTACGAGATTACTCCAGATATCCATAAGAGGGTCCCTGAGGAGGCAGAGAGGTCATTTGATGGCCGTGAGGCCTAGATTGTTATCTACGAAGAAATGTTCAAGCTTGGCTTTCGTCCTCTCACCCACCCGACTATGCGAACGATATTCTCCAGTAGGGGCCTGGCCCAACCCAAATTTCTCCCAATGCATGGATGATTTTTCTCGTCTTCATCTCCCTCCATAAGTTTAGCTTTAGCTCCGACCTTCCAATTAATGTATTTAAGATGTGCTACAATGTGCATGCACGAAGGCCCAACCTCGATAATATCATCTCATAGCCAGGAAATCCACAAAGAAGGTTATTCTTGTTAACCAAACATCCAACCATCACTGGAACCACGATACTTCTTCATCTATAGTGCATGCTAATTTCCATCAGATGTCGCCTTCTCTACCTCAGAGCTAAGGGTCCCTCAAAAATGGGCAAAAGCATCAAATGTCTGGCGAGTTTGAACTCGACTTGAGTATAGACGATCTGGATAAAATTGAACAGATATTGGAATAGGGGGATGGTGGTGGGATCGTGAAATTCAAGCAACTCATGACCCCTGAAACCCTGGTCAAGTTGGGACTGGGGGTTGACCCCCTCACTAAAATGTGTAAGTTTTCCCTTTGCACTATAGTGTCGTCTGTAGTTGTATCATTTCTGATAGTAGCCTTTTCTAAATTTATGCAAATCGGCTAGACGACACTCCAGAAGCTATCTAAAATATGGTCACTCCCAATATCTCAGCCATGCTCAATAAGTTTGAGAAGAAGTCAACACCCCCCGCCCTGATAAAGAAAACTACCATCAGCGGACCCGGTAATGCTGAGGTCTCCAAGAAGAGAAAAGAGGTGGTAGACGATACTCCCATCCACCGTCCACTGAATAAGAATAAAAAGGACGTCTCATCTAAGGGAGGATCAGACAAAGTGATCCCCGTTTCAATTGATGCTACTCTTGCAGCTCGTCTCGAACAGCTGAACCTAAGCGACGAGACGTTGATCTGCGATGCTAAGCGATCCAAAGCTTCCACTGCGTCGATGATGCCTGAGGTTGACAGTTACTTCCTTGAGGCAATGGACACCCCTCGTCTCATCCAGTTCGGCCTTCACAAGGCCACTCAAGTAATCATTTCAAACTTTTTCTATTTTTTGTTGCAAGTGTTGTCTCGTACTAACCCATTTCCTTTGTTATTTTTGCAGTCTCTGCTCTCCTTTACACGCCTTGGTGAGTGAGTTGAGAAGAACACACATTAATCCAAAAGGTCAAGTATGCTCATAAAATTGAGAGAAATGAGGGCAGAGCTAAATTCCAAGGACTCAGACCATCAAAAGGTTGTGGCCACGATCCAGCAGAAGCACTCTGATGCTCTGAATAAGCTCAAAACGGATCATGACAATGCCCTTAAGGTCTTGGTCGATAAGAAAATTGTCGACATTGATGTTACAGTAAAGAAGGCCTTGTAGGAGGCAAAGGAGCAGGTGGTGGACAACTTCAAGGCTTTCGAGGAGTTTGCAGGGTATGCCTTTCAATACCTCAAAATGGGAGTAAGGACAGCTTGTCGTTAGGCCATTCTTAAACTTCCTGAGGTTAGAACATTGGCGCCCAAGGACTTTGAAGCCCTTGATCTCTCAAATCCTCTCATTGACGTTGTTTTGGCTGAGGTGGAAGCTGGTGTGGTTGCCCCTGCAGAGACGACTGAACAGGTCAGGGCCGAGATGATTGAGCAGGCAGGGGCAGAGATGACTGAGGGTGCTCCCAACGATGATGAAGCTAAAACTCAGTCTGTTGTGGACAAGGTCGTCTCCAACCAGGATGAGGGTCTTCCCCAGGAGACAATATGATATTTTTTCTATTATAATTATTGGGAAGCCGCCTGTGGCCTAAATTATACCCATTCCACTTGTATCATAGTTTTTATTTTTAAACAATATTTCAACATCTGTAACATCATCCCTAACTTATGTTTGTACTATTTTTTGTAATGTGATGCATGAAGTTTATTGAACGGAAATTCTCTTCTTGTCATTATCTTCTCTGATGAATGGACATTTTCTTCTCATTGCAATCTCATATTTGCCTTGTAATAAGTCATATGTTAATGAACTTGTAATGAATTTGCAAAGTTTACTCTTATCTAAGTTGATAGGGGTCACCATTTAATGATGTTTGTATAACCATAACTGACTTTTAATTGTAGAGACCACCAAATTAGTGATGTTAATCCATTCTACTCTCATCTCAATCGAGAGAGATAACCAATAAATGATTTTTAATTAGATACCACCAACTAACAGTGTCAATTATAAGTCCCCTCTCAACGTTTTTGGAATTGAATGGATGAGTTTATCCTCTTCATACACTCTCGTCTTTGCCGAGGGAGAGACTAAATTTAAGACCACCAAGTCAATGATGTTTGAAACAAACATAATTAAATGGATTTTAATTAGAGACTGCCAAATTAATGATGTCAATCCCAAGTCCTTTCTCATCATTTTTTAAGTATATGGACGAGTTTTGTCTCTTCATACACTCTCGTCTTTGCTAAGGGGGAGACTAAATTTTGGCCACCAAGTCAATGATGTTTGAAACAACCATAATAAAATGATTTTTAATTAGAGACCATTAAATTAATGATGTTAATCCCAAGTCCCCTCTCGTCATTTTTGGAGGTGTATGGACGAGTTTTGTCTCTTAATAAACTCTCGTCTTCATCGAGGGAGAGACTAAATTCAAGTCCACCAAGTCAATGATGTTTAAAACATCCATAATAAAATGATTTTTAATAGAGTTTTTTTATGTTCTTCACCCCCTTAGTGTTGTTGTCACACCATTCCCCCCTCTCGGTATTATTAAGGGATCATGGACGAGACGAATCTCGCATGATTTCTCATATCATCGAGAGTGAGTCAAGATTAATTCACCATTTTAATGATGTTACTTAGCTTAGAGCAATGCAAACCATGCATTGGATAATTTGATAAAAAGATACGAGGAAACACTTGTGTTCATTCATTCACTCCTTTGAGATATTCCAAATACAAAAAGGATGACACATAGGTGGTATACAAGTTTATTGATAATATTTCTTTAAGTGATATGCATTCCATGGATTAGAGAAAGGCTCTCCTTCTAAGTTCTCCACTTTGTAGGTCCCAGGGACGACCTCTTCAGTGACTCTATATGGGCCATGCTAGTTTGGATGCAACTTGTTTGGCTTTTACCAAACCTTTTTTAATACCAGATCCCCCATAGCTATTGTCCTTGCTCTAACCCTCTTGTTATAGAATTTGGTCGTCCTTTATTAATATGCCGCTTGTCTGACCTCGGAGTCTTCTCTTCTTTCTTCTATCAAGTCCAAGTCCAGCCTTCTTTCTTCATTATTGGTCTCAAAGTCTGGACTGTGTGACTGAATAATCCAAGTTCAGTCAGGATTACTGCCTCTGACCCGTAGGCCAGCATAAAGGGTGTCTCCTTTTTGGTGTCCTCTTTGTCATCATGTAAGCCCATAAGAACCCATGCAGCTCGTCCGTCCAAAGAACCTTAGCATCTTCCAACTTTTTCTTGATCCCATCCAATATAGTCCTATTAGTGACCTCAATTTGTCCGTTGGCTTGCGGTCGGCCTGGTGCCAAGTAAAACTTCTTGATGCCGACCCTTTGATAATAAGCCTCCAAGGACTTATTTTTTAATTGCTTTGCATTGTCAGAAATCAAGGTGTGTGGTAAACCATATCTGTAGATAATGTTCCTCCGAATGAACTTGAAGGTCTTCATCTCGATTATGGAAATCATGGCCTCAGCCTCCACCCACTTTGAAAAGTAGTCGATTGCCACAATCAGATATCTGTAATTACATGCTACCTTGGGTAAAGATCCCACCAAGTTGATTCCACACACTACGAACGATCAGGGGGTTGGGATGGACGATAAAGGCTGATGGGGGATACCAGCATATCTTTGGCATTTATCACGTTTCTATACATGGTCGGTCGCATCCTTGGCGAGGGTCGGCCACCAGTATCCTTGTATCGCAATCCTCTTTATTAGAGATCATCCCTGATGTGACTTGAGCATGACCCTTCATATACATCTTGCAAGACATATTCCACTTCAGTGGGGGTGAACACATCAAAGTAACGGTAGAAAAAAGCTCTTTTTGTATAGGAAGTCTCCTATAATGGTGAGCTTCATCTCTAAATCGTAATTTTTTCCTCTCGGCCTTTGTTTCTGGGAGATCCACGTCCCTCATATATCTGATGAGAGGATCCATCCATGAAGCTCCGAGGTTCAAATTCAAGTAAAATTCAAGCTTATTATCGTCCTCATCAATACTTGGCTTGTGCAGGATCTCAACTGGGACGATCCTCCTGATCTTTGTTCTAATAGTAGAGTCTAACCTTGCTAACACATAGGCTTGGGCATTCTCAAACCTAGGGACTCTCTTCACCTTTATTTCTTTGAAGTTAGTTAATACCTTCTTCACCCTTGCTAAATACTTGGCCATTTTGTCATCCTTGGTTTTTTAGATCCCCGAAATTTGGTTCACTACTGGCTAACGTTAAACACCTTGGCCAAAGATAGGCCTACCAATAAATCCTCATACTCAGATTCAATATTTGAATCTTTGAAAATGAATCTCAGTGCATATTCAATATCGGTCCCGTCCAGAGCCGAGAATATGAGTCCTGCCCCACTACCACTTTTATAAGAGGATCCATCCATAAACAAACTCCAAACTGGGCTATCATTCGAGAAAGGACCTTCATGTACTGCCCTATTTTTTATTAAAACATCTTTTTCAATAGGTTCAGCTCTGTCACCATTGTCCATGGTCGGACCTAGGGTTATCTTCTCAGGAAATATCACAATCTTATCTTATTTACCATCGTCCTCGGCCCAAGTGAATTCAGCTACAAAATTAGCTAATACATTCCCCTTGATTGCTATCCTTGGATGATACACGATGTAAAACTCTCCTAACTCAATTGACCAAGCCATTAGCCTATCCAATTTCTCAGGTTTATAGATGACTTGCCTCAAAGGAGTGTTAGTGAATACGACCATAACATGATCTTAAAAGTAGGTCAAAGCATATGCTAATTTCTCCACCCTTGGGTATTTAAGTTCGACCCCTTGAAGAGACTTGATGTTGAATTACATGGGCTTTTGAACCCCTTCCTCATATCGGATAATAGTTGCACTTATGGCTGATTATAACATTCCTAGGTATAAGTATAATCTTTCCCCCTAGATGGGTCGAGATAAGAGAATTGGGTATCCTAAAAAAGCTTTAAGTTCTTGAAAAGATTTTTCACGTTCTGCATCCCAGGCAAATGCTTTTCTCAAAATTTTAAACAAAGGCAAATAATTATCGGTGGCCCTTAACACGAAGCGGTTGAGAGAAACAACTCTTCCTGTCAACCTCTGCATGTTTTTTATAGTCTTTGGTGTCTTTATTTCTATCAATGCCTTGATTTTCTCTGGGTTTTCCTCAATCCACCTTTGGCTGATAATGAATTCGAGGAACTTTCCTGCTCCGACGCCGAACATGCACTTGGCCAAATTCAACTTCATTTTGTAAAGATCCATGGTATCAAATGTCCTCTCAAGGTCGGCCAAATGGTCCTTGGCCTTGAGTCTCTTCATCAGCATATCATCAACATAAACCTCTATAGTTTTATCGATATGATCTTCGAACATTTTATTGACCAACCGTTGGTAGGTTACCCCTATTTTCTTAAGGCCGATTGGCATGACCTTATAGCAGTAGGTTCCTTTATCAGTGATGAAGGAAGTCTTTTGTGCGTTGGCCTCATCCATGAAGATATGGTTATATCCTGAGTATGCGTCCATAAAACTCATCAGCTCGTGCCCAGCTATGGCATCCACTATATGATCTATACGAGGCAAAGGAAAATTGTCTTTTGGGCAGGCCTTATTTAAATTTGTGAAGTCTACACACATTCTCCAATTTTCGTTGGCTTTTGGGACTATTATAACATTAGATAGCCAATTAGGGTAATACACTTCGCGAATAAACTTCATTGATTAGAGATTTTTTACCTCTTCTTGGATGACCACGTACCTATATCTGGCATAGGTCCTTTTCCATTGCTTCACTGGCTTGGCATCCTTATCAATGATTAAGTGATGGAAGATAACTTCAAGGTCAATCCATATCATCATGTCTCCCTGCAAAGATGTTTTGCCTCTTCCTCAATAGCTTTATCAACTTTTCCTTTACATCATTTTTAGTGATGAGACGATTTGGATGGTTTTTTCTGACTCGTCCTCATTGAGGATAATGAATTCTACCTCCTCTATGGCCTCACCCTTCTTCAGTTTCCTCTCATCCCTTGGGTCAAGAGTGTCATATTGTAGGAGGCTGTGAGTTTCTTATGAGCCTCTTTTTGTTCTGCCGCCAGAAGTAACAGTCTCTTGCCTTTACCTGTTCACCGTATACTTCCCCTACCCCATAAAGAGCCAGGAATTTTACCATTTGGTGAATGGTGGAGGGCACTACTTCGAATTGTTTATGTGATACTTTACTAAGGATGATATTGTAGGCCAAAAATACATTCTTATCCATAAGGAAAAAGCTAAAGTTCTTTGTTAGGCACCCATGCAGACATCCATTTCAAACATCCCAAGCGGATGCACCTTTTCTCCACTTAACCCTATCAAGGATTGATGATAAGGATACAATCTCTTTTTACTAAGCTTCAACCCTTTAAAGCAATCCCATAACATGACGTTGGTTGAGTTGTCACCGTCCACCAGTATTCTAGACACATCATACCCATGAACCGTGGTGCTAATGAGCAAAGGGTCGTTATGGGGGGCTAAGATGTCCTTGAAGTCCATTCATGAAAATCCCACTACCAGTGTGTATATATCTACCTTCTTTAATTTTCTCAGCTTCGGATCATAAGAAGTTGAGTGTACTTCCATTCGTTTGGGCGCAGACTTTGCTTCCACAATGTGTGCCTTTCGATCGGTCGGCTCGGTTCCTCCACCAGCCATTCCTCCACTGATCATCTTAACACCCAATGAAATCATGCTCATGCATTCCTTAGGCTTGGGGATCTTAGGATGGAGGTATGGGTTATCCTCGTCACTATCTGACTCCTCATCTTTCTTCTCATCCTGGGCCTATCGTCTCGTCATATTATCTTTTGGCCTGCCGTGCTTCTTTCTAGCATCATCTTTGGAATCACCCCGGTCAACATACATTCAGAACTTCCCTTGTTTCAACATTTTCTCTATCTCGTCTTTGAGCGCAAAAAAATTATCTATTATATGGTCGTGATCTTGGTGGAACTCACACCACTTGCTTTCGTACCTCTTGTGGAGAGGTTACTTAAGCTTTCAGGCCACCTAAGAGTCATGTCGTATTTAATCTCATTCAAGATCAGGTCAGGACTTACTGTCAATGGCGTGTAACTGGCAAACTTTTCGTCACTCGACCTTTTCTTCCCATCTTTTTCCTTTCCTTTTTGAGATTTACTCCCAATGGCTTCTCGGCTACCATTGCATTATCTCCTCCTCCTTCTCTATCAATAGGGTTAGGTACCTAAACTCGGCCAATAGTCCTTTAATGGTTGTTTATCTCCCTTTGTTCTCTGTCTTGGCCTTTTTGGGGCTGACGATCGCCACATCCTCCATTACCTTTAGAGGCCGCAATGCTATGAGATCGATAGAGTCGATCTCATTGGTCTCCTACTGGGATGAGGCGATCAAAAGCTGACCCCCTATTGAGTCTGTCAAATGCTAAAGTACTGGGTCAGCCATCTCGTGTCGACCTTGCATTATTACTCTTGCTAGCTGGTGCTGGACGAACTGTATCACCAAATATTTCATACGGTTCCTTATAATCATCCTCATCACAATCAATGTCCTCTGCACCTTCATGCACTTATTTTCCCAGATGGAGTCTCTTGAGATCAGTCACGTCTCTCTACCTCTGGTGGCATTGCGCCTCCTTGTGTGGGGCAGAGGGTAGTCCCCCTGTCGGCTCATCCACACCATCTCTGGCGATCGAAGTAATCATCTCCACTGCAACACCTAGAGTCCTAGCCATCATGGTCTGGCTAAAAGCTATAAATTGTTCTTTCATTTTCTGTTGGTTGTCCACTAGGGAGCGCAGGGTCGCTGCCACATCAACCATTTCTGACTGAGGTGGTGCCTAACTGGAGCTGGGGCCAACAACTAGAGGTAGATCGGAGGTTGTCTCTCTCGTGATAAGAGCAGATGAATTAGGTGAGCTAGAAAAAGCTTGAATATCTCAACTAGAGCTCTTTTAATGGTGATTTAGGTCCAACAAGGGTGGAACTGGATCACCACCAAAGAATCAAGTGAGAGTCAAGCTAAAGAAGGTGAGGAAGAAGATGAACCTTAGTTCCCACAGACGGCGCTAAAATGATGATACCTAAAAGATACCAACACTTAAACTTATGAGCTCAAACCATTAAATCTACAGAAATGGAGATGATGAATAGAAAAAATAATATAAAAAGAGGTGAGAAGAAGAGGATGAACACTAATATGTAAGTGGTTCGGCCATTGTCCTACTCCACTGTGCAGGTGATTTCTACTAAATCAATTGAGCTCTAATGGCTCTGGTTATAATTTTAGAACTTTTTCTCCCTATAAAAGGTCTTACAAAGTTTAGCTAGGGTTTTTATTTTTTGAATCCTTTCCAAGGTAGGAGATGACAAGTATATATAGTGCTTGGGGTGCGCATTATACCCCCAAGCATGTAAGAAGCGTGTCCAAGGTGAAGATTCTAGTAGAATCTTGACAACTGTCCTGGCATCGCAATTGGTCATGAATTTTGTCCTTGACCACAAGCTATGGGTCACAGATTTGGTTCGTGACCAAATAGTGTGTGACCAAATAAGTGGTCCAGGCCCATATCCCTGACCACATCATTGGTCAGGGACCTCAGGGGTCACGAAATATAGTCGCGGACACTATCCGTCACCCTATCTCACACCTGGTCACGGCCTTGGGCTGTGACCCACCTTTTAATTTACGTGAATCTTCACACACTGGGTCACAGCTCAAAGTCGTGACCAACCCTTCGACGTATGAAAATGGTCAGAGACGTTGTCACGGTCATGGACCATGACCCATACTTTCAGGTTATCAAATTGGTCATGGCCCTAGGTCGTGACCCACACCCTGATATGGTCACGGCCCTAGGTCGTGATCCTATTTTTAAATATATTAAAAAACAATTGGGCAGAGTTTTATCTATTTTATGGACATTCTAAAACCTATGTAATGTAAACCCCGCACGGCCATAATGTTAAACAATAAATTATAAAAGCTCGCGTGATCATGGGCCCCCCGGTATGAGAGCACGGCAATATTCTGAAATTTGGTTCATGCTCTCAAATCAAGGGTCCCGTGGCCACGCGTTCGGTTCCTACAATATACGTTGGTCCTATGGGAGGTGTTAGCGTCACTCACGGGACCGTTTTGGAGGGTGGTTCGTGGTTCCGCCCTCTAATGGCATGTTTTTAGGCCTAAGTGGCAATATTCTGAAATTTAGGCTCTGCTTTCAAATCGGAGGTCCCATGCCCATGCGGTCGGTTCCTACGAGATACGTTTGTCTAATGGGAGGTGTTGGCGCCACTCATGGGGATGTTTAGGGGGTGGTTCGTGGTTCCTCCCTCCAACGGCATATTTTCAAGCCTAAGTGTAAATATTCTGAAATTTGGGTCGTGCTCTCAAATCGGATTCCCGTGGCCACGCGATTAGTTCCTACAAGATACATTGGTCCCGTGGGAGATGTTGTCTCCGCTCACGGGGCCGTTTAGGAGGTAGTTCGTGGTTTTTCCCTCTAAAGGCATGTTTTCAGGCCTAAGTGTAGATATTCTAAAATCTGGGTCATGCTCTTAAATCAAGGATCCTATGGCCACGCGGTCGGTTCCTACGAGATATGTTGGTCCTGTGGGAGGTGTTGGAATCGTTCATGGGGCTGTTTAGGGGGTGGTTCGTGGTTCTTCCCTCTAACGGCATGTTTTTAGGCCTAAGTGTAAATATTATGAAATTTGGGTCATGCTCTCAAACCAGGGATTTCGTGGACACACGATCAGTTCCTACGAGATACGTTGGTCCCATGGGAGGTGTTGGTGCTGCTCACAGGGCCGTTTGGGGGGTGGTTCGTGGTTCTGCCCTCTAATGACATGTTTTGAGGCCTAAATGTTGATATTCTGAAATTTGGGTCGTACTCTCAAACCAAGGGTCCCATGGCCACGCGGTCGGTTCTTAATAGATACGTTGGTCCCGTGGGAGGCATTGGCCCCACTTGTGGGTCCGTTTAGGGGGTGGTTCATGGTTGCGCCCTCTAACGGCATGTTTTCAGACCTAAGTGTAGATATTCTAAAATTTGGGTCGTGCTCTTAAATCGGGGGTCCCGTGGCCACCCGGTCGTTTCCTACGAGATATGTTGGTTCTGTGGGAGGTGTTGGCATCGCTCACGGGGCTATTTAGGGGGTGGTTCATGGTTCCACCCTCTAACGGCATGTTTTCAGACATAAGTGTAGATATTCTGAAATTTGGGTCGTGTTCTCACAGTGAGGGTCCCATGGCCACGCGGTTGATTCCTATGAGATACATTGGTCCCGTGGGAGGTGTTCGCGCCATTCACGGGGCCATTTGGAGTGTGATTCATGGTTCTTCCCTCTAACGGCATGTTTTCAGGCCTAAGTGGCGATATTCTGAAATTTGGGTCGTGCTCTCAAACTGGGGGTTCCGTGGTCACGCGATCGGTTCCTACGAGATACGTTGGTCTCATGGGAGGTATTGGCGCCACTCTCGGGGCCGTTTAGGGGGATATTTATTGAATTATTTACTTATCAAAAGAAAAAAACACTTCTAAATCTAATATAGTTATAAGAAATTGTGATCATATACCTTAATAAACTTCTACCTGTGTAATAATAATCGAGAGGAACCCCAAAGCGCAAGGAGTAAAACGCATATGTACTCCCAAAACATAACCCATCGAAAAACAAAAGATACATAAATGTTGAGCATGAACAATAACCGATAAGAATTCTTCTTTTCTCGTAGTTAGCCTCTTGAAGCAAGCTTGCCTAAGCTTTTTAGTTCTTTCAGTGAGATCCAATTATGGCACCAACTCCATCATTTTCTCACTGAAAGAACTAAGAAACTGATGGGGTTGGTGCTACAATTGGATCTCATTGAAAGAACTAATAAGCTTAACCAAGCTTGCTTCAAGGCTAACTACAAGAAAAGAAGAATTCTTACCGGTTATTGTTCATGCTCAACATTTGATGTATCTTTTATTTTTCTATGGGTTATGTTTTGGGAGTACATATGCGTTTTACTCCTTGTGCTTTGGGGTTCCTCTTGATTATTATAAAACATGTGGTAGTTTATTAAGGAGTATGATCACAATTTATTATAACTACATTAGATTTAGGAGTGTTTTTTTTCTTTTGATAAGCAAAAAATTCAAAAAATCAATAGAGCAAATAATTCAACGTTCCTCAATTTTCCTAAGAAAAATATTATCTAACAATAAGCCAATAACCAATAATTATCCCGTACTCCTTCTAACATACTATCCAATAACAATTCAACAACCAATAATTATCACGTACTCCTTCTAACATACTATCCAACAACAGGCCAACATATTAAACAGATGTATATGTACAGGTACATGTGGAAATTGAGTTAGGTCAATTTAATTAAACATTCATACATCAAAATAAATCATATTAAACATTCATAAAAGTAACTAAACATTCATACATCAAAGCAAAGCGCTAATACAGTGTAAATATCATAATAGGGTACAAATAAGAATGACAAGGGTAAAATAATATTTTGATACTTAATCTTCCTCTAAATAAAATAAAAGACCCTTCAAATTAGGCTTGTCATCAAGAGTTGACTGGAACTCTTTTGGAGCCTTTAAAGCATCCTCTTGAGTAGTCATACCCTTTGTTGCATGCACAACAATAGACCAATTTCGATCGTTTATGCACTTCGAGTAGAATACCTTATTCACGTTCTGAAAGGCACAAATAAAAGACTCGTCGACTATGCGATCTTTACTCTTCAGCTTTGATAAATCCACCATAATAAGTTTGGAGTCATGATTAACTTTTCAAGCATTCGTAGTATCCTCTACCTTTACCCAATCACAATAGAATACGATTTATGTGAAATCTAAGTAATCAAGTTCTAGGATTTATTGGATTATCCCATAATAGGTTAGCACCATATTCTTTGGATTTTTATCACTTTTGCTAGCGATACAGATGGTCAAGGAAGAAATTGATGTTCCACTATTTTGTGACAAAAGCTTTTCCTCATATGGATATGAAATTAAATCAAAACTATTGGTGCGGAATTTCTTAAACTCTTTCGCATGAAAATTAGGGCCTTTTTGCTAGGCATGCAAGCTTGGAAGAGACATCACCTCTTTTTAGAAGATGCATTTATTAATAAATTTGTATTAGAGCATGTGTTAGTCATACACAAATAAATAACCGCACACGTAAGATGTGAAATTTACCTCTTTTGATACTCATGCCCTAAAATCAGTTGTCGTGCAATTTCTCCTTTGATTTTGGGCAATTTCGTTCTCGTACTTCCTACGAGTAAATTATAGACTTTAGAACATAAAATATAAAATACATATAATCAAATAAGAAGAATTCAGTCGATACTCGCTCTCTCCAGTATTCGACTTCATCTTATGATTCGAAGACATAACGAGTTGCTTACTCGTATTGTATATTTGTGAGTTTCACCTCTTTAGGGTTCCCAAACAGTAATTCATCCTCAAACTTTCCAGGTTCCTCGATCACTCCTCCTCCACTCGAATTGAACCTCATCACCTCTTTTTCTGGCATATATTCCCTAGCGTATAACACTGATTCCATAGTTACGTATTCTTAAGCAATTTATCCTCCAATATACCATGTATTATTTACGTAATCTTTAAAGGTTTTCATCAAGCGCTCAAATGGATACATCCAATGATACCTAATGGGACCACATAATAAAGCTTCATCGCATAAATGCACAAGAAAGTGGATGCTAATATCGAAGGACGACGGAGGAAAATATTTCTCTAATACACAAATTACCTAGGCTAAAGTTGATTTTGCAGCTTTAATGTGCCTTTCGTTTACCACTTTTGCACAAACTAGGGTAAAACACAAATTGATTTGAATAATTGCCCGATGGAGATATTTTTGTTCAGAGAAGCAATGCCCAAATAACAGAGGGATTAATTGGATGATTACATGCCACTCGTGAGACTTGCACTGTTTTAAGTCATTTTCTTGGTAGCTTACTACCCCTACGTAAATTACCATAATAACTCGTTGGAGTCTTCAGGTTGAACAACGTGTCTAAGAGGATCTTCTTCTCACTAGTAGTCAAAGTAAAAACGCCAAAGGGGTAGAAATTCTTTCTGTTATAGGATCATCTTTTAACCAGAGTTTCTTCTTTAGCTGCATATCATGTAAATCTCGACGAGCATGCTCTTCATCTTTGGAATGAGATCCACCCAGACATGTTCCTATCAGATGTTCTGCAACATTGTTCTCTGTGTGCATCACATCAATTACATGCCTTACACAATGATCTTTCCCATACGATAAATCAAAAAATATTAATCACCTGGACCATGGTTTTGCTTTCCTAGGGTCGTTAGGATCTCCCCTTTCTTTACGCTTCAGGTTTACAAACTTATGGTGTTTGCCTACGTACCTATTCCCCACAGTCGCAGCCACCGCCTTCTCCTCGATATCCTTACCAGAAAGTCGAACAGGTTCCATCCGGCACTCTTGACCAATAGGATAAAAGTTAGACTTATCATTCCTGAAAGGGTGACTAGTCAGCATAAATCTACGATGACTCGTGTAACTCATCTTACTACTATGTTGTAGCCAAGTGGTTTCAGTTTCCTCCCCACATATGGGACATCCATAATAACCATTAACATTACAATTGGACAAGGTCCCATAAGCAGTAAGGTCGTGGATCACCCACATCATCATTGCTTTAAGTGTGAACTCTTCATCCTTGTTAGAGTTGAACGTCGTCACGCCTTTATCCCATGACTCTTTAAGTTCTTCGATTAATGGGGCTAAGAATATATCAATATCATCGCTTGGAGCCTTCGACCCGGGTATCAATAAAGATAACAATGTGAACTCCTTTCTTATGCACGGTGTTGGAGGGAGACTTAGAGGCGTCATGAGAACTGGCCAATAACACTAACTAGTACTAAAATTACCGAAAGGGTTAAACCTATTGTTTGAGATTACAAGGTGAACGTTACATGATTCCTTTGCAAATTAATGGTGTCATGCATTTGAAATTTTCCAGACAAAGGGAATCAACCGGATGACACATTAAATTCCCACCCACCTCGCATCGAGCATGCCATGTCATGGATTTCGCTATCAACGGTACAATAAAAAAGCATTTTAACTGTGGCCCAAGTGAGAAATACTTCAAAACCTTTTGTGGGGCTTGCGAGCTCTTTTGATATTTTGCATATAATAGCAAGTGATCTTCATCACAATCTTTACACAACGGTATAGCCTCATCGTCTTTCAACCGTATATATTCTTGGTCTCCTGGTAGTTCAATATCAAATTGTTCATTATCCGCATTATTTGTCTCCATAGGTTGGTGATTTTGGTTGTGGTGGACTCTGCAAGCATCGCCAATTAGTTCGATCAATGGACGATGTTTTGGAGAATCATTTAGCACTTCCACTCGTTGGTGGTCTGTTACACAGTCGGTTACCGGTAATTCTTCGGGAACAAAAGGTATATATTTTTCACCATGGTATGTCCATTTGTTATAATCTTGACAAATTATCCACTTTATTAAATGTAACTCAAAATCTTTTAAAGATTTATATTTTCTGTTAATACAATGGGTGCACGGACATGGAATCTTCTCACTTTTAAGGTCTTAAAAACGTAGCTAATAAATTTTTGAATGCGTTTAACATAACTATTAGCTATTCGATCAGTCTCCCCCATCCACTCTTTGTATTTTAGAAATTTCATTTAATAATCTTCAAATTGCAGTCATGTGTTAACATGATAAAATAAATATCATGTTGCATAAATATCATGTTGCAAAATATCATTTTGCATAGAAAAGCATAAATATCATAAATATCAACAGCGCACCAATCAATCAAACTATCCAATAACTTAAATATAAGAACAAACCCACTTAAACTCAAATTAAATAGATTTGTCTAGTGATATTATTACATCATAAGAAAAATATTACTACATCTTCATCAAACGATAAACTAGCCAAGTGGTAAAAGAGTCTACATAATTTTTCAACAAATTCCCTTCTCCGCTGGTTGTGTACACTGGAGCATCGTCGCAACAGACATATACTTTATCAACTAGGATCTGACACGCATCCTCCTGTAAAGGCTGATATGTTACTAAAGTGCCTATTTGAGTGGAGATGAGCATGCACACCCCATTGACAACTTTATCGCTCAGGTCCTTAATATAGTATTTCTCACCATAGTCAGCGTGGGTTGTTGACGATGATCCAAGACTTGTGGCATGCTGAGGCGCTAAGAAGGGGAATGTTGAAGGAGAAATATACATCTGTGAGGGGAATAGATAAGGAGAAAATTTTTGAGTAGGTAAGGGGAAACCAGGATGCATTGGAGGTTGCAGGGGCATACGACCGGTTAAAAGGGACATAATTTGTGAAAGTTTATCATTCACGCCTCTAAATTCATTTCGAAGCCCCATTATATCCCTTTCAGTCTTAGAATGACGTTCATCGTTGGACAAAAAATGCTTATTAATAGAAGAAATCTCGTCCACGAGAGGTGCGGTGTGTTTGAATCTTATTTTTGACATATGCGACTCCAAACCTCTCGTCCTCCCTCTATGGTCCTTCCCCAAGGTCTGTGCGAGGGCATCATTGTCAATATCGTAGAATGGGCTTGAACTAACTGACTACTCAGAGATTCTATTAATTCTAGAGTCTTGGCCAAGTGAGGAGGGAATTTATTATCTTTATCTCGTCTTGCATGCACATACAAGTTGGCCTTATTTGGTGTCTTTCCTTCATCTGGGATGCCTTTTGTCTTGCTTGACCACTCATTCTTCAAATCTTCACAATATTTCGAGCCAAGCCGGTGGACATAAATTTTTTTGGACCTATTATGTTTGTTTTTCTTCCTTTGCAGCATTTTAGAGTCCTTCGCCCCATTTTCCAGAAGATCATTCCATTGACCGAATGGCATCTCAACATTCGTAGGGACTTTGTCTTTGAGCGCCAAAATATCGAAGCTCGATGCTCCCTGAAGGAAATCCTTATGCCTAAGGATTATCTGATATGTTCGGAGTTGTTCAGCAACCCAAGAAAGAACTTTATTTTTTGAGTTTGCAGCAAATTCAAACCGTTTGTTGAGTTGATCGTAGATGTCATTTTTAATAGGTTTATTCCAATTATCAGTTCCTCCCACTCCCATATTCATTTTTTGCTAAGGACAAACACTGGGCTTTAAATTGTTGAACGTGATTCCTATCCCCCGTAGGGTTATTTTCCAATAAAGAGAACCCAATAGGCTTCTTCTGAATTGACCCGACAGTTTCAAGAGCGGTGGGCGTGTATGTTGGATTAATGGGAATACCTTGCTTACTACAACTCAGAGTTGGGGAGTGAACCGTTTGTGGAGTTGAGTATTTCTCACCAATTGGTGATGAGAATTATCCTTGTGTTGGTGTCACGTCCTCGATTGGAGCGTTGTTTCTATTACCGCCCGACATTATCTACAAAAATAGATGCATAATTTTTTAAATTATATTAGATGCATAATTTCAAAGTTCAATATGAAATTATAACTAACAAAATAAATTTTTTGATCATACATTATAATCTACCTTTTCATGGTAAGACTGTAATAAAAGTTTAATGTGTCTGATCTCCATCCAGTCGGGATCTTTTTTTAAAAACCTATGGATTTTTTCACGTGCCCAATTAGGAAGGAAGCGTATCTATTGATATGCCCAAAGTATACCGGATGATCTAGAGACCTCAACCTCGACCTTTATGACAGCCGGGGTAATAGAAGTTCGAGAATAACCGACAGCAACATCGTCCTACTAAGGTCGACCACAGTCGACAGTTCCTCAGCTACGAACCTCATCTCGTCTTGGAATAAGCAAAGATTATCTAGAACCTTGAAGCTCAACTTTTATCAGGTCGGCCACAACCGACGTTACCAGTACTACCAACAATGTCAAACATCGGCCATGGACGACGTCATATGCAAGGCCAACCTCGATCGACCCATTGGCCGAGGTCCTCATTGTATTTCAACTCAGCAAGGCAAAGGTCATACTCCACCAACCTCATACTCACCCGAGCCGAGGTGGGTACTCTTCAAGGACGGCCGAGCATTTACACTCATGAATGCCTTGGAACACGTGGATAGGTCTGTTGTAACTAAACCATTCCCTCCACGTGAGGGAATATTTCATCATCATTCTCTACATGTGACAGTGACACATGTCCTCTTTGAATTGGCTAGATCATCACATACATGCTCATTGCAAGCTTGAGGGGTACATTACACCCCCCAAACACTATATATAGGGATCAACCCTAACCTTGTATAGGAGGGATAATGACAACCCTAGCTAAAACTCTGTCAAATTATACAGTAGAGAGATAAAGCTTGAGAGATTGTATCCATGGCCATTAGGGCCTTATTTTAGTGACCTTGCTCACTCACTTGCACAGTGGACGTATGCCTAATTGGCTTAACCACTTATATATTGGTGCTCATCCTCTTCTCCTCATCTTAATCTCTTATATTTAGTATACTTTTGTGTGGCCATTGTTATCACTGATTTCTGCTTAGAAACACCTTGACAGGTGGTGCTGTTTCCAGCATCATCATTTTAGTGTCGTCTGTGGGAACGAGAAGCTATCTCTTCCTCTTTTTCTGCTTAACCTCACTGGAGACTCTGGTGGTGAACCAGACCTCACCCCTTGCGTGGAGTTATTTCACCATTGAAAGAGGTCCTTTAAGGTTTAAGCTCATTTCTTCACAAGCTCTTTGTTTTAACATATGGCATCGGAGTTACTACCACCTCCTCCTCCACCTGGTGCTGGAGGGCCTAGTTCCAGTCAGGCACCACCCCAGTCCGAAATGGCTGAGGTGGCAGCAGCCTTGAAGTCCTTGGCTGTAACGCAGCAAGCAATGAATGAGCAATTTACACAGCTCAGTCAAAATATGATGAGGCCACTTGGGGTCTCACCGGAGATGATTACTCCGGCGGCTGCTCAGCCCCATCCTGAAGCTAGGGGACCACCCCAAACACCACGAAAAGACCAACCTACACCTCAACGGAGGAGGGACGTTGCTGACCCTAGGCGTTTAAGTTTGGGGAGGCAAGGACACCCTTTACCTGAGGATAGGTATGACGATATGGAGGCAGAAGATGTTACAGAGAACTATTGGGAGCCGTATGAGGTTTCGAACAACACTGTACGTCCTATCCACCAAAGCCGAGGTTGTGGGGACAGAAGAGACATTGTTGCCCAACCAAGAGGATCAACTTTTGACCACTTGAGTAGAGGGTCGGCCTTCGAAAGGCTCAGCCCAATCAAGGACCTGAGGCAGAGGTTATCCAGGTCAAGAAGTGTTGCAGGCTCATAAAGGAAGATGGGAAACATCGACCTCATCATGGCCAACCTCATTATGGACAACCCCAGCAAGGTCGAGACAGGAATCAAGAGGAGGTTAATAGCCGACATTGTGCAGCATCTGGGGAACCCTCGGTTCACCCCTTGGAGGTGGCTGGGGACAACCTCGGCCAGGCCGACGTTGCAAAGCCATGGAATGACTCCATCCAACGCCTTGAAGATAAGATAGGGGACCTCATCAAAAGTCAAGATCCACTGCAAAGAGGTTTCTCAGAAGTCTCCCCATTCGTGGCTAAGATAGTGAGCTTCCCAACCCCTGCTAAGTTCAAACTACCTACGGTGTCTCTCAAGTATGATGGTAGAACCAACCCTGTACATCATATTGAGATGTACCAGTCTGCTATGGACTTTTATTCAATACCATATGAGATGAAGTGTCGGGCCTTCTCCAGGACTTTGACAGGAGCTACACACATCTGGTTTACCTCTCTCCCGAAGAACTCAATTGATAGCTTTAAGGTCTTGGCTGAACGTTTCATCCACAATTTCTGTTTTGGGGTAAGACCTCAAAAGAAGACCACCCATCTGTTGTATGTCAAGCAAGGCAAGAACGAGAGCCTAAGAGACTACATTTCTAGATTCAATAAGTAGAAGTTGGAGGTTGAGGATTATGAAGAGACTATAGCCATGACATCCCTCATTTGAGGACTCCAGAAGGGGAAGCTGCTATGGAAGCTTACGAAAGACCCTCCCAAGTCTATGGCAGAGCTATTAGCAACTGCAGGAAAGGTCATGAACACCGAAGAGGCTATGGCAACGAAATATGAGGATGAGAATGGAAGTGACAGCGGTAAATTCCAAATAAAGAAAGATGGAAAGAAGAGGTCAACCG
Organism: Sambucus nigra; assembly: GCA_949130495.1. Lineage (NCBI taxonomy): Eukaryota > Viridiplantae > Streptophyta > Magnoliopsida > Dipsacales > Adoxaceae > Sambucus > Sambucus nigra. The sequence continues at coordinate 80,632,627 of OX422207.1, read as the reverse complement.
ACAATAAGTTTGCACGCTATACTCCTCTAACTATGAGCTGCGAACACATCCTCAATGAGATCAAGAATGATCGGTCTCTGAGATGGCCAGAGAAGCTGAATGCACCTCCCCATAAGAGGAATAAGAACTTATGGTGTGAGTTCCACCAAGACCACGGCCATGTGACAGACAAGTGCTTTGCCTTAAAGGATGAGATCGAGAAGATGTTAAAATCCAAAAAGTTGAGGAAGTACATCGATGGTAAGGCCCCTAAAAGGGGAAGAAATGACCCTAAAAAGAAGAGAAATGACAGATGTCGAGATGATACCCCAGTAAGAAGAGACGATGACTCGGATGGAGATGATGAAGATGATCCAGAACTCCCACCAAAAGATGATAATGCCCCGGTGAAGAGGGTTGGAATGATCTCTTTCGGTGTTAACACCATATATGGAGGACTTGCAGGGGGAGGCTCCGAAGTAGCTGACCGTAAAGCCCATTTAGCAGTCAGTGACCAAAGTAGAGGTTGTGAATTTGGCATCTTTAGAGGCTAAGCAGAAGATAAAGAAGGTGGATATGGATACTCTTATAGTTGGGTTATCTCGACTCGATTTCAAATGTATCTTAGCTCCGCATGATGACCCTTTGGTAATTACAACGAGAGTTCATGGATGTGAGGTGCAAAGAATCCTCGTAGATGGAGGAAGTTCAGCAGATGTGATGTTTTGTCCCTATTTCAAGAGCCTAGGCCTTAGTAAAGCAAGGTTGGTACCCTATCATCATCCGTTGATGGGCTTCAGCGGTGAAAAGGTCCATTCGTTGAGCATGTATGAGATGGACGTACGAATGGGAGACGAGTGGCCTAAGAGTTTGACCCGGAAGATCATTTTTTTCATTATGGATGAAAATGTCTACTCGACATACAACCTCATCATAGGACGAGTTTCCCTTAAGGAGTTTGAGGCGGTGCCGTCAATGGTCCACCAAATGCTGAAATTCCCGACCCCCTATGGGGTAGGGGAAGTGCATGGGGATCAGACATCGGCACGAGAATGCTACTTCAACTCGACGGAAGAGAGAGAGGCCCATAAGAGGGTAACTGCCACATATAGCATTGACACGCTTGATCCTAGGGACGAAACGAAATTAAAGAAAGGAGAGGTCGCGGAAGAGGTAGAATCCATCGTCCTCAATGAGGAAGAACTGAAAAAAAAACGTCCAAACGAAAATGCCTTAAAGCCAGAGATCAAGGAAGATCTTATAAGGTTTTTGAAGAAGAGACAGAGTGTCTTCACTTGGAGCCACGCAGACATGCCTGGCATCGACCCAGGGGTTATGTGCCATAAACTCAATGTGGAAGAAGACGCTAAGCCAATCAAATAAAGACGAAGTGTTTACTCCAGGGAAAAGTACGATGTCATCAGAGAAGAGGTCAAAAATCTAGAAGAGGCAGAATTCATCAAGGAGGTCATATACCCAGAGTGGTTATCAAATGCCGTCATTATGACTAAAGCCAATGGAAAATAGAGGATGTACGTAGACTTCACCAACCTGAACAAGTCCTTCCCAAAATATAGTTATCCCTTACCTCGGATTGATCAGTTGGTAGATGCCACGGCGGGGCATGAGCTTATGAGCTTTATGGAAGCGTATTCAGGTTATAATCAGATCTTCATGGATGATGAAGACTCAGAGAAGACAGCCTTCATCACAGATAAGGGGACCTATTGTTATAAGGTTATGCCCTTCGGCTTGAAGAATGCAGGGGAACATCTTGTAAATAAGATGTTTAAAGATCAAATTGGCAAAACTATGGAGGTATAAGTAGATGATATGTTGACGAAGATCTTAAAGGCCAGCACTCACGTGGCAGACCTAGAAAAAACTTTTGACACCATGGACTTGTACAGGATGAAACTCAATCCAGCAAAGTGTGTTTTCGGAGTAGGAGCTGGAAAATTTCTTGGATTCATCGTCAATCAGAGGGGGATAGAGGCCAATCCCGAAAAGATCAAGGCTTTGCTTGATATAAAGACACCGAGAAGCATAAAATACATTCAGAGGCTCACCAAAGTGGTTACAGCACTCAACAGGTTTTTTTCCACAGCTACAGACAAGTGTCTTCCGTTCTTCAAAGTACTTAGAAAGGCCTTCGAATGGGACGAAGAGTGTGACAAGGACTTTAGGGAGCTCAAGTCCTACCTAGGATCCTCACTGCTCTTATCTCGGCCCATCCTGCGAGAGAAGTTGTATGTCTATCTAGCAGTTTCAGAGTCAGCTATAAGCGCAGCCATAGTACGGGAAGACGATGGTGTACAGAGGCCTATATACTTCAATAGTAAGGTCCTTCAAGGGTCTGAACAGAACTATCCTCGAATGGAAAAGTTGGCATATGCCTTGATACATGCCTTCAGGAAGATGAAACTATATTTCCAAGCCCACTCTATAGTCATCCTCACTGACTCCCCATTAAGGCAAGTCCTGCACAAGCCTGAGAAATCAGGCAGATTGATGACTTGGGCCATCGAGTTGGGAGAGTATGACCTTATTTATCAACCCAGGGTGGCCATTAAAGTATAGGCACTCGCAAACTTTGTTACTGAGTTCACATGGGAAGAGGCTGACGTTGAGAATAATTCATAGATCACAGAGGGATCAAAAAGTAACGTCTTTCGATACCTAGAATGAGGTTACACCCAGTAGAGCCAAAAACGGGATAGTTGAGAATGAGGAAGACAGGTACCTCTTCAAGCGAGGAACCCTGTCGAAGGGGAGATTCTCTTCAAAAGATTATGTTTGGATCCTCTTTGTTGACGGGTCTTCTTGCGAAAGTGGAAGTGGTGTAGGGTTGATACTGTCAGCTCCGGATGGTACCAACGTTGAATATGCACTAAGGTTCAACTTTAAAGCATCAAACAACGAGTCAAAATATGAGGCCATAGTAGCAGGCCTCTCCTTAGCAAAAGCCTTTAGAGTTGGCCAACTCCTACTTCAAAGCGACTCGAGGTTAGTTGTTAACCAAGTGTTTGGAGTTTATGAGGCCAAGGATGAAAGAATGGACAGATACCTGAAGAAGGTAAGAATGATGATAGAAGGCTTCGAAGAGGTGAAGATGAAGAGGGTACCTCGATAAAACAACATCCATGCAGATGCACTAGCAAGGTTGGCTTCAGCAATAAGGATGGGCATCAGAAGGACAGTACCAGTTGAGATCTTACTCAATCGACCATTGAGGAAGAAGAGGTTGCCAGCTCCTGCTTCAACTTGAACCTGGGGGACTCATGGATGGACCCCCTCATCAGATATATCAGAGAGGGAGAGTTTCCGAAATCGAAGCTAGAGAGGAGGAAGCTGAGATACAGAGCTACAAAGTTCTCAATAATAGGAGATTTCCTATATAAGAAGGTATTTATGTTACCTCTCCTCAGATGTGTCCATCCCAAAGAGGTCCCCCGCGTCCTATAGGAGGTACACGAGGGTTATTGCTCTAGTCACATAGGAGGAAGACCTTTGGCCAAGAGGATAATCACGCAGGGATATTGGTGGCCGACCTTGGCCAAGGATGATGTAGCCTACGTGAAGAGGTGTGAAAAATGCCAAAGATTCTCCACTATTCCCCATCAACCTCATCAACCTATGACTTCAATCAGTTCCCCTTGTCCATTCGCAGTATGGTGGATTGACTTGGTAGGTCCCTTGCCAAGGGCTGGAAACAACTATCGATTTCTGATAGTAGCGATTGATTACTTCTCTAAGTGGGTAGAGGCTGAGCCGATGATCATAATTACAGAGCAAAAGACCTTCCAATTTATCTAGAAGAGCATCATATGCAGATATGGTCTCTCGAACACCCTCATCTCAGACAACGGAACCCAGTTCAAGAATTCTTCCTTGGAGAAGTATTGCGAGAGAGTTGGGATCAAGTAATTTTTCTCTTCTCCAGGCCGGCCTCAGGCAAACGGTCAGACCGAAGTCATGAACAGAACAATCCTTGACGAGATTAAGAATAGGTTGGAAGAAGCTAAGGGGAGATGGATTGAAGAGGGTTATACTGTGTTCTAGGCCTATAGAACAATGGCCAGGACACCAAATGGGGAAACCCCATTTATGTTAGCACATGGCTCAGAAGTCGTCATACCAACAGAGGTAAGACTTCCTACTCACAGATTTCAGACCTATGACCCCGAGAAGAATGGGGAGGAGAGAAGACTTGACTTAGATCTGATTGAGGAAAGAAGAGAAGACGCCGAGATCAGACAGGCAGCCTACCAGCAGAGAACAGCAAAGTTCTACAATCGAAGGGTAAAATCAAGACCCATAACTGTAGGAGACCTAGTGATAAAGAAGACGTTGCAGAAGACCAACAAGCTTCACCCAAATTAGCATGGTCCGTATAGGGTAATTGATGAGGTTGCACCCGAGGCCTACAAACTAGAAAACCTTGAAGGGGAACCTTTCTCCAATGCATGGAATGATGATCATCTAAAGAAGTACTATAGATGATGTTGCAATTGTTTCAATATAAATGTATTAGATTATGAAGAGAATATTAATGAGAAGATCAATTCATGTATCAATTCTTTGTTCATTACACTTTAGTGGTGAAATTTATGGGAGTAACATCTTAGTTAGATGACCTCAGACCTTAAACATCATTATTTGTGACAGGGTCTAAGGTGAAACATCACATTTGGATGACCTCAGACCTTAAACATCATTAATTTGGTGGCAAGTTCTGAGGTGTAACATCATATTTGGATGACCTCGGACCCTAAATATCATTATTTGGTGAAATTTATGGGGGTAACATCTTAGTTGGATGACCTCAGACCTTAAACATCATTAATTTGGTGAAATTTATGGGGGTAACATCTTAGTCTGATGGCCTCAGACCTTAAACATCATTAATTTGGTGACAAGGTCTGAGGTGAAACATCATATTTGGATGACCTCAGACCTTAAACATTATTAATTTGGGGAAATTTATGGGGGTAACATCTTAGTTGGATGACCTCAGACCTTAAACATCATAATTTGGTGACAATGTCTGAGGTGAAACATCGTATTTGGATTACCTCGAACCTTCAACATCATAAATTTGGTGAAATTTATGGGGGTAACATCTTAGTCTGATGGCCTCAGACCTTAAACATCATTATTTGGTGACAGGGTCTGAGGTGAAACATCATATTTGGATGACCTCAGACCTTAAACATCACAATTTGGTGAAATTTATGGGGGTAACATATTAGTTAGATGACCTCAGACCTTAAACATCATTAATTTGGTGACAAGGTCTGAGGTAACATCTTAGTTGGATGACCTCAGACCTTAAACATCATTAATTTGGAGACAAGGTCTAAGGTGAAACATCATATTTGGATGACCTCAGACCTTAAACATCATTAATTTGGTGAAATTTATGGGGGTAACATCTTACTTGGATGACCTCAAACCTTAAACATCATAATTTGGTGACAAGATATGAGGTGAAACATCATATTTAATTGACCTCGGACCTTCAACTTCATTAATTTAGTGAAATTTATGGGGGTAACATCTTAGTCTGATGGCCTCGGACCTTAAACATCATTATTAGGTGATAGGGTCTGAGGTGAAACATCATATTTGGATGACCACGGACCTTAAACATCATAATTTGATGAAATTTATGGGGGTAACATCTTAGTTGGATGACCTCAGACCTTAAACATCATTAATTTTGTGACAAGATCTCAGGTGAAACATCATATTTGGATGACCTCAGACCTTAAACATCATTAATTTGGTGATAAGGTCTGAGGTGAAACATCATATTTGGATGACCTCAGACCTTAAACATCATTAATTTGGTGAAATTTATGGGGGTAACATCTTAGTTGGATGACCTCAGAATTTCAACATCATTAATTTGGTGACAAGGTTCGAGGTCTAACGTCATATTTGGATGACCTCAAAACTTAAACATCATTATTTAGTGAAATTTATGGGGGTAACATCTTATTTAGATGACCTCAGACCTTAAACATCATTAATTTGGTGACAAGGTCCGAGGTAACATCTTAGTTGGATGACCTCGGACCTTAAACATCATTAATTAAGTGATAAGGTCTGAGGTGAAACGTCATATTTGGATGAGCTCAGACCTTAAACATCATTAATTTTGTGAAATTTATGGGGGTAACATCTTAGTTGGATGACCCCAGACCTTAAACGTCGTTAATTTAGTGACAAGGTCTGAGATGAAACATCATATTTGGATGACCTCAGACCTTCAACATCATTAATTTATTTTTGAAATTTATGGGGGTAACATCTTAGTCTGATGGCCTCAGACCTTAAACATCATTATTTGGTGACAGGGTCTAAGGTGAAACATCATATTCGGATGACCTCAAACCTTAAACATCATTACTTTGGTGACAAGGTCTGAGGTGAAACATCATATTTGGATGACCTCAGACCTTAAACATCATTAATTTGGTGACAAGGTCTGAGGTGAAACATCATATTTGGATGACCTCATACCTTAAACCTCATTAATTCGATGATAAGGTCTAAGGTAACATCTTAGTTGGATGACCTCAGACCTTAAACATCTTTAATTTGGTGACAAGGTCTGAGGTGAAACATCATATTTAGATGACCTCAGACAATAAACATCACTAATTTGGTGAAATTTATGGGGGGTAGCATCTTAGTTGGATGACCTCATACCTTAAGCATCATATTTTGGTGACAAGGTCTAAAAGGTGAAACATTATATTTAGATGACCTCAGACCTTCAACATCATTTATTTGATGAAATTTATGGGGGTAACATCTCAATCTAATGGCCTCAAACCTTAAACATCATTATTTGGTGACAGGGTCTGACGTGAAACATCATATTTGGATGACCTCATACCATAAACATCATAATTTGGTGAAATTTATGGGGGTAACATCTTAGTTGGATGACCTCAGACCTTAAACATCATTAATTTGATGACAACGTCTAAGGTGAAACATCATATTTGGATGACCTCAGACCTTAAACATCATTAATTTGGTGACATGGTCTGAGGTGAAACATCATATTTGGATTACGTCAGACCTTAAACATCATTAATTTGGTGAAATTTATGGGGGTAACATCTTAGTTGGATGACCTCAGACCTTAACCATCATTAATTTGGTGATAAGGTCTGAGGTGTAACATCATATTTGGATGACCTTAGATCATAAACATCATTAGTTGGTGAAATTTATGGGGGTAACATCTTCGTTGGATGACCTCAGACCTTAAACATCATTAACTTAGTGACAAGGTCTGAGGTAACATCTTAGTTGGCTAACCTCAGACCTTAAACATCATTAATTTGGTGACAAGGTATGAGGTGAAACATCATATTTGGATGACCTCGGACCTTAAACATCATTAATTTGGTGAAATTTAAGGGGGTAACATCTTAGTTGGATGACCTCAGACCTTAAATATCATAATTTGCTGACAAGGTCTGAGGTGAAACATCATATTTGGATGACCACGGACCTTCAACATCATTAATTTGGTGAAATTTATGGGGGTAACATCTTAGTCTGATGGCTTCAGACCTTAAACATCTTTATTTGATGACAGGGTCTGAGGTGAAACGTCATATTTGGATGACCTCGGACCTTAAACATCATAATTTGGTGAAATTTATGGGGGTAACATCTTAGTTGGATAACCTCTGACCTTAAACATCGTTAATTTGGTGACAAGGTCTGAGGTGAAACATCATATTTTGATGACCTCAGACCTTAAACATCATTAATTTGGTGACAAGGTATGAGGTGAAACATCATATTTGGATGACCTCATACCTTGAGCATCAATAATTTGGTGACAAGGTCTGACGTAACATCTTAGTTGGATGACCTCGGACCTTAAACATCATAAATTTGGTGATAAGGTCTGAGGTGAAACATCATATTTGGATGACCTTAGACCTTCAACATCATTAATTTGGGGAAATTTATGGGGGTAACATCTTAGTTGGATTACCTCAGACCTTAAACATCATAATTTGGTGACAAGGTCTGAGGTGAAACATCATATTTGGATGACCTAAGACCTTCAACATCATTAATTTGGTGAAATTTATGGGGGTAACATCTTAGTTGGATGACCTCAGACCTTAAACATCATAATTTCATGACAAGGTGTGAGGTGAAACATCATATTTGGATGTCCTCGGACCTTAAACATCATTAATTTGGTGAAATTAATGGGGGTAATATCTTAGTCTGATGGCCTTAGACCTTAAACATCATTATTTGGTGATAGGGTCTGAGGTCAAATATCATATTTGGATGACCTCAAACCTTAAACATCATTACTTTGGTGACAAGGTCTGAGGTGAAATATCATATTTGGATGACATCAGACCTTAAACATCATTAATTTGGTGACAAGGTCTGAGGTGAAACTTCATATTTAGATGAACTCATACCTTAAACATCATTAATTTGGTGACAAGGTCTGAGGTAACATCTTAGTTGGATGACCTCATACCTTAAACATCTTTAATTTGGTGACAAGGTCTGAGGTGAAACATCATATTTGGATGACCTCAGACATTAAACATCACTAATTTGGTGAAATTTGTGGGGGTAACATCTTTGTTGGATGACCTCATACCTTAAACATCATATTTTGGTGACAAGGTATAAAAGGTGAAACATTATATTTAGATGACCTCAGACCTTCAACATTATTTATTTGGTGAAATTTATGGGGGTAACATCTCAGTCTGATGGCCTCAAATCTTAAACATCATTATTTGGTGATAGGGTCTGACGTGAAACATCATATTTGGATGACCTCATACGGTACCATAAGCATCATAATTTGGTGAAATTTATGGGGGTAACATCTTAGTTGGATGACCTCAGACCTTAAACATCATTAATTTGATGACAAGGTCTGAGGTGAAACATCATATTTGGATGACCTCAGACCTTAAACATCATTAATTTGGTGACATGGTCCGAGGTGAAACATCATATTTGGATGACCTCAGACCTTAAACATCATTAATTTGGTGAAATTTATGGGGGGTAACATCTTAGTTGGATGACCTATGACCTTAAACATCATTAATTTGGTGACAAGGTCTGAGGCGTAACATCATATCTTGATGACCTCAGACCTTAAACAACATTATTTGGTGAAATTTATGGGGGTAACATCTTAGTTGGATGACCTCGGACCTTAAACATCATTAACTTGGTGACAAGGTCTGAGGTAACATCTTAGTTGGATGACCTCAGACCTTAAACATCATTAATTTGGTGATAAGGTCTGAGGTAACATCTTAGTTGGATGACCCCAAACCTTAAACGTCGTTAATTTAGTGACAAGGTCTGAGATGAAACATCATATTTGGATGACCTCAGACCTTCAACATCATTAATTTATGTGAAATTTATGGGGGTAACATCTTAGTTGGATGACCTCAGACCTTAAACATCATAATTTGGTGACAAGGTCTGAGGTGAAACATCATATTTGGATGACTTAAGACCTTCAACATCATTAATTTGGTAAAATTTATGGGGGTAACATCTTAGTTGGATGACCTCAGACCTTAAACATCATTAAGTTGATGACAATGTCTGAGGTGAAACATCATATTTGGATGACCTCATATCTTCAATATCATTAGTTTGGTGACAAGGCCTGAGGTGAAACATCATATTTGGATGACCTCAGACCTTAAACATCATTAATTTGGTGAAATTTATGGGGGAACGTCTTACTTGGATGACCTCAGGCCTTAAACTTCATAATTTGGTGACAAGATCTGAGGTGAAATATCATATTTGGATGACCTCAGACCTTCAACATCATTAATTTGGTGGCAAGGTCTGAAGGTAACATCATAGTTTAGTGATGAATACACCATTATATTGAGGCTTCAGACCTTAATACAAACACCATTGCATGACACATAAAACCATTCAAGGAGCATACATCAAAAGAAGCAAAGACCTCTTCAGAGGATGATATAGCATGAAGTTAAGAATTACAAGTCAAAATGCACAAGGGAATGTTATCAGAAGTTGCAGATTAACAAAAATTACAAAGCTTCACAAATTATGGACTTAGGGTCTGCAGTCATAGGGTTGGTAACCTCGGCCTGATCATTTGGGCCGACATTGGTTACCTCGACCCCATCGTCTTGGGGGTTGACACCCTCAGTATCTATGGCTTTCGAGTGGGCAGTCTCTGCAGGGGTAGCACCTTCTTCCTCCACCTCTTGTAGGGCTTGAGCAAACTGAGGGTCAGCATAGCCCATACTAATGAAATTCGAAGCTGTCAAGCTCCATGACTCCTTCTCTTTCACGGCTACCCATTTACCAGTGGCCTTAACACCTCTTTCGAGGTATTCAAAGCCAAAGCTGATAAATTCTTTAGAGACCTTGTAGTCAGCTAAGATCTTCTCTGAAGCGTCTTTAACTGCAGTTTTCACTGTAGCGTCAAACTTTTATTAAAGGGCATCATCCTTGGCCATCTGCTTAACCATAGTCTCATACCCTTCAAAAGAAGCCTTCATACGTTCCACCTCAGCGTTCAAAGAAGCCTGCACCTTCTGGGCCTCCTTCCTCTTCTCAATGAGGGGCAGCTTTATCAGAGTCCATTCAACAAACTGGTGCATGATGATAATACCCTGCAAAATAGAATCAGATACATGAGTTCGGGAGCTAATAAAATTCAAGGCCGAGATTACACTTAGAGTATAAAAGTTGCTTGTATTACCTAGATTGACCTATGGAGGCAAAACTCTGCCAATAGAGGGGTATCCATGAATGGAAGAAGTGTTTGTCAACATCGGTCATCACAGAGTCGATGGAATCCATGGCCTTAATTCTTTGGCCTATGAGGCTATCGCCAATTTTTAACTGCTCCAGATGAGTAGCTAGAGTGTCATCAGTTGAAATAGGGATGGCGTGATCTCCCTTAGAGGCTTTGCTCTTCCTCTAATCCTCAGGGGTAGAAGCGATGGATTTTCTCTTCTTTGAAGCATCGGCCTTAGAAGAGGTTGGGGGAGGAGGAGGTGCATTTAGGCATGCTTTCTTCACCACCCTGACTAAACTAGGGGCTAACATTTCCCAGAGGTCGTTCGAGATTCCTTCGAGGCGTTCTGTAAAAAGAAAGGTCTGAGTTAAAAGATCATAGACATAGTAAATTCAGAAGTATAACTTATTGAAAAAGTAAAGTAACTTACGAAGCTCAGTCAGGGGACCCCCCCCAAGGCCAGTCTCAGAGAGGTAGTAAGGGGTCATCAAATGCTCGTACTTGACCAGCTAACCAAGGGACCCCTGATCTTGAAGGTCTTTGACCTTATGAAGGTTATCTTGGCTTAACCAGGGGTCGGCCCTGACAGCCATTGACACCTTCCCCCACCTCAGAGGTGTTCTCCGCTCTAAAGATGAAGAGGTGGCACAGGGACCAAACTCCTATGCCCCTGAGGCGAAGAAGTATCGTGGTTTCCAGTTGTGGTTTGAAGTCTGGGTAACTAGCAACATATTCTTATTAGACTACCTATCTAGGAAGTGGTAGTAACTCGGATGGTTCCTAGAAGAGTAGGGCATGTAGCACCCTGTGAAGACCTAGACGGGAAGGTCTGAATGATGGACTACCCTCCACAAGACGATAGCTCCAATCATCACCCTCCAGGCATTAGGGGATAATTGAGAGGGAGCCAAGTTAATGTTGGACAATATGGCCCTAATTATTGGATGAATGGGAAGACGAAATCCTAACTTAAACATCTGCTCATATAGGCAGATTTCACCATCTCGGCCTCCAAAGGCCCTCTCATCCCTCAGAGGTCTCCTAAGTTTGACAGAGGGGCCTATGGAATAAAGATGCCTAAAGGCTAGGAGGTCGAATTTATTAACAGAGATCTTTATCTCGGCTGACTTCGAGTGTCAACATCACTTTTGACACCATCATCCTCATCTCTAGAAACGTCGGCCTGGGCAGGCATAGGAGCACCACCAGGGAACCTCTTGGCAAACTCAGCCCCTGTAGCAGATGACAGGGGAACAGCGTCCATGGGTGGAGGAAGGGAAACACTTGGCTTAACAACTTCAACATCTGAAGAGATTCGTGAAGAGCTAAACTCATTATGGGACGAGACACGGCTCGAGACCTTGGCTTGATCAGGGACCTGATCCTGCCTAATGGAGAAATCCATGGCCTCATGAAAAAAATCCACGGACATAGGGTCTGAGGTGGATGACTCAGACTCACACATTGGTGTATGTTCTAATGGGGCCTTCGCTTTCTCGGCACTCGCAGGCTCGGTTGGCTCAGGGTATATCACCCTCAGAGGGGGTGGAAATATTGGCCTAAGGGGGAAGGCCTCAGCCCTACGAGCTTCCTCTTGGGCTCGCTCTATTTGCCTTATCTTTTCTAAGGTCTTATCTCTAAGATAAGGGAATTCTTCTAAGAGCTGGTAAAGAGCTTTGAGCATAGGAGGATGAGACTACACTTGGGACTCTAAACCACAAATAGCTTGGCACAACCTAAGAAAAAGATCAAACGTGGTTATTTGAAAGATTTCTAACCAAGAATAGTCAAGAACTTTCCACCAAAAAACTCATAAGCTCACCAAAAAACCTATACTACCACCGGAAAACTCAAGCTGATACCGAAAAATGCAAGAAATAGAGAAATAAGGCTGAAAATGGAAATATGGGATAAAGATAGTACCTGAAGGAGTACGAGATGAGGAATAGGAGGATTAAGGACAATGAAAACTCAAAAACCTCAGCAGCGAAGGAGCTCTTGAAGAGAGAAAGAGCACAGGAAACTCAGGCTGGAAAATGAGAGAAATGATAATGAAGGAGAGAGAAAAGGGGTTTAAACCCCCTAGCCACGTTGGCACAAATCTCGAGGCTCATCATTGCCTTAGGAGCCTAAAAGGCAATCATCATTGCACTTGCCCAATACGCTACCTACTGCAGTACTTGACACTTGTCAAGGGAATATTAGCACACCGAGAAGAAAGGCCTCGGAGCTACATACCCCATAGTCACCTATTTACATATGTAACTAAGGTCTAGGGGTGATTTATATGCCCAAAGTATACCGAATGATCCAGATACCTCAACCTCGGCCTTTATGACAGTCGAGGTAATAAAAGTTCGATAATAACCGACAGCAACATCATCCTACTAAGGTCGGCCACAGCCGACAGTCCCTCAACTACGAACCTCATCTCGGCTTGGAATAAGCAAAGATCATCTAGAACCGTGAAGCTCAGCTTTATCAAGTCGGCCACAGCCGACGTTACCAGTACCACCAACAATGTTAAACATCGGCCATGGCCGACGTCATATTCAAGGCCAACCTCGGTCGACCCCTTAGTCGAGGTCCTCATCGTATTTCAACTTAGCAAGGCAAAGGTCATACTCCACCAACCTTGTACTCACCTGGGCCGAGGTGGGTACTCTTCAAGGACGGCCGAGCATTTTCACTCATTAATGCCTTGGAACACGTGGATAGGTCTGTTGTAACTGAATCATTCCCTCCACATGAGGGAATATTTCATCATCATTCTCTACATGTGACAGTGACAGATGTCCTCTTTGGATTGGCTAGATCATCACATACATGCTCATTTTATGCTTGGGGGGTACACTACACCCCCCCCCCCCAAACACTATATATAGGGATCAACCCTAACCTTGTATAGGAGGGATAATGACAACCCTAGTTAAAACTCTGTCAAATTATATAGTAGAGAGAGAAAGCTTGAGAGATTGTATCCATGGCCATCAATGCCTTATTTTAGTGACCTTACTCACTCACTTGCACAATGGACGTAGACCTAATTGGCTGAACCAATTATATATTGGTGTTCATCCTCTTCTCCTCATCTTAATCTCTTATATTTAGTATACCCTTGTGTTGCCATTGTTATCACTGATTTGAGCTTACAAACACCTTGACGGGTGGTGCTGTTTCCAGCATCATCATCTATACTGGATGCATAGATGTCAGTGACATGAACTCAAAATTTCATCATCTTCATCCTATTGGCAAGATTGAGTTTGATGTGGATGTGTCGCGAGACATCACAGTCTTCGGCAATGCTCTTTGTACGTAATTCTATCCATAATGGGTGATTTTTTTTTCTGTCTTCTCAAACAACGTAAGCAAGGTCAGTGATGTATCAGGACTATATACGCAAAATATATATATTGTACAGCTTCATCCCAGCATTCTGGTAGGGAAAACAGAATACGATTGAACAAGTACTCTTGCTGGAGATGAACTCCGCGGTTTACAAGGTAGTTAAATTGTTCAATCTTTCAATTCCCATACCAATAAATCAGAGTACCCACTGAATGAGGCTCATTAATGAAATAGGTACGAGTGCAGGCAAATTGCAACCTTTCACACTCTTGTTGCCATTTATTATCACCGTGACTCATTTTTCCTGAGAAAAATGAACGATGGCATGAATATTATTCCTATAAATAATGGCTCTTATAAATAATTGACTAGTTATTATGTACGAGGGCATGAATCCAGTGAAAACATACACATAGAAATACACATATACCCACAGAAATACACACACAGACCGAGGGTCCGGTCACAACGCGGTCAGTTCCTACGGGTTACATTGGCCATTTTGTGACCGTTTTACGTAAAGATATATGAATGAAATTATGTAATCACTTCGGGTCAAATACTTCCAAAATAGACCTCTCTTTTTTGCAATCGTTATGGCCTTGCTTCACACAATGGTCGCGAAAATATTTGTGACCCGACCTTTGATTTCCTTCACACAACAGTTACTTTCTCGCTTATATTAAGTCTTTGCTTTACAATGGAAATTTCCACTAATGGCATTTGAGAAGCATAGCGTGGAATCAAACTATAGTTGCATAACAAGACTTACTTCCCCTCACTCAACAAAATCGAACTCCGCCATCTAAAATCAGTAATGGGAGCATTATCTATGGTTGTAAAAAGCCAGGGCACTGGTCCAAAGACTGTCCAGACAAAATGCCAAAGAAACCAGTGGAGCCACACATAGTCTCCCACGAGTGAATCATGGGTATGTTTGTGTACCTCACCGTTAATTTATTAGGTTTTGAATACCTACTTTTGTCATTTAAGCCAGCAATCCCTAAAATCAATCGTAACATCAACCCTAAAATTAACCCTTATAAACATTAGTCGTAAAATTAACCCTTAAAAACATTACCCCTAAAATTAATCCCGACACAATATTTTTTTAATATTTTTTTTATATTTCAGCCCCAAACTTAAACCAACATTAGTCATATCTTTTTTCTAGAATACACACACATACAATATACATATGCATATACACACATATACATACACAATACACACTTACACACATATACACACTGAAATATACACATATATGCACACACGTACACACACATATAAATACTGAAATACACACACATAATTACACATATACATACACACTAAAATACACACACGAAAATACAAATGCACAAAATATTAACTTTGAGATTGAAAGAGAGATTGACATTGAGAGTCGAAATCGCCAGAGAGAGGGAAACTTTAGAGGGTTTAGAAATTTTCGAGGGAAATGAAAATTTAGGCTGGGAATTAATTACAAAGACACTGGTCATGTCCCTAAGCCGTGACCACATGTCGTGACCCCTTTAAATTTTAACATGCCAGCGTGTAAATAATACAGTGGTCACGGCCCAAAGTCGTGACTCCATTCCCAGTATGGTCACGGTCCAAAGTCATGACCATCTCAATGTGGCTTTGGGTTATGGTTATGGACTTAGACCGTGACCCTATCAGAGACCACATTTGGGGGGAAACTTTGCGCCATAATGGTCACAAATGGGTCATGGCTCATATTCGTGACCCACACGAGTCACGGCCTTGGTTCGTGACCACATTCAAGATGATCCATAACCACACTGAGTCATGGACTTCGTCATGCCCATTTTTTATATGGTCACGGCTCGGGGTCGTGACCCCAAAATCGTGACTATTCACGGGATTTGGTGTAGTGAGTATGTCATGATGATGCAATATTCTCTCACGTGCTTATAGAGATCTTGTTATAAATGCATGCCCACATGGACTACTCATGTTGGAACCCTGTGTCACACGTGAGATAAATGTCGTTTTGAGAGGTCTCGACCGGGTTGAGACTGACACGTCCGATATCCAAGTGAGCTACTGCTGAGCTAGACTGAAGTATGGTCTCGGCTTTCTAGGTGGTACCAAGTCGAGACGAGACGGGTGAGGTATTGATGGGCCAACAGATAGGTCTCAATCTAAGAGACTAGTACGAGGTCGAGACATTCGGTAAAGATCCGCTCCATAGGGACCCACAACTGCCTGACTTAATGGACGAGTAATGTCAGCTCGGTTGATTTGAGGACGAGGCTACACTTGGGTATATCAAATGTTAGTGGTGTGCTTGCACACGTAAAACTTTAATTCGGTAAAAGAATAACTACATGGAATTGAAACCTCAAATGTGAGTGGTGTGCACGTACATGTAAAAACTTTAATTTGATAAAAACGCCGATAGCCTCGATAAAAATTCGATCATGCTTCCACTCAATCCTCTTCGAATATTACATTTAACAAATAAAAGCAGTCGAGATGGGGTGTAACACATGGGACATGCGATCATAATGAGTAAATGTAAAAGGAAACTAGGTTGCACACATGTCATCAATGAACAACGCTATATATAAAAAGAAAAATATGCAATCTCATGAAAGGATATCATTCATTAAAGGAAATGAAAAACACTTTAACAGATTATCACAACTATTCAGTATTTTGAATTAAATTCATCTTAAGATCACATAGGACTTTAAAGGGTTGTAAAATTGGTGTTGGGTTGAGGTATGAAAGAAGGGGATATTTACGTATTCAAAGGTGTTTGGGAATGAAACACTGGGGATAATGGAAAATTATGGGCAGTTTCAAAATTGGAATATGAAATTGGAGAATGGCAAAGCTAATTGAATACTATATACAATATGGAAATACTCTCTCTTTCTTTTGTTTTCTTCCTTTTCTCTTTTGTTTTTCTATTGAATTTCTCTTTTTCTTGTCTTCTCTTTTATTTTTCACTTTTTATTTTGTTATCACTTTCAAATGCTCAATTGCAACCACAAAACAAGAACCTCATTCAATCCTAAGCATCATTACAAACAAAGGTATGGAAGGTAATGTGTATGGTTTATAACTCCAACTTGGAGTTAGTTATGACATTTTGGGTTTTGAAATGAAAGGTTATTATATAGGCTCAAAGGGGTTGACTAGGGAAATACATGAGCCGAGATCAAGGTCAAAATGGATTGATGAACAAAAATGGCCTATGATCATTTCCCAAATTTTACGCAATTCTTGAGTCAAAATAACTTAAGAAATCATGCACAAATGACAAAATTCATAATACACTCAATTAATGAACGATCAATGAAAGAATAGTGAGATTACCAATGAATTTAATGTTTCAAAGAGGGAAGAATAGTGTAAAAACACTCACAAACAAAGAAAAGCACAAAGCTCACTAGATTTTTAGTGTACATAAAACAACAAAAAAGATACTGAGTTTTAATCCCACAACCGAATCATTTATAAAATATGGTCAAGTGCTCATGGGTTTTCATGGTCTAATTCATGCATTTATTCTCAATATATGGGCTAAAGTTTAATAACATGAAAGAAATAGAAAATTCATCGTTGAATTGGCAATTGGATAAGGCAATTATTAAATTTATCATCGAAAAACAGAGCACGGGGCCCAAGAAAGAGAAAAGAAATAAGGAAACTAATTTTTTATTTTTTTATTTTATATAGAGAGAGACAGTTTGGCTCTCCCACATACCTCATTAAACATACCTATGAACATACCTATTTTTTTTAAAATAGTAAAAAAAATAATTTTGAGTTAGTATTTTTTATATGGGTTCATAATATTTCAATGTTCCCCTGTAAAAATATTCAGATAAAAAAAATGTGGTTTGATATTTTTAAAAAATAGGTAAAAAGAAACTGGCAGTTTTAAAGAGTAAAAGTTGACCGCTTTTTGACCTATTTTTTAAAAATAGTAAAAAACATTATTTTCAATTGATTTTTTTATAGGGGCACATTGAAATATCATTAACGCATATAAAAAATATTATCTCAAAATTATGTTTTTTACTATTTTAAAAAAAGGGTATGTTGCTATGAGGTATGTTAGAGAGCCTGGCCCTCTCTCTCTCTCTCTCTCTCTCTCTCTCTCTCTCTCTCTCTCTCTCTCTCTATATATATATATATATATATATATATATATATATATATATATATATATATATATATACACATGGCTCATGATGAATAAATAGAAATTGGGATGCCTAATCACACCCCCTACATGAATCGTACATTGTCCTCAATGTAATTAAAGACATTGTGAAAAAGAGAGGGATATAAATCAATCACCCCAATTTGAAGCGATCCCCGAGGTAGTCAACGTTAGCCCTATATAAACATAAGAAAAGAAATAAATATATACACGAAATGTATTAAATCATGTCGTAAGTCATAATAATATAGAGGGGTTGAAGTGTAAATACTAGATAATTTATGGTGAACATTTGATTTTATAAAAGTGTATACACATCAAAATCTAATACATTAACAACGACTAAATTATCATTTCAAATTTCATAATGTTCACAAAAATAACTTAATCAAGAAAAAAGAAATTGAAGTTTCTTCCCACAACCATCCTTACATAACCACATCAAATCAAAAACTCCTAAACATATCCTGCCTAAATATCGGAACCACCAGAGGGTCTCGGGGCACTCGGGTCATAAGGGCTCTGGAAATAAGCTGGCAGTGATACGTCTACGCCCTGCTGCTACATATATAGGTCCCTCATCATACTCTGCGTCATGAGAAACTATTGGCGTTGCTCAACACGATCCGTGTCGAGGCGGGACTCTAATGTATCCCACCTCAGTTGTATCCCCTCCCACCTATGCTCCTGGATGGCCTCGAACGCAGCAAAGTGGGCATCAATAAATATGGGAGTCTGCACAGACCCCTGCTCTGCTCTCCTCAGCTCTTCCTCCTCATCCAAGACATCGACCACCACCCTCTGTCTCTTCTGATCCACCGGCTCTCCCTAATAGTGTCCTAAATATCTCCTTATATTATTTCTATTGAGAGGACTTTTAAGCTTTGTAATTATGTTGCTCGATAGCTCGAGGCATTTGGCAGGGCAAAAAATTTGAGTGATCACTACGGGAAGAGGAAGGGAAAAATTCCATGCCCTCTACTTTGTCACTAAATACATTGGGTCCAGATAGTAGTCGGGTAGATTGATGTCACCCAAATATTTAAGAAAAGCAATATGCTTGTGACAAACCTCAAATCGATTATTAGTCACCATTAAGCAATGCACGTTAATGTAATGTAGGAGCCTCGAAAGGTCTGGAAGGCGGGCTTATTTAAACATTTTTTGGGTCCATACTTCACCAGGCGTTGGGAACTCAATGAGGTATCAAGATCAACGCAACCTCATCATACAAGCTAACAAAAGAAGTAGGGTCGGCCACGTTGCCCATCCATCGGGTTAAGTCCTTTCGCTGAAATATGATTTTCACCCCCCCGAACATAGGAATCAATGCAGTTTTCCCCCTTGATTTGGATTAATAAGGCATAGAACAGATGAACTAAGTCCTCATTGATAGTCTATGTTATGCAAGGAAGGAATCCCAACTATATCTTTTCAGGAGTATCATCGTCTCGGATGGGTTGTCCCTAATTTTCCACAAAACATTAATGCCAAGCGGGCGCTTTTGAGTAGCGAAGTACGCCTCGTACCACTTTTTCTCTTGCTCGCATCTAAACCCTTCAAAACCCTTCGAAGGGTTGCAACATGATTGGTTGTATTTTTCCACTTCGCCCATGAAGACCTACAAAACAGAATTAGTACAACAATGCAACGAAGACTAAATCACATAATGATAAGGCGCAGATGGAATAATGACATCTGATGCAATGAAGCAAGTGATAGTCGAGCAATAAAATGTCCAAAATGAAACAGAAAAGCAAGTAAGGCATTTAGACATACATTTGGTGTGCACAAAATGAAAAGGTGGTGTGGGGGAAATTTGAACCAACAAGACCTCCCCCCCGGAACATTCATGGCAATCGCAAGAAAACAAGATAATATATGCTCATTAATGGGGTTTTAACAATAGAATTGCATTTACAATGAGTTTACAAAATTAGCACAATTTCGAAAAAAATGCAACGGTTCAAAACATCCCAAATGGCAAAAACATCCCGCCAATTTTATCAAAAGGGGACTATCCTCATCTATCACCATTCAATAACCAATAGTGAAAATATATGTATAAGAATTTTAAAATTTTGGAAAGAGGTTGTTGATTCCAAATTTAATCTGCTGGCGTGGACCAATTATGAGGAGACACATGTCAATCTACATGGCACCCGTAAACATTTTTTAACAACACCTTGATTCCGAGGAACTCAAACCCCCGACCAATTTAGGCGCTCCGAGAAACAAATGATCTCCGAGCAATTCATGTATACCGAGCTACTTAGGCGGTCCGAGCAGCTTAGGCGATCCGAGCTGCATCTCGTACAGAGCATTCATATCCGGATAATTAAGAGGATGACTGCTCATAAATGCACAGTTATTATCATATAGATGTACACGCCTACTGGACAGCGATGCATTATTCTTTCATTTGTACCACCCCAAGGCGCTATAAATACATTGTAACCTCCTCATTAGCAGGGGACTGGGAATTTCTTGGTAAAAACTATTATCGAGAATTCTGGGCAAACAATCATCAATACAAAAGCAGTGGATGTAGGCCATTCTTACAAGGCTGAACAACTTTAAAAATCATTGTCTATTATTTCTTTATTATTATTATCTGTGATTAAAAGAATTAGGTCAAATCTATTTTTTTACATCAACAGGAATTAGGTCAAATCTAATTTTTTACATCAACAGATCATTTTTCACCAAAATAACTCATCATCAATGGCTGATAATCCAGAATCCAGTAATCTAAAAGCTGGAAACCCCCCAAATCCATCTGCTCCCCCAAATGTCCAAGATCTGGCTGGAATAATGGCTAATTTGGCCCAGGGCCAGTCGGCCATGTAAGAAACTATGCGACAACTCATACAAAATGTCCAAGGTGGAGTATCTACCCATTCAGGACAATGAAGCGTTTAAAGAAATACCCGATTACCTTCTAGGCGAACTTTACTCTAAGAGGAATCTCGATCTAGACATGCCGATTCATATCGCACTGATAGATCTAATGATTTTTCTTATCAATATGGCTGAACTTCATCAGTACGAGCTACAGATACTGAACAAAACATCACTCTCTCTCCAGAAAGGACTAGTGTATTGGAAAGATTAAGTAGGGCTTCTCCTTTTGATCATTTGGGCCCTAGGAGGAATAGAAGTCCTCCTAAGGCTGTGTCGAGGAACTTTCGATGACCATCCGATCTAAAGGAGGGTTCTGCCCAATCACGACCAACTGCTTGTAATGAAAGATCCGAAGAAGCAAATTCAACACGATCAGTTGCCCGAACCAACAGGCCCGAGGAGGAAAATAGACTAGGGGAAATGACTAAGGCCAAAAATACTCTACAAAGAAATTTTGTCCAAGGGACACCTTTTATCCAAGCCATTGTGGATTTTCCCACACCATCAAAGTTCAAAGCACCTATTGTGACTCCTAAATATGATGGAAAAACTGACTCTGTCCTTCATATAGAACAATACCAAGCTATTGCCGATATCTATGCCGTGCTAGACGAGATGAGATGCAGGGCATTTTCAGGAACTCTTACCGGATCTGCTCAAATATGGTACAATAATCTTCCTCGGGGGAAGATTTCTACTTTCTTTCAACTAGTCGAGCTCTTTATTGGAAATTTCTATTTTGGAGCAAAACCAGTTAAACGAGTAGCACATTTGTTAAGTGTTAGACAAAAAGCAGGTGAGAGCACCAGGGATTACATAACTCATTTCAATAACGAGAAGCTCGAAGTTATTGATTACGAGGAAAAGACAGCTATTACTGCTTTGATGAGTGGACTATTGCCAAATAAATTGTACTACACTTTGGCCAAAGATCCACCAGGACCATGTCAGAATTAATGGCGAAAGCAGCCAAAATCATGAATGCCGAGGAAGCTATGGCTGCAAAGAAGAACATGGACACAAAGGATACCAAAGTTGAGGCCGAGAAGATTGAGAAGAAAGATCAGAAGAACAATGGTAGTAATAAGCAATCAAAAGCAAAACCATCATGGGAAATGTTGAAGAAATTTGGAAATTATACTCCTTTGAAAGTAGACATAAACCATGTTTTAGAAGAAATCATGAACAGTGAGGAACTAAACTGGCCAGAGAAAATGAAGGTAGATCCTGACAAGAGGAATAAAGCCAAATATTGCGAGTTCCACAAAGACCATGGTCACACGACCAAAAATTGCATAGCTTTTCAGAATGAAATTGAAGCACTTATCAGACGAGGAAAGCTGGCCAAGTATGTTGATCGTAGAAGTGAAGGAAAGAACAACGACCGAGAAAGACAGAGATCCAGACCTCCTCGTCGAGCAGAAGAAGACAAGAAAAGAAATCATGAAGATGATCTAGAGATGACCCCGATCTCCCCAAAAGACCAAGACAGCCAGAACGTGAGGTATTTTCAATTCGTTTTGGATCATTTGATTGTAATGTTATTACAGGTGGAGATGCGGGAGGTGGAGACCTTACTGCAGAGAGGAAAGCTTATCTCAATGAGGCTCAAGCTTGTTCATATATTCAAAGGATAAATCTGGCTGAGGATGATCGCCCGAGGAAGGTGAACAAAGATAAACTGGTCATCGGTTTCTCTAAAAATGACCTCGCAGGTGTGTTATATCCTCATGATGACCCATTGGTGATCAAAATGAGGGTGAAGGAAGTAGTGATTTCGCGAGTATTGGTGGATAATGGAAGCTCGAAAGATATTATGTTCTACCCATGTTTTGATAGTTTGAACCTAAAGCTATCCCAGTTGGAGCCATATCATCGGCCCCTCCTCGGTTTTACTGGCGAGAAAGTTTTTCCACTTGGGACGATCAAGTTGGATATGTTCATCGGTACATGGCCTGCTTGTCGAACAGAAAGAGTGCACTTTTTCATGATGGATAAAAATGTCCAATCAGCTTATAATATCATCATGGGAAGGGTAGGTTTGAAGAAGTTCGAAGCAGTCCCATCTACTGTACATCAATGCCTAAAGTTTCCAACCAACTTTGGAGTAGGAATTGTGAAGGGTGACCAAAAAGTAGCTCGAGAATGCTACTATTCGTCTGTCGAGCAAGAAAAGTGTGAAGAATCTAGAAAGAAGACTACTACTTATCAGGTTGATGAGATAGAAGACGTAGAGATTGAGACTTTATACCCAAGAGATGAGTCTCAGCTCGTTAAGGGTCAGGTCATGGAGGCTACTAAAAATATTGTTCTGGACGACGAGCATCCAGAACGAACAACTCAAATTTGTGCTTCACTAGATATGTCGATAAAATAAGAGTTGATAACGTTTTTAAAGAGCTTACCACTCACTATAAGAAATTGGGTATATTATCTCGACAAACAATAGCTTTATCACCTCCACCATTACCACATTGCTCATGGCCGGATTCAACCGCCTTCGCATTTGACGAGTGGTGGGCTTGGTGTCCTCCTCCAAGTAAATTTTATAAGTGAAAATAGAGGGATTGATCCATTTCAAGTCAGAAATGCACCATCCTATAGCACATTTATCCTTCCTCAACACCTCTAGCAAGGCCTCATGTTGACAACTGTCATGGTTTGTCGCTATAATCACCGGAAATGTGTTCTTACCACCTAAGAAAACATACCTAAACTCCGCTGGTAAGGTTTTGAGCTCAAGCTTGGGCATTAAAACATTTGATGGGAACAAAAAGAGTCAAGTGGGGGTAATTTCTCAAAGTGGGAGATCCATATAGAGTCTTCGATAGCCCCCTCACTTTCATCATTCATGAGCTATCTTTCACCATACCCCACTATGTTAGCACCCACAATACCTTCATTAACATCCTCAAAGTACTCAAGGTAATTGCATATGTCCAATAACTCCCCATTTAGTGAATAGCAATTTACATCGAGGGCATCTTCATAGCCCTCATCATTTATGAGCAATTTACTATCCAAGGAGTTTGCAATACATGCCTCTAATGGATCTCTAAATTGAGAAAGGTCGAAATATTCTTGGACAAGATGCCAATGCAAGTTACCATTTCAACCGCTTCCTCACTTTCATCGCGACTTTGGGGTTGCTTAAGAATGTTGAACATGTTAACTTTGACCGTCATATTACCAAAGGAGAGTTTCATCACCCCATTCCTATAATTGATGTTAGCATTAACGGTGGCGAGGATTGGGCGGCTAAAAAATTTTGGGATTTGAGCACTCCCTTTTGGGACAGGTTGGGTGTCCAAGATAATTAAATCTATCGGGAAGTAAAAAGAATAAACCTAAACAATCACATCCTCCACGACTCCTCGTGGTATCCTAGTCGAACGGTCGACTAGTTGTAAAGTGACGGGAGTCCCTTTAATCTCGTCGAACTTCAACTCGAGATACACTGAATAAGGAAGCAAGTTCACACTTGTTCCCAAATCTATGAGGGCATGACCTATTCTAGAATCCCCAATTATGCATGAAATGGTGGGGCAACCTGGGTCCTTGAACTTTGGGGCAATTTCATTGGTTATTATCTCACTCGATTGCATGGACATATATGCCTTTGTACGCACATTTTGTCTCCGTTTAACCATGCATAGGTCCTTCATAAACTTTCCATACTTTGGCACATGCTCAATTGCCTTAAGGAGGGGGATATTCATGTTTACTTTCTTGAAAAGTTCAAGAAAACCCTCCTCGGAGGCCTTAGTAGACTTATCTTTAAGCCTTTGTTGAAACGGTGCCAGAATGGGACAAATTGTGTCCTTCTAAGCTATAGGCACATCTCCCTCTTTGAGGATGTCAATGTCTATAGTAACGGGAATGCACAGTTGCACATCCTTTGGAGCAATATCTTTACCTTTGGAATGAGTGGGAATGGGTCATTCCAGCGAGGGCCCCACAATATTTTTATTTACCATTTTTTTGTTCCTGAGGGTAGTGATACCCTTCGCATTCTAGGTGTGAGACACGCTCGAATTGGAGCTATTAATGCCCATTTGTCCCTTAGGATTGGTTTGAGGTTGCGCCGGCAAAAGCGTCTCGCTACCCCTTGGGAATTTTGGAGCAATTGGGCAAGAGAGGTTTGCATCTCTTGCACAGAGCGTGCCATTTGAGAAATGGACTGTTCAAGTTGGGTAACTTTCTTAACAGTGGCGTATTTACCCTCATTTTTCCTTCTCTGAGTAGGCAAATACGAAGCAAGAGGCCCCGCGGGAGGATGCTACGGTTGATGATATTGGGGTGGTTGTTGTTGAAATTACAGGAGTAGGGATGGAAATGGGTCTTGAAAATCTTGAGATGGGGGAGTTTGGTCCTTGTAACTCATGAGAGGATGTTTTGTCCTCCAACTAATTGAAGGGGGTATTGGAATATTGGTTTTTATATGCCCCTATAGTATTAGCTTGCTCGTGCAATTGTCTCTTGATTTTAGGAAGTGAGGGACACTCCTTCGTTTGGTGGCCAATATTGTCACGTGTGATGCACACAACCTCCTCCACAATGAAAACATTTTGAACGATTTCCATGGGTGGGGATTGTTGTGTAAGTTGCAAAGAATCATCCGATGACACAACTGGTCATAGTTGGTTTGCATATCATGATTCTCCTGTAGGATAGATACACCTTGGGTTTACCCTCGAGTGATGGTGTTTTCATGATTAGTGCAGTCAAAAGGATTCGTCGTATCCCAACACCAAGAGATCTTTGAATAAAATTTGAAATGGACCTCAACTTACTCACCACAAAAGTCAAGTAATCTACCTTGACACATCATTTCAACCAATTATTTAGTCAATGGGTTTATCCCACCATGGAAAATGAAAATCAACCTCATTTGGTCAAAGTTGTGGTGAGGGCAAGACCGCTTCAAAGACTTGAAACGTTCCCAACACTTGTCGAATGTCTCATGATCATATTGTTGAAAATTTTGTGTCTGTTTCATAAGTGCACTCGTCTTGTGTGTGGGAAAGAATTCTTTTAAGAATAGGTCTTGTAGTTGTTGTCGATTCCCAATAGAATTGGCAAAAAGTGTGATTAATTAATCTTTAGCTTTATCTTTAATGGAGAAAGAAAAAAGCTTAAGCCACACAATCTTGGGTGTGAAATTTTGGTCTTGAAATGTGATGCACACCTCTTCGAAGTCTCAAATGTGCCGATACGGATTTTTCGTTCTCCATCCCGTGAAACGAAGGCGGCAGATTAATCATCCCATTTCGTAAGTGGAAAGTCGCGTGATTAAAAAGGAATATGATAAGCCTGGTAGAAGTGACTGACTCCTGGCGGAGGTAGTTACCAAATAATTGACGCACTGGAGCCACACCACGTGGTGGTGCATGATTATACTGCATTTGAGGTTCGAAGGATTGCACCGAGTGCGGTGCACTAGGAAAATGTGATACGAACGACAAATATGTCTGAGAAGGCACCATATTAAGAGTATAGCGATGATGAGATGAATTCCCAAAATTATTGAATGGATTGTTTAAGTCTTCAGATGGTTCGAGTTGCTGCTCATTTGGACAGAGAACCTATCCTTCAAAACGACACTAGCTCAAAAATTAAATGCAAAAAGGTTTATCAACAAAGAACTAAATTAATATAAACGTTACTAATAATTCCCCGGCAACTATGCCAAAAACTTGACTCGCTTAAAATAATATATAGTACATGTGCACGTGAATCTCGAGTGTAGTAAAAACCCAGTAAGACTGGAGTCAATTTCCACAGGGAATTATATGAATCAATGAAGATATTCTTTTGGTAAAAGTCAATAAACAAGAAGTACAAATAAAATAAAATAAAATATGATTTAGGTTTTGAAAGTTATGGCGGACCAAGGTGAAGTGTAATTACCGAAACGCTTAACTAAAGACTAATTAAAATGATCGATATTTAAACTACGAATGATAAAATGATTTTTAACAAAATTTTGAGGAGCATTATCCTATCTCGGATGATCACAATCCAAACGGTTCTTATGATTGAATCACAATCAAATGGAAATAAAATATTGTTCTCAACAATCCCGCATAAAAAGTGTCATCCGAATAATACGAGATGAAGATTTCAACATATTATCAAACAAATGCATTGATGTTGGAGTTAAATCTTGAAAATAACTCCTACATGATAAGAGAAGTTAGAATCCTATGAAACTCCAATACCAACACATACACCCACTATTTAGATTCAAACATTAAACCAATCAATAAGTGGAACCATCCAATGTGGTTTTATGCTCCCAACCTAAGGAAATTAGCTAATCATAACAATAACTATACATACACACAAAGTAGGATTGCTTAGGAGGGGGAAAGCCATTATAAGAGGTAGTAATTAAAACAAAACAACTATACTAATTAACCAAAGAGTGTCGATAGACAACAAATTACATTAAATATGATCTTGGGTAACTTACAAACAATGAAATATAGAGATATAGAAAAGCAAGAAAATGTCACAAGCCCTAGGAGCGATAAGAGAACACAAATCCAATATACCTAGCTTTTTTTTTTTTGCCTGAACGATTTAAAAAAACAACTCCCTTTACAAGTACAAATCATTTGCTTCTTATAGTAAGTGGAAACAAAACCACCAAACAAGAGGTAAAAACCGAAACCAAAAATATGAAACAAAAACTAACTTAACCAAAAAATCGTGTAACTGAAGGGGTCGGTCGACGATGGGTCTGAACCCGGTCTATCAGGGTTCTGGAATTCGCACACTACCTTGATTAAAAGGAAAAACTCGAGATGTCGATCGACCCGGGGTCTGAGGCCGGTCGATCGGGGGTCTAAATTCAAGTGGTTTTATTCTCTTATCATTCCATACAAAAGGACCTCAGAGAAAAATGACCATAACTCGATCGTTAGGGGATGGATTGACGCGCCGTCGGTGGATAAGCGAACCTTATTCGGATATCTACAACTTTTGTGAAGAGTTTGGGAAAGCCAACTCGAATAAAAAAATGACTAAATTTCCCCGAAGTTGCATTATTCATTGTAACTTTCTCGAAAAGCGCACACTTGCACCATTTAGCATTCCAATACCTACAAAGACTCAAATAAACCTTGCAAAACATATATATATATATATATATATATATATATATATATATATATATATATATATATATATATATAGAGAGAGAGAGAGAGAGAGAGAGAGAGAGAGAAAAAGGTTATACAGTATAAGATATTTAAATATGGGGAATAACGGTTATAATTTTGCGAGCATGCATAAGTGACGGGCGCTAATATACAATATTCACGACTAATCACTAACACGGGCCTTCAAACTTTTAGATCCTCAGGCACTACTAGTTGTCCCTGAAACCATAAAACCCCATTCGATTTGATCGAGAAGGAAGGAACTCGGCCTGTCTGTAACTCCTTTACCCTTTTCTTCATAAAAAGGATCCACTAACTGGGCTTGAACTACCCGTGAAATAATGGCCAGGGTTACCATCACCACGGACATAAAAACATTCGATAAATCTATCCCCCTCAATGTGATCCACCTCTCGGCCCAAAAATCCGACAAGTCCTCTCCATGTTCTGCATATAAAGCGTCCAATGTAGTTATTGGCCTATACTCAGCGCAGTTGTAATCACATTTTCCCTCCCTAGGTGGTATTGGATCGAAAAGTGATAGTCTCTTACAAACTCCAACCATTATCTCTCCCTCATATTTTGATCCCTTTGCATGAATATGTCAAAGTTAGACCTAAGGTTGTGCAGATTATATAATGTTATTGGACTAATCCCCCAAGTGGGGTTTTTAAGTTAAACATTGATGGGGCTTATAAAGGTAATCCTGGAAATAGTGGTATTGGAGGGGTGATTAGAGACTCCAACGGGGATTTCATTGCAGGGTTTGAAAAATATATAGGAATACAATCCTCATTTTTTGCATAAAGTTTGGCTTTAGTTGAAGGATTGAAATTGATATCTCAATTAAATATTCAAAAAGTTATAATGGAATCTGACTGCAAGTTCTTGATAGATGTGGTATTGAAAAAGGCTAAACCTCTTTGGCAAACTAAAAAGATGCTTCAAGATCTCCAATGTTTTGAAGATGTGACATTCAATCATGTTTGGAGACAATCAAACTCAGTTGCTAATCATTTAGCCTCGTGGGCTTCTATTAACATCATGGATTCTCTGTATTGGAATTATAGTTCTCTCCCTAGATTGGTTAAAGGATTACTTCAGATGGATAGAATGCACACTCCTCAAATTAGACATAGAATAAAAAAGATGTAAATGGGGATAAGATAAATCCCCATATTTATTTTCAAGATTATCTCTATGTAATGGGGTTATGATAAAATCCTATATTTATCGCTTTCTTTCTAGAATATTGGGCCTAACCTCTAGAATTCAAGTTTGTTTGGGTTTGTAAGCTTTGGAGAGGCTTTTTCTCCTTTTTTATTTATAAAATGTGGGGGGGTTCCGTCCCTCTTTGATAAAAATAAATAAAAAATAAAAAAAAAGGTCCTAGAGACTTTTGTGATCGTAGAACAACTAAAACCTCTCTCCTAACAAATAATGACTCCAGATGCAATGGGTAAAGACAACCGCTGCTAATTCCAAATCATGTGTCGGGTAATTTCCCTCATGTGTCTTTAATTTTCTAAAATCATAAGATATAGGCCTCTTTTCTTGTATTAATACTCTGCCCATACCCTAAAGTGACGCGTCCGTAAATACCATATACTCAGTGCCTCCACTAGTAAAGTTAAGAATCGAAGCGGTTGTGAGCCTCTCCTTGAGCTCCTCAAACGCTCGCTAACAACTGGCATCCCAAACAAACGATATCCCTTTTCGATTTAGATTGATTAATGGCCCTGCAATTCTCGAAAAGCACTGAATAAACTGGCAATAATATCCTGCCAAACCTAAAAAGATCCTAACATTTTTCGGTGTCATGGGTTGTCCCGACTCAATTATCACGAATATCTTGCTATGATCGACAAAAATCCCAGCCTCCAACACAATATGTCCCAGGAACTGCATCTCCTTGAGCCAAAAACCACACTTGGATAACTTGGCGTACAACTTGTTGTCCCTCAACTTCTGTAGCACCAATCTCAAATAATTATCATGCTCCTCCTCCTAGCATGAGTATATAAAAAATGTCGTTAATAAATACAATGACGAACTGGTCCAGATACTAGCGATACACGATTCATGAGATCCAAAAAGACTGCAAGTGCATTTGGAAGCACTAATGTCATGACTCGAAACTCGTAAGACCCATAACGAGTGAGAAAAGATGACTTTGGAAAATCCTCCTCCCTAATTCTCAATTGGTTATATCCCGTGCGCAAATCAAATTTTGAAAAGAATGATGCGCCCCTCAACTAGTCAAATAAATCATCGATGCGGGGTGACGGATACCTATTTCGTATCATGAATTTATTCAAGTCCTGATAATCTACACACAACTGAAGTGTCCCATCCTTCTTCTTCATGAATAATATCGAAGCTCCCCACGGAGATGTGCTCCTTTGAATAAGACCCAGACTTAGAAGATGTTGTATTTACTCCCGCTATTCTCACATTTCCAAGGGAGTCGTATGATAAGGTTCTCTCACAATTGGTCAGATGCTGGGGGATAAGTCGATACAAAAATCCCTCTCTCTCGTATGTGGAAACCCCGGTACATTCTCAAAAATGACTGAAACTCCTAAACCACTAGAATATCATCTAGAGGTATCACAAACTCCCCAAACATAATCGTGTCAATATACATAAATGGGTGCTGGAATCACCCTCAAGTCTGGGCATGACAATTAGAAACATCTCTTGTTCAGGAATAGTGAACATAATAGACGTCCCTCTATAATCAATTTGGGAATGGTAACTTGCTAACCAATCCATCCTTAATATAATGTCGTAAGTACCCATATCTAACATCAACAAGTCAGCGGCAAAACATAGACTATCAATCTCTACAGCAACGCCACTACATATCTAGCGTAAAGAAGCCACCACCTATGAGAGTGTCAACGTGCATAACAATCTGAGAAGCTATATATATTATGATCGATGTAACAGTGAATCTATAACTAGCAAATGAATGTGAAGCTTCCGTATCAAAAATCACTCGAGCATAAATATTATAAACATAAAACTTACCCTCTATAGCATGTGGTTGAGCTGGTAAGTCGTGTTGGTAGATGTTAAATACATATACCTAGTGCGGCTGAGGGCGTCCCTATGCCTGATCTTTAGGAGGAGGTAAAGATGGGTACTGAGGTACGAGTGGGAGCTCTTGAAACTAAGGTGGTACGGGAAGTGTGGGTTGATGCCCTTGATAAAATTATGTTGGGTCGGCCTGAAACCCTTTAGCGCATCTCCTAAATGATTGGCGCAACTCTCCACAAGCATAACATGCCCCACCAAAAGGGTGACCCCGCTGGCAATCCTACTGCCTCTACTCCTAACCCAGGGGCCTACCAAACTGATAGTATGCATGTCCCTACTAGCTCTGCAAGCCCAAATGCTACTGAACCGCATGTCCAAATTGACCATGGTCTAAGTGGATCTGACCTTGTCCCTATCTGCCCTATCGGCAATGGTCATCACTTCTGAATATCTTAGGGGGATGCTCCCCATGTGCTGGTCCTCTATGATGTTGGCTAGAGCCTCCCTATGCTTGGGAAAACTCCCACCCTCTGATACCTTTGGCCCTTGGCCAGCTCCTAATCTCACCCTCTTGGGATCCTTATATCTCCCTTTTAAAAACTCATGGTGACCATCATAATGTTACAAAGCAACATCTACCATCTGGAGGTATGTGGTAAACATCGAATTCCCCATCAACACCTGACTAATCTTCCAATATATACCTCACACATCGGTCCATATTCAAATCCTCAAATCTCTCCACCTCTCGGGAAAAGTGTATAAGGTGAGTAAATTCTTGATCATACTCGGCAATGGTCCTACCCTCCTGCTTGAGCCTATCAAACTGTCTTCTCAGCTTCCTTTGCTTGGAAGATAGGATGTACTTTTCCTCAAACTTGACCCAGCACTATAGTCATATGAAACCTCTCCTCTGGAGTGGTAACAGTATCCCACCAATCTAGGGCATCTCTCACTAACCTAAATCTTGTCAGCATCTGTTGTTGGACATATGTACACTCAGCCAACCTTAAATATCACTCAATGTCATGCCTCCACTGTAGCGCTATTATGGGATCATAGAATCTCCCATGCAGAGGTAGTATCTCGAGGAGCAGGTACAGGTGCGACCACGGGTAGTGGCAGCGGTGGCTTCTGCTACTGGAGGGTTGTCATCGTCGTTGCGATGGCCTGAGCTATAATAACTACCAAATCAGTCAATGCAATAGCTAGTTCCATCCCCTGGGGTAAGGCTAGTGGTGGTTTAGGTGCATCAGCCTCTGACTCAAAGCTCCATGTTGACCTCTATCAGTCCTGGCGTCTCTGAAGGTTCACTATCTGAAAGATATTGATCCCAAAATGCATTAATAATCGTGAAAGACATAGAGTGTAAGGATAAATTTCCAATAGATTCAATTTGTAGTATTGGTTATTTTCGTTGGACAAAACATTTAGGTTCTTATTGTGTCATGCTACTCTACTCAATGAAGAATTTGAGCATCCCAGAATTCAACATTCAACAAGTTCACCTCATCATCCGATTGCTCATTTTCCCAAAAGGTATATGACTCGAATTATTTTTAATTTATCAGAGACAAATTTTGAAGTGTTACATGCTTCTTGGTAAAAGATTTTCAAACTCTTTTTGTTCTTTAAAGTTAAATTTAATTTTATAAAATTAAAGAGGTCATTTAAACGAGTTCATTTGAACATGTGTGTTCAAACGACTTCATGCAAATTCCTTCTTGGAATTACCTGCAATGTCATTTGATATCTTGTTCAAAAGACTCATCTCTCTTAGTCATTCAAACGACTATAAACGACTTCCTTTATTGATTTTTCTGGAAATATCGTTTGAAGGACTCGTTCCAACGACATCCTGAAATGTCGTTCGAACGAGCGATTTTTTTTTTTAGATACAGTTTTTCCCTCTAAATTCCCTTTCCCACTACTTCCATCTTTTAAAATACTTTTGAGCTCAAGAATTTAAGAATTTTTTTCCCCTGCACTTTAGAAGAAAATATATTTTCTCTTTAAAAAAATGTCTTCAACTTTTCATGTGATCTTTAGGATCAATTTTCCGAAAACCACAAACTCAACCTCTCATACATTCATCTAGGTTTGGGTACGGTGGACCTTCGCATGAATTATTTTCAGATTCGGTGCTTGGCTTTCAGTGGATACCGAGATGCAAGAGTGTTGTGCAGCTTGTTGGATCTACACGTGCTATGGACGGAGGTATTGAAGACGGCATCATCAGTTCTTATGGATTCAAGTTTGTAAGTATTGTGTGTCTTCTTGTAAAAATTTTATGATA
This sequence comes from Sambucus nigra, assembly GCA_949130495.1. Classification (NCBI taxonomy): domain Eukaryota; kingdom Viridiplantae; phylum Streptophyta; class Magnoliopsida; order Dipsacales; family Adoxaceae; genus Sambucus; species Sambucus nigra. The sequence continues at coordinate 80,598,857 of OX422207.1, read as the reverse complement.
CGGCCAATATAGGCCCACTACCGCGGAGTTTTCATTAAGAGTCACGGCATGGGCACAGACAGGACGCGGTCCTTACCCATACTAGTACCCAGCCTTGGTCAGAATTGGTTGCTGCCTGGACTCAGACATGCTGCGAAACTTCCTTCCAAATGGTTGTTGCCTGGGTCCAAATAGGCCGCAACCCATATTTGTAAACATCTAGTTGCTGACCAGAAGGATTCATTCTCCAAACTTATCTATAGGCCAAGTGTCCTAGGCACGTGACACCACCTTTATATCTCCTATAAATAGAGGAGCTCACCTCATAATTGGGGGAGAGAAGATTGACCCGGCAAAGCCCTAACAAAATCTCCACACTACATCTCTCTATAGAGCTACACCCCTCTTGGGGGCTTACTTGGCCACAGCACTTACAGTCTTATCTTCAAGACCATATTATGGGCTTCCAGATTCATTACATACATGTATTCACCTCTCTTACCTCTTTTGTAGGCCTCCAATGGCACCGCAATCTTGTACTATACAACGTATATAATGACAGTAAGGAAACAAAGTGGATGTAGGCTCATTTTTATAGTCGAATCACTCTATATCTTGTGTTTATATCCTTTTACTTGCTTTATTGCTACTTCACATTTGACTTGGTGTTCGAAAAGGGTTTGTGTCCAATTTCTCATGCTATCAATCTGGAACCGTCTGTGGGAACGAGGTATTTTTATCTTGTTTCCTATTATCCAGTGTTCCAAATGCCTTATCTCATCTACGGGGCTGAGTCATGATCCCATAGGTGGGATTTCGGTTATTGAGCCCTTATATTTGTGTACAACCCGATGAGGGGATTACTCTTTTTTAGATCTGCTATCTGTCTTCCTTTCTTTGCCATAGATCTGCTTTCTATACCCCAATTATGTAGCCCCACTTAGCTAGTGTTGAAAAACATAAAAAGCTAAAACTCCATAGAGGTGGGTAGCTAGGGATGAGTCATACTTACTCATTTATGCTTTATTACCATTATTTTCTAGCTTTTTACTAGCAAATTAGTGTTGTTTTGCACTCAAGGACTGTTTTGATCTTTGGTAGACTCCTAGTTGGCCTTTTTTGGTCACCTCTTGTGGGTAGAACTCAAGTTACAGGACCCCTTTTATGCATTAATTTGCACTGTCTCGGGCAGGATGCGGCTAGGTAGAATAATTGCCTACAGGCCACAGCCCTTCCACTACAATACATCTCCACCACAGTTCACCACCCAGAGGAAAAGAAAATATGGTGGATTTTCCCTTGAGAAAGCCATGGCAATCACCTCATGTGTGAAATGTGCTGCGGCCACAACACTGCAACTTCGCAGATTACAAAACTCTGCGTCATGTTATTATACTTAGCTTATTCTGTACATTACTTGGTTTTCTCACCACTGTTTAGTTCATCTTGGAGGATAGATTACTAACAGACTAACACAGCATAGACCATGGAGGGAACCTCAAATGCAAGCATAGAGAAGAGTGAAGAAGTTTCCCAGTTGCTGAGCTACATTAATCACTTGTATGACTATCAATCAGCATTCCAAGACCAGGTTAACTTTTTTACTCAGAAGGTACTAATGTTGGAGGCTACAGCCTTCACCCCTGCACAGGATGCAGCATCAAAAGATGCAACATTCAAATCCATAAAAAAGGTTTCATCAAAAGCAGCAATGGCCGTTGCCAAAGTTCAAAAAAGGAAGATGGAGCAGCCAAAACCAGAAAAAGGCTATGAGACCTACACCCCACTGATTTACCAAATCGAAGACAATTTGGATCTCATCAGAGAAGAAAAATTTCTCTATTGGCCTGAGAATCTAAGGTCCCCTCCTCACAAGAGGGATCGAACCAAATGGTGCAATTTACACAGTAATCATGGTCATAACATGAACAGCTGTCATGCCCTGAAGAATGAGATTGAAAGGATCGTCGGGAAGGGAGCTCTTCAGCGATTCCTGAAGGATGATTAGGGGTGCAACCAATATCTGAGAGGCCGCTTGTTAAATTCCAGCCTTAGTGTCTACTTGTTCACATTCTCCTCTTCTGAACTCTAACTATGAAGCTTTTATTGCTATGTTTCAAAGACTTTTGTATTTTGTTAAAGTCAAAAGATAAATAAATATATATATATATATATGAATGAATGGAAATTATCAGTCATATGATAAGTCTTGCTTTCCTGCTTAAAATCTAATAAAAGACCTTTCTCTTGAACAAATTTAATGGAACATGATGACCGATTATCCCGTAGATTATTTGCTTATTTCGGGAGGAATGGTCTATTGAGGAAACTGCCTTGCTTGGCAGTCACACCCCTCTCAACGCAAGGCCACCATGGCTCACAATGCCTGTTAACTTTCAAGATGCTTAAATTAGCCACTGGGGCTCACAATGCCCATTAACTTTCGGGATGCTTCAATTAGCCACAGGGGCTCTAAATACGCAGTCAGGGATAGCATGATATATATCCGACTATATCTTGGGGAAACATCATAATACCAAACCTGGGCAGGCCTGACAATAACCCAAAGGGGCCAAGGGATTAATCGTCCGCGGACAATCCTATATTTATTCAAAAGGGCCAAGGACTTAATCGTCCGCGGATAATCCTACACTTATACAGAAATATTAGATCAAAAGCATCCAAGATTGCCACATTAAGTAAAAAATGGTTGTAGCCTCACTGGCCATGGCTTATTCTCACGATAATGACAGGAGCATGCAAGTTAAACAAAGAGAAGCAAAAGGAGATTATTCAAGATTGTATAAAGTAAAAGAGGCATGCAGAAAAAAAGGTTAAAATATTCAAGATTATGATCGATATTGACTAAGGCTGCAGCCTTACGAAAAGAGGTCGCGGTCCCATATAGCTTCAGAAGGATCAAAATGGCTTCAGCCCTGTATAATTATAATCAAATTCCAAGTTTAAAATGATGTTTAGTCATGACAAAGATGAAGTTACAAATGTCCTAATAAAAAATGGTTACGAGATAGCTATGATGCGACGTCATCAATTTCATCTTCATCGTCCTCATCGGCAGCAGTCTCAATCTCATCATCTTCTACTGCAGGCTCTTCCATTAACTTCTTAGCTCTTGCCTCTGCTGCAGCTCTGATCTCCACCACACATGCATCGTGCTCAGCATCGCCTAGCTTCCAGGATATCATTTAATCTTTTGATTCAGAAAAAAAATTCACCACCATATGCCTTAGTTACTGGAAGTCGCGGAGATAGGCTTTATTGTTTGTAAGGAAGAAGTCCTTCAACTTTTTATGAGTAGTTATTGCGTCGTTCGTATCTCTTATTGAGGCTACGACATGAGCCTCTTCCATTTGCTTTATTGTTGCAGCATGATCGTTATCCTTTTGTTGGAGTGAGGATGTGCAGTGCTTCTCCAGTTGGTCATATTTTTGTTGAAGCGGGTTAAGCGCGCTCTCAAAGTTAATGGCTTTCCTGGCAGCCCCGCAGTTTTGGCCTTAGCAACTTGAAGGGATTTCACAGCCGCGGTGAAGTTCTTTTCAACCTCTTTCTTAGCTTTGGTTGAAGCCTCCAAGTTCATTTTGGTCATTTGAAGTGCCGCGACAGATGAATTCTTTCCTGCCTCAAAGGAAGAGGCCCGGGAATTATCTAAATCAGTCTTATAAACTGACGTTGCGGTCTGATGCAGTTTGTATATACCTTCATACTTTTGCCTTTGAGAGATGACAACGTCCGCAACCTGAAATTGGAAATGTTAGAATAAAGGATACTATACAGAAAAAATGAAGTGAAATAAAGTAAAATGAAGAAATTCTTACCCGCAACAGACTATAGAGGGCATATTCCTCCAAATCCTTATAGTCTTCCTCCACCAAGCGGTCTAGGTCAATAATAACTGGAACTTTTCTCATCCTTCTGATCGCTCTGGTTGTGGTATCCCAGCAGGAATTAGCATTGGGTTGTCTAAGTTGAGGCCGCGGACGACCATAAGTGTTTGTCAATTTTATAAAATACCGCAAGTGCACGGGCTATTATAGAATAACGAGTGCAAGTACGGGTTGAACTCACAGAGATTTGTCAATTTTAACTTTTAAAAGAATTACAACTATCCAACTAGGCTAAATGGTTTGAGATATGAGATGTAATATTACACTAATCTAACAAAATAAAAAAAATGCAACTACAAAATATATAATCAAGTGAGCGTGAAAACTAGGACGTTGGATCCATTTATCACATTCAACTAATATTATGTAATAATTTAAACTCGTCATTCCCAATTTTATAACTCAAATTAAACCGAATCTCGTCTTATTTAATTCGGAAAATAATATGGTTAAGTTCAAAGTAAAATTTTATGTCTCCAAATTTAGACGCCTAAAATCTCTATTCACTTAGAAAATACATGTTTTGAAGTTCGCAAATGTATTTCAGCATGGACTATCATAACAATCAAAGTGCAAACATAATCCATCAAAAATTACTATTTTTAAATTTCAAAACTTTATTTGACAAAACAATCTTGAAGGTTTTAAAACACACTCTCGTGTAGCTTTAAAATGAATACCGAATTTTTAAAACTTTTAGAACATGTCGACAAATAAAGACGAATTGAAACTATACACAAAATTAATCAAATATAATAAACTTCACCTAGTCCTAGTGAAGAAATTATGCTAGCTTCATTGAAGAAAAATATAAATGCAAGAATGAACATTAATTCTCATTAATGAAACAAACTTACTAAATTAATAGAGTCTTACAATTGATGTTGACAAAACTTCTCCCACAAAATAATTCTTGGCCCTTGATCAAAATATACTCTCAAAATAAAGGAACCAAAAACTATCTCTCAAAGCTCCCTCTAAAATTCTCCCAAAATAATGAGCCAAAGGGTCTTATTTATAGGGTTAAGAATGAAGTGTTTGAGTTGGAGTGAAACTCTCTTTGATTGGTTGTATTTGAGCTGATAATTATCCCATGGAGTCTTGAGAAGAGTTGGAGATAATTGATAAGTCTTTTTTTTAAATAATTATCCTCAAGTTTGGCATTATTCACATCATTATTCACAACATCATCTTTAATCGCATTTTTTACCCCCAAAACTTCAAAATATCATTTTTGTTCGAACTTCAAAGTTGTGAATCTTGTCAAGACCTTTTCGAAAATCTATGGTACGGCCTCAACGGACACTCGAGCGATTTTATAAAAGATATTTAGTACAGTTGTGGCAATCGCCTCGTGTCGTGTCCATCGCGACGTATCGTAAAAAATTTTGCACATCGACTCCTTTGTTGTTCGAATTTCCAGGATACCTGTAAAAATGCAAAATAAAAATAACTAATTCAAATTTAGGGACATAAATATTTTAAAAATTACAGAATTACACATCTTTGCATTTAGCCCCCGAAATTCATAAATTGCTCGTTTTAATCCGGATTTTGACCAAATTTCAAAGAGAACTTTATTTTGCCTAGATAAATATTTAAAAATTATTTTTAGGCCCATAAAGTTTGAAAAATTATGATTTCACCCCTTCAGGTTACTAAAATTGTATTTTTAACTCAAATTTTATTCAAACTTGTATTTTTCTTTTATTTGACGAAAACGACTCTAAAAGCTCATTATTTATAATACAATGGCCTAAAAGGTCTAGATTTGGACATAATTTATGTAAAATAATGCAGTCATCAATCAGGAACAACCCTTGCCCTGCTTTGGGGAATGGGCAAATTAGCATTAATGACAACAATGTTCCGCGGCAACGGAGGAGATCCGGAGAGTGAAAGGCATTGGGGATTGTGCCCTCCTTGAAAGTCCCCATAGGACATCAGACCAGCCGTGGAAACTTATGGAGTTATATCGTCATCCACCTGCTTTTCCCCAGCCTCAGCATTGTTTCCAGGGGATGCAGACCCTTCCGCTAGAGGGATTACACCAGTCTCAGCTGCAACACTCTGCTGCGGAGGCTGAGCAATTGATTCATATGCAGGGGTTGCCTCCTTTTGTTCCCTCTTCCACTTTTTCCCCTTTTTTTGCCGTCTTGGTTGAGAGTTGTGGCATCCTCATCCATTTATGAAAGTTGGGCCGCTAAAAGGTTAGGATCAATCTCCTCACCTGAAATCGTTAAGAAATAAGAAGGACGCGAAAATAATATTAGGTTGAAATATTGTAAGTAAATTTTACCTTCCGCGGTCATTTTCTTGGGAACCACCTTGGATGAAAAATACCCTACTTCAAAGATGGAGGTGGAAGTGACCAGCTCTGAAAACTTCTTTTCAGAATTGGCTAAAAGGGAAGAATCCTCAAACCTCTTCTTTTGTTTACTATTAGGCTTCAGGTTGTCTATATCTACAATAAACATTATACAAGTATTAGCATGGTCTGCAGAGATTAAGGGTTAGTATGGGTCGTAAATAATGCGTACCTTTTTTGGGCGGACGTTCCCAAGTCCGCGACATTCTTACGATTTTCTCCCTTTTAGTTTCTTCGGGGTGAATTTTCCAACAATCCCCAGACACAAAGAAGTATTTTCCTTTACACTTTTTAACATTGGTAGGCCTGTTAGTATACAAATATCTATCCCCGCTCCGCAGAGTGAAATAGTAATACCACGGGAATTTTTTGGAGTTTTCTTTTGGTCTATTAAATTGAAAGAACTTTGCGAGCGTGATATCTTTGGAAAAGTGCTTCTGCCAAAGCACCAAGCCAGCAAGCGTGGCCCTCTAGCAGTTGGGATCCAATTGGGCTGAGGCCAAGTTCATGGTAATAAACATCCTCCTGATAGGCACAGGAACAAGAAGCCGCAACCCAAGTAAAAAATCATGAAGAGGGAAACAAACACCATCAGGAACCGCTGAACATGACATATGTTCCGCGAAAGGGAGTGTGCAGATTGTTCCCTCGGGAAAGTGAAAAACAGCACCAACATCAGCAATCCATTCCTTGTCCATAATGCACGTATGGTTGAGTGTGGTAGGGGCCTTTTCAGAGGACTGGTTGCGACCAGAAGCTTCAGCAGGCGGATTCCTAGTTTCATGTGGGACAACTATCGTCCTAAAAGTTGTCGTGGCCACTACTTCATCATGAGGATTGTTGTTGGAGTTTGTATCCTCCATAACATCCGTAGACTCTCTAGTATTCCTACAATTTAAAGAGTCTATGGAATGAGAATCAATGGTTACGCAATTGGGATAATCTTTAAACAAACACGGTCCAAAAGTTTTCAAAGGCTTTAGAGAAGGAATTTCAGGAGGAGGTATTCCAAAATGATTTCTCCGGAAGTTGTCCAAGAAACCTTGGGGATCCTAACTCATAGAGTCGCGACAAGACCTGAAAAGCAAAAAGGCTCCGCAGTTAGGTGCCCCAGCCACTATGGTCAAAGCAGCATCTTAGAAGCCACGAAAGTTTCAAGCAATATAGATGCATAATTAAAAGTTACAGCAAGTTAAATCTAAAGGCAGTATCCAATTAGACCAAAATGGCTTGAAGGATGCAAAAATTGATTTACAATAACCAAAGGTTGGAGCCAATTATTTTAAGGACGCAATTTTTTAAATTCAAAACTATAAGAATCTGCAGCAAAGTACCATGACATTATCAGCCGCGACTAAATACGCAAATAGGTAAATATTTAAGTCTCACAAGCTCAAAGATCAAAAACCTAAAACCCTAGGGATTTGTCCAAGAACACCAAAATATGTCCTAGGTGTTCTTGGCAAAAATAAAAACCGAAATGAGGGCATAGTGTGGATTAAACCCAATATATCCAATTTTTAACCTATATTTAGTTCAAATACCTAGAACCATCTATAATTTTAGCATATTAGCATTCATCAATACCAGTATAATTAAATCAAACCCAGTTCTGCCAATCCAAAAACTAAAAATGCTATCGAACAGTCAGATTAGAATGATCAAAGATCGAGGAATGGCAACGAGGGTTTTCAATTATGCTTTATTTTAGTTACGAAATAAAGATAAGGATAATGATTTACAGTATGGATTCGTAGTAGAATTCTGCCTAACAGATCCAATCAAGCAGATTTTGTAGAAATGGTTTCATTAGGCATACATGGGTTAAAACGATCAAAATGGAGAAAATGAGAAGTTAGTTTATGATAAATTACCTAGAAATCAGTGAACGAGGGAAGTTCAGGCTCAAACCACCAGCCAAACGCCTTGAACCACCACAAGCAGACTCATCGAAACACTCAGACGTTGCAGTGACAAAAGTTGGATTCCGATTTTCTCTCAAAAGTTTGGAAACGCAATTATTGCCACTGGCATAACCCATTTATATAAAGGGGCACAGGAAGGTGAAGCATCACCTTAGATTCAATTACAAAACATTGTCGCGAAAGTTATAGGACATCGAGTTCAGTCGCAGCCCCAACTCACTAATTCTTGGCAATACGGCTTGGGGGCTTATTGATATGGCCAATATGGACCCACTTGAAGCACCATGTATCTTTGACTCACTTGAGTCTATATGATATAGGTGCTCATCTAGTTTGGAAATAGTGACAAAATTGAGTCATACCCTTTCAAACCAAAGAACCTTCTGACTTTTCATTTTGAGTTCCTCTAATTGTCCAAATGGTAGTACACCAACACTTCACCTAGGGTGAATTCATGTGTTGTATATGTGTTTGTCTTATTCATTAATTGGTGTTGTGTGAGTTAAATCCTTTTAAAATAATTTTCTATAATTTTTTAGATATTTTAAATAATTTCTATGATTTTTTAAACATTTTTTTGAAATTAAAAATTGGTTTTTAATAAAGTTGTGGGTTGTTTTGTAAATTCCATAAGCTGTTAAAAACCTGCTTGGGTGATCCGAAAGAGCTTGAGAATTATGTGGCTGAAATTTGTATTTTTAGAAGTTCAAAAACACGCGTTTAACATTCCATCTTATCATTACACGTGTTGTCTCCACAACGGCTAGATCTGTGTTTCTACGCTCTCATATACCTGTGCTTAACTCTGAACCCTTGGATATTTTAATCAACGACCTGCACGTTATCTGACATGACCCTTGTAACACCTAGATAACCCAATGAGTGTTATCTTCGAAACGGTGCAACCTTAACCCTTAGATTTGCTTTGATCTTTTAAACTCAATTCTGAGTGTTGATTTACCTCGAGTTTCCAGAGCCTTCCATCTCTTACTATAAATACTTGCCATATGTTATACATTTAAAATCTTTGGCCAGCCTCACTTCTGAGAGAAAAAGAGAGAGAAGAGACAGAGAGAGAGAGAGGGAGAGAGAAAAAAAAGAGAGAAAAATTATACACTAAACTAAACTCCGGCAAAATCTTCCAGAAAACCCTTTATGTGAGTGAGTTAGTTTGAGATTCAAGAAGATCTATCATTTTCTATCCTTTATCTCTTTCCTAACTAATCATTTTGGTTAAATCTCATTTTCTTTCATAGAACTTTGAGATTTGATCTCTGTGATACATTTCACTCAGATATTGCGTAGTTTTGATTTCTTCTTTCGAGAAATCTTATTTTGTTGGTTGTTTTCAAAATGATATGTTATTCTCAAACCCTACACCAACAAAACCTTTTCTGATTTCAGTTTCTTTGAATATTCAGACTCAGATCTAGTTGAGATCTTGATTGGGGATTTGCACTTTATTATATTTCACATTTTGTGCAATAAGTGTAAATATTTTCAAAAAAAAGTGCATAGGATCTTGGCTCGTGTATATAGCAAGATTCCCTCTTGATCTGCGGATATTTAAAAGATCTAAAGTTTGATATTTTGATTAAACTTATTTTGGAAATTCCTTTGCATATTTGTGATTTGTTTTGCATATTGTATGTAATTAAGTGTGTGTGAGTTGCATGCATGTGATTTAAAGCATATCACCACTTACACTGTCACACTACTACACTGAAAGGTGTTGGTATTGAGATCTTAGAAATTTTAAGTCAACGTAGAGCTAAAAGGAGTGGAGTTACAAAGCTGAGAGAATATAAACAACATCAGAGCCTTGGGAGAAGTCAAAAAATCCAGAGGAGTTGTTATATTTCTGAACTTAGAATTAGGTCTGATTGTGTGTCTTGATTGTTATATAGTTTGTAGCATGTTATTCTATTTTAGTGGACTTTTTACTTTTGAGGTGTAGAGACCTCCGTGGATGTTTCCCCAATTAGGTGGGTTTACCACATTAAAATTACTCATGTATACTTCCTCTTTCTCTCATCCCTTTCTTAAGGTTGTGTTCGTTTAATTTCCTTAAGTTTTGTTTTTCAAAACTAGTAAACCTATAACTGAAATTACTCGTTCATACTGCTTTACACATCTTGTGTTTAAAATTTGTTTTAAGAAAAAAATTTCTTCAACAAACTGTTCGGAGCTATTTAGATAGTTTAATCTTGAATTAAACGACTTAAGTGGTATTTTTTTCAATTGGTATCAGAGATTTGGTTTTTCAAAAAAAAAATTAGATCTTGAGTTTCTGAAATTGTTTTCTCAAAATAAATTATGGACGAGAAATTTGAGAGACTAGGTAACCTGTCCAGCCCCTCTCTTTGATGGAACCAACTTTCCTTACTGGAAGCTAAGGATGGTTGCATTCATCCAAGGGACATTAGTAGATGATGTCTGGGAAATTATTAAAAATGGTTACACTTTTCCTACTAAACCAGTAGCTGAAGGAAGTACTGTGAGGATTATAAAGTTACTAAGTGAATTCACTAAAGAAGAGAAACAGATTTCACTTAATAACAATAATGGGAAAAAATTCCATATTCATGTCTATTAATGAACACGAATTTAAGAGGATATCATTATGTTCTACCTCTAAAGAAGCATGGGACACCCTAGTGACTACACATGAGGTTGATAACAGAGTTAAAGCTGCTAAAACACAAATGTCAATTCAGCAGTATAACTCCTTGATCATGACCGAGACTGAGTCATTTGATGACTTCTATATTAGACTGACAGACATTGTGACCAAATTGCATGTTAATGGGATTGTTTATGATAGAAAGGAAATTGTCTCTAAAATACTAAGATCACTTCCACAAAAATTTGATAATAAGAGATATGCAATTGAGGAGATGGATGGTCAAAATCTTACACCTAAACTCCTCAATAGCAAATTGAGAACTGTGGAAATGGAATTAGAATTTAAGAAACAATCAACCCAGTCCCAAAAGAGATAGTCTGCCTCCAATTTTATTTTTTCATCTAAGTTGACCACACCTAAATTTAGCATACCTAACATTGACTTAGACTCTGATGAGGACCTTAATTTAGATGCTCTTGATAATCAGATTGCCTTAATGTCTAAACAGTTTAAGAAAATTGTGAACTTTCAAAATAAAATAACAAAAAGATAAGGAAAACCTACTTATCCAAATCAATCTAACAACAGGCCTCATGAGATAACACAAGATAAATACCAGACTGACAATCACAAGATACCTGAGAAAGATCTTTAAAATGTTGAATGTTATAGATGTGGAAAATTAGGACACATGGCTAGTGGCTGTAGAGTTAACTTAGACAAAATTCACAAACAAATAGGGCTCATTTAAGCAAGACTTGGGATGACTCAAGTGACTTCGAAAATTATAAACCTGAGTCATCTAACACATTTGACCCTTGTATGTCATTCTTTGCTAAGATAGTCTACATGATGATGAGGAATCTGATCATACTATGTTAACTGATAGTGTACCTACTGGTTTATTTGCCTTATTGCTTGCGAATGTTGATAAATCTTCAAACGCCATATGTGTGAGTCAAAGGGAATGATATATTGTTGATGTCAATGGGTGTGTGAGTCCTAAAAATGAACCGCTAGGGGACACTGCACACTGCACAATTAGCGACTCCAAAAATGATGACCTTCCTAACATTCACACACTGTACACAAAAACTCTCAAGAAAAGCACTAGGCTTGAAAATATTGTCGAGGATCTTACCCAGAAGATAGAAACCTTAAGTCTGATGATCAAACAGAATGCCAAAGAGTACACTACTCAATGTCTAACTCATAAGAATGAAATCAAAAACTCAAAGAGTTGTCTAACTATAATGAAATTCTGGAAAATAAATACAAAGGAACGTTCTTAGAATTGGAACAAACAAAAGAAAAGACATCCACAATCTTCAAAAAGTTTACAAAATGTGAAAATAATTTTAAATGTTTTGAAGATTGCGTTGTTGAAAGCAAACCCAATTCTTATGACAGAACTGGAATAGGATTTTATCCCAACTCTAAGATACAAACTAAAAGCGTTGAAACTATAAAGTTTGTGTCTGGTGGCAAAAGACCTATTGAAACTTGTCCAAATTTTCAAGGTTTGAAAAATGAGTTTGATAAAAAACAACTGAAGTTAGACATTGGCGAATCAAGAAACTCTAAGCATAATGTTGAACATAAGACAAAATACGTCTGCCCCTATTCGACAAGCAGATTCGACGTTTCATCCTGTGCTATCTAGGAAAAAAACTAGAGCTCAAAATCTAGACAAACCTTTGAATAAAAAATATCCTAAGGTTGTGAGTTCTACGTGCCATCTTTACTGCTCCTACTATGATGTCTATGGACATTCTCTTGAAGTTTGCTATTCCAAACGTCTATGTAACCCTATCTACAACTCTCTTGTTTACCATAACTTCAACTATTCTAGGAGAAGCCGAAACAATTATATCCTTCCTGGACAACCAGATAATAATTCTAACTATCGTAATAGAAGGAAAAGGACTAATACTAAAAAACCATCAATAAGAAGGAATCCTAGATTCTATTCTAGACCAATTTCTCCAACTGTTTATAACAACAATAAAAATACGCAAAAATCTTTTAAAGAAAAGACAAAAGCTCACAAGTTTTATCAAATACGAGCTAATAAGCGCAAATTAAAAACTAGAGTAATTTGGGTTAGAAAAAATGATTTATTACCCTAGCTGAAATGCAACATAATGATCAGTGCTTTTAGAGCTAAACATACAACAGCTGGATGGTATTGAGACTCTGGTTGTTCCAAACATATGATCGGGGATGATTCCAAACTTTCAGAAAAAAACTAACTTTTCTGGAGGAAAAGTCTTGTTTTGAGATGGTGTATCAGCCCAGATCATTGGTAAAGGAACACTCCATGAAGAAGGATTACCCGTCCTTGAAGATGTTCTCATGGTAAAAGGGCTTAAGGCCAATTTACTAAGTATATCACACTTTTGTGACTCAACCATACTGCCAATTTTTCAAAGAACAATTACAAAATTTTAAATGAAAAAGGTGATTGCATTATTACAGGACTCCGTACTCCAGATAACTGTTAAACATTCAATCCAAGTACAGAGGTTTGTAACTTTTCCAGAATGGATGACAATGAAATATGGCATAATAGGTTGGGTCACATTAATTATGATAGTCTTAGTAAATTGTGATCCCAAGAGAGATAGTTAGATTCCTTCCTAAGATCAAACTAATTTCAAATATTATTTGCGGTCCATATCAAGAAGGGAAAATTGTTAAGGCTCCCCACAAGAAAGTTAAAGAAGTTATATCCACTAAACCTCTTGAACTTATCCATATGGACCTAATGGGTCCCTCTTATACTGTTAGTCTTTATGGCAATAGTTACATCCTTATTATGGTTGATGATTTCACTTGATTTACCTGGGTTGACTTTTTAAAACACATATCAGAAACCTTTCGCAAGTTTTTGAAAATCTTTGTTCGTATAGAAAACGAAAGGACTCCTAAGTAGATAAAATTCGTAGTGATAAAGGAGGAGAATTCATAGACTCGGGCGTCATAGAATATTGTGAATATAATGGTTACAAACATGAATTTAGCGCTCCTAAGACACCTCACCAGAATGGGATTGCTGAGCATAAAAATTGCACTCTTCAAGAAATGGCCCGTGTGATGATTCATGCAAAAAACCTACCAAAATATTTTTGCGTAGAATCCATTTGTACCGCCTGTCATATTATCAATCGACTCTACTTAAGTAAGAATACCAAACAAACATCCTATGAGCTTTGGTATGGGAAGAAACCTAACCTAGAATACTTTAGAACCTTTGGTAGTACCCGTTAGGTTTGTAAGGACAGAGAACATATGTCTAAATTCGAAATCAAAGGAGATAAAGCCATCTTTTAAGGATTTTCTCCAAATAGTATAGCATATCATGTCTACAATCTTCGTACCAAAACCATAATGGAATTCATTAATGTGGTTGTAAGTGACACTAATGTAGAAAGTAAGACCAAAGAACCAATTATTGGGGATGAGTCCGAAAACATTTTAAATTATGACTCTCCAAAAATAGTTGAATCTTTACCAACTAAGACCCCTGAAGTACCTAACTGGGTTTACAAAGATCATCCTTTAGATAGTGTAGTTGGTAATACTACAGAGCCTGTTTGCACCAGATTTCAACTTTGTAACATTGCTCATTTTGCATGTTTTGTGTCTCTTATTGAGCCAAAAACTGTAAATGAATCCTTGAATGACACTTTGTGGATAAGTTCTATTTAGGAGGAACTTCTTTAATTTGTCATTCATGTGTTTGGTATCTTGTACCCAGGCCTGAAAATAAAAGGGTCATTAGCACACGTTGGATTTTTAAAAATAAGACTGATGAATCTGGGATAATTATTCGGAATAAAGCTAGATTAGTTGCCCAGGGCTACTCTCAGATTGAAGGAATAGATTTCGAGGAAACTTTTAATCTTGTCACTCGCCTCGACTTTGTTCGCTTACTTTTTTCATTGCCTGTTATTTGTATTTCACACTATATCAAATGGATGTTAAGTCAGCCTTCCTTAACGGAATTTTAACTGAGGAGACCTATGTAGAACAACCCAAAGGGTTTATTGACCCTCATCACCCAAATTATGTCTATCGTCTTAAAAAATCTCTTTATGGGTTAAAACAAGCTCCTAGAGCTTGGTATGAGCGTCTATCCACCTTTCTTTTAGATAATGGATTTAGGAGAGGAGGGAATGATCAAACCTTGTTTGTCAAACATTTTGACAACAACATTACTATTGCTCAAGTTTATGTTGACGATATAATTTTTGGATCCACCTCACCTTTAGAAGTTAAAACCTTCTCGGACATTACGCACAATTAATTTCAAATGTCACTTATGGGGGAGTTACAGTTCTTCTTAGGACTCCAAGTTAAACAGAATTCAAAAGGATTATTTCTATCGTAATTTAAATACGCTTTAAAGATTGTCAAGAAATTTGTCCTAGAAATATCTAAAGAAGCTAGGACTCCTATGAGTACCTCTATCAAACTTTCTAAAGATGAGAATGGGAAATATATTGATTCCACCGTGTACCGTAGTTTGATAGGAAGCTTACTTTATCTTACTACCTCCTGTCCTGACATCATGTACTTTATCTGCGTGTGTGCCCGATATCAAAATAATCCTAAAGAGAGTCACCTATTGTGCATTAAAAGAATCATCAAATACATAAAAGGCACTCTAAATTTAGGACTTTGGTACACTAAAGACACTTCAAGTACTATAGTAGGTTACACCGATGCTGATTGGGTCGGTTGTACCGATGATAGTAAGAGTACTTCAGGAGCATGTTACTATATTGGTAACAATTTGGTAAGATGGAGTAGTAAGAAACAAAACTCCACTTTCTTGTTTCCTGCCGAATTCGAATATATTGGTGCAGGAAGCTATTGTGCTCAATTACTTTGGCTAAAATAAATGCTGAAAGATTATGGTATAACTGAAGATAAGTTACATCTCTATTGTCACAATCAAAGTGCGATTAATATTTTTAAAAATCCTGTTCAATAATCTCATACCGAACATATTAAAATCAGATATCATTTTATGCGCGAGTTATTCGAATCTAAGGAGTTAGAAATAAATTACCTTCCTATCAAATTGCAATTATTTGATATGTTTACCAAACCTTTAGACATTCTTTGATTTCAATCTTTGTGCAATTCTATTGGTATGGTCATGGCAGAACAATGATTTATTTTTTCTACTAGTTTTTTTTTGCCCTTTTGGTCGATTTGAGACAAAATGGGGGAGAAATTTGAGTCCTCTTGGACATTTTGGTGTATTCTCAACTAAAAAGATTGATCTTAGTTATCTTATTTTCAGGATTCAGTACCTTCATTTGCAACAGAATTTTATTAGGGTATTGGTTTGTATGTAGTTGAGTTATGTAATTTTTTTTCTTTCTATGATATTGGGTAGATAGAAATTTTAAATAAGAATAAGATTTTCTTATTTCTTTTGTATCCCTACGAGTCGTAGATGACTCAAAGGAGATTTTGTCTCATATTTCCAAAGAGGGAGATTGAAGCACCCTATATCTTTGACTCACTTGAGTCTATATTATATAGGTGCTCATCTAGTTTGAAAATAGTGACGAAATTGAGTCATACCCTTTTAAACCAAAGAACCTTCAGACTCTTCATATTGAGTTCCTCTAATTGTCCAAATTTTAGTACACCAACACTTCACCTAGGATGCATTCATGTGTTGCATATGTGATTGCCTTATTCATTAATTGGTGTTGTGTGAGTTAAATCCCTCTAAAATAATTTTTTATAATTTTGGGGATATTTTAAATAAATTCTATGATTTTTTAAACATTTTTTTGAAATTAAAAATTGGTTTTTAATAAAGTTATGGGTTGTTTTGTATATTCCAAAAGCTGTTAAAAACCTGCTTGGGTAGAAATCGAAAGCGCTTGAGAATAATGTGTGGGCAATTTGTATTTTTAGAAGTTCAAAAATGCGCATTTAATATTCCATATTAGCCTTACACGTGTTGTTTCCACAACGACTAGATTTGTGTTTCTACGCTCTCACATACCTGTGCTTAACTGTGAACCCTTGGATCTTTTTAATCAACGACTTGCATGTTATCTGAGATGATCCTTATAACACCTGGATCAACCAATGAGGGTTATCTTTGAAGCGGTGTAACCTTAAACCTTGGATTTGCTTCGATCTTTTAAACTCAATCCTGAGCGTTGATTTGCCTCGAGTTTCCAGAGCCTTTCATCTCTTATTATAAATACTTTCCATATTTTATATGTTTACAATATTTATCCAGCCTCACTTCTGAAAGAAAAAGAGAGAGAAGAGAGAGAGAGAGAGAGAGAGAAAGAAGAGAGAGAAATCAAACCCTAAACTAAACTCTGACAAAATCTTTCCAGAAAACCCTTTCTTTGAGTAAATTAGTTTGAGATTCAAGAAGATATATCCTCTTATGTCCTTTATCTCTTTCCTAACTTAATCACGTTGGTTAAATCTTATTTTCTTTCATAGAACTTTGAGATTTGATCTCTGTGATACATTTCACTTAGATATTGCTTAGTTTTGATTTTTTCTTTCGAGAAATCCTATTTTGTTGGTTGTTTTAAAATTGATCTGTTATTGTCAAACCCTAAACCAACAAAACCTTTTCTGATTTTAGTTTCTTTGAATATTCAGACTCAGATCTAGTTGAGATCTTAATTGGGAATTTTCACTTTATTATATTTCACATTTTATGAAATAAGTGTAAATATTTTCAAAAAAAAGTGCATAGGATCTTGGCTCGTGTGTATAGCAAGATTCCCTCTTGATCTGCGGATATTTTCAAGATCCAAAGTCTGATATTTTGATTAAACTGATTTTGGAAATTCTTTTGCATATTTGTGATTTGTTTTGCATACTGTCTGTAATTAAGTGTGTGTGAATTGCATGCATGTGATTTAAAGCACATCACCACTCACATTGTCACACTACTACACTGAAAGGTGTTGGTATTGAGATCTTAGAAATTTTAAGTCGACGTAGAGCTAAAAGGAGTGGAGTTGCAAAGCTGAGAGAACATCAACAACATCAGAGCCTTGGGAGAAGTCAGAAAATCGAGAGGAGTTGGTATATTTCTGAACTTAGAATTAGGTCTGATTGTGTGTCTTGTTGTTATATAGTTTGTAACATGTTATTCTATTTTAGTGGACTTTTTACTTTTGAGGTGTGGAAACCTCCGTGGATGTTTCCCCAATTGGGTGGGCTTTTACCACGTTAAAATTACTCGTGTATACTTCCTCTTCCTCTCATCCCGTTCTTAAAGTTGTGTTGGTTTAATTTCCTTAAGTTTTTTTTCAAAACTGATAAACCTATAACTGAAATTACTCATTCATACTGTTCTACACATCTTGTGTTTAAAATTTATTTTAAGAAAAGAGTTTTTTCAACAAACTGTTCGGAGCTATTTAGGTAGTTTCATCTTGAATTAAAAGACTTAAGTGGTATTTTTTTCACCACTTCCGCGAAGTGTTCATTAAGAGTCGTTGTTTGGGTGCAGACAGTCCACAGCCCTTAATAATACCAGTACCCAGCCTTGGTCAGTATTGGCTGCTGCCTGGACTCAGACAGGCCGCATCACTTCCTTCTAGATGGCTGTTACCTGGGTCCAAATAAGCTACAACCCGTATTTGTACACAGCTAGCTGCTGACCAGAAGGGTTCATTCTCCAGACTTATCCATATGCCACGTCGTAGGCACGTAACACCACCTTTGTATCTCCTATAAGTAAATGAGCTCATCTCATAATTGAGGGAGAGAGGATTGACCCGGTGAAGCCCTACCAAAATCTCCACACTACATCTGTATAGATCTACACCCCTCTTGGGGCTTACTTGGCCACAACACTTCCAGTATTATCTTCAAAGCCACGTACAGGGCTTTCATATTCTTTACATCCATGTATTCACCTCTCCTACTTCTTTTGTACGCCTCTAATGGAACCGTAATCTTATACTATACAACGCATATAATGAGAGTAAGGCAACAAAGTGGATGTAGGCTCATTTTTATAGCTGAACCACTCTATATCTTTTGTTTATATCCTTTTACTTGTTTTATTGCTACTTCACATTTGACTTGGTGTTCGAGAAGGACTTGTGTCCAATTTCTCGTGCCATCACCGTATTCGTAGTGGATTTTGTTTAGGCCTAGTCATCTGAATTCTTTTCCATTTGGGTTTTTCTCGTACATATGTGCGTTGTGTGGTTATGCTTTCTCTTTACATACTAGATATATCTCGTATGCTCACATAGGAACTTAGTAATCAATACTAAAATTTGGAAAGTATCAACTTGCTTGCCTAATTGCAATTTGTATCCAGTGTTGTTAATTTGTTTAAAGTAGTGTATTTAACAAATTGAGATGAATTCATATAACCTTAAAACTTCAAATTAGTATTAGAGCTTGTTTCTAAAAGTTACTTAGATGAATCATGTAGGTTATATGGATAGTTATTCGTCAAATAGACCCCTTACGTTTGATGGAACTAATTATGCCTATTGGAAAACATGTATACGATTTGTGTTAAAATCAATTGATGAATGCGTTTGGATTGTTGTTAAAAATGGGTGATCCCCTCCGACTGTTGTTGTTAAAGAAGAAACTATTTTAAAACCTGTAGAATAGGGCAGTGAGGATGAGTTAAAATTATGCAACTTTAATTCTAACGGTTTAAATGCTTTGTTTAGTGCCATTACTCCCGAGGAGTTTCGTCATATTATGAATTGTGAAACTTTAAAGGAGGTGTGGGACATTATTCAAGTTACCTATAGGGGAACGAGTACGGTTAAGGTGTCCAAACACCAAAATTGAAACACTCAATTTGAAAATATCATCATGAAAGAGAGTGAAACATTTGATGAGTTTTATTCCCGTGTTTCCAATATTGTCAACTCATAATTCAACCTAGTGATAAAATCGCTGAAACTCGTGTGGTCAAGAAGAATTCTTAGATCTCTCCCTAGTTATTTCATCCTGAAAGCCATAGTACTTAATTCTTTAGGAGTGTTAGATTCTTAAAAACTCGAAGAGCTTATAGGTGATCTCCAAACATATGAATTAGACATGTTTCCTAAAGATAACAAAAATAAAGACAAGGGAGTAGCTCTAAAAGTTAAAAAGGAAGAAACGTCTGAATTCGAAGAGTTCGATATGGATCCTGATGATATGGCCTTATTTGCTTTTCTCAAGTTTAAAAGGCAAAACTCAAAATTTAAAAAACCTAAATTTGAGAAAAACAAAAACAAGGTAAATAGAAGTTTTAATAATCAGGATCAAAAGAAGTTTAAAAATAAAAACTCTAAAAGAGATCACTTTAAAAAGGACGATTCGGAGAGATGTTTTGAGTGTGAAGGACGAGGTCATAGAGCGTATGAGTGCCCCACTAAGCTTAAGAGACAAGTAAGGATAGAGCCATTTATAATGTGACTCTTAGTGACGATGAGAATGAGTCTGAGGACTACGATGATATTGTTCCTTCTGGAAACAACTTCACCATTTTATGGCGATTCATGCTATCTCTTCAAATGAGTCACATCCTAGTGTTGACATTATTGAGCATGATCTTAAGGTTGTATCCACTTACTCACGAGATAGTGATTAAAAAGTAAGTGAGAGTGATGTTGATGAAAGTGAATTACAATCCGCATATTCTGAGTTGTACACCGACTCTATGTGTATTCAAAAGATAAAGAGAAGGTTACCTTTTAAGGTGTTGACGTTAGAAAAGGGGTGAAGAAGGCTTTAGTTAGTCAACTCGAGGCGATTAAGATTTCTCTCTCTGAGAAGCTTATTTTGGTGAGTAAATAAAAAATTGATTTGACTGACTCTCTAGCTCATGTTAACAAAGATATTCCTGAATTCTTGGAGATTATAAAAACATTAAAAGAAAAAATTGTCAAACTTGAGAAAGATCTCGAGGCTTCTCAAGAAGTCAAAGCCACACTTGAGGATAATTCCGAAAGAATGGGGAAGTTATTTCTTGGTCCAATTTTAGGTTATAAGGAGAAAGGATATCAAGAGAGAAAAGGTATAGGATATGAAGATGGTGAGTCATCCAATGGTAAATTCGAACCTTTACCTAAGTTTGTTATCAAAACAAACCCTCTTAACCCTAACCCCCTAAGAGAAATATACCTAAGCAACCTATGAAGGTGGCTCCAAATTAACCCTGTGTTTGTAGTTTTTGTCACAAAAAGGGTCATCTTAGAGATTTTTATTACAAGCTTAGGAAGAATTCATATTTTAATACTCCTAGGCCACATTATAGCTCCTTATCTAGCCTTAAAAACCAAGTTAAGTATCTAGTCAATACATCCAAAGGTTTAATGGAAGGGTTCCTAAGGTTTTCTATGGCCCAAGAAAATGATTCCAACCTAAAGACTAGAATCAACAAAGGGAAGAACATAACTCAAGATTGGGTTGTAAAAGAAAAGACCAAAAAGTCTTTTGTTATTCATGTTGCTCTTAAGGCTGAAAATACCTCCGAATGGTATTTTGATAACGATTGCTCCAGACATGTGACAGGTGATAAACCCCTTTTTAACACTTTTGAAGATCACAACGATGGTAAAGTCACCTTTGGCAATGGGATTAAATCTAGAATTATGGGTAAAGGCACCATTGAAGTTTGTAATTTTCCAAAACTAGAAAATATTCTTTATGTTGACAGACTCAAAGCTAATTTGATAAGCATTAGCCAGTTATGCGACTAAAACCTAGAAGTTAAGTTTGGCCAGAGGGAGGCGCGATTTATGATAAATCTGGTGAGGCTATTCTACAAGGTGTGAGGAGTAGTGGCAATTGTTATGTAATCATTCCAAAGTATTCTTTCATTTGCAATAGTGCCAAGGTCTCCCCTGCCAATATTTGGCATCAACGTCTAGGTCATGTAAACTTTAGAAATCTTGATCGTCTAGTGAAGAGAGACATAGTTAGAGGCTCGCCATCATTAGGAAAACCAACCTCCTCAATTTGTGGCCTTTGTTAACTTGGAAAGAAAACTAAGAGTCCTCATAAGAATTTGAACTCTATAACCACCTCTTGTGTCTTAGAATTGATTCACATGGACCTTATAGGTCCTACTCGTACTGAGAGTATGAGAGGAGAGAGATATATCCTAGTGATGGTAGATGACTTTTCAAAATATTCACTAGTTGGATTTCTTAAGGAAAAGTCTGATACAATTGAGTTTCTAACGGTTAAATGTCGAGTTCTTAAAAATCAACATGGTGTCACCATTAACCGGTTAAGAAATGATAATGGAACCGAATTTAAGGAATCCGGTATGAATGCTTTTTGTGATGAAGTTGGAATTAATAATGAGTTTTCGATCGTCCGGACTCCTCAACAAAATGGTATAGTAGAGAGGAAGAATTGAATGATTCAAAAAATGGAGAGGTCGATGCTTTTAGGTAGGAAAGCGACTCGTAGGTTTTGGTTGGAAGTGGTAAACACCACATGTCATATGGTGAATAGGGTATACTTGTGTCCCCATACTAATAAAACTCCTTGTGAATTATGGACGGGTAAGAAACCCAACCTAGCCTATTTTCGAGTCTTTGGAAGTCCCTGTTACATCCTTAAGCATAAAGAGCTCTTAAGAACATTCAACTTGAGGAGTGATGAAGGTATATTTATAGGGTATTCACCAAATAATAGATCTTATAGGGTTTATAACTTTGCTAGATCTAAAATTATGGAAACAATAAATGTTACAATAAAAGATGATGCGCCAGCCACATTTGTTAATATTGAGGATGATTTCTCACTTGAGAGTGATGCACCCCATGATATGGATCATAGTGAGTCTGAAAATGATTAGGTGGACCCCTCACTTGATAAAAGGGATCCAGGCCCTTGGTTTCATAAAAGTCATGACCCTTCCAAAATTATTGGGAATCCCAAATTGGGTGTCAAGACTAGGGCACAACTAAAAAATAAGGTTACTTATTTGTGTTATACCTATAAAATCGAACCTAAAAAATTCAAAGAAGCTCTAAAATATGAATGTCGTGCAATAAGAGTTGCTTCAATTTCAAAAGAATAAAATTTGGGAGTCACTTCCCCGGCCTAGTGATACTAACGTCATTGGTACCAAATGGATTCTCAAAAATAAAATGGATGAAAATGGTGTCATTGTTCGTAATAAATCTAGGTTAGTTGCCCAAGGATATACCCAAATAGAGGGTGTTGACTTTGATGAGACGTTTGCTCATGTTTCTAAGTTAGAGTATGTTCGCCTTTTACTAGCCATAGCATGTTATCTTAAGTTCAAACTTTATCAAATGGATGTCAAGAGCGCCTTTTTAAATGGCAATATTTAGGAGGAAGTCAATGTGGAATAACTGAAAGGGTTTGAATACCCTAAGTACCCAAATCACGTATTTTACTTGAAGAAAGACCTATATGGTTTGAAATAAGCACCTTGTGTTTGGTATGAGAGGCTTACTTCCTATCTCCTTACTCGTGGCTTTTTGAGACGGGGAGTAGATATGACGTTATTTGTTCGTCGAGATGAGAATGCTATCTTGGTTGCCCAAGTGTATGATGACGATATAGTTTTCGAATCCACATGTGATAAACATACTTAACTCTCCGCGAAAGAAATGCAAAATGATTTTAAGATGAGTTTGGTCGACGAGCTCACATACTTCCTAGGTCTTCAAGTGCGTCAACTCGATAGAGGGATATTTTTATCCCAATCTAAGTATTCAAAATATTTTGTGAACAAAATTAATCTAGACTCCTCTAAGCATGCTCTTACTCCCATGAGTTCATTCGTTAAGCTTAGTAAGGACACGAAGGGAAAGGATGTAGAGCACACTATTTTTAGGAGTATGATAGGTAGTTTACTCTACTTAACCACTGGTCATCCGGATATTTCCTTTAATGTAGGAGTTTGTGCTCATTATCAAAATGCTCCAAAATATTCCTATTTACTTTCCATTAAACATATTATCAAATATGTTAGTGGGAACTTATCATTTGGAATTTGGTACTCTTTTGACACTAATGATTGCTTATCGTCATATTCGAATGCCGATTGGGTAGCAGACATTGATGGTTGTAAGAGCACCTCAGGCGGTTGTTTTTATTTTGGTGGTGCACTTGTCTCATGGATGAGCAAGAAACAAAATTCCATTTCTTTGTCCACGGAGGAGGCCGAATACATAGCCACCGGGAGTTTTTTCACTCAACTCATTTGGTTGAAGCAAATGTTGGAGGATTACAGTATTTCATAAGGCACAAAGCTGAAAAATGCCACTTAAGACGTTTAATACAAAGTAAAACTGTTAAAATGGCTCTGAACTGTTTGTTGAAGAAACTCTTTTAATAAAAACAAAACTTAACACAAAATGTGTTTAAAAAGTTTTTTAAAATAGTTTGAACGAGTTGTTTCACATTTACAATGAACCAGTTTTGAAAAACAAAACTTAAACTATTAAATCAGCACAGCTAGGAAAAAGTTGATGAGAAAATGAGGAAGAGTACAAGTAATTTTTAACGTGGTAAAACCCCACCCAGTTGGGGAAACATCCACAATGACCTCTATGTCACAAAACGAAAATCCACTAAAATCAGAGTAATAAATTACAAGATATTTAACAATCAAACCACACAAACACACCTAAATTAAGTTCAGAATCGTTACCAACTCCTCTGTATTAGATCTGACTTCTCTGAAGGTTGTTATTATTGATGCTCTCTCCATCTTATTAACTTTACTTGATTCCAGTCTTTACGTCGACTCAAACAAGTTCAAGATCATACAACCAACACTTTAAGTGTGGTAGAGTGAAAGTTTAGTGGTGATGTGCTCTCTAACATATGCATGCAACGCACTCACACTTAATACAGACATAATGATTTAACAAATTACAAAATTACTGAATATGCAAGAAATTCTAAAATCAGTTTAGTCAAAACTAAATCAGACTTTTAGACCTAATCGCAAATCAAGAGGGAATCTTGTTGCGAAATATCCAAGATC
The DNA here is from genome assembly GCA_949130495.1 of Sambucus nigra. NCBI lineage: Eukaryota > Viridiplantae > Streptophyta > Magnoliopsida > Dipsacales > Adoxaceae > Sambucus > Sambucus nigra. The sequence continues at coordinate 80,574,043 of OX422207.1, read as the reverse complement.
CTAACACTTTCTTGTTTTGAAAATATTATATAGAAAGTGTAATCCCCAATTAAGATCTCAAAACTAGATCTTAGTCTGTTAGTTTGAGTAAAATGAAATTAGAATGAAAATTGTTAGTTTAGGGTTTGAAAACATAAAATTAGTTTTAAAATAACCAACAAATAAGATTTCTCGAAATAATAAATCAAGACAGTGAACTATTTATGTGATTTGTATCATGGAGACGAGATCTCGAATTTCTATGTAGAGAAACTAAAAACTCTACCAACATGACTAAGTTGGAAGGATGATCAAGAACAAGAGAGTATTATCTTTTCAAAACCAGGAACTAAACACTCAGGTTTAATCTCTCAGAAAAGTATTTATGGATTAGGGTTTGACGAAGTTTGGATTAGGGTTTCCTTTCTCTCTCTTATCTTTTCTCTCTCTTATCTTTTCTCAGACGAGGAAATCTCAAAAGTCTCTAATTTCCTCACCCAAGGCATCTATATATACTGGTGAAAGAAGGATCTGGAACGATGGTTCAATTTCAAGGGCTGATATTAATGGAAGTTAAATCGATGCAAATCTAAGGGTTCACATAAACCAGTGCAAAGTCCAACTCTGATTGGTTAAAACCATCGCACTTGGATTGGTTCCAAACACATGCAGACCGTAGATTAAGATCATCCAAAGGTCCAGAATAAGTAATAGGTATGTGAGTGATAATAAACACAAATCGACCCATTATGTGTCCAATACGTGTAGGCTCAAGATCAACTCTCAAACGCGTGTTTTTGAGTTTTTAAAAATTCCATTTCCACCCACAAATGTTTCTGCCTCTTTTGGTTTCTACCCAAGATAGATTTAAGGCATAAAATATATTTACAAATCAACGCAAGAACTTTATTAAATTCCAATTTTAATTTCTAAAAATTATTTTAAAATTCTTAGAATATATTAATTAAGTCCCATAAATTATTTAAAAATCATATTAAGGGATTTAACTCACACAAGGTCATTATATGAATGAAACACTATATATATGTAGTCCTAGTGTGTGGTGTATGTGATATACCATCAAGAACTTGTAGAGGAATATCAATGTAGCTATGAAATTTCTAAGGCTTTTTCGTTCATCTAGTGATAGACACAATTTTGTCACTATTTCCAAACTAGATGAGCTCCTATATAATGCAGACTCAAATGACTCAAAGTTATATGGTGATTCAAAAGAACATTAGGATTCGAGTTAGATCTATACGTTTTATGGACGGGGGTATTGAAGACGGAATCAGCGGGGCTTGTGTAGTCAAGTCTGTAAGTCTTGTGTGTCTTCTTGTAAAAATCGTATTCGTAGTGGATTTTATCTAGGCATGGCCGTTCGAGGTTTTTCGTATTTGGTTTTTCCTCGTACATCCGTGCATTGTGTGGTTGTGCTTTCTCTTTACATACTTTATATATCTCACTTGCTCACGTAGGAACTTAGTAATCAAGACTAAAATATGGAAAGTATCAACCTGCTGGCCTAATTATAATTTGCATCTTGTGTTGTTAATATGTTTAAAGGAGTGTGTTTAACAAATTGAACCGAATACATATAACCCTGCAACTTCATAGAGTTCAAATGCTAAATTTAGGTCTCTAATGTATCAAAGAACGTAAATGCAGATTTAATGATGAATGCACTAATGACCCCTAGGAAACTAGAACCTGAAATGCTCTAAGACCAAATGTGACACCCTATCATATTTAAAAATAGATTGATTGGTTCAAAATTAAACAGTATAGGAGTCAAAACAAATAAGTACCATTCTAAGAATGAAATAAACTGAAATCAAACTGAATATTAATAATCAAAGATATTCCAAAACTCTAATACCCTCCACATGAGTCAAAATCTATCATACCGATCCAATTAACTATTATTAATATAAAATGTATGATTACAAATATGTATCCATCAACTACTATAATGAAAAAAATTAACTGGTAGAACTGGCACAAAAGCTAGTGATACCTACATCCTAAAGTAGATCTGCAATAGAAGGATGAGTGACAGTAAGACTATCAATCAAGGTTGTGGAACGGATGGCCTTGGTCCTGAAACGTTAAATCCACAACATTAATAGTAAGTTTAAAGAGAATAAAAGTATAACAAAAGTTGGATTATATCATAACTATGCATTTGTCTCTAGTATTTTAACATCTTTTAGATTTACCACACCCAACAATCCTAATATCACACAAATGTAAGTTTCCAAATCCCAAGTGAACCCATGTTTAAATTTTAATCTACACATATGAAAATAATAATTGAATTCGAGATAACATTACACTAATCAAAGTCAAAGTTTTATAATGCAATTAAAATAACCTTAAAGTCTAAGGATCACATAAGTAAGACAAGCACCGAAGGTGATACGAAACAAATTTTGCATATTTCTGCCTTATATCTTTATGCATTGTAGCACTTTTATGGTCTTTAATGCCTATATTTATGTTCATTAACCAGACAACCTTGGATTTGGATATATACATGCTTTGTAGGGGTTAATTGTGCTTTTGTAGATATTGGAACACTAAAAGTGAGGATCAATTGCATTTCGGATAAATTCCATCACCGGATGCTATCTCAAGGGAATTTTAGTCAATTCACACTTCATCTTTAGCTCATAGAAATTCCACGGATGCGTAGTTTGTTAATTTAGCATCGTGTGGCCACAAACGGCACGTCGATTCGAGTTCAGACGAGGAAGTTAGGGCCATTTCCGTAATGGACTTTTTCCCCTCATGTTGGACCAAAGAATTGCAGAAAACAGAGTACCGGTCGATCACGCTTCTGATGTCGGTCGACTGCGGTTTGAGATTTTTCCTTGGCTCGAAGATAGTGCGGCTTAACCCAAAGGCGCGATCGACCACGGTCACCAGATATTTTGCCAATTTTAATTTTTCTTTTCTTTTTCCTTTATTTCTTTTGTAACTTACTATATAAACCAATTTTGATTTCTATTTTTAGAGATCTTACATTTTACATTAGTTTAGGGTTTGTATGGAGCTTTGCCCTACTCCACCACTTTAAATGTTTTACCCATTTTTATGTATGTAAGCTTCATTTTATTTGTCTCTTTCATTTGTTTAATGCTTTCTTTAATTGATTCCTTTCATTTCCATGCCTAGTTAATATTTATTTCTTGCTATTTATTACTTTCATAATTAGGTTTACGTGCTTTCTTTCAATACATGCCATTTACCATGATTTCTAGCTAAATTAGTCTAGGTTGTGTCGGATTGAACTCACTTTGGGTTGGTGTATTGCTTTGATTTGGTGATGGAGTTTTACGGGTCTATTTCGAGTGCGTTGTCCTATTTATTACGCCTAGGAGATTTGACGGGATATATCATGTATGCTCCGTGCTTACGACCGTGCGTGCGTAATTTTCAGGGTATTTATTGACGCCAAAATCATATTAGACTTTTATGCGAATTTAAGGGTGTGACAATGTGACACCCCGACTAATTAAATACCGGGTAGCTACTCCTTTATTAAATTAATTCAAAATGCCAAGTTGGCTCAGCTAATAGCATCACTGTCGAAAACATTTTTTTATTATTACTAACCACCTAGTATTTAAAAAGTAAGTTGCCAAATTTTAATTAAAGTCTGATTAACATGCAACAAGTGTAATGAAGAATAATAACACCATTCACCATACTGAAGTAAATAGAATAACCATCACATAATGTAGATAAAGTCTGGAGGATAACTCCTCACTACAAATCCCACAACTGAATTAAGTAACGAAATACTGAATACTAAATCAATACATGCCAAAGTCTGAAAAACTGAAATGGAAAGATGTCTCTAATAGAAATGGGAAACATGCCCTACAACTGATAGATAATGAATCTGGAATCCAAATGATAGAAGCGTCTACAAGCAAATCCCTGTAGCTTCCACAAACAGCTACAGCTCGTCACCTGAATGAGTAACCTATGCATGGTGTCCTTGTGGCTGGGCACCTAAAATGGTTTTACAAGAAAAAGATTTGAAAGAAAACGAGTCAGAGCCCGAATGTGGAGATATTTTGAAAACCTGCAAGTGCTTTAAAACATTTAAAACATTAAATGAAAAATACATGTTAGGACGTGCACTCACATGATATTCTCACCTCTCGTCTAACTGTGCACTCCTAACGTAAGTACCCATCTAAAACGACTCAAACCACTAGCTAAGTGACATCATATCTAGCTAGACTGTCATAGGTTTTTTCCCTTATTACTCGGTTCCCAATTAACATTAAAACGATCTCAATTAAATAGGGGCTTAACGTACATTCAGGTTCTCACAAAAGTGATACAACTCAGTATAGATTATCCCATTTATATTTTTCCATATTTATACACCCATTGCCATATGAAAATTCCCATTATAAAGTGTATATTATCCACAACATAAATATACAATATAAGCACCCCGAGGCTAAGTTGCGGTGCACACATACTCTGCTATCCATCCCGGTACATCACGTACATAAGGATCACATATTCCGAATCTCTCAGGAATAGTTCAGATAACACAAATCACAAATAGTGGAGGCGAACACAGTCACATCACATGGGTCACGCACATACCTGCGCTCCCACGATCAGCAGACTTATTAACATCCCAATAAGTCCTTCTCTGACCTATGTTCATCGAGGTAACCAGTCTAAATCCGGGCAACACAAGGATTAGAGGGCCCTAAGCGAACGCAAACCTCCCGTGATATCAAGTATGGTAGGTATGTCATACACACAATTCATATACCAATACTAAGTAAGCACACATCTTAGTAATCCCGTAATTTAATTGTAGTACTTATCGCATTCTCGTACCAATCTTAATATATATACAACTTATATAATCCCGGTCCATAATTACACGTGCCATAATTTATTCTCACGCCGTGGTAAACACTCACGTCTCAATCCCATATTAACCATTATTTAGATCACTCGTATCTAATTTACTCCTCATAATAACCCAAACGTCCCAAATCTATCAATATATCATTAAGGGATGTTATCTCTATCCTCGGACAAGTTTACGGGACTCCCAAAATCAAAACAGGCCAAAAAGGCCTAAACTGTCAACTCGTTAGAAGTCTCGTTCGAACGAGGCTGTTCGAACGAGATTCCAGTTCGTTCGAACGAACTGTACCTTCTAACGAGATCTCGTTCGAACGAAGTTATCGAACGAAATTCCCTTTCGTTAGAAGCGACTGGTCAACTCGTTAGAAGCTCGTTCGAACGAGCTCGTTCGAACGACCTGGGAAGGTCTTCTAACGAGGGACCAGTTTCGGCCCAGATTTTTCCCAATCTCGTTTTTCACCATTTCTACTCCTCAAATCTCCTCTAAAATTAGTCCCAACGATTCTTTTAAGGTCTCTAATCACTCCTAAACCTATTATAGTCACATCCAAACACGTTTTAAAGGATTAATTCATCCTAACATCAATCAATTTACAAATCTCTACACTTTTCCCCCAATTTTTCAAGAACATGAACCCTAAACTTTTAAGTCCTCAATTAGCCCATTCTAAATCCGTTTTTCTTACATCCAACATATATTAATACCAGAATAATCATATCTATATGATTCTACATGCAATTTGTCCTCAATATTTAAGTTCTAAGTCCAAACAACATGGGTTTTCATTTATCTTCCAATAACAATTGTAAATCTTCAAATTATCTAACATGGAGGAAACATTCTATGAATTAAAAGAAATTAAATCACTTGCCTCGATTGTCTCTGAATTTGGTGTTGATTTTGTAAAGATTTTCTGCAGAATACCTTCTCCTTCTCTCCCTCTCTAAGCTTTTTCTCCAATGGCTATGGTGGCTAGGGTTTTTTTATGGAAAGTAATAGAACCTTATTCTAATAACCTACGTAACCTATTGGGTTAACATGGGTTGGTTAGTGGCTTAGTGGGTCAAACCCACATCAGATTTACTTCTCTAATTTTCTTCATTTTTAATTCCTAAAAATACGAAATTACCAAAATACCCTTTATATTGCCGGTATGGCCTAAAAATACCCCGGGACCCAAACTACGCCCCCGGCTAGTGTTTTCTGACTATCTCGACCCTTCCGGACGCGTTGGCGCACTCAAAACGACCATACGGTTAATAGAATTTAAAATCACTTTTATAATTAAAATAATTATATCCCGACGCGACTGTCACACGCGTCCCAATAAAATGACCAGATTGCCGTATATCAATCTCACGACAAATTTCATAATTCAATATTCATATAACATCGTATATACTCAATATAGTCAAATACCAACTCACATCTCGCTAGTATTTTATCCGGATTAATTTCCAATTAATTCTCATTTAATTAATAAATCCCAAAAAAATAAATATAGCCAAAAATACGGGATATTACATACTTCCCCCCTAATAACTGAATTTCGTCCCGAAATTCGAAACTAGAAAGTACCTGCTAAAAACAACTCTGGATAACGTTCGCGCATCTCATCCTCGCGCTCCCATGTGGACTCCTCGACATTGTGATGTCGCCACTGAACACGCACTAACGGAACTATCTTTGACCGCAGCTTCCTCTCACTTCGGTCCAAAATCTCAATCGGCCCTTCCTCGTAAGAGCTATCCAGCTGTAGATCGATGTCCTCCACAGCAATGTGAGAATGAGACAAATTATCTCTAAGGTATTTCCTTAGCGAGGAAATATGAAACACATCGTGAATCCGATGCAAATGCTCCGGTAACCCAAGTCTATACGCAACCGGTCCGATCCGCTCAATAATAAGAAACGGCCCCACATACCTCGGTGCCAACTTCCCCTTCTTCCCGAAACGCATAATCCCCTTCATAGGAGATACTCTGAGCAAAACCTGGTCCCCCACTTGGAATTCCCTGAAAAATCTCTTCGCATCAGCATAACTCTTCTGCCTGTCTTGAGCTACCCGAATGCGACTCCGAATCAACTCAATCCTTGCCGAAGTATCCTGAATCACTTCCGGCCCAAGTAGTTTGTTGTCCCCTACCTCTAACCAACATGCTGGGGAACGACAAGGCCTACCATACAACGCCTCGAACGGAGCCATGCCAATAGTGAACTGATAGGAGTTGTTGTAAGCAAACTCTACCAGTGGAAGATACTTCTCCCATCCACCCCCAAAGTCAATAATGCACATGCGTAGCATGTCCTCTAACATCTGATTTGCGCGCTCTGTCTGCCCATCGGTCTGCGGATGATAAGCCGTACTCAATCGCAATTCCGTGCCCATGGCCTCCTGGAAACTCTCCCAAAACCTTGAAACAAATATCTTGTCTCTGTCAGACACGATATTTAGGGGTACACCGTGAAGTCTCACAACCTCTGAAATGAAGAGCTGGGCATACTGTCCCGTAGTGTAGTCAGTCCTTACGGGTAAAAAGTGAGCGACTTTGGACAACCTGTCCACAATTACCCAAACGGAGTCGTGACCCCTCTGCGACGTAGGCAACCCCGTGATAAAGTCCATGGATATGCTCTCCCACATCCACACCGGAACCTCCAACGGTTGTAGCAGTCCTGCCGGTCTCTGATGATCCACTTTTACAAGCTGACAAGTGGCGCATTTCAAAACAAACTCAGCGATATCTCTCTTCATACCGCTCCACCAATACTGGCGTCTCATGTCTTGGTACATTTTGTCCCCTCCGGGATGTACAGCGAACCGTGAGCCGTGCGACTCTACCATCACCTCGTGTCGCAATTTCTCCCCTTCCGGAACTACCAATCTCCCATTGAAGCGTAATCCCTCGTCTGAGCTGATGGTATAGAACTCGGCTCCCTCTGCTAGTAATCGAACTATCTGTTCCTGACAGAACGAGTCATTAGCCTGTGCCCGTACTACCTTCGTGACAATCTGCGGTGTAATGGTCATCACAGACATGAAAGATCGGGCCACTGCATCCTGGTGTCCCAACTCCTTCCACTTTGCCTTCCACACCTCTGCCACCTCATCTGCTGGCCTACAGCTCAACGCGTCTGCTACCACGTTAGCCTTACCTGGGTGATACTGGATATCGAACTGGTAGTCTTTCACAAACTTAAGCCACCTACGCTGCCGCATATTCAACTCTTTCTGCGTGAACAGGTATTGTAGGGACTTGTGGTCCGTGAACAGTTGGAACTTCTCCCCCAAAAGATAGTGCCTCCAAATCCGTAGGGCAAATACCACTGCTGCCAACTCCAAATCATGCGTGGGGTAATTCTTCTCGTGAGGCTTAAGCTTACGGGAAGCATAAGCTATGGCCTGTCTCTCCTGCTGCAATACGCCTCCAAGCCCTTGCAAAGACGCATCGGTGTAAACCAAATACTCAACTCCCGGTCTCGGCAATGCTAACACAGGTGCTGAGGTCAATTTGTCCTTTAACTCATCAAATGCCAACTGACAGGCATCGCTCCAGATGAATGGCACACCCTTACGAGTCAGATGTGTCAAAGGACCCGCTATCTTCGAAAATCCCCGAATGAACCTCCTGTAGTATCCTGCTAGACCCAAGAAACTACGAATCTCCATTGGTGTCGTGGGCTGTCCCCACTCCCTCACCGCGGATACCTTCCCCGGATCAACAGATATCCCCCGGTCGGAAATAATGTGTCCCAAAAACTGGACCTCCTTCAGCCAAAACCCGCATTTCTCATATTTTGCATACAACTCGTTCTGACGAAGTGTCTGCAAAACTGCCTCAAATGCTCGGCGTGCTCCTCCTCTGTCTGGGAGTAAACCAGAATATCATCAATGAAGACAATGACAAACTGATCTAGGAAATCCCTGAACACTCTGTTCATCAAGTCCATAAACACGACTGGGGCGTTGGTCAAACCAAAAGGCATAACCCGAAACTCGTAAGAACCATATCTCGATAAGAATGCAGTCTTTGAGACATCCTCCTCCCGGATACGCAACTGATGGTATCCCGATCTCAAATCAATCTTTGAGAAGAAAGAAGCTCCTCTCAACTGGTCGAATAAGTCATCGATTCGAGGCAACGGATACTTATTCCGTATCGTGACCTTATTCAACTCTCGGTAGTCCACACACAATCTCAGTGAATCGTCCCTCTTCTTCACAAACAAAACTGGAGCGCCCCAAGGTGAGGTACTCCTACGAATAAAGCCCTAACCTAACATTTGCTCTATCTGATCTCGTAGCTCTCGCATCTCTGCCGGAGCCATACGGTACGGTGCGCGTGTTATAGGCCTCGTATCTGGCAATAGGTCTATAACAAAGTCTATCTCTCGACTGGGGGGTAGGCCTGGTATCTCCTGAAACACATCCGAATACTCCCTGACAACCGGGATTAAATCTAAAGGAATTACAACCTCCTTAGAGGGATCCTCCTCTATGTAATACAGATGAGCGGTCGATCCTCCCTCTGGGCAAGGCATCGCCACTACGAACATCTCTTGCCCCGGAATGGCAAAAATAATGCTCCCGCTGAAGCAATCAATCATGGCCCTATAAGCTACGAGCCAATCCATACCGATAATCACATCGTGAACATGCATATCCAATACCAACATGTCTGCAGGTAATACCAAACCACCAATCTCTACCCCCACTCCCCGGCATATAAAGAATATAAGTGACCCACTCCCCAATGGTGAGTCGACAGACGTCACTGTGCTCTCTGCCGTAGCTAACAATCCTAAGGCTTTCGCGAAATGTGTAGCTATAAAACAATGTGTAGCACCCGTATCAAATAGTACCCGACCCATAGTGCCATGGATAGGAAACGTACCCTCAATCGCAGGTGGTGCCTGTGGAACTGCTGCCTGGTGGACGTTATAGACACGTCCATACTGTAGCTGCCCCTGCTGAACTGGGACTGCTGGAATGGGTGGCAATGCTACCATCTGTGGCGGTGCGGGGAGAGCGACGGGAAACGTAGGACTCTGCGGCTCCTGGCGAGTACCCTGCTGCTGCTGCTGTGGGGCCCTGCCCCTATCAGGACAATCCTGTCGTTTATGGCCAGTCTTGCCACAAACAAAACACTTCCCTGAGAAGTTCCCTCCTCTCTGCCCCTGCGGTCCCCGGCCCTGGTGGCCGTTACCGTTCCTCCCTTGGCCCTGCTGGCCCTGCTGAAACTGCTGCCCATTCTGCCCCTATTGGCCCTGATGGCCGTTTGGACCCTGATGGCCCTGACGGAAACCTCCATGTCCCTGTCTGTAGTTCCCTGGTCGGAACCTCTTCTGATCCCCCTGCTGAGAACCCTGCTCACCCTGTCTCTGCCCCTGAATCGATTGTGCCCCACCGGCACCATGCCCTCCTGTCCTGCCCTGATGGCTAGACTCTCCCGACCTCTTGCCCTCAGTCATATGAAAGCGGTGGTCCTGGCAGTGTAACAAAGAAGCGTTAACCACATCAGAATACGTGGCCAACGAAAGGTTCCCTAACAGATGTTGACGGATCCTCCATGTCAACCCGTCGGTGAATTTCTCAATCTTCTTCTTGTCTGTTGGTATCTCATCCGGAACGATATTCAACAGATTTGTGAACTCGGCCTCATACTTGGCCACGGTCTTACCCTCTTGCCTCAGACTCATCAATTTCCTCCTCATTTCCGTGTGAACAGCCGACGAAAAGTACTTGCGGTCAAACCGCACCCAGAAGTCCTGAATAGTGAGAGTATCCCTCTCCTCTACGGTGGTAATAGACTCCCACCACTGCAGTGCAGATCCAACTAGCTTGAAAGTAGCTAGCACCTGCTTCTGAACGTCCGTGCACTCATACATCCTTAAGTGCCTCTGCATATCCTTCCTCCACTGGCTCGAGACTACCACATCTGAGCTACCTGCAAACTCTGGCGGATGCACTTTTTGAAAAGCGTCACGTACACGTTCCCAAGCAGACGGGAATGCATTTGCCTGTACTGGCGCGGCAACCGGCGCCTGAGGTGGTGCCTGCTGAACTACGACAATTGCGGCATTTACCGCTTGGGCTACTATAGCTGCAACTTCAGCGGCGTTCATCATGCCCTGAACTGGAGCGGGCTGGGGTTCGGGCGTTGCATCCCTGGGAACTCGTCGTGCACGTCGTGGAGGCATCTGAAATAAGAACAAAGTTTATAAGTTCGCTGTTTATAAACTTAAAATAGCGGAAGAATGAAGCATACATAAAAAGAGTACAACAGTCCTAAAATATAGGGCTCTATATCAAAGAACTTAGCGGAAACATAATAGCCGTACAGATCCTAAAGGACACTAGAACCTGATGCTCTGATACCACCTGTGACACCCCGACTAATTAAATACCGGGTAGCTACTCCTTTATTAAATTAATTCAAAATGCCAAGTTGGCTCAGCTAATAGCATCACTGTCGAAAATATTTTTTTATTATTACTAACCACCTAGTATTTAAAAAGTAAGTTGCCAAATTTTAATTAAAGTCTGATTAACATGCAACAAGTGTAATGAAGAATAATAACACCATTCACCATACTGAAGTAAATAGAATAACCATCACATAATGTAGATAAAGTCTGGAGGACAACTCCTCACTACAAATCCCACAACTGAATTAAGTAACGAAATACTGAATACTAAATCAATACATGCCAAAGTCTGAAAAACTGAAATGGAAAGATGTCTCTAATAGAAATGGGCAACATGCCCTACAACTGATAGATAATGAATCTGGAATCCAAATGATAGAAGCGTCTACAAGCAAATCCCTGTAGCTTCCACAAACAGCTACAGCTCGTCACCTGAATGAGTAACCTATGCATGGTGTCCTTGTGGCTGGGCACCTAAAATGGTTTTACAAGAAAAAGATTTGAAAGCAAACGGGTCAGAGCCCGAATGTGGAGATATTTTGAAAACCTGCAAGTGCTTTAAAACATTTAAAACATTAAATGAAAAATACATGTTAGGACGTGCACTCACATGATATTCTCACCTCTCGTCTAACTGTGCACTCCTAACGTAAGTACCCATCTAAAACGACTCAAACCACTAGCTAAGTGACATCATATCTAGCTAGACTGTCATAGGTTTTTTCCCTTATTACTCGGTTCCCAATTAACATTAAAACGATCTCAATTAAATAGGGGCTTAACGTACATTCAGGTTCTCACAAAAGTGATACAACTCAGTATAGATTATCCCATTTATATTTTTCCATATTTATACACCCATTGCCATATGAAAATTCCCATTATAAAGTGTATATTATCCACAACATAAATATACAATATAAGCACCCCGAGGCTAAGCTGCGGTGCACACATACTCTGATTTCGATCCCGGTACATCACGTACATAAGGATCACATATTCCGAATCTCTCAGGAATAGTTCAGATGACACAAATCACAAATAGTGGAGGCGAACACAGTCACATCACATGGGTCACGCACATACCTGCGCTCCCACGATCAGCAGACTTATTAACATCCCAATAAGTCCTTCTCTGACCTATGTTCATCGAGGTAACCAGTCTAAATCCGGGCAACACAAGGATTAGAGGGCCCTAAGCGAACGCAAACCTCCCGTGATAGCAAGTATGGTAGGTATGTCATACACACAATTCATATACCAATACTAAGTAAGCACACATCTTAGTAATCCCGTAACTTAATTGTAGTACTTATCGCATTCTCGTACCAATCTTAATATATATACAACTTATATAATCCCGGTCCATAATTACACGCGCCATAATTTATTCTCACGCCGTGGTAAACACTCACGTCTCAATCCCATATCAACCATTATTTAGATCACTCGTATCTAATTTACTCCTCATAATAACCCAAACGTCCCAAATCTATCAATATATCATCAAGGGATGTTATCTCTATCCTCGGACAAGTTTACGGGACTCCCAAAATCAAAACAGGCCAAAAAGGCCTAAACTGTCAACTCGTTAGAAGTCTTGTTCGAACGAGGCTGTTCGAACGAGATTCCAGTTCGTTCGAACGAACTGTAACTTCTAACGAGATCTCGTTCGAACGAAGTTATCGAACGAAATTCCCTTTCGTTAGAAGCGACTGGTCAACTCATTAGAAGCTCGTTCGAACGAGCTCGTTCGAACGACCTGGGAAGGTCTTCTAACGAGGGACCAGTTTCGGCCCAGATTTTTCCCAATCTCGTTTTTCACCATTTCTACTCCTCAAATCTCCTCTAAAATTAGTCCCAACGATTGTTTTAAGGTCTCTAATCACTCCTAAACCTATTATAGTCACATCCAAACACGTTTTAAAGGATTAATTCATCCTAACATCAATCAATTTACAAATCTCTACACTTTTCCCCCAATTTTTCAAGAACATGAACCCTAAACTTTTAAGTCCTCAATTAGCCCATTCTAAATCCATTTTTCTTACATCCAACATATATTAATACTAGAATAATCATCTCTATATGATTCTACATGCAATTTGTCCTCAATATTTAAGTTCTAAGTCCAAACAACATGGGTTTTCATTTATCTTCCAATAACAATTGTAAATCTTCAAATTATCTAACATGGAGGAAACATTCTATGAATTAAAAGAAATTAAATCACTTGCCTCGATTGTCTCTGAATTTGGTGTTGATTTTGTAAAGATTTTCTGCAGAATACCTTCTCCTTCTCTCCCTCTCTAAGCTTTTTCTCCAATGGCTATGGTGGCTAGGGTTTTTTTTATAGAAAGTAATAGAACCTTATTCTAATAACCTACGTAACCTATTGGGTTAACATGGGTTGGTTAGTGGCTTAGTGGGTCAAACCCACATCAGATTTACTTCTCTAATTTTCGTCATTTTTAATTCCTAAAAATACGAAATTACCAAAATACTCTTTATATTGTCGGTATGGCCTAAAAATACCCCGGGACCCAAACTACGCCCCCGGCCAGTGTTTTCTGACTATCTCGACCCTTCCGGACGCGTTGGCGCACTCAAAATGACCATACGGTTAATATAATTTAAAATCACTTTTATAATTAAAATAATTATATCCCGACGCGACTGTCACACGCGTCCCAATAAAATGACCAGATTGCCGTATATCAATCTCACGACAAATTTCATAATTCAATATTCATATAACATCGTATATACTCAATATAGTCAAATACCAACTCACATCTCGCTAGTATTTTATCCGGATTAATTTCCAATTAATTCTCATTTAATTAATAAATCCCAAAAAAATAAATATAGCCAAAAATACGGGGTATTACAGACAACTCTTGATTTAATTAACTGTCGAAACGAGACGCAGTCTTAATAACTCGTCAACCCATGTAACCATTTTATACTAATTAACTCAGGTGAGAGATATTCGACGCAACCTATTGTTTTTACTCGCTTTCTTAATCTAGTTTAAATTACACTCGCCTAGGTTAATCTTTCCCTCTTATGCATCTTTTCCTTTTGCTTTTATTTATCTTTTACTCTTTTATTTTAGAAGTACTAATTCCATTAAATTCTAGCAACTCGTCTTTATGGATTTTCGATACCCGAACTTGGCCGCTATACTCACTTATTGAGTGTAGTCATAAGTTTAGGTTTTTGTATTGGGGTGGTGAACAGAAAACAACGATCGGCCTTTGACGCGTGCCGCTTTTCACCCTCCATTAGAAGGCCTATCTCTAATGCCTTCAAGGATCACTCGCGCATACTAAGTATAGTCGTAGGTGGTCCCAATCCTAAGACCTCGCCAAGGCAAGGAATAAATCACCACATCTACCCATCAATCATATAGTCTACTATACCCAAATCTATATAAAGGAAATATTCCCATAATCCATCTCGTACACAGGTACCTAGCCGTGTGACCCATGGGTAAAAGTCGACTAAGGCATATCCTCTACTCACCGAGGCATGAGTACCCACATGGTATGCATTACATAAAGAACACAACAAATAATATCCATTTCAATCATGAAATTCAAGTCTCAACTAGATTTATCCACTGTAATTTAATTCAAAAGTAAATAAGAAGTCCATCCATTATTTTAAATTAGAGTCATCCAATTCATACTACAAACCAAGTCATATATATTAATTTAGGTCACAGGTTATCCAAAAACAAATCCCTAAATACGAACTTCCTTGATTACAATAATAAGTGAAATTTCTAAAATATCTGAGGTGGCGGTAGACCGTTGACATTCACTGATTCACCGGTCGCTTCAATGTTTTGAAACATTCTCATTACGGGGTTTGTCTTCTCCAACTCAACAAAAATTAACTCAAACCTCTATTAAAGACCAGAAAACTTTCATATATGATTCTAATTGTTCAAATTGACTCGGTAGTAATTCATATAACATATAAACAATGTATCCACATACAAAACATCATTGGAATGCAATTATATCATCAAAATCATAATTGAAGTTCAAGAACTCGCATAAAACCCATTTTCTCTATCAAGAATCCTAAATTCCAATTCACAACAATTTGATTTCAATTCTTTACATATTATGCATAAGATCCCCGGGTTTTGAATCGATTATATTAATAAATCAGAACCTAATCAATATATATTCAAAACTCATCAAGTTTTAAGGAGATTTGATCAAAATGATGCTAAATTAATCCTAATTAAATTCTAGTTGTTTTAATTACGAATTTAGTGAATTTCAATCATATAAATCAGATTCTAATCACTTAGTTAGGGTTTTGATTCAAACGAATAGACATAATCTACAACAAATTCAATTATACAAGAATTCAAATTAAAATTGCCTTCAAATTGATGTAGAACTAGTGCTCCAATCTTCTAAAATCCTATCTTTTCCCTTTAGCCTTCTTCTCTCCCAGCTCTTAGATCCCCAATTTTTGTTTTGTGTTAAATGAGCCTCCTAATGGCTCATTGCTACCTCTTAAAAATGAAATTGGATATGGGCCTAATATAAGGTATTAAGTAACTAGCCCTAATTAACCCTTAACTAATCTAAAAAATCCCCCAATTTATTATACTTACCAATTAGGTCCAAAATACCTTGTTTTAAGTAAAATACCATTATTTTAAATACTATCAACCCTCATAATCCATCATCTTTATAAACAATAATAGTAAATAACACACATACGAAATATTAGCCAAATTAGTCATAATTTACTCAAATGTAACATATTAATGTTTTACCGTTTCTTAATTTCTAAATTTATATATATACACACGTAAGTAAGTTGTGACATTGAATGTCACTCAAGCACACGAAATATTCTATTTATATATATAAAAAAAAACATGGGTATTATATTAAGTCGAATTAATTTCATAATGAATGAACTTGATTAGGGTAAACGAAATACCAATGGCTAATTCATTTCTATTTTTTTTTAAATCCTAACTACCTTAAAAATGCTTTCTAACAACTAGTTTCTTTTTTCCTCTCTATAAATACACTTACAAACAATATCCAAACACGCAAGATATTGCAAACAATATTACAACATCAAAGTTGAATTTACACGTGTCACAAAGTTCCATTGAGATTTCAAAATAAAAATAAAGAAAAAGTCTCACGCCACACATTGATCATTTAGTTTCTCTAAGAGATTAGCTTTACACCTTAAGAGAGAGAGGTAAGAATTGATTTAAAATATTATTATATCGTAAAAAATTTCTTGTGATGTATTTTCTACATTTACTTTTTGATTTAACTTTATTGTATTTCCAAGGCCGATACTACCTTTGCACACAAAGACAAGGAATGACTCATGATCTTTTTTCGTGTTTGCTAAAAGAAGTACTTCTTGAAAGTTATGGTTGCAAGGTGTATTGTATACTGGTGAGGTGATTTATCTACCTTAGTTAGCAGAATATAGTGAAGTTGTCGAGTGTCGTCTCAAACTGCATGTAGGCAAGGACAAACCACATAAAACATCTATCTGAAAAGTCATAATTCTTTATATATTATAGATATTATTTATGGCTGAAGTTGTTCACATTTAATTAGATTTATATATGTTAATCAAGCTTATAAAAAAAATTCATTTGTGATTAGTTTTTATTACTACCCACTCTATCTATTTTGGGTAATCGTTTTCGTGCCAACAATTGGTATCAGAGTCAACCTCATAGATAATTTTTTGAAAAAATATATTTCGACTATAAATGATAGCAACAAAAATGGCAAGTTTTTTTAGGGTTGCCCCCACCCCATTTTCAGGGGAGTATACTATCATAACTGGAAATATGAGATGAAAACTTTCATAATAAACATAGATATCGAGATTTGGAAAATTATAAATGAAGACCCTTTTTCAATCACAAGAATTGATGGAAATTTTAAAATTTCAAAAGAAGAACAAGACTTTGATGAATAAGACAACAGAAAACTCCAACTAAATGAAAGATCCAAATACATCTTTTATTATTCCATAAAATGAATATTTATAATTTAATCAAACATTGTAACTCGAGGAAGCAAATTTGGGATATTATCTATTGATGTAAAAAATTATATTATATCTAATTATTTAATCACAAATAAAATAAAATGAGACAAAGAAATTTTAAAGTGGTTCAGACTTATAAGAATGGCCTACGTTCACTGTTTCTGTTATTGCTGACTGTTTGGGAATTCTCGATTACAAGTTTTCTCAAGAAATTCCGGTCCCTTTACAATGAGGATAATACAATGTATTTATAGCCCTAAGGCTGTAATGTGAAAGGGTAATACATTCAATGCCCTTTAAGCGTATACATCTATATGATAAGCATTTAATGCGCAGTCAATCTGTTGGTTATCCTGCTATTAATGCTTTGTTCGAGGTGCAGTTCGGACCGCCTAAGCTGCTCGGACCACCTAAGTTCCTCGGTACTCAAAAGTTCCTCGTAAAGTTCTTGTTGGTCAGAGCGTCTGAGTTGATCGGGGAAGCAGAGTTCCTCATTGCAGTATGGTTCCTCGGAGTCAAGGTGTTGTTCGGAAGTGTTTGTTGTTGCCACGCAGATTGCCACCTGTCTTCACTCAATTGAGTCATGTCAGCAGACTAAATTTGGTATCAACAGAAGCCCCCAATGTTTCATAGTTCGAAATTTGAGGAGTGTGGAACATTCTTTCTCGAAATATCGCGGTTTTAAATGGTCATCCTGAAATTTAGGAGTATTTTCTTTTGTATTTATTTTTTCTTCCAAATTCGTAGAATCGACCTTTTTTGAATTTTTCTAACCGCTTCGATTCCCGCGCCCTTTTTGTCTTTTTAGCCGTCGGTAACGTAACCGTCTCTTTTTGTAATCATTACTTTTACCCTTTCCTAAGGCAAAGTATTTAAACGTTGCAGAAAATCCCATCGTCTTTTACTTTTTCAAATTTGTCTCTTTGAGTTTTCCATCGTCTCTCTCTCCTGTACGTTCATCTCTTTCAACATTTGTTGTCAACAGACTCATCCCTTTCCTGTAAGATTTTCTTCTTTCTCTTTGATTTCCTTCTTTCATTATGGTTTATCCTGTAGAATCGATTGATAAGTTTCACTCTGATTTCTCTATTCCCTCATGGGTTATTTTGGAAGAGCTTTCTGAGCCTTCAGACTATTTTCGTTTGGCTGGGGGACATTGGTTCCCCAGTCTCTTTGTCGCTGAGTGTGGCTTTTCTTTTCCCCCAAACCCTCTATGTCTGGAATTCTGTCAATACTTTGACGTGGTTCCTGCAAGAATAGCCCCCAATACGTGGAGAATAGTTAAAGGTGTTTATAGATTAAATCAAATTCATGGAACTCGTATAGGAATTCCTGAAATTATGTTTTGTTATAGATGGGTTGTGGGCGATAATACTTTTTATTTAAAAACTAGGTTTTTAAATAGAGCTTTAGTGGTCAATCTCTCAGATGCCAATAGGGACTACTTTGAGCACGGGGTTGTTATGAAAAATTGGCAATACCCTCCATTAACTGGAGATGATGTTTACCAGGGTCCCATATGTCCTCCCTATGGCAATGGGATAGGTTTTTTTTATTTTATTTTCAAAATTATGCTTCCTTTGTGTTTGATAAAATGTGTCATTGATATTTTAATTTTGATTTATTTGCAGTTGACAGCAAAAGAAAATCTCCAAAAGAGGCAGACGTTAACATAAAGCATTTAAAACTTATCTGGAGTTTGCATCAGACTGTTGCCGATGAGCATATTAGGTCAGCTTCATATTTGCTGCAGTACAAAAGTTACACCTCCTCTTTCACTGCTCGTCCGGTGATAAGCGACGCAGAACCAATACCAGCCTCTACAAGTTCTTCACCTGAGTCACATATTCCTTTGAGTGAAAGGATGAAGAAAAGAATACCTCCTACCCTTTTTGAGAAATCTGCCTCTGGTGCTAGAGAGGCAAAGAGAAGTAAGCTTGATGTCCCAAGAGAGGGGACAAAGAAAATTGATGCACCTCCTTCGGCTGCTCCTGTGAAGGTTGTTGAGAAGCCCCCAGTGGCCATGAGCAAGGTTGCTGCTCCAAGCGAGGTGATTGTCATTTCTCTGACTAAGACTACATCGTTAGTCGAGAAAGTTGATGCTCCTCTGAGGAGGCTGAAGAAAAGCTCCTCTATCAATTTGGCTGAATCCATCTCTCAGCCCCCGACTAGTGGTGTTCCCACTTTTATTCCCCCGAGCTCTGCTATGAACTCAGTGAAGACTTGGATCATTATTGAGATCTAAGGTATTGAAGAAAACCTTTCTCGGGACACGGTTACCACATTAGCATCTCGTCATATTGCTTCTGTAAGTCCTATAGTCTTAAATTTTCATTCTTTCCTTTTTGTATCTGTGCACTGACTTGCTTTCATTTTCTTTTCACAGTTGGTGAGCTGTTTTAATACAATTCTGAAGAAAGATGAAGCTATTAAAGCTTCAAGCTCCTCGTCTGGTGTAGAGGAAGCTTTGATGGGCCTGGCGCAGTCTCTGAAAGATTCTCGTCAAAAATATGATGATGATAAGGCAATTTGGGAGAGGAGGCTTATCTCGACCGAGCAGGAGAAAGCTCAGGTTATTAAGGTCTCCAAGGGGTTAGAGAAAAAAATAAATGATTTGGAGGAGAAGAATAAAGAGCTCGAAGGGAAGCTCAAAAATACTAGGGAGCTTGAAAATAAGCTCAAGGCTGCTGAGGAGGAGTTGGGTCAACTTCGGGAAGTAAGTCGTCAGAAGGAGGAAGTTGAGAATAAATTGAAAGCTGCTGATGATCTTCTTTTCGAGAAGCTTTCCTCGGAGAAGATAAAGAGGAAATCGGCTGTCAAAAAATCTTTCAGCGCAGGCTGGGATAAAGGGTGGAATAAAGATTTGGATGCCATGATGTCGCAAGTGGAATATGGCAGCCTCAAATACTTTAGAGATGGATGGGTCGCTGCTCTGCAAGAGATGAAAGTTGATGAAAATTCTGAACTATTTCAGCGACACATCTTGGGCCCCCCTCCAACTCCCGAAGAAGAAGAAGAGGACGAAGCTGCCTCTGAGGAATCTTCCATGGTGATGGGAGATCAAATTTCTCATCCCCCATCTATCCAGCCCACTGGCGAGGAACTTCAGCTACCCGTTACTTCATCCGAGCAACCTCCAGCACTTCCCGAGCAACCCTATGTTCCATCTAAGCATCCTACATCCTCGTCCCAGCCTCCCGAGAAAGTTTTGGGAGACAAGGAAAAGGTGTAGAGTTGTTCGGATTTCTATCTATTTTATTTTTTTTGTCAAATGTAACTCTGAACTTTGTACTTCTCCTTTATGATGTAATAAAATTTGAACTTTTGCTTATGCATACTGTTGATTCTCTTCTCCATGCTCTGTTTGTACTCTTATTGATTATTGCTTTTTCTTCCTTTACTAGTTTCTGGCCAGGATGGAATTATTGTCTGCTCATGATTCAAAACTGCTAAGGCAATGCAATGAGTATTTCAAAGCTGGTCATACACACATGAGTGCAGCTCAAATCATTGACATCCTCGGTCAAGGTGCTTCAGAGCAAGCAATTGAAGCCTATCAGTATTTAAAGTGCCTGCTCGACCGTGCAGTGGCTAATAACGTAGCATACTATGATATGATTGAAGATCTCCAAGTCACTCTTGAAGAACTTCAGCAACAATATAAGGAATCTACTGCCCTTTTGCACGAGGGGTACGAGAAGAAGTATCAGTAAATCAGTGCTAATAAGGGATACGATAAACGGTTTGCTGCTTATGGTGTGAGGAAGAGAACTTTGAAGGTTGAGGTCGAAGAGCACAGACAGATAGCTGAGTTGTTAGAGCAAGAAAATAATAACCTGCAAAGAGAGGTGTCTCAGTTGAAGTCTGCAGCTGCCACCTCAAACGCTTTGGTCCCTGTGAACGACGAGGGACTCTCTTTCTTGGAGGTCAAAAACGCCAACCTGAGGGATGAGTTAGAAACCTTGAAGAGCTCTGGCCCTTCTACATCTACTCGGGGACGAGCAAGAGCTCCTCGACGACGAGCAAGAGCTGCTCGAATTTCTGTCGAGGAACAAAGAACTCAATCTGCTCTAGAAAACCAGGCCTTCCAACTGATGGAAAAGAACCAGGCATTGGCTG
Organism: Sambucus nigra; assembly: GCA_949130495.1. Classification (NCBI taxonomy): domain Eukaryota; kingdom Viridiplantae; phylum Streptophyta; class Magnoliopsida; order Dipsacales; family Adoxaceae; genus Sambucus; species Sambucus nigra. The sequence continues at coordinate 80,552,535 of OX422207.1, read as the reverse complement.
AGATGTCTAAGAAGATCAGGAGTCTGGACGAGCAGCTTTCTGCGCAGAAGTCTGTCTTGGAGAATAAAGAACTCTTTATAAAAAATCTTCACGAGCAACTGGAAAGATTGACATATCAATTCCACAAGCAACCCAGAGAATTCTGGATGGCTGGCTACAACGAGGCTCTCTACCATTTGGATGATCGTATCTAAAATGCAAATAATGAGGGTTACAAACAGGGATGGTTGAATGCCTTAGGTGTACTGCAATTGGAACAGGGTCATTACCTGTGGGATTACCATAATCCTGGGCTGCTCGACCTACCAGTGCCACCATTCAAGATTGATATGAGTTGGATCCCTACTCGGGCCATCCCTCGGTGTTTGATTTCCAAATACCTTGGCGATTACAATCTCCATTCCAATGTTGAGATATCTCGTCCCGAGCACCTACTCGATCGACCATCTGTGATGAACATCAGGATGCTTAAAAATCTTAACTTCATAAATTCCCCTTATGCTTTAAATGATCCACCTGCTGGCGAGATCCTGTTTCAAAAGCAGAGGGGAAGAAACCAATAGAATAGGAATCTTAATGTAATAAATTTGTATTTCATTCTTGATGTATTTTGTTCTACATTTAATGAAATAATTTTATTTACAAATCTTGACTGCCATTGTCTTGTAATTATAAAACACTTTACATCTGTGCATGTATATCTGTTAAAAAAAATAACAACATTGTGTTATTTGTCGATCAACTTAGTAGTAATTTAAAAAGTTACAAGTATCAAAAATTTTGTTCGATCACTTTCTCGTATTCATAAAATGTTTCCGACCATTGTGTTATTTGTCGATCAACTTAGTAGTAATTTAAAAAGTTACGAGTATCAAAAATTTTATTCGATCACTTTCTCGTATTCATAAAATATTTTTCCGACCAGCCAAGGTCGGTAAATTTTCCTTTTCGACCAACTACAGTTAGTGGGTTTTTATTCCCGATCAACCATAGTTAGTGGATTTTTTCTTAACGAGCAACTTTAGCACTTTTTTGAAATAGTTTTACTTCCTAACCAACCTTATTTGTCATTTTTAGGAATAGATTTACTTCCCGACCAACCTTAGTTGGCGTTTTCGGGAATAGATTTACTTCCTAACCAACCTTAGTTGGCATTTTTAGGAATAGATTTACTTCCCGACCAACCTTAGTTGGCGTTTTCGGGAATAGATTTACTTCCTAACCAACCTTAGTTGGCATTTTTAGGAATAGATTTACTTCCCTACCAACCTTAGTTGGCATTTTCGGGAATAGATTTACTTCCTAACCAACCTTAGTTGGCATTTTTAGGAATAGATTTACTTCCCGACCAACCTTAGTTGGCATTTTCGGGAATAGATTTACTTCCTAACCAACCTTAGTTGGCATTTTTAGGAATAGATTTACTTCCCGACCAACCCTAGTTGGCGTTTTCGGGAATAGATTTACTTCCTAACCAACCTTAGTTGGCATTTTTAGGAATAGATTTACTTCCCGACCAACCTTAGTTGGCGTTTTCGGGAATAGATTTACTTCCTAACCAACCTTAGTTGGCATTTTTAGGAATAGATTTACTTCCCAACCAACCTTAGTTGGCGTTTTTAGGAATAGATTTACTTCCCGACCAACCTTAGTTGGCATTTTCGGGAATAGATTTACTTCCTAACCAACCTTAGTTGGCATTTTTAGGAATAGATTTACTTCCCGACCAACCTTAGTTGGCGTTTTCGGGAATAGATTTACTTCCTAACCAACCTTAGTTGGCATTTTTAAGGAATAAATTTACTTCCCGACCAACCTTAGTTGGCGTTTTCGGGAATAGATTTACTTCCTAACCAACCTTAGTCGACATTTTTTGGAATAGATTTACTTCCCGACCAACCTTAGTTGGCATTTTCGAGAATAGATTTACTTCCTAACCAACCTTAGTTGGCATTTTTAGGAATAGATTTACTTTCCGACCAACCTTAGTTGGCGTTTTTGGGAATAGATTTACTTCCTAACCAACCTTAGTTGGCATTTTTAGGAATAGATTTACTTCCCGACCAACCTTAGTTGGCGTTTTCGGGAATAGATTTACTTCCTAACCAACCTTAGTTGGCATTTTTAGGAATAGATTTACTTCCCGACCAACCTTAGTTGGCATGTTCGGGAATAGATTTGAGTAGTCCGAGTTTTACTGAGTAGTGTGTAGCACTAGTATTCCGCAAAAAAATTTCAACAAAAGGAAAGAACTGGGAAGAACATTGTCACTTTATTCATACTGATGAAACTTCATTACATGAGAGTTTACATTACTGATAATATTTGCGCAGGTGTTCTGCATTCCATGCATTCTTAAACTCCTCTCCCTCTAAAGTTTTTATTTTATATGTCCCTGGTCGAACAACTTCCTTAACTCGGTAGGGTCCATGCCAGTTTGCTTCCAGTTTGTTGTGCTTTTGAATCACCTTCTTTAGCACATAGTCTCCTTCTTTCAAGTCACGCTTCTTCACTCTCTTGTTGTAGAACAAAGTTGTTCGTTGCTGGTAAGAAGTATTTCTAATGGTTGCTTCTTCCCTAACCTCCTCGAGCATGTCCAAGTTTAACCTTCTCATTAAATCGCTGACAAGGGAATTGAAATTCAGTATTCTGTGTGTTGGGAGACCCAATTTGGCGGGTATAACAGCTTCACTTCCAAATGCTAGCATATATGGAGATTCCCCTGTTGCTGCTCGGGGAGTAGTTCGATAAGCCCATAGCACTGATTGTAGCTCGTTGATCTAGTTTGCTTTCGCGTCATTCAGTATTTTTTTCAAACCATTCAGCAGCGTTCTGTTTGTCACTTCAGTTTGTCCATTGCTTTGAGGATGGCCTGGTGCCGAGTGGATCTTCAAGATATTTGACTGATTACAATAGTCAGCGAACTCCTCGTTGTTAAATTGTGTTCAATGGTCTGTGATGAAGGCATGAGGAAGACCATATCGACAAATGATGTTCTTCCAAATAAATTGGTACACCTTGTCGTACGTCATATCAATGAGAGGCTCAGCCTCAACCCATTTAGTAAAATAATCCACAGAGACCACGAGATACTTAAATCTTCCCCTTGTCGTCGGCAGTGGCCCGACCAAATCTATTCCCTATATGGCAAATGGCCAAGGGGAAGTAATGGGTGTCAATAATGCTTGGGGAGTTCTTCGAATGGAGGAAAAGCGCTGACACTTGTCACATTTTTTGGCATAGGCTATACAATCAGCTCTCATCGTCGGCCAGTAGTATCCTTGAGTCATCATTCTTTGCAAAAGTGTCCGACCTGCTACATGGGCTCTACAGTACCCTTCATGGACCTCTTCAATCAAATCTTTCACCTCGGTGGGATGTACACATCTTTACAAACCTGCTATAATTCCTCGTCTGTATAGAATACCATTAGTCAGTACATAACGAGCAGCCTTAAACTTCAGTTTCTTGGCTGCAAGTTTGTCAGTTGGTAATTCCCCTTTCTCAATATATGCCCTGATGGGATCCATCCATGATGACCCTAAATCGAGGGTATTAAAGTTTATCGTCAGATCTTCATCTATACTCCGACCAGCTAAAACTTCAATTGGGATTGTTCTTCGTAGCTCGGTACGAGTAGCTGATGTTAATCGAGCTAAGGTGTCTGCTCTCGCATTCTCCATTCTTGGTATTCTGACCAGCAGAATAGCAGCAAATTCTGACACCAGTTCCTTTGCCTTTTCATGATATCTGATCATTAATTCTCCTTTGGCTGCATATACTCCCATAATTTGATTTATGACCAATTGCAAGTCACTGAAAACAATAACTTGTTCTGCCCCCATGGTTTTTTCCAAACTAAGACCTGCAATCATGGCTTCATATTCAGCCTCATTATTCGAAGCTTTGAATTGGAAACGTAGGGCTTATTCCATGTCGACCTCGTCCGGACTGTTCAAAACTATCCCTGCGCCATATCCTGTAGTACAGGATGAACCATCCACATACAGACTCCATATAGGTCACTCGTCTTCAAATTTCTGATCTGACAGAGTTCCTCGGTGGAAAATTTATTGCTTCCTTTCACCATCTCCTGATATTTCTTGTTGTTCGTCGATCATCTTTTCTTGCCCTTTTACCAACCTAAGTTGGTCTGGGCTTATATTTGATGATTCTGTAACGACTACTTGCCATTTTACCAAGCTAAGTTGGTCTGGGCTTGCATTTGATGATCCTGTAACATCCACAGGTTGATTAGTGAGCAACTTTTGCTCCTCGGGGGTATCAGGATAGGTGAACTCTGCTATAAAATCTGCTACCGCTTGCCCTTTTAGCGATAATCTGGGTTCATAAACTATATCATATTCACCAAGTTCTATTGCCCAGCACATCAATCTTCCTGATTTTTCTGGTTTATGAAGGGCTTGCCTCAATGGCATATCAGTATATACTACTATAGTATGAGCCTGGAAGTATGGCTTCATTCTTCAACTTGCCTCGATCAATGCTAGTGCCAATTTTTCCAGCCTTGGATATCTGATTTCTGCTCCTCGGTAGGCCTTACTTGTGTAGTAGATTGGTTTTTGTACTCCATTCTCCATTCTTATCAATGCCGAACTAACTGCATTATCGGACACTGCCAGATACAAGTATAATTTTTCTCCCATCACTGGCCTGGATAACAGTGGAGGTGCTCCCAAATATTTCTTCAAGTCTTGGAAAGCCTTCTCACATTCACCATTCCACTCAAAAGTCTTTCGGAGCGTCTTGAAGAATGGGAGACATCGATCAGTTGCTCGCGATACAAATCTGTTGAGTGCTGCTACTCGTCCTGTAAGACTTTGCACCTCTTTCTTCGTCGTTGGGGATCGCAGCCCTAACAGAGCTTTAATCTTTTCAGGGTTAGCTTCAATGCCTCGCTGATTGACAATGTACCCGAGAAACATGCCTTCTCGTACTCCAAATATGCACTTGGTCGGGTTCAACTTTATTTGATATTTATCCAACTGATCAAAGGTTTGGCCTAAGTCAAGTAGATGATCGGCAGCTTTCTTGCTCTTTGTCAGCATATCCTCAACATAGACTTTCATATTGCAACTGATTTGTTCTGCAAACACTTTGTTCATCAGTCGCTGATATGTTGCACCTGCATTTTTCAAACCAAAAGGCATAACATTATAACAATAAGTTCCCCTAGGGGTAATGAAAGAAGTACTCTCCCTGTCTTCAGGTTTCATTTTAATCTGATTGTAACCAGAATAAGTATCCATGAAGCTCAGCAGCTCGTGTCCCGAGGTAGCATCCACTAGTTGATCAATTCGGGGCAGCAAAAAGTGATCCTTTGGGCATGCTTTGTTGAGGTCGGTGAAGTCTACACACATCCTCCATTTATTGTTCTTCTTTTTCACCATCACCACCTTTGCTAACCAGTCTGGATATTTAACATCTTCAATAAAGCAAGCTTTCTGGAGCTTCTCGACTTCCTCCTGTATAGCTTGATTCTTCTCGGGACTGAATACTCTTCTTCTCTGCTTCACAGGCTTTATCTCCTTATTCACATTGAGTTCATGACATAAGAAATTTGGATCTATCCCGGGCATATCCTCATGACTCCATGCAAAAGTTTGCTTTCTGCTTCTTAGGAAAGCTATCAATTCTTGTTTTAGTGAGGCTTCCAATGGCGAACCTACTTGAGTAGTTCGTTCAGGGTGCTCGTCGTCCAGAATGATGTTTTCAGTAGCTTCCACCACTTGACCCTTCACGAGTTGCGACTCATCTCTAGGATCCAATGTTTCAATTTCTGCACCTTCATCCACTTGATAGGTGGTGGTCTTTTTCTTTGATTCCTTCATTTCTTCTTGATCGACGGATGAATAATAGCATTCCCGATCTACTTTCTGATCACCTTTCACAACTCCTACTCCAAAATTTATTGGAAATTTCAGGCATACATGTACCGTAGATGGTACAGCTTTGAACTTCTTCAATCCTACTCTTTCCATGATGATATTGTATGTTGATTGAAAATTATTATCCATCACGAAGAAGAGTATTCTTTCTGTTCGACAAGCAGGCCACATACCAATGAATATATCCAATTTGATCATCCCAAGTGGAAATACTTTCTCGCCAGCAAAACCGAGGAGGGGTCTATGATAAGGCTCCAGTTGAGATAGCTTTAGATTTAAACTGTCGAAGCACGAGTAGAACATGATGTCTGTCGAGCTACCATTGTCTACCAGTACTCTTGAAATCATTACCTCCTTCATCCTCATTTTGATCACCAATGGGTCATCATGAGGATATAGAACACCTGCGAGGTCGTTCTTTGAGAAACCAATGACCAATTTCTCTTTGTTTACCTTTCTCGGGCGATCCTCCTCAGCTAGATTTATTCGTTGAATGTATGAGCAAGCTTGAGCCTCACAGAGGTAAGCTTTTCTCTCTGCAGTAAGGTCTCCTCCTCCTGCATCTCCACCTGTAATAACATTACAGTCAAATGACCCAAAGCGTATTGAAAATACCTCACTTTCTGGCTGCCTTGGTCTCTTGGGAAGATTGGGGTCGTCTTCTGGATCAACTTCATAGTCTCTTTTCTTGTTCTCCTCTTCTCGACGGGGAGATCTAGACCTCTCTCTTGTTCTGTCGTTGTTTCTTATTTCATTCCTCCGATCAACATACTTTACCAGTTTTCCTCATCTGATGAGTGTTTCAATCTCATTCTGAAGAGCTATGCAATTTTTGGTCATATGGCCATGATCTTTATGAAACTCGTAATACTTCGCCTTATTCCTCTTATCAGGATCTGCCTTCATTTTCTCTGGCCAGTTTAGTTCCTCGTTGTTCTTTATTTCCTCTAGAACGTGGTTGATATCCTTCTTCAAAGGAGTATAATTATCATATTTCTTCATCACGTCCCATAGCAACCTGTTTTTTGAATGTTTGTCATTACCATTGTTTTTATGCTCTTTCTTCTTAGCTTTATCACCTTCCACCTTGGTTTCTTTGGCATCCATATTCTTCTTCGCAGCCATAGCCTCCTCGGCATTCATAATCTTGGACGCCTTTTTCATCAGGTCTGACATGGTTCTAGGTGGATCTTTGGCCAAAGTGTAGTACAACTTGTTGGGCAGTAGTCCACTCATCAAAGCAGTAATCGTTGTCTTCTCCTCGTAATCAATAACTTCAAGTTTTTCGTTATTAAACGAGTTATATAATCTCCGGTACTCTCACCAGCCTTTTGTCTAACACTTAACAGATGTGCTACTCGTTTAACTGGCTTTGCCCCAAAATAGAAATTCCTAATGAATAACTCGGCCAATTGAAGAAAGGTTGAAATCTTACCCCGAAGACGATTATTATACCATATTTGAGTAGATCCGGTAATAGTTCCCCAGAATGCTCTGCATCTCATCTCATCTGGAAAAACATAGATGTCGGCTGCAGCTTGGTATTGTTCTATATGAAGGACAGGGTCAGTCTTTCCATCATATTTGGGGGGTCACAATAGGTGGTTTGAATTTTGATGGTGTTGGAAAATCTACAATGGCCTGGACAAAAGGTGTTCCTTGAACAAAGGTTCGTTGTAGGGGGTTCTTAGCTTTAACCATTTCCCCCAATCTATCCTCCAGCCTTTGAATAGAGCCTTTCCATGCATCATTTCCTTCCTCGGGCCTGTTGGTTCGAGTAGTTGATCGCGTTGAGGTGGCTTCCTGGGATCTATCTTGACGAGCAGCTGGTCGCGACTAGGCAGATCCTTCCCTTAAGTCTGATGGTCGTCGAAAACTCCTCGATGGGGCTCTAGGAGGACTTTTGCTCCTTCTAGGACCTAATCGATCAAAAGGAGATACTCTGCTTAATCTTTCTAGTGCACTGGTCCTTTCTGGGGAGAGAGTGATACGTTGTTCAGTATCTGTGGCTCGCACTGACGAAGTTCGTCCAGGTTGATAAGAAAAATCTTCAGACTCCTCATTGCGATATGAATTGGTACGCCTAGTACGCGAAGAAGATGCACGGGTATTTCTTTGAATACTTCGTGGTCTTGAATGGGTTGGTGCACCGCCATGGAGGGTTTGTATGAGTTGACGCATAGTTTCTTGCATGACGGTCTGGCCCTGAGCCAGATTTGTCATTATTCCAGCCAGATCTGGAATATTTGGCGGAGCATATGGATTTGGAGGGCTTCCAGCGTTTCGATTGCTTGATTCTGGAATATCAGCCATTTGTGATGGATTATTTTTTATGGAAAAACGATATTACCAGTCGTTTCCCACAGACGGCGCCAATCTGTTGATGTAAAAAATTAGATTATATCTAATTATTTAATCACAGATAAAATAAAATGAGACAAAGAAATTTTAAAGTGGTTCAGACTTATAAGAATGGCCTACGTCCACTGTTTCTGTTATTGCTAACTGTTTGGGAATTCTCGATTACAAGTTTTCTCAAGAAATTCCGGTCCCTTTACAATGAGGATAATACAATGTATTTATAGCCCTAAGGCTGTAATGTGAAAGGGTAATACATTCAATGCCCCATAAGCGTATACATCTGTATGATAAACATTTAATGCGCAGTCAATCTGTTGGTTATCCTGCTATTAATGCTTTGTTCGAGGTGCAGCTCGGACCACCTAAGCTGCTCGATACTCAAAAGTTCCTCGGTACTCAAAAGTTTCTCGTAAAGTTCTTGTTGGTCGGAGCGTCTGAGTTGATCGGGGAAGCAGAGTTCCTCGTTACAGTATGGTTCCTCGGAGTCAAGGTGTTTTTCGGAAGTGTTTGTTGTTGCCACGCAGATTGCCACCTGTCTTCACTCAATTGAGCCATGTCAGCAGACTAAATTTGGTATCAACATTATCAAACACATATATGGAAGGTATGACCTAGGGAAAAGAGAAGAATGATCATACAAAGTACAAGACGATGAAAGAGCAACATCAAACGAGAATTAAGATAAAACATAAACATAGTCTATTGGTGAACACCCTCATAACATTTCTCGACAAAAAGAAAGGAAAATTTTAACTTTCGAACAATAGGATCAATAAGATTTTTCATTCCGTATCTTTAGTCAAGATTTAATCTCTCATGGATGGGAAACTCCCTTTGTCAGTATCCAAACTCTTAAATTAAATATATCTAGATATCTGTAGAGGCCCTTTTTTCTTATGTGCTTTAGGTGAAAACCCTTTTTCCAAATTTAATATGCACCAATTTTGTGAACCAATTTTATCTTCTTAATCCTAAGAAAGAATCTAGTATGATTAAGCAAGTAAAATAAAACAAAGTCCACAAAACGCCAATGTACAAGGAAACCACAATGGAAATAAACCTCAAACGGCCCAAGCGAGACAATCACTATGATACGATTTTATAAAGTACATACATTATACTTACTCAACGATTCAATCCCCACAAGCCTTAACGCTCTTCTATGTTTCAACCGATCCTCCACAGTGTAATGCAGGAGTCCACCTATGCTAAGTCCACAACACATGAGTCCACGCATTCCTCGGTATCCATTGATATAGCTATGGCAACTATCTACGATTCAGAACACGGATTCCACCGCTTCTTCATCGCAAAACTCGACGAATCAATTGTTCAATAGAGATGAAAAAACTCCAAAGGGTGCAAACACAATATTTCTAAATCCCATCCCATAAACCCAAAAAGTAAATACAGGACACGATCTAGTAAATAAATGTCGGACCGACAGCATGAACTGTCTTCCTGAGATGTAGTCGTAAAATCTCAAATCTCCGAATAATCACTACACACACGAAATAAATAAATACCATGTTAAGTATGAAGATACAAATTATATATAATCAATATGATACTAATATAAAATACTAGCAAAAACTCCCCCTACATCACATATCTATCTCTCCCCCTTTTGTCTCGAATAGACAACTAGTGAGAAAAATAAACATATATATGAATATCTAGAATGAGAATAAACCTATGAAGCGTATCTAAAAAAACATGTTATAGTCATGCTAGATAAACATGGGTAGCCAGCTAATATAATTCACAATATACCAAATCGTAGCTAGCAAATAGTGTCAAATATGAATCATCAATACCAAGATGATGTGACTAAACAAAATTAATGCAGTGTATGAATCAACCATGAAAAATCAATATCGACTGCATGTAAACTGTCCAAAACAACCCAGGTGTACCAAAACAGTGTAATATCAGCATATGTACGAGGCAGATACAAAAATAGAATGAAGAGTAAAAAACTCAACTCAGGTCGTTCGGACGACTATGCAACGCCATTTGAACGATATAAAGATCTTATTCGATCCAGTTAAGAAACGACCCAAAGCAGAATGATGTCGCGGGAAGAATCTAAGAAACAACCTATCTTGCAACCCTTCTAACAACCTATATCTAACACTTTTTGAACCTCGTTACTTAGGTCGTTTGATCCAGTCATCAAATGATTGGGACTTCTCGCTTCAACGGCATTCAGCAGTCATTTGAATGACTTCAAAAAAATTGTATTACATCTCTAAAAATACGCAAAATTTGTCCAGTGAAAGAATTTTCTCAAACTAGTAACTGGAAATACGAAACAGTAGCAAAATAGACTCAAAATAGAAAATATGGGTTACATGATAACATAGTATAACATAGTATCAATGAGCCTAAACATGGATACGGAATGAATGGGCGTGAACTACAATAAATGAATCACAACTTATACACATCGAAACGATCAACAAGCTCTAATTGATAGCTAAATATCATGAAACTAAGTTTTAGCCATATGTGACCATTAATATATTGAGCTTAATGAATTAAACTAACATCATGCACACAAATCCGGAATTTTGACGATTCAACAAACAATAGCGTCACAACACGATTTTTCAACATTAGGATTTGTGGTGCAAACCCGTTGTACTTTTCCATCCAAACACCCTCATATATTCATATTCCTTTTTATAATTCTTTTGAGGTTTCTACTTTCTCTCCTAAGAGAAAACCTATTGGCCCCTTTTTGGCATATGTTTCTTATTATTGCCTTAATTTTTTCTTGAGCTCTTTTAAACGGTGGCTTTCATGACGAGATTATTATTCTCTCGCAGCCCTTTCCCATGCACACTCATTATTTTTATCAATTTAAGTAATATCTATCCTCACAGGCAACGATTCTTACATGCATAAATCCTCCTGAGTCTAATTATGCATAGATGACAAAATAGAGAGGAGAACGTCTCACCAAACTCAAATATGCATGAGTGGTTAAACATTCATAAAAGATCCTACATGTGTGTGCGATGGCATATATACAAAGTTGAATCCAAATGAAAATCAACTTCGAAACAACCCCATTAATCATTGGTTAAGATCATTATAAGTATCTATAATTATCACCAAATGTCCTAGCCACATGGATAGTGAAACGATGGGGGTCCAAGCATACCAATATGCCACATCAAACATGCAAACTCACGATAAAAATAAATCGAAAATCTTTTTGTGTTGTTCAAAACATATTTTTGACCCAAAAACAAAATCATTTTGTATTTTTCAAAAATATATGAAACCAAAAATATTTTTGCATTTTCAAAATAAATTATCAAAATAAAATCTTTTTGTATTTTTCTCACATGACTCAATGAAAGAAAACTATCATACAAAATGACAAACATGTCATAGCACTAGCAAGATATATATCATGAAGCAAAGACTGACGTATAACAAACATGATCATGCAAGCAATCACCCATAAAAAATAGCATGTGAAGCATCATGTGCTAGTATGTGAGAATCAACTAACCCAACATTTAGCGTCTCCAAAACATATTTCCTAACCCAAACAGATGTATACCTCACTCGACGGGTTTTGGGAACCAACGGGACACTACACTTAAACTTCCTAGGGTCATTTCTAAGATCATAGCAATAATGCCTAAGGTGACTTTCCTACCACAGTTTGAAACGTGTGTAAATACGACGAGTGACGGAACCTTTAGGTTAACCTTTTATAACACCCTGGGCTATGGTTGGTGCTCTAAAACAAACTATGGTTTTGTCTTTAACATTCGAATCACTAGAACAAGATAAGCCACTACCATTACTACTTGAGTTGTTTAAATCATTTTTTAACTTCAAAATTTTGGACTCAAGCAAAGAGTTAGACTCCTCAATTTTTAGGGACTCCTTATTCAAATTTTCAATTACCCCTAGAAGGTTATCTCTCCCCCTCCCCCCCTCCCCCCCTCAATGTGAGCAAACTTATCCCTAAGAGTCTTCTCACGTGCCTTATAATCACAATCAAGACACTATCCTCTTTGGAACAAACCCAAAAAAAATTCAAGTCCTCTAACTTTTTGTCTAAAACAAGGACTCTATTCTCACTCTCTTCCTTGGCCAATTCTAAAATTTTCAAATCATCATATAAAGAAACAAACTTCTCCCGAATGATATCTCTTTGAGTTTGAAACGTTTGCAAATATTCAATCATATTTTTAAAACGAAAATTTCTATCTTCAATAATTTCGATTCATTTTGCAAACTTCAAATTCAAAAGATTTAATTCATCAAAACTTTAAGAATCCATTGAGAGAAAAACAAAACAAGCCAAGAGGGAGAAACGAATAATCACCCAAAAAGAAACAAGAAAAAACACAATAATATAGTGTAACCCGCTCTGATGCCAATTTGCAGAGGCCCTTTTTCTTGTGTGCTTTAGGAGAAAATGCTTTTTCCAAAAACTTTTTCCAATTTTAATATGCACCAATTTTGTGAACTAATTTTTATTAAACCAGTTTTATCTTCTTAATCCTAAACATGCATCTAGTGGGATTAAACAAGTAAAATAAAGTAAAGTCCACAAAACACCGATGTACGAGAAAATCACAGCGTGAAAAACCCTCAAACGGCCCAATCCAGACAATCACTATGATACGATTTTACAAAGTACAGACAATAGACTTACTCAACAACTCAATCCCCCTTCAACCGCTCCTCCACAGTGTAACACGGGAGTCCTCCAATGCCAAGTGCACAACACACGAGTCCACGCGTGCCTCGGTATCCACTAATACAACTACGGCAACCATCTACGATTCAAAACACAGAGTCCACCACTTTTTCACTGCAAAACTCGACGAAACAATTGTTCAAGAGTGATAAACAAACTCCAGATGGTGCAAACATAAGATCTCTAAACACAATGGTTATGAAAGCTCAGATCTTGTAAACACGAAGGATGAGAATGTGATTTTTTAGAGTATATGCTTTGATACCCCAATTTTAAAAACCTAAATACAAGATGGTTCACACAATATACCAAACTTAAAACTTCATCCAATTTTAACAATTAAGGATACAAAAATTTAATTTTCACAAAATTAAAATTAAACTCAATTGAACAGATATTTAATTTTCTTTCAAGACAAAATTAAATAAACTCAATTCAAGTTCTTCATATGCCAAACAAACAAAGCATGAATATTTTCAAATTAAATTTCTTGACTTGAATTAAACTAAAATTACCCAAACATAATTAGCACCAAAATTACACCATTGTTATGAATAAACCAATTTTTATCTTTTTAAACCTACACATGCCTCTAAGTGATTTTGCAAGATAAAAATAGAAATAAACACACAACGCCGCGATGTACGAGGAAAACCCACAACGGAAAAACGTCGGACGACCTAGCCAACAAATCCACTAGCTATGGTTTTACATAAACAAGATGAAAGACTTACTTCCTCGACTCGACTCGCTCTCAAGCATTGATGCTTCTTCTTGCTTCTACCTTCATCTAGTTGATAACTCTGGAATCCACCACAGTCTTGAAATCCACCAATAGGGCTCAGCTATCGTCAAACATACGAAAACCTCTCCTCCGTATGTACACCACGAATAACAACAAATACGAACTCCTCCATAGGAAACCTTGTCTTTGGGGATGAGAATAAAGTCCAGTGCCAACTTGATGATCTCAAAACATAATATATTAAGAAACTTGGATCATACAAAACTATTGGTGTAAACTTTGTGTTTTGATAGAATTAAACCATAAAAATCAAGAACACAAATAGGACTTTTTGGTGAAAAGATTTTTCTCTCTAAAGCACTTGAAAAATATGAAAAAGGCTCTCAAAAATGTTGTTCCCGCACGTATTAAATCAGGTAAGAAGTTAGTGGGGAAGTGGACGGTTAAAAATGAAAACTGACGAAACTATGCAAAAATCGGCAGGTCGTTCGAACGAGTTACTAACGAGAAAATAGGGACAAATCGCCAAATCTCGTTTGATATCTCATTTAAACGAGTCGTTCGAACGAGATTTCTAACGAAAAATCATAACAAAGTGGCATAATGTTGTTAGAAGCTCGTTTGATACCTCGTTCGAACGACCTGGGCATCTCGTTGGAACGAGATCCCAGTTTTGTTCAAACGACTTTTCAAAAAATTCAAAAATACTTTTTAAGCCAAAAACTTTTATGTAAAGATTGAAAATGATTTTCTGAGAAAAGTATAAAGTCATTATGACAACACATTTATAAAAAGTCACCCATAAAAAATATCTAAGACTATATATATTAAATGCATTCATACCTTTAGAGACCTTGGAATTCTAATGTTGATGATGTATAAAATAGGCACAAAAATCGGCACTGATGATATCATTACGATAGGGTTGGTCGCTATGTCTTCAACTTGAACGTCATAGGATTTAAAGGATATAACAAACTACTATCATATGACTTAATTAGTTTTGTCTGGAATTAAGCCAACACTACAAATAGACTCAATTGAAAATTTGCCCTTACAAATCTCCCCCTTTGGCTATTCCGGGACAAACAAGCTCTACTAAAATGACACAAACCCTCTCAAAAAAATTACAGATGCTTGACAAGATACATTGAATGAAATTCTTTGCCGCTTCAAGAGGTTGCCACTAAAAATGAAAACCTGCACACTTAAACACTCCATCAAACACATAGGGAATATAACAAGATTAAATAACATAATTAAATACTCCCCATTTGTCTAAAATGACCTACTTATGAAAGTGACGTCTCCCCCAAAGTTAGATCTCCCAAATTAAAAGGCTTAGATACCATTTCTCTCCCTTTTTGTTCAGGAATAGACAAAGATTAAAATGCATATATTAACTCATTTCTCCCCAATTAAAATCAAATACTCCCCCTAAATGTAACAAGGGATAGGAATAATGGAAAAACAAGTATATCATGTAATGGTGAATAAAGTTACTAGTATAATAAAGCACATGGCATGAGAAGCAACTAATCCAACACAAAGATTAATAAATACCAACTATGATGCGATAGAAAAATTACACCAAATAGAATAATCTAATATAAGAAAGAGATATCAATCGCAACAAGAAGAATATCTATTTTAGCATGAATCGTACATGGACTAGATAGTAAGGCAAAGACTCAAAAACAAAAGGAATACAGTATACACACACACACACACACACACAAAAGATACCAATAATGCACACGAACATATAGATAGGTACAAACACCACACACGACACAAAATACATTAAGCTTTCCACACTCATATGGCAAAAATGTGTCTAAATAACATGTGGTAAACGGAGTGAAGGGGTGTGAAATAGCAACAAGAGAATTAAGACCCAATCACTTAAAAATGTTCACGGAGTTCTTATTTGAATGCAAAACTTTATCAACTTAGATATAGCCTCATGTGAAAATATAAAGTGAACTCAAGAAACAAACATACACAATGCACACAAGCCTAGAATTTTAATGATTCTACAAACCAATAGAGTCATGACAAAATAAGCATAACTAGGATACATTGTCATTGTGCAAACCCATTGATATATCCATCCAAACTACCTGAAATTTAATAATTCTTTTCTTTTAAATGTTCATATCAAACTCAACTACTTTGGTCGTGGCTAATTTTAACAATGCCATATTTTTAGGCCATATTTCAATGGTGTCTATTCACACAAAGTAATTTTAGCTTTCGTATCCCGATTCCATTAATAAACAACTACACCACATATATATTTTTCTATTTTTTAAATCTGGGAAACGGTTCTTACATGCACAAATCCTCCATAGTCATAACAACATGTAGATGACTAAATTGATAGGAGAACATCTCACTTATATTAAATATACATGTGAAGTTAAAGATCAAATGAGCTCATGAATGTATGAATCGAGGCATATAAAAAGAGAAGCCATTAAGCAAGTCAAAGTCAAACTACTCCATACAAGCATGATAAAGAATAGTTTAAAGATTGAAAATCTTAGCCAAAAGTTCTAGCAACATGGAAGTGGGGAAGATATTGGATTCAAACACAAGTATATGCCACGTAACATGTGTAAAACTAAAATACACAAAAATAGAAAATCTTTTTTAGTCTTTCAAATTTTTATACAAGCACAAAGACAACCCAAAAGACAAATAAAATCTTTTTGTATTTTCCAATAATACAAAAAAAAAATGAAAAAGATAAAATACAAAAGACACATGTCATAATTCTAGCAACACATATATGATGAAACAAAGACTAGAAAATGACAAACAAACATTCACCTAGCAAAAATCTATCATGAGCACAAAAGCTAGTGTATGTAAACAAAACTAACACAATCAACATTTAGATTTAGCAAGGGGGAATCATGTGAAAGTAAATGAGAATCATAAACTCATCACGTAAAGTCTCCAAATCGGATCTCCTAACCCACATGAGTGAAACACGACGCTCTCGAGATTTGGTGAGCTTGGTGACTCTACCCTTTGACTTTCTAGGACCATTTTTAAGATCAAAATAAAACTTTCTAAGGTGCCCCTTCCTACCACAATGTGGGAAAATGAAAACACGACGTGAAGTACGACTTAAGGATTGATCTTTTATAGTGTTCCTAGACTATTCTCTCAAAACTATGGTTTTGCCTTTATTAGGGACAGTATCTTGAGTATCGAAGCCAATACCACACTTGTCGTCTTTGATTTGGACGGTTTCTAAGATTTTATCTTATTTCTCCGACCTACACTCCAAATCAAATTTGACCCGACTTGAGTCTTTTAAGTTTTTATGTGAGACTCAAGTAAACTCCTACTCTCTTCAAGCTCGAGAATCTCTTTCTTCATAGCCTCCATTAAACCTCTAAGGCTATCTACTTCACCTTCTACGTACTCTAGCTTCTCACGAAGAGTTCTATCTCGTGCCTTAATATCTTTAACTAAAATATTTTCATCACTGACTATGGCACGTTCTCTCATTTTAGCTTCTAATTTCAAGTTTTTCCTTTTTAATTTTAACTATTTTGCATAAAACTCACGAAAGGCTACTTGAAGTTCACTCTCCTCTTCATTCTCACTCTCTCCTCCACTCTCTCTACCATCAAACTCTTGGGATTCACAAACAATGGCCTCGGAAGTGTCATGTAAAGGAATATATATATTCATGGGAAAATTCATTGTCAATGCTAACATGAATTGGCAAGAACACGATGAAATTGCGCTTAATGGGGGAATCGTGTCCGTCTTTCGGTTCATTATCACTAATGGTGGCATTATATGAAATCGGTTGCTTGCCCTCCTTCCTTAGTTTAGTAGGACACTCGAATGCCCTATGTCCATAACCCTCACAACCATAACATCTATTTGACTCGTCCTTATTAAGATCCTCATTATGATTTTTAGAAAATTTCTCAGCTTTACTATGCTTAAACTTCTCAAACTTCTTATAATCATTTTTAAATTTCTCTTTATTAGTCTTAAGAAATTTTCTAAACTACTTAGCAAACAAAGGCATATCACACAATTCAATCTCAAACTCATCATCTAAAACCGATGTTTCCTCCTTTCGAGGTTTCAAAGTTGAGCCCTTGTCTTTCTTCTTCTAATGATTGGAGGGAAATAGGTCAAGTTCATAGGTTTGAAGCTCACCTACAAGATCTTTAAGTTTCGTAGAGTCTAGAGTGCCTAAAGAATTTAAAACGGTCACCTTTGGAATAAATCTATCGGGTAATTACCTCAAAATTTTCTTTACAAAATGGTTGTCGGTTATCTTTTCTCCCAAATAAAACATGAATTCATAATATCTGACAATCTCGCATAGAACTCATCAAATGTCTCACTTTCTACCATTTTAATGGTTTCAAAATGAGTGGTGAGGTTTTAGAGTTTTGAAGATTTAACGACACTTGTTCCCTCATGGGTGAGTTTGAGTATATTCCATGCCTCCATGGACGTCTCACACGTCATAATTCGACGGAACTCATCCGGTGTGACTGCACTAAAAAGGGTATCTAAACCACGAGAATTAAAATGATCAAACTTAAGATCAGTCTCACCCCATCTCTCAACGGGCTTAGATACACGAACCTCTGTTTATAGACATGTTGGTTGGGTCCACCCTTTAACTAATGCTAGCCAAACCCTCTCATCTAAGAATTTAAGTGCCGATTCCATACGCGCTTTCCAATATGCGTAGTTGGAACCATCAAAAACATGAAATTTTACAAAAGGTAAATTTTCCATTTTTAAATCAAAAATAAACAAAGGATCTTAACACAATAATTTAGTATTCCCGCTCTAATACCAATCTGAGAATGTGATTTAGTATTCCCGCTCTAAAATCCTAAATATAAGATAGTTCACACAATATACCAAACTTAAAACTTCTTCCAAATTTAACAATTAAGTTCCCAAAATTCAATTTTCACAAAATTAAAATTAAACTCAACTAAATAGATATTTAATTTTCTTTCAAGACAAAATTAAATAAACTCAATTCAAGTTCTTCATATGCCAAACAAACAAAGCATGAATATTTTCAAATTAAATTTCTTGACTTGAATTAAACTAAAATTACCCAAACATAATTAGAACTAAAATTACACCATTGTTGTGAATAAACTATTTTTTATCTTTTTAAACCTACACGTGCATCTAAGTGACTTTGCAAGATAAAAATATAAACAAACACACAACGTTGCGAGGTACGAGGAAAACTCACGACGAAAAAAACCTCGGACAGCCCAGCCAACAAATCCCCTAGGTATGGTTTTACATAAACAAGATAAAAGACTTACTTCCTCGACTCGACTCCCTCTCAAATCTTGATGCTTCTTCTTCCTTCTACCTCCGCATAGTTGATAACTCTGGAATCCACCGCAGTCTCGGAATCCATGATGGGGCTCAGCTACCGTCAAACATATGAAAGCTTATCCTCCGTATGAACTCCACGAATCATAACAAATACGGACTCCTCCGTAGGAAACCTTCTCTTTTGGGATGAGAATAAAACATGATGCCAACTTGATGATCTCAAAACATAATATATTAAGAAACTTGGATCATACAAACCTATGGGTGTAAACTTTGTGTTTTGATGAAAATTAAACCATAAAAATCAAGAACACAAAATGGGACTTTTTGGTGAAAAGATTTTGCTCTCTAAGGAACTTGAAAAGTATGAAAAAGTCTCTCTCAAAAATGTTGTTCCCGCACATATTAAATCATGTAAAAATTTAGTGGGGTAGTGGACGATTAAAAATGAAAACTGACGAAACTGTGCAAAAATCATCAGGTTGTTCGAACGACTTGGTTATAACGAGTTATTGATGAGAAAATAGGTAAAATCGCCAAATCTCGTTTGAACGAGTGGTTAGAACGACTTTGTTCGAATGAGATTTCTAACGAAAAAATAGAATAAAATGGCAGAGTGTCGTTAAAAGCTCGTTTGATAGCTCGTTCGAACGACCTGGGCATCTCGTTCGGACGAGATCCCAGTTTCGTCTGAACGACTTTTCGAAAAATCCAAAAATACTTTTTAAGCCCAAAAACTTTTATGTAAATATTGAAAATGATTTTCTGAGAAAAATATAAAGTCGTTATGATAAAACATTTATAAAAAGTCACCCCAAAAAAATATCCAAGACTCTCTATATATTAAATGCATTCATACCATTAGAGAACTTGGAATTCAATTATTGATAACGTATAAACTTGGCACGAAAACTGGCACTGATGATATCTTCATGATAGGCTTGGATGCTACATCTTCAACTTTAACGTCATAGGCTTGAAAGGATATAACAAGCTACTATCCTATGACTCAATTAGTTTTGTCCGGAATTAAGCCAACACAACAAATAGAATCAATTGTAAATTTTCCCTTACAAATGATGTTTTTAACTTTGGAAACCTTTGTCAACAACCCACGTTTTTAATTTGAAAGACTGGGTTGTTGAAATACTTGGTTGTTGAAATACTTTATCAACCCAAGTTTTTAATTTGAAAGGAAAAAAGGAATTCATTACCGCAATTAATTAATTTTTAAAGTTCAAAAAATCTTCAATCTATTTGTCCAAAAAATTATTTCTTAATGAGCCCAAGCCTAAGACCCAGACACGGAACAAGATGGACGGCGGTGGCGGCGCGCGTGTGTGACTTGGCCCAATAAGTCTCCCACCCATACACATAAAAAATCTAATGCCCAAAGGGCTTGCCCTTAAGACCCATAAAAGGTGTGTATTAACTCTTACATGTAAAGTTATTCCAACAATCCCCCACTTGAAAACAACATATCGAGCAATAGTCCATAGAATTATGCATAAGCAAAGGTGTCTTTCGACTTGAACCTTTACGTAGTAAAGATGATTCAGAATATACTAGAGTAACTGTAGTTTTGAACTCTATCTCTGACAATATCCTAAGGAACATCCCTACTTGGGTGTAGTTCTAATAGCCATCACGTTACGGCCATGTGCTTCCATACCAATATAGTGAATGCTCTAGGACTTTGCCTAAAATATCCATAGGAAGAGGACACACATCCAAATTCACATAGGTGAGTTTATAAAGGATATTCATGTAGCCAGGTACCCTGCTCAAAATAGAGCTATAGATCTCATTGAGAGTTATAATAACTCATCCTTTACTCGCTTCAGGATATCATGCTCCATAGGGATGGACTCGGAGTAAAATCCCGTTCAATATTGATTAATAATATCATGATTCAACCCATATCACTTGTGACTTGCTATTACCCTTTAAACATATTTCTTGGGATCTCTAGTCTATATGTTGGGTTGCCATCATAAATGACTCATGTATCTAAGGGCTTTAGTCCCATCCCTTTCGAGGTGTTCCGCACCTTCTTCCTAGTTAGTTCTTTCATCAAAGGATCCGATAAGTTCTGATCAGACCTATATGGTCCACCCTCACAGCACCCGTATAAATATACTATCTGATGGTACTATGTTTACGACGAATTTGTCGTCTCTTACCGTTATAGTAACGATTCTCTACTTTTGTAATAGCCGGCGTAGTATTAAAATGAATCAAAACGGTTGGTATCGGTCTTTTTCATAACGGGATATCTAATAGGAGGTTTCTTAACCAACCTGCCTCTTCACTAGTAGTAGCTAGTGCTATCATCTCAGAATCTATAGTGGATTGAGCCAAAATAGTTTGCTTTTTAGTTTTCCAAGAAACAGCGCCATTAGCGATGCTAACTATATATCCACTAGTAGCCTTAGAGTCATCAGATGGGGTATTCCAATCAGCATCACTAAATCCTTCAAGGACATTGGGATGCTTATTACAGTGTAATTCAAGGTTCATTGATACGACGCAAATATTGCGTATTTCACCCGTTAACCTACGCATTATTAGCCCCCTAGGGTATCTTAATCCCTATATTTATGCTCGTTAACCAGATAACCTCGGATTTCTATATATACATGCTTTGCAGGGGTTAATTGAGCTTTTGTAGGTATTTGGATGCTTCGTACGAAGTGCGGACACATTTCGATGAAGTTTCGTACACAACCGCACGTGTAAGGGCATTTTAGTCATTCCACAATTAGAGCAACTGGACTAATGTCTTCACGGAAATTGAACCCCTCTGAGCGAGCTTCGCCTAGCCGCAAACGGTGAATGAATCGGAGCCCTAGCAAAGAAGTTACGAAGATTCAAGCGGAAGAGATTTACAACCAAGTCAAAACAAGGGAAATGATTCAAAACCTACAGGTGCGAATCGATTCGCAAACTTACGAATCGATTCACTGCAAGACAATAGCCCATATTTTCATGCGCAAATCAATTCGGACATCCCCCGAATCGATTCAAACCCATCCAGTGCTCAGGTCCCCTGTTTGTGAAATGATTCGCCCCCTTTGCGAATCGATTTGCTTTGACAACCATTCGAAGATATTTCATACCCGAATAGATTCACACCCTTCGAATTGATTCGGGCCTGCTGATTTTGTTTTCTTTTCTATTACAGGTTTGCCATTTTGGGGATTGTATATAAACTCATTTCTCTCATTTTGAGAAAAAAAAAAGATAATTCTTTGGGAGATTAGTTTTAGGGTTTGTAGAGAGAGCTAAGCCCTACTCCACCATTTTGGGTGTTTTGCCCATTTTTATGTATGAAAGTTTATTTCTTGTTATTTATTGTTTTTGTCAGTTTAGTTATAGTTTAATGTTGTCAATTTTATCAAATACCGCAAGTGCACGGGCTATTATAGAATAGCGAGTGTAAGTACGGGTTGAACCCACAGAGATTTGTCAATTTTAATTTTTAAAATAATTGCAATTGTCCAACTAGATAAAATGGGATAAGGAATATGTACTAAACTAAATAAAAGCAACTATGATAAATGAGAGTAACGCAAGAGATTTGTAAACAATTAGGAAATAATTTGGATTCGGGGTCCATTTATCACGTAACTAATATTGCACACTAATTTAATGTTGTCATTCCCTTTTTATAACTCAAATTAAACCGACTCTCGTCGCATTTAATTCGAAAAATATGACAATTTTGTTCAAAATATTTTTAACGTCTCTACTAAACGGCTAAAATTCCTATTTCCTTAGAAAATACAAGTTTTAAAATTTGCAAATGTATTTAAGCATGGACTATCAAAATAATCAAAGTGCAAGCATAATCCATCAAAAATTACTATTTTTAAATCTCAAAACTTGATTAACAAAACAATTTTGGAGGTTTTAAAACACACTCTCGTGTCGTTTTAAAATGAATACCGAATCTTTAATAACAATTAAAACAAGTAGGGAATAGACAACAATCAAATTAACATGACAATATTATCTAACTATGATAAACTTCACCCTAATCATAATACAATAATCAAGCTATCATAATGAAAGAGAAATTGCAAGAAGAATAAGAGATTTTCATTAATAAATCAAACTTACAATAATTCTCTCACAATAATCTTCAATTTCCACCTCTTCAATTTTTCGCGCCTTTTTTGAATTGATCATCAATTTGCACCAAATTCCATAATTACCTGCAAAAATTTCACTAGGCAACTTTTTTCACAAATTAGCACAAGAATATTATAAAATTATTGAAGCACCCATTTTTGACTTGGAATTGCCATTTTAACTATGAATTCAATCATTCTTGCATTTTTTCTTTTTAATAAAATGATCCTAAGAACTTATTAAATAAAACAAAATGGGACTAACAAGGTATAAATTTGGGTATAAAATATACAAAATAATGCACTCATCATTTAATTAGTTTAATTAATTCATTCCCCTAGATAAATAAGGTCGGGTTTGTGTTCCGCCATTAACAGGCCTCGAGCTCCAAAAGTTAGGTTTTGTGTAAAATTTCATTTAATTAAAACCGCGTGAATTAAAGTTGGATTGTTATGCGTTTAACTTTCTTTGTCACGCAACGTTAGTGTTTATAGCGGCAATCCGAATTTAATCCACGTGTGACCATTTTTTATTAAATGTTTATTCAAGTAACTTTGGGTTAAATTCCTTCTTGCATGAAGTTTATGCTTAATTGTAAATACTCGGTTAAATGTTTTTGAACCGGAATTCCAATTAGTAGTTGTTTGGCCCGTGTGTGGTGCGAATGCGACCCGATCCTCGCTTTACTTTTGTGTAGCGCAACTTATTCTTTTTTCTTTGTCACCATAACCCCCTTTCACCTTTTGCAATTTTATTCTTGAAATAATAAATCGATTAAAATCTATCCAACACTCCAAGTGGATTCTCGATACCCGACTTACTGTTATACTTGCCTCGCAAGTGCAGTCATAGTTCAGGTTTTTGTATTGAGTAAGCGAAAAGAAAACAACGATTAGCGTTCTGACGCGACACTACTTTTTGCACTCGATCATTCATCGTCCTTTTAAGGTACCGCATGACCCTCTCAATAGCATGTTAATGCTCCATAGTAGGTCTACTGGTAAATCTATATAGTACTCCCACAACATAAGCTATGTCAGGTCTAGTTCAATCTGTAGCATAACGTAATCTACCAATGATGCTTGCATAGGCATTTTGGTTTACACTGTCACCAGTGTTCTTAAATAACTTTACACTAGGATCAAATGGAGTACTAGCAAGTTTACAGTCAAAGTAATTATATTTATTTAGAACTTTATCAATGTAATGATATTGCTCTAAAGAAATTCCCTTTTCTAACCTAGTAATATTAATTCTCAATATTACACTAACTTCACCCAAATCCTTCATATCAAAGTTTGTACACAATAAGGACTTAACATTATCTACGGCATGAATATTATAACCAAATATAAGCAAGTCATCAACATAAAGACATTTGATAGTGCTAATGTTCTTTACGTATTTATAATAAATGCATTTGTCACTTTCATTTATTTTAAACCCATTAGAGATGACTAAGTTATCAAATTTATAATGCCATTTTTTAGGTGCCTGTTTGAGACCATAAAGAGATTTGCCTAGTTTGCGTACTTTATTTTCTTGACCGTGTACAATAAAACATTCAGGTTGATTCATAAAAATCTCTTCTTCTAATTCTTCATTTAAAAAAGAAGATTTAACATCCATTTGGTGTACAATTAAATCATTTAAGGCAGTTATGGCAAATAGTACATGTATAGACGTTATTCTAGTCACGGGTGAAAAGGTATCAAAAAAGGTTTATGTTTTCTCTTTGTCTAAAACCTTTGGCAACAAGACGTGCCTTATATTTTTCAACAGTGCCATCAGGTTTTAATTTCTTTTTAAGAATTCATTTACACCCAATTGCTTTACACCCAGGAGGAAGATCCACTAAATGCCAAGTTTTATTTGTTTCCAACGATTCCATTTCATCATTAATAGCCTCTTGCCATAAATCAGCATCTAAAGAAGATAAAGCTTCTTCAATATATTTAGGGTCCTCCTTTAAAGTATATGCATAAAAATTAGGACCAAAATCCTTTTCAACCCGAGCTCTTTTATTTTTTCTTGGTTCTAAAATAGTTTCATTAGATTCTGAATTGTTTGTTAAAGAAATATGATTTCTCAATTTAAAAGAAAATTTTTCTTCACAAAAATCGATGTCATTTGATTGAATAATTACTTGATTTTTTAAGTCATAAAATCGGTATGCCTTGCTATTAATAGCATAGCCTATAAAAATGCACTCATATGCTTTACTAGTCAATTTAGACTTTTTAGGGTCGGGTATACGTACATAGGCTAAACACCCCCCCCCCCCCCCCACACACACACACACACGTTCTAAAGTACGACACGTTGGGCTTAATATTTTTTCATATTTCATAAGGAGATATTTTCTTTTTAGTCTTAGGAATTTTGTTAAGTACGTGACACACAGTCAAAATAATTTTACCCCACCAATGCGAGGCAACCCCTGAATTTAATAAAATAGCAACAACTAATTCAGTTAATATCCCATTTTTTTCTTTCATCTTTACCGTTCATTTCAGGCGAATAAGGGACAGTTTTTCCGTGAATGATACCGTGGGTTTTATAAAATTTAATAAATAGTGCAGAATCATATTCGGTGCCTCTATCACTACGTAACCTTTTAATTTTTTGATTAAGTTGATTTTCAGTTTCATTTAAGAAAATTTTAAACATGTCAAACGCTTCACTTTTACTTTTCATTAAATACACAAATGAATAATCAGAACAATCATCAATATAAGTCATATAACAACGTTTGCCATTTCTAGTTGTGACACCATCCAATTCACAAATATCCGAATGAATTAAATCAAGTGGTTCAGATTCTCTAAAAACAGATTTATGTGGTGTCTTAGTTATTTTTGCTTGACTACACCATTCACATTTTTCAAAATCATTTAAAGATAATTCTGAAATTAATCCTAAAGTGCTCGTATTTTTAACAAGTCTGTCTTAGTTATTTTTGCTTGACTACACCATTCACATTTTTCAAAATCATTTAAAGATAATTCTGAAATTAATCCTAAAGTGCTCATATTTTTAACAAGTCGTTTATTAACATGACAAAGTTTGGTATGCCAAACATTAAAAGAACAAGCAATATAAGCAAATATAAGCAGAAGGAGAAATTTTATTAATAGCATCAACGTTCAACTTAAACATCCCATCAGTGACATAACCCTTGCCTACAAAACTTTTATTTTTGGTCAAAGTAAATAAATCAGCAACAATAGTTTGAGTAAAGCCAGCTTTGTTGAGAAGATAGCCCGAAACCAAATTTTTTCTTATCTCAGGAGTGTGAAGAACATCTATAAAGATTGCATTTTTTCTTGAAGTGAACTTTAATTCCACATTTCTAGTACCAGCAACCTTAGTGGTGTGAGAATCACCCAACAACACCTTCTTATCTGCAGCCTCAGAATAAGTCTTGAAAAGAGTACGAGCATAACAGATATGGTGAGAAGCGCCAGTATCCACCCACCACCCTTAGTCACCGCTAACCATGTTGATTTTAGAAATCATAGCACATAGGTCCTCGCCGGTCAAATTCGCTTGTGCGTATGGTACATTGCAACATTTGTGAGCCATATAGCCAGGCTTGCCACACTTGAAACAGAGAAACTGTCCCGAGTTACTAGAGTGTCCATTTTTAGGGTTCTTATTCTTATTCTGAGTATGATTTTTAAAATTCTAGTTGTGTCTCTTTTTCTAAAATTTTATATTTTTCTCCTTTGCCTTTAAAACAACTGGAGTGTGGTTCTTTTTCTGATTCTTGTTGTTAGACATAACGAGAATTTCATCTCTGTAGTCCTGTTTTCGGGATTCCTCTTCAATTCTCAATTTAGTAATGAGTGACTCGAGTGAAAATTCTTTTAATTTAGGCCTCAAAGTATTTTTGAATAATGGAGGCAATTTATCAATAATCACAGCCACCTGAAATTGATCATCTAAAGACATGCCCTCGAAAATAATTTCATGGGCAATCATTTGTAAATCATGGGTTTGAGCAACAACAGATTTATGATCCGTCATTTGAAATTTTAAATAACGGCTGATGACATATTTTTTATCACCTACCGCATCCTTGTCATATTTTTAAAAATATCATCCCAACCATATTTTGCAGTTTTATAATTGGCATAATAATCATAAAGTTCGTCACTTAGAGCATTCAAAATATAGCTCTTGCACAGAAAATCACTTTCCTCCCAATTTCGAATAGTTTTGCTTTCCTCAACAACTGGTGGATCATTCACTATGGGTTTGTCAAATTGAACACAAGATGCGAACTTTTTCGTAGTTAAATAAAATAACGTTTTTTTACTCCAACGTTTAAAATGTTGGCCTTAAGGTTGGCTGAGTTAATTTCGTCCATGGCAGAATTTCAGAACACCTTAAAATTGTTGTAGCAACAGCAATTTAAATGCAAAATTAGTAAGGAACGAAATTACCCAACGATGAGTAAATAAAACTGAGGCAGAAAATATAAAAAATCTAGAACAAGAAATGATCAGGCTGAGTCGCGAATAAAGTCACTCTATTTAAGGTGTTTCGCGGATCTGATTCCAATAGTGCCGATCGTGAATAGCCCCGCCACCCCCGGGATAAAACAGCCTCAGAAAATAGAAATACGGAACGACAGCACGAACCGGTTCCTAACAGTAACAATGCTCGACTATGTAATATAACTAATCTGGAGAGAGATTAATCATTTCATATAATAATTATTTGTGATAAATAAATATTATTCTGGGGAGAAAAGAAAATCACAGGGACTGTAGTAGAGAATTTTTTCTGGAAGAAGAGTTGTGTGTTATGTTGTGTATCAAAAAAGATGTTAAACCTTCATTTTATATTAAAAAAAATTAACGTTAGTGGGCAAAAAACGTGGGAGAAAATACGGGGAAGACTAGGTTGTTGAAAGACTTTATCAACCCACGCTTTTAATTTGAATGGAAAAAGGAATTAATTACCGTAATTAATTAATTTTTAAAGCCCAAAAATCGTCAATTTATTTCTTAACGAGCCCAAGCCCAAGCCCATGCCCAAGACCCGGATCCAGACACGAGTCAGGTCGAACGAACGACGGCGCGTGTGTGACTTGGTCCTATAAATCTCTCACCCATACACACGAAATATCTAATGCCCAAAGAGCTTGGCCTTAAGACCCACAAAAGGTGCATATTAACTCTTGCATTTTTAACCCTACTACCGATGTGGGACTCAAGCCTTTCCAAGGCTTTGCACTTTCAGTTGTTCCAACTTAGAAAACTCATATTTTTGTATGTATCAAAGTACCTAAACCAAATATAATAATGAAGACACACTCCTACGTCATGATAAAACACTTGCTAAAGTTATCCAAAATATATAAATTCAAAAGAGGAAAAAAGAAATGAGAAACTCTTATAAAGAGAAGATTTTGTGTTGAACTTGAAGAATAATCGAATGACAATGAAAAACAAATGAAACCAAATAATCATGAATTGAAAAGGGGGGGAGAGATAAAAGGGGGAAAGTAAAAAAGAAAGTAGCATTACTTTAGATAAACATAATGTGCCCTAGGTTAAATAAATCCATAGAGGAAAATATATTGGCTATAAAAGATTCTAATATTGTTCGAATGAACTCTTAAATGTACTAGCTCGCAATTGACCTTCCTCGTGTAAGTACTACCAATGAAACTTAATCATAAAAATTCTTCCAGGCAAGATGCAACTTAAAGGAAAGAGAGGTTGAAAAATAATTTTTGAAAAATATTATCTAAAGGTTTACGCATTGTTCATACTATGCCATGTTAATCCCTACACACGCAGACTTAGACTCCCTCAAAATTCTGGTGTGAACACTTAAGACTTATCATATTGATGACTTTAAGATTAGACATGCTCGAAGTTCGAAAAATAAATTTTCTTGATAAAACTCCTCGTTATAAAATTTGGTGTACAAAAACTTGTGAGAAAAAAATCTATAAGGTGTTAAACATTAGCCCGGAAAACATAAAAAAAAATGGGGTAAGTGTGAGAGTCAAATAAAGAGAACAAATTAAGAAATAAAATTTTAAATTAAGAAAGTTAAAAATATTGAGAACATTATTTTAACATTAATATAGAAGATTTTATGCTCACAAATCAAGTAAAATCTTAAATGCTTTCAATCACCCAAAGAAATTATTCCTTTGATTCAAAAAATCCCACTTGTGATACTTCCCTACACTTTGGAGAAAAATCCTCTACAAAACATCTACTAGTATTTATGAGAGTGAAAGAAGGTTGGCCACCCCAATCACATAAAATTTACTAAGGCATACTTAAATCCTAAGATTGATTCTACTCAACCTTGAATAAGTCGATTCAAACTGAGAAATTCTGATGATTTTCTAAAATTTTATTTTTTTTTCCCACCAAGAATACACCTCCACTTTATTTTAAGGAAAACTTTTGAACAGCATATCCCACATAATTCCTCCTTAACCTTCTTCATCGCCATGGAAGTTAAATCTTTGTCATCACACAATAACAACCCTATCAATCTTTAAACACAAACTTCTTTGATCATCCCCATTACTGTAGAAGAACACTTTTCTCCAAACTCGGCCAAAGGGACAAAGTTCGTCCAAAATTTCCCACTTCAAAGTGTGGTTATGGGAAGAATGTATCCATCCCAATTCCTTTGTGAAGAACTTCCAAGCATCTACCAGATGATTGCAAAACAAGGATGGACATGATTTCTTGAGATCTTAAAAAATGTGCATCCTACCCTCGTGAGAATTCTTTTTTCAAACATTGAATTCAAAAACAAAACATTTATATTCACAACTCTATAAAGAAGTTATCTCCCTCTCGGATCAAGGAGTGATGTGCTATGTATCCCATCAATGGTTCCCAGGATTTAATCCATTACATGTTATAAACTTTTATTCCCATCAACACGTTTCATATTCATCAAGGTTCAAACTAAAATACTTTCATCTTTCTTATACCTCTGAAATCATTCATGACATCATAGTCTTCTCTATCCCCCAAGAAGTGGGGAGTCATTAATATATATCCAAGTTGGATATGTGTATATAAAAATAGATTATACTTGATCTTCCCTTCTACATTATCCAACATGTTAAATCTTGCAATTGAAAAAGAGGTGGAAACCTTTCGTACCAAATGGTCATCACTCGTCGTCTTGACTATGAGATTCCCTTGTCACAACTTCAAGAATACAATCTTTATTCATGTTAGGAATTTCCTCTCATCAAATTCTCCCACGTCAATGAAGCTTGTCAAAGGGAATGGATAATGGAATATCTTCCACTAAGAGAATGAAACCCATGTATTTATACATCCTCACATCAAAGATCATCGTGAAAATCTTTTGTTATCATCTAGAAGCATCAACTCAAACAATGTCTCATCAATTCTCATATGCATATGCAAAACATCCATGTTTAAATTCACTCCATGAATATTGAACTCCTCAAAATCTAATCAACTCAAGAAAAACTTGTATCCAAAGTAAACTCTCTTCAACAAGTCCACCGATCCCACATTTCCAATCAACACACCTGATGGGAGAAGCAAACTTTGCATGCCCAAGGAGTCCTACCACAACAACATTCATCAACCATACTCTAACCTCTTTAAACCTAATAGTGCTCAGGGACAGTACAGGCAGGGTGACCAGGGTTCCCAGCAGGGGGATTCTAAGAGGTTCAGATCTGGGAATTTCAGAAGTGGACAGGGAGATTTTAGGCAGGGCCATCAGGGTCCGAACGTCCATCAGGGCCAACAGGGTCAGAATGGTCAACAGCAGCAGTTTCAGCAAGGCCAACATGGCCAGGGGAGAAATGGTAACGGACATCAGGGCCGAGGGCAGCAGGGACAGCGAGGGGGAAACTTCCCGGGGAAGTGTTATGTTTGTGGCAAGACTGGCCACAAATGCCAGGATTGTCCTGATAGGGGCAGGGCATTTATTCTAACCATATATATATATATATATATATATATATATATATATATATATATATATATATATATATATATATATATATATATATATATACCATCATCCAATCCCATAGCCAAGTGCACATACTACATATGATGTACAAGGGCCATGCACATAATATACCCGGCTATATATTTCGTTGATAAACTACACCATGCTATCATCGTCCCAGTGCTCACGTAGCAATACTGGGGACCACCTGGTGGGGATCAACGACGCCCACCTTGTGATAAACTCAAGCACACAACGTCCCGGGAAGCGGTCATAGCTCTTAACCGGTCAATGAGACGAGACATACCCACCACGTCCCACCCCAAAAATATATATCACATAATAACACATTGGACGACTATGACATGGGGAATATCCACACCCTGCTCCTTAAGCCAGGATGCTCACCCTCTACGCGGAAACTTCCCAATGATAGCATGAGCGGGGTATGCTTAACCACATATGTATATATATCGTTCACATGCCCAATATATACACATCCATATGATCCCATCCTATGATCAAATATTAAACCATCATATAAGGTTTAACTATCCATATCATGTATATCCACCACATAAATATATCCATATATTCATATCGATACAGATATATATACATATATTCACATATCCCTATATCTA
Source organism: Sambucus nigra (assembly GCA_949130495.1). Lineage (NCBI taxonomy): Eukaryota > Viridiplantae > Streptophyta > Magnoliopsida > Dipsacales > Adoxaceae > Sambucus > Sambucus nigra. The sequence goes on along the minus strand of OX422207.1, from coordinate 80,520,663 downwards.
TATATACACAAACTAATTCTCGTTTATAGGTATAAGATATATATATATATATATATATATATATATATATATATTTGGCTATAAGTATACATAATCCTTAATATATAAGTCGTTGCCACAAACTCATTTAATTCATCCATTTTCCTATGATGAATAGTCTCCCAAAAATAGCGAGAACAAATTATACTCCTTTGGTTAGGAGGCGTACACTTGCGTGATCAACTTCGGTTATTAAAAGAACTTGTGGACAAGATAGTTCGAAAGAACCTGATAGTTCGAGCGTGATCAACTTCGGTTGGTAAAATAGCGAGAAAAAATTATACTCCTTTGGTTAGGAGACAATAGTTCAAACCCACGACCAACTTTGATTGGTAAAAGGGCAAGAACAACATTCTTAAAATGCTAATTTTGGCTGGTTAAGAAACAAAAATAATCTGGATCATCTTTACGCTTTATAATGCTTGATTGTCTCATTTACGCAGCGTTTGATACGGTAGAACCACTTGCACCCAACAATGTCATATTTATAGTAAAATGGCTCAATGACATTGTGACCATGCTATGATTAGAATGAGGCCAAGGAGATTGGCTAGTATGTTGGTGGGACTTTCCAATTAAGATGTGAGTGGTGCATCCCTTAGGTAAGATGGAGTAGTAGGGTGTTAACCCTAGGACCGGGTGTGTATATAGAGCTTGGAATAGTATCGGTATTTCCTTTATAGTAAGTATACTTATATGGCTTCCTTGATAGGGAGGCTTTATTTTTTCTTTTCACTCGTTATGGGGCGAGTGGTGATATGTGTAGTGCGTGCTACTTGTATTATATGTAATATACGAGTAGAGATACTCTTGGTTGGGTTGGGGTGATACCAAGCGAATAAATTGCGAGGCTATCCTGTCTCTAGTTCTAGAAGAAAGAGCTAGTGGTTCTATAATATCTCCCCTGGATACAGGTTGAGACTTTATAGAAGTGGTTTACGGTATGTAAGTAGTTTTTATTATTTTTTATTTTATTTTGTTCATTATTTGTTTGTCTTGCTTTATTCTTTTTCCTTGATTGTTTGCTTCCTTTAATTGCTTTGCTTGTGTATGATATGCCTTATCTCCACGACCGGCTAGTTAAGGGGATTGTGTGGAGGGGTTCCTTGTTTGGATTTCGCTTTGCGAGACGCTCCACACATGAACCTTAACGACGTTGGGAGTGGAGAGATGTGCATTTTCTTTTCTTTTATTTGTTCTTTCTTTTCTTTTTCTGTTGGTTAAGTGCTGGGTTGGAATTTCGCCAAGAATCATGTATATGAGTGATTAAGGGCTATGTTGATGTGCGATATATGTGAGCACAATGATAGTTTTCCTCTGATCGATGTGGGGAAGACTAAGATTATGAAAGTCTGATGGAGACTTAGGGTTGTGTCTTAATGAGAAGGCCATTTATAACCAGGTGTATCTGTATTTTGGGATAAAGTATATGTGGCATCCTACATAAAGTAAATGCCTCAGTTGATTGTTATGGTAGGACGTAGGCGTATATATGTATTATTAGAGTTTCGAGTTAGGATTCCGTCGATTCCGATCATGTGTCTTCGATCGTTACTTTTCGACGACCGACAATGCGAGGTATTAGTGTAATGGGAGGGTTCCTTGTTTGGATTTCGCTTCGGCGAGACGTCCCACGCATGAAACCGAGCTAATGTCGAAAGTCGGGAAAGGTCTTGGACACTAGGGATATATTTAGTATTATATCTATACGACTAGACTAGGATAGGTAGATAGATCGGCTTTAGGATTCTTAGGAGGCTAGGCCCTTAGGGCATGTGACGTTATTTTTAGAGGGTGGTTGGGAGTTGACTACAATAGGTTTGTGGGTTAACTCTAAATAGGATTTGGTCCCTAGATCGAGAAGTATGGAATCTCGAGAAGTTGATGTATAAGATGACTTTTTCCTCCTGCACTCGTGTTGTTATGATCAAGAGTGGATTTAACGAACGAGTCTTGGCTAGGAACGAGAAGTGTTAACGCGGGAGCATGGACTTATTGTTCCTGTGTCTCACACTTTTACGAATTGTCGTCCCCCGCTTGATGAAGAGTTAGTAGCGGTAGTATTTGCCTTAGAGACTTAGAGGCATCTCTCCTGGGCAGGAATTTGGGTCTTTTCACGAGCAACAAGTTTGTGATCGTGAAGGGGCTATCGATAGGATATTCCCTTTCGCTAAGGCAATGCGAACGGGAGTAGTATAGGCGCCGAGTAGAAACCGTCAGAGAGTTTATTCGTGGCATGGACTGCCAAGTAGAACGAGTTTTACCCAGGGGGGCTCCATTGTAAGAGCATTTATGTCCATGATTGACCGGCCCTTGGAAAACCTAGCACAGAATCCTCAAATGAATCCTCATCAGCTGTAACAAAATCATGAAGCATACAAAGAATGATCCTACTAAGAAAATCCAAAACATTTTTTTCGTCGTACTCTCCTGTTTAAAATTTGTTATTGATGTCTTTTCAATTTTTTGTTATATTATTAATGAAAATATTTCTTCGACCTTTATTATATGCCCCCATTATTTATTTCGCGTAAATAGACATATATATTATGTAACACGATTTTAATACATACATATAGAGTTTGATATTATAAGGCTACGTTTGCTACACTTGTTTCACTCACTTGGAACACATTTTGAGTTACACAAATGAATCAACGACTTGGAAATTCTCCACTTGATTCGTTTATACTTAACCCTGAAAATTTTATGTTATACTTGCTAATCACAAATATTAGGTCTATTACATATACGAATCTCTCTCTAACATGTTCCTCGCTTGAGATGTATCTTCCACGACTATGATTAAAACATATACTCGTGACGTTACACATGATGACGACACTATAAATTACACTTACGGTTACCTTTTACGCTTCCGTTATTATATGACTACTAATATATTATGTGATCATAAACATTGTTGTAAGACACGACTAGAAATTTCAAAATGGGCTACAACAAAGGGAGAGACAACTTGAAAGTTCTCTCAATCCTTTTTTATAATGACAAAGAGGGATAAGGAGAGAAAAATGTTTTTGAAACACATTCAATTTTCAATTTTCATCAATTGAATTGTCATCATTAAACGCGGGGGGGGGGGGGGGGGGGGGGGGGGGGGGGATTGTGTATTTGATGGATTTTAGAAGGACAAATAAATATATTTTTATGACAACAATTCAATCAATAAGTATATAAACTTCATTATATTCATTCTGATATTTTTGAGTTCATTAATCTACATTCAAAGCATGATGAGTTTTATCACAAGGAAAGACAACCTCACTTGCGCAACCAAAGTCATTCAAAGTAAAAAAGTTCAAGATAATGATTCGAATTCAAAGAAGATCACAACAAGAGAAAGATCTCATCACTACAGGTTCAACTTCAACAATATCATGATCAAGAAAGACATCGAGAAATATTACATTAAAGTTCTCAATCAAAGTCTTAACAAAAGATCATAAAAGCTTAATCAACATCAACAAACTTCAAGAAGACCTTGAGTGACTTGGGATTAATTGTAAAGGTGTATTGTGCTTTTATCTTGCCCACACTATTGGCTCAACACAAAAAAAAAAAATCATATGCACTAAACAAAGTTAAATAACTGGAAAACATTATTTTACTCTAATTAAGTCGACTCAATTAGGCATAATAGTTTTGACTCAATTTGGGACAAAATTATGGGATGTTGAGTCGACTTGTATAAAGTTCAAGTCAAGTTAATCTCAAAATGAGCCAACTCAATTAGGGTGAATGGAATCCTAATGGCTAATTCATTTTAATTTTAAAATACAATTTTTCCCAACTAGCTCAGAAATGTTTTCCAACCACTTCTCACATCTAGTTTCTTTTTGTCTGTATATAAATACACTTCCAAACAACGTTTCTAGACAGAGAAGATATTACAAACAACATTACAACATCAAAGTTGCACTTACACAAAGTTCCATTGAGATTTCAAAAGAGAAACTAATCCTAACTTTTCGAGGAATCCTTTGTCAGTGAGGGAGTCTCTCTCTCTCTCTCTCTCTCTCTCTCTCTCTCCATTGGCTTCTATTAAAACAATTGTCACTTAAAAAAAGGAAGGGAAAAAAAGGCAGAACAAAACAATATATAGAAGATGAATCCTCTAGCGCATACCTTATGGCAGACTGATCATCTATTCCTGGAAATTCACTTTTACGCAAAACTCAGTTCTCGTAGGGGAGGAGGAAGAAACATTGTCTTTTCTTTTTAATTTTCTCTATAACCTTTATCCTTGTAATATCAAACAAATGCCAAACAGTGGGAGACTGGGTGTTTTCTTCTACGAAAATAACTACTTTTCAACAACAGAAAAAATAAATCTGTCAAATTGAACAAATTTTCCAATTGAGCAACAAAAAAAGCTTATATATGAATGTACATTACAGTTTATATCTAATATTATGTGCACCACAAAGAATGTTGTTACTGCATTACGTGGCTTTCTCAATCACCTCGATGCACTCTAATACGGTTGCCTTCCTTGACATAGCAGACATTAGGGCTTCATGAAGTGGCGTGTTATTTTTCAGGAGTGATCCAGCAAATAGAACCTGCATTATTATTTTCAATGAGCATAAGTAGAGTGGCATTGTTAATTTACAAAAATAATTATAGAAAGTTTTAATTATATATATATACAATAGTTTGTTCTGATTAATAATATATGAGAAAGTTAAAGCTAAGATTACGTGGAAAATGCAACCATCAGGATGAATTTTACCAACCAGACAAAAGTAGGCCTGTCAATGGATTGAATTTTAGTCCACATCCAATTTACTTATTTGGATATATATTAGTATTTTCTAATCTGATAGTAAATGGATTGGATATGAATTACCATTAAGCCTCTCTACAAAGAGCTCGTTCCAATTTTATATAATAAATAAGAAATTTAGAAAAATATATTTAATACCTTTGGTCTTAATCCTTTATTTATGTTTATAATCTTAATTTTGTTTGTATTAATATTACAGTTATTATCAAACCTATTATTAAATATTGTATGTTTAATATTTTTATAGGAGAAGATAATCTGAAGATAAATCCTGACAAATTAGAGTTTTAATAATCTGTTATACGATCAGAATCCGATCCCATCGAATAATTACCTTAATAAATGAATATGGGACAATTGTCAGTTGGTCAACCTTCAAAATAAAAATATTGACTGTATAGGCGGCAATTGTTCATTTCCTAAAAGAAAACCTTAGGAGAATAAGGAGATCTTGGGTAGTAAGTTTTCTAGAGCCATGGAGCAAGTTAAGTCCCTAGACAGCTTAGCAGGTGATCGTGGCCTGTCATTAGAAGAAAGGGAAACTAATGAGAGATTAAAGGATGAAATTATGAGGCTAACTCTGACAGAAGAGATAACTTGGCATCAGAAATTGAGAGCTCTTTGGCTCAAAGAAAGAGATAAAAACACTAAATCCTTTAACAGCATGGTGAATGCTTGTTTTAGAGCTAATCAAATTCATAGAAGTAAGGTCGAAGGTGCGGAACAATTTGAAGAGAGAGAGATGAGAGAAGGTACTGTTAACTTCTATAAAGAAAGAAAAAGGAAAAGAAAAAAAAATTGTTCTGAGAGCAACAAGAGAAGAAGACGAAGAAGAAGTTCAGATAGTCCTCAAATGATCAAAAGGGGATAAAACGCGGGATCTGGACGGGTACTCTATGGCCTTTTTCCCGACACTGTATGGAAGTGTCTAAGGTAGACATCATGGATGTATTCCAGGTCTTTCATGATCTCGGTTAAAGAAGTCTAAATGTAACTTTCATTCTGTTAATTCCAAAAAAAGGAGCACAGGATATTAGGGATTTTACTTTCACACCCATGGGTTTAGTGGGATGAATCTATAAGCTCATCTAAAAAGTTCTGTCGTCTATGCTTATTAATGTTATGAGCAGGAACATATCAGAATCTCAATATGCTTTCATGAATAGACAATTGATAACATATGCCTCTCTCATGCGACTGAGTGTATAGATACGAGAACAAGGACCAATCATGTTAACTGTGAATATTTGGTAGACAAGCTAGCTAGAGCTGGGTTTGGAGGAAAATGGAGGAAATGAACTAAGTTTTGTATATCCGCAATTAACATTTCAGTTCTGGCCAATGGTTCTCATTCGTTTTTTTTCTCAAACTCAAGGGAATTGCGGCAAGAGAATGCTGTCTCCGTTTCTTTTCATTCTTGTAATGAAAGCTTTTAGTAGATTATGGATGAGGCTCTTCAGGGAACTCTAGAGGTGGTCTCGCATTTATTATTCACATAGTATTCTGTGGATACTAGAAAAGGAGTAAACTAAAACTAGTCAAAGCACTCTTAAATGTGAATAGAGTCAGTATTGATCTTAAGAGAAGAGTAGCCCTGGTAAAAAGCACTCATAATAGTTTACCAACCTATTTCATGTTTGTTATGGTTATCACTATATCAATGGCGGAAAAGCTTGAGAATCGGGATAAAAGAGGTGGGACTGGATAGGAAGTATCACTTAGTGAATTGGGATACTACTTTATCATCAGATGAAAAATGGTGGGTTGGGAATAAAAAAATTGGTTAAATTTAATGAAGCGCTTTCAGATGCAACACCAAGATTGGAGAAGGCCGTTTATATGTTTTGATATCTGTCACACACCACCACCACGCGCACCTTTTTTTCTTTTGGGGATGTTTGTGATTAAAAGAAAAACAAGAAACCATGGACAAGGGTCATAAGTTTGAGGAACTCACCGCCCATCTAGTAAGATTTTGTTGTTGGTCTTTGCTAAGCTGTGGCTTGGTCCTGTTTATAAATCTCTGAAAAGATGGAAAACAATCACATCAGCTTAGAGTCCGAGATGTGAAAAGCTTAAATGATGTCTACAAACCTGAAGAGTGAAAAGATCCGCAGATTGACCGATCACTTTATCATATTTTAGACCTTCGGCTGCCAATCCAGCCATTGCTACAACTGCCAACCTAAGAAGAAGAATTTAAATATAACTCTCAGTCTCAAATGCATTTTGTACTCCTATCTTTTCCTTGGTCAAAAACACAGTAGTTATTTTATTCAAATATATATTTCAATAGTTGAAAAAATATAACTCTTAGTCTCAATTCATAATTAGTTTTCCTTTTGTAATTATATTTCAATAGTTGAAAAAATATCACAGATTTCAAAGTCAAAAAATGAAAAGCTGAAGAGGAGAAAGCAGACAAGAAACAGTCATTGGAAAACTAGACAGAAAAATTGTCAAATACGCAAAAAAATCTTTGTATCTATAGATATGATAATACAAGACGTCATAGGAAACTGTGAGGAATAGGACGTATGTTGGATAGTGGACAGTTTTAACAAGTTTTCATGATTAGAAAAATAACATGTAAATTTACATCAGATTCAAGAATATCTTAGTAACGTGAAATACAGCATAAATTATGGCAATGTTACACCCTTAGAAAGTCATGACGAAATCTATTGGTCAGAAAAACTGAATAAAATAGTAGAAATTAAATTGAAAAAAAAAACATCTTTGAAAGTGCTACCTGTCTACTTCCTTTGTATCCAGCCGTCCACTGTATATCAGCTTTTCAAGCCTTTCATCAATGAGATTGACATGCTCTTTTCCAATATCCAAGGAATAACCCAGAATAGGAAGGCCAATTAAGTAAGCAACTGAAATTTGAAGTGTGATTTTTGTCAAACCATAGTCGAGCAGCATAAAAAATAGGAGAACAAATCTGACATTTTTTAAAGGCTTTTTTGTGACTTTAACACCCTTAAAGATCATGCAATAGATTAGGCATAAGTACAGGTGGGTTGATGCATAAGGGAGTAAGTCTAATTTTAAATTACTAGGTTGGTACGTCTGATTATGCAATTATCTCAGAGGCAAAGTCAAAAGAAAATCTTTTATCACCAGTGTTCTAAAAGGCGCGCATTGGTGCGAGGGCCGGGGTAGGCGCCTCACCTAGGGGCTAAAGTGGGCCAAGTGAAAAATCGCCGTTTTTCAAAATTTGCCCAAGTTTTGCATCGCGCAATAAAAGTACATTGTACTACAATAGCAAAAAAATATACATAGAAATATATTTTAAATTTATATATATATATATATATATATATATATATATCATATGCATAAATGTTTATGTGTATATATACAATGATTTAAGTAGCATTTTTTTGCGTAATATTTTTAAATGTTACTTAGTTTTATATCTACAATAGCATTATTTGTAATATTTGTATTCTTTGTTTTAGGAATCATATATCAATTGCAAAAATATTTGTGTAATATTTCTACAATTTGTCTTAGTGTTAGAAATCTTTTATTTATCTATGGCACTTCAAAGTAATGTTAAAAGTGTAAGGCTCTAAAGTATTATTACCGATGTTCATGTGTAAATCAATTTGGATATAATATGATCCTTACGAATCGTCGTGATTAATTAGCTTATTAGTATTTTATATATATCGTAATGAACTCTTATTGGAATTGTCTTTTATTTATGTATGAGAATATAAAGAGATGTTAGTAATGTTAGAAGTAAATCAATATTAATTGTTAGTAACTTAAATTTCAAAGTATACTTGGTTTGTATAAAAAAACATTAAAAAAAAAAGGCTTAGGCGCCCATCCCACGCCTCGCGCATTTTAGAACCTTGTTTATCATAAATCAAAACAAAAGAAAATATCTGGATGCACCAAGTAAATCTTGCATCTCACCCGACTGGGGCTATCAATGGACCGGGTCTGAACCCGAACCCGACCAGGATCCGATCCTTTTACTCGGATCTGGATCATATTTTAAAATTCAATTACCTGTTTACCCGAGTATCCGATTATTAAATGGATCGAATATGGATCTAGGCTAATCCGATCCGTTAAGAACCCTATATGATTAAATATAACATATATAAATTTATATATTTATTAATATATCTATATCCATATAATATATAAGCATTATATGTATAAATATATATGAATCAAAGTAATATATGCTTTATTTATACGAATCATACACTATAATAAATTATAAAATATTTTAATCTAAGATTAAAAAATAAAGAATCGGGATAAAAAAAATTAAAAATAAATGTATATATATGGCCAGACCCGGATCCGGACCCGATCCGTTCTTATATGGATCTGGATCTCGATCCAATATTTTAGATCCGATTAAGACTCGATCCGAATCCGAATCCGAATCTAATTAAGTTCTTACTAAACGGATCTGGATCAACCTAGATTCGGTCCGGACCCGACCCGTTGACAGGCCTACGCCCGACCACTTTAGGATAAGGATAAATGCAATGGTGAGGTGAAAGATTTAATCCAGATGTATGGGATCATTATTTTATTTATCTGTACCATACATTAAAGGAAAGCAAGGTAGTTTGGTTGGCCTGCACATAAAATTACAATAATACTCTCGTTACAGACTCTTAGGGTCTCTCTCTCTCTCTCTCTCTCTCTATCTATCTATCTATCTATCTATCTATCTCTCTCTCTCTATACCCTAACTAGGGTTGCATGGCAGCCTCCATGTCCAATCCCATCCATGATGAACCAAAACGTCCTTATCCTCCATCTGCATGGAATAAATCCTTTGCACATGTGTTGAAAGCAGCCCTAGTTACAGACAGAGGCGGAGCCGGGAATTTTTGGGGGGTGGGGCAAACATTTTTTTCCAACAATATTAACTATTAAAATATAAAAATATTTAATACATGTCATTTCATACCAAAAAAACAATATTTAACTAATGATCTCGTTCCACAAAAAATAACAAACTCCTAAATTACAATTTATAATTACCCCCTACGAGATCTCATTTTTTGGAAACGGTCCATAATGGCATCATTGCTAACACTGTCGAAAACATCCTTTTCAACATACGCGACCACACAATCATTCATCCACTCATCCCCCATTCAATTCCGGAGATCCGTTTTCACAATGTTCATAGCTGAAAATGCCCTTTCAACTGTAGCGGTAGCAACAGGTAAGATCAGTGACAATTTTATAAGCCTATATACCAAGTTGTACACAATATGCTTTTGCAACTCTACCATCTTCTTAGAAAGAGCGAGAATCCCTTCCAATTCTGAGAAGTCATCATTAGATTTCATTTCCATTTCATAAAGCACAAGTTGGTTTTGAAGTTCAATGCGCTCACCCTCGGAGAAATCATTAGGATAGAATTTAGAAAGACGAACCAACTTCTGGCAATTAAAAGCAATGAATGAGCCACTTGGGTTTAAGAATGACATACAAAGAAGCAATTCTGAATTAACCTCATCAAAACGATTGTTGAGTTCAACAAGTTGAGTTCAACACAAAGATAGAATAAATCAACTTGATAATGATGTAAATTTGTTATTACTTCAGCTCTACGTTTAGGCTTTCCTAAAAGCATAAAATTATCTTCCATTTGAGGAATGGCTATATCATGTCTCGTGCAAAATGAAGAAACATCGAAAAAAAGAGAATCCCAACCACTATCTCTCATTTTTTGCATACGCTCTTTAGAGAGTCTAATCAATGTTATAGCATTCACTATATCTTGATCTTTTCATTGCAATGCTTTTGAAAGATCATTATTGATTCCAAGCACATTCTTCATCAAATGCAATGTGAAGATAAAATCAAAAGACCGCATCAATTTTAATAAAGTGCAAGCTTGCCCCTTTTGGTCTCCAGAGCCATCAAACATCACATCCTCGACAACTTCTGACACAGACGAAAACATAGTAATCAAATTTATCAATGTACCATAATGTGATCCCCAACGTGTTTCACCTGGTCGTTTGAGATTAGTCTCTTGATTTAACCCACGGCCACATGATAATTCACCACTTTCAAGTAGCTCAAACACCCTCTCAGCTTCTTTAGTTCGAAGAATGTCTCGACGATTACATGATGCCCCAGCAATATTCACTAAATTAGTGACAGAGTAAAAAAATGCAGAAATATCCGGAAGATCTTTTGCGACATGAACAAGTGCCAATTGAAGTTGATGTGCGAAACAATGTACATAAAATGCAGACTTGTTCTCTTTCAATATGAGTGATTTAAGGCCATTGAACTCGCCTTGCATATTACTAGCCCCATCATAGCCTTGACCACGCAAACTCGTGATACTTAACTTATGATTGCTTAAAAATTCTTCGAGTGCTGTTTTGAGTGAAAGTGCCGTAGTCTCGCGAACGTGTATCATGGCTACAAATATTTCCATTACACAACCTTTCTTGTCCACATATCGCAAAACAATGGCCATTTGCTCTTTAACAGATGAATCACGAGCTTCATCAATTAAAATTGCAAATAATTCGCCGTCGAGATCTTTTAAGATAGCATTAACTGTCTCAACACCAATTGCATTTACAATATCCTTCTGAATCTCAGGTGCTATTAGTTTATGATTGCCGGGAGCATTTTTAGGAACTACACGATTGATTAATTCGTTGTGATTTGCTAGCCACTGCAAAAGTTCAAGAAAGTTCCCCTTGTTGAATGAATTTTCTGATTCATCATGACCACGAAAAGATAACCCTTGACGCACAAGAAATCGAATGACATCAATAGTTGCATTTAAACGAATTCGGTAGTCAATCTTATCTTGCTTCGAATGTTTTGCAACTAGTGTCTCAATGTGTCGATTTTGATTCATTAAATCTTGGCCTCTTCTATACGCTTCATTGTGATAACTTGTGGGGTTCCCAATATGATCTTGAAGCCTTTTGCTATTTTTCCAATTCTTAAATCCACCACTCACAAAAGTGTCATTTTTACCCAACTCGGGACGAAATAGATAACAGTACAAACAAAAAACAGTATCTTCTTTTATGCTATACTCCAACCAACTCCCATACTTAGTGAACCACATTGGATAAAATCGACAAAATTTATCGCCTACTTTTTTTTGTGGAAATGTGTGATTACGAGGTTGACAAGCGCCCCTTTGCAAATAAGCTCTTCGAACATCATCTTGATTGTTGGGATCATAATCAGAAATTCGAGGTCGTAAAAAAGGATCCGAAGGAAGATTTGATAAATCAACCTCAATACGACTTAGATTAACCTTTTTGCGTATAGGTTCTTCCGCTTCAACATTAGTATTTCGAATAGGAGGCACTGAATCGGAAACTTCTTTCAGAGTTCTTTTATAAAATCTTTCCATAACTGAAAAAAAAAACTTATGTAAATGTTATAATTTTTTTTGAAAGAAATGGATTAAAAATAAATTAGAAACAAAAACAAACATATATATTTAATGAATAAAGTTAACATTCCTATCAAATAAAAAAAATTAGCCCTAAATGAAACCCTAAAAAAATTAGCTCTAAAAAGGACATTAAACAAACATGATGACAATAAATAGCAGCGGTTATGTCTTATAGAGAGAGAGGAATAAGAAAAGTCTTACCTTAAACTTTGACAAGAACTTTTGTTTATGTTGGTTTTGGCAGAAGAGTCCCACCGTCTTTTTCCAATAGAAAACAAACCTCACAATTTATTTGTTTCTTTAGAGGAGACAAAGTGCCCTTCTTTTGGTTTAATAGAAAAGTAGCCGTGTCTTTTACAATTTGGTGGGCCATTGGGCTTTGTGTTGGTGAGTCAAATAAAGAGGCTTATAATACAATTGGGATATTTTAAAAAAGGGGGGGTGGGGCACACTATATATATGTATATATGTATAAAAAGAATAGGCCCACATCTCTGGAAAAAATGAGAATTGGGGGTGGGGCACTTGCCCCCCCTTCCCACCACGTCCCTCCGCCCCTGGTTACAGATCACATCCCTCTTATCAATATCTCTTCTTTCAAAGGAGAACCTGCAATCAGATTCTCTGATGAAGATATCATTAAACTAGCTGAACCTTTTAAATAATCAGTCGTGGGAAAATTTTCTCATGGCCGACATGCTCTAGAGATCATCAGGAAAACTCTACAAATCATGAACCTCAAATCTTCCTTCAATGTGGGTCTGCTAGATCAAAAACATATTATCATCAGGTTATTCAATGAAGAAGATTTTACAAGATTATGGATGAGGAATCAATGGTTCATTGGTAGACTGCCAATGAGAACATTTAAGTGGACCCCTGAATTTAGACCCGAAAAAGAAAGGGCTATAGTTCCTATTTGGATTTCATTTCCCTCTCTTCCCATTCATTTTTTCTCTAAACCATCCTTATTTTCGATTGCCCAAGTTGTAGGTAAACCTCTCAAGCTTGACAGTTCAACAGTCCCCATCAATAGGCCAAGCGTAGCTAGAGTTTGTGTTGAGTTTAATCTCCTAGGTCTGAAACCTGATCGAGTGTGGATTGGATGCGGAGTAGATGGCTTTTGGCAAAAGATCATGTATGAGGATATCCCTAGCTACTGCACAGATTGCTATAAACTTGGGCATGACAAGGAAAAATGTATCCTATCCCAATCAGTTGCTGCCCCATAAGAGAATGCAAGAAAGCCCAAGATTCCTAACACAAACATCCTAAAGACTTTTCCAAAAATCCAAGAAAACAAAACCTCTGAACCTAAACAACACTTTTCTATCCAAAAAATAGCCAACCCTCCTCTTGCCCCTATACCTAATCAAGGTGAAACCTCGAAAACTCCTTGTCACACAGCCTTGTACTCAGTCAGCCCTCTAATCCCTCAAAAGAACCCTCAAAAATTGATCTTACCTGCTCAAAAGACCTTTCAAATAATATACTGAGCCAACCTAACCAAACAGCTTTCCTAACTACAGATCTTCTTAACAGTCGAACTCTATCAGACCCCAAAGACCACTCAAACACTACACATTCCAACCAAGATCCTCCCAAGCCCTCAAACAAACCAAAAAAACTTTATTCCCAAATTCAAGATTTTATCCACAAAATCAAAGATGAAGAGATTGATGACAGTGAGATGGTGGTTTTAAAGAGCCTTATGTTTTCCCCTAGGGGGACAGACTTCCCAGACATCAAGAAAAATGATCTCCACAAGCCTCTTGATTTTTCTGACCATGAAGAAGAATGCGAGGATGGTCTTCCTCTGATAGAGGAGCTTATCTTATTCTCAAGAAATGTTTCAATAAAAATTGCAGCCTTACAAAAGGTCAATGAGACTCGGTTGGTGGATAATGAGTCCTCTAATTCTAAAAATGCAGTCATAGTGATTAGAGCTTTGTCAAAGAGCAGGCCTCCAGATCCTATGTTCAAGAGGTTAACCGGAGCTGCTTCCAAAAACTCAAAAGGTACTGTTCCTAATACTATCAATGATTAATTTCATTATGTGGAATATTAGAGGGTTAGCTAATAAGCCCTCAAAGAGAAGGATCAAAAAGTTGTGTAAGCTTTATAATCTCCCATTCATTGCTCTTTTAGCGCCTAAATCTAAACAAGATAATCGGGATGATTTGAGAAGAATCATCAATTTTGAAGGCTGCCTTAATAACTTAAACAATAAGATCTGGTTCCTATGGAATATGGAGTTCAATGTACTACTGTTCAGAATGGAGATCAAGCCATCCCTTTGAAGATATCCCACCCTCACTTAGCATCAGAAGTGTTCCTTTCTATTGTCTATGCTAGATGCTCCAAAATTGAAAGACAACCTCTATGGGATGATCTCAATCAGCATAAGTTTTTAGCTGATTCTAAGCCTTGGCTAGTGATGGGAGACTTTAATGTGGTTACTAAAAGTGATGAAAAGTTAGGTGGCAATGAGGTTGACTTCAATTCAATTGAAGATTTCAACAATTTCATTACTAATGCTTCTCTTCAGGAGATTAATTACAATGGTTCTAGATTTACTTGGCATAACTTCAGGGATATAGGCAAGAGTTGTGCTAAACTTGATAAGAGGTCTTGCTTCTATTGAAGGGAGCGATGCTTTCCCCAATTTTAAACTCTCACATCTCAACAAAACATGCTCTGATCACTCCCCTCTCCTGTTCTCTATTCTAAACCAGCTCAATTCTATTCCTAAATCATTTAGATTTCAAAACATGTGGTGCAAGCACAGGGACATAAAAGGTATTATTGAAAACTCATGGAACCTTCCTGCTGAAGGAAATCCTCTCAAGTGTTTCTCTAATAAGCTTCAAAGGCTTAAGGAAGATCTTAGCAACTGGAATAAGAGCTCTTTCAGAAATGTTTTTGATGAGATTTGGCTTTTGGAAGATGAGGTCTTAGAAAAAGAATCAGCTTATGAAGCAATCTCTTCTTCAGATCATAGAGAGCAGTTATCCAAATCAAAAGCCCTGCTGCAAGAGGCTCTTAAAAATGAAGATCTTTTCTGGAGACAAAAAATGAGAAGTAGGTGGATTCTAGAGGGAGACTCTAATACTAAGCTTTTTCATGCTTCAGTTAAGACTAGAAGACTTCACGAAATGATTCATAGAGTCAAAAAGCAAGAGGGAACTTGGGTTGAAAATATAGATGACATTAAAGCAGAATTTGTGTCTTATTATCAGAACATTTTCCAAGCAGGTCCTATACAAGGTGAAGATGAAATCATTGGAGCTATTGATCAGCAAATATCCACTGAACAATCAAGTAAGCTAGATGAGTTCCCAACTGAAGAAGAGATTTGGCAGGCAATTAAAGACCTATATGAAGATAGTAGTGCAGGCCCTGATGGATTCCATGGAGTATTCTACAAGAATTATTGGGACATCATTAAACCTGACATCTTAAATGTTATTTCATACTTTTTTGCAGGGGGTATGCTCCCTAAGAGTTGGACAAGCACCAACATCCTGCTCATTCCAAAATCTAGCAATCCTAATCTTTGATCTGATTATAGGCCTATCAACCATTTGCAACTACTGCTTCAAGATTATCACTAAGATCTTAACAGCTAGATTGGCTTCAGTTCTTCCTCAAATTATTGGCAACTCTCAAGCTGGATTTATCAAGAGGCAGGAAGATCACTGACGACATCCTTTTGGCTCAGGAGATGATGCATGCTCTTGGAAAGAAGTCTCATGGTTCCAATGTGGTAATCAAATTGGATATGTCTAAAGCCTATGATAGAGTATCCTGGCTATTCCTCGTTCTGTTCTAAAAGGCCCACCTAGGCTCCGCCTAGGCTTGAGGCTTGAGAGGAACGCATCGCCTACACCTTATTCTTGGTAAAAGGCTTAAGGCACACTTTTTTTTAAAAAAACAAAGGATTAGTTGACAAATATTGATTATGGAGCATGAATATGAGAAAGATGGCTACCAAACATATGGATATATTTTCAAAATTCAAGGTATGTACTATTTTATTATATTACTGGCCTTGGAATAATTAAAATAATAAAAAAAGAAAAAACGCCTTTTTACGCCTAGGCTCCTAAGGCTTGAGGCTTGACCTCTACGCCTCGACCACGCCTCGCGCCTTTTAGAACCTTAACCTCTTAGACAATTTGGTTTCTCTGAAATTTGGATTGATAGAATTTGGAGGTGCATCTCCAATAATTGGTTCTCTACCACTATCAATGGCCAACGTGCTGGATTCTTCAAGTCATCAAGAGGTTTAAAGCAGGGGGATCCCCTATGCCCAGGTCTTTTTATTTTAGTAGCTGAAACTCTCAACAAAGGCCTTCATAACCTTGTTTTAAATGGCCAAGTTAAACCAAACTCTCTGCCTGGACATAGCCCTATTATTAGCAACCTTAGCTTTGCTGATGATACCATGGTTTTTCGCAATGGTAGCCCTAATAGTCTTAAACACCTGATTGCTTTTCTGAAGAGGTTTGAAATGGCTTCTGGTCAGGTTATTAATTTCTCAAAGAGCAGCTTCACTGTGCATCACTCTGTCAGTATTAATAGAATTAGAGCCATATCCAAACTGACGGCTTTATCTTACAAGAAAATCCCTCTGAAATACCTAGGCTGTCCTATTTACTATGGGAGGAGCACATTATTATTTTGAAGAAATCATTCAAAAGATCAGGTTTAAATTGACTAGTTGGCAGACTAAATTTCTCTCCTTTGCAGGTAGGAAAACTCTCATCTCCTCAATGCTTGCTTCTATTCCCATTCACACCATAGCAGCCCTAAAGCCTCCTAACCCAACTATTCTCAATATCCCGAAGCTGTTCAGCAATTTTTTATGGGGTTTTTTAAGGGATTTTGGCTCTAAACATCACTGGATGAAGTGGTCTAACATCTGTCTCCCAAAAGAAGAAAGGGGTCTTGGATTCAACCTTATTAATGGCCTATGCTCAGCTTTCAGTATGAAGATTTGGTGGAGCCTTACCACCAATAAAAATCTCTGGTCAGAGTTCTACTGGAATAAATACAAAAATAGACCTATCACAGGTGGTTCTCAGACATATAGAAGGATCCAAGTTATTGCAGATTCTGCTGAGCATCTTATTACAGAGATTGAAGGGGTAAAGTACTGGACCCCACGGTCTGATGGCAAATTTTCAACTAATTCTGGTTGGAACATCATTAGGAGCAACAAACCATCCTTTCTCATTTGTAAATTCATTTGGAATCATGGGTACCCTCATAAAATTTCTCCAAGAGATGAGACCATTCGAGCTAGTGGAATCCCATTGGCCTCCAAATGCTGCTGTTGCCAATCCAGTCTAGAAACCTTTGATCATCTGTTCCTTAATGGTCCCTTTGCTCTAAACATTTGGAACCATTTTTCTAATATGTTTGGCCTGCAGATATAAGCAAACGAAAGGTTGCTTTCATTTGATCAAGTGGCTCAAACCCAGTGAAGGAGCTGTCAAGTTAAATACAGATGGTGAATCCAAAGGCAATCCAGGACCTTCAGGATCAGGGGGTATTTTAAGGAACCTGATGTGAATGAAGAATTAGGGGTTATTTTTAGTATTTTTAGGGTTTTATTGTATTTTTGTTATTTTTTAGTCTTTCTTTTATTTTTAGTATTCATTGTAATTTACCTTTTGTTTAGTATTTAGAGGAAGGAAGGTTAATTGGTTCTTAGGGACATAAATGTAATTAGATACTTAGCTTAGAGGTCAAGCAACCTCCTTCCTATAAATACCCCTTATGTAGCCTCATTTGAGGCATTCTTCCATTTTATGAGATTTGATTAGAGAGAGTTTGAGAGAGAATTATCTTTTCTTGCTCCCATTTGACGTCATTTACGTCAGAACCATAAGGAGCTTTTTATACAAGCTTTTTCCTCCTATGAAGGCATTACTACTAACAACAGAGCTGAATGTATGGCTATTTTAAGAGGTTTAAGACTTTGTATAAGCCTCAATCTGCATATTGTAGTAGTGGAAACTGACTCAAAATTAATCATAGATGTTCTTGATGGTCTCATTTCAGCCCCTCCTTGGCACCTCATTGATGTGGTATCTTCAATCAGAAATATCCAACCTCAGCTTTCAGTTACATTCACTCATTCGTGGAGAGAATTAAGCTATGTTGCAGACAGTTTAGCTAATTATGGAGTCCACTCTAAAGTCTTCACCTGCTTCAATCATTCTATGGAGCTTCCAAGCATTGCCAAAGGTCACTATAGAATGGATCTCCAAGGAATCCAATTTGTCAAACTTCTTTATTTGTCCTTTGTTTAGTTCTTTAAGCTTTCTTCATCTTGTATAAGCTGCCATCTCTGTTCTAAAAGGCCCGCCTAGGCTCCGCCTAGACCCGCCTAGGCTTGAGGCTTGAGAGAAACGCATCGCCTACGCCTTATTACGCCTTATTCTTGGTAAAGGGCTTAAGGCAAATTTTTATAAAAAAAACAAAGGATTAGTTGACAAATATTGGTTATGGAGCATGAATATGAGAAAGATGGCTACCAAACATATGGATATATTTTCAAAATTCAAGGAATGCACTATTTTATTATATTACTAGCCATGGAATAATTAAAATAATAAAAAAAGAAAAAACGCCTTTTTACGCCTAGGCTTCGCCTAGGCACGCTTAGGCTCCTAAGGCTTGAGGCTTGACCTCTACGCCTCGACCACGCCTCGCGCCTTTTAGAACCTTGCCATGATAGGGCTTTTCTATCATATATTCTAATTAATTTGGGTCTCTGTACCTCTTCTAAAAACAATAAAAAATAAAAAAATTACAATAATACTCTCGTTTGACTGCTTGAAGTTCAATAACTATCCACTATTATGTGATATCCAAATTGATGTGCACGGGACACTCCCCCTAGGGAGGTGACGCAAGGTATTTCCTTTTTTTGGTAATTATGATATTATCTCTTAATTTATCCCCAAGTAATTAATTTTATTTAATATTCCTAGTTAGAGTCCATGTTTATCTAGGTTTATCTATTCGTTATTTGTTAGATTTAGATCTCTAGTTAGTTTTTTCCCTTTAAAAAGGTTCTTCGCCAGCCATTGTAATCATTCCATTTTAATGAGAGTTTGGTTTTAAAATGTGTTTTACAGTACAGATGATATCAAAAAACATAATATATATATATATATATATATAGAGAGAGAGAGAGAGAGGTTCTCTAGTGAACCTAAAAACCGAACTTTTTAATGAACCTAATAAAACATTAAAAAAATTAATTAATTGTAATTCCTATATCGTATTTGGTCCGTGCCAGCGGCACCCGAGACCAGTCCGGCGAGCACCCCCACCCCCACCCCCCCCACCCCCTGGCGTCTACCATATCCGCCCAGCCATCTGAAGGGGTTGGTGAATGAGTTCGTGGGTTTGGGGCGAATCTCAGACGGTGTACAACAAATAACAACTGCAGGCCCAGTAATTGGTTGGGAATGAGCATTAATATTGAAGAATGAGAAACAGCAAATAACAATACCCATATGAGGGTGCGGTGAGATGAGGCGAGACTCTCACGTAAAAATTTATGTTTCTCTCTCTACTGAGCTAAATCATAATCGTTATTATTATTAAACTTGGGAAAAAACAAAACCACTTCACAACCAACGCTTATTTCTCCCGACCCAGATATATCAATTAGTTCCCGGAAAAGAGAATGACTAGCGATGTGGGATGAAATTAGGTACCGCCGGTGAGATTTTCCGACGAAAACGGGGCAAGAATCTTCATCGGAGGAGTTGATTCCGGTGGAAGGGTTTAGTTGGCCATCACTCTTTTAATGCTCGGAGTTAGGTAGCGGGTATTGAGCAGCTCCGGGGTGTGGGGCAGCATATCTCCGGCGGTGTTTTGTTTGGGCCACAGTGTTTTGTTTGCTGTTGTTGTAGTTAAGTTAACAGGTGTGTGTGTGTGTGTGTGTGGGGGGGGGGGGGGGGGGGTAAGATGTGTATATTAATTAGGTTCAACTTTTTGACAGAAGTCCAACACCGTTAAAAAAACAGTAATTAGACATTACCCCCAACATTTTAAGACGAAAATATCCATAATTAAAACTCAAACATAATAACCGAAAACCCCTCATCTCTCTCTCTCTCTCTCTCATCCCTACCAAACCGATTTGCAATCAAACACCTGTTGGATCGAACCCCTATTTCATTAAAACATAAACCAACTTGTTGCAATCTGTCGAAACCGATTTGCTGTTAATGGGTTTTTTTTTTCTTGAGGACAAGAAAGACTAGACATGATTGCAGTTGCAGTTCATTGAAAATCCTCCGGAAAATGTAATGATTGTATTTTTTTTTTAAATCAAAAGCATCGATTTCATACAATTCGTTTTCGTCCATCTTTTCTCTCCTGTACAGATTTTCTAATTATAAATAATCTAGTGTTTTGATGTACTGACTGTCTGGTTATGGGGCATTTTTAAATCGTTTCGTACATTACATACATATCATTTTCGTCAATTGATGGAGTTCTTTTTTTTAATCCAAATCGCTAATCTCTGGTAATGGTGTTTTTCTATTCTCTCTCAAACATCGTCCTTTTCTCTGCACCTCAAGATACAGATCTCTCTCTCTGCACACTCCAGATAGACAAGGTAAATATGTGTTCTTCCCATCAATCAACTTAGGGCTCGAAAAAAAATTATATATTCAATTTGATTTAGGGATGATAAATTCAATTGATTTAGGGCTGAAAAAGTTTCATCTTCAGGTGGTTGTGATGTACGTCGTGGATGTACGTGGTTGTGATGAAGGTAGCAGGTCGTTGTGATGTACGTGGCGAATGGTTTTTCAATTTGACCCTTATTTGTTAGTTAGATTTAGGGTTTGATGAAAAATTAGGGGTTCAGTTTGGGGAAGAAGATAAAGTGAAATGGGGTATTTTTTAAAAGTTGGATGCAAGGGTATTTTGGTCCAAAAATATTTAG
This sequence comes from Sambucus nigra, assembly GCA_949130495.1. Lineage (NCBI taxonomy): Eukaryota > Viridiplantae > Streptophyta > Magnoliopsida > Dipsacales > Adoxaceae > Sambucus > Sambucus nigra. The sequence goes on along the minus strand of OX422207.1, from coordinate 80,499,396 downwards.
GGGGTTAAGTTTAATTAGTAAAGAAGGATTGTTTAACAGAGTTCTAACGGTGTTAAAAAGTTAAGGGCTATGTTTAAGAGGTTATCGAGTTGGGGATTATGTTAAATTATGGATTAAAAAGTGGTGATTAAGTCAAAAAAATGCTTAAAAAATTTAGAACTGTATCTTTACGAAGAAACCATTCAACCCTAAACCTTTTTATCAATAGTATAATTTTTATCTCTACAGATTGTAACAAAAATATAAATTATTACAAATTTCACGTGTAGTGTGCCACAAACATATGCATCCAAACAAGACATTAATAGCACACAAACAAAGGTGCATAGAATAGAACACCCATTCATTTCTTGCATAGAGAGTTCCCTTTATCATTATGTCTTAATAAGAGAACATCGATGGCAGCTTTGGGAAAAAATGGAAGGATGTAATTGTATAAAATGTTTAGATGTTGTTATCATCATATCAGCGATTTCATAGGCTGGGTATATCGAGTTCAATGAATATATATCACCTAAAAAATGAGCTGCTTCATGTCTAGCAATCCTATCCTGGTAATCAGGAAAAAATGTTGAAAACCCTCCAATGGCAGCCTGAAGAAGCCTACATTATAGATAAGGGATTAGCTTCAATACAAGGATCCATAAAGTTTTACTCATCTATTCACAATGCAGTCATAAATGGCCCAATAGATTCTTCAAACAAGAACTTATCCCGAAAACATTCAGGGTATGTTTAGGTAACTAAAATTAGAATTCAATTAGAATCCTAATTCTACGGAATTGGAATTCAATAAATTTAACTTCCATGTTTGTGTGTTGCAATTTGTGCAGTGCTTGTGTAATATTATGTGTGCAGTGTGTACATGCGTGTGTGTGGAGTGTGTGTGTGCAGTGTGCATGAACTTCATGTAAGAACGTGTGTGATACTATTTGTTGTGTTTATGTGCAGTGTGTGGGCGTGAACTGTATGTGAAACTGTGTAGGGTGTGCAATTGTGTGTGTGAAAAACTTGTACCGTATGTGTATGTGTGCGTGTGTGAATGTGTGAAACTGTGTACAGTGTGCGTGAACTTTATGTGAAACTGTCTGTGTGTGTGAAACTGTGTGCAGTATGCATTAATGGTATGTGAAACTGTGTGTGTGGTCAAGATATTATATATATATATATATATATATATATATATATAAGAAGAGAGAGAGAGAGAGAGTGTGTGTGGATTTGTGTTTGTAATCAATTCCATAAATATATGATTTTTGTAATTATCTACTTTTACTTTAGAATTCAATTTATGGAATTGGTATTATTAGAATTAGAACACCAAGACAATTCCAAACTAGTTTTTTATAACAAAACAGTGGAATTAGAATTCAAGGCCCCAATTCCAATTACAATTCTGAAGCTTGGAATTGAGGTTGTCAAACCCACCCTTACGGTGCATTTGAATACAAAGTGGGAAAAAGATTCAAAAACAGTTTGTTAAGTAAAATGTTAGGTAATCTAACGCACCCTCAATACAAAAAGTACAAACACCTCATGACTTACCCTGGGGAAGTGCTCCCCACACCCAAAACCACTAAAGAGATGCTCCCAATTAAGTATGGCACAAAGAAGCCCCAATCCTGAATGCAGTCAAAACCAATAAAGTCAAGGGGTGGTCAAGAAACTTCAATTATAATCCAAATTTATGTGTACGGACAGTTTAATCAGTCTTGCAACCTAAACTATGTAAACACTACAAGAAAAAGCAGAATTGGTGAGGATTCTTTTGAAAAGGAAATTTCCTGATGTAACGCGGAAGTGTAAATACCATACCTTAGAAATAAGAAATACTCAAAACTCTTATTCTCATATCCCTAAAATGTTGGGTAATTGAATGAGGGTGCACACCTATATGTAAGGGAAAGGGGGGGAGGGGGGTCTAAAGGCCCTATAATTCCCTCCAATCACCTTACTAACTCCTAAATTGCCCCCAACTAATTATGGGAATACATTCTTTATACGCCTGAACAGATGTTTTATCCTATCTCTTTCTTTTAGCCTTCGTCCAGTGGAACCAGGCCCTACCATTCACCTAGGCTTGCAAAACTTATGTTGCAGGGGACTCACCACTTCGACAGGAGACCAAACAACGCTTCTGGGGTGGCATCTGCTTTTGACTGATAGAAAGCATATCTTTTTTTGGGGGGAAAGAGAGAGAGAGAGAGAGGGAAGCTTTATAAAAATATTTCTTTGTTAAAATAATAAAATAAAAATTACAGTTGAAATATTTTTTTTGTTTTCAGCAGGATTCCACGTATGCCGCATGATCGGATACATCTCTAATTACAATCTTCTCTCTTAAAGTAAGCATTTTGTGATTAATTTTCCCTTTTCGTCTCTAATCCTTAGCAAATTTATAATAATCTTAGCATATGATTAATTTACAACTGTATGTACTTTCAATGGCGATTTTTTATTTTTCTCATGAAACATAACAGTTTCAGGAGAACTCTCAAGCTTTAGCAAGGATGACTTAGTCACGAAATACATTTGGTCGTATATAAGCTATAATATTTCCCGCTCCCAAAAAACATTATTCCTACCTAACTCGAATAAACCCTCCCTTTTGATGGGCCAGATAAAAAGAGTGGGATAAGATAAGCGTTATCATATCCCAACGGGATACAATAATCCCACCTACTAGGTGGGATTGTTTTATCCCATTTTCTTTGACATTTGCATCAGCTTAAAGTACAAACATAATGTTATACGAAGTGCTCAAGTTAAATTGCATCAGCTTAAAGTGGAACCAATTTACATTGTGCAAGTAGAAAGTCAAAGGGAGAAACACAATTTCACTAAGATAGTTCAATAACATAGTAACTAATTAATAAGCAAATAATACTAGACAGAGGATATTTTTTGAAGTTACCCCAGGAAGCTGACCAGCAAGAATACCCAAAAACCCAGTTGTTCCCACCACTGTGAAAAGAAAGGCTGCCTGCATCACTGTATGAAATCAATTTCAAGACAAATATCTCAAACCCAACTGCAATGGAGATGAAGAAAAAAGGGTTATTGGGGGGTTTGGACCCCGTTGATTCTTTGTAATTGACTTTTGCCCCCATCATTTCATTTCTTGGGGTTTGACCCTCAAAACGACTTTTAGCGACGCAAAAATTGTCACAAGAGACATTTAGTAGAACTTTTTGCAACACTTTTTGTGTTGCCAAAAAGTTATTTTGGTGCCCAAACCCAAGAAATGAAAATTACAGGAGTTAAACTCAATTACAAAAAAAAATAATAATAATAATCGGGGCCAAACCCCAAATAACCCCAAAAAACACATTCTAAGTGTGAAGTGATCATCAAACTCAACAGAGTGAGTGTACCACCACTCACGTCATTTCTAACACTTGGAATTGCAAGTTCCTCAGCGTTCTTAATCCCAAGCGTTGTGAGCTCCCGCAGAGATGTCTGTTTCAGAAATTTTAAATTAATTTCAATATTATTTTCCCACCTATTATAATGACAAGCAATTGATCAGATCAGCAAACAGATATAATATATACATGTACATGTATGTATAGGTTTGTAGATGTGGCTTATGATTGAGTAGCACTTTCCCACAACTTCAAACCTGTAATGGAGACTGACCGTACGGCGGGAGACATACGGTTGAGAACTCCATTGTTTGGCCCAACCAACTTCTCTCAGCTGATCAAGTGCTTCTTTAACTTCATCACTTTTTTTCTGCAGCAAAAAATTACTATTTTAGCTACAATTCCACAGGTTGGTCTGAAAATTAGGGATATTTTGTGTTACCCCAATTTATTTTTAAAAAAATTGTGTTACACCCTCACTCCCTCACTGCCGTTAGTCAAAACGTTACTTTAACATGTGCTGTGTTATTTTTAAGGGGGTTTTCTTCTTTTTGAGAATTAATTTAAACATTAATACCACATAAATAAAAAATACAATTGGAAAAGAACTTTAATAAAGAAGTTTTTCTAAAAAATTGACTAGCCGTTGGTACTTATCATAAGTCAGTCTAAGTCTAACCCCCACCGATAAAGCACGGACACTTTCGATGGAAGCCCTGTACACGTGTCGGACTCTCGGAGGGCATTGACACACGTAGAAATGGCTTGGGCACGCCATGTGTCACATGAACAGTATTAGAAAAAGGGACCGACACGGAGTGGACATGCGGGGGGCACTACGAGGACCAATAACAGAACATCTTTTTTTAAAAGGGGGAGGAATTTGAGAATCAACTTTTTTATGGATTAGTAAAGGTTTAACAAGTAATATGACCTTTTCACTTTCATGAACTCTCTCTCTCTCTCTCTCTCGGTGCAGTTAATCTTAAAATGAATTTATTATTTGTTTGTAATGAATTTGTTAATCTTAAAATGAATTTATTATTTGTTTGTAATGAATTTAATTGCTGTCCAAAGTTAGAACAGATATTAGTTACTTTTTAGAAGGAATTTATAATTTGTTAAAACAGATTTAACTTCCAAGATTAATTTTGATGGGAATCCATAGTTATTTTCCTTTTATTTGTCCTTTTATTTCTACTTTTAGCTCTTTTAAGTCATTTTCTTTCTTTAATTAGCCCCCAAGCATGTTTGGGACTAATTAGGCATCCTTTTATTTTTAGTAGGCCCTTTTAGTCATTTTAGCTAATTATTTGATTAGCAAGTAATTCAGCCCCTATAAATAGGATTGTTTCTCTCATTTGTACTCACTTCTCAATTCTTGACTATAAGAACTCTTTTGTTTCTCTAGAAATCAAATTGTCTTTGTTTTAAGTCATTGACGTGTAGTTCACGTCAAATTGGTGTCAGAGCGGGTGAAGCTCCAAACATCGGTGTATTCGTGTGTTAGTTTGTGTCGGTGAGTGTAGAGTATCAAATCGTGTATTACATTTTCAATGGCCTCGGAGAAGATGATGCGAAATCAAGTTGAGATCAACAAGGAGTTAAGAGAGAGAAAGTTGTCAAGAATTGAAAGAGAAATTGAATAGAATGGAGGACAAAATGGAAACCCTAATTCAACTTGCTAAATCTCTAAACCCTAACCCACAAAATAGCCCCACCCTCACTTCCGCAACCAATTTTGCCCAAGAAGCTACCCCAAACCACTGCCCGAAGCAGCAATTCTGCCCAGACACATACCCAGCAGCCCCAATGGTCTCTTTTGACCTATTCCGGCCCCAAAACATAACAGAACAAAGGCCAACTGCCCTTCCAACATCCGGCGTCCCTTCCCAAGGCCATCGACCTCCGATCAGCACCTCCGAGAAGAAGCTGTCACCGATTAGACCCACCCAGATGGAAAACAACCTCGATCGACTCCAACGAACATCCCCCTGAGGTTGCCCCACCCCTCTGGCGGCCTCCGGCACCTCTGCGGCAAATTCTGCCCCTGTCTACGCCGATCCCCATCTTTCATCCATAATTCTGCCTTATTCCTATATTTTCTCCTCAAATCTTTACCAAAAACAACATCCAAACCTTCAAAAACCTAATCAAGAAGGTGGAACCCTCCAACAAGTTCAAGAACTAGGGTTTGTGGCCAAGAAAATGGTTTTTGACCCGGGTGGAGACTTCTAGGGTTTGTTTGGAAGAAATAAGAGAGAAGATGAAGATTGATGCAAGAATTAAAGAATCTTCCTCAAAAAATTTCGCAAATTGCTTTTGAGCCCCACGTTTTGCCTCTTCCGCACATTTTGAAACATTTTTGCATTCGACTTCAATTTTTGCAAGTTCGAGGACGAACTTTTTTGAAGCCGGGGAGAGTGATGGGAATCCATAGTTATTTTCCTTTTATTTGTCCTTTTATTTCTATTTTTAGCTCTTTTAAGTCATTTTCTTTCTTTAATTAGCCTCCAAGTATGTTTGGGACTAATTAGGCATTCTTTTATTTTTGATAGGCCCTTTTAGTCATTTTAGCTAATTATTTGATTAGCAAGTAATTCAGCCCCTATAAATAGGATTGTTTCTCGCATTTGTACTCACTTCTCAATTCTTGAATATAAGAACTCTTTTGTTTCTCTCTCTAGAAATCAAATTGTCTTGGTTTTAAGTCATTGACGTGTAGTTCACGTCAAATTTATTTGTTGTTTGAAACGATTTTTTTCAATAGGAAGTTAGAACAGATTTAACTTCTTAGAATTAATTTATTTGTTGAACTGCAAAATAGATTTATATAAAAATATATCTGTCGTCGGGTCCTACTTTTTTATATTTGTTGTGTTGAAGTGTCCATGTCGTGTCAAACACGACACGCATGTCTGGGTCCATGCTACATAGACCCCCAACAAGTTGACTTTCTTGGCCTTGGAGCCCCATTTCTAACGGATCAGTCATCAACGGTCAACCGTTAGTCATGAGCATCAATATTTCTTACATGTGTATTATAGTTTTTCCTTCTAAAAAAATTATAAAAACATTTGACAATATTGAGGATTTATCAATTTTTCAAAATAAAATTCAAAAGATATTTTTCTTAAAGAGTTTTTATGGCATTTACGTTTGAATTTGTTCCTGAAAGAACCATTAGAAGTAGCATAGTCAAGCGTTAAAGTAACGTTTTGACTAACAGGAGTTGCAAAGTAGAGGTGTAAAACAAATTTAATTAATTTTTAAAACGTGATAACACAAAACCAAGTATAAAAGTGGGGAGTAAACACAAAATAACCCAAAAATATATGTAATGTGTTCCAATGAAACTAATATGAGCAGTCCCAAAGTCACAGCAAGCAATTCATGTTCAAGGGGCTAACTTGTTAAAATCAAGAAAATATGTTTTTCTACTTGATGACCATTTATGGTATGATCTTGAAAGGAAAAATTCAAGGAGAAAGATTGATTAAAGCCGGTACATTCCTGTATGTATTACACCAAAAACAGACTCAACATGAACATCAAAAGATCATATTCGGTTCTAAAAGGCGCGAGGCGTGGTCGAAGCGTAGAGGTCAAGCCTCAAGCCTTAGGAGCCTAGGCGTAAAAAGGCGTTCTTCCTTTTTTTATTATTTTAATTATTCTAAGGCTAATAATATAATAAAATAATACATACCTTGAATTTTGAAAATATATCCGTATGTTTGGTAGCCATCTTTCTCATATTTATGCTCCATAATCAATATATAAAATGTATTTTGATTGTTTTGGACGAGATATTGGTCCGATTTGTTAAAAAAAGTCTTTAAATGGCGATATCATTTCACTAAGGCATCTTTGTTTTAAAAAAAAGTGTGCCTCAATCCTTTTACTAAGAATAAGGCGTAGACGATGCGTTTCTCTCAAGCCTAGGCGTGCCTAGGCGCGCCTTTTAGAACACGGGGTTTTGTAGATATGTTGCGGACAGAGCAAATCAAGAGAACCTTGTCGAATATATGTTCTCTCTCTTTTTCTTCGTTATTTTCATGTGGGACACAAGATTTGGAGATTTTGTGCGCTAATGTACCAAATTCAGGAGCATATTCTAGGTCGAGGCTTGTTGGGTTGGCCAAGGCTTCTTGGAATCGAAAGCCATAAAAGGTGTGGCATACCCTCACTAGACACCATATAATTTTCAGATGAGATGGCGCATTCGATCCCGTTTACATCAAAGTGGTATTGAGGTCATGGGTTTGAGTCGCAGGAGTGGCAACTAGGTGGCAAACTATTCAAATGGGGAGAATAATGTAGGAACATATTCTAACCTGAATGGCACACTCGAATGCCATAAAAGGCCTGGCCTATCCTCACTGGACAAATATGATTTTTAGAAGAGATGGCACACCAGATCCCATTCATATCAAAATGATATCTCAGCAAAGATCATGGGAGGAGTGTCAACCAGTTGCATGGCAACTTATTCTGATGGGAGAGAGATGATGGAGCATATTCTATTCTGAATGGGTTGAGGGTTGTTGAGCTGGCCGAGGCTCGCGAAGCTTGAATGCTATAAGAGGTGTGGCCTACCCTCACTAGACACCATATAATTTTGGATGACATGAGCAACCGATCCCGTTTACATCGCTACACTAAAAACATATGTGATTTTTGGAACACGGGTTTCAAGGGGGAAGACAGTATCTTGAAACATTAAGTTATCTCGATTCAATCGGATGCTAATTATGTGATCATTTGATGTTCATTAGACAGAAGATTAAACTTACAAAAATATGAAGAATTCAATAGATGCAGTGCAATGGATCAACAAATTGATGAGATTGACAAAAAATTCGGAGTGTTATTACATTGCCCAGGAGTGCCAATGGCACTCAAAAAAGGATAAGAGAAACTTAATGTTATTGAGTGTCGGACAATGCTAAAAATGGATCCAAATAAGTTCAGTGAACCTTTATTGGATGGCAGTCTTGGGAGGCAAGGCAGGGAGGAGAGAGAAACTCATATGGCAAAACCAAGAGTGGTTGGACAATAAAGTGATTGGAAACACCGGGAACTCACAAAGACAATTGTGACTAGAAGAAATCTCAATTGGATGAGACCACCAAGAAGAATGAGAATATTGCGATTAAACTTCGCAACTATCTGATCAACTCAGTTTCGGGATCAAATCAATTTGTAAGTAAAATAGGGTTTGTGATCAATCAGAGACTAGGTATTGTTATTACAAAGAAGGTGACGTAAACTACACGTCAATGGCCAAGAAAATAAACAAACCCTAACTTTTGCTACTCCTACCTCTAAATACTAAACAAAAAGAAATACAATGATAAAAGAAAAGAAAAGAACAAAAATACAATAAAATGCAATAAAACCCTAAAAAGGACCCATTTCCATCGGAAGGAATTGGAGGATGCAATGATCAAAGGAGAAAAAACTGAGAGGAAAACTCTATAGATGCTATAATGTCAGGGTGTTACTAGCTTTAATGTAATATGAGAGTAGTACTACAATGAGAATAATCCACCGAATGTACCATGAATAGTACAATACCTCTATAAAATGGTCTTTTTGTTATAACCCCTGTTTGGCAATACGACATTTGACTTAACCTCAGCTTTTAAAACAATTAGACATAACTCTAATTTAATGCAAATTGACACCTATTTCATGGAAGTTGATACCTATTTCATGCAAAACAATAACTATTGCATGCAAATCGACACCTATTTGCATGAAATTGGTATTATGACTAGATGTTTTTAAACATTAATGTCAAGTCAAATAATCAAACTTGAGTTTTGATAATAAGTCCTATATAAAACTACTAAGAAAGACAAATTATCCCCAATTAATTGTGGAGTTTGGCTCAGATCCTTGTTCTTAGGCGCGACAGCAAAGGTGGGGATTTGCTGCAGTGAACAATAAGTTCGTGGGGCGCGCCCGTGGCAAGAGTTTTTTGGCATTTTTGAGTTGGGAACCCGCGAAGGGTTGTGCTTGCTCACGCAAAGAGGCCCAGAATTTTGTGATTTGGGTTTTAAGTTTGTTTTTCCTTGTAAAAATAAAATATTTTAGGAACTTTAAACCTTAAGTTAGAGCAGCCATTAATCACTATTTATTGCACTTGCCCTTGTATACACATTCAGAGGGTTGTGAGGCTTGAGAGAGTTGTGACCTTTGTTTATTTTAATCAAAGAAAGGAAGCCATCATCGTCCGTGAATGTAGCCAAATTGGTGAACCACTTACATCCGGTCTTATACTTTTGGTTTGTGTGATTTTTCTTTACTTTCTCATTGCCTTGTATTTAAATTGTATATCTCTTGTGTTGTTCCTCATCTTCGATCTTGGGCGTGCATGAATCTCTCGATTGAATGAGTATCCACACTACAAATTGGTATCAGAACTTTAACTTGTAGGGTCTTTGCTTTGTGTGCATCCAAGGTGTTTGATAACATTCCTAAGTGGAATTTTGGTTTTGGCTCGGTTGTTTCTTGTTGAAGACTCGTTTTGGAGTTTAGATAAGGGCTATATCTAAGGTTGCAAAGGGTCGACGGTAAAGTTTGACTTGGAAAAGTTTGATGGTCAAACCATTAATTCTTGTATGTTGCCACATCAAATGAGAGATGTTTTGATCCAACAAGGTTTGCATAAGGCGTTGAAGGGTATTGCGGTTAAACCCCGCGGAGCACGTATTACTATTCGGTTAAATCTTACGCAAAATGTGGTATACTACGTTATAAAGGAGGAATCAACGGTGAATATGGAAGAAATTGGAAGACAAATATATGACGAAGAGCGTAGAGAATCGTCTCTATCTCAGGAAGAAATTATTTCAATTTGACTATATTGAAGATATGTCGATGTCCGAACATCTTGATGAGTTTAATAAAATTCTCATCGATTTATTAAGCTTAAATGTTGATATTAGTGATGCAGATAAAGCTTTGTTACTTTTAAATTCACTTCCGGATTCATATGAGCATTTGAGCACCACATTGCTATATGGAATAGATGAAGTGAGGTTTGATGATCTCTCTTCGGCATTGTTGGGAAGTGATAAGCAAAAGAAGCAGAAGAGTGATTCTCAGTCTGATGAGTTGGTTGCGTAGGGTAGAACTGATGAGAGAAAGCAAGATGGAAGAGGAAGCTTTAGGTCTAAGTTTCGAACCAAGGGCTTGGCAAACGTTTTGTGTTACAAGTGCAAGAAGAAAGGGAATTTAATAAATGATTGCCCTAAGCTAAAGGCGAGAGATGGTAAGATTCCGATGGCAAATACCAACAATTGTATTATTTTAGAGGACGATGAATTTGGGAGCAGTTTTTGCATGGGAAAGTTCTTTAAATAAGTGGATCCTTGACTCGAAGTGCTCTTACCTACCTTTAAGGAGGTAAATGGAGGGAACATCTTTATAGGTAATGACCATGTTTATTCGTCGATGAAAGGGTATTGGCATGATCAAATTGAAGATGAATTATGAAGGGACTCTGACACTCATGAATGTTCGGGATGTTCAGGATTTGAGGAAGAATTTGATTTCTTTGGGTACGTTAGATTCCAATGAATGCAAGATTGTACTCGGAAGCAAAATACTTAAGGTTGTCTTGGGTGCCTTGGTGGTAATGAGAGGAAAGAAAGAGAGAAACCTATATTTTCTTCAAGGGAGCACAGTAGCATGCCATGCCTCGATCATTGATAAGAAAGAAGATTCAAAGTCGGATTTCATTAGGCTTTAGCATATGCGTTTGGGACATGTCAGGGAGAAGGCTATGACAGTGTTGAGTAAAAAAGGATTGTTAAAGGGTGTTAAGAGTTGTAAGTTGGGATTTTGTAATCATTGCGTGTTTGGGAAGCAAACAAGGGTCAGGTTTGACACGAAGATTCATTGCACGAAGTGCATACTTAATTATATTCACACGGATGTTTCAAGTCATTCTAAAACACCATTTTGGGGACTTGGGCCTTCACCATGAAACATCAGGATGAGGTATTTAGGGTTTTTCTCAAATGGAAGAAGATAATGGGGAATCATACTAGTAGAAAGATCACGGTGCTTAGGTCGGAGAACGGTTGTGAGTAGCGATATAATTTATACTTGAAGTATTGTTAGGATAAGGATCTTGTTCGCCAATTTATAGTCCCAAAAAAACCACAACAAAATAGAGTAACGAAAATGATTCGAATCGAACCTTACTTGAAAAGGTGAGTTTTATGTTATCAAATGCGGGCTTGCCGAAGCGATTTTTGGGCGGAGGCTTTATCCTATACTTGTTTCATTGTCAATCGTTTGTCAGCTATCGTAATTGACTATAAGACTCTTATTGGCTTCGACAGGTGCACATCCTACTTATGAGACGGTGTATATATTTGGCTGTCAGGCTTATTTTCGTGTTAGTGAGAGCAAAATTGATTCTAGAGCAGAGGAAAACAATTTTCATGGGTTCGAGTAGTGGGATCAAAGAATACAAGTTATAGTGCCCAGAACACAAGAAGGTGGTGAATAGGGATTTGACTTTTGATGAGTCGCCTGTGCCCAAGATGCCAGAGGTAGAGAAAGAAGATTCCCCGATGGAGAATGAAAGTGAAAAGGTGCAATTGGAGATTACTACTTCAATCGATTCTTCAAGTGAAAAGGTGGAGGTTCCGGGAAAGGGACCTAGTCAACAATGGCGAGAACAACAATCTTTGGCTAGTGGAAGAGAATCAAGGGTTCACAAACCTACGAGGAAATATGGCTTTGATGATGATATGGGCATATGCATTGGTGGTCTATGGTGATGAGTCGTTCACATATCGTGAGGCGATGAGTGATACTCATTGTGACAAGTAGGAGGTTGCCATGGATGAGGAGATGGATTCTCCTCACAAGAATCAAACTTGGTAGCTTGTGAAGTTGCCTGATGGGAAGAAATATATCGGTGTAAATAGGTTTATACTAAGAAAGATGTGCTCTAGATTTCAACATTTGTTACAAGCGCAAGGTTAGTGGATAAGGGTTTTTCAAAAGGGGAAGGAAGGTGTAGATTGCAATAAGGTGTTCTCCCGTGATGAAGCACACTTCCATTCGGGTTTTATTGGTTATGGTAACGCATTATGACTTAAAGCTTGAACAACTCGATGTCATAAGGGCATTCTTGCATGAGGATCTGGAGGAGGAGATTTATGTCTCAACCGAAAGGATTCAAAGTTGTTGGTAAAGAATATTATAGATGCAAGTTGCCGAAGTCTTTATATGGGTTAAGTAATTGCTTTGGCAGTAGTACAAGCGATTTGACACGTTAACGATGTGACAGAAATTCACATGGAGCAAGTTTGATCATTATGTCTATTTAAATTGGCTAAAAAATGGTAGCTTCATTTATTTACTCTTATATATTGATGATATGCTCATTGCTTGTTCAAGCATGTTGGAAATTGACAAGATGAAGGCTCAATTGAGACAAGAATTTGAAGTGAAATATTCGGATAAAGTGAAGAAGATTCTTGCATGGAGATTAGTATAGAGAAGAAGAAGGGAAGGTTTTAGAGACAATACCTAGAAAAGATGGTGGCACGTTTGGGGATGCGGAATACTAAGCCTTTAAATACTCCTTTAGCCACACACTTCAGACTTTCAGCTACGGTGGCTCCAATCATCGAGGACGAAGTGCAGTATATAGCTCAAATTACGTATGCGAATTCGGCGGGTATACGACAAATCTGGTGGGTATAGCTTAATGAATGCCATGTTTATACTCGGTCGGATAGCTCAAGCCATGAGCGTTGTGGGTAGGTAAATGGCAAATCCGAGTAAAGAGCATTGAAATGCGATGAAGTGTATTTTGCGATATCCAGATGGATCACTTGATGTGGGACTTGTGTACCAACGGGCGGGTGGAGAAGTCACATGTGTATGGGTACGTTGATTCGAACTGTGTGGGTGATTTGAACAAGTGTCATCTACTACACGGTGTGATTTTACATTAGCTTGTGATTCAGTGAGCTAGAGGTCCATGGCCACGGCAGAGTATATGGTAAAATGTACTTAGTTCCTAGTTCCTAGGGAGTAAACATTAATTGTCCTTTATCACATACTTGATTGCGTATTATTTGATTGTTGAATATTTGGATAACGTTTGAGATCAAATCATAAAGAATCTAAAAAAAATTGGCTCGAGCAGGATCCCGCCCCTGGCTCCTTCCCTGCCAACTAGCAACCACAAATCATTTCATTTTATCGCAGCACAAACGTGATAAACTAAAATTGAGAAACCAAAACAATGAGATTCACAGTGTGTATATAGGAATTCATACTGCGTACACACACACACACATATATATATGCATATGTGTATATATATAGATGTATGTAGAAGGTAACCTTGGCAATGGCGGATTCGAGTGAGGTTAAATCGACGCTAGTAGCAGCGGACGAAGCTCTAATGTGCCATTTTCTAGGGTTTGTGAAGGTATACTTGTGGCGATATTCGAAGGAGAACTGGGCTGGTTTGGAGAGAGAATTGAAGAGTGATACAGAGATCGACATGGTTCACAAACACACTCTATCTCCCTCTCTCTCTCTCTCTATATATATATATATATCGATACGGTTGGTTGATGCAGGGATAAGCAGATAAGGTTTGGCGGGAGGAGTTCATATAAACCAATCGTATAATCAATTTTTTTAAAGCTTAATCAAATTTAGCAAAAATGCATTACAAAACCCATGCAATAGTCTAAACAAATATTGATAGTATTGGTGTGTTAAGCTATTTTTTACTTGGAAAATAAGTAATATATTACTTTTCTTCCTTTGACTAAATATAAAGATAAAAATAAGTTTGTTGATTTTAGGCGAAGTGTAAAGCTTCTAACGTTGTTCGAAGTGATGGCTCACGTTGTGTGAGTGTTGTCCGATAGGGGCGGACCTAGGTGGTCCCGAGGGTGGACAGTCGCCCACCTAGGTTTTTCGAAAAAAATTCCCAGGTATAGGCTTCTTTTTTTTTTACCTGTGTAATATTTGATAATATAAGGTATAATGTTTGTGAGGCACAAATGAAAATAACTCTTATTCTTATTTCTACACATACCCAACACACGCGTTTTTTTTTAACCTAACTGTCTCCACTTTCTCACTCAATCACACCCCCCTCCGTCCTCTCCTCTCCAGCGCAGGCACAGTTCCTCCAGCCTCCACTCCTCCTCTCCAGGCACATCTCTACTCCTCCGTCTCCATCCGCCCTCTCCTCCTCTACTGTGCAGCTGCTGATTCTCTCCAATCCGGCCTCACATCTCTCTCCGTCTCCGCCCTCTCAAGCGCAGCTCTTCTCAGTGGCGGAGCCTTCGCTCCTCCTCTTCAATTCTGAAGCAAGTAGGTAATTTTTTTTTACATTCTTGAGTTCTTGACGTTGTTGAAATTGTTCATTTATTGTGAAAACATTGAAAAAATATATTATATTGTAAAAATTAGTTTACTGAAAAAACTAATTTTTGACATTGTTAGTTTACTCTAAAAATTAGATTGTTGAAATTAGTTTATTGTAAAAACATTATTAGTTTATTGTAAAAACATTGAAAAAAATTATTTTGTTGTAAAAATTAGTTTATTGAAAAAATTAATTTTTGACATTGTTAGTTTACTATAAAAATTATATTGTTGAAATTAGTTTATTGTAAAAACATTGTTAGTTTATTGCAAAAACATTGAAAAAAATTAGTTTGTTGTAAAAATTAGTTTATTGAAAAAAACTAGTTTATTATAAAAACATTGTTAAATTAGTTTGTTGTATTTTATGAAATATAGGGCAATATGTTGAAATATTTTAAAAAGACACGCGGAGGAGGCGAGACAAGTCAAAGTCATACAACCCCAATACCAACCCAAACCCCAACACCTCGGAGTATGACTGTCGGCCCCACCCAATATTGAAGCAAATTTAGAAGATTATCTTGTTGATCCGGGGTTAAGAAAAAGTATTTCGGAGTATGACGTGAATGTAAGGAATGCGTTTTAATTGTATTACTTGACAAAAGGCCCTTGCCAGCCTAAAAATCACAACTTTCCTTGGCATTTATGTGCAAATGGGAAACGCAAATTTAGCCATGTGTGGTTCAATAATCACGCAAATTGGTTAGAGTATAGCATTGCCAGAGATGTTGCATGTTGTTTGTATTGCTATCTCTTTAAAACTGATAATGGTGGTTGCTTTGTTGTTGAAGGATATACGAATTGGAGAAAGAAATAGAACTTTAATAAGCATGTTAGAGAACCTACGAGTACACATAATAAATGTGTAAAGGGTGGTGAAGATCTATTGAAGCAAAAGCAACACATCGAATTTTCCTTGGCTAAGCAATGTAGTCAAACTCCAGCGAACTATCGTGTTCGTTTGACCGCATCAATTGATTGTATTAGGTTTCTTTTGCGTCAAGGGTTGGAATTTCGAGGGCATGATGAATCCGATAAATCACTAAATAAGGGTAACTTTCTTGAGCTTTTGCAATTTCTTTTCGATCACAATGAGGAAATCGAGAAAATTATATTAAAGAAGGCTCCCCAAAACCACACGTTGACATCACCCAAAATTCAAAAGGATATTATTAACTTTATCGCATTTGAATCTACAAATGTTATCCTTACCAAGCTTGGGGATGATTATTTATCTATCTTAGTTGATGAGTCCCATGACATATTGGTGAAGGAACAAATGGCTGTTGTTTTACGCTTTGTTGATATAAAAGGATATGTAATGGAGCATTTTCTTGGGATTGTACATGTTAATGGTACTTCTGCTTTGTCACTTAAAGCAATTGTTTAGGGACTTGTATCCACACATGGATTAAGTATTGCAAGTTTGTGTGGGCAAGGCTATGATGGAGCTATTAATATGCGAGGAGAATTCAATGGACTTACAAGTTTGATTTTAATGGAGAATGAAACTACTTATTATGTTCATTGTTTTGTTCATCAACTTCAATTAACTCTTGTAGCTGTTACAGAAAATCACCCTAAAATTTCTGCATTCTTTGATATTGTAACACTTCTCACAAATATTGTTGGATCATCATGTAAACGTCAAGACATTCTTCATGAGAAACATTTTGAGCAAGTCACAATTGGAATTTGCGATGGGGATATTTTGACTGGGCGAGGTTTGAATCAGGAGTTGTCATTAAAACGGGCGGGCGAGACATGTTGGGTTTCTCATTATGGCATAATTATGAGTTTGATTTTCTTGTTCTCATCAATAAAGGACGTTCTCTTAATTATTGAAGATGATGCAAGAAATCGAAAACACAAAGGTCACGCAATGAACCTAATGGTACTTATGCAATGCTTTGAATTTGTATTTCACTTACATTTGATGAAAAATTTATTGGGTATTGCGAATGACTTGTCATAAGCATTACAAAGAAAAGACCAAGACATTGTGAATGCCATGACTCTTGTGAAAATAACCAAACAACAATTGTAAGAAATGAGAGATGATGGGTGGGAGTCATTATTGGAGGAGACTTCTTTATTTTATATCAAACATCAGATACTCGTGCCGAGTATGGAAGACTTGTTTATGGTTATAGGAAGATCTCGTCGCAATCCAGAAAAAGCCACAAATTATCATCATTATGGCGTTGAAGTGTTCTATGCAGTGATAGATTCGCAAATTAAAGAGATAAGCAATCGTTTAAATGAGGTGAATACATAGTTGTTATTGCGTATGTCTTGTCTTGATCCAATCAATCCATTCTCTGCATATGACAAGAGAAAATTGATCCGATTTGCTGCGTTTTATCCCACTGACTTTCCTCCATAAGTGTTAATGATACTCGAGCATCAACTTAATAATTATATTGCGAATTTGCGATCCGATGACCAATTTGTAGGAGTAATGGGCATTGGTGGGCTTGCTAGAAAGTTCTTTCAATTGAAGAAGGATCATGTATATCTGTTGGTATATTTGCTTGTAAAATTGGCACTACTCTTACCCGTTGCAACTGCAACTGTAGAAAGGGTAGTTTTTGCAATGAAAATCATCAAAACTTCATTACGCAGTCAAATGGGAGATGACATGATGAATGATTGTTTGGTGGCATATATTAAAAGGGAAATAGTAGTTGCCATTGACAATGAAGATATCATTTGACTCTTTCAGAATATGAAGACACGAAAAGTTTTGTTATAAACAAGCTTATGTAATTTGATGTTTGATGTCTAGTGTTTGTAATGAAAGACAATTTAACTATTTATACATGATATTCTCGATAATACGCAGGTTCTATAAATTGTGATTTTTTTAATATTATTTAATTTAATGAAATGCTATTTTATTACGTTATTTTATTTTTCGTCCACCCTTCGCAAAAATCGTGGGTTCACCACTGTTGTCCGGGCGAGCTATCTAGTTTTAGTGACCTTATGCGAACAATTAATTGGAGCCGCTTTACATAGAAAAAAAATCAAATTACAGAAAATGTGTTCTTCTCGCATTTTTTTTATGCGAAACTATCAATTAAATCATCAAATTTAATTTTTGTTAACAAATCTTCTTCAATTGATAACATAGTTAATCCATTTAAATTTTCTTGTGGTATGGTAGAATGAAGGTAGGATTTTATGAATTTTATCTTTGAAAAACTTCTTTTGATCCAGGCAACCATAATGGGTATTGTCAAAACTATTCTATAAGCAATCCAAGCATTTGGAAAAATAAAATCCGTTCTTTTAATATATTATTACACATCAATTGATTTTTTAATTTTTTTAGGTAAAGACGTCTTTAAAATTTTCAATTCACAAAATAATTGATTTCCATCAATATCACAACTATTGTCATGTGTTAAATATTTTTCAAGCTTAATACAATAACTATTTAAAATATCATCATCTAAAGTTTCCAACTACTTCAAATCAAACAAAAAATCAAAAGTATCCTCATATTTTTTTAAATTGTTCAAATCTAGATCTAATAAGCACTTGATCTATTATATGTAGGAAGCAATTAACTATAAATGATTCTTCCAATGATTGTTAGATCCCATCACTATAAGTAATTATATGATTCTTCTGATGATCTATTATATGTGTAAGAACACAAATTTCCAATTGAGTCCTTTGTAGTTTTGGCTCAATTCCGGACAAAAACGTTTGAGTTATAGGATAGAGTTATTGACCATCCTTCAAGCCTATGACATGCTAAAGTTGAAGACGTAGCGGCCAAGTTTAAAGATTTATCAAAATATCGAGTTTAAAGTGTCTCATTTCTACGTCATCAACATGGTTCCATTGCTCCTAAGGTATGAATGCATTTTAATATATATATATATATAGGAGCTTGGAACATTTTATATTGGGTGTAGTTTATTTAAAATTGTTGTTTATTTTCAGAAAGATTTAATTAAAACTTTAAGTATATAAAGTTTCTGGGCTAAAACTCATTTTTTTCAACTTTCTGGAAGTTCGTTGGAATTGTCATTCGAACGAGTTTGTCGTTCAAACAATAATATCGTTCGAACGAGTTTGCCAACGAGTTCCCATATAGGCCACTGGAATGTCGTTCGAAGTTTCGTTCGAATGAAAAATGATGTTCTAACGATATTTCCAACGAGATTTCTAACGAGTTCTCTCTATAACTTCGTTAGAAGGCTCGTTCGAACGAGACTTCATTCGAACGAAAATCTCGTTCGAATGAGTTTTGGCGGGAACAGTTTAATTGGCAGTTTTGAGCAGTTTTTCCATGTTTCCCACTAATTTACCCCACTATCTTTTGACAAAACTTAATATGTGCGGAACCAACTTTTTCCACTTAACTTTTCATTCTATTCTAACTCCTAGAGAGAGTTTGAGAGCATAATTCCAAAAGGAAAAAGTTCATGTTTTGAGTGTCTAATTTTTCAAGGAAAAATCATTTAACACTCTAATTTACGCCCATATTGTTTATTCCAAGTTCCAATATATATATCATTGCTTGGAGTGTTTGGCACCGGGTATTACTCTACCGTTTGAAGAGTTCGTTTGGGTTTGCTTCTAAATCCCACAAAGAAGAAAAAGTTTGTGTTGATTTACCCACTTGGAGAAAGGCTCGCTCCTTGTTCGGATGACGGTGACCATATAACGTCCGATCGGTGGATTCCGAGACTGCGGTGGAGCTCCGTGGTTATTCGCTAGGCGAAGGTGTATACAAGAAGAAGCGTCGGGGCTTGAGAGGGATCGAGACGAGTGTTGTAAGTCTTACTGTCTTGTATTTGTAATATAATACTTAGTGGATTTGAGGCTAGGGTTGTCCGAGATTTTTTCCCGTTGTGGATTTTTCCTCGTACATCGTGGCGTAGTGATTCATTATTTAATTTTATCTTGCTATATCACCTAGAACGCATGCTTAGGTAAAAAGATAAAATTTGGTTTAATCACTACTTGTTTAATTTGGTGCTAAATTAAATATTGGGTAATGTGTAGTTAATTCAAGTCATTAATTTAATTTGTTAAAATTGAGAAATATGACTTAGACAAATTTCTAGGACTTGGGTTAATTAATTGTGTTTAAGTGAAATCAACATAAGTGCGTGTTCCATCATATTTCACTTGATTTAATTTTAATTTGATAAGAAATTAAAATTTGTTGGTTTATTGAACCATCATCTCGCTTTCGCACCTCATAAAAGGAAATTATTACTTTTTGAAGTATAAGAAGAATTTTAAAATTGGGGGCCTTCGCCGTTTCAAATTGGTATCAGAGCGTTGACTCAGAAAAGCTCACCTTTTTAAATTGGTATCAGAACGGGATCGCTAAATTATTTCGTTTAAGATCCTTTAAATATTTTTGTTAAAATGGAATTTTTCCCGTTTTCAAAATTTCCTATTTTCGATGGTTCTATCGACGAGAGGGTTTGGTTATCTGTCATTAATGGGTGGTCTCCACCAACTCATTTAGTAGATAATGAACGTGTTCCCAAACCGGGCGATAGATGGAGTGAGAATGAGTTTAAACTTTCAAATTTTAATTCCCGAGGTTTAGACGCCTTATTTAGCGCTGTCACACCGGATGAATTCCGATGCATTATGACGTGTGAAACCGCTAAAGAAGCGTGGGATATTTTACAACTCACTCATGAAGGTACAAGTGTCGTAAAAGCTTCGAAACTATAAAACCTCACCACTCAAATTGAAACCATCAAAATGAACGAAAAAGAAACTTTTGATGAATTTTATGCTAGACTTTTCGATATTGTTAATTCGTCTTTTAACTTGGAAGAGAAAATACGCGACAACCGAGTAGTAAAGAAAATTTTAAGGTCCCTACCCGATAGATTTATTCCAAAAGTGACCGTTTTAAATTCTTTACCTACTTTAGCCTCTACGAAATTAGAAAAGCTTGTAGGTGATTTACAAACCTATAAACTGGACATGTTTCCCTCTAAAATTGAAAAGAAAATAGAAAAGGGTGTTGCTTTAAAAGCCCGAAAGAGGAAAAACAAGTAATAGAGAGTGAAAGTGATAGTAACTCGGAAAATATGGCTATGTTTGCTAGAAAGTTTAGAAAATTTTTTAAAATTAACAAAGATAAATTTAAAAATGACTTTAAGAAATTTGAAACTTCTAAGCATGACAAAGCCGAGAGGATCCCTAAAACTATTAATGAAAACTTAAATAGGGACGGGTCAAATAGGTGCTTTGGATGTGAAGGGTAAGGCTATAGGGAAAAAGAGTGTCCCACTCAACTAAGGAGAGAGGGTAAGCAACCAATTTCTTTTAATGCAACCCTTAGTTATAGTGATTATGAAGAGGGACCCGATTCCCCCACTAAGCCCAACTTTGTGGCTTTTATGGCTAGTCATGTGAGTGATAGTGAGAACTCGTCTATTGATAAAACTTTAAAACATGACACTTCCAAGGTCATAGTTTATGATTCCCTTATTTTTTATGGTAGTGAGAGTGAACAAGAAAGAGAGAGTGAAAATGAAAAAGAGGTTGACGTGAGTTAACTTCAAAATGCTTTTCAAGAACTTTATAAAGAATCAATTAAATTAAAAAGAGCTAATTTGAAGTTAGAAGCGAGTTTAAGAGAGCGTGTCAAGGTCGTTGATGATAGTGCGTTAGTGGAAGACCTTAGGACACGAAAGAGAACTCTTCGAGAGAAACTTGAATATGTAGAAGGCGAGAGAGATAGCCTTAGAGGTTTAATGGAATTCTTGAAAAAGGAGCTTCTTAAGTTTGAAGATAGAAATGTTTTATTAGAGTCTAATATTTTAGAATTAAAAAATAAATTAAAAGACTCTAGAAAAGTCAAATTTGATTTGGGGTGTAGGTCCGAAAAACTAGATAAAATCTTAGGCACGGTCCAAATAAAAAATGACACTTGTGGTTTAGGCTTCGATACTTGTAATGAATCAACTCATAAAGACAAAACCAATGTTTTAGGAGAATCGCCTAGGAAAGATTTTAATGATCATTCCGTAGGTAAGTCTTTTCGCCGCGTTTTTAAGTGCTCACATTGTGGTCGAAAAGGTCATCTTAGGAAATTTTGTTTTGATCTTAAACGAGTTCGTAAAAAATACAAATATAAGGCAACCGAGGTAGCCAAGATTCCTACACCCCTAGATCGATATTCTTCATTAGTTTGGGTTAGGAGATCCGACTTGGTAGCTTTACAAGATAGGGTTTTTGATTCTCATTTACTATCACATGCTTCCTCACTTGCTAAATCTAAAGGTTAAATGTGTTAGTTTTCTTTGCATACTCTAGCTGTTTGAGCTTCATATTATATATCATTGTTAGGTGTATGCATGTTTAATCATTTTCTAGTCTATGCTCCATGCTTAATCACATGCTAGAATAATGATTTTGTTTATCTTTTGTATTATATTTCTTTCATTTTTGTTTGCATTAAATGAAAAATTCAAAAATATTTTTGTGTTTATCATTTGGATTTTTATCTCTTGGAAATTTAAGCTTAATGAAAAATTCAAATGATTCTTTGTTTGTCTTTTGAGTATATATTTTTAGTTTTGGTTAAAAAATTTAAAAAACTCAAAAATATTTATTTTGTGTGTATTTTGGTTTTACACACATTTTGTGGCATATACTTGTGTTTGAATCCCATTTTTTCGCTCCCATATGGCTAGAAATTTTGGTTTAGATTGTCAATCCTTATTATGTTCTTTACCATGCTTACATGGAGTAGTTGGGTTTTGTGTTGCTATAATGGATTCTATTTTTTATATGCCTCTTGTCACACATGCACGAGCACTTTTGAAATTTTAACTTCATATGTATATTTGAGCTTTGTGAGGTGTTCTCCTACCAATCTTGTCATCTACATATTTGTGACCTAGGAGGGCTGGTGCATGTCAAAATCTATTGCACGTGAGATTTATGAGAAATAAAAATAATATGTATAAATGTGCACGGGGAAGGGCTCCGAAAGGATTTATTATCCTTTGCGAATAGTAAGCCACCGTTTGTTTGGACCTAAAAGAAATACGTGGTCCAAGGCCTAAAAGAAAATATGTCATTAAAAGAAAAAATAATTGCCAAAGCCTATGTTTTATTGATATATTCATTCAAAATTAATATATGCTTATTGAGGGAGATTGGATGGTATATCAACGGTTTGCACAATGTCCATTTTATCCTAGTTGCGTTTTCAATGTCATGACTCTATTGGTATGTAGAATCATCAATATGCTAGGCTTATATGCATTGTGTATGTTTGTTCATTAAGTTCAATTTATATTGTCACATGAGGATATATTCAAATGTGATGAAGTTTGCAATCAATTGAGAACTCCGTGAACATGTTTTAAGTGATTGGGTCTAAATTTAATTGTTACTAGTTCACACCCCAACACTTTCGTTTCCATATGACACATTTTTGCCATACGAGTGTGAAAAGCTTATCTTATTTTGTGTCATTTGTGTTTATATATATATAAATATATATATATATATATATATATATATATATATGTGTGTGTG
The DNA here is from genome assembly GCA_949130495.1 of Sambucus nigra. Classification (NCBI taxonomy): domain Eukaryota; kingdom Viridiplantae; phylum Streptophyta; class Magnoliopsida; order Dipsacales; family Adoxaceae; genus Sambucus; species Sambucus nigra. Next base: position 80,476,057 of record OX422207.1, on the reverse strand, counting down.
TGTGTGTGTGTGTGTGTGCATCTTTGGTATATCTAGAGTATGTATATATATGATATTTTTTGTTTAGTCTTTGCCTTGCTTTCTAGTCCATATATTCTTTAATTCATAATTGGTATCCATCTTGCTGCATTCTTTGTTGATATAACATGCTTAATACTTATGTATCATATTGGTATATGTTTCTTACATCTTAGTTGGTATCCATTATTATTTGTTGGATTAGTTATGATTCTGTTGCCCATGTGCTTTAATGTTCTCACCACTTTATGCGCAATTGCATGTTTTTAGCTTGTTATCCCATCCTATCTATCCCTTGCTTAGTTTAGAGGGTGTATTTGCTTTAATTGGGGAAGATAAGTTAATGTTTTGATTCTTTAGCCTTTGTCTATTCCTGAACAAAAAGAGGGAGAATGATAGGGGAGAAATGGTATCTAATCCAATTGTCACCGTATCTTAGTTTGGAAGATTTTACTTAGGGGGAGAGCGATATCTTCTTAAGATGATCATAGTTGATAAAGGGGAGAATTAATTAAGGGGGAGTCTTTATTCATATTGCATTTAATAATTTATATTCCCTATACGTTTAATGTGTTTGCTTAAGTGTGCAGGAATTCTTCTATACATTGGCAACTTTCACCGGCAAAGATTTTGATCCTTGGGTCTTGTGTCAAGTATTGGGTGGGATTGTTTTTTAGTCTAGTGATCTTGACGGCCCTTTAGGATTTTTGTTGATTTTTGTCCCGGAATAGCCAAAGAAGGAGATTTATAAGGACACAAATTTCCAATTAAGTCCTTTGTAGTTTTGGCTCAATTTCGGACAAAAACGTTTGAGTCATAGGATATAGTTATACAGTTATTGACCATCCTTCAAGCCTATGACATGCTAAAGTTGAAGATGTAGCGGCCAAGTTTAAAGCTTTATCAAAATATCGAGTTTAAAGTGCCTCGTTTCTACGTCATCAACATGGTTCCATTGCTCCTAAGGTATGAATGCATTTTAATATATATATATATATATATATAGGAGCTTGGAACATTTTATATTGGGTGTAGTTTATTTAAAACTGTTGTTTATTTTCAAAAAGATTTAATTAAAACTTTAAGTATATAAAGTTTCTGGGCTAAAACTCATTTTTTCAACTTTCTAGAAGTTCGTTGGAATTTTCGTTCGAACGAGTTTGTCGTTCAAACAATAATGTCGTTCGAACGAGTTTGCCAATGAGTTCCCATATAGGCTACTGGAATGTCGTTCGAAGTTTCGTTCGAATGAAAAATTATGTTCTAACGAGATTTCCGACGAGATTTCTAACGAGTTCTCTCTAGAACTTCGTTAGAAGGCTCGTTCGAACTAGAGTGATTAAATAGGGCTTCCCTTATCTATTCCTTTTAGTACAAGATGTATTACCCAATTCCATATCCAAGGTAGTGGAAGACAACAAAATATATGGTTTGATTATTTAGAAGATGTAACACCTTGTCACATATTTTCTTTGGTGACGAGACAACTATACTTATGAAATCTACCCTCAACAAGTGTCACAACCTACAAGTCAGGTGTCATGTTCAACTTAAATACTGGCCACATCCTTCAAAATCTTATATGTTTCTTTCACGTCTCCCCTCCCCTTAAATCCACTAAATATCTCAGGGCCTGTTTGGTTGCACAAATTATTTGATTATGTAAATTGGTTTGTTGTGAAATAATGAATTATAAATGGGTGTATTTGAAATGAGTTTAAATCCAATTTTGTGTAGTGTTTGATAATCTGAAATTTATATTAAGGTTCTATGAGTAAAAAAGATAAAAACAAATTAAGAGAAAGATGGGGAGGGGGAGCGGGAGGGTGGAAGGGAGGGAAGGGAGGGAAAGAGAGAGATGATCATGCATTTTATGTAACTCCTATTTCAAATGAATGCATTTCACAGTTTTGTGCAATAATCCAATTTTAAATTTTACACTAGAGCTAAAAAGGGAAAATTAATGAATCGTTTCATTAATGAAACCAAACACAATTAGTGGATCGATGTGTAAATAGACCAATTTAAAAATTGGTTAATTTATAATTTTGGGACAACTAAATAGGGCCTTAGTGTATTAAACTTTTAGAATTAATTGAAAGGTGAAAGTATGAATTTCAACATTGATAAGGTTTCTAACCAATTGAAAGGATGGGAAAAGTCTTCGCTCTAGTTTGTCAGTCGTAAAATTATGGAAAATGCAATATTGCGAGTTATTATGGATTACAATGTGTATTGTTTCTTTATTTATAAATTTCTCTACAACAAATTGTTAGCCTTAGTTAACAATATATGGTACGGAGAGGATATAATGAATCGAAAAACTTATTGGAAGGGGAGTAATGTTTAACAAAGTCAAAACTCACGAGAGGTCTTCGATTAAAAGATTTCAAAGTTTTCAACACAACCATGTTGACAAAAATTAGCTAGATACTTATCCAAAATCCTTAAACTTATCAGATAAATATTTTGAAGCCAATTTATTTCCTCGTTGTACCTTTGGGGATGTTTTTATAGGGACGTGACTTAGTATTTGTAAGGAAATTGTTTTACATTCCTTATGCTTTGGTTTTGGCTTTATCCTAGATTAAATGCCAATGTGAATTTTTTAGTGTCTTTTGAGTTGTAAATTTTATATAATTGAAGAAAAAGACAAAACACTGCGACAAAGAGCTACCAGACTGGACATATTTAGAAATTCAGGATATCGGAGGTTTGGTGACTGTTTGAGGCTTTTGTAATTTCCTTAAGGTTATTCTTAAGTAATAAATTGACAAGATATAACCTTTTTCAAAATGTAAGGCAAAGAATTTGTATTTTAATTTGTTTTAACACGAGGATTTTTTTATTCTCTCGTTCGGGCGAGAGCTCCTCGTGTGAAAGACACTTTGCACAAGATCCTTGTTTTGCAAACAGAACTCCTCATACGACATCAGTATCCCAAAAGAATCCTTCGTGCGAAAGACCTTATTCGAATAAGGTGGTTTTAACGATGATTGTTTTTTATAAACGAGTTTATTGTAAAATATAAATAAGTAAATGCATATTTCAAATAAGATAGTTTTTACAAAACCTTAATGGGTTTTGAGAGAGTTTTCTTGTGAGGGTGAAATCCTGTTAATTTCATGCTTACAAATGAAGCTTTCAATTTACATTCCCCTCCGGTATTCTTCATTGGTAAAAGATTTCAATACAAGCAACCACATGGATGAGTATCACGCATCATATGTGTGGGATGATCATTGACTATCATACAGATTAGTGGATAACAAGGTATGAGGAATGTGCAACTTGAGTTCAGGTGTGGAGCAGCTTATCGCTAGTACGATCAGATGCATCAAAAATCATAACGCAATGGAGTAACTTCGTGGCGGTTATCGTTGTAATGTATCCAGTACACATTTATTCATAGTACTAGTGGACTTGTTGGGTTAGAGTTATAATATTTTTTCCATGAGGGGTTCCATTTTAAATCCTTGTGTATTGTGTGTGATTACTTTAGCTTCTGAATTCATTTCTGAGTCACCTGCATGCAATTAATTTTATCAAGCAAAATTAAAACCCGATTCAATTAAATATGGATTTGGATTTTAGAGGATGTAGTAATTAATTAATTAATTTGACTTGATCCTTTAGGCACGTACTTTTTGAAACTGGTATTAGAGTGGTTCATTGAGGCGAATCTTGGGGGTATGTTTGTTAAGGAAATTAGGAATGTTGATGATTAAGATTTCAAATAAAAAATGATAATCTTACGATTCATTAAGATTTCAGCACTAGTGATCGTGTGGGTGATTAACATGCAGCATACGTGTGGGTTAATTATATCCAATCAGATAGATTAGTGGATACCGAGGTTTAAGGATTGTGCAAGTTGAGTCCAGCCGTGGAAAATTTGATAACTAGTTGGTTATAGTTGACAATTATCATTATCATATATCTAAGATGTGTACATCTGTTTCTAAATCCAGTAAACATTTATTTATAGTACTAATGGACTTTTTGGGTCAGGGTTCCACTTTAAATTTGTGTGCATTGTGTGTTATTATTTTAGCTTTCGCATTTATTTATGAATCACACACATCAAAATTGACTTAATAAATTAATGTTATCCGATAAAATTATAACTTTGCTTCGATGAAAATGTAATGCCCAAACCTGGATTTGGGCTACCGTTGGGTTAACCCGCACCCGAGTCAAGGTGTTAGGGGGGGTTTAATTTTTTTATTTACAAAAATCATTTAATTTGCACTATTTTATAAGGAACATAATGAAATTAAATAGGTTTTAATTTAAGAAATAGGTTGTCGCTTTAAGTAATTAAGTTAATCAACAAGTTTTATTTAGAAAAATTCTGTTAAATCTAATAATGCTAATCATCATCATCATCATCATCCTTGCCTTAATGATCATCATCATCATTGTTGATGTCAAAAAATGGACTAGGTCCAATTTTATAATCACATATAAAATATTGAATTGCAATGAAATACTTAAAAGGGTGACACAAGGTTTTAAAGTTGTTCGGCTATGTATGGTATTGATTTCAGAGATTATAGAAAGGTAGGTATTCTTATAAATAAGAATATTCTAGGATATGTTCTATCTTGCCCTTGATGAAAGGGATACAACGTATTTATAGTGACCCGGATATCAAGGGTTGGAATGTCCAGGGATGGAATGCCTTTATACATTTAAGCATTTACACCAATACATAATGAATGTGATGATTGGTTATATGAACCACATGTGGTAAAACTCTTGATATGTTGACACTTCATTAGTCTTGATGGTCTACATTATTTATGTTGGTCGACATGCCTGCCGAGCTACTATCTTCTCATTAGAATTTTGTCCACGTGAGAGGAAAAGTATTCACTTCTGATTGGTCCACGTAGGTGGATAATTTTTGGTATTAACAGAAGTCCACAATGCTCTATGCTTGATGCTTGCATGAAAGTATGGATCATTCTATCCTGGAAGTGTTTCAGAGTATTTTCATGGTGCCTGGTCGATAGCCGACCTCTCACACTTGTAAAATTTTGTTGATACTGTTTGAAGATGGAAATTTTGTAAATAATTTAAATTTTGGAGGACCGCCAAAGAGTAAATGGGTATTTTATATCCTCTGTATTGCAAAGCCATCGGAATGTTAATCGTTGGTACGTTTAATCATTATTTTCACTATTTTCGAAATAAGCTATAAAAGACGGGAGGCCTTTTCAGATTTTGCCTTACCTCAAATCTTCGAACTGTAGCAGCTATTTCAGAGCTTTTACGCGATCATTTGTCGTTGTTCGTCCTTTCCTTCCATAGTTCTTGCTGAGTCCTTAATCTTCTGTAAAAATTATTATTTTTCTCTCTGTTTTTCTTCATTTCCTTTCTTTTGAGCCATGGTTCACATAGTTGATGATGATTCTCTAAAGGAATTTAGGGAAGAAAATAAAATCCCATATTGGGTTGATTTATAAATGCTCCATGATCCTATAGATGTATATTCTTTGGCTGGGGGTCATTGGATCCCACCTTATTTATAGCTGAGTGTGGTTTCACATTTCCACCAAACCCTTTTCTTCTTCATTTCTGCCAATATTTTGACATCGTTCGAGTAGCCCCCAACACCTGGAGGGTTGTCAATGGTGTGAATAGATTAAATGAAATCTATGGGACCCATATTGGGATTCCAGAAATCGACTTTAGTGTTGAATTTGCCTCATTCCAGTAAAGGTTATTGGGATCATTCTTTAATAGTTAAGAATTGACAACATGCTCCCCTTGGGAATGGAGTGGCCTACCATGGTCCCATATTCCCTCGATTAGGGAATGGGATAAGTGTAATACCTCATAATTTTAATGAATTTTATTGACTTTTAATATGAGATTAATTAAAAGTTAATGGGTTAAATAAATGGGGATTAATTAGAATTAATTATGAAAAACTAATTGGGATTAATTCGAATTAAATATCACTAGAGATTAAAGCAATATATGATTTTGAATATTACCTACTGATATAAAAGTAATACGTGAAAATAATAATTATTGTCGGGAGTTACCTTTATGGCAATAATGGAAATTAAGTCGGGACGCGCTTATGAGTCGTGACTAAAGTTGGGACATAAAATGAGATTTATTTTTACATCATTCGGATGATAATTTCAAGTGTGCCGTTGAGTCCGGAAGGGTTGAAATAGGCAGAAAAGTCTACCCGGGGATTTTTTTTTTGGGTCTCGGATCATTTGGAAGATGAAATGACACCCCGAAAGGGCATTTTAATCATTTTACTTGGGAGATGAATAGTACCTACGTTTTTTATCCTTTAGTTAACCTTGGAGACTTATTATATATGTGAGTTTAGATGTACGAATGATTAATTTCATCAAAACACAAAGGGAGGTCTTTTGAGAGAGAGTGAAAAGCCTTTGAGAGAAAGTGAAAGGTTATCTTGAGGAAATGAATAGTTTCTTGGAAAGGAAGAGTCACCTAGGGAAAACTAAGGGGATAACCACCATCTCTACACCTTGCACAACCACCATATTGTCTCCGAAAAAAGGAAGAGGAGGTTCCAAACACTTGTTTTCTCCAAAGATTCAGACCTACACATAAGGCAAGTGTAATTCTTGCTCTATTTTGGTGCTTGTACTATCCGTGTTAGAATAGGATTTATTTTTGGATTGATGAACTTATGAATTTTGGATTAAAATGATTGATAAATCAAGTTTAATGGATAGGAAAATTCATGTAGTTGGAGATTTATACATGTATAGACTATGGACATGAAAATGAATAACATGTAGAGACTATGAACATCAAAATGGATAAGTTTTTCATATAGAGGATTTATTTGTTTATTGATGATATGAAAATGATGTTAGATATTACGTGTAGATGAATTCTACTCATGTTGAATATGGAAATTTTATGATTTAGTTATGAAATGATAATTCTAAATTATGGGTTCTTAAGAAGTATAAAAATGGAGGATTTAGAGAAATTGGAATTTGAAAGATTTAATAGGTTTGATGATAATACCCTTATGAACATATGAATATGATGTTATTCTTATGTAAAAATCACCCTTGAACATGTTAGAACACTGTTAGCAAATTTTGGGTTGGGTATAATATAATCCAGAAGGGTTTAGGAGTAAGAACTTGAAGAAAAACGCAAAGAACTATGGTTGAAGACGAACTGGAATGACGTTGATCTCGTTCGAACGAGACATGCTGTCGTTCGTTCGAACAAGATGCTATCTCATTTGAATGAGATTTCTGGCTTTCTGATGAGATTTTAGAATTTCTGTTTTAGCCCAGAACAGTTTGGAGAATTGTATTTTTAGCCCACAGTATGTTCTGAATAATTTTGGTACATTAACAAGGAGTGAGGGACTTGGGTTAATGTTGGAAAATTATACGAAAATTGAGGAATAAAATTATGTGAGAGATATCTACATAATAATAATACGATTAAGAGATGAATAATAGTCATGGTCAAGTACGGGTTAATATTGGTGATATATATATATATATATATATATATATATATATATACGGGTACTTGGGATTATGTGAGCGATAATTACATAATAAATATACGATGATAATGGTGAATAACAAGTACGAGTGGTATTCAGGAAATATGACGGGTACTTGGGGTGGGATGAAATCCTAATATAATATTGGTCGAGTGTGTATCGAATTTTAATAGGTTGATATGTATACCTATTGATTGTTTAATTTATGTGTATGATATACCTAGCCTACTTGCTATCGACGTGAGGTTTACGCGTAAAGGGGAATCATATCCTGATGAGCCTTAAGGGGGATCTTTGACTTGTTGCCTCAGAATATAGGACTTATTTTGGATTACCATTAGTGAGAATAATGGTATTGAACGATTTTTTGGGTGCGTAGGTATGTGCATATCCCAAAGGCTTAGGACTATGTTCGCCTCCACTGTTTGTGATTTGTTTATTATGGTTCGTGGAACATACCGAACCTATGGTCCTTTATATAGTGACGAGATGTACTCGGACATGATAGCAGAGTACGCATGCACCGCAGCTAAGCCTCGGGGTGCAGTTTAGTATATATATAATAGAGTGAATGTGTATATATACTTGTGATAGTGTTTACTGTGTGAATTAAGTAGATATGAAAGATAATGAAATCTGAAATGAATTAAATGGATGAATACTCAATTATATTAAATTGAAAAAGGGCTTATCCATGTTATAAAGAAATTGGGTATATATGTATTACATGTATTGCGAGATAAATACGTGAGATAGATTTGAGTTATGGTTAGTTGGCCCAAATATGAACTAGTTAGCATGAGAATAGTAACTAGTATGGTTTTAAGGTACTTTAGGCATGCACTGCAAATGAGAGGTGAGGATCTTAAGAGAGAGTCAGATAAATCTAGCATGTATAAAATAATTGATGAATATAGCATTTATTCACTTGCTATTTTCTAAACTATTTTTACAATTGGGCTCTGACTCGTTTTCCTGCATATTCTCTTTTCTCTTGTATCTCCTATATCAGGTGTCGAGTCGCAGGGACGCCAACCATAGAGGATTGAGATTGTTGACGAGCTATGGATGCTATGGAGTTTTGGACTTTGTTTAGATGCTTTCGTATTCATTGATTCATATTCTGTAGTTGATCTTTCATTTAGGTCATGTCGCCGAAGAGGATTCCAGTTATTTCTTCTCTATCTCGGACAGATTAAATTCTTGTGTCGATTTTATTACATTTTATTTTTGACTGGATTATTGTATTGAGATATTTAAACTGGAGAGTTTTAATGCAGTTGCATTTAATTCAGTTTTGATATTACTCAGTAGTTATTCATTGTGTGAATGGATTGTGTTAAATGGTTTACGTTTTAAAAAGTGGAAATTTTATTTATATTAAAATTTGAATAGTTTAACACCTGCTTATTTAGAAATTAGGTGAAAAAAAATGTTTTTGATAGTGATGCTAAGAATGAACCAACTGTAAATTATGTTTTAATTGGGTATAGGACTGGTCACCCAATATTTAATTGAGCTGGGTGTTACAGGTGATATCAGAGCATCAAGTTCTAGAGTCTTTTAGGAACTGAACGGTTTATTATGCTTTCAGCTTAGCGTTCTTTGATATAGAGCCATGTCATTAGGACTGTTATGTCCTTATTTGCGTATATACGATCTTCAGCTATTATTTGAAATTTAAATTGAATACTGGTAAATGTTCTCTCATTCTAGATACCTCCTCGACTTGCACCTCAACCTACCCCAGCTCAGGGTACAATGAATGTTGTAGAAGTTGTTGTCGTTGTTGCTTAGGTAGTCAAGCAGCTTTAGCTGTTGTTCAATAGGATCCAGCACAGGCACCAGTTGTACCACCCGCACCAGGGCAGGTGTTTCCTACTGCTTGGGAATGTGTTAGGTATGCTTTTCATAAGGCGCATCCACACGAGTTTCAGGGAGATTCTGATGTCGTGACTGCTAGTCAATGGAAGAAGGACATCAAGAGGCACTTTCGAATGTTTGAATGCACGGAGGTTCAACGTCAGATACTAGCTACATTTAAGCTAGTCGGGGCAGCTCTACAGTGTTGGGAATCTATTACCCCCGCCTAAGAGAGAGACACTATGACTATCCAAGACTTCTGGGTGCAGTTTGATCGTAAAATTTTCCCTCTGCCGTTCAAACTGAGATGAGGTAGAAATTACTCGACTTAACCCTCCCAGGAAGGAAGGACAGTGACATAATATGAGGAGGAATTTACTAGGCTGACTAATTTGGTACCAAGAGAGGTGCCCACTAAAGAAAAGATAATTCAGATGTTCATATATGGCATGAATTAGAAGATTCGCCAGCACGGTAATCTTTCATTGCATACTTACGTAGATGTTCTTAATGTTGCGATGCTTTACTGTCAGGATAATCGCTTACATACTAAGGGTGGCAAGCGAGGGATTGAGTCGAGCCAGCAGGACAAAACTGGAGGGGGCAGTTCTAACGGGACACAGCTAGGTCAGAGTTAGCAGTGAGCAGGGTTCCCAACCGGGGGACTATGCTAAACGTCTACGATTTAGAGGATTTCGTTTTGGACAAGGGGGTAACGGGTCCATCAGGTTTAGCAGCAGGGCCAAGGGAGAGGTGGTAACGACCAGCAGGGCGGGGGACAGCAGGGACAAAATGGGGAAAAGTTTACCGACATATGTTTCGTGTATGGCAAGGCAGGGAGCTCGTCAGAAGCCATAGAGATCAATATTTCCACCAGCCGCTCTCCCATCACCAACTCAAGTGCTATCATTACCTGCCATTCCAGTAGCTCCGACACAGCAGGGACAGTACGAGCGTGTGTATAACATCCATCAGGCAGCGGTTCAGTAGCCACCACCCGCGATTGAGGGTATTGTTTCTATCTATGGGGCTATGGGGCGCATTATGTTTGACACGGCGGACTCACATTCATTTGTAGCCACTAGATTTGCACGGGCCACAGGGTTACTAGACTTGGCCAACAGCACCGTTACTTATGTAGACTCACCGATAGGTAGTGGGACGCCTATTTTCTTTATATGTCATAGTGTGAGTATAGATATTGGGAGTCTGATTTTACCAGCGGATTTACTTGTTTTGGGCATGTCAGAGTATGATGTGATTATCGACATTGATTAGCTTGTTGCATATAGGGCCATGGTTGACTGTTATAGCCGGTGTATTATTTTCGCTATTTCGGGACATGAGATGTTCCTTGTGGCGACTCCTCACTCTGAGGGAGGGTCTTCTACTCATTTGTATTATATAAAGGAGGAGACCTCTACGGGAGTAGTAATGTCCCTTGATTCGATATCGGTAGTTTGTGAGTTTACGAATGTATTCCAGGAGATACCGGGATGACCTCCTAGCAGGGAGATCGAGTTTGTGATTGATTTAGCGCCGAACACTCAGCCTATTACTCATTCACCTTATCGTATGGCTCCAGCAGAGATAAGGGAGCTCAAGGATCAAATATAACAACTTTTGGGTCAGGGGTCCATCCTCAGGAGTACGTCGCCTTGGGGTGCCCCGGTGTTGTTTGTAAAGAAGCGAGATGATTCTTTACGACTGTGCATGAATTATCGGGAGCTTAACAAAGTCGCGATAACGAATAAGTATCCATTGCCTAGAATTGATGACTTGTTTGATCAGCTCAGAGGAGAAACCTACTTCTTGAAGATAAACTTAAGGTTTGGGTATCATCAGTTACGTATCAGGGAGCAGGACATTTTAAATACTGCCTTCTTGACTAGATATGGATCGTATGAGTTTCGAGTTATGCCGTTTGGGCTAACTAATGCGTCGACAGTGTTCATGGACTTGATGAATAGGGTGTTCAGAGAGTTCTTAGACCAGTTTATCAATGTTTTCATTCCCAGACTGAGGAGGAGCATGTCGAGCATTTGCGACGGGTCCTGCAGACACTACGTGAGCATCAACTGTATGTGAAATATGACAAGTGTGGATTTTTGCTTCAGAAAGTTCAGTTTCTTGGGCATATTGTGTCTGAAATGGGAATATCGGTGGATCCTAGCAAGGTTTCAGCGGCGAGAGAGTGGGGATAACCCCCGACACCGATAGAGGTGCGCAGTTTTTTGGGATTAGCCAGTTATTACAAGCGTTTTATCCAGGGTTTCTCAAAGATTGCGGGTCCGATGATAAATCTAACCCATAAGGGCATACCATCTGTTTGGGACAATGTGTGTTAATTGGCATTTGACGATTTGAAAGACAAGTTGACTTCATTACCCGTACCAGCTCTGCCCAAGCCATGAGTGGAGTACTTGGTTTACACTGACGCATCATTACAGGGGCTTGGTGGAGTATTACAACAGGAATAGAAGGCAATATCTTATGCCTTTTGAAAGCTTAAACCTCATGAGAAGAATTACCCCACCCACGACTTGGAGCTTGCAGCAGTGGTGTTTGCTCTTCGGATATGGAGACACTTTTATTGGGGGAGAATTTTGCCTATTCACGGATCATAAGTCACTTCAGTATTTGTTCACTCAGTGGGAGTTGAACATGCATCAGCATAGGTGGCTTGAGTTCGTGAAGGATTATCAGTTTGAGATGCATTACCACCCAAGGAAGGCTAATGTGGTAGCAGACGCGTTGAGCTGAAGGCTGGTAGGTGAGTTGGTCGCGATGTAGAAGGCGAAATGGAAGGAACTGGGACATCAGGATGCAGTTGCCCGATTATTTATGTCAGTCATGACTGTTACACCTAATATTATGATAAGGACAATTCAGGCTTAGGCAACAGATCCGTTTTGTCAGGAGAAAATTTAATAACTTTTAGTCAGGGGAGCAGAGTCATATTCGGTGAGCTCTGATGGAGGCTTGCACTTCAACGGTAGATTGATTGGTCTAGAAGGTGTGGATTTGTGGCATGCGGTGATGATAGAGTCTCATGGATTCCAATTTGTATTACATCACGGTGGGGATAAGATGTACCAAGATATGCGACGATAATATTGGTGGAGTGGGATGAAAAGAGATATTGTTGAGTTTGTATCTAAGTACGCCACTTTCCAGTTAGTTAAGGTGGACCATCAGAAGCCTTATGGGTTTCTTTAACCATTAGAGATCCCGCTGTGGAAATGGGAGAGCATTTCCATCACAGGGTTACCTACTTCTCAGAGGTGTCACGATTCCATATGGGTGATTGTGGATAAGTTGACTAAGGTATCTCACTTTTTGCCATTTCGGACTGATTACTCTACGGGACAGTACGCCCAGATTTTTATAGCCGAGATAGTGAGGTTACATGGGGTACCGCTTAATATTGTGTCCTGTCGGGACCAAATTTTTATATCTGATTTTGGGAGAGTTTTCACTAGGCCATGGGTACCGAGGTGCGTTTGAGTACGACCTATCACCCGCTGGCAGATGGGAAGACATAACGTATAAATTATATGTTAGAAGATATGCAACTTATATGTATCCTGGACTTTGGGAGACGTTGGGACCAGTACCTTCCACTAGTGAAGTTTGCATATAATAACTCCCACTAGTTCACCATCGGTATGGCTCCATTTGAGGCATTATATAGTAGAACTTGTCGTTCTCCTGCGTGTTGGTCAGAGTAGGGGACAATAAGCTACTTGGGCCAGAGGTGATACAGGACACGTTTGCCAGAATTGAGATGATTTGAAGTTGTATTTGGGTAGCCTAAGATAGACAAAAAAGTTACGCTGATGCGAAATGGTTCTTTCGAGAATTCAGTGTGGGGGACCAGGTGTTATTGCGGGTATCTCCTATGAAGGGGATCATGAGATTTGAAAAGAAGGGGAAATTGGCGCCCAGATACATAAGACCATTTCCTATAATTGAGAGAGTTGGATCGGTTTCTTATATATTGGAGTTGCCGAAGCACTTGCATAGGATACATGATGTGTTCCATATTTCTTCGCTGAGCCGATATCTCCGAGATGAGTTGGCTCACACTCATGTTGCATTAGAGGAGATCGATTTGCAGCCAGATAGTTCTTACGAGGAGAGATCGGTAGCGATCTTAGTCCATAGTGAGAGACGGTTGAGATCGAAAGTAGTTCCATTGGTGCGTATCCAGTGGGAGCGACATAACATTGAGGAGTCTACTTGGGAGCTCGAGGATGAGATGCACGATAAATATCCGGAGTTATTTTTACCAGGTATACTTTTATTTTCCGAATTTCAGGAAGAAATTCCATTATAAGGGGGAAGTATGTAATACCCCGTAATTTTAATGAATTTTAATGACTTTTAATATGAGATTAATTAAAAGTTAATGGGCTAAATAAATGGGGATTAATTGGAATTAATTATGAAAAATTAATTGGGATTAATCCGGATTGAATATTACTAGAGATTAAAGTAATATATGATTTGAATATTACTTAGTGATATAAAAGTAATATGTGAAAATAATAATTATTATCGAGAGTTACGTTTATGGGAATAATGAAAATTAAGTCGGGTCGCGCTTATGAATCGTGTCGGGACTAAAGTTGGGACATAAAATGAGATTTAACTTTACGTCATTAGGATGGTGATTTCGAGTGCGCCGTTGAGTCCGAAAGGGTCGAAATAGGCAGAAAATTTTACCCGGGGATTTGTTTTGGGTCTAGGGTCATTTGGAAGATGAAAAGACACCCTGAAAGGGTATTTTAGTCATTTTTCTTGGGAGATGAATAATACCTACATTTTTTTGTCTTTTAGCTAACCGTGGAGACTTATTATATACGTGAGTTTAGATGTACGTATGATTCATTTCATCAAAACATAAAGTGAGGTCTTTTGAGCGAGAGTGAAAAACCTTAGAGAGAAAGGGAAAGGTTATCTTGAGGAGAGGAATAGTTGCTTGGAAAGGAAGAGTCACCTAGGGAAAACTAAGGGGACAACCACCATCTCTACACCTTGCACCACCACCGGATTGTCACCGAAAAAAGGAATAGGAGGTGTCAAACACTCGTCTTCTCCAAAGGTTCAGACCTACACATAAGGCAAGTGTAATTCTTGCTTTATTTTGGTGCTTATATTATCCATGTTAGAATATGATTTCTTTTTGGATTGATGAACTTATTAATTTGGGATTAAAATGATTGATAAATCAAGTTTAATGGATAGGTAAATTCATGTAGTTGGATATTTATACATGTAGAGACTATGAACATGAAAATGGATATACATGACTATGAACATGAAAGTGGATAGGTTTTTCAAGTAAGGGATTTATTTGTTTATTAATGAAATGAAAATGATGTTAGGTATTACATGTAGATGAATTCTACTCATGTTGAATATGGAAATTTGATGATTTAGTTATGAAATGATAATTCTAAATTCTGGGTTCTTAAGTGGTACACAAATGGAGGATTTAGAGAAATTGGAATTTCAAAGATTTGATGGGTTTGATGATAATACCCTTATGAGCATATGAATTTGATGTTATTATTATGTAAAAATAACCGTTGAACATGTTAGAACACTGTTAACAAATATGGGTTTGGATAGAATATAATCCATAAGGGTTTGGGAGTAAGAACTTGAAGAAAAATGCAGAAAACTGAGGTTAAAGACGAACTGGAATGACGCTGATCTGGTTCGAACGAGACATGTTGTCGTTCGAACGAGATGCCATCTCGTTTGAACGAGATTTCTAGCTTTCTGACGAGATTCCAAAAGTTATGTTTTAGCCCAGATCAGTTTGGAGAATTGTATTTTTAGCCCATAGTAGGTTCTGAATAATTTTGCTATATAAATAAGGAGTGAGGGACTTGGGTTAATGTTGGAAAATTATATAAAAATTGAGGAATAAAATTATGTGAAAGATATCTATATAATAATAATACGATTAAGTGATGAATAATCATCATGGTCAAGTACGGGTTAATATTAGTTATATATATACGGGTACTTGGGATTATGTGAGTGATAACTACATAATAAATATACGATGATAATCGTGAATAACAAGTACGGGTGGTATTCGAGAAATATGACGGGTACTTGGGCTAGGGTGAAATCCTAAAATAATATTGGTCGAGTGCATACCGAATTTTAATATGTTGATGTGCATACATATTGCTTGATTAATTTATATGTATGACATACCTAGCCTACTTGTTATCGACGGGAGGTTTACGCGTAAAGGGGAATCATAGCCTGATGAGCCTTAAGGGGGATCTTTGACTTGTTGCCTCAGAATATAGGACTTAGTTTGGATTACCATTAGTGAGAATAATGGTATTGAACGGTCTTTTGGGTGCGTAGGTATGTGCGTAGCCCAAAGGCTTAGGACTATGTTCGCCTCCACTGTTTGTGATTTGTTTATTATGGTTCGTGGGACATACCGAATCTATGGTCCTTTATATATTGACGAGATGTACTAGGACATGATATCAGAGTACGCATGCACCGCAGCTAAGCCTCGGGGTGAAGTTTAGTATATATATAATAGAGTGAATGTGTATATATACTTGTGATAGTGTTTACTGTGTGAATTAAGTAGACATAAAAGATAATGAAATCTGAAATGAATTAAGTAGCTGAATACTTAATTATATTAAATTGAAAAGGGGATTATCCATGTTCTAAAGAAATTGGATATATATGTATTACCTATATTGCGAGAGAAATACGTGGGATATATATGAGCTATGGTTAGTTGGCACTGATATGAACCAGTTAGCATGAGAATAGTAACTAGTATGATTTTAAGGTATTTTAGGTGTGCACTCTAGATGAGAGATGAGGATCTCAAGAGAGAGTTCGATAAATCTAACATGTATAAAATAATTTTTGAATATAATATTTTTTTCACTTGCTGTTTACTAAACTATTTTTACAATCTGGGCGCTGACACACTTTCCTGCATATTCTCTTGTATCTCCTATATCAGGTGTCTAGCCGGAAGGACGCGAACCACAGAGGATTAAGATTGTTGCCAAGCTATGGATACTATAGAGTTTTGTACTTTGTTTAAACGCTTTCTTATTCATTGAAACATACTCTGCAGTTGATCTTTCATTTAGGGTATGTTGTCCAAGGGGATTCTAGTTATTTTTTCTCTATCTTAGACATATTAAATTCTTATGTCGATTTTATTACATTTTATATTTGATGGCATTATTGTATTGAGATATTTAAACTCTATAGTTTTAATCCAGTTGCATTTCATTCAGTTTTGGTTTTACTCAATAGTTATTTATTGTGTGAATGGATTGTGTTAAATGGTTTATGATTTAAAAAGATGGAAATTTTATTTATATTAAAATTGGAATATTTTAACACCTGCTTATTTAAATATTAGGTGAAAAAAATATTTTTCAACAGTGATGCCAGGAAAGAACTGACTATAAATTCTGTTTTAATTGGGTATAGGACTGATAACCCAATATTTAATTGAGTGGGGTGTTACAATAAGTTGTTATTTTAGTTCTCACCTTTCTTTACTAATTTCTTTTTTGATGTATTCTAACTGCTATTGCTTATTGCTTTGTTGTAGAAGAACGTAAGAGAAAGTGTCCCAAACCGAGTAGAGTAAATTTAGAGGAACTCAAATTCTTGTAGGGTCTTAATAAAAGGATAGGAGAAGATTATCCATGATCAACTTCTGTATTATTAGAATATAAAAGTTCCATAACCTCTTTTGTAGATCGACCAACAACTGTTGTGCCTTCAATTATAATTAATTTGGAGAGGGGTCCATTGTCTACTTCCTCTGATACTGAGTCTGCTGGTGTTGGTGCTGAAGTTTCTACTAGTGGCACTTCTTCTTCTTTTGACTCTGATTTTCCCATTTCTATTAGCATGGGAAAAAGTAAAATCCCCAATCTTCTCGAGGAAGACTCCACTGCTGGTGTCAAGAAATCAATTGATACTAATGCCCAAAAGAAGAAGGTTGAGGCTGGCATAAAGTCCCTAGCCACCAAAGGTGATAAGGCTCCTTTTAAAAGACTACGGAGATGTCTTACTGATAAGAAGGTTGAAAAGGTTGTTTATGCCGATCAATTGGGATTGGCTGAAAAGGTCCCATCTGTTCCCGACTCGTTTGTATCCTTTAGTCCTAGCATGGCTAGAAAGTTGATCAAAGTTGGTACCCTACCAGACCATAGAGTTGTTGTTGCCTATATGTCCGGATCAAAACTATAAGAGAGGGATACTCAAAGTTTAGCCTT
This sequence comes from Sambucus nigra, assembly GCA_949130495.1. NCBI lineage: Eukaryota > Viridiplantae > Streptophyta > Magnoliopsida > Dipsacales > Adoxaceae > Sambucus > Sambucus nigra. The sequence continues at coordinate 80,458,339 of OX422207.1, read as the reverse complement.
GGTAAGTTTTCATATTTGAAGTTGGTCGAATATTTTTCATGTAATGACTTGGTTCTTTTCTTGTAGTTCCTAGTTAATTAAAACCAAATGTTGGAAAGGATGGTTATCTATATTCTTATTCGAGAGAAGTAGAGGAGACCTTTGAGGGTCTTAGGAAATCCTTGTACGAGTCCATGTAAGCTTTGGATAATAACCAAAAGATTTGGGGAAAAATATTGAGGCTAACAAAAAATCATGGCAAAAAGCTGATGAAACTCTGACTGTGGCTACTTTGGCCTTTGCTCAAGCTGAGCACAGGGAAAAGGTTGTTGAAGAGAAAGTAATCAAACTGTCTGCTAACCTTTCTTTTCAGAAGGGCAAAAGAAAGAAAACCAAATAAGTGTTCTTTAACAAGGGCTGGGATAAGGCCATATTTGCTACCTTTGCTTAAATAGCGTATGCCAAGAGGAAATTCTTCAAGGATGGTTATTCGAAAACTTTGAGGGAAGTGGGCACTGTTGAACATTCAGAGCTATTTCTGAGGCACAATCTAAGCTCCCCTCCCAACCTTGATGATGATACAGGTTCAGAGGAGTCCTCTATGGTAATTGAGTCAATTGTTCCTCCAATTGATCAAGATAAAGATCATGTTGACTCGGCTGCCCCTCTTGCTGATCAGGAGATAAACCCTGAGGTAGAGAAGGATAAGAAGAAAGTGTAGACTTGTTTGGCTTATAGTCTTTGTATTTTGCACCTTTTCTTTTATCTTCTTTGTCTTATTTTGATGTACCTTTTTGTAATGTTATCGTCTATCAATGAAATATCTTTTTTTAATTAACTTGCCACTTTTTTATACTTAGTTATTGCTCTGTCTCATTTTTATTATTGATCAATTATTGATTTATCTTTCTAGTTCATTACAAAGATGGAATAAATTTCTTCCACGAGTTTCGACCTGGTCAAACGCTGCAATAATCTATTTAAAGCTGGTCACTTGGACTTGAAAGATGAAGAATTAACACACTTGCTCGGCACAGACGCTTCTGATCAAGTAAGGGTTGTATACACTTATCTCAAATTCCTTCTTGGTCGGGTTGTGGCTAATAATTTTGCATACTTTGAGATGATTGAAGACTTACAGGCAGACCATAACGAAACCAAAGCTATACTGCATGCCGACTATGAAGCTAAATACGAAGCATTGAGCGAAGGTTGGGGTTTTAAAAAGAAACTGGAACAATATGCTTCTGTGTACAGGAAAAAAGAGTTCTTGCTGAATTGTGAACTGGATGAATCCAGAGAGATCGCCAAGCTCTTGGTGGAGGAGAATAATAAACTCCAAAATAAGTTGGAGACTTTGAAACAGTTTTCTATTAGTGGTGTCGATGAAGGTGACTCCTTTTTGGAGAATAAAAATGTCAGGTTGATGGAAGAACTTGAAATTGTGAAGAAGTCTAAACCTGTGCAATATTCCAGATAATAAAGAACAAGCCGACCAACTGTTGAGGAAATAGGAACAAGAAAACCTTGACTGACCAGGCTGCCCGTTGAAAGCAAAGAGTCAAGCTATTACCATCCAATCTACAAAGATGGAAGCTAAGGACAAAGCCATTGCCGACTAGTCCATACAGTTGAAGGTGAAGGATAGTGTTTTGAAGAAACTTCAACAACAAGTTGAAAGGTTAAACTTTCAATTTCACAACATGTCGGGATTGTCCTTCCCACGGATCAGGTAGTCCATATGCATGATCACCTTGCTCAGATCCATCGCGAAGGCTATAAATGGGGTTAGACTAATGTAATACCCTGTATTTTTATGGCTTTTAAATTTGGAGATTTATTAAATTTAATTTGAGATATTAATTTAATATTAATCCGAAAATTTACTTTAGATATTTACTACCGTGATGAGAGTTAGTAATTATTGGTAAATTATTAATATGTAGAATTAAATTTATTAAAATTGTCACGAGTGAATAAAATGACAATTATGGAAATTAAGTCGGGAGCGCCTGTATCGTGTCGGGACTAAATTAATATAATAAGTGAATGAATTATAAGTCACCCGTATAGTCGTTTCGAGTGCGCCAAAGTGTCCGGAAGGGTCAGATAGTAAAAAAAGTGTACCCGGGGGTTTAGTTTGAGTCTCGAGGAGTTTTTAGGCTTAATTGACATCTCGGGAGGGTATTATAGACATTTTGTATTTTTGGGTAATTAAACCCAAGAATTTTCCCGGATATATCAGCTATTAGAAGTTATCTTTTTGGGTTAGCAATCACAGAACATAAGAACGACCATTAAAGAAGAAGGTAGAAAGCTTTCCAAGAATTCCAATGCTAAGAACCCACTCGATCGCACCATCACCACCGCCAAAACGTAGATCGCAAGACGAGAAATGCAACCATATCCTCATCATCATCAAATCAGACATTAGAATCCTAAGCAAGTATCTATTTTCTTTTCTTTTAGTTAATGTTTCACCCATGTTAGAATAGGATTGTTAAACACATGTTTCATGGAAGAATGTAATGATTTAGAGGAATTAAATCACATGTTTTAGAGGAAATAGATATATTCTGGAAATCTCAATCATATGTAGAGGATTACCCACGAAATTGTATGGGTTTAGAAGCAAGAAATCTGGAAAATAATTAGAAGGATGGAAGTTTTATGAAAAATTAGGGTTCTTGATAATTATGATGTTTTATCCCATTAATTCAATACATTTGATGAATTTATACATGTTTCACGTAGGAAATCATGTATATGGGTATATCTGACCAATAGTAATGTTGTTTGGGAGTTTGGGGATCATTAATGGAGTTTTGGTTGAGGTTGGAGAAGAAAACCCGTAGTTAACAATGGCAGAATTCCGAATAACTGCTTGATCGATCGATCGATCGATCGACCCCTTCTGGAAAACTATATATTTTTCCCCTTTTTGTTTAATTCGTGTAAAATACGTAGGAACCCTTATATATCATTTAAATAGTATAATGGGTCATGAAGAGGACCAGTAGGGTCTAAGTAGACTCCGTTGAGTGAAATTTAATATGGGGTGAAATTTTGGGTTAACGGGGGGTTTAGTCACGCGTTGGAAATTAGGCGTACGTTCACTAAAGGATTTAAAGACTCGTGAAAGACTTAGACCAGAAGGTTAGAGCGAGTGTACCCACTGAAATTATATTTTAGTAAGGAGGAGTACTTCGAGATATGAGAAATAAGTATGAAATAAATATAAGTGAGAACAAAAGAGATGAATCCTTTATGCAAGATAATTGAGTAAAATTTGTGCTAAAATCGAATAATAATAATTATGGGTCGTGAGCGAACCTAATTTGGAAAATGTGAAAATATATATATATGACCGTGTGATTGTATACATATATTTAGTATTATATTTGTGAATAATCATACCCGTGATACTTGCTATCACGGAGATTGTCGCACTGGGACAGTCTTATCTCGATGGGACCTTTATGGGGGATATTGACTTGTACCCTAGAACATAGGATTCCTTGGTACAGGCTATCTGAGAATGATAGTCAGACGGTCCTTCCTAAGAGACGTGAGGGGTATGTGTTGACCTCTTAGTGACTTGGAACTATACTTCGCCTCCATTTTGTGTGTATTATGTTAATACAATTCGAGAGTGATTCCGAACTAGTATTTCCCTTAGTACGAGTGATACGAGGACTTGATAGTAGAGTATGTCAGCACCATAGATTTTATGTGAGGTGCTGATAGTGTATATATATATATTATATGAGTGATTATTATATATATACGTATATATGGGAACTTTCTACTGTGCGTGTAAGTAGTTTAGTGTTAAATAATTGCTCCAAACTTTATAGTAAGTGTTCAGGAACTTTGTAACGGTACTGAGATATTTTAAGTAATGTTAGCCATCAGGAAAAGATTGATTTTCTAAATTAAATATCATAACCTTATTGTTTTCTCAAGATAACACTTTATGGAGAATAAGTTAGATAGACTTATGAGATTCGGTAGTAAGGTAGGAGTGCACACTAGACGAGAGGTGAGAATTCTCAAGAGAATGTCGCATACTAACATGGATGTTACATTAGCCGGTAAGCATTTTAAATACTTGCCAAACTATTTTAAATTGTTTTACACTCGGGCTCTGACTCGTTTCCTGTCATTTTTCTGTCTCTTGTATATATATAGGTATGTATTACAGGTGCCCAGCCACATGGACGTCATGCATAGGTTCTTTGGATATGACGTGTTGCAGCTTATGTGGAAGTTGCAGGCCTTTGCTTTAGACGACCTCTTTATTGATTCTGTTCTTGTTTTAGTTCTTCTTAGTTTGGGCATGTGTCGCCTGTTTTCCTATTCCGTTTGGATTTGTCAGAGATTTATGTTTATTTATATTTCCTGTATTTGGTACTCTTTGGGAGTTAACTCTTGTCAGGATGATTTCATTTATAGTTCGTAAACTTGGTTTGATTTATCTAGATTGTTTAATTCTTGTGTGTTAATTTCCATCCTTATTATTTATGTAATTCTTAAACTGTTGTTTATTAAAAAGGTTTTCATATTGGAATTTAATAAAATGAAAATAAGACTTTAAATTGTTTTGTCACTTAGCTTAATTATTTAGGGTGTTTAAATTGGAAATTTTATTTTGCGACAGTGATGCTAAGAATGAACTAACCATCCACCTTGATTTTAATTTAATAAAGGACTGATATTTAATTAGGCGGGGTGTCACAGGTGGTATCAGAGCATCAGGTTCTAGTGTCATTTAGGATTTGTACGGCTTATTTCGCTTTCAGCTTAGCGTCTTTGATATAAAGCCCTATTTTTAGGGCTGTTATATTCTTGTGTTTACGCTTACGTCTTCAGCTATTTGAGATTTGATAATAACTATAAACTAATAAATCCCCTCTTATTTCAGATGCCTCCGAGACACGTACCGCGAGATAGGAATGCCCAGCCCGAGCAGCCAATAGCTCCGGCTGAGGGAATGATGAATGTAATTGAAGTAGTCGCCATTGTTGCTCAGGCGGTGAATGTCCCATTAGTGGTGGTGCAGCAGGCTCCACCCCAAGTTCAGGTAGTAGCGCTGGTACCAGCACAGCTTCCCATTACATGGGAGCGACTCAGGGATGCCTTTCAAAAGGCGCATCCCCCGGAGTTCTCGGGTAGTTCGGACATCGTGATCACCAGGAGGTTATTGAATATCAAGCAGGAGAGTTTGACCATTGCTGAATACGAGGAGGAATTCACTAGACTTCTCACTATAGTGCCAAATGAGGCACCCACTGAGGAGAAGAAGATACTATTATTTTTAGATGGATTGGCCTGGAGGATTCGTCAGCACCTCATAGGCAATCTATTGTTAGGTACTTACACTGACGTACTCAACGCTACTTTATTGCACTGTCAGGATCACTGCTTCCATCAGCAGGGGAGTCCATCCAGTAGGGCAGGACAGGGGGCAGTAGTATTGGTGGGGTACCAGCAGCCCAAGGGCAGATCCGTCACAATGAGCAAAGTTCCCATCAGGGGGATCCTGCCAAGCAATTCCGATCAGGTGACTCCAGGCAAGGGTTTGGGGGATTTAAGAAGGGACAATACCGTCAGCATTAGGGTTAGTAGGGTCAACGACATTTTCAGCACTGCCAACAGGGCTAGTGGCGGGGTGGTAACAGCCAATAGGGCCGTGGTCAGCAGGGGCAGAGGGGAGGAAACTTCAGGGGAAGATGTTTTGAATGTGGCAAGAATGGCCATAAGCGTGAGGATTTCCCAGAGGGGGATAAGGCCCCATAGCAGCAGAGTGCCCGTAATGAGCCGCAGAGGCCACTCTTTCCAGTCGCCCTCCTAGCGCCAGCTCAGATGCTAGCCCTACCATCCATCCCAGCAACCCCAGTTCAGCAGGGGCAATTACAGTATGGACGTGTCTATAACGTCCACCAGGCAGCAGTACCTCAGGCACCACCCGCGATTGAGGGTACGCTTCCTATACATGGTACTATGGGTCGAGTTTTATTTGATACTAGGGCGTCGCACTATTTTATAGCTACTCACTTAACACGGGCCTTAGGATTATTAGACACTGTAGAGAGTACAGTGACATGCGTAGACTCACCACTCGATAATGGGTCTTTGATTTTCTTTATATGCTGGGGTGTAGGTATAGAGATTGGTAGCTTAATTTTACTTACAATTATGCTAGTTTTAGATATACATGAGCACGACGTCATTATTGAAATGGATTGGCTCGCCGCGTATAAAGCCATAGTAGATTGTGTCGGTAGGAGTATTATCTTTACCATTCCGGGACAGGATATGCTTTTGGTGGCGATGCCTTGCTGAGAGGGAAGATCTTCCACCCATTTGTATTACATAGAGGAGGAAACCTCGAAGGAAATTGTGATTCCCCTGGATTCGATTCCTATCGTTCGTGAGTTTTTAGATGTATTTCAGGAGATACCGGGCCTATCCCCCAGTCAAGAGATAGATTTCGTCATAGACTTAATGCCGGTAACTCGGCCGATAGCACGTGCACCGTACCATATGGCTCCTGTAGAGATAAGGGAGTTACGGGATCAGATAGAGTAGCTGTTAGGCCAGGGCTTCATTCGTAGGAACACCTCACCTTGGGGCACTCCAGTGTTGGTTGTAAAGACGAGAGATGGTTCACTGAGGTTGTGCGTGGACTACAGGGAGCTAAATAAGGTCACGATATAGAATAAATATCCATTGCCTCGAATCGATGACCTGTTCGACCAGCTAAGAGGAGTAACCTTCTTTTTGAAGATAGATTTGAGATTGGGATACCATCAGCTACGGATTAGGGAACATGATGTGTCGAAGACTGCTTTCTTGATGAGATATGGGTCCTATGAGTTCAGAGTAATGTTGTTTAGGTTTACAAATGCTCCAAACGTATTCATGGACTTGATGAACCGAGTGTTCAGAGAGTTCTTAGATCTGTTTATCATAGTCTTCATAGATGACATCCTAATTTATTCGTAGACTGATGAGGAGCATGTCGAGCACCTGGAGCAGGTTCTTCAGACTCTACGACAGCATCAACTATACGCTAAGTATCAGAAATGCGGATTTTGGTTATGGGAGGTACAGTTTTTAAGGCATGTTGTATCAAAATTGGGGATATCGATTGACCCGAGTAAAGTGTCGGCAGTGAGGGAGTGGGGACAACCCACAACACCGAACGAGGTGTGTAGTTTCTTAGGGTTATCCGGGTACTACAGGAGGTTCATCTGAGGCTTTTCGAAAATAGCTGGTCCATTGACGAATTTGACTCGCAAGGGAGTACCGTATGTTTGGGATGATTAATTTCTGCGTGGATTATTTGAGTAGAATTTTTAATACAAGTTGGAAGATTTTGTATTTATTTCTGTTGTATAGAGCATTGGAGATTTATTTTATTTCGAGATAGTTAGATAGTTGTTTTATTCGAGAGAATATTTGGTTGTATGTAATTTGGAACTTGCAGCGGTCGTGTTTGCATTGCGGATTTGGAGACATTACTTGTTGGGGGAGAAGTTTTGCTTATTCACAGACCACAAGTCACTTCAATACTTGTTCACTCGGCGAGAGTTGAACATGCGTCAATGCAGGTGGTTGGAGTTTATAAAAGACTACCAGTTTGAGATATATTACCATTCGGGGAAGACTAACTTGGTTGCTGATGCATTAAGCCGTAGACCGGTAGGTGATGTAGCGTAAGTATGGAAAGCGAAGTGGAAAGAGTTGGGTTACCAGGACCCGATAAACTGTTCCTTTATATCTGTTATGTCTGTCACACCCGAGATTGTCACGAGAATGTTCTTAGTTGAGGGTGCTGAATCCTATTCAGTGAGCTCTGATGGGGGTTTGAGATTTAATGGGAGATTGGTGGTCCCAGAAAGAGAAGACTTACATCATGCAGTGATGACACAGTCGCACGGGTCTAAATTTATGGTACATCCCGGAGGGGATAAAATGTATCACGTTATGAGGTGGCAGTACTGGTGGAGTGGAATGAAGAAGGACATTACAGTGTTCGTGTCCAAATGTTCTACCTGTTAGATGGTAAAGTTGGACCACCAGAGACAATCAGGTTTACTTAAGCCGTTGGAGATACCTACGTGGAAATGGGAAAGTATTTCCATGGACTTGATTACTGGTTTGCCTACGTCACAGCGGGGTCACGATTCCATATGGGTTATAGTGGATCAGTTGACCAAGGTAACTCATTTTCTGCCAGTACGGACAGACTACACCACGGGCCAATATGCATAGTTATTCATTGCTGAGATCGTTAGGCTACATGGGGTGCCCCTGAATATTGTGTCTGATAGACATAAGATTTTTGTGTCGCGCTTCTGGGAGAGTTTTCAGGAGGCCATGGGTACAAAGTTGAGATTGAGTTCAGCTTATCATCCACAGACGGATGGACAAACAGAGCGTACCAATCAGATGCTGGAGGATATGCTACGCATGTGTGACCTTTATTTTGGAGGAGGTTGGGAGCCATATCTTCCACTGGTTGAGTTCGCTTACAATAACTCCTATCAGTTCACGATCGGCATGGCCCCATTTGAGGCATTGTATGGCAGGCCTTGTCGCTCTCTCGCTTGTTGGCTAGTGGTGGGGGACAACAAATTGCTCGGACCAGAGGTAATTTAGGAGAATTCAGCTAGGATTGAGTTCATCAGGAGTCGTATTCGGGTAGCCCAGGACCGGCAGAAAAGCTACGCCGATGCAAAATGGTCCTTCCGAGAGTTTGATGTGGGGGACCAATTATTACTACATGTGTCTCCTATGAGATGAGTAATGAGATTTGGGAAGAAGGGAAAGTTGGATCCGAGGTACGTGGGACCATTTCCCATTATTGAGAGGATTGAGCCTGTGGCATACAGATTGGGGTTGCCAGATCATTTACATTGTATTCACGATGTATTCCACAACTCGTCATTGAGATGATATATTCGGGATGATATGGCCCACACTCACATCGCGATAGAGGAGATAGACTTACAGCCCAACAGCTCTTACGAGGAGAGACCAACGGCTATACTAGACCACAACGAGAGAAAATTGAGGTCGAAGGTATCCCCACCTGTACGGGTTCAGTGGGAGCATCATAATGTGGAAGAGTCCACTTGGGAGCGCGAGGCAGATATGCGCGAAAAATATCCAAATCTATTTTTACCAGGTATGCCTTATTTTTTGAATTTCGGGACGAAATTCCGTTAATAGGGGGAAGTATGTAATACCTCGTATTTTATGGCTTTTCAATTTGGAGATTTATTAAATTTAATTTGAGATATTAATTTAATATTAATCCGGATATTTACTTTAGATATTTAATAGCATGATGAGAGTTAGTAATTATTGGGAAATTGTTAAATATTGCATAATGAGTAAAGTAATATGTAGAATTAAATTTATTAAAATTGTCACAAGTGAATAAAATGACAATTATGGAAATTAAGTCAAGACGCGTCTGTGTCGTGTCGGGACTAAATTATTATAATAAGTGAATAAATTATAAGTCACCCGTATGGTCGTTTCGAGTGAACCAAAGTGTCCGGAAGGGTCGAGATAGTCAGAAAAGTGTACCCGGGGGTTTAGTTTGAGTCTTGGGCATTTTTAGGCCTAATTGATATCCCGGGAGGGTATTATAGACATTTTGTATTTTTAGGTAATTAAAACCACGAATTTTCCCAGGATATATCAGCTATTAGAAGTTATCTTTTAGGGTTAACAATCAAAGAACATAAGAACGACCATTAGAGATGAAGGTTGAAAGCTTTCCAAGAAATCCAAGGCCAAGAACCCACTCGATCACACCATCACCACCGCCAAAATGTAGATCGTAGGACGAGGAACGGAGGCATATCCTCATCATCATCATCAAATCAGACATTAGAATCACAGGCAAGTATCTATCTTGCTTTTCTTTTAGTTAATGTCTCACCCATGTTAGAATAGGATTGTTAAACACATGTTTCATGGAAGAATTTAATGATTTAGAGGAATTAAATCACATATTTTAGAGTAAATAGATATATTATGGAAATCTCAATCATATGTAGATGATTACCCACGAAATTGTATGGGTTTAGAAGCAAGAAATATGGAAAAGAATTAGAAGAATGGGAGTTTTATGAAAAATTAGGGTTCTTGATAATTATGATGTTTTATCCCATTAATTCAATACCTTTGATGAATTTTACATGTTTCACGTAGGAAATCATGTATATAGGTATATGTGACCAGTAGTAATGTTGTTTGGGAGTTTGGAGATCGTTAATGGAGTTTTGGTTGAGGTTGGAAAAGAAAACCCGTAGTTAACAATGGCAGAATTCAGAATAACTGCTTGATCGATCGATCGATCGATCGACCCCTGCTGGAAAACAGCATATTTCCCCCCCTTTGTTTAATCCATGTAAAGTAAGTAGGATCCCTTGTATATCATTTAAATAGTATAATGGGTTATGAATAGGACCAGTAGGGTCTAAGTAGACTTCGTTGAGTGAAATTTAATATGGGATAAAATTTTGGGTTAACGGGGGGTTTAGTCACACGTTGGAAATTAGGCGTAAATTCACTAAAGGATTTAGAGACTCGTGAAAGACTTAGACCAGAAGGTTAGAGCGAGTGTACCCACTGAAATTATATTTTAGTAAGGAGGAGTACTTCGAGAGATGAGAAGTAAGTATGAAATAAATATAAGTGAGAATAAAATAGACGAATCCTTTATGCGAGATAATTGAGTAAAATTTGTGCTAAAATCGGATAATAATAATTATGGGTCGTGAGCGAACCTAATTTGGAAAATGTGAATATCTATATATATGACCGTGTGAGTGTGTACATATATTTAGTATTATATTTGTGAATAATCATACTCGCGCTACTTACTATCACAAAGATTACCGCGCCTGGACAGTCTTATCTCGATGGGACCTTTATGGGGGATATTGACTTGTACCCTAGAACATAGAATTCCTTGGTACATGCTATTTGAGAACAATAGTCGGACGGTCCTAAGAGACGTGAGGGGTATGTTCTGACCTCTTAATGACTTGGAACTATGTTTCGCCTCCATTTTGTGTGTATTGTGTAAATACAGTTCGAGAGTGATTCCGAACTAGTATTTCCCTTAGTACGAGTGATACGGGGACTTGATAGTAGAGTATGCCAGCACCATAGATTTTATGTGGGGTGTCGATAGTGTATATATATTATATGAGTGATTATTATATATATATATATATATATATACGTATATATGGGAACTTTCTACTGTGCGTGTAAGTAGTTTAGTATTAAATAATTGCTCCAAACTTTATAATAAGTGTTCGGGAACTTTGTAATGTTACTGATATATTCTAAGTAATTTTAGCCGTCAGGAAGAGATTGATTTTCTAAATTAAATATCATAACCTTATTGTTTTCTCAAGATAACACTTTATGGAGAGTAACTTAGATAGACTTATGAGATTCGGTAGTACGGTAGGAGTGCACACCAGACGAGAGGTGAGAATTCTCAAGAGAGTGTCGCATACTAACATGGATGTTACATTAGCCGGTAAGCATTTTATATACTTGCGAAACTATTTTAAACTATTTTACACTCGGGCTCTGACCCGTTTCCTATCATTTTTCTCTCTCTTTTATATATATATGTATGTATTACAGGTGCCCAACCACATGGGCGTCATGCATAGGTTCTTTGGATGGGACGTGCTGCAACAATGTGGAAGTTGCAAGCCTTTGCTTTAGACTACCTCTTCATTAGTTATGTTCTTGTTTTAGTTCTGCTTAGTTAGGGCATGTGTCGCCCGTTTTCCTATTCCGTTTGGATTTGACAGAGATTTATGTTTATTTATATTTCCAGTGTTTGGTACTCTTTGGGAGTTTACTCTTGTTAGGTTGATTTCAATTATAGTTCGTAAACTTGGTTTGGTTTATCTAGATGGTTTAATTCTTGTGTGTTAATCTCCATCCTTATTATTTATGTAATTCTTAAACTGTTGTTTATTAAAAAGGTTTACATATTGGAATTTAATAAAATGAAAATATGGCTTTAAATTGTTTTGACACTTAGCTTAATTATTTAGGGTGTCTAATTTGGAAATTTTATTTTGCGACAGTGATGCTAAGAATGAACCAACCGTTTACCTTGATTTTAATTTAATAAAGGACTGATCACCCGGTATTTAATTAGGCGGGGTGTCACAACTAATTGCTAGATTTTATTGAAGCATGATCGTAATAGCTAGTTGTTATATTGTAACGAGCCTGGTCTTTTAGATTTATATAATCCCCCTTTCAAGTTGGACACTTCAGGGATCCCTGTTGATGCTATTCCCCAATGCTTGATCACTAAATACTTAGGGGACTATTGTTTACATGATGTTCATGAGATTTTTCGTCCTCCTCACCTGATTAATGTGCCAAGCAGTAGCAAGAGAAGAATGTTCAGGGATTTTAACTTTATTCATTCTCCCAATACTTTGGATGATCCTCTTGCTGGAATGGAAAGAGTATATCCATCTCAGTCGTCCTCCAAAGATGAAGGAAAATGTCCCATTGAATAATTCTTATGTATTTTGTTATTCATTTGAATGTAAGATAGTTTATATGTATGAAAATCCATATGTTTGTGTTGTTAACTTATGATTATTTTAATCAATCAGTAAACTTGTTATAGTAATGCCAGTGATTCTACTAATGCACTTAGATATATTAATCAAAATTTAGCATTAGTGATCAGTGGTGACCAAGTCTATAAGGAATATATGTTTATATTCTAGTATTTAAGAATTTTTACATGTCTTCCTGCATTTAACTTAGTTGGGTAAGACTTGTTTGTAACTTTTTTAGTTATATACGAAGTTTTACAGCCTTCTTGTTCTTGAATGTCAATGAAAAAGTCATAAATGAAGTGAATTGTTCTTGAACTTCTTGTTCGTGACTTGTTTATACAAAACCATACACGAAGTAATAGTTATTTCTTATTTGTGACTTGTATGTAAGAAGCCATACATGAAGTTTGCATTTGAGCAGAAAATAATTGTGCCTCAAGTTGTTAGTGCAACTGGACTTTGATAAATATACTTTTGATCGGTAAGAGTTTCTGTGTGATGTATATCACCATACTCTGAAAAAACATCGAAAAAATTGAAGGGACTGAAATTAATATTTTATTAAAAATTGACTCATAGTCATGTAAAACATAGAGTAAAAAAGAAATACAATAGTAACAATCCCTTAAATCATAGATAATATTTTCGGAGGTGCTAGGCATTCCAGGGGTTTTTGAATTCTTCCCCTTCCAAAGTCTCAAGTCGATAGGTTCCTGGTCGTATGATAGCGAAATTACGATATGGGCCATTCCAATTAGCATCAAGTTCGTTGTTCTTCTCGATGACATTTTAAGAACATAGTCACTTTTTTTAAGGTTGGTCGACTTAACCCTTTTATTATAGAAGCGAGCAGTTCGATGTTGGTATGTAGCATTTCTCAAGGCAACATCTTCTCAGACTTCCTCTAACATGTCTAGATCTAGTCGATGCATCAAGTCACTAGTTGGAGAATCAAAGTTCATTACCCCGTGGGTTGGTAGGCCTATATCGGCTGGTACCGTGGCTTCAGTCCCAAATGTAAGCATGTAAGGTGTCTCTCTAGTTGCTGTTCTCGACGTTGTTCTGTAAGCCCAAAGAACAGAATGTAACTCATTAATCCAATTGCCCTTAGCAGCATCAAGCCTCTTTTTCAGTCCATTGAGCAAACTCATATTTGTTACTTCTGTTTGACCATTACTTTGAGGATGGCCTGGGTGCATAATGGAGTTTCTAGATTTTAGACTACACACAATATGCTTCAAACTCATCGTTATCAAATTGAGTGTCGTGGTCCGTAATGAAGGCATATGGTAATCCATATCTGTATATAATATTCTTCCAAATGAATTGATACACTTTCTCATAGGACATGTCTACCAACGATTCTGGCTCCACCCAACGACCAAATATTTGAACCCGTCTCTAGTATTCGGGAGTGGGCCGACTAGGTCAATTCCCCGAATAGCAAATAGCCAAGGTGAATTATGGATGTTAGAGCAGCATCGAGCGTTTTATAAATTACAAAGAACTTCTGGCATTTGTCACACTTTCTTGTAAAGGATGTACAATCCACCCTCATAGTCTGCCAGTAGTATCCCTGAGTGTTTATTCATTAGAACAATGGCCGACCAACGAAATGAGCTCCACAGGAACCTTCATGCACTTCTTTGATCAAATCTTCCACCTCCGTTAGATGAACACATCGAAACAAGGATATCGTCAATCCTTTTTTGTATAAAACTCCCTTATCTAACACATACCTCACTGCTTTATATTGGAGCTTCTTGGCCTCTTTAGGATCAGACGGCAGGATGTTATCCTCAATATAGGCTTTGATTGGGTCCATCCAGGAAGGTCCCAAATCTATGGAAATGAAATTAACCATTAAGTCCTCGTCAATTCTCCAATTAGCTAGGATCTCTATTGGGATGGTGCGCCTGAGATTAATCCTGATTGTTGAAGCCAGCCGAGCAAATGCATCTGCTCGGGTGTTGGCTATTATGGGGTTCCTATTCATCTATAAGGATGGAAATTTGGAAATGACTTCCATGGTTTTAGAAAAGTATTTGGTCATCAAATCCCCCTTGACTCCATATAAATGAAGCACTTAGTTGACCACAAACTGTGAATAATTGTACGCCATTACTTGCTCGGCGCCTAATGAAAGGGACAAATCTAGTCCAACTATTAAAGCTTCGTATTCTGCCTCGTTGTTTGATGCTTTAAATTGAAACTTAAGTGCGTATTCAACATCAATATCTTCAGGAGTATTGAGTATTATACCTGCTTCACTTCTAGTTGCATATGAAGAGCCATCGACGTATAAATTCAACAACGGGATATCATTATTGAAACTTTATTCAGATAGAAATCCATTATGGAATATTTTCTTGCTCTTCTCTGCATATTTCTGGGATAACTCCTGAGTTTTGGATGACTCTGATTGATCGATAACAATTTCTACTTGCTTTTGAGTTAAGCTCTCTTCTTTAGGAAGTCTGCTCGACACACAAGTTTTACTGGTCGGGAACCTCTTGATAGGTGAGTTTGGTAATAAAATCCGCCAAAGCTTGACTTTTTAATAAAGATCGTCGTTCATAGACAATGACATATTCTCCCAGCTCTACTGCCCAGTACATTAATCTTCCTGACTTCTCAGGCTTGTGGAGTGCTTGCCGAAGAGGCAAATCAGTATACATAACCATAGTATGTGCTTGGAAATAAGGTTTCATGTGCTTAGAAGCTTCAATAAATGCTAAAGCCAACTTTTCCAAGCATGGATACCTAATCTCAGCTCCCCCGAACGCTTTGTTAGTGTAATAAACTGGTATTTGGATTCCGTTGTCCAATATAACTAAAGCCGAGCTAATCGCAAATTCAGAAACAACTAGGTATAAATATAGTTTCTCTCCCAAGACTGGTCGAGATAACAAATGAGGTGATCCTAGGTACTTCTTCAATTCTTGAAAAGCTTCTTTGCATTTTGTATTCCACTCGAACATTATTTGCAAAATCTTAAAAAATGGCAAATACATGTCTGTTGCCCTAGATATAAATTAATTTAAAGCTGCTACTCTTCCAGTGAGCCTTTGTACATTTTTCTTGCAAGCTGGTGACTGCATTTCGATCAAAGCTTTAATCTTTATTGAATTAGCTTCAATGCCCCTATGATTGACTATGAAGCCGAGGAATATTCCTTTCTGGACCCCGAACGTACACTTGGTCAAATTTAAGTTCATCTGATGCTTTTTCAGTTGGTCAAATGTTTAGCTAAGATCTCTGATATAATTTGAAGATTTCTTGCTTTTTGTTAACATAACGTCCACATAAACCCCCATGTTCTTGCCTATTTGTTCTTTGAAGACTTTGTTCTCCAACCTTTGATACGTCGCTCCAGCATTTTTTAGCCCAAGGGGCATTACGTTGTAGCAATAAGTTCCTCGGTTGGTGATAAAAGTTGTGCTTTCCCTATCTTCTGGTTTTATCTTAATCTGGTTATACCCAGAATAAGCATCCATGAAGCCTAAAAGTTCATGCCCCGATGTACATCCACCAATTGATTAATTATAGGTAAGGGAAAGTGGTCATCTGGGCAGGCTTTATTCAAATCGATGAAATCCACTCACATCATCTGTTTATCATTCTTATTCTTGACGATAACAATGTTGGCCAACCAGGCTGGATACTTTACATCTTCAAAAAATCGAGCTTTTTAAAGTTTCTCGACCTCTTCGTGAATTGCTTGATTCTTCTCCGAACTGAAAACCTTTCGTCTCTACTTGATCGACTTGGTATCCTTATTGATATTGAGCTCATGACAGAGGAAATTGGGATCAATCCCAGTCATATCCTCGTGGCTCCAAGCAAATACATTTCTCCGCTGCCTCCGAAACATAATCAATTCTTGTTTGAGGATTGAATCCAGTGCTAAACCAATCTGCATAGGTTTTTCTGATTTGTCGTCATCCAGGCTAATGCTTTCAGTAGATTCCATAATCTGTCCTTTAACTAATTTTATTTCACCTTAGGGATCTAAAGTTTCAACTTCAAATTCATTAATAGGCTCAGTGGTATCCACCTGATGGGTGGTAGCTTTCTTTTTAAATTCGATCAAATCCTCTTGCTCGGCTGAGGAGTAGTAACACTCTCTGGCCACCTTTTGGTTGCCTTTCACCACACCTACACCAAAATGAGTTAGAAACTTCAAGAATTGATGAATTATTAATGGTACACCTTCAAACTTCTTAAATCCTACTATGCCAAGAATCATGTTATAGGCAGATTGAACGTTTTTATCCATTACAAATAAGCGTATTTTCTCCGTACGACTTGTCGGCCAAGTACCGAACAACACTTCTAGCTTGACTATCCGAAGAGGGTAAATTTTTTCACTAAAAAATCCTATTAATGGCCTGTAGTAGGGTTACAATTGGCTAAGATTCAAATTTAAACTTTAAAAGCAAGGGTAAAACATAATATCTGCTGAGGTCCCATTATCAATCAAAAGTCTAGCGATGAAAGTATCCTAGATCCTAAATTTGACAACCGATGGATCGTCATAGGGATAAATTAACCTGGAGAGATCATTCTTTGAAAAGCTGATCACCAGTTTGTCTTTGTTGACCTTTCTAGGTCGATCATCTTCGTTCAAATTAATTCTATGGATATAAGAGCAAGCCTGGGACTCATTCACGTAAGCTTTTCTTTCAGTAGTATGATCGCCTCCTCCTGTATCGCCACCTATAATTACATGACAATTAAATGAACCAAAATTGATCATAGCTACCTCACATTTTGGCTGCTTGGGCTTCTTCGACAGATTGGGATCATCATCATAATCATCTTCATGGTTTCTCTTCCTGTCATCTCTAGGCTTGAATGGAGAATTTAACCTTCCTCTTGCTTCTCTGCCTTCTCGCCGATCAACAAACTTATTCAGTTTTCCTCGATAAATGAGGGATTCTCCCTCATTTTTCAAAGTGATGCTGTTATTTGTTGTATGGCCACGGTTCTTGTGGAATTTATAATATTTAGATACGTCCCTCTTATTAGGGGGTGCTTTCAACCTTTTTGGCTAACACAAATCCTTATTGTTTTTAATTTCCTCAAGGATATGGTGAATCCTAACACTTAGTGGAGTGTAGGTTCCATATTTTTTTAGCTTATCCTCTTTTTTCGGCTTCTCCTCTTTCTGATCTTTCTTCTTGGTCTTTGTAATTGGACTTTGCTTGGCAACCATTGCTTCTTCGGTGTTCATTATTTTTCCTGCCTTAGCTATGAACTCGGTCATGGTTTTAGGAGAACCTTTGGCCATAGTATAGTATAGTTTCTCGAGAAGTAATCCACTTATGAGAGAAGTGATGGCTATTTTTTCCTCATAATTTACCACTTTCAATTTCTCGTTATTTAAACGAGTGATGTACTCCATGGTTGTTGCCCTTACTTGCTGCCTTATGCTCAAGAGATGGGCTAATCTCTTTACTGTCTTGGCATTGAAATAGAAATTTCTAATAAATAAGTCAGCAAGCTGGTTGAAGTTGATAATTTATCCTCGGGCCAAGTTATTGTACCATATCTGAGCAGAGCCCATAATAGTACTTGAGAATGCTCGACATCTCATCTCATCGGGGATCGAATAAATGTCAGCAGAAACTTGATATTGTTCAAGGTACAGAACTGGATCAGTTTTTCCATCATATTTGGGAGTCACCATAGGAGCTTTAAACTTAAATGGAGTTGAAAAATCCATAATTGCTTGGATAAAAGGGAATCATTTAACAAAACTTCACTATAAAGGATTCTTTGCTTTTGACATCTCTCCTAGTCGATCTTCCAATCGCTGAGTTAATCATTTCCACAAAGGATTACCTACATCAGATTTATGCAAAACAGCTCGGCTGCCCCAACTATCTATATATGCTGAACTCTCTTCTTTAGAATTCTGCTCAGCGCGTACAAATCGTCGGATACTTGATCTGATCGTGTCTTCACGCTAGTCTGCTGGATATTGAGTGTTCCTGAACAATGCTCCAGAAGGGTTTCTGTTTGCTTGGGGTCCCAATCGTCGAAAGGTAAAACTCGGCTCAATCTCTTCAAGACGCTTGGCATTTCAGGAGTGAAAGATTGATCATTATAATACTCTGAGGCTCTTATTGAGGAACGGATTCCTGGTTGATAAGTCCTATCATGAGATGATCTAGAATAGCTGCATCGGCTATGCCTCAAATGTGGGGGCAAAATTTCTCTCCATGGTGATAAACCTTCCTGGTGTTTTGATAAGGTTGAAGATCTGGCTTGTAGCGACTGAGCCAATTGTCTCATTGACTCTTGCATAGCGTCTTGACCCCTAATAATATTGTCTAGAATCCCATTTAAAGCGGTTGTTGTAGGCGAAGCAAATGGAACTGTTGGGTTGCCTTTCTCCTGGTACTAGTCTCTGGATCATTCATTTTTCATTAGGCAAGGATGTACGAAATTGAGAACGAGAATGAGAAACACGTTCCCACGGATGGCACCAATCAGTTGATGTCAAAAAATGAACTTGGTCCAATTTTAGAATCACAAATAAAATATATAATTGCAATGAAATAGTTAAAAGAGTGACACAAAGTTTTAAAGTGGTTCGGCTGTGTAAGGAAGACTACGTCCACTGTTATGGTATTGATTTTAAATATTACAGAAATCTAGGTATTCTTGCAAATAAGAATATTCTAAGATCTGTTTTATCTTGCCCTTGATGAAAGGGATACCACGTATTTATAGTGACCTGGATATCAAGGTTGGAATGTCAAGGGATGTAATGCATATATACATTTAAGCATTCACACCCTTACATAATGAATGTGATGATTGGTTGTATGAACCACGTGTGGTAAGACTCTTGGTATGGTGACGCTTCATTGGTCTTGATGGTCGGTATTTTTTTATGTTGGTCGGTATGCCTGCTGAGCTACTATCTGATGATTAGAATTTTGGCCCTCGTGAGAGGACGAGTGTTCACTTCTGATTGGTCCACGTAGGTGGATAATTTTGGGTATCAACAATTATCATCATCATCCAACAATGATAATAATAAGGGAAATAAACCATAAAAATCCTATATTATTACAACACAAGACCCAATGTCCGAATTAAAGATTGGTAAAGTGAAATAAATTTAAATGTCCCAAAATACAATTTTAAAAATGCCATTGTAGAGCTCTAACGATGACTAGTACCTTCTATAGCCTTACCAATGTCCCTACCGGAGGTGCCTGGGAGTGGGGGTTTTAACATAAAGAGTATGGGTGAGAGAACACTCATCGGAGTGGGAAATACTAAGATATACGCTTTTATAAGAAAAGTACTATACATATAACGTTTATTTTAGCGATTCCAAAAATATTATCATTTAACGAGTATAAATGCAACTACCATGCAATGCAACCGAGCGATATGCTCATACCCACACTTACCCATTTTACACCAACTTTCCATATAATTAGAGACCATTTAATCATCTATATCTACCACTCTCCATTTTCATATTCCCACCAGGTTGTCTTTCTTACATTTTCTAGGTACAACCTCATTTATTTCCATTTCCATCATTTCGTTATCGACATTATCTTTTTCTTAGAATTTACCAAATAACCACATACTTTAACGGGCTCCACACCCTCGACTACGCTACCATATGCTCTGGCCAATGATTTGTATTTTTTTCACCCCGGGGCTTCAGGCCCTTCTTAATTCTTCTTGATTGCATCCGAGTCCATATTAATGTAGTTTAGCATTTTACCAAACGTCCACATTATTCCACTGTTCTTATCATTCGTGCGATTCACATTTAAGTTTCACATCGTTTTCATGTCACATAATTTATTTCCTCTGTTTTTCGCAAAACGAGTGATAAGGTCAAATGAGGAAGTCCAACCACTAGGACCATCTAGTTTACCTAAAATTACTATTTTGCCATTCATTTTGCCAATACATTATGCAAAAAATATTTTCATCACTATAACGTTATAATTTATCATTTTATGTCCAAAAATCATAGTTCATCATTTTACTTCAAGAAAATCCCATTTCCTTATATTTCTTTATCAATATATACATTTAACATTTTGAAGGAATATTCATTAATATATAACATTTTGAAGAAATATTCATTAAGCCTTATAATCATATGTTGTCTTAAACATCATTTATTTCTCGTTTCGTCAACATTTTATAACATATTTAGGGGTTGAATTTATCAACTTTCTCATTTAATCTTGAAACTCATTTTATTATTCATTTATCATGTTTATATGCCCTCTGCTAACATACTACAAGTATCTACATATGTGAGGATCGTTTCAACCTAAAAATCCCGTAATATGAGTTATAAACATGATATTAACATGAAATTATATATTATGCTCATATTCATCATATTTCAAGATTAAAATGATACTTATTCTTCAAAAATCCTTTCAAGTTTAGTTTTAATTAAAACTTGCATTTTCATAAGAGAGCTTTAAACAAACATACTGGAAAATAACTTTGCAAAATTGTCTACATTCTAGCATGCATCCTTGTAAGGACATGATTTTTTAAATGTTCGTTATCAATTTTGTATATCATATACCGCTACAAGTCGTCAAAGAATTGGGCAAGTTTAAATCTACAAACGACATATCCGAATATCAAGAGGTCTTCAACATTCAAGCCCAACGAGATGGTTTTGGTAAGAATATGTTTAAGGTCCATTTACATTTCATATTAAAAGTGTTGGGATATTTTTTATAAGAGATTAGAAAGTTTTTTCTAAATATAAAAATTATTTTTAAAAAATTTTATTTGAAAAAGGTTTTATAAATCATACCTGTTAGGTTTCCTTCAGAAAGGTTTTAAGGTTTTTAGATTTTTTCTAAGTCTAATAGAGAACCTCGGGATTGAAGTTTTGTTCGTTCAAATGATATCACAATGTCGTTCGAGTGGCACGGGTCTCGTTCGAATGAGATGGTTTTCTTTTGAGCGACGCCGTTTCTTTGTCAAGCACGCCGCCGCCTCAATGTTTGCTATATAAAGAGGTTTCTTCCTTTGTTTTCAACGAGGAGAATACTGTTTCTATTAGAACGATTTTTATTTGTTTCGATAACTGCTATGCAGTATCCCGTGTTTTCTTCTCCAACAGTTTAAGGGTTCAAAAGTTGTTTTCAATTCACAATCCCAATTACTTTTATGTGAGTTATTTTGTGGAACCCAACATATTTTTGCTGGAATTTTATACTGATGTTTTAGGTGCCTTTTATGGTACTGGGCTGTTGACTGCATGTCATTGAGGATTACTTGAGGATGTTCCTTTACTGAAGATTGGACTGCGGTTAGAGTGGGTTCGTTGCGTGGAATCCATTGCGGACTTTAGGCTGCATGTTTATGTAGGTTTGCTGAGATAAACTTATTGCAGATTTCATTGTGATTGTATATTGCGATTTAATTCATAGTGAAATAAAAGGTTTTACCCTTCGGGAATTTTCCTGAAATCTGTTAGTTAGCATATTTGGGTTTATGATGGTTTGATGCACGCACACACGTAGTTGTATGTTTACGGGCTGAATTAACTTGATTTAAAATTGACTCTAATTAAATAAGTTTATAATTGGGAATTTATGAATTTAATTTGAATCAATATCGCACACGGTGCATCACTTTCTACAAATTGATATCAGAGCAGGCTACTGAAATTTACCGAGTATTCCTATTTTCCGAAAAATTGTGTGATATTGATTTTTTTTGAAAAATCTTATTTTTAAAAATTGTTACAATGTTTTCGAATGAAAACTTATATAATCGGTTGCCAATTTTTGACGGGTCTAATTATGCTTACTAGAAAGCCCGTATGAAATCGCATTTAAAGGCAATGAATGAGAGAGTTTGGTTCATTTATGAAAGAGGTTGGACTCCTCCCATTGTCACCGCGAATAAAGTCACGTATTTAAAACTTGTGTCAGACTGGGCTGAGGATGAGTTTAGGTGGATCACTTTTAATTCATGTGGGCTTAGTGCAATTTTTGGACACGTCACCCCTGACGAGTTCCGACGTATTATGACGTGAACCATGTCTAAAGAAGCCTGGGATATTTAACAACTCACCCACGAAGGCACTAATGCAGTCAAAGAGTCTAAAATTCAAAATTTAACAACTCAATTTGAAACGATTACCATGCCTGAGACTGGGTGTTTTGATGACTTTTATGCACGTTTGTCTGACATTGTCAACACTAGTTTTAATCTTGGTAAGCCTATACCTGATGCACAAGTAGTTAAAATGTAAGGACATACTTTTATGAATGTCCGTCACAATTAATTATGTCGTATACCGTTACAACCGTCGAAGAAGTTCAAGAACATCTAAATCAAGACGGATCCGAATGTATCAAGGTTCTTCATCAAATAACCTCCGTAAAAGTTTACTTTGGTAAGGTTATATTTTAAATACCTTAACTTTCCACTTAGAGCTTTGGGATATTTTTAAAAATATTTTCTAAGTGTTGGAGCGGACTTTTTCGTCAAATTTTGAGAATGAGTAAATTTTCTAAGTCCTGAAACGTACCTTGATTTTGACGCCCACGTCGTTCAAGCGAGATCAGCATCTCGTTTGAGCGACATTGGCATGTTGCGCGATGTTGTTCAAACGACACGCGTCCTTCGTTCGAGCGACATCTCTGTTTCGTTCGAAAGAGCTCTAATACCGACGCGCAGCATTTTTCTATAAGTACTCATTAAATTGTTTCGTTTTCATTAAGAAGTCCCAACATTTTAAAAGACAGAAAACTGCGAAACTGCAGAATCCTTTTGGCTTCTTCCTTTAGGGTGTAATCCCTTTTTTGTTTTCAATTCACAAAAATCCCATACGCTTTGGTGAATTGTTTTGGTGTTCAAAGAACACAGTTTTCTGTTATTTACTCTTGTAGGGAGGATAACCTACACCGAGAAGATTGCGTGTCTAGGATTACAGTCCTTGTGGTATAGTTGTGTGTGAACCATTGCTGATTTATTTCTAGCCGTTGCTTTGGAGGTTTGATGAAGACACCGTGCGTTACTCTTGTGGGTGATAGAAAGATTTTATGTAAGTCAATGGTCTTGTAAACTTGTCAGAGTTCTAGAAATAAAAGGTTTTGCCCTTCGGGGATTTTTTCCTGAAATTTATGTCGCATGCTTTATTTATTTATGGTTTGACACACGCACACACGTAGTTGAATGGTTTGGGGATGATTTAATTTTGTCTAAAAATTGACTCTAATTAAATAAGGTTTACTTGGAAACTTGCGAATTAATTTAATCAATTATCACACACCACATTTATTCGTTTTACAAATTGGTATCATAGCTTATTTAAGCGATCACCACTTTTACAAATTAAAGAAATATCATGTTACGGGGGAGTTTTTGCATTATGGGGGAGATTTGATTATATTGATTGATTGATTTATTCTTATATCATTTAAAACTCGATGCGATATGAAGGTTTTTTCTTTTTCTCATGTGTGTAGGTACAAAGATTGAAGATCATGATGCTGCACATCTTGGTGAGAAAAGCTTTGAAATTTGATGAAGATTTTTGAAAAACAGTTTGAAATCTTGCAAATTTATTCATGTGAGGGTAGATTCATATAGGCATTTTGGTATTTGATAATTCAGATGTTTTTATGTATGTACCGGCATAGACATAGGGGGAGATTTGTAAGGACGCATTTTTATGAATGTCCGTCACAATTAATTATGTCGTATACCGTTATAGCCGTCGAAGAAGCTCAAGAGCATCTACATCAAGACGGATGCGAATGTATAAAGGTTCTTCATCAAATAGACTCTGTAAAAGTTCACTTTATTAAGGTTATATTTTAAATACCTTAACTTTCCACTTAGAGGTTTGGGATATTTTTACAAAATATTTGGAGTGGACTTGTTCGTCAAATTTTGAGAATGAGTAAATTTCTAAGTCCCGAAGCATACCTCGATTTTGACGCCCAGGTCGTTCAAGCGAGATCAGCATCTCGTTCGAGCGATATTGGTATTTCGCGTAATGTCGTTCAAATGACACGCGTCCTTCGTTGGAGCGACATCTCTGTTTCGTTCGAATGAGCTCTAATACCGAGGCGACACATTTTTCTATAAATACTCATTAAATAGTTTCGTTTTCATTAAGAAGTCCCAGCGTTTTGAAAGACAGAAAACTGCGAAACTGCAAAATCCTTTTGGCTTCTTCCTTTAGGGTTTAATCCCTTTTTTGTTTTCAATTCACAAAAATCCCATATACTTTGGCGAATTGTTTTGGTGTTCAAAGAACACACTTTGCTGTTGTTTACTCTTTTGGGGAGGATAACCTACACCGAGAAGACTGCGTGTCTAGGATTGCAGTCCTTGTGGTATAGTTGCGTGTGAACCATTGCTGATTTATTTCTAGCAGTTGCTTTGGAGGTTTGAGGAAGACACCGTGCGTTACTCTTGTGGGCGAAAACATGATTGTATGTAAGTCAATGGTCTTGTAAACTTGTCAGAGTTCTACAAATAAAAGGTTTTGCCCTTGGGGGATTTTTTTCTGAAATTTGTGTCACATGCTTTATTTATTAATGGTTTGAGACACGCACACAAACGTAGTTGAATGGTTTGGGGCCGATTTAATTTTGTCTAAAAATGGACTCTAATTAAATAAGGTTAACTTGGAAACTTGCGAATTAATTTAATCAATTATCACACACCACATTTATTCATTTTACAAGTTGGTATCAGAGCTTATTTAAGTGATCATCACTTTTACAAATTGGTATCAGAGCGGGTTACGCTAATTTATCGCGTATTCCTATTTTCCGCAAAATCGTGTGATATTTATTTTTTTGAAAAATCAGTTTTGTGAAAAAATTGCAATTTTTTCGATGGAGCACTTATGTAATCGGATGCCCCCTTTAATGACACGAGTCGGAGTTTTGATGATATAAATCATTTGAATTTGACGTTTGCTAAAAGAATTGATTTTTTAGAAAAAGAAAATTCTCATTTTAAATCTTCGATGGATCTTTTGCAAACGGTTCAAAATCAAATAGATTTTTGTCGTGAAAAATTTGTTTCTTTAGACCATGAATTTAATACTTTAAAATTGTCCAAAAAGGAGAGTGACGATAGAGTCCTATTTTTAGAAAATGAATTGGGGGACTTTATAAATTCTAGTGGTTGTGTTTGTGCCAAAGAGGACAAAAATATTTTAATGAATGAGTTCGTGGCACGTGAAGAGACTCTTAGGGAAAAGTTTTCTTTAATTGAGGGGGAGCGCAATAAACTGTTAAGTTTAATTGACAATTTGAAAAAGAAATCTCTGTCTTTGGAAGAGTCTAATTTGTTGCTTGAATCAAATATCTTGAAGTTGAAAAATGATTTAAACGATTCAAGTAAGTTTGATAGTGATGGTAATGGCTTATCTTATTCTCATGCTTCTAGTGATAAAGCCAAAACCATTATTTGTTTTAGAGGGTCAATTAATCCCAAGGACGTTAGAAAATATCACACTTTAGGTGTCGTTCCACCCGTTTACACATGTTCATATTGTGGTAGGAAAGGTCACCTTAGGCGTTTTTGTTTTGATCTTGGAAAAAGTCATAGGAAGTTTATGTCTTGTGTTCCCTTGGTTCCTAAATCCCCCACACGAAGTTTCACATCTATTTGGGTTAGGAAATCACTTTTAGAGGCCCTAAGTTTTAGAAAAGTTGATTCCCGTTTGCTGGCACATGATTCTTCTCTTGACATATCATATAAATGATTGTGTTTTCATGTTTGTCATACGCTAGTTATGATTTTTGATATATTTTTGCTAGTGTGTTGACATATACTTTTTGCATTAAGTTTTTATTTTGATAAAATTTTGAGAAAATCCAAAAAGAGTTTTGTATTTTGTTTTACACCTTTTATGGATGAACACTTAGGATGATCGAGTCACAACATCTGTCCATTTTCTTTCATGTGACTATTTGATAGTGTTTTGAGACAATAGGTCATGTCATTCATGTGCTTTATAATGTTTGGAGTCATTAAGATATAATTCGTTGTTACTTCCTACATGTTTGACTCATGATTTCCTTTATTGCACACATGCACGGAATTATTTGATTATTGCGCTTATCTATCACATGTTGTTTGAGTGTTTCCATCCCAATTCTGTCTATACAACGAATCAAATGCGATAAAATAAGACAATAAAAAGTGTGCACCTTTGAACCATGTTTGTGAGGATTTGTGTGTTTTGTTTAAAAACGGTGAAGGGTTACGAAAGGTTATCATCTATCCTTTGCGATTAATCCTCCGTTTAATTGGACAAAAAAAATTGAGGAATTTTATTATCCGGGGTCCAAAGAGGTTTAAAAGAGCCCAAAAAAATCTAAAGGCAATAAAAGGAAATTTATGCCAATTATGGGCCATTTAGGTTTTTCACCAATTCTCCAAAGTTTGAGAATTTAGATCACCTCAAAAAGAAAATATGGATGAGGGAGTTTGGATGGAATTTAAAACGAATTTTCACGTCCTTGAAAGTCTTGAAAAATCGTTAAATAGTTTTAGACGTTATTGGTGTGGAAATCACTTTGACTTTGATTTGTTGATTTGATAAAGACGATGTCATATAAATTCAACAATTTTTACACCAAAGGATGTTTTTGATGTTCATTCGTTAGGGGTACTCATATACATCAGGCACATGTGATTGATTGAGTTGATTTACCTATCGAATGTGTTCACACCCATTCATTCCATTACCGCGACTTGGTTGTTTTAGTATAAATCCATGGTGTGATTTTGTTTGTATCTTATTTTTGTACAAAAAATTTGAAAAATTAAAAATAATTTGTGAAAGTTTTCGAGATATACCTCTGCATGCACGTAGTTTGATCCTTGTTTGTTATGCATTTTTTTCGTGGCACTCCATGTTTTGATTGTTTATTCTTATCTGTCTATTTGGGGACATCATAAAAAGGGGGAGAAAGAATTATCATGTTATATGGGAGATTTGATTATATTGATTGATTGATTTATTCTTATATCATTTCAAATTCGATGTGTCACGAAGTTTTTTTCTTTTTCTCATGTGTGTAGATACAAAGATTGAAGATCATGATGTTGCACACCCTGATGAGAAAAGTTTTGAAATTTGATGAAGATTTTTGAAGAATAATTTGAGATCTTACAAATTTATTCATGTGAGGGTAGATTTGTATAGCATTTTAGTATTTGATAATTAAGATGTTTTTATATATGTATGGGCATAGACATAGGGGGAGATTTGTAAGGATATATTTTTATGAATGTCCGTCATAATTAATTATGTCATATACCGTTACAACCGTCGAAGAAGTTCAAGAGCATCTGCATCAAGACGGATCCGAATGTATCAAGGTTCTTCATCAAATAGCCTCCTCAAAAGTTTACTTTGATAAGGTTATGTTTTAAATACCTTAACTTTCCACTTAGAGCTTTGGGATATTTTACAAAATATTTTCTAAGCGTTGGAGCGGACTTTTTCGTCAAATTTTAAGAATGAGTAAATTTTCTAAGTCCTGAAGCGTCCCTCGATTTTGATGCTCAGGTCGTTCAAGCGAGATCAGCATCTCGTTCGAGCGACATTGATATGTCGCGCGATGTCGTTCAAATGACACGCGCCCTTCGTTCGAGCGATATCTCTGTTTCGTTCGAATGAGCTCTAATACCGAGGCATTACGTTTTTCTATAAATACTCATTAAATGGTTTCGTTTTCATTAAGAAGTCCCAGCATTTTTAAAGACAGAAAACTGCGAAACTGCATTATCCTTTTGGCTTCTTCCTTTAGGGTTTAATTCCTTTTTTGTTTTCAATTCACAAAAATCCCATATGCTTTGGTGAATTTTTTTGGTGTACAAAGAACACACTTTGCTGTTGTTTACTCTTGTGGGGAGGATAACCTACACTGAGAAGACTGCGTGTCTAGAATTGCGGTCCTTGTGGTATAGATGCGTGTGAACCATTACTGATTTATTTCTAGCCGTTGCTTTGGAGGTTTGATGAAGACACCGTGCATTACTCTTGTGGGTGAAAGCAAGATTGTATGTAAGTCAATGGTCTTTTAAACTTGTCAGAGTTCTAGAAATAAATGGTTTTGCCCTTCGGAAATTTTTTCCTGAAATTTGTGTCACATGCTTTATTTATTTATGGTTTGACACACGCACACACATAGTTGAATGGTTTCGGCCTGATTTAATTTTGTCTAAAAATGGACTCTAATTAAATAAGGTTTACTTGGAAACTTGAGAATTAATTTAATCAATTATCACACACCGCATTTATTCGTTTTACAAAGTGGTATCATAGCTTATTTAAGCGATCACCACTTTTACAAATTAAAGAAATATCATGTTATGGGGGAGTTTTTGCATTATGGGGGAGTTTTATTATATTTATTGATTGATTTGTTCTTATATCATTTCAAACTTGATGCGTCACAAAGGTTTTGGGTTTTTTTCATGTGTGTAGGTAAAAAGATTGAAGATCATGATGTTGCACACCATGATGAGAAAAGCTTTGAAATTTGATGAAGATTTTTGAAGAACAGTTTGAGATCTTTCAAATTTATTCATGGGAGGGTAGATTTGTATAGGCATTTTGGTATTTGATAATTCATATGTTTTTATGTCTGTACCGGCATAGACATAGGGGGAGATTTGTAAGGACACATTTTTGTGAATGTCCGTCATAATTAATTATGTCGTATACCATTACAACCGTCGAAGAAGTTCAAGAGCATCTACATCAAGACAGATCCGAATGTATCAAGGTTCTTCATCAAATAGCCTCCACAAAAGTTTACTTTGGTAAGGTTATGTTTTAAATACCTTAACTTTCCACTTAGAGCTTTGGGATATTTTTATAAAATATTTTCTTAAGTGTTGGAGCAGACTTTTTCGTCAAATTTTGAGAATGAGTAAATTTTCTAAGTCCTGAAGAGTACCTCGGTTTTGACACCCAGGTCGTTCAAGCGATATCAGTATCTCATTCGAGCGACATTGGTATTTCGTGCGATGTCGTTTAAACGACACGCGTCCTTCGTTCGAGCGACATCTCTGTTTCAGACATATGAGATTGACATGTTTCCTGACACTGTCAAGCCTAAGGATAGTGGGATAGCACTTAAAGCCCAATATAAGAAGAAAAAAGAAGGTGAGTTTTTGTGAGTCCGAATCTGAGGACGAGTCTGATTTTGATATGGCCAAGCTTGCAAAGAATTTCAAAAAGTTTCTCAAGTTTTCAAAACAAAATTCTTCCAATTAAAAGTTTTTTGAGAAAAAGAAAGATAAGGACAAAGAATGCGGTGATAAAGAGAAAGAGGGCGAGGGATATTTAAAAAAAGTAACATGTTTTTAGTGTGAGGGCAAAGGGCATAAATCGTTCGAGTGTCCCACTAAACTTAGGAGAGAGGGAAAGAAAGTGGCTATGCCAGTCACACTTAGTGATAGTGAGGATGATGTGAAAGATTCCGGGGATCAGTATTCACAAGGGATGTTTGTTTCTTTTTATTCTAGTCACGTGAGCACACCCAGTTTGTCCCACGATGATGAGGATACTTGTGCACGTGCCGAGGATGATTTGAGTGTTTCTAACGAGTCTGAGAATGAGGGTGATAGTGAGCTACGGATCGCATTTAGAGATTTGTACGCTGAGACTTAAAGACTAAAAAATTTAATAAGGAGTTAAGTAATAGGATGCGAGATTTGAAGACAGAGTTAGAAGCTTTGAGGGATTTTGAGGCGAAAGTGAGTCAACTCAATAAGGTAAAGGTTTCTTTGAGTGAATAGTTGATAGCTTTAGGCTGGGAAAGAGTAATTTGACCAACACGGTGTCTAGTCTGACGACATGTGTATCCCAACTCGAAAGTGATCTTGAACGTGCTTGGGAGGTCAAAATCCCTTTATAGAACACATCTAAGAAGGTTAGAAAGAGGGTTCTCAATCCCATTTTGGGTGATGCTAAGAGTTTAGGAATAAGTAATGACGGTGCGTCCACTTCACATGTTGCACCCGGGCTGATTCTCTCTTTAGTGTTTGATTCACATGGCTCTCAACCCAACCCATCTAGGCGTCCCGTACTTAATAAGAGAGCGCATTAGAGTCGTTTTGAGAGTGGTGTACCTAAACTTGTTTATGTTTGTACACACTGCAAGAAGAGAGGACACCTTAGAGAGTTTTGTTTTAAGTTGGGTCATATGTCATGTTTTGCTACTACACGTGTCATACACACGCATCCACACCTGATGCTCTGGATGATTACATGAGAGAATTTGCACATATTAGGGATCAGGTAAAGTTTTTAGTCAAGTCTTCACATGATTTAATGGAGTTTTTTCATAGGATGTCACCACCTTTGGAAACTCCACCGTACCTAACGATTCATGTTTAGACTTGTCTGCTAGCATAGGTTGATTTGCATATTGATATTTTATGCCTATTGTTAGTATGTATTTTTTTGTATTAGATTTTTTTTTGAATTTTTTTGAAAAATACAAAAAGATTTTATTTTGATAAATATTTGAAAAAGACAAAAATATTTTTGTATTTTGGTTTACACCATTTATGGATGGATATTTAGGATGGCCAAGTCACACTTTCATTCCGTATCCACATAAGCATTTAATAGTGTTGTGATATGAGTGATCATTTCATTTTCGTGCTTTACAATGTTTGGAGTCATTGAGACGTGATTAGTTGTTACTACCTATAAGTTTGACTCACGAGTTCCTTTAATTCACACTTACATGGATTTGTTTGATTATTTTACTTTTTTATCACATATTGGTTGGAGTGTTGTCATCTCAATTCTGTCTTTAAAATGAACCATGTGCGATAAAACTTGACAATGGAAGTAGTGCATCTAAAAACTGTTTAATTGCAACAAAATATGATGAGTGAATCACCGGAAAGGGCTGCAAGAGTTCAAAATTAACTCGTCGTGAAAACCATCATTTGAAAAAAGCCCGAAAAATTTAAAGGAAAAAAAAATATAAATATGCCAAAAAGGGGCCACCTCAAAAGAAAAATATAATGATTATTATTTATAAGGGAGTTTGAATGGAAAGAAATGAAAAACGGGTTTGTATGTCCTGACAGCGTCATGAAAAAGCATTCATAGTTTTAGACGTTATTGGTGTGGGAATCATTCCTGACTTTGATGGATTGAGTCGATGCCATTTAAATTCAACACTTTTGGCACCTAAGGACAATTTTGAGATTCATTAATTAGGATTAAACATATTCATCGTGCACATATGTTATGTTTGATTGCGTTGATTTGCCTATCGAATATGTTTACACCCATTCATTCCATTTCCATGATTTCGTTGCCTTAGTGTAAATTCATGGTGTCTGTTTTTTGTAAAATTATTTTTGCATTTTTTTGTTTGAAAAATTAAAAAATCAAAAATAGTTTGTGGAAGCTTTTGAGTTCTCCTTTGCATGAGCGTAGTTTAATTTATATTTGCTGTGCATTTTTATCGTGATAACTCCATGTGTATTTTGTTTATTCGTTTCCTTGTTTATTTCGATCAAATAAAAAGGGGGAGAACGAATTATGGGGGAGTTTTTGCATTATGGGGGAGATTTGATTATATTGATTGATTTATTTTTATATCATTTCAAAACTCGATGCGTCACAAAGGTATTTGCTTTGTCTCATGTGTGTAGGTATAAAATTGAAGATCATTTTTTTTGCACACCCTGATGAGAAAAGCTCAAAGAATTGAATATTTGAAGTTGAAGATTTTTGAAGAAGAAAAGTTTGAGACCAACATGTTTAGTACCTTTTCACTTTTGAGTTCTTGGGAGGGTAGATTTGTATAAGTCATTTTTTGTTATAATTCAGATGTTTTTATTTTTTACTGGCCTAGACATAAGGGGAGATTTATAAGACATGATTTTTTAAATATCCGTTATCAATTTTGTATGTCGTATACCGCTACAAGTCGTCAAAGAATTGGGCAAGTTTAAATCTACAAACGATGGATCCGAATATAAAGAGGTCTTCAACATTCAAGCCCAACGAGATGATTTTGGTAAGAATATATTTAAGGTACATTTGCATTTCATATTAAAAGTGTTGGGATATTTTTTATAAGAGATTAGAAATTTTTTTCTAAATATAAAAATTATTTTAATAAAATTTTCTTTGAAAAAGGTTTTATAAATCATACCTGTTAGGTTTCGTTCAGAAAGGTTTTAAAGATTTCAGAATTTTTCAAGTCAGATGTCGAACCTCGAGATTGACATTTTGTTCATTCAAACGAGATCACAATGTCGTTCGAGCGACACGTGTCTCGTTCGAGCAAGATGGCTTTCGTTCGAGTGACGTCTTTCTCATTCAAGCGACGCTATTTCTTTGTTAGATACGCCACCCCCTCAATGTTTGCCATATAAAGAGGTTTTTGTCTTTGTTTTCAACCTGGAGAATACTTTTTCTATCATAACAATTTTTAGTCGTTTCGAAAACTGCTATGCAGTATCGTATGTGTTCTTACCTATCAGTTTAAGGGTTCACAATTCTAATTACTTTTATGTGAGTTGTTTTGTGGAACCCAAGACATATTTTTGCTGGAATTTTATGCTGCTGGGCTGTTGACTACATATCATTGAAGATTACTTGAGTGTTTTCCTTTACTGAAGATTGGACTGCAGTTCGTGTGGGTTCGCTGCGTGGAATCCATTGCTGACTCCAGGCTGCGTGTCTATGTAGGTTTGTTTAGGTAAACTTATTATAGATTTCATTGTGATTGTAAATTGCGATTTAATTCATTGTGAAATAATAGGTTTTACCCTTCGGGGATTTTTCCTCAAATCTGTGAGTTAGCAGATTTGTGTTTATGATGGTTTGACACACGCACACACATAGTTATATGTTTTGGAACTGAATTAACTTGATTTAAAATTGACTCTAATTAAATAAGTTTGTAATTGGGAATTTGTGAATTTAGTTTGAATCAGTATTGCATATGGCGCATCATTTTCTACCATCCTAACATGTAGCTTAGGTTTAATCTTAAAACATAGTGAGAAAAATCCAACCGTGAATTTGAAGATGACAAACTAAGAAATGATGACTTGAAAGCTCTTAAAACTCCAAAAATCCTCAAGAAGCTCCTAGCAACTCCAAAAGCTCCAAGAAATACACCAACTCCTCTTGAAACCTCCAAGAACAATTCTTTAATCCAACTTCTTCCTTGTAAAAGGCTTGAAATATGTCTTACAATCTTCGAAATGGGCTAAATATGGCTTGGAATTGAGGTATCAACCTAAAAGATAAAATAACTGGGATTGAGAATAGAATATGGGGCTTGAAAATATAGAGACTGAATGTAAAAATCTAAGCCGTTACGAGTCTCTGTCGAATCACTTTAACTTTATAGGCCATCTCCCTCATCATATCCGAGTTCGTGATATGCTTCTCACCCACTTCTGCCCAATAGACTGGAGAGCGGTATAACCTCCCATAAAGAGCTTTATAGGGAGCCAAACTAAAGTTGGCCTGATAACTATTGTTGTAGAAAAATTATACCTGATGCAAATTCTCCGCCCAATTACCCTGGAAATCAAATGCACAAGCCCTCAATATATATTCCTGAATTTGAATGGTCCATTCTGACTGCCCATCTGTCTTGGGATCGTAAGTTGTACTCATGTTCAAATCAATACCTAATTCCTACTGAATTTCTCCAGATTCGAGAAACAAATCGAGGATCCCTATCCGAAATGATCATGAGTGGGACGCCATGAATACGGGTTGTCTCTCGAACATATAACCTTACCAACTTAGCCACATTGTTCGTGACCTTAATCGATAAAAAGTATATGGACTTCATAAGTCGATCCACTATAAATTAAATCGCATCATGACCATGTTCATATCGTGGTAAGGCTGTGATAAAGTCCATCGTAATGTTCTCCTGTTTCCACTCCACAACCGGTAGTGGTTGCAACAACCATACTGACTTCCCGTGCTCTACCTTCACCTAATGGCAAGTATAGAACTTGTCCACATACATCGCTACATCTTTCTTTATACTACACCACCAGAAATATATGTATATAGGTCCTTATACATATTTGTGGCACCAAGATATATGCTGAAGAGTGAGTGATAGGCATTTGCCATGACCTCGTCCCAAAGGTCATCGATAATTGGAATAATCAACCTTCCCTTATGTCGCACATCCCCATCCTTATCCACAATAAGAGTGTCGAACACCTCACCGCTTTGGATATTTTCATGGTAATGTGCAAACTCGAGATCGAAAGATTGAGCTTCAAATACCTTCTACTAAATGAGCGATCTAGCTATCACTCCCTAAAGATATGTCCTATCGCAACCCCGTTGGACACGCAAGTTGAACTTTTGTAACTCGTCGAATATCTTCACTCGGTAACACTTCATTCCTGCCAAAGTGAGCCCAATCCTCCAACTAAGAGCATTTGCCACCACATTGGCCTTACAGGGATGATATTCCAAGGAAAAATCGTAGTCTTCCATCAACTCAAACCATCTTCTCTGACGAATATTTAGATCGCGTTGAGTGAAAATTTACTGTAGGCTCTTATGGTCCATACACACCTCAAACCGTTCACTTTAAAGGTAATATATCTAGCTCTTTAGCACAAAAACCACAGCAGCTAACTCCAAATCATGGGTGGGGCAGTTCCTCTTATGCACCTTTAACTGACAGGATGCATAAGCGAACACCTGACTATTCTGCATCAACACTGTGTCGAGCCCTGATTTGGAAGCATCACAGTATATGGTATAACCCTTGCCTCATTCCGAGAGGATAAGAACGGGCGTCAAAGTCAACCTAACCTTCGACTCCTGAAAAGCTAACTCTCAATCCTCATACCACTCGAAGTGAACGTCCTTTTACGTTAACAGAGTGAGAGGCGATGCAACCCTCGAGAAATCTTACACAAACCTCATATAGTAACCGGCTAAACGCAGAAAACCGTTCACCTGTGTAACTGTTTTTGACCTATTCTGACACATCTCGACCCAGTTACTTATAATTAAGTTTGAAAGTCAAAGTGAGTCAAACCATAATTGCCTTAAACGAACCATAATCACGAGTTACCTTTTTCAGTCATCAACATAAATCCATAAAACTAAAAAAAAAAATCACAATTTTAAAGTAGTTATGCTTATATGAACTTATTTAAAGGATAAGTAAGCTTAAATTACCCCATTTACATTTTACCAAAATTATGGTTATATGCATACCTTGCCAACACCACCCCATCACTCAGGTTTGGCAGTGACATCACGTTACCTGAAAAACATAAACATTTAAAACCATGAGCAAATAGCTCAATGAATGCATCACTACTACACTATTGCATAAAATTAAATGCAATAAGTCATATCCGTGTGATAATATATAAACTTACTACACCATTGCATAAAATTAAATGCAAATAATCATATTTGTGTGATGATATTATACAAACTTATCTGACCCATTCATAATGAATGACCAACCTTTATGAATCATGATTCACATATCATGTCTGTAATAGACAATTATCCCCCATTCCTGGTCGAGGAGTAGCCCCTTGTCATTAATAGACAAATCTCCCCCATTCCGTGTCAGGGAGTAACCTCCCATTTCAGTAAATCGAAACGAAAATTTTCATATTCAGAATATTCTGATCATATCCATAAGCTAGGCCTGTCAATGGGAAGGGTCTGGACCCGGACCCGACTCGAACTCGATCCGTATAATAGGGTCTGAGTATATTTTTTTGGATCCGAGACCCGAAGACCCGAAAACCCGTTTATTAAACGGGTAGGGTCTGGATCTTATACAAGACCCGGACCCGAAGACCCGACCCGAATTGTACATTATTATTTTTTAAATATATAAATATATATATAAATATATATATATATACTATAAATTTATATATATTTATAAATATATCTTATCAATATAACATGTAAGTATTATATATAAAAATATATATATTTATGTATATAATAAATATAAGTAATATATGTTTTATTTATACTAATAATATGCTATAATACATTACAAAATATTTTAATTTAGGATTAAAAAAATAAAGAAGGGGGTTAAAATAAAATAAATATAAAATAAATGTATATATTCGGCCGGACCCGGACCTGAACTCGAGACCCGAAGACCCGAACGGATCCGGGTCTGGATCCAATATTGTAGACCCGATGAAGACCCGGACCCGGACCCGAACCCGATGAAAACCCGATTACACGGATCTGGATCTTCCTAAACCCGACCCGTCTCCGACCCATTGACAGGCCTACCATAAGCATGTATAAATACATCTTACCAATGAGTAATATTCTGATCATATCCACAACCATGTATAATTATATCTTACTAGTGAGTAATATTCTGATAATATACATGACCAAGTATATTTACATCTCACCAGTGAGTAATATTCTGATCATATCCATAACCATGTATAATTTCATCTTATCAGTGAGATATATTCTGATCATATCCATAACCATGTATAAATACAACTACCAGTGAGTACACTCACCTTGGCCAATTAATGTGTTTTTCCTTTGCCCTGGAACTTGTTCAATAGGTTGTTCCTCCCTTCATGTCATTCTTATAATATTAGTATCATCATAAGAATATCAATAATCCAAAGAATAACTTAAACGTAACTCAATTCATAAGCAACATATAATCCCAGTCAAATCATTTATCATAAATGAAGTCCCATCTAATTTCATGTTAAGATATTTAACGTATCCAAATCATAACCCAAACATACTTTAATTAATTCTTGAAAATTACATCCCTAACATATTAGGTCTCAAGTTCAAAAGACGGCGCATCATTTCAAGTTCCTTATAGCAAAATATGCCAATTTCTTTACTACATAACAAATCGGCCTTATACACTCCTCTATCGTTCAGAAAACTTCCTAGAATTTTCATAATTTTTATAAAACATAAATTTATATGATCTTCCACCCATTTTTAATACACATATTTAATAATACAAAATTAAAATTTCATAATTTTTTGAGTTCATTTTCTGTGTCAAGCAAAACCTCAAACACAAGGTATGCATACTTACATTTTTGGGGAAGATTCTATACCTAAAATTCAAACTATCACCCAAGATTCATTTCTTGGTATTTTTACATAATTTTCGGCTATAACAGATATATATAAGTGTAGTTTTATATCCAACTGGAATCAATCGATGCCATTGTATATTCACAAAGATATACCAGTTTGATTAACATAATGATTACAACCTTAGTTGTATGAATCAACATGCTTCATACATACCACTTACACATACCCATATACATACAACAAAACGTATCCCCTTGTTGATACCAAAATTAATATGCTGATGTGGACGAATAATACGAAGACACGTGTCAATCTACGTGGCACAATAGCAGCGAGGAAGATCATTTCCCGACCAACCATGCTTCTTTCCGAGCAACGAGAATACACCGAGGAACTCTATCACACCGAGGAACTCTATCGCACCGAGGAACTATAACGCACCGAGGTACTCTAATGTTCTGAGGAACTCCTGATCAGCGAACAGCTATGGCGGTCCGAGCTGCATCTCGATCGTATCATTAATTGCCAGATAATCAACAGTTCAGATATTCATTGAATGCTTATATTCTTGGCACGCACTCTGCATTAAATGTATTACCCTTTCATATGTATGTCATTTAATGTATCGAACCTTTCATGTACAGCCTCAAGGCTATAAATACCTTGTATCATCCTCATCCAAAGGGGACCGGAATTTCTTGAGAGAACTTGTAATCAAGAATTCCACAAACACTCAGCAATAACATAACAGTGGACGTAGGCTTTATTCCTAGCCGAACCACTTTAAAAATCTTTGTCTTATTTATTTATCTGTGATTGAATAATTAGAGCAATCTAGTTTTTTACATCAACAGATTGGCGTCGTCTGTGGGAAACGACTGTTATTATCGTTTTTCATAAAAATCATTCATCACCAATGGCAGATAATCCAGAATCCAGTAATCGAAATGTTGGAAATACTGGAAATCTTCCAAATCCATCTGCGTCCCCAGATCTGGCTGGAATTATGACGAATCTGGCTCAAGGACAAACCGCCATGCAAGAATCTATGAGGCAACTCATTCAAACTCTTCAGGGCGGTGCACCTACCTATTCAGGGCAAAGGAGTGATCATAGGCAATCGCAATCTAGACGTACTGGGTCATATCGCAATGAGGAGTCTAATGATTCTTCTTATCAACCTGGGCGAACTTCATCGATACGGGCTACGGATACAGATCAACGTATCACTCTCTCTCCGGAGAGAACTAGCGCTTTGGAAAGGTTAAGCAGAGTGTCTCCTTTCAGTCGGTTAGGACCAAGGAGAAACATGAGTCCACCTAGAGCTCCATCAAAGAGTTTTCGGCTACCACCAGGTTTAAGAGAAGGATCTGCACAATCTCGACCAGCCACTCGTCGAGATAAATCTCAGGAAGCTACGTCGGAGCGATCAGTTGCTCGGACTAGGCGGCCTGAGGAAGGAAATGAAGCATGGAAAGGTTCTATTCAACGGTTGGAGGATAGATTGGGAGAAATGGCTAAAGCGAGGAACCCCTTACAGAGAACTTTTGTTCAAGGAACACCTTTTGTGCAAGCCATTGTGGATTTCCCTACACCGTCGAAATTCAAAGCACCTGTAGTGACCCCCAAGTACGATGGAAAGACAGATCCCGTACTTCATATAGAACAATACCAAGCTGCTGCAGATATCTACGCTGTCCCCGACGAGATGAGGTGTAGAGCATTCTCGGGAAATCTTACCGGATCTGCACAGATATGGTACAATAATCTTCCTCGGGGTAAGATTTCAACTTTTGTTCAGTTAGCCGAGTTGTTTATTGGCAATTTTTGTTTTGGAGCAAAACCGGTAAAGCGAGTAGCACACTTGCTAAGTGTTAGACAAAAATCAGGTGAAAGTACTAGAGATTACATAACTCGTTTCAATAATGAGAAGTTGGAAGTCATAGATTATGAAGAAAAGACAGCAATCACTGCTCTGATGAGTGGTTTGCTGCCTAACAAGCTGTACTACACTTTGGCCAAAGATCCACCTAAAAATATGTCGGAGTTGATGGCAAAGGCGGCCAAAATCATGAATGCCGAGGAGGCTATGGCTGCGAAGAAGAATATGGATAAAGAAGTTAAAGTGGAGGTCGACAACTCTAAGAAGAAAGATCAGAAAGGTAATGGTGGTGACAAACATTCCAGGAATAATAGGATGAAGTTGGAAGTCCTAAAGAAGTATGATAATTATAATCCATTGAAAATGGGTATTAATCATGCTTTGGAAGAAATCAGGAATAACGAGGAAATCAAGTGGCCGGAGAAACTGAAGACAAATCCCGACCTGAGGAATAAGGCCAAATATTACGAGTTTCACAAAGATCATGGCCATATGACCAAAAATTGTATAGCCCTTCAGAACGAGATTGAAACACTCATCCGAAGAGGAAAATTATCAAAGTATGTAGATCGCAGAGGTGAAAGGAAGAATGATGATAGAACTAGAGAGAGATCTAGATCTCCTCGTCGTGCAGAGGAGAAAAAGAGGAGGGACCATGAAGAGGATCCAGATGATGACCCCGATCTTCCCAAGAAGCCAAGGAAACCTGAACGAGAGGTATTTTCCATACGTTTTGGGTCATTTGATTGTAATGTTATTACAGGAGGAGATGCAGGAGGAGGAGACCTTACTGCAGAAAGAAAAGCTTACCTCAGAGAGGCTCAAGCTTGTTCATACATTCAGCGAATAAACCTGGCCGAGGATGATCGTCCGAGGAAGGTAAACAAAGAGAAGCTAGTGATTGGTTTTTCAAAAAATGACCTGGCAGGTGTTCTTTACCCTCATGATGATCCTTTGGTGATCAAAATGAGGATGAAGGATGTGGTCATTTCAAGGGTGTTAGTAGACAATGGTAGTTCGGCAGACATCATGTACTATTCATGCTTTGATAGCTTAAATTTAAAATTATCTCAATTGGAACCTTATCACAGACCCCTTCTGGGTTTTGCTGGCGAGAAAGTTTTTCCACTGGGGACGATCAAGTTGGATATACTCATTGGAACTTGGCCTGCTTGTCGAACAGAAAGAATACGCTTCTTTGTGATGGATAAGAATGTGCAGTCCGCCTACAACATCATCATGGGAAGAGTTGGATTGAAGAAGTTCGAAGCAGTTCCATCTACAGTACATCAGTGTTTGAAATTCCCAATGAATTTTGGAGTAGGAATTATGAAAGGTGATCAAAAAGTAGCTCGGGAATGCTATTATTCGTCTGCCGAGCAAGAAGAACTTGAAGAATCAAGGAAAAAGACTACTACTTATCAAGTGGAGGAGGGCACAGAAATTGAAACTCTTGACCCTAGGGATGAATCTCAACTTGTAAAAGGACAGGTGATGGAATCTACAGAAACTGTTATCCTGGACGACGAGCATCCTGAACGAGTAACTCAGATAGGATCGTCGTTGGATGTTTCAATAAAACAGGAGTTGATAACTTTCTTGAGAAACAGGAAGAATACTTTTGCTTGGAGTCATGAAGACATGCCAGGAATAGATCCAAACTTCTTATGTCATGAACTCAATGTGAATAAGGAGATCAAGCCTGTGAAGCAAAGAAGAAGAGTGTTTAGTCCCGAGAAGAACCAGGCCATACAAGAGGAGGTCGAGAAACTCTAGAAAGCCCAATTCATTGAAGATGTGAAATATCCAGATTGGTTGGCAAATGTGGTGATGGTAAAGAAGAAGAACAACAAATGGAGAATGTGTGTTGATTTTACTGATCTCAACAAGGCATGTCCAAAAGATCATTTTCC
This sequence comes from Sambucus nigra, assembly GCA_949130495.1. Lineage (NCBI taxonomy): Eukaryota > Viridiplantae > Streptophyta > Magnoliopsida > Dipsacales > Adoxaceae > Sambucus > Sambucus nigra. The sequence goes on along the minus strand of OX422207.1, from coordinate 80,416,801 downwards.
ATTGCCCAGAATTGATCAACTAGTGGATGCTACCTCGGGACACGAGCTACTCAGCTTCATGGATGCTTATTCTGGCTACAACCAGATCAAAATGAAACCTGAAGACAGGGAAAGTACTTCTTTTATTACCCCAAGGGGAACTTATTGTTATAATGTTATGCCTTTTGGTTTAAAAAATGCAGGTGCAACATATCAGCGGTTGATGAACAAGGTTTTTACCGAACAAATCAGCCGCAATATGGAGGTCTATGTCGACGACATGCTCACCAAAAGCAAGAGAGCTGCAGATCATTTGGTTGACTTGAGTCAAACTTTTGATCAACTGGATAAATACCAGATGAAGCTTAACCCGACGAAGTGTACCTTTGGAGTACGAGAAGGAATGTTCCTCGGATACATCGTCAACCAACGAGGTATTGAGGCAAATCCAGAAAAGATCAAGGCTCTTTTAGGGCTGCGATCCCCGACGACGAGGAAAGAAGTGCAGAGTCTTACCGGACGGGTTGCAGCACTCAACAGATTTGTATCCCGAGCAACTGATAAATGCCTCCCATTCTTCAAAACACTGCGAAAAAGTTTTGAGTGGACTGATGAATGTGAGAAAGCCTTTCAAGATTTGAAGAAGTATTTGGGAGCCCCACCATTGTTGTCTAGGCCAATAACTGGAGAGAAGCTGTACTTGTATTTAGCAGTATCAGAAAATGCAGTTAGCTCAGCGTTGATCAGATTGGAGAATGGAGTCCATAAGCCAATTTATTACACAAGCAAGGCCTTCCGAGGTGCGGAAATCAGATACCCAAAGCTGGAAAAACTGGCACTGGCATTAATTGAAGCAAGTAGAAGAATGAGGCCATACTTCCAGGCCCATACCATCATTGTGTATACCGACATGCCGTTAAGACAAGCCCTTCACAAGCCAGAAAAATCAGGAAGATTGATGTACTGGGCAATAGAGCTCGGTGAATATGATATTGTGTATGAACCCAGATCATCGTTGAAGGGGCAAGCCGTGGCAGATTTTATAGCAGAGTTCACATACCCTGATACCCCCGAGGAGCAAAAGGTGCTTGCTGACCTGCCTGTGGACGATACAGGATCAACAGACACAGATCCAGACCAACCAAGGTTGGTAAAAAGACTTGTGGATGTAGAAAAATCATCATATGCAAACCCCGACCAACTCCGGTTGGTAGAAGGGCGCGAACAAATGACCAACGAGGAACGAAGGATACTCGGGGATGATGAAAGAAAACAGATGATATTTCACCGAGGAACTCTAACAGATAAGAAATTTGAAGACGAGTTACATACATGGAGATTATATGTAGATGGATCATCTTGCACGGCTGGTTGTGGAGCAGGGATTGTTTTAAACTCTCCAGATGATATTGACATGGAGTATGCCTTGAGATTCCAATTCAAAGCTTCCAATAATGAGGCTGAATATGAGGCTATGATAGCAGGTTTTCATTTGGCGAAAGTTATGGAGGCACGACAAGTAATTGTTTTCAGTGATTCTCAATTAATTGTGAATCAAATGATGGGAATATATGCAGTGAAGGGAGAGTTAATGGTGAAGTACCATGCAAAAGTGATGGAGTTATTGACAGAATTTGATGCTATTCAATTGGTGAGGATACCGAGAATGGAGAATGCTAGAGCAGACGCATTGGCCCGACTAGCGTCAGCTACGCGCACCGAGCTGCGAAGAACAATACCCATTGAAGTATTAGAAAGTCGGAGCATAGAAGAAGATCTGACGGTGAAGATTATTACCCTTGATTTAGGACCATCTTGGATGGATCCTATCAGAGCATACATTGAAGAAGGAGAATTGCCGGAGGACAAACTAGCTGCCAAGAAATTGAAGTATAAAGTTGCTCGGTATGTGTTAACTAATGGTGTTTTGTATAGACGAGGAATTATGGCAGGTTTGCAGAGATGTGTGCATCCATCAGAAGTCAAAGAATTGATTGAAGAAATTCATGAAGGATCTTGTGGAGCTCATGTAGCAGGTCGGACACTTTTGCAAAGGGTAATGACACAGGGATACTACTGGCCGACGATGAGGGCTGATTGTATAGCCTATGCTAAGAAGTGTGACAAGTGCCAACGTTTTTCCTCCATCCGAAGAACTCCACAGGCATTGTTGACACCCATAACATCACCTTGGCCATTTTCCATGTGGGGAATTGATCTGGTTGGACCACTGCCGACGACCCGAGGAAGGTTCAAGTATCTCGTCGTGGCAGTAGACGATTTTACTAAGTGGGTGGAAGCTGAACCACTAATTGATATGACGTACGAGAAGGTGTATCAGTTCATATGGAAGAATATCATTTGTCGATATGGTCTCCCCCACGCTTTCATCACAGACCATGGAACGCAATTTGATAATGAAGAATTTGCTGCCTATTGTCATCAGTCGAACGTCTTGAAGTTTCATTCAGCACCAGGCCATCCCCAAAGCAATGGACAGACTGAGGTGACGAACAGAACATTACTAAATGGGTTGAAGAAGAGGTTAAGTGAGGCTAAAGCAAATTGGATTAATGAGCTACAGTCAGTTTTGTGGGCTTACCGAACAACTCCCCGAGCAGCAACAGGAGAATCACCATATATGCTAGCATTTGGAAGTGAGGCTGTGATACCTGCCGAGTTGGGCCTACCAACACACAGGGTGTTAAATTTCAATTCTCCGATCAGTGATTTGATGAGAAGACTGGATTTGGATATGCTCGAAGAAGTCAGAGAAGAGGCAGCCATTAGGAATGCTGCTTATCAACAACGAACAGCTCTATTTTACAACAAAAGGGTAAAGAAATGTGATCTAAAAGAGGGGGATTATGTGCTAAAGAAGGTCATTCATAAGCAGAATAAACTGGAAGCAAACTGGCATGGACCTTACCGAGTTACAGAGGTTGTTCGACCAGGAACTTACAGAATAACAACTCTAGAAGGAGAGGAATTTAAGAACGCATGGAATGCTGAACACCTACGCAAGTATTATCAGTGATGTCAAATGTAAAACATTTCTTTCATTATGAATAAAACGAGGATGTTTCGCCATTTTCTTTCTGGTTGAAAGTTTTTCGGGGAATACTAGTGTAATACACTACACAACAAAAGTGCTCTAAGAAGCCAACCTCCTTTGGTTAGGAGGACAGCTCTACGGAGCAAAAGTGCTATAAGTAGCCAACCTCCTTTGGTTAGGAGGACAGCTCTACGGAGCAAAAGTGCTATAAGTAGCCAACCTCCTTTGGTTAGGAGGACAGCTCTACGGAGCAAAAGTGCTATAAGTAGCCAACCTCCTTTGGTTAGGAGGACAGCTCTAAGGAGCCAAAAAGTGCTATAAGTAGCCAACCTCCTTTGATTAGGAGGACAGCTCTAAGGAGCCAAAAATATTCCTTTGGTTAAAAGGTGTACACCAGCTCCACCAGCGTGATCAATTACGGTTGGTAAGATAAAAATATACTCTCATATTACAACTTATGTTGGTCGGGAGGTAATATTATTACAAAGAGTTCTTTGAAGAATAAAATATTCAAAAAATACACCAAGTATAGTTGGTCGGGGATAAAAACCCAATAACTGTAGTTGGTCGGCGAGGACAAATTATTGATCTTAGTTGGTCGGACGCATTTTTATAATTGAACCAAGTATAGCTGGTCGGGGATAAAAACCCATCAACTGTAATTGGTCGACAAACATTATTCACCCACCTTGGTTGGTTGGAAACAGTTTGAACATTTTTACTCATTACTTTATTATTAAGTGATCGAGAAACATTACTAATACTTGTAACTTTTTATTAAGTTGCTTAATGAATAATATTATTGTTATCTTTTTAACAGATACATATGTGCAAATATAAAGGTGTTTGATAAACACAAGACAATAGCAAAATTGGCAAACAGAAAATGAAAATCTTTTCATTAATCTAGAATAAATTACAAGTTACATAAATGTACTAACTGTTACATTGAAAACCTATTCTATTGGTTTCTTTCCTTTATTTTGTGAAGCAGGCTCCTCGCCGGCAGGAGGGTCTTCTAGGCAAAGGGGAGAATTGATGAAATTAACATCTCTGAGCATTCTGACGTTCATAACAGAAGGTGTATCCAAGAGATGCTCAGGACGAGATAATTCAACTTGGGAATGAAGGCTATAATCACCAAGGTATTTTGAAATTAGGCTGCGAGGAATGGAACGAGCTGGGATCCATGCCATGTCCAATTTGAAAGGTGGTACAGGCAGGTCTAATAATGATGGAGCATGATAGTCCCATAAAAAATGCCCTTGCTCCAATTTTAACACACCCAGTGCGTTTAACCATCCTTGCTTGTAACCTTCATTGTTGGCATGTTCTATACGAGCATCCAGGTGAACAAGGGCTTCATTGTATCCTGCCATCCAGAATTCCCTTGGCTGTTTATGGAATTGGAAGGTTAATCTATCTAATTGTTCATGAAGGCTTTTGGCAAAAAGATCCTTATTATGCAAGGCAGATTTCGTCGATGTAAGCTGATCTTCCAGAGACAGATTTTTATTGGACATTTCAGTCAGAGCACGGTCTTTTACTTTCAACTGGAATGCTTGAGTTTCCAGAGTAGACTGAGTGCGAGCCTCTTCAACATTTTGGCTGAGGACTCTTCCTCGCCCCCGAGAACCTCTTCCTTGTCCCCGAGCAGTTCCAGAAATGGCAGATCTTCTTAAGTCCTCCAGCTCTTGCCTTAGTTTGGCGTTTTCGACCTCTAAGAACGAGAAGCCTTCATCAGTAACTGGTATTAATGCAGTAGAAGATGAAGCAACAGATTCATATTGAGCCAATTTTTTCTGCAAATTATTATTTTCTTGTTCCAGGATCTCGGCAATTTGTCTGCAGGCTTCAACTTCACCTTTTAGGGTCCTTTCCCTAATATCATATGCAGCAATGATCTTCTTATGGCCTGTTTCAGAAGAAAGTTGTTGGTATCTATTTTCATAATCTTTGTGTAACAAAGCCATTGATTCATTGTGCTGACCTTGGAGATCCTCTATGGAACCATGAAGTTCCTCGATCAGTTCGTAATACGCCACATTATTGGCCACAGCTCGGTCGAGTAAATCTTTCAAGTACCGATAAGCCTCAATAGCCTGTTCTGAAGCACCATGACCAAGGATATCAGCAATTTCCGATGTACTAAGGTCTGTATGACCAGCCTTATAGTATTGGTGACATTGCTGCATCAGCTCGGTATCATGTGAAGAGATCAATTCCATTCTAGCAACAAACTAAAGACGAGAAAAAGACAACAATCAACAAATATAAATCATCAACAACAGAGATGAGCAAAGATATATTTTATTAGATCATCAAAAAGTTACATTGTTCGATTACAAGGAAATATAGAAATGATACCGAACAACTTCACACCTTTTCCTTGTCCCCCAAGACTTTCTCGGGAGGCTGGGACGAGGAGCTCGGTTGCTCGGTGGTAACAACAGCTTGATCGGTAGGAATCTTCTCGGGAGGAGGAGGCATGGAAGAAATGTCCTCAGTGGCAGAGGGTTGAGAGGCAGAAACTTGATCACCCATAGCCATAGAAGACTCATCTGAGGCAGGCTCATCTTCTTCTTCTTCCACAATTGGTGGAGGAGGACCAGGGAGATGTTGTTGGAATAGATCAGAATCGTCTTGGACCTTTAGCTCTTGCAGAGCAGCTACCCAGCCTTCATGGAAGTATTTCGACTTCCCATATTGGACTTGGGATGTCATTGCAGCTATCCCTCTCTCCCATCCTTTCTCCCAACCAGCACTGAAATGTTTCTTGATTGCGACCTTTCTCCTCAATCTCTCCGAGGAGAGTTTCACCTCCAATTCCTCTTTCTTGACCTTGATATCTCGCAGAGTAGATAATTCTTCCTCTGCCTTCTTCAACTTATCATCAGAGTCCTGATGTTTAACCTCCAAAACTTTAACTTTCTCCTCCAAATTCTTGGAGGTTTCGGCCATTTTCACCTTCTCAGCCTCAACCAAAGCTAATTTCTTCTCCCAAACAGCTTTTTTGTCAATATGCTGTTGACGAGATCTCTTTAAAGACTGGGTCAAACCCAAAAAAGCATCATCTACACAGGACGAGGAGCTTGAAGCTTTGATAACCTCATCCTTCTTCACAATGTTATTAAAACAATTCACCAGCTGAAAGATGAGAGAAAGAGCAAAGTCAATACAAAATGCAAGCTTTCAGAGAAAGAAAGAGAAATCATAAGTATGAGAAACTTACTGAAGCAAGGTGACGAGCAGCTAGGGATGTCAGCGTATCCCTAGGAATTCTTTCATCAAGACCATGGACCTCGGGTACAACCGAGCTCATTGCAGAGCTTGGAAGAATGATGTTTGGAACATCAGTACCACTAGCAGGTAAAGAAGAGGCAGTTTCAGCCGGAGTAACCGAGGATGATTTCCTCAATCTCTTCAACGGGCGGTCAGAACCTTCAACCAGAGAGGTCTTGGTCGGGGAGATTGTAATTACATCTGCAGGAGCATTTTTCTTGCTCGGGGCCACTGGGGGCTTCTCGGCAGCTTTGGAGGACCCAGCATCTACTTTTTTAGTCCCTTCTGGGACATCAGTTTTTGCCTTTCTTGGCTCCAACAGCAGAAGAAATTTCATCAAATAGAGCAGGAGGAGCTCTTTTCTTGCCCATTCTTTGAGATAAAGGGATATGAGAATCTGAAGATGAACCTTCTGGAGTTGAAGCTGGTTCAACAGGGCGAGCAGTATAAGAGGTTGTGTAACTCCTATACTGTAGCAAATATGAAGCAGATCTGATGTGTTCGTCTGCAATGTTCTTATGCAAACCCCAGATAAGTTTCAGATGTTTAATATTCACTTCTGATTCCTTTGGAGTTTTTCTTTTGCTATCAACTGCAAATAGATACATAATGAAATATCGGTCATACATTTTATCAAACATGATGAAAGCATAATTTTATAAGTAAAATAAAACGAAAAATAAACCTATCCCATTGCCATATGGGGGGCATCTGGGACCTTTGTACGCTTCATCCCCAGCTAAAGGCGCATGTTGCCAATTTTTTATGATCAACCCATGCTCAAAATAATCTCTATTTGAGTCAGGGAGATTAACTACAAGAGCCCTATTCAGATACCTAGTTTTTAAATAATAAATATTATCTAGAATAGCCCATTTATAACAAAACATAATTTCAGGGATCCCAATACGAGTCCCATGAGTTAGGTTTAATTTGTGCACCCCATTAATTATTCTCCATGAATTGGGGGCTATTTTTGCAGGAACAAGATCAAAATATTGACAAAACTCAAGACATAATGGGTTTGGTGGAAAGGAAAAACCACATTCAGCAACAAAAATACTGGGGAACCAATGTCCCTCAGCCAATCGAAAGTAATCTAAAGGCTCAGAAAGAACCTCTAGAGTTACCCACGAAGGAATGGAAAAATCAGAGCGGAATTTCTCAACAGATTCCACAATATAAACCATATTGAATAAAAGAGATACAGAAGAAAGGAAGAATATCTTACAGAAAGAAAGGAGGTATGTTGGCAACGAACGAAAACAAGGATGAACGCACAAGAGAGAAGAAGAGAATAGAAAGCTTGAATGCAGAAAATGGAAAACGTAGACGACGGTATGGATACCAAAGAAGTTTAAATACTTTGCATTGGGAAGCGGCGAAAGAAATGATTACCAAAAAGAAACTACTGAACTTCCGGCGGCTAAAAGGACAAAAATTGCACGAAGATCGAAGCGCTTATAAAAAAGGCGGAAAACAGCGAAATAAGAAGGAAATTTGAATACAATGTTCCTGAAAACCAGGAAGGTCATTTAATATTGCCATATACCGAGAAAGAATGTTACATACTCCTCAAAATTCGAAATATGAAACATTGGGGGCTTCTGTTGATACCAAAATTAATATGCTGATGTGGACGAATAATACGAAGACACGTGTCAATCTACGTGGCACAATAGCAGCGAGGAAGATCATTTCCCGACCAACCATGCTTCTTTCCGAGCAACGAGAATACACCGAGGAACTCTATCACACCGAGGAACTCTATCACACCGAGGAACTCTATCGCACCGAGGAACTATAACGCACCGAGGTACTCTAATGTTCCGAGGAACTCCTGATCAGCGAACAGCTATGGCGGTCCGAGCTGCATCTCGGTCGTATCATTAATTGCCAGATAATCAACAGTTCAGATATTCATTGAATGCTTATATTCTTGGCACGCACTCTGCATTAAATGTATTACCCTTTCATATGTATGTCATTTAATGTATCGAACCTTTCATGTACAGCCTCAAGGCTATAAATACCTTGTATCATCCTCATCCAAAGGGGACCGGAATTTCTTGAGAGAACTTGTAATCAAGAATTCCACAAACACTCAGCAATAACATAACAGTGGACGTAGGCTTTATTCCTAGCCGAACCACTTTAAAAATCTTTGTCTTATTTATTTATCTGTGATTGAATAATTAGAGCAATCTAGTTTTTTACATCAACACCCCTTATCCCCAAATATGATCCATATATGATCCTTAGTTGATTAACATATTGATTACATCCCCAAATATGATCCTTAATATCATATAAAACAACATATGCCATATAAAGAATGGAAATTTACAAATTAAATCTTACATAAGCACCTTGGATACATAAGTTTGTTTCTCTATTGATTATCTTCCTTAATCCTTCACTAATTCACCCTAACCTCCCTTTCTTCCTGGAAAACCTTAACCCACTTGAAATTGTGATATCCATAAAGAATAAAGGATACTTTAAGGTCTTTAAGTCGACCTAAGGGTACATCCCTTTGGTCTAATCAAAATATAACATGTGGCGCCATATAAGACAAAATATCATTTAAAGCTAAATGACTACTTTACCCCATGTTCGTAAAAAGACGATATCTTCTCACGCGAATGTCCTTCAATGCACCGTTTGTTGCGTTATAAACTTAATTCATGTATCTGCAACTATCTAGTTTTTACCTTAAGTTAATTGATATATTATAATGGTCAAAACTAGTCCCCAACATGAACATTCTTATCGAAAACTACAAAATTTTGTGTTTGTTACTAATTCGACATTTCCTGATTAATAAAGGTAGGTTTAGGCTCAATATAATAACTTAACATTATATGAACTTATGACACATTATCCATATCACATAAGGTACGCATGATTTAAACATAATTTATCGTAATTATATCCGGGTTGTCACAACTTTCCCCCCTTAGAAAATTTCATCCCCGAAATTTAAGATGAATTTCACTTACCAAACAAATGGGAATACTGTTTCCTCATGCTATCTTCCCTTTTCCAAGTTGCTTCTTTAATTTTTATGGCTCATCCACCACACTTTAACTACGAAACTAACTTTACTCCTTAATACTTATTCCTTACGATCAAGAATTCCCACTGGTTCCTCGATGTACGATAAATCTTCTTTCATAACATCTTCAGTTTCTTTATCATTTATACGTAGGAATAATCGTCTAATGATTTCTTATCAATAAAAACGAATTCCCAACTCATATATTACTTTATACCTTCATATACGCATGTCGAACATTCACACAAAATAGATTATCGATTGTATCATCTTATATTCACAATGAGTAAACATTCTTAATAAACCTAGTACAATTCTTTACAATTCTCCCTTCATTCCTATAGTCTATCCTTATCATCATGTAATATTTCAAATCAGAATTATTCTATTGTAAGACTAACTTCTTATACTTCATCTCTCCATCTTCCATTCAATACCAAATACATATGTTTGACTTTAACTACTATCTATATCATCTCTTAAGTTTAAGAGTATGTTAAATATCATTATTACAATCCTTAATCTAGATATAGCCTCACTACTTTTCGTATCTCAATAATGAATAATTATTCACCAAATGTCTATTTTTAACCAAGATTCCATATTCACTTTCATATATATTGTAGAGTCATGCACTATGAACTCAATATAACCTCTCACTATATTCCTTTTTTAGCATTGTTTGATTGTTATTTAACTCAACATACAATGACCTTAACAAGTCATGCACCAAACATAATAACTTTACAATTATAATCTTTCCTCAATCCTTAGGGACACTATGAACATTTATTTTTCACATTCATCAACATTATTCTTAAAGTAATATTGTATAATATGTATGTTGACCTTAACAAGTTATCAACATACTTACCAACCCCATATTACATCTCTAACTATTATATGTCGTGTTTCTTTCAAATAGCTTATATAAGTACCTTAATGTATCACATTATCCTCACTCATACTTCTTGGTGACTCATTATAATGTCAACCCTATTCATTATATGACATACCCATAGTGATAACATATATGTACAATGAAAACACAACTCAATATCCACCCAAACCAGTTGTTGATATTCCAACCTGATAAGCATCTTTCCCATACTCATACACAACACATACTCTTAAAAGGACTCCTCAATATTTTTAACCTCCAACTCTTTAACACCCCGTCTCAACTTTACTATTTATATAAGCATTTCAAAACATCATAAGAGTAAAAGCCACTACATGTACTCATACTATTAAAGACGTATATCTCAACTCTTATTACTTTTTTCTTCTACTTATCATAATTCACTATGAACCCATATTCTGATCAATTGTGATATATTAACTAGTAATTGAATTTCAGACCATTTCACATATTAAATTTTAAACATATACAACTACTAAACTTCTCACTTCACATTTACTATGTGAATCTTCATTTTATTCACACTATGATAATTTAGGTCTCATCATAATCATGTAATAATAATTCTCCTCACTTCTTATCCACGACCCAAGTCCATGTCGTATACCAGTATAGGAAGATAACACTTCCAATACTTCACAAATTTTCATACCACATTTTGTCTTTAAAAAAATTTCTTCAATGACATGCTTGTACATATAACATATAAAACAATATAATGATTCATATTAAAATAGCAATATTCATTGTCATCCCCGAATAAACTTTAACATCTTATTTCTTTTCCAGTAAGATCCTTACACTATATATCCCGTACAGTAATATATGTATAGAGCTGACAGATGTTAGTCAATAAATCTAATATAAAACTTAATAACAAACCCTTTATGTATATGTATCAGGAATTCAACATACTTATTCGTATCCTTTGAAATCGAATACACAAAATAATTTATATATCCACTGCCAAATCTAGGCCCTTTTAACTCCAGAACCTCTAACACCTAGGCTCTGGTACTAAAAGCTGACACACCCCAATCCAGTTACTTATAAGTAAGTTTGAAATTCAAAGTGAGTTAAACCATAATTGCCTTAAACGTACCATAAGCATGATTTACTTTTTCAGTCATTAACATAAATCCATAAAACTATTTTTTTTTTATAATTTTAAAGTAGTTATGCTTATACGAACTTATTTAAAGAATAAATCGACTTAAATTACCCCATTTACATTTGAACAAAATCATGGTTTTAAGCATCCCTTGCTAACCCAACCCGACCTCCTAGATTTGGCGGTGACATCACATTACTTGAAAAAAATAAACATCTGAAACCATGAGCAAAATAGCTTAGTGAATGCATCACTACTACACTATTGCATAAAATTAAATGTAATAAATCATATCCGTGTGATAATATATAAACTTAATACACTATTGTATAAAATTAAATGCAAATAATCATATCCGTGTGATATTATATAAACTTTTTCGGCCCATTCATAATGAATGACCAACCTTTCTGAATCATGATTCACATATCCTACATGTAATAGACAATTCTTCCCCATTCCTGGTCGAGGAGTAACACCTTGTCTTTAATAGACAAATCTCCCCCATTCCGTGTTAGGGAGTAACCTCCCATTCGATAAACCGAAATGAAAATTTTCATATTCATAATATTCTGATCATATCCATAACCATGTATAAATACATCTTAACAGTGAGTAATATTCTGATCATATCCATAACCATGTACAATTACATCTTACCAGTGAGTAATATTCTGATGATATCCACAACCATGTATAATTACATCTTACAAGTGAGTAATATTCTGATCATATCGACAACCATATATAATTACATCTTACCAGTGAGTAATATTCTGATCATATCCATAACCATGTATAATTACATCTAACTAGTGAGTAATATTCTGATTATATCCATAACCATGCATAAATACATCTTACCAGTGAGTAATATTCTGATTATATCCACAACCTTGTATAATTACATATTACCACTGAGTAATATTCTGATCATATCCATAACCATGTATAAATACATCTTACCAGTGAGTACACTCACCGTGGCCAATTAATGTATTTTTCCTTTGCCTTTGTCTGACACTTATTCAACTGGTTGTTCCTCTCTTTCTATCATACTTACAATATTAGTATCATTATAAGAATATTAATAATCCAAAGAATATCTTAAATGCAACTCAATTCATAAGCAACATATAATCCCATTCAAATCATTTATCATAAATGAAGTCCCATCTAATTTCATGTTAAGATATTTAACATATCCAAATAATAACCCAAACATACTTTAATTGCTTCTTGAAAGTTACATACCTAACATATTAGGTCTCCAATTCAAAAGATGGAGCATCATTTCAAGTTCCCTAAAGTAAAATATGCCCCTTTTTTTACTACATAGCAAATCTGCCTTATATGCTCTTCTATCATTAAGTCAACTACCCAGAATTTTCATAATTTTTATACATCATAAATTTCCATAACCTTCTACCAAATTTTAATACACATATTTAATAATACAAAATTAAAGTTTCATAATTTTTTGAGTTCAATTGCTATGTCAAGCAAAACCTTAAACACAAGGTATGCGTACTTACACTTTGGGGCAGATTTTATACCTAAATTTCAAACTATCACCCAAGATTCATTTCTTGATATTTTTACATAATTTTGGGACACGACAGATATATATATATATATATATATATATATAAGTGTAGTTTTATATCCAACTGGAATCAATCGGTTCCATTGTGTATTCACAAAGATACACCAGTTTGATTAACATAATGATTACGTCATTAGTTGTATGAATTCAACATGCTTCCTATATACAACCTACACATACCCATATACATAGAACAAAACGTATCCCCTTGTCCCTAAATATGATCCTTAATATCATAAAAAATAACTTATGTCATATAAATAATGGAAATTTACAAATTAAATCTTACATAAGCACCTTGGATACATAAGTTTGTTTATCTCTCGATTATCTGCTGAATCCTTCACTAATTCACCTTAACCTCTCTTTCTTCCGTAGAAAACCTTAAACCACTTGAAATTATGATATCCATGAAGAATAAAGAATATTGTAAGGTCTTTAAGTTGTCATAAGGGTACATCCCTTTGGTCCAATCAAAATATAACATGTGGCGCCATATAATAAAAAATATCATTTAAAGCTAAATGACTACTTTGCCCCATTTTCATAAAAAGACGATATCTTCTCACTCGAATGTCCTTTCAATGCACCGTTTATTGCGTTATAAACCTAATTCATATATATACACCTATATAGTTTTTATCTCAAGTCAATTATTACATTATAATGGTCAAAACTAGTCTCCAACATGAACATTCCTATTGAAAACTATAAAATTTTGTGTTTGTAACTAATTCGACATTTAATGATTAATGGAGGTAGGATTAAGCTAAATATAATAACTTAAAATTATATGAACTAATAAAACATTATCCATATAACATAAAGTAAGCATTATTTAAACTTAATCTATCATAATTATTTTGGGTTGTCACATGTTCCAACTCAGAATGGCCTCGACCTTGGATGGATCAATGAAAATGCCTTCACCGAAAATTACATAGCCATGGAACTTAGTCTCGCTCATCCAAAACTCGCACTTACTGAATTTGGCAAACAACTTATTCTCCCCGAGCACTTGTAGCTTGGTGTGAAGGTGCTCCTCATGGTCCACATTCGAAGCCAAGTAAACCAAAATATCATCCACAAAACCCAACACAAATCGATCTAAATATGGACGATAGATACAGTTCGTCAAATCCATGAATATTGTTCTTCATCAAATCAAAGGGAATTACTAATAACTCATAATTCCCATACCGTGTTCGGAATGCTATCTTAGGAATGTCTTCCTCTTCGAAAAACAGTTGATGGTAACTCGACCGCATGTCAATCTTTGAAAAGCTTCTAGATCCACACAACTAGTCAAACAAATCATCAAAATGGGCAATGGGTACTTATTCTTAACAATCACCCTGTTTAACTGTCTATAATTAATACAAAGTCATAAGGAGTTGTCCTTGTTCTTGGCAAAGAGGACTGGAGCTCCCCAAGGGGATACACTGGGAAGAATGAAATCCTTGCTAGTCAATTCCTCCAACTGAACCCTTAATTACTATAATTCAACCAGAGCCATCCTATGAGGTGGTATAGAGATAGGCGAGATGCCCTCATGCACCTATATAGAAAATTCCACCTCCCGATGTGGGGGTAAACCAGGAAGATCGATGGGGAACACATCGCAAACTCCCGCACCACTGGATAATCCAATAACATCTAATTAGGCTCGTCCTGAGCCACTATACTACGCAACCAACTGAAATACCGCTTATGATCTCTCACGGTACAAAAATTGCAAGGAAAACCCACATCTTGTTCGCTATTAAAACGACGGTGAGATCCATCTCGGAGAGACACCGAGACACTATGCTGATGGAATTCGATGGTAGCGTCAAAGCACGATAGTCAATTCATACCGAGGATCACCTCGAACCCATCCATGTCCATGAGAATCAAGTCATACTCCAAAAAACAGTCTCCATTCATGACTATGCAATTACGACAGACCCTATCAAGAACTATACCGCCACCGATTCAAAATCCTTTGAAGATGGGAGGGTAAAACAGATCTACCTCTAAACCCAAGCTGAATGCTAAAGAACTTGAGATAAATGAATGTAATGCGCATGAATCGAATATTGGCTTTACCCAAGTGCTTAATAGTAGAATCATACCTTTCATGATTGATGGATCACTGAAAGGAGCGATAAACTGGGACATGGCATAAGTGCGTATGGAGTTGAACCTACTACCTGTAATACGCCGTAATTTTGAGAGCATATTTATGAATATTTTATAAGATTTTAGTCGGGATATTTTATTTTAAATGAAAATATTTTTTATATTACGTTTGAAAATAATTTATTTTGGTTTGAAATCGAATCAACCATTTAAATTCAAATTTAATTGGCTTTTGGTCATTTTGGGATGACTTAAATATGTGAAGTTGATAATTTTGAATTAAAGGGAAATATAGTAATATGTATTATCTTAGGCTCCAAAATAGGGTTTGAGAGAGGGGCTATATAAGGAATATTATGGGTGATTATAAGTAAAGGGAGATGAAAAACAAAGGACAAAAACGAAATCAAAAGAGTAAAAAACGAGTGGAATGAGAAGAGCTAATATGGAGTGTCTATATATTCTTTTCGAGTTCGTTCGGATGAGATTTGAGAAAAACCCAAAACACATACCTAACCAAATTTTCGTGTAGAATCGAAATTTGAAGTCGGATTGGCAGTTTGAATAATGTTCAAAACATGCTTAGAATGGTGGATTTTGACTCACTTGAGGTAGTTTCATTCTCCCGTGATTAATTTAGTGTGCTACACTTATTCAATCTTAATTGTATATCTACATCCATGCTATGTGTTGTATTTATATGTATTGTATGCTCATATATTATTTCGTTCTTGCACCCATTTTGTATGTGTCATTTTCATGCCCTTTAGTTTAGGTAATGAAGCTAGTTGATTTTACGAGCATGGTTGGTTATAAAAATGGGTAGAAAACATGTAAACTTGATTTATGGGATTTGAATATGAAATTTATTTTAATCGGGAGAATAATATTATGATGATTGTTATTGAAGAATGTATAGGCATTCCTTATCCAAACCACCTGCTGGACGGGGTGTCCTATCGACTATAATTTTTTTTATTATCCAAAGACTAGACCATGGACTCCGGTTGGCGAGTATACTAAGATTTTATTGTAGTGATGCCAAGTTATGATGGGTTGTGTGACCAAGTTACGTTATTTATTTTTGGGTACCATTGGATTGTTCCGAGGGTAATTAGCAGGATAGTGGACGGTAGTCCATACCGTACTGTGTGAAGTGCGGCGGGAATCTTGATACTGGGTCTTGAGTTTTGTAGTGTCGTAGTGAGATCATAGCTGATGATTATATTATTGGTATTTTAGTTTGAGTGTTCATATTGCATACACTCTTGTATATGATGCACACAAGCACGAGTATGTATAGTTACACTTGGAGCATTTATACGAGCTACTGAGTTTCTCTCTGACACCCTACAGTTTTTTATATTTCACGTTGATGCGAGATGATATTTATGGCATCGTCGGGATTAGGACCGTCACTAGAGAATCTGGATATTTATTTGTATCATTTTTTTATTGTAAATTATTTTGTAAAAGGACATTTGAGGTTTAATAAAATTGAGAAATTTTATTCGCCGATTTATTATTTTTTCTTCCGCAAATTTGTTCTCAATCTAAAGGGTATTGTTTTATTAAAAATTAAAATAAAAAATTCTCTAATTTATCAATATTTTTCAGCAACACCTCTCGGGGTGTTACAAAATGGTATTAGAGCATAGGTTATTCGTATTCTCAGGCTTGGGGTTATTGGTTCGTTACGTTGTCCGTTGAGAGAGATTTGGTTTATATTTGATCTTATTTGGGTGATGTCGAACTTTTTGTTTGAATTTAAGGTAAAAAAAACTTTGGGTGAATTGCGAGGACGATATTTCGTTTGTAAGGGGGAAGAATGTAATACCCCATAATTTTAAGATCATATTTATGAATATTCTAAAAGATTTTAGTTGAGATATTTTATTTTGAATGAAAATACTTTTTATATTACATTTAAAAACAATTTATTTTGGTTTAAAATCGAATCAACCATTTAAATTCAAAATTTAATTGGCTTTTGGTCATTTTGTGATGATTTAAATATGTAAAGTTGATAATTTTGAATTAAAGGGATAGCAATATAAATTAGCTTAGGCTCCAAGATAGGATTTGAGAGAGGGGCTATATAAGGAATATTATGGTAATTATAAGGAAAGGGGGATGAACAACAAAGGTAAAAACGAAATCAAAAGAGTAAAAAACGAGTGGAATGAGAAGAGCCAATTTGGAGTGTTTATATCTTCTTTTTGAGTGCTTTTGGATGAGATTTAAGAAAAACTCAAAACACATACCTGACATAATTTTCTGTGTAGAATCCAAATCTGAAGTCAGATTGGCAGTTTGAATAATGTTCAAAGCTTATTTTTTGGAGTTTTTAAAACAGGCCTAGAATGGTGCATTTTGACTCGCTTGAGGTAGTTTAGTTATCCCATGGTTAATTTAGTGTGCTACACTTATTCAATCCTAATTGTATATCTATATACATGCTATATATTTCATTTATATATATTGTATGCTTATATATTATTTTCATTCTTGCACCCATTTTGTATGTGTTCATGACGTTTAGATTGGGTAACGAAGCTAGTTGATTTTACAAGCATGGTTGGTTATCAGAAATGGGTTGAAAACATGTAAACTTGATTTATGGAAATTGAGTAAGAAATTTATTTTAATTAGGAGAATGATATTATGATGATTATTATTGAATAATGCATAGGCGTTCCTTAGCCAAACCACCCGATGAACGGGGTATGCTGTCGACTGCAATTTTGTTTATCATCCAAAGACTAGACCATGGACACCGATTGACGAGCATGCCAAGATTTTATGGCAGTGATGCCAAGATTTTATGGGGGTGATGACAAGTTATGATGGGTTGTGTGCCCAAGTTATGTTATTTATTTTTAGGTGCCATTGGATTGTTCCGAGAATAATTAACAAGATAGTGGATGGTAGTCCATACCGTACTGTGGGAAGTACGATGAGAATTTTAATACTAGGTCTTGAGTTTTATAGTGCCACGATGAGATCATAGGTGATGATTATATTATTGGAATTTTAGTTTGAGTGTTCATATTGCATACACTCTTGTATATAATGAACGCACACATGCGTATGTGTAGTTACACTTGGAGCATTTATACGAGCTACTGAGTTTCCCGCTCATCCCCCCATTATTTTTTTGTATTTTAGGCTGATGCGAGATGATATTTATGGTATCGTTGGGATTGGGACAGTCATTAGAGGCTCTGGATATTTATTTTCAAAATTTATTTCTATCATTACGTTTGTTGTAAATTGTTTTATAAAAGGACATTTGAGATTTAATATAATTGAGAAATTTTATTCGTTGATTTATTATTTATTCTTTCGCAAATTTGTTCATAATCTAAATGGTGGTTTTTTATTAAAAAATTAAAATAAAAAATTCTATAATTTATCAATATTTTTCAATAGCACTTCTTGGGGTGTTGCACTACCCTGGCCACTAGGCACCTGACCTTGCCCACTACTGCTCTGGCCCTGACTGGGACGTGAACCGTTAGCGTTGTGCCTCTCTAATTGATGATAGTCGTATGGAAACTACCGCAGTTGTGTAGAGCCCGTGTAACTGGAACTCCTACCAGGTACATAATTGACAATCTGTTGACTGCCTTGCTGGTTCCCGAAAGCTCCATGCGGGCAGTCCCTTTTGAAATAGCCTGGGGACCCACACGCAAAATACGTACTTTTGATAGGGTCTGCAGGTTTCTTATTACCAGTACACTTAGAGATGATGAACCAACACCTATAGCGGCCTTAAGTTTCGGAAAGAAGCCTCGAGCACCGCTCCTAAACTTCTTACAACCACTGCTCTGGGACCCGCTGGCCTCTCTCTTCTTCTCACGAATGGCCCTATCGTCCTTTGCCTCAAGATCAAGCCAAATGGCCTTGTTAACCGCGGCCCTGAAGTTTAGCAAATCCAAACCAACCACAATTCGATGGATGCTAAGGTTATGGCCCTTAACAAACAACCTCATCTTCTCAGCCTCATCCTTTTTAATCACGTCCACGTACTTAAACAAACTCTTAAACTTGACTTGGGACTCATTGATAGACATATTTCCCTAGATCAAATTAAGGAACTCATCCTTCGTGGTATCTTTAAATGCCTAAGGGAAGTATTGGTTCAGAAATGCAACCCTGAACCCTTCTCAGTCTACGACCCCCGTCACGCTGACTAAGTAGGCATTCCACAAATGTTGAGCTTGCTCGGTGAGCTGAAAGGTTGCTATTTTGACCTTGTACCCATCTGGAACGTCAAGGATGTCCATAACCCTGGTGACCTCATTCTGCCACTCGTTTACGACATCGGGGCTAACTACCCTGTTGAAGGTCGGTGGGTTTAGCCTTTCTGAACTCCTTCATGATAGAGTCTAAAATGGTTCTTTAAACCATCCCACTGTGGGTGGTTCTCTACTGTTGAGAGAGAGTGTCGGCAAGCTGACAGACGACCTGCTCCATGCGCCTAAGCTCCCTATTCCTAGATCCACTAGCACCACTGTAACATGTAGTCATCTATACCAGAAAGAAGAGTTCAATACAACAATGGTAATGAAAACACGAGAGAAAACTATAGCGGAACGCGTAGGAAAAAATACTAAGAAAGAGTAAAATACTCCATCACACACGAGTATCCTAATGCTCTGATACCTTTGTAACGCCCCGACCCATAATTGGGCTACCGAACCGTTGGGTTAACCCGCACCCGAGTCAAGGTGTTAAGGGGGGGGGGGGGGGGAGAAAATTCAATTTTATTATTTAAAAAATCCTTTAATTTGCAATATTTTATGAGGAACGAAATAAAATTAAACAGGTTTTAATTTAATAAATAGTTTTCTGCTTCAAGTAATTAACCTAATTAGCAAGTTTTATTTAGGAAAATTCCATTAAATCCAACAATGTTAACAATAAGGAAAATAAACCATAAAACTCTTGTATTATTACAACACATGGCCCAAGGCCCTAGTAAATGATTGTTAAAGCATCATAAATTCAAATGTCCCAAAACACAAAGCTCTAACGACGACTAGTACCCTCTGGAGCATTACCAACGTCAATTCCAATGTCCTTACTGGAGGTACCTGGGGGTGGGGTTTTTAATATAAAAAGCAGGAGATGAGCGAACGCTCAGCAGGGTGGTATATACTAAGCTATACATTTTTTATAAGAAAATACTATACATATATCATTTATTTTAGCAAATCCAAAAATGTTATCATTTAACGTGTATAAATGCAAGTACATGCAATGCAACCGAGCGATGTGCTCATACCCACAACTATCCTTGTTACACCAAATTTCCACATAATTAGAGACTAGTTAATCATCTATATCCACCAGTCTCCATTTTAATATTCCCACCCGATTGTCTTTCTAACATTTTCTAGGCACAGCCTTATTTATTTCCATTTTCATCATTCCATTATCGACATTATCTTTTTCTCAAAATTTACCAAATGATCGCGTACTTTAATGGGCTTCACACCGTCGGCTACTCTACCATATGCACTGGGCAGTGATTTTGGATCGTTCACCCCAGGGCTCCAGGCCCTTCTTAGTTCTTTTCGGTTGCATTTGAGTCCATATTAATATTTTTAACATCTTATCAAATGTCCATATTATTCCACCGTTCTTATCATTCTTACGGTCACATTTACGTTTCACGCCATATCATTTATTTCCTCTGTTTTTCACAAACTGACCGATAAGGTCAAATAAGGAAGTCCAACCACTAAGACCCTCTAATTTACCCAAAATTACCATTTTGCCAATTTGTGAAAAATATATTTTCATCATTATATCATTATAATTTATCATTTTATGTACAAAAACCGTACTTCATCATTTTACTTTAAGAAAATCCCTTTCTCTAATATTTCTTCATGGAGAAATACACTTAACATTTTGAAGACCATTTTGCCACAATGTCCATTAAGCCTTATAATCATATGTTGTCTTTAATATAATTTTTTCTCGTTTTATCAACACTTTATAACATATTTAGGGGCTGAATTTGTCAACTTTATTATTTCATCTTGAAAATAGATTTATTCTTCATTTATCCTGTTTACATGTTCTCTATTAACATACTACACAATTCTACACATGTGAGGATGGATTTTAATCTAGAAATTTCATAATATGAGTCATAAACATGATATTATCATGAAATCATATCTTATGTTCATATTCATCACATTTAAAGATTAAAATTTGTTCTTCAAAAATCCTTTCAAGTTTAGTTTTCTTTAAAACTTGCATTTATTCATAAGAAAACTTTAAATAAAAATATTAGAAATAACTTTGCATAAATATTTACATTCTAGCATGCATTCTAACATGTATCTTAGGTTCAATCTTAAAAACATAGTGAGGAAAATCCTACCTTGAGTTTGAAGAGATGAAACTAAGAAATGATGACTTGAAAGCTCCTAAAAATTCAAGAAGTCCTCAAGAAGATCCTAGAAACTCCAAAAGCTCTAAGAAATAGACCAACCCCTCTTGAAAGCTCCAAGAATAATTCTTCAACCCAATTTCTTCCTTGAATAAGGCCTGGAATCGGCCTTACAAGCTTGGAAATGGGCTATAATTTTGGCTTAGAATGAAGGTAGTAAACTTAGAGATGAAAGAAATAGGGTTGTGAATAGAGGAGAGTGCTTGGAAATGTAGATAGAGAATGTAAAAATTTGATGAAAATGAAGAGAAATAGGTTCTCTCCACCCTCTCACCTCTATTTATATATAAAATACCTTAAACCCTTTAATATTTGGTCCACCAATACCTTTGACCATGTTTGATCTGCTCCATTAGGAGCTTGATAAACCAAACAATATAAGGGTCCTCATCGCGACAGTACATGAAGATCTGCAGAATTCTAATTTTTCTGTAGGCTCGTTTGAACGAGATTATACCTCATTCGAACGAAATCGCTTCTCATTCGAACGGGGTTTAACGTGAATCCAACGAGGCTAGAAATACGAACAGGTGTTTCTCATTTGATGGTCGTTTGATTAGTTGTTAGAGTGAGATTTGAATCTCATTCGAACAATCTAGCATATCGTTCCATTCAATCCTATTTTAGTTGCACAAAGGCCACAAGAATAGGTTAAAATAGACAACCATCCCTTATATTAAGTCCATGGCCAATAGGCATGCAAATTACAGGGGAAAGAGGTACAATCTTGGGCATGGGCATAAAAAAATGAATTTTAACAAAGCATGATAATTAATTTGACTAGATCCCTAAGGTACATTATTTTTGAGTATTTCAGAGGGCGAAGAGATGTTGGCATGATGGGAAAAGTGTGAACAAATAGGAGGATAAATGGATGACAAACAAAAATGATTTCAGAATATGTTGCATTAGATCATTTAACAGTAGCTTGACCAAATTTAGTGAGCTCATGATCTCAAATACGTTCTGATGGTATTTCCCTTTGTTAAATCAACTCTTACCTCATGAGATTTCCTTATTCGTAATTAAAATTCCTACTAATTTGATCCATTCTTATGACATTTGATATGGGAACACACAAATTCAAATATTTATATGGTGAATTCAGGATATTTAGAAGTAGGGGTGTAAAACGGACAAATGCGGAGCGGATATCATAGTATCCACATATGTATCCACCAACTCACAGCACTATCCGTATCTACCCGGATAATAATTTCAGCTATCCTTATCTGTATCCTCTCAGATTTTACGGATTTGGATAATACCCTTATTCGTTTTTATTATTTAAGATACATTAGACACTAATTTAATCAATCAATTAAATATATAATTAGAGAATGTCTAAAGCATCAAATTTTCCATGTAAGGTATAAAGAATGTGTAAAACACTAATTTGATCGTTCAGGTATAAAACCTCTACGATTTTCATAAAAAAAACAATGGACAAACGAAAAATTGTAAGATGGGAAAATATAGATGCTTACTGCAGATGGAGCTGGAGCTCTGTTAATGGTGGCGCTGCAAAGGGTGGGGTTAGGGTGAGTTTTGTGGGAGGGGAAAAAGAAAAGGAGAAGAGGGAGGGTGTGTGCGTGTTGTTTAGTTTGTGTCTGTGTGTATGTAGCGTGTGAGTTAAGTTTATGTGTGCGTGTTGTTTAGTTTAGTTCAAAGACCAACTTTAGTGTAATTATATATTTATTAATTAATATATAAATAATAATATTAATGGATATATATATATATATATATTTATGTTACGGATACGGATACAGATATTCGTTCAAATGGATATTCGCTAATACGAATAGTCCGACTCAGATACGAATTATCCTCCACGGATACTATCACTATCCGTATCCGTATCCATTTTGTTGAATACTAAAAATGGTTATCCGTATCCTCTCTTTCGGATATTTATTGGGATAAATATCCGCTAAATTTGGATACGAATAGCGGATGGAATCGAATTTTTGAATATCCATTTTCACCCCTATTTAGAAGGTTTGAAGGACCTCAACACCCTACACTTCTCACAAGCTTCCTCATAGTTCACTTTGAATCCCAACATTTTGAAAGTCATTTTTAATCTTCACAATATTCCTAAATTCAAAGGTCTTTGGGGGATAACGTGCCGTAATTCTCTTGCAAGCGAAGGTAATTTATTTAAAAGAAAAATGGGACCTCCCCTTAGTGCCATGTGTTGAACATTCCCTCCACATATGCAAGGCTTCCATAATAGTTTGGTATCGTCAAATCACGGGTTCATCATCATCCATTATGACCATTAGTAAGGTGACTACCATAGTTCAAGTATAAGGTTGGATGGAATGGTAAAAGTAGAAACAACCATTATTGTAGTATTTAATTCAGATTAAAAGCTTTGATGTGGTGGGAAGAATACTCCTCTTCTTTGATAGCTAAAGCTCACCCAATTAACTATAGGTTAAGATATAAATGCACATAAATAAATAGAGAGCATTCCATTATATGGCATTTAAAATTGCCATTAGGGGTGCAATGAGAAATTGTAAAGAAACTCTCATTTTACGATTTAGTCACAAAGTTTTTACAGTCTCTCTAGTTTAGTTTAAGCCTTTTTCCATCACTGAAGGATGCCTCCTTGCTCAAAGTCTTACACAAGAGACCGTAGTAGAGAGTGGAAATCAATCTATAATTTTCATGCGCATCAACAAAGATGCCTCTCCATGGAATATTGATCACATTTATGACATCACCGTTTCTTTATTATTTAAAGAGCCTAATAGCATTCCCCATAAGGTGGCCACTCAGTGTCTTTATAAGTTTATTCCTTTCGATTGGATAACTATACCCCTCCCTCATTAAGAATTTTTTTATGGCTGATTGTATCCCATTATATTGTTTTTGAGTTATTGAATGCATAGTTTGGCTTTACTTGGTTGAAAAAATTTGTTAAATAAGTTATATGTTCAATTAATATTAATTATTGGGGAACACAATTTATTAACATAAGTTTGCTAATATAATGATGCATTGATTGATGTGCCGGTCACTCATCATAGCTAACAAAATTTGACTGACTACTGCGTTGAAAACACATCAAATTCTGTTAATGAACTTAGACCATTCAAATTAGTAATAAACAACATTAAACATATCGACCAGTCAAATTACTAATAAACATATAAATGCTAAGACATATATTAGTACACGCGGGCGTTCGCGTGCACCCCCCCATATATATACATATATATATATATATATATATATATATATATATATAAACTAAAAAGGGAAAAAGAAAAGGATATGTATATATAACCCCAAAATCCATGGAATATAGTTATGTTCATAGATTTTGGGAACACCAAAATTAGTTGCATAAATTTTGAGGATAATATGAAGCAAATTTGTGATGGTTAGTATCAAGTTTATGTCTATACATCAACGACAGTAAATATGAGATTGTGACTGCAATCAAATTTAGTTTGATGTAACATATATTTTAGTTTTTTGTTTCAATAAAAATGTTGTTGAATATCAAGTTTATTTATGTACATTAATGGGACATGTTTGATATTTATTACTTGTTTATAAAAAGTGAGAGTTAAATAAAAAAAAATTAAGACGTGTGTTGATGTCTAAAAATGAACTAACTCCAAATTTATATTCATAGATAAAAATAAGAAAAGTAATTCAAACCACTCACAAGAAACAAGGATTTTAGAGTCGTTCAGTTGTAAAATAGCCTACATCCACTGTTGTTGTTATTTAGTAGGGTTTACGATAACTCAGTATGGTGTTCATATGAGTGATTCGAATTATCCCTTGAGCTAAGGGATTATATTGTATTTATTGGGGTACAAAACCCTAGAGATGGAGTGTCTCTATATTGTCATGTGTACAATAAGTAAACCTCTTGGAATTCAGCACTAGTTGGCATCCTCATCCGAGTAATTATTGCTATTCTCGTTGGTTGGCCCTCTAGGTTAGTCGGCATTCCGACTGACTAAGGGTCTCTAAAGCCGATCAAGGTGGTTGGTCGGCCACGTTGGATGACAAATGTACATTCATCATTGATCCATGTGGGAGTATAATTTTTACATACAACAATGGGTTTGAATACAAAGTTAAATAATAATTATTTTTTATTAGAACTTGAAAAATGAGTTTAGTTAATTTGGTCTTACTTTTGAAGGTTTTCATGAAAATCAATTATTTGGTATATAAACATTTTTAGTAACACTCTTTAAGTCAAGTATTATATTATGATTGTAGACATCCCATCCTAGGACCCCCTCTAAGTACCTCCTTAGGTTCTTAGCACTCATTTGTTCACTCCAAACCCTAGGTCATACTCCGAGTAGCGATTTAGAGGTCATCGGGTGCACTCGGGACCCGTTTAACTCTGGTAAACTTTCACTCTGAGCAGAGGCTCAATGAATCATCGAATGGCTCTAAACCCTCTTTCTAATGATCTGCCCCGTGCATGAATCAGCCTTAAGGTTCGGACAAACAGTTTGTTTCATTATCGAAAATTGAACTAGAGGCCACCAGTCGCTCCCGGGTCCCGTTTAACTCCGATCAACTTTATCACATGAGAAAAATCTTAATGAATCTTCCAAGGGATCTGAATCCCATTTCCAATGGTTTGCCTTGTGCGCTAATCGACCTTACGGTGTGGACGAACGATCCGTTTTACCCCGAAAGTTAATCTAGAGGCCACCGGGCGCTCCCTAGTCCTGCTTGACTCCGGTCAACTCTCCAACTTGAGAAAAGAATAATGAATATTCTAAGGGCTCTTAATCCCCTTTTCAATGGTCCGCCTTGTGGAAGAATATGCCTTACGCTACGGACGCACGACTTATTTTACTTCGAAGGGTCACTAGGCACTTCCGGGCCCCATTTGACCTCGGTCAGCTCTCCAAATCGAATGAAGATGAATGAAATCTCGAAGGGCACTCAACACCATTTCTAATGGTCCATCCCGTGCATGAATTGACCTTATAATTAAGAGGAACGATCCATTATCCTCCGAAAACTTCCTGTCTAACGACCAATGAGTGCTTTCGGGCCCTGTTTTACCTCGATCAATTCCCGGACTCGAGAGCAACTCAATGGATTATTAAAGGGATCTAAATACCCTTTCCAAAGGTTCATCCCATGCACGATTCTGACTCACGATTTTCATTTTACGACCATTTTTTCGAAAAACCTGACCCAAACTACCAAATGGCACCCTTAGGACCCTGCCTATCGACAATGTGTCTGGGTTTTATGTCGATAGGTAGGTATAGGACTTTGACAATTGGTACCCCCTTGCTACCATAAATATATGTCACGACCTCACTTTGAAAATCTCCCTTGAACATACCTCTCAATAATTCAAAGAACATCCTCTCGAATTCAGAGTTGTTCCCTTCCTAAAAAATCCATTTCCCACATTCCCTTCCTTCATTTTTCTTACTTCATTTAGTAAATTATCCCCCCATCTCTTTATACCACCCTTATCCCATTGCAAGATCATCATATCTACACTCAAGATCCACATCAAGCATTCATAAGGACTCCCCGAACCTTTGAACTATTTGGTCTTGCAAGCATGAGTATTGCCCTTGATGCCATTCTCTCGAGGCAACAACATTTTTTTTGCCCGTTTTGTGCAAAATAAGCTGGCGACACTTTCTGTACACATTATCTAACCTTGACGACGATCGATCACCCCGATAAAGGGCGAAATCCCGCGCCCACGCTAAAGGTACCCCCGAACAGAAAGAAAGGAAAGGGGGAAGCCTCCCAGGATGGTCACAATGGTTATTGCCAAAATGACCCTGCTCCGTTTGGTTCACGATAATATTTTAGATGGATTATGATTACTAGAAAAATGATTACTAGGAAAACTTTTATCAGGATTATACATCTTTTAGTTCTGTTTGGTTAACCAATGGATTCCTATTAGGCATCATAGTTTCGTGTTCGGTTCATGAATAGAAAGTGGCATGAGAATGTACAATATATACCAATAATACCCTTTAACAATCATTCACACACACACACACACACATATATATACACACTCACACAATATTACGGTTTAATATTTATAAATGTATGAACTCAAATATGCTTTTAAAAAAATATATATTTTCCAATATTTAACAAATATAATAATTTATCGTAGATATGTGTGTATTATATTATAAATTATTCAAATTAATTATTACCATTGATACCAGAAATTATCCACCTATGTGGACTAATCAGAAGTGGACAAGTGTCTCCCTACGTGGCATAAATCCTGGTCAGTAAATAGTTGCTCGCCAGCCATGCCAACCAATGTGGAGAATGCATACCATCAATATAAATGAAAATCTACCATATAGGAAGTATAACCAAATAACGTATACCACGTGGTTCATATAACCAACCATCACATTCATTATGTACGGGTGTAAATGCTTAAAAGTATAAAGGCATTCTAACCCTTGATCTCCAAGTCACTATAAATACATTGTATTCCTTTCATCAAAGGCAAGATAGAACGGATTATAGGATATTCTTATTGACAAAAGTACCTGGCTTTCTATAATATTTAAAATTAATACTATAACAATGGACGTAGGCTTTCTTACACAATCGAACCACTTTAAAATCTTGTGTCTCTCTTTTGATTATCTCATTACGATTCTATATTTTATCCGTGATTATAAAATTATATCAAGTCCATTTTTTACATAAACAAATTGGCATCGTCTGTGGGAGCGTGTGTCTAATCGCCATTCTCAATCTCGTGCATCCTTATTCAAGGAACAATGAATGATCCAGAGACTAGTGCCAGGAACGAAGGCAACTCAACCATTCTATCTGCTCCTAAAACAATAGCCGACCTAAATGGGATTCTTACCAGCATTGCTAGGGATCAAGATGTTATGCAGGATGTTAACGAAAATGTTATTTATCCCTAATTAATTAAATTAGTTTAATTAATGTACATTTTAGTTGAACTTAATATATTGATTTTGATGATTCCAAACATATTTGTTATTAGGTTATTCTATACTTATTTATTATTGTATAATATTTATTATATGATCTTGTTTATATACCATGATATACATATATTTATTCTGTATGGTATTATCATGTTTATTCACGACTCAACATACCTCGACTCTACTCAATGACAAATCTAAGAAAAGGTATTTACGTATGTTGCACATTTGCACTTGACACATTAGGCACACATGCATATTTCTTGATCTATGATTGTTAATTGTGTGACTAATTAATTGTGAGCATAAATAATTTTCTAAAAATGAAATTACATTATTTTTGACTGAAAATAATTTTTTTAATAAAATTGGTGGAACTTTGTTTAAAATGATTTTCAAAACTTATTAATAAAATTAATTTTTCGATTAAGAAAATATCTTTTTGAAATTAAATTACCTAGTTGATTTCTTTGGCTTCTAAGCCTCTGCATAAAATTCATTCATAATATCTGTTCATGATGGTTTCCTTTTGGCCAAAAGTTTGTACCGGAGATGTTGCCTATACATTAGGCTCTCATCATAGATTGACAGCCTTATGGCTGGCGTTTCTTTTCCAAGGATTGACTGTTAATAGCTTGAGTCTTATCGCTGACGTCCGCCCATGGCTAGCTGTCCTTGACTGAGTTGACGACCGTATATATATTTTTTTTACTGAATTAAGTTGTCACTTTCTTTATACGTACGTATGATAACCCTTATATATATATATATACACACACATACACATAACTGCATGCGTATTCCTGCTACGACCCAAGATGTACTTAGAAGATACCTTACCTTGAATGTTCCACCATTATCTGTATTGCAGTGGTGTTTTGTTTCCAGGATTACCGTCGTTTGGCCATACCGAGTTAGATAGAGTTTTTCATTGATTAGTTCAGAGACCTACTACAACTTTCGACCATAGATTTGACCTTATGTCAATTGTATTTCGGCTTGTACTATACCAGCTATATATTTATAGCTTTTTATTTTTGTTAATGAGTTAATGCTACCAAATCTGCTGTACACGGTTTTGACCTCATAGGGGCTTTTTAATATTTTCTAATGCTTCTAGGATTTGACTCTTTAGTCACTTCATTACTTAACTTTCGGCCATACTCATTTATTGAGTACAATTTTTCTTTGAATAGATTTTGAGCCGTGCGTCCTTATGTGCAATCTTTGGGCACCAACTGTTAATATTTTTTTTCATATATGAACTTTGGAAATTGTTTATATATATATATATCCGTTCCGAAATCTTTTATATATTTTAGTCCGAAAAGTTTTTATATATATATCTGTTCAAATTTTATATATATATATATATATTAGTTCAAGAAATATATTTTTTTTTGGGTACAATATATATATATATACCTTTCATATATATATATATTTATATATATATTTTCTTGCAAACTTGTGACTGAGTTGTACATGTGTCAGACCATATGCCACAAGAATTGACAGGACTCATATTACCTTGGACTGTTCATCAGTTTATACTTTCGGCTATGACTTGTTCTTATTGAATATTATATCTCTCTTGGACTAACACTCTTGCAGAACCATATATGGGATTATACATAAGAGCTACTTTCGACGGCCATATTTTTATTGAGAATCAAACTGGAGATTTGTATATCAGAATTGGAGATTATTTTCAGTCATCTCACCTCAGCAAATCAGGAGCATTAAATGCTCAAAATACATGTGTCTAACAGCTAGTTTTTGAAGACACATTTAAAGCTTTGAAGAGCTGCATTGAAGGCAGTAGACTTGAATGAGAACATGAGCAAGACTTGAAATATTATTGAGAGCATTTATTTTACTACTCAGCTACACATTCAAGAGAGCAATAAATTTTATCATCTGCTCAATCATTTAAGAAGAAGACTTGTGCCTACTTCAACATCATTTATTGAAGTCTCATTAAAGAAGGAGAAACTCAGATTACAAATTGTATTTTAAGGAGTTTCAGTATTTTACCTTGTACTACAAAAATTCAGATTTGTTGTGAAGCTTTGTTGAAGCTTCGGTTTGTACCGATAATTGGTTCCTACCCGCAAGTGGGCCACGGGGTTTGAAGCTCGGAGTTAGCTTGCAAACAGTTGTACGCGGTGGTTTGATCCTACCCGCAAGTGGATCAGGTTTAGTGAAGCGCAAAGGAGACAGGGGCTCTAGGCGCGTGGACGTAGGCCGGGATTTGGCCGAACCACGTTAAATTTCGGTGTCATTTATTTTTCGCACTTTTATTTATTTATTTGCACATGCTTGCTTGAGTTAATATTTTCAGCACACTATCTTGCAAATAAATTAATTTCGAAATTTGACTAAATTAATTTTAAGGGTAAAATAATTATTTTTTGAGTTAAATAATTAATTTTAGAATATCACTTTAAATTAAATACGAAAATTAATTTAATATTTCTAGAGTGTTAAAATCTGCATCTCTAGTTGTTTAAATTAGTTAGTTGTATTTATTTGATATTATTGGATTTATTCTTTATAGATTTATTAATCTGAAATTTGTTTAAGTGATTTAAATTTACTATTTTTCTAAAATATTAATTTGACTTTAAAGTTTGTAAAAACTCAATTCACCCCCCTCTTGAGTATAATCTGGGCAACAATTGGTATCAGAGCTAGTGCTCTTCTTATTTATTTTTAGATTTAACGATCTTAGAGTTAAAGATCCATGGCAAACTTTAATGTTTCATCTCTTGGTGAGGGTCAATCAATAAATAGACCTCCTTTATTTTCAGGAAATAATTATAGCTATTGGAAAAATAGAATGAAAAATTTTATTCAATCAAATGATTATGCTGTTTGGAGAGTTATTATAAATGGTCCTAATATCCCCATGAAAGTTGTTAATAATGAAAATGTTCCTAAAGAAGAAAATGAATGGAATGATGCTGACATTTGGAAAATTCAAATAAATGTTAAAGCTATGAATATTTTGCATTGTGCACTTGATGTAAATGAGTATAACAGAATTTGTTGTTGTGAATCTGCTAAAGAAATTTGGGATAGACTAGAAGTTACTTATGAAGGAACTAGTCAAGTTAAAGAAGATAAAATTAGTATGCTTGTTCATAATTATGAGTTATTTAAGATGATGTCTGATGAATCTATTTCTGATATGTTCACTAGGTTCACTAATATTATTAATGGTCTTAAATCTCTTGGTAAATCTTATACTGACTCTGAATTAGTGAGCAAGATTCTCAGGTCACTACCATCTGCTTATATGTCAAAGAAGCTGGCAATCAAAGAAGCTATACGAGAAAGACCTATCTCTCTTGATGAGTTATTGGGTTCCTTAATTACTCATGAAATGGAACTTAAGGAATTTGTTGAAGATGAGAAACCAAAAGGAAACAAAATTATTGCTCTCAAATCTTCAAGCAAAAATATAGAAAGTGAAGATGATGATGATGATGATGATGATATTTCCTTATTGGCTAAAAATTTCAAAAAATATCTCAATTCCAAAAAGAAAGCCAAGGAAAGAAGAAAGAAACATTTTTCAAAAGAGTTCAATGATGATCATCAATCCAAATCTGAACCAAGATGCTATCATTGTGATGAAGTTGGACACATTAAGCCTAATTGTCCAAAGTATAAGAAAGGGAAGAAGGCATTGAAAGCCACAACATGGAGTGACTCCGACACAAGCTCTTCCGATGAAGATTCAAATGAAAATGAAGTTGCTCATCTATGTTACATGGCTATGGAAAATGGGGTACATTCTAACCCTAACTCTAGTGATAGTGATAATGATGAAGTTGATGATTATGAAGTTTTACAAGATGTCTTTGATGAATTATGTGAAAGCTTTGAAGAACTTAAAAATAAATATATTAAACTTAAGAAGTCTCATTCATTAGTTTCAACTAAATATGATTATATGTCAAATGATTTTGATGAGTTGAAATTAGAAAATGAATCTTTGAAAAATGAAATTAAATCTTTGAAAAAGGAAAAATCTGTTATTGTCAATACTCCTCTTGAAATTGAAAATATTGAGTTAAAAAGGGAGATTGAATATTTAAAGAAATCATTAGATAATTTTACAAAAGGAAATGAATATTTTCATAAAATTATTGAGACACAAAGGATTCGATTTAATAATAATGGTATAGGATATGATGAAGGAAATGAGAAAAAGACTTATTCAAATTTATTGAAATTTGATGCCTCATCTAGTCATTCTAACTATCTATGCACATATTGTGGTAGACACACACATTTTTCAGATTTGTGTCCATATAAATTTAGAAAAAGAAAATTTGCATGGATTCCAAAAGGAACTAAGATGTATACTAACCCCTATGGACCTAACACATTTTGGGTACCAAAAGAGAAAATTTTCAATGTTGTGTAGGTTGCATTTTGAGAAGGAATGTGGATTTTCAAGGCATATGATTTGATCATATTACAAATTTCAAGTATCATTGCCTATTGTTGGAAATGCCACACTTGGTAGAAGTTTCGTGAATATATCTTTGGTATTGGTAAGGTGGTAAGGAACACATTTCTTGAATTTAATATCATATGTTTATTAATGATTTATTTCATAATTGATATATTTCCATGAATGGAATATTTTTATATCATAAGAGCGTGTTGATTGATTATTTAGTATTCACATATGAATTTGTATATTCATTATTTTTTATGATTCTTTATTATATCATACATTTGATTTTGATCATTATTTTATAAGTAAATTTCATATATATTCTAATTACATCTTGATATATTTTTTATGAATAATGATATTGGATAAATTCATGATTTTATTGAATATAAATCTGAAACGAAAATGTCATTTGAGTACATTCTAGTATATTAGTTATATGTGATACATGTTAATATTGTAACATTCACTTGTTGACTTTGATGATATGGTCATATTAATCTCTATGAGTTAGTCTTATTGCATACTACATGATTAATGTCATTGTTCGAATATTTATTCACGATGAATTTTTTTTGTGTTATGTTTGTTTGAATTGAGAAACCACATGATCAACAATTGGTATCACTTGCGTGACTTTTCAAAAATGATTTTATGAAGTCAATTTTTTTTAATAATATTTTATCTCATGAAATAGATGCACCATATTTGTTATATGCATATATGCCTTAATTGGTATCCTTTAGGGGAGATAAAAGTTTATTGAAAATTTGTTTGATTATTTGTTCGAAAAATGCTTGATCATAACCTTGATATATTATTATGAATTTTGATCATTTTGAGAATTTTAGCTCGTATCTTGAAATTGGCAAAGCTTGAGCAAAATGCTATATTTTTTTTTTGCTATTTCTAACTCATGTTATGTGCTTAATTCAAATTATTTGAAAACATCGAGTTATGAAATGTTTCACGTTGTGTGCTTAAAAGTTTATTCTATCATGAGGATTTTCACATCAATTGATATGCGCCTATTCAAAATTTATACGCTGAAATTTTATTATTGAGAAAGATGATTGAGCACATTGACATATCTCTCATAATTGCATTATTTGAGGACATTAAGTTGTGATTCCTATTTATGCGTAAAAAGTTGTTCCGGGGAATCATTGTATGCAACACATGATTAGTGTGTGACTACAATAATTGGTATTATTTATCATTGA
Organism: Sambucus nigra; assembly: GCA_949130495.1. Lineage (NCBI taxonomy): Eukaryota > Viridiplantae > Streptophyta > Magnoliopsida > Dipsacales > Adoxaceae > Sambucus > Sambucus nigra. The sequence goes on along the minus strand of OX422207.1, from coordinate 80,382,527 downwards.
TGCATTTTGAAAAGTTGATCATTTATCTTTTATTATTTTTTCATTTTTGTGACTTATGCACTATTTGATGATATTATTGTCTATCTACACATTCAAATACATGCTATGAAAAATGTATGATGACTTGTGTGCGTATCGAAAATTTTCATGTCATTTATATGCTCCTTGAGATTTATGGTTGAATCCCATGCTCGAATTATTTTTGATAGGGGGAGCTTCGCCCTATTCTATCCGTGACACTGGATTTATTTAAAATATCTTTTTGATAATGTCAAAGGGGGAGAAATATTTATGATTCACTATTTGGGCTTAATATTTCATTTTATGAATATATGTGAATCATTGTTTGTCATCATCAAAAAGGGGGAGATTGTTAACGAAAATGTTATTTATCCCTAATTAATTAAATTAGTTTAATTAATGTACATTTTAGTTGAACTTAATATATTGATTTTGATGATTCCAAACATATTTGTTATTAGGTTATTCTATACTTATTTATTATTGTATAATATTTATTATATGATCTTGTTTATATACCATGATATACATATATTTATTCTGTATGGTATTATCCTGTTTATTCACGACTCAACATACCTCGACTCTACTCAATGACATATATAAGAAAAAGTATTTACGTATGTTGCACATTTGCACTTGACACATTAGGCACACATGCATATTTCTTGATCTATGATTGTTAATTGTGTGACTAATTAATTGTGAGCATAAATAATTTTCTAAAAATGAAATTACATTATTTTTTACTGAAAATAATTTTTTTAATAAAATTGGTGGAACTTTGTTTAAAATGATTTTCAGAAATTATTAATAAAATTAATTTTTCGATTAAGAAAATATCTTTTTGAAATTAAATTACCTAGTTGATTTCTTTGGCTTCTAAGCCTCTGCATAAAATTCATTCATAATATCTGTTCATGATGGTTTCCTTTTGGCCAAAAGTTTGTACCGGAGATGTTGCCTATACATTAGGCTCTCATCATAAATTGACAGCCTTATGGCTGGCGTTTCTTTTCCAAGGATTGACTGTCAATAGCTTGAGTCTTATCGCTGACGTCCGCCCATGGCTAGCTGTCCTTGACTGAGTTGACGACCGTATATATATTTTTTTTACTGAATTAAGTTGTCACTTTCTTTATACGTACGTATGATAACCCTCATATATATATATATATATATATACATACACATAACTGCATGCGTATTCCTGCTACCACCCAAGATGTACTTAGAAGATACCTTACCTTGAATGTTCCACCATTATCTGTATTGCAGTGGTGTTTTGTTTCCAGGATTACCGTCGTTTGGCCATACCGAGTTAGATAGAGTTTTTCATTGATTAGTTCAGAGACCTACTACAACTTTCGCCCATAGATTTGACCTTATGTCAATTGTATTTCGGCTTGTACTATACCAGCTATATATTTATAGCTTTTTATTTTTGTTAATGAGTTAATGCTACCAAATCTGCTGTACACGGTTTTGACCTCATAGGGGCTTTTTAATATTTTCTAATGCTTCTAGGATTTGACTCTTTAGTCACTTCATTACTTAACTTTCGGCCATACTCATTTATTGAGTACAGTTTTTCTTTGAATAGATTTTGAGTCGTGCGTCCTTATGTGCAATCTTTGGGCACCAACTGTTAATATTTTTTTTCATATATGAACTTTGGAAATTGTTTATATATATATATATCCGTTCCGAAATCTTTTATATATTTTAGTCCGAAAAGTTTTTATATATATATCTCTTCAAAATTTATATATATATATATATATATTAGTTCAAGAAATATATATTTTTTGGGGTACAATATATATATATATATATATATATATATATATATATATATATATATATATATATATATATATATATATATATATATATATATACCTTTCATATATATATATATATTTATATATATATTTTCTTGCAAACTTGTGACTGAGTTGTACATGTGTCAGACCATATGCCACAAGAATTGACAGGACTCATATTACCTTGGACTGTTCATCAGCTTATACTTTCGGCTATGACTTGTTCTTATTGAATATTATATCTCTCTTGGACTAACACTCTTGCAGAACCATATATGGGATTATACATAAGAGCTACTTTCAACGGCCATATTTTTATTGAGAATCAAACTGGAGATTTGTATATCAGAATTGGAGATTATTTTCAGTCATCTCACCTCAGCAAATCAGGAGCATTAAATGCTCAAAATACATGTGTCTAACAGCTAGTTTTTGAAGACACATTTAAAGCTTTGAAGAGCTGCATTGAAGGCAGTAGACTTGAATGAGAACATGAGCAAGACTTGAAATATTATTGAGAGCATTTATTTTACTACTCAGCTACACATTCAAGAGAGCAATAAATTTTATCATCTGCTCAATCATTGAAGAAGAAGACTTGTGCCTACTTCAACATCATTTATTGAAGTCTCATTAAAGAAGGAGAAACTCAGATTACAAATTGTATTTTAAGGAGTTTCAGTATTTTACCTTGTACTACAAAAATTCAGATATGTTGTGAAGCTTTGTTGAAGCTTCGGTTTGTACCGGTAATTGGTTCCTACCCGCAAGTGGGCCACGGGGTTTGAAGCTCGGAGTTAGCTTGCAAACAGTTGTACGCGATGGTTTGATCCTACCCGCAAGTGGATCAGGTTTAGTGAAGCGCAAAGGAGACAGGGGCTCTAGGCGCGTGGACGTAGGCCGGGATTTGGCCGAACCACGTTAAATTTCGGTGTCATTTATTTTCCGCACTATTATTTATTTATTTGCACATGCTTGCTTGAGTTAATATTTTCAGCACACTATCTTGCAAATAAATTAATTCCGAAATTTGACTAAATTAATTTTAAGGGTAAAATAATTATTTTTTGAGTTAAATAATTAATTTCAGAATATCACTTTAAATTAAATACGAAAATTAATTTAATATTTCTAGAGTGTTAAATCTGCATCTCTAGTTGTTTAAATTAGTTAGTTGCATTTATTTGATATTATTTGATTTATTCTTTATAGATTTATTAATCTGAAATTTGTTTAAGTGATTTAAATTTACTATTTTTCTAAAATATTAATTTGACTTTAAAGTTTGTAAAAAACTCAATTCACCCCCCCTCTTGAGTATAATCTGGGCAACACAGGAGATAATGAGATAATTGACATAGTCAATACAGGCCAGATCTCCATCCCTATCCAGGCAGTAAGTAATTCCATCACCAAGGAGAAAAATTATGCCTCCACCTCCTAGGCATAGCCGACATAGCTATTCCAGACCATCTTCTGATAGGACTTATCAATCAAGAGTCAGTTCATCAGTTAGAGCCTCAGAGTTCTATGATGACCATTCTTTCTCTCCTGAAAGACCAAACTTCCTGGAGAGGCTGAGCAAAGATTCGCCTTTTGATCGTTTGGGACCCCGAGCAAACAGAACTCCTCCTAGAGCGTTATTCAATAACACTCAACATCCATCAAACTATCGTGAAGCGCTAGTAAGGTTAAGATCAAGTGTCCAACGATCTGTGCATACCGAGCAGACTTCTTAGAAAGAGAGCTCATCGTATACACATGGTCGGGACTGCCGAGCTACTTCGCATAAAGCTAATGTAGGCAATCCATCATGGAAATGATCGATCCAACGATTGTAAGATCGATTGGGAGAAATGGTAAAAGAAAAGAATCCCTTGTAGAGGAGTTTCGTCAAAGTATCCCCTTTCATTCAGACGATTGTGGATTTTTTTTTAACTCCATTTAAGTTTAAAGCTTCGGTGGTCACCCCAAATATGATAGCAAAACTGATCCAGTTCTGCACATTGAGCAATATCAAGTTATCACTGACATTTATTCAGTCCCCGATGATATGAGATGTAGAGAAATTTTAAGCACCATTATAGGATTTGCCCAAATATGGTATAATAACTTGCCCCGAGGATAACTTACCAACTTTAACCAGCTTGTCAAGATGTTTATTAGCAATTTATATTTTAGATCCAAGCCAGTAAAGAAAGTGGGTCACCTCTTGAGTGTAAAGCAGCGAGTAAGGGAAATAACCAGGGAATACATCATACGTTTTAACCATAAGAAATTAGAAGTGGTTGAATACGAAGAAAAAATAACCATTTACCGCTCGCATGAGTGGATTGCTTCCTGAGAAACTGTATTATGATCTGGCCAAAGATCCTCCTAAAACTATAACTGAACTCATGTCTAAGACAGGAAAAATCATGAATGCCGAGGAAGTAATGGCAGCAAAACAAAGTCCAACCACTAAGCTTGATAAGAAGGATCAGAAGGATAAGAATCTGAAGAAGGATGACAAGCTCAAAAAGTATGGAACTTATGCTTCATTGACTGTTAGCATTCACCATATCCAAGAGGAAATCAAACACAATAAGGATTTGCGATGGCCTAAAAGATTGAGGGAACCTCCTAATAGGAGAGACAAATCTAAATATTTTGAGTTCCATAAGGATCATGACCATATAACAGATAACTGTATCATTTTAAAGAACGAAGTTGAATCGCTTATTCGCCGAGGAAAATGGAACAAATTTGTTGATCGGCAAGAAGGTAGATAAGCAAGGGGAAGGTCAAATTCTCCATGCAAGCCTAGAGATGACAGGAAGAGAAACCATGAATATGGTTATGAAGATGATCTCGACTTGTCGAAGAAGACTAAGCAATCAGAGCGTGAGTTAGCTATGATAAGTTTTGGTTCATTTGATTGTCATGTAATTACAGGTGGTGATGCAGGTGGAGGATATCACACTGCCGAGAGAAAGGCTGACCTATTTGAATGAGGCCTATGCTTGTTCTTATATTCAAAGAATCAATATGCACGAAGATAATCAGCCCAGGAAGGTCAACAAAGATAAATTGGTAATCGCTTTCTCTAAGAACGACCACTCAGGGGTACTTTATCCCCACGATGATCAATTGGTCATCAAATTCAAGATCCAGGATGCCATCATCGCTAGGATTTTTATTGATAATGGGAGATCGATAGATATTATATTTTACCCTTACTTTTAGAGTTTGGATTTGAAACTTAGCCAACTAGAACTTTACCACAGACCATTAATAGGTTGTCCAGGTGAAAAAGTCTACCCTCTTAGGACAGTCAAGCTAGAAGTGGTGTTCGGTACCTGGACAACGAGCTGTACTAAGAAAATACACTTTTTGTGATGGATAAAGACGGTCAATCTGCCTATAATGTGATCCTTGGCAGGGTAGGATTGAATAAGTTTGAAGTTGTACCATCAACAGTCCATTAAAGCTTGAAGTTTCCAACTCATTTTAGGATAGTTGTTATGAAAGGCGACCAAAAGGTGGCCAAAGAGTGCTATTACTCATCAGTTGAGCAAGAGAACTTAATTAAGTTGAAGAAAAATACCACCACTTATCAGGTAGATACCACTGAGCCCAATAGTGTCTCTGAAGTTGAAACGTTAGATCCCCGAGATGAGACAGAATTAGTTAAAGGACAGATTATAGAAGCTACCGAAAGCATTATCCTGGACGATGACAAACTAGAGAGGACTACGCAGATCGGCTCAATACTGGATCTAATCCTTAAACATGAGTTGATTATGTTCCTAAAGCAGCGAAGAAATGTATTTGCTTGGATCCATGATGATATGCTTGGGATTGACCCCAACTTCCTATGCCATGAGCTCAACATCAATAAGTATGCCAAGTCGATTAAGCAGAGATGTAGGGTTTTAAGTCCGGAGAAGAATTAAGATATTTAGGAAAAAATGTAGAAACTTAAAAAAGCCCAATTCATTGAGGATGTGAAACATCCATCCTGGTTGGCCAACATTGTTATGGTAAAAAAGAAAAATGATAAGAGGAGGATGTGTGTGGATTTCACCGATCTAAAAAAAACCTGTCCAAAAGACCATTTTCCCCTGCCTAGAATTGATCAATTGGGGGACGCAACGTATGGACATGAGCTTTTAAGCTTCATGGATGCTTATTCTGGGTATAACCAGATAAAGATGAAACCTGAAGATAAGGAAGGTACAACTTCATTACCAACCGAGGAACTTATTTCTACAACGTAATGCTCTTTGGGCACTGGAGCGACATACCAGAGGTTGGTTAACAAGGTGTTTGAAGATCAGATAGGCAAGAACATGGAGGTTTATGTGGACGATATGTTAACAAAAAGCAAGAAGGCCTCAGATCGTATCAACAATCTCAGTCAAACGTTTGACCAACTAGAAAAGCATCAGATGAAGTTAACTCCGACCAAGTGTGTGTTCGGGGTGCAGGAAGGAATGTTTCTCGGCTTCATAGTTAATCAAAGGGAAATTGAAGCTAATCCAACAAAAATAAAAGCTTTGATCGAAATGCAGTCGCTGACTTGCAAGAAAGATATACAAAGGCTCATTGGTAGAGTGGTAACCTTAAACCGATTTGCTTCCTGAGCAACGGATATATGCTTACCGTTCTTTAAGGTGTTGTGAAAGTCTTTTGAGTGGAATACAAATTGTGAAGAAGCGTTCCAAGAATTGAAGACCTATCTGGGATCACCACATTTGCTATCCCGTCAAGTTTTGGAAATGTGATGCACACTCAACAATGAAGAGAGAGGGAATCCAGTGACCCCCAGGCAATAAGAACACCTCAACAAGGGTTATGTGCATTTATAATTTAACCCAACCAGGAATGTTCCTTTCCCGCCTAAATTACTCTAAGGAATCCTCATGAACGATATAAACCCTGGCTACAGTAAAAGACAGAAAAAAGCGAAATGAAAGGGGAGAAGAAAGCTTATAGAAAAATAAAGACGAAGGCGAAGGAATAATGCAAAGAAAAGATCAGAAACAAAGAACATGGGGAAGAAGTAGAGTTTCAAAACTTGAAAAAGGTTTGGTAAAGAAAATCCGGTAAAAATCTCACCTTTTATCTCTTACCTGGAAAATCGTGCAAGAAATGATTACTTAGCATCAACGATTGACATTCCGACGGCTTCATAGTACGAAAGATGCAAAATACCCATTTACCCTTTGGCGGTTCGTTAATTTTCAAATTATTTACAAAAATGCCATTACAAAATCAAAACACGGAAAATTTGTACAAGTCCCACACGTCGGCAAACGCCAACCAACCATGAAGAAAATATACTCCATCCTTTCAGAAAAAGCATCAAGAATGAAGTATTGGGTACTTTTGTTGATACCAGAAATTATCCACCTACGTGGACCAATCAAAAGTGGATAAGTGTCTCCCTACGTGGCATAAATCCTGATCAACAAATAGTTGCTCGACAGGCATGCCAACTAACGTGTAGAATGCAGACCATCAATATAAATGAAAATCCACCACATAGGAAGTACAACAAAAGGACGCATAACACGTGGTTCATATAACCAGCCATCACATTCATTATGTAGGGGTAAATGCTTAAATGTATAAAGGCATTCCAATCCTTGATCTCAGGGTCACTATAAATACATTGTATTCCTTTCATCAAAGGCAAGATAAAATGGATTCTAGGATATTCTTATTGACAAGAGTACCTGGCTTTCTGTAATCTCTAAAATCAATACCATAACAGTGAACATAGACTTTCTTACATAGCCGAACCACTTTAAAATCTCGTATCTCTCTTTTAATTATCTCATTATAATTCTATATTTTATTTGTGATTATAAAATTGGATTAAGTCTACTTTTTTACATAAAAAAATATGAGTAGAAAGAATGCCTAAATAAAAAATTTTTTACTTTAAATTTAATACAAATTGACATAACAAAACTGTCTTCACAAAATAAGTATTTAGATTTTATGGGTAGTTTTTATAATTTATTATTTTTAAGGGCCTTTTTGTCTTCACAAAAATGATTTGTAAGAATTCCCATAAAAAAGTAAGAATCTCATCTATATTGGATGGATTTTGATTCCACCTACTTTCTCATAAAGCAAGTAATTTGATTTCATTGCGGCCCACATTTCCATGCAACTAGGCTTGTCATTGGGTAGGGTATTGGCTCGAACCCTACCCAAATCCGAAACATATAATAGGGTCTGAACATATTTTTTTAGATTCGAGACTCGAAGACCTGTTTATTACATGGTTAGGGTCTGGATCTTATACGAAATCCGAACCCGAAGACCTGGCCCGCCATGTACATTATTTTATCTATACACACACACACACACACACACACACACACACACTATAAGTTTATATATATATATATATATATATATATATATATTTAACATTATAACATGTGAGTATTATATATAAAAATATATATTTATGTATACAATAAATATAAGTAATAGATGTTTTATTTACACTAATCATATACTATAATACATTACAAAACATTCTAATTTAAGATTTAAAAGTAAAAAAGGGGCTAATAAAATAGATATAAAATAAATGTATATATCTCGCTAGACTCGGATCCGATCCGGATCGAATATCGTAGATCCGATTAAGAGTCAATCTGGACCGGATTCGATTAAGTGTTTACTAAATGGATCCAGATCTCACTAAATTTGATACGGACTCGACCTGTTGACAAGTCTACATGCAATTTAACTTCGTACCAAACGCAATAGTTTTATCCTTTACCACGTACTAACATGATAAGCTTAATTTTTGATTAAAAGAATATTGGAGGGCTCGTAGGGTGAGCAAAACCTTAAATTAAGGATAATCTTGAATCTATTTAGAAATTTTGTAAGTACATTCACTAAAAAATAATTAATAAATTAATTCGTTAAAATGAAACACTTACAAAATTGATGTTTACAAATATATATTATTTTATAATTGATTAAATTAATAATGTCTTCGAGTGAATGTACTTACCAAATATGTGGGGAATCCAAAATCCCCTAAATTAAAATGAGAGTGTTTGACAAATGATCCCATCTAACTCCTTCTCTCTCCCACTATTTTACCTACTCAGCTCAAGTACCTTTGTAGAGTATAACTGATATCTTCTCCGGCAACCGATGGCCGACCCAACCACCACCTCCACCACCCCACCTCAGTCAGACACTTCCCAATCACCTCCACCACAACCACATGCCCTAATACCATCTCTCCCAGACGACCTCTCCCTCCAATGCATAGCCAGAATCCCCCTCTCCCAACACCCTCCCCTCTCTCTCATCTCCAAATCATGGCACTCCACTCTCCTCTCCCCTCACCTCTTCACCCTCCGCTCCCACCTCTCCACCACCCAACACCTCCTCTACCTCAACATCCGCTCCTCCACCAACTCCTTCTCTTGGTACACCCTCTACCCCCAAAATATCCTCTCCCCTCTCCCCCCCATCCCCCAACAACCTATTGGTTCATCTTTTGCTGTCCTAGGTTCCAAGATTTATGTCATTGGTGGCTCCCTCAATCAAATTCCATCAAATAACATCTGGGTTTTTGATTGTATACTCAAAAGGTGGGATCTTGGCCCTAAAATGAGGGTGGGGAGGGAATTTAGTGCCGCTGGGGTTGTGGGTGGGAAGATTTATGTCATGGGTGGCTGTGTGGGGGATAATTGTGTTAAATCTATGAATTGGGCTGAGGTTTTCGACCCTGTTAGCGGAAAATGGAGTAACGTGGAGAGTCCGGTTGAGGTGAGGGATAAGTGGATGCATGCGAGCGCGGTGATGGACGGGAAGATTTACGCGATGGCGGATAGGGGTGGGGTGGTTTTTGATGTGGCCAAAAGGGGGTGGGGTGGGGTGGGGAAGAGGCTTGATTTGGGGTGGAGGGGACGGGCGGCCGTGGTGGAGGGTGTGTTGTATTGTTATGATTATTTGGGGAAAATTAGGGGGTATGATGTGGAGGGGGATGTTTGGAAGGAGTTGAGAGGGGTGGAGAAGGGTTTGCCCAAGTTTTTGTGTGGTGCGACGATGGTGAATTTGAGTGGGAGGTTGTGTGTGGTGTGGGAGAAGAAAGGGGGTGGGAAGGAGGTGGAGATTATGGGGGCTGAGATTGAGGTTTGGAAAGATGGGGATGGGGGGTTATGGGGGTCAATTGTGTGGTCAGATGTGATTGTCAGGGCTCCTAGTGGATCAGCTATTGTGCATTGCTTGGCAGTTGGTTTGTGAGATTGGGGATAATAGCAAGGTATTTTATAGCATTTGCTTGAGATTTATTTGATACGAATTCATATTCTTAAGTTTAAGCTTCATTGCACATTTGTATTTGGTGTTGTCTTCATTTAAGAGTCTATTACGTGTCTCAAATTAATAGCCCACTTTTTCTTTTTTTGACATATTAAATGAGTCAAATTTCACCTTGATTTTGGTCATTCATTGAGTGTATCCTTAATTTATGAGAAAAGGCTAGGGATTCTTAATTTGGGACGGAGGGAGCAAATGTTTTGTTAGCAAAGTACTCTTAGGCCCATCGCAAATAAATTTTAAACACTAAAGAAATTTTGACAAATTTTAAACACTTAGGTCCACTAATTCTCTTCCTGTAGAAGTCCACGCTAGTGGCATAACAAGTGGACCTAATAGTAAATTGTCCTTGAATGTTTAAAAATTGTTAACAAGGGACCTAATTGTAAATTGCCCATGTTTTGTTTGTGACTTGGTGTTATGCTGCAGCAGCTACAGAAGATGGGCTTGTGACATGAGGCCAGATTTGGGAAAATTACCAACATTTAAGTCGTTAGTTACATTTGCAAGTTCAGAGTTAAGAGTGACACCACGCACACACAATAACTATGTGCAAAGATTTATAAAAGTTGACCAAACTATTGGTTAAGTTTTATAATAGTGACCCTGTGCTATTTAGGGAACGGTTTCCTAATACACACAGTTACTATTCAAATCTCGCATATGCTCATTCATGATTGCATAGCACCGATAAGCTCTTCCATCGTACTTATTTTAGACTAGTTTTCACTGTCAGCTATGTAATCGTACACTATTTTATTTATGCAGTGCATTTGTCGGTGTATCATTTCAGTGGACCCGAAGAACAAAATTGTCTTAGAAACACAACAAAACAGCTATCAAAATTGTGAATTTGATGTTATGATGCAGTAGTTGCAAGATGTAAATGATTGGAAGTTTAGAATTATGTAATATAAACACTCTTTATTTTTATTTTTTTAATAATGAAACTATATAATGTACAAATATTAATGAAAGTTACGAACGAAACTATTTGGCAAGTGATTATTACTGAGCTCGTATAGGACTTAGTGAAGGTTCTCTGTGTAGACATTTGCTACGTACTTTCTAAATCTCAACTATGATTGTGCATGTCAATTCATCTTTGCAATAGTATCAATAAGTTCATCTTACCTTAGTTAATTTTTCATCAGTAGAATGTGGGTCGCCTTGGTGCGGGTTTGTAGTATGTTGCTTTAGCCATTACGCGTACGGTGGGGCTAGGCTTAGTTGATTCACTGTTTCCCACTATGGGCACTTTAGAGTTCTTGATGGGCTCTTTTAGTTTTATAATCAAGTCATTTGTCAATAATCATGTATTCCAATAATATAGAAGGGTTAGCTAAGAATGCGTTATGCATGCATTGTATAATCTTTATGTTATATAAATCGTATGTACTTAAAAAAAAGTTATATAAATCGTATCTTTCTCTGTGTGGACCGCCGCTAAAGGAGCAATTCTTTCTTCAGATAACCTAAAGAGGAGGGGTTGGTTGCTGGCGAGTCGGTGTTGGATGTACAAGTTGGAGAAGGAAAGAGTATATGATATTGCATTGTGGGATTGCTAGAGTGTTATGGGATGCCTTTTTTTTTATTTGGCATTCTGTGGCTTGAGGAGAATGCGATGAGAAGAGTGTGCAATGTTTGGGAGATTATGCCCACTTGTATATTATGGACGGTATGGATGCAGAGGAACATGAGGTGGTTCGACGGGGTAAAGCTCTCTTCGGCCAGGCTGCGTTACCAGAGGCCTAGGTTATTATTTCATTCGATCACGGACCTTTTTGATCTTTGTTGATTTTGTCTAGCTTAACCAGAGGGTTAATGATGTTTTTGTCTTGCTCCGTGAAAGGTTGAGAGTTTTTTTTTAGTGTTTTTCTCTCATTCTTTTTTCGGTCTCCTTTTGCCTTTACCTCCTTGTATACTTCCTGTTATCTCGATTATTATATAAAAGGAAGATATAAATGATTCTCGTATAGATATATGCCATTGTGTGTCCGCGGCGATGACACTGTTTGTAATTTTACGCCATTGTACCCAAATCTGTGGCACCCCTTAACTAATGCCCCACTTCCACCCTCATCAAACCACCAATCTTCTCCCTGTCCCAACCAAAATCCCAAATCACCATCTACCCTATGAAAAACCCCAAACCAACAATAATTATTTGCCTAAATATAGCCCATATGTGTGGCACTTTCACAAATTCGTTAGGTGAAACGTAAAAAAGGTAAAAAAACCCCATACATGTCATTATCACAAATTCTTACTGTAGAATAAGGGGCAAACCCAGTGCATGAGGCTCCCTCCATTGCGGTACTGGGGGGCGTAGATGTACAGAACCTTATGCCTGCATATGCATATGCAGAGAGGCTGTTTCCGTGAAATTCTTATTGTAGAATGTGAACGTAAAATGAAACTCAACATGTATCTGAATTTATTTATTGAATATGTGTACAAGCAACTACTTTTATTGGAAACTGGTTTCATCTCTTTATATCTCAAGCATAAATTGCAGGTATTATTATATTTAAGAGTGATTTTTTTTAATCATCTTACTTGGGCTCGACACAGTACATTCAATGTTTGGCTGTCTGGAAATGTTTATCCAGTTAGTATCTTTTAAAATATGTTGTACCTAACTGTTTTTTTGAAACATTATGATTTTCCATGTTCAATTTGAGTATAATATAACCATAAAAGCTTTGTCTTGCATCAATATTATTTCCCAGAACTTTGGGCTTTTCCAGATATGCCATTCAGTTTGAAGTTCATCGCTATGCCTTCGCTGAAAATTGTCGAGAAGGAATCCAATTGTAAGACATTATTTGTTAGTCTCCTCTTGTAGTGGTTTTCATTTCTTTCTGATTCAATGGATGTATGCAAATAAGACACTCAGTAGTCAGTATCATTCTCACTTGACGAGAGTCAGAGAGGGTTCCGATTGGTTTTACATAGTTGTAGAGGTTGAATGGGAAAATGTATGTTTTTTTAGTTGTGATAGTCTGACATGTTAGTTCTTTGAAATGATCTTTTAAAAATAGTTGGGTCTTGATGAGATTTTTCCGCTCACCTTCTATAGTGCATCAAATTTCTGTGTTGATTCATAATCCTCTTTTAGACCAACTCCGGACGATTGACCATTTTACCTAAGAAAAATAGCTAAAATTCCACCTTTTCCTAAATGTAAGAGCCTTGAAATCCACATGCCTGGCTATATTTTGACCTCGCGCAATGGTTTTGCCACCCCACTAAAAAGATTAAAAAGGGAGGAAAAAGTCGGAGTGGCAAGAGAAATGCCGTCCGAACTGAAAACAACACCACAAAAAGGAAAAATAAAAGAGATGAAATGGTTGGGGTTGCCAATAATTGCTGCCCGAGTTCAAAATTTAAACAGCTCAGTCTCGGCAAATTTTGATCAAAATGGTTTGAAAAATGACTATTTAACGCATTTTGTCCGGTGGTTTGGATTTCGTCCATTTTGCTTGGAAGCTTGGAGATGGTCTTAGGCATTAACACATCACACAGGACACGATTTCATTTATTGAGAGGTTTTGTTCCGTTGTGCTGAATTTACGATCCTTGCCGAAATCCATGGCCAAGATTTTTATATATATTTTTCTTGTATTTGGGATATGAATGACCATTTTTTCTATTTCAGATCTTCTGTCGAAGACCCATAGTCCAATCCCCGCGTTGCATTGCTATTTTCTTGTGGCAGCTTGGGCTGGATCAGGATTCATGCCATGTGACAGCATTTGGGATGAGTTTGTAGCTGGATCATAATCTAATTATCTGTCCAATCAAGTACCAATTCTCTTCTCTACCTGCTCATAAGGATGAAAACACATGAGAATATGAAGGTTTTTCATATCACGTATGATAAACTCCTTGAAAAATTCTCATTCTTCTGGCAACAATAGTCATAAGGATCTTGTTCCCCTTGTGTTTGATATTAGAACTAGCTATGCTTCTAATTTAGAAGCATAGTTAGTTCTTCTAACTTTGGTCATGTTGATTTGTAAAGCTGTAAAGGAGGGCAGACCAAAGAATAAATTTGCCCTCTGGTCTGTTGTGAAAATACAGTGTACTATGTAATGGTGGTTATTTATTTAATGAAGTTCTCGACTCTAACAAAAGATTACGAATGAGTTGCTTTATTTTTTATAGGGGCATTTAACAAAAAACCCAAAAGTATATTTTTTTTATTTAAGTTTTAATTCCATATACTTTTATAAATTATGTTTAGTCCCTTCATGTCACAATCCGTGTGATGATGTCACTATGACGACTAAATATTATTTTTGAAAATATGTTTGACTAAACATTTTTTTGTGAAAATATGTTGGACTAAATATTAAATGAAACATTTTTAGGAACTAAATATCCTTTTTATATCCACCATAATTTTTTATTGTTGACATTTTGATGGTACCTTTACACAATAAGTGCCTTAGTTTCGTACATGTTTTTCACTGGTTGCAAATTTTGGGTTCAGCGTGTTATGCCCACTGTTCTAAAAAAAAAAACCTATGCTTCACCTAGGCTTGAGGTTTGGGAGAAACGTCCCGCCTTAAGCTTTTTACGCGCCTTAAAACACATTTTTTTCTAAAAATAATAATGCTTTAATGAAACGATTTCGCCTTTTAAAGATTTTTTTTACAAATCGGACCATTATCTCATTCAAAATAATCAAATAGTATTTTAATTTGCATATAATAAGACATATTTTTATGATATGTACAATTTTAATATTTTAATACCCTTGTTATGGTTAAAAAATATTAAAATGTATTAAGAAGGTCTAAACGCTTTTTCACGCTTAGGCTTCTAAGGGTTAAGGCTTGACCTACACATTTCGATCACGCCCCTCGTTTTTTAGAACCTTTATGCCGCCTCAACCTTTTCATATTTTGGGGTCATTTAGATTAATCTCATTAATTAATTCAATGACTTGGTGTCACCCAACCAAACTACTCGGATTCACTCACTTAGCCCGTACTCTAATATTCAGAATTTATTATCCAGAATTTCCCTTAATAAGTTTCACACCCTTATTAATTTAATGTCCCTTAATGTTCATCTTACCACATTAAGTTTAATCTAACACTGTCATGCCCCATTATAACCTCAATAATCTCAGGCTAAAAAGTATACACTGTAGAAATCCTCAAACTAGTCCAAGCCAAACCGTAGAAGAAACAAAAAGTGGCTGGGTTTATCACGTCGTTCGAACGAGGCCACATGTCGTTCGAACGACAAAGGATCTCGCGCGAACGAAACCCAAGTTGCTCGAACGACCTCCGGAATATTCTCTTCCTTCTTCGTGCAATTTTTCCTCCATGTGAGAACTTGAAAGCTTATAAACCCAGATTTTTCTACAGTTAATCTCAAGTCTCAGATCTAAATCCCCAATTCGATTCCAACCACTTAATCAGATTTCATCGAATTAAAATCATTAACCGTCCACATCTTTTATCGCTAAATACATAAATCTAAATATCACAGATGTATAATCCTTCTTCAAATTTGATTTCACCAATTATCAATATAAGGAGATAATTTCTAAGTTCAAATCACTAATCTAAACTCTCTAACAGCATATTTGAGATGTCATTCTTCCCCAACAACATTTACACGTAATCATCCATAAATTGAAACCCCAATTAATATATCAACCCAACCCAAATAATTGGTTTCTATCACACCCACTATGATATGAATTGAAAACTGCAATTAATTTAAAAGTAAGTTTAACCACTTGCCTTATAGAGTTTGTAGGGTCTGAATTCCGTTGGTGTAGATGAGTATTTGATGAAGAACACACACTTGTTCTTACTTTTCGCTCCCAAGAGTTCTCAAAATTCTCTCTTTTTTCTCCTCTACTTACTTAGGTTTTCTTAAATGAGTTATGGCTGCCACACCCTCTCACATATAGGTTTTATTAAGTCAATCTCGTTTTTAGGCTTATGGGTTTATTAAATGGCCCAAACACCCCTGTGTGGACTTGGTTATGCCTAAAAATGCCTCGAGACCCATTTACTACCATCAGGTACTCTTTTTCGACTATTTCGACCTACCCGGGATCAACCGTACACTCAGAATTGTCATTTCAATTACTTTATAACATTCTTCAATTTTTTACCTAAAAAATGCGACACAAAAATAATTCGAATAACTAAATCTCAATTCGCCAATTTAAATAGATCCTCCAATTTGAATAATTTCTCCAAATCATAAATTTAAATTTCTCCAAATAAAATAAGTTCTACTCCAAATAAAATAAGTTCTACTTCTCCCTAAAATAATTAAATTCCAATTCCTCAAAATTACGGGGTGTTACAAAGTCATACATATTCTTTCGCCCATCACGATGTACATTTTTATCATACTGACATGGTCTTCACCAGAGTAGATGACAAGCATCCATAGTTACCACATCACACCATACCTTTTCTTTGTATTTTCTTGCAATAGAAGAGTAGACTAAGAAACACTTATGTACTTTCACTTCATTCTTTTTTTAGCCAAGAGAGTTGATAGGGATTGGGGTGAGGCTTTGTTTCAAGTTTTAGTTTGTTCATAACTTCTTCTGTGACTATATTTTCACAACTTCCAACATCAGTGATCAACTTACACATCCTTCCCTCAGTTTGAAACCATTAAAATGGAGGAGAGAGAAACCTTTGATGAGCTTTATGCTAGATTGTCCGATATTATGAGCTCATTTTTTAACTTGGGAGAGAAAATACCCGAAAATCGTGTCATTAAGAAAATCTTAAGGTCCTTGACAGATTTAATTCCAAAGTGATGGTTTTAAACTCTTTAGGCACTTTAGACCCCACAAAACTCGAGGATACTATAGGTGATCTTCAAACCTATGAACTTAACATATTTGCCTGTAAATAGACTAAGAAAGATAAGGGCATTGATTTGAAAGCCTGAAAGGAGGAAACACGTGTTTTGGATGATGAATCTGACATCGACTCCGATGATATGACTATGTTTGCTAAGAAGTTCAGAAAATTACTTAAGTTTAATAAAGAGAAATCTAAATATGATGATAAAAATTTGAAAAGTCTAAGTATAACAAGACCGATAAATTCCCTAAAATAATCTTAAGAGGAATGAGTCGGATAGGCGTTATGGGTGTGAGGGGTATGTCCATAGGGAAGCTGAGTGTCCCACTAAACTAAGGAAGGAGTGCAAGAAATCTATTACACATAATTCCACCCTTAGTGATAGTGCACCCGAAGAGGGACCTGATTCCTCCATTTAATGCAACTTTACTACGTTTATGGCTAGTCATGTGTGATGATATTAAAATTGGTAACACCAGATCAAAGTGATGAGTAAGCTCTAACCAGTACAACAATGGTGTAGAACAGATGTATGTATAAGCACAAAAAGAGATGAGGCAAAGAGGAAGAAAACACCAAATATAAGTGGTTCAGCCTTTTGATAACCTATGTCCACTGTGTGAGTGTGTGAAATCAACAAAAATTGGCTCTAATGGCCTTGGATACAAGCACACCAACTAACTCTCTCTCTCTAAGTAACGAGTTTTACAGAGTTTCAGTAGGGTTATGAATTGTGATCCCCTCTCCTGGAGAAGAAGATAGGTTTATATAGTGCTTGGGGGCGTAGTTTAACCCCAATTATGTAATCAACATATGCATGAGGAGGCTCCCAATAACAAGTTGACACCTGTCCCTCACACATGTAGCTAATCATGACGTAATACTCCCTCACGTTAGGGAATAATCTTATTGCAACAGATTTGTTCATGTGGAATTTGCCATCATGGAACCTTGTACTGATCGTACTATAGATGTCGTTTGGAGGGATCTCGGCCTGGCTGAGTACGAAACCCCCATGTAGCTTTATTCGATATTCTGGTGGGAGTGTGGTCTCTGTTGAACACGTGAGGTCGAGACGTGTCTTACAATAATATCACTAGGTCTCGACCGAAATAGCGAACGAAACATGTCTTTACTAATGGAATACTGCCCTGGAGTATCGACTCATGACAGGGTCGAGAGCATGGATTTCATGGTTGGGTACAGTCTATGTGAGGTCCCTTAGTACTCGGATGTGGACACTATTGACCCTCGTTCTAGGATGAGGTTACACTTGGTCATATCAATCACCCCTAGCCCTTATCCTTCTGTGTGAATAGGTAGCTGAGGGTACGAGTTGACGTAGTCTTTGACGAGACGTCTCTAATGTGCCGGATGCTTACAGCTTGCAGGATAAGGGAGTGACACATGTCCTTTTTCTAATTGGGGTAAAGTCAGCCCCAAGTATGATTTGACGGTTGGGCGCTTAGGGCTTTGTGCCCTAAATTATGATGTGTGTTGGGAAACGTGCATAATCATTTTAAGGTATTTAAACCCACAATTTTCTTTCTCTTTCCTTGTTTAACAAAATTTTTCCCGCTCCAAGTCTCCTGCAAAATACCATTGGCGATTTCTCAAGAGTTTCTTGATTCTCTTTGTTCTAACGCTTTTCCAGCCTTCTACATTTCCAAGAGGTTTCCTCTCCTCTAGGTAATAGCATTCTCTTAATTTTTCTGGTTGTTTGCATTTGGTTTG
The DNA here is from genome assembly GCA_949130495.1 of Sambucus nigra. Taxonomy (NCBI): domain Eukaryota; kingdom Viridiplantae; phylum Streptophyta; class Magnoliopsida; order Dipsacales; family Adoxaceae; genus Sambucus; species Sambucus nigra. The sequence goes on along the minus strand of OX422207.1, from coordinate 80,363,737 downwards.
TGAATATTTTCTGCATTTTCTTTTTTCGGCGAGCTTGTTGGGTGGTTTTAGGGTTTGAATCCCCCCTTTCTGTTTTCTCTTTTAGGATATAAGTAGTGCCAGAGGTTGTGTTTACTAGGTTTTGGGGGCAAAGCATCATAAGAAGAGTTTCCAGACCCTTTGCCGATCGTCTTCTCTTGTGGGTTTCTGGGTAATGTTCTTGAGTGTTCTTGTTGAAAACGATTAATCTTCCCCCTTTAGATCCTTCAGTCAACCATAGTCAAACTTGTATCTTGTTTGTCGCCTTTTCATTTTTCACCCAAGTTGATCCTCTTCTTGTTGATGTTAACGCGGTTATATTAACTAGCTGAGGTGTTTCCAAGCCTCAGGGAGAGGTGTTTTCACTAAATTAGGAGGGTAGAGGTTGAGGAAGCCAAAAGGCGTAGAGCAGGCTTTTCCTACTCGTCCCATTTATCCTCCCCCACTAGCTGTCAGTGACTCTTCGTCTGAGTCGTCCTCTTCTGCAGATGATAGTATGTCCATCTCTCAGTCGACCGAGAGTGTTGACTCTTTTGAGGAAGCCATGGCACACCCTTTATCCCCTGTTGAAGGGTCTGCGGTAAATGAAGCTTCTTCTCATGTCTCATCTCTCATAAGGCCGAGACATCAAATCAATCTGACTCCTCTATTAAGCCCAATGTCTCCATTCCACCCCTAATAAATTCCATTCCTTTCTCGGCCGCAACGAGAGGCTAGTTTGTTTGGAAATTTCCAAGTGGTGAACCAAACAATCCCTTGATCGGATCATCAGATGACAGTGGTGAAGAGAGTGAACTTGATACTTCTGTTGCTGAGTCCTATGAAAGCACTGTCTTTGAGGTAGATCTTCTGACTTGGAGACACCTTTTTGGAATAAGACCTTCCATCTTCATGAGAAAACCTTCTGAAGACGAGAGAGCCTTTCATGGCCGAGAGGGTGAGATCTGTGTTTATGAGCATATGTTTAAGGTCGTCTTTCGACTACCTATTCACACGATCATACGAGCCATCCTAGCCCATTTAGGTCTTACTCCAGCTCAACTTTCTCCTAATGCCTGGAGATTTATTCTCAGCTTTGTTTTTATTTGGAAGATTGTTCACTAAACTAACCTTCATGTTAACATTTTTGTGGCTTGCTACACTGTATCCTCTTTCAAAACTCAACCTGGATACTATCATCTCGCAGCCAAGAAACCTACAAAGAAAGTTCTGCTTGCAACCCAAACCTCTAACCATAACTGAAAGCCTCGCTAATTTTTCATCTTTGGAGCTTGGGAATTTGGTCCAATGTTGCCTGTGGCACATTTGAGCCCAGGGTTCCTCAACGATGGGCCAAGGTCTATGCGTCAACCAAACTTGATCCGGGCTTGAACCTTGAGGCCTCTGAAAAAGTTGAGAAAATTTGTGGACAAGGTGATGGTGGTCGTCTCGTAAAGTTTGAGCAGTTGATGACCCCATACTACTTGGCTCAGACAGGTCTGGGGGTTGACCCCCTAACTGAGTTGCATAAGTGATTTTCTTATCAATTGTTGTGTCGTATCTTATTGTTTTTCATTGCTGACCTCGTCCATTTTTTGTAGATCGTCCAGCGAACACCCCTGATAAAATTTGGAAGTTGTTGGCCCCAAACTTAAGCAAACTTGTCGGCAAACATGGCAAGAAGTCTGAGGCTCCTGCTGCCCCAGTTAACAAATCTACCGTGGGTGGCCCCTGTCGATCCGACAATACTGGGAAGAAGAGGAAGGGACGGGTCAAAGACACTACTGCTCACCGTCCATCGAAGCAGGATTGTCCTGAGAAAGCGATCCCGATCTCTATAGATGAGGCTCTAGCAGCTCGTCTCTTCCAATTGAAACTGGATGATGAGAGCGTTATCGGCCATGCTAAAAAGGCCATGGATGGTGTCGGATCTCTCATCTCCGACGGTAATAAGTGCTTCCTTCAGTCCATGGACATATCATTGTTTACCGAGTTCACTCTTCATAGGGGTGTTCGAATACTTACATAGGCTTTACAAGCATAGTCTCTATAGTCCCATCTCATACTGATTTATCTGTGCATAAATCTTACAGGGCATCGTTTCCCTCTATCGGATGGGGGATTCGATCAATAAGAAACTTCCCTTGATTCATAAAGGAAGAGATGCAGAGAAGACTAAGAGAGACCTGAGGGATGATCTTTAGAAGACTAAGTCGGCTCTGCAGAATAGGGTCAACGAGATTGATAGTTTAAAAACTGAACATACCAACACTTTAAAGAGGATGGCTAATAACAAATAAGTCGAGATTGATGCTGTCGTCAAGGCTTCCCTGAACGAGAATAAGGCGTAAGCTATATCTGAGTTCAATGAGTCAGATGAGTTCGGGGGCTACGCCTTGGAGTATCTTGCCAGGGGCATAAAAACTGTCGGCCAATGGGCTATACTTAAGCATGTCGAGGCTGGAAATTTGACTCCTGATAACTTCGTGGGTCTTGACTTCAGCGACCCCCTTCTTGAGACTGCTCCGACTGATATTGAAAATTCGACTAATACTTTAGAGGTCAACCCCAATGAGGACACTGAGAATAATGATGCGGCAATCGAGACAAGCGTTAATGATGATGGGACTGAGACTACTCATGCTGGGTCCGAGACCATTCCTGTTGAAATTTACAACTTTGAGCTTCTTTATTATTCTTGCTTTTGTCGGGGTGTCCGTTTGTGGCCTCTTGCTCTTTAACTCGTGTAGGTCTTGTATCGAACTATTTTTAACCCCATCATTACTAAATGATAACTTTTTTTTGTTCCTGTCTTCTTCATATGTTATGCAAATGTGTCTGACCTAATTTTTCATTAGTAGCATAACATCTTGTCTCTTCTCTTACATTGACTTCACCAAACTAATGACGTTTTGTCTCAAGTCCTCTATCGTCATTTTGAGAGTGTAAGGATGAGATTCATCTCGTCCACACATTGTCGTCTTGGTCGAGAGAGAATTTTCACCAAATTAATGATATTTAATGATGAACCACAACTAAGTTATTTTTGAATTTGAATCCATCAAATTATGGTGTTATTTCATGAGTCCCCTCTCGTCGTTTTGAGAGTGTATGGATGAGAGTCGTCTCGTCCACACAATGTCGTCTCGATCGAGAGATAATTTTCACCAAATTAATGATGTTTAATAATGAACCACAACTAAGTGATTTTTACCCCTTTCGATGTTACTAAGATTCCTTGGATGAGGTCAACCCCGTTTGGACTGTCATGTCACCGAGAGCAACTTAAAGCTATTTCACCACGAATGATGTTTTATAGCTTAAGATGAGTTGATACAAACAAGCAATAAATATTCAAACAAAATACAAGGTAGGAGAGAACACTTGGAAATTTTCATTCATAATCTGATTCTCATATACATGAACAAATGACACTAAAATGGAATTAATAAGAGATAGTCAAAACTAAAATGAAACTTTAACAGAAATTCCTTACTGATAGTATTTCTTGAGATGGTCCGCATTCCATGGATTGGAGAATGGTTCTCCATCTAGATTACCCAATCGATATGTTCCTGGAACCATTTCTTCAACCACCCTGTAGGGACCATGCCAGTTGAGTTGAAGCTTATTGGGCTTTTGCCACGTCTTCTTCAAAACGAGGTTGGTCGATCTTTCACCCCCTTATTATAAAACTTTGTTATTCTTTGCTGATAGGCAACTTGCCTAGCCTCGACATCTTCTCTTCGTTCCTCTACGAGATCCAAGTCCAGCCTCCTATATGCCATATTCTGCTCTGGGCCATATATTTGGACTCTATGTGTTGGGAGACCTATCTCTGTTGGCACAACAGCTTCTGAGCCACAGGCTAGCATGAACAGGGTTTCCCTCATTGGACTCCTCTCTGTTGTCCTATATGCCCATAGGACGACATACACTTCCTTAGTCTATCCCCCCTTAGTGTCCTCCAACTTTTTCTTGATTCCATCGAGAATTATCCTGTTAGTGACCTTTGTTTGTCCATTTTCCTGGGGTCGGCCTAGAGTTGAGAGAACTATTTGATGCCAACCCACTCACAATAAATCTCAAGGGATATGTTCTTGAATTGCATCCGATTATCAGAAATCAGAGTGTTAGGGAGGACGTATCTATGGATGATGTTTTTCCAGATAAACTAAAAGGCTTTATTCTCCGTGATGGTGATCATCGCCTCGACCTCTACCCACTTTGAAAATTAATCAAACTCCACAATCAGATAGCAATAATATTTCACAGCTCTCGGCAATGGCCCTACTAAATCAATCCCGAGACTGCAAATGGTCATGGAGAAGTGATAGAAGTAAGAGGTTGATGAGATTGATGGGGTATGGTGGCAAACCTTTAACACTTATCACACTTCTTAACAAATGCAGCTGCATCCTTGGCCAATGTCGGCCACCAGTATCCCTGAGTGATGATCCTTTTTGCTAATGACCTTCCTTCGATATGACTGGAGCATGACCCCTCATGCACGTCCTTTAAATTATACTTTACCTCAGATGGATGGACACATCTGAGCAAAGGAACTTTTTTGTATAAAACGTCTCCTACGAGGGATAACGTAGCTGCGTTATACCTCAGCTTCTTTCCTTCTGCTCTAGATTCTAGAAACTCTTTATCTCTGATGTACTGAATGTTAGGATCCATCCAAGAAGCTCCCGTATTCAAGTTGAAGTAAAATTCAACATTATTTTCTTCTCCTTCAATGGTCGGTCGATGGAGGATCTCTACCGGGACCGTTCTTCTAATTTCAGTTCTAGTGGCTGAAGCTAATCTCCCCAGAGCATCGGTTCGGTCATTGTCTAATCGGGGTATCCTCTTCAGCTTCACCTCGCTAAAATGCTTTAGTGCTATTTTCACCCTTCCCAAGTACTTAGCCATTTTATCGTCCTTGGCCTCATATACCCCAAAATTTGATTCACAGCTAACCTAGAATCACTAGGGACAAGGAGTTGGCCGACGTTCAGTGCCCATGCAAGGGAGAGACCTGCTACGAGTGCTTTATACTCTGATTCATTATTAGAGGCTTTGAAGTTATACCTTAGTGCATATTCAATATCGGTCCCGTTTGGGGCCAAAACAATTAAACTAGCCCCACTTCCGTTCTTACATGAAGATCCATCAACGAACAAGCTCCATACAGTACCATCTTTGAAAAAATTACCCTTTTCCTGGGTCCCATTTTTGAAGAGGTATCATTTTTCCTCGTTCTCTAGCACCTTGTTCCTCTCTGAACTCATCTCGGCCTCGGTCGGGGAGAGACACACCCTGCTCTCTTTCTCACAAGCTGTAGCTTCCACCTATTCTGTATCGGCCTCGTCCCACATGAACTCGACTACGAAGTCATGTAAGGCTTTCCCCTTAATGGACCTTCTCGGCTGGTAGATAATATCGAATTCCCCCAATTCAATTGCCCAGGACATCAGCCTTCCTGATTTCTCAGGCTTGTGAATGACCTGTCTGAGAGGTGAGCCTGTGAGAAGCACCATTGTATGTGCCTGGAAATATGGCTTCATCTTCCTTGAGGCATGGATCAGAGCATAGGCCCTCTTCTCCATTTTGGGATATCTTTGCTCGACCCTCTGGAGGGCCTTGCTGTTAAAGTACACTGGCTTTTGAATTCCGTCCTCTTTTTTGACAATAGCGGCACTTATGGCCGATTTCGATACCGTTAGGAAAAGATACAAATTCTCACCCTGGATTGGTCTTGACAACAAGAGTGAAAAGTCGAGATAGGACTTTAAAACTTGAAAGGCTTTATCACACTCATTATTCTATTCAAAAGCTTTTCTTAACACTTTAAAGAAAGGAAGGCAATTATCGGTAGCTTTAGATACAAACCTATTTAATGGGGCCACCCGTCCAGTTAGTCTTTACACATCCTTTGTTGTTGTGGGAATCTTCATTTCTAACAAAGCTTTGATCTTTTCAGGGTTAGCTTCAATACCCCTCTGATTCACAATGAAGCCTAAGAACTTTCTTGCCCCCACGCCAAAGACACACTTGGCGGGGTTGAGTTTCATCTTGTATTCATCCATCGTATCAAAAGTGCGCTCAAGGTCAGACACGTGAGTATCGGCCTTGAGGCTTTTCGTCAACATGTTGTCGATATAAACTTCCATCGTCTTCCCAATCTACTCCTCGAACACATTGTTGACTAGTCTTTGGTATGTTGCCCCGGAATTTTTCAATCCAAAGGGCATGACCTTGTAACAATAGGTCCCCTTGTCGGTTATGAAAGTTGTCTTCTCTGCATCAGCTGGATCCATGAATATTTGCTTATAGCCTGAGTAGGCATCCATAAAGCTCATTAATTCGTGGCCGACAATAGCGTCAACCATCTGATTTGTCCTTGGCAGTAGAAAGCTGTCTTTGGGGCAGAATTTGTTTAGTCTGTAAAATCAACACACATCCTCCATTTGCCATTGGCTTTAGGGACGATGACAACATTCGCAAGCCATTCGGGATAAATGACCTCTCGATGAAGTCGGCATTTTCCAACTTCTCCACATTCTCTCGGATGACATCCCACTTCTCCCTAGAGTAAACACTTCTTCTCTATCTGATCGACTTTGCATCCTCGGCCACATTGAGCTTATAGTAGAGTATCGTCGAATCGATGCTAGGCATATCTTCATGGCTCCAGGAAAAAATGCTTTTCCCCTTCTTCAATAACTTGATCAACTCTTCTTTTATTTCCTTCTTCAGGTCATTGTCGATTTGGACAATTTTTTATGGCTCGTCCTCATTAAGGACGATGGATTCTACCTCCTCAGTGGCCTAACCCTTCTTTAACTTAATCTCATATCTGGGATCTAGGGTATCAATGTTGTACATTGTAGTAGCCCTTTTGTATGCTTCTCTCTCCTCGGCTGAAATGAAGTAACATTCGTGTGCCTCAACCTTGTCACCTTGCACTTCCCCTACCCCATACGGAGTCGGGAATTTAATTATTTGGTAAATCGTTGAAGGTACAACCTCAAATTCCTTGAGATACTCTTCCCAGGATTATGTTGTAGGCCGAGTAGATATTTTCATCCATGACGAAGAAACTAATCTTCTTCGTGAGGCATTTCGGCCAGAAATTTCCCATTATGACTTCCATTTCATAAATCCCCAAAGGGTGTACTTTCTCTCTGCTGAACCCGATGAGAGGTTGATGATACGACACTAAAAATCTTTTTGTTTAGACCTAAGCCTTTATAACAATCCCGTAACATAACGTCGGCTGAGCTGCTGTCGCCAACCCAAATCCTTGAAACCTCATAACCATACACCAGAGTGGTGATAACCAAAAGGTCATCATGTGGGGCTATAATCCCCTTGAAATCCAATCCAGAAAAATCCACAATCAAAGTATTCATATCAATTTTAGTTCTTTTTACATTCTCTGGCTCTATGGCTGCTGAATGCACTTCCTTTGGTTTGGGAGGGAGAGCCTTGGCCTCTACTACATAAGCTTTTCTATCGGCAACTTTTTTTCCTCCTTCAGTTAATGCTCCACATATCATCTAAACCCCAAGAGAGATCGTATGAAGGCGACCTTTAGTTTCAGTAATTGGGGGAGGAAAGTCTGGGTTCGCTTTGTCATCATCACCCGAGTTATCATCGTCTCGGCCTGCTGAAGCATCAGGCTTGCACTTGTCATTTATCTTCTTCTTCTGGGTGTCATCTCGGTCATGCTTGGAACTTCCCTTATCAATATACTTTCTAATTTTGCCAGCATTCAGCATTCTCTCAATCTTATCCTTGAGATAAATACACTTGTCGATCGTATGGCCATGGTCTTGGTGAAATTCACACCACATATTTATATTCCTCTTGTGAGGAAGAACCTTCAGCTTTTCGGGCCACTTTAAAGACCGATCATTCTTGAGCTCATTTAAAATGTGCTCACAACTAACAGTCAAAGGGTTGTAGTCTGCGAACTTGTCGTCTGCCGACCTCTTCTTCCCATCCTTGTTCTTCTTGTGGAACTTGACCCCACTGCTTGTCCCCTTCTCGTTCACCTTTGGTAGCCATTGCTACCTACGCATTCATGACCTTCCTGACCATAGCCAAGAGTTCGGCCATAGACTTTGGAGGATCCTCTACAAGCTTCCAAAGTAGCTTTCCTTTATGTAGACCTCCTATCAGTGCGGTCATGGAAATACTCTCTTTATAATCCTTAACCTCCAATTTCTCCTTGTTTTCTCTCTATGTACTCTCTCAGACCTTCATTCCTCCCCTGCTTCATATACAACAGGTGGGTTTCCTTCTTCTGGGGCCTCACCCCAAAGAAAAAATTATGTATAAATCTTTCTGCAAGCTGTTTGAAATTCTCAATTGAGTTTTTAGGGAGGGAGGTAAACCATACATGAGCTGCTCTGCTCAAGGTTCTTGAGAAGGCACGACACCACATCTCGACTGAGACTGCCTAAATATCGACAGATGACTGATACATATCCACATATTGGACTCGATTAGTACTCCCATCATACTTTGGTGTGACCACTGGCGGTTTGAACCTAGCCGGGGTAGGATAACTCATAATCTTTACCATAAAGGGGAAGCCTTTATTGTATCCCCTCTGTAAGGGGTCTCGAGTCTTCAGAATGTCCCCAATCTTATCCTCCAACCTTTGAATGGAATCATTCCAGGGACTTTCAGTCGCTGCTATAACCTCAGCCTGGGCCACATTCTCTCCAACCTCTTTTCTACCATCTGGGTGAACTGAGGGCTCGCTGTCAACTGTTCTTTGTTAGCTATTCACCTCTTGCTGCTCCTCGTCTCGGTCACGAGGAGGTTGGCGGTCATCACATTTGTCATTCCTTCTAGATCCAGCTATACTTCTAGACCTAGAGAGGCAATTTCTTAGATCTTTGAGTAGGGCCTGGGTGATCCTCTGGCCGTTTGATCTGGAGCACCATCCCTGGTGGCCGATGTTATAAACTCCTCTCCGGCCCCGGTAGGTCTAGCCACTATATTATGGCTGAAAGCAACAAGATTTGCTTGCATCTGTCGTTGACTGTCTACCTAGGAGCGCAAGGCCGCCGCCACCTCAACCATTTCTGACTGAGGAGGGGCCTGATTGGTACTAAGGCCACCTATAATTGGTGGAGAATTATAATGATCGAAAAAATCAAATGAGGTAGTGACAGTGAGTAGAAAATGAGCTAAAACTAAAACTAGAGCTATTTCAATGGTAATCCAAGCTCAACCAATGATGAGTTTGGACCACCACCAGAGAATCCGGTAGAGCACCTATAGAAAAAGGGGAGAGAATGGCTATCTCATTCCCACAGACGGTGCCAGATTGATGATACCAGAATTGGTATCACCAAATCAAAGTGATGAGGAAGCTATAACCAGTACAATAATGGTGTACAACATATGTATGTATAAGCACATAAAGAGATGAGGCAAAGAGGAAGAAAACACCATATATAAGGGGTTGAGCCTTTTGATGGTCTAACGCCCATTGTGTGAGTGTGTGAAATCCACTAAAATGGGCTCTAATGGCCTTGAATACAAGCACACCAACTCTCTCTCTCTCTCTCTAAGTAAAGAGTTTTATAGAGTTTCAGTAGGGTTATGAATTTGTGATACCCTCTCCTAGAGAAGAAGATAGGTTTATATAGTGCTTGGGGGGAGGGGGCGTAGTTTACCCTAAGCATGTAATCAACATGTGCATGAGGAGGCTCCTAATAATAAGCTGACACTTGTCCCTCACACATGTATCTAAACATGACGTAGTATCCCCTCACGTGATGGAATAATCTTGTTGCAATAGATTTGGGCACGTGGGATTTGCCATCCTGGAACTTTGTACTGCTCATACTGTAGATGTCGTCTGGAGGGGTCTCGGCCTGGCCGAGTACAAAACCCCCACGTAGCTTTATTCGATATTCTGGTGGGAGTGTGGTCTCGGTTGAACACGTTAGGCCGAGACGTGTCTTACAATAATATCACTAGGTCTCGGTCGAAATAACGGACGAGAAATGTCTTTACTAATAAAATACTGCCCTGGAGTATCGACTCATAACAGGGCCGAGAGCATGGATTTCATGGTCGACCCCAGTCCGAACGAGCCCTGGGTACAGTCTATGTGGGGTCCCTTGGGAACTCAGCTATGGACACTGTTGACCCTCGTCCTAGGACGAGGTCACACTTGGTCATATCAATGTGAGCATTAGTGAAAAATCTTTCAGTGAAGATAATTTTGTGTATAACACTTCTGAGGCCCTTATTTGTGATTCCCATGTGTGTGATGGTAGAGAGAGTCGAGAAAAATAAGAGGATGGAGAAGAAGAGGAGGAAAGTGACTTTAAGTTCCATTCTGTGAGTTGTATGCGAAAACGATGAAATGGAAAAAGGCTAATTTAAAGTTAGGAGCTAAGTTTAAAGAACGTGCCATAGTGATGATGATTCTAAATTGATTGAGGATCTTAGGGCAGGTGAGAAGACTCTTAGGGAGAAGCTCACATCTATTGAAGGGGTGGGAGATAGCCTTTGGAGATTGATGAAAATTTTGTACAAGGATTCCCTTATTTTTTAAGAGTCTCGTCGTTTACTCGAGTCAAGGATAATGGAGCCAGAAGAGAGATTTAGAGATTCGAGTCATGCCAAATTTAATTCGGAGTCTAGGTCAAAAAACTTGGATAAGATGTAGGCAACGTCCAAGTCAAAGATGGAAAGTGTGAGATTGCCTTTGATAATCCAAATGCTTCCGCTACTAAAGCTAAAACCTTACTTTTGAGAGATTCAATTGTTGATAGGAGTATTAAAATATGTTAACCCTTAGGTAACATTCCTCATGTCTTTACATGCACACATTGTCATAGGAAGGGTCACGTTAGGCGCTTTTGCTTTGATCTTAAAAATGGTCCTAAGAAGTCTAAGTCTAATTCCTAAGAAGTTTAAGTCTAGAGTCACCGAGGTTCCTAAAGCTCGAGAGCATCACATTTCACCTATGTAGGTTAGGAAATCAGATTTAGAGGAATTACATGATAGAATTCTTGATTCTCAAATGTTTGCACATGATACTTTCTATGTTAAATCTAATGGTTGAGTGTGTTCGCATGTTTACACACACTAATTTTGTACTTCATGATATATGTGTTTTTTAGTTATATGAGATTTAAGTCTTTTGTACTTTGATTTTTTATTCATTGTGTCTTATTAAAAAATACAAAAATATTTTGTTTGTCTTCTGAGTTATCTTTATTCTAAAATTGGTTTAAAAAGTTTTAAAACTCAAGAAGATTTTTTTTAATTTGTTTTTGTGTAGTTTAGTTTTATACATTTTGTGTGGCATATCCTTGTGTTTTAATCCACTTAATTCCAAGTGTCTATGTGGCTAGAACTTTTGGTTATGATTTCACTGATTAGATTGTTCTTAATCATGATTGCATGAAGTAGTTTGATATTGATTCGCTTAATGGGTTCCCTTTATATATGCCTCCTCGTACACATGCACGAGCTCTTTTGAACTTTAACTTCACATGTTATATTTAAGATAAGTGAGATGTTCTCCCATCAATCTTTTACTCTATATATCTTTTGATTATAGGGGATTTGTGCCTGTAAGAACCATTACCTGTGAGTTTGATTTTTATTGAAAAATATGAGTGTGCACGAGAAAGAGCTACGAAGGGAGAATTTTTTTTTTTGCGTGAAAGGCCACCATTGTAAAGAGCTTAAAAATTAAGAGGCAAAAGAAAAGAATAAATTGCCAAGGACAAGCTTTTAATATTGATCATTAAACTTGGTATCTTCAAAAGATTTGAGTTATGTTTTAGGGTGTTAGAGTTGAAGATCAATGTATTTGCATAATGAATCCTTGTTATGCTTAACATGTCAAGATGCCATTGATTTGTAAAGTCATCAAAATTATAGGCTTATGTGCATTGTGCTTCTTTGTTTTTTAAGTTCACTTAATTTGTCACTAGAGGATAAATCTTAGTTTGATAAAGTTTAGTAGTCATAGAACTGCTTAGACATGTTTAAATGATTGGTCCATAACTCTTTTGTATCTAGTTCACCCACCTTCACTCTGTTTACCAAATATTTATTTAGATACATATATGTCATACGAGTGTGAAAAGCTTATTATGTTTAGTGTCTTGTGTGGTGTTTATACCGATATGTGTACCTACATGTGTGTGCATATGCTTCATTGGTATTTTTTGCATATTTATATGTATATATGGCATTGTTTGTTTTGAGTGTTTGTGGATGGATCCAGTCCATGTATGCTACCGGCTTAATGCTATATTTCATATTGGTATGCTTTATGTTCTTATTGGTACTCTTTTGTTGCTTGTTTACATTGGTATCCTATGTTTCTCTTAGTGCATTCTAGTTGGTATCATATGTTGTAGAGATGATGCGCTGGTGTGATAGCAATTAAAGACAAATTCGTAAGTTTCCAATTAGACCTTATTTAATCAGTGTCAATTTTTAATCCAATTTATTCAACCCTAAAACGAGTAACTACATGCGAATAAATCAAACCAACATAAATAATTGCTGACACACAAATTTCAGGAAAAAACCCCTTCGGGTAAAACCTTTTATTTCACTATAATACTTACAATGAAATCGACAATGGATTAACCTCAGAAAACCCATATAGGTCGCAACCTAAATTGACAATGGAATTCCGCAGCAACTCCACACGAACCGTAGTTCAATCAGCCCAGGAATACCCATGACCACTTCCTAGTGACGCGCAGTCAGTCAGCCAAGTAACTCCCTCAAGTGGCACTTAGATCAACAGTAGAGATCTTCTCTACAAGAGAAACTTCAACAAAGACTTGTTCTTGGGTTCCAAAATAATTCACATAAACTATTGTGATCTTATGAATTGAAAGCAAAAAGGGATTAAAACCCTAAAAGTGAGAAGACAATGATTCTGTCAAATCAGTTTTCATATCTGATAAAAACGCAGGTCTTCTTGTGAAAAATGGAGTTGGACAACTCTATTTATATAAAAAGTCAAGGTGGCGCGTCGCTCGAACGAGATGTTAGTGTCGCTCGAACGGTTACACGTGTCGTTAAAACGACTTCGCGCGACATGCCTTGTCGCTCGAACAAAAAATTAAAAAATAAATATTTTTTGTTTCGTCAGAAAATAATTCGCCTCAACAGTTAGAAAAAATTCTTTGACGAAAAACTCCGCTCCAACACTTAGAAAATATTTTAGAAAACTTATCCTAACACTCTAAGTGAAATGCTAAGGTACTTAAAACACAACCTTACCAAAATCTGTCTCACGGAGGTTTAAATGTTGAAGAACTTTGATATTCGGATCCATCTCAATGTTTGAATGATTTTGAATATTTCTTCGACAGTTGTAGCGGTATACGACATACTCAATTGTGAACCGAACAATAAAATAATGTCCTTACAAATCTCCTCCTATGTCTATGCTGGTACAAAATAAAAACATCTGAATTATCAAATCACAAATGCCTATACAAATCTAATACCATCATATGAACCCAAAACTGAAAAGGTACTAAAGATGAAAGTATAAAACTTTCTTCAAAATCTTCAACATCAAATCTTCAAGCTTTTCTCATCAGGGTGTGCAAATATGATCTTTAATTTTTTTGTACCTACACACATTAGATGAAGCAAATACCTTCGTGACGCATCGAGTTTGAAATGATATAAGAATCAACTAATCACTCAGTCAATAATCAAATCTCCCCCTTAATGCAAAAACGCCCCCATAATTTGTTTTTCCCCTTTTTATTTGTCCGAAATAGACAAGGAAACGAATAAACAAAAATAAGCATGGAGTTGTCACGACAAAAAAAATGCATAGCAAATATTAGTCAAACTACACTTATGCAAAGGAGTAACTCAAAAGCTTCCACTAACAATTTTTGATTTTTCAATTTTTCATTCAAAAAAGCAAAAATAAAATTACAAAAATCTCACACCATGAATTTTCATTAAGATAACCAAATCATGGAAACATAATTAATGGGTGTGAACATATTCAATAGGTAAATCAAAGCAATCACGCATAACATATGTGCATAATGAATATGTGTACTCCTAACGAATGAATCTAAAGATCGTCCTTAGGTGTCGAAAATTTGAATTTAGATGACATCGTCTTAATCTAATCGACAAATCAAAGTCAAACATGATCTTCAAACAAATAACGTCTAAAACTATGTATTGCTTTTTCATGACTTTGTCAAGATTTTAAATTTATCCATCCAAACTCCCTCAATAAATTATAATGCATTTATTTTTTCTTTTGAGGTGATGAAACTAAATTCTCTCCTTAGAGAAATCCTATTGGCCCATTTTTGGTATATTTTTCTTTTTGTTGCCTTAATTTTTTCTTTGGGCTCTTTTAAACGGTGGCTTTCACGACGAGTTAATTTTGTACTTTCGCAGCCCTTTCCCTGTGAACACTCATCATTTTTTCAATTTAATTTCTCACGGTAAACAGTTATTACGTGCACTACTTTCATTGTTAAGTTTTATCGCATTTGGTTCGTTTTAAAGACAAAATTGAGATGAAAATACATCGACCAACATGTGATTGATTAGAACAATAATCACACAAATCCGTGCAAGTGTGCATTAAAGGAACTCATGAGTTAAACATGTAGCTAGTAAAAACTAACCACATCTCAATGACTCCAAACATTGTAAAGCACATAAATAAAATGATGACGCATATCAAAACACTATCAAATCGTCACGTGGATATGGAATGAAATTGTGAGCCAGTTATCCTAAATGTCCATTCACATACGGTGCAAAACAAACTACAAAAATCTTTTTGACTTTTTCAAAAAAAATTATCAAAATAAAATCTTTTTGTATTTTTCAATTTTTTTTTATCAAAAACAAAAAACTAATACAAAAAGTACACAAGTCATAAAACTAGCAAGAAAATATTATGAAGCACAACTAGCATATGACAAACATGCGAACAGAATCATTTATATGATATAGCAAGAGAAGAATCATGTGCAAGCAATCGAGAATCAGCTAGTCTAACATCTAGTGCCTCTAAAAGTGATTTCTTAACCTAAATAGGTGTGCAACGACGCATAAGGATTTTTGGGAACCAATGGAACACTAGACTTCAACTTCCTAGGACTTTTTCTAAGATCGAAACAAAAATGCCTAAGGTGACCTTTCCTACCACAATGTGAACATGTATAAACGGGTGGAATGACACCTATGGGTTGACCTTTTCTAATGTCCTTGGGATGTATTGACCCTCTAAAATAAATAATGGTCTTATCTTTAACCCCCGAAACATGAGAACACGACGATCCACTATCATTACTACCAACACTACTCGAGTCTGTCAAATCATTTTTTATCTTTATAATTTTTTACTCAAACAAAGAATTAGATTCTTCCAATTTTAGGGACTCCTTCCCTAATTTTTCAATAAATCCTAAAAGGTTATCACGTTCTCCTTTAAAATATGCACACGTATCCCTAAGAGTTTCCTCACTTGCCACAAACTCATCGAGTAAAATATTTTTATCCACTTTGGCACAAACACAAATTCTATTATTTCTAAAGTCCTCCAATTCTTTTTCTAAAACTAGGACTCTATCACCACTCTCCTTTCTGGACGATTTTAAGGCATTAAATCCATGGTCCAAAGAAACAAATTTCTCATGATAAAAATCTCTTTGATTTTGAACCATTTGCAAAAGATCCATCGCGGATTTAAAACGAGAATTTTCTTTTTCCAAAATTTTAATTCTATTTGCAAATGTCAAATTCAAACTATTTAAATCATCAAAATTCTGACTCGTGTCATCAAAGAGGGGCATCCGATTATATAAGTACTCCATCGAAAAAATTGCGATTTTTCACAAAACAAATTTTTTTCAAAAAAAAATAAATACCACACAATTTTGCAAAAAATAGGAATACTCGGTAAATTTGAGTAACCTTCTTTGATACCAATTTGTAGAGATGATGCGCTGGTGTGATATCGATTAAAGAGAAATTCGCAAGTTTCCAATTAAACCTTATTTAATCAGTATCAATTTTTAATCCAATTTTATTTATCCCTAAAACAGACAACTATGTGCGGATAAATCAAAGCAACATAAATAATTGCTGACACACAGATTTCAGAAAAAAAAAACCTTTTGGGGAAAACCTATTATTTCACTATAATACTGACAATGAAATATGCAATGGATTAACCTCAGAAAACCCACATAGGTCGCAACCTAAATCAACAATGGAATTCCGCAGCAACTCCACATGAACCGTAGTTCAATCAGGCCGAGAATATCCACAAGTACTCCCTAGTGACGCACAGTCAGTTAGCCCATTACTTCCCTCAAGTGGCACCCAGATCAGCAGTAAAGATCTTCTCTACAAGAGAAACATCAACAAATATGTGTTCTTGGGTTCCAAAATAATTCACATAAACCATTGGGATCTTGTGAATTGAAAACAAAAAGGGATTAAAACCCTAAAAGTGAGAAGACAATGATTCTGCCGAAGCAGTTTTCGTATCTGATAAAAACGCATGTCTTCTTGTGAAAAACGGAGTTGGACAACTCTATTTATATAAAAAGTCAAGGCGGCGCGTCGCTCGAACGAGATGTCAGTGTCGCTTGAACGGTTGCACGTGTCATTCAAACGACTTTGCTTGACATGCCTTGTCGCTCGAACGACGACCATCTGTCGCTCGAACGAGGAATTAAAAAATAAATATTTTTTGTTTCGTCAGAAAATTGTCCGCCTCAACACTTAGAAAAAATTCTTTGACGAAAAACTCAGCTCTAACACTTAGAAAATATTTTAGAAAACTTTTTCGAACACTCTAAGTGAAAGGCTAAGGTACTTAAAGCACAACCTTACCAAAATCTGTCTCGCGGAGGTTTGAATGTTGAAGAACTTTGATATTCAGATACGTCTCGATGTTTGAATGATCTTAAATATTTTTTCGAGGGTTGTAGCGCTATACGACATACTCAATTGTGACTCGAATAATAAAATAACGTCCTTCCATACTTTATTGCATCAAAGTTAGTATCTATTGTTCAGTATTTGGATTATTTATGCTTGTGTTGCTGAGTTGCTGAGTTGGTTTGTCGTTTCTTGTTTCACTCTACATCATTGCATGATATACTTATTTTTCCTTTCTCCTTATCCCTTATTTCATTTGGGGGAGGAGTTGGTTTAATCAAGGAGAAATTAGTTATTTTATGCACCTTCATCTTTCATCTATTCCAGAACAAAAGGGGGGAGAAATGGTATCTCGTCTTTTTAGTTCGGGGAAGATTTTGACTTAGGGGGAGATGTTCTATCTAAGATATAGAATATTAGACAAAGGGTGGGATTTTTTATTCATATACCAATTTATATTGTTTATGTTTTCTCTTTGCATTTGAAGATGTGTTTAAGTGTGCAGGTTTACAATATGCGTCGAAGTTTTCATGGAAGAAGATACTCGGAGTATGTGTCTGTCGAGCGTCTATACTTTTTCTTTTGGGGTTGGAAATTGAGTCTTTTAGAGATCTTGATGTCCCATATGTGTTTTTGTTTTTGGTGTTCTACCAAAATAGCCCAAGGAAAATATTTTTAAAGAAAAAATTTCAATTAAGTCAAATTGTATGCATTGACTTAATTCCTAACAGAACATTTTGAGTCATAGGTTAAGATTTAAGTTAGTAACCTTTCAAGCCTATGACATGTTATTTGAAGATGTAGCGGCCAAGCTAAAGAGAACACATCATCATTTCGTGTTTCAAGCCATATCTCGCCATCAACGTTCCAAGGATCTCTCAAGTATGAACGCATATTTACATTGAGCCTTGGATATATTCTTATTGGGTGTTAGGATTATTTTAAAATTTCTCTATAATTTTTAGAGAAAAATATTTATTTTTTGCAGGGTCGCTAGAACTATTTTCCATATGTCATTCGAAATGAGGTTCCTATCTCGTTCGAACGATATATCAAACGCGGTAAATTTTTGAAAGTTTTGGTCTCTCTGGAATCTCGTTAGATAACTCATTCGATGGACGTTCCAACAAACTTCAACGAGGTACATTGAACATTTTTTCAAACTCGTTTGATAGCTCGTTAAACCCTATTTGAACGAGAAAGAATATGCCGTTCGAATGACCCGACGCATATTTAAAAAATTAACAACCTTTCCCACCACTCCCATTACTCCCATGTTCTTAAATTTCCCACCTTTTATGGAGTACAAGACATCAATTTTAGAGGGGACTTTTTCCATGATTTAGAGTTCATAAATTCTTCCAAATAGTTCACCAAGTTTAGTTAATCATTTATATTTCATTTTTCCAAACACAAACCCTAGTTTACACCCAACTCATTTACGATCCAAGATTCATCTTAGATATGCTTTGAGATCATGTTTTGGCACTATGGTTTATTCTTTATCTTTTTTGAGAATTATTTCTTGTGGTGGATTATGTGCTTGTTGGTTTACATTATGGTGGACTACGTGTGTGTGGCGTTTGATGATCATTATTAATGGTTTTTTAGGTGTGTGTGGACTCACACGTTGTTACAGCTTTGCGGGTGGACTCCTGCGTGTCACTGAGCATAGGTCGAAGGAACGAAAAGCATCAAGTCTTGCGATGACATCGAGTCTGTTTTGTAAGTCTTATGTCATGCCCTTTTGTAATTTCGTACTTAGTCGATTTTGTGTTGCTGGGTCTTTCGAGATTTTTTCTATTTGGGTTTTCCTTGTACATCGGACGTTGTGGTAGATTTATTTTATGTTTCTATACTCACCTAGATGCATGCTTAGGCTAAAAATAAAATTAGTTAATCACAAATCGGTTTTATTGGTGCATAATTAATTTTGTTTAAGAAAAAAAGGTTAAATTGAAAAATTCTATATAAAAATTGGTTTGTGTGTTTTTGTGAATCATCCCATCAAATATCTTTTCGTATTTGCATCCTTCAATCATCTGCACCTGCTTTTTCCTTCTTCTTCTCTTGCTTAGGCTTGATAGCCTCGATAAAGCATTATCGAGCAATGACTTAGTTTCCCCTTATCTCCATTATTTTCCAGTTGATGATGCATTTGATCTTCTGGTGATAGGTAGAAAGGACGACCTTTATGGCATGAATACATCCTTGTCCAATGATGGATTTGCAAAGAGAATCAGTGTTTATAACTATTAACTTTGAGATATTCCCAAATTGGACAAGCATAACCACCTTTCCTAGTGGCATGATCATCTTTCCAATGAAGCAGACCAAAGGTATTGCCACTTCCTTCAAATCTTCCACCTTGAAATTGAGCTTGTTGAACTAATTCAGGTTCATGACCTCTGAGGAGGTTCCCCAATCGACTAGTAGCTTATCCACTTCCCATTTAGCAATTATGAGGGTGATTACTAACGCATTATGATGCAAAGTTCTGACTTTGACCATATCTTTCTTGGTAAAGACTATGCGTTTGTTATAATCAATATCCTCTGGATGTCGGTGTTTGTCAACCGAAGTCTTGGCCGAGTCAATCTGGAAATCCTCCATGACCCTGGTGACTTTCTTCAATTACATCCGAACAACATTGTCTCGATAATGTTCGAACTTGATGCACCATGAATGACTGCGAACTCTTGTCCCATCTTGTCATCATCTAGAACACCGTCAGGCTTGTGGTCATTATCCACGATGGTCTTTACACCTTTCTTTTCCACATAGTCGTCCGGGTGGATAGCCTAGGCTAACTCTTCCCAGTGGGACTTAAGAGCCTTAGAGTTCTTTGTCTTGTTCCCACGCTCCTTGTGATAGGCGCATCTCAGGGGAGTGTTCTTCTTTGATGGATCTCCAATTATCTTCTTCGGCCACTTGAGGAACTGCAGATCTTTTATATTATTCAAGATCTTATAAATGAGCTCTTTGAATACTGTGTTGATTGCTTAGTAGGCCTTGGTAGGTCCCGCCTTATCGTTATTTTTATATCCCCATTTTGTTTCATGCTCCCATTTTTAGGGGCCTTCTCTTTGTCGTCGTTTTTGGTCGATCGATGTCATGCTAGGTAATAGAAACCACATCTTCTACCTTAGCATATTTTTTATCCTAGACATAAGACCATCAATTGTATTGGCCTCTTTTTTGGCGACGGATTGATACAACATAGAGTTTCTCGGCAAACTAATCTTGAATGAAGCCACGACGACCTGTTCAGAATAGTCCTCCACTTAATTGTAAGTCTGTCAGTATCACCAAGCAGACTCTTGCAAGGTTTCCTAGGGTTTATACTCATGATGAGGAGCGAATCCATCCTTTTGTGATGGGATCTTTTGGTTATGAACCTGGCAGTGAAATCTTCTGCGAGTTATTTAATACTCGTGACCGAACTGTGTGGTAGTTTCTTAAACTACTTTTGTACGGTATCTCCCAAACTGGAAGGGAATATAAGGCCCACGAGGGCTTCTTTGTTGTTATAGAGGGTCATTTCTCGACAATTCTGGCAAACATAGTCGATGAGATCAATTTTTCCATCACAAATCTAGAATCTTGAAGTGGAGAACTTCTTAGGAGCCTATAGTTCTTCGATTGGCCATGAGAAAGGGGACTTCATCTAACTGATATGGGACCTTCTAGCCAGTTCCTTTGTGGACCTCGCCCCACAATGAGCAGGGTCCTCGTTCATCTCTCCCTGGATGAGATCGCAGAGATCATGTTTGCGATGTCCTCCCTAATGATAGTTTTGCATTGGTGGGCTCCTATGGATGGAGTGCTCCTAATCGCGCTGTGAACTCTATTCTCGGCTGCGAGTTTTACTCGCCTAAGGGCTAGGCATTTGAGCATGACATTTGCGCTTATCCCCATGGATCTCTTGCTCCATTATTTTGAGGTGACATTTTAAATGCGCATTCGCCTCCTCTTGGAGGTGCGTGGCATCCTACTGCTGACGAAGTCACCACTCATATGCGTCAACAAGTCACGAGATCTACGTAGATTTGGAATGTTCTTTGCTCTGTTCAAAATGTCCTTCTGGGGATGATAGTATGAGTTTGGGTGCTGCAATTCCTTTTGAGGTGGACCTCAGACCTGATCCTAGGTGCTGGAGGCCCGTTTTGAAAGTTGTCATTGAACGACGGAGGTGCACTGTGTAGGTGAGACATTACTAATTGGCTGAGATATAGGGAACTCATTCCCATAGATGGCACCAATTGTATGAGGTAAAATTCTAATTAGATTAATTCCAAGAAAATAAAGTCGAATAGTAAATGCAAATCTTACAACACAACAAGGAATATACGTGGTCCCACAATGTGTCTAAATCCACGGGATTTTTCTATCTCTTTTTATTGATTAATTCATAATAACAGAAATTGCATGCCCTTTTTCCCAGGGGTGAGGGTTAGATTTATAAGGAACAAAAAGAGAATGAGTCGTGTAAGACTCTGGAACTTTGGATGCAGTTTGTGATTTGATAAAAACAAGTCCAAACTCGAGATATTCGCTGATCAGATCTCCATTTGTTCTTATCCTCAAGCTGCATCGTTTATCGAGACTATTGGACAAGTGTCAGCTATTACGGTCAGACAATTCCCCCACATCATTTATCCAACTAATTAATGAATTTTAGATTTTGTGAACTTAACAGAACTAGTTAACTACATCAATAAGTGTAAGAATAAATAGAATTTATGATATAAGACTCAAATAAGTATGGTATTGGGTTCCTTAATTTTCTATGAATAATCAACAATCTTAAGGACAATACTATGTTATCAATCACTAACTATTTAAACCCTTATTATTTTAGTCTAAATTCAATTTGCTCTTTATTTTTTAAGCGCGCATGCAATACTGCATCAGAGGAAGAACCAATAGATATATATGATACAAGGCTGAAATGTTTATGGCATTGTGTATCTTAGTTTTCGATAAATAAACAATAAATATTAAGGACACTACCATGCTATTAATCATGAACTATTTAGATTTAATGACTAAATTAATATAATTAAATTTCAATTTACTCTTCATTTATAAAATACTCGCGCATCGCACGGGGTTGCATGCTTGTATAAATAAAAATGCTCATTTTCCATGAGAGTTTGACACATCATTGTTTAATACTTGTGGAATAATTATATATATTCTCTTTCTTATCTCTTCTACTATACACTAGTTTATCAGTCCACGCAAGGTGTAAATGATTTTTAGTTTTTGGATTATTTATATTTATACATTGATGTATACGTATATACATGTTTCTATTGTCAAGGAATTAGAGATGAGAAATATATGTGCACAATGTAATGCGATGATTCTCCATCTCCTTCAAAAGCATTCTTTCGTTGTCATATCATGTTATAATGGTTAATACCTTAAAATCAAGTTTAAGAAGACGTAGATAAAGCCAAATTTAAGAGATATTAGATAAGTAAAATGAGCATTTCTTAAATGCATTAAAGACTGAAAATATGTCAAACTCTCCTTACGGAAAGCATTATATATGTATCTTATATGATATAGTGTGCAGGGGCGGACGCATGTTAGGAAGAATTGGGGCGGACGCCCCGGTTCAGATTTGAAAAAAAAATTAGGGTTATTTCTAAATTTCAGGATTTCTTTTTATACCTATGTGTAATAACTTAAATGTTGAGATGAAAATGATAATTTCTGAAACATAAATCATTCATATAAAAGGGTCTTCTTTCCTCATTTCTTAAGCAGCCAGTCGGCCCTGTTTTTTCCCAACCAACCTATTATCTTCTTTCTCTCCATTCAAGAACAAGGTAAGTTACCTTTTATACTTCTGAAACTTAATGTTTTTCCAGCCGGCCCTGTTATTTGTTAATATTTATTAATTTATTAGGTTAATTAACCTTGAATGAATATACCTTGTTTAACCTGTTTATGTATATACTATGTTTAACCTAGAATGTATTAGGTTAATAAATTTATTAGACTTTTTTAATTTAACGTATGTTAGATTTATGCCCAAATTACTAATTTATCTTAGATTAATTAGCTTAATTAATATATGTTAGAAATTAGATTTATGCTTTATTAATTATCATATGATATTTTGATAATGGTTTTTAATGTTGATGCCCAAGAAAGTAAAAACAACCAAAAAAAATTCACCAGGGGCTCCCCAAATTAATAACGATTGAGAGTTGTTGTACGAGCATTATAAAGCTATAATTTGTATAAAACTCAAAATAACCCAAACAAAAATAGCTTTGGGGGCTCCCTCCCTCGAACCCCGGCACCACTCAAAACCTTCGCCCACCTTGACCAAAAATCTTGGATCCGCCACTGATTGTGTAGTGTGGTTATTTTTCTCTCTACACGAGATCCTTTTATTACGCCAACACCCATTACTATATCATTATGTCTTTTTAATGCGTTGATCTTATTTCTCATCATTTTTGCATTATCTAATATAATTAATTTAATATGCATATAGTATTTGTGTTTGTGCATGTACAAAAATTTTGGACAAATAAAACGCTTCATAAATATTGTAATAGATAAAAAAACAAATCGTATTTGTAATTACAATTCAAAATATAGGTCAAGAAAATTATCGCCCCATAAATTTATGAATTAACGTTTTATAAGATCTTTGTTTATCAAAGCATTATTATTTGAGTATTAAATAACATAAAATGGTTCAGCTCCAAATGTCACACATTCGCAGCCTACCTACTGTTTAGGTGGCAGCAGCGAGATCAAACTAAGGTAAGGAACTTCGTGTCGTAGATGCTCCACTCTGCTTACGATCCCTAGTTCACCTTCGTAGAGTGAGCTATGGAAAGATCGATCTCTAGATCATATAAAATGCACTTTAGTGGAATTCTAGTGAAAATCGAAATTTGAAAACAAAGAAAGGAGATAATAAAATTGAATTCCATTAGCGAAGATTGGTCTACTTCAAGGGGTGGCAATTTTTGACACGATACGATAACCCGAACGAACTCGAATATAACACGACCCTCCAACACGAATAATAAACGGGTTGAGTTAGTGTCAAATACGTATAACTCAAAAATAACACGAATAGATCCGTTTACCTAATATTTTATGGAGAATATATCAAGTCATTTATATATCTTGATAGACATTACATAAAGTTCATGGAGAATTGGATGATAAATTATTTATATGTTGCAAGAAGATGAAATTAATCAAATTTTAAATTATCGTAGACCTATGAGTGGTATGATTGGTTAAGAGAGAAGAAAAAATTAGTTTTATGTTTTACTTAATGGGTTATGAGGGTCAACCCGAATACGACATAATAATAATAAACAGGTCGGGTTAGTATTTGCTCTTCTGACACGATTAGTTAAATGGGTTGGGTTAGGATTAACTAATACTTAACACGGACTCGACATAACACGACACGACGCACATGAATTACCACCCTAATTAAACAAGCTCAACCTTGAAAAAGAAAGGTGGTAGGCCGAATAACTAGTGAACGCTTGAACTTGGCCACTGAAGAAGGAGAAGGCTGGGCGAGATAAAATTTTTTGCATGCTTAATTAATGCAATTTAACTTTCTACTTATCAAATAATTAACTATTGCTCTTATTTATCAAATTGATACTATAAAACGATCATACATTGTGGGGGTTATAGACTTGTATGAAAAGATAATAACAGTCACCTTTTGTTTTAATACAATGATATATTGACCGACAACTAATAATTTTATGGCACAATAAACTCAATGCTCAAGTTGAGTAGTTTTAGGTATGGGTTGGCATCAAATTCTGTCAAACCAAATGTTTGGAGAATAAATACCATGCACTTAACTCAGTATTAATAAAGATACGGCATAAATGTAACATGTCCTCCACTATAAAGACAATATTTATACATGTGCGAATGTGTCGTGTCTTTATTGATATTGAGTACGAACACATGGTGCCCTAAGCACACGATATTTTTTTCCAAAAGGTTAATTACACTTGGGCCCTCTATACTTTGCCCCTACTTACACTCACCCCCACCCCACCCCACCCCCACCCCCACCCCACCCCCCACCATTCTTTCAATTTACAACCTATGGTTTCACTGGCAGTTCAAATTGCCCAAAAACGTGATGGTCGTCTGTCTTTTGGCGGGAAATGGCTCACGTGAGTTGCACGTGTGTTTTAAGTGAGGTTATGCTGGTCATTTTAGGGATAAATGAAACGTTTAATTATCTAAAGAAATAAAAAAAAATGAATGTAAAACCCCCTAACAATTTGAAAAATGGTGATCTTGAGAGTTAGGATTTTACATTTATTTTTTATTTCTTTAGATAACTAAACGTTTCATTTTACCCCTAAAATGACCAACATAACCTCAATTAAAACACATGTGCAACTCATGTGAGCCATCTCTCGCCAAAAAACAGACGGTCGTCACGTTTTTGGACAATTTGAATTGTTAGTGAAACTATAGGGTGTAAATTGAAAAAACGAAGGAAAAAGTGTAAGTAGAGAGAAAGTATAGGGGGCTAAGTGTAATTAACCCTTCTCTAAATGTTGAATTTGTTTCTTTCTATCATTGAGTAGGTTTTGGTTCCTAAGATTTAAAAATCGGTTATATAGATTTGATTATTGGTTTCATGTCTAAAAGCAACCCAAACTGCAGTGAACCTAAACCTAACTTATATAGAATCGAATTGGAACCAAACATATATTTGTTTATATAAACAATTAATTAAGCATACAAGTTATAGTTACATAACTTGTACTGTTTTGATATTTCAATAACTTTTGATTTGTTATGGTTGGAAGTTGGAAGTAATGTTATATATGACTTAATCATAAAATTGTGCTTTAAGTTGAAATAATAATGTTTATTTATCATAATTATTTTTTATTGTAAAGTATATGAACCAACCAAAAGATACTAGGAGAAGATCAAATCCACGAACCAAGCCAAATTTGGTTTGATTTCGTTACATAATTGGTTTGGATCTGGTTCCAAAGTCAAGAAACCAAACTATATAGGTTCTAGTTCTGGTATTAGTGTGGGACTGAACTAGGCCTACCCCCCCCCCCCCCCCCCCCCCCCCGACCACCCCTAGTTTCAGGGTTAAATGTAACATCACTCTTCATTTTACATAAACTATTGAAAGTGCCTTGGAAAGGCCACTTCACTCAGGTGTTTCTTTAAGCTGCTCATCACCTCTTCAGGAGGTCCTTCCATTGTCACAAAAAGCTCATTCGCAGCAGCTGCTCCTATTTTTGCCATTTTATCTGCGTATTAATTGCCCTCCCGTAAGGTGTGTTCCACCGTCGCTTTGGTCTTCCTTTTCATCCCAATGCAGCCTTCAATTACCACACAATAGGGGTGATTCTACATGCTTGTCATTGGGTTGTTAATCGCTTGACTGCACAATAAGAGCCGAAATCTATGATAGCACCTTCCCATCCCCTTCCAATACACAATTTCAGGCTGTGGTAAATTACATCGAGCTCGGGTTCCAAGCTTGTAAATTTTCCTGGACTCTTTCCCGCAAAACCCGTTACCCAAATTCCCTTGTCATTCTGCACTAGCCTGTTTCCATTCATGCATAACACAAATGGCATAAGCCTACTATTCCTCCATGAAATGAGGTCGTTTTCCAAAAGTAAAACCAATAAGTAGCCATGTCGCCGAGACTAAGTTTTTTGCTAAGAACAAGTTGCAACTTGAAACATATTTTGCATTTGTCCATAAAAATGTTTTCTTTGGCAGCATGAAATACTACTTTGATAATAAATCCACCATTAATTATCCTCTATGATTGCTAAAAGCCTATGAATTTGAAAACAATACAATCTAAGCCAATATTTTCACCCTACTGAGCATTTATTTAGTTCAGTACTTTCAGATATTTTCTAATTACTTATAATCAAATTAACAATCCTCCCATGATATAGTAAGTTTTATTAAAGAAAGAAAATGGATTACACAACTTGGGATAACATTTAATTTAAACCAACCCCAAATGGGTGAGAAACGTCCCTAGCAGGATTTGAACCCTACCCACCTCTTTTAAAGTTGGGTAGTCATATCACATATAACTCAGTGGTGCATAAAATATCCAATTTGTGTGCACTGGGATAGAGCCACATTGAAGACAAAAAAAAAATGGAGCTCTATGTAGTTAATCCCAAATAATTGGAAAAAAGGCTTTGTTGAGTTGAGTTGAGGTGAGTATTCTTCTAATATTGTCGACCTCATCAAAAAAAAATTATACTAACATTCACCCTTAGAGATTATTAAATATTATTGAAGATTGCAAGTAGGAGAACAAGGTTGGTCGATAGGTTAGGTGGCTATTAATAGAAGATTAGGTAAGGGCTACTCCCTGGGCTCTAGGCATTTTAACCTCCCGTGGGAAAAAAACAAAACCGTAAGCATGATGTTCTTGGCTCATTTTGAGCATTACATGAAGTTAGATAACTTGCTACTGCTTGTTTGTTAAGCAATTACTTAACGAGTCTATGGTTATTAGCATTATCGTGCAAAAATCTTTATTAAAAAATCATAAGCCACCGTTGTTGCTATAAAGAAGGGTTGAGTTGAGTGAGTAGTATTTGGTGAACAGATTTTTGAGGGGCCTCAAAGAAGAACACAATGCAAAAATTTTGGTTCTACCAACCGTAAGTCTAGCCATATCATAAGAACTCGACCTTAAAAATACTACGTAATAAATAAATAATAAAGAAACACATACACCCTATAAGCTTTCTCAAATCAACCTAACAGTTCAGTTAAGAAACAGAGAATAGAGAGAATAACAAGTGCTCAACTTAATGCATAGCTAAGAGGAAACAACTTATTTATAGAGGGGAATACATCACCGCCAATAACATAAAATAAAAGTTGATCCCATAGTCTACTGCCAAGTGGCATAACAGAGAGGTAATAAAATGTGATCTAACAAATTATTTCATCTAGTACACGTGAGGTTGCTTTCATAATATTCATGGATGTGATGAGTGACTAATCATTTATCCTATCCCCCCACCCCCGGGGCAAATGAGAGGGTGCTTGTGTCATGCCAAGTTTGTCTTTGAGAACGTGAAACCTGCTTGCTAATAAGGCTTTAGTTAGACAATCTGCAATTTGATCAGTGGAAGGTACATATCTCATGTCGAGCTGTCGTTGTAAGACTTTGTCACGCACGAAATGAATATCAAGTTCGATATGATTGGTGGGGGCATGGAAGAGAGGATTGTTGGCAACCTAGATTTCGTGGAGAAGTGATTGAATCCATGTGAGTTCTGCTGAAGCAAGAGCTAAATCTCTATATTCAGACTCAATCTAGCTATCATATGTTTTTTAGAGGACTATGAAATGAGAGAATCGCCAAGGTACACAATATGTTGCAATGAATTTGTGACCATGAGGGCAACGTGCCCAGTCTGCATCTGAATATGTAGTTAGAGTGAAGGTTTCAGTTAGTTTGATATGTAGTCCTTCATGCATGATGCTTTTAGATATCGAAGAACACGCTTGGATGCCTGCTAATTAGTTGTTGTTGGTTGTTGGAGGAACGAACTTAGTTTGTTGATAATGAAGGAAATATCAGGTCTGGTACACATGAGATATTGGAGGGCATCAATGACACTCCTATAGAGAGTGGGATTTGTCATTAGCGCATTGTGGCGCTGTAGGCCCCAAGCGATGATGCGCCCGAGGGAACTTGTTCACCGTGGATGCCCGGGAGGGTTTGTCTCTTTGTCCGTTGTGTCCCCTCGAGGTTGAGTTATCGGTTTGAGGTTGAACTCGATGACTTGCCCTTGGAAGATGTTGGACGCCATGTCCAGTTTGAGTTGCACATCCCCGGTTCTCAGACCGAGTGCGTTGTGTTTTCGTGGTTTAAGGGAGTTCGTTTGGTTTGTTCAGAGTCAACAGTTTGTTTGATACAAGAACAAACAAAGATTCGGACTAATCCTAAGGCAGATTTTAAAGTCTACAGTTAGTCCAGAGATTCTTGTTGAGTAGGTTCGGGAACAAGGTTACGAGTGGGAAAGGGATTAAGCACCCCACCTGTTCCGTATGCTTACTTAATTCTATACTTATTAATACTCTTTACATTAATTGATTACTCTTTAATTAATATTTAGAACGTGTTTAGAGACCTTAGCGTGAGGGCCCTTAAAAAAGGTAGATAGGTGCTTAGGTAGGAAAATGGTATTCAGTGATAGGTGTATAAACGTCACTTTAATCGTTACATGTGCACAAGATCGCCAGTGTACAACTCCGTGCTTTTATTTGTGTAACGGATGGTCGTTTATTATGAATATAGTTGTGTGAGAATGCTCGACTTTTGAGATAGTTTGATATCTAGTTCGAGGTTTGAGAAGAGATGGGAAGGTGAGAGTCGAGTGCATCTCTGTTATGATTAGTGTATACATCTATGTACGTCTGTATAAGGATGCGTGAGAGATCGCGTTTTTGAGATAATTTTATATCTCGTTTTTTAGTTTGAGCATTTGTATGTGTATATTTATTGAATCACACCTTGAGATAGTTTGATATCTCGTTTTGAGTTATATAGGTGTAATGGATGAAAGACAAGAGATGGGTGTATCTCTATGGGGACAACACATCATGAGACATGTTGTCGAGGCTCGATCTCATGAGAAGGACTCGGTATTGCGCCAACGTACCCAAGAGGACTTGAGATCAAAGCCTACATAATTCGAATGTTCACATGTTCCAATGTGATGTGTGTATAAGTGTAAGACTTGGCTTGGGAGGGGGAGGATTAGTGTATGGAATATCATAGGGACTGGACCCTAAGATATTTACTATTGGCACGTAACCTTATAATAGAAGGGCGATCACTAGACAAAAGGTATTGGCCTTCAAACTAGTTTGGAGGTGTATAACTGAGAGGAGTTGGGCTAAGAAGCGAGAAGGCTGCATCAACAATGTCATGTTCTATTACTGAGAAGCAAAATAGAACACTATATCTTGGTTTAAAGTGGACTAGGAGAAGAAAGGGGTTTGGAGTGGGGATGGATGCATCCCTAAGAAATAATACGCTCCAAGACGTATTATGAGATTTGGGCTTCTCGATTTTAGTTCAGTATAGCGCCTACGTACCCAAGGAGACTTGAGATCAAAGCTAGCGTAGTTCCAACAAACGGGGTTGGATTATAGATAAGGGTGTTTGGTTTTATATATAGGGATGTTTGTATTAGAGAGGCATCCCTAAAAAATAATACGCCAAGAGACGCATTATGAGGCATGGGCTTCACAAGGTTAGCTCGGTATATCGCCTACGTACCTAAGGAGACTTGGGATCAAAGCCAACGTAGTTCCAACCAACGAGGCATATTTACGGGTGTAGGCGATGGGATACGGGGTATACAATATACAACATTAGGTTATTTATGGAGCCTAGTCCTTAATATAACATTTCTGTTGTGTTAAATTGATATGTTTATATATTAAAACAATATATAATCAAAGGACGACGTTTGACCAATATTTGATATGAAAACACATACTCATGGTGCCGCCGCGTAGACGAAATTTATTCGTTTGGAGAAGTGGTGGGAGTAGTCAGATTTTAAACATTGGCTCGATGCAAAGTTTCGGACTGACTCGGCTCACGGACACTTTCCTCAGAATGATTTTGAAAAGTACACCTTCATATTTTGTAATGGTCGTTGTGGCATTTGATTAGCATTGTTTTGACATGC
This sequence comes from Sambucus nigra, assembly GCA_949130495.1. Lineage (NCBI taxonomy): Eukaryota > Viridiplantae > Streptophyta > Magnoliopsida > Dipsacales > Adoxaceae > Sambucus > Sambucus nigra. The sequence goes on along the minus strand of OX422207.1, from coordinate 80,333,039 downwards.
GCATGTTAAATCATTACACAAGTAGAGATGCTGGATTAGAAACTAGGCTTTTGAAATATAAACGCTGTAAATTGCATACCCGGTCCCCTAAACGGTAGTCGGGCTACATGAAATACATAGATATGCATAATTTATTGCAATATATATATGGGATGTATTGACCCGAAATTTGGGAAGCGGTTCGTTAAACTCGCAACGAAAGCCGACTTTTTTGCCACGAGAGTGTCCCCTTTTTTTACGTTTTCCAGTCGGGCAGAGCTTCGTCTAGAAGTGTTGACTTTTGCAGATTTTTTGCCTTCAGTTGGGCAGAGCTTCATTTAGAAGTGTTTTTGTGGAATTTGTGCAGAGGTTTGACTATATTTGGGATTTGGATTTACGAGCTTTCCTTTTAGGGGAAAACAACTTTTCTAAAGTACGAGTTTCCTCAGAACTTTTAGAATAAGTTTGAGTATCTCAGACGCTCGAGGGAGAAGAAGTTAAATAACCATATCGTGGTCAGGTTTTGGGATCATTGAAATGGGTGGTAAAGACCTTTATTTATAGGAATCTGCGCCAGTCCTTCTCCAAATCAGCAAAAGGAGGAAGGCCGTTGGTTTTAGATAAGGGTGACACGTGGATCCTTCGACCGATCGGTGGAAGGACTTAAGGGCCTTTTACCGATCAGCAAAATGTTTCAGGGAAAGTATTTGGGCGTTTTTCGCAATTATTTTCTTTTCAATTTTGATCCTAACAAGTTTTATTTTGCAGGTTTTTGGTCTTTTGGTATCTATTTGGGGTGGTTTTACCTCCGAGACTTGGGCGAGGTTGGGTTTAGCATATTCGTTGGGTGGGATAGAACAAGCACACCCTGATTGCAAATCGGGGTGTCCACACTCACCATCCCTTGATGAGAAGTATTTGTCAACAGCAGTTGGAGTGGGACGAGGTTTGGTTTGCTCCAGACCAACCTTTCGAAGTAAGACTGCAGTGTAGTTTGCTTGAGTAAGGTACATGCCAGTTTCATCCCTTTTTACCTCTACCCCAAGAAAATAATTGAGAGGTCCTTAATCTTTTATAGCAAAATTGGTGTGAAGTTGTTGGGATGAAATGAATAATTTTGATTTGGTTGTTTCGAGTAACTAGTATATCATCGACATAAATAAGGACAAGTATAACATTAGAGTTGTTAAATAAGGGGAAAAAGTGAGCTATCAACCATGGAGTTAGAGGTAGCCCCAAGAAAGGAGTGCATTCAGTCGCTCAAACCAGGCTCTTGGAGCTTGCTTTAAGCCATAGAGGGCTTTGTTTAATTCCCGGGTTGATGCATGAAGACAACTTCCTATAGGTGGCCATTCAAGAATGCATTATTAATATCAAGTTGCTTCACTTCCCAATCTTTTGAAACAACTATATGAAGAACAACTCCGATGGTTGAAGCCTTTATGACTGGGCTAAAAGTTTCAGCAAGTCAACTCCCGGTGTTTGGTGGAATCATTTGGCAACTAGTCTAGATTTGTGTCTTCGAATGGTGCCATCAACATTAAATTTAAGTTTCAAAACCCATTTTTGGTTGAAAATGTTATGTTTGGATGAATAAGGAACCTATGTCCAAGTGTCGTTTTTCATGAGAGCATTGTATTCTTCATCCCTAGCTTTCTCCCAAGGTGCAGATTCAAGTGCTTGCTGAACTGACGAGGGTTCTTGTGGAATACCGTTGGAGGGGAGGTGTGTGTGAGCTTAGGAGGAGAACACTTTTGGCTTGAAAATTCCACTTTTGGACCCTGTTTGCATTGGATGAACTGATACTAGTGGGGTTTGGTGGGTAGTAAGTGGAGATGGAGAAGGTGATGAAGGTGAACAATGTGAAGCTAATTGATCACTGGACACGTCCAAGTTCTGAGAAAGGTCTTGAGGTAGAAATGGGGGATCAGAATGAGAGGATGAGGACTGTTTGGTAGGACTGCCTTCAGGAGAGAATGTTGTTGCACTGGATCCAGAAGAGTTGCCTATATCAACTGGGGAAACTGGAGTGGTAAACGATTCAGAATGGTGAGGACTGTATGACATTGTGGAAGGACCTTGAGAGGGAAACCAATTGATAATGGTATTAGAATGACTGGACTCTAAAGACCTTGTGTTGATAAAAGCAGTTTTGAAGGGGAATTCCTTCTCATTAAAAATGACATGCCGACACAGGTAAATTCTTCATGTGGAACTTAAACATTTAAAACCTCTATGAGATTCTTTATATCCTAAGAAGACACATTGAATGGAATGGAATTGAAATTTGTGGGTTTGGTAAGGTCTCAAGCAAGGAAAGCAAGCACAACCAAAGATTTTTAAGTTGCTATAATCTGTTATGAGCTTGTTCAAATGGAGATTTGCCATGTAGGATAGGAGTAAGTAGTCTATTGATGAGGAAAACGACTGTTTGGAAACTTTCCCACCAAATATTTAAGAGGCAGGAGTGCTTGGGCAAGAAGTCTAAGACCCATTTCTACTTTGTGTATATGTTTTCTTTCGACTTTTCCGTTTTGCTCACAGGTATGAGGAGAAGAATGTTGGAAGTGAATGCCATTTTGTTGTAAATAAGGAACGAAAGCTCTGTATTCACCCCCCAATCAGTTACTAGGGTCTTAAGTTTTCTGTAAGAGTTTTGAATTGAATAAATGTTTTACGTGCTTCATTTTCGGTTTTCAAAGGATAAATCCAAGTAAGGCTAGTGCAATCATCAACAAAACTAATGTAGAATCTAAAGCCAGAAATGGATGCAATAGGGGTTGCTCCCAGATACCTGAATTAACTAGTTCAAGAGGGGAATTGGTACGAGTAGTAGAGTCATTAAAAGGCATAGAATGAGATTTTCCAAATTGACAAGCATCACAGAAACTGAAATCTTTATTCATTGGAAATTTGAGATTACAAACTCTAGCAACTTGACTCAACTCTTTTTTAAGGATGGACTAAGCGTTTATGCCAAACATCTTTTATTGACTCACAGATCTGACCATTGACCACTTGACTCACACTTGAAGAAGTTTAAGCAGAACACACTGGCGTGATGTGACTTATTTTTTGATGTTTTGGATCTGATATGGTGTCCAGCTAATATAGACCTTCTTTAAGCATCCCTTGCTGCACCACTCTCCCTGTTAGTTTGTCCTTCACAAACCAAGAATCAGCATGAAATTCAACAATTACATTATTATCATTAGTAAACTTGGAAGTGCTAAGTAGGTTCTTTGTTATAGCAGGAACATGTAGTATATGTTTTAGGCAAAGTGGTCTGAGGTGAGGGCAAAAATGCACTGTCCAATATGTGCTATTTTGAGTTGAGAGCCATTACCAACTGTTAGTTTATCATTACCCTGGTACTGAGCAGGTTGATTAAGATTATTGATGTCTGAAGTGGTGTGGTTTGTTGCTCCACTATCGGCATACCATGCTTGATCATCTACTATCTCTGGTGTAGCAACAAAAGCTGATGTTTGTCCTCCATTGCTTCCTTGACTGTAGGCTGATGGTTGTCCTCCACCTTGACTACTAGTTCCCCTAGTGTAATTATAATAATATCGAAAGTAACAAATTGCAGCAGAGTGGCCATATGTGCCACGAACTTGGCAGGTTGGTTTGGAGGCTCCAAACCTGCCTCCACAACCTCTAAATCTGCCTCCACCGGCTCTAAAATTTCCATAACAACAAGGTCTAGAACTTTCGAAACCCCGAAACCAGGTGAGGGTGCTCTGCCTCTACCCTGACCATGAAATTTTGCGCCAAATAGATTATAGCTGTTTTTGTTAAAGGCCAGATGAGCAGATGGACTGGTGAGATCTAGGTTTGTATTGTTGATATCTAGTTGCTCAAGTGTGCTTTCAAAGGTCATAAGTGTTGCGTGAAACTCTTGCCAAGTGAGTGTGCCCATAGCATTTATTTGGCAGGTTACAGGTAAGTATTCAACATCTAGTCCAGCCAATACACTAGAGATTAAGTAATTAATGGAAACTGGTTCACCTGCTATAGCCATGTTGTCCGCTTGCTGTTTCATTTGAGTAAGATATTATGCCAATTTGAGTCCTCATTTCCTTGTTGTTTGCAGGTATTTCCTCAACTGGGTTACTCTTGATCTATTTTGAGATCCAAAAAGCTGCTTTAGTGCTACCATAGCTCTCCAGATGTTTTGGCACTCACGACTACAATTGCAACCTCAAGAGTCATTGAGCCATACAACCAGCCCAGAAGAGACTGATCGGTGACAATCCACTTATCATGTTGTGGATTTCGTAGAGCATCAACAAATCTTTCTGGTGGACACATCTTTGTCCCCGGAATAAAACCATCTAGCTTTTGTCCTCTTAGAACTGGCATAATCATTGATTTTCAGAGCATGTAGTTGTTTCGATCCAATTTGATCGAGAAATTTGTGCTCAATGCGTTTCCGAATGGTGCGATGCCATTGTTGTTGGTTGAAGCTCCTATGGCAGCGGATGAAAAATTGGTTGACCTAGTGTTTATTGTTGCCATGATGGGTTAGCCAAGAATGCATCTGATACCAAGTTAAGAAACAAAGAATAGAGAGTATAACTAGTGTATAACAGGTGCACAGCTTAATGCGTAGCTGAGAGGAAACAATCTTATTCATAGAGAGGAATACAACACAACTAATAACAGAAAATAGAAGTTGATCCTATACTCTACTGCCAAGTGGTATAACAGAACGAGAGTATAAAATGTAATCTAACAAATTATTTCAGCTGATACACGTGAGGTTGCTTCCAGAATATTCATGGTTGTGATGAGTGACTAATCATTTATCCTAACAAGTTCCAATCATAATCATAACTCACTCAAATATCCAAATATTGTTTCATATGAACCCATTGTCTATGCCAAACCAAAGCCAAACTAGTATTATATTATATAACCAACCCTCCCTTCAATTTTAGAAATTTGTCTCACTAAATCTTCCTCCAATAAAGAAGCTAACTGTGACAGAAGTTTTTACACTTGCGACATAAATGTAAACTAAAGAAAAGGCAGCTCTACATGTTAATGAAAAATGAAGAATAATGTGAGAGGCAAGATAATGGCTTGAAACAAGTATTTATGAGAAAGATGATATCACTAGGTATGTGGTATAAAAGGGACCCGCCTACGAGGCTTTAAGTTGAACTATCAATGGGTCGTGTCAAGTCATGTTCGTATCCGTTTTTATCAGGTTCGTGTCTAAACGAGTAACTTTTTTAGCATGTGGAAAAATCATATTCAAACCCGATCCGTTACCTTAACGCGCCACGCCATGTTTATCCATTATTACCCATTAAGATAAATAATTATTTTGCATCGTATACAGGTTGATACATCAACCCATTATTAAACACAATTAGACTTACTAATTCATTAGCAGTACTAAATCTCTCATATAGTAAAATTCTTTATGGTTATATTAATATTAAGCCACATAAAACTTAGGAGTCCCAACAATATTTCTTATTCACTAAAATTGCTGGGTCTTAACGGGTATTAACGGGTGAAGGGGGTCAATACTAACCCGGCCCGTTAACTATCGTGCTTTATCGGGTTGACACTGACCTGTAACCATTAAGGGTTCACCCATTAAGTTATAACTTCTTGTCGGTTCGTATCGTGTTATCATGTCGTGTGTTATTTTACCTGATTTGAGACCCCTTTGTCTTTATGATCCCTGTCCTTTCTTGAAGGTCGTGAGAAAGCACAAAGTGCAGCTTATCATCCAGGTCCAATTTCATATAGATTTAACTTTTTTCTCCAAATAAACTTATAAAGTAATGAAGGTTTTACAAATTATACAGAGTAAAAACTGATGGCAAACTTAGCATTGTTCCTTTCTCCATTCTCCGTCGTTTTCCATAATTACTATCGAGTTGTGAAAAGAGGGTCTATAACCCATATTAATCGTCTACTTCATACCATCAACAACAAAAAGCAATTAAAAATTATATATCTCATGAATTATCTTATCAATACACGCACACACACACACAAATCAAACATTAATTTCTCTCTTATTTTCAGTAAGATTTTCGTCATGTTTAAACTTATTTCATGGAACAATTTTTTGGTAGTTATATTGGGTTTCTAATGAGATAGTTACATATATACACAAACAACACAGCAAGATAATATCCTTACCTGGAAGAAGGGAAGTATGATCAGCAACATAAATAAACTTGTGTGCACTAGAGCAAGGCGAAGCCCCCCATTAGTAATCTGTATGAGCCTGACTTGAGCACAAAATCACCAATAATCATTGCAAGAACAATTGCCTTCTCTAAAATGATGAAAACGAACTCGGTCTCTCACAATTATCTCTCTCTTATAAATGGAAGAAATCAACTTTATGATTGAATGACAATCCGTGCACACTCTAAGGTTCTTCACAATCCTAATCGGTGACTCCTTAGACAGTCGAAGCAACCCATAAGCTATAGCGAGCCTCTCGCTATGAAGATCAAGCGCGTGCTCTTTTTCCTCTTCGTCTATATCATGCAACACATCACTCGTAATAACTACACGCCCCTCTTGTTTCAACTTTCTACCCATTTCATCAAGCATTCGATAAATTTCGTTCCTCTCGGGGTGTGATTCGTCTCCCATCACAAATTGGTGCATGACAAAATCCACTTCTATAGAACTCCGCCCGTGTTCCTTCTTAACGTTTTTATGTTTCATTAGGTTTCGAATCTCGCTAACGTTTGACCATCTACCAAGCGAAGCGTACACATTGGACACGAGAACGTAATTATTACCACCATGAGGCTCGAGTTTAAGTATATCTCTACTAATATGTTCCCCTAAGTCTTTAAACCCGTGTGTTTTGCACGCATTAAGTAAAGTTCGCCAAAGAACTGGATCAGGATCGAGCTGCAAATCTCTAATGAACTTATGCGCTCGAACCACAAGCCCTGCGCGACAAAATAGATCAACCATGCAACCGTAATGTTCAATTTGAGGAACAATTGCGTAATCCAACCTCATGCTATCGAAATACTGACACCCCACGTCGACCAACCCCGAGTGACTACACGCACACAAAACACTAGTGAAGGTGACACAATTAGGCCTCACATTAGCTCTTTTCATGTCTTCAAACAATTCCAAAGCCTTCTCACCATTCCCATGTATAGCATACGCTCCTATCATAGCGGACCACGCCTTTACATCTCTCTCGCCCATACCTTCAAAGACCTTAACCGCGTCAATCAAACTACCGCACTTCGAGTACATATCCACTAAACAAGTACCCAAAACAACATCAATTCTAATACCCTCTTTATCAATATAAGAATGTATCCATTTCCCTAAATCCAAAGCACCCAATTGACCACATACCCCAACAACACTAGCCAAAGTGAACTCATCCATTTTAACATCACCCACTTGCATTTCTCTAAACACTCCCAATGCTTTTGAAGCAAACCCATTTTCCAAATACCCAGAAATCATTACACTCCAAGACACTTTATCCCTCTCAAGCATTTCATCAAACACCTTATATGCACAATCACAACACCCACAGTTCATGTACAACCTCGTCAAAGAATTAAGAACTGGTGTCCCAAAATGAAAACCCATTTTCAAAATAAGAGAATGGACCATTTTGCCCTCCACCAACCTCCCCAATTTACAACAGGCCTTAAGAACAAACCCAACAGTAAAAGTGTTCGGTGAAATGCCACAAAGAAACATTTCTTGATAAAGCTCTATAGATTTAATGGGTGAGTCAGTTAATGAGTACCCTCTTATGATTGTGTTCCACATGAAGAGATTGGGGTAATGGGTAGTGGAAAAAATGGATTTTGCGTAGGAAATTTGGTTGGGGAGTTTTATTGCAGCTGATTCTATTAAGGTGGCAGCTAAAAGGGTGTGTTGGGATAAGTTGGTTCGGACCATGTGAGCTTGAATGATTTTTAGGTCTTGCAGGGTGGCGCATTGTTTGATTAAAGTGACTAATGAGGGTCTGTTTAGCATGGGATTTTTTTTCTTTGGATATGTAGTACTAATAAGTAGGGTACTGATTTAGAGTGGCCTAAGATTTATATGAGGTGATGAGATTATATAGCATGTTTTTTTTTGTGTGTGTATAAGAAGTGACTAAAGTGGCATTTCATTTGAGTTGAAAATGAGCCACAGAGAGAGTATTGGCTGAGTAAAATTATAGCTTTTGTATAAATCTTGGTATGATTAGATGCACAAAAAAAGTCACAAAAGATCATTATAAAATGGAGAAATACTAGGCGAATAAGAATTTCAACTCATTTTGCGTGACGCTGACTTGTTATTTTTGCATTGATTCGGGTCCACTGAGTATCGTTTAAAATACAAGCACAAAGTGAGTTGGAACTCTAAGTCGACATAGAATTATTTTATAAAATGTCCTTATAAATGATCTTGGAATGCTAAAGTTCTTATTTGAAGTCCATTTCATCATACCCATTTCTATACTAAAATACGAATTTTGATCTGGATAAAAGGATTTAGTTGATAATTTGAAATGAATAATGATAGGCTTACCGGGATTTCGTATCGGGTTGGTATCGGAACCGTTTTATTTGTTTGTACTATAGTATGGGGCCCGCCAGGGTACGAGTCAAATAAAGCATGTCTGGTACTAAGTCCCGGTAAGTATAGCATTATTCATTCGAAATTATAGTGTTTTTTTGGGGGACATATACCAAATAGTCCCTCGGACATTTTTTAATACCCATTTAGTCCAAACTTTTTTATTTTGCCTCAAAAAGTCCTTTGCCACATATTTTGGAGAGGGAGTGCCGCTGGCGCGGACCTCTAAAAATAAGAGGATATTGAGTGCTTGAGGGACTAAATGGGTTAAACTAAAAATATGTGTCCTTTTTAAAAAATATATATTTATAGTAGGGACTATTTAATAATTGATCCTTTTTTTTTGCCTTAGTCCTATTTCTAAAGATTTGTTACTCTCCAATTCCATGTGTTTTTAAAATTATAGTAAGTCTCATAACTACCAAAAATCATCCATAACCTAACCGTCCATCTTCCTTTTCATATAGAATGACATTTGTCCCCTAATTGTTATAATAGGACCAACAACTAAAAAATAAAAAATATGGGAGTGCTTACAAATTTTTCTTAAAAATTGGACTAAATACTTGAGATCCTTTGAATAATCTAAAACCGAAGTCACTCGAACATAAAATACTGATAAAATTCATACTTGATTTTGGCTTAAGCATTTAACAACGGGAGAATTAACGTTTAGTCTTTTTGCACCTTGAGTCCAACTTATTTTTTCATGTTCCAAAAAAATCATATGTTTTGTAACAAATTTATTTGGGGAAATGTTTTAGGATTTAGTGTTTTAGGTTTAAGGGTTTGGGATTCAGTGTTTTTTTTCAAATGTTTTTTAGGATATAGGGTTTAAAGTTAAGTGTACATTTTTCTAAGAGTTTAAAAGAGTGGTCTATATAGTGAGGGAATTTGGGGGGGGGGGGGGGGGGGGGAGGGGAAGTGACCCTTTGAAATTACTGCAAATGGCGTAGTGAAACTATTGAAATTTCTTTACCATTATAGGAAAATTCAAAAACCAAAAATACAAAAAAAATCAATTTACTAACACAATAATAAGCAAAAAAACAACAACTATATATAATATATAATAAAATAATGTGACTGGTTATATCAAAAGCGCTAACTTATTAGGTTTGATCCCTACCTATTGAATGTTTTATATAAAAACTTTTCTTGTAGATGGATTCATTCATATTTGGAGAAGAGAAGTGAAGCTCTGAATGTATTATAGGCGTTTTCAAAGATTGAAAGATAGTTAACCATTAGAATAAAAGTTAAAATACAAAAGAAAAATGAAATAATATTGTTGACCCCCACTAGAATAAGTTATGTCGTATTGATTTGTTATCTTCTCATATTAAATTTTACTTACTTCACCCTAGTTGAGTTATACACGCTGGTTGAATTCATGTTAAGTATGAAGAGCTTATTTGTTGTTTTCACCAACTCGAAGTGCGATCCTGAGATGTTAGGGGTTCAAGGCGAACATTTATTCCGGGCCCTATATATACAATTAATATATTAAAATAAAGTTGAAAAAAATACTCACATAATTTTTATTCTGAATATTTTTAGAACTCAACTGAAGTCAAGGTAATGAAAAAGAAGATTTTAAACTAGGTCTATCAATGGATCGGATTTTATCCAATTCCGAATCCGAATCTAATCCATTTAAGCGGAAATGGATCATGCCTAAAATCCGATTATCCGATTACCCGTTTATTAAATGGAGAGAATTTGGATTCATATACTCCGATACGATTAATATTTTTAATAAATATATATTGTATTTAATAATATTTTAAATATATATTATAATAGTTCTTTATTTCATTATCTGTTTTTTTTTGGAACATTTGCAAAATAAATTTATGAAATAAGAGTTGAAAATTAAAATGTTGCAAATCAAGTGGTCAAAAGTATATTAGATTGGATAATCGGATAAACGGATCGGATCCGAATCCGTTTAACATAAACGGATATAGATTTGTCGGATCCGGTCCTAATCCGATCCGTTTACAAACCTACTTTAAACAACCCGACATGATAGTTAATGAAACAAACTAGAGAATGAAGATGTAAAGATAACTCTTTGAACTAATCAATCATTCAAAGGATCACGTAAATTTCAATTTTCTCGCATTTTGAGCATGCCTTTTTGCGTAGTAAATTTGGCCCCAGAAAAGAAAAAAAACTAAAGAGCAATAGATATTTTTTAGAAAAAAAAGAGTTAAAATTCAAAGCCTTTTGTCTTCTAAATTACCCCCTTAAAATTTAAAGGTTTGAACACTATATCTTCACTAATTGGGACTATAATAATGCTTGTTAATGTAAAAAAATTGATTATCTCTAATTTTTCAATCACAGATAAAATAAATAAGACAAGAATTTTTAAAGTGGTTCAGCCTTAAAAGTATGGCCTACGTCCACTGTTTTTGTTATTGCTGACTGTTTGGGAATTCTCGATAATAGGTTTTTACCAAGAAATTCCGAGTCTCCTTACAATGAGGATGATACAATGTATTTATAGCCCTGAGGCTGTACATGTGAAAGGGTAATACATAGCAATCCGATAGGCGTATACATCTGTATGATAATAAATGCGCATTTAATGCGCATTTAATCTTCTTAATTATCTGGCAATTAATGCTCTGATCGAGGTGCAGCTCGGACCGCCTAAGCTGCTCGGTATCCATGAGTTGCTCGGTGCAGTAAAGTTCCTCGGAGAGCACCTACTGCTCGGAGTATCTGAGTTGGTCGGGGAAGTTGAGTTCCTCGAAGTCAAGGTGTTGTTCAGAAATGTTTGTTAGTGACATGTAGATTGTCACGTGTCTCCACTTAATTGAGCCATGTCAGCGGACTAAATTTGGTATCAACAGAAGCCCCCAATATTTCACAGTTCGAGATTAAGGAGTGTGGAACATTTTTCTCGAAATATGGCGGGATTAAATGGTCATCCTGAATTTTAGGAGTGTTTTCTTTGTATTTATTTTTCTTTTCGAATTCATAGAATCAGACTTTTCGAATTTTTCTAACTGCTTCGATCTCCGCGCCCTTTTTGTCCTTTTAGCCGCCGGTGGCGCAAACGTCTCTCTTTGTAATCATTATTTTTACCCCTTCCCAAGGTAAGGTATTTAAACGTTGCAGAAAATCCTATCGTCTTTTCACTTTTTCAAATCTGTATCTTTGAGTTCTCCATTTCTTCTCTATCTTGTGCGTTCATTCCTTCCATCGTTCGTTGTCAACTGATCCATCATTTTTTCTGTAAGATCTTCTTCCTTCTTTTTATTTCATTTATTCATCATGGTTTACCTTATTGAGTCGCTTGATAAGTTTCGTTCTGATTTCTCTATTCCTTCATGGGTCGTTTTGGAGGAACTTTCTGAACCTTCAGATTATTTTCGTTTGGCTGAGGGACATTGGTTCCCCAGCCTCTTTGTAGCTGAATGTGGCTTATTTTTTTCCCCAAACCCCTTGTGTCTGGAATTCTGTCAATATTTTGACGTGGTTCCTGCAAAAATAGCCTCCAATACATGGAGAATAGTTAATGGAGTCCATAGGTTAAATCAGATTCATAGAACTCGTATAGGAATTCCAGAAATTATGTCTTGCTATAGATGGGCTGTCAGCGACAGTACTTTTTACTTGAAAACTAGGTTTTTAAATAGGGCTTTAGTCGTCAATCTCCCAGATGCCAACAGGGATTATTTCGAGCATGGTGTTGTTATGAAAAATTGGCAACACGCTCCGCTAATTGGAAATGATGTGTATCAGGGTCCTAGATGCCCTCCCTATGGCAATGGGATAGGTTGTTTTTATTTTAATTTATTTTTGAAATTATGCTTTCTTTGTGTTTGATAAAATGTATCACTGATATTTTAATTTTGATTTATTTGCAGTTGACAGCAAGAGAAGGTCTCTAAAAGAAACAGAAGTTACTTTAAAGCATCTGAAACTTATCTGGGGTTTGCATCAAACTGTTGCCGACGAACACATCAGATCAGCTTCATATTTGTTGCAGTACAAGAGTTACACCTCGTCTTTTACTGCTCGTCCAGTGATAAGTGACATAGAACTAGTACCAGCTTCTGACAGTTCTTCTCCTGAGTCATATATTCCTCTCAGTGAAAGAATGAAGAGAAGAAGAGCTCCTGCCCTCTTCAAGAAATCTGCCTCTATTGCTGGAGAGGCAAAGAAAAGCAAGAAGGATGTCCCAGAAGGGATAAGACAAATTGATGCACCTCCTCCAGCTGTTACTGTGAAGGTTGCCGAGAAGCCCCCTGTGGCTCCGAGCCAGATTGCAGTTGTTTCGCCTCCAAGCGAGGTTGTAGTTATATCACCGACCAAGACGACATCCTTGGTCGAGAATGTTCCCGTTCCCACGAGGAAGCTGAAGAAGAGCTCCTCGGTCAATTTGGCTGAATCCATCTCTCAGCCTCTAAATACCGGAAGTGGTGTTCCCACTTTCATTGCTTCGTGCTCTGCCATGAGCTCGGTGAAGTCTTGGATCATCCCCGAGATCCAAGGTATTGAAGAAAATCTTTCCCAGGATAGGGTTACCACTTTGGCAGCTCAGCACATTGCCTCAGTAAGTATTGTTAATCTAACTTTTCATTTTTCAATGTTATGTCCTTGCATTGACTTATAGTTATTTTCTTTATTCCAGTTGGTAACTTGTTTCAATACAATTCTGAAGAAGGACGAAGCCATCAAATCGTCCATCTCCTCTGGTGGTGTAGAGGAGGCTTTTGTAGGTCTGACGCAATCTTTAAAGGATTCTCGTCAGAAGTATGTCGATGATAAAGCTTCTTGGGAGAAGCAGCTTAATTCCACCGAGTAGGGGAGGGATCAAGTTGTTGAAGTCTCCAAGGGGTTGGAGAAGAAAATAAAAAACTTGGAGAAAAAGAACAAAGAGCTCGAGGAGAAGCTCCAACATGCTGTAGAGTTTGAAAATAAGCTCAAATCTGTTGAGGAAGAGTTAAGTAGACTTCGTGACGCTGGTCGTCAGAAAGAAGAGGCAGAAAAGAAATTGAAAGCTGTCGAGGAACTTTTGTCTGAGAAACTTTCCTTGGAGAAGGTGAAAAGGAAACTGGTTGTGAAGAAGTCCTTCAGTGTTGACTGGGACAAAGGTTGGAATAAGGGTTTGGCTGCTATGGTCTCACAAATGGAGTATGGCAGCATTAAATATTTCAGGGATGGTTGGGTAGTTGCTCTGACAGAGATGAATGTCGATGAAAATTCCAACCTGTTTCAGCGACACATTCTTGGCCCCCCTCCTACTCCCGGGGAAGAATAAGACGAAGCTACCTCCGAGGAATCTTCTATGATGGTTGGGGATCAGGTCCCTACTGTGGAACTTTGCTTCGAACAGCCCCAACCAAATATTACTCCTACCGAGCAGCTTCAGTCAACCAAACTTTCAGCCGAGCAGCTTCCAGCACCCACTGAGCAACCTTCCTCCTCGTCCCAGCTTCCCGAGAAAGTTTTGGGAGACAAGGAGAAGGTGTAGAGTTGTTTGGATTTTTCTCTCTATTTTTTTTTTGTCAAATGTAACTCTGAACTATGTACTTCTCTTTTATGATGCAATAAAATTTGAAATTTTGATTGTTCATACTGTTGATTATCTTCTTATTGCTCTGTTCTCACTCTTATTGATTCTTGCTATCTCTTTCTTTTACTAGTTTATGGCCAGAATGGAACTCTTGTCAGCCCATGATACGGAACTGATGAAATAATGTAACGACTACTTCAAGGCTGGCCATGCTGATTTGAATGAATCTGAAATCGTCAATATCCTTGGTCCAAATGCTTCAGAATGAGCAGTTGAAGCTTACCAGTATTTAAAGTGTCTTCTCGACCGGGCAGTGGCTAACAATGTAGCATATTATGAGATGATTGAAGACCTCCAGGGCACTCTCGAGGAGCTTCAACAACAATACAAGGAATCTTCAGCCCTTTTGCACCAGGGATATGAGAAGAAGTATCAGCAACTAAGTGCTGATAAAGGATATGATAGATTGATTGTTGCCTATAACATAAAGGAGAGAACTCTGAAGACCGAGGTTGAAGAGCACGGGCAGATAGCTAAGTTACTGGAGCAGGAAAATAATAACCTGCGAGGAGAGATATCTCAGTTGAAGTCTGCAGCATCTTTCTCGAATGCTTTGGTCCCTGTCAACGACGAGGGTTTCTCTTTCTTAGAGGTCAAAAATTCCAATTTGAGAGACGAATTGGAGACTTCGAAGAGAACCGGATCTTCTACTTCTGCTCGCGGTCGAGCAAGAGGTTCTCGGGGTCGAGCAAGAGCTGCTCGACTTACTATTAAAGAGCAAAGGACTCAATTAGCTTTGGAGAATCAGTCCTTCCAATTAATGGCGAAGAATCAAGCATTAGCTGAGATGTCCAAGAAAATTATGAATCTGGATGAGCAGCTCTCTGCACAAAAGTCTGCCTTGGAGAATAAAGAACTTTTTGTAAAGAATCTCCACGAGCTACTGGAAAGGTTGACTTATCAATTCCACAAGCAGCCTAGAGAATTTTGGATGGCTGGCTATAATGAAGCCCTCTATCACCTCGATGATCGGATCCAGCAGTCGAACAACGAGGGGTACAAGCAAGGATGGCTAAATGCCTTGGGTGTGCTACAATTGGAACAAGGACACCATTTGTGGGATTACTATAATCCTGGGTTGCTCGACCTTCCAGTGCCACCATTCAAACTCGACATGAATCGGATTCCTGCTCGGGCAATCCCTCAGTGTTTGATCTCCAAATATCTCGGCGACTACAGTTTTCATTCCAATGTTGAGATATCTCGCCCGGAGCACCTACTCGATCGGCCATCTGTGATGAACATCAGGATGCTCAAAGACCTTAATTTCATAAATTCCCCTTATGCTTTAAACGATCCTCCTGCTGGCGAGGAACCTATTTCAAAAGCAAAGGGGAAGAAACCAATAGAATAGGAATCTTGATGTAATAATTAATATGTATTTCACTCTCGACATATTTTGTTCTAGATTTAATGAAAGACTTCTAGTTTTACTTGCAATTTCGATTGTCATTGTCTTAGAAATATTCTGTAAAATATTTCTTTTTATTTACTAATGAATGTGCACATATATCTGTTAAAAAGATAGAAATATTTTGTGTTACTTTAAATTGCCGATCAACTAAAGTTGGTGAAAACTTATTGGTGATAATTATCTGACGACCAACTAGAGTTGGTGATATTTTTCTTTTCGACCAAATATAGCGACATTTTAAAATGCCATAAGTATCAAGAATTTTATCACTTTTTAATTTTAAGTCTTGAAATGAATTTCATTTGTTTACCCAATTGTTTCCGACCAACTGGAGTTGGTGGTTTTTATTTTCGACCAACCTAAGTTGGTGGATTTTCTTCCCAACCAACCGGAGTTGGTATTTCTGGGAAATTTTGTTCCCGACCAACTAAAGTTGGTGGATTTTCTTCCCAACCAACCGAAATTGGTATTTCTAGGAAATTTTTATTTCCGACCAACTAAAAGTTGGTGGATTTTCTTCCCAACCAACCGGAGTTGGTATTTTTGCGAAATTTTTGTTTCCGACTAACTAAAAGTTGGTGGATTTTCTTCCCAACCAACCGGAGTTGGTATTTCTGGGGAATTTTTGTTCCCGACCAACTAAAAGTTGGTGGATTTTCTTCCCAACCAACCGGAGTTGGTATTTCTGGGAAATTTTTGTTCCCGACCAACTAAAAGTTGGTGGATTTTCTTCCCAATCAACCGGAGTTGGTATTTTTGGGAATTTTTGCGTAGTGTGCAGTACTAGTATTCCGAAAAATTTTAACAACAAGAGAGAATTGGGAGAAATGACCAAAACTTTATTCATATCGAAGAAAACTGCATTACATAGAGATGAGACTACTGATAATATTTACGAAGATGCTCTACGTTCCATGCATTTTTAAACTCCTCCCCTTCTAAAGTTTCAATTCTATATGTCCCTGGTCGAACAACCTCTGTTACTCTGTAGAGTCCATGCCAGTTAGCTTCCAGTTTATTGTGCTTTTGAATTACTTTCTTCAGCACATAGTCCCCCTCTTTCAGGTCGCACTTCTTCACTCTCGTGTTGTAGAACAAAGTTGTTCGTTGCTGGTAAGCAGCATTCCTGATGGCTGCTTCTTCTCTAACTTCTCCGAGCATGTCCAAATCTAACCTTCTCATCAAGTCGCTGACAGGGGAATTAAAGTTCAGCACTCGGTGTGTTGGGAGGCCCAGCTCGGCAGGTATAACAGCCTCACTTCCAAAGGCCAACATATATGGAGATTCTCTTGTTGCTTCTCGAGGAGTAGTACGATAAGCCCACAGTACATAATGTAGCTCGTTGATCCAATTTGCCTTTGCATCATTTAATCTTTTCTTCAAGCCATTCAACAGCGTTCTGTTCGTCACTTCAGTTTGCCCATTGCTTTGGGGATGGCCTGGTACAGAGTGGGTTTTTAATATGTTCGACTGATGACAATATGCAGCGAACTCCTCGTTGTCAAATTGTGTTCCATGGTCGGTGATGAATGCATGAGGAAGACCATATCTACAGATGATATTTTTCCAAATAAATTGGTACACCTTTTCGTACGTCATGTCGACAAGAGGCTCGGCTTCCACCCATTTAGTTAAGTAATCCACTGCGATGACGAGATATTTAAATCTTCCTCTGGTCGTTGGAAGTGGCCCGACCAAGTCAATTCCCCATATGGAAAATGGCCAAGGGGAAGTAATGAGTGTCAACAAGGCTTGGGGAGTTCTTCGGATGGTGGAGAAACGTTGACATTTGTCACATTTTTTGGCATAGGCTATGCAATCAACCCTCATTGTCGGCCAATAGTATCCCTGTGTCATTATTATTTGCAGAAGTGTCCGACCTGCTACATGGGCTCCACAAGACCCTTTATGGACTTCTTTGATCAAGTCTTTCACCTCGGCGGGATGTACACATCTCTGCAGGCCGGCTATAATTCCACGTCTATAAAGAACACCATTGGTTAATACATAACGAGCAACATTAAACTTTAGTTTCTTGGTTGCGAGTTTATCAGTTGGCAAATACCCCTCTTCAATATATGCCCTGATAGGATCCATCCAAGATGGTCCTACATCAAGGGTAATAAAGTTCATCATCAGATCTTCATCTATGCTACGACTAGCCAAGACTTCAATTGGGACTATTCTTCGTAGCTCGATGCGTGTGGCTGATGTTAAACGAGCTAAGGCATCTGCTCTGGCATTCTCCAATCTTGGTATTCTAATTATCTGCACTGCCATTAGATTTGATAAAATTTCCATCGCTTTTGTATGATACCTGATCATTAATTCTCCTTTGGCTGCATATACTCCCAGTATTTGATTTACGATCAACTGCGAGTCACTGAATACAATAACTTGCTCTGCCCCCATGGTTTTTGCCAGATTAAGACCTGCAATCATAGCTTCATATTCAGCCTCATTATTAGAAGCCTTGAATTGAAAGCGCAGAGCATACTCCATATCGACCTCGTCCGGGCTGTTCAAAATAATCCATGCTCCACAATCTGCAGTACATGAAGATCCATCTACATATAGATTCCATACAGGTACCTCGTCTTCAAATTTTTTATCGGACAGAGTTCCTCGGTGGAATATTTGTTGCTTCCTCTTATCCTCCTCTAGCACTTCTTATTGCTCGTCGACCATCTTTTCTTGCTCGTCGACCACCATAAGTTGATCGGGATTTAAATTAAATGATCCTGTAACATCCACAGGTTGGTCGGTGTGCAACTTTTGCTCCTCGGAGGTATCAGGATAGGTGAACTCTGCTATAAAACCTGCTATTGCCTGCCCTTTTAGTGACGATCTAGGCTCATAAATTATATCATATTCACCGAGTTCTATTGCCCAATACATCAATTTCCCTGATTTTTCTGGTTTATGAAGAGCTTGCCTCAGCGGCATATCGGTATACACGACTATGGTATGAGCCTGGAAGTACGGTCTCATTCTTCTACTCGCTTCGATCAGCGCTAGTGCCAACTTTTCCAGTCTTGGATATCTGATCTCTGCTCCTCGGAAGGCCTTACTAGTGTAATAAATTGGTTTTTGTACTCCATCCTCTACTCTTATTAATGCCGAGCTAACTGCATTTTCTGAAACTGCCAGATATAAGTACAATCTTTCTCCCAGATATTTCTTCAATTCTTGAAAGGCTTTCTCGCATTCTTCATTCCATTCAAACATTTTTCGGAGTGTTTTGAAGAATGGAAGGCACCTATCAGTTGCTCGTGATACAAATCTGTTGAGTGCTGCAACTCGCCCTGTGAGACTTTGTACTTCCTTCTTCGTCTTTGGAGATCGTAGCCCTAATAGAGCTTTTATCTGTTCAGGGTTTGCTTCAATACCTCGTTGGTTGACAATATACCCGAGGAACATGCCTTCTCGTACTCCGAATATGCACTTTGTGGGATTCAACTTCATTTGATATTTATCTAGTTGATCAAAGGTCTGGCCTAAATCAATTAAATGGTCAGCAGCTCTCTTGCTCTTTGTCAGCATATCATCAACATAAACTTCCATATTGCAACTGATTTGCTCTGCAAACACCTTGTTCATCAGCCGCTGATATGTTGCACCTGCATTTTTCAAACCAAAAGGCATAACATTATAACAATAAGTTCCCCTAGGGGTAATGAAAGAGGTACTCTTCCTGTCATCAGGTTTCATTTTAATCTGATTGTAACCAGAATAAGCGTCCATGAAGCTCAACAACTCGTGTCCCGAGGTAGCATCCACTAATTTATCGATTCGGAGCAAAGGAAAATGATCCTTTGGGCATGCCTTGTTAAGGTCGGTAAAGTCTACACACATCCTCCATTTGTTATTCTTCTTCTTTACCATCACCACATTCGCCAACCAGTCTGGATATTTGACATCGTTAATAAAGCAAGCTTTCTGGAGCTTCTCGACCTCCTCTTGTATAGCTTGGTTCTTTTCGGGGTTGAACACTCTTCGTCTCTGCTTCACTGGCTTGATCTCCTTATTCACATTGAGTTCGTGACATAAAAAATTTGGATCTATTCCTAGCATATCCTCATGACTCCAAGCAAAAGTTTATTTTCTGCTTTTTAGGAAAACTATCAATTCCTATTTTAGTGAGGCATCTAACGATGAACCTATATGAGTTATTCGTTCCGGGTGTTCGTCGTCCAGGATGATATTTTCTGTAGCTTCCATCACTTGACCTTTCACGAGTTGCGACTCGTCTCTAGGATCCAATGTTTCAATCTCTGCGCCTTCATCCACTTGGTAGGTAGTTGTATTTTTCTTAGATTCCTCTAGTTCTTCCTGCTCGGTAGATGAATAGTAACATTCTCGAGCTACTTTTTGGTCGCCCTTCACAACTCCCACTCCAAAATTGGTTGGAAATTTCATGCATTGATGTACGGTAGATAGTACTACTTCGAACTTCTTCAATCCTACTCTTCCCATGATGATATTGTAAGCTGACTGGACATTCTTATCCATCACAAAGAAACGTACTCTTTCTGTTCGACAAGCAGGCCATGTACCGATGAACATATCCAACTTGATCGTCCCAAGTGGAAAGACTTTCTCGCCAACAAACCCAAGGAGGGGCCTGTGATAAGGTTCCAACTAAGACAACTTCAGATTTAAACTATCGAAGCATGAGTAGAACATGATATCCGCCGAGATACCATTATCCACCAGTACTCTTGAGATTATTACTTCTTTCATCCTCATTTTGATCACCAGTGGATCATCATGAGGATATAGTACACCTGCGAGGTCGTTCTCGGAGAAACCAATGACCAATTTTTCTTTGTTCACCTTCCTCGGGCGATCATTCTCAGCTAGATTTATTCGCTGAATGTATGAACAAGCTTGAGCTTCATTAAGGTAAGCTTTCCTTTCCGCAGTAAGGTCCCCTCCTCCTACATCTCCACCTGTAATAACGTTACAATCAAATTATCCAAAACGAATCGAAAATACCTCACGTTCTGGCTGTCTTGGTCTCTTGGGGAGATCAGGGTCGTCCTCTGGATCATCTTCATGATCTCTTTTCTTGTTTTCTTCTGATCGACGAGGAGATCTAGACCTCTGTCTTGCTCGGTCATTGCTTTTTCTTTCATTTCTTCGATCAACATACTTAGTCAGCTTTCCTCGTCTGATGAGCGCTTCGATTTCATTCTGGAGAGCTATGCAATTTTTGGTTGTGTGACCATGGTCTTTATGGAACTCGCAATATTTGGCCTTATTCCTCTTATCAGGATCTGACCTCATTTTCTCAGGCCAGTTTAGTTCCTCGCTGTTCTTGATTTCTTCCAGGACATTGTTTATGTCTACTTTCAAAGGAGTATAATTTTCAAATTTCTTCAATACTTCCCATGATGGCTTTGTTTTTTACTGTTTGTTACCACCATTGTTCTTATTTTCTTTCTTCATAGCCTTATCAACCTCCACCTTGGTCTCTTTGGTGTCCATGCTCTTCTTCGCAGCCATAGCCTCCTCGGCATTCATGATCTTGGCCGCTTTTGCCATTAGTTCTGACATGGTTCTGGGTGGATCTTTGGCCAAAGTGTAGTACAATTTATTGGGCAACAGTCCACTCATCAAAGCTGTAATTGTTGTTTTTTCCTCGTAATCAATAACTTCAAGCTTCTCGTTATTGAAATAAGTTATGTAATCTCTGGTGCTCTCACCTGTTTTTTGTCTAACACTTAACAAATGTGCAACTCGTTTAACTGGTTTTGTACCAAAATAGAAATTTCCAATGAAGAGCTCGGTCAATTGAAAGAAAGTTGATATCTTCCCCTGAGGAAGATTATTATACCATATTTGTGCAGATCCGGTAAGAGTTCCCGAAAATACCCTACATCTCATCTCGTCTGGCACGGCATAGATGTCTGCAGCAGCTTGGTATTGTTCTATATGAAGGGCAGGGTCAGTTTTTTCATCATATTTAGGGGTCACAACAGGTGCTTTGAACTTCGATGGTGTGGCAAAATCCACAATTGCCTGTATAAAAGGCGTCCCTTGGATAAAAGTTCTTTGTAGAGGATTCTTGGCCTTAACCATTTCCCCTAGTCTATCCTCCAACCTTTGGATAGAACCTTTCCATGCATCCTTTCCCTCCTCGGGCCTATTTGTTCGAGCAATTGATCGTGTTGAAGTCGCTTCCTGGGATCTATCTTGTCAAGCAACTGGTTGTGATTGGGCAGAACCCTCTCTTAGATCAGATGGTCGTCGAAAGTTTCTCGACACAGCCTTAGGAGGACTTTTATTCTTCCTAGGGCCCAATCGATCAAAAGGAGAGACCCTACTTAATCTTTCCAGTGCACTAGTCCTTTCTGGAGAGAGAGTGATGTGTTGTTCAGTATCTGTGGCTCATACTGACGAAGTTTGACCCGATTGATAAGAAAAATCATCAGATTTCTCAGTGCAATATGAATCGTTTTGCCTAATACGTGAAGAAACTAGACGGGTATTTCTTTGAACACTTCGTTGTCCTGAATAGGTCGACGCTCCACCTTGGATAGTTTGCATGAGTTGTCGCATAGTTTCTTGCATAGCCGTCTGACCTTGAGCCAAACTGGCCATAATTCCTGCTAGATCTTGAACATTTGGAGGAGCGGATGGATTCGGGAGGTTTCCAGCGTTTCGATTACTGGATTCAGGATTATCAGCCATTGGTGATAAATTGCTTTGGTGAAAAACGAGAATTTCAGTCGTTTCCCACAGACGGCGCCAATCTGTTAATGTAAAAAATTAGATTATCTCTAATTTTTCAATCACAGATAAAATAAATAAGACAAAAGAATTTTTAAAGTGGTTCAGCGTTAAAAGTATGGCCTACGTCCACTGTTTTTGTTATTGCTGACTGTTTGAAAATTCTCGATAATAGGTTTTTACCAAGAAATTCCGAGTCCCCTTACAATGAGGATGATACAATGTATTTATAGTCCTGAGGCTGTACATGTGAAAGGGTAATACATAGCAATCCGATAGGCGTATACATCTGCATGATAATAAATGCGCATTTAATGCGCATTTAATCCTCTTAATTGTCTGGCAATTAATGCTCTGATCGAGGTGCAGCTCGGACCACCTAAGCTGCTCGGTATCCATGAGTTGTTCGGTGCAGTAAAGTTCCTCGGAGAGCACCTACTGCTCGGAATATCTGAGTTGGTCGGGAAGTTGAGTTTCTCGAAGTCAAGGTGTTGTTCAAAAAAAAATTTTGTGCCATATAGATTGTCACGTGTCTCCACTTAATTGAGTCATGTCAGCGAACTAAATTTGGTATCAACAATGCTAAATTTAAAATTTTGGTCTAAAGTTTAAAAAAAAAATAGGGTTATAAAAATATTTGTTTACATTTGGGGCCCAAGGCAACCACGTCAATTGCCCTGGGTCAAGGCCACTACTGCCAACTCGAGTAGAATATAGATTAATTTTTTATACTCATTTGTGAGAAAAAAGGTGAATCAGCCCATTAATGATCCAAAATTAAGTATATAATGTGCTTTACATATATTGTGATATACACTCACCATTGTAAAAGACATGTAAAACACATCCAGTACTTTACTGTAATGCTAAACTCAATTAAGTGTCATCTTTGTTCATGTTCTATGAGTTAACAGTATGTAATAATTATTAACCATAACTCATGTATACATTTTGTGAAAAAGCTAGTCCTACTGTATTTACTCGTGTCAGTTTAATATCTTGCTGATCAAATAATTTTGCAGTGTTACTTTTTTTTTTGAATAGTTATTTTATATGTAACACTGTTCTATAAAATTAGACTACTCGATAACCAATAAATCTATAAGTTCTCCACTTGTAATATAGTGATCCATGAAACTTTATAAAATGGTTATACTAAAAGAGCACACTCCAGATTTTAGGGTCAAAATATCTGAAACTGAAAACATATGGTTACAAAAGAAATTGACAAAGCCATTGCTAGAATTTACAGATGGTACAAGAAGAAAACATGTATCTATATTTGAAGGGAGGAAGAAAGAAAGAGATACAACTAAATATTTTATTCAACCAGATTATTTAACTACTGCATCTTTCACCATTATGATAGATGCTTCACACCATATTGTTACATATCCCACACTTATCTCTCACCTTTATAAATAAAAACACAACACTTTTCTTTGCCCAACTAGTAACAAGGCGATAAATAAAACAAATGTAGCTTGGCGAACCACGCTTTTCCATTATTTGAAGATATAATTTATTTCTTCAAATAACTCTCGATTTGTAACAATGCCTGCCAACGTGTAAAATAAATATCAATGTGCATGTCTTAACAAAAAATAAATAAATCTCACAAGTGCGAGCGTGCGCGTTCAGCGAGAGAGAGAGTGAGGACCTCAAGAGCAATTTCTGCTGGTGTGAGACTACATACATCTTCGTATCCCAATTTGGCTGCAATATCTGCAGAGTGGAAACGTATTAGCCAATTCACAAATTTGTATAAACCCCCTCAAACTTTCAAGTTTTGCAAATAACCCAACTAATCTAATTGTTGCAAAGACTCGCTTTTGATACCTTTTACCAACTTTTTATAGGGACACATGGGGGACTCGTGCAACAAACTGCATAGGGCCAAAATTTACTCTATTTATTATTTAATTGAAACAACTTAAAAGGCAGAAGAATGCGCAAGTTTTTTTGTATTGATATCAAGATGGATTACCGAGAAATAAAACTGGCAACTTCTATTAGATACAATTGTCGAGACGTGAAGAGCAAAATCAACACAAAAAAATAGAGCCACGAGCCAAAAGTAAACGAGACATGGGGTCAGGGTATCATACTTTCAAGAGAAACCGTAGCACTGGCATTGGTGTATGCTTCACTCCTATCTTCCCAAAGAGTATATAGCCGCTTCAAAGTCTACAGGAAAGTAAAGTAAGAAAATACACAATTAGTGCTAGTTCCATAATGTGTTTTTAAGCATTAAAAGGTTATATGTGTTTGTTTCTAGCTCTTAATGTTGAAAAATACTTAAAAATCAGCATTCAGCATTAAGAGGCAAGCCCCCTACTGAATGCTTAATTTTTTTAATGAAATTTTATTCCAGTTTTTACTCTTGTTGTATTTGCTAAAGGTCACTAATATAAAATAGTATAGTAAATAATTACAAATGGCAGTGGTGGAGCCAGGAATTTATTCTAGGGGGGAGGGCACAAACCATTGCTAGGGTTCGGGAGCGGGAGTTCCCGAAATTTTTTTTTAGGTTCATTTTTACGTTTTTACAAATATTGAATTGATCATTTGTATTTTTAGACAATTATAACTCAAATAAAACATCGGATTCAATAGCATAAATTCTAGACTCCGTCTTACATTTGAGATATTGTATTTGATTGAAACAAAATCAAAATCATTAAAATTTTGAAAAACGGAAATGAAAAGTGAAATTGTCAAGTGGGTTCTACGTGTAAAAATATGCGTGTTTTGAAAGTTTAAAATAAAAATTACATATTTTTATCCTGAACTTTAATACTAGACATATTTACCCTCATATATATATTGGGAAAACCACCCCAAGCAGCTCCGCCACTGACTAACGGTAAAATAGTCAAATTAATTGCATTCAACATTCAAAACCAAATAAGTTTGAACAGACAACATATACAATCAAAGGTCCCTTCAGATTAAAAAAAACACACTTTTCAGCATTCAAGCATTCAGCATTCAGAGGCTAAAATAACAAACGGCCCCTAGTGGTCACTGCGTTGTGCAAAACGTTAGTTTGCGATCCTCATAAAATATCTTCACTACGGGAAAATAACAGTGCAGATAGTAAAATATCTTCGCAGGTGGAGGCTACCCCCAACACCCCACCCCACACACCCCAAAAAAAGAAAAAAAAAAAGATATATGATTTCAACGTTAATCGATTACGCATGATGACAACTCAAATAGGAAAACTTAAAAAATTTGTTTCAATGTGTCCAATGAAAAAGGTTAAATACCCACCTTTGTATAAGCATCGCCTGACCCGTGATGCAAAAGCGGACGAGATTCAGTTCCTACAGCCGTAATTCTTCGTGCCAAAGCTTCCAAAGGTACATCTAACCAAATACTAATCCCCTTGTGCATATATTTCCTGTCAAGACAAAATTCTGCCCATAATTTTTTTTTTCCACTCGAAAGCAATACTAATTTTCGATTTTAGACTTTAATAAAAAAAAAATTATTAATTTTTAGTACATTTTTTGTCGGTAAATGTCATCAAATATCACTTTTAATGGTGAAATTTTCACATTTAGTGATGAAAAATGTACTAAAGTCTAATAAACAGATTAGTTTGTATTAAAGTCTAAAATCGAAAATTAGTAATGTAATAAAAAAAAAATTATCATCAAGACTGGTTATACCAATTGATGGGCCGAACAACTGCACCTCCACCCGTGGAAACAACTAGCCGATGCATTAAAGACAGCTTCTTCAATACCTCAGTCTAAAAGAAGCATGATCAGTAAGTTTTGTTTGTAAGGAATGCAAAGAGAGAAAATTAGGGCTTCTGTAACATAATCATGTTAGCAAAATATAGTGGCACTGGAAAATTGCTGGTATTTGCTTTTGGTTGCTAACTCTTTGTTTTTAAAATAAATCCTTATTTTATTTGAAATTATGCTATACAGATTTCCAATCTTACTATCATTGTTGAGTAACAGGCTCCTAAAATTCACATCTCACTGCACTCAATTGAGAGTTGTTGGTTCTCAACTCCTATCAGCTTTCCAATCAGAAGGCTGGGGAGAAGAGAAGATATTCTTTAAGGGTGCATTTGAGTGGCAATATTTTCTATAAAATATGAAATATTTTCCAACTTTTGGTGTTTGATTGCCTAATCCCTTGGAAAAAAAATTCCAGGTTTGCCTAGAGTATGACTTGATAATGTACATTTTGGATATTTCCATGGAAAATTTTCTGATGTGTTTTTTTTTTTTTTTTTTTTTTGGGGGGGGGGGGGGGGGGGGTGGTGGTGGATGGGATTGAAGGTAAGAAAAAAATTTCACCCACTCCAATCAAGCACTCCTTAAATGAAATGATGAATAACCATTTTTACTCAAATATTTAATCTTAGCTGAAATCGCTCCAAATTGAACCACTGAACTGATATCGTCACCCTGTACCTATATATTAGCGAATCAACTACGTTTGACCTGACTTGCAAGTTTTTTTACCGAAACATCCAGAATATTTGCAAGAAAACAACTAAACTTGTCGCGTAAAATTGTATTCATTTTTTCCTCTAGATAATTTACTGCTTTATCTGGCCCAAACCGATACTGGAATGAATTTTAGACAACCAGATCACTGGCCAAACAATTGTCTTTGAACCTTGCAGAAAAAGGCTGAACTTCTGCAGCAGAGCATCAACGTCAACTTATACAAGCATGTACAGATGCTAAAGTGTGCTTTGATCCCATCACGACATCTGCATTGTTACTTTCATTCTTATATCTTACTCCCGCTCCTACTATGCCTTCTGGTTTAGGCGGTTACGCACACCCCCAAGGCACACATACCCTCTCTCTTTTTATTTTCGAAATGGACAAATAAATTGTAGATACATTACAAAAGGACAGATTGAGGAGACATAGTATCAGGAACTCAGGTACCACATGTCCATACTCAACACCAATAAGGATACGACATATTTGCACGAGTACAAATTTTGTCTTTATAATGGGGAGCATGTAGGACCCATATTTTGTCCTTATTGGTGTTGAGCATAAACACATGATACCTCAACGCGTAATACTCTCCGCAATGAGGCTCTTATGTTCATGAATTGTTACCTCAAGTGTTGTGTATTATGGACCTGCTCAATATTATGCATAGAATGGCAAGGATCTCTAGAAGAATGTATCATTTGACTAACTTGAAAAGAAAGAGTGATAGAAAGACAAGAATTGGTCGGGGAGAGCCACGGACGATAAGATGATTCCTCATTGCTCTTTATCTGCCGTACATGTGTTTTCATCTCACATGGTACTATTTAGACCTGGCAAAATACAATAGGATACGATAACACGACACAACACGAAATTATAAGTTAATGGGTTTAGACTTACTGGATTTGGGTCAATATCGGGTCAACATGATAGAACCGTCAAGATAACGGTTCGAGTTTGATAATTTTGATACAACCGATTAGACTCATTTGCAACCATTAAAACCCATTAACGCTATCCTTAGGAATTAATTATATTACGTTTTGATGGAGAATTTTAGTTACTTAACGGGTGTTAACAGTTAGGGTCGTTTCACCCACTAACACTAACCATTTGGGCTTGGATTTGTTAACGGGTCGTGTATGGTTTTAAGGATTTGTTAACGGGTTGTGTATGGTTTTAAGGATTTGTTACACGAATCCGGTATCACAAGGCAAGAACACGACTCAACATGATACGTTGATAGGTCTAGTACTATTTATCTCATTGACAGAAGACAAATTTTCCCCATTGGAAACAATCTGCATTTATGTAACTGATTAAATATTATACAGAAATGAACTTATCCCTTGGTGGTCAACTTGTCCTCTTTTGCAATTCTTCTCGTATCTATTAATGAAAGTTGGGATGTTAATTGGAACCAAACAATCCGAAGAACAGAACCAAATCAATCCAACCTTTGTAGGTTGGGTTGGGTTGGGTTGGGTTGGATTTTCCCATAAATGGTTTGATTCTGGTTCCAAAAATCATAGGACCCAGTAGTTCAGTTCCGGTTTTGGTTCCAAGAATCATAGATCCGAGAACCAAACCAATGATGAAACCGTATACAAAAACAACTATTTGAACCTTAGTCTATCTCACATTTATTTATGCATTTTTAGCTCTTTTCCTTCAGGTTTTGACATGTTAAAGTTACATTTAGTTTACAATTGGTACAATACTTTCCCATCTATTTAAAGCTGCTTCTTTGAATTTTAATTTAACCGTTTTGTCATTTTATTTTTGTTGACAAATTTTAAACATCGTGCATGATACTCTTTTATGACACACTTAAATTATTTGAATTAAATGTCATTTTTAAGAAAATAGGTGAAACCCAGAGAACATCTGAACCAACTCGAGAACCGATTGGTTGGTTGGGTTTGGATCGGTACTTCTGGTTCCAAAAACATGGAACCGACCTACAATGGTTCTGGGTTTTGTTTGGAACCAAAGCAAATGGACACATGCACAATCCAAGAATTTTTTGATTATTTTGTCCCCCCACCCCCCAACAAAAAAAATTAATAAAAATAATATTGAAGCAAACCAAAATTTTGGGTAAAGAAAAAGATGGAAGAAAGAAATGTAGAAAGCGATATATGTATAGAATTCCGATTTCCAAATGAGAGAATGCAGCAGATATGCTTTCTAACGTACCTCATTTTCTCTGAAGTAGCTCTCACCATATAGCTTAAAAATGTCAGCTACAATAGTTCCCCCAACTGCCTGCTCTATCAATTTGTCACTGAAGCATCAAATGGGATGACAAATCCAATTATTATAGCAGAGAGTACAGTATGCCTCTGAAGGATGAAATTTTCATAATAGATAACAAACGTGCCCAAAACATTGTCACTACCAAGTTTCACCAGGGTACTATAAGCAGGGACTTACTATTAACAAAAAAAATCAAACTGTATCTTAAAAGTTTATTAACTTTTTATGGATAATTAGAAAAAAACTTTTATATCTTGAATAGTTTCTGGGGTGGGGGAGAAACAACTTTGGGGCCGGTCCTGCTTGAAAGCCAAAAATTCCAGTATCCCCAGATATTTTAAAACCCTCAATTAGCATTTTAGGTGCAACACACAAATTATTGCCAAAGAGGACCCAACTAACAAGCAAACTTGTCACAGACCTGTCAAAAAATGAATAACCAAGTACTTCTGCCAAAATCCTCCCAATAGTTGTTTTCCCAGAGCCCATCATTCCTGTATTTTGTAAAGAAGTTAAAATGCATCACCCTTTCTTTCTTTTTTTTCTTTCTAATGACCAATTGGTTTAAATAATATGACAAGAGAGCTGACCAACAAGATATATACACCGTCCACTCAAATATGGTTCAATATCTTCTGCCTTATTCTGCAATTGCAACAATCTTAAGTAAGATTACATCACAAAGTTGTCTAAAATGAGTAAATGAAAATACTCTATTATTTTCATCATTCCATACTGAATCAATATCAAGATATGTAATGCTAAAATTCCTAACCAAAAGGATAGGATCAAATTGAAATAAAAAAAATAAAAAATATTTAGCCATTACTCCTTACCTTTAAATTCATAGCTTCATCAGAAACAGACTCCAATACTGAAGCTGCAAATATTTTGAAAATGTTAAGATACATTGCTTGAAATCACCACAGAAGGCTCGATTTGAATTAAAGAAAACTCTGTCAAGATGCATATTCAATATTCATATTCATGAATTGTATATAAAGGGAAGGGAAGGCCTTGATTTGCAAGGTTGACAAGATTTGTTCACCAAGGCTCCTAATTATGTTAACTAACTGGAGAAATAAAAGATAAACATGGAAATATCAAAATCTCTCATAATTTAATCATATCCCTTAAGACCATCTCCAAGCCACCTGTTTAGCTCATTTTTGTGCGATTTAACTACTCTAGAGTCGAAGCATTTGGCCAAATTTGAAATATTTATTAGCACATTCTTCTAGCTATTTTGGTCAAGATTATCCTCAGTCCAGCCTGAGCAAATATTGCAATCGGACAACAAATGCCTTTGCCATCCCAACCATTTCCTTGTTTATTTTTATTTTTTATTATAGCTCAAGCGGTGTCTGTCTTGCGGCCCCCTAATTTTTCTTTATAAATTTTTATAAAATTAGTGGTCCGGCAAAACCATTGCCGCCTGAGGTTCAAATATGCCCAATCGCCTGGATTTCCAAACTAACATTTTAGAAAATGTGAAATTTGACCATTTTGCCCAATCAACAGCTAGACACTTGGAGTTGGTCTAACCATTCAAACATAATGGAAGTTCTTATAATCCCCACCCCCAATTACAGCTCCGTTCACAGGCTTATCCTTCGACAAATAACAAGAACAGTAACCTCATAAATTCGATAAGATCACCTTACTCGTATCTGTTCTTGAAGATCTATAAAGACAAATGTACCTATGTCACTTCGTTAAAATATCACAAAGATCTGGAAGAAATTTTGCATGGGGGAACGATGACGACACTGTCACCAAGGCATAGTGCATTCTCTGACCTCAGACTATAGGGTAGAACCGGAAATTAAGAGAGGCTCAAGTGATCTGACTTCACAGATTGGTAGTAACTGCACCTCCTCCTTGTGCTGAAAGGTATAGGTGTCCACCACCCCATTGTAACACTGGTGTGATCAAACTTCAAAAGATGGTCCACTAGCAAATGACAAATATCCATATCCAACACAGTATATAGTCCCCACCACTTAACCTAACCAACCAATCAAGCAAGGTTTCAACAGGTAACTTCAACTTTTCACCATCTCTTTTGACACCAAATAATCATTTGAGCATCTGTTGATTATAGCAGTGCACAAGCTTCCCTCATCAGTGCAAAGTGATTAAAATAATCTGCGGCACAACCAATCATCATTGCTGACTCTGATGATGATGAAGCCAATGAGTACTTCATCACAACATTAAGTTCGCACACGGTGATAGACGGGGAGAAGCATTTTTACTCCTCACATACCCCATGTGGCCACGTTACTGATTATAAACCCCTTGGTACCCTCAAAGTCACATCCACTATACATATCAACACAAACTGGACCAATTTGGGTGTGTTTCACCCAACTTAAGGAAATATACTCGAGTTAGCTGCCCTTGCTACCAAACCCGCTTTTCCTTTTAGCTACTACCCAATTTCGCCCCTGGTTCCACTGTCGAACTCTTTCGTTGGGTTGTATGAACAGCAGCGATGTTAAAACATGAGGTATTAGCTAAGGGGGCTTTGGCTTGTGCATCAGGACACCGTGATGGATTTTACAGCTGGGAAAACCCATCCCAGTTTTGCAAAGTGCTGCTGTAAGCCTCCGAGCTGCTATCGTCCCTCCCCTCAACTGTGATGTTCATACAACCCAACGAAAGCCGTCAACAGTGGAACCAGTATCCCACTCTTCATCTTCCGACAAAAAGTTCAGTTTCATGTTTGAATTTGTTCATTTGGAATCTGGGTTCTTCTATTTTTTTTTTGGATTTACTGATTTTAAACTAAACCCATACTTGATATGAAATTTTTGTATACTGCGAAAGCACATGAAGACTACGCACAAGAAATTTGGGATATAAACATCTCACATTCTAGGATAAAGATAACAAATGACTTTAAGAGAAAACAGGAAATTAGACTACACGCACACATACATATGGAGTTAGTACCCTGTAGCCATCTATTGGTTCAAAGAAGCACACAAACTTTTAATGTCGTTTTCAGGCTTCTTTATTTTTGTATTTTTACGAATTTGACAAAACAAGTCAAAACTACATCCTATTGACATAAACTTTCAATTAATCTCTATTTTAGTTTTGTTTGAAACCTTCAAATCATTTTTTCTTCCAAAATTTGCGATTATACTGTTCTATTTTTAGCAATAAATCACATATTTTAGATATCTTAAAATTATGAGATAATTGAGAAGACAATTACATATCCCATCAATAATAGATGAATAATTTTTTCATCTTAATTCCAAATATTGTGATATATGTTTCATAAGTACCTGGATAATTCTGAGAAGAACACAGAACCTTTCGTGTTACTGATCTACACGAAGACGCAGCTCTTCTAGGTTGCACATGACAAGAGACAAGCATCTGAAGCCTCCGTTGTTCCCTAGACTTCTGAGAAAACCGCAACGAACCACTTGGTTTCCTCATAATCTTTTCTGAATCCATCCATGTTGACAACTGCAAGCTCTGGGAAACTTTAGCCTCCATTATTCCACTATCCCAAAACACAAACAATTGATTTCACCAAAACTCAATCAACTGTTAATTAACAGGTCTCGTAATTACAGAAGCAAGGCTTCAGATCTGTTCATCTGCAAAGACAAATAAGTCCATCAACCCTCCATTTCATAGATTAAAAAAAAAACGTAAAAAGTATACATCATAGTTGTCAAATCGGGATACTTATCGCGCATCGAAAACCTTATATATTGCAGATCAGGAATTGTATCGCGTACGTTACAAAAAACAAAAGAAGTTGTAAAAACTAAATAAATCCATAGGAAGCACTTTACAATCAATTATACAATATTTTGTGGTTTTAAACCAAATTTATGATATGATTATATTGTTTGGTGGAAAGAAGTTTGCCTTAGTGGTAATGTCGCAATATGAAAGAGACAAGAAACGTAAGAATAAATTAAACAAATTGGACTTTTCAATTCATGGTTCAAATCTCGGTCGCGGTCTACGACTCGGACGCCCAATTTTCTAACATGATAGTGGTATCGGGCGATACGCAACAACACGCTATTTAAAAACTCTTCAAAGAGTCTAAATTTTTTTTTTAAAAATATTGATTTAAAAAAAAAAGCTTAATAATGCGGACATTAGATGATTTAGAAACCATTACTTAATATGCATAACATTGTCTAAGTGAGTGTACTAGTACTCATCGTCGGACTAGGCAGCTTCAATATTTCATAATATTTAGCACTAAGTTTAGCAAAATAGCCTAATGACACATAAAACTTCGAAGTTAGATAGAAGCATAACAATCCAACGAAAGCAGCTTAATGAGATTGGCAAAAGTGAAAAAAAAAGTTAAGGTGCATGTCTGCGCCCGGGGGGGTATCACACAGTGGGAAGGAAGTGGTAAATTGAACAAGAGAAAATTTTGAGAAAAGGGTTAGAATTATTTTTGAGTTCTGTTATTTTTTTATTTTTTGGTTCTTTTCAAAAGGCTTAGAGAAGAATTATACAATTAGAAACCCAAAGGAGTTCAGATGAGTTTTTTTGCTGAAAATTTGGCCCCAAAATTTCTGTATTATTATGTGTATCATAAGATACGCATATCATATTGGGATACGGAATGATACGCTTGGGATACAAGACATTTGCGATACAAATGCATGATTCGTATAATTTTACTTGTGTATGGTGTATCGTGTCAGGATACCTATCGCGCATCATAAGATACTAACAAGAAAGGTATATATGCACACTTTACATATAGATAGAGAGATCATAAAACTAAAGAAATTTATTAGGCTTGTAGAAAGTAAGACTCTTACTCTAAGAGGTTTTCCTTTCGGATCCCAAATAATGAAAATGTAAGATTAACATCCTTAAATGTCGTGGTAACCGTACTTGTTTGATTTACTTTCTGTTTTTATGCTTTCTCATATGGAAACAGGACATTCAATAAAAAGCCCGGAATATATTATTTATTTCATTTTTAGTCCAACATATTTTAAAAAAGAATTTTTAGTACCTAGTAGTGACATTAACATTAAATGGAACTTTATTTTAGGGACAAAAACAATATTTCAGAAAATATATTGGAGTAAACATTAAATATAACCGTTATTTAGGGACTAAACATTATTTAACACCCCAAAAATGGAGATTTCAGAAAATTTAGGATTTCTTTCTTTACCCCATGAGATAATTTGGTGTGTAGAGATAGCCCCTAAATGTTCGTTTATTAGAATTACCCCCTATGTGCATCACTTGTATGTTGTTCCAAAAAGTCCCTCCAACACCCACTTAATCAATATCCTCTTGATTTTAAAGGTCCGCACTAGCGACATTCTTCCCCCCCCCCCCCCCTCCCCCGGCCAGAGCTCCGACGACGTTCATCGAAGCTCCTTTTTTTTAGTGTTATTATGTGGTGAGGAACTTTTTGAAACAAAATTAAAAAAGTTTGAACTAAACGTATATTAAAAAATATTCGAGAGACTATTTGGTATACGGCCCTAAATTAAATAGTAAATTATTATAATTAGATTCAAATATGCAGTTGCTTGAAAAAGTCAACACAAAACAAAGACTAAAAAATACCTAACCTATCTACTTACTCATTGTGTGTGAGGTCAATTTCATTAGTTCATCCAACCCAACTCAAAAACCATGTTAAAAATAAATAAATAAACATAAAAATCAGCTAGCACTCTGTTTGTTCCCTAAGAAAATGAAACAAAATGTTTTGATCCCTATTAAAATACAAACAAATCAGCTCAATTAACCAATTATATAAATAAGACCCAGATAAGTAAAGTTATTGCTTCACATCTCACAATGACAAGAAACATGAAATTCCAGATTTTTGGCCAAGTTATAATAAAAAATATATAAATAAATAAAGGGGGTTCTTCCTCTTTCCCACCTTTTCTCACCAACCAAACAGAGTACATATACACACAAACATATATATGGGCATGAGTTTTTCAGGTGAAATCTGTAGGTAATGAAACAAACAGAAAATAAGAAGCTTTCTTATGAATAAAAACTAGTTAACATAAGTTAAAAATTGAATCTTTTGCTCACCAGAAAATTAAAAAACGGTTGAAACAGCCCACAATGGTGAAAACAGAGAAGAACCCAAACCAGATAAAATCTCTCTTATCTCTCTCTAAATCTATATTTCTATATTTCTCTGGTTTTAAGTTTCTGCATTGAGGGTATGATGGGTTTGGTGAGATGCATTTTTCGAAATTATGGGTGAGAGTATTATTAAAAGAAAACTTGAGTCTTTGATTTGAATATCCTTTTTCGTCCCTCACCAACCCTTCAATATTTTTTGTGTGGTATTTGAGGGTAGGTGGATATTGTGGGCTGTGACCCGCCTGAGAAATTCGGGACCGAATTGCAAAATTTGAGATCCCGTGGCTTTGATCGGTGACGAAACGTGTTTGTGTCGATTTTTTTCGTATTTGAATTTTATTGAGTTCGTATTTAAATGGATAATATTTTTATCGTATAAAAAAATTATATTTAAATTCGACTCGTTATCTCAACATGTCATATTATATTGTGTCGTGTGGTGCTTCTCCAATATTATTCATTACTAAAATTCTCATTAAGTAATATTCACTATGAATAAATTAATATTAAGCTACGTAAATTATTAAGAATACTCAACTATATTTTTTTATTTACTCAAATTAATGGATCTCGATTATTAATGAGTAAAGAGGGTCAACACCAACCCGACTCGTTAATTATCGAGTCTTATTGGTTTGACACTAATATGATCGAAAATCATTAAGGATTCACCCATTGATCAATAACTTCGTGTCGGATCATGTCGTGGTATCGTGGCACGTGTTTTTTTGTCAGGTCTAGTTTTAATTTTGTTGACACCTGGAAGGATAAACATGGGGTTATTATAATTGTAGGTTTTATAAAAACTAGGATTTACCCATCGTTAGAAAATCTGTTAACTTTAACTGACACGCGATATTTTTTTAATTAAAATAATTCAAAATTCCCCCCAAAAAAATCCCCCTTTTAGCACTGTCACCCACCCGCAGAAGGGCTACCCACCTATAACCACGCTTAAGCCTCACCACCACCATCCAAACTTAATTTCCCATCTAAACCAAATCTAAAATAGAGTCAAAACTAAATTGAAATCAAATGTTGAGAGTTCAATCATGATTCATAGGTGATTTTGAAACAAAAATCGATTTCAAATCTAAATCCTCAATTGCATTTGAAATTGATAAAAATACCAATAATTCCCTTCGACATCACGTGAAAATACGACACGAAATGACTTGAAACTAACACAATATATTGTGTTCATCTCTGGTCTTCTCAACCTGTATTGGGGATAGTGTGTGCCTTTGTGTATTTAGGGAATCAAGTATGAAACAAATTTATATGAATGTAAATTCAAACAGTGATAGGACTTAACACACCAAAACTGACATCTCATACAATGTAAATTGACGTCGAGCCTTGTGTTTCCCACAATTTTCTTAAGACATTTCGTCATTTCATCAATGTCCAAGGTTTGATGAACACATGTGTCTCTCAAGATAGAACGCCATTTTGTTTTTATAGAAATGACATTTCAATGTGTGATGACCATGTCCGAAATTGTATTTTCTTTCCTTGTAAATTGCATGTAGTTTGTCCATGAACTGAATCTAATGGATGGATGTCTAATTCGAAATATTCATGTGACCTTTGTGCAATTAAAATGGGATTGATTGGCTTGATATCTATATAAGGAAATCTTGGGGTCGTTTTAACGAAAAGGCTGGTCTTTAAACGAGAAAGTTAGGGTCGTTCAAACGAGCTTCGAACCGTGGAGGAAAAATCTAGTACCCTAGGTTGGAGGAGTTTGATTGAGGCCTCCATTAAAATGAAGTCGTACTTCCAGGGACATACTATTATCATTTACGTAGACATTCCTTTATGCCAAATTATTCACAAACCTAAGAAATTAGGTAAACTAATGGCTTGGGTAAAAGAATTAGGAGAGTATAACATTCAATAGGAACCTAAGAAAGTTATTAAGGGCTAAATCGTGGCCGATTTTATAGCGAAGTACACTTATGAAGAAAAATCTGTCTACAGAATAGAGCTCAGAGACAAGATCGACAGAGCATAATTCCAAAAAAAATAGCTCAACCAAGAAGTAGACCGAGTAGACTTCTCCAGAAGAGAGCTCAATAGTTCAGCACACCAAGCAAAGTTATATAGAAGATAGCTCGATAACTAATGCAGCTGACCAGATTGCTGACATACCAGATTCAACAGCTCGGTAAGAAGAAATAGCCCGTTATCTTGAGGAAATGAAAAAAGTATTCAAAAATGGACCTTTAGTGGATGAAAGCTTTGAAGAAGAACCCCAATTTAGGAACTATTTGTAGATGGCTCGTTATGTGCCAACGGTGGTGTAGCAAGATTAATAATAATAATGTCAGATGGGGGTAACATAGAGTATGCCCTCAGGTTCCACTTTGAGGCCTCCAACAATGAAGTAGAGTATAAAGCCCTCATAGCAGGTTTGGGACTAACATCGTCACTTGGTGTCAAGTAACTGTCAGCTCACAGTTACTTGAAATTCAGATTCTTCACTTATTGACTTGATTCGATTGTTTAAAATGTCATTTTTAGCCATCAACCTAGAATTAATTTGAACTAAATCAGTGCATTCCTCAAATGTATTATCAACATAAATATTATCTACACACCCTTCTAAATTCGTACTTACACGCCCTTCTCAAATGACATAATGGTCTACATTTTCAGATTCATCAACATCATCAAAAATACTATCAATATTCGAAAATGAAGCTGTGACAGTAGGGTGATTGTGAGCAGGTGAGATATGAGATAAATTCACAAAGTCTAATTCAAAATTATCTACACATAAATCAGAATCATTAGGATGAGTAGATAAGCAAACAAATATATCCTCAGACTTAAAAACACAACGAGAGGTAAAAGCAACAAGATTAATGCAACTATCTATGCTATCACAATCAGAAACTTCATCAAACATTTTAGATATATGGGAAGTAGATTTAGGGATGTTCCAAGCGTCTAAAGATGTGGTGCAAGCTGAAATATCTTTAACTTCGGTTGCACCCATCGCTTGACAAAAGGCATTATTACTTTTAATGTCATATTGTGAATAAAGCTTTGCCTCTTTAAAACATTCATAAAGATATTTTCTAGAAGAAAAAATATCATCACCATTTTGAATACCCATTTCAAAAAATAGATTTTAAAAAGTGTTCAGGATTTTAGCGAAATAAAAACTTTTGTAAAGTAAATCTTGAAGCTCTGATACCACTTGAAAACAACCTAACGGAGCTAGAAAGGACCTAAGGGTCACACTAACGTGAATTAGGTTAAATAAAAACTCTTTTAACTCTTTGATATAAAATCTATTAAAGTTTATAAATTAAAATACACTCGACACACACTAGTAAGTAAAAGAGGTGATACTAGAAATATAAATAATACCCTTTAAGAATGAGATGAGGTAAAGTAGAAAGAATATAATATTTGTTCTCAAGGAAATCACCAAAATGGAAAACCCCGTGTCCTTTAGTCCCAGGACAACTCACATACCCAAGTCCATTATTACCATTGTTTAAGTACAGATCACAATCACAACAATACCAGTGTAAATGAAATAGTTTGGCCAATACAAACCAATACAACAAGGCATAAACTAAATAACCCCACAACAATATGAATCTAACTAAACAACCTAGGTAGTGGTAACTTGGAACACATACACAACTACACACTCAGCACCAGAGTTCCCATGAAGTTGTACACAACACAAATGAATAGTAATAAGGTGAGATTGAATTAATCAGTACATAAAAATGAATAAATAACTATCAAGTCATGAAACACATGCAAGGTCTTCCTTAATAATTAATATTCAAGAGTAAAGATTAATCCTAAAACAAATCAGTTGGTGTAAATGATTGCAAATAAAATGGGAAATAAAATTCCAATAATTGTGTCACACAACTGAAATAAAAAGTAACCTAACACCGGATAGAATATGAGTAAATAAAATAGGTGTTATGTCATAAATATCGAGTCCAAGTAAAATGAGCAAAAGATAAAGCGTGTAGCACTTGGCTCGTTTAAATTAGGACTGATTTAAAATCAACAAAACAGTTACTAAAATCAAGACAAGTCTAAAGGGATAATTTTAGTAACACAAATATTAATCACAAAGATTAAAGTCCAAGATTAGTTCAAAATAATAATATGACAAGGTTTGGATTAAAAACTCATACACTCATAAAATCCACCTAAGTACAAACGAATACAACAAAAAGTATTCAACTTAGAGAATGAAAAAAGGTATGAGTTAAATGATCTCGTCCAAGTTAAATGAGTGCGAGATAAAAAGTGTAACACTCGACTCAAGAAATTAGGACGGGTTAAACTAAAATACAATTAAATAAATAAAGATATGATCTAAAAGTTCACACACTAATTGAATCCAACTAAATAAAATGAACACACCAAAAGTGTTCAACTTAGAGGATGTAAATAAGTTGCGAGTAAAAATCAGATTTTACTTAATTCCAAATTAATTAAATTAAATCAGATTTAAAGTAAAAGATATTTTAATAAAAAAAATGCGTGACACAAAAAAACTTAGGTTTAGTTTTTAAGCTTTAAAATGTTAAGTCCAATTTCACAAGTGCATACACATTGTGTTTTGTATAAAATAAAACAAAGCTCTCAACAATAAACACCCAAAACAGACTTAAATCTAAAAGGTCCAAATAATTTGAGTCCAAATACTTAGTCAAAAAAAAAATTAAAACAGATCTATAAAATCGAGTTAAAAGCGTATAGGTACCAACACATGCAATAGATCCCACAAGAAAAATAAAGAACTGTTGCAAGTCTTTTAATCCGAACAGGATACCAACAAAAAATCAATCAGTTCACCTTTAAACCACAAACATTAGTTTGTAACAAAAGTTGATGTAATAAAATCTCAACCAAACAAATTAAGAAATTTATCTTATTGAACAAAACAAAACAATATTTTAAATAGTTTTAAATAAATACACAAATCAACAAAGACTCATTTAAAAAAATGATCAATCACAAACTGATCTAACTGAGATGTTCTCAATTTACCACATGAACCGTTTTAACCACACAAACTAACAGTCCCCACTACACCAAAATGACAAAATTGTCACCTTTCAGCCGGCCACCCTTGTCAAGGTCATTGACCGTGACAAAAAATACGCGTTTTGTGTCACGGTCATTGACCTTGACACGACCGTGACAAAGAATTGTCACGGTCAATGATCGTGACAATTCTTTAAATAATTGTCACGGTCAATGACCTTGACACGACCGTGACAACTTATACAGCAAAAATCCCTACCCCTTCTTTTTTCCCTCCCGTCGTTCCCTCCCCCTCTCTCTCTCTACTTTCAGGTTTATTCCTCTCTCTCTCTCTCTCTCTCTCTCTCTCTTCCAATTATATATATGTTTATGTGTATATATATGTGTGTGTGTGTGTATATATATGTGCGCGTGTGTGTGTGTGTGTGTGTGCGTGTGTGTGTGTGTTTGCGTGTGTGGGGGGTGGGGCAGGGTGGGGGTAGGGGGTGGAGGTGTGGAGGGAGGTGGGGCAGGGTGGGGACTATTGTGTGTGCGTGTGTGTATGTGGTGGGTGGGGGTGGGTGTGTGTGTGTATGTGGTGAGTGGGGGGTGTGGAGGGAGGTGGAGGTGGGGGTGGGGGTGGGTGGGTGTGTGTATTTGAATTAACCCATGAATTTGTATTTTTGTATTTGAATTAACCCATGAATTTATTTTTGTATTTGAATTAACCCATGAATTTGTCAATTTGTTTGTGTGGGGGGTGGGGGGGGGGGGGGGGGGGGGAGGCGGGGTAAGTCAATGTACCATTGTAATTCTCTTAATATCGTGTTTTGATGATTCTATGAGATAATATATATTGTTTCAATGTTAACTCATTGTAGATAAAAACATTCACATTGTAGATGATTCTATAATTACATCCACTAAATTATAATTAATAAATGAAATAGTTTTAGATGAAAGTAAATTAATAATTAGTGTCCATTTCATATGAAAGTAGGATTACCCCTCAGTGTAAATTAGTAAATTAATAATTCTATATGTTAATTGTTAGTTTAATTGATGAAATGAATTAATTGAGTAGATGAATTAGAAGGAGTACGGGATACACATTTTTTGTTGACATTGCTGTTGGATTATTTTGTTTAGTAAATGTTTGGTTGGTTAGTTTTAAAAGTGGCATGACCACTGGATTATTGTCCATATGGGGGTGGGATTTTACTTTTTTTGAAAATTACTCTATATATCGAACAATATATATATAGTATGATAATTAAATGAAACATACTTGAAATTAAATATAGTGCGTATAGATACTAGCCTTCTAGTTCTTATGCATACGCATTCAATAGCCCTTAGACCCGTTCGAGAGTCATTACCCCTATAATGAGATCTCTTGTATTGTCCCGTTTGGACAGTTTGAGACTGTATAATTTCTGTATAATATTCTTCTTGGCTTAAAGTTTTTACTTTTGGAAGAAGTTCTGCAGTCGCATCTTAATGTTCTCTGGGTACATCCTAGATTGACAAGTGTGACTGTTATTTCAATTGATCAATTGAAATAACACTCATACCTGCCAATCTACGTCGTGTACTTGGAGAATTACGGGGATATGCTGTCGAATTTTTTTCAAATCGTAAGAATGTGCATGAGCTGTTAAGTATATTACAGAAAAATGCAGTTTTGAATGGGATAGGACCACTCACCCTTTAATCATAGTTGACTTGTCCAAGTTGATCCTGTCACCAATTTGATCATGGTTGACTTGTCCAAGTTGAAGAGCAACGACCACGTGAGCGATGAGCCGTTTGTTTGTGCATTTCAAAAGGTTAAGCAAGTATTTTATTCGGAGTATATCAACAATGAGCCGTGGTCAATTGTCCAACACGCTCCAAGGCGTCTAAATAGTAGTGTGGATGACTTGGCTGCTCCTACCGAATATCAATTCATTTTTTATGATAACCCGAATTTGAAACAATTTTTCAATTTGTAATAAATATTTCAATTTGTACTGAAACATCCATTTTTAATGCTTTTAATTGATTTGCACTTTATCATTTTCACTCTTGTGTGGTGTGCGTGTGTGGAGAGGAGATTAATACATAAATATTCCAATTACATCTAAGTTTTGTTTATACTAATCCATGAATATACGCTTCTTACCTTTAATAGGTGATTAGTAGATGGTTATTTGGGGTGCCCTATTTGTGGAGAGGAGACTGAATCTCTTCGTCTATCCGAACACTAAGAAATGCCATAATCCTATGGAGTTATGCTCTGCAAATTCCTCCCAACCGTTATGTAGCCAAACATCACCAGTTGAAGTTGTCAATTCCACTTTCCATACCCCACCACTTGGGACCTCTAGCAAAACATGGGAGACCATTGAAAGGTGGAGTTGACAACTTCAACTGCTGATTTTTGGCTACACAACGATTGGAAGGAATTTGGAGCGCATAGCTCCATAGGATTATGGCATTTCTTAGTGTTTAGATATGAAGAGAATTGTATTTGACACGATTGCCCGGGGTACATTAGTTGGAAGGAGGTGCCATATGAGCTCAAGTTAGCTGTTTGGGTGACACTACAAGTAATGTATTTATATTTATATGTCAATTTCGATTTCGATTTCAATTTCGATTTATATTTATCTATATTTGCGGGGCGGATACTAATTTTACTTTATTTCAATTCAGTGGACAGGGAGTGGC
Organism: Sambucus nigra; assembly: GCA_949130495.1. Taxonomy (NCBI): domain Eukaryota; kingdom Viridiplantae; phylum Streptophyta; class Magnoliopsida; order Dipsacales; family Adoxaceae; genus Sambucus; species Sambucus nigra. The sequence continues at coordinate 80,290,114 of OX422207.1, read as the reverse complement.
CCTGAGGGTAGGCCACATATGCTCGATAATTATATGGCTATTCAGACGAGAAGGAAAGGATAAGAAGGTGTCCCCGAGTGTCGCGGTACAAAATCTCTTTTCCAGCTAAATAGTTTGTAGATTTGAGATAATTGATGGTGATGTTGTTTCTTCTTAAATAGTTTCTATTTTGAATATATATTTGCATTATCTTTAGTTTGTTTGGATATATGATGTTTGAACAGGTATAACGTTGCTATAACAGGTACAAATATACTGCTGGGCAGTGGCAGTGGCCATACTGCCCAACAATTTTTTTTTAAATTCTGCCCAGAATTGTCACGGTCATTGATCGTGACAATTTTTTTAAAAGGGGACAAGGCTTTGTCACGATTTTTAACCGTGACTAAACGTGTCACGGTCATGGCCCATGACACGTCCGTGACAAAAACAGTTATCTCGCCCAGTATTATCACGGTCATTGACCTTGACAAGTCCAACTTGTCAAGGTCAATGACTGTGACAATAGTACAGATTTGGTGTAGTGCCCAAACAGATCTAAAAGGGATATCAGTAACTATGCGTATATATATACCAGTATATGTAAAAGCAAATCCGAGATGAAACTATATATATATATATATATATATATGTGTGTGTGTGTGTGTGTGTGTGCGCGCGCGCGCATATGTATAAGTATATATACAAAGAGAGTGTAGAAAGTCTCATAATAAGCCAAAAGATTTGAGGAATGTAGATCGAAATTCAGCCAAGGCACCAACAATAACTGTGAGGATCGTACCAAATAATATAGGCCAAAAAAATACGCACAACTCTAAATCGTCTCAAGCAAACATTCACGAATCTCAAACAGCAAACCCCCAAAAGTTCGACCTCTTCTCAAATATGGAACTAATATTATATGGAGATCACTAGAGATAAAGATAAAACAGTAAAACTCTCAAATAGGTAGTAGAAGATTTGGAAAATATAGAGAGAGAAATAAGGGAAATGAAATGTCGGCAACTCTTATTTTTAGAGAGAGAGAGAGAAACAGAATACCCTAAAGAAAATAGCCACAAACGTTTGATTATAAATGCTCGAAACAAACAGCCCCAAGCACGATCGTAATACCCTCAAATAATAAGGGTAATAAAGTAAAAGTCCATAGGTGGCTGAGGACAAAAAGGGGAAAACACACAACCAGGGGCACAAGCGTAAAAAAATAGGGGACAAACCCAATAGCAGGTAATCCAAAATTAGATGCTAATACAGACACAATAATTACACTCGACAAAACCATTTGCCAAAAATAATTGCACCAGAAGCCAGCGAAAACCCACTAAACCAAAATAAGAATTTTGTTAAACAAATAATTTGTTTAATTAAATGTTTATACTAACACATTTAAAAAGAATAAATATTATAAAATTTAATTAAAAATTCTGAAAATAGAAAAACACATAAATCAATAAAAACACATAAAAGATATTTTATCAAAAAAAATAATTTATGTATAAAAAATATGATTTGATATATATAAAAATAGATTTCAATCAAACAAAAAAATGCAGGAGCATATAAAAAATTGTTTGTCTTAAAATTGAGCCAACACAAGAAGAATTAGATTTTTATAGGATCCATAATATCACTTCTCATATGTGTTCACCCGACCAAAGTAAATGATTTGATTAAGGAAGTTCACGAGGGCTCATGTGGGGCCATTTGACGAGCAGATAATTGGTAAAGTAAGTGGTTACTCAAGGTTATTATTGATCGAATATGAAAGAAGATTTTGCAAAGTATGAAAAGAGGTGCGACAAGTGCCAAAAGTTCGTTGTGATCCACAAAAGTCCAGGAGTAGCATTGGCACCGATCACATCCCTTGGCCCTTCGCTATATGGGGAATTGATCTGGTCGGACCCTTGCTGAAGACAAGAGGTAGGTTCAAATAACTGGTCGTAGTAGTGGTTTACTTCACTGAGTGGGTAGAAGATGAGGCTTTGGTAGAGATGTTATACAAAAAATTCTTCCACTTTATATGGAAGAATATCATCTGCTGCTATGGAATTCTATATGTCTTCATCATAGATCATGGTACTCAGTTTGAAATCAAAGAGTTTGAAGACTATTATATACGCTCAAAGATTAAGAAATTACACTTAGCACTCGGTCACTCACACTGCAATGGGCAGACAGAGATAACAAAGAGACCCCCGCTCAGTGGAATGAAGAAAAGACTAAATGATGCTATGGGAAATTGGATCAATGAGTTATAGAGCGTGTTTTGGGCAAACAGAACAACCCCAAGAACGCGACAGGTGAAACTCCATTCATGTTGGCATTTGGCACTGAAGCAATGGTGCCCATTGAGATTGGATTACCTAGCCATCGAGTGCTCAACTTTGACTCCCTAAAAAGCGATCCAATGAGAAAACTTAATCGGGACCTAGTTGAAGAAGTCGGGGAATACGTGACACTAGGGGTTGCCACTTATCATCGGAGAACTGCTCAATTTTACAATAAAAGAGTAAAACCAATCCTTTTATAGAAAAGAGACTATGTGCTAAAAAGGTCATTCATAAGACATATGTGACACCCCGCCTTATTAAATATCGAGTGATCATGCCTTTATCCAATTAAAATAGATTTCTCATATGGTTCATTCTTAGCATCACTATCAAAAAGACAAATTAATTACTAACCACCTAATAGTTAATTAAATCGGTACCAAATTTAATCTTCTAATTAAATAAAATAAATAAATAGTTCGAAAACTAAACAACATTCACAATATACTAGAGTCCAAACTAACATGATATATAAATGAAACAAATTCATGCCTAATAAACCGTCGGCAAAAACAACTCAAATCAAGTAATAATCCAAGTCCAAACTGCAAAATAAACTTGATACAAAACTGAAACTATTAAACCGACAATGGGCCACATGTCCAAACATGATATACAAGAGTGAGATCCTATGCTAGATTTGAATGAAAGAATCGACTACTAAAAATCCTGTTAGCATCCACGGTACTACAGCTCCGAGTCCCTGGAATAAAACCATTAAGTATGGCCTCTCTGTGGCTGGACACCTACAAGGTTTTGAAAATATTTTTATAGCAAAAGTTAGTACTCAAAACATTTTAATACATTTAACAAGTAATTTATCGTAACTAAAATGGGTTATTGATTACACATGTTAGGTTCACGCACACTCCCTTGAGTTTCCTCCCCTCTCATCTAATGTGCACACCTAACGTTCTATACTTAGCCCACCTAGCTATCACTCTCAAGCTATCTCGATTAAAGTATATAACTGATATTATCAATGGTCTACTCTCCCGTACTGCCCATACAACACGCTTCATTATTTACATTCTCGCATATTATTCAGTTTTCATATAACATTCACATATGTCATGTTTAATTATCATAATCAAGTCTCACTACTTAATTCATAAAGTATTTCAAAGTTATCATTTAACTTCCATAATTAAGTTTCACTACTTAATTTATTATAGATAATCCCAATCTATTCTAAATCTTAAAATTAAGTTTCTCTCTACTTAATTTATTATATAAATGTATATATATATCATCTACGAGTCTACTTCTGCGCATAAGTAGAATATCATGAAGTATATATTTCACACACAATATATACTATAAGGATATTGGTCCGGATAATCATCGACCCCAATCATCCTATCATTTACATTGGTCTGGATATCCCTCGACCCCAAGGTAAATGTTATGCATATGTATATTGGTCAAGATACTCCTCGACTCCAATATCATTTATCTTTAATTTGGTTTGGATATTCATCGACCCCAAATCGAGCTTCCATGTATTGGTCCGGATAATCATCGACCCCAATACAGAATTAAGCACACTTTATGTACATATAATTTGCACACAACATATACTATAAACACAAATTATATAATCACCTTCCTATATCACGTTTTAGGGGTTATTGGCTCGGAATCCTACCTCGACCACCAATAGTGATTTATATCTCTTGTCTCGGAATCATACCTCGATCGCCAATATATATATACAGTATACTTTAGGTATTCACATAACCTAAGTAGTACAATACATTAATAGGTATTCACGCAACATGATAATACATGTTAGTACGTTGTATATATCTCTCGCATACTCGTCGTACTATTTACTTTACGATTTATCTATCGTATATATAAAAGTGTTCACCCAACTCTAAGGGTCCTAGTTACCCTCCTTATATAAATTTAATAGTTACCATCTTTAACCTACTGGTATACACGTTAAATTGATGTTTACTCTCTCTCTCCGTTGATCAATTCCCAAATTTCTCGATTTATCTCTCCATCAGTTATCCCTTCCGATCCATGCTCTAGGTCCTACACCCAATGACCTTAATAGACCTTAACTATACCCTACTAGTCTTTATCAAGTCCCTACATAGGTATAATAGCACTCATAAGATCCCCTTCCATCATTGAAAATCCTAGAAAATTCATCCAAGAAAAGAATCCAAAATCTGTCAGGGTCGATCGATCGACATTCATGGGTCGGTCCTTCGATCGATCGAACAGGTGCAGCTTCGTCTTCTTCGATTTTCCACCCTTTCTAATTTTCTTAAATCCCAAGATTCTTCACCAAATTCACATCCGATTATTCCTAACTATTTCTACATGAGTTAGGATGATTTCTAATGTTTCAAACACATTTAAACTTCACTAAAATGAATCAAGAACGAATCAAACCCTCAAAACTCTTTCATAATTTAGTTTTGTGTTCATCATTAAATTCAATTCAAAACCCCGATTTAAATCCGTAGTAATAATAAAAACTCTTCTGATTTAAATTCTCTATAGATATAAACACTAACTACATGGAATTTTACCCAAACATGTAATCAATTGATACTTTTCATCAAAGATTTTAAAATAAAAATCAATTTATTCATGAAATCCCTACATATGGGTATTATAACTTCAATTAGATTTGCAATAAACACTTGCCTTTAATTGACTGATCTAATTTCATGGTTCTTGGTTGATGGTTGATTGTTTCCTTCTCCAATGTTCCTTTCCAATTGCCTTGAGGTGCAAGATTTCTTCACCATCTTCAAAATCCCTTTTTAAGCTTTGAAAATTGATTCTCTCTTCTCTCTAACGGCCTCTCAAATCTTTTGTGTTGTGAGCCCTAACTTCAATATCTAAATATCAGATATATGGCTCTAAATTTCGTAGGTCCCTTAACCTCTTTTTGAAAAATGATCGAAATGCCCTTAATAGGTGTTGGTTTGGTCCAAAATTGACCCAGGACTCAAACTATACCCCCCAGGTACCCTATTCGGACTATTTAGACCCATCTTAAATCATTCGTGACCTCTAAATTATTATCCAAGTCACTTAAAATATATTTCTCATTTCTCACCTCAAATAGTTTACATGCGACTCCCGGTGAGATAAAATAAAATATGCATATATCACTCGCTATGCCGTATAACCACAATTAATAAAATATACACATATCACTCGCTACGTCGTATAACCAAAATTATCAATTATTTACTATTCATGCTTAGTAAATATCATAATCCAATATTAATCAATATCTATCTCTCGATTAATATTTAATAGTCGCAATTATCATCTAATCGCGTTAAATTACTTCACTCGCGTAATTTAATTAAAACTTATTTTTCCTAATTAATTTCTCAAATTAATTAAAGGAAAATACACATAAATACAAGGTATTACATAATTCCCACCTTACAAATAAATTTCGTCCTCAAAATTAGGGCAAGACCGTTACTAAAAATTAGGATCTATAACATCACGACATCCTCTAGTACCCAAATTCAAATCATAATAACTTAAGAGTCACTCCATTATACACCTGCTAGTGGTACTCACCTATCAAATGGCTTAATCACTCTACCCCAATTTTATCAACAAGCTTTCTTAATTCACTACACACTAATATGCTCCATTAGTCATGGGATCTCAATACTGGCTCTATCGTCTCCATATAGAGAAAAGGTCGCACAACCTTAAATGCCAACTCTCCTTATTCACCACGACTCATAACTTCCTTAATGGGAGAAATCACGATAACCTCTGACCACTCATGTCAGTATTTAGAACTTCGATTCACGGTGACATAACTCTTACGACATTCTAAAGCTACCCAAAATAGTTTGTGGTTCACTCCACTCTTAACAAAGGACTCCAAATCACGGCCAGTTCAAAAATCTAGGTATCCCCTCACCTCTAATCAACCAGAGGGTGAACGATAAGGCTTTCCACATAAAACCTTAAAAGGTACCTCGTGCCTGATAAACCAGAACAAGTTATCACACACAACTCTACTCACGATAATTCCTCCCCTTAATAACCCTACAAGGCACCACACGCACTACTCGCATTATCCAACATAATAAACCACCTCTCGTCTAACCATCGGGATATAGGTGATATAATATGCCCAAAACAAAACTTCATCCCCATCGCTTCCTGATAATCCATATCAGAGGTGGGATTGCAGGATCTCATCCTTATTCACAACAATATTGGGAGGCACCATACACCGGTGTAATCTTTCTTTTCAAAGAAAGAATAACAAATTCTTCATCTCAGTCAATTCATTCCATACAATCAGAGGAATTTTTTACCTAGTCATGATGTTGGCATCCCATCATGAATTTTATCAGTCTACCTACCCGTTCCATCACTGGAAATGTAGGCTTGTTACTAAGTTCTAGTTGATTATCTCGAGCCAACCTTTTTCCAACCTCTGGGTGGTGCATCTTGAGACAATCTCAGTACGGCTCACCCAAGACCAATTCCCAGTTATCATATTTCTGATTAAGTGGTACTTTATACTCCCCTTATTCCTTCGGTATGCCAAAAGTCACGGCCCGTGCACTTTTCACAACTGGCACACTTTTTGGGTCTTTTTGCCCCACAGTCATCAACATCCTATTTACGGGCAATCCACTCTCAACATTCGACTGAGTAAGGCTTCGCACTATTTTCCCACAACAGTTCAGCCTCCTATCGTTGCATATTTTCACAACACTAGAAACATCACACAAACTTTTCTTAAAACTGGCCTCGCATTCTCGATGTGGCTATAACTCATGAGTATTCTTAATCACCCTATAAATTGAAAATTTTCATCTTTCCACCCTTTAACTCGTGGTGAGAAGAAAAAATTCCAGTGCTCTCTCACTGCGCTACCAGCCCCACATGCCTTATACTATATAATAACTCTTAGTTCAGAGTGTTTTCTCTACACATACAATGATTAACATTCGAAAATGATGCCCTAGCATCCATCAACGTCTCTCTAATCACGACGTTCATCAAGGTCCATGCGTATCTCATCACGCACTAACATTTAAACAAGGAACTTCCCCAATACTCTATCACTCAATATTGGTGGTAATCAAATTCCATAAACTTCAATCTCCTAATCGGGACTCTCAAAATCCTGTCCCCAGACGTGTAAATATAAATCTCAACTCCCACGTCTCTAAATTATTGATATAATAATGTGCTCTCCCTATCACCAAGTACTGACCACTAAACATAATAATGAGCTAAATTTCTCCGCTCAACAGTAAATCAAATATACCTCCATTCACGTCAATAAAATCCCTACACACCGGGATCAAATATCTCGAGACAAACATAATCTCCGAAGTCTCTATCATAATATAATATATATGCGAGCCCGACCCTCTTTCACGATAGGCCTCTTCAAACAACACATCCTGACATGTAGCATTAGACACTGTGGTCTTTCTATCACAACCCTCTATCGTTCCACCCACATTGCTAATCAGTCCATACCAAGGATAATATCACACTCGCATGATATGTCACTAGGACTAGTAATTTCAACATATATATACTCCCTGTGCCTGTACCCTCTCTCCCCGCGGATAGTACTAAAGAGAGCCCTGCACAAAGGCAACTATATACACATTATATTACTATTGGCGATATTCCCAATAAAATCGCCTCCCATGCGAATCTAATGCTAACAGAATATTGTGACTTGCTCGTGTCACATAAAACTTACCCCACTAACCCGAGGATAAAACTCATACTTCTAATTATTAATAATGATGGTGGTTCAAATGGTTCTTGGACATGACACGCCTGTCTGAACTGAACCAAAACTATCTTAATCATTGACCCAGCTAGGCACCATACTCTTGTCCCTTTTTACTCACTTCGGGAAAAATCAATGCATGTGGTCCTACTCTCCACATAAAATGCCTCTCCATATAACCCCTATCCCTGGACATACTCTCGAACCCTGGTAGCCTCGACCCCGACAGCCACCCTCCTTGTTCCCTTAGCTTCGTTGGCCCTAAGGAACACACTACTGGCCTTACCAGTCCCAGCTGAATCCACCACCACTTGGTAAGAATTCAGCTATCTGAATCATTTAAATGGGTACCCTGATGGGTCTCCCCCTTGCGGTGTTTCACTAGCACCGTTACATCCAGTCTTACTCCCTGACTAAAATTTTCAATTCTTTTAGCTCCCTTCACAAGAAAGCATTTATATCAACACTTCCAAAAGCACAACATCGTCACCATCTACATCAATCATCCAAGAAGAATTTCTCTTTAAGTGCTGGTGACTCCTCTCGTGAGTCCATTACCCACCTTAAAGGTTATTTTCTCCATTGTACCAAATATGGTGATTTACTCCCACCATTACGACACTGCTCCTACGTGCTAAACGAAATTTTACCCTAATTCACCTCCGAGTATATATTACTTCTTGTTATATGCCAAAGCCTCTGGGCATTCTACATCCATGGGCTACACGCATAATCTCTACATCTAATAAAATTCCAATAGGTGGTCCTCATCAAAGACCCCTCTGACGCTCTCCCATCCTAACCAAACTGGGTGAGTCTATTTTAGCACCACTCTCTACTAAAACGGTACAACAATATATGCTGCACTCTAGCACTCCACTACAAGAAAAATGAATATTAGGGACGGCCGTGTCATTTTGTCCCTAATACTATACCAAAAGGGACGGTTTTAATTACCGTCCTTTTTTATAGTAACAAAAAGGACGGTTTTTTACGGTAATTAAAACCTTCCCTTAAAGCATATACGAATTTTTAGCGCTGATTTTTCCCGGGTTATTTTAAGGGACGAAATTTGAAACCGTCCCTTTTGATATAGCAAAAGGGACGGTTTTAAATTCCGTCCCAGTTAGTAAAAATTAATTTTTTATTTTTTCCAAATGAGTATTTGGGACGAATTGTTTTAACCGTCCCTTTTAATATACCAAAAAAGACGATTTTAAAAATCCGTCCCTTTTGGTATAAATTATTTTTTATTTTTGCCGAATGAGCATTTGGGATGGATATCTGAAACGGTCCCTTTTAGTATACCAAATAACACGGTTAAAAATTCCGTCCCTGTTAATATAGCAAAAGGGACGGTTACATCCGACCCTTTTAATGTTTTCCCTAATTTTCCCCTCACTTATTCCAAAAATTGGCCTAATTCTATGTTTTGGACTCCCGCTCTCTCTGTGTGCTCTCGTGCTCTCTCTTGCTCGCTCCGCTCCTCTGACCTCCGCCGCTGCTCCCTACCCCCTTCGCCTCCGTGCTGCGCAGTCCTACCCTCCGCTGCGCAACCCTAACCCTCCGCCTCTCCCCCTGCTCAGATCCTGAGCCTCCGCCTCTCCCCTGCCCTACCCCCGCTACACCCCTCCGCCTCCTCCTCTCCCCCTTTACCTCCGCCTCTCCCCCGCGCACAGGTATTAATCCCTTCTGCAATATATATATATATATATATATATATATATATATATATATAGACATACACACACATACACTATCTGTATTGATTTGTTTAGACATTTGTTAGGGATTTTCTTAGATTGTTATCATAGTAGTTTAGGCATTTTTTACAGTTTTGTTTAGTGATCTGTTTACATATTTTAACATACTCGTTAGGGCTTTTTATGCATTTAACATCAATAAGTGTAAAGTAGATTTTTAATTATTTATAGCAAACCAGATTTAAAAAATAAAAAATAAAAATCAGATTGGATTACCGAATCGGACTACCGAATTATTAACAAATTCGAATTCGGTTGACAATGTACTGATCCGTGTCTGACTATCGGATCTCGTCCGAATTCGAAAATGTCAAATGGATTCTAGCTACAAAATTTATAGTTTTTATAATTTTCTAAATCCCATGTGCCAAATGAGAACGAAGGATTTTATTTTTTTCCAGTTTATTGTTGCTTTGTACTCCATCCATGTTTAATTAGGAATTCATATTTATAACATTGATACGGACACTTTTAGAACATTGACGCGAACAAATGATATTCAAATGCAATTTTGTATATATTTATAAATCTTTTTTTCAATTTGTAATAGGGGTTCAATAAGATCAATATGGATAAGAGTTGGATCGGAGGAGATAAGACCACAAAGGCGTACGTCGATGGAGTTCAAATCTTTATTGACTTTGCATATAGAAATAAGGATATTCTTACTTCTAGCATCAAATGCCCATGTAGTACTTGTTTTAATCGTGTCTACTATAACTCACAAACTATGAGGAATCACATAGAGATGTATGGTTTTGAAAAGAGTTACAAGAATTGGATTTATCATGGGGAATCATTGGGTGATTTTAATATCATCGTAAATAGTTGGAGCGATGGTATGGTTGTTGATGATGTATTAGTCGATTTGAACTCGGGGGCAAGCATGATTGCAATGGTTCAATAAGGAAGGGGGATTCCATGTAGAGAGGAAAATATGTGCAATGATGAAGAACCTAACATCGAAGATCATGACGTGCCCGACGCAGACCTCCCAGAATATTTTAGACTTTTAAAAGAGGCACAAAGTGAGTTGTATGAGAATTATCCTAAGGACATTACCGAGTTGTCATTTGTTGTTGAATTATTGCACTTGAAACAACTAAATGGATGGAAAAATCGTTCTTTTACGATGTTGATGTTATTCTTGCAGAAGGTTTTCCCGAAAGCCAAGATTCCAAAATCCTTCTCTCAAGCTAATAAATTGACAAAAGATTTAGGATTTAAGTATGAAACGTGGGATGCATGTCCTAAGAGTTGTATGTTGTTTCAAAATGAGAGCGAGAATCTTGAGAAATGCAAAATTTATGGGGAATCTAGGTTCAAAAATGAATTTGATAGTGGTGAGGGTACAAAAGTAGCAGCGAAAAAGGTAAGGTATTTTCCTTTGAAATCGAGATTACAACGATTGTATTGGTCATCGCATACTGCTCCACTAATGAAATGGCATGCTGATGAACGAATCGATGATGGCGTGTTGAGGCATCCTACTGACTCCCTTGCATGGAAGACATTTGATGAGCGAAATCCATCTTTTGCGAGTGACTATCGCAATGTTAGACTTGCACTAGCAACTGATGGATTCAACCTGTTTGGTAATATGAGCATTGCTCACAGTACTTGGTCTATTGTGCTAATGATATTAAACTTGCCCCCATATGGTTGTGTATGAAACAACCCCACTTAATTTTGTCTGTTCTTATTGACGGACCAAAAGGTCCCGGTGATAAAATTGATGTATATTTACAACCACTAATTGATGAGTTGAAAGAGTTATGGGCTAATGGGGTACGTACTTATGATGAATCAGTGAAATAATTTTTTCAGTTACATGAGGCGTTGTTATGGACAATTAGCGATTTTCCTGGTTATGCCATGTTATCAGGATGGAGCACAAAAGGTGAATTTGCTTGTCCTTGTTGCAATAAGGACCATCAAGCTATACGATTGAATAACGGTCGTAAGTAGTGTTATTGGGGTCATTGTCGATTCTTACCAATGCGACATAAATTTCGAAAAGAAAAAGTTACATTTAATGGCAAGGTTGATATGAGGCCACCACCATTGAAACTAACTGGATCACAAGTTCTGCAATAATTAAATGAGCTTGACGTTGTAACTGAATATAAGAAAGAAGATGTGCTGAAAAGAATGATAAGAGACCAAAAGGAAATTGAGCTTGCAAAAAAAACTAAAGGTAATATTCCTAAAAAAATACTGAATTGGAAGAAGAAAAGTATCTTTTTTGAATTGCAATATTGGGAGCATAATTTGATTCGCCATAATTTTGATGTCATGCATATTGAGAAGAATTTTTGTGACAATATTCTTTTTACATTGTTGGGCGTCAAAGGGAAAACAAAGGATAATTTAAATGCTCGCAAAGACCTCAAAGAGATGAGTATTAGGCGCGTGCTACATCCTCAGCCGTGAGGAGCAAATCAACAGTATGTGGCCCCAGCAGAGTTTACAATGAGAAACAAAGAGAAAGATATATTCTTGAAAGTTTTGCCGAATCTCAAAGTTCCAGATGGTTATTCTTCGAATATTTCACGATGTGTGCACCCACAAGAGAGAAGTATTTGGGGACTTAAGAGTCATGACAATCACATTCTAATGCAACAACTACTCCCGATGGCTGTACGTAGGGTATTGCCAAAGCATGTTGTCAAAGCTTTAATTGAATTAAGTAATTGCTTTGCGATACTATGCTCAAGTGTAAATACTTTAGCTGACTTGGAGAAATTTGAAGACCGTATGGCTCTTACTTTATGCAGTCTAGAGAAGATATTCCCTCCAGGATTTTTTTATGCGATGGAACATTTGCCCATGCATTTGACTGATGAACTATTAATTGCCGGGTCAGTGCTTTATCGTTGGATGTATCCAATGGAAAGGTATCTACACACATTGAAACTCTATGTGTGAAATCGTGCTCATCCTGAGGCCTCAATTGCTAAGTCTGTCCTTTTAGAAGAGTGCATGACCTTTTGCTCAAGGTATTTGGGTGATAACGTGGAAACCAAGTCTAGTCGACCTATTAGAACAGAAGGTAATGACTCTGGTCGCGCTGTTGGGAAAAAAGTTCAAATTCAGCTTGATGAAGAAACATTGGTTCAAGCTTATCGTTATGTGCTTTTCAACACTGATTCAGTGGCACCGTTCATCGAGTAAGTTAGGTTTTTTCCTTAACAACGTGCACAACTTTGTTACTTGTAGGTTTTGATACATTCATTATGAAATTGACATGTGTGCATTTTTATAGAAAACATCTTGTGGAACTTTCAAAAGAGTATCCTCAACTTTCACAGCACCATATTCAATGCCTTCATAACGAAAAATTCAGCACATGGTTTAAGAATCATGTAAGTCGATTTATTCCTTATTAATCTTAATATTGCTCTAGTATATTTGCTATATAAAATTTTGATTACCTTTTTTGTTTGGCAAATATCAGGTGCGCAGTTTGACAAATAACGCCCAACTACCCGACGAAATTAGGAGTTTGTCTTTAGGCCCTCTAAAGGATGCTTTTAAATTCCACTCTTATATTGTTCGTGGTTTTCGATTTCAGACAAAGACAGTTGATCAACGTAGAAAAACTCAAAATAGTGGGGTGGTTCTAAAAGCTGCACAGATGAGTTATTCTAGCCGTAGAGATAAAAATCCTCTTTTAGGGGATGTTACTTTCTATGGACAGGTTACAAACATCATTGAGATTCGTTACCTTAACGGCATGAAGTTTGTCTTATTCAAATGCGATTGGATCGATAATCGTATGGGTAAAAAATTAGATGAATTTAACTTTACGCTCGTTAACTTCAACTATTTGTTATACAAAGATAACCAAGTTGGTGATGAACCTTTTATCCTAGCATCTCAAGTAGAACAAGTTTGGTATGCGGAAGACCCGTTAGAATCAGACTGGCATGTTGTTGTTTCGATGACACCAAGAGACAAATTTGATGGATATTTAGCCAATGAAGACTTAGATGTCCATGAAGTTGAGCCATTTAGCATGCAACAACTAGATCAAGATCAAAATGTATCTTGGACGAGGCAAGGGATAGATGGCTCCATAATTGACACAACCGTTCTTGATGATGACGATGGCACGGAGGAAGAAAGGGATGAAGTTATTGAGGAATGAAGGGATGGTGATTGAAATGCTTGAACTTTTTTACCTCTGTATTACGTTAGTGAAAACATATCAGAATTACAAATTGATGATTGAAATGGATGTTTTATTAAATCTTTGTTCTCGTATTCACGTGTTGCCTTTTATTTTTTAATATTAACGGTTATGTTATAAATGTTGTGCTAATTTTTTTTGATATTGTGACAGGAAACAATGCGGTTTTCTGTAAATTTTAATGATAATATTAAGAATGCATTAGAAGAATTTGAACATTCATCTTTTAAAGAGGGCACTCCAATTACTTTGTATGGATTCCGTAAAATTGAATTATGTCGTTACTTGCAAAAATGTGGGAAACAAATATCAGAACAATATTTGTTTGAAAAAATACTCCAGACGCTACCACCATGTTGGGATCAAGCAAAAGAAAAGATATTTCAAAAACATAATCCAACACGTGGAGAGAAATTAGTAGAACTACTAGAGGAGGAAGAACGAGAGTTTCATCCTTTATGGATAGAATTTGAGCAACATAAAATGAGCCCAAATTTAAATATGCGAGATCATATGCATAACAAAGAAAGAGTATACAACATTTTAAAGAGGAGAGGTTTTTGTCCTAACATAATTGTTCTCGTGCATGCGATTGTGAGTACGCTTCCACCCACGTGGTCAATTTCATCTATTATTAAAAGGATAAAATGTGGTTGGCTCAATATGAGGGATTTGGCAAATTTTTTGGAAGAAATAGAAAGGTATTGAAAATGCATACTATCAAAGGAAATACGATGTATTATAAGTTTTCATTTTGTGTTTCATGTATAACGTTTATTCATATTTATTTTGACATATATGTTTTTTATACAAATCTATCATGCCAACTAAAACCCCTTATCATTTGGTGGGAGTAGGAGGGTCATCGGATTCTCAAGCAGAAATGACCCCCCCATGTGCTCAGACGTCTATAGGATCACATCGGTCTCAACCAGAGTCATCTCAGTCAATGATATGCCAACCCTCAGATAATATGGGTGGAGGTATGTGTCTACCTATATAGTAGATAATTGTAAAATTCTTCTACAAATATATTACTTTTATAATTATTCATGTCATATTTTCTTTTGAATTTTTATCAGGTAGTGCTGAGGGTACACCATTACCAACTCAAAATGGTCCCGCTACTAGTGTGAAACGTAGAGGGTTTTCGAAACCATGGAAAGAATGGGATAGTGGTCAAAAGTTGATAATTGGGTGGAATAACGATTGCCAGCCAATCGAAACCAATGGGAAGAAGCTTGCGAGCCAGTTGGGATATTTTGCTAGACAAGGATCGTTATTTCCTTTGGATGTGGACGATTGGAGAAGAGTATTGAAGAAAAATCTCGATATAGTTTGGGATAGTGTGAAGGTACTTATCTATCATTGCGAATATAAATTTGAATATTTTAAAATGCTCAGTTAGTACGTCAATCAAATGATCTATTTATAATTTATTTATATTCTTTTGTTCGTAGCGCAATACAAATGCCCCTGAAGGATTTAAGCCAATTTGTTTTCAAATGCTGGACAATGCTTGGAGGCGCTTTAAGTATCGTATAAAAAAGGACTATTATGAGGCGTATGACAATAACACAGATCGACTTGAAAATGTACCTCTCCAAGTTGATCTCGATATATGGCCTAAATTAGTGTCTTATTGGGGTGAAAAAGAAACGGTGGTATGACATATGTAGAATTACTTTCTATTTATTTTTGTTGATTGTTTATATGTATCAAAATTGTACCATGATTTAACTCTTTATATAGCAAGTGGCGGCCAAAAACGCCAAAAATAGGGCAAACCTTTGTGCCCACCCTAGAATTGGGAGGATGTCAATTCCTCAAGTTGTAGAAAAGGTTAACATCATATTTTATATTCCTTACATATTCTTTTATGCTTTTAGTTTGAGGACGATAATGTTGAATTTCATCATTACTATTATGAACGTAATATGTTTTTTTTCTTATTTTACTTAAAAAATAATAGATGAAAAAAGCCGACTTGCCTATCGACAAGCTTAGTGTGTATAGAGAGACTCGAAGGTTGAAGGATAAGACGTATAATATGGAGGATGGAGCGTCTGGTATAGAGGTATTATATTTTAATGTCCATCCTTGTTACCTAATGTAAAAAATATTGCAATAAATGTTTTATGGTATTGCACACTGTTTAAAACTCTTTTCTTAATTTGTAGGAAAGTATACAAAGACAGTTGAATGCGATAGAAGAAGGACAATAGAATGACCCGAAAGTGCGAGATAAAATCTTTGAGGATGTCATTGGTCGTGACGGATATGGACGTGCATTATGTAGGGGAGTTGGTATTCGACCGCCATCTGTAAGGTCCATGCCTTCTCACTTTTTCGAGAGCGAGATCGAAAGGTTGCAAAAGAGGATTGAGGAGGGAGAGACTCGTCATCGTGAAGAGATTCAAGGGTTGAAAGAGACCACCACAAATTGTTTCGTATGATACAAAATGCTGGATTCCCAATACCACCAGATGATTCCCCGAGTACTTCCAATGTTCAGCTGTAGGGAACAGGTATCCTCTTTTCTCATTGTTATCCAATTATCAGAAAGAAATTATTTTGGATAGGAATACTAAATTGTACAATTATGTCTCAGAAATCACAAAGCAAAGCAAGACCTGCTTATGTATTAAACAAAGACAATTGGCGCATTTATTTCTTGTCACTTCCTGTGTGTGTGTGTGTGGGGGGGGGGGGGGGGGGGGGCAGTACATAAGCATAAAAACATTCAAAAAATAGACTTAAAGCATATAACACATGTCATCGAAGGGTTAAAACGTAAAACAAACCCAAAACGGTCCCGTAAGAGTCACGAACACCTCACACGGGACTAATGTGACTCGTAGGAACCGACCGCGTAGTCACGGGACTCCCGGTTGGAGTGTACGATGTAAATTTGCAAAAAAATAAACTTAAGCGTAAAAACATGCCATCGAAGGGTGAAAACGTAAAACAGCCACAAAACGGTCCCGTAAGAGTCACGAACACCTCGCAGAGGGCCAATGTGACTCGTAGGAACATACGGCGTATTCCCGAGGCTCCCGGTTGGAGTGTACGACGTAAATTTGCAAAAAAGTTAGACTTAAGCATAAAAACATGTCATCGAAGTGTGGAAACGTAAAACAACAACAAAACGGTCCCATAAGAGTCACGAACACCTCGCACGGGACCAATGTGACTCTTAGGAACCGACCGCGTAGTCACGGGGCTCCTGGTTGGAGTGTACGACGTAAATTTGTAAAAAAAAAACTTAAGCATAAAAACATGCCATCAAGGGTGAAAACATAAAACAACCTTAAAATGGTCCCGTAAGAGTCAGAACACCTAGCAGAGGGCCAACGTGACTCATAGGAACAGACGACGTATTCCCGAGGCTCCCGGTTGGAGTGTACGACGTAAATTTACAAAAAAATAAACTTAAGCATAAAAACATGCCATCGAAGTGTGGAAACGTAAAACAACCTTAAAACGGTTCCGTAAGAGTCACGAACACCTCTTACGGGATCAATGTGACTCGTAGGAACCGATCGCATAGGAACGAGACTCCCGATTTGAGTGTACGACGTAAAGTTGCAAAAAACTAGACTTGAGAATAAAAACATGCCATCGAAGGGTGAAAAAGCAAAATAGCCTTAAAACGGTCTCGTAAGAGTCACGAACACCTCGCACGGGACCAATGTGACTCGTAGGAACAGACGGCGTAGTCCCGAGGCTCCTGGTTGGAGTGTACGATGTAAATTTGCAAAAAAATAAACTTAAGCATAAAAACATGCCATCGAAGGGTGAAAACGTAAAACAACCTTAAAACGGTCCCGTAAGAGTCATGAACACCTCGCACGGGACCAATGTGACTCGTAGGAACAGACGACGTAGTCCCGCGGCTCCCGGTTAGAGTGTACGACGTAAATTTACAAAAAAATAAACTTAAGCATAAAAACATGCCATCGAAGGGTGAAAACGTAAAACAACCTTAAAACGGTCTCGTAAGAGTCATGAACACCTTGCACGGGACCAATTTGACTCGTAGGAACCGATCGCGTAGGCACGGGACTCCCGGTTTGAGTGTACGACGTAAAGTTGCAAAAAATTAGACTTAAGCATAAAAACATGCCATCGAATGGTGAAAACGTAAAACAGCCTTAAAACGGTCCCGTAAGAGTCACAAACACCTCGCACGGGACCAATGTGACTCGTAGGAACAGACGGCATAGTCCCGAGGCTCCCGGTTGGAGTGTACGATGTAAATTTATAAAAAAATAGACTTAAGCATAAAAAATGTCATCGAAGGGTGAAAACATAAAGCAACCTTAAAACGGTCCCGTAAGAGTCACGAACACCTCGCACGGGACCAATGTGACTCGTAGGAACCGACCGCGTAGTCACGGGGCTCTCGGTTTGAGTGTACGACGTAAATTTGCAAAAAAATAGACTTAAGCATAAAAATATGCCATCGAAGGGTGAAAACGTAAAACAACCTTAAAACGGTCCTGTAAGAGTCACGAACACCTCGTACGGGACCAATGTGACTCGTAGGAACTGACCGGGTAGGCACGGGTCTCCCGGTTTGAGTGTAAGACATAAAGTTATAAAAAATTAGACTTTAGCATAAAAACATGCCATCGAAGGGTGAAATAGTAAAACAGCCTTAAAACGGTCCCGTAAGAGTCACGAACATCTCGCACGGGACCAATGTGACTCGTAGGAACAGACGACTTAGTCCTGAGGCTCCCGGTTGGAGTGTACGACGTAAACTTGTGAAAATACCGATTAGGGCGAGGCACTTGTCGGTCGTCCCTTCTTTACAAAAATAACGAGCTTTATGCTTTTTTCGAAAACAAAAGTTTTTCGTCAACCTGAAAACGGAGGAGTTCCCTCACTCCAACTGGTATGCATATATATAACTGTATATATATACTTCATATATATACAGGTATATATATGCAGTATATATACATTATATTACTGCATATATATACCTGTATATATATGAAGTATATATATACAGTTATATATATGCAGTATATATAACTATATATATATATGCATATAGATAACTGTATATATATGAAGTATATATATACAGTTATATATATGCAGTATATATAACTATATATATATATGCATATAGATAACTGTATATATATATATATATATATATATATATATATATATATACTATATATGTTGCATATATAGTATTTATATAACTGTGTATATATGCAGTGTATACAGTTATATATATACTATATATGCTGCATATATAGTATATATATAAATGTGTATATATGAAGGGGCGGACCTACCCCATCCCGAATGGGGGTGACTGCACCCATGGGTTTTCGGAAAATTTGCCGTGAGTTTTTGTAAAAAAAAAAAATTAGACGTATTTATAAGTTTTTACAAAATTAGACCTATTTGTAAATCTCCCGTCTGCTTTGAGCTTTCCCTCTCCCGCCCGTGCCCTGCAGCCCTGTCCTCTCTTCTCTCCCTCACTCACTCACACGCATAGCCAGCCCCCTGCCGACGGTGGTCCACCAGACGCTGACAACCCCTTTTCATTTCATCCACAAAGCAGCAGTAGAGCAGCACATTCTTGAGTATATTATTTTTTTTTCAATAGATCTAATTTGATTAGTTAATTTTTTTCAGTAGATTAGTTTAGTTTTTATTTTTAATTAGTTTGGAAGTTAGTATGCTGAATTTTTTTTGAGTATGTTAGTATGCTGAAATTGTTATTGTTGTTGGAGTTGTTGCTAAAAAATAATCTGTCCCCAAAATTAGTTGTCCCCAAAATTAGTATGCTGAAATTTTAATTAGTTGTTGCTAAAAAATAATTTTTTGTTGAAATTTTAATTAGTAGTTGTTAAAAAAGTTGGTTTGTTATGTAGGAACTAAAAATGAGTGAATATTAATCACAAGTTTTTAAGGGTTAAAATTTGCAAAACAAGTAAAACTAACTTTTTTGTTTTGTTTCTTATTATTTTTTGCAGGATAACATTTTTGGGGGTATATTTTATTCGCGTGGAACACATGAACGAAGTAATGGCTTGCGACAGGTAAATTGCTTGTTTATTATCGTTGTTGATATGCGAGATTGTTTTTTTTTACTGGCTGTGCGGACTTTTGTGTTGATTAAACAAGTTGGTTTTCATGTATAAATAAAGGAGACTCTGTCGATTTTTTTTTTAAATTGTAATGAATTGTTGATTTGGGAGATTTTTCAATTTTTTTATGGCCATGCGGGCTTTTGTGTTCATTAAACAGGTTGGCTTTCATGTATAAACAAAGGAGACTTTGTCGAATTTTTTTAAAAATTGTAAAGAATCGTTGATATGCGAGATTCTTATAGCTGTGCGGGCTTTTTTATTGATTAAACAGGTTGGTTTTCATGTATAAACAAAGGAGATTTTGTCAAATTTTTTAAAAATTTGTAAAAAGTTGGTGGTACGGTTAACTAATATATTTGGATATTTTATTTTACTATAATATTATTTTGATAAAATGATTATTTATTGATTGCAGGTTGTGCACAAGAAGTTGAAGAGACGGGATTTTGAGTGTGTCTACTATATGCGACACTAAGAGAAGTTTTTGAAGCGTGACAACCATACTTATCATCTTAATTTAGGGATGATATTTTTTTGATAGTTGTATATCTTATTAATTAGTATGATTTTGTACTCATTTAAATATTTTGACTTGAATGTAGTTTAATGGAAGAAATTGTTATTGGATACGTGCTTCAATGAATGTGGTTGATATATTGTGTTTTTGATGGGATGATTTGATTTATAATGCATATTAGACGTCAATTATTATTACAACATAAAACATATAATAATGTAACAATTTAAGATAATTTTTTATTTATTAATTGGGACGGTTATAAACCGTCCCTAATACTTATTTGTATTAATTGAGAATACCTTTTGGGACGGTTTTTACCGTCCTTAATACTCATTTCTGCATCAATTGAAATTACCTTTAGGGACGGTTTTTATCGTCCCTAATTGGGTTGCCAGAATCTCAGTAGTATTAGGGAGGGTTTATCCGCCCCTAATACTATTGGCGGGAGCGGGGATTTTTTCGTGGGAACACCATTTGGGATGGTAAAATCCGTCCCTAATGTCAAATGCAGAGTGTCCATGAATTAAAATTTAGGACGGTAAAATCCGTCCCTAAAATATTTAGGACGCCTAGTATAAGGGACGGATTTTTGCCGTTGCAAAAACCGTCCCTAATACTCTTTAGGGACGGTTTTTGGACTTTTAGGGACGGTTTTTTACCGTCCCTAATACTCATTTTTCTTGTAGTTGTCCTTACAGCTCCATCATCTAGATAAATAATTGGGGTGACCTCTGCTACGATCATCGATCCCAAAGTATTCTTCAACTCCAACTGAGCCCCGCCTCCTGTTGCCTTCCTCACGGACCTCACTGGTCATCCTCTGCATAATCGGCATACGAAGCACACCCATATGCATAAAAGACTCACTAATAGTTATCCACTACAGCAGGAGGATGTAAGCCACGTACGTAGAGGAATATAGCAATCCTATGATAGGGCTCTATATCAATCAAACGATACGCTAAAAATATAGTAAGCCATACAGATACTATGGACACTAAAACTGATGCTCTGATACTATCTATGACACCCCTATTTAATTAACTATTAGGTGGTTAGTAATTAATTTGGTTTTTCGACAGTGATGCTAAGAATTAACCATATGAGAAACCTGTTTTAATTTGATAAAGTTCCGATCACTCGATATTTAACTAGGCGGGGGTGTCACAACAAACAAGTTAGAACCCAACTGAGACAGACCATACAGAGTATCTGTTGTAGTACGACCAGGGACCTACAGGATTGAGACTCTAGATGGTGAATAGTTCAAAAATCCTTGGAACTCTGAACACCTGAAGAGGAACTACTAGTATTAATGGCAACGTATGCCAGGATTGAGGAGAAAATCAAGTGTAAACTTTCTTTTTCACTCCTTTATAATTCAAAATAATGATTAAATAAGAACCAAAACTTCATCTTCTACACATATAGTCTATGCATCATTTAAAGACCATTTCATCGGTGTGAGAGGTGTGCAAGAAGCCTAGGTTGATTATTACAATAATATAGTAGCACAAATATGGTCATCATAAATTACAAAATGTTTATTGAAATATAAAAGATCATAAATTACAAAATTTTTATTGAAATATAGAATATCATAAATAAAAAGATTCACATAAATTGACAAGAAACAGAGATTTAAGCTTCAAGGGCATGCTGAGTCTCAGCCTCTGTTATCTGGGCATCCATAACAGCGTCAGGGATAACATTAAAAGCACTGGGTTGGTTAGCAACAATCTCAGTCTACTTGTTCGTAATAGCTTCTGCAGCTACCTCCATCGTCGTGTCCTCACACTCAACAGTCAGAGCTTTGGTCTCATCATCATTGCCTTCACAATCTTGTATTGTCTTTACGATACCAAGGAAGTGCTTGATGACCATCTTTTTGAGTTTGTCATAGTCCTCCATAAAGGTTATCATCAGGTCAAAGTCGTATTCTCCCAATCTCTTAAACTTCCTCACTCCCTCCTCTTCAGCAAGTGCAGGGGTAGCAATGGAATTTTTCGAAGACCTAGTTAATTTCTATAAGTTTTCAACTCCTTTTGCAATAGCCTCATCTGAATACTTGAGATTGAACATAACCATCTTCCCCTGCTCCTTTAGATTTTTGATCTCATTTTTTGCTTGGATCAAGTCACCCACATTAACCACCAGCTGATCATACTTCTCTTTTATCTTAAAACACACCTTGTCATGATCAACTTTAGCATCCTTCAATTCACCCGACAAGGTCTCATAGTGATTAAAAAGATCGTTATGGTCGGCTTTTAGTTCGTCGTAACCATCCTAGTGAGAGGCCACCTGCTCCCATATAATGACGGCACCCTAAAATGAAGGCATCGACATAAAAATAAAGTAGAGCATGGATAAATCTAGAAAATAGGTCTGGTTTATAACTTACCACCATCATGTTGTGATGAGTAATGCTCTAAAGCTGGTCAACATTAAACTAATAAAGATCTTAAAAATTATGGGCATAAACATAGTACCTGAGCACATATGCATCATTTTTCCCTTGGCAGAGAACAAAGTCCTTCTCGCTCATTAGTTGCTCTTTAATAACCGTATTCTCTGGGTCCCAGGTAAAAGGATCCACCTCCCCGTAAGGGTTGGAAGACCCAGTATCTCAAACCAGTCGTCGAGCAGGTGCCCCAAAAATTTAAACTCTCTCCACTCTGGCCCTAGTTCTCTACCATTCGGGTCTAGTATGGGTAGGGGGATTCTTCATTGTCTTTGACTAGAAAAAATTAGTCTATTATCAGGAGCAATGGCCTTGCTTTTACCATTAGCCTTGGCAGCAGCTTCAGCGTCAGCTCTTATTTTAGTTGTGTGCTCAACATTCTTCCTAAGCTCTGCGTTGGCCCTTTTTATCCTCGATCCTCCTCTTCTCGGCTTTAGGACTGGATAAAACTTTCCTATTCTTAGCCTTAACTTCCAACTTTCTTTTTCTGGCAATCTCTATCGCTACAAAATAAAGGACTAAAGGTGCCATTGAATTCGGTGATTCAGGTTAACCAGAAGAAAAGGTTGCATAAAAGGAAATATTATCAGAACATTAGAATCAGAATAAACTAAGTAAAAGTGCCCACCAAAGACTACCACTATATAAGTGTTGTACATTTTATAATATCGTCCTCCACAAAGCCCTTGTAGCACTCTTGATCAACTGCCAAGTCAATCTTCTTGTCACCTAGAGGAACACCACTTGGAGGAACGTAATACCCCAAATCGATGAACTTCTGGATAGAGAACAACTTTTTTAACTCCAAATGATTGGGGTGAAAGTGTTCTTCACCAACTCCCTCGTGGAAGGTGGAAACTTTGGAGCCTTTTTTACTGTAAAGAGACGAACATAAACTGAGTTAAGTGGACATATAAAAAAACAAGTACAATAAAATGAAATGTTAAGAAGTGTACCGATATGGTGGGAGAGCACCAATTACGAGGGATACCAAAAGATATGTCCTTCTCATCAAAGTGGAACTTATAGTTGCCTTTTATAAAGATAAAATGGTTTTTTCAACTGTGATAGCTCATTTATATAACTTGCTTTATATTTTGGTTGCATTTTTGTGGATAAAAACAGTAATATCCATTGGCTTTGTCGTTGTCTTTTAACCATAGACTAACCAATAGATGTCACCAGTCAGGTTAAAACCAGTGTGAATCTTTCAGTACACTATAGATGAAAGGATGGACCTATAGGATCTTGGAGGGAGCTACACCATAAACCTCAAAATAAATATTATGAAGGGGAATCCAAACTCCCACATATAGGGAAACAAATCTCTCGAGCAATTAGCCTCTGGACCTAAAATGTCACGAAAGAGAAAGGAGCCTAGCGAAAATATGGTCCCTTCTTATAATACATATTTCAGACTAATCGCGTCTTCTCTCTTTCATGTGGTGAGATTGATTTGCATTCATGGTGATTATTTGGCTAAGTGGCTTTGATAGTGGTTAGAACTTCGAGTTTCCCATCGACAACACTAAATTGCAGGGGTATTGTCCCATAATAAAAGAAAAAATTTAGAGATTATCCTTTAAGCAATTATGATTGTAGAAAAAGAATAAAGGACACTAGATATGTGTGGTTTAGTAGGGAGATCTTCCTACATCCAAGGGGGAAAGGGGGAGATTGGTTTATTAATCAGGTAGAGCAATGACAATTAGAGTGCTATGGTCGTTAGTTGAGAGTCCAAGTTACCACATGCAGGTTACAATTAATATCTGCATAATGGGTGAGATTACCCTTATTTATAATCTTAAGGATTTTATCCCTCTTGGTCTCTTCATATTTGTTATCGTTATAAGTACAAAATTTCCAATTGAGTCCATCTATATGTATTTGACTTATTCCCGGAACAAAACATATTTGAATCATAGATAGATTTTTATATTGTTACGATTCCCATATAGCCTATGACATGTTTGATTAGAAGACAAAGCGACCAAGCTTCAAAAATAGATCATGTCGAATTTTACTTCTTCACATTTCACGTCTTCAGTCAATTGCATTTCGAGATACTCTCTGGTATGAATGCATTATGTTTATGGAGTTTGAAAAATGTTTTAAAGGGTGGAAATTTGTTTATATATGTTTTAAAATGTTTCATCTTCATTTATTATGAGATAATTACTGTTTAGAGTCGTGTGATTTCTCACCTTGGGTTTCGAGACATCAAATGACATGTGATGTCATTCGAACAACATCTCTCAGTCGTTAGAACGACATACACATCTCATTTGAATGACTTGCCGACTTAGTTTTATTATTTAAGGCAGTGTTTGCTCAAAATTTTGAGAAGAGAGCAAAACCATATTTTAGAAAAGAACTCATACATTTTCTGCATAAATTTTCTAAGGTTTTTAAATCTCAAAACCATACTTAGAGTTTAAAAGATCTGAGCTTTCATATTTTATTGCTATAGAGATATTTTTTGCACCATCCGGGGTTATTCATCCTTATTGAATAAAAGTTTTTATTGGGTTTTACGGTTCAAAAATGGAGGAGTTCGTGTTTCAAATTCCTAGACAGTTGCCAAAGCAACATCGGTGGACACCGAGGCATTCGCGAATGCAAGTACTATCGACGGGTATCGTAAAAGGACTTTTGCGTGGGCACTCTAGAGGAGCGGTTAAAGTGAAGAAGAACATCACGATTTATGGGAATCGAGTCGTTGTGTAAGTCTGTTTGTCTTCCTTTGTAAAACTGTATCATAATGATTGTCTGGCTTGGGTTGTCTGAGGTTTTTTCCCTTTGTGGTTTCCTCATACATCTGGCGTTGTGAACTTTTTTATTTTACTTGTTTTAATCACCTAGATATATGTTTAGGATTAAATAAGATAAAATTAGACTTAATTGAAATTGGTTCACAAACTTGGTTGTTTAAATTGTAAAAAGTTTTTTACAAAAAAAATTATTTTTGACATCCTTAAAGCACATCTGAAATAAAAGGGGCCTATAATTTTTTTTTTGTCTGTTGATCCCTTTTACTTTTAAGGATAAATTTCATTGGTTATGATAGTTTTAGAACACCTGTTTTTGATAGCACAAATTATGCTTATTGGAAGATGCAAATTCTAATACCACGTATTTTTGAAAGATTTTATTTCAATTATGGGGTTAATTAATTTAAATGGGGAAAGTTATTTATGATTAATTTGAATTTAATTAAATAATTACTAGCGTGATGAGAATTAGTATTTATTGGTAAGTTGAATATTACTCAATGAGTAAAGTAATAGATGATTTTGAAAATATTAATGTTATCGTGAGTGAAAAATACGGCAGTTATAAAAATTAAGTCGGGACGCGCGTGTCAATCGTGTCGGGACTAAATTAATGAAATACAAAATAAAATATGTATAAGTCGCTGATATGATCATTTCGAGTGCGTCGTTGTGTCCGAAAGGATCGAGATAGTCAGAAAAGTCCACCCGGGGGTTTAGTTTAGGTTCCGGGGCAACCTTAGGCCGAACCGGCACCCCGTAGGGGCGTTTTGGTAATGTGTATTTTTGGAGTAAAATAAAGGACGAAAATTGAGAAATAAAAATTTCTCTTACGTGGGTTAGAAGAGGTTATCATCCATAAGAAAGTAAGACACATAGAGAGAGACCAAAAATAAGAGAAGAGGAAGAGAAGTTCTAAGGGAAGAGCCACCATGAGTGCACATTTTCCACCACCGAGACCACCATCGCGTTTATCGGAGAACCATACTAAAAATACCAAAGGATAAAACCATATTTCGTAAGGAAAGTGTTTAAATCTTTCTTTTTTATCATTAAATGTGTTCATGTTAATGTTGGTAATGAAACCCTCTTGAATTGCAAGTAAATTGATGAGAAATGTATGATTAAAGGATATATTAGGGCTGAATTGACATAGACATGAATTGTCCATGTAATTAGTTGAATAACCGTGAGTTTATGATGATAATGGATTATTTAAATCTGTAATTAGAAGGTTTAATTTGAAACTTTATGAATTAAGGTTTTATGAAACTAAAATTGGGAATTTTGGATGTAAGGGTTAATTAATCATGAATTGATGCTTTTAGAATGTTAGAAATCATTCTTGTATGTGAAAAATGAATTGAAATTGAATGGAGGGAGTTTGGGACTGATTTATAGAGGTTTTAGGGTTGTTTATGGGTGAAAAACGTAGCAGGTGCAGGTTGGGGACATAACTACTTAACCTCGTTCAAACGAGATTGAGTCTGGTTCGAACGAGAACTAGTGTCGCACGATACATCGTTCTAACGACGTGCTATCTCGTTCAAATGAGATAGCATCTGGTTCAAACGATAGTTCCAGTTTCTGGGAAATTTCTTTTATTTCAAACCTGGGCATCATGTTTATTTAAAGTGATGTATAGCATTGTAATTGGGATTTAGGTTAGAACGAGATTATTGGGTAATATAATGGGTATAATACTTTATGATAATTGGAGCGAAGAGCTATCTATGAAAGTTACGAGCGAGAGAGTATTTGTAATCTAGTATGCGTAATGTAAGTAGTAATGAGAGACTTACTATGTATAAGTTAAATATTTGGGTTTTGTATATACCTAATGAACTTGATAGGTTGCGTGAATGTCTATAATGATATGTATTCTGTGTATGACATACCTACTGTACTTGCTATCACGGGAGGTTATGGAAGGGGACAGTCCTATCTTGAGGAGCCTCCGGGGAGATATTTGACTAGTACCTCAAAGCATGGAACCTCGGTACGAGCTATCTGAGCATGATAGTGTTGGTGACCATATGTGTGCGTAGGTATATGCGTAACCCATAGACTTGGAACCATGTTCGCCTCCAATATGTGTGATTTATGCTTTATGGTTCGTGTGAGATTCTGAACCAATTGTTCTTATACAGTTCAAGATGTACCGGGACTTGATAGCAGAGTATGAGGGCACAGTAGCTGAGTTTAGAGGTGCCTTTTTTGTATATATGGTATATATATATAGTATGTGTGTGTGTGTGTGTGTGTGTGTGTGTGTATGTATATATATACACATGTGGCGTTACTTGCTGTGTGAAAGTATGTGGATAAGAAATATAGTGAAAATTTCTGAATAACTTAAGTAAGCAAACGCTTATTGGGATTTTCAAATACTTCCCGAATCGAGATAATATTCGTGAAAACATTTAATATGGTATGGCGTGGAAAATACGAGTGGCTTTGCGGGTAGTGATTAGAAGGATTATGTCTACAGTCTAGTTAGATGATAAAATAATTAGCCTGGGTTTAGAGGTGAGTTAGGCGTACACATTAGTTGAGAGGTGAGAATCTCAAATGAGTGCACGAAAAACTAACATGCATATACTAATTGCTCTCCTGTAATTTTTAAATACTTGCTAAACTTTTTAAAATATTTTACACTCGAGCTCTGACCTGTCTCTTGCAAATCTCTTTTCTTTGGTCAAATTATTTTAGGTGCCCAGCCACAGGGACACCAAGCATAGAAGTTCCATTTATTTGGCGTGCCGTAGCTGTTGTGAAAGTTACATGACCTCGGTAGTAGACGCCTATATATTTACCATTTCTTCATTTTGAGGTATTTCCTTATGTTAGGGCATGTTTCCCCTTTCTATTAGACAGTCAGAGATTTATATGTTTATTTATTTACTCATTTCAGTTGTTGGATTATTGTATTTGGTCCTTAGGCTGGACGTGTTTACTCCAGTCGCATTATTATTTTAGAAAATTTCTTTCATATGAGATTGGTGTGGATGGTGAATGTTTAATTACTCGTTAATTTAGTTTTTATTAATTAAAAGATAAAATTTTGACAATAACCTTTTTAAAATATTAGGTGGTTAGAATTTAATAAAGTTTTCGACAGTGATGCATATTCTGAACCAACTGAATATTCTGATTTAATTTAATAAATGACTGATTACTCGGTATTTAATTAGGCGGGGTGTCACACGAATGAGAAGTGCTTTAAAATCGATTGATGAGCGTGTTTGGTTAGCGATTAAAAAAGGTTGGACACCATCGGTCACACGTGAGGTAGAGGCCACTAATTGAAAACACATTGAGTCATGGACCGAAACTGAACATAGACTTCCACTTTACAATTATAAAGGTCTTCATGTTATTTCTTCACATATCACATCAGAAGAGTATAATTGAATCATGACGTGTGAAACCTTAAAAGAGGCTTGGGATATTCTTTCACTTACTCGTGAGGGCACTAGCACGGTTAGGGCATCTAAACTTCAAAACCTCACTATAAAGTTTGAGACTATTAAGATGTTAGAGAGTGAGTCATTTGATGAGATTTACACTAGAATGTCCAATTTTGTCAACTCGTCATTTAACTTGGGAGAGAAAATACCCGATAACTAAGTCATAAAGAAAATCTTAAGGTCGTTGCCTAGTAGATTGGATCCCAAAGTGACTGTTTTAAACTCCTTTGGTATGCTTGATTCAACGAAACTAAAAGAGCTTGCAGGTGACTTACAAACGTATGAGCTTGGCATGTTTACCTCTAAGCAAGTGCCAAAGAAAGAAAAAGGGCATTGCTTTGAAAGCTTGGAAGGAGGAAACTAAAGTTTCGAATGATAATTCTGATTTTGATTTTGAGGATGTAGCCTTGTTAGCAAAGAAGTTCAAAAAGTTTATCAAGTTCCAAAAGCAAACGAAAGGTGCCAAAAGACTTGAGAATTCAAGAACAACAAGGTTGTTTTTGCCCCTAAAAATAAGAGTGAGAATGTTAATAGGGATGAGTCAGATAGGTGTTTTTTTTGTGAGGGTAATGGTAACAAGGTAGTGGAGTGTCCCACTAGACTTAAGAAGGAGGATAAGAAACTGATGTCATATAGTTCCTACTTAAGTGATAGTGAATCGGAAGATAGAGAGAATTCCCCTATTGAGAGCAACTTTATAGCGTTCATGGCATGTCGTGTGAGTGACGACGATAAATCTTCTCATGAAGATTTTCATGTGAATGACACTTTCGAGGCTATTGAGTGTGAATCCCAAGTGAGTGAAGGTAAAGTTAGTGAGGAAGAGACAATTGATGTAGGAGAGTTGCAAGTTTCCTTTAATGATTATATACGGAAGCGATAAAGGTGAAAAAGACAAACTTGAAGTTGCAAGCTAAGTTGAATGAGCGCGCCATAGAAAATAATGATGCTTTGATTGAGGATATTAGGGGACGAGAGAAGACTCTTAGGGAGAAACTAGAATATGTTGAGAAAGAGAAAGATAGTCTTCGTGGTTTTATGGAGGCTTTGAAGAAAGAGATTTTAGAGTTTGAAGAGTCTATGCATTTGTTTGAGTCTAGGATTGGTGAGCTTGAAGAGATATTGAGAGACTCAAGTAAGGTGAATTTTGATTTGGAGACTGGGTCAAAAAAGTTGAATAGGATTTTAGGCACCATCCAAATCAAGGATGATAAGTGTGGCATAGGATTTTATGATCGTATTGCACCCATTCCCAAAGCCAATACCAACCATGTGAGAGAGCCGACTAGGAACGTTAGGAGAGGTCAAAATTTATGTTACATTTCTCTCCGTGTTTACATTTATTCTCATTGTGGTAGGAAGGATCACTTTAGGCATTTTTGTTATGACCTTAAAAATGCTCCTAGGAAGTTTAGGAATAAAGTCATTTCGGTTCCCAAAATCCCATGCGTCGTTAGACACCTACTTGGGTTAGGAAATCAAATTTAGAGTCTTTAGGAATTAAACACCGTGGTTCTTGTTTAGTTGCACTTAATTCTTCCCATGCTAAGGGTGATTGTGTTGCCATGTTTGTCATATGTTAGTCTTTGCTTCTTGATTCATATATTTCTAATGCCCAAACACGTGTAGTTATTTGTATTATATTTTTCATTTATTTGAGTCTTATTTGAATATATACAAAAAGATTTTTGGTTTTTATATTTTTGAGAAAATATAAAAAGATATTATTTTTTTTAGTCAAAAATATGTTTTAAAAATCGCATAAAGATTTTTAGTGTTCTTTTGTGTCGTGAGTTTTCATATTTTATATGGCATATTAGTGTGCTTGGACCCCCATCATTTCATTATCCATGTGGCTAGGACATTTGGTCATAATTATAGATGCTTAGAATGATCTTAACTATTGATTAATAGGGTTGTTTCGAAGTTAATTTTCATTTGGATTCGACTTTGTATATATGTCATCTTTGCACACATGAGCGAGTTTATATGAATGTTTTACATATCATGTGTATTTGAGTTTGGTGAGACATTCTTATCTCAATTTTTTCATCTATGCATAATAAGACTTATGAGAAGGTGGGCATGTAAGAAACTTTTACTGTGAGGATTTAAAATGCTTAAATTGAAAAAAATGATGAGTGTTCACGGGAAAGGGTTGTGAGAGAATAATAATCTTGTCGTGAAAGTCATCGTTTAAAAGTTCCCCCCAAAAATTAAGGCAATAAAAATAATCATATGCCAAAATAGGGCCAATAGGATTTTTCTAAGTTAAGAAAAATAGAAACTTCAAAAGAGCTAGAAAAAAATATATGTATCTATGAGGGAGTTTGGATGGAATTTAAACGGGTTTGGACCATGAATCCTTATGTTGAAAAATTGTGTCATGACACTATTATTTATAGAATCATCAAAATTCCGAATTTGTGTGTATGTTATTCGTTTAGTTCATTTAGCTCATTATATTAATTGTCATACATGGTTAAAACTAAGTTTGGTGACATTTAACTATCAATTATAGCTTCTTGATTGTTTCGATGTGTTTAAGTTGTGATTCATTTGTTGTAGTTCATTCTCATTCACTTTATATCCATGTTTGGCACATTGATACTATGTTGGTTTGAAACTTACATTGTTTTTTCTTATTTTATTTTTTCTGCTTTGAGTTTGTTTTACTATTTTTTTCGTATTTTCAGTATCTGTTTTCATGAAAAAATTTCACTGGGCAAAACTTTAACATTTTTGGGACTGGAATACAATGTTTGTTGATGTTGTTCTAATGACATATAGACATTATTTGAATAACATGTCCGAGCCATTCGAAGTCTTCTTCAAACGACACATTTTTCGAGGCAGTATTCTTGTCAGATATGGTCGTTAATTGTTGGTCATTAAAAATATGCTTCAATCGAGACCATTCTGTTACAGGTCGTTTCTGACCTTGTTCATACGACTTGCCACTGTCGTTCAAATGACATGGCTTAGTCGTTCGAACGACCTACCTTAGTTTTTAGCCCTGTTTTTTTCTCTAGTACCTGCTTCGTATATTTGCATATATCATTCTATTTTGGTACTACTGGGTTCACTTCGACAGTTTTCATGCAGTCGATATTGATTATTCAATTGTTGATTCTGATACTGTATCGATTCGTTTAGTCTCATCTTTGTTTAGATTAATGTTTTATTCTTTATGACTGTTTGATAGCTACGATTTGGTATCTTTTGATTATTTTTAGCTAGCGTTTTATGTTTATCTAGATATGTTTAGATCGATAATTTTATTCTAGATATTTGGTGATTTGTTTATATTTTTCACTTAATGTTTATTCGAGACAAAAAGGGGGAGATATTTATGTGATATAGGAGGAGTATTGAGCACTTTTTTTTACTTTATATATTGGTATCATGTTTATATGTTCATACTATATTGGTTTCGTGTTGTATTGATTTGTTTTTCATATTAGTATTTTTATATCATTTGTTCCTCTATACTACACTGGGTTTTGTCTGTTTCATGTGTGTAGGTATTCTTCAGCGATGCATGATTTCAAGACTACATCACATTTGAACAGTTCATGCTTGCCAAACCTGCACATACTAGTCTTTGTATACTATTTTTGATTTTGAGTTTTATGGGATAGGATTTAGATTTCATACGGCTTGACGGCCTGACTAAGGCATTTCATTATTTGGGTTTTGTCCCGGGATAGTCAAAGGGGGAGATTTGTAAGGACAAAAT
This sequence comes from Sambucus nigra, assembly GCA_949130495.1. Lineage (NCBI taxonomy): Eukaryota > Viridiplantae > Streptophyta > Magnoliopsida > Dipsacales > Adoxaceae > Sambucus > Sambucus nigra. The sequence continues at coordinate 80,256,970 of OX422207.1, read as the reverse complement.
TTCCAAATGAGTCCATTATATGTATTTGACTAGAGCAAAACATATTTGAGTCATAGATATATTTTTATATTGTCACAATTCCCATAAAGTCTATGACGTGTTTGATTAGAAGACATAGCGGCAGAGCTTCAAAGATAGATCATGTCGAGTTTTATTGATGAACATTTCACATCTTCAGTCAATTGCATTCGGAGATACTCGTAGGTATGAACGCTTTATATTTATGGAGTTCAAAAAATATTTTAAAGGATGGAAATATATTTATAATGTTTAAAACGATTTAAAAGGTCTTATCTTCATTTATTCCGAGATAATTACTGTTTAGAGTCGTCTGATTTCTCACCTTGGGTTTTGAGATATCAAACGACATGTGATGTCATTCGAACGACATCTATCAATTGTTTGAATGACATACATATCTCGTTCGAACGACCTGCCGACTTAGTTTTATTATACTCAAAATTTCGAGAAGAGTGTAGAACCATATTCCAGGAAAGAACTCTTACGTTTTTTGTATAAGTTTCTAAGGTTTTCAAAGATCAAAACCATCCTTAGAGTTTAAAACATTCGAGATATCATATTCTATTGCTATAGAGATCTTGTTTGCACCATCTGGTTTTTTTCATACTTATTGAACAAAAGGTTTAGTTGGGTTTTGTGATGAAGAAACAAAGGAGTCCGTGTTTCGATATCATATACGGTTGTCAAAGCTACATCGGTGGACACCGAGACATTCGTGGGCGCATTTGTTGTGTACATGTATCGTAGGACTTCTGCGTGGGCACTATGGAGGAACGGTTAAAGTGCAAAAGAATATCAAGGCTTATGCGGATCGAGTCATTGTGTAAGCCAGTCTGTCTTCCTTTGTAAAATCGTATCATAATAATTGTCTGGCTTGGGTCATCTGAGGTTTTTTCCCTTTGTGGTTCCTTATATATCCGACATTGTGAACTTATTTATTTTACTTACTTTAATCACCTAGATGCATGTTTAGAATTAAACAAGATAAAATTAAACTTAATTGAAATTAGTTCACAAACTTGGTGCGTGTTTAAATTGAAAAAAGGCTTTTGAAAGAATTTTTTTTTGGAACATCCTTAAAGCACATCTGAAATAAAAGGGGCCTACAATCGTCTAATATTAGTTTATAAATTAGCTGTCTTAGCTGGAAATTCCAATAATAAACAATAACAAATAAAAGATTGCACTATATGGGTACTAGAGAGAGAGATGAAGTGGGATGAGAAACAAAAAAGGAAGACTGAGATTTACATGGTTCAACCCAATATGGTGCCTTCGTTCATAGGTGTAATGTTAGTACTCTATTTATTTATTTCTTATCCCACTTAGTTTTTATGTTTTTGATCCCATATCTTTAGGCATGAATATTGGAGGGTTTGATGGTTTTAAAACCACTATGTTTGATGTGACGAATTATGCTTAGTAAAATATGCATATGAAGTCAGCATTTAAGGATATAGATGAACGGGTGTGGTTAGCTGCAGTTAAAGGGTGGTCATCACCAGTCACGAGAGATGGAGATGCAATTCACTTAAAATCTATAGATTCGTGAACTGAGGCTGAACATAAATTAATGCAATATAATTCTTAAGGTTTAAATGATTTTTTAATTTTGTCACTCTAGAGGAATTTCGTCGTATTATGATGTGTGAGAAGTCCAAAGAGGCTTGGGATATACTCCAACTCACCCATAAAGTAACCAATGCTGTGAAGGCTTCCAAACTCCACAACCTCACCACTCAATTTGAGATGATTAAGATGTAAGAGAGTGAAACCTTTGATGAGTTATACGCTAGATTTCCTGACATAGTTAACGCGTCGTTTAATTTGGGAGAGAAGATACCCGACAACCGAGTGATAAAAAAAATTTAAGGTCGTTACCAAACAAGTTTAATCCAAAAGTGACTGTTTTGAATTCTTTGGCTACACTTGACTTGACGAAACTTGAAGAGATTATAGGTGACGTATTGTAATACCTCGTAGTATTATACATATATATTTAATTGAATATTTAAATTATACGGGTGACACATAATTTAATATAGATATATTTAATTAAATAGTTAAATTATGCGGGTGACACATAATTTAATTTGTGAAATAATGAAAATATTAAATAAATATTAATTTAGAGTGAAATAAAATAATATTTATGTGATTATTTATTTACTAGTGTGCTACAGTAAATAAAATGGAATTAAGTCGCCAGTGAGTAAACGCGACGAAATTTAATATTATCTCAAACGGGACACGCCTGATTAAATTAAAATAAGTTGAGATGAGAAATATTGTTAAGTGACTCGGGTGACGATTTTGAGTACACGGCTATTACGAAACGGGTCAAATAGTTGAAATTGAGTACCTGGGGATTGTGTTTGGGTCTCGTTTTTTTAAAATTCACCGGGACTTATTTATGTGACTTTTGGGCTCCTAAAGGGTATATGAAAAGCTAAAAACGGGATTTCAATTATAAAATGCAAGGTTTGGGGCCTAGGGAAGAGTCATTTCGCAAATTCAAAGGTTAGGAGAGTTATACAAAGAGTTAGAGAAAAAGTGAAGAGAATTGAGAAGAATTTTGAAGAGTTTTAAGAAGGAATTGAAGAATTTTTGCCAGAACATTTTAGGAGTGGAGATTTGGGAAAGAAATTCCAGAGGAGTATCAATACCTTCACCAGATTCAGACCTTATGAACATCAAGGAAAGTAATTAACTTGCTACTTAATTTGTATATGCAATTTTAGTCATATTATATTTGGGACGTAATATGTTTGGGAATAGTTGACACATAAAAATGATGGAATATTGGGAAATGGTTTATAATTGGGAAATTTTATAGACTTTGATTTTTGGAGAATTAATATTAATTGAGATTACTGGATTTTAAGAGATGATATTGATAAAAATTAGACATGAAATTGTTTATGGGATTATGATACTAGAAGGATGAGATTCTTGGCTTTAGATGTGAATTCCCATGAACTGATGTTGAAAATTTAAAATACGATATAAAAGTGATTTGAAACTATATGTATGTTATTGAAAATTATCATTAAGGAATTTGAGCTACTCATGTGATGTGTGAATTGATAAATTTGGTAAAAATTTCGTTTGAACGTTCAAACCTATCATTTTTCCCAAAATCGAATCGATTCGGCCCTCTTGGCAAATCGATTTGGGCAGCGAATCGATTTGAGGAGAGGAAGCCGAATCGATTCAGGCCAGGAAGCCGAATTGATTCGGACTTACTATAATATTGAGAAAGGGGTTAAATTTTTATTGGACGATAAAAATCGATTATTGTGTGATATTTAAAAATCGAAAAAATATTATTAGGAATTACTATAAATTTTTATATTATTGTTAAGGCCTTTGGATGAATGGGTCTTTATTCGGAGGCAAAAATTAATATAGTTGCGAATTATATTTACACTTGAATAAATGTTATGGAAATTTAGGAATTTGGAGCACGGGATGACTGATGTCAAATTACGTATACAAAATTAATAAGTGATAATTAATTAATGAATTAGGTAAGTAATTAATTGATTGATTATATAATGGAGCATTGGAAAATAATGAAATTTATGTCATTAATGATAAGCATGATTAAATAAATTATTGTGGATTATTACATGTGTGGAAATTGTATATATATATATATATATATTGGGGTGGAAAAAAATTATTATATGGATATTATGACATACCCTCATCGGGGGTTGCGCGAGTAAATGATATTCCCTGACTAGATGTTGAGTTCGAGGTAAAGTAATTATGGGTATAGTTATTTCTCTCTAATTGGGGAACGTATGACCGCCTCCAATGTCGTTGTTTGTTCTTTATTGTAGTTCGATGTGAGATTCTGACGCGTTAGCCAGGACGATGTGAGTTTTTCCTGAATTATGATAGCATTAGAGACCCGCATCCGGGGATGTTGTTACTGTTATTACGAATGGTGATTATACATATATAGTGAGTGACGTGTTAATAAAATGCATATATATATGTGCAGAAATATATATACGGGCATATGGAATTAAAATGTGAAAATTAATAACTAGTGAAAGTTATTGGAAATGGTACAATAGATTATAATTGATAATTATAATTATTAACGAATGTGAAAGCTAAATATATAAATTACGTAGGATGGGATAGCGTATGGAATTTAAGGACACTTGGGAACTAGTTAGGCGGGTAGCATAACTAGGCGCACTTTAGATGAGCGGTGAGTATTGTCTCATGAGAGAGTGTGGTACCAATTTAGATATGAGTAAATGGATATAAATTTATTTATGTATTTTAATTACTTGCAAAATATTTTCAAATAGTTTTGGGCTCTGACCCGTGTCAAAATATATTTTCAAAACGGCTTAGGTGTTCAGCCACAGGGACGCCAAGCGTGATCATTCTCAGGTACCGAAGTTGCGACAGCTATGGATGTTGCAGAGTTTTGTTTAGTCGCTTTTATTTGTATATTCTAGTTTAGGTCTCTCTTTTCCTATTCAGCGAGGTTGCCTAAGATAGTCGGTTTATTTCAATTGATGTTATTATTTAATTTTGGTTATTATTGTATGGAGATTTATATAGATGATGTAATCAGAACAGTTTGTCATGTAATAAATTTATAGTTTTGATTTATTTGTGATTGTAGATTTTATTTTAAGTTGTGTAAATAATTGTGGGTGATTATTATATTGTTGTGTCATGTTAAATAAGATTAAAATTGATCCACGTCTTAATTTAATAATATGTGGTTCGTAATTAATTGAATTCGACAGTGATGCTAAGAATGAGCTAAAGAGATTCCCGTTTTATTTTAGTAGAGGGTTGGCCACCCGTTATTTTAAGAAGCAGGCTTTCACATATGGTATCAGAGCATTACGTTATAGAGTCTTTAGAATTTGTGCAGACTTATTATGTTTTCTACTGTAGCGCTCTTTGATGTAGAGCCCTATGCTTAGGATTGTTGATTCATATTGTGATTTACATTCTCCTACTATTATAAGGTAAGTGAATCTTATACGAGTTTGGTTGGGTTCTGAAAGCCGAATAGGAGAGGGATGACCATCGAGGATCGTTAGGGAGACTTTCCAAAAAAGGGGCATCCGCCAGAATTTCAGGGTAGTTTAGATGTTGTTGCTGCCAACCAGTTGAAGAAGGATATGCAGCGACATCTCCATATGGTATAGTGTAGTGATGTTTAGAAATAAATAATAAAGACGTTTAAGCTCGTGGGTGCAACATTGCAGTGGTGGGAACCAATCACCACAGTAGAGAAGCGTGATGTGATGCTTATTGCTGAATTCTAGGTATAGTATGAATGCAAGTATTTTTCATCGGCTGTTCAGATAGAGATAAGTAAGAAATGACAAGACTTAGAACGGGGGTCAATCTGTCACAGAATATGAGGAAGAGTTCACTCGACTAGCAAATTTTGTGCCCGACGAGGTGAATACTAAAGAGAAGTGAATTAGGAGGTTTATTGATGGACTAAACTAAAAGATCAGGCAAAATTTATTAGGGAATCCGACATTACAATCATACCCTGATGTCATTAATACCGCACTTTTGCACTGTCAGGATCATCGCTTACACTTGAAGGGGAGCAAGAAATCAAGGGATTCTAGTTAGTCAGGTAAGACAGGGGAAAATGGTGTCAGTGGGATACAGTAGTCTTAGCAGTTTAGGAGACAACAAGAGCAAAATTTTAAGCATGGGAATCAAGCAAAGGGATTTCGTTCTAGGGGCTTTAGGCCTAATGGAAATGGGTTTAGGCAGGGTCAACAAGGCCCACAATAGCAGAAATAGTATGCTCTTCATGGCCATCAGGGTCAGGCGAATAATAGAGGCGGTCAGCAGGGCCAAGGTCATTAGGGCCAACGAGCAGGACAACCTCCTATTGGTCAGCGCCAAGGAAATCTAGTAGGACGTTATTATCAGTGTGGGGTAGTAGGCCACATAAAGAGAGAGTAACCATAGCTTATCCAGACATAGCAACAGGGTGCCCAGTAGGGGTAGCAGCCACAGGTAGCACCTGCAGTACTAATAGGAGCAGATGCAGTATGGGCTGTTTATAACATTCATAATGCGATAATACCGTAGGCGCCCTAAGTACCACCTACAGTAGAGGGTATGTTTCCTATATGTGGGCATATGGGTCGGGTATTATTTGATATAGGAACATCGCATTCATTTATTGCTACTAAATTTGCACGTGCGATCGGTTTGCTAGAGACAACTGATAGTATTATTATGTGTGTAGACTCACCCTTGGGTAGTGGGGCACTTATTCACTTCGTATGAAGAGAGGTGGGGATAGATATCGGGAGACTGAGTTTAGTAGCCAACTTACTTGTGTTAGATATGAGTGGGTATGATGTTAACTTGGGCATTTACTAGTTAGTAGAGTATCGGGAGATGATGGATTGTTTTGGGAGAACCATTGTATTTGCTGTCACACGGCAGGAGATGTTTCTGGTTATGATGCCTCTTCTTGAGGGAGGATCAACCACACATATTTATTATATTGAGGATGAGACCTCACATAAGATAGTTATTTACGTAGACTTAATTCCAGTAGTTAGGGAATTTGCGAATGTATTTCAGGAGATACCGAGGTTATCGCCAAGTCGGGAGATTGAGTTTGTTATAAACTTAGCGCCAGGGACGAAACCAATTGTGCGAGCATCATACCGTATGGATCCTTTCGAGATAAAAGAGTTATGAGAGCAAATTCAGTAGCTCTCGGGGCAGGGATTTATGAGACGGAGTACATCACCATGGGGTGCTCCAGTGCCTATTGTAAAGAAAAAGGATGGATCTCTTCATCTTTGTATCAGTTACATAGAGTTGAATAAGGTGGCTATTTGGAACAAATATCCGTTACCTCGGATCGATGACTTGTTTAATCATCTTTGAGGAGCAAAGTACTTCTCAAAAATTGATTTGAGGTCTGGATACCACTAGTTGCATATTAGGGAGAAGGACGTCCGTAAGACTGCATTCCTGACACGATACAGGTCTTATGAGTTCAGGGTTATGCCTTTTAGGTTGACTAATGCTCCAATAATATTTATGAATCTCATGAATAAAGTGTTTAGATATTTACTTGATCAGTTTGTGATAATGTTCATTAATGACATTCTAGTGTATTATTAGACTGAGAGTGAGCATGATGAACATTTACGCTTAGTTCCTTAGACATTTAGGGACCATCAGCTTTATGCCAAGTTCGAGAAGTGTGGTTTCTGGTTGTGTGAAGTGCAGTTTTGGGGTCACACGGTGACAGATAAAGGAACCTCGATGGACCCAAGTAAGGTAGCGGGGATGAGAGAGTGGGGACAGTCCATAACACAGACAGAAATTTGTAATATCTTGGGATTAGCGGGATATTTTAACCGATTCATCAAGGGATTTGTGAAGATTGCGAGTCCATTGATGAATTTAACTCGTAAAGGGGTTCCATTTATGTGGGATGACCATTTTCAGCTGGATTTTGATGAGTTAAAAGACAATCTAACTTCAACACCTGTATTTGCACTACCTAGCGGAGTAATAGAGTATATGGTATATACGGATGCATCCTTTTAGGGACTTGGGAGTGTTTTGCAACAGGAGGATCGGGATATAGCATATGCCTCTTGTAAACTTAAGCCCCATGAGAATAACTATCCCACTCATGAGTTGAAGTTGGCTACAGTTATTTTTTTCGTTGAGGATTTGGAGGTATTACATCCTAGGGGAGAAATGTAGTCTATTCACAGATCATAAATCACTAGAGTATTTGTTTACGTAAAAAATCTTAATATGCGACAATGTAAGTTGTTAGAATTGATAAAAGACTATCAGTTCAACATTCAGTATCACCCATGTAAGGCAAACATTGTGGCGGATGTGTTGAGTCGAAGACCTATATTAGAGTCTGTGGCAATATGGAAGGTTAAGTGGGGTAGCCTTGTCAGGCTGATTCAGCTGCAAGGGCTTGTATGGCAGTGTTGATAGTCACACTCTAGATTATATTACGAGTTATGAAAGCACAACTATAAGACAAGTTTTGTCAGGATATGGTGAAACAACTTTTGGCACAGAGGACGAAATCCTACTCAATCAGTTTTAAGGGAGGTTTACGCCTCAATGGGAGACTTGTGGTCCCTGATAATAGGGGCTTGATACATACTGTTATGACAGATTTCCATGGGTCGAGATTTGCGATACATCCGAGTGGAAATAACATGTATTAGGATATGCGTCGGCAATATTAGTGGACAGGTATGAAGTGAGATATAGCTGAGTTTGTCTCGCAATGTGCCACATGTCAGCTAGTAAAAATAGACCACCAGAGGCCATCCAGAATGCTACAACCATTGGAAATTTCGACGTGGAAATGGGAAAGCATATCGATGAATTTTATTATAGGGTTACCAACTACACAAAGGGGTCATGATTCTATATGGATGATAGTGAATCAGTTGACCAAGGTGGCTCACTTTCTATCTGTACGAATGGATTGTACGACTGCACAATATGCCCAACTTTTTATAGCCGAGATTGTGAGGTTACATAAGGTATCAATTAATATTGTGTCCGACAGGGATAAGATTTTTGTGTCATATTTATGGCAGAGTTTCCAAGAGGCTTTGGGAACTGAGTTACGATTGAGTACAACCTATCATCCGCAGATAAATAGGATGAATGAGTGTGTAAATCAGATGTTGGAGGACATTCTCAGAATATACATACTTGATTTCAAAGAAGGTTAGGTGCAATACCTTCCGTTAGTAGAATTTGCGTTTAATAAATCCTAACAATTTATTATCGGGATGGTGCCTTATGAGTCTTTATAAGGAAAATCTTATCGTTCTCCCACTTGTTGGTTAGAGGTAGGGGATACTAAGCTCCTTGTACCTAAATGATCAAAGATACTTTTGCTAAGATTGAGATGATTCGGGTTCGTATACGGATAACTCAAGATATAAAAAAAAAAGTTATGCAGATGCTAATAGGAGACATGTAGAGTTGGAGGTGGGTGACCAAGTATTGCTACGGGTATCTCCTATGAAAGGGGTTATAAGATTCCAAAATAAAGGGAAGCTCGCACCGAGATATGTGGGAATTTTTTCGATAATTAAGAAGGTAGGGTCAGTGGTTTATAGACTAGCTTTACCAGAGCATCTGCAGGGGATTCACGACGTATTTTATGTATCGTCAGTGAAGAAGTATGAGCAGAGTGAGATGGATTATTGGTATATTTCGTTTGAGGAGATTGACTTGCATCTTAATATCTCGTATGAAGAGAGAACGATTGCTATTCTAGATTACAGTGAGCGTATGCTGCGTTCTAAGGTAGTGCCCTTGGTTCGTGTTTGGTGAGGACATCGCAATGTCGAGTCGACGTGGGAAAGGGAGGAGTATATGCATGAGAAGTATCCAGAGCTCTTTATTCTAGGTATACCCGAATTCCGAGGATGAAATTCCTTTTCAAGAAGGGAAATATGTAATAGCCCGTAGTTTATATATATATATACAGTCAGGCTCTCCAAGATACCTCCTAGCAACTTACCTATGAACATACCCTTTTTTTAAAATAGTAAAAATAATAATTTTGAGATGATATTTTTTATATGGGTTCATAATATTTCAGTGTGCCCCTATAAAAAAAAATCAACTGAAAATAATATTTTTTATTATTTTTAAAAAAATAGGTAAAAAAACTGACAGTTTTTAACTGTCTGTTTTTACATATTTTTTAAAAATATCAAAACGTATTATTTTGAGATGAATATTTTTATCGGGGCACATTGAAATATCATGAATCCATATAAAAAATATCAACTCAATTTCTTTTTGCTATTTAAAAAAAATAGGTATGTTGGAGAGCCCGACTCTCTCTCTCTTTCTCTCTCTCTCTCTCTCTCTCTCTCTCTCTCTCTCTCTATATATATATATATATATATATATATATATATATATATATATATATATAGTTGAATATTTAAGTTATGCGATGACACGTAATTTAATATAGATGTATTTAATTGAATATTTAAATTATGCGGATGACATATAATTTAATCTGCTAAATAATGAAAAAATAAATAAATATTAATTTGGAGTGAAACGAATTAATATTTATGTGATCATGTATTTACTAGTGTGCTACAATAGATAAAATGGAATTAAGTCGTAAGTGAGAAAACGCGACAAAATTTAATATTGTCTCAACCGGGACATGCGTGATTAAATTAAAATAGGTTGAGATGTGAAATATTGCCAAGTGACTCAGGCGACGATTTCAAGTGCACCGTTGATCCGAAATGGGTCAAAACAGTCAAATTTGAGTACCCGGAGTTGTGTTCGAGTCTGAGGGCCTTTTTAAATTAATTGGGACTAATTTAGGTGACTTTTGGGCTCCTTAAGGGTATATGAAAAGTCAAAAGCGGGATTTCAATTATAAAATAAAAGGTTAAACGCTTAGGGAAGAGTCATTTCACAAATCCAAAGGTTAGAAGAGTTATACAAAAAGTTAGAGAAAAAGTGAAGAGAATTCAAAAGAATTTTCAAGAGTCTAAAGAAAGAATTGAAGAATTTTTGTAAGAACATTCTAGGAGTAAAGATTTATGAAGGAAATTCTTCGAGGAGTATTAATATCTTCACCACATTCAGACTGTACGGACACCAAAGCAAGTAATTAACTTGCTATTTAATTTTTATATGCAATTTTAGTCATATTATTGTTGGGACACAATACCTTTGGGAATAATTCACACATGAAAATGATGGTATTTTGGGGAATGACTTTGTAACACCCCTTATTTTTTATTATATATTTTTAATTAATTCGGATAAATTAAAAATGTGTCGTAATTTAATTGAATTAATTATTATGTGTTTATTTAAATATTAATCAGTAGAGATACTGATTAATATAAACGAAATAAATTTACTAAGTGTGTAGTAAATAATAGGTGACTATTATTATACGTCAAAGTGAGTTAAACGACGATATTTTATTATATCTCAATCGGGAGTCAGGTGTAGACTATATTGAGGTCGAGATATTTATTTTTAGTAAAGTGACTCGGATGATGATTTTGATTGCATGGTTGATTCTAGATAGGTCGAGATAGTCGGAATAAAGTATTCAGGGGTAGTAATTGGGTCTCAAAATATTTTTAGGCATAAACGGGACCACACGGGAGTATTCGGGTCATTTAGACTGGGCCCATAAGCCTAATTTAGGATTAACAATATTAAACCTAGATTATAGAGTTAATGGTAGCCATAACTCAAATAGAAACCCCTAGATTTGTAGAGAAGAAAATAGGAAGGAAGTGGGGAGCTTCTGGGAGTCAATTTGAAGAGGGATTGAGGTGCTCGTATCAAATTCATCCTCTTCATCAAAAGAATCAAACTCTACGAATCTAATCAGGCAGTTGGTTAACTTGATTTTAATCCAATTTGTAGTATTTCGATTCATATCATTGCCATTGTGATTGCAAATTCATTTTGGGGGTAAGTTGTCACATAAAGACAATTTTTTTTATGAATTAGACACTTTATGTAGATTAAAAATGCAATTTATGATGTGGTATGGTTCAGTAATGATGGAATTCAAATTATATTTAAAACCCCAGAAAATTGGTGTTGTTTGATTTTGGATTTTAGAATTGAATTGTAGAAATCGATTTCACGAAACCTTTGAAACCAATTTGGGAATTAATGATTTTGATGAGAATAAATGATGAATAAATGTTGATATGATGGTTTGAACTTATTTTGGATGGGTATTACATATTAATTTAGATTGGGATATAATCTATATAGAGATTTAAAAGCTTGGGTGCATAAGAATGGTAGAACAAAGCAGCGGAGAAGAGACTTGTTCGCAACAAATCAATTAGGTTCCTAAGCCGAATCAATTCGGCTTCCCAGAAAGATGGGATTTTTTTGTGTTTTTTGCCCTAAATGTAAAATTAATTATCAGGAAACTTTTAGCTTGTTTCTAAAATATATGGAGGGACGTTTAGCCAAATTAAGAAAAATCCAAGGCTAGGGTCTTTATGTGCATATTATGAAATGGAGAGAATTTCGAATATTGGGATGATATTTTATGTATAGTGAATAAACCCAAATTGTGAATGAGTATGATAAAGAGAAATTTGAGTCGGGAAGATATACTCGATTATTGTAGGCTAGTGCTAGTAGAGTTTGGCACGGGTTAGCCAGACTTAATTAACTTTAATTATATATATACGAATAGTGTGATAGTGTGTGTGTATATATATATATATATATATATATATATATATATATATATATATATATATATATATATATATATATATATGTTTGTGTGCTTATTATAAATATCGGTGTGAATGATATTTATATGAATACATACCCCTCTACTGCTACCATAGAAGGTTATGCGATGTGGGTGAATCCCCTGGCTTGTGACAGCAGAGAGGGTATAATACCCAGGTCATATCACCTGATGTTTTATTGTGTGATTTATTGTCCGAGGTGAAACGCTTATGATTCAGTTTCACTTTCGGGGGAAATATGACCGCCTCCACTACATTTGTGATATTCTTACCCAAGCTCGTGAGTGAGTCCAACTTGAGGTAACCGATTTAGAGTGAGCATACCTCAGATATAATTGCATTTTAGAGAAAATATCCGATGAGTTATTACTCGGGAATGAATGATTAGTATATACGGCATGTGTGTGAATGTTGTTGTATACTAGTACGTATATAATATGAGTAGATAACTATATATGGTATTAATACATAAGTGTGAATGTATTTCTTAAATAACTAGTGTTAAAGTTATACGATTAAAAAGGGGGTTTCCTATATAACTAGTGTGAACGTTATATGACTTAATATAGTTAAATTGATTAATAAGTTAATGAGTAGATAACTTAATGATCAAAGTAAGAATAGTGCGATAGAAAGAGGTATAATAAGGCTAGTTAGGTGGTGTAGCGTAACTAGTGAGGTTAGAAGGCAAGCGTTAGGTGTGCACATCAGCTGAGGGGTGAGTTATACCTCAAGAAAGTGGGACACTAGCTTAAATATGAAAAGTGTGCATGCATATTTAATTAATTATAATTTAACTGCTTTATAAATATTTTAAAAATGTTTTACTTGGGCTCTGACTCGTGTTAAAATCTTTTTCAAAATATTTTTGGTGTCCAGCCACAGGGACGCCCAGCTTGAGGATTCTATCCAGGGATGTGTAGCTGCACCTCGTGTAAAAGTTGTAGGACTTTGCTATAGACGCTTCGTTCATTTATTCCTAATGTAGGAACTTTATTCATTATTTATTTGGGCATGTCGCCCTCGAATTAGTATTTCATTTTATTCATTAAACCTTGTGTACCGAGTTTATTATTTCAATTTTATTATTGGATTTTATTGTTGAATCGACAATTGGTTCGATCTTCTTCATTCATATTATTTATCTGTGTGGGATTCAGTTATTAGTTTGTGTGGATGATTTATTTATTATTTGTTTCCGCATCTTGTTAATTAATGTAAGATAAAATTGTTCACCGGTCTATTTAATTACTAGGTGCTTAGAAACTTTAAAAATATTTTCAACACTGATGCTAAAAATGAGCCATATTAGACCAACGTTTTGTTTTGATAAAGGGCTGGCCACCCGATATTTTAATAGGTGGGGTGTCAAAGATTTATAATTGGAAAATTTTATGGACTTTGATTTTTGGAGAAATAATATTGATTATTACTGGATTTTAAGAAATAATGTTGATAAAAAAATGAGACATGAAAATGTTATGGGATTATGATACTAGAATGATAATATTCTTAAGTGAATTCCCATGAATTGATATTGGAAATGTAAAATACAGTATAAAAGTGATTTGAAAGAATGTGTAGGTTGTTGAAAATTATCATTAAGGAATTTGAGCAACTGATGTGATATATGAATTGATAAATTTGGTGAAAATTTCGTATGAACATTCAAACCTGTCATTCTGCCCAGAATCGAATCGATTTGGACTAGGAATCTGAATCGATTCAAACCTGCTGTAATATTGAGAAAGGGGTTAAATTTTTATTAGGTGATAAAAATCGATTGTTATGTAATACTTAAAAACCCGAAAATGTTGTTTGGAATTATTGAAATTTTCTATATTACTGTTAAGGCCTTGGAATGAATGGGTTATTAATGGGCACAAATCAATATATTTCGGAATTATATTTACACTTGAATAATTGTGATGAAAATTTAGCAATCAGGGGCATAGGCTGAGTGATGTCAAATTACGTGTCCGGGACTGATAATTAATAATGAATAAATTATTTAACTAGGTGAGTATTTAATTAATAGATTATATAATATAGCATTCGAAAATAATGCAATTTATGCCATTAGTGATAGGCATATTTAAATAAATTATTGTGGAATATATACATGTCTGGAAATTATGAGAGTGAGTGATATTTAAATAATATGACATACTCCTCCAAGGGCTAACATCGGAGGTTATGAGAGTGAGTGATATTCCCTGGCTAGCGAATGTAGGGTTAATATTATTCACAAGTCATAATCGCCACGCACGTGCTTGTTAAGGTTGAGTCTGAGGTGAGGTAATTATGGGCATGGTTATTGCTCCCTAATTGGGAAACTTATGACTGCCTCGAACATCGTTGTTTATTTTCAATCGTAGTTCGGTGTGACATCCCGACACGATAGCCATGATGATGTGAGTTTTCCCTGGATAATGATAGCATTAGCGCCCCTCATCTAGGGAAGTTGTTATTGTTATTATGGATGACGATTATATATATATAGTGAGTGATATATATGTAGGTATGACGTAGGCCTGTGAAGAGATCGAATTTTACCCGAATCCGATCCATTTAAATGGATATGGATCATGCCTAAAATTCGATTATCCGATTATCCGTTTATTAAATGAAGCGGATTTGGATTTATATACTCAGATCCGTTAATAATTCGACCCAACTAATATTTTTAATATATATATATATATATATATATATATATATATATATATATATATATATATATATATATAATTATATATAATATATTTTTAATTAGTATATATTGTATTTAATAATATCTTAAATATATATTATAATAGTTATAATATTATATATAAAAAATCTCCCTCATATAAAAGGAAAAAGACACACACACACACACACACACACGGATCATAAGAGTTGAAAATTAAAAATTTTCAAATCAAGTGGTAAAAAGTATATGTTTTGAACTATAATTATTTATTTTTTAATGAAAATTATTATAAAAATAAATACAAATAATGTTGGATAATCGGATCCGATCCGAATCCATTTAACATAAACGGATATGGATTTGGAACTTTAACAGATAATCCGACTGATAATCGGATAGGATTCGAATCCATTTAACATAAACAGATATGAATTTGAATTTGCCTGATCCGGTCCGAATCCGATCCGTTTATAGGCTTAGTATGACGTGATAATAAAATACGTATATATATATGTGCAAAAAAATATATACGGGAATATGGAATTAGAATATGAAAATTAATAACTGTTAAAAGTTATTGGAGATGGTACGATAGATTATAATGATTAGCGAATGTGAAAGCTAAATAAATAAATTACGTAAGATGGGATAGCATATGGAATTTAAGGACACTAGAAAACTAGTTAGGAGGGCAACATAACTAGGTAATTAAAATGCATACGTTAGCTGCACAGTTTAGATGAGAGATGAGTATTGTCTGATGAGAGAGTGTGATACCAATTTAAATATGAGTAAATATATTTACATTTATTTATGCATTTTAATTACTTGTAAAATATTTTAAAACGGTTTTGGGATTTGACCCATGTCAAAATATTTTTTCAAAACCTTTTAGGTGTCCATCCACAGGGACACTACAGAAGCTACGACAGCTGTGGATGTTGTAGAGTTTTATTTAGTCGCTTATATTTCTGTATTCTAGTTCAGGACTCTCTTTTCCTATTCAAGCAGGTTGCCTTAGACAGTCGGTTTATTTCAGTCGATGTTCTTTCATTTTGGTTATTGTTGTATGGAGATTTATTCTGATGATTTAATTGGAACAGTTTGCCATGTAATAAATTTATAGTTCTGATTTATTTGTGGTTGTGGATTTTATTTTAAGCTGTGTAGATAATTGTGGGTGATTATTATATTGTTGTGTCACGTTAAATAAGATTAAAATTGACACACGTATTAATTTAATAATAGATGGTTAACAATTAATTGAATTCGACAGTGATGCTAAAAATGATCCAATGAGATTCCTATTTTATTTTAGTAGAGGGTTGGCCACCCATTATTTTAATAAGCGGGGAGTCAAACCTACAAACTTATGAGCTGATGAGGAAAGAAAAGGGCATAGCTTTCAAAGCCTAGAAGGAAGAAGCAATTATCTCGAATGATGAGCTTGACATCGAGTCCGAGGATGTTACCATATTGGCAAAGAAGTTTAAGAATTTGTCAAATTTCAAAAGCAATCGAAAGATGCAAAAAGGTTTGAGAAAGATAATAACAACAAGGCCGATCGCTTCCCTAAGAACCAAAATAAGAATTCTAAGAGAGATGAGTCGGATAGATGTTTTGGTTATGAGGGTTATAGCCACAGGGTAGATGAAAGACCCACAAAACTAAGGAAGGAGGTCAAGAAATCGATAGCTTATAATGCTACCCTTAGTGATAGTGATCCGGAAGAAGGAAACGATTCCTCCAATGAGCTTAACTTTACCGCGTTCATGGCTAGTCATGTGAGTGATGACGAGAAATCTTCTTATGAAGATATTTATTTGTATGACACTTCTGAGGACATAGTTAGCGATTCTGACGTGAGTGAGGGTGATTTGAGTGAGGATCAAGAAGTGGAGGAGAGTGAGCTACAAGTTGCCTTTCGTAAATTGTACGTGAAAACTGTGAAGGTGAAGAAGCCTAACTTAAAGTTGGAAGCTAGGATGAAAGAACATGCCATAGGAAATGAAGATAATGCATTGATAGAGGATCTTAGGGCATATAAGGGGACTTTTTGAGAGAAGCTAGAGTACGTTGAGGGTGAAAGAGATAATCTTAGTAGTTTGATGGAGGCTATGAATAAATTTTTTCTAGAGTGTCAGGAGTCTAGGTGTTTACTCGAGTCTAGGATAGTTGAGCTTGAGCAGAGATTAAGAGATTCGAGTAGGTTCAAATTTGATTTAGAGGCTTGGTAGAAAAAGTTAGATAGAATGTTAGGCACCGTTTAAATCAAAGATGACAATTGTGCTTCAATGATCGTATTTCTCCCATTACTAAAGCCAAGACCACATGTTTGAGAGAGTCAACTAAGAATGTTAGGAAATGTCAGCCTTTGGGTAACACTCATTCGTGTTTACACACGCACTCACTATCGTAGGAAGGGTCACCTTAGGCGTATTTACTACGATCTTAAGAACGATCCTAGGAAGTCTAAGAATAGAGCCACTATGGTTACCAAAACCCCTGAGCATCAATTTACACCTACTTAGATTAGGAAATCGGATTTAGAGGCTTTACGTATTAGGCTTGTTAATTCTCATTTTCTTGCACATGATACTTTCCATGCTATATCCAATGGTTGATTGTGTTAGCAGTGTTTTTCATACTCTAGTAGCATTACTCGAGATATTCTTTCTAGGGTTATGAATTTTGTATACTTTGTATTTTTATCTTTTTCTTTCTTGAGTCATATTAAAAAAATATAAAATATTTTATTTGTCTTTTGAGTTATAGTCTTTTTCAAAAAGCTGGTATTTTTGTTTGAATTGTTTTTAACTCAACAAGAGTTTCGATTTTTGTTTATTGGGTTTTACACTTATGGTATGGAAAATTGGTGTGCTTGAATTCCCTTCACGTCGTAACTTCTATGTGGCTAGGACATTTGGTTATGACGTTAGATACTTGGATTGATCTTTACCATATTTTTCGTGGAGTTGTTTTGAACTTGGTTTCCATTATGAATTTGACTATGTATATGCCTCCATACACACATGCACGAGCTCTTTGAATGTTTAACGTATCATATATATTTGAGTTTGGTGAGATGTTGTCCTATTGATCTTTTCATCTGCACATATTTATGACTAAGGGGAGTTGTCCATGTAAGAACCGTTGTCCGTAAGATATTTTGTTTAGGATTAAAAAAATATTAGTGTGCACGGGATAGGGCTACGAAATGAGTAAATATCCTTTGCAAGAAAAGCCACCCTCAGTAAGAGCCCAATAAAAGTTTAAAGGTAATAAAATAAAAAAAATTCCAAAAAGGGGCCAACGTAATTTAATAACTAACTGTTCAAAAGACATAACTTTAAAAGAATCATGAAAAAAAAAGAATAGAAAATATAATTGTTTATCTTCTAAGGGAGATTAATTAAAGATCAATGGGTTTACACAATGAATCCTAGGTATATCGATCGTGTCATGACGTTGATGATTTGTAGAATCGTAAAAATATATGCTTGCGTGCAACATGTTTGTTTGTTCTTTGAGTTAAATATATAATTTTCACTTGATTCTAAATTATAGTTTAGATAAAAGTTTACGGTCAATTAGAGACTCTTGAACATATTTAAGTGTTTGAGTCATAATTCATTTGCTTTAGTTCACGCCCATTCACTCCATTCCATATGTTTAGGCACATCGATACCATGTTATCGTGTAACACTTATTATTTATTTTTTTTCCATATAAAACTTCAATTTTGGTATGAGGATTACCTCTATTGGAGTTTCTAGTCATATTTTTATTTCAGATTTTTTTGGGAGTTTTTGGAGTTTGTTAGAATGAGATCAAGTCTCGTTCGAATGAGTTGTAGATCTAGTTCTATCTCTACTTCAAATGACCTTTCATTGAGGGAACACTGTTTTAGTTCGTTAGATGCTCATTCGAAGCAAGATCCAATGAAATCTCTACTTCGTTCGAATGACATATGAATTTTGTTTAAACGAAGTGTGTTTTTTATTCGAAGGAGCCTAATTATCATTCGAACGAACATTAAAAATGATTTAGGGCTTATTCTTCCCATTTTGGCCGCTTCACCCTTTGCTCCTATTTGAGTTCCCAGCGACCTAAAAACCTCCACTTTTGAGCAATTTCTTCTTCCAAAGCTTGAATCTTTGGGATTTCTTGATCTTAACACATCTAATTGCTAATTTTTTTTATAGGTATTCCCTTGTTTATCCGATTTGGTTAGAGTTTATAGGATTTTTTATTCAATATGAAAGGGGAATTATTTCTGTGCATTGTTTTCACAAGACATGTATAATTTTTGTCTCCCCTCTCTCTTTGAATAAAAAACCTTCATTTTTGGGGGGCATTTTCTTTTTTTTACTCATTTTTTTTTTGGGATTAATTTTTGTTGCCCCTAGTGTTGTGTGTCATAAATATTCCATCCAAATTTAATTTCCTAGAACTTTTATTTGGATATTTATGACATACACAGAGTTCATTTTTTTGTTTACTCAATTAATGCTGCTATATATGACTATGCTTATATCCTACTTAGGGGTGGCAATTCGTGTGCGTCGTGTCGTGTTCGGGTCGTGTCACGTCGGGTTCGTGTTAACAATTAGTCAACCCTAACCCGACCCATTTAACCAATCGTGTCAGATGATCAAACACTAACCCGACCTGTTTATTATCGTGTCGTGTTTGGGTTGACCCGCATAACCCATTAAGTAAAACATAAAATCAACATTTTCTTCTCTCTTAACCAATCATACCACTCATAGGCCAACGTTAACTTAAAATTTTATTAATTTCAACTTCTTACGAGATATTAATAATTTATCATCCAATTCTTCATAAATTTCATACAATGTCTATCAAGATATATAAATCATCTAATATATTCTCTATAAAATATGAATTAAACGGGTCTATTCGTGTCATTTTAGAGTTATACGTGTTTGACACTAACCCAACCCGTTTATTATTCATGTTGGCGGGTCGTGTCATATTCGAGTTCGTGTCAAGAAATTTCCAACCCTAACCGGTTAACTTCGTGTCAAGTTCGTGCCGGGTTTTCGTGTCGTGTCAAAAATTGCCACCCCTAATCCTACTGCTGTTGTGTTTTGGTTTTTGCGGTGCTTTGGATGGATGTTATACAAAGATAGGTTTTAAAGCGATTTTGATAGTGTCAATGTTAGGTTCTAGTTTCCAGTTCCCTACACCTATTCTTCTCGATATTCTGTCTATTTTTTTCATGGTCGGTGGTAGACGCAGACGCTCTATTCATGCTAGCGCAGTTGATTAGACCTCATCGTCTTCACTAGCTCAGGACAATAAGCCTCATTACACTACTGAGTATTGGGTTAGTCGAATCGATTATGATTTCTATTGCATCTTAGGTTTTCACATAGGAGATACTGTGAGAGAGAGAGAGAGAGAGAGAGTTGAGGAGTTTGCCCAGCCTCTTATCCCGAGTTAGTTAGTGTCGGTAGAGGTTAGGACCCTATGTTCTCTATGTATAAATATAATGCCATTCTCCCCGACATTCTTCGAGAATTGTATTTTAGGGCGGCAGGCTCTTCTACTCTTTTGGTTTCCTATGTTCACGGGGTTGAGGTTATCATTACCCCACACACCATTGCCCACATCTTACATATACCCCGAGAGTCTGAGGCCATTTTTCCCGATCATTTTTTAGGGTTTCTCGGAGTTTGATGAGATTTTGAGAGAATTTTTTTGGGAGCTTCCCACCACCACCATTACACTTTTTCATCACCATCTGCACACTGATTATTGGATCCTTAGCTGGGTCACTTTCTCATCCGTCTATCTTCGGGAAAATTATACTCAGATCTCTACTGATATCGTCTAGTTTATGTACTCATTCAGTTATGGCTGACGTATTGATCTTCCTGCTTTCATGTTCCTTGTCATGTCCTTTGTTTCTGACACTAGGATTACTCCGATCAACACTGCTCTTCCTTATGGTATTCTCTTTTCTCGTATTTTCATAGTGGAAGGTGTTCCTCTCCTTCTCGATAAGGTTGAGATGACCTCCATATTTGTGATCGATGCAAACTCAATTTATCAATAAGAGAGTCACCTTCATCAGGAGGCTCGATGTGGATATTCTACAACAGATTCATCATCATCTGAGAATGGTCATAGGTTTGAGTTTATAGGACCCATTCCCATATATAATCCATCTGTGGAGAAATGTAGTAAGCATGATGTGACAATCACTTGCTTGAGGGGGAGCGTGCAACGAGTCTACTTTTGCAGGCACAACTAGCTGAGCAAAAGCGGGTTACTGATGCCATGATGGAATATTTTAAGGCTGAGGCGCTGTAGAGGGATTTATAAGGCCCACAAATAATGCAAATTTAGATTTTTTGGGTTGATTGTGAAGTGCGGTTGCCACAGTGGGGAGTGTGTAAAATTAATCTGGGCGGGAGACTTTTGTCCGCCCAAGGGTTGGGCGGGGGACTTTTGTCCGCCCAAAGTCTGGGCGTGAGACATTTAACCGCCCAACTTCCAACCACTTCTGTCCGTTATAATCCAGCCGTTATAATTCAACCGTTATAAAAATCTATCCGTTATTATAAAAAAGCCCTATATAAATCACATATCTACCTTCATTATTTATCATACCCACAATATATCTTTCATTCAAAATAGCATTTCCGTAAAACAATTTATTTAGTCATCAAAATGTTTCACATTCAAAGAAAATGGTGTGGCAAAAAGGCCAAACCAAATGAAAACTCACCTCCACCACCCAATTTACCAATTATTTATCGAAATTTATTTCGATTATCTGACGAAACACCTCGTGCGACGGACACAATTATTGATCCTAACGCACAAGTAAATGATAGTCAATTTCACATGCGTGGTAGTGTACAAGGTCCGATTGAAGTGTATGCAAGTTTATCCGACGTTCCTGCAGTCCGACACGCCATAAATAATTTCGGGTTCAGTCATTTGTTCAATGAAATTTATCCCAACTCAGATAACAAAATGACCGGTGCCTTAATTAGTAGGTGGTCGGAGAGAACACACACATTTCAGCTACCATCAGTGGCATTGGGGATCACCCCGTTTGATTTTTTTCATTTAACCGGTAATTTATCAATATCTTGCTACGCACTTTATTTATGTTAATTATTTATATATCATATTTGCAACTTTTAATCATTGTAAAATTTTTCCATATTAGGAATTGAAATTGGTACCAATCCCATTTCGCCACCATTTCCTCATTCTAGTCCTTTTACGGTGGAGGAAATATTTGAATTATATTATCCTGGAATAGGCCACCCACAGTACAAAGGACGAAATATTTCGTGTGCAACGCTAAAACAATACATGTTGCATTGGCGCCAACAAGATCCGCAGCATAGATTAGCGAACGCGAATCAAATCGCTCGAGCTTTTATTGTTTATGTCATGAGCTCCATATTTTTTCCAACGGGACACAATACAGTGTTTATGGATTGGGCAGCTTATTTAGACGACATAAATGACATGGCTGTGAAAGATTGGGGTTCTGCCATTCTTGCCCGAGTTTACTACGCACTTGACGCATGTGCTGCAAATGTCCAGAAAACGGTTAATTATTTTTGGCAATTAATAGAGGTAAAGTATTTACGAAGCGAATATTTCATTTTTTTCAAATAATATAAATATAGTTATTATATGAAAATACAAATTTATTAATTTCTTATTCTTATAAATCGCAGTATTACGATTACGAGTACCTCCACACCATGGCTCCCCTATTGCACAATGATGCAGTGGAAAGATGGCCGCGTATTTTACGATGGGGGATCAATAATCGCGATAATGTTCAGGGAAAAATGCGTTTTAAAATTTCAGTCATGCAGGAGCAGCTCGAAATGCGATCACCCGAGTCAATTATATGGCAACCGTTTATGGAATTGCCGCAAAACGAGTTTCCTGCTGCTGCAGTTGCTCATGATTTTGCTCAGAGACGGTACATGCTCTTTCAATAGCACTCCAAATCACAACGTCTATCAAATAACCTAGGCCATTTCAAATGATCATCCCATGGAATATTTCCTTTCGTCGGCGTTAACCATTTCATCACATGATTAACATCGCCTAAGGAATGGAGTGTACATATAGGGATGTTTTCAAACACCCTTTTCTCACCAAACTAACCACCTCCATGGGGATCTTGGTAGATCACTGGGTTAGTCAACACTTATGCAACATTGTTGCGGGCCGCCTCATCATGGTCATCTCCAAATGATGTTGACGCTTTAGACTTACACTTTTTCTTCTTGACCTGTTGCATCCTTCTTATCCCCCCCACTTGAGAGGAATTCATTTCGCATAACTTTTTTTGGCGGTGACCAGTTATAGTACGGAAGTTTTTGCCCTGACATAGTTTTCAGGGGAACATGGGTTAAGGAGGGTGAATCTTCATCAGGCATGTACACTTGGTTATGCATTTTGTAGTTTATGATCTGAAGTTAGTATAGCTATAACTTATTGACACTATAACTAATAACGAGACGATCTACTTAAACGGAAGAAAATGGATGAATAAATGTTTACCGTACAATTTTGGGCGATTCTTTTTTTACCGTCCAAGTTCGTTCAATTTTGGGCGGTTCTTTTTTTACCGTCCAATTTTGGGCGGTTCTTTTTTTACCGTCCAAGTCCGAGTGGTCACATCATATGTCAGTTGAAAGTGACTATGAACAAGTCAGAGGAGCGTTATTTATCGTTCAATTTTAGGCGGTTATTTTTTTACCGTCCGAGTCCGAGTGGTCTATGAACAAGTCAGAGGAGCGTTATTTACCGTTCAATTTTGGGCGGTTCTTTTTTTACCTTCCAAGTCCGAGTGGTCACATCATATGTCAGTTGAAAGTGACTATGAACAAGTCAGAGGAGCGTTATTTACCGTGTAATTTTGGGCGGTTCTTTTTTTACCGTCCAAGTCCGAGTGGTCACATCATATGTCAGTTGAAGTGACTATGAACAAGTCAGAGGAGCGTTATTTACCGTTCGATTTTGGGCGGTTCTTTATTTACCATCTAAGTCCGAGTGGTCACATCATATGTCAGTTGAAAGTGACTATGAACATGTCAGAGGAGCGTTATTTACCGTTCAATTTTTGGCGGTTCTTTTTTTACCGTCCTAGTATGAGTGGTCTATGAACAAGTCAGAAGATCATTATTTACCGTTCAATTTTGGGCGATTCTTTTCAAGTACCATTCAATACTATAAATAATTGATTTAGATAGATATTGAGCATAACGATATTTCCTACTCATATAATATTTTTTCCCAAGTCCATAAAAAAATGTTTAACAACGATCTAGAGGAGATGATATTAGCGCAGATCGCTCAATCTTATGATCTTGACTCAGATGATGAAGCCGCCGCGATCCACAACAGATTGCAGAGTGCAATATATCAATAGTCCTTACTACACAGTGGTAGGGAAATACATGAGAGAAGAACGGTTTATAGGGATAGAGAGATGGGTCATCGTAATTTAAGGAAAGATTATTTCCAAGAGAACCCCACTTATCCTGAAGAAATGTTCAGACGTAGGTTCAGGATGAACAGGGCGAGCTTCAATCGTATTCTAGAAGCATGCTGTGAAAAAGATTCATATTTCATACAGAGAGCCGATTGTGTTGGACGAATGGGATTAAGCTCTCACCAGAAGATTGTTTGTGCACTTCGTATGTTGGCGTACGGTGGATGCAGGGATTTGGAGGACGAATATTTAAAAATAGCCGAGACGACAGCGATTGAGACTTTAAAACGGTTCTGCAGGGCTATAGTGAAGGTGTTTAGCCCGGAGTATTGTCGCACACCTACAGTCGAAGATATTTCCCGCATGCAGCCCGAAAATGAATGACGCGGTTTCCCCGGGATGATTGGGAGTATTGACTGCATGCATTGGGAATGGAATAACTGTCCACATGTATGGAAAGGACAATATCAAGGACATTGTCATGCTGCCACTATTATTTTAGAGGCAGTGGCATCTTATGATACTTGGATTTGGCATTCGTTCTTTGGGATGCCTGGTGCATGTAATGATATGAATGTTCTTGCCAAATCTCACGTGTTTGAAGAACTTCTAGAAGGAAATCGCACCCCTATGCACTTCAAAGTAAACGAAAACACATATGACACAGGTTACTACCTTGCAGATGGCATCTATCCGCCTATCGCAACTATCGTCAAGAGTTTCAAGAGACCAGTCACTCAAAAACAAAAGGTGTTTACACGAGCTCAGGAAGGAGCCCGAAAGGATGTGGAAAGGGCATTTGGTATCTTACAACAATAGTTCCACTTTATCCGTGTAATTTTTGGGAATATAAAGACTTACGTGTAATTATGAAGGCTTGTGTCATATTACACAATATGATTGTCGAGGAGGAGTTGCGTGACGGGACATGGCGAGCTGACCTGCCCTTACGTGACCCACCCCCATGCTTAAGCAGGCAGAGTCTCGCTGTCCATTATCAGTACCAGGTGCGTCGGGCAAAGATATGGAACAAGGAAGCTCATAACCAGTTACGTGACGATCTTAAGGAACACATTTGGATTCGTCATGCAAAATCATCAACTTGATTGTAATTTCATTTTTATCCATTTTGGGCAATTATAACAATTATCTTCGTGATAAATAAAATTTGGTTTGATAATAATAGTCATTCATAAACATTGGTAAAAAATTTAATAACTAATAAATTTGGATTACATAAAGAACCCGGCCAAATCTATTTATCTATTCTAAGAAGTTACGATATGCTTGAGACCGACGCTGCATTATCTGATTCATTCGCATCTCGTGAAAGGCATTTTGTTGGGGAGTGAATTTAGTTGTATCCATGTAAATAATCTGATCTTCATCACGTTGGAGTTGAGCTTCAAACTCTTTGGTGCGGATTGAAATTAAACCATCAATCTTTTCATTTAGAGTTCTCCTGATTGCTTGTGATTCTGCAGAATTTTTGTCATAAAGTGTGTTGAATTCTTCGGAGTTCTCTAAAAGGGATGTGTTTGTAGCCGCACTGTTGGAGGCCGCTCGTTTCTTTCCTTTATGTTTTGCCATTTTACGTCCTTCCGGTCTTCTAAGAGCATTATTAAATTCCCTTGATTCGTTGTCGTTCGAATGAAGCGGGCTCTCATTATTTTCTTCATCCGTATATTGTGAACCGGTGGTTGACATGGAATACTTTGGCAAGTCCTTGAGCACCTCGTAGCAGTGGTTGTAATTGAATTTATGACCTGCTTTGCTTAAAAAGTTATCTTTAGCTCGTTCGATCTATATGAAAAATTCCCGCATTAGTGATGACAATTTAAGAATTTACTAATAAATAAATAAAAAAACTTGAATTTAATTGTAATTACCCACGTAACCTCCGTCGTGCCGCTATCTTTCCCGTTTCCGTAAGCTTTGGACAAAGTCGACGTATACAACAAACATTCAACATTAATTTTTCGGTATTTTTCCTGCATCGCATTCTTGGTTCGTTTGTAAATAACACCCTCGCTTGTGTTATATTCGTTGGTAATTTTTTCCCACAAGGTTGCTCGTGGTTGGTTAGTCCCCATACGACTATCTATAGAATATTTAACGTATGCCAGAAAAAGTAACACCTCGTCGTGTGGGGTGAAATTTGGTAGCCGACTAGAACTTGGCGGAGTACTTTGTGAAGGAGTATCCATAGAAATATTTTTTGAATTGGTGATAAGTAAAATAAAATATAAAAGTGTTGATGTTAAAGATTCTAGGGGAGCATAATGTATATATACAAAAATAAATGTTACCATTTTATTTTTTGTTACCGTTGTAATTTTATTACCGTTATACTGAAACCGTTTGCCTAATTAATTTTTTTTTTTTATTCCTGGTAAAATTCTGGGCGGATGAAAGGTTACTGCACAAAGGTTGATAAAATTTTGGGCGGATGACTGTTAGCCGCCCACATTCTGGGCGGGCAAGTTTTAGCCGCCCAGATGTGGGCCCCCCTTCCAACACAATGTCTTCCGGCCATGCAAGTTTACACATCGCTTAGACTTTCTCTCACCTAAATGTGTACAATATCTTACCCAGTGTGATCTCGGATAGTCTAAATGTATACATTTAGACTGTCCATTGGAGATGGCCTAACAGTCTCAATTTACTACCTTTTTGGATGAGATGACACGAA
This sequence comes from Sambucus nigra, assembly GCA_949130495.1. Classification (NCBI taxonomy): domain Eukaryota; kingdom Viridiplantae; phylum Streptophyta; class Magnoliopsida; order Dipsacales; family Adoxaceae; genus Sambucus; species Sambucus nigra. Next base: position 80,229,728 of record OX422207.1, on the reverse strand, counting down.
GAGAGTAGAAGCACGACGCAGGATCATTAGTCACAGGTTACAATGATCAGAGAGATGATGGACAACTTGGATACTGATTCTTTTATTATGAGAGATCTATATATTTTTCTCGTACTAATGATACATTTGTTTTATTGAATTATTGACGCGACTTTAAAAGTGTCTCTAGTGCGTACTAATATCGACTCAAGTGTAAGCCGATCACTCAGGTAATAAAATGGTAAATCGGGTATTGAACACAAGGACTAAGACTAAGAATCGTGATGACAAATAGGGAAGACGACTAACCTAAAGGATTTACTCATGAAAATAAGAAGAAAAGTGGTTGTGATGAGGTTAAGAATTTCTACCAAATAAGTAAGAAAAACTTAACTAAATTAACTACGCATGCAAGACTTAACAAAAAACAAATTAATTAATATTAATGAGAGATAAGGTCGAACTACAATCCCCCAACCCCTTATGAGGTCACTGGTTACGAGAGTAGTCTATAATTAAATATTTAATTTGAAACAATGATGTTATTTAATTCAAGCATTGCATATATGAGGGAACGAACCCACATCATACCTAATCAAGAATATAAACAAAGTACGAGGTCAATTAGTTAACACGCACATTGCATTCCTAAACACCCTGGTTACCTTGGGCAAACGAGGTTAAAAGTCCTACGATGTTTGTAGTAATGAATCGACACGTTTCGATTAATTTTTTAATTCAAGAACATGTTTTTATATCTATGCGAACCATTTAGGGTTGGGTTCATGCATCATCCCAACATTTGAAAATATACCCGAACATGGTAAAAGGACAATTATTCATGATAACTACGTTTCATGAAACCATGTCTACGTAAAAAGTGCCAATAAATATATGAAATCGGTCTCTATTTAAGAATTACTAAATTATCAATCAAAGAGATGAAAGAACATGAAAGAAATAGAGGAATTATACTTGAATTGATGTAAACCCTTGAATTCGAAACCAAAAGATGAATAAATATTGAGGAACAATAATCCCCACGTCCTTGCCTCTCCAAAAACCTCAAAACTCCGTAAAAAATCATCCCCTAATGTCTGATGTTACTCTACAATGAAACTCCCATGTTTTATTAAGTGTTTGACTCATGCACAACTCTTACTTTAACATAAAAAAATTCTGAGTGCATCACGCCGAACCAGTGGATTTTTCTTCTTCCCGAGGAGAAACGGTTCGAAACTCCAGTAGCGACGCAAAAACTGAACCTGAAAATTTTCTAACTCTTTTTCTTTGTTTTGCCATGATTTCTTCTAAATTTTGAAGCTTCATAACTTTTCACTCGAACTTCGAATTTGGATGTCGTTTCTTGCTATGCTCTTATGGGCTCATGGGCTTCAACTTCTTCTTGGGTTTCGCGTCCGAATTTTGGGTGTAAAATTACTCTTTTGCCTTTGACTTTCCTCATTTTATTTATTTCTTGGTTTTGAGTTTTCTCTTTTCTGCACGTGTATAATTTACATGCACAGTGTAAGAGAAATACACGAAACTCGATGCACTATATAGAAAATGTTAGTAGCAAGGATATGAGATAAATCAACTCGATTTACATCGTACGAGGTGATAAAATATTCTAAATTACGAGGATAAATACGAAGAATTTATGCCTAATAAATTGTATTTATTGATACACTTGTACACGCAGTTGGATCCCCGGGTTTTAATAAACGCAAATTAAAATGTAATTTCCTTTTAAACAAATGCGGAAGCGTTGAGGTGGTTTTAACTTTGAAAAAAAAATAACAACAAGTTTTAATAACTTACAAAACAAATTAAAACAAAATTCAAGTCCTAGAATTTGCCTAAGTCATAATTACCAAATTATATCCAAAGTTAGGCGAAACCAAATTAATGCAAGTGACTTGAATAAACCAATTTTACCCAATATTTAATTTAAGTCCCAAATTAAATGAGTGTGATAATTAAACCCAAATTTTATCTTGAAATTATCCTAAGCATGCGTTCTAAATTATTGTGCAAGATAAAATAAACAATGTCACACTACACCGCGATATACGAGGAAAAACCCACTAACGGGAAAAAACCTCGGGACGGCCCTAGCCTCAAATCCACTAAAAACGGTATTACAAATACAAGACAAAAGACTTACTTCCTAAACTCGATCCCTCTCAAGCCGTGATGCTCCTTCTTGTATCAACCTCCAATTAGCGGATAACCAACGGAGCTCCACCGTGGTCTCAGAATACACCGATGGGACAATTAGGCACACCGTCACCCAAACATGGAGCCTTTCTCCTTGTGGGTAGAATCTCAACAAAAGTCTTCTTTGTGATGGGGTGTAGAAGCAAACCCGAAACGTCTCTTGAATGCAGTAGAGAAAACCGGTGCCAAATAACTCCAAGCAATTGATATCTATATATGGAACTTGGAATAAACAACAATGGGTGTAAACTAAGTGTTTAAAGATTTTTTTCTTTAAGTTGAAGAACACTTAAAACATGAACATTTTCCTTTTTGGAATGATCTCTCAAACTCTCTCTAGGAGATGTATTCGGATGGAAAAGTTGTCTTGGAAAATGTGTTTCCCGCACATAATAAAGTATGTAAAAGTTGGTTAAAAACCAAGTGGGGAAAGTGGGAGAAAACTGCAAAAAACTGCTCAAAACTGTTCCCGCCCTGGCGTCTCGTTCGAACGAACTTGACTCTCGTTCGAACGAGACTTCTAACGAGCGACCAGCCTGGGCTCGTTAGAATCTCGTTAGATATCTCGTTAGAACGAAAAACTCGTTCGAACGACATATCGAACGAATGACCAGGTCGTTGGCAAACTCGTTCGAACGAACTTGGTTCGAACGACAAAACTCGTTCGAACGAAACTTGGTTCGAACGAAAAAACTCGTTCGAACGAAACTTCTAACGAACGACCAGAAAGTTTGTAAAATTCGATTTTGGCCCAGAAACTTTTATAAACTTTTATATACTTAATTTAAAGTTTCAATTTGATTCTTTCTGAAAATAAAATGCAGTTTTTATTTCTCCTAACACCCAATACATATTGTTCCAAACTCCTATATAAATATTATTACATTCATACCTTGGGAGTATGGAACCTTAGTTGATGACGTACAAACGAGGCACATAAACTACGGCATGTTGATGATGCTTTATACTTTTTGCCGCTACGTCTTCAACAAACACTTCATAGGTCTTGAATATTACAATAAAATAAAATCCTATGAATAAATGTTTTTGTCCGGAATTGAGCCAAAACTATATATGGACTCAATTGGAAATTTGTGTCCTTACAAATTTCCCCCTTTGGCTATTCCGGGACAAAAACCAAACAAAAAAAATCCTAAAGGGCCGTCAAGCTCTACTAGACTCAAAACATAACCCGCCCAATCTTGACTCAACCCAAGGATTAAACTTTTTGCCATAGAAAGATGCCACTTTAGTAGAATACCTGCACACTTAAGCAAACTCATCAAATGCATAGGGAATATCAAAGTATTAAATGCAATTAATTAATTACTCCCCCTAAATTAATTCTCCCTTTAAACACATGACCTACTTAGAAAGACGTCTCCCCCTAAGATAAATCTCCCCCAAACGAAGATACGATAATAATAGGATTAGATACCATTTCTCCCCCTATCATCTCCCCCTATCATCATTCTCCCCCTTTTTGTTCGGGAATAGGCAAAGGATAAAGAACTAATAAACAGCAAGTGAAAGCTTTAATGTGATAAGAGATGAAAGTATATGGGCAATTAAAAGCAAGGCAAAGACAAACAAATATCATATATATAAACATTAGAAATATACCAATATAAATCTTGCATATATATAGATATAAACACACACATGACACAAAATACAATAAGTTTGCACACTCGTATGGCAAAAATGTGTCATATGGAAACGGAAGTGTAGGGGTGTGAACTAGCAACAATTAAATTTAGACCCAAACACTTAGGAAACGTTCACGGAGTTCTCAATTGATTGCAAACTTCATCACAGTTAAATATAACCTCATGTGACAATATAAAGATTGAACTCAATGAACAAACATACACAATGCATACAAGCCTAGCATGATGATGATTCTACAAACCAAATAGAGTCATGACATTAAAGACAACTAGGATAAACGGACATTGTGTAAACCGTTGATATACCATCCAATTCTCCCTCAATGAGCATATATATTCTTTTGTTTGTGAATGAATATATCAAACAAACATAGGCCTTGGTAATTGCTTTTTGTTTAATGCCAAATATTCTGTTTTTAGGCCTTTGGATCACGTATTTCTTTTAGATCCAATCAACGGTGGCTTACTATCGCAAAGGACTTAATTCATCCTTTCGGAGCCCTTCCCCGTGCATATATTAATTTATCATATTTTCATTTTTTCACACAAATCTCACATGCAACGGATTTTGACATGCACTAGTCCTCCTAGGTCATAGATATGTAGATGACTAGATTGATAGGAGAACACCTCAAAAAGCTCAAATATAACATGTGACATTAAGATTTCAAAAGAGCTCGTGCATGTGTGAATAGAGGCATATAGAAATAGACTCCATTTAAACAATACAAAATCCAACTACTCCATATAAAACATGGTAAAGAACATTTTAAGGATTGAAAATCTAAACCAAAAGTTCTAGCCACATGGAAGCGTAAACGATAGGATTCAAACACAAATATATGCCACATAAAGTGTGTTAAACAAAAATACACACAAAAACAAAATCTTTTTGAGTTTTTAACATTTTTAATCAAAAGTAAATATTTACTCAAAAGGACAAACAAAAATCATTTGTATTTTTCATTAAGCTTAAATGAAATAAATAAAACACAAATGATAAACAAAAATATTTTTATATTATGCAGTCGATTCAAACACAAAATATAATACAAAAAGATAAACAAGTCATAATTTCTAGCATGTGATATGAAATAAGGCAATGACTAGAAAATGACTAAACAAGCATACATTTAGCATATGAATATAGCATGAAGTACAAACGCTAAAGTATGAAAATACTAACACATTCATCCATTAGAATTAGCAAGGGAGGAAGGATGTGAAAGTAAATGAGAATCAAAATCCCTATGTTTTAAGGCAACCAAGTCGGATTTCCTAACCCAAATTAATGAAGAATTACTATCTTGGGGTGTAGGAACGTTAGCTATCGTGGTTACTTTACTATGAGATTTTCTAGGAATTCGTTTAAGATCTAAACAAAATTTCCTAAGATGACCTTGTCGACCACAAAGTGTACAAGTAAGAATATGTCGAAAAGATTTATCTAAGGAGTGATCATTAACTGCATTCCTAGAAGATTCTCCTAAAACATTGGTTTTGACTTTAGGGTTAAAATCATTACAAGAATTGAAGCCTAAACCAAAAGTGTCATTTTTAATTTGGACCGTTCCTAACATTTTATCTAGTTTTTCCGAACGACACTCCAAATCAAATTTGACATTACTAGAATCTTTTAATTTATTTTCCAAATCTAAAATTTTAGATTCTAGTAAAACATTTCGCTCTTCAAAAGCAAGAAGCTCCTTTTTCAAGGATTCCATTAAACCCCTAAGGCTATCTCTCTCGCCTTCTACATAGTTAAGCTTCTCTTGAAGAGTCCTCTCATGTGTCCTAAGGTCTTCTATTAAGGCACTTTCATCAATGACCTTGACACTCTCTCTTAAACTCGCTTCTAACTTCAAATTAGCTCTTTTCAATTTAATAGATTCTTTATATAATTCATGAAAAGCATTTTGAAGTTCACTCAAATCAACCTCTTCTTCATTTTCACTCTCTCTTTCTTTTTCACTCTCACTATCATCAAAAATAAAAGAATCATGTACAATGACCTTGGAAGTGGCATGTGCTATAATTTCATCATCCGATGAGTTCTCATTATCACTCACATGTGCCATAAAAGCCACAAAATTTTTCTTAGTGGGGGATTCGGGCTTCTCTTCCTTATCACTATCACTAAGGGTTGCATTATATGAAATGGGTTGTTTACCCTCTTTCCTTAGTTTAGTGGGGCACTCATAAGCCCTATGGCCATAACCTTCACAACCAAAACATTTATTAGACTCGTCCCTATCAATATTTTCATTACTGGGTTTAGGGATCTTATCGGCTTTAGAAATCTTCTCGTTTTTATCATGTTTGGAAGATTCAAATTTCTTAAAATCATTTTTAACTTTATCTTTGTTAAATTTAAGAAATTTTCTAAATTTACGAGCAAACAAAGCCATATCTTCCGAGTCACTATCACTATCGCTCTCTACAACTTGTTTAACCTCTTTCCGGGCTTTTAAAGCAACGCCCTTTTCAATTTTCATATCATTTTTAGAGGGAAACATATCCAGTTCATAGGTTTGTAAATCACCTACAAGCTCTTCTAATTTTGTAGAGGCTAAAGTGGGTAAAGAATTTAAAACGGTCACCTTAGGAATAAATCTATCGGGTAGGGACCTTAAAATTTTCTTTACAACACGGTCGTCAGGTATTTTCTCTCCCAAGTTAAAGGATGAATTAACAATATCTGAAAGTCTAGCATAAAATTTATCAAAAGTTTCTTTTTCATCCATTTTGATAGTTTCAAATTGAGTGGTGAGGTTTTGAAGTTTAGAAGCTTTAACGACACTAGTTCCTTCATGAGTTATTTGTAAAATATCCCAAGCTTCTTTAGCGGTTTCACATGTCATAATACGTCGGAATTCATCCGGTGCGACAGCGCTAAATAAGGCATTTAAACCACGGGAATTAAAGTTGGCAAGTTTGAACTCATTTTCAGTCCATCTATCGACGGGTTTTAAAACACGTTCATTTTCAATAAGATGAGTTAGTGGGGAATACCCGTTAATAACAGACATCCAAACTCTCTCGTCGATAGATTTTAGTGCCGATCTCATTCGCGCTTTCCAATACGCGTAGTTAGAACCATCAAAAATAGGAAATTTTGAAAATGGGGAAAAATCCATTTTAGCCAAAAATTAAGGATCTTTAACGAAATAATTTATCGTTTTTGGCTCTGATACCAATTTGTAAACGCAGTTGGATCCCCAGGTTTTAATAAACGCAAATTAAAATGTAATTTCCTTTTAAACAAATGCGGAAGCGTTGAGGTGGTTTTAACTTTGAAAAAAAAATAACAACAAGTTTTAATAACTTACAAAACAAATTAAAACAAAATTCAAGTCCTAGAATTTGCCTAAGTCATAATTACCAAATTATATCCAAAGTTAGGCGAAACCAAATTAATGCAAGTGACTTGAATAAACCAATTTTACCCAATATTTAATTTAAGTCCCAAATTAAATGAGTGTGATAATTAAACCCAAATTTTATCTTGAAATTATCCTAAGCATGCGTTCTAAATTATTGTGCAAGATAAAATAAACAATGTCACACTACACCGCGATATACGAGGAAAAATCCACTAACGGGAAAAAACCTCGGGACGGCCCTAGCCTCAAATCCACTAAAAACGGTATTACAAATACAAGACAAAAGACTTACTTCCTAAACTCGATCCCTCTCAAGCCGTGATGCTCCTTCTTGTATCAACCTCCAATTAGCGGATAACCAACGGAGCTCCACCGTGGTCTCGGAATACACCGATGGGACAATTAGGCACACCGTCACCCAAACATGGAGCCTTTCTCCTTGTGGGTAGAATCTCAACAAAAGTCTTCTTTGTGATGGGGTGTAGAAGCAAACCCGAAACGTCTCTTGAATGCGGTAGAGAAAACCGGTGCCAAATAACTCCAAGCAATTGATATCTATATATGGAACTTGGAATAAACAACAATGGGTGTAAACTAAGTGTTTAAAGATTTTTTTCTTTAAGTTGAAGAACACTTAAAACATGAACATTTTCCTTTTTGGAATGATCTCTCAAACTCTCTCTAGGAGATGTATTAGGATGGAAAAGTTGTCTTGGAAAATGTGTTTCCCGCACATAATAAAGTATGTAAAAGTTGGTTAAAAACCAAGTGGGGAAAGTGGGAGAAAACTGCAAAAAACTGCTCAAAACTGTTCCCGCCCTGGCGTCTCGTTCGAACGAACTTGACTCTCGTTCGAACGAGACTTCTAACGAGCGACCAGCCTGGGCTCGTTAGAATCTCGTTAGATATCTCGTTAGAACGAAAAACTCGTTCGAACGACATATCGAACGAATGACCAGGTCGTTGGCAAACTCATTCGAACGAACTTGGTTCGAACGACAAAACTCGTTCGAACGAAACTTGGTTCGAACGAAAAAACTCGTTCGAACGAAACTTCTAACGAACGACCAGAAAGTTTGTAAAATTCGATTTTGGCCCAGAAACTTTTATAAACTTTTATATACTTAATTTAAAGTTTCAATTTGATTCTTTCTGAAAATAAAATGCAGTTTTTATTTCTCCTAACACCCAATACATATTGTTCCAAACTCCTATATAAATATTATTACATTCATACCTTGGGAGTATGGAACCTTAGTTGATGACGTACAAACGAGACACATAAACTACGGCATGTTGATGATGCTTTATACTTTTTGCCGCTACGTCTTCAACAAACACTTCATAGGTCTTGAATATTACAATAAAATAAAATCCTATGAATAAATGTTTTTGTCCGGAATTGAGCCAAAACTATATATGGACTCAATTGGAAATTTGTGTCCTTACAACACTAATGGTTGTATTTCTGTTTATTTGATTATCATCTTTTATGGTTTGGATGAGGACACATATTATATTATTTCTACAGTGTTATTTGATTTTGATGGAGCCTTTGTGAGGATGTGGAGATTTCATGTATATGTTTATCCTCTTTATTCTTACATGTTTCACATTTATTTTACCGCGATATTAATGTTATCCTTATCATATAGTTGGATTGCGATGTTATCTAGTTATGCTTTATCTGATTATACTCTCTAGATACTCCATATTTCTCTTGGTATACTGTTGTTTCATGTGTGTAGGATGCTTTATGAGTTTTACATTATATGGCTACACCATGAGTATTTTAGAGATACTTCTGAGGTCAATTTATCTTTGTCTAATGTAATTTTATTTTTAGGATTTTTGGGTTGGGGATAGGATAGGCTTGACGACCTGGCTAGGATAATTCACATGTTTTGGTTTTGTCCCGAAATAGCCAAAATGGGAGATTTGTAAGGATAAGTTTCCAATCGAGTCAATTTGTTTGTAATTGACATAATTCCGGAGAAAACTGCTTGAGTTATAGGTTGGACTTTGAGTTCGTGATCTCATTAAGCCTACGATGTTAACAAAGAGTGATTTACCGTGGCGAGTTTAGTTCCCTATTTTATCTTCACACATTTCCTATGGTCCTCTTAAGTATTAATGCATTATGAATTTTTTCTAAGGATGTGAATTTTCATACTTAAAAACTATTTTTGGAAATTTATTTTATTCTTAAGAAAATTTATTTCTGAGTTCAAACGAGATATAAATTTTTTACAATGAAATTCAGAGTTTTTTTTCGAATGACTTTATACTTTGTTCCAACGATTTGAGTGTCTCGTTCGAAACAGAGTTCAAACGAACATCCAACGACCCTGCAATGTTAGAATTCATTGGAAGGCTATTTCAAACGAGATTGCCATCTTGTTCAAACGAACTGAATTTTCTTTCAAATAAGATGATATTCTCGTTCGAACAAGCTTATTTTTTGTTCGAATAAAATTACCACCTATAAATTCATGTTTTTGTATTTAAGTCGTTCTGGACTCAGGTTTTTGAAGGACTTTTTTGTGAACAATATTTCTGCACCTGTTTTGCCAAAATTCCTGACAAAAAGATACACCTTTCTTATTTCAAGATCAAAGTCTCATAATTTAAAAGATTTGATATCTTATTTAGGGCGCCAAGTTTGATTCATTCTTATTGGAAGAACTTGTTTAGTGCGGTGGACTCCGTACTTGCTGATTACGGTGAAGAAATGGTGGATTCGATGTTCTAATCACTAAACAGTTGTTGAGGCTTCATCAATGGATACCGAAGCATGCGTGGAATCGTGTGCTATGGATACTTGTATAGGTGGACTCCTGCATTACCTGTAGAGGAGAGGTCGATGGTAGAAAAGAATCAACCCTTGTGTGGGATTGAGTCGTTTGAGTAAGTCTGCTATCTACTCTTGTAATTCTGTATCATAGTGGATTGTCTGGCCTGGCCTTCCAAGGTTTTTTCCTTAGTGGTTTCCTCATACATCGACATCTTGTGGATTGTGCTTTATTTAATTTTATCTACTTGATCACCGTAGATGCATGTATAGGGTTAAAAAGATAAAAGTTAGGTAAATAAGTTTCCTACAAGATTTATTTAAAATTAGAGCAAATTAAAATTGGAATTTTTTTTGAAAAATATTGTCTTTTCCTAAAGCATAGTAGGAGCTCTCTCACATTGGCATCAGAGCTAGAACACTTAGTTTTTGTGTTTTTGATCCCGTGTCTTTAGGCATGAATCTTGGGGGGTTTGATGGTTTTAGAACCCTTAGGTTTGATGGGACGAATTATGCTTACTGGAAAATGCATATGAAGTCAGCATTTAAGGTTGTAGATGAGCGGGTGTGGTTAGCTATAGTTAAGGGGTGGTCACCACCAGTCACGAGAGATTGAGAGGTAATTCACTTAAAACTTGTAGAGTCATAGACTAAGACTGCGCATAAATTAACTCAATATAATTCTAATAGTTTAAATGATCTTTTCTGTTCTGTCACCCGGAAGAAATTCTATCGTATTATAACGTGTGAGATGTCCAAATATGCTTGGGATATACTCTAACTCACCCATGAAGGAATCGGTGCTATGAAGGCTTCCAAACTCCAAAACCTCACCACTCAATTTAAGACGATTAACATGTTAGAGAGTGAACCTTTGATGTGTTTTATGCTAGATTGTTCGACATAGTCAACACGTTGTTTAACCAAGGAGAGAAGATATCCGACAACCGAGTGATAAAGAAAATCTTGAGGTCATTACCTAATAGATTTAATCCAAAGGTGACTATTTTGAATTCTTTGGGTATACTTGACTCGACAAAACATGAAGAGATTGTAGGCGACCTATAAACTTATGAGCTTGACATGTTTATGATCTTGACAGGCGATTCCTCAAATTTCTTTGACCCCTCCACTACTGATGCTAGGTGGTATGCTTGTGATATCCCTAATGTTGAACTGGACAACCTCCAGGAAAAAAAGCAACATCCCCATTAGTATTCAGACTAGGTTTCCCCTCAATGAGTAGATAGTATATGATAATTCCAATGTTGATGAGGTATTATTTCCTTTCTAGGCCCTTCAAGTGGGACTTTGCCTAACTCCACATCCTATCATTAGATAAATTGTTAGTGGGTATAGTGTTAGACTTGTTTAGCCTCCCACTAATGCCTATAGGACTATCCAGTGTCCATGATGTTTTGGAATACCCAACCAAATTTGATCTAAATGGGGACATTTTTAGATTTGTCCACGATCTAAAGGACAATGCCAAAGCCCCTGAATATTATTACTTTTTCCATAGGAGTTCACATTTAATAATGGTCAAGGTTGTTCAGACCATTGACTACAGTTAGAAAGGCCAATTTGTGTTCATAAGGGGTGAATGGGAACTCAGAGGACATGAGAAGAATAGGTTATACAAGGGGTGAATGGGAACTCAGAGGGCATGAGTAGGTTTCCACGTGAGTGGAATATGCCGAACATAATATGTAAATTTTTACGTTTTTGCGCACCTTGCTCTTCCTTTACCTGCTATGATCTAACATTTGTATTTGCTCATTTCAGTGAAAAAGGCCCCAAGACTTCCTACCGTTGTTCTGAATTTGGTGGAGGCCTATTGCGCAAAGAAGCCCCCCAAATTTGAAGGTTTGTTTTCTGTTGAGAAGTTCATAGCCGTGGAATACCATACTCCGGATGGTGGGATTCCTCCAGTTGAGGTTGTTGTTCCTTTTAAGGAAGGAGTATTTTTTAGAGAAAGATTGAGTCCAAAGTTAATACATACAGCCATATCTTTTGCTCGTTCTTATCGTATTTTTATTAGATTACTAACTTATTTTCTCGCCCAACTCTATTTCCTGCTTCATCAGAGATACTTCAGAATCTACACTTAGAATAGCTCCAAATAATGTCGATCTTAAGGCGATCTAAATTGCTTGCTAGAAGAGGCTGAAAGTAGAGAAAAATAAGGTTGAAGTTCAGAAAAGAGTTAATGATGAGGTGGAAAGATAGGCCAAGCAGAGTGCTCAAAAGAAGGTCGAAGAAGATGCAACTACTCTGACCAAATTTAAATGCAAGGCTTCGTCGTATCCTATTGCAGTTGTTATAGGGGACAAGTGGCCATTTCAAGCCCATGTCAATTAAAATGCTCCTAAGGTAGCGCAAGTGGCGGAGTCCAAGCCTTTTTATCATCTAGTATGTGGCCAAGAATCTGGTACACATTATGAAGAGGTTGAGAATTTTAAGTTTGACCTTGCACAACACAAGATTTTTTTTGAGGATCTGAGGGCCGACCCATATTCTATCTTCCATTATGCCAACAATTCCACTGATTTTCTTGGGTATCATGGCCATAACAAGGACTTCGAGTTCTTGAGGGTTTATGAGCTTAACAACTCATGGAGGGTAATTCAACATAGGTTATCTGGGGTGAGTAATGTTAACACTGTTCTTTTTTCTTTGTGTCTGTTCGAGTTTTTCTTTTACTGTCATAGACTACTGTGACATCCACTATTTTGAGAGATACAACTGTAAATAATAGTTACGCCTATCAGGAGCTCATCGAGGAAAACTAAAATTTAAAGAATGAGTTAAAATAGTCTGCAGACGAACTCAAGAAGGCACCTGATGAGCTCCAAGAGAGGGACGATCAGATGGTGGAGAATACTATTTACCTTAGCAAGACCGAGGAGGAATATCACAAGCTCAAAGATAAAGTCGCTACAAATGATGCCAAACTAAAGAGCATGGAGGAGGCTCTAAACAAGGCGAATAATGATTTGATTGCATCTAAGTAGGTGTTGGAAACGACAAACCAAATGACCATTTGGCTGACTTAGGAGCTTGATCAGGCTAAGGAAACTTTAGCCACTATTGAGGAGATGAGTGTAACTGAGTATAAATGTTCTAACGACTACAACATTGATTGTGTAGAATTTTTCCTTGATGGGTATGAGGAACTCAAGAAGAGGGTGATGACTTACTATCCTAATATAAGAGATGTTATGAGTATCCCGACATGAATTTATGGGTTACCCATGGTCAATCCGGTCCGACCCGAGCGTTATTTGTGAAGTGAAATAGAACAATCCTACATAATGTTACTAGTCTAGTTTTATTTTAATTAACATTTCACTTGTTTAGCATGCGATTCCAATTTAAAGGTAAACTACGCAAGGAACCCGTGCGGAGTACCCCGAAGTCTATGTAAATAGAACTACTAACGTAAACATAAATACATTATACTTACTTGTATTACACTCTCAAGATACGAAACCACTCCTAACCTGCTGTAACAAAGTGGGGATGTGAGCCTATGCCCAGTAGATTTATACAACAATATTGAAACGAATGACATAAAGGAATACTCACACACTACAACCACATGCATGCGAAAATATGTACATAGCTACATACGTATACCTTTGAAAAATACATATTCCAATGTATTAACCGTTTTATATTATGAAAAACCTTACTTGTTCAGATTGATTTACCTTAAATTTATTCATACTTATCATTCCCACTTTATTTAGCACACCCGGTTCAACACTTAAAACCATTACACTTGATTTATTCGAACCCATTCCTTTACCGAAATTTAACCCTTTCGTTCATTTCAATATACTTTAGTATTTTGATTGAAAACCACCATTTCAACACACACATTCATCATGATAGAAAATACCTATTTAATCTTTGAAATCCTTTTATTACAACACATTCTTGTGTTAAATTTGGGTTTAACCATTTAGGTTGCTTAACCACCAATTTACTTACTTTCTTTAGCCCTTTTTCATTCCTTTATGGACATTAATAAATTTACGCATTCACTTGTCTATTTCAACTTTATCGGAACAATATTATATCCATTCAAGTTAGGTTGTATCAACACATTTTACCACACAACCCATTTCTTGACATGTTCCATATTTCCTTTATTTTTTATCGGAACCATCCTACGCCGCATACCACGGGCTCCACACTGGCGGCTATGCGCATCATATGCTCTGTCCTGTGATTTAGGACTTTTCACCCAAGGGCTCTGGGCCCTTCTTACTTTATCCTGGTGTCATCCGAGTCCCTTTTATGTGTTTTAATATTTTACAAATGTCCACATTATTCCACTTATCCTTTTTATCTGTCCGAAGCCAAAAACTCGGAACTTTACCGCCCCAATATATGTTACACTTTGAAAACCTACCATTTCGTGTCCTTTACAATCTAACCTTGATTTTTATTTCAAAAATCATATTCGTTTAGGACTACTTTGTGTAATACCCTTTCAAATATTTTTTATTTCATAAAAATGTTCCATTTTAAGTAAAATTACCATTTTAACCATTTGTTTCCAAAATCGCCTTTACTCCATCTTTCAAGTGTTAATTTCACCCAAGAATACTATTAAGTTATTCCCACCAACTTCTTAAGGTTTTTAACCCTTTAACATCTTTTTACACTTGGGGTAATCTTTTACTTGATTAGAAACACTTTTACACCTTTAATCCCTTTTTAATCCCATAAGTCTTAATATTTCACCACACTAGTAAGTTACAGCCGCTAACGATTACATGTTTTCCCATTAACACTTAATAAATAATTTTGATTAACATTTTCCCAAAGCATACATTTCTTCATTCAAGAAATACATTCACACTTAAGACAACTATTATAAGAAAACTGTCATTTCTTTTATTTAACATGTTGGTTTTAACTTCATGCACATTATGTCCTTTAGTCCTAATTATACATACTTTCGAAGACTAAAATTCCAACTTTTATCATTTCTTGTTTAAACCCAACAAAATCTTCTTTAACTTATTCATACATTCTATGTCAAAATACTACAAGTTTATATGTAGACGAGAAAGTGAATTTTAAACCCAAAAATCCTATTACATGGTTTAAACATATTTTTCACCAAATGTTTACCAATTAAATCATCATTTCCAAACATTTTATTTCATAGAATGTTTAAAACCAATATTGTTAGAATTGCCCATTTCATAAAATACCTTATTTCAATATTCCAAAACCTTTAAATATTTGCTTATCTTTTAATTTCAACTAAATATCATTTTCTAACAAAATCACCTTTTTGTAAACATTTTCTTTCATAAAATGTTTTTCATCAAAATTACTAGAAAATACAACATTTTCATAAAACATTAACTTTCATTATTTCAAAACATTAAAATAATTATCCATTCTTTATTTTTAACATAATAACATTTTCCCAACATTTTTATTCTATAAAAATGTTTATTGTCTTCTGCACAATAAATATATTATTACACTAGATATACCCTATTCAAATAGTCTAAATACAAGACTACAAATGTAAAATGATATTCTTACACTAAGAGTAATGTTACCCACCTCTAATGGCTACAATGGTGGTGGTGGTGTAGGAAAAGCAACCCCCACCTTCAAAGTTTTCCTCAAGGGGTTACTAATGCATCATTCATAGCTCCAAACTAATAAATCCTTCAACTCCATTAAAACCCACTTCATCTTCTCCAAGAAAACCCCCAAATATGACTACAAAATTCGTAGGTCTTCTTTGTCCATGGTAGAAATGGGTACATTTTTCCCAAATGTGAAGATATACATCATGAAAATGGTGGTATATGGGTGGTTTATGGTAGAGGAGTGGTGGTTTGGTGGTGGAAGACCACCCGCATCTTCCTTTATTTCCCACTCTCTCTCTCCTTCTTCCATATTATTCCAACCACAATAACCCCATACAACATCTTATAAAACACTCCTTAAGGCCAAAAATCCCGTTTTACCCTTGTTGATCAAATTTGGGCTCGACAACACACGAAATCAACGCTCCAAAATGTGACAGCACATAGGGGTATCTAATCTAAAAATTATTTGAACGACTTAACATAGGTCGTTCGAATGACTCAAGCTACGACATTAAAGTTGCTTCAAACGAACCTTCAAACGACCTACTACTGTAAACCAGTAGCGTGTCGTTAGAAGCCCTGCTTCTAACGACCTATTGTACTGCCATTCGAACGACATACAAAATCATTTGAACGACCCTGTTTTTCTTCCCTTTTATTTTCTCCAACTTTTAACCCACTATACCTACGCATTTAAAATTAACCCCTCTTTAATTATAACCAATATCTAATTTATTTAATTTATCGGGGTGGGATATTACAAACTTCCCTCCTAGGGAAATTTTGTCCCCGAAATTCTCATTCAATTAATCCTTAAACTCATTGGGTCCACCAACTTCCATTCTAGGTCATAAAATCTTCCAAGGAAAAATGATTGAAATCCACAACACTATGGTCACCAAATTGCCAGCATGTTCGATTCTCACTATCCCGTTAACCATGCCATTACACGATCAACTCTGAGTCTCTACTTGCCTAATGATCAAATCCAATCCATTCTTAGCACTACTTATGCTAGTACCTAAGGCATACCGTCGCCTCTATGGGTGATCCATTTTTAGCGGTCAGCGCTCACCTAATGCAAATCATGATACAACCATTAGTTGTATATACCACCAAAAATCAATTTCTAGTTTAGGACCGCACATCCCGTGTCTCACAACTTTTCAGGTTACCATAACTATATAATTTGCATGAATTTGTCGATAACCATACCTCATGAATTTGCCGATAACCATACCATGGCATTCTCTCACTCCATGAAAGAATCATTCAACCAAATCATTATTGTACGCCCGGTTTACACCTTCCACTGCATCACTCTAATGAACCTAACCCTACCTTAGGTGTATTATCCTTGAGTTCTCACTAGAGTCTAATCCTAAACTATTCACCATGGAAAATAACATCATGTGCTAAGTTTTCCCTCGATTCCCAACACTATACTGTATTCTTGAACCATTAACATGCTCTTCAAAGCCCGAGCCATTGACTGCCGAGCTGGCCAGTCGAGAGTTTACTAGCCCAAAGGGAGATTGATACTATGAACAAACCTAGTGACCGAAAGCATAGCCACTCGCAAGCAAAATTTTATGCAATATTAGGAATACCTCAGATGAGCACACCCAGTTACTGAGCTGTATTGGCCAAACCTGGTCCACTGCGCTCTCCCGGGCTCAACCGTGACGTATCATGACATGACACCAATTTGAGTCACCATGTAGGTGATAATACTGATTGCTGATTATTGAAATTAAAAGGAGCACACTTGAGTGAGAGGAACATGTAACCAACCCAAGGAATTTTGCCTATAGGAAATCGATTCTAACTTATTAAAACGAACCCATACCGTATACTAGAAGTCATACTACTCATTCGTAAAACTCTCATCGAATACTATTTCTAGCCATACGCCTTGGCCTGGGTCACTAGGCATGATGAATCAAATCTCGACTATCCATTATCATAATGCGATCATAATTTATGAATCAGCAGTCCTTAAGGAAGTCAATGCTCGACTTCCTTCCTTAAGAGCAAGGCCTTACCTTACACACCCTTAGCGTAAATGAATTATTCTGACTGAAAGATACTTCACACCTCGTCTATATCGACCTTATCCAAGAACTAGTGATGACACACCAACCTATTACACCTAGGTCATTATCTGCTTTAACATATCGTGATCGAATTTTAAATTTCTTAGACTTTAGTTGGCTTAAGGGAAGAACTCACCTATCCGTGTCTTCTTGATCACGAGAGATTGACACTAATTCACCTTTCTTTTTTCACCCATACAGTATTTAAGCGATGACCACACTCGCCGCTATTGGCACCCTAAGGGTAATTAATATCACACCGAGCCACATCTACTAACCCGTACCAGTTTGGAAAGATGCACCAATAACTAATCCTTACATTGCTAAGGCTGCTCTAGTATACACTGTCGACACCCTGACATAACAATCATGTTCGATGCTTCCCAACTTAGTTGCCATTTGCAAATCTCCACACGTCGTCATAACTTTAAGTCTCTACTATATTTCTTAGTACTTCCTCAAACCGAGTATTATCACACTTATACTAATCATTCCATGACATCCAAATACCACTCAAAATGGATACAATATCACCCTATCTAAGGGGTTACACTACCGTTTTGTGCCTATTGGAAAACTATACTTGACACGTACACTATGCGACTGTTAATCCGGGATCATCACCTGACCCTCAACACTATCATTACTAGATAACCACTTCCACTTCTTACCGGACATAATTGGTCTCCTAATAACACCATACACATTTCATGTGAAATCCCCAAATTCGATGGGATTTCACCGTCTACATTCTTATCTTCTTAGGTGCACGCTTCAAACCCTTCGATACCCACATCGATATTACTTGGTGCTTGCGAAAACACTAGTCCACGATCTTCTAGACATAGTGCACCTCAATCCTCGAACACCTCAAGACATCATAAAATTTCATATTTATCTTCAATGATGCCACACACAAATTATTTCCCACGGGAACCTCAATATACCTATGAACTCGTCACGCATTAGGATTTCCTCGCACCTAGACATTACCTCATTGGCCAAAATCAGTCCCAACACTTAGATACTAATCTCACCTTTCTTCCAAACGATTGTGACTATAAGTCACGTACAAACCATAACTACTGCTAATACCGATTATGGCAGGACACAGGATGTTGCCTGCAACCTATAAACCTCAAGGCCTGCCTTACCTAGAATCCTCAATGACTGTTCAACTATGACAACTAAATTTCCTTGCCATGTGAATATTACACCATGTGCCAATCCATGAGTTAACACAACTATGCTGATCTTGGTAGGATATGGGCATCGGGTGTTGCATATAAACACCAAGGCCCTCATCATGGACACTGCACGAGATCCTATTCCTTAATATCGTATCATAACTAAGGTACACCCAACCTAAGCCTTCAACCAAAAGGGCTAATACGTTTTCATCATAAATCAATGTTTATTAATGTCACACAACTATTTAGTCTCCACACATGGGATGCACCACCTTTATTACTAGGTTTTCGCAAACACTACACACTGTTGCCACCAACAAGGCTATTCTTATTATCAAAATTATCTCAGTACACCTATCACAAAAAAGATTACGGTGTTTCCACTATTAGCCTACATAACTTCTTGTGTACTCGAAATACTACCAATTGCAATATCATCCTAAGGATCGACTTTGCCTCAGTAACTCACTGGTGTTAACTACCCATAAGCGCCGTACCTAAGGGTTATATACCTTTCAATCATCAATCATTTATGTCTAGTCGAGACACCCTGACCATCAACCTCTACTGTTGACTATATGCAACTCGTGTCACTCATCCAACGGGAGTCATTTCATTCTATCGTCATCTTCAAATGATCTATGTCACTAATTTTTATCGTAAGCACCTTACACTAATAACCACGGTGTCACCATTATAGGATTGCATGGACACCCTTAAATTACTAAAATCTTAATAAAAAATATGAAAGCGATTAATAAACATGAATCTAATAGTGTGACACTTGGCACTAGTCTAACTTGTCGTGCTAACCCCTTTGACTCTACCATCAAGGACATAAACTAAACTGCCATCAAACTAGCATGACCGACCTAATCCAATACCGACCTCACCATGTCATACCCGAAAGGAACCTTAAACCTAGAGCTCTAATACTATTTGTAATGCCCTGATCCAGAATTATGGGTTACCCATGGTCAACTCGGTCCGACTCGAACTTTAGGTGTGAAGTGCAATGGAATAACCCTACATAATTTTGGTAGTCCAGTTTTATTTTAATTAACATTTCACTTGTTTAGCATACAATTCCAATTTCAAGGTAAACTACATGAGGGACCCGTGGGGAACACCTCGAAGTCCAAGTAAACAGAGCTACTAACGTAAATATAAATAAAATATACTTACCTGTATAATACCCTCAAGATATGAAATCGCTTCCACCTGCCGTAACAAAGTGGGGATATGAGCCTATGCCCAGTGGGAGTTATAGAACAGTATAGAAACGAACCGCAGAAAGAAATTCTCACAAACAACAACCACATGCATGCAAAAATAAGTACATATGTACATACATATACCTTTGAAAAATACATATTCCAATGCATTAACCGTTTTATATTCCAAAAACATTTACTTGTCCAAATTAATTTACCTTAACTTTATTCATACTTACCAGTTCCACTTTATTTAACACACCTGGTTCAACACTTCAAACCATTACACTTGAGTTATTCGAATCCATTCTTTTACAAGAATTTAACCCTTTCGTTAATTTTAATACACTTCAGTATTTTCATTGAAAATCACCATTTCAACAGACACATTCACCGGGATAGAAAATACTTATTTAATCTTAAAAATCCTTTTATTACAACACATTATTGTATTAAATATGGGTTTAACCATTTAGGTTGCTTAACCACCCATTTACTAACTTTCTTTAGCCAATTTTCATTCCTTTATGGACATTAATAGATTTATGCATTTACTTGTCCATTTTACCTTTACCAGAACATTTATTATATCCACTCAAGTTAGGTTATATCAATACATTTTACCACACAATCCATTTCTTGATATTTTCCATAATTTCTTTATTTTTTCTCGGAATCTTCCTATACCACATACTTCCACAGGCTCCACATCGCCGACTATTTGCACCATATGCTCTCGCCAGTGATTTAGGACTTTACCCAAGGGCTCCGGGCCTTTCTTTCTTTATACTGGTGTCATCTGAGTCACTTTTATGTGTTTTAATATTTTACAAATTTTCACATTATTCCACTTATCCTTTTTATCTGGCCGAAGCCAAAAATCCGGGACTTTACTGCCGCATTATGTGTTTCACTTTGGAAATTTACCATTTCGTGTCCTTTACACTTTAACCTTGATTTTTATTCCAAAAATCATATTCGTTTAGGACTACTTTGTGTAACACCCTTTTCAACTTTTTTATTTCGTAAAAATGTTCCACTTTAAGTAAAATTACCATTTTACCCATTTATTTCCAAAATCGCCTTTACTCTCAAGTGTTAATTTCACCCAAAACACTATTAAGTTATTCCCACCAACTTCTTAAGTGTTTTAACCCTTTAACACCTTTTTACACTTGGAGTAATCGTTTGCTTGATTGGAAACACTTTTACACCTTTAATCCCTTTTTAATCCCATAAGTGTTAATATTTCACAATACTAGTAAGTTACAGTCGCTAACGATTACATGTTTACCCATTAACACTTAATTAATAATTTTGATTAATATTTTCCCAAAACATATATTTCTTTAGTTTCTTCATTCAAGAAATACATTCACACTTAATCAAAAGTATGTATAATAAAATTGTCATTTCTTTTATTTAACATGTAGTATTTTAACTTCATGCACATTATGTCATTTAGTCTCAATTATACATACTTTTGAAGACTAAAATTCTAAATTTTATTATTTCTTGTTTAAACCCAACAAAATCTTCTTTAACTTATTCATACATTCTATGTCAAAATACTACAAGTTTATATGTAGACGAGAAAGTGAATTTATAACCCCCAAATCCTATTACATGGTTTAATCATATTTTTCACCAAATGTTTGCCAAGTAAATCATCATTTCCAAATATTTTATTTTATAATATGTTAAAAATAAATATTATTAGAATTGCCCATTTCATAAAATACTTTCTTTCAGTATTCCAAAACCTTAAAATATTTACTTATCCTTTAATTTCAACAAAGTATCATTTTTCAACAAAAATCACCTTATTTGCAAACAATTTCTTTCCTAAAATATTTTTCATCAAAATTACTAGAAAATAAACCATTGTCATAAAACATCAACTTCCATTATTTCAAACATTAAAATAATTATCCATTCTTTATTTTTAACAAAATAACATTTTTCAGCATTTTTATTCCATACAAATATTTATTGTCTTCTACATAACAATTAGATTGTTCCACTAGATATACCCTACTCAAATAGTCTAAATACAAGACTATAATTGTAAAATGACATTCGTACACTAAGAGTATGGTTACCCACCTCTAATGGCTACAATGGTCGTGTTGGTGTAGGATGAGTAACTCCCCCCTTCAAAGGTGGCCTCAAGGGTTACCAATGCATCCCCCATAGCTCCAAGCTAAGAACTCCTTCAACTCCATTAAAACCCACTTCATCTTCTCCAAGAAAACCCCCAAATATGACTCTAAAATTCGTAGGTCTTCTTTGCCCATGGTGGAAATGGGTATATTTTGCCTAAATGTGGGGATATACATCTTGAAAGTGGTGGTATATAGGTGGTTTATGGTGGAGGGGTGGTGGCTTGGTGGTGGAAGACCACCCAACTCTTCCTTTCTTTCCCACTCTCTCTCTTCTTCCATCTTCTTCCAATAATAATAACCCAAAATAACCCCAACCAACACCTTATAAAACACCCCTTAAGCCCCAAAACACCATTTTACCCTTGCCGATCAAATCTGGGCTCGACAACACACTAAATCAACGCTCTAAAATGTGACAGTTCACAGGGGTATCTGATTTAAAAACCCGACCAAGGTTGTTCGAATTACTTTACATAGGTAATTTGAATGACCCAAGATACGTCATTCAAAGTTTCTTTAAACGACCCTTGTAACGACCTGCTACTTTAAACCGATAGCATGTCGTTAGAAGCGCTGCTTCTAACGACCGTTCTAATGACCTACTGCACTGCCATTCGAACGACATCCAAAGTCATTTGAACGACCTTATTTTTCTTACCTTTTAATTTTCTCCAACTTTTAAACCACTATTCCTCCGTATTTACAATTAACTCCTCTCTAATTATAGCCAATATTTAATTTATTTGGCCAGGATATTGTAGAGTAAGTGGGAAGGTGATGATGACGAAGCCACAACCCTAGCAACCAAGCAGATGATGGCTATTGATGAGCCCATCGCTGAAGATGTTGAATTTGTAGCCCAACATGTTATCCCTAAATCAAGTCCCTTGCTCGTGACACTGCTTCTAGTGCTGTTCCAGCTACCCAAATTGTTTAGATGTATGAGGCCATAAATGAGGATGCTCATGTAGTATAGGCCATTTAATTTTTGTGACACTTTTTGATGTCTAGTCCATTGACTTTTCTTTGCATATTACGTAGCTTTGTTATGAATCTCTTAGCTATTCAAAATAATCTTGTTCTAATGACATAATGCATTATATTTAAAGATTTTTGTACAAATGAGTCATGTGGATACTTAGCAGTGTACTGTTTCTGTTTATCATTTCACTTTGCTAATTGCTTTAGTGTTTGGAATAATTTTAATAATAGTTTGTTCTTATGACCATATGATCCATGTTTGGCGAACTTGATATGCCTTATTAGTTACCTATTTTTGGACAAACCTGAGTTCCTGACCTAAGTTCTGCCAGTGTTTGTGCCAGCTTACTAATCTTATGAACAAAGACTATGTTTCAACACTAATTATCGTGGTTAACCAAAGTTTATGGGGAGTTATCCTTCTGTGATATTATGGTCAGGTCTTATCCTCCATTATAGACCCCACATCCTAGACCAGCTCCTCCTTATGTCCCTAGCACTCATTCGTTCACCACAAATCCTAGGTCATACTCCAAGCACCGATCTAGAGGTTACCAAGCGCACTCGAGCCCCATTTGACTTTGATCAACTTCCTCACTTGAGTAAAATCTCAATGAAACTTCAAAGGGCTCTGAATGCCCTTTCTAATGGTCCACCCCAAGCACAAATCAGCATTATGATATGGACGAATGATCCGTTTTACCCTAAAAACTGATCTAGAGGACATTGGTTGTTCCCGAGGCCCGTTTGACTCCGATTAACTCTTCATCTTGAACGAATCTAAATGAATATTTTAAGGGATTTGAAAATCCATTCCAACGGTCTACCCCATGCACGAATCAACTTTACAATACGGATGAATGACCTATTTTACTCTGAAGGGTTATCGGGCCCCGTTTGACCTTGATCAACTCTTTGAACTGAACGAAGCTGAATGAAATCTCGAAAGGCACTGAATAAAATTTCCAAACGTCCTTCCATGAGCGAATCGGCATTATAAATGAATGATCCATTTTCCTCTAAAATTTCATGTCTAGTAACCAACGGGTATTTTCGGGCCCCGTTTGACCTCGGTCAACTCTGAAACCTGGGAGTGACTTAATGGATTCTTAAAGAGCTATGAATATCCTTTCTAATGGTCTGCCCCATGCTCAATTCTGACATACGATTTATATTTTACGATTATTTTTTCAAAAATCTATCTCAGGCTATCGAATGGCACCCCCAGGACCCTACCTATCGGCAACGTGTCTGGGTAACTATGCTGATAGTCAAGTCAAAGACCCTACCAATCGGAACCCCCCATGTCACTATAAATAGATGCCATGACTTTAATTTAAAAATCCCCCATGAACATCCCTCTCAGCAATTCAGAGAACATTATCTCAAATTCTGAGTTGTTTCTATCCTAAAAATCCCATCTCCCATATTCTTTCCATCCTTTTCACGTTTTATTTAGTAAATTCTCCCCATATCCTCATTCCACCATCACCTCATTATGAGATCAGTGCATCTACAATTAAGATTCACTTCAAGTTTTCATATGGAGGTCCAATTCTCCACCTTGTCTTTAAATTCTCTTATATTAGCATTAGTTTCTTTGTTTTCACTTTATTGCATTATTTCATTACATCACATACCTTAATCTCAAACTATTATTATAGTATTTGCACATACTTTATTTTCATAAAAAAATGAAAACAAGAGAAATAGCGTTACCTGTAAATTCCAAAAAAATGACTCTCACTACACATCTTCACACTTGAAGTACGTTTATCTCTACACACACATATAAGAGAAATCCCCCGTTTGGATTTATGGGTTAAACCCCACCCTATGTTATTTTTAAACTATGTGGACGTTGATGCTCCTTGGGCTACGTAGGCATCTTGGCTAAATCCCTACACTCGAGTCCTCATTTATACACATTTACCTTGTTTTAATCACACACACACACACACACACACACACACACACACACATATATATATTCTTAATGGATTTTATATGCTCTCATGCTTGTGTTTTGTACGATGTATGCATTCGTTCTTCTATAACGACTTGTGAATCGACAAGCACTTACATTACATTTTGAATTATTATTTTGGAAATACTCCTAAGGATGACATCACTCCGTACTTTTCCATGATGTGAGTTGAGTGATTCCATTCTCCATCTATGTTATGCACATAAGCACACACTTCACAGAGTTTAATATGAGAAGATTAACACATGCCCCTGAGAGACTGAAATGGCGGGATGGGGGCTTAACACCTCCTCATTCCGTAACTTAGTACCTGAACCTTTGAACTACTTGGTTTTGCAAGCATCAGTATTGTCCTTGATGATGTTCTCTCTAAGTGGCAACATTTTTTTTGCCTGTTTGTTGCAAAATATGCCGGTGACTCTATCTTTACATATTACCCCACATCGACGATCGAGCTCCCCAAGAAAGGGTGCAATCCCTCCCGTAGGTCGTAAAAAGAGGGGAAAGCCCTCCTTGGACCTCTCTCGGGATGGTCACAATGGTGACTCTAATGAGAACTTAATTTTAAGAGGACTAGACTTTATTTTCTATATGGGTGTTATTCTTTTTTGCATGTGTGTGGATGCACCTACCTGTATGTTCCATTTTCTCCTCTATTTACTTTTGTGTATATTTTCCTCAAGTATATATCACTTTTCACTCACTGCATACACTTATATATACTCGCCATGTACACTTCACACACTTATAACTTGCTTCACTTCTACTCGCATGCTTCACACACCACTTAGAATTATATTCATGCTTACGCTTCACTAGAACACACCACACTTACATATATTTCCATGCTCACTTACATGTATTACACCACTTATAGTTGATCCATGTATAGGCTCACTACCACATACACTCACTTGTATATCTTTCTATGCCACTTCCTCACTCACATATATCCATGTGTAGTATAGTCTCCATGCTAGATTTACCTTTCATAGTGCTCCACATACTCATCATACCAATAAAAAAATGGAAAAAACACACACACACTCTCTCTTTCTCTCTCTCTCTCCCTATCCCTCCCTCTCCCTATCTCTATAATATGTTAATTAAGGCTATTGCATTTTTGCACACTTCATCACCAAGAGCATGGAAATATTGACCAAAAGTTTTTCCTATACAGAGGTATCACTTTGTGATGGGTGCTAGTCCTACGGGTCACAATTAGCTTAAGCAATACGACTCTCACCTTCCATTGGCCTCGTACCTTCGACGTATATCAAACGATTCCCCTTGCATCATACCGCTTGACCGAACTCATAATGGGAGGTATATAGTAGGGAACTCATTCACGTACGTCGAGTACATAGAATTATCTCTCACACAAACTATCCTCACGAGGTATAGAGTGAGGCAATTCACGTACACTCAGGTATATCAAATGGATTATCCACACGTACCGATAAATGATTGCCCTTATATTCAAGAATTATATCGGGAAAGTCACGCCAAAGGGGGGAACCCTTCTACTAACCCAACAATTACATAAACCTCATATAAGTGTCAAATCTAAGGCACTCATATATAGTTTGCCAATTTCCATACGAAACTCTGTTGAAATTTTGAGTCAACATACCGCCCGAATTTTCGCAATATTTTTTGCCTTTTTTCAAAAAAGACCCTGTCTCTGAGACTAGAAACAAGTCAAACCGTGTCTTACATATTTTCAAATCCTATTTTCCTAAGCTTGGGTCCTGTCCAGCATTTTTTTTAGCTTTTAGGAAAGCCTAATATAAGTGATAACCTAATATTAACATTAATAATAATCATGCTAAGATTCCTCTCTTTCTTCCCTCCTTTTTTTCAAAAATATCAAACACCTTTTTTTTTACTCCTTCCAAAATACCAAAAAAATTCTCCCATTATTTCAAAAATAAATTTAAACAATTTCCCCTCTCAGGTCGATCGCATATCCGTTTTTGACTTGGCTCCCTATTGGCTTCAGTCTTCCGTCTAACAAACCCGAAGCTCCATCAGTTTTTCTCCTACTTCATTCAAGTTTGTGATTTACCTCCATGATCTCTTCATGAAGAACACTGACCAAGAACTGAATGTGCAACCCAAAATTATGACCTTCTTAGCCCAACTCAGTGTCAATATTGACAGCCTTCAAATCGAGGTCCATGAAATAAAGCGTCACCGGGACTAGATTCTCAAAGAACCTGAGGTTCTCTTTCCTCGTGCTATAGTTCCACCGACTCTCGAGCCTGTCTGGGTCTCAGAAAAGTATTAACATGCTCCACATGCCCCATCTACTAATGTTCCACCACCAACTCATCTCCCTATTCTAAACCTTGACTAACCAAGGGCTAATCTGTTGGTTCCCATGGATCCCAAAGAGGAATAACAAAATAAGGTCAAGGAAGACCTTAAATCGATATCAAAGAATTTTGACGAAGTAAAGATATTCGGTAACTACATGGACTATACCATATCTCTCCCTATCTTAAATCCAGACTGGTAGAGAAGTTCAAGATGCCAGACATTGAGAAAGTCGGGGAAGCGAGCCTCCAATTGTTCACCTTAGGATATCACTGAGCTACGATCCTCCCTGGTGCCTTCGAAGAGATAATAGCCTAAATGTTTCAGCAGACCTTAAAAGAAAGTGCCCTCCTATGGTTTCTTTCCCTTGAAGAATATAAAATTCATAGTTGGATGGAGGTCTCTTGAGAATTCATATCTCAGTACAAGTACAATGAGGATCTAGAGATTACGCGTCGAGATTTAGAGATTCTTAAGAAAAACCCTGGAGAAACAATCAGTAGCTTCATAAGAAGGTAGAGAGAGAAAGTTGCTACCATGAGCAACTGACCCTCCGAGGGGGAATAAGTAAATATTGTGAAGAATTTTTTTTGCCTCGTACCCGAGTGTCCATGGGAGGACAGTATTACCAACACTTATGATCCCTTCGAGAAGCTGGTGTAGAAATTAAGGAAGGCGTTGCCAAAGTGGAATCTGAACCAAAGAAAGTGACTAGACAATTCATTTTATAAAAGTATAATAATCTTGCTAGTGATACACTCTCAAGCATCAATAATATTTCCCAACATACTACCTCTTGGGTAACTGAAAGTATCCCTAATCCTGCCAAAAAAGAATATACCAAGCTCCGTGCTCCCCTGTCTAATGTTTACTAGGCCTAGTTAAGCTGAAATCTCATCAAACCCTTTGACCCCCGTCCATTACCAAATTTACTCCCTAAAAACTTCAAACCCGATGCTCGTTGTGATTTCCATCAATCCGTTGGTCATACCACTGACCAATGCTTCCATCTTAGAAATGTGATCCATGGCCTAGTTATCATCGCCCCACCAGCTGATACTAAACCTAACACCACTGATAACCCACTTCCAGCACATAAAAAAGCCATCTTCCTAGAAAGTGAGCCGGGGTTTGACTCATCTACTCAAATCATGCCCACTAAATCACCCATCATCCTTATAATCTCACCCAAACCACTCAAGGTTTGCCCATATTTTATCCTACACCCTACATGCTTCACCGATCAAGCTTAGTCACTCCTAATAACGCCCTGTATCGTCTTCTGCACCCGATCTTAGGGGAGAGACATGGAGTTACCATCTGTGTTAAACAAACTCTTAGAGTTTGGGTTAAAATTGCCCATCGAGATGACTGTTGATTGTCGTAAATCCAATGGCTTGTTTATAGAAGCCCAAAAATAGGATCAAGAATAAGATGAATGGGTGGTGCCTATTGAGGAAGTCAGTCTAGATGATATGGTATAGACCATGATCGACATGTTTCGACAGACAAGCAAAATCTGCAGCATTTGTGAGTTACTCACCGCTTTGAAGCTTCAGGGACGGTTGGTACCTTCACTCCTGAACCTCCTCGCTGAGTGGGAGGAGTTGTATGATGAGTTCGTCGATTTTGTTAAATGTATTAATTACTCTTGGTAAGAGGACCTAGTCATCACTGGATGTGGATATAATTTTGATAGTTCAGATGACGAACCCACTCCAGAAGAAGTCAGTCGAGTAACCATCTTGTGTGGAATGATATCCTTTGAAGATCTGCTGGGAAAAATCAATAAGGTAGCCATTCAACCCGAGGTGGATGAATCCACAAGATTTATGTTCTTCCCTGCCTCAGTGAATCACATGACCAGGTTAGGGAGACAGTATAAAGACTCAATTTCCTATGCAATCGAAACATATAAAAGAAAGGGAGTTGTCAAAGAACTTTCCATGTTGGAAATGACCATTGAAAAGAGCAAAGTCCTTGACCAGCTCAAGAAGACCCAAGACAATATCACCCTATGGGGGTTTTAATGTCCTATCAGTTTCATCGAAATGCCTTGATAAAACAGCTCACCGGACCCATAGTCCCTCCTTTCACTACTATCAAAGTAGCTATAAATATGGTTTGGTCCCTGACCTCTTCCAGATTACTCTCATTTTTTGAAGAAAAGATACCGATGTTTGGCCCTAATCACAATTATACCCTCAACATCTCTTTTGAAGTTTTGAGAAAGATAGTCCCACTTTCACTTGTTGACGACGGATCTTCTCTCAACCTTTAGCCTCTCAGAACCTTCAATTGGTTGGGACTAAAAGTCAATGATCCACTACACTAAAACTGCCGCCTTGCCATGATAAAAAACTCTGACAAGGAAAACTTGTCACGATAAAAGATCGTGACAAGTTTAGGGATGACAAAGGTAATTGTCACGAACTCTTCATGGTCAAAGTCCGTAACAAGAATTGAACTTGTCACGGACTTTGGTCATGACAAGTTCTTGATAAAGGAAAATTTCTCACGGTCAAAGTCCGTGAAAAATTTGTGTAGAACTAAAAAAATACTGTGTAGTATGGCCATTTCCCAGTAATATATTTGTACATGTTACAACATATTAAACCTGTCCAAATAGCATATATATAAAAAAATATTCAATAACCAAATCAAATAAATAAAAATATCCATAACCATAACCAAACAACAAATATCCATAACCAAATAAAAAAAATACAAGTAATATCTAGTATTCAATATCCAAATCAAATAAATAACAATAATGTCATGGACTAGGGTTTTGGACAGGTCGGAGGAGGAAGGTAGGCCACACTACATATGAATTTATACATACATCAATTCGTCGAACGCCGCATTGCTATTCCAACCACAAAAGGTGCATTCTCTCTTCCGGGTACAATATGGGTGACGCGAACCTCTGCCTTTATATCTTGCATGACATGTCCATGAGCAAAACTACCCGGGTGTATGTCCGGGTCCCTCACCCCCTAGTCATCGGCGTGCCACCAAAGATGTCTATAAAATACATGCTCGGCCAACCCATTGTACACATAGACCGTTCGACGGGGGGTTGAGATGGGAAATGGATCATATGCGGGCGGCGAGTGGGTGTGTTTAGGCGATGAGGGTGAGAGAGATAGAGCAGTGACGTTCTCATGTACCTCCTTCCCCTTGCATGAGGTGGACACCAATTGATGCTTCATGAACTCGAACATATCGAGAACCGTCGCCTCCAACCTTTCTAACTTATTGCTATGGGTGTCCACTTGTGTTTCTCGTCTCAATCCCGGTGAGATTCGACTTCCCCACACGAGAGCTCACCCCTTGTCTTCCACTTTTGATCCGCCCTAAGTGATTGGCTTGGTGTGTTCGTAGCCAAAGATGTCTTGTCGGCATCAGACTACTTGTCATGCACTTCCTTAAGATTTTCCTGAAATGACAAAAAGTACATAATTAGTTCAGTTAATAAAAATATTATAACGTAATTAAAAAAATAAAACAATTGGAAGATATTTTTATAACTTACAATCATGGTTGTCACGCTCGGGGACACCTCCTTATCAATTCCCTTCTTCGTCCAAATTTCCACATAGGCATCGAGCCTATGTGGCCTACCCCCAGGGTCACTCCCCATCTCCTGAAATAAAATAATGTTGAATTAGTAAGTAACGCAAAGCAATGCTAAATTATAATAACATATAACTAAAAATAAATAAAAATGAAAACTTACCATCCTGTGCTCCGCCTCGGCCTAAGACGTCCGTCCGGAGTAGTGTACATCCAACTTTTTTGCCCAATTTTTCCTCCTCGATTGACGAGATGTCAACTGTCGCTCCTCGATTTCATTGTCGACAAACTACTGCCACTGTGCCAATGAGATCAACTCCTTCGATGGTACGGTGTCATGGGCCTTCAATATGGACTCTCGGTCATACCCAAAGTACCGTGCCCACATGTTTTTCTTCCATATTTTGTATTGATCTCTCAATTGTTCTAACATGGAGTCGCGTACATATGGGGGCAGGCCGAATTGTCGTTGTCAAACAAATACAAAAAAAAGTAAGTCTTAATGGTATTTAAATTATAAAATATAAATATAAATATAAATATAAAATAAAAATAAAGTGAGTAACTAATTGTAGTGCCCCTAGATGTCCATCTTGAACTCTCATGGCACATTCCCCCAATCCGTGTAATTAGAGAGATAAACCAAATATCAAATACCAAATACCAGTTTCAATTTCAATTTCAATTTATAATACCAATTTCAATTTCAATTTCAAATACCAATTTCGATTTATACTAACCCATACATTCAAACACACACACACACACACAAACCCCCCCCCCCCCCCCCCCCCAAACTTAAATCTTAGCCCCCCCCCCCCCCCCCCACACACACACACTACCCCCAACTGAAATCTTGCCCCCCACACATTGACCCTAAAACATACACACACACGGACCCCCCCTCACAGACCTACACACACACACACACACACAAAGGAAAGAGAGAGAAAAACGTACCAGTTGAGTGGGAGAGAGAAAATCAGTGAGAGAGAGAGAGAGAGGCAGACATGGGAGAGAGAAAAATGAGGGAAACCAAAATGAGGAAAAAGAAAATAAAGAGGCTAGGGTGTTAAGTTATAAGGGTTGTCACGGACGTGTCATAGTCAAAGGCCGTGTATAAGTTTATCACGGTCTTTGACCGTGACACGTTCGTGAAAACCCTACTTGTCACGATGAAAGACTGTGATAAAAAATGCATGTTTTTTGTCATGGTTTTTGACCGTGAAAACCTCGGTCGGGTGAAGGGTGATAGTTTGGCATTTTTGGTGTAGTGATCTCACTCCCATTTTCGCTACCGTGCATTCTTATGACAATACCCACCAAAAAGTAATGGGGTCTATAAAACTCACACTAGGGGTTGACCCTATTAATTCTTTCACCGAGCTTCCAGTCATCAACATAACTACATGCTTCAATCTTTTCCTTGGCCGTCCATGGCTTCATAGCATTTGAGGAGTATCCTCTTCCCTTTATTAGTTGTTAAAGTTCTTCGCCAAATGCCAAGTCATCACTATTTTAGGAGACGATGATAGAACAAATAATGCCAACACTAGTAATCCAATATTGGACATCCAACATGGGACGAATGACACGATCCTCTCTATCTTCAGAGTTGATCCACTTCCCCTCCCAGCAGGAGATAATTTTAAAGACCGATTTTGTTCATAACACAACCCCTATGGTGACTTCAATGTGATTCAGATGTTCTAGAGCATGCACTTCATGCCTAAAATGGGACTAGGGTGACGCCAGTATGGGATATTTGAGCCCATAGTCCTGAAAAAGGCCTTCCCCCATGTGGCCTGGGTTACAATCCTTCACTAGATAAACTCAAATCACTCCGACGATTATATTGAAAAGAAGATTGGAAGATGAAAAAAATATTTTAAGAGACTCTCTGAATGGAATATTAATCAAGGAGGTTGAAGACTCCCATTTTTATGGCTTCTCTGAACCGCGGCGTGATCATATTGACAAAAAAGATAAAACCAGGGCTAGAAATATTCTTTCACGATAATAACTTTTGAGCTAAAGACTGTAAACATAAAGTGCAACGTCTTACTAAGAAAGCCGTAACAGTCACCAAAGACTGTGAGGAAAGTGATATCGAGGACTCATTCGACCTGCAGACACTAGGGCTAAGTCTCTGTATGATCCATTCAGATGTCACACCGTCGAGAACATCTTTCCAAATTAAAGCTGTTGACATGCCTCTCCTCAAATATAAAGCCACACCAGTCCAACCTTCTCAGATTTAACTTGACCCTGTTGTTTATATTATCAAAGTCTCTCCACCTGATGTTATTTTTCCTTTTCCTGATATCAATGTAACTGAAGCCTCTTTTGACGAGGTTCTCAATGTTGTTTATCCCAAAAATGAAATAAATGAGGATTTTGAGTATCTTATTGTGCCTTATATTTATTATTTTTATTCTAATCAAACCTATGATGATGATGATTTTATGAATGAATAATTCTTACATGATCTTAATAAGGAGAATAACAAACAACATAACCGCATTCAAATTAATAATGATGAGACCGTTGTTATTAATCTCGATTCTAGTGGCCATCAATGCGAGATTATGATAGGGTCCACCCTTAATGAGCATGAGCATGCGCAATTTAAAGAACTACTAAAAGAATTCACGGACATCTTCGCATGGTCCTATGATGACATGCCTGATATTTACCCAAAAATAGCTTTGCATGAGATCTCAGCATTCCCGGAATGCAAGCTGGTCAAATAGAGGCTAAGTAAGCTCCGCATCGAATGGTCACTCAAAGTAAAAGAGGAAGTGGTTATGAAATGAACGTGGGTTTCATTCATGCAGTTGAATATCCTACATGGCTAGCTAATATCATATCTGTGCCAAAGTCAGGAGGAAAGCTCCGCATGTGCGTCGATTATCGGGATTTGAATCAAGCATCCACAAGATTACCCATTGCCCAACATTCACTTGATTGTGGACAATACGCCTAGCCACGCACTCAAGTCGTTTGTTGATGGATTCGTTGGATATAACCAGATTAAGATGCACCCTGACCATCAGGAGAAAATTGCCTTCATTACCCCATGGGGAAATTTTTGCTATACTATCATTCAGACTCAAGAATGCCCGGGCTACCTACCAAAGGGATGCCAAAACCATTCTGCACAACCTTATTCATAAGGAGGTCGCAGGCTACGTAGAAGATATGATCATTAAGTCCAAGACTCGAAAAGTTCACATTCTTATCCTCCAAAAGTTCTTCAAGTAACTACGAAAATACCAAATATGTATAAACCCACATAAATGTGTTTTTGGCGTCACGAAAGGAAAACTTTTGGGATTCATGTTAAGTGTAAAGGGAATCAAAGCAGACCCTGTCAAGATGAAAGCCTTACTTGAGATGACACCACCATGAACTGAGAAGGAAGTTCGAGAATTCCTAGGAAAACTAAAGTACATCAGTCAGTTCATCAGCCAACTAACTTTTATCTGCGAAACCATTTTTAAACTCCTCCGAAAAGAATCAACTAAAGTCTGGAATGAGGCTGACCAGGAAGCCTTTGACTGAATCAAGTGATACCTCACCTGACCTCAGGTGCTTATGCTACAGTAGCCAGGTGCCTCCCTCCTCCTATACTTAACCGACACAGATACTACAGCAGGGGCTTTGCTAGCCCAGTACATTGAAGAAACCCAAAAGAAAAGAGACATTTATTATGCCAGTCGAAAACTGGTCGGGTACGAAGTAAACTGCACTACTTTGTAAAAAGCATGTGTCGCTCTGGTCTAGGTCACACAGAAGTTATGGCACTAAATGCTTGCCTTTCTCATCAGACTAGTATCCCGTATGGATCCCAACAATTACTTTCTAAAGAAGATCACTTTATTCAGCTGAAAGGTTCATTGGTTGATGTTGCTATCCAAATTCGATATTATGTATGTCACGCAGAAAGCAATGAAAGGGAGAGCCATCTCCGACTACTTCGCTTATTACCCCATGGAAAGGACCGATGTTTCGATCTCTAAAGTCCCAAATGAATACATTCTTTGCACCATTTTAGGTGGACATTAGATGAAAAATGTTCTTTAATGGAGAAGCTAACAAAAAAGGATAGACCATTGGAATACTCTTAATCACCCCTGGTGTGTAATACCTCGCCCTAATATTTCATTTAGTTCCCCCGCATAAGTTGAAATGGTGTGAGAACCTTGGGACTTGGACAATTACGAGTAGAATTACAATTTGATTTATTTATTTTGGAGACTTGATGTTAATTGCTGGAATTTATGGGTAAAAGTTGAATTAAATAAAATAAATTGGAGAAAAGGTTCGTTCGAGCGACATGATATCATTTGAAATGAGAAGCAAGGTCGCTTGAAGCAGGGGATCAAACGAGCTTCGAGCGAGATCTCACTGCATAACTATTCTGGATCGCGCGAAGGTTGCTTGAAGCAAGATATCGAACGAGCCCCCTTTATCTCGTGAACAAGGGGAAAATCTTGTTCGAATGATGACCTTCGAAAATTTTAAATCAGATTACCCTTGTGCGTTGTCACGTTCTGGGCCACTAGATGGATGAGCTGTCTAGCTCTGGCGAGCCCAGAGTGGGAAAAATGGGATTTTTGAGGTTTTAGAGGGTTTTATAAGGGCTGTTTAGGCTCATTTGGGTGAGGGAAAGTTGGAATAAGAGAGAGAGTGGGTGCTGGTCCTCCTCACCATTTTCACCATATTTTCACCTCAAACCACCATGCCACCACCATCCCTCCACCTTATGAAACCATATTTGACATGTATTCCACCTTATTTGAACCATACATATCCATTTATACCATGGATGAGGAAAGTCATGAGTTTATAGAGCTTTTTTTTGGAGTTCTTATAGATGAAAGTGGAAGATTTATGGAATTTGAAGGGGGAATTCGCTTGGAAACTTGATGGAGTATGATTTTGGAGTGGGGCAATCTCCTTGAGGCCAACTTAGGAGGTGATAGGTTGCCATCTTCTTAGAACATTCATGCCAACCACTGTTGGAGCTCCATTTGATGTGAGAAATCTTACTCTTATATTAAGACTATTTTGTGTATTTGTAGTATTGTTATTAGATTACAAGAGTAGGGTGCATGTGATTAAATGATGAAAATCATGTATAGTGAGTAATATAAATTTTTATGAATTTTTTTTTTTGCAAAAATCTTATTTTGTTGAAAAATAAATGATGAATAAGTATTACAAAGTTTCTTGAAATGAAGATTGGGATTTTTATGAAAATGATGTATTTTCTTGAAAATTGATGTTAAACATTTTATGAAATATAATGTTTAAAAATGATGATTGATTTTGATAAAACATTGGTGAAATAATGTTTCAAAGTTTATTAAAAAAATGTAGATCTTATAAAAGATGGACATTTATCGAGTTTGAGGAAGTAAAAATATCTTTTTTGACTAGAAAACGCATTTTTGAAAGTGTTATGAATTTCTAGAATGAAATGTATGTGTAACCCATTTAATAGGAATTTTGGAGTAAAATTCATCTCTTCATATGTGTAGACTTATAATATTTTGATAATGAATGTATAAATAAGTTTAAACATGGTTTTAGTGGGTTTAGACATGAAATAAGAAAAAAAATAAAAATTTTAATCTTCAAAGTGTGTGAAAAGGGGGTTAAAGGTGAGATGAATATAAGGTTGTAAGACTACATGTATTGATAAAAAGGAAATGGTATTTTCTTATAAAAGTAGTCTTTAAGCCTAATTAGATTTATTGAATAAAGAAAGTAAATAAATGTTTAATTTGGAAAAAGGGTTAGTAAAGATGTTAGATAAGTGTTAATCGTTAAACATTGGAAATTTGGCGTGTGTAACTTAATAATGTTTTGAAAGATTAACACTTATGAACTTGAGAAGGAAATAATGGAATAAAGAGGTTTTTAACTTGAGAATAATGGCATTCGAAATGTTAAAAAGGTGTTAAAGTGTTGAAAGAACTTAAGAAGTTAGCGTGAGTAACTTAAAGGTGTCTTGGAAAAACAACACTTGTAAAATGGAGGAAAACGACAAGTTTGGAAACAAATGGGTGAAATAATAATTTTACTTAGAGTGGAACAATTTTATGAAATAAAAATGTTGGAAAGAGTGTTTCTTAAATTGATCCTAAATGAATATAATTTTGAAACAAAATCAAAGTTAAAGTTTAAAGGATATGAAATGACAATTTTAAAGTGTAACACAAATTGGGGTGAAACCCCAAGATTGGCTTCGACCGGGTAAAAAGGAAATTCGAATAATGTGGATATTGTATAATGATAAAACACATGTAAAGGAACTCGTATAACACCGGGATAATTAGTGATGATGCTGGGTTTCAGCACCACCAGGTGAGGTGTTTCCAAGCTCTATATGTATATAACAATGGCAGCACAGCTATAAAAATAGGTAAGAGAAGGAGGTGAGGATAGGAGGAGATCAACACCGGAATATAGGTGGTTCAGCCGGTTTGGCCTACGTCCACAGTGAGTGTGTGAGTAATATCACTGAAAGATGGTACTAATGACCATGGGTACAATTCCCTCAAGCTCTCTCTCTCTCTACAGTATATTTTGATAGGGTTTCTGCTAGGGTTGCATGAATGAGATCCTTTTGCAAGGTAGGGGATGCTCCCTATATATAGTGCCTAGGGGGTGTAATGTACCCCCCATGCATGCAGTGAGCATGTGTATGATGTCCTCACCAAGGTGGGCATGCCACCTGTCCCAGTCACATGTAAGCGATGATGATGAAATATTCTCCCCCATATGGAGAATAATCTTGTTACAACTGATTTGTGCCCAGGTGTCCTTATCCAAATGTCAACAGAAACTCGACAGTCATGTTGGTGAATGACCTCGGCCCAAGAGAGGCCGAGCTGTAAAGGTTGGATGTCCGCTCAATCCGCGAAGTGTCACGAGGAGTCTCGGCCTGATGTCAGCCGAGACATATGCTTGGGTCGGCCAGAGCCGAGGTTGGGCTTGCAGCACGCTGATGATTATTAATACCTCTGGTAGCCTCGGCCCAAGCCAAGGTAGGATCCGTGTTGAAGATAAAGGGGCTTCTTGTCCTCTCGGCCTACTGATGGCCGAGGTTTATATTCCCGGGTGCTTTAGGATGATGTTGATGTCTGCGACATGCGTAGTGTCCCTGGGGAGGTCAATGTAGTTGTGTCGGCCGGGGCCGAGGTAGTCCTGGCCGAGGGATGATATCGTGGGCCCTTACCCCTCATTGGGCCGATCAAGGTCTCGGCCATTATCTCGGCCGAGGTAAGTATCCCTGGGCCGAGGTTATACTTGGGCATATCAATCACCCCCAGCCCTTAGTCATTTGTGAGAGTAGGTGGCTAGGGGATTCTCACCTCCGAGGCCTGTTCACCCCAAGGCCAACACCTGTGTGACACCTGTCCTGAGCTAAGGTGTGCCCACTTGGTTTGCGTGCGCTGCCAGTTGTCCCTTGGGCTTCCCAAGGCAATGATGAGCCTTGGGAATCGTGCTTAAGTATTTAAGGGTTGAACCCTTT
The DNA here is from genome assembly GCA_949130495.1 of Sambucus nigra. Classification (NCBI taxonomy): domain Eukaryota; kingdom Viridiplantae; phylum Streptophyta; class Magnoliopsida; order Dipsacales; family Adoxaceae; genus Sambucus; species Sambucus nigra. The sequence goes on along the minus strand of OX422207.1, from coordinate 80,190,978 downwards.
CTTCTTTCTCATTTCTCTCTTTCGCGCGCTGCTCTCTGCAATTTCTCTCTCCGAAGCTCCTTCGCTCCAACGCTCTTTCTGTAAGGGGATTGCCTAGTTTCTTGCCCGATTTCTCCTTTTCATCCATCAACTCATCTCCAGGTACCTCTCCCTCTCCATCTCCTTCATTTTGGCATTTTCATTTGAATTTTCCGGTGAGGTTTTGAGTTTTTCGGTGGTTATATGTGTTTTCCAGCAAGGACTTGAGTTTTCCGGTGAGCTAAGTTTTCTGCAAAAATTCCTTGCTTTGATCTTTGGGCTCCTTAATTTTTCAAGCCAAACTTGTTTGTAGTTTCTAGGAGTTTTCCTTAAGTTTAGGGTCTGTCAAAGTTTTGGGTCGTCCCCTGATGCTCAGACCCCTATACCAACTTCTCGAAACATTCCCATCTCTTAGAGAAAAGACCTTAGAGAAAATTAGGCAAATAGAGAGAGCTAAGGAAGAAGCTCGTAGGTCACAGGAGTTCCCTGTCAGACCCCTCTTTCCTCCACCTCTCAAGATGGTTTACCCTCGTCCACCTGAGAATTTCTATCAGACAGACGTCTTTGCCAACAACTTGCCGATGTCTGAGTCTGAGTCTTCCACCTCCGACCCAATGTCTGTGGACTCTTTCCAAGAGGCCATGGATTTTACTCCTCAGACTGGTCAAAACCCTGACCAGGCCGAGGTCTCTAACCGTGCCTCATCTCAAAATGGCACAGGTACCTCAGGTTCTTCTTCCGAGGTTGAACTTGTTGGGCCAAGTGTGGCTGTACCACCCATTCTAGATGCTATCCCTCTGACGGCTGTTACCGGGGCCGAGTTTGCTCAGAGGTTCCCTGGTAACCCGTCTACGTCTGCTCCGGTCGACGTTGAGCCTGACGATGATGAGGACGCCGAAAGTGAAGTTGACACCTCTAAGGCAGACGAGTACGAGAGCACGGTCACTGAGGTGGATCTATTGCACTTCAGATACCTATACTCCATCAGTCCCTCAATCCAATTAAGGAGACCTCTGAGGGAAGAGAGGGCCTACCATGGTCAAGATGGAGAAGTCTGCTTGTACGAGCAGATGTTCAAACTAGGTTTTCGTCTTCCCTTTCACCCTGTCATTAGGTCCATTCTTTCCTTCATCAATTTGGCACCCTCGCAGCTCTCTCCCAATGCTTGGAGAGTTATTATAGGGGCCATCATCTTGTGGAGGGCAGTCCACCACTCTGACCTCCCAGTTCAGGTCTTTGCTGGGTGTTACGTTCCCACCTCGGCCAAGAATCATCCGAGCTACTATCAGTTCGTGTCTCGGAGGCCTGAGAAAAAGATGCTCTTGGTCACTCAGACCTCGAACCATAATTGGAAACCTCGGAATTTTTTCGCCTCAGGGCCATGGGAATTCGGCTCATCTATTACCTCTTCCATTTTTGAGCCGAGAATACCCCTCAGATGGGGTAAAGTCACCATGTCTGCAAGGGCCGATCCTGGACTAAGTGTTCAAAACATCAAAAAGGTGAAGGCCCTGCAAGACCAAGGGGCTCATGGACTGTTTATCAAGTTCGAGCATCTGCTGACCCCCCAGTATCTCTCGGGGACGAGCTTAGGTGGAAGTCCCCTAGTTGACTTTGGTAAGTATTTTTCTTTTTAGTTCACAAGTCTAACCTCTGATCATTCATATTTGATTCTTAACTCTTATCTTTTCACTTTTGCAGAGAGACCACCAGGCGTTTCAGACGAGTTATGGGAGATGGCAGCTCCAAGTTTGGCTAGGCTCGTCAAGAAGACTGGTTTGAGTGCTCCTCCACCTGCTCCCTCAACATCCAAATCCAGGAAGAGGGCCCCTGAGGTACATGCCTCAGAGGATCAGAGGCCGACCTCTAGGAAAAGGAAGACTTCAGACGCTGCGATCCCCATCACAGCCGATACATTATCAGCTCGTCTGGATCAGCTAAAGCTTATCGAAAGCGTGGTCGGCAACAACAGGCAGGCCATGGATGCCCTTGCCAACGTAATGACTGATGCCGACAAGCATTTTTACAGGGCCATGGACACTCATATGATGGTTGAGTTCGGCCTCCACAGAGCCGTCCAGGTATGGCTTGTTCTTTTTGCCAATAATTTTGCAAGTGCAACGTCTGAATTTATTTCCCTCTAACCTCTTTATTGTCTGTGTAGGGGGTGACCGCCATGTACCAGCTCTCTAATTGAGCCCTGAGGAAATTGCCTCTGATTCAGAAGGGGCAAGAGGCTGAGAAGGTTGAGAGCACCTTGAAGGCCGAGGTTGACCGTCTGAGGTCCGAGTTACAGAATTCTGAAACCAAGGCCCAGAATTCTGAAAATAAGGCCCAGGGTCTAGAAAAAGATATCTCTGTACTTGTCCAAAGCCACGCCCAAGCCCTGAAGGACAAGGACGATGCCCTGCAGAGGAAGGTCATTGCTGTTGTGAAGGCCTCTCTTGCCTATGCCTCAGAGAAAATAATTGCTGATTACAAGGTCTCTGGGGAGTTCGTAGGTTTTGGTCTTGAATACCTTGAAAGAGGTATCAAAGCCACCACCAAATGGGCCGAGGTCAGGGAAGCCGAGGTTAGCAATATAAAGGCCTCCGACTTTGTGGGCCTCGGCCTCGCTGACCCTCAATTTGCCCAGGCCTTGCAAGAGATAGAGGACGAGGTTGCTGCCCCTGGTCAGACTGTAACTCTGGAAGGGACTGATCTTGGAGGGACTGATCCTGCAAATGAAGTGGCTGAGGTGTCCAATGCCAACCCAGACGAGACATTAAATGCTCCTCCCTCAGATGCTTAACTTGGCCTTGTATTTTGTATTTTTTGATTTGTAACTCTTTGCTTGTAATTTATCAGACACTTAAATGTTGTAGTTTCTTCCTTTTATTGAATGCCAGTGTCTCCCTTCATCTTGATCTCTGAATGTATTTGAATGCTATGCAATCTCTGAAGTCATTACTTAATATGATGGTCATAACCATTACTTAAGGGTCTGAGGTAATCTAACCCAAGTGTCTGAGCTCAGACCTCGTCACCACCGAGTGATGTTATCCAGGTTTGAGGTACTCTAACCCAGGTGTCTGAGCTCAGACCCCGTTACCACCGAGTGATGTTATGAGGGTCTGAGGTCATCACCTAAGAGGTTAGCCTCATAATAAATATCACCAACTTAATGATGTCAAGGGTCTGAGGTAATCTAACCCAGGTGTCTAAGCTCAGACCTCGTCACCACCGAGTGATGCTATGAGGGTCTGAGGTCATCACCTAAGAGGTTAGCCTCATAATAAGTGTCACCAACTTAATGATGTTAATGGTCTGAGGTCCTCTAACCAAGGTGTCTGAGCTCAGACCTCGTCACCACAGAGTGATGTTATGAGGGTCTGAGGTCATCACCTAAGAGGTTAGCCTCATAATAAGTGTCACCAACTTAATGATGTTAAGGGTCTGAGGTCATCTAACCAAGGTGTCTGAGCTCAGACCTCGTCACCACCGAGTGATGCTATGAGGGTCTGAGGTCATCACCTAAGAGGTTAGCCTCATAATAAGTGTCACCAACTTAATGATGTCAAGGGTCTGAGGTCCTCTAACCAAGGTGTCTGAGCTCAGACCTCGTCACCACAGAGTGATGTTATGAGGGTCTGAGGTCATCACCTAAGAGGTTAGCCTCATAATAAGTGTCACCAACTTAATGATGTTAATGGTCTGAGGTCATCTAACCAAGGTGTCTGAGCTCAGACCTCGTCACCACCGAGTGATGTTATGAGGGTCTGAGGTCATCACCTAAGAGGTTAGCCTCATAATAATTGTCACCAACTTAATGATGTTAATGGTCTGAGGTCCTCTAACCAAGGTGTCTGAGCTCAGACCTCGTCACCACAGAGTGATGTTATGAGGGTCTGAGGTCATCACCTAAGAGGTTAGCCTCATAATAAGTGTCACCAACTTAATGATGTTAATGGTCTGAGGTCATCTAACCAAGGTGTCTGAGCTCAGACCTCGTCACCACCGAGTGATGTTATGAGGGTCTGAGGTCATCACCTAAGAGGTTAGCCTCATAATAATTGTCACCAACTTAATGATGTCATGGGTGTGAGGTAATCTAACCCAGGTGTCTGAGCTCAGACCTCGTCACCACATAGTGATGTTATGAGGGTCTGAGGTCATCACCTAAGAGGTTGGCCTCATAATAAGTGTCAACTTAATGATGTTAATGGTCTGAGGTCCTCTAACCAAGGTGTCTGAGATCAGACCTCGTCACCATAGAGTGATGTTATGAGGGTCTGAGGTCATCACCTAAGAGGTTAGCCTCATAATAAGTGTCACCAACTTAATGATGTTAAGGGTCTGAGGTCCTCTAACCAAGGTGTCTGAGCTCAGACCTCGTCACCACCGAGTGATGCTATGAGGGTCTGAGGTCATCACCTAAGAGGTTAGCCTCATAATAAGTGTCACCAACTTAATGATGTTAATGGTCTGAGGTCCTCTAACCAAGGTGTCTGAGCTCAGACCTCGTCACCACAGAGTGATGTTATGAGGGTCTGAGGTCATCACCTAAGAGGTTAGCCTCATAATAAGTGTCACCAACTTAATGATGTTAATGGTCTGAGGTCATCTAACCAAGGTGTCTGAGCTCAGACCTCGTCACCACCGAGTGATGTTATGAGGGTCTGAGGTCATCACCTAAGAGGTTAGCCTCATAATAAATATCACCAACTTAATGATGTTATTTCCCTATAATATCTTTGCTCTAAGAATGGAATAAGAATTTGCCATGGAAACTTATCTTTATTAACAACCTCTTCTCGAGAAGACGATACATTTACAAATTACAAATCCTATGCAACATCATATAAAATATCTCTTCAGGTGGTCAGCATTCCACGAGTTGGTGAAAAGTTCTCCCTCTAAGTTCTATAGCCTATATGTGCCAGGCACAACCTCTTTCGTTACTTTGTAGGGGCCATGCCAGTTCGGGTGTAGCTTGTTTGTCTTCTGTAGGGTCTTCTTAAGAACTAGGTCTCCCACCGTAATGGGTCTTGACTTCACCCTTTGATTGTAGAATCTTGCTGCCCTCTGCTGATAGGCTGCTTTCCTGACCTCTGCGTCTTCTCTTCTCTCTTCAATGAGATCCAGGTCTAGCCTTCTCTTCTCCCCATTGCTGTCAGGGTCGTAAGTCTGAATCCGATGAGTCGGGAGTCCTACCTCCGTTGGTATGACTGCCTCGGAGCCATGTGCCAGTATGAATGGAGTTTCTCCTGTGGGTGTCCTTACCGTAGTTCTGTAAGCCCATAGCACAGCGTAGACTTCTTCTATCCATATCCCCTTCACGTCTTCTAACCTCTTCTTGATTCCATCCAAGATAGTCCTATTTGTGACCTCGGTCTGGCCATTTGCCTGAGGTCGACCAGGAGATGAGAAGAACTGCTTAATCCCCACACTTTGGCAATACTTCTCCAAGGAGGAGTTCTTGAACTGGGTCCCATTATCCGAGATGAGCGTGTTTGGAAGGCCATACCTACATATGATGTTCTTCCAAATGAACTGAAAGGTCTTCTGCTCCGTAATTGTTATCATTGGTTCGACCTCTACCTATTTTGAAAAGTAGTCAATGGCAACTATCAATAATCTATAGTTATTGACAGCTCTTGGCAAAGGTCCTACTAAGTTAATCCCCCATACCGTAAATGGCCATGGAGAAGAGATCGACGTCATAGGCTGATGGGGTTGGTGCGGGATAGTGGCGAACCTCTGACATTTGTCACACCTCTTCACATAGTCTGCAGCGTCCCTAGACAAGGTGGGCCAACAGAATCCCTGAGTGATGATCCTCTTGGATAAAGGTCTTCCTCCTATGTGGCTGGAATAGGAACCTTCATGAACCTCCTGTAAGATCCAAGGTACCTCCTCAGGATGCACACGTCTGAGGAGGGGCAAGAGAAACCCCTTTTTATACAATACGTCTCCTACCAATGGGAACTTTGCAGCTCTGTATCTCAACTTTTTCCTTTCCATCTTAGACTCAGGTAGCTCCCCCTCTCTTAGGTATCTGACAATCGGGTCAATCCACGAGTCTCCCGAGTTTACATTGTGACAAGGGTTACATACCTTGTCCTCCTCGATACTTGCCTTTCCTAAGACTTCGATTGGGATGGTTCTTCCCAAGTCTGTCTTCATTGCTGAGGCCAGTCTTGCCAGTGCATCAGCGTGATTATTGCTCAGTTTAGGCACTCTCTTCAATTTGTCCTCCTCAAAGTACTCTAGCAACCTTCTTACTTTCTTAAGGTACTTGGCCATCCTTTCATCCTTGGCCTCGTATGCCCCTAGCACTTGATTGACAACCAACCTCGAGTCGCTATGGAGTAGGAGCCGCTTTACTCGAAGAGCTGTTGCCAACAAGAGACCTGCTATCATGGCCTCATACTCAGACTCGTTGTTGGAGGCCGTAAAGTTGAATCTCAAGGCGTACTCAATGTTGGCGCCATCTGGAGCCGAGAGTACTAGCCCCATGCTGCTTCCATGGTCACAAGAAGAGCCATCAACAAAGAGGCTCCACACGTACGCATCGGATGAAAAGTCCCCTTCACTCATAGCCCCCTTCTTGAAGAGGTACCGATCCTCTTCGTTCTCTTCCACTCTGCTCCGGGTTTTTCCTGATACTACCTCTTCTCGGTCTTGGAAGACGTTTGGTGCCACCTCTTTCTAATTTTGGAAGACACCACGGTTTGTCTCTTCGCCGTTATCCAGGCCTTTCTCTACCTCGGCCTCTTCCGAACCTCTATCTGCCTCTTCCCAGGTGAACTCTGCGACAAAGTCTGCGAGGGCCTGCCCCTTGATGGCTGTCCTGGGCTGGTAGGTAAGATCATACTCTCCTAGCTCGATGGCCCAGGTCATCAATCTTCCAGACTTTTCAGGCTTGTGCAGAACCTGCCGTAGTGGTGAGACGGTGAGGACTATCATAGAGTGAGCTTGAAAGTAAGGCTTCATCTTCCTTGAGGCATGTATCAGTGCATACGCCAGCTTCTCCATCCGGGTATAGTTTTGTTCAGACCCTTGAAGGGCCTTACTATTGAAGTACACGGGTCTCTGAACCCCATCCTCTTCGCGTATGATGGCTGCGCTAATGGATGACTCAAAAACTGCGAGGTACACAAACAACCTCTCTCCCGTGATGGGCCGGGACAGCAGCAAGGGAGACCCCAAGTAGGACTTAAGTTGATCAAAGGCCTTTTCACACTCTTCGTCCCACTGGAAGGCCTTTCTCAGAACTTTAAAGAACGGAAGACACTTGTCTGTGGCTCTGAAAACAAACCTGTTAAGGGCCGCCACCCTTCCAGTGAGTCTCTGAACATCCTTGATACTCCTAGGAGTCTTCATGTCGAGTAACGCCTTGATTTTCTCCGGGTTTGCTTCAATCCCCCTCTGATTAACGATGAACCCCAGTAACTTCCCAGCTCCTACCCCGAAGACACATTTCGCCGGGTTGAGCTTCATTCTGTAGGAGTCCATGACATCAAAGGTCTTATCAAGGTTCGCTACGTGGGTACATGCTTTCAGGCTCTTCGTTAGCATATCATCCACATACACCTCCATGGTCTTACCTATCTGCTCTTCGAACATCTTATTGACAAGACTTTGATACGTTGCCCCAGCATTTTTCAGACCAAAGGGCATCACCTTGTAACAGTACGTCCCCTTGTCGGTAATGAAGGCTGTCTTCTCAGAGTCCTCGGCATCCATAAATGTTTGGTTATAACCTGAATAAGAATCCATGAAACTCATAAGCTCATGCCCTGCTGTTGCATCCACCATCTGGTCTATCCTAGGCAAGGGATAGCTGTCTTTCGGGCAAGACCTATTCAGGTCTGTGAAATCTACACACATCCGCCACTTTCCATTGGCTTTAGGCACGATGACTGCATTTGAGAGCCACTCTGGATAAGTAACCTCTCTTATGAACTCGGCCTCTTCCAACTTCTTCACCTCCTCCCGGATGACCTCATACTTCTCTCTGGAGTAGATCCTTCGCCTCTGTTTAATAGGCGTAGCATCTCTATCCACGTTGAGCTTGTGGGTCATGATCCCAGGGTCGATGCCAGGCATGTCTGCATGACTCCACGCGAAGACGCTCTGCCTCCTCTTAAGGAAGTTTATCAGCTCTTCCTTGATCCCTTGTTCCAGGGCTTTGCCAACCTGGACGGTTTTTTCCGGCTCGCCCTCATTGAGGAAGATGGATTCTACCTCTTCCGCGGCCTCGCCCTTCTTTAATTTTGTTTCATCTCTAGGATCAAGTGTGTCAATGCTGTAAGTGGCGGTTGCTCTCTTATGGGCCTCTCGCTCTTCGGTCGAGTTGAAATAACACTCCCGCGCCGTGGTCTGGTCCCCTTGCACTTCCCCTACCCCATAAGGGGTTGGGAATTTAAGCATCTGGTGGACCGTTGACGGCACGGCTTCAAACTCTTTGAGGGACACTCTTCGTATGATGAGGTTGTAGGCAGCGAAGACATTTTCGTCCATCACAAAAAAGTTTATCTTCTTAGTCAGCCTCTTAGGCCACTCATCACCCATCCGTACATCCATTTCATACATGCCCAATGGGTGAACCTTCTCACCACTGAAGCCTATCAATGGGTGATGGTAGGGCACCAGCCTTGCCCTGCTAAGACCCAAGCTCTTGAAACAAGGCCAGAACATCACATCTGCTGAGCTTCCCCCATCTATGAGGATTCTCCCTACATCGCACTCATGCACCCTTGTTGTTATGACTAGAGGTTCATCATGGGGGGCTAAGATGCCCTTGAAGTCAAGTCTGGAGAATCCCACCACTAGGGTGTCCATGTCTACCTTCTTTCTCTTCTGTACTGCATCAGAAGAGGTCAGATTCACAACCTCAGTCCTGACCACTGACTTGGCCTCCGCTACATGAGCCTTCCTATCGGCTACCTCAGAGCCACCTCCCGCGAATCCTCCACATATGGTGCTAACACCAAAGGAGATCATTCCTACGCTCTTCACGGGGGTGTTGTCATCCTTAGGTGGGAGATCCGGGTCATCACCGTCATCACCCTCTGAATCATCATGCCTTCTAGTCGGGACATCGCCGCGGCACCTGTCATCTCTTCTCTTCCTAGGGTATTCTCTTCCACCCTTCGGGGCCTTGCCATCCACATACTTTCTTAGCTTCCCGGATTTCAGGATCTTCTCAATCTCATCCTTCAGAGCAAAGCATCTATCTATGACATGGCCGTGATCCTGATGGAACTCACACCAGAGGTTCTTATTCCTCTTATGTGGTTGGGCCTTCAATTTCTCTGGCCACCTCAGAGCCCGGTCAGTCTTGATCTCATTAAGGATGTGCTCACAGCTCACAGTCAGAGGAGTGTAATGAGCGAACTTGTCATCTGCTGACCTCTTCTTCCCCTCTTTCTTACCCTGGGGCCTCCCAGTGCTACCACAGTTCTCCTCTTCATATTTGGCAGCCATTGCCTCTTCCGCGTTCATCACTTTCCCTGCGGTGGATAAAAGTTTGACCATAGACTTGGGGGGGTCTTTCGCCAGCTTCCACAATAACTTTCCCTTCTGGAGGCCTCCTATCAGGGTAGTCATGGCTATGCTCTTTTCGTAATCCTCTACCTCCAGCTTCTCCTTGTTAAATCTTGCTATATAGTCTCTTAGGCTTTCTCCCTTAGCCTGTTTGACATACAGGAGGTGGGTAGTCTTCTTTTGAGGTCTTACCCCAAAGCAGAAGTTATGGATGAACTTCTATGCCAGACCCTTGAAGTTTTCAATCGAGTTCTTTGGAAGAGAGGTGAACCAACTATGAGCTGCCCCTGTCAAGGTTCCTGAGATGGCCCTACACTTCATCTCATCAGGGATCGAGTAAATATCTGCCGCCGACTGATACATCTCAATATGGTGCACTGGGTTAGTGCTGCCATCATACTTAGGCGTCACTGTAGGAGGCTTGAACTTAGCTGGGGTTGGGAATCCCACTATCCTAGCTACAAACGGGGAGCCCTCCGAGTAGCCCCTTTGCAATGGGTCCCTGCTCTTGATGAGGTCCCCTATCTTCTCTTCAAGACGTTGGATTGAGTCATTCTAGGGTCTTCTCTCTTCAGCTAGGCCGAGGTTATCCCCTGCCACCTCCCTACGATGGACAGAGGGTTCCCCAGCCACAACACGCTGACTATTGACCTCTTCCTGCTCCCTGACTCTTCTCTCTAAGGGTTGGCCTTGATCTGGCCGAGCCGTCCTATTACCTCTTTGAGAGCCTGCCGTGCTCCTTGACCTCGATAGCCTTTGCCTCAAGTCATTGACTGGGCCTAGCCTCTCGAAGGCCGACCCTCTGCTCAACCTGTTAAAGGCCGATCCTCTCTGCTGGGCCTCATCTCTTCCTCGGCCGACACATCCTTGACTCTGCCTATCAAAGGTCGACCCTCTTTGTTGGGCCTCGTCTCTTCTTTGGACGACACATCCTTGGCTCTGCCTAAGGGGCCGTACGGTGTTATCTGACACCTCATACGACTCCCAGCAGTCTTCCGGGGCCTCTTCAGCCTCTAAGTCATCATACCTGTCCTCCGGGCAAGGGTTTCCTTGCCTCCCCAGGCGCAAGAGCCTAGGGTCGGTAATGTCCGTCCTCCGCTGGGGTGCAGGTTGGTCCTTCATGGGTGCCTGGGGTGGTCCCCTGGCATCAGGATGGGATTAAACTGCCGCCGGAGTTATCATGTCCGGGGAGACCCCAGGTGGCCTCATCATCATGGTTTGGCTGAGCTGGGAAAATTGCTCCTTCATGGCTTGTTGTGTTGCAGCCAAAGATTTCAAAGCTGCCGCCACTTCCGCCATTTCGGACTGGGGAGGAACCTGACTGGAGCTAGCCCCTCCGCCTCCGGGCGGCGGAAGAGGCGGTGGTAATTCTGGTGCCATGTGTTAATAACAAAGAGCTTGATCAGCAAGTGAGCTTAATACCTTAAAGGACCTCTTTCAATGGTGAAACAGCTCCACACGAGGGGTGGTTCCTGGTTCACCACCAGAGTCTCCAGTGAGGTAAAGAAGAAAAAGAGGAAGAGACAGCCTCTCGATTCCCACAGACGGCGCCAAAATGATAATGCTGGGTTTCAGCACCACCAGGTGAGGTGTTTCCAAGCTCTATATGTATATAACAATGGCAACACATCTATAAAAATAGGTAAGAGAAGGAGGTGAGGATAGGAGGAGATCAACTCCGGAATATAGGTGGTTCAGCCGGTTTGGCCTACGTCCACAGTGAGTGTGTGAGTAATATCACTGAAAGATGGTACTAATGACCATGGGTACAATTCCCTCAAGATCTCTTTCTCTCTCTACAGTATATTTTGACAGGGTTTCTGCTAGGGTTGCATGAATGAGATCTTTTGCAAGGTAGGGGATGATCCCTATATATAGTGCCTAGGGGGTGTAATGTACCCCCCATGTATGCAGTGAGCATGTGTATGATGTCCTCACCAATGTGGGCATGCCACCTGTCCCAATCACATGTAAGCAATGATGATGAAATATTCTCCCCCATGTGGAGAATAATCTTGTTACAACTGATTTGTGCCCAGGTGTCCTTATCCAAATGTCAACAGAAACTCGGCAGTCATGTTGGTGAATGACCTCGGCCCAAGAGAGGCCGAGCTGTAAAGGTTGGATATCCGCTCGATCCGCGAAGTGTCACGAGGAGTCTCGATCTGATGTCAGCCGAGACATATGCTTGGGTCGGCCAGAGCCGAGGTTGGGCTTGCAGCATGCTGATGATTATTAATACCTCTGGTAGCCTCGGCCCAAGCCGAGGTAGGATCCGTGTTGAAGATAAAGGGGCTTCTTGTCCTCTCGGCCTACTGATGGCCGAGGTTTCTATTCCCTGGTGCTTTAGGATGCTGTTGATGTCTGCGACGTGCGTAGTGTCCCTGGGGAGGTCAATGTATTTGTGTCGGCCGGGGCCGAGGTAGTCCTGGCCGAGGGATGATATCGTGGGCCCTTACCCCTCATTGGGCCGATCAAGGTCTCGGCCATTATCTCGGCCGAGGTAGGTATCCCTGGACTGAGGTTATAGTTAAATTGGTCCTAAATGAATATAATTTTGAAACAAAATCAAAGTTAAAGTTTAAAGGATATGAAATGACAATTTTAAAGTGTAACACAAATTGGGGTGAAACCCCGAGATTGGCTTCGACCGGGTAAAAAGGAAATTCGAATAATGTGGATATTGTATAATGATAAAACACATGTAAAGGAACTCGGATAACACTGGGATAATTAGGGAGGGCCCGAAGCCTTAGGGTGAAAGACCCAAAACCACAGGCCAAAACATATGGTGGCGTCGCTGACAGTGTGGAGCTTGTTAAAGTTTGCAGTTTATTGGAAGATTCTGAGAATAAGATAAAGGAATAAGGAACATGTTAAGAAATGGGTTGTGTGGTAAAAGGTGTTAAGACAACCTAACTTGAATGAATTAATGAATGTTCCGGTAATGGACAAAGTGGACAAGAAATGTGCAAACTAATTAATGTTCATAAAGTAAATGAAAGAGAAAGTATAATGGTAAATATGTGAGTTAAGCAACCTAAGAAGGTGTAACCCATAATTAACACAAGGGTGTGTTGTGAAAGGTTTTCAAAGGTTGAAGAAGTATTTCCTAACACAGTGTTCGCATGGGTTGAAATAGATTATTTTCAAGAAAAATACTAAAGTGCATCGCTTTAAATAAAAAGGGTAATTTTGGTAAAGAAATGGTTTCAATTAAACATGGTGTAGTGGTTTCAAGTATTTAATCATATGTGTTAAATTGATGGATACATTCTAAGTTAAGAAAGAAGAAGTCTTTATGATATTAAGGTAAATTAATCAGACTAAATAATGTTTCGAAAGTAAAAGGGTCTCATGCATGAAGTATATATTTAAGTATTTATATATGTACAAGGTACTTGCAAGTGCACGTAGGTATAACGTGTAGAGTCTTCTTTCTTCCATTTATTTTTATATTTCATTTTGTATATTCCCACTGGGCATTGGCTCACACCCGCATCTTCGTTACAGAAGGTTAGGCACGGGTCCGTATTTTGAGAGCGTTATACAAGTAAGTATTCCATTTAATTTTACGTTAGTAGCTCTGCATGCTTGGACTCCGGGGATACTTTCCATAGGCCCCTTACGTAGTTTGAACTTGATATTAGAATCTCATGCCAAATAAGTGATATGTTAATTAAAATAAAACTGGACTAGAAACATTATATATGATGTTTCATTGCACTTCACACCTAATGCTCGGGTTGGACCTGGTTGACTACGAGTAACCCATTAATTCGGGTTTCAACGTCGATGTTGGTTAGGGCCAGTCAGGCTAGTTTGGGTGATGGTTTAGTTCGTGTCCTCGATGGTAAAGTCAAATAGGTTAGCACGACAAGTAATTTAGTATTAGATGGCACACGATCGAATTGATAGGTGTTAATCGCTTTTGCACTTCTTTTCAGATGTTTGTAGTGTGCAAGTGTCCTTAAAAGCTAATAATCGTTACACCATGATTGTTAGTGTGAGGTGCTTGTGTTGAATCCTTCATGTCTAGAGTCCTTTGATGTGTTAAGAGAGTGAGATGACGTCCATTGAGCAAGTAACATGAATTGAAAATACTCAATGGTAGGGGTTGATATTTAGGGTTTTATGAAAAGCAATAATGATTAGTTATTAAAATGTACATAACCCCTAGGTGCGGCACTTATGGGTGGTTAACACAGATAATGTAGTTAGACAAATTCGATCCTTGGGGTAATACTGTAATCGGTGGATAGTTGATGAGCATGTAAATTTGTTTGGGTTAGTGTTTGATAATAGGTACATTCAGTCTTAGTTAATTGGATTATATCCTTGTAAGTGAGTACCTTAGTGGATTTTGACTAATGAGTGTCTCTCATAACTAGTGATTAGAATTATGGGTCGTTTATGGTAAAGGTGTCACATGTGTAACAATGATAAGTTGTAGTGACAAGTGAACCCCAAGGGGCCTTATAGGGTGGTTCTGAAAGGGATGATGTAACACTTGATTAATATGATCTTTAGTGACACCGATAGGGTAGATCTATATATGTACTAGTTATACACAGTGTCTTATATCCTACCAAAATCCTTAGTAGTATTAGTTTGTGATACAGTGCATGATGCATAACATTAGTGTGATATATTAAGTCTTTGAGCTATCCTTGGGAGGAAAGGTCAACAAGTTGTGACGCCTCGAGGTGTTTGATTGCTATGACCTACCATATTAGAGAATTATGGATTAAAAATTTTGGTGAATGGAAAACAATCGATGTGATGAATATCCAAAAGTCTTAGTGCATACACGTTTGTGGAAATTATGTACGATGAAGTCTTATTCAATCTTTGGTGATAAATGCTTGAGTATATTTGCAGCCATTAAGGAACCGGGTAGGCTTGACTTTTGGAATGTCTTGCTTCCAATGGTAGTATATGGAAATTTTGGTGATAACCTTTGGTTATCGGCTAAGTTTAAGGGAATCGCTTCATATAGCCTTACGTGAGGCTGCCAAAGTTTAATGTAAATATGTAGTGAAATCTTCCAAGGTGAAATTAATGATTCATAACATGATGGGGTGTAATACTCATTTCTTGAGGAGATCGATGTGGAAATGGTCCAATCAAATTTATACGAGTACCAAGATGCATTATAAATTTGGCCAAAGATGTTACGATCTAGGCCATGCTTATGGAAAATTGGATGAGATGATTAAGACATAACGACTGTATCGACGTGAGTTGATAGTATATGTTGGAATAATGCTATGATGGAAATGTGCAGGCCTTGTTCAGCTCGTGTAAACCCTAGAGTGTACATCCGAGTGGTGTTTGTTGCCATTATGGTTTTGATGATGAGCAGTTATCCATCACGTGGAGTCAATCGAATTGAACTTCATGATAGGTGACATTAACTTAGTGACGATGATGGTTATGATACGATAATTGTTTCGTCAAACCAAATATTATTTAAGGAGACATTGGGTGCGATCATGCTATGATAAAGTAAGATGATCATATAGGTGGGTCAGGCCGACGACGTCTTGATAGGTGAGATGGACAAGGTTAGTGTCAGTAAAGGCATTAACAGTCATCATCCAGGTGGCATGTGTTAGCCAAAGGTGTAAGGAGGAGACCTCATCCCCAAGGAGGGGAGTCCAGTGCTTGACTTCTTGAGGAATGTTAGTGTTGATGTCAAAAAATGGATTTGATCCAAATTTATAATCACAGATAAAATATAGAATTATAATGAAATAACAAAAGAGAAACACGTTATTTTAAAGTGGTTCGTCTATGTAAGAAAACCAACGTCCACTGTTATTGAATTGATTTAAGATATTACATAAAGCTAGGTATTCTTGTAAAAAAGAATGACCTAAATTCGTTCTATCCTCCCCTTTGATGAAAGGAATAAAATGCACTTATAGTGACCCGGAGATCAAGAGTTGGAATATCAAGGGATGAAATGCCTTTATAAATTTAAGCATTTACACCCGTACATAATGAATATGACTGTTGGTTGTGTGAACCACGTGTGGTAAGTCTATGGGTATGGTGGTTCTTCATTGGCATTGATGGTATGTATTATTCATATTGGTCGACATGTCTGCTGAGCTGCTATATGATGATTGGGATTTCTGCCACGTAAGAAGATATTTGTCCACTTCTGATTGGTCCATATAGCCCCCAATACTTAATTCTTGATGCGTTTACTAAAAGGATGGAGTATATTTTCTTCAGAGTTAGTCGGCATTTGTCGACGTGTGGGACTTGTACAAAATTTTCATGTTTTGATTTTACAATGTCATTTTTATAAATAATTTGAAAATTAGCGAATCGCCAAAGGATACATGGGTATTTTACACCTTACGTATTGTGAAGCCGTCGAAATGTCAATTGTCGATATAGAGTAATTATTTCTTTCACGCTTTTCCAAATAAGCTATAAAAGGTGAGATTTTTCTGAATTTTCTTTACCAAACCCTTTTAAGCTTTCGAAGTCTACTTCTTCCCCAAGTTCTCTATTTTTAAGATTTCCTTCGCATTCTTTTGCTTCAGTCTTCATTTTTCTGTAAGCTTTCTTTTCTTTTTTCATTTCGCTTTCCTTCTCTCTTTACTATAGCCATGGTTTACATCATACATGGGGATTCCTTAGAGGAATTTAGGTGGGATCGAAATATCCCTGACTGGGTTGATTTAGAAATTCCCTTACCATCTGTAGATGTGTTTTCACTACCTGAGGGTCACTGGATTCCCTCTCTCTATATTGCTGAGTGTGGCTTCACATTTCCCCCTAATAGGTTTTATTTAAAGTTTTGCTAGTATTTTGACGTTGTCCTAGCTAGGATAGCTCCTAATACATAGAGAGTAGTAAATGGGATTCATATGATGAATTAAACTCATGGGACATATATTGGTATCCGTGAACTGATGTTCTATTACAAATAAGTTACCAGTAACATTACATATTATTTGAAGACTAGGTTTGTTAATAAGGACTTAGTTGTCAATTTTTTGGACTCTATTATATATTACTTTAATGATGGAGTTATTGCTAAAAATTGGCAACATGATCCTTTACAAACTAGGGAAGTGTATGATGGGCCTAGGTGTCCTCAAGTGGGTCATGATATAGGTTGTCAATCTCTATAACTGTATTCTTCTATTCATTATTTACCAACTGTTTGATGGTATGTTAATTAATCACTTATTGTCTTATTTATATTTTGTACATAGTTGAGAGCAAGAAGAAGTTTCGTAAAGAAGAGGACGTGAACATCTGAGAACTAAAATTCTTTTGGATCATCCACTAGAGGATTAATGAGGAATACCTCAGAGCTGCCTCTTATCTGTTGAAGTACAAGAGCTCTATAACTTCATTTATTGCTTGGCCCACCATTTTAACAGCTGCTGATCATATTAATCTTGAGGAAAAGCCAATACATGCTTCCTCTGCCTAAGAGTCCACTGGTGCAGAAAAGGATTTAAGAGCTTCTTTATCTTTTGAGTCTTTGGACATTTCAACCATTCCCTCATTTTCATTTGGTGCTATGGAAAAGAGGAAAATCCCTGACTTAATCATTGGAGCCTTGTCTCCACCTACCAAGAGAGCTGTCGTGATAACTAAAAAGCCAGATAAAGTGTCCAAGGCTTCTGAAAAAGATAAAGTGACTCAGGTCATCATTTTTTAGGAAATAACTACTAATTATCCTCAATTTAGGAGGTTGAATAGAGGCTTACCCGAGAAGCAAGTTGAAAAAAGTTTTTATGCCGACCAAGAGTTGGTCGAGAAGATTCAGGAAGATTTGACAACTGTTGAGTCATCCTTCATCTTTATCCATCTTCGTGTTGCCAGGAAATTGATTAAGACTGGAACCTATTCTACTGACAGAGCAGATCTTACCCCTCTTTTAAGACTGAAGTTGGCAAAGAATTCTTGCCAAATTTTGGCAATGGTAATCACTTCTTCTTTATTAATCACCTCTCGATACCTCTTTATTTTTGACACTCCTTATAATTTGATATTATTTTTCATGAAGTTTTTAGCAAACTTTAATCAGATTCTTGAGAATGATGAGAAAGTTCATTCTTCTGGTAGAGATGTTGAAGAGGCCCTTGAGGGTTTGAGGAAATTTATTGTGGCTTCAAAATAATTATTGGAGTCTAAACAGAAAGCTTGGGGTGAGGAGATGCATAAGGCCATTAATAGAGCCTCTATTGCTGAGGGAAATCTGGTTAATACAGAGACCGGTTTGACAGCTTCTGAAGGTAAATTAGCTACAAATAAAACCAATTTATTATCTACTGAGAAAAATATTACGTCGATCGAGGATAAATTAATAGCAGTTGAGGGTCTCCTGAAAGCCGCCGAGGAGAAAGATGCTGATTTGATCTCTGAGTTGGACACTGAGAAGGCTAAAAATAAGAAGCTCAAAGAAGACTTATTCAACAAGGGCTAGGATAAGACATTTATGGCAGCCTCTACTTAGATATAGTTTGTCTAAAAGAAATCATTTAAGGATGGTTGGTCGGAGGCACTTAACGAGGTGGGTACCCAGCAGAGGCTGAACTATTTTTTAGGCATGATCCTGGTTCTCCTCCCAACTTGGAGGAAGAATTCAATGATGAGGAAGGATTTAGGAAATGTTTCCTTCAGCCTGCTGGGTCTAATTTGAAGACCATTGATGAAGCTGTCCCTTTTGCCGACCAACTTTATGGTGCCCGGGACAAGGAGAAGGTTTAACTCCTTGTTCCTTTTCTTTTCATGTTTATCTACTATGTAAGCTTAGGAATTATACTTGCATACTTAAATTTGCAAATTTCAATTTGATGCTAGGAAACAAGTTATATTTTTCGCTGAATTTGACCTACTTGGGCGGAGTAGAAACCTTTTGGAAGCTAGCGATTTTGATTTATCCGAAGAAGACTTGATCGACATACTTGGTTCAGATATGTCTGAGCAAGCTAAATAAGCATATATTCATGTCTATGGTTTACTGAGCAGAGTTGTGGAAAATAACGTTGCTTATTACGAGATGATCAAAGACTTGCAAGAAGACCATAATGAAAGAAAATCTCTATTGCATGCTGACTATGAGGCCAAGTACAAGGCATTGAGTGAAGGCTTGGGTTTTGAGGAGAAGCTGAAAAAATATGCTTCTATGCATAGAAGAAAAGAATTTTTACTGAGGCGTAAAATTGATGAAGTTAGGAATATTGCCAAGCTTTTGAAGGAAGAGAATAACAAACTCCATAATGAATTGGATACCTTGAAACAATCTTATGTCAATGATACCGATGAAGGTGACTCTTTTTTAGAGAATGAAAATGCTAGGCTGATAGAGGAACTTGAAATTTTAAAGAAATCCAAACCTGGGCAAACTTTAAGACGGCTAAGGATGAGCCGACCAACTGGCAATGAGGCCAGGACTCAAAAAATGTTAGCTGACCAATCTGCCCTACTGAAAGCTAAGAGTCAAGCTATTGCTAAATTGTCTACAAAACTGAAATCTAAGGACAAAGCCATTGCTGACCAATTTGTACAGTTGAATGCGAAGGATGATGTTTTAAAGAAATTTCAACATCAAGTTGAAAGGTTAACCTTTCCATTTCACAAATAACCTAACGAGGTATGGATGGAAGGATACAATGAAGCTCTGGGCCATGTAGATGATCACCTTATTTAGACCCATTGTGAAGGCTATAAATGGGGATGGATCAACTACTTGACTTTGCTGAAGAATTATTGCAATAGCCAACTGTGGTATTAGAACGAACCTGGTTTGTTAGATTGTGATATTCCTACCTTCAAGTTGGACACCTGATGGATCCCTATTGATTCTATTCCCCAATGCCTGATCACTAAATACTTGGGAGATTATGATTTACATGATATTTATGAGATTATTCATCCTCATCACCTGGTCAATGTATCGAGCAATAGTAACAGACGAATGTTGAGAGACTTTAACTTTATTAATTCTCCCTATACTTTGGATGACCCTCTTGCTGGAATGGAGAGAGTGCTACGAGCTCAGCCGACTTCCAAGGCTTAAGAAAAATGTCCTATTGAATAGCTCGTCTATTTTTGTGTTATTCATTTGAATGTAATACAATTTAAATTAATGAAAATCCACAATTATGTGTTTTTAACTCTTGATTATTTACTCAATTATTCATCTTAGGATTGTAATACCATTGATTCTACTAATGCACTTAGATATATTGATCCAAGTTTAGCATTAATTTTTAATGGTTATGATTATAATACCATAGATTCTATTAATGCACCTAGATATATTAATCCAAGTTTACATTAATTATCAGTTGTGACCAAGTGTATGAGGAATATATGTTTGTATTCTAATAACTAGGAACATTTACATGTCTTCCTACATTTAACTTAGTTGGGTAAAACTTATTTATAACTATTTTAGTTGTATACGAAGTTTTTACGAACTTCTTAGTCTTTACTTTTCAAAGACGAAGTTATATATGAAGTAAATTAGTAGTGCCAACCATGTGTGAGGAATGTATCCCTATTTAACTTGGGCGAAAAGTACTTATTCTTCGTGACATGTTAATACAAAGTCATACATGAAGTAAACCTGTAGTGAAAACTGATTGTGCATGTGGCGCATCTGGAATTTGATAAATTCAACCTGATTAAGTATGTTATGTTGATTGGCAGATAAGTTCAACATGATTAAGTATATATGTATTGTTGATCGGTAAGAGTTAAAGACTAAGAGATAGTTGTACTTAGTATTTTTGGGGGACGTATATCGCCATACTCCGAAAAACAAAAACAAAATTGAAGGCACTGAAATCAAAATTTTATTGAAAATTTCCCAATAGAAATACAATTATTACAATCCTTTGAATCATTGATAATATTTTTAGAGGTGTTCGACGTTCCAAGGGTTTTTGTATTCTTCCCCTTCCAAAGTCTCCAGACAATAAGCTATTGGTCAAATGACTGCTGAAATACGATATGGGCTGGGCAATGCTTATTAGGTTCAAGCTTGTTATTCTTATGGATAACTTTCTTAAGGAGATAATCGCTTGCTTTGAGGTTGGTCAACTTGACTGTTTTGTTATAGAAGCTAGTAGTTCTGTGTTGGTATTCAATGTTTCTTTGGGCAGGATCTTCTCAAACTTCCTCCAATATATCTAGATCTAGTCGTTGCATCAAGTCCGTAGTTGGAGAATCAAAATTTAGCACCCCGTGAGTTGGTAGGACTATTTCGATTGGAACCATGGCTTCAGTCCCAAATACAAGCATGCAAGATGTCTCCCTAGTTGCTATTCTCGAAGTTATTCTGTAAGCCCAAAGAACATAGTGTAACTCATTAATCCAGTTGCCCTTAACAGCATCAAGCTTTTTTTTCAGTCCATTGAACAAAGTTTTATTTATTACTTTTGTTTGACCATTACTTTAAGGATGGCCCGGTGCAGAATGGAGTTTTTAGATTTTAGACTGAACACAATAAGCTTCAAACTCATCGTTATTGAATTGAGTTCCATGATCCGTAATGAAGGTGTATGGTAGCCCATATTTGCATATGATGTTCTTCTAAATGAACTGAGACACCTTCTCATAAGGAATGTCTACCAATGGTTCTGCCTCCACCCATTTGGTGAAGTAATAAACGACAGTGACTAAATATTTGAACCTTCCTTCGGTGGTCGGTAGTGGGCCCACGAGGTCAATTCCCTAAGTAGTGAATGACTAGGGTGAAGTTATTGATGCTAAAGAAGCATTGGATTCTTAATGAAAGGCAGGTAACTTCTGTCACTTGTCACACTTTTTTGCAAAGGCTTTACAATCTTCCCTCATAGTTGGCTAGTAATATCCTTGAGTGTTGATTCTTTGAATCAATGACCGATTTGTTGAATGAGATACATAGGAACCTTCATGTACCTCTTTGATAAAATCTTCCACCTTTATTAAACGAACAACGTAGCAATGAGATCGTTAATCCCCTCCTGTATAAAACCCCTTTGTCCAACACTTATCTTACTGCTTTATATTGGAGTTTTTTGGCCTCTTTGGGATCGGGTGGTACAATTTCATCTTTAATATAGGCTTTGATTGGGTCCATCCAAGAAGGTCCCAAATCTATAGTAATGCAATTAACCATTAAATCCTCGTCAATGTTCCGATTGGATAGGATCTCTATTGGGATGGTGCATCTGATTTCAATTTTGGTTGCTGAAGTTAGTCGAGCAAGTGCATCTATTCGGGAGTTGGTTGTTTTGAGGATCCTATTCATTTGTATTGCTGTAAACTTAGAAATAACTTCCATGGTTTTGGCAAAGTATATGGTCATCAATTCTCCCTTGACTCCATATAAATAAAGCACTTAGTTGACCACTAGCTGTGAATCACAGTACACCATTACTTGCTCGGTGCCTAACGAATGGGACAAATCTAGTCCAACTATCAAGGCTTCATATTATGCCTTATTATTCGATGCCTTGAACTGAAACCTAAGTGCATATTCAACATCAACATTATCAGGAGTATTGAGTATTATACCTGCGTGACTTCCAGTTGCACATAAAAAACTATCGATGTACAAATTCCACAATGGGATATCATTATGAAAGCTTTTTTTAGACAAAATCCCATGATGGAATATTTTCTTTCTCTCCTTAGTGTATTTCTAAGAAATTTCATGAGTTTGGGATGATTCAAGTTGATCGACAATAATTTCATCTTGCTTTTGAGCTGAGCTCTCTTCTTTAGAAGTCTGCTCGGTAGGTAAATTTTACTGGTCGGGAACTTCTAGAGAGGTGAACTCATCAATAAAATCTGCCAAGCTTGGCCTTTCAATGAAGACCTTGGTTTATAGATAATGTTATATTCTCCTAACTTTACCTCTCAATACATCAATTTACCTGACTTCTTAGGCTTGTGGAGTGCTTACCAAAGAGGCAGATCAGTATACATAACTATAGTGTGCTTAGACATAGGGTTTCATATGCTTAGAAGCTTTAATAAGTGCTAAAGGAAACTTTTCCAAGTGTGGATACCTGATCTCGGCTCCCCTAAATGCTTTTCTAGTGTAGTAAACTGGTTTTTGAATCCTATTATTCAATATAACCAAGGCTGAGCTAACCGCAGATTAAGAAACAACTGGGTATAAGTATAATTTTTCTCCCAAAATTGGTCGGGATAACAAAGGAGGTGACCCTAGGTACTTCTTCAAATCCTGGAACGCTTATTCACATTGTGCATTCCAGTCAAAAGTCTTTCTCAATACCTTGAAGAATGGTAAGCATCTATTTGTTGCCCGACAAATGAATCTGTTTAATGCTGCCACTCTATCGGTGAGCCTTTGTACATCTTTCTTTCAAACTGGAGATTCCATCTCTATCAAAGCTTTAATTTTTGCTACATTAGCTTCAATTCCTCTTTGATTGACTATGAAGTTGAGGAACATTCCTTCCTGTACTCTAAATACACATTTAGTCGGATTCAGCTTCATCTGATGCTTTTTTAACTGATCAAAAGTCTGACTGAGGTCCCTGATATGATCCGAATCCTTCTTGCATTTTGTCAGCGTATCATCCGCATAAACCTCCATATTTTTTACTATGTGATCTTTAAAGAACTCATTCACTAACCTTTAAAACATCGCTCTAAAATTTTTGAGCCTAAAGGGTATTACGTTGTAGCAATAAGTTCCTCAGTTGGTGATAAAAGATGTGATTTCCCCGTCCTCTGGTTATACCCAGAATAAGCATCAATAAATCTTAAAAGCTCATGTCCTGACGTAGCATCTACCAATTAATCAATTCTAGGTAAGGGAAAATTGTCTTTTGGATTGGCTTTATTCAATTCA
Organism: Sambucus nigra; assembly: GCA_949130495.1. Lineage (NCBI taxonomy): Eukaryota > Viridiplantae > Streptophyta > Magnoliopsida > Dipsacales > Adoxaceae > Sambucus > Sambucus nigra. The sequence continues at coordinate 80,167,577 of OX422207.1, read as the reverse complement.
ATAAAAACCACACAGATCGTTTATTTATCATTCTTCTTTTTGACCATCATAACGTTAGCCAACCAGGTTGGATACTTAACATTTTCAATAAATTGGGCTTTTTGAAGCTTTTAAAATTCCTCTTGGATATCTTGATTCTTCTTCAGACTGAAAACCCTGTGCCTCTAATTAATCAGCTTGGCATCCTTATTGATGTTGAGCTCATAACAGAGGAAATTGGGATCAATCCCCAGCATATCCTTATGGATCCAAGCAAATACATTTCTTTACTGCCTCAGGAACATAATCAATTAACGTTTAAGGATTGGATCCAATGTTGAGTCGATCTGCGTAGTTCTCTCTGGTTTGTTATCATCTAATATAATGCTTTCAGTAGCTTTTACAATCTGTCCCTTGACTAATTCTGTCTCATCTCTGGGATCTAAAGTTTCAACTTCAGAGTCACTATTGGTCTAGTTATATCTACCTAATAAGTAGTGGTATTTTTCTTCAACTCAATCAAGTATTCTTACTTGGCTGAGGGGAAATAACATTCCCTAGCTACCTTTTGGTTGCCTTTCACAACACCTACCCCAAAATGAGTTGGAAACTTCAAGCATTAATGGACTGTGGATGACACAACTTTAAACTTCTTCAATGCTACCCTACCTAGAATCACATTATAGGCATATTTAATGTCTTTATTCATCACAAAAATGTATTTTCTCAGTACGTCTTTCCGGCCAGGTACCGAACAAAACATTTAGCTTAACTATCCCAAGAGGGTAAACTTTTTCACCTGAAAAACCTATTAATGGACTTTGCTAAGGTCCCAGTTGGTTGAACTTCAAATCCAAACTCTGAAAGCAAGGGTAAAACATAATATCTACCATGCTCCCATTATTAATCAGAACCATAGAGATGATGACATCCTGGATCCTAAATTTGATGACCAATGGCGCATTATGGGGGATAAAGTAGCCTAGAGAGGTCGTTCTTGGAAAAGTTGATTACCAGTTTGTCGTTATTGACCTTCTTGGGCTGATCGTCTTTGTTCAGATTGATTTTATGGATATAAGAACAGTCCTAGGCCTCATTCAAGTAAGATTTTCCCTCCAAAGTGTGGTCACCTCCTCCTGCATCACCACCTGTAATTAGTTGGCAGTTGAAGGAACCAAAAATTATCATAGCTACCTCGCGTTCTGGATGCTCGGGCTTCTTTGACAAGTCGGGATCATCGTCATAATTGTCTTCATGATTTATCTTCATGTCATCTCCGGGTTTACTTGGAGAATTTGACATTCCTCTTGCTTCTCTACCTTCTCACTGATTAACAAATTAGTTCAGTTTTCCTCGGTGAATAATAAAGATAATTTCATTCTTTAAACCGATGCAGTTATCTGTTATATGGCCACGATCCTTGTGGAATTCATAATATTTAGATATGTCCCTCTTATTAGGGGGTGCCTTCAACATTTCATGCCATCGTAAATACTTATTGTGTTTAATTTCCTCCAGGATATGGTGAATGCTAATACTCAATGGAGTATTGGTTCCATATTTTTTGAGCTTGTCCTCCTTTTTCGTCTTCTTCTCCTTATGATCTTTTTTTATCCTTCTTCTCAGGCTTTGTGGATGGAATCTGTTTTGTTGCCATCGCTTCCTTGGCGTTCATTATCTTTTCTGTCTTCGCCATGAGTTCAACCATAGTTTTAGGAGGATCTTTTGCCAGAGTATAATATAATTTCTCTGGAAGTAATCCACTCATCAGAGCAGTTATGGCTATTTTTTCCTCATAATCAACCACTTCCAGTTTCTCATTATTAAAACAAGTGATGTACTGCCTGGTAGCTTTCCCTACTCGTCACCTTACTCTTAAGAGATGGGAAACTCTTTTTACAGGCTTGACCCCAAAACATAAATTTTTAATAAACAGCTCGACAAGCTGGTTGAAGTTGGTAATTTATCCTCGGGGTAAGTTATTGTACCATTTCTGGGAAGAACCCGTAATGGTACTTGAGAATTCTCTACATCTCATTTAATTGGGAACTAAATAAATATCAACGACAGCTTGATATTTCTTAATATGTAGATCTAGATCAGTTTTGCTATCATACTTAGGGGTGACCGTATGATCTTTAAACTTAGATGGAGTAGGAAAATCCACAATCCTCTAAATAAAAAGGGATCCTTTAACAAAACTCTATTATAAAGGACTCTTTACTTTTTCCATCTCTCCTAGTCGATCTTCCAGTCACTGTATTGATCATTTCCATGAAGGATTTCTTGTATCAACTTTATACGAGGCAACTCGGTTATCCCGACCATGTGTCAGTGCTGAGATTTCTTTTTAAAAAGTCTGATCGATATGTTCAGATCGTCGGATGCTTGATCTTGACCTGACTGAGGCTTCATGATGGTTAGCTAGACGTTGAGTATTCCTGGACAACACTCTGGGAGTGTTTCTATTTGTTCAGGGTCCCAAACGGTCAAAAGGCAAAGCTCTCCTCAATCTTTTTAGGATGTTTGGACTTTTAGGAGAGAAAGAATGTCCATCGCAGAATTTCTGATGATATAATTGATGAACTGACTCCTGGGTGATAATTCTTATCATATAATGATCTTGAATAGATATGTCGGCTATGCTTAGGAGGTGGAGGCGGCATATTTATCCTTGGCGAATGAGCTGCTTGCTGCCCAGATAGGGTTGGAGATCTGGCTCATAACGACTGAGCTAATTATCTCATGGATTATTACATAGCATCTTGTCCCCTGACAATACCAGATAGAATCCCATTTCCTGCTGTAGGCGAAGCAGATGGAACAACCGGGTTGCCTTTATTTATGGCATTGGGTTCTGGATCATTCATTTTTCCTTGAATAAGGATGTACGAGATTGAGAAATGTGATTAGACACGCGTTCCCACAGACGGCGCCAATCTGTTAATGTCAAAAAATGAGTTTGATCCAAATTTATAATCACATATAAAATATTGAATTATAATGAAATAATAAAAGAGAAACACAATATTTTAAAGTGGTTCGGCTATGTAAGAAATCCTACATCCACTGTTATGGAATTAATTTTAGAGATTATAGAAAGCTAGGTATTCTTGTAAAATAGAATGACCTAGAATCCGTTCTATCTTCCCCTTTGATGAAAGGAATATAATGCTTTTATAGTGACCCGGAGATCAAGAGTTGGAATATCAAGGGATGAAATTCCTTTATACATTTAAGTATTTACACCTATACATAATGAATATAATTGTTGGTTGTTTGAACCACGTGTGGTAAGTCCCTTAGTATGGTGGCGCTTCATTTTCATTGATTGTCCACATTCTTCATGTTGATCGGCATGTTTGTCGAGCTACTATATGATGATTGGGATTTATACCATGTAAGAAAGACATTTGTCCACTTCTGATTAGTCCACATAGGTGGATAAATTTTGGTATCAACTGTTAGGTTTATATGTTCTCCGTTTTTGAGGAAATGAGTGGGTCATGTTTAGGTTCATCATGATAAATGACTTAGTCTAAAGCATATGGCTAAGCAAGGATTCGTTGAGATTGTGCAGTACGGGGATTAGATTTCGAATATATAACGGAATTTTTCTATTCGTAAACCATCACAGTCATGTGTGAGTGGGGTTTAATCAAATCCATTGCTTATCATTACTAATCCTCGTGCTCCCTTTCAGTCTCGTTAACAAAGAAAAACATCCCTCGATTGTGATAACCCGGACTTGTACCACAGTGTGGTACGACGCAGTTTGGCCTATTAGAGTGTGGTGGGACCTGATATGGTCATTGCAACTTGGTAACTGGGTGCACTCTTATCCAAGGTGTTAATTTTGTTACATCAAACTTCGTGTGTGGGTGGCTACACTTTTGACCACATGGTTGATCATATTGTTCTCTTCCCTTAGGTGTAATGACATAAGATTTGGTCAACATGGAAGTTGAGGCTTTGGTTATGTAAAGCAGGTTGATAACTTGAAGACATCATAGAATGTTGGAACTTGAGGAAACGTAGCACTAAGCGTTGGTGAGTGGATTATCAAATACTTAGGAGTCCATTCCTTAATTAGGTACCTAGAGTGATCCTACATTCATGTAAGGATCCGGTGATGGAGTATTAGTGAGTGCATGATTTTGAAAATTAGAGGAGTGTTATCCTCAATGCGAGTGACTAAAGATATAAGCTTAGTACCCGGTGTGAACGAGTCTATGTAGTTGGAGCGACTCAGAAGTCTTGGGTAAGAAAAGCTTATAATTCAAAAGGTTGAGAAATTTTTTGATGTTGAATCGGGTGTTGGTTGTTTTGCTGTCTACTTTTGGACGAATATCATTGGTGTTGCTTGGTAGGGGTACCTATATTCTCTAAATATTAGTAAAGGTTATCCTACGTCTCAGTTACACACTATCATCTAGAAAAGGAGACTCGAGGAATTTAGGTAAATTTTATAATTAACTTAAGGGTAAGCATTAGGCCATGGTGCATGATTAACACTTTGGTGATAACCCGTGAATGAACGTATGATGTCATCTTGGTATTTGGGGACTTTGGTGATTTAGCCTTGGAAAGTTCTTATGACTTAGAATAGAAGTTTATAGACCCCCTAAGCTTAAGGATTGACGAGTCGAGAATTTTGAGGACAAAATTTCCCAAGGAGGTATGCTTGTAATACCCGCCCTAATGTTTCATTTAATTTTTTGCATGATTTTAAATGGAGTGAGAACCTTCAGACTTGGACAATTATGAGTGGGATTACATTCTGATTTATTTGTTTTGGAGACTTGATATTAATTCTTGGTATTTGTGGGTAAAAATTGAATTAAATAAAAAAAAATTGGAGAAAAGGGTCGTTCGAGCAACATTGATGTAATTTGAAATGAGAAGCACGGTCGCTTGTAGTGGGGGATTAAATGAGATTCAAGCGAGATCTCACTGCATAATTGTTCAGGGTCGCGCGAAGGCCTCTTGAAGTAGGGGATCAAATGAGCTTCGAGCGAGATCTCATTGCATAACTGTTCAGAGTCGTGCGAAGGTCGCTCGAAGCTGGAGATCGAACGAGTCTCCTTTCTCTCTCAAATGAGGGGCGAATCTCGTTCGAATAACGGCCATTAAAATTTATAAATCAGACTGCCCTTGTGCCCAGTCACGTTTCGGGCCATTAGATAGATGAGCTGTCGGGCCCAAATTGGGAAAAACATGATTTTTGAGGTCTTGGAGGGTTTTATAAGGGTTATTTTTGTTTATTTAGGTGAGGAGAAGTTGGAAGAAGAGAGATAGAGTGGGTGGGTGGTCCTCCCCATCATTTTCACCATATTTCCACCTTAAAGCACCATGCCACCACCTTATAACATCATATTTTCTATGTATTCCACCTTATTTGAACCATACATACCCATTTCCACCATGGATTATTGAAGATGGAAATGGAAGATTTATGGAGTTTGAAGGGGGATTTTGCTTGGAAACTTGATGGATCATGCTTTTGGAAATGGGGCAACCTCCTTGAGGCCACCTTAGGAGGTGGAAAGTTGCCATCTTCTTAGACCTTTCATGCCAACCATTGTTGGAGCTACATTTGAGGTGGGAAATCTTACTCTTATATTAAGACTCTATTTTGTGTATTGTAGTCTTGTTGTAAGATTACATGAGTAGGGTGTATTTGATTAAATGATGAAAATTATGTATAGTAGGTAATAAACATTTTTACACCATTTTCATAAAAATTCCAATCTTCATTTCAAGAAACTTTAAAATATTTACTCATCATTTATTTTTCAACAAAATAACATTTTTAGTATTTTCTAGAAAATTGATGTTAAACATTTTATGAAATATGTTTGACAATAATGATTAATTTTGCTAAAACATTGGTGAAATAATGCTTCAAAGTTTATTGAAAAAATGTAGATTTAATAAAAGATGGGCATTTGTTGAGTTTGAAGAAGTAAAAATATCTGTTATGACTTGAAAGAGCATTTTTGAAAGTATTATGAATTCCTAGAATGAAATGTATATCCAACTATAATATCCCATATTTCTGATTATTTCAATTTTATTAATTCGGTAATTAATTAGTTTTAATTTAAATTATGCGAGAGAAATAATTTAATTGAATTGAGTAATAATATATTTAGTAAATATTAATCAAGAGAGAGATACGGATTAATATTATGAATTAAATTTACTAAATGAATAGTAAATAACGTATGAAAATTATTATGCGTAATAGGGAGTGATATTGGTGCAATTGGAATTATCTCAACCTGGAGTCACGTGTAGACTAATTTGAGGTTGAGATGAAATAATTATGTATGGTGACTCGAATGATGATTTCTAAATCACAGATGGTTCTGAAAGGGTCAAAATATTTGGAATAGAATACACGGGGGTGTTATTTTGATTCCGGGGCATTTTTTGACCAAACCGGCACTCTGTGGGGGGAATTTTGGTCATTTTGTAAAATAGTGTAAAGAGACCTATGAATTTTATAGCCTTATATCAGATGTTAGATACAAGGGGCTGGGGTTAGAAACCCCAAGAACAAAGAGGAGTCCCTATAGAAGAAGGATAGACCATTCTTGGGGCTTTTGAAGAGTTCTTGAAGAATCAAACTGTGTTCTTTCACCACAAATATCTTTGGAAGGAAGATTGGAGGAGGAAACAATCAAACCCAACTACAATCCACGGAATCAGACCCCACTGATGAAATTCAAGTGTTTATTGTAAATCTTTTAAAGTTATAATACCCATTTTGGTAGGGTTTCAAACTAATTTGATGAAATTGATAATTTTTAGAAGAAGGATTTGATATCAGCAGAGGATAATATATTAGAGATTATATGTCATTATCCATGAATTTCATTAGGGTTTATGTTAAATATTAAACGAGAATATGAAAACCTAGAGTTATTGAGTACGAGAGGTACTTGGACTGATAGGAGAGTATGCCCATGTTTCACGATGGTCCTTTTGAGAGACACTGTTATAATATATATTAGCGAGATAAATATATATGTACTAAGGTGAATATTCTACTTATGTGTGATATTAGATAGGTAGATACTGGGTATCTAAATAATGAATTATGTAGTGAAACTTAATTAATTCAATATTGATATGAGAAGTGAAATATTAATTTCAACTATTATAACGTATGAGAAACGTTAATTATTGAGTAAAGTACTGTATGTACGGTACATGAATAGAGATGTGTTCACATTGAGACATACTTAAGTCTAGTTAACTTAGGTAGAATAGCTAAGTGGGATAAGTAGAGACATTAGGCCTGCACAATAGTTGAGAGGTGATTGACTCAACAGAGTGCACATAAACCTAACATGTGTAATCAATAACTGATTTTTATTTTGATAAATACTTGCAGAAAATTTTCAAAATGTTTTGGGTGTAAACACTTGCTATAGAATCTTTTCAAAACCTTTTAGGTGTCCAGCCACAGGGACGCCAGATTTGATTATTCTGTGCAGGGATGTATAACTGTAGAGATGTGGAGGCTTGGAGGGTTCTGATTAGATGCATTATTCCTTCATTCCTAGTGTAGGGCCTCTCAACAGTATTTCAGCAGTTCATTTGGGCGTGTTGTCCCAATTAGACCTTATTCATTCAGTATTTCAGTTTCAGACTTATATTCAGATTTTCTTATCAGTTGGATTTATTATTTTGTTAGGGATTTTAGCCTAGGATTTATTCGGCAAGACTTTATTCATTCATTTACTTGAGACGGTTTGACTATGGTATTGTGTGAATGTTGTAATTTAATTTTTCAGCATTTTCTGATTTATCTGTTTAATGTAAAATTCGGCACGGGCTTAATTAACTAATAGGTATTTTGTAATTAATTTGTTTTCAATAGTGATGCTAAGAATGAACCAATTTGTAAATCCTGTTTTAATTTAAAAAATGTGTGGTCACCCGGTATTTAATTTGGGGGTGTCACAGATGGTATCAGAGAATTAGGTTCTAGCATCTATAGGATCTATACGGTTTACTATGATTTCAGCGTAGCTTTCTTTTGTTATTGAGCCCTATTATTAGGACGGTTGTTTTTATCTTCACGTGTTTGAGATATCGTGCTTCTGCTATTAGTTTGTATAAACTGTGTACTTATTCAATTTGATCTATTTTCGGATGCCATCGAGGGGAGAGTGAGCGACGAGGGTAGAGTCTAGGGATGAGGTGAGGGAGGCTCAATAGGAGCCATAAGTACTTCTACTACAGCCACCACCAGAGTTGATTTCAACTACACAAGTGGCAAAGATAGTGGCCTACGCGATCAATGCAGCAATGACAACCATAGAAGTTCACTTCCCGCAGCCCCAGGCACCACCGCCAGTGTCACCCGTGATCCAAGCCTAGCCAAGGCCATCTACATGGAAGAGAGTCAGAGAGGCCTTCCAGAAGGGACACCCGATCGAGTTTCAGGGCGATATTGTTGTGGTTACGACATGTCACTAGAAAAAAAATATTCAGTGCCATCTGCGCATGGTGGAGTGTACTGAGGCGCAAAAACAAATGTTGGCTATTTTCAAACTGGTCGAAGTGGCCTTACAGTGGTGGGAGTTGGCGACCACCGCTGAGGAGAGGGATATGATGACCATTACTGAGTTATGGGTGTGGTTTGATCGCAAATACTTTTCACCTGCAGTTGAGTCAGAGATGGGAAAGAAGTTTGGGGAAGTAGAATATGGTGACCACTCGTTAGATGAGTACGAGGAGGAGTTCACATGCTTGGCTAATTTTGGTCCAAATGAGGTAAACAATGAGGAGAGGAAGAAAGCATAGTTCATGGATAGGTTGGCCTAGAAGATCAGGCAACACTTGATTGGTAACCCGCATTGATTATACAAAAAATGATAATCTGGCATGCTGAGGCAAGGAGATTCTGGCACGGTTTAAAATCATTCCAGAATCTGGCGCGGTTTTATCATAATCTGGCACGATTTAAAACAGTGCCAAAATTTGGCACGGTTTTAAACCGTGCCAGATATAAGTCTGTTGCATTAAAAAAATGACACCCCAAAATTTCAAGCAGGTACCAAAGTTTCAAGAGGGACCAAATCAATCTAATCTAAGTCTCTCCCTCTCTCTACGCTACCTGTCACCGCTGCTCACTCATGACCAAATTTCACACCTAATTTGCTCCCATTGTCATCATCGTTGTTCTACTTTACCCGTTGTCATCACCCCAAAATCCTGACCTCTCTCTAAGCTAACCATCATCATCATTGCTCCCGTTACCCATGGCCCATTGACGCTGCTCACCCAATATGGCGTGTTAGGTTAAAATAACACGCCTCATCATTGTTGCTCCCATTGCCGTTTATTATCATCGCTGCTGCCTCCCGTCATTACTGCTTTGAGAGCAAAATACCTTGTATGGATTTTTGATAGTGAGTTCAAGAGGGATTTTTGGTGAGTGCAAAAGACCCTAGTTTATTTCTATAATTTCTTTGCTGTTTTAACTCGTTATTGTCATTTCTCATATTTTGGCCCATCGATTCATCATTCTTTATATAGATTCATTTATTGAATTACGCTTCTGTATTTTTTAGATCTTTTACAAAGAATTATATACACTCACTACTGCAAATCGTAAATGTTTTTTACATAGAATTATTGGATCTTTTTTGGATCTTTTACAGAGAATTATTGAATTAGGCAATGATGAAGAAATATTTTTTTTATGTTTTTTATTTTTCCATGTAAATGGAAATCGTAATCATTGAACACTACCCCATCCGATATTATTTTTTTATCAATATAACCTGAAAAGTGGTTATATTGATGAAGAACCCACATCTAGAACGATTTTTATATTCTAATTATGAGTTTATAATCCAATAGATGAGAAGATAAAGATTGGAATAATTAGAAACAAAATTGGATGTCTGACAAATCAGCAGAGCCAAAGCCCAAATCACCCAAAAAAGTTAATGGACCAAAATGTGAAAAAAACCCAATTCTTACTAACTAACTCTCTAATGAAAATAGTAACTATAGTTTGACGATGAAATGATAAATCGTTGAATTATAACCATGAAAATTGATCTCGATTCTGGGCGTTGGGTTTCTTTAGATATGGTATCTGGATGTTGAAGAATATGTTCGATTTTTTATTTTCTTGGGTTGAATAATTATCGTTTGATGAGGTCATGTTGCTTGATTATCATTGGCGTGGGTTTATAGCAGCAGGGTGCAATGTTTGGTTGCGTTTTTAGCCTAAAGTATGAAGTTTTTAAAGTGATTTAGGTTGGTTTTGTCCAAGAACACGAGTTGTTGCTCGTGATGTGGTCTTGACTAAAAACCTATGGTTTCAAGGTTTTATTTATGTGTAATAACTAAAACATAACAATGAATTTTTGTTCATTTGGTCGTGGCCTTTCATTAATTATCGTGGTCTTAGTCCACCCTTATATTACTTTAGGTTTCTCGTATTTACTCATTGTGTCAGGATGCAGAAAGGATCCACAGTTCCTCGAAACTATTACTCCTGTTGGAGAGAGATCCCACCAATAGCTATCAAATGAGGGGTTAGAGAATACTTATGGGATAATTTGGATAATTAGAATGTACTATATGTGATTTCTGTAATTTAGTAATTCTTCACAGTTCCTTTTGTTGAAAATTTTGAAAAGCTATTTTATGTGATGAGATCTTATTAACACATTCTGCGTCCACAAGTTTATCAGGATGTCATCGATGATCAATAAAAAGTGGATAAAGGAGAAAAACTTTGAGACCGATTCATCTAAAGACAGGGTGTTAGATATTTCGCAGTATGTACGTAACACTATTACCGGGGATATACATTCATATCTGTGTAGGCGTTGTCACAATGGGAAAGGAGATGTTACTTAAGATGAAATTTTTGTCCGTTTGATGGAATATGGAATGGATATAAATTACACCTTATGGCATTTTCATGGGGAAACATCAATTCTTAATCCAGTCCAGTAACCAGTATAACCTATGGCTCCGATTAATGTTGGAGAACTCATTGATGTGTCTAATATTTCGACTTTGGATGGCCTTGTGAATGATTCTTGTGAGATGTTCACAATTGAAGCGGGTCCTAGTGCAACTAATTTTGTAGGTGGTGATGAAGCCCCCAAAACTTTTGACGTTCCAGATAATTCTCACACACATACATGCGAAGGAAAGAAGTATGAGCGTTTACATCAACTCGCAATGGAGCCAATGCACCCTCCTACTGGTTCGTCATGCCATACAACCATGTATGCTCTTATGAAGTTAAATGATATAAAGTCGTAATTTAATTTATCAGATGTCCCCACAAGCGGAATTCTTAGATTGTTGAATGAATTACTCCCTAAAGGGAACAACTTGACAACTAGTTATACCGAAATGAAGAACACGATTAGAGATCTTAGTATGGACCATATTAAGTATGATGTGTGCATTAACAATTACATGTTATTTTAGAAAGAGCATGAAAGTTGTAATAAATGTCTAAAATATAGTGCTTTGCGATTCAATTATACTTTAAGAGATGATGATGGGGTGGAAATTGTATATCCCAAGGGGCAAAAGAAGTTTCGTAAGGTTACTAAGAAGGTAATGCGACATTTTACTTTAATCCCTAGGCTAAAGCGGTTGTATACCATTAAATGGATAGCTGAGAAAATGACTTGGCATGCTCGAGTAAGCTCTTATATGGAATTTATGCGTCATCCCCGAGATTTAGCAAAGTGGGTAAATGCAAACATTATGTGGAGACAATTTTCCAAGGATCGGAGAAATCTTCCACTTGCAATAGCAACTGGAGGTTTTAACCCTAATAATATGTTTGGACATAACTATAGTTACTGGCCATTGATTATTCAACCTCTCAACCCTCCCCCATCAATGTGTATAAATAGTGAGTTTTCAATGTTTACTGTATGGATTCCAGGGCTAAAGTCACCATCAAGTAATATTGATGTCTTCCTATAACCTTAGTCGATGAGCTGAAGATCTTATGGTCTAGAGTGGAGGCTTGGGATGCAGTTAAAAATGAACATTTTTTAGTTAAAATCAATGTTGATGTGGGGTATTCATGTTTTTCCTGCTTGGGATGTTAGCAGGTTGTTCAACTCAAGGTTATTATGGCTGTCTTATTTTTCTACAAACATACCTTATGAATATATTTGCAAGTCAAAGAAATGTTCCTATTAAAAATCTCACATGTTCCTTCCCCAAAACCATCCTTACAGGTACGACACATCAAAGCAAACATTTAATGGTAAGATATAGACAACTATGGCTCCACGAAAGTTAACAAGTGTAGAGGTTGAGCAAATTATGTCTGTTATCGCTCGTGAAGGTTCCCAAAAAGAAGGAGATGGAGAGGGAGAGGGAGAGGGAGAGGGAGAGGGAGAGGGAGAGGGAGTGTTAGTGGTGAAGGTCAAAGGGAAGGGGAAAGGGAAGGGGAAAAGGAAAGGGAATGGGAAGGGGAAGGGGAAAGGAAAAGAGGCAATAGTATTAGAAGATGATGTAGATAATAATGATCATCCAAGTGAAGGTGACGACAAGGATCTTACAAGTACTTAAGGTTTTTCATGGAGGTCCATTTTCTTTGACTTGGAGTACTGGAAGGATCATGATATTCAACATAATTTAGACATTATGTATGCTGAAAAGAACGCAACAGAGACTCTTTTAGGTACCATTCTCTCAGTAAAAGGATCATCAAATAAGGATACAATTAAATCCCGAGAAGAGTTGAAGAACTCGTTGAATTTTAAGAGAAAATTATGGATGCAAGATGCCAAAGGTAGTAATAATAGGCGAATGCCATCAGTACCTTTTGCATCAGGAAAGGAAGAGAAAGAAGCCTTTATCACACCTTTAAAACATTAAAGGTACCAATTGGCTTTTCATCAAATTTCAGCAATAATGTTAACCTTGACCTTCCTGGATTAATCAATCTCAAATCTCATGATTATCACATCATTATGCAACTATTGCTTCCTGCATTGCTTATACATTCATTTCCATATCATAAGCCTTTGTTTAAAGCTACACAACGAATAAGCATATTTTTTTAATGTTGTTTCTGCAAAAGTAATTTTCAGGGAACATCTTTTGAAGGCAAAACAAGCATTGGTAGAGGCAGATTGTGTCCTCAAAATTTACTTTCCACCTGCCTTTTTTGTGGTCATGATCCACCTCATGCACCATGTAGCCGATGAAGCATTGACAGCTGGGTCACCTAAATATCGTGCAATGTGGTTGTTTGAAAGAAAAATGGGAAGATAGAAAAGGTGGTTACGCAATAAAAGGTACATCGAAGGGAGCATATTTATTACATGAAGCTTCTTTATATGCCATGGGATACGTTTCGAATAGAGGTGAAGGAACTCATAAGAGGAACCTTGAGGATTTTCTTGATGATGAGTTTGATGACTCAATGTGTTAACAAGCATTGGGTAAAGGTAAGGAGTTAACCTTAAATACTGTGCAGTATGAACAAGTATGGAGATATGTTTTTTTTAATACCATGTTATTGATGAGTGGAGAAGGTAAACATGTAACCCATTACTAATTCATATTATTTTATTGTAAATAAAAATTTCTTAATGTCAAAATTCATTACTTGTAGCAAATTTGGGTTAATTGGGACTACATCGAAGCATAGAATTGATGATTTCTTCCCTTGGCTAAGGACTTTATTTATCTAGGTACTTGTTTTTTTATCATAACATTCTTTGTATAAAAATATTAAAAAATTGTTCATTTCATTGTAGGCTTTAAGATTTAATCATATCGAAATTGTGCTCTATGCTAATGGTCCACTCCATAGGGTTATTAGGTATGACAAGTTCGAATGCAATGGTTATACCTTTTGTACTTGTGCACATGAAGATAATCACAACTTTCAGAGTAGGGGTGTATCCATGAAGGCATTTAATAAGAAGGGATTTATTACACAAATACTCGACTTGAATTATATCGAGTTCACACATACAGTCTTTTATTATGATTGGGTGGACATGGATGATAAGAATGATTGCAAAGTTGACCCAACCTTAAAATTGGTGATGGTGAACCTTAGTAAGCTCACGAGTAAAAGTTCAATACACGATGATCCGTTCATCCTTGCATCTCAAGCAATTTAAATGTTAATTGTAAAGAAGTCAAGTTCAAGGGGTGGTTGATTGTTTTGCACTCTCCCAAGATATTGACAAAAGAAATAGATGCGATTGAGATTGATCGTGCGATGTATGTCTCCATTCTCGAGGAAAATGATAAGTTGTTGGAACTTTTAGACACCGAGTTCATATAATGTAATGGTTTCATGTTCGAACCTGATATCACTTTTTTACTATTTGAACTTTGTTTTATTATTGTCAATCTATTGAGCCTATTCAACTTGGTATTTAGTTACTGTCAATTTATTGAATCAATTGAACTTTGATATCATTTTTTTACTATTCGAACCTGTTTATTAAAAAGTTATGGGGCTATATTCATATTACTAGGTATGGGGATGGTTTGTTTTGGGGCTGAATTAACATGTATTCATATAAAAAAGTTAATCATACTATAGTATGCATGGGGATGGTTTGTTATGGGGCTCAATTGACATGTATTCTTATTAAAAAGTTAGCTATACTATAGCAGGTATGGGGCTGGTTTGTCTTGGGGCTAAATTGACATGTATTTTTATTAAAAAGTTAACGATACTATAATAGGTATGGGGCTGGTTTTGAAGTCTAATATGACATGTTTCCGTCAGTAATGCGAACAAATGTCGCAACCGATATTGGAATTTTAACTTAATCTAATGCGAACAATTATTTTGGTGATATAATATTTTGTTTATTCTGATTATTTTTGTGCCAAACAATCTCTTTTGTCAGATAAATAATGTAAGGACATAAATTTCCAATTGAGTCCCTGTATTGTTTTGACTTAATTCCGTGAACAAAATTGTGTTTCTAATATGTCATAGGGGGATTTTTATTTTGTCACGATCCCACTTGGTCTATGACGTATTGAAGAAATTGAAGAAGTTTCGACGAAGCTTCAAAGAATTAATCATGCCGAAGTTTAAATTGGTACAAGTTTATTCGTCTTCAAGTTAAATTCATTCCGAGATCACACGGGTATGAATGCGTATAATTAATGGTGCTGAGAATAATTTTTTATAAAAAGATAAGGATGTATTTTTATAAGTAAAAATATTTTAAAATGTTTTAAAAGTGTTTTAAATGTTTTACACTTCGTTTTATTTTGATAAACACAGTTTTCGAGGCGGCGTTTAATTCTTATTTAAAGCGTGTCTTCGTCAGAGTTTCGTAAGTGTGCATCTGGAAAAATAGTTTACCATCCAGTTCGTTGTTTGCACATGTTTTTCTAAGGTTTCAAAGCTTAAACACATCCTTAGAGTTTGCAAATATCCGAGGTATCATTACTATATGTTTACGTGATCTTGCTGCACCAAGAAGGTTTGTTCTACACTTGAACATCCGGGTTTTGCGGTGAAGAAAAGAGAAGGATTTCTTGTTCAACATCGTATAGACGAATCAAAGCCATTCGGTGGACACCGAGAGATATGTGGATGCTTGTGTTGTGGACAGGTATCGTGGAAGATGGAATTTCTCCGTGGGCACTATTGAAGAACGGTAGAAGATCAGAAGGAGCGTCAAGACCTGTGGGGATCGAGTCATTGAGTAAGGCTAATTTGTCTTTGTAAAACCTTTCTTCTCTAAAACAAGGACTCTCTCATCACTCTTCTTTTTGGCAATTTTCAAATATCAAAATCAATACACAAATTGCCAAAGTGCTCACGACAAATATCACTTTGAGTTTGAAACGCTTGCAAATATTCAATCTTACTTTTAAAGAGAGAATTTTCTTTTTCCAAAACTTTAATTCTTTTGCAAAGTTTCAAATTCAAACTTTTTAAATTTTCAGCATGGTCGTGCTCAACTTCTTATGTTTTTTTTACACTGCCGGTCCCAAGCCCGGATAAAGGAGGAGGGTTGCATTAGGTAGCTGACAGCCAGCGTAAAACTTTGTCAGATCCTTATGAACATAAATCCTATGAATATACGTGCTAATGCTAAGGCATTCCCCTTAAGCGATGCGTTGCGCCTGCCACCGGGTGTCTAAAAAAAAGCAAGGGGTGTTGCGCCTGCTACCGGGTGTCTTGAAAAATAGGCAAGGGGCGTTTCATCGGCGCCCGGATGCGATGATAAATACGCAAGGGTTCATAAAACAAGCTGGACGTGTGTGGGTAAAGAAGCTAGTCCAGGATACTAGACTTAGGTTAGCGACTTGGAACATAGGGACTATGACAGGAAAAGGGACGGAGTTGGTAGATACCATGACAAGAAGAAAAGTTAACATAGCTTGTTTACAAGAAACTAAATGGGTCGGTGAGAAAGCTAGAGAAATAGAAAATACAGGATTTAAATTTTATTATACAGGAAAACATAGAAATAAGAACGGAGTTGGAATAATAGTAGATAAGAACTTTCAGAACGATATCGTAACCATTATTAGGAAATGTGATAGACTTATACTTGTAAAATTGGTATTAGGTGAAAACATAATTAATATTGTTAGTTCTTATGCACCTCAAGTAGGATTAGATGAGCACACTAAAGTACAATTTTGGGAACAAATGGATGAACTAATTCAAGAAATACCCGTAGGTGAGAAAATCTATATAGGGGGAGATTTTAATGGCCATGTAGGAGAAGATCGTGTAGGATATGAGATAGTGCATGGAGGATATGGTTTTGGAGATAGGAACGACGGGGGAGAGTCTATCTTAGATTTTACGATGACTTATGATTTTGTACTAGAAAATACATGTTTTAAAAAGAGGCTTGAACACTTAATAACTTATAAAAGTGGAACGCACAAGTGCCAAATAGATTTTTTCATTACTAGAAAAGGAGACCGATTAACGTGTAAATATTGTAAGGTTATCCCAGGAGAGAGCTTAACCTCACAACATAGGATAATGGTGTTGGATATAAATATTAAAAATCAATCACGAGTGAGAAAAGTGAAGATTAACCCACGAACTAGGTGGTGGAACTTAAAAGGAGAGAAATTAGAACTATTTAAAGATAAATTATTAAATGAAGCAACATGGAATACTGAAGAAGAGACTAACATAATGTGGAATAAGATGGCCACATGCATTAGGAGAATATCAAAAGAAATTCCTGGAGAATCAAAAAGCAAGGGGCCACAGTCTAAAGAAACTTGGTGGTGGAATGAAGAAGTACAAAATATAGTAAAAATTAAAATGGAGTGCTTTAAAACATGGCAAACAAATAGAAATGAAGAAAATTTTGAGAAATATAAATGGGCTAAAAAGGAAGTTAAGAAAGTGGTAAGAGATGCTAAGTTAAAAGCGTATGATGATCTTTATACAAAATTAGGTACATAAGAAGGGGAAAAAAGTATTTATAAGCTTGCTAAACTTAGGGACAGGAAAACAAAAGATTTTAATAACGTTAAGTGTATCAAAAGTGATGATTTGAGAGTCCTAGTCAAAGATGATGAAATTATGAAAAGATGGAAAAACTACTTTGAGAGGTTATTAAATGGAGATAATGGGAGTAGATTAGATATAAAGGAACTTAGGGAGACTCGAGAAAATATATTTTTTCGTAGAATTAGGGATTGCTCTAAAAAAGATGAAAACAGGGAAGGCTTTAGGACCAGATGGTATCCCTATTGAGGTTTGGAAGTGCTTAAGGGAGGATGGAGTATCATGGCTTACAAAATTATTCAATAGAATTTTAATGACTAATAGGATGCCCGATGAATGGAGAAAAAGTGTTTTAGTACCTATTTATAAAAATAAAGGGGGCATACAAAGTTGTTCAAATTATCGTGGTATTAAGTTAATGAGTCATACAATGAAACTTTGGGAGAGAGTGATTGAATATAGATTGAGATTAAAGACAACAGTATCTGAGAATCAATTTGGGTTTATGCGTGGGAGGTCAACAATGGAAGCAATCTATTTATTGAGGAGATTAATGGAGAGGTATAGGGAGAAAAAGAAGGATCTTCATATGATTTTTATAGATTTGGAGAAGGCCTATGATAGGATACCCAAAGATATAATATGGTGGGATCTACATAAAAGAGGAGTGACTCGCAGATATATTGATGTGATCAAGGATATGTATGATGGTGCGATGACTACAGTAAGAACATCAGCCGGAGAAAGTAGTGAATTTTCAATTACGGTAGGTCTACACTAAGGTTCAACATTAAGTCCTTATCTCTTTGCGCTTGTTATGGATGAGTTGACTAGACAAATACAAGATGAGGTGCCATGGTGTATGATATTTGCAGATGATATTGTTTTAGTGGATGAGACTAAGATAGGGATTAATGCTAGGTTGGAATTATGGAGAGAAACTTTAGGATTTAAAATAAGTAGAACTAAAACTAAATATGCGGAGTGCAATTTTAGTAGTAATAGGAGGAAAAATGGAGATGTGGTGAAATTGGAGGGTAAAGAGATACCTAGAAATGATCATTTTCGTTATTTAGGATCGATTATCCAAAAATATGGAGATATTAGTGATGGTGTTACTCATAGGATTAAAGCAGGCTGAGTTAAGTGGAGAAGTGCTACCGGCGTTTTGTGTGATAGGCGTATACCTTTGAAGTTAAAAGGTAAATATTATAGGATGGCCATTAGACCCGCCATGTTATATGGGACAGAGTGTTGGGCAACCAAGAAACAAAATGTGCATAAAATGAGTGTGGCGGAGATGCAAATGCTAAGATGGATTTGTGGTAAAACTCGAAAGGATAAAATTAAAAGTGAACAAATTCGTGAAACGATAAAAGTAGTTCCTATAGAAGATAAATTGAGAGAAAATTGACTTAGATGGTTTGGACACGTTAAGCGTAGACCAATGGATGCTCCTGTAAGGAAGAGTGATTTAGTTAGTATTGATGGTAACACAAGGGGTAGAGGTAGGCCTAAATTTACTTGGTGGGATATTATAAAAAAGGACATGATGTCATGTGGTTTAATTGAAGATATTGCACTGGACAGAATGGAATGGAAAAATAGGATTCATGTAGCCGGCCCCAAATAATTGGGAAAAGGCTTTGTTGAGTTGAGTTGAGTTGAGCATGGTCGTGAACTTTTTAAAAAATAAGCTCCTAATTAAATGGGCGTTCCATTGAAAAATTGCGATTTTTCACAAAACTTATTTAAAAAAAATCAATATCACACAATGTTGCGGAAACAACGATCACGCGATAAATTAGCGTAACCCGCTCTGATACCAATTTGAAAAGTCGTGAGTGTGATAATTGGTTAAATTAAATTCAATTAAATTCGCAAGTTTTCAAGAAACCCTTATTTAATAGCCCCTAATCATGCATCTAAAGTGCAAGTGTCAATCCCATAAACAAATAAAACAAGCGACACAAAGTTAAGGAAAAATCCCCGAAGGGCAAAACCTTTTATTTCTAGAACTTTGAAGAATTTACAAGACCATTGACTTACATACAACCTGATAATCTCCCACAAGTGTAACGCACGGTGTCTTCGTCAAACCTTCAAAGCAACGGCTAGAAACAGTGTCGGCTGGAATCTCCCGCAGGAACTCCAGGTGGTCAGCAATGAAGAAGAGAGATGGCTTCTCCACAAGGGTTGAACAAATACAAGGATGAGTTCTTGGGTTGCAAAAAGATTCACAAAGGATTGGCAAAGTTGTTTGAATCAAAACATGAGTCTTGGGACTCAAAAAGGTGAAGACTTAGAGTATTTAGGACTCTTAAAATCGTCTTGAAAAGTCTTGGAAAACAACACCCCGAAGTTGGTTTACATAAGGAAATCTGGCCCTAAAAAATCTCAAGAAAATCTACTCGATTTTATCCCAAGAGGACCGGTCCGGTATGGATGCGGATCGATCTAGGGTTGAACCGGTTCCTTTTTGAAAGACCCCTCTTCGATTTGCATTCAATCCGACGTATACTGGTTTGGTGCAAAGCGGATTGGTTCGGGTAGAGGGCGGATCGTTCTGGGGGCGGACCGGTTCTTTTTTTAAATGAGGTGGACCGGTCCGGCTGTGCAGAAAATTGATTCCTTGAATTTGTTTGATATTCGGATTCGTTGATGACGATGCGATCTTGAATTTTTTCAATGATGTAACAGCTTACGACGTACAAATTGATAATGGACAAAAATGTACTTACAAAATGTTAAACTCGAGGATTGGGAGGTATTTTGTGAGAATGAAGTTGTACAGGCCCAAAAGTATTTACGAAAAAAGAATAAAGAGATAAAATAAAATTGTATGAAAATGACTACTCATAACACCGGTCGTTATGGTTATGCCCGACCTGCAGAGAATTGGAAAAAAAAGTATGGGCATGAACCAACCCGTGCTGAATTGTGGTTGTCGGCTTATAAAGTAAAAGGAGGAGATTATGCACCTCATGATAAAACATTTGCGGTAATTTAGTTTTAATGTTTTCATCTTTGCATATTTTACCCAATATGTAATACAAATGATAACTTAAATGTCTTTTTGTACAGGATAAGGTTAAAATACTTTTAGATGTATACAAAGCGAGTGGTCAAGAGGAGACCTTGGATGTTGGGCCAATTTTTAATGTATTTGGGAAAGACACGGGAGGACATGTTCGTTGTGTTGGGTCTATAATTTCTAGAACAACTATATTGGCGTCTGCATTTGCTCGAGAAATGCTTCAAGAGGTAAATGTGACATTTAAGGTTGGAAGGATCATGTGGATAACCTCAGAGAAGAAATGGAGTGTGTGAAGTCTACACTCTCAGATTTTGAAAAGAATTTTGAGAGTGGAAAGTTCGAATGTGTTGGACATAATACTCATGGATTACCATATCCAAACACTGCAACTCCTTCAAGTACTCTTACTCCCCCTACATCCCAAGTTTCAAGTTTCAGCTCGATGGGGGAATGTAAAATACTATCTCACACTGGTCAAGTTTTCGGTTCTGGTAGGAAATTTCCGCCAGGAGTTGTATCTTCAGTTCACTTCCATGGGTTAGGAAAGAGAGAAGTGAAGATCGTGCTCGACCTCATAAAAGTGTCTGAATATCCAGTTTTGGGTGAAAAATAAGGATCTTGTGAGATGTTGGGAGATGTGGGCAATAATGGATTTTTGTATTGGCACGATGACTTTATCCCTCCCATTAATGACACTAATGAATTGATAAAGGTAATATTTATTTGAGTTTTCACGCTCTCTCATGCTTAATATATATTTTAGTTTCCTCTTTATTTGATGCTTAAAATACGTTTTAGTTCCCTACTGTTAAAACTGTCTTGCTCTTCTCCGTAATTTTCCCACCATATGCTTAGAATAAATAGGGCAAAATAACGAAAACATAAACATAAATAATATGACAAAAATAACCACATAAATAGGCCTCCAAATAGGGGTAGCAAGAAGTTTAATTTCTACCCCCAAAAGCAGGCAACTTCTCCCCAAATTAGGGGCATATTACTGCCCCCAAAAAGGATTATTTCTCCCCAAAATATGGGCATATTGCTGCCATAAAAAGGGGAATATTGTTGCCCCAAAACAACAATAAAAACAGGTCAAAACCGGGTCAAAATGCGGAAAAAATAACAACTAATTACCTAGTTGTCTTATCTCTTGTCAAAACGGGGCCGAAATACGCATTGAACCCATCGCTATATTGGAATCTAAAAAAAGTATACACATGCATATGCATGTTGTTAGAGAATATGACAATAATTCCAAAATATCTAGCTTACGCTTAAAAACAAGCATTTAACCGGTGAAAACCTAAATCAACCTCCAAATGACCCCGTAAGAGGCACTAACACAATGCATCGTACCAGTGTAACTCGTAGGAACTGACCGCATAGTCACGGGTCTCCCGATTTGAGAATATGACAATAATTTGAAAATGTCTGGATTACGCTTAAAAATAAGCCGTTAAAGGGTGAAAACCCAAACCAACCCCCGAACGGCCCTGTAAGAGGCATGAACACATCGCACAAGACGAATGCAACTCGTAGGAAATAACCTCATAGTCACAGGTCTCCCGGTTTGAGAATATGACGATAATTTAAAAATATTTAGATTGGGCTTAAAAATAAGCCGTTAAAGGGTGAAAACCTAAATTAGTTTCCAAATGACCCCGTAAGGGGCACTAACGCATCGCACGGGACCAATGTAACTCATAGGAACTGACCGCGTAGTCACGGATCTCCCGATTTGATCATATGACAATAATTTAAAAATATCTACATTATTCTTAAAAACAAGCCGTTAAAGGGTGAAAACCCAAACCAACCCCCAAACGGCCCTGTAAGAGGCATGAACATATCGTACGAGACTAATGTAACTCGTAGGAAATAACCACGTAGTCACGGGTCTCTCGGTATGAGAATATGATTATAATTTGAAAATATATAGATTGGGCTTAAAAACAAGCCATTAAAGGGTGAAAAGTTAAATCAGCCTCCAAATGACCCTGTAAGAGGCACTAATTGAACGGTACTAATGTAACTTGTAGGAACTGATCGCGCAGTCACGAGTCTCCCTATTTGAGAATATGACAATAATTTTAAAATATTTAAATTATGCTTAAAAACAAGTCGTTAAAGGGTGAAAACCCAAACCAGGTCCCAAATGTCCCCGTAAGAGGCATGAACACATCGCACCGGACCAATATAACTCATAGAAAATAACTACGTAGTCACGGGTCTCCCAATTTGAGAATATGATGATAATTTGAAAATATCTAGATTGGACTTAAAAATAAGCCGTTAAAGGGTGAAAACCTAAATCAGCCCCCAAATGATCCTGTAAGAGGCACTAACACATCACACAGGACCATTGTAACGCGTAGGAACTGATCGCGTAGTCACGGGTCTCCTGATTTGAGATTATGATAATAATTTAAAAATATCTAGATTACGCTTAAAAATAAGCCGTTAAAGGGTGAAAACCCAAGCCATCCCCCAAACGGTCCCGTAAGAAGCACTAACACCTCATAAGAGACTAATGTAAATCGTATGAACTGACCATGTAGTCACGACTCATAAGACTTCTAGTTTGAGTATATAATAATAATTGTAACCTGTATACGCAATTTTTCAGCTTGAATACAATTTTTTTTTTAAAATTACTTAGTTACTAATATCATATCTTTTTTGTGTCCTATTTTTTTGCCGGATAACATTCTATCACTAGATTTTATGCATGCGGAACACACAATGAAGTCAATGGTTTATAACAAGGGGATTATTTATTTAGTGTCGTTAATATTCAGGATTCTATTTTTTTTGGTTATGGTTGTGTAGGCTTTAATAGTTTTATTGTCAACTTTTATGGCCGTGCGGGCTTTATATTGCCCATTTTTTTTTTATTTGGGAACTATTAACTCTTGTAATATTTTGAAGTTTGTATGTACATTAGTTTATCAATAATCTGCGATATTCATAATTTGTGAATTTTCTTGATTTTCATTTGCAAATAATAAATATTTTTCCTACCAGATATGGAATTTGCAGATTTTTCATATTTGTTTCCAAATATTATTTTTTTATTAATTGAAAAATCTGGCCCAGTTTAAAACCGTGCTAAAACCCTAACAAATTATAAAAATTTGAGTATGCTTATAAAAAAACCTGGCACGCTTTATAACCATGCTAGAAAATGAAAATTTTGGCACGTTTTAACCCGTGCCAAAAGCGTGCCATGTTAAAATCTAGCACAGTTTAAAAGCGTGCCAGATTGGGAAATCTGGTACGGGTTTAACCCTTCCAGAAAATCTGGCACCCCTGATTCTGGTACGATTTTAAATCGTGCCAGAATGGGCCTGACACAGTTTAAAATCGTGCGAGATTCCTATTTTTGGTGTGGTGATTAGTGACATACACTGATGTCGTCAATGCTGCTCTTGTACACTATCAAGATCATCGTTTCCACACCAAGGGGAGCAAGAGAGGAGTAGATCCTAGCCAGCTGGGCAAGGAAAATGGGGTTGGTTCCAGCGGGGCGCCACAGTAACAATCAGTCGGTCAGCAGGGGCAAAATTTTTGACAGGGGAAGAATACCAAGAGATTTAGGCACGGAGGGTATCGAACATAGGGGCAAGGTTACCGACATGGTCAGTAGGGCCCAAACAATAATAGTTTCCTCAGGTCCATCAGGGCCAAGGGAACCAGAGGTAGGCGAGTAGGGATAGAAGCGTCAGGGTCGGTAGGGCCAGAGGCAGAGAGAGTTCTCGGGGCAGTGCTTCATTTGTGGCCAGCAGGATCACAAGAGGAGAGATTTTCCACAACAATACATGATATAATAATAGGGACAACAGGCTCCTTTACCCCCTGCAACACCAACAACAACATACCCACAGTAACAGCAGGGACAAATGCACTACGAGCGTGTGTATAACATTCGGGATATCCCAATGCCGCCAGCACCTCAGGCACCGCCAGCAGTAAAGGGTACATTTTCTATTCATGGGCTTGAGGGTAGGATTATTTTTTATACTGGGGCATCACATTCGTTTATTAAGACTAGATTTTCTAGAGTTGTCGGTTTATTAGAGATCGTCGACAGTCTCCTTATGAGAGTAGAGTTACCAATGGGTAGTGGTTCACTGATACACCTGATTTTTAGAGGAGTCGATATCATTATAGGGACACTGAGCTTAGCAGCATACCTTCTAGTATTAGATATGGAAGGTTACGATGTGATTTTAGGTATGGATTGGTTGGAAGGGTATAGGGTGATGGTAGACTGTTATGAGAGGACCATAATGTTCTACATCCTAGGACATGAGATGTTTCTAGTGGAGATGCCTCTTCCTATGGGACGGTCATGTACACACTTATATTATATTGAGGAGGAGACCTCAAAGGAGATAGTCATTCCATTAGACTCGATTCCAGTCATGAGAGATTTTGATGACGTATTTTAGGAGATTGTAGGGTTACCACCCATCCAAGAGATCGATTTTGTGATCGATTTAGCATTGGGGTTGAGATCGATTGCCCGAGCACCTTACCATACTTACCCCTCAGAGATGAGTGAGTTGAGAGAGAAGATTCAGCAGCTCTTGGGTATAGGGTTTCATTCTGCGCAGTACATCGTCGTGGGGTGCACCGGTGTTGTTTGTCAAAAAAAGGGATGGTTCTCTTCACTTGTGTATGGCTTATAGGGAATTGAAAAAGGTTATGATACAGAATAAATATCCATTGACGTGGATCGATAACCTATTTGACCAGTTGATAGGGGTGACGTACTTCTCAAAGATTGACTTTAGTTGGGGTTATCACTAATTGCGCATTCGAGAGGAGGATGTGACCAAGATCGCTTTCTTGTAGTGGTACGGGTTATAGGAGTTCAGGGTAATGCCATTTGGGCTCACTAATATGCCAGCAGTGTTCATGCATCTCATAATCATAGTATTCAAGGAGTTTTTGGACTAGTTTCTTATTGTGTTCATAGACAATATTCTGGTCTACTCTCGCACTGAGAAGGAGCACGCTGATCACTTGCGCATAATTCTACAAACACTACGAGAGCACCAGTTGTATGCCAAATTCAAAAAGTGTGGATTTTGGATATGGGAGATACAATTTCTTAGACACATCGTATCGGATAGGGTATTGCAGTTGACCCGAGTAAGGTATCGACGGTGAGGGAGTGGGGACAACCCACGACACCGATAGAGATTCATAGATTTTTGGGGTTGACTGGGTATTATCGTCACTTTATTAAGGTGTTCTCGAAGATTATGGGTCCGTTATTGAACCTGACTCGTAAGGGGGTACCGTTTGTGTGGAGTGATCACTGTCAGCTAACCTTCGATGGGCTGAAGAATAAGTTGACGTCAGTGACAGTACTTGCAGTGCCTAGGAGTGGGGAGGAGTATCGGGTCTATATTGATACATCCTTGCAGGGACTGGGGAGTTTATTACAGTAGGAGGAGGGGGATATAGTTTATACATCTTGAAAGCTTAAACCCCACGAGAAGAATTACCCCACTCATGACCTTGAGTTGGCAGTAGTCATTTTTCTTTGAGGATATGGAGGCACTATCTGTTGGGGTAGTAGTTTACATTATTCATAGACCGTAAGTCACTTCAGTATTTATTCACACATAAGGATATGAACATGAGGCAGATGCGGTGGCTAAAGTTCATAAAGGATTACCAGTTTGATATACAATATCATCCTGTAAGGCTAACGTGGTAGCATACGTGTTAAGCCAATGACCTACTGGAGATCTAGAGGAGGTACGAAAAATGAAGCGGAGTGAGCTTTGATATGAGGATGAGATTGCCAGAGCGTGTATAGTAGTGTTAGCCATCACTCTCGAGATTATGATGCGGATAGTGAAGGCACAGGCAGATGATCAATACTGTCAGGACAGGATGTGACAGTTATTAGCTGAGGGTGCAGAGTCTTACTTGATTAGCTCGGAGGGAGGTCTACATTTTAATGAGAGATTAGTTGTGCCTGAGGATGAGGATTTAAGGCATGCCATGATAACTAAGTCCTATGGTTCGAGGTTTGCGGTACATCCCTGTGGGGATAAGATGTACCAGGATATTAGGAGATAGTATTATTGGACTGGGATAAAGAGATACATAACAGAGTTTGTCTCAAAGTGTGTTACTTATCAGCCAGTAAAAGTTAACCATCAGATACCTTCAGGGATTCTAGAACCATTGGATATTCTCGTATGGAAGTGGTAGAGCATCTCGATGGATTATATTATAAGGTTACCGACATTGCAGAGGGGTCACGATTCCATTTGGGTGATAGTGGATCGGTTGACCAAGGTGGCCCACTTCTTATCGGTCCGCACCGACTACGAGACAAGTCAGTAAACACAGTTGTTCATTATTAAGATAGTTGACCTGCATGGGGTGCTGATTAACATTATATTTGATAGAAATAAGATCTTAGTGTCTCACTTCTGGAAGAGCTTCCAGGAGGCCATGGGTACAGACTTGCGATTTAATACCGCTTAGCATCCATAGATAGACGGGAAGAATGAACGGGTTAATTAGATGTTGGAGGACATATTAAGGATGTGTATCTTAAATGTCAGGAGAGATTGGTAGAGATACCTTCCATTGGCCAAGTTTGCGCATAATAACTCTTACCAATTTACTATCGGAATGGCATCGTTTGAAGCATTATATGGGAAACCCTATCTTTCGCCCTCTCGCTGGTAAGAGGTGGGGGGAAAGCAAGTTATTAGGGCCAGAGATGGTACATGAGACGACTGCCAAGATCGAGCTAATTCGAGGATGTATTCAGATTGCTCAGAATAGGCACAAGAGTTACGGTGATGTTGACCAAAGGCACGTGGAGTTAGAGGTTAGGGACCAGGTTTTGGTTCGTGTGTTTCCCATGAAAGGGGTCACGAGGTTAGGCAAGAAGGGTAAGTTAGAGATGAGGTATGTGGGACCTTTCCATATCATAGAGAGAGTGGGACCAGTAGCATATGGATAGGGTTTACTGGAGCATCTTCAGCGGATACACGATGTGTTCCATGCAGCATCGCTGAAGAATTACAGGAGAAGCGAAATAGATTTCTGACACGTTCCACTCAAGGAGATTGATTTGCATCCAGGCGTGTTGTATGAGGAGAGACCCATGGATATTCTGTATATTAGTGAGCATAAACTACGGTCCAAGGTAGTGCCACTAGTCAAAGTTCAGTGGGGAAACCACAGTGTTGATAAGTTTACTTGGGAGTGAGAGGATGACATTCGAGAGCAGTATCTAGAGTTGTTTACCGCAGGTATGATGTAGTTTTGGGGATAAAATTCTTTTGTAATGGGGGAAGTATGTAATGCCCTGTATTTCTGAGTATTTAAATTTAATTAATTTGATAATTAGTTAGTTTTATTTTAAATTATGCAAGCGAAGTAATTTAATTGAATTGAGTAATGATATGTTTATTAAATATTAATCAAGAGAGATATAAGGATTAATATTGTGAATTAAATTTACTAAGTGAATAGTAAATAACATATTAAAATTATTTCGCGTAATAGAGAGTGATATTGGTGTAATTGGAATTATCTCAACCAAAAGTCACGTGTAGACTAATTTGAAGTCGAGATGGAATAATTATGTAGAGTGACTCATATGATGATTTTGAGATCACAAATGATTTCGAAAGGGTTGAAATAGTCACAATAGTATACCCGGGGGTGTTATTTTGATTTCAGAGCATTTTTGGACTAAACCGGCACCTTACGGGGGCATTTTGTAAAATAGGGTAAAGAGACCTACGAATTTTGTAGCCTTATATCAGATGTTATATAGAAGGGTCTAGGTTTAGAAACACCAAGAACAAAAAAGAGTCCTCAGAGAAGAATGAGAGACCATTCTTGGGGCTTTTGGAGAGTTCTTGAAGAATCAAAGTGTGTTCATGCACCACAAACATCTTAGGAAGGAAGCTTGAAGGAGGAAACAATAAAACCGAATTACAAGCCACAAAATTAGACCCTATAGATTAAAGGCAAGTGTTTATTTGTAAATCTTTTGACGTTATAATACCCATGTTGTTAGGGTTTCAAACTCGTTTGATGAAATTGATAATTTTTAAAAGAAAAGAATAATTTAAATACATGTTTGGGTAGTAATTGCATGTAGAAGGATTTGAGATCAGTAGAGGATAGAAAATTAGAGATTATGTGTTATTATCCATGAATTTTATCTGGGTTTATTTTAAATATTAAACGAGAATATGAAAACCTAGTTTTTGTGGATTAGATATTAAATCCCGTTCTGAATGAAAATTATAAGGTTTTGTTGTTGTGTTTATGTTAAAAATCACGTAAAAATGGTTAGGGACAATTGGTTTCAAATTTGGTGAAGAAATATGAAAGCTATGTGGGTGTTAACGGTGAAAAAAATGCACTTGCGTAATGAAGAAGACAAATCTTCAGAAAATCGAATCGATTTGGCCCAGAGGCGAATTGATTCGACATCCTGGCGAATTGATTTGGTTTCCCAGAAAAGATGAAATTTTGCATTTGACCTAAATTGCTGTTGAGAAAACTTTTGGGACTTTGATAATATATAATGAGGGATTTACTATATTGCAGTAGGCCATGATAGGGTTATGGAATTTAGTCTTACCTAGAGAATTAAGACGATGATTAAACGGGATTAAATGACAATGTAATTAATTCATGAGAACGAGAATATAATTACGGGAAAGCAGGAGTGAGCTTATTATCTAAACCAGTAGAGTAAGGGAGAATTAGCTACTAAAATAAAACAAGGGGTAACTAGGACCCTTAGAGCAGAGAATAATACTCCATTAAATGCGATAGTGAGAATAATAGTAAATTGAATGTACGATGAGTATTAGAGTGATATATACTATGTATAAATGATGATAATTAGGTTTTGTGAATACCTAATGAATATATATAGGTTATGTGTGTACCTATTATATGATTGATGATATACGTTAACATACCTATGCTACCTGCTATCACAGAGGTTCCTGCGCAGTGGACGATCCCACCTTGTCGATTCTAAGGAGGTCTGGATTTGTGCCCCAGGACATAAAACTTAAGGCAACTCACTATGTATCGTGTACTAGTGTGTCCGATAGGTCGTTTGGGTACGTCATGTATGTTCGTAGCCCAAGGGCTTAGAACTATGTCCACCTCTAGTGCTTGTTATTTGATTTTAGGTTCAAGAAGATGTACCGAACCATTTGTCCCCATTTAGTACGATAGGTGCTTGGACTGATAACAGAGTATGACCGTATTTCATGGTGGTCCTTTTGAGAGACACCGTAATAATATATATTAGCGGTATTAATATATATGTACCAAGGTGAATATTCTGATTACGTGTGATAGTAGATAGTTAGATAGTGGATATCTAAAGAATGAATTAAGTAGTTAAACTTAATTAATTGAATAATGAGATGAGAAGTGAAATGTTAATTTCAACTATTATAACTTATGAGAAATGTTAACGATTGAGTAAAGTAATATATGGGAGGTACAGTAAAAGAGACATGTTCACATTGAGAAATACTTAAGTCTAGTTAGCTTGGGAAGAATAGCTAGGTGGGCTAAGTAGAGACAAGTGTACGTAAACCTAACGTGTGTAATCAATAATTGATTTTTATTTTGATAAAAATACTAGCAAAATATTTTCAAAATATTTTGGGTGCTAACCCTTGCTATAAAATCTTTTCAAAACCTTTTAGGTGTCCAGCCACAGGGACGAAAGACTTGATGATTCTGTACAAGGACGTGTAGCTGCAATGTTGTGGAGGCTTGGAGGGTTTTGATTAGATGTGCCATTCCTTCATTCCTAGTGTAGGGCCTCTCAGCAGTATTTGAGTAGTTCATTTGGGCGTGTTGCCCCAATTAGACCTTATTCATTCAGTATTTCAGTTTTAGACTTGTATTCAGATTTTCTTGTCATTTGGATTTATTCGATAAGATTTTATTTATTCATTTACTTGAGACGATTTGGATATGGTATTATGTGAATGTTTTAATTCAATTTTTCCGCAATTTATGATTTATCTGTTTAATGCAAGATAAAAATTGGTACTGGATTAATGATTAATAATTAATTTGGTTTTTGACAGTGATGCTAGGAATGAACCAATTTGTAAATCCTGTTTTAATTTAATAAAGGCCTGATCACCCGGTATTTAATTAGGTGAGGTGTCACACTAACCCATTTAATTGGATTTTTGGAGTAAACTCCATCTCCTCATGTGTGTAGAGTTGTAGTATTTTGATAATCAATGATTAAACGAGTTTAGACAAGGTTTTAGTGGGTTTAGACATAAAATAAGAAAAAATATAAATTCTAATCTTCAAAGTGTGTGAAAAGGGGGTTAAAGTGTGATAAATATAAGGTTGTAAGACCACATGTATTGATAAAAAAATGATATTTTCTTATAAAAGTTGTATTTAAGAGTAGTTAGATTTGTTGAATAAAGAAAGTATAGAAATGTCTAATTTTGAAAAATGGTTAGTAGAGATGTTGGATAAGTGTTAATCGTTAAACATTGGGAAGTTAGTGTGTGTAACTTAATGTTTTAAAAGATTAACACTTATGAATTTAGGAAGGAAATAATAAAGAGATTTCCAACTTGAGAAGAATGGTGTTCCAAATGTTAAAAATGTGTTAAAGTGTTGAATGCACTTAAGAAGCTAGTGTGAGTAACTTAGACGTGTTTTGGGAAAACAACACTTGTAAAATGCAGAAAAATGACAAGTTTGGAAACGAATGGGTAAAAAAGTAATTTTACTTAGAGTGGCACATTTAAATGAAATAAAAATATTGGAAAGGGTACTACGCAAATTGGTCATAAATGAATATGATTTTGGAACAAAATTAAAGTTAGAGTGTAAAGGCCAAGAAATGATAATTTCAAAGTTCAACACAAATTGGGATGAAACTCCGAATTTGGCTCCAGCTGAGTAAAAATGAATTTGGAATGATGTGGAAATTGCATAATGTTTAAACAAATGTAAAGGAACTCAAATGACACCATAAACATTACGGAGGGCCTGGAGCCCTGGGGTGAAAGACCCAGAACCAATGTCCAGAGCATACGGTGGCGTCGCCTGCGGTGTGGAGCCCATTAAAGTGCACAGTTTATTGAAAGATTCCGAGAATAAGATAAAGGAATAAGGTTCATGTCAAGAAATGGGTTATGTGGTAAAATTTGTTAAGATAACCTAACTTGAATGAATTAATGAATGTTCCAGTAAAGGACAAAGTGGATAAGAAATCTGTAAATTGATTAATGTCCATAAAGTAAATGAAAGGAAAAGTGTAGTGGTAAATGGGTGAGTTATGCAAGCTAAGCAGGTGTAACCCGTAATTAACAAAAGGGTGTGTTTTGAAAGGTTGAAGAATCATTTCTAAACACGGTGTTCACATGGGTTAAAAGAGATTATTTTCAATGAAAATACTAAATTCACCGCTTTAAATAAAAAAGGTAATTTCGGTAACAAAATGGTTTCGGTTAAATAAAGTTTAGTGGTTTCCAGTATTTGACTGTGTGTACTAAATAAAGGGATACATCTTAAGTTAAGAAAGAAGAAGTCTTTACAAGATTAAGGTAAATCAATCAGATACTATTTTGGAAGTAAAACGGTCTCATGCATTAAGTATATATTTAAGTATTTACATATGAGAAGGTAGTTGCATGTGCGCGTAGGTATAACATGTGGAGTTTTCTTTTTACAATTTGTTTCTATACTTTATTTTGTATATTCCCACTAGGCAATGGCTCCCACCCTCGTATTTTTTACAGCAGGTTGGGTGTGGGTCCACATTTTGAGAGTGTTATACAGGTAAGTATTCCATTTAATTTTACATTACTAGCTCTGCATGCTTGGACTTCGAGGATGCTTCCCTTAGGCCCCTCACATAGTTTGAACTTGAAGTTGGAATCACATGATAAACAAGTGAAATGTCAATTAAAATAAAACTGGACTAGCAAAATTATATAGGATGTTTCATTGCTCCTTACACCTCACGCTCGGGTCGGACTGGATTGACTACGGGTAACCTATAAATCTGGGTCGAGGAGTTACATGATGATCTCACACCCCATTTCCATCCAACTAGACTTCTCTTGCACCAGTAACATAACTGAGTATGAGGCATGCATTGTAGGCCTTAAGATCGCTCAAGAATGGAATCCGGCACCTGCACGTCTATGGAGACTCTACTTTTATCATTAGCTAAATCCTTGGAAAATGGAAAGTCAAAGATGATAAGATCCTACCCATCGACGCCCACCTAAAAAAGCGAGCCTTCGAGTTCAAAGATATCCCCTTCCATTATTTTCCTCATGAAAATAACAACCTGGATGACGCCCTTGCTACCCTGGACTCGATGGTTAACTTGACTGAGGAAATAATAATGACCCCTTTCCTGGTTCAGAAACAAGATATGCCCACCCACTGCTACCACACTGAGTTCGTCACTGAGGAAGATTATGATATGGTCGGGTTATGGTACTATGAAATTTGGCTCCTCCTTAAACATAGTAGGTATCCCCAAGACGTAGACAAGAAAGTCCGTGCGACCCTTCGCAAAATGGTTGCCCAGTATATCATCTGTGATAAAGCACTATTCAAAAGAAACTTTAATGGAACCCATTTGCAATGCATTACAGGGGTTGATGTTGAAGAAATAATACAAAAGATCTATAGCGAGGAATGCGAGCCCCACATAGATGGTTATATGCTTGTTAAGAAGATCATATGTTAAGGGTACTATTAGACCACCATGATTCAAGATTGCATTGCCTATGTTCAAAGATGCCTGAAATGCCGACAGTTTTCCAACCTCCAATACTTCCCTCCTAAAAAACTATACAACATGACCTCTCCCTGGACCTTCTCCTCCTAGGTCATCAACATCATAGGGAAGGTTACTCCCAAAGATTCAAACGGTCATGATTTTATCCTTGTTTCCATTGATTACTTCACCAAATAGGCCGAAGCTAAGTCATATTCAGTGCTGAATGCCAAGAAAGTGGCCAAGTGCATCAGAAAGAACATCATCAGTCGATACAGAGTTTTCCATGAGTTAGAATGAAATAATGGGATCCAATTCGAAGCTGAGGTCACAGAACTAGTCGACGAGTACGAGATTCAGAGACACAAATATTCTACTTAGTGATCCTAAACTAATAGTGTTGTTGACGATACAAACAAAATCCTCAAAACCATAATAAGCAAGATGATTGAGAGTATCCTTTATGCTCTCTGGGGCTACCGCACTTCAATCAGAATGCCTACTGGGAATAACCCTTATTCTCTAGCATACGATATGTAAGTGGTCCTACATGTTGAGATAGAAATACCTACCCTCTGTGTCATAATCGAGAGCAAAGTTAATGAAAAAGACTGGCATCAGAACTGCTTTGACGAACTATCTCTCTTGGATGAAAAGAGACTTAAGTCTCTATACAATACAAGAGTATCATCGCCGGATAACGAGATCATTCAATTAAAAATTTAATTATCTTGGTGTCCAAGAAGGAGACCTTGCCCTCAAAGAGATCATAGAACCCGTCTGGGATCCCAGATGGAAATTCAAACGGAATTGGAGCGTCCCCTACATTATAAAGAAAATTATGTCAAGCGATGCCACTATACCCACAGACCTCGACGAAAAAGAAATAGTGCATCCAGTCAACCTAGATCTTCTCAAGAAATTTTACCCTTAGTTCAAAATTTCGGCACGCTACGACTCTTCTCATCCCCCTTCTATTCTAAAAAAAATCTTCATTCCCCCTATTCAGAACTACATTGGACCTGATCCTCTAAAAAACATTTTTTTTCAAATTAAGACCATGAAAATTATCAAAACCCCCAGAGGTACGTAGGCAGCTCATATGCCATACATAGGCCCGGTTCCCTTCTTTTTCATAAAATGCTATTCTTTTTTAACCTCTGAGAACGATGGTCCATCTCATCATTTACATAAAGAAAAAGATTGTGTATGACTTAGCAATTGGTATAGATAATTCAAACGCAAAACTCATCAAGAGGCACAACAAAATATGATCAAAATCAGTTTTTATTTCTAGTTAACGAATACAACGCTATTACATGGAGTATCAGTGGAGGGAGTTAGATAAACCACTCCTACCACTAACTAAACTGTTCTTAAACAAACCTAACCCTTACCAAGCTACATAAAAAAGTTCCAAACCCTAAAAAAAAAAAAAAAAAATTACCCCTGCTTCATAAAAAATACCTAAGCTTCATAAGACATTGCCTTCAACTGCCCGACGGCTCCGCTTTGTTATCATTTTTAGCCCCCGGATATCTTCAAGTCTTCCACTACTGGTTAACACTCGATAAGCATTCCATGGAGCGGTACGTCTTGACAAGCTTGGACAAGACCACAAAACCTTCTTCCAAGGTGTCGAAGGCAACAAACTACCTCATGTCAGTTTCTTCCTCTATAATTCTCTCCTCCACCCACTTTCATAACCACTTAAGGTAGTCCCCAGATATATGCCAGACCCCTCCCACAAATTGTGAGGGACGGACAGATAATCGGTGACATTGCCACAAAGAGACCAACATCATCCTCAATGATTTAGTCAGGTCCTCTATTGGAAAGAAGTTCATTATGCGGGGGGCATAATTTGTTCCAACCTAACTTGGAACATAAGCTGCCATGGGAAATATAAGGAAGTCTGGTGAAGGTCAACTAACCGCAAGTCTCCCCACCATGGCAAGTCTTCAAGCTACAAAATATCGGTACTCTTCAAGCTATAAAATAGACTGCAAGTCTCCCCACCATGGCAATGACCAACGAAAGCACCGGGTGTTACTCTCCACAAAATAGTTTACCCAATTCTCTACAAATGGGTCAAAACGAAAGAAAGGCTAGACGAGGAAATTAGGCACACCCACGAAGGGATTAGGAAGGGCTGCCAGACGAAAGCTCTCTACAAGCCACATGAAAAACATTATCGGGATTGACCTAAAAAAGTCAAAATTAACCTCTTTCTAACCATCTATATAGTTCAAGGTCTCAACCAACACCACCGTCGTAGGATTATGGCGGTAAGACATCCATGCCATTATCGCAACCACTTGGGGATCCGCTGTTATGTCCCTTATCACCAACAAAAGCTTCACAGTAAAGCCTAAGGTGATTGCTCCGACAAAGCCAATATCCTCAAAGCCCCTCAGTCACATTGAATACATAACCACTTGAAGAGAAATAATCCCTCCAGTAATCAATGGTCGGGTTGCCAAATGAGAAATATGGAGTAATTCTGCTGGAAATGCCCAGGGAGAACGAAAAAAATCAAACATAGCCTTCGCCACGCTGGGGTTGACCCCCAACATCATCGATAATTCCTTGTAGGTAGGACAAGCCACGTCCAGGCCAAAATGGAAGACATGGTTCTTAGGGTACCAAAACTTAACCACCGCTAGTAACAAGTTCTAGTCTATGGCTTGGTTATGGCGCAAAGAAACCCAACGAAGGTTGAAAGCATCGTAGTCCACATTGTATAGGCACATGACCTCCAGACCATCAAGGTAAGAGGATGATTCTTCTACACGGGAAGGGCCATTTTGGAATAGAAAATGAGAGGTAAGAAGAGAAATGTGGGTGTTATAGGAAAAATCACATCCCATACCTCTCCTTTTAAACTCAAAATCCTTGGCAAAAGATATTTTTTTTGGAAACCCATTTAATTCTCAGAAGTACACAAGTATATAGGAAAGTGCAATCAAAGCCTAGGAGTGATTTGACATGACCTAGATACCGATAGGCAGTTCAAGGGGTATGCTGATTGTCAACCCCCATTTTTCGAAATAAATCACTTTTCCTCCTTTTGCGCAAAAATCAATTTTCAAAAAATCATTTCTCAAAATAAATCCCTTCAAATGGAAATTATCTTTAACCAACCCTCCAAGGATTTCCTCTACTAAAAAAATCCAGAAAACACGATTTTCATACTTTTTCTCAAAACCATACCCTAGTAGTAGATTAAAGTGCATGTAGATTAAGTCACTAAATCATGATAATCAAATAAAATATGCATATATTTTTTCCTTATTGAGTCTCTCTTTTCAGGTGTAAAAAATTCGCTAAATCAAGTATACAACACAATTAATGCTAAGCTCCCCCAGACACAATGACAGATCTACAAGAGATCTCAAAAGGCAAGAACTAGAAATGGATGTCACCTCATCTTCCGCACAACCCTCTCCTCCAGGTACCATATGTACCCAAACTCATGCACCAACAACCTCCTTATCTACACCTGCATTCCTGTATTCCCTACAGCCCACGAAGGAAGAGCCCAAATGTAGAAGCTCACCTGTATCCCCAATAAAGAGTCAATAATCCACCCAAAAGCCAAGTTCGGCAGCCCCCAACCCATACTGATCGGCATCAGCCTTTTCCTCTTTCCAAAGAAGCTTATAAGTTTGTTCCATTGCCGATTAGGACCTCCAAGACTACCTATCGACAACCCCTTTCAAATTTTGTAACAAAATGCCAGAAAATTATAAAAAAAATCTAGAAATTGTCCAGAAAATTCCCATAAATTCCTAAAAAATATGGAACATAATTTTCCCTAATAATTTTTTTTGGATCACTAAGCCCCTTACAAACTCCTAAAATCCCCAATAGGGTTAATCTTACGCTCTTATCCCCAATATACTCCACAGCGGAACTAATGATGGGCGTGCATCCAAGTCTACTACATATTCACTAGATGAAGTTCCAAAACTAAACATCCCCCAGTGGAGTTTTAAGACAACACAATCCTTAGCAGAATCATATGTACTTGAACCCTCAAAATAATTTAAAATTCCCCAAGATAGCAATTCCCCGGGCTACAACTTAAGTATCTCAGAATTGAGCTCGACCCTCAGAATTAGTCGTCACAACTTTAGGTCCTCAAAAGTGACCTCACCCCTCAGAATTGGTCGCTATAACTTTAAGTCCTAGAATTGACCTCGGCCCTCAGAATTGATCGCTACGACTTTAGGTCCTCAGGATTTACCTCGACCGTTAGAATTGGATATCACAACTTAAAGGTCCTCAGAATTGACTTTGGCCTCAAAATTGGCCGCTATAACTTTTTCTCCTCATAATTGGACTCACACTCAGAAATGGTCGTCATAACTTTAGGTCCTCAGAATTGAATTCGACCCTCATAATTGGTCGCTATAACTTTAGGTCCTTAGAATTGACATCGACCCCTCATAATTGGTCGCTATAACTTTAGGTCCTCAGAATTGACCTCGACCTTCAGAATCGATCGTCATAACAATTGAGATCGACCCTCAGAATTGGTCATCATATCACTTTAGGTCTTCAGTATTGACCTGAAGCCACATAATTAGTTTTCACAAGTTAAAGGTCCTCAGAGTTAACCTCGGCCCTTAGAATTGGTTGTCACAACTTTAGGTCCTCAGAATTGACCTCGGCCCTCAGAATTGGTCCCTATAGTTTTAGCTCCTCAAAATTGATCGTTATAACTTTAGGTCCTCAGAATTGACCTCGGCCCTCAGAATTAGTCATCACGACTTTAGGTCTTTAGAATTGACCTCGGCCCTTAGAATTAATCATCATAATTTACCTCGACCCTCATAATTGGTCGCTAAAAGTTTAGGTCCTTTAAATCATTCTCGACCCTCAGAATCGATCATCTTTAACATCACTTTAGGTCCACATAATTGACCTCGACCCGCTAAATTAGTCTCCCTAGCCCCTTATAAATAATTTTAAACATCTTCGACCCACTGAATAAGTCATACTCGTCTCATTAGGTCCTTATAAATAACCTCAACTCGTATAACTGGTCATCTTCATCTCCTCAGGTCCTTAAAATTGACCTCGACACTCTTAATCGATCAACTAATCCTCTAGGTCCCCGTAATTGACCTAAAATCCTCTTTTCCAGCGTCGATGTGGTGTTTGTCATTCGATGACCTTAACTTGTTCCAAGATTGCCCGTAGAGGGATTTCTGCAGACAACCAATCCTAAGACTCCCCTAACCACCTCTTAGGTCCATAGAACTCACTTGTTCACTATAAACCCTAGGTCATTGTTCGAGCACCAATCTAGAGGCTACCTAGCACTCTCAGACCCCGTTTCACTCCAATTAACTTCCTCGCCTGATCTAAATCTCAATAAATCTTAAAAGGGCGATGAATCCCCTTTCCAACAGTTTGCCCTATGCATGAATGGGCCTTATGGTATAGACAAACGATCCATTTTATCTCAAAACTGATCTAGAGGCCACCGATCCCTCCCAAACCCATTTTGACCTCGTTTTGCTCTTCAACTTGAAGATGGATAATTGAATCTTTGAAGGTCTATGAATACCATTTCCAATAGTCCACCCCGTACGTAAATCAGCCTTATAATACGAACGAATGACCTATTTTACTTTGAAGGGACACTGGGTGCTTTCGAGCCCCGCTTGACCTTGGTTAACTCTCTAAACTGAACGAAGCTAAATGAAATATCAAAGGGCACTGGATACCCTTTCTCAAGGTCCATCTTGTGCACTAATCAGCCTTATGGTTCGGACAAATGATCCATTTTGCTCTAAAATTTCCAATCTAGTGACTAGTGGGCGCTTTCGGGCCCCGTTTAACCTCGATCGAATCCCGAACCTGAGAGTGGGTTATTGTATTCTTAAATGGATTTGGATACCCTTTCTAATGTTCTATCCCGTGCTCGATTCTAACTTACAGTTCTCATTTTACAATCATTTTTCGAAAATATTTTCTTAGACTGTCGAGTGGCCCCCCCAAAACTATGCCTATTGGCAATGTATATGGGGTTCTATGCTAATAGGCGGGTCAAAGACCTTATCGATTGGCAACCCCTTGACCCTATAAATATAGGCCATGATCCCAGTTTGAAAGTTACCCCTCAACATCCTTCACATCAATTTAGAGAACATTATCTCGAGTTCAGAGATGTTCCTCTCTTAAAAAGCCCATCTCCCACATTCTTTCCCTCATTTTCATACTTCATTTAGTAAATTATCCAAATCTCCTCATTCCACCATCACCTAATTGTGATACCAGTTATCTACAATTAATATCCACTTCAAGTCTGCATAAGGAGGTCCAATTCTCCAGCCCTTCTTTAAATTATCTTATTTTAGCATTAGTTGATTTATTTTTACTTTATCGCTTTATTTCATTATATCACATACCTTAATCTCAAACATTTATGAATAATATTTGCACATACTTTATTTTCATAAATAACCCAAAACAAGAAAATGAGGGTTTATGACACACCCCAACCCTCATGACTTATAATTAAGTTTGAAAGTCAAAGTGAGTCAAACCATAATTAATCTAACCAAATCATAAACACAAGTTTTAATTTCAGAGTCATCATTGTAAGTGCATATAACTGAAAGACTTTTTACAACATCAGAGTAATAATGTCCATAATAATGTTGTTGAAGGACAAGTTAACTTAATACATCATTTACATTTACACAAAATCATTGTTTCTCCCGTTCCTGGCTAACCTAACCCGAACTCCTAGATTTGGCAGTGACATTGCGTTACCTGAAAAAATATGGTCATAGGAACCATGAGCAAAATAGCCCAGTGAATGCATCACTACTATACTATTGCATGAATTTAAAAGCAATAAATCATGTCCATATAATTATGTATTAACTTATCCGGCTCATTTATAATGAATGACCAACTTTTTCGAATCATGATTCACATATCCTGTCTAAATAGACAATTTTCCCTCATTCTTGGTCGAGGAGTAACCCCTTGTCATTAATAGACAAATCTCCCCCATTCCGGGTCGAGGATTAAACTCCCATTTCGGTAAACCGAAGTGAATAATTTTATATTCATAGCATTATGATCATATTCGCAACAGTATACAAATACATCATTCCAGTGAGTATACTCACATTGGGTTGTCAACTATGTATTTATGTTTCCTTCGGGTGGAGCTGAACTGGGTTGATTAGACCTTACACATGTCAATCCAACTAAATCAGTACTGAATCTCAATCATAAGCATTATCCCAACATAATTATATAACTTTCCATAACAATACAACAACAATATAATTCCACTTCAGTCACATTCCATGAAACACGAGTAAAGACATAATAATGGTACACATGTCGATAAAGTTATGAACATTCAACCGTAGGAAATACCTCATAAGGGATTTATAATTAAACCCAAGTGAATATGAAAACATAACTCTCAATGTATGT
Source organism: Sambucus nigra (assembly GCA_949130495.1). Taxonomy (NCBI): domain Eukaryota; kingdom Viridiplantae; phylum Streptophyta; class Magnoliopsida; order Dipsacales; family Adoxaceae; genus Sambucus; species Sambucus nigra. The sequence goes on along the minus strand of OX422207.1, from coordinate 80,126,789 downwards.
ACACATGAAACATTTACTAAAAATACTCTTTAGAAAGAGGAGAGAACAATATTCTTTCATGGGGTATTCAGTATGGCCTCAAATTATTGTCTCCTATACTCAACCATCCTATATTCCCAAATTGTATAAATACAGGCGTCCAACCTTATCAATATGAAAATATATATGAATATTCTTTCCAGTACAAGTGACGGTGTAATTTTTTAAGCTTCCTAGAGCAAGTTATGACCATTTCTTTACAACACAAGAAATCTACCCTACAAGCTCCTCTATTGTTCCTTCGACTTCAAAGAATTTTCATAATTTTTCTACAGCTTAACTTTTCATTATTTTCAACCCATTTTTATTACACATAAATAATAGTACATAATTAAAGTTTCATAATTTTTTGACTTCATTTTCTATGTCAAAAGCTTGACTAAACGCAGGGCATACTGAAATGAAATATACAAACAACAACTATGTACCAACATGAAATCATCATTAAGGCCTAACCACAAGGAGATAAATTCTAATTTTCTGATATGATATGAATATATGAGTCTAATTTCATATAAAAATTGAATTTCTCAATTACAGTAAGCACACAAAGAGATATACAAGTTTGAATACAAGGGGTTTCAATACAAAGCAATTATAAGGGTGTGTACAATCAATTTAACTTAAACTTTCATCTAACCATACATACATATAAAGGGATGAAATTTTAGTAAAAAAATGATGATTTATATCATCTAAATCAGTAATATAAGAAAATGACAAGAATTGCGATTAGGATTACCTTCGGGACTTTTACGTAATTTCTACGGATTTTTCTACACTTTTTCTCCTCACTTTTTCTTCCTAAACTTCTACTTTCTCTTTCCTCAAGCTAACAACACTAGAAACTGAACCTAGCGCTTAATTTGATGAAAAAATAAATTATAGGGAGAGTTTTTAGTTGGCCAAGGCTGCCTCCCAAGCCAACCAATCAAATTAAACCATTTGGTTTAATAAAAGACAACTTACCACTAAAAGGGAATTCACCGATTTGCCCATTGTTCGTATATTTGTCCTAACTTCTTACTCGTACATCCGTTTGATGCACCATTTGTTGTGTTACAACCCAAACTTATATGTCTAAAATTATGTAGTTTTTACCTCAAGTCAGTTGTTAGGTTATAAAGGTCAAAACTGGTCTTAAATTGGGACATTTCTATCGAAAACAACAAAAATTTGTGTAGCTAAATAATTCGACATTTCATGATTTATGAAAGTAGGATTAGACTAAACATAATAACTTAAAATTAGATATACGAATAAAAAATTATTAATATCACATAAGGTAATCATGATTTAAATATAATTTATCATAACTATATTCGGGTTCTCACAACTCACCCCCGTTAGAAAATTTCGTCCCGAAATTTAATATAAAGGTTACTTAGCAAACAAATGGGGGTACTATTTTTTCATGATATCCTCCGTTTCCCAAGTTCCTTCTTTAATTCCATGACTCATCCACATAACTTTAACTAAGGGAATAACTTTATTTATAAATACTTTCTCCTGACGATCAATAATTTCCATTGGTTCCTCAATGTATGACAAGTCTTCCTTTAGTTCAATTGGTTGAGTTTTCAACTGATGAGATGGATCCGCCAAATACTTACGAAGCATTGATACGTGAAACACATCATGTAAACGGGATAAATCTGGAGGTAATGCGAATCTATATGCCAGGTTCCCAATTCTTTCCAACACCTCATATGGTCCAATGTATCTTGGACTTAGTTTCCCCTTCTTCCCAAATCTCATAACGCCTTTCCATGGTGAAATACGTAGGAATACAAAATCTCCCTTATAAAATTCCAATGGATACTTCCTTTTATCTGCATAAAATTTCTTCCATGTTGTCATACCTATCAATTCAGGACCCAAAATTTTCCTTTCACCAACTTCACCCCAACACAAAGGCGTTTTACATCTCCTCCCATATAAAGCTTCATACGGAGCCATACTAGTGGTGGACTGATAACTATTATTATATGAGAATTCCATCATTGGAAAATGATCATACCAACTACCCTTGAAGTCAAATACACAAGCTCGTAACATGTCTTCTAATATTTGAATCGTCCTTTCAGATTTTCCATCGATTTGTGGATGAAATGCAGTGCTGAACTTCAAACTTGTGCCCATGACATTTTGTAAACGAGGCCAAAACTTAGAAGTGAATGTTGGATCTCTATCTGATACAATTGACATTAGTAACCCATGTAAACGGATAATCTCATCAACGTACATATGTGCATACTTGTCAACAGTGTAGGTGGTCTTAACTGAAAGAAAATGGGTCAAATTCATCAATCGGTCTACAATCACCCAAATAGAATCATGCCCCTTTGGTGACCGGGGTAATCCTATAATAAAGTCCATCGTTATAGGTTCCCACTTCCATTTCGGAATAGGCAATGACTGTAATAATCCTGTCGGCTTCTGATGCTCCGTCTTTACTTGCTGGCATACTAAACATTTAGCTACGAACTATACAATCTCACGTTTCATATTGTTCCACCAGTAATACTATTTCAAATCTCTGTACATTTTGGTACCTTCCGGATGCATAGAGTAAATAGAACTATGTGCCTCTTTTAATATATCCTTCTTTAAGGGTGGATCATTCGGTACACAAATCCGATTTTTATAACACAACAATTCATCATTCTTAATCTTAAAGTCACTCTCTTTACCATCCAGGACATCTTGTTTCTTCTACTCAAGGAATGGATCACTGAACTGAAAATTTCGCATGCATTCTGCCAATAAAGGTCTCACTGTGACATGTGCTAATAATCCTTCGCTTTTTGAAAACTTCAATTCAATCCCCATCGATGCCAAGTCAAGAATAATTCCAATACGGTCACACCGTATGCAACCAAGAATCCCTGATGATTTTTGACTCAAAGCATCTGCTACTACATTGGACTTACCAGGATGATGATGGATGGTACAATCATAGTCTTTAATCAGCTCTATCCAACACCTCTGTCTCAAATTCAGTTCTTTCTGTGTAAATAAGTATTTCAAACTTTGATGATCTGTAAATATCTCACAAGTTTCTCCATACAAGTAATGTCTCCACAACTTTAAAGCAAAAACAATGGTTGCTAGCTCCAAATCGTGTGTAGGGTAGTTTCATTCATGCATTTTTAATTGTCTGGAAGCATATGCGATTACCTTCCCATTTTGCATAAGAACACATCCTAACCCCTGGAATGAAGCATTTGTATAGATCACAAAAGACTCATTCCCATATGGAATAGTAAGTATAGGGGTTGAAACCAACCGATTCTTTAATTCTTTGAAACTCCTCTCGCATTCTTCATCCCATACAAACTTCACTTCTTTATGAGTCAACTTTGCCATTAGTAATGATATTGCTGAAAATCCCTTAATGAATCTGCGATAGTAACCTACCAATCCTAGGAAACTCCTAATTTCTATCACATTCTTAGGACTTTCCCATTCAACGATTGCTTCCACCTTCTTTGGATCAACATATATCCCATTTCCCGAGACAACATGCCCTAAAAACATAATTTCATTCAACCAAAACACACACTTGCTAAATTTAGCAAATAATTTCTTCTCTCTTAAAATCTACAATACAAGTCTCAAATATTTCTCATGTTCCTCCATGCTATACGAGTAAATCAACACATCGTCTATGAATACAATCATAAATGAATCAATGAAAGTGTGGAATACCCGGTTCATCAAATCCATAAAAACTGCTGGAGCATTAGTTAATCCAAATGGCATCACCAAAAACTCATAGTGCCCATATCGAGTCTGAAAAGCTATTTTAGAAATATCACTATCCTTTACTTTCAATTGGTGATAACCCGATCTCAAAATAATCTTCGAAATACTGTGGCCCCCTATAATTGGTCAAATAAGTCATCGATACGAGGTAGAGGGTACTTGTTTCTAATGGTCACGTTATTCAATTGTCGATAATCAATACATAATCACATTGTCCCATCTTTCTTTTTCACAAATAACACTGGGGCTCCCCATGGAGAAACACTAGGTCGAATGAAACCTCTGCTTATTAGATCTTGTAATTTCACTTTCAATTCATTCAACTCTGTTGGTTCCATTCTATATGGAGCAAGGGAAATTGGACCGGTACCTGGAACTAATTAAATGGAAAACTCTACTTCCCTATCGGGTGGCAATCCTGGTAATTCCTCTGGGAAGACATCAGAAAATTCTCTAACTACTAGTATATCTTCAACTTTAAGTGCTTCCTTACTAACATCAACAACATAAGCTAAATACCCTTTACAACCTTTACTCAATAACTTTCTACTCTTAATTGCTGAGATAAGACAATTAGGGACAACATTCCTTTCTCCTATAAATCGGAACTCGGGTTCACTAGGAAGATGAAATGTAACTTCTTTTCGAAAATAATCAATGGAAGCATGATACGATGATAAATAATCCATTCCCAATATGACATCAAAATCCCGAATGGCCAATGGTATCAAATCAACATATAAATCTCGTTCCTCCATTCGTAAGACACAATCTTTATAAACATGCTCCACCAGAATTACACTTTCCATTGGGGTCAAAATATATAAGGCACAATTGAGAAATGAACATGGTCCACCCAAATATGAAATAATATGTAATTACATAAATGAATGCGTAGATCCAGGATCAATGAGTGCATATAAATCTTTGTTTGCAATAGAAAGTTTACTTGTAACCACTTCCGGTGTAGCATGGACATCTTGTAATGTCATCGCAAACACTCTTCCTCCTGCCTTCGATCCACTTACTTGTTCTATATCTTTTCCCTTGCTGGAGTTCCCTGGAGAGGATCCTTTGTGAGGCCTCAAACTACTAACTGAAACTGTTCTTGCTAACATAGGATAATTCTTTCTCAAATGACCCTTCGGGTGACAGTTAAAACATTCTATATTTAGTATCTCTGGGTAATTTCTCTTTATATGACCCGATGTCCCACAAAAGAAACATGCATTTGGATTCCCTTGTGCTGAACTTCCTGGGTCTCTTCCACCACTAGCTTCACCCTAAAACTACTTCCCATGCCTCTATTATGCTGGAATTTCTGCCCTCCAAGTCTCGAATATTCTGTATCACTACCTTTTTGATAACTTGGATCGAATCTGCTTCTCTTTACACCTCGTTCTCGATTTCCTATCACTTCATTCACGTCATTTTCTACTAGCATGACTTTATTCACCAAGGGTGAATAGTTAATAGTCTCTAAAGCCGACAACTGTGATTTAATAACTAACTTAAGTTTGTCAAGAAATCGACTACACATGGCTTCCTTATTTTGTACAAACCTCGAAGCAAACCGAGATAAGACTGTAAGTTTAGCTTCGTATTCTCTAACTGTCATGCTCCCCTGATTCAACATGAAATATTCCTTCTCTTTTTATTTTTGATACATTGGGGGAAAATACTTATCATACAAAGCTTTGACAAAAGCATCCCATGAGATCACATTCCCACCTCCTGGAGTAATCAATAAATTTTTTGTGGCATCCCACCAATATTTAGCTTCTCCTTTGAGCATGTACCTCGCCAAGGTCACTCGTTGATTTTCAGGAATTCTCATTACCCCGAAAATAAGTTCAATCTCTTTAACGCATTCTTCTGCCTCTGCTGGATCAATTGCTCCTTCAAATGAGGGTGAATTCATTTTAGTAAATTTCTCGTGTGAAGTACTCCTTTCTTCTCACTGTATCACCTCCTCAGCCCTAGCCAATGCTTGTACCTCTAGTTTCCTGGCTTGTTTTTCTTCCATCTGAGCCATAAATCTAGCTTGCTGCTCTGCCATTAAAGTTATAGCACGTGCCATTTTTTGTATGTCTGTCAATTGTTCCGGGTCAGGTTCTACATTTCCAGGAACAAGTTGCTCAACCTTCGCATCTGCTACCATATTTAAAGCCGCATCTTCTATTCTCGCATTTAAATTCCCTTGTTCCATTATTTTATATCTGAAATAAATCAAAGATATAACAACATGCATATATACATATTTTTCATAACAAAATCGTTAGTATGAGACAGAACATATTTCTAACCTTCACTGCCAAATCTAGACTCTTCTAACTCCAGAACCTTTAAAACCTAGGTTCTGATACCAAAAGCTGACACACCCCAACCCAATCACTTATAATTAAGTCTGAAAGTCAAGGTGAGTCAAACCATAATTAATCTAACCAAATCATAAACACAAGTTTTAATTTCAGAGTCATCACTGTAAATGCATATAACTGAAAGACTTTTTACAACATCAGAGTAATCATGTCCATAAAAATGTTGTTGAAGGATAAGTTAAATTAATTACATCATTTACTTTTACACAAAATCATTATTTCTCCCGTTCCTGGCTAACCCAACCTGAACACCTAGATTTGGCAGTGACATTGCGTTACCTGAAAAAACATGGTCATAGGAACCATGAGCAAAATAGCCCAGTGAACGCATCACTACTATACTACTGCATGAATTTAAATGCAATAAATCATGTCCATATAATTATGTATTAAATTATCCGGATCACATAATGAATGACCAACTTTTCCGAATCATGATTCACATATCCTGTCTAAATAGACAATTCTCCCCCATTCCTAGTCGAGGAGTAACCCCTTGTCATTAATAGACAAATCTCCCCCATTTCGGGTCGAGGATTAACCTCCCATTTCGGTAAACAAAAATGAACAATTTTATATTCATAACATTATGATCATATTCGTAATAGTATACAAATACATCATTCCAGTGACTATACTCACCTTGGGTTATCAACTATGTATTTATGTTTCCTTCAGGTGGAGCTAAACTGGGTTGATTAGACCTTACACCTGTCAATCCAACTAAATCAGTACTGAATCTCAATCATAAGCATTATCCTAACATAATTATGTAACTTTCCATGACAATACAACAACAATATAATTCCACTTCAGTCACATTCCATGAAACATGATTAAAGACAAAATAATGGTAAACATGTTGATAAAGTTATGAACATTCAACCGTAGGAAATACCTCATATGGGATTTATAATTAAACCCAAGTAAATATGAAAACATACTTCTCAATGTATCTCCACATGAAACATGTACTAAAAATACTCTTTAGAAAGAGGAGAGAACAATATTCTTTTATGGGGTATTCAGTATGGCCTCAAATTATTAACTTCTATACTCCACCATCCTATATTCCCAAATTGTATAAATACATGTATCCAACCTTATCAATATAAAAACATATATGAATATAAGTTATGGTGTAATTTTTCAAGCTTCCTAGAGCAAGTTATGACAATTTCTTTACAACACAAGAAATCTACCCTCCAAGCTCCTCTATTGTTCCTTAGACTTCCAAGAATTTTCATAATTTTTTACAGCATAACTTTCCATTATTTTCAACCCATTTTCAGTAAACATACAAAATAATACAGAATTAAAGTTTCATAATTTTTTGAATTCATTTGCAATATCAAAAGCTTGACTAAACTTGGGGCATACCGAAATGAAATATATAAACAACAACTATGTACCAACATGAAATCACCATTAAGGCCTAACCACAAGGAGATAAATTCTAATTTTTGGACATGATATGAATATCTAAGTCTACTTCCATACCAATTGGAATTTCTCAATTATAGTAAGCACACAAAGATATATACAAGTTTGAATACAAGGTGTTTCAATACAAAGCAATTTTAAGGGTTTTACAGTCAATTTAACTTAAACTTTCATCTAACCAAACATACATATAAAGGGCTGAAATTTTAGTAAACAAATGATGATTTATATCATCTAAATCAGTAATATAAGAAAAATAACAATAATTGCAATTAGGATTAACTTCGGGACTTTTACGTAATTTCTACAGATTTTTCTACACTTTTTCTCCTCACTTTTTCTTCCTAAACTTCTACTTTCTCTTTCCTCAAGCTAACAACACTAGAAACTGAACCTAGGGCTTAATTTGATGAAGAAATAAATTAGAGGGACAGTTTTAAGTCGTCCAATTCTCCCTCCCAAGCCAACCAATCAAATTAAACCATTTGGTTTAATAAAAGACAATTTACCACTAAAAGGGAATTCACCGATTTGCCCCTTGTTCGTAAATTCGTCCAAACTTCTTACTCGTACATCCATTTGATGCACCATTTGTTGTGTTACAACCCTAACTTATATGTATACAATTATATAGTTTTCACCTCAAGTCAATTGTTATGTTATAAAGGTCAAAACTGGTCTTAAACAGGGACATTTTTAACGAAAACAACAAAAATTTGTGTTTGTAAATAATTTGACATTTCATGATTTATGAAAGTAGGATTAAACTAAACATAATCACTTAACATTAGATATATTAATAACACATTATTAATATCACATAAGTTAAGCATGATTTAAATATAATTTATCATAATTATAATCGGGTTGTCACAGTTTACCTATAAATTTCAAAAGAGGGATTGTCACTACACATCCTCACATTTGATGCACGTTTATCTCTACACACACATATAACAGAAATCCCCCATTCTAATTTATGGGTTGAACTCCACCTTACTTTATTTTTGAACTACGTTGACTTTCATGCCCCTTGGACTATGTAGACGTCTTGTGTAAATTCCTAGACTCAATTTCTCCCTTATACACATTTATTACCCCATATTTTTGAGTATTTATTATTTAATTAATTCGGATAATTTTAAATTACAACTGTATCGTAATTTAATAAATTAATTATTATGTGTTGATTAAAATATTAATCGAGAGAGTTAATGGCTAATATTTATGAAATATTTAATTTAATTGAATAAACTATTATGTGTTGATTAAAATATTAATCAGGAGAGTTAATGGTTAATATTTTTGAAATATAATTACTAAGTGAAGAGTAAGTTATTAATTTTTACGTCTTAGCAATTTATAGTGATGTGCCGATATTTCATCTCAATTAGGAGTCGGTATCGACTATTTCGGGTCGAGATAGGACTTTTTTGTATAATGACTCATATGGAGATTTTGAGGTCACGGTTGATTTAGGATGGGTCGAGATAGTCGAAATAGTATACCCGGGGATAGTAATTGGGTCTCGATGCATTTGTTGGCATAATCGGGCCCACATTGGGGTGTTCGAGTCATTTGGGATTGACTTGTTGGCTTAATTTAGGAATTAGATAAAATTAACCTAATTTAAGGAGTTGGGGCAGCAACTCATCATTATAGAAAACCCTAAATCTGGAGAGAAAAGAAGAGGAAGGAATTGAGAAGCTTTGGGGAGCGAAATCAAAGGAGATTCGATTGTGTTCTTCGTCAATTCGCCTCCTATAACAAAATCAGACCATATAAACCTAATTAAGCAAGTGGTTAACTTGTTTTCAATATAAATTACAAATACTCAATTCATATCATAGTGGGTGTAAATCAAATTCGTCTTCGGGTGGGTTAGCTCAAGAAAATGGGTTTTCAATAATCTGGACACTTTGTGAAAATTAAAAGTGTAATCGATAATGAAATAGGATTCAATGTTGTTGGAATCTAATATTAATGAGAAACCAAGTAGATGATGACGTTTAATTTCAGATTATAGAATCAAAATTGAGTACGATTTAATGAAACCCGGATAAACCCAAATCGAAAAAGTGATTGAATGAAGGTTTGAGAGAGAATCAAAAATCTTGGTAGGTTAACAATGGCTGAAACAGAATGGGGGGGGGGGGGGAGAAAATGACCTTATCGATCGATTGATCGACCAAGGCCATCGATCGATCAATGGTCACTGAAATTTGGTAATTTCGCCTATTGATTTTTATAGGTTAACTTTCTTTAAAAATTATTGGAGGATTATTTATTTAGTGAAAAATGAATACGAGGTTTATCTTAAAACGATTATAGGTATTTATAATTGGGATTAGGAGGGTGAGAAAAGTTGTGACTCATAATTAAGAAATTTGGTGAAATAAATTCTAAAGGATTAAATACGGGCCGAGTATATGAGTCCAAGTATTGTAGTTGAGTGACACTACTTTAATAAATTAATAAATGGTTGATTAATTAAATTACGAGTTGGGAATTTAGACTCAAGTATTTTGGGGCTAGTGCTACAGGTGTTAGGCACGGGTTAGCCGGACTTATATATATATATATATATATATATATATATATATATATATATATATATATATATTTGTGTGATTTATAAATACTGGTGTGAATAACAAATATAGGAATACATACCACTCTAGTGCTATAATAAGAGGTTGTGCGATGTGGGTGAATTCCCTAGCTCGTGAATGCAGGGATAGTATAATCCCCGGGCCATAGCGTCCATTATGCTATGTTGTAATTCCTTTTGGGGTGAGACGTCTTGGGTATGATTCGATCTCACACTCGGGGAACTATGACCACCTTCACTATGTTTGTGATATTTTTACCCAAGCTCATGAGTGATTTTAATTTTAGGTAACTGGGTTAGAGTGAGCGTACCTTAGATATGATAGCATTTTAGAGAAAGCATCTGTTGAGTTATTACTCGAGAATGGATGGTTATTATACGCGACATGTGTGTGAATGTTGTTTAATACTAGCACGTACATAAATGAGTATATAATTATATATTAGATTAATACATAATTGTGAATATATTTCTTATATAACTAGTGTGAAAGTTATATGATTAAAAATGGTTTTCTATATAATAAGTGTGAACGTTATATGACTTAATATAGTTGAATTTATTAATAAGTTAATGAGTAAATAACTTAATAATCAAAGTAAGAATGCTCAGTTTAGAGTAGTACGATAGAAAGAGGTGTAACATGTCTAATTAGGTGGGGTAGCATAACTAGTGAGGTTAGAAGCCAAGCAATAGGTGTGCACATTAGATGAGGGGCGAGTTATACCTCAAGAGAGTGAAACACTAGCTTAAATATAAAAAGTGTGCATGCATATTTAATTAATTGGAATTTAACTGCTTGCTGAATATTTTTAAAATGTTTTACTTGGACTCTGACCCGTGTCAAAATCTTTTCTAAAATATTTTAGGTGTAGAGCCACTGGGATGCCCAGCTTGAGGATTCTATCCAGGGATGCGTAGCTGCAGCTTATGTGGAAGTTGCAGGACTTTGCTATAGACGCCTCATTCATTTATTCCAAGTGTAGGGACTTTATCTCAGTACTCACTTGGGCATGTCACCCCTATTTCAGTATTTCCGGTTTATGGATTAGACTTTCTGTATCCAATTTATTATTTCAATTTATTGTTGAATTTTATTCTTGAACCAATAGTTAATTTGGTCTTCTTTATTCATATTATTTATGTGTTGGATTCAGTTATCAGTTTGTGTGGATGGTTTAATTCTTATTGATTTACGCATGTGGCTAATTAATATAAGATAAAATTTGATATTCTTTTTATAATTACTAGGTGGTTAGTATTTTTAAAAATGCTTTGGACAGTGATGCTAATAAAGAGCCATATGAGATCAACTTTTTATTTTAGTAAAGGTCTGGACACCCCATATTTTAATAGGCAAGGTATCACATATGGTATCAGAGCATCAGGTTCTAGTGTCTATAGGATCTGTGCGGCTTTTTACATTTCAGCGTAGCGTTCTTTGATATAGGGCCTTATTATATGATTGTTTTATTCCTCTACGTATGCAAATTATTTTCTCTTGCTATTAAGTATAGTTTATGCGATTCAAATACGAGTTCGATTGGGTTTCGTACACCGAACAATTTTGGACGACCAACGAGGGTCGTTAGAAGGACTGTAGGGGGAGAGGCTCAACAGAAGCCATGGAATAGTATGGGAACGGTGACCGCAATAGAATTCACCACTTCTATTATTCAGGAAGATGGCGTTGGGATAATCATTAGGGCGCAATAGTTTCCCTAAGCATCGTCGTAGAAAGTGGTGGGGCAAATTCAGACTCACCTAGTGTAGTCAATTAATGTGTGTGGTGGGGGGGGGGGGGAGGGGGCGTAGTAATTATTTCTAAGAGCCATTCGTAAGGATCCAGGGAAGAGAGGAAGTGCGATGGGTTAATGGAAGGAGATAATCCAAAGGCAATGGTGTAGGGTGGACTGTAGTGGCACCCATGTTTAAATTTCGGGTAAAATTTTGGCTCATAGGAGTGGCATTATATTGATAGGAGTCTATTACCATAACCATGGAGATATGCCATGAATAACGAGGAATTCGGGGTGCGATTTGATCACAAATCCTCTCATCTATTGTTTAAACAGAGAGGCAAATGAGATTTCAATACTTGTTTTCGAAGGTCCATACAATGGTCGGTCATGAAGGAAAGTTGATGTACTTAGCAAACTTCGTACCCGATGAGGTGGATACGGATAATCAAAAAGGTCTTTAAGATTAATAATGGACTCATGGGTAGAATATACAAGCATGGATGGGGAAATTCGACTAGAACGACTGGTGTCGTTACGTCAATGTTGTGCGTTTATAATTTGATAGCAACGCTTCCGTGAGAAGGGAGACAAGAGAGTTGGAGAAGCTAATCAAAGGTAAAGCCAAAAATTAATGATGCTATTGAGGCATCATAGGAGGGGATACCCAGTAGAGGACCCATTATAATGATTAAGATCAATAGAATTCCGACCAGGTGATGGTGGATTCAGTCAGGGTCATCAAGGCCAGCAATGAGTCCCAATAGGACCAATAGAGTCAAAGGGACAATGGGGGGTAGAAATCAGGGTTAAAGCTACCAGATTCACAAGAAGTACAACCCCGACATGGCTATTGGGGCCAGATAAAGGGGAATGACACAGAGAGGTGCCTTATGTGTAAAGAGTAGGAACACATGTGTGGATTGTGTTCGCAGTCAGTTAAGGGAGATGAGCAGGATGCCCAGTAAGAGCGATAGTTATAAGAAGTTTTTGGTTCGAATGGGATGAGAGTGTTATGTCCAAAAACCATTTGGATCTCCAGTGCAATTGGCACGTGAATGTATGAGTTTTATCCCAGGGTGAATGGGGCCTATTTTGTGTGACACGAGCGAGTCACAGTAGTTCGTTGCCACTAAATTAACGCGTTAAACAAGTTTAGTAGAACTATCATTAATAGTACTATAGTGGTATATATTTACCGTTGAGTAACATGGATCTCTTTATTTCCATCTGTAGGGGAACAGGTGTGGACACTGAGCGGAGGATATATTTTACCAGGTTAGCTCATTTTGAGAGGGGATATGTGATGTATTATTTTATCCTGGGTATAGACTGGTCGGCGATGGTTAAGCGATGGTGGGCGATTACAGCAAGACTATCGAGTTCGCTGATCCGAGGCAGGATTTATACTTTTTCGATATCTCACTTGAAAGAGGGTTGAGATAGTGACAATATTTTTATAAAGTAGACTTCAGAGAGTACAATTGTCTAGTTATACCAGATCTCGATACGTTGGGACTTTTAGTGATGTGATTAAAGATATGTTGGGTCTACTGAGGAGCAGAGAGATTTAACTCGTTATTAACTTAGCGCTGAAGACTTAGAGATAGTGTGAGCGTAGTATTATATGACTCCTTTAGAGATGTGTGATTTGATGATTAGACTTATGAGTATAAGGATAGGGTTTTGGGTGTCCCAGTTAGATGCTTTGGACCTACAAAAATCGATGACCGACAATGCTAGGGGATAGTGCATTGGGGAAAGATCTTTTGAGCTTTGTCGTGTGATGTTACACGCATGGACCTTAATAAATTTCAAAAGTGGAGAGACGTTGTTAGATGCTAGAGAATCTGTTTAAACGTTAATTATTGAACGTGTGGAGAAAATAATTTGAGCTGAGAGCTATTATGATATATGGCCAGTGGAGCCGGGTAATGCTGCAAACGAAGCATTAAGCAAACTTGTACACCACAAGTTAATGGGTGGGCAATATCAAGAAGAATTAAATTGCAATTTTCGGGGTAATCGAGGATACCCATATGATATAGCCACAATGAGAGTGTGGGGATGACCTTGAGATAAGTATGTTATGTACGAGACACTAGTGATAATTATGCTGGGATGCATGGGCTATAAGGTGTATGGGCCCCCTGGTTAGTTTGATTTTTAGAATCATCCTAGATAAAGGAATGTGAAATAAACGTGTTAATGTATGCTTGTGGGGGAGCTAGGAACATATGTGGAAAGGTATGATGGACTGAAATCCATTTGAGAAAGGAGAAAGTTCGACTATATGTATATCAAGGAGAACTATCACAATCGTGGTGAGTTGAAAGGAGGTGGAGGCACGTATAAAAAGATATCCCTGGACAAGGGAGAACCCCACAATTTTAGGAAAGTGGAGCAGTGTCTCACTTAGACAAATGTCGAGAGTGGGTTACGCAGAAATAAGATGTTGATTTCAACCAGGCAAAAGAGTACCAAGGAATGCGAAGATTTGGGAGCAAACGCAAAGGCAATAATTTTTGGTATATTCCTGAAAAAAGGGGAGCAAGATGTTCCTCGTGATGTGAAATTTTGAGCATAGGGATGGAAAGAAGTTGATTCGAGGTTATCAACCAGAATTTTTTTAATTTTAATGGTCCCAGTGACGGGATTGATGCATAGATTTGTAAAATTCATAAATAGGTTATCCAAAATCATGAAGAGGTTGGGGTTTCCTTCGAAATTGTGGAATGGACAGACCAAAATGGAAAATAATTATTATTTTGGGGTAGATTATACTATCGAGTAGTATGTCCAACATTTCATTTGAAAGAAGAAGTGAGCCGGATCAAGGTGTTGTCCAATATTATTATGAATTCGGATGAGATCTTTTAGTCCCGCTTTTAATAGGGAGTGTCAGGAGGCGATGGGGATGAAGTTACATTTTGTGCTAGATGTGTCACCCATAAGTCGATGGGTAAACGGTAAGCGACTAGGTTATCGGAGAAATTAATAAATACATATTCTGGATTCGTGGGTAATCGGGAGTATTAATTTCCATTGGTAGAGCTATGCGTGATAACTTGTAGCAGTTTATTATCTACACAACGCCTTCTGAGGCTTTATGTTGAAAATTTTATCACCCACATTTCTTTTGGTTAAGATTGTGGAATAACAAGCATCTCGGACTCGAGCTGAGTTGTGGTCCTTTGGTGAGGATTGTGTTAATCTACATCAGTATCGTGCAGTTCAGGAACGTAATGGAAGTTATGTCACCATGAATTAAAGTTTTGAAGTCTGACATGAGTGGGCAGGAATTGTCGCGAGTACTTACCTTTGAAAGGGGAGGTCATGAGGTTTGATGAGAAAAGGAAGCTAGCGCCGAGGTATATGGGACCCTTTCTGATCATTGAGAGGGTGGAACCCGCTGCGTATAGGTTGGGCCTACACGAGCATCTGCAACGGATTCATGATTATTTCACGTGTCATCGCTAAAGGAGTACCAGAGGAGAGAGATGGTCTATTGGCACGTTCCTTTAGAGGAAATCGATTTATAGCCGGATATCTCTTATGAGGACAGACCAGTGGCGATCCTTGATCATAGTGAGCGTAAGTCGCGATCTAATGTGGTATTTTGGGTTCGAGTCTAGTGGGGGCACCACATTTTTTATGAGTCGACGTGGGAGTGGGGGGAAGATATGCAAGAGAGATATCCAGAGTTAGTCACCACAGGACATCCTAATTTTGGGGACGAAATTCATTTATAAGGGGGGAAGTATGTAACACCTTTAGGTATGGAAACGAGGCAGGTTTCTGAAAAATCCAACCTGCCCCATTTAATAAACGGGGCGGGTCGAGGCTCCTACGAGTTGGGTTAATTTTAAAAAATAGTAAAATTAACATTAGATTATATTCTTATAGGTCTACAATGATTCGTATTTCAATATGTGAGACAATCCTCCAATTGTCAATCCATGTTTTCACTTAGATCTTTTACAAAATTAACATACATATATGTGTATGTGTGTGTGCATGTATATTATATGGCTTAATAGTAATTAACATACATATAAAGGGTAATTATTTAGGCATAAATTAAATGGGGTGCGATGGGGCAGGGCGATTTTATTTAACTTGACTCCTAACCTACCCCATTTAAAAAATGGATTTATTTTAAAACTCATACCCGCTCCTAATTAATTAATCGAGTTTTAAAGCCCGTCCCAATAGGGGCAGGGCGGGGAAGGGCGGAGCTCCTACGGTTCGTGTTAAATTTTCATCCCTAAACACCTTGTATTTTTGAGTATTTATTATTTCATTAATCCGGCTATTTTTAAATTACAAGTGTGTCGTAATTTAATTGAATTCATTATTATGTGTTGATTAAAATATTAATCGGGAGAATTAACGGTCAATATTTATGAAATATTTAATTTAATTTAATTAATTATTATGTGTTGATTAGAATATTAATCGGGAGAGTTAATGGTTAATATTTATGAAATATAATTATTAAGTGAACAGTAAGTTATTAATTTTACGTCCTAGCAAATGAGAGTGACGTGGTGCTATTTTATCTCGACCGGGAGTCGGTATGGACAATTTGGGGTCGAGATAGGATTTTGTTGTAGAGTGACTCATATGACAATTTTGAGGTCACGGTTGATTCTGGATGGGCCGAGATAGTGGGAATAGTGTACCCAGGGGTAGTAATTGGATCTCGGGGAATTTTTTGGCCTAATCGAGGCCCCACGGGGGTGTTCGGGTCATTTGAGCTTGGCCCGTAGGCTTAATTTCGGGATTAGAGATAATTAACCTAATTTAAGTAGTTGGGGTAACAACTCATCATTATTTAAAAGCCTAAATCTGGAGAGAAAAGTAAAGGAAGGAATTGAGAAGCTTTTAGGAGCGAAATCAAAGGGGATTCGGGTGTGCCTTCATTAATTCGCCTCCTACAACGAAATCGGACCCGACAAACCTAATCAGGCAAGTGAATAACGTTTTTCAATCTAAATTTTAGTATTTTAATTCATATCATAGTGGGTGTAAATCAAATTCATTTTTGGGAGGGATAGCTCATGAAAATGGGTTTTCAATAATCTGGACACTTTGTGAAAATTAAAAGTGTAATCGATGATGAAACATGATTCAATGTTGTAGGAATATGATATTTATGAGAAACCCAGTAGATGATGTTGTTTAATTTTGGATTATAGAATAAAAATTGAGTATGATTTAATGAAACCCGGATAAAACCCAAATCAAAAAAGATGGAATGATGAGTTAAATCATTGATGCTCAAAGGTTGCTAGGATAATTAGGACCTGTTTTAACCATAAATTAAATGTTGTTGATGATTGAATGAAGGTTTGAGAGAAAACCCAAAATCTTGGTTGGTTAACAATGGCTGAAACATAATCGGGGGAATAAGATGACCTAATCGATCGATCGATCGACCAAGGCCATCGATCGATCGATGGTCATCGAAATTTGGCAATTTTGCCTATTTATTTTTCTAGGTTAATTTTCTTTGAAAATTGTTGGAGGCTTATTTATTTAGTGAAAAATGAATACGAGAATTATCTCTAAACAATTATAGGAATTTATAATTTGGATTAGGAGGGTGAGAAAAGGTGTGACACATAATTAAGGAATTTGGTGAAATAAATTCTATAGGGTTAAAATACGGGCCGAGTGAATGAGTCCGTGTATTTTAGTTGAGTGACACTACGTTAATAAGTGAATAAATGGTTGATTAATTAAATTACGAGTCCGAAATTTAGACTCGGGTATTTTGGTGCTAGTGCTACGGCTGTTAGGCATGGGTTAGTCGGACTTTTATAAAAAAAAATAAAAAATATATATATATATATATACTTGTGTGATTCATGAAAACCGGTGTGAATGATATTTATAGGAATACATACCACTCTAGTGCTATCATAAGAGGTTACGCGATGTGGGTGAATCCCCTAGCTCGTGAAAGCAGGGATAGTATAATCTCTAGGTCATAGCGTCCATTATTTTATGTTGTAATTCCTTTTGGGGTGAGACGTCTTGGGTATGATTCGATCTCACACTCGGGGAACTATGACCACCTCCACTACGTTTGTGATATTTTTACCCAAGCTCGTGAGTGATTTCGATTTGAGGTAACTGGGTTAGAGTGAGCGTACCTTAGATACTCGAGAATGCATGGTTATTATACGCGACATGTGTGTGAATGTTGTTGAATACTAGCACGTATATAAATGAGTAGATAATTATATATGGGATTAATACATAATTGTGAATATATTTCTTATGTAACTAGATTAAATATGAAAAGTGTGCATGCATATTTAATTAATTACAATTTAACTGCTTGTTAAATATTTTTAAAATATTTTACTTGGGCTCTAACCCGTGTCAAAAATCTTTTCCAAAACATTTTAGGTGTCCAGCCACAGGGATGCCAAGTTTGAGGATTCTATCCAGGTATGTGTAGCTTCAGCTCCTGTGGAAGTTGCAGGACTTTAATATAGACGCCTCATTTATTTATTTCTAGTGTAGGGACGTTATCTCACTTGATCATGTCGCCTTTCAGACTATTTGAGTATTTCTAGTTTATGGATTAGACTTTGTGTATCCTGTTTATTATTGGATTTTATTATTGAACCACCAGCTGATTTGGTCTTCTTTATTCATATTATTTATTTGTGTTAGATTTGGTTATCATTTTGTGTGGATGGTTGAATTCTTATTGATTTTCGCACGTGGTTAATTAATGTAAGATAAAATTTGGCACCGATCTATTTAATTACTAGGTGGTTAGTAACTCTAAAAATTCTTTCTATAGTGATGCTAAGAATGAGCCATATGTGACAAATGTTTTATTTTAATAGAGAGTTGGCCACCCAGTAGTTTAATAGCCGGGGTGTTACAGTAGTCTCCCTCCTTCATACTGCTTGACTTTACTCCTTAATTATAGAATTGAGCAGTTCTTTATTAATAAGTTTCTACTCTTAATACAATATTTTCCCTCATTTATTTCACGAGATCAAGATCCAATATCCTTATCGGGTCACTTCGTGGTGTGTTAAAATTTAAGAGTCGATGGCTGGGAAGGCCGATTGCGGTTGGGTCAACCTCTTTTATACGAAGGGCTGGCATATAAGGAGTTTCACCTGTTACAGTCCTAGGGGTCGTCCCGTAGTATCGGAGGACACTCTATATCTCATTAATCTTATCCCTTTTTGTGTCCTCTAATCTTTTCTTCATTCCATCGAATAAAGTTTTGTTAGTTACATCAGTTTGGCTTGTTGCGCTGCGAATGTCCTGATGAAGAATGTAACTTTTGTATCTGAGAGCGGATGCAATAATCCTTAAATTGTTGATTATCAAACTGAGTACCATGATCCGTGATGAAAGTGTAAGGAATCCCATATCGACATATGATGTTTGAGATGAATTGCCATACCCTCTCATATGGCATTTCTACGAGGGGTTCAACCTCCACCCACTTGGTGAAATAATCCATGACAACAACCAGGTATTTGAACCTGCTCTTATTTTTGGTAAATGTCCGCCCAGATCTATATCACAAATCATGAAAGGTCAATGTAAAGTGATCGACGTGAGAGAACCTACTATAGTTCGATGGATTTTTGCATAGCTCCCATATTTGTCACATTTTATGGCATAATCTGCACAGTCCACCTTCATAGTGGGCACTAATAGCCATGAGTAGCCACTCACTTTACTAGTGACCTTCCTACAGAATGTGCCCGATAACACCCTTCAGGTATTTCTTTGATTAGGTTATTCACTTTGGAAGGATGAACACATTTTAGGAATGAGACGATATAACCTCTTTTGAAAAAAATTCCCCCTTCCAAAACATAGTTGGTTACCTTATAACAGAGCTTTCTTTCCACTTTGGGGTCAGATGGCACACCGCTCATTTTGATGTAAACTTGTATAGGATCCATCCATGTATGTTCGTTATTTATCTCCATGATGTTGATCGTTTCCTCGTGAGTGATATGATGTGTGAGAATTTTCATAGAGACAGTTCTTCATAATTTTATTCTTGTAGTCGAGGCTAAATGGGCAAGTGCATCCGCTCTAGAATTTTCTTTTTTAAGGATTTTGAGCATTTTGATTCCTAGAAATTTTTACCAACCATCATTTTATTTTAGCCAGGTACTTAATCATAGATTTTTGTCTGGCTTCATAAATCCTAAACAAATGATTGACTACCAATTGAGAATCACTATGTGCCAAAATTTATTTGGCACCCAGTAGTGAAGCCAACCCAAAACCTTCTATGTGCGCCTCGTATTCAGCCTCATTATTGAAGGCTTCAAAATGGAATCAAAATGCGCAGTCCACGATTATCTCGTCTGGCATCGTGATTATCAGGCCTGCTCCATTTCTTGTGGTTCAAGATGAGCCATCCACAAACAGTTTCCATATATGAAGATTTTGTTCGAATTCCCCCATAGTCAAATTTCCATGTCTATACAGCTTCTTTATTTACTCTAGATCGCGATCAAGATCTTCTCATTCGTTCGATGACTCCGGAACATCTTTAACGAAAATTGATAAGGTGCGATCAATTATTTTTTGGAGGAGTCTGTTCGTCTAGCTTGAAAGATGAGTTATCTTTTAAGGAAGTCTGCTCGGCTTCATCTGTGGATGATATCTCTTCCGTGGAAGTCTTATTTGCCATGAGTGTTGAGATCTCTTCCGAAGGAGTCTACTTGACTAGTTTTTCTTCGTACGTGAACTCGATAAGGAAGTCTGCCAAAACTTAGCATTTGATAAATGTCCTTGGTTCATACTGAATATCATTTTCTCCAAGGTCTACTACCTAAAGACATTAGGCTCCCAAATTTCTCTATTTTATGACGGACTTATAGGAGAAGATCAGTGTAGATGACAATTATGTGGGCTTAAAAGTAAAGCTTCATTCTCCTGAAAGATTTAATCAGTGAAAGGGATAATTTGTCTAGCTTGGGATACTGGGTTTTTGCTCCTCATTATGCTTTCTTGGTATAGTATGAAAGCCACTAATTGACCTCCTTCTTCTTATTGAACCAGAGTCGAATTGACCACTAATTTTGACACGACTAGATAGAGATAGAGTTTCTCCCTAAAAATTGGTCTCAATAAAAGAGGTGCAGATCCCAAATACTGCTTTAATGCCAGGAACACAGTTTCTTATCTGTTCTTCCATTCAAAAGTTTTTCTTAACCCTTTAAAAAATGGAAGGCATTTATTAATGGCTCTAGGAACCCCACTCATTAACTACTGCCATATGTCTAGTCAGTTTCTGCACTTCCTTCTTAGTGGTTGGGGAACTCATGTTGATCAATGCCTAATTTTTTTGGGATTAACCTTGATTCTCGCTGGTCGATGATGATTCCTAGGAACATCCCTTACTTCACCCTGAAGACACACTTTGTCTGGTTAAGCTTTATTTGATGCTTCTCTAGCTGATCAAAAGTCTGTTGCAAGGCTTTGATGTGGTCGTACGCCTTTTTTCCCTTGGTTAGAATATCATCAACACACACCACCATATTCTTTTCAATTTGTTAACCAATCACTGGTAGGTTATACCATCATTTTTAAGTCCAAAAGGCATAATGTTGTGGTAGTAAGTTCCTCTACTGGTGATGAAGGACATTTTCTTTGAATCTTCAGACTTTATTTTGATCTGATTATAACTAGAATCATCATCCTTGAGGCTGAGAAACTCATGTCCCGAGGTTACATCGACTAGCTAATCGATATTGGGTAGTGGGTAGTGATCCTTGAGTCTTGATTCGTTCAAGTCAGTAAAGTCGACGCACATTCGCCACTTATTATTTTTCTTCCTGACAATCACCAAATTAGAGATCCATTCTAGATATTTGAAATCCTCTATAAAGTTAGCCTTCTGTAATTTATGGACTTCCTCCTGCACTACTATATTCTTTTTAGCGTCAAAAACTCGATGCTTCTACTTGACTATTTTATCCCCTTTCATTATACTCAACTCGAGACATATGAAATCAAGATCTATCCCAGGCCTATCTTCGTGAATCCAAGCAAACACACTTCTCTGTTGTTTGAGAAAATTGACCAGATTCTTCTTGAGTTCTGGCTCTAGAGACGAGACGATCTAAATAGTCTTCTGTATTTTCTTATCATCGAGAATGACGGACTCAATATATTTGACTACTTGCCCCTTGACTAACTTCTCCTTGTCTCATGGATCTATCATTTCGATCTGGTAAGTCGTGGTTAGCTTCTTCTGCTATTCCCGATTGGTCGAGGTGTAGTAGCATTCTCTACCTTCCATCTAACTTCTCTTGACTACACTAACTTTTTAGTGGGCAGGGAACGTCAAGCACTGATGAACTGTGGAAGGTACGACTTTAAATTTCTTCAACCCTACTTAGCCAAGAATGATGTTATATGCCAAAAGCACGTTTTTATCCAGGACGAAGAAATGTACATTTTTTGCTCTACATGTGGATCAGGCACCTAAAACAACCTCCAATTTCACTGTGTCTAAGGTGTATACTTTCACACTCGAAAAACCTATCAGCGATTGGTGGTATGGTGTTATCTTACTGTCTAGGAGTCTCAAGCTTCTGAAGAAACTATAAAACATCACGTCCACCAGTTGTTATTTTCAACAAGGACCCTAGCCACCTTTCTTTCATACACCATCGTGGTAATGACCAGGGGGTCATCGTAGGGGTACAAAACACCTAATAAATCATCTTTGAAAAAACTAACAATAAGGCAATCCTTATTTTTTCTTGGATGATCATCCACGTTGCCTGTTAGGTTGATTTGCCTGATGTGCGCGCAGGCCTTTACCTCATTGAGGAAGTCTATACTTTTGAAGTGTTTGTCACCTCTTCTAGCATCACCATCAACAATGAAATGACATCTGATGGAGACCGTCTTGGACTCATGGATAGGTTTCTTGGGCTTTTTCGGCAGATCTGAATCATCATCCCATCCTCTTTTCTTCTCATCTTCCTTCCTGCAACGGGATTCTGATCATCTTCGGATCCTTCTCTCATCGTCTGAACACGATCTTCCATATTTATCAACATACCTATATACTTTCCCTTATCAGATTAAGTTCTCTCTTTCATTCTTACAGGCAATGCAGATGTCCGAGTTATGCCCGTGATCCTTGTGCAATTCACAGTACTTTCTCTTGTCTTTATTTTACTGGTGCTTTGAGTTTCTTAGGCCACCTCATGTACCATCCTAACTTGAATTTATGGGTTTCCATGAGTCAACTCGGTCCGACCCGAGCGTTAGGTGTGAAGTGCAATGAAATAACCTAAATAATGCTGCTAGTCTAGTTTTATTTTAATTAACATTTCACTTGTTAGAATGTGATTCTAGTTTCAAGATAAAATATGTGAGGGATCCATGGGGAGCACCCCTAAGTCCAAGTAAAAATATTTACTAATGTAAACATAAATAAAATATACTTACCTATAAAACGGCCTCAAAATACGGAACCGCTCCCAACCTACCGTAACAAAGTGGTAATGTGAGCTTATGCCCAGTGGAATTTATGCATGCGGTATAAAAACAAAAGGCGAAGGGGAATATTCAAACGCTACAACCACATGCATGCGAAAATTTGTATATATCTGCATACGTATACCTTTGAAAAATACATATTCCAATGCATTGAATATTTTACTTATGAAAACCTTACTTACACATATTAATTGACCTTAATCTTATTAAAGACTTTTTTTATTCATACTTAGCGTTCTCACTTTATTTAACACACCCGGTTCAACATTAGAAACCATTAAACTTGATTTATTAGAATCCATTCCTTTAACAACTCTTTCATTTATTTCATTACACTTTAGTATTTTCATTAACAGTCACCATTTCAACACACGCATTCACTATGTTAGAAAATACTTATTAAATGTTAGAAAATACCTTTTACAACCATTTCTGGTGTTAAATATGGGTTTAACCATTTAGGTTTCTTAACAACCCATTTATTTACTTTCTTTAACCCTTTTTCATTCATTTATGGACATTAATAGATTTATGCATTTACCTATCCATTTCACCTTTACCGGAATATTTATTATATTAATTGAAGTTAGGATGTATCAATACCTTTTACCACAAAACCCATTTCTATACACGTTCCATATTTCCTTTATCTTTTCTCAAAATCTTCGTATACCGCAAACTTCCACAAGCTCCACACCACCGGCTATGCGCACCATAAGCTCTGGCCAGTAATTTATGGCTTTTCACTGCAGGCCCTTCTTGCTTTATCCTGGTGTTATCCAAGTTCCCATTCACTACACAAAATCTGCCGAATTGTCACGGTAATTGACCTTGATAAGTTGGACTTTTCAAGGTCAATAACTGTGATAACTCTGGGCGAGATAACTATTTTTATCACGGTCATGTCACGGTCAAAGACCATGATAAGTTCATTTGAATTGTAATGGTCCCTGACCGTGATAAGTGTTGTCACGGTTTAGGACCGTGACAAACCCGTGACAATGTTAAAAAAATTGTCACGATCATTGACCGTGACAAGTTCGTGACAACTTTCTTTGTCAAGGACTTGTCACGATCAATGACCATTACAATTTTGGGCAGAATTGAAAAAAAATCTGCTGGGCAGTATGACCACTGTCACTGCCCAACAGTATATATGTACCTGTTATAGCAACGTTGTACCTGTTCAAACATTATATATCTAAATAAAATAGAGATAGTGAAATATACATTCAAAATAGAAACAATATGCAAACGGGACAACTTCGCGTCATGTTATATTTCTGTCGTTTCAATATTCTTATTAATTTACTTATTTTACTAATCATATGCTTTGAACACTTTGGAAGCTTTAATTGTTCAACAACACCCTTCATCTTTATTATAGTCTTCTCCAAAACTTTGGCATTCTCCACAAAGTACCTCAAATGTTCAACTCCATTATTCGACCCCAATCCAGTAATTTTGATTATTTTTAGGTGTGATCTCAAACAATCAGGTACATACCATTCCATTCACGATGTCCCGATTTGTTCACAACAAAATGAAAAACTCTAATATAAGAAAAAACAACATCACCATCAATTATCTCAAATCTACAAACTATTTAGCTGGAAGTGATGTTATGAACCCTTGACGTACCTCAAAGATAAGAACCTCTAGAAGAGGACAACTTTTGAGAAAATCCAGCACCAATTTCCAGTTCCAGTTCCACTATAAGAATCAGCCACTACAAGACATCGCACAAGAGTGTAGTGCCACCCAAGAAGCAAATATTCATAATAATCGAAATCGAAATTGAAATTGAAATTGAAATATTCATATTCATATAAATATAAATACATTGCATGTAGTGCCACCCAAACAGCTAACTTGAGCTCATATGGCACCTCCTTCCAACTAATGTACCCCGGGTAATCGTGTCATAAATAATTCCCTTCATATCTGAACACTAAAAAATGCCATAATCCTGTTGAGTTATGCTCTCCAAATTCCTTCCAACCGTTGTGTAGCCAAACATCACCAGTCGAAGTTGTCAATTCCACTTTTCATATTTTCCCATGTTTTGCTAGAGGTTCCAAGTTGTGGGGTATGGAAAGTGTAATTGACAACTTCAACTAGTGATGTTTGGCTACACAGCGGTTGGAAGGAATTTGCAGAGCATCACTCCATAGGATTATGGCATTTCTTAGTGTTCGGATATAGAGGATAGACAAAGAGATTCAGTCTCCTCTCCACAAATAGGACACCCCAAATAACTATGTACTAATCACCTATTAAAGGTAAGAATCATATATTCATGGATTAGTATAAACAAAACTTAAATTTCAAATTCAATTTATAATAGAAAGTTCCTCCAAAAGTAACAACTTTAAGCCACTAAGAATATTATACAGAAATTATGCAGTCCCAAACTGTCCAAACGCATTGGAATATTTCGGTACAAATTGGAATATTTATTACAAATTGAAAAATTATTTAAAATTCGGGTTATCATAAAAAATGGATTGATAATCGGTAGGAGCAGCCAAGTCATCCACACTACTATTTAGATAATTTGGCGCGTGTTGGACAATTGACCATGGCTCGCTGTTGATATACTCCGAGTAAAATACTTGGTTAACCGTTTGAAATGCACAAATAAACGGCTCATCGCTCACGTGGTCGTTGCTCTTCAACTTGGACAAGTCAACTATGATCAAATTGGTGACAAGATCAACTTTACAAGCATTTTTATCCTCAGCTCTTACCCAGTCACAATAAAATACAAACTCTTTGAAGCTTATATAATACAATTCAAATATATTTTGGATTACACCATAGTAAGTCATTGTATCTTCAACGAGGTTTTTATCTTTTGCGCTCGCTCGAAAGAAAGTAAGAGCCTTGTATGAAATTGCCGAGTTCTTTACATTTGTACTTTCCTCGTACACTTTAGCGCCGAAAATAACGAGCTACTTGTTCATGTTACAAACTCATTAATTTCACTCGTTTTCCCATCACATGACCACCATCCTCGACGAACTCATCAGTGTCGTCAACGTTAGTCGATTCAAGTATATATTCTCGAATATATACTGATGACTCCACGGTTATGTATTCCACTACAATTGATCCTGCAATGTATTGCGTATTATTGACATAATCTTTAAAAACTTTCATCAATCTTTTAAATGGATACATCCACTGATATCTAACTGGACCACAAAGAAGTGCCTCGTCGCATAAGTGTACCAACAAGTGAACACTTATGTCAAAGAATTCTGGGGTAAAGTACTTCTCCAACACACAAATCGCTTCGATCACCGCTAATTTTGCGGGCCACTATGTGTTCTCGATTGACTACCTTCTCACACAAGAGTGAGAATGTAAAACTAATTTGCATAAAAGCCCTCCGCAAATCCTTGTGCTTGGAGAAACAATGCTTAAACAATAGAGGAACCAATTTCATGATCACATGCCAATCGTGGGACTTACACTTATGAAAATCATGAGTAGCATAATTCACAATCCTTTGCAAGTTGGACGAAAAAGTATATGGGCCCTTCAAATTATATATTATGTCTAAAAGCACCTTCCTTTCCCCACTCGTCAAAGTAAACCCACCAGGGAAAATTATTGTCCTCCCCCTACTATCTTCTTTCAACCAAAGTTGTGGCTTAAGTTTTAATGATTTAAGGTCTTTTTCGTGCATTTTCTCCATCCTTCGAATGACTCCCCCCAAGGCAAGTGCCCACAATATGTTCAGCGAAGTTCTTCTCTGCATGCATCACGTCCAATACACGGCGCACCGGGTTATTATTCCAATAAGGGAAGTCAAATAAAATTGACCTCCTAGACCATGCCTTTCTTGTCTCAGTTTCATTCCCAGTTGGGGTCTTCTTATGCTTGACATTCTTAAATTTAGGATTCTTACTTGGCATATTAGGTCCACAGTCAAAAGATTTACTTTCAATTTCTAAACATGAAAGTTTTCTCGGCGGTGGCCTATGTGCAACCCAACCCAATAAAAAATTAAAACCTTTCTCAAATCTGAAACTATGAGCGGGGGGTAAAAAACTCATATGGCAACGGTATACATTTTTTGAGCTAGTGGGGAGACGAAGAGATTCAGTCTCCTCTCTATAAATAGGAAACCCCAAATAACCATGTACTACACAACTGGATAATGTCCCATAAGCTGAAAAATCATGAATTGCCCACATTAGCATAGCTTTCATCGTAAACTCTTCTTTTCTAAAAGATTCAAATGCTCGCACACCCCCTTCCCACAACTCATTTAATTCTTCTACCAAAGGAGCTAGGTAGACATCGATGTCATCACTTGGTGCCTTTGGCCCAGGTATCAACAAAAATAGTATCGAAAATTCATACACTGTGAAGGAGGGAGGTTGAGTGGGGCTAGGATCACTCGCCATACACTCTGATTGGTGCTTAGATTTCCAAATGGATTGAAACCATCTGTTGATATAGACAAACGAATGTTGCGTTGTTCTCGAGCAAAATTGGGATACTCATAATTCATCCTCCTCCAGGCAGTAGAATCAATAGGATGATGCATGACATTACCTCCTACTTCTGCCCTAGCATGCCAAGTCATTGCCTCCTCTATACATGGTACTGTGAAAAATCGCTTTAATCTAGGCCCAACGGGAAAATATTTCAATACTTTTTGAGGCACTTTTGAGCTTGTGTCTTCCTTACTAGTAGATTGGACATATCTAGGTTCAGCACATACCGGACAACGATCAAGATTTCATACTCCTTTTGGTATAGTATGCAGTCATACACACAAGCATGAATCGATTTATACTTCATTCCCAAACCTTTCAAACTATTCTTCATAACATGATAGTTATTTGGAAGTGTATTCTCCTTAGGTAATAAGCCCTTCACCCATTTTAGAATTCCTGTCACGCTATTTACAGACAACCCTTATTGCGTCTTCAAACTGTGAAAACCAACCATGGCATGTAAAGTTGTTTGATCTTTCTCACAGCCAGAGTATAACTATTGGATCGCCTTAAATTTTAAACGTTTGTAGTCATCGTCAAGTTTTATCATGATATCTTCGCGAGCACTTGAACCTTCTACATCATCAGTAACCTCAATCTCTTCTGTATTATAAACTCCGTACGCATCATCAACTAAATTCTCCAACATATTATGATCTATGTCATCCCCTTCTTCATCTATCCTACTTGTTGAAGGTTTTTGTGAAGGTTGGTCGGGGATAAAAGGAACTTTCAATTCACCGTGAAAACTCCAAAATCGATAACTATCTTGCATACCCGATCTTAACAAATGTAGTTCAACTGTTTCCACACCAACACCTTACCATTCTTACACCTAGCACATGTACACGAAATTTTTTCATCATTATGACATCTCTTTGCATATTTCACAAATTCGTTAGCACCTCTGCGAAACACATCCCCATTCTATTTTTCTCACCCATCCACTCTTTGTATTTCGGATATCCCATCACAGCTACCACAACTAATCACCTATTAAAGGTATGAAGCGTATATTCATGGATTAGTATAAACAAAACTTAGATTTATTGTATGTTTCATTTAATTATGTCTTATTTATATTCAAATTCAATTTATAATAGAAATTTCAATTTCCTCCATCTCCTCTAAAGGGTGAGTGGTCCTATCCCATTCAAGACCGTATTTTTCTGTAATATACTTAACAGCTCATGCACATTGTTACGATTTGAAAAAAATTCGGCAGCATATCCCCGTAGTTCTCCAAGTACACGACGTAGATTGTAAAGTGTGAGTGTTATTTCAATTGATCAATTGAAATAACAGTCACACTTACCCAAAGAACATTAGGATACGACTGCAGAACTTCCTCCAAAAGTAACAACTTTAAGCCACTAAGAATATTATACAGTAATTATGCAGTCCCAAACTGTACACACGGGATAATTCGAGAGATCTCATTACAGGGGTAATGACTCTCGAACAGGTCTAAGGGCTATTGAATGCGTACGCATAAGAACTAGAAGGCTAGTATCTAAGCGCACTATATGTAATTTCAAGTATGTTTCATTTAATTATCGTACTATATAAATATTGTTCGATATACAAAGTAATTTTCAAAAAAAGTTGAAAAATCTCACCCCCATATGGACAATAATCCAGTGGTCATGCCACTTTTAAAACTAACCAACCCAACATTGATCCACTATAATCCAACAACAATGTCAACAACAAATGTGTATCCCATACTCCTTCTAATTCATCTATTCAATTAATTCATCAATTAAACTAACAATTAAAGTATACAATTATTAATTTACTAATTTACAATGAGGGGTAATCCTACTTTCATATGAAATGGGCATTAATTATTCATTTACTTTCATATAAAACTATACAATTAAAGTTACAATTAAAGCTATACAATTTATTAATTAAAGTTATACAATTGTTGAGATTTCCCCACCACACGCACACGCCCACCCCACCCCACCACCACCACACACACCCTGCCCCCTCACCCCACCACACACCCGCACACACACACACACATACACCCCACCACCCCCTGCCCCCTCACCCCATCACACACACATGCACACACCTGCACAAACACACACACACACAACCACCCCCTGCCCCCTGTCCCTCCCCTCCTTAGCCCCCCTTTCCCTCCCCCTCCCCCCACCACACACGCACACACACACCCCACCCCACCACCCCCTGCCCCCCTCCCCCCACCACACACCACCACACATATATATACACACACATACACACACATATAGAAATGAAAGAGAAAGAGAGGAAAAAAACATACCTGAGAGAGAGAGAGAGAGAGCTCGAAATCGCTTAGAGATAGAAAGAGAGGGAAAACCAAAAGGGTGGGAAAAAAGAAAGCGTAGGGTTTTTTTACTGAAAAAATTATCACGGACATGTCACGGTCATTAGCTGTGACAAGTTCATAAGATTGTCAGGGTCATTGACCGTGACAAGTACAGTTATCTCGGACTTGTCACGATCCATGACCATGACAAAAAATGCGTGATTTTTTGTCACGGTCAAGGACCATGACAAGGCTAGCCGGCTAAAGGGTGCCAATTTATCCTTTTTGGTGTAGTGATTAATGTGTTTAACATTTTACACATGCCCATATTATTCTACTTCTTTACGTTTACCCGGTTGAAGCCAAAACCCGTACTTAACCATTCGTTTTTCTATTAACACTAGAAAAATTATTTCTTTCTCCTTTAAGTACCTTATTTACACACACTTGATTTATACTAAAATTATTCACGCTTTAGGACTTAATTCAATTTCACCCATATTAGTGTAAAGACATTTTTTGGCATTTTTATTCCATAAAAAGGTTCCACTTTAAGTGAATTACTAATTTACCCTTTATTTATCAAACTTACGATTTAGTCCTTTAATAAATGTTATTTCTCAAAATGGTTATTAAGTTTTCAACTTAATATTTAAAACACTTTAACACTTATTCATATGTCGCACTATGACCCAACTTTCACACATTCTTCAAAGACCAAAATTTCTATTTGTCTTATATCATGTTTAAACCCAACAACACGTCTCTCTTAAATTTGTTCATATATTTATTATCAAAATACAACTTTATATGCACGAGAAAGTGGACTTTTAATCCTAAATCATATTTAATGAGTTAAACATATATTTCATTCAACAAATTTATATCATGTGCAACAGCATACTTTTCAAGTCATAAAGACATTTTATTAATTTTCTTAAACTCAAAAATGTCCATTTGTTCATAAGGTCTCCATCTTGCCAGAAACTTACGAACATTTTTCTCGTAAACATTCCGACAAAATTAACATCACTCCATATTTTATTCCATAAAATGTCCATTGTTTCCTCTTTATTGGAAACACATAAAAATAATATTTCTCAAATTTTTATTCCATAAAAATGTCCATTGTTTCCTCTTTGCTAGAAGCACACTAAAATAATATTTCTCATATTTTTATTCCATTAAAATGTCCATTTATTCTTTCACTAGAAATATAAAAATATAGCATTTTCTTACATTTTATTCTATAAATATGTCCATTATTTCTTTTTACTAGAAATATACTAAAACAACATTTTCTTAAATTTTTATTCTATAAAAATGTCCATTATTTTCTTTTTACTAGAAATACACCAAAATAATACTATGACACATTTTATTGCATAAAATGTTAAATAATCATATTCTGAAGTTTTTCATGTTTTTAAGACCCATTATAAATGATCTTTTTGTGTTTCCTTTTCATAGGAACAATAAGATGGTCACTAATCAACACATGGATGCAAACAAGTATCTCCCCTACATATATTTAGTCTATTATATGTATATAACATGCTGAACTTATATTACACTTAAAATTGTGTCAAAGTTAGTTGTTCCCTCCACAAATAAAGCTCAAATTAGCGGAAGGCATGAAAGATCAAGGAAGATGACAATCCCCACCTCCTAAAGTAGCCTTAAAGGGTTTTTCTATTACCACCAAGTTTACCTCCAAGCAACCCCATCAGAGACCCTCTACAAAACCTCCATCAACATATTTATCTTCTTTAAACTTCCAACAACAACTCTATATTTGTAGCTCTACCATAACAGTGGTGGGAGTGGGTATTTTATAGTGTGAGTATACTCATTATACTAAGGGTATCGGATATCTACTGACTTGGGGGAACAAAAATGTTGAGAGAAATGGAGAAGATGATAAAGGTAGTGGGAGTTTTTCTCTCCCCACGACTCTCTTTGTCGCTGAAAATATAAAACCTTAACATATATAACATATACTCATTGATTCATATCAACGTACTGGCTCCAAGATCTGGCAAGAGAATTGATCCCACGGTTCAAAGTTGGACAACTTAAATGGCAAACTGAGCTTTCGTCAGCGTCGTTTGAATGACCAGAGATGTCGTTCGAAAGACATCCCCCCCTCGTATGAGCGATTCCTTCTCATGACAACTGTCGTCGCTTCTTGCGACATCCAAAGTCATTAGAAGAATCCTTTTTCTTTTATTATTTTTCTTTCTCGAATTATTCTCCACTACTCTCCTATATTTATCATTTACTCTCCCATACATATGATCCATATAAAATCCATAATCCAATAATTCTCTATATTGTCCAATTCGTTACCCACAAATACCTATAATTATAATTAGTCCATCCTCAAATAAATTTAATTAATTTATCAGGGAGGGATATTACAAACTTCCCTATTTAGGTAATTTTGTCCTCAAAACTCCTAGTTTATCACATTTTATAATCCATCTACCTATGACCAGTTCACAATCCTAGGCATCCTCAACACTATGGTCTAAAACCCAAGCATTCTACTTTAATCAATCACCATTGTTAATTCAATTATGACGAACCCTAAGTCCTCATTGTTAGTTATCAAGCATGCTTAACATATCTACCTAAACAAAATCTCGAGATGATTGATGCTCGCCACATATTGCAACCTCAACAATGAATTTATTAACATGGATTATTCCTATGTTAGGATTTGCAACTTATGTTTCTTAAACAATCTTGGATCATGCCTAGATTAGGTTGATACAACCTTAACACGTATCGTTACACATAGTTCTACCCGACCGATATCTCCCACAACTACCTATGTTGACCTAAGGACACCCGGTGTATCACCGGACAACATTCACAAGCGATCACACTCTCTTTCCGTACAACTCTTAATGGAACGTAGCACTAACTCCACCTCACGTTGTATGAAGTTTTAAAATTCATAACATCCTCACGTCACAACCTCATAAGGGACGACTAAGTCGTAACTACTTATATTGGCTAACTAACAAACATGTTAACTTAAAGTAATCAAGTAACATATGAAGATTACATACAAGGACGCAAGCCCACGTGCACATATAGACTGGTTTAGGATAAAGGTGCATTCGAACATGGGCGCACTCACATATCGTGACACATCAGCTACCCTAGACCTAACCCGCATCACTACCGAGCTTATGAAACATTACCCCCGAATAAAAACTGATCAACAACTTCCCTACCACTGGAATTAAATAAGGCATAAGAATGCAATGAATCAATTGACTACCATGCTAAAAGAAAATAATCTAATTAGGACAACGAATCGATCCACATGGAGTATGAACTCGCGGCATAGTCTTAAAGCCTCTAATGCTTACCAGCACTTGTTAAGCACCTTAGCCTTGCCACACATTCTGGCTTGTCTTCTTAAGCATGACTAGTTCTACCCAAGAATCATCCGTCCGTGTCAGACTAACGAAATATCTAATAAATTTCTTCTTGAGGCTAAAATGCTAGTCTTACCTCCTTTGGAATAATGCTACCTATCATAACTGGTAAGCGTAATCATTATAAATCAAGGCTAAGTTACTTCTCTTAACACTCATCACTTGTTCCCACCTACCATAGCTAGGCCTCCAAAATTTCACTACTCGGTAACTGTCCTTAGTTTTCAAGATCACTCTCATCAAGTGAAACATAGTGCTCACATAATTTCAAATATTCAACTCATGAACTATTTCCACCAACATTAGCACCGCCTACATGATCCCAGATCATAATCATTCTAATGGCATCTCAATTTTTAAGCATCACTCATGCCTACTGATTTCGCTCAATAAAGTCATTACTAACCATACATGTAGCACACATAGGTGCTATAATCAAGACTAACCTTTAATCTTGAGTGCTATCTCTAAAATCCATGACGAACATCATTGTGTTCTAAGTCTCCCAGGTGCACCACCTAGCATTGATCAACCTATTTTCAAAACAATCCTCAAAGGTCATGTCACGACACGTGCCTATAAACACAATCCGTAGCACTAACTCCAAGGCACTGCGACACATGGACATGATTTCATCGTACTAAACTCATCAATGTTCTACCATGACTTATGTAAACTTCACTATAATAATGATCCCCAATGCCTCATGGGCGACTACATCAAACTCAAATATTACTCTAAACAGCTTACACATATATTTTATGAAACCACAAGTCATGCCTTGACCTATGTATGATACACAACTTGGAATTTACTACTACGAAGTGTATATCGCCATAAGAATCTCGATGCAAAATGATTTCCAAAGGTTTTAAGTTGAGATACTATTATCGTTTTAATGCACGGTACCCAATTTTGAATTCACTATTATTAGGAAATGACTACCACTCGCATTAACATCTCATTAGATAAACCTTAGTATCTATCTCCAAGGGAATTTTCAATACGATTTCACAAGACTACATGTTTTAATCCTTAATGAGTGTTTAACCACTATATCTGAATCGCCTTACTATGTAACCTCACAACATGTTCTAATCTATCGATTAACACAACTATGTATTTTGGTAGGATGCAGGAAGTTGCGTGTTACCTATAAACATCCACGCCCATAAACGCCATGAGGGATCCTATCTCTTAAGTCACACTACAATCACCACACTATAATTTAATACTATCTAGGTTTTGGTAGGACACAAGACATCGGGTATTGCCCAAGAGGAGGCTCACCCTAATGACGTCGCACGGAGTCCCATTATAAAACATCACAACGTATATACTTAATACTAAGTCACCATGATTATCTAGGTTTACTCCTAAGTTACCTCAAAGAATAATGATTATCTAAATCCACATTATATTCAAGGTATATGAATCAGGATATATTGAGAGTGCGCCAGCAATCAATGAACAGACTTATTTAATTAAATTCCAATTTCAGTCCCTAAAACCCTAATTCTTGCAACTAATTATGATTGACTAATTAAATGAAATCAAGCATGCACACAATCACAAATATGAGGAAAAATCCCCTAAAGGGGTAAAACCTTTTTATTTCACTATATCTTATAACACTTACAAATACATAGAAATGCAGCTTGACACACGACTACCCGCATGTATCGATTCGTTATCATCGACAAGAGATCTCGCAAGAGCTTCAATCTTCAGCAGTGGAGAATCAACCTTCTTATTAAGATGTGTACTCTAAATGAGTAGAATAAGTAATCTAGGGTTTAAATGATTCACATATGAATTTGGGATAATTTGGTTAATCAAAAGGGGTTTAAAACTCACAAAAACGAAGTCTTAATTTGTAGTTGTTTTTGCAGAAACGGAGTTATGAAGACTTGAAAAACATGAGTGCAGAAAACTAGATTTTACAAGGAATGTTAGACAGTTCTGTCACTCGAACGAAGTAGGGACGTTTCTCGAACGACAGTACGAACTCGTTCGAACGACGCAAACATCAAATCAGTTCGCCTCAACACTCAAAAAAAATCTATCATATTGGAAAACATTTCAGGAACTGAAAATAGTTTATAAAAAAAATTCTAAATAAATATTTAAACCTTAAAAACTCCAAAATAAATATTTTACCATAATCATGAGTGGAGTAGTGGGAATGTTGAAGATGCACATTGCATGTTGCACGTTGAGGTTGCATTATGCACGTATGAAGATGGTGATAGGAGTGTGAAGCTTTGGATTCGGACAAGGTCGTCATGGATGATCGTGTTGACGTGCCGAATGTAGCAGTAGAAGACATATATGTTGTGATCTAGGACACTTAAAAAAATTTCTAGATACTAAGACGGACATTTATAAAATCATGTCCTTACAAATCTCTCCCTATATCGATGGCGATACATAGATAAAAACTATCTATGCTACCCTAAAATGAAACAGACATATAATTTAATATCCCTGTTAAACCAAAAAACTAGAAATACTAAATGACATGTCTTCAAAAATGTTTCAACATCTTCAAATTTTCAACTTCTTCAATCTTTCATTGACAACATCAGGGTGTGCGAAAATGATCCTCAATTTCGTACCTACACACATGAGACAAGAAATAATACCCGTAACACACAACAGTTTGAAAAATGATGATAAGAAAAAATCAATAGCAATTAAGCTTAAACAAATCATTATCAATTCAAACATGCTAGCAAAAAAATCTCATCCATAATTCATTCTCTCCCTTTTTATGATGTCCCCAAATAGACAAATATGAAGAACACAAATCCATACAAATGGAGAATGTCACAAGGTAAATAACATTTCTCCTTTTGAATAATTCAAAAATTTCCCCCTAAAAAATTATACAATAAAAAATCACACCATGAAAGAACACGAAATAACGAAGTCAGTGATAGCGAAAATGTAGGGGTGTGAGTAAATTTGATAGGAAAATCAATGCATAAAAACATAACATATGTGGACGATGAATTTCATATATTCCTAGTGAATGTACTCAAAATCGTCCTTCGGTGTAAAAAAATGTGAACTCATATGACATCGGCTCAATCTAATCGACACATCAAAGTTTAAAATAATTTCCACACCAATAGCGTCTAAAACTATGTAATGCTTTTTCAAGACATTGTCAGGACGTGCAAACCCATTTTTTACATTTTTCCATCCAAACTCCCTTATAAATAATATATATTTTATTTTTTCTTGAGGTGATTTATTTTTCTCTCCTTAGAGAAATTCTATTGGCCCCATTTTTGGCATATGACAATTTTTATTGCCTTAACGTTTTGGCATATGATAATATCAAGTGTCCCCAAAAGAGTCGAACATGAAAAATGTATCATACTCTAGACATGGTAACCACCCCTCAGTCAACTGTGCAAATTCCTAAAGACTTCCTAAGACTCTCGAATATAAGGGCGTCTAAAGGCTTCGAGAAAATATCGACTAACTGAAGGTCGGTAGGCATAAAACTTAAGGATACGACCTTCTCTTCTACTAGCTCAGAGATAAAGTGCTCACGTATCCTAATGTGCTTTGTACACGAATGTTGGACTGGATTGGGGGATATGTGTATCACGCTCGTATTATCACAGGAAAGAGTTATGATATAATGTGATATCCCATAATCCTCTAACATCTGCATTATCCACGGAAGTTGTGTGCAACAACTCCCGGCGACTATGTACTCAACCTCCATAGTGGACAAAGAGATGGAGTTTTGCTTCTTGCTCAACCAAGAGAAAAGAAAAGTAGAAATACCCACAATAAGTGCTTCCACATCCATCTGTATCCCCGGCCTAATCGACTTCCGAATAGGCTGATAAACGATCATCGACAACAAAGGAATATCAAACCAAATGATAAAGTCCCACTCACGTATTTGATAATACGTTTAAGAGCGAGTAAGTGCGACTCTTTCGGGGATACCTGATATTGCGTACAGACTCCAAAACTAAAGGCTATGTAGGGATGACTTGCAGTCAAGTAGAGATTACTACCTATCATATTTTGTTATAAGGTTTGATCTACGTCCTTTCCTGTAGCGTCCTTGCTAAGCTTTGTTAAAGTACTCATCGGGGTACGTGCGTGCTTAGCGGAGTCTAAACAAAATTTCTTCAAAGGGTCTCTAGCATAGTGGATTGGAAGATGAACATCCCATCCTCTAGCTGACGAACTTGGAGACCAAGGAAGAATGTAAGCTGACCAACCAGGCTCATCTCAAACTCACTCTCCATCTCCTCCTTAAAGTTATAAGCATGTCGTGAGCACGTGAATCCAAAGACAAATGTCATCCACATAGACCTGGGCAACCAAAATAGTACCATATCCTCTTCTATCAAACAATGTCTTATAAACTCCCCCTCTCATGAATCCACAGGCTAAGAGGTAGGAAGTAATCTGCTCATACCAAGCACGAGGTGCGTGCTTCAAACCATCTAGGTATTTTCTCAGAAAATAGACGTGATCAAGGTGCTTAGGGTATTCAAACCATTTTAGTTGTTCCACATAAACTTCCTCCTGCATAATGTTATTCAGAAAGGCACGCTTGACATCCATCTGGTATACCTTGAAGCGCAGATAACATGCGATCGCAAGTAGTAAGCGAACGAACTCAAGCCTAACAACAAGAGTAAATGTATCATCAAAGTCTACACCTTTTATCTATGTGTAGCCTTAATCGACCAACCTAGCCTTATTTCATATGATGGTACCATTCTCATACATCTTGTTATTATAGATCCACTTGATACCATACACATTATTCACGCTATGTCGGGGGACTAGATCCCAGACATCATTCTCTCTAAACTGGAGCAACTCATCCTGCATAGCAGAAATCCAGTGTTCATCCTTGAGTGCTTCCTTGACGTTCTTGGGCTCAACTTTAGACGTGTAGCAAAAAAAACTAACCACATTTTCCAGCTGAGCGCGAGTCTTGACCCCTATGGTAATCTTGACTCTTGTGAACCCCAGAAGGTGTGTCCCCTAAGACAGGAGTAGGGTCCACCCTAGGTATGGGAGGCACAATGGGATCCTCAGTAGGTAGGTCATCCTCCTTACACAAAAGTTTAGAATCAACAAAAGTTAACGGTTCGTCATCTTGCACGGTGATGTTTATTGATTCCATAACCTTAGAGCTACTCAGGTTAAAAACTCAATATGCTCTACTGTTTGATGAATACGCTAACAATATTAGCTCGTTGCTCTGGGAGTCAAACTTTCCTAATTTCTCTCCATCCCGTAGGACGTAACATTTGCTCCGAAAGACACGAAAATATGAAAGGTTGGGTGTAATACCCCGTATTTTTGTGATATTTATTTATGGGATTAATTAATTAAATGAGAATTAATTGGAAATTAATCCGGGTAAAATACTAGCGAGATGTGAGTTGGTATTTGACTATATTGAGTATATACGATGTTATATGAATATTGAATTATGAAATTTGTCGTGAGATTGATATACGACAATCTGGTCATTTTATTGGGACGCGTGTGACAGTCGCGTCGGGATATAATTATTTTAATTATAAAAGTGATTTTAAATTCTATTGACCGTATGGTCATTTTGAGTGCGCCAACGCGTTCGGAAGGGTCGAGATAGTCAGAAAACACTAGCCGGGGGTGTAGTTTGGGTTCCGGGGTATTTTTAGGCCATACCGGCAACATATAGGGTATTTTGGTAATTTTGTATTTTTGGAGAATTAAAAGTGACGAAAATTAAGAGTTTTAATCTGATTGGGAATTGACCCACTAAGCCACTAACCAACCCATATTAACCCAACAAGATACGGGGGTTGTTAGATTACGTTTTCTAAGTTTCCCCAAAATAAACCCTAGCCACCATAACCATTGGAGAAGAGCTTGGAGAGAGAGAAAGGAGAAGGAATTCTGCAGAAAATCTTTACAAAATCAACACCAAATTTAGAGACAATCGAGGCAAGTGATTTAACTTCTTTTAATTCAGAGAATGTTTCCTCCATGTTTGATAATTTGAAGATTTACAATTGTTCTTGGAAGATAAATGAAAACCCATGTTGTTTGGACTTAGAACTTGAATATTGAGGACAAATTGCATGTAGAATCATATAGAGATGATTATTCTGGTATTAATATATGTTGGATGTAAAAAAAACGGATTTAGAATGGACTAATTGAGGACTTAAAAGTTTAGGGTTCATGTTCTTGAAAAATTGGGGGAAAAGTGTAGAGATTTGTAAATTGATTGATGTTAGGATGAATTAATCCTTTAAAATATGTTAGTATGTGACCTAGGTACGTTTAGGGATGATTAGAGACCTTAAACAATCGATGGTTTGATGTTTAGATGAGTTTTGAAGAAGATAAAAATGGTGAGAAACGTAACTAAGAAATTCTGGGCTTGAAACTGGTCGGTCGTTAGAAGGCCTCCCCAGGTCGTTCGAACGAGCTCGTTCGAACGAGCTTCTAACGAGTTGACCAGTCGCTTCTAATGAAGGGAGACTTCGTTCGATACCTTCGTTCGAACGAACTGTATTTCGTTCGATACGTTCATTCGAACGAGATGTCGTTAGAAGGTACAGTTCGTTCGAACGAACTGGAATCTCGTTCGAACAGCCTCGAACGAGACTTCTAACGAGCTGGCAGTTTAGGCCATTTTGGCATGTTTTGATTTTGGGAGTCCCGTAAACTTGTTTGAGGATAGAGATAACTTTCCTTTGATGATGTATTGATAGATTTGGGACGTTTGGGTTATTTTGAGGAGTAAATTATATACGAGCAATTTAATTAAAGGGATAGTTGGGTTGAGACGTGAGTGTCTACTACGGCGTGAGAATAAATTATGGCGCGTATGATTATAAATCGGAATCGTATAAAGTGTATAAATTATATATTGGTACTAGAATGAGAATAGTACTACAATATAACTACGGGATTACTAAGATGTGTGCTTACTTATTATTGGTATATGAACTGTGTGTATGACATACCTACCATACTTGCTATCACGGGAGGTTTGCGTTCGCTTAGGGCCCTCTAATCCTTGTGTTGCCCGGATTTAGACTGGTTACCTTGATGAACATAGGTCAGAGAAAGACTTATTGGGATGTTAATAAGTCCGCTGATCGTGGGAGCGTAGGTATGTGCGTGACCCATGTGATGTGACTGTGTTCGCCTCCATTATTTGTGATGTCGTTATCTGTGAACTATTCCTGAGAGATTCGGAATATGTGATCCTTATGTAAGTGATGTACCGGGATGGATAACAGAGTATGTGTGCACCGCAGCTTAGTCTCGGGGTGCTTATATTGTATATTTATGTTGTGGAAATATACGCTTAATAGACTGGGAACTTTTATATAGTATTGTGTGTAACTATGGAATAACATAGAGGGTTAATTTATAACGAGCTGTATTACTCTTGTATGAGAACCTGAATTTACGTTAAGCACCTATTTAACTGAGATCGTTATAAAGTAAATGGAACCGAGTAATAAGGGTAGGACCTATGACAGCCTAGCTAGATATCAGGTCACTTAGCTAGTGGTTTGTGTTGTTTTAGATGGGTACTTACGTTAGGAGTGCACAGTTAGACGAGAGGTGAGAATATCATGTGAGTGCACGTCCTAACATGTACTTTACATTTAATGTTTTAAATGTTTTTAAAGCACTTGCGGGTTTTTAAAATATCTCCACATTCGGGCTCTGACCCGTTTGCTTTCAAATCTATTTTTCTTGTAAAACCATTTTAGGTGCCCAGCCACAAGGACACCATGCATAGGATACTCATTCAGGTGACGAGCTGTAGCTGTTTGTGGAAGCTATAGGGAATTGCTTTTAGACGCTTCTATCATTTGGATTCCAGATTCGTTATCTATCAGTTGTAGGGCATGTTGCCCATTTCTATTAGTGACATCTTTCCATTTCAGTTTTTCAGACTTTGTCATGTATTGATTCAGTATTTAGTATTTCGTTACTTATTTCAGTTGTGGGATTCCTCCAGACTTTATTTACATTATGTGATGGTTATTCTATTTACTTCAGTATGGTGAATGGTGTTGTTATTCTTCATTACACTTGTTGCATGTTAATCAGACTTAAATTAAAATTTGGCAACTTACTTTTTAAATACTAGGTGGTTAGTAATCATTAAAATGTTTTCGACAGTGATGCTATTAACTGGACCAACTTGGCATTTTGAATTAATTTAATAAAGGAGTAGCTACCTGGTATTTAATTAGTCGGGGTGTCACAGGTGGTATCAGAGCATCAGGTTCTAGTGTCCTCTAGGATCTGTACGGCTATTATGTTTCCGCTAAGTTTCTTTGATATAGAGCCCTATATTTTAGGACTGTTGTACTCTTTTTGTGTATGCTTCGTTCTTCAGCTATTTTAAGTTTATAACAGCGAACTTATAAACTTTGTTCTTATTTCAGATGCCTCCACGACGTGCACGACGAGTTCCCAGGGATACAACGCCCGAACCCCAGCCAGCTCCAGTTCAGGGCATGATGAACGCCGCTGAGGTTGCAGCTATAGTAGCCCAAGCGGTAAATGCCGCAATTGCCGTTGTTCAGCAGGCACCACCTCAGGCGACAGTTGCCTCGCCAGTACAGGCAAATGCATTCCCGTCTACTTGGGAACGTGTACGTGACGCTTTTCAGAAAGCGCACCCGCCAGAGTTTACAGGTAGCTCAGATGTAGTAGTCTCGAGCCAGTGGAGGAAGGATATGCAGAGGCACTTAAGGATGTATGAGTGCACGGACGTGGAGAAGAAGGTGCTAGCTACTTTCAAGCTAGTTGGATCTGCGCTACAGTGGTGGGAGTCTATTACCACCGTGGAGGAGAGGGATACTCTCACTATTCAGGACTTCTGGGTGCGGTTTGACCGCAAGTACTTTTCGTCGGCTGTTCACACGGAAATGAGGAGGAAACTGATGAATCTGAGGCAAGAGGGTAAGACCGTGGCCGAGTATGAGGCCGAGTTCACGAATCTGTTGAATATCGTTCCAGATGAGATACCAACAGAGAAGAAGAAGATTGAGAAGTTCACGGACGGGTTGACATGGAGGATCCGTCAGCATCTGTTAGGGAACCTTTCGTTGGCCACGTATTCTGATGTGGTTAATGCTGCTTTGTTACACTGCCAGGACCACCGTTTTCATATGGCTGAGGGCAAGAGGTCGGGAGAGTCTAGCCATCAGGGCAGGACTGGAGGACATGGTGCCGGTGGGGCACAATCTGTTCAGGGGCAGAGACAGGGTGAGCAGGGTACCCAGCAGGGGGATCAGAAGAGGTTCCGATCAGGGAACAACAGACAGGGACAGGGAGGTTTCCGTCAGGGCCATCAGGGTCCAAACGGCCATCAGGGCCAACAGGGGAAGTATGGGCAGCAGTTTCACCAGGGCCAGCAGGGCCAAGGGAGGAACGGTAACGGCCACCAGGGCCGGGGACCGCAGGGGCAGAGAGGAAGGAACTTCCCAGGGAAGTGTTTTGTTTGTGGCAAGACTGGCCATAAACGACAGGATTGTCCTGATAGGGGAAGGGCCCCACAACAGCAGCAGCAGGGTGCTCGCCAGGAGCCACAGAGGCCTATGTTTCCCGCCGCTCTCCCTGCACCGCCACAGATGGCAGCATTGCCACCCATTCCAGCAGTCCCAGCTCAGTAGGGGTAGCTACAGTATGGACGTGTCTATAACGTCCACCAGGCAGCAGTTCCACAGGCACCGCCCGCGATTGAGGGTACGTTTCCTATCCATGGCACTATGGGTCGGGTATTATTTGATACGGGTGCTACGCATTATTTTATAGCTACACACTTCGCGAAAGCTTTAGGATTGTTAGCTACGGCAGAGAGCACAGTGACGTGTGTCGACTCACCATTGGGGAGTGGGTCACTTATTTTCTTTATATGCCGGGGAGTGGGGGTAGAGATTGGTGGTTTGGTATTACCTACAGACATGTTGGTATTAGATATGCATGTTCACGATGTGATTATCGGTATGGATTAGCTCGTAGCTTATAGGGCCATGATTGATTGCTTCAGCGGGAGCATTGTTTTTGCCATTCCGGGGCAAGAGATGTTTGTAGTGGCGATGCCTCGTCCAGAGGGAGGATCGACCGCTCATCTGTATTACATTGAGGAGGATACCTCTAAGGAAGTAGTGATTCCTTTAGATTCTATCCCAGTAGTCAGGGAGTATTCGGATGTGTTTTAGGAGATACCAGGCCTACCCCCCAGTCGAGAGATAGATTTTGTTATAGACCTATTGCCAGATACGAGGCCTATAGCACGCGCACCGTACCGTATGGCTCCGGCAGAGATGCGAGAGCTACGAGATCAGATAGAGCAGCTGTTAGGTCAGGGCTTTATTCGCAGGAGTACCTCACCTTGGGGCGCTCCAGTTTTGTTTGTGAAGAAGAGGGACGGTTCACTGAGATTGTGTGTGGACTACCGAGAGTTGAATAAAGTCACGATACGGAATAAGTATCCGTTGCCTCGAATCGATAACTTATTCGACCAGTTGAGAGGAGCTTCTTTCTTCTCGAAGATTGATTTGAGATCGGGATACCATCAGTTGCGTATCAGGGAGGA
The DNA here is from genome assembly GCA_949130495.1 of Sambucus nigra. NCBI lineage: Eukaryota > Viridiplantae > Streptophyta > Magnoliopsida > Dipsacales > Adoxaceae > Sambucus > Sambucus nigra. The sequence goes on along the minus strand of OX422207.1, from coordinate 80,082,390 downwards.
GGATGTCTCGAAGAGTGCGTTCTTATTGAGATATGGTTCTTACGAGTTTCGGGTTATGCCTTTCGGTTTGACCAACGCTCCAGCAGTGTTTATGGACTTGATGAACAGAGTGTTCAGGGATTTCCTAGACCAGTTTGTCATTGTCTTCATTGATGATATTCTGGTTTACTCCCAGACAGAGGAGGAGCACGCCGAGCATTTGAGGCAGGTTTTGCAGACACTTCGTCAGAACGAGTTGTATGCAAAATATGAGAAATGCGGGTTTTGGCTGAAGGAGGTCCAGTTTTTGGGACACATTATTTCCGACCGGGGGATATCTGTTGATCCGGGGAAGGTATCCGTGGTGAGGGAGTGGGGACAGCCCATGACACCAACGGAGATTCGTAGTTTCTTGGGTCTAGCAGGATACTACAGGAGGTTTATTCGGGGTTTCTCAGAGATAGCAGGTCCTTTGACACATCTGACTCGTAAGGGTGTGCCATACATCTGGAGTGATGCCTGTCAGCTGGCATTCGATGAATTGAAGGACAAATTAACCTCAGCACCTGTGTTAGCATTGCCGAGACCGGGAGTTGAGTATTTGGTTTACACCGATGCGTCTTTGTAAGGGCTTGGAGGTGTATTACAACAGGAGAGACAGGCCATAGCTTATGCTTCCCGTAAGCTTAAGCCTCATGAGAAGAATTACCCCACGCATGATTTGGAGTTGGCGGCAGTGGTATTTGCCCTACGGATTTGGAGGCACTATCTTTTGGGGGAGAAGTTACAACTGTTCACGGACCACAAGTCCCTACAGTACCTGTTCACGCAGAAGGGGTTGAATATGCAGCAGCGTAGGTGGCTTGAGTTTGTGAAAGACTACCAGTTCGATATCCAGTATCACCCAGGCAAGGCTAACGTGGTAGCAGACGCGTTGAGCCATAGACCAGCAGATGAGGTGGCAGAGATGTGGAAGGCAAAGTGGAAGGAGTTGGGACACCAGGATGCAGTGGCCCGATCTTTCATGTCTGTGATGACCATTACACCGCAGATTGTCACGAAGGTAGTATGGGCACAGGCTAATGACTCGTTCTGTCAGGAGCAGATAGTTCGATTACTAGCTGAGGGAGCCGAGTCCTATACCGTTAGCTCAGACGGGGGATTACGCTTCAATGGGAGATTGGTAGTTCCGAAAGGGGAGGAATTGCGACATGATGTGATGGCAGAGTCGCACGGCTCACGATTCGCGGTACATCCCGGAGGGGATAAAATGTAGCAAGACAAGAGACGCCAGTATTGGTGGAGCAGTATGAAGAAAGATATTGCTGAGTTTGTTTCGAAATGCGCCACTTGTCAGCTTGTAAAAGTGGATCATCAGAGACCAGCAGGACTGCTACAGCCGTTGGAGTTCCCGGTGTGGATGTGGGAGAGCATATCCATGGACTTTATCACGGAGTTGCCTACAATGTAGAGGGGTCACGACTCCGTTTGGGTAATTGTGGACAGGTTGTCCAAAGTCGCTCACTTTTTACCCGTAAGGACTGACTACACTACGGGACAGTATGCCCAGCTCTTCATTTCAGAGGTTGTGAGACTTCACGGTGTGCCCCTAAATATCGTGTCTGACAGAGACAAGATATTTGTTTCGAGGTTTTGGGAGAGTTTCCAGGAGGCCATGGGCACGGAATTGTGGTTGAGTACTTCTTATCATCCGCAGACCGATGGGCAGACAGAGCGCACAAATCAGATGTTGGAGGACATGCTACGCATGTGCATTATTGACTTTGGGGGTGGATGGGAGCAGTATCTTCCACTAGTAGAGTTTGCTTACAACAACTCCTATCAGTTCACTATTGGCATGGCTCCCTTTGAGGCATTATACGGTAGGCCATGTCATTCCCCAGCATGTTGGTTAGAGGTGGGGGACAACAAACTACTTGGATCGGAAGTGATTCAGGATACTTCGGCAAGGATTGAGTTGATTCGGAGTCGCATTCGGGTAGCTCAAGACAGGCAGAAGAGTTATGCTGATGCGAAGAGGTTTTCAGAGAGTTCCAAGTGGGGGACCAGGTTTTGCTCAGAGTATCTCCTATGAAGGGGATTATGCGTTTCGGGAAGAAGGGGAAGTTGGCACCGAGGTATGTGGGGCCATTTCCTATTATCGAGCGGATCGGACCGATTGCGTATAGACTTGGATTACCGGAGCATTTGCATCGGATTCACGATGTGTTTCATATTTCCTCGCTAAGGAAATACCTTAGAGATAATTTGGCTCATTCTCACATTGCTGTGGAGGACATCGATCTCCAGCCGGATAGCTCCTACGAGGAGGGGCCGATTGCTATTTTGGATCGAAGTGAGAGGAAGCTGCGGTCAAAAATGGTTCCGTTAGTGCGTGTTCAGTGGCGACATCACAATGTCGAGGAGTCCACATGGGAGCGTGAGGATGAGATGCGCGAACGTTATCCAGAGTTGTTTTTAGAAGGTACTTTTTAGTTTCGAATTTCGGGACGAAATTCAGTTATTAGGGGGGAAGTATGTAATACCCCGTATTTTTGTGATATTTATTTATGGGATTAATTAATTAAATGAGAATTAATTGGAAATTAATCCGGGTAAAATACTAGCAAGATGTGAGTTGGTATTTGACTATATTGAGTATATACGATGTTATATGAATATTGAATTATGAAATTTTTCGTGAGATTGATATACGACAATCTGGTCATTTTATTGGGACGCGTGTGACAGTCGCGTCGGGATATAATTATTTTAATTATAAAAGTGATTTTAAATTCTATTAACCGTATGGTCGTTTTGAGTGCACCAACGCGTCCGGAAGGGTCGAGATAGTCAGAAAACACTAGCCGGGGGTGTAGTTTGGGTTCCGGGGTATTTTTAGGCCATACCGGCAACATAAAGGGTATTTTGGTAATTTTGTATTTTTGGAGAATTAAAAGTGACGAAAATTAAGAGTTTTAATCTGATTGGGAATTGACCCACTAAGCCACTAACCAACCCATATTAACCCAACAAGATACGGGGGTTGTTAGATTACGTTTTCTAAGTTTCCCCAAAATAAACCCTAGCCACCATAACCATTGGAGAAGAGCTTGGAGAGAGAGAAAGGAGAAGGAATTCTGCAGAAAATCTTTACAAAATCAACACCAAATTTAGAGACAATCGAGGCAAGTGATTTAACTTCTTTTAATTCAGAGAATGTTTCCTCCATGTTTGATAATTTGAAGATTTACAATTGTTCTTGGAAGATAAATGAAAACCCATGTTGTTTGGACTTAGAACTTGAATATTGAGGACAAATTGCATGTAGAATCATATAGAGATGATTATTCTGGTATTAATATATGTTGGATGTAAAAAAAACGGATTTAGAATGGACTAATTGAGGACTTAAAAGTTTAGGGTTCATGTTCTTGAAAAATTGGGGGAAAAGTGTAGAGATTTGTAAATTGATTGATGTTAGGATGAATTAATCCTTTAAAATATGTTAGTATGTGACCTAGGTACGTTTAGGGATGATTAGAGACCTTAAACAATCGATGGTTTGATGTTTAGATGAGTTTTGAAGAAGATAAAAATGGTGAGAAACGTAACTAAGAAATTCTGGGCTTGAAACTGGTCGGTCGTTAGAAGGCCTCCCCAGGTCGTTCGAACGAGCTCGTTCGAACGAGCTTCTAACGAGTTGACCAGTCGCTTCTAATGAAGGGAGACTTCGTTCGATACCTTCGTTCGAACGAACTGTATTTCGTTCGATACGTTCATTCGAACGAGATGTCGTTAGAAGGTACAGTTCGTTCGAACGAACTGGAATCTCGTTCGAACAGCCTCGAACGAGACTTCTAACGAGCTGGCAGTTTAGGCCATTTTGGCCTGTTTTGATTTTGGGAGTCCCGTAAACTTGTTTGAGGATAGAGATAACTTTCCTTTGATGATGTATTGATAGATTTGGGACGTTTGGGTTATTTTGAGGAGTAAATTATATACGAGCAATTTAATTAAAGGGATAGTTGGGTTGAGACGTGAGTGTCTACTACGGTGTGAGAATAAATTATGGCGCGTATGATTATAAACCGGAATCGTATAAAGTGTATAAATTATATATTGGTACTAGAATGAGAATAGTACTACAATATAACTACGGGATTACTAAGATGTGTGCTTACTTAGTATTGGTATATGAACTGTGTGTATGACATACCTACCATACTTGCTATCACGGGAGGTTTGCGTTCGCTTAGGGCCCTCTAATCCTTGTGTTGCCCGGATTTAGACTGGTTACCTTGATGAACATAGGTCAGAGGAAGACTTATTGGGATGTTAATAAGTCCGCTGATCGTGGGAGCGTAGGTATGTGCGTGACCCATGTGATGTGACTGTGTTCGCCTCCATTATTTGTGATGTCGTTATCTGTGAACTATTCCTGAGAGATTCGGAATATGTGATCCTTATGTAAGTGATGTACCGGGATGGATAACAGAGTATGTGTGCACCGCAGCTTAGTCTCGGGGTGCTTATATTGTATATTTATGTTGTGGAAATATACGCTTAATAGACTGGGAACTTTTATATAGTATTGTGTGTAACTATGAAATAACATAGAGGGTTAATTTATAACGAGCTGTATTACTCTTGTATGAGAACCTGAATTTACGTTAAGCACCTATTTAACTGAGATCGTTATAAAGTAAATGGAACCGAGTAATAAGGGTAGGACCTATGACAGTCTAGCTAGATATGATGTCACTTAGCTAGTGGTTTGTGTTGTTTTAGATGGGTACTTACGTTAGGAGTGCACAGTTAGACGAGAGGTGAGAATATCATGTGAGTGCACGTCCTAACATGTACTTTACATTTAATGTTTTAAATGTTTTTCAAGCACTTGCAGGTTTTTAAAATATCTCCACATTCGGGCTCTGACCCGTTTGCTTTCAAATCTATTTTTCTTGTAAAACCATTTTAGGTGCCCAGCCACAAGGACACCATGCATAGGATACTCATTCAGGTGACGAGCTGTAGCTATTTGTGGAAGCTACAGGGAATTGCTTTTAGACGCTTCTATCATTTGGATTCCAGATTCGTTATCTATCAGTTGTAGGGCATGTTGCCCATTTCTATTAGTGACATCTTTCCATTTCAGTTTTCAGACTTTGTCATGTATTGATTCAGTATTCAGTATTTCGTTACTTATTTCAGTTATGGGATTTGTTTTGAGGAATTTTCCTCCAGACTTTATTTACATTATGTGATGGTTATTCTATTTACTTCAGTATGGTGAATGGTGTTGTTATTCTTCATTACACTTGTTGCATGTTAATCAGACTTAAATTAAAATTTGGCAACTTACTTTTTAAATACTAGGTGGTTAGTAATCATTAAAATGTTTTCGACAGTGATGTTATTAACTGGACCAACTTGGCATTTTGAATTAATTTAATAAAGGAGTAGCTACCCGGTATTTAATTAGTCGGGGTGTCACGTTGGGCTTCTTTCCAGTCCACAATTCAAAGGGAGTCTTAAGTGTGTGTGGAGGAAGGTAAATCCTATTCACCATATGGCATGTGATAGACACCACCTCTACCTAATCTCCTAGTAACTCTACGACGCCATCTCCTGAATCGTTCGATTCTTCCTCTCAACAATTCCATTTTGCTGAGGAGCCTTCACGGCTAAAAATTCATATTTTATCTCAAGGATATCATAGTAAAGATCTACTTTAGCTTCCTTAAACTCAATGTCGTTGTAACTTCACATTCTATTAAAGGTGACACTGTGTTGAGTTTGTAGGACACGACACTTGGTTGTGAGAAATTCTATAGTATCGGATTTTTCTCTCAGAAAACCTACAATTGCGTAACGAGAGAAATCATCTACCATCACGAGGATTTACCTTTTACCAATCAAACTCTCAGTACGAGCAGGACCCATTAGATCCATGTGTATCAACTCAAGCGTTCGGGAAGTGGTAAAGGAATTCAACTTCTTGTGGGGGCTAAGGACTTGCTTTCCCAACTGACATGGTCCACAAATCGAGAAAGTTATCTTTCTATATGATGTCAAACCATGTAATAGGTCTTTTTTAGCTAATCTCTCCAAATCTCTAAAATTCACACAACCTAGTCATTAATGCCACATATCCATAGGAGCAATCGTGGTGTTGTTGCAAATAAATAAGAACTTGGGCACAATCCCATAAAATTTATCTTCAGTCCTCACCCCTTGCAATAGAAGTTTACCAGCTTGATCGTGAACATCTTACGCGTTCTGGTCAAACTTTACTACAAAGTCAGCGTCGTATAGCTGGCTAATGCTGAGAAGGTTCACTTTCAAACCTTTGATGTACAAAGCATCCTCTAGCTTAGGAAATCCTAGAATATTTATTGTGCCTCATCCTACTATGCTAAACCTTCTCCAGTCTCCAAACGTTTCTTCACTTTCCTTACGATCCTCTAGGTGGGTAAAAAATGAAATGTCACCAGTTGTGTGTTTGGAGAACCCGTGATTAAAGTACCACTGAGAGGTATTAGGTGCTTTAAGAGCAACATGAACAACAAGGGCTTTTGAGTCGTGCTTAGGTACCCAAATCGCAGTAACCTTTTTTTTGCCCTTGTCATTATTGGTTCTAGTCGTGATTCTGGAAGTATCCAGAGACGACAAAAAAATCCATTAGAACTCTTCCATTAAACTTTGAGATGTGGCGACTAGAAACTCAACCTGCTTTCTAAGACTCGAGAAATCTCTAGTGGCACGTGGTGGAGCAAATGTATGTCGTGTCCGACCCAAACTATAGCAAAACACCCTAAAGTGGACTTTTCTTTTATAATAGGTATAAAAGTGCACAGTCTTAGACCGAACTTGGTTTGCTTTTGTTGGCCGAACTATTCTCTAGGATTTTGGGTGATGGCAATATGGATTCGTAGTAAACTCAGGAATTGGTTCCGATGTCACATAAGATGTGCAAGCACCATTACAACCTATTCCTTTCCTTTCACCAAACCCAAAAGCATGGGGGGGGGGAGCATGTTTCCAGATCTATCCTCTATCTTTACTTAGACCTCCCAAGCTCTCTCAAGGTCATGACTGAGTTGGGCTACAAGGGCTTTAAGTTTCTTCCGAGTGTTTAGGGACGAATGGAGCTCCCTCGTAAAACTATCCATTTGCTTGCTCAAGTCCCCTTTCTCTTTCTCTAAAATACTCTCTCTCTCTCTCTCTCTAAATTGACTCTCTCTTTCTATGTAAGCTCTTTCTCTCTCTACGCAAATATTCTCTCTCTCTCTCTCTCTCTCTCTCTCTAGGCAATACTAAAGGAGGACTCTCATCTCTCTCTCGTCTCTCCCAAATCTTTCTCTAAGGTAGCGATCCTAAGTGCTAACGCTTTGTTATGATTTTTAGTTTTAAAATAATCAGCATATAAATTAGCGTACGCGCGTCGTAGGTCACTCTCACTCTCACTTGCAACATCCTCCCCGTCACTCGCATCGCTTTCACTGTCGAGGTGTCCCTGTGAAGTATCATTATCATCGATGTGAGGCACACTTTCAGTACTATCATGACTATGTATGAATGAGGCGACGTTACATTCATTCGGTGACTCATCTACAGAATCCACTGACTCGACCTCATTGTCGTCACTAAGGGAGGCATTTAAAGCTGCTTTGCCTTTGCCTTGACGTTTCAACCTAGTAGGACACTCAAATTCCTTATGACCTCTACCGCCACGCTCATAATATCACTCCTCGTCTTTTTTAGGCGGGTCCTTTTTATCATTATCAATTTTCTTTTGAAACTTATTTTTCTCAAAATTTTATTTTATCTTTGAAATTGCCATTTTTCTTTAATTGGAGAATTTTTTTTCAAGTTTTTCGCATACAAAGCCAAATCGTCTAAATCAAAATCAAACTCCGAATATGACATTTCTTCCTCTTTTCTCCTAGACGACTCACCTCTCTTTCTTGTTGACCCCTCACTTTTTCTGGCCTGGGCTTGAAGTGCTACCCCTTTATCTTTTGATTTTATCCTGTTAGGAAACATGTCAATTTCATAAACCTGGAGGTATCCTACTAACTCTTCTAATTTTAGATTACTCAAATTTTCTATTGAATTTTGCACAATGACTTTAGGGATAAAATACTTAGGCAGTGATCTCAGAATCTTTTAACTACTATAGTATCAGGAATGTGTTCACCTAGATTAAAACTAGTGTTTACGATATCAGATAAGCATGCATAGAATTTATCAGAACACTCAGACTCAAGCATGGTGATTGTTTCAAATTGTGTAGTTATATTTGCAATTTTGATTCTTTGAATGTATTAGTTCCTTCATAGGTAAGTTGTAAAACATCCCATGCTTTTTTAGCCATGGTGCATGTCATAATATGTCTAAACTCCTAAGGGTTGGCACTCAAAATTGCACTAAGCCAACGTAAGTTATATTTGCTCCATTGGAATTCAACATCAGTCCATTCAGTCACAACTTTTAAATTTGTTATGTTTTCTACAGTGATAGCAGGAGGAGTCCACCCTCTTTCACACGTAACCTAAACAAGTTCATCAATGGCCTTTAAGTGGGATTTCATACGGTCTTTCCAACATGCATAATTTGTTCCGTAAAAAAATGGCACTCAATTATACAAGTTTTCCATTGAAATTGCGCTTTTCAAAAATCAAATTTTTAACCAAAATTGATATCTAAAAAAAATTTGTGGAAAACATTACACGGTATAATTGTGTAATTGGCTCTGGTGCCAATTTGAGAGTACGCCAGCAGTCAGTGAACAAACTTGTTTAATTAAATTCCAATTTTAGTCCCCAAAACCCTAACTCTTGTAACTAATTGTGATTGACTAATTAAATGAAATCAAGCATGCACACAATCACAAATATGAGGAAAAATCCCCTAAAGGGGCAAAACTTTTTTATTTCACTATATCTTGTAACACTTACAAATACATAGAAATACAACTTGACACACGACTACTCGCAGGCATCAGTTCGTTGTCATCGATAAGAGATCCCGCAAGATCTTCAATCGTCAGCAATGGAGAATCAGCCTTCTTCTCCACAAGTGTACTCCAGATGAGTAGAATAATTAATCTAGGGTTTAAATGATTCACATATGAATTTGGGACAATTTAGTGAATAAAAAGAGGTTTAAAACTCACAAAAACGAAGTCTTAATTTCAGTTGTTTCTACAGAAACGGAGTTGTGAAGACTTGAAAAACGTGAGTGCAGAATACTGGATTTTAAAAGAAATTTAAGGCGGTGTTGTCGCTCGAACGAAGTAAGGACGTTACTTGAACAACATTCAATGTCTTTTGAATGACTTCACACGAGATGCGTGCGTCATTTAAACGACAGTACGATCTCGTTCGAACGACGCAAACGTCAAATCAGTTCGCCTCAACACTTAGAAAAAAATTTATCATGTTGGAAAACATTTCAGGAACTAAAAAGAGTTTATAAAAAAATTCCCAAATAAATATGTAAACCTTAAAAACTCCAAATTAAATATTTTACCATAATCGTGAGTGGAGTAGTGGGAATGTTGAAGATGCACGTTGCACATTGAGGTTACATTACGCACGTATGAAGATGATGATGGGAGCATGAAGCTTCGTAGTTGGATCAAGGTTGTCATGGATGATCGTTTTGACGTGCCGAATGTAGCAGTATAAGACATATATGCTGTGATCTAGGACACTTAGAAAATTTCCTAGATAATAAGATCGACAGTTATAAAATCATGTCCTTATATATACCAAACCCAAGTCCACAACCAAGGGACCTAATACATTCTCACCATGTAGCTAACAGTTATAATCACATACATCGACCAACGAACACTAAGGCGCTCACCCATCAGGATTGGCTTAACCTTTAGCGACGCCCAAATAAATTTATATGCTCATCGAATTTACTATAACACCCCGCATAATTCTGCCATCGGTCGCTAGCAAAACTATGCCTGGAACAACTAAATTAAATATCATTCTTAGCATGGGACAGATATGAAAAATATAAAATTTTCATTACACAAGATAATAATTAAATTGATCCCAATAAATAATATCCATTCATGTAATAAATATCAATCACCACGCTAACTCCAAAACTAATCCAACTCCATAATTTATTTAAACTCCAAATGAAATGATCCAATAAAGTAACTGACCGAAACCGTAGAAAACTTTGGAATCGAATGGCCCAATAAAATCCATAATGAAGTCTCATAATGTAAAGCGACTAAACAAAATAAACCTATACTAGTAAAGCGAGAAAATAAAATAGAACTTCGGTTCCACCTCCAAAAAGATCCAAAATAACTTATATACATCTTCTCCAGCACAACTTGAGATGTTAGTCAATGCAATGGGTCAGAGCCCACCATATAGATACCAGTTAGTCCTTTCATCTAGGGTCCTTTAACCCAGATAATAGCATTATACGCCATAAAAACGACAATAGAATATTTTAAATTAAATGAGATGTATTAATATGCAAAAAATAAATAAATCACTATCTACCCACACTAATGTCCACCCAAAAATCCAAGTCCCGTTATTCAATTTTCAATTATCTTCCTATTTTCAACTCAATTGGTTTACAAAATTTTTATATTTTTTCTCATTTTATTAATATTAGTCGCTGGACTCCCGCATTAAGTCTTACATTATGTTAGTTGTGGGACTCCCACTTAAAGTTATACACCACACCCATTTCCCTCACTATGATCAGTCAACCCGGTTCACTATCAGCTTCTCACACACTCGTGAGGTTCCATGCACGAAACGTCACTATAACCCGTCAGCGCATACTTACTCGTGACGCCACATACACCACGTCGCTATAGCTAGTCGACTCGTTTAACTGTCAGTCCCGCACATATTCACGCCACTAATATATTTTAATAGTCGTTTACTAACTAGTTCCATACCTAGAAAGCAACCCAAATAATGCTGAGCTCCCTATCTATCCCATAACCCCGCCGTTACCGCGGTGTCGAACATAATAAAATAAACAAGTGGCATAAGGCTAAATTTCAATTTATTACACTAAGTTTACCAATTTAATCCACACACCATTAATTAATCAATTAATGTTTGTTTAAGCATAATAATAATTAAACCACACTTTCTCGTCAAATTATTCAATGTAGAATCACATGCATGTTATAGAATTTATCCAAAAGAATTTTCTACTATGCAATATCCACCAAAATTTCCATTATTTAACATCATGCAAATTTCGAAATGACATCCCTACGTAAGAATCTACATGCGGACACCTTAACGTCTATAACACCCAAATGTCTTCCCTATTATGCAAGGTTTTGAGTCTTCATTCATATTAAAAAATTTCATAAAAACGGTTATGAATTATCTTCCACTTTCCCTAATTAATATTTCTAGCTTCTTTTAAGAAAAAACATGTATTTAGTGCGTAGGCCATAATTTCTATGCATAATAATAAGGAAAAGTAATAGAGGTAACCATGCCTTAGATTTGTTTGAAGAAGTCGAATTATGAAGACGTGTTCCTTGCGAAAAGATGATAAAGTTTCATTATTGGATCAACTTGAGAAAACACCAATTGAGACTTTAAATTTTGAGTTGAAACTTGATAAATTTGGGGTTAAGGGGTGTAGGTAGAAGATGATGAAATTTTAGGAGCCTTTTGGATGTAAATTTCGTGATTTTTTTTTAAAAGTCTAGCACCGAGTTTATTTAAGTGGGAAAAATATTAGAGTTTGAGTTGCATTAGAATTCTATTAGAATTAAAAGACTGTTGCTCGCCGACCTAACCAAACCGGTTCGACCTACCCCCCGAACCGATTCAGGTGACTGACACTCGAAAATCCCCCCATTTTATTTAAAAAGTGCAATACTTAGAATTTAACTCTGATTAAAATTTTATTTTTCATAAACAAAATCCAACATTTTAAATTACTAAAAATGATTAAATCCAAAAATTTTATTTTTTCGAATTCCAAATTTATTAAATTAAATTCAAATTTAAACCTACGGGGTATTAGATTCTTTCCCACTAGCACATGAATTTCGTCATCGAAATTCGACGAAGCATAAATGCGCAAAATAAAATAAGGCTGACATATGCTTGCCCATACAATACCATGATTAGACGCCCATACACCCAATCCTACCCGCACATATCCCGCGATAAAAAATACAATATATATCCTAACTATATATATATATATATATATATATATATAATATCGGCATACCACACTCTCTCACGAATCACCACCCGATTCTTTGTCTAAATGTCATCACAATTGTTGATACCAAATTTAGTCTGCTGACGTGGATCAGTTAAGTGGAGACATGTGTCAATCTACATGGCACTTACAAACATTTCTGAACAACACCTTGACCTCAAGGAACTCAACCTCCCCAACCAACTCAGACACTCTGAGCAACAGGTTCTCTCCGAGGAACTTTACTGTACCGAGAAACTCATGAATACCGAGATGCTCAGGCGGTCCGAGCAGCGTAGGCGATCCGAGCTGCATATCGTATAGAGCATTAATGTCCGGATAATCAACAAATCGACTGTGCATTAAATGCTCATTATTATCATACAGATGTATACGTCTATTGGACAGTTATGTATTACCCTTTCACATTTACAGCCTGACGGCTATAAATACATTGTATCATCCTCATTGTAAGGGGACTTGGAATTTCTTGGTAAAACCTGTAATCGAGAATTCCCAAACAGTCAGCAATAACAAAACAGTGGACATAGGCCATTCCTTTAAGGCTGAACCACTTTAAAAATCTTTTATCTTGTTTATTTTATCTGTGATTGATTAATTAGAGATAATCTAATTTTTTACATCAATAGATTGGCGCCGTCTGTGGGAAACGACTGTAATTATCATTTTTCACCAAAATAATTCATCACCAATGGCTGATAATCCTGAATCCAGTAATCGAAACGCTGAAAACTCCTTGAATCCATTCGCTCCTCCAAATGTCCAAGATCTGGCTGGAATTATGGCTAATTTGGCTCAAGGCCAGAAGGTTATGCAAGAGACTATGAGACAACTTATGCAAACAATCCAGGGTGGAGTGCCGACCCATTCAGGACAACGAAGTGTTCAAAGAAATACCCGTTTAGTTTCTTCGCGTATTAGGAAAAGCGATTCATATCGCACTGAGAAATCTAATGATTTTTCTTATCAACCGGGTCGAACTTCGTCAGTACGAGCCACAGATATTGAACAACACATCACTCTCTCTCTAGAAAGGACTAGTGCATTAGAGAGATTAAGTAGGATCTCTCCTTTTGATCGATTGGGCCCTAAGAAGAATAAAAATCCTTCTAAGGCTTTGTCGAGAAACTTTCGATGACCATCTGATCTAAGAGAGGGTTCTGCCCAATCACAACCAGTTTCTCAACAAGATAGATCCCAGGAAGCGACTTCAACACGATCAATTGCTCGGCCAATAGGCCCGAGGATGGAAAGGATGCATGTAAAGGCTCTATTCAAAGGTTGGAGGATAGACTAGGGGAAATGGTTAAGGCCAAGAATCCTCTACAAAGAACTTTTGTCCAAGGGACGCCTTTTATACAGGCAACTGTGGATTTTTCCACACCATCGAAGTTCAAAGAACTTGTTGTGACCCCTAAATATGATGGAAAAACTGACCATGTTCTTCATATAGAACAATACCAAGCTGCTGCCGACATCTATGCCCTGCCAGACGAGATGAGATGCAGGGCATTTTCGGGAACTCTTACCGGATCTGCAAAAATATGGTACAATAATCTTCCTCGGGGGAAGATTTCAACTTTCTTTCAACTAGCCGAGCTCTTCATTGGAAATTTCTATTTTGGAGCAAAACCAGTTAAACGAGTGGCACATTTGTTAAGTGTTAGACAAAAAACAGGTGAGAGCACCAGGGATTACATAACTCGTTTCAATAACGAGAAGCTCGAAGTTATTGATTACGAGGAAAAGACAGCAATTACAGCTTTGATGAGTGGACTGTTGCCCAATAAATTGTATTATACTTTTTCCAAAGATCCACCCAGAACAATGTCAGAACTAATGGAAAAAGCGGCCAAGATCATGAATGCCGAGGAGGCTATGGCTGCAAAGAAGAACATGGACACAAAAGAGACCAAGGTGGAAGTTGATAAGGCTAAAAAGAAAGAACATAAGAATAATGGTGGTGACAAGCAGTCAAAAACAAAGCCATCATGGGAAGTATTGAAGAAATTTGAAAATTATACTCCTTTAAAAGTTGATATAAACCATGTCCTGGAGGAAATCAAGAACAACGAGGAACTAAACTGGCCTGAGAAAATAAAGTCAGATCCAAACAAGAGGAATAAGGCCAAATATTATGAGTTCTATAAAGACTATGGTCACACGACCAAAAACTGCATAGCTCTCCAGAATGAAATCGAAGCACTCATCAAACGAGGAAAGCTGGCCAAGTATGCTGATCGAAGAAATGAAAGAAAAAACGATGACCAAGCAAGATAGAGGTCTATATCTCCTCGTCGAGCAGAAGAAAACAAGAAAAGAGATTATGAAGATGATCCAGAAGACGACCCCGATCTCCCCAAGAGACCAAGACAGTCAAAACGTGAGGTATTTTCAATTTGTTTTGGATCATTTGATTGTAATGTTATTACATGTGGAGATGCAGGAGGTGGCGACCTTACTACGGAAAGGAAAGCTAACCTCAATGAAGCTCAAGCTTGTTCATTCATTCAGGGAATAAATCTAGCTGAGGATGATCGCCCGAGGAAGGTGAACAATGAAAAAACTGGTCATCAGTTTCTCCAAGAATGACCTCGCAGGTGTACTATATCCTCATGATGATCCACTGGTGATCAAAATGAGGATGAAGGAAGTAATAATCTCAAGAGTATTAGTGAATAGTGGTATCTCGACGGATATCATGTTATACTCAAGATTCGATAGTTTAAACCTAAAGTTGTCTCAGTTGGAACCTTATCACAGGCCCCTCGGTTTTGCTGGCGAGAAAATCCACCAACTAAGGTTGGTCGGGAATAAAAAATTTCCCAGAAACACCAACTACGGTTGATTGGGAAGAAAATCCGCCAACTAAGGTTGGTCGGGAATAAAAAATTTCCTAGAAATACCAACTACGATTGGTTGGGAAGAAAATCCACCAACTAAGGTTGGTCGGGAATAAAAAATTTCCCAGAAATACCAACTACGGTTGGTTGGGAAGAAAATCCACCAACTAAGGTTGGTCGGTAATAAAAAATTTCCCAGAAATACTAACTACGGTTGGTTGGGAAGAAAATTTACCAACTAAGGTTGGTCGAGAATAAAAATTTACCAACTAAGGTTGGTCGGGAATAAAAAACCACCAACTCTGGTTGGTCGAAAACAGTTGGTTAAACAAAGGAAAGTCATTTCAGGGCTTAAAATTAAAAAGTGATAAATTTTTTTATACTTATGACATTTTAGATTACCACAAAATTTGGTCGAGAAACAAAATATCCGGTTGGTTGGGAAGAAAATCCACCAACTAAGGTTGGTCGGGAATAAAAAAATTTCCAGAAACACCAACTACGGTTGGTTGGGAAGAAAATCCGCCAACTAAGGTTGGTCGGGAATAAAAAATTTCCCAGAAACACCAACTACGGTTGGTTGGGAAGAAAATCCACCAACTAAGGTTGGTCAGGAATAAAAAATTTCCCAGAAATACCAACTACGGTTGGTTGGGAAGAAAATTCACCAACTAAGGTTGGTCGGGAATAAAAAATTTCCCAGAAACACCAACTACGGTTGGTTGGGAAGAAAATCCACCAACTAAGGTTGGTCAGGAATAAAAAATTTCCCAGAAATACCAACTACGGTTGGTTGGGAAGAAAATCCACCAACTAAGGTTGGTCGGGAATAAAAAAATTTCCCAGAAACACCAACTACGATTGGTTGGGAAGAAAATCCGCCAACTAAGGTTGATCGGGAATAAAAATTTACCAACTAAGGTTGGTCGGGAACAAAAAACCATCAACTCCGGTTGGTCGGAAACAGTTGGTTAAACAAAGGAAAGTCATTTCAGGGCTTAAAATTAAAAAGTGATAAATTTTTTATACTTATGACATTTTAGATTACCACCAAATTTGGTCGAGAAACAAAATATCACCAACTCTGCTTGGTCGTCAGATAAATTCAGATAGTCGACAATAAATTTTCACCAACTCTAGTTGATCAACAATTTAAAATAGCATGAAATATCTTTTTCTTTTCAACAGATATACATGCACATTCATTAGAAAATGTCTTACAAAATATTTCCAAAGACAATGACAATTAAGATTGCAAAGAAAACTAGAAGTTTTTCATTAAATCCAAAACAAAATACATTGAGAATGAAATACATAAAAAATTGTTACATCAAGAATCCTATTCTATTGGTTTCTTCCCCTCTGCCTTTGAAATAGGTTCTTCACCAGCGGGAGGATCGTCTAAGGCATTAGGGGAATTGATGAAATTTATATCTTTAAGCATCCTGACATTCATTACTGAGGGACGATCAAGTAGGTGTTTAGGGCGAGATATCTCGAAATTAGAATGAAAACTGTAGTCGCCGAGATACTTTGAAATCAGACATTGAGGAATGGCCCGAGAAGTAATCCAGCTCATATCTAGTTTGAAAGGTGGCACCGGCAACTCGAGCAACCCAGGGTCATAGTATTCTCACAAATAGTGACCATGTTCCAACTGCAGCACGCCCAAGGCATTCAGCCATCCTTGCTTGTAACCCACATTATTTGCATTTTAGATCTGATCATCTAGATGGTAGAGGGCTTCATTATAACCAGCCATCAAGAACTCTCTGGGCTGCTTGTGAAATTGATAGGTTAACCTCTCCAGTTGCTCGTGGAGGTTCTTCGTTAAAAGTTTTTTACTCTCCAAGGCAGACTTTTGTGCAGAGAGCTGCTCGTCCAGATTCAGAATCTTCTTGGACATCTCAGCTAATGCTTGATTCTACGCCACCAACTGGAATTCTTGATTCTCCAAGGCTGCCTGCGTTCTATATTCCTTAATAGTAACCTGAGCAGCCTTTGCTCGTCCCCGAGAAACTCTTGCTTGTCCGCAAGCAGAGGTAGAAGGACCAGTTCTCTTCAAGGTTTCCAATTCGTCTATCAGATTGGCATTTTCGACCTCCAAGAAATAAAAACCTTCATCGTTGACAGGAACTAAGGCTCCCGAGGTAGAGGTTGCAGATTTCAGCTGAGATATCTCTCCTCGCAAATTATTGTTCTCCTGCTCTAACAGTTTGGCGATCTGCCTATGCTCTTCAACCTCGGTCTTCAAGTCCTCTCCTTCACATCATAAGCAGCGAACAACTTATCATATCCTTTGTCATCACTTAGTTGCTGATACTTTTTCTTATATCCCTGATATAAAAGGGTAGTAGACTCCTTGTATTGTTGTTGAAATCCCTCAAGATTACCTTGGAGGTCTTCAATTATCTCGTAATATGCTATAATGTTGGCCACTGCACGGTCGAGCAAACATTTCAAATACTGGTAGGCTTCTACTGCTCTCTCAGAAGTGTCTGGACCGAGGATATCAATGATTTGAGCTTCATTCAAGTCCGCATGGCCAGCCTTGAAGTAGTCGTTACATTTTTTCATCAATTTTGTATCATGGGCTGACAAGAGTTCCATTCTAGCCATAAAATAGTAAAGAAAAGATATAGAAAGAATCAATAAAATGCAGACAGAGCAAGAAGAATAAAAGCAGAGCAAGAAAAAGGGAGTTAAGATGTACACCCAAAAACTTCAAATTTTATTACATCATAACAGAAGTACATAGCCCAGAGTTACATTTAACAAAAAAGCAAAGAGAAAAAGTCCGAACAACGCTACACCTTCTCCTTGTCTCCTAAAACTTTCTCGGGAGGCTGGGACGAAGAGGTAGGTTGCTCAGAAGGTATAGAAGGTTGCTCGGAGGGTGTTGGAAGTTGCTCGGTTGAAATGTTGGTCGGTTGAAGTTGCTCGCAGGAGGTATGGACAATTGGGGGATGAGAAATCTAATCTCCGATCACCATATAGGATTCCTCAGAGGTAACTTCGTCTTCTTCTTCTTCCCCGGGAGAAGGAGGGGGGCCAGTAATGTGTCGCTAAAATAAGTATGAATTCTCATCGACATTCATCTCTTTCAGAGCAGCAACCCAACCATCCCTGAAGTATTTGAGGCTGCCATACTCCATTTGTGAAATCATGGAAATCAAACCCTTATTCCACCCCTTATCCCAGCCAGCGCTGAAGGATTTCTTAACAGCCTTTCTCCTTTTTTCTCTCTCCGAGGAGGTCCTTTCCCTAAAGAGCTCCTCACCACCCTTCAGCTTATTCTTAACTTCTTCCTTCTGAAGACCAACTTCATGAAGCTTGTTTAACTCTTCCTAAGCAGACTTAAGCTTAGTTTCAAGCTCTTTAGCATTTTGGAGATTCCCCTCGAGCTCTTTATTCTTACTTTCCAAGTCTTTTATTTTCTTCTCCAAACCCTTGGAGACTTCAACAGCTTTATCTCTCTCTTTCTCGGTGGCTTTTAATTGCTTTTCCCAAGCAGTTTTATCTTCGTCATACTTATGATGAGAATCCTTTAATGACTGTGTCAGACCTACAAGAGCTTCCTCCACACCTGACGAGGATCTCGAAGCTTTAATAGCTTCATCCTTTTTCAAAATGGTGTTAAAGCATGTTACCAACTGAGAAAGAAAATAACTGTATGTTAGTACAGAGACATAATATTGAAAAATGAAAGTTTAGAGTAGTAATACTTACTGAGGTAATATGTTGAGCTGCCAAGGTGGTAACCTTATCCCTAGAAAGACTGTCTTCAACACCTTGGATCTCGGGGATGATAGAAGACTTCACCGAGCTCATAGCAGAGCTCGGAGCAACAAAAGTGGGAACACCACTTCCAGTAGGTAGAGGCTGAGAGATGGATTCATCCAAATTATCCGAGGAGATTTTCTTCAACTTCCTCATAGGAGCAGGAACATTCTCGACCAAGGATTTCGTCTTGGTCGATAATATAACTATAACCTTGCTAGGAGGGGAAACAGCTGCAATCTTGCTTGGAGCCACAGGGGGGCAACCTTCTTAGTAGCAGTTGGAGAAGGTGCCTCAATTTGTCTTGTCCCTTCTTTTGGGACATCCTTCTTACTTTTCTTTGCCTCTCCAGCAGTAGAGGAAGACTTATCAAAAAGGGCGGGAGCTCTTCTTCTCTTCATTCTGTCACGAAGGGGAATATGCGATTCAGGAGAAGAACTTTCAAAAACTGGTGCTAGTTCTATGTTACTTATCACTGGATGAGCAGTGAAAGACGAGGTGTAACTCTTGTACTATAACAAGTACGAGGTTGATCTGATATGTTCGTCAGCGATAGTTTGATGCAAACACCAGATAAGTTTCAGATGCTTTAAATTAACTTCTGTCTCCTTTGGAGACCTTCTTTTTTGCTGTCAACTGCAAATAAATAAAAATCAAAATATCAGTGACGCATTTTATCGAATATAAAGAAAACATGATTTCAAAAACTAAGTAAAATAAAAACAATCTATCCCATTGTCATAGGGAGGGGGCCCTGATATACGTCATTTTCAGTTAATGGAGCATGTTACCAATTTTTCATAACAACCCCATGCTCGAAGTAATCCCTATTGGAATCTGGGAGATTGACAACTAAAGCCTTATTTAAAAACCTAGTTTTTAAATAAAAAGTACTATCGCTGACAGCCCATCTATAGCAAAACATAATCTCTGGAATTCCTAAACGGGTTCCATGAATCTGATTTAACCTATGGACTCTATTAACTATTCTCCATGTATTGGGGGATATTTTTACAGGTACTACATCAAAATATTGACAGAATTCCAAACACAAGGGGTTTGGAGGAAAAGAAAAGCCACATTCGGCTACAAAGAGACTGGGGAACCAATGTCCCTCAGCCAAACGAAAATAATCAGGAGGACCAGAAAGTTCTTCCAAAATGACCCTGGAAGGAATAGAAAAATCAGAATGAAATTTATCAAGCGACTCAATAAGGTAAACCATGATGAACAAAGAAAATAAAAGAGAAGGAAGAAGATCTTACAGAAGAAGGGTAGATCAGTTGATAACGAACGATGGAAGGAATGAACGCACAAGATGGAAAAGAAATGGAGATATCAAAGATACAGATTTAAAAAACTAAGAGACGATAGGATTTTCTGCAACGCTTAAATACCTTACCTTGGGAAGGGGTGAAAATAATGATTACAAAGAAAGACGTTTGCGCTACCGGCGGCTAAAAGGACAAAAAAGGCACGGAGACCAAAGCAGTGGGAAAAATTCAAAAAGGTTGATTCTATGAATTCGAAAGGAAAATTAAATACAAGGAAAACACTCCTAAAATTCAGGATGACTATTTAATCCCTCCATATTTCAAGAAGAATGTTCCACACTCCTCAACCTCGAACTGTGAAACATTGGGGGCTTCTGTTGATACCAAATTTAGTCTGCTGACATGGATCAGTTAAGTGGAGACACGTGTCAATCTACATGGCACTTACAAACATTTCTGAACAACACCTTGACCTCGAGGAACTCAACCTCCCCGACCAACTCAAGCACTCCAAGCAATAGGTGCTCTCCGAGGAACTTTATTGTACCGAGTAACTCATGAATACCGAGCTGCTCAGGCAGTCCGAGCAGTTTAGGCGGTCCGAGCTGCATTTCGTATAGAGCATTAATGTCCGGATAATCGACAAATCGACTGCGCATTAAATGCTCATTATTATCATACAGATGTATACGTCTATTGGACAGCTATGTATTACCCTTTCACATTTACAGCCTGAGGGCTATAAATACATTGTATCATCCTCATTGTAAGGGGACTCGAAATTTCTTGGTAAAACTTGTAATCGAGAATTCCCAAACAGTCAGCAATAACAAAATAGTGGACTTAGGCCATTCCTTTAAGGCTGAACCACTTTAAAAATCTTTTATCTTGTTTATTTTATCTGTGATTGATTAATTAGAGATAATCTATTTTTTTACATAAACAACAATGTTTAAATCCTCAAATCAATCATATCACTCCATCGATACACTATATACCGAAAATTTAAACTAACGATCTGCCAAATAAATATCGTCTCCAAAATAAACTCTAAGGATCCTTAATTCAAGATTACTACTTCTAGCCTCAATGCCTACAACATCCTATACACAAAAACTCCTTATCTCCAAGAAACGCAACTAATACGTATGTTAGACTCGATATCTTAGAGAGGACGAATCAATAAAGGGAATTAAATATCGATAACGCGGAAGCTAAACGAACTCACAACCTACGAGACCTAAGGCCATTCTCTGATACCATCTATAATACCCTGCGTAATTTTGGCGTCGTCCGCCACCAAAACTATATCGGACATCACTCAATTAAATATCATTCTTAGCATATGATAGATATGAGGCATATAAAATTTTCACTCTACAAGATAATAATTAAATTGATCCCAATAAATAATAGCCAATCATGCA
This sequence comes from Sambucus nigra, assembly GCA_949130495.1. Taxonomy (NCBI): domain Eukaryota; kingdom Viridiplantae; phylum Streptophyta; class Magnoliopsida; order Dipsacales; family Adoxaceae; genus Sambucus; species Sambucus nigra. The sequence continues at coordinate 80,060,829 of OX422207.1, read as the reverse complement.
ATAAATATCCATCACTATGCTAACTCCAAAAATAATCCAACTTCATAATTTCTTTAAACTCCAAATGAAATGATCCAATAAAGTAACTGACTGAAACCATAGACAACTTTGGAACCGAATGACCCAATGAAATCCATAATGAAGTCTCATAATGTAAAGCGACTGAATGAAATAAACCTATACTAGTAAAGCTAGTAAATAAAATTGAACTCTAGTTGCACCTCCAAAAAGATCCCCAATAACTCTTATGCAGCTTCTCCAGCAAAACCTGAAATAATAGTCAATGCAATGAGTCAAAGCCTACCACATGGATACCAGCTACTCCTCTCAAATAGGGTCCTTGAACCCAGTAGCATTATACGAAATAAACATGATAGTATAATATTTTAAATTAAACGGGATGTATTAATATGCAAAAAATAAGTAAATCACTATCTACCCACACTGATGTCCACTTAAGAATCCAAGTCCCATTAGTTAATTTCCAATAATATTTCTATTTTTAACTCAATTGGTTTACTCAAATTTTATTATTTTTCTCATTTTATTAATATTAGTCGCGGGACTCCCGCATTAAGTCTTATATCATGTTAGTTGTGGGACTCTCACTTAAAGTTCTACACCACACCCATTCCCCTCACAATGGCTAGTCGGCCCGATTCACTATCAACTCTGAACACACTCGTGAGGTTCCACGCTCGACACGTCACTATAGCTCGTTAGCTCGTTTAAGTGTCATCCATGCACATACTCGCGATGTCAATATATTTTAATACATGTTTATTATCTTAGACATTAATTCTCAATTTCTCAAGTTTTCTCATTTTTCTCAAATTAACCCCACCCTTTATATTGACATAAAATCCTCAAAACACCCTTAGTCCCATACCTAAAAGTATCCAACACACAAGTATTTTCCAACCTATCATTTAGTAAGAAAACTAACTAACTAACACCACTTACCTCACCTCTAAGCTTGCTAAACTAAGGAACAATGTAAAATCAGCACCCCCAGAATATTTATCCATAAACCGTCACCACTATCTAGTCTCATGCCAACAAAGAAATAATTAGCCAAAGGTCTACTAAGTAGTCCCACATCTAGAAAGAAACCCAAATAAAGGTGAGCGCCCTATCTATCCTATAATCCCGTCGTTCCCGCGGTGTCGAACATAATAAAATAAACAAGGGGCATGAGGCTAAATTTCCATTTATTACACTAAGTTTACCAATTTAATCCACACACCATTAATTGATCAATTAATGTCTGTTTAAGCATAATATTAATTAAACCACACTTTCTCATCAAATTATTCAATGTATAATCACATGCATGTTGTAATATTTATACAATAAGAATTTTCTACTATGCGACATGCACACAATTTTCATGATTTAACATCATACAACTTTCTAAATGACATCCCGACGTAAGAATCTACATGCTAACACCTTAACGTCTACTACACCCATATCTCTACCCTAACATGCAATGTTTTGAGTCTTTCTTCATATTAGAATTTTTCATAAAAACAGTCTCGAATTATATTCCACTTTCTCTAATCAATATTTCCAATTTGTTTTAAGAAAACACATGTATTTAGTGTGTAGGCCATAATTACTACACATAATACTAAGAAAAAGTAATGGAGGTAACCATGCCTGAGATTTTTTGGAAGAAATCTGATTATGAAGACGTGTTCCTTGCGAAAAGATGACAAAGTTTAGTTCTTGGATCAACTTGAGAAAACACCAATTGAGCCTTCAAATTTGGAGTTGAAACTTGATAAAGTTAGGGCTAGGGTTTGTAGGTAGAAGCTGATGAGATTTTAGGAGCCTTCTAGTTTTAAAGTTCGTGAAAAAATGGAAAATTCTACCCCCGAGTCTATGTAAGTGGGAAAAATATTAGAGTTTAAGTTGCATTAGAATTAAAAGACTGTTACTAGCCGACCTTAGCGAACCGGTTCGGTCTACCACCCGAACTGGTTCGGGTGACATGACACCTGAAAATCCCCCTATTTTATTTTAAAAGTGCAATACTTAGAATTTAACTCTGATTTCAATTCCGACTAAAATTTTATTTTTCATAAATAAAATCAAATATTTTAAATTACTAAAAATAATTAAATCCAAAAAAATTATTTTTTCGAATTCCAAATTTATTAAATTAAATTCCAATTTAAAACCTACGGAGTGTTACATACTTCCCCACTAGCACTGGAATTTCGTCCTTGAAATTCGACGAAGCGTAAATGCTCAAAATAAAATAAGGCTCATATATGCCTATCCATACAATACCATGATTAGGCGCCCATACACTCAATCCTACCCGCGCATACCCCGCGATAAAAAATGCAATATATATCCTAACTATATATATACGCATAACTATGAAAATATCGGCGTACCACGCTCTTTCACGAATCACCATCCGATTATATCTCTAAATGTCATCACAACGTTTAAATCCTCAAATCAAATCCTATCACTCCATCGATACACTATATACCCAAAATTTATATAACGATCTACCAAATAAATATCGTCTCCAAAATCAACTCTAAGGATCCTTACTTCAAGATTACTACTTCTAGACTCAATGCGTACAATGTCCTCAACACAAAAACTCCTCATCACCAAGAAACGCAACTAACACGTATGCTAGACTCAATATCTTAGAAAGCATGAATCAATAAAGGGAATCGAAGTCGATAACACGAAAGCTAAGCGGACTCACAACCTATAAGACCTAAGACCCTGCTCTGATACCATCTGTAACACCCCATCTAATTATGGCGCCAACCGCTACCAAAAATATGTCGGGCAACACTCGATTAAATATCATTCTTAGCGTGTGAAAGATATGAGACATAAAATTTTCATTCCACATGATAATAATTATATTGATCATAATAAATAATAGCCATTCATGCAATAAATATCCATCACTATGCTAACTACAAAAATAATCCAACTCCATAATTTATTTAAACTCCAAATGAAATGATCCAATAAAGTAACTGACTGAAACCATAGACAACTTTGGAACCTAATGGCCCAATCAAATCCATAATGAAGTCTCATAATGTAAAGCGACTAAATAAAATAAACATGTACTAGTATAGCGAGTAAATAAAATAAAACTCTAGTTGCACCTCCAAAACGATCCCTAATAACTCCTATGCATCTTCTCCAGCACAACCTGAAATGTTAGTCAATACAATGGGCCAGAGTCCACTACATAGATACCAGCTACTCCTCTCAAATAGGTTTTTTGAACCCATACAATAGCATTATACATAATAAACACGATAGTAGAATATTTAAATTAAACAAAATGTATTATTATGCGAAAAATAAATAAATCACTATCTAACCACACTAATGCCACCCAAAAATCCAACTCCCGTTATATAATTTCCAATAATCTTCCTATTTTTAACTCAATTGGTTTACTCAAATTTTATTAATTTTCTAATTTATTAATATTAGTCGCGGGAGTCCCGCATTAAGTCTTACACCATGTTAGTTGTGGGACTCCCACTTAAAGTTCTACACCACACCCATTTTCCTCACTATGGTTAGTCAACCCGGTTCACTTTCAGCTTTGCACACACTCGTGAGGTTCCACGCATGAAAAGTCACTGTAGCCCGTCATCCCATTTAACTATCAGCCCGTACATACTCGTGACGCTATACATACCCGCGTCGCTATAGGCAGTTGGCCCGTTTAACTGTCAGTCATGCATATACACGCGCCGCCAATATATATTAATACCCATTTATTATATTAGACATTAATTCTCAATTTCTTAAGTTTTCTCATTTTTCTCAAATTAACCCCACCCTTTATATCGACATAAAATACTCAAAACACCCTTAGTCCCATACCTAAAGGTATCCAACACACAAATATTTTCTAACCTATCATCTAGGAAGAAAACCAACTAACCAAGACCACTTAGCCTCACCTCTAAGCTCGCTAAACTAAGAAACAACGTAAAAGCATCCCCACCCCGGAATATTTATCCGTAAATCCTCACCACTATCTAGTTCCATACCTAGAAAGCGATAACTACCAAAAGGTCTATTAACTAGTTCCATACCTAGAAAGTAAACCAAATAAAGATGATTGTCCTATCTATCCCATAACCCCGTTGTTCCTGTGGTGTCAAACATAATAAAATAAATAGTGGCATGAGGCCAAATTTTCATTTATTACACTAAGTTTACCAATTTAATCCACATACCATTAATTAATCAATGAATGTCCTTTTAAGCATAATATTAATTAAACAACACTTTCTCATCAATTATTCAATGTATAATAACATGCATGTTATAGAATTTAACACAACAAGAGTTTTCTACTATGCGACATCCACAAAATTTCCATTATTTAACATCATACAAATTTTTAAATGACATCCCTACGTAAGAATCTAAATGCGAACACCTTAACGTCTATGGCACCCAAATCTCTACCCTAGCACTCAAGATTTTGAGTCTTCATTCATATTAGAAATTTTCATAAAAACAGCCCCAAATTATCCTCCATTTTCCCTAATTAATATTTTTAGTTTGTTTTAAGAAAACACATGTATTTAGTATGTAGACAATAATTATTATGCATAATACTAAGGGAAACTAATAGAGGTAACCATGCCTGAGATTTTTTTGAAGAAATTTGATTATGAAGATATGTTCCTTGCGAAAAGATGACAAAGTTTCGTTCTGGGATCAACTTTTTAGAAAACACCAATTGAGCCTTCAAATTTTGAGTTAAAACTTGATAAATTTGGGGCTAGGGTTTGTAGGTAGAAGATGATATTTTAGGAGCCTTCTGGTTGTAAAGTTTGTAAAAAAGTGATTGGAAAAGTATAGCCTCGAGTTTATTTGTGTGGAAAAAGATTAGAGTTTAAGTGGCATTAAATTTCTTTTAGAATTAAAAGACTGCTACTGATCGACCTAAGGGAACGGGGTCGGCCTGCCCCCCGAACTAGTTCGGGTGACCCAACACCCGAAGATCTCCTTATTTTATTTTAAAAGTGCAATACTTTGAATTGAACTCCGATTTTAATTTCGATTAAAATTTTATTTTACATAAATAAAATCCTACATATCAAATTACTAAAAATAATTAAATCCAAAAATTTTAGTTTTTTGAATTCCAAATTTATCAAGTTAAATTCCAATTTAAAACCTACGGGGTGTTACATTTACCATGAATCACAGTAAAGGATCAAATTTGCTTAATTATAACATGGATATTGACCCCTCATATGTGCTGAACAAAGGCTGGAATACAAATACCTCACACTACGAACCACGGTGTCACTACTTATTGGCTTACGTGGACACCTGTAAATCATCAACATGCTTAATCAGAAACACGGAAGAGATTTGTAGCAATTAACTGGATCATATGCCACTTGGTGCCAACGTACTTGTCGTGATAACCTTTTCGACCTTACCACCAAAGACATGGACTAAATCGTCATTAAACTAGCTTAAATGGTCAAAACCAAGACCGACATCGAAAGATCCACTACCAACCTCGCCACGTCACTCCCAAAAGGAATCGTGAAAATAGAGCTCTGATACAATTTGAAACGCCTCGACCCGAATTTATAGGTTACCTGTGAGTCAACCCAGTCCATCCCGAGCATTAGGTGTGAAGCGTAATCAAATAACCTAAATAATATTGCTAGTCCAATTTTATTTCAATTAACATTTCACTTGTTAGCATGCGATTACAGTTTCAAGATAAACTACGTGAGGGATATTTTGGGAGCACCCCGAAGTCCAAGTCAACTGAGCTACTAACGTAAACATAAATAAAATAAACTTACTTGTAAAATGGCCTCAAAATACGGAACAGCACCCAACCTGCCGCAACAAAGTGAGGATGTGAGCTTATGCCCAATGGAATTTATATAAGCAGTATAAAAACGAATGGTAGAGGAGAATACTCACATGCTACAACCACATGCATGCGAAAACATGTATATATCTACATACATATACCTTTAAAAAATAAAAATTCCGATGCATTACCCATTTTACTTAAGAAAATCCTACTTGTCCAGATTAATTGACTTTAATCTTATTAAAGGTCCTCTTTATTCATACTTAGCATTCTCACTTTATTTAATACAACCGGTTCAAAACTAGAAACCATTACACGTGATTTATTCGAACCCATTCCTTTACCAGAATCTAACATTTTCATTCATTTTATTACACTTTAGTATTTTCATTAAAAATCACCATTTCAACACACGCATTCACCGTGTTATAAATCATAGAAAATCTCTATTACAACTCATTCTGGTGTTAAATATGGGTTTAACCATTTAGGTTGCTTAACCACCCATTTATTTAATTTTGTTAACCCTTTTTCATTCCTTTATAGACATTAATAGATTTACGCATTTACCTATCCATTTCACCTTTACCAAAACATTTATTATATTCATTCAAGTTAGGTTGTATTAACACTTTTTACCACACAACTCATTTCTAGACATGTTTCATATTTCCTTTATTTTTTCCAGAAATCTTCCTATACCGCATACTTCCACGGGCTCCACACCGCCGGCTATGTGCACCATATGCTCTGGCCAGTGATTTAGGTCTTTTCACCCAAGGGCTTTGGGTCTTTATTGCTTTATCCCGGTGTCATCCGAGTTTCCATTAATGTGTTTAACATTTTACACATGCCCATCTACTTCTTTACTTTTACCCAGCCGAAGCCAAAACCTGAACTAAACCATCCATTTTTTCATTGACACTCGAAAAATTATTTCTTTCCCCTTTATGTCCCTTATTTACACACATTATTTAAGTTAAAACCATTCATGCTTTAGAACTTAATTCAATTTCACCCATATTAGTGTAAAGACATTTTTGACATTTTTATTCCATAAAAATATTCCACTTTAAGTGAATTACCAATTCACTTTTTATTTATCAAACTTACGATTTAGTCATTTAATAAGTGTTATTTCTCAAAATGGTTATTAAGTTTCCAACTTAATATTTAAAACACTTTATCCACTTTAACACTTATTCGTATGCCTCACTTTTGCCCAACTTTCACACATTCTTCAAAGACCAAAATTTCTATTTGTCTTATATCATGTTTAAACCCAACAACAAGACTCTCTTGAATTTGTTCATATATTTATTATCAAAATACTACAAGTTTATATGCATGAGAAAGTGGACATGAAATCCTAGATCCTATTTAATGGGTTAAACATATATTTCATTCAACAAATTTACATCATGTGCAACAACATGCTTTTCAAGTCATAAAGACATTTTATTAATTTTCATAAACTCAACAATGTCCATTTGTTCATAAGGTCTCCATTTTGCTAGAAACTTAGGGACATTTGTGTTGTAAATATTCCAACAAAATTGGCATCACTCCATACTTTATTCCATAAAATGTTCATTGTTTCCTCTTTACTAGAAACACACTAAAGTAATATTTCTCACATTTTTTCATAGAAGTATCCATTATTTCCTCTTTCCTAGAAACACACTAAAATAATATTTCTCATATTTTTATTCCATAGAAATGTTCATTTATTCTTTTCACTAGAAATATACTGAAATAGCATTTTCTTACATTTTTATTCCATAAAAATGTCCATTATTCTTTTTTACTAGAAATATACTAAAATAACATTTTTTACATTTTTATTTTATAAAAATGTCTCTTATTTCTTTTTACTAGAAATGTACTAAAATAACATTTTCTTACATTTTTATTCCATAAAATGTCCATTATTTCTTTTTATTAGAAATATAGTAAAATAGCATTTTCTTACATTTTTATTCCATAAAAATGTCCATTATTTTCTTTTTACTAGAATACACCAAAATAACATTATGACACATTTTATTGCATAAAATGTTAAATGATCATTTTTTGAATTTTTTTATACTTTCAAGGCCCATTTTAAATGATCTTTTTGCAGTTCCTTTTCATAGGAACACTAAGATGGTCACTAATCAACACATGGATTCAAACAAGTATCTACCCTTCATATATTTAGTCTAATATATGTATATAACATGCTAAACTTATATTACACTTAAACTTGTATCAAAGTTAGTTGTTCCCACCTCAAATAAAGCTCCAATCAGTGGAAGGCATGAAAGATCAAGGAAGATGACAACCCCTACTTACTAAGGTGGCCTTAAAGGGGTTGTTTAGCACCACCAAGTTTACCTCCAAGCAACCCCATTAGAGACCCTCTACAAAACCTCCATCAACATATTTATCTTCTTTAAACTTCCAACAACAACTCTATATTTGAAGCTCTACTATAATAGTGGTGGTAGTGGGTATTTTATGGTGTGAGGATACTCACTATACTAAGGGAACCGGATATCTAATGACTTGGGGGAACATAAATTTTAAGAGAGATAAAGAAGAGGACAAAGGCAGTGGGAGTTTTTCTCACCCCATGCCTCTCTCTGTCTCTCAAAATATAAAACCCTAACATATATAACATATACTCACTGATTCATCTCAACGGTTAGGCTCCAAGAGCTGGCAAGAGAATTGATCCCACGGTTCAAAGTTGGATAGCATAAATGGTAGACTGAGTTTTCGTCAACGTCATCCGAATGACTAGAGATGTCGTTTGAACAACATCCCCCCTCGTTTGAGCGATTCCTTCTCGCAACAACTGCCATCGCTTCTCGCGACATCCAAAGTCGTTCGAAGTAGCCCTTGTCTTTTATTATTTTTCTTTCTCCAATTGTTCTCTACTACTCGCATATATTTATCATTTACTCTTCCATACATATGATCTATATAAAATACATAATCCAATAATTCTCTATATAATCCAAATGGTTACCCACAAATCCCTATAATTATAATTAGTTACTCCTTATATAAACTCTATATGTAATTTAATTAATTTATCGGGGCAGGATGTTACACCTTAGATACTTATTTACTTGAATCTCCTTAAGTATGTGATTGATGCCAACCGTCAAAGGGTTGTACTCCTCATACCTCTTCGACTTCTCACTCTTCTTATCCTTTTGATCTTTCTTTTTATAACCCTTACTGGAGGCGGCCTTTAGGTGCCCGACTCCTTAGGATCCATATCCCCCCCGTCATTCAAGATTTTTCCTACCTTGGCTAAGAGTTCTGTCATTGTCCTTGGTAGGTCTTTAGCTAGGGCCCAAAATAGCTTTCCTGACTTTAACCCGCTCATTAGTGCGGTTATGGAAGTTTTCTCATCATAATCCACGACTTCAAGCTTCTTATTGTTGAAGCGAGTAAAAAAATCGCATGTGGACTTATCGACGTTCTGACACATGTTGAGCAGATGGGCCACCCTCTTCCTTGTTTGGCTCAAAAACAAAAATTACTGACAAAAAGAAGGACCAACTGTTGGAAATTAGAAATTTGCCCGCGCAATAAGCTGTTATACCAGATTTGGGTTGACTCGGTGATCGTGCTAGAGAATGATCGATAATGCATTTCATCCGAAATTGAGTAAATATCAGCAGCGACTTGACACTATTCGACATGCAGTATAGGGTCGATTTTTCCATCATACCTAGGTATGATGATCGAAGGTTTAAATTTCATGGGAGTTAGATAACCCACAGTTGTTGGGACGAATGGATATTCCTTCATAAAGTCCCTATAAAACAGGTTATTGGATCTATCCATTTCTTCCAAATGGTCCTCCAATCGTTGGATGGATCCCTTCCAGGGTTGGTCTTCTTGCTCGACTTTAACACTGATGGTCTTCACAGTCTGACCTTAACATTCAAATGAGATATCTTCTTAAAAAGTATGCTCAACTTGAGTCGATCTCCTTATAATTGTTCTGGATCTGGCAGAGCATTGTGTTCCCCTGGTGGCCAATCGAGATGATTCTTCCTAACTCTCGTGGTGTTCTCTGGGGATGATAGACGGTTGTCCCCTTGTTTTACGTGGGCCTAGATGATCAAAATCTGACCCTTTAATCAACCTTTCCAGTACACTAGGCCTTTCTTCAGATAAGTATTTTTCGTCGTCATAATGAGTTGATCTAAAGAAGGAAGTGGCCTCGGGGTGGTATAACCTGCCCTCTTACAATCCAGAATGCCCGAAAGCGCTCCTTCCATCACGTGATCCCATGTTTGACCCCCTTGTGTTTTTGAGAGCTTGTGCTCCATAAGCATACCTCATGTCTCTATAAAGAGCCGAGTGTAGCATTTCACCTCTCCTTTCTAATGTTTCTCGTTTGACCGGAGTGACAGGATTCGCACTGGATACGTTTTTTCTACCTTGGAGTGTGTGTCAACTGCTTAACACTTTCCTGTATTGACTCCTGGCCTTTTAAAAAATCATCAAAATTCCCTGTATGTCACCCATTCCCATAGGTGTGGAGGGTGGGTGCACTTCTGTTGCGTGGCTATTTTCTGGATTATCTTCCATTTCCCATAATTTATAAGCATATGAAAAAGGAAATAAGGTTTGGAACTAAGGATGGTTAAAAACAATAATTGCTTGTCGAATTCCCACATACGGCTCCAATCTGTTATAGTCTAAAATTGATTTATGGATTAATTATCTTAGCTAAAAAATTCCAATAATTAATAATAACAAATAAAATATTTCACTATAAGGGTGCTAGAGACAGAAAGAGATGAAGTAGGATGAGAAACAAATAAAGAAGATTAAGATTTATGTGGTTCAGGTCAATATGGTGCCTATGTCATCTGATGCAGTGTCAATACTTTATTTATTATTGGCTATATCCTTGAAAATTGAGAATACAAGCTCTAGTGAAGTCTCTCTCTATGGTTTGCCTATAGTGGTTAGGGGAATTATTTTAGGATCTCTTATCATGTGGGATTTAGTGCTATATATAGGTAGTTATCAGAGAGAAAATATTATGGGACATGTGGAGTGACTTTATAGGTCAGACAATTATACCTTTTACATTTAGTGGGATAGATAATGATAAGGAAATTACTGTGCAATATAGGTGGGATTTAGTGCAACTTCCCACGTGAATAAAAAGGGTATATATGATTGCTGATATTCCTCCATGTGCGCAAGTTGGTGAGAGGTAGGTAGTGATGGGGTTAATTAATGTTGTTACCTAATTCCGCATTAATAGTAATGTGATGTTCAATTGATGGACATGGCTAGGCATAATAACAATTGAGATGACCTGAATCTCATTGGATGAGATGAATGCACATATGAGGCTGACCTCTCTATCTTCCCCTACTAAGGACACATGTCATCCCTTGAGAGGCCCACGTGGTGCTCTATATTTATAGTATAATAATGTTCATCTTAACCACAAGTCATCTAATCCTATTGGGCTATCCTTCCAACACGTTATTATGATCCTCCAATATTTGACTTTATATCCCTTTGGATTCGTGTTCTACCTGAACCGTGGTCTCCCTAAATCGTAGTTTCCCTGAGCTATGGTATCCTAATATACACTATCCACGTGACATGGTTTCGATTATTTTCCCTACAGATACCCATAGCCTTTACATTATTTTCTTAATAGAGAAAAACAATAAGTATGGTTGGTAAGTATGGTTGCATGTGCTTATGGTGGAATGATGATTATATGCTTGAAATTTTGAACAAGTCTAGGAATTTAATATTAACTAAATGCGTGGACAAGAGATTTGAAAATGAGTGGTTTACATGTTTTGTCCATGCTAATACTGATGAGAAGGGGAGGGTTATTTTGTGATATTTTTTTAGAATGAGTGTGATTACTTTGCAAGGCCTTTGTTTATTGGTGGGGGACCTTAATATATATGGAAATCCTAGTAAAAAGTGAGAGGCAGTAAAGCTAATGATCGATAGGTGGAGGAGTTTCACCACCTCCTTACATCTTTTAACTTAATGGACCTCAGTGTTTATGCTGAGGTAATGACATGGAATAATGGTCTCCTAAGGGTTGGCAATGTCCAAAAACGTATTGACCAGAATTAACTGATAATGATTGGTCCCACTTATACCCTAATTAAAAGTTACCCATGAACTTCGACTTGGTTTGGATAAGTGTCCTTTTCACATCAAGCTTATGGAGTTTGAACCCATTAAAAATCGATTAGGTTGGAAGTGACTTGAGCGGAGGAGCAAGGGTGTGAGGAAGCAATTGAACATAGGTGAAATGTCAACTTTCAAGGGTTGAACATATTCAAAATGGTGAAGAAATTAAAGGAACATAGTCCGTCCATTATAAAATGGCGTAATAACTAAACTATCAATCATAAAAACCATCTTTAGAGGCTAAAGGATCAACTCAAAATCGTTCATAGCAAAGTATACTCGAAGCAAAATAAAGTCATAGAGAGGGTGATTGTTTCATTAGTTGATAAACATTTGAAAGAGGAAGAACGTTATTGGCACCAAATATCGAAGGTCCGGTGGGTTCAAGCGAGGGACAAGAACTCTAAGTTTTTTCGTATGCCGTAAGGGAAAAATGGAATGACATCACAAAGTTGAAATTTAGAAGTAGGAAGTGCATGCATGATGGTGAGGACATGCATCCTATATTTCGAGCTACATTATCTCTCTTTTCAAGTCATAAGGGGTGCGTGATTTTATCCACTTGGGGAATATGGTCCCAAGGTGTGTTTTTGATGAGATTAATGTGCATTTAAGTTGGATCATAGAAGATATTGAAGTTATTAAAGCCTCCAAATAGCTTGTTCCCACAAAGCACCAAGTTTGGATGGTTTATTGGGTGTTATTTTTTTCAAAAATATTGGCCTATCTTGGGAAATAGTATCCCTATTTTGGTTAGCAGTTTCTTTAGTGGTACTTTTATGCTTAAAGAACTCAATCTCACAAATATTGTTCTCATCCAAAAAATTCTATCCCCCGAGACTATCTAAGACTTTCGACCCATTAGTCTTACTAATTTTCTTTATAAAATCATTTCAAAGGCAATGGAAAATATATTAAAACCTTTTATGTGATCCCTAATCACCCTTTATCAACCCGCTTTGTCCCTAAATGCCTTATCCAAGATAATATTGTATTAGCTCACGAAGCCTTTTATTTTATTAAAAATAAAAGGGATGTTGTTAGGGATACATGGATATAAGGATTGATTTAAACAAAGATTATAATAGGGTGGAGTGGAGTGGAATTTTATCGTTGCGATTTTATAAAAAAATGGACTCTTATTCCTATTGGATCTTATTAATTTGGAAATGTATTAGTATGATTAAGTTTACCATTATACTTAACGGTACTCCTATTTGCCACATTGTACCTCAATGGGGGATTAGATGAGGGGATCATTTATCCCCTTACTTCTTTCTGTTATTGAAAAATGTGATTTATAGATCCTTGAAAATAGAAATCGACTCCAATTCTATTATGGTTATTAATATTCATTAGTAAGACCGACCCTCTCATGCATTTTCTTTGCTAATGATTCCATTATCTTCCTTAAAAGTTGTCTTCTCCTTCGCTTGTTCTCCTAAAGTATTATTGAAATGCATTGGGTCAACTTTTAACATTGGCAACTCGAGTATTTTATTCTCACCTAATATTTTGGAAGAGACAAAAGCAAGAGTTACAAGTATTCTTGAGTTCCAAACTATGTCTCTACATATCATTTTGCATTTTAATGCATTTACCCATACCCTTTAATAATTGCATTTTGAATTCTAAAGTGATCTTATACTCCTGATTTTAGGCAAATTCATTGATCTGGAAAAAAAAAGGAGTTCGAATAAATCAACACGGGATAGTTTAAAAGAAAAAAAAATGTACAATTGCTCCATTAATATCACGCTTTCACACAGCAGTTGAAGTAGCTGAAAATGCTCCTCCTTGTCTGTAAGAGTCAATAATGCAAAAAAAAATGAATATCAGATCAACAAAACCACAATACTGCTCATGGTTTTACCAAATAATCTAAAAAATAAATGAGAAGAGATTGAGGGGCACAACTTAATAAATACCCCATTACTTTCAGTCCTAAATCCGGGATCGATCTGTTAACCAGGGTCCTACCAGGCGCATAAGGATCTGGGCGAGGACACTTACTATTGCACCATGGTAGGGTCCCTTTACCCCACTATTTGAATATTAAAGTAAATTAAATTGGATGTGAATGTAGCACGCACCCAATTCATTAGGACCCAAATCCAATTAACAATAATATATATACTATAACTAATATATATCTACAATACATATAAATGAAGGTTGTTTTCACGACTCGAACCTGACCTCTAGGTCACAATGGGACAACTTTACCGATGCTCGCAGTTCACCCCTATGTCTACAATACATATATCTATATATATTTGTTTGAATAAACACAAATAATTGAACATTAGAATCCACTTTCCCCGAAATAGTTCAAGAAAGAGGGATAAAATACAAAGATAAAATAAAATAATCGTGTGCATCCAGATTCAGAACCATATAACATATGATCCAGCTATAATAAACGAATTCAGGACCCTAAATCTCGTCTGGGGTCCTGTTCAATTATAGGCCTATTTGGGTTTAATTAATTAAACAAAAGGAATGTCTTTGCAAAAGCATATAATATAAAAGGGTGTGGCTATCCCCACACCCTTAAGTCTTCCCCCACACCCTATCCTCACCTTCTTATAGACAAAGGCATAAATACCCTCACCTTCTTATATATAACAAAACAAAATATTTTTAACAAATAAAAATAATTTATAACAAATAAACAAAATTTAAAAAAAATTATAAACAACAGTTTTTAGGAGTTTAAAAACAGCTTTTTACCAAAAAAAATATTTTTTGAAATTAAAACAGTTTTTTAAAAAAATAAAAATAGTTTAAACGAAAACACTTTTTTAAGAAAATAAAAATTGTTTATAAAAAAAATAGTTTAAAAAAATAATTTCTAGCAAAACAAAACAGTTTTTAATAAGATAAAAACAGTTTAGAAAAACTTTTATTTAACAAAATAAAAACTGTTTATAATAGAACACTATTTTTTTAAAAAAATTCTAACAAAAATAAAAACAGTTTTTAACAAATAAGTAATATCTTTACAAAAAAACAGTTTTTAAAGAATAAAAATATTTTAAAAAATTAGAAAAATAAAAACACTTTAGTGAAAAAAAATAGTTTTTAACAAAAAATCAGTTTTAAAAGAATAAAAATAGTTTTCCAAAAATGTTTTTTAACAAAATAAAAAACAGCATTAATACTAAAATCTTTTCTTGGAGAAATTTCATATTTAGCAATGAAAAATGTACCAACGTATAACAAACTGACAAATTTGTAGTAAAGTCTAAAATAAATAAATAAAATGTTACGGGTTAAAGTCAAAAAAATCAAAATAATATTATTAATAACAATAATTATTATACTAATAACCATACATGTAAAACACAATATTTCTAAAAACTATTTTTTCTTCACTAAAGTGTTTTTATTTTTCTAAATTTTTTTTTAATATTTCTTTGTTATAAACTTCTTTAATTTTATTAAAAAATGTTTTGTTTTGTAAGAAATTATTTTTTAAAACTATTTTTGCTATAAAAAAAAATTATTTTGTTAAAAAAATATTTTCATTTAAACTACTTTTATTTTGTTAAAAAAGTTTTAATTTCAAAAAAATATTTTTTTGGTAAACAACTATTTTTTTCATTATAAGCTTTTTTTAACCCCCAAAACCTGTTTTTTATGATTTTTTTTAAGATTTTGTTTCTTTGTTATAAACTATTTTTTTTTGTTAAAAATTATTTTTTTAAACCCGATTTTTTGTTATAAACATTTTTTATTTTGTTACGAAATGTCACTTTTCGTGTAAAAAAATTCATATTTAGTGACAAAAAATGTAGCAAAGCCTAATAAATTCATAAAAATGTACTATAATTTATTAAAATAATTAGTAATGTGTTAAAGTCAAAAATCGAAATAACAATTATTATAAAAAAAATTATATTTTATCTTAAAGTATAAATTTTATCTAACCTAAAACATAATATTATTTTAGGTTAGATAAAATAATATTATTTTTAGGGAATAGCCAGACCCTAAAACATAATATTATTATAGGATAAATAACAAAAAACTGTTTTTATTTTATTAAAAACTGTTTTGTTCCGTTAAAAATTGATTTTTAAACTATTTTTTGTTATAAACAGTTTTTATTTTGTTAAAAAAGTGTTTTCGTTTAAACTATTTTTATTTTGTTAAAAACTGTTTTAAGTTTCAAAAATGTTTTTTTTATAAAAAGCTGTTTTTTTTATTATAAGCTTTTTTTAACCCCAAAACATTATTGTTTATAAATTTTTTTAACATTTTGTTTCTTTGTTATAAACTATTTTTACTTGTTAAAAATGTTTTGTTTTATTATATATAAGAAGGTGAGGGTATTTATGTCTTTGTATTTAAGAGGGTGAGGGTAGAATGTGGGAGAAGACTTAAAAAGGTGTTGGGATAGTCCCACCCATATAAAACCAACACAAATTCATTTAATTTATCAAAATTTTATGTGGTCTAAAACATTGCTGCATTTGCACCACTTGTACTTGTTGTGTAGTGTGGGGCCCATGTTGAATAGGTTTCCCCACTTGTTTGGAAATGAATAACACTACTTTATCTTTAGAGTAATATTAAGTAACTGTCCCCTTTTTCGTTACTCAACTGATTGTCAAATGCACATTGACTGGTGTTTATAATTCGCCACGTGAATTACAAACATGGCCCATAAAGAAACGAGGGTTATACAGCATAATGAGATTCCTAGTTTACTTGATTCGTATATTTTGTGACATAGTTGTAAGATAAATGTCCAACAGCAGGTTTTTTCAAAAGGCTTACACTACTAAATGTGTTTTTTATACCCTACTGTTTTCCCTTCATGAAATTTAAAGTAAATAAGCACAATAATTGGTGGTTTTCTAGAAATTCAAATTAACACATTCATGTATAAAGTCTTATACTTCATGTCAAAGTGTTTAAATTACATAATGGCAGCTCCTTTATTAAGCTCTAACTTTATATATGAGATTTCAGGAAGATGCAAAAAAATCTTGGACTAACCCAGCAGAAAACACAAAAGTTAGAATAAAAAAGCTATAATTTGATGTGGACATGAGAAAGGCGGAGAGAAGAAAATAAGTGGGTTGTAAGTTTGACAACTCAAAAAAAAAAAAAAAGTTTGTGAGAAGATAAACAATAGAGTAAAAGAAAAAATTCTACAAATTCAGGTAAAAATAACAATTTTCCACACCATGTAACAAAGTGATTGTATGCACCGTCCCACCACATTATCCTAAATTCAAATTTGATGAACATTATTGTGTGTTAACACGACTAACAAAGATCATTTGTTGGATTATTAAAGATATTGCAATGGATCCCTCAGTTTTGAGTTTAAACTTGCTCACACCCTTTAAAAATGAGTAAACATGATCCTAAAATGTTACTAATTAAGTTATTACAATGGGACATTTGGTTTCACTTTAAATTTGTTGACCCTCTTTGAAAATGAGTTAAACATAAACCTCAAATGTAATTAATTAAAACATTAAAAAATTGAGAAACCCACAATCGAGTCATCAATACTCTCCACAAATTATCATTCCCATTTTGAAGTAAGTCACAAATGTAAACTTCTCTGTTTTCAATAGTCTAATAAATGGAGGGTGAGAGTCATATTAAAATTCACTTAGGTCAACAAATTTGCATCGCACTCTTTTAGATAGGGGTACTTCTACGACCACTTACAAATGCGACACTGATTTGTCGCATCCGTATTGATTGGTGTTCGGATCCAATAGTGGTGGAGACACAGACAAATGCGGGTGTAACATGTCAATGTATCATATTTCTAAATTGGCCTAGAATTATTGTTAGATATTGGTTATATCCACTTTCCTTCTTAATAACTAGCTACTTATCTTGTATATTTATATTTATATATATATATATGCCATCATTCAATATTGTATTGAAGTTTTGTTAGTAGTTGTCAACTACTGCCTGTATAGCAAGTTGTATTAAATAGACTACTGAACCTAATGAACCTATGAACAAGGCAAAGAATTTTTCTCTTACAGTTGGGGAGTGGTCCTGTTGGTAATGTTGATGAGTAGTGTGGGCCGTGTTGTCTACATTGACTTTGGCAGTGTTGGAGGAGATGAGCTCTTCTTCATTACCAAGACTGGCTCTTGACACATCCCTCTTGTTCTGTTTCCTCATCTCTCTAATTTTTGTGAAATCCAGAGAGTAATCAGGCACTTGTCCCTTGTGATCCCAGTCCCCAAATTGTGGCACAGATAGCCATGGTTCAATTTTCTACACAAAAATATAACAATTGATTACACTCCCAATGCAAAAAATAAAAAATCAATGAACAATGAACAAGAATATTGAGGGGCATGCTTGGCACTCTAACAAGAAACATTTTAAGGGAATAAAATTTGATGTACGAGTTTTTCCCATTTTAAGGTAGTCACACGGGCCCTTAAAATACGGACAATTCTATGCGTACTAAGAGCGTAGACCAAGAGTGCACAAAATGCATTAAAGTGTCTAGAACACTTTAATGCATTTTGTGCACACTCTTGATGCGCATAACATTTTTCTTTAAAACACGGAGTATTAGAACTCAGTTTAAAAACAGATGAATATTAAACAACCATTTTTACTTCTCTTAACAAATGTATATATGTTGTAGAAAGTCTTAAATGATCTCTGTGTTTTCATTTCTAAATCTTGTTTGTAACCCATTGTTTCCACTGTCCGTTTTTTATTTTAAGTAATGCTAAACATTGGAAAAAATCTACCTCATCCGACTCAAAATAAGTCCAAAACATTTTAAGGAAAAAAGTTTCAAAAACTCTATTGTAACCGAATTTTTTACCGAAATTTTGTAGACACACTAACGTGGGGGCTTATTATTAGTTGTTTTTTGGGGTTCACGCCAATGGGACCAAAAACCAACCAAACAAGCCGTCACGTTAGTGTGTCTACCAAATTTTGGTTAAAAATTCGGTTAGAGTAGAACCACTCAAAAAGTTATCCTTTGCTAATGAATACATTTATAATGAATCGCATGCACCTAGAGCATTGGTCTATCACGTGTACTTTTGGAATGCGCAACTTCGCTCTTAATTCGGAACAAACCAAAAAGAAACTTTGCTCTTAATTCGGAACAAACCAAAAAGAAAAATAAAACTCTTCATTTGGTACAATGGTAGTATTTTAATTTGAAGAAACTAACATAGCATTATACGGAAAAAAAAATATTTAAGATGTCGGTCTAGTTTATTACGTCGTAGAGACTCCTACATCGGTTAGTAAAGAATTCGGCACATATTTTTCCAAGAGTAACATTTTCATTGCATTTTTTAAATATAGTGAAGTTGCATTATCCCACTACCATACCATAAAATGAAGTAACATAGAAATGTATAGAACAGAAACTCATATAGATGAAAAAAAGCACAAGCACAATTAAAGATGAATCAGTCATTTAAGTCTTGTAAACTTCATTATATTTTACTTTGGAGTGATTCTATACCGACTCAAATTGGAACTCAAATGACTTGTTGACATGGCATGTCGCAAATAGTTAGTATCGCTTGCGCGCTCACAATCATAAACAATCAATCAATGACGGCACGCTATGCGTAGAACTTTTGTTTATTTTGTGGTTTCACTTTTACCTCTATATACTAATTAATGTTTTAGAACTGTAATTATTCCATGCGTAAACTTTCTAGAGAAAGTGAAACGAAAAGTAAAAGAGGATGATAATGACACCCACTGACTTTCAATATCCCAACCCAAAAAAGGCAAAAGAGAAAGAAGAGGCAAAAGTTTGACAATTATGAAGCTTGATGATAATTAATACTGACCAAATTTATCGAAAACTTTGACAATCATAACAATAAATTCAGAGATCAATATTTTCAGATCAAAGCAATCAAAGAAACATTAATATACAGAAACAGAGCTATAAAGAGATTAGGCCATGGCCATCTCATTCATTGAGCAAAATACCATAATGTTATTTTGACCATGTATCTACTATTTTTGCAGTTCAGTTTGCTTAATACTGAACCCGAAGAACATGATAAGAAATCTTTTTTAACTCATAGAAGAATACACACACAAAAAGTTACCTCCTTGCGATCTTGCATGATATATCTCTTATTGAGTGAGTGTGGTAACAAGAAGTGATACAAGAAGATGAAGTTATTTAGTGAAGTAAAAAACAACAGAGACTGTAGTATAGATATTGTGAGGGAGGAACACGTATTATATAGTGTGAGAAAGGGAGAGATCCGTGTTGGGCTCGTGTGTATCACTGTCAATAACGTCAGTTGTCGTATCATTAAGGGACACCTACGGATACAATAAGTCATTCTATATGAGTTTTAATTACAAAACTACCACTCACACGTATAACTTTGGAGACGCCGTTGAATTGCAATTTGCTAGTAGCTAGAGCCTATCTAGGAACATCGTTATCGAGCATTTGGGTTGGGTTGAACTCTTTGTGTGGTTCGAGACCAACATAAAAATAAAAAAAATAAAATAAAGTAGAAAATAAAGAAAATTGAAAAAATCATATTTATATTCTAATAATGGTTATCTGGTTAAAATTTCATTTAAAAAATTGGATGGAAAAAAATCATAATAAAAACTATAACTTTTTTGATAATTGAATTGGTGTAGAATACGATTAATACTGTATCATTAAAACTTTTAATAACAAAATCGAATGGAAAAAAATGAAAAAAAAGTACTTTGCGTATATGTCTAAAAAAATCATGTTCTTTTATTCTCTTGATAAAATTGTCCATTTGATTCCAAATACCTCCTCATTGTGACATTTCTCTCATGAGTGAGTTGATGCATACCATTCTCAAACACAAACTATTAGGATGTTTCTTTCGATAACGAATTGTTGAATAAATCAAATAAACAGTTACTTCAATCTCATTTTTATTCTGAATCTCGACTTTTGTGCAGAGAGGTGAACATGTCACTTTGTTAAATCTATTTATCTTCAATTAACTTCATGACTCTTCTAGATTTCATCTATATAGTGTGACACCCCGCCTAATTAAATACCGGGCGATCACTCCTTTATTAAATTAAATCAAGGTGAACAGTTGGTCCATTCTTAGCATCACTGTCGAAAAACAATTTTTTTCAATTTAACACCCTAATTAATTAAGCTAAGTGTCAAAACCATTTTCATACATACTTTCCAAATTTTATTTAAAGAAAAATCATTTATTTTATTAACAACATTCAATGAGTAAGAATCACACCACATTAAATTCTGCAACATAATCCAATTGATTTAATACATTCGTCAATCGAATGTCAACATACGAAATCTAAAGTCACACATCCAAACTGAATAAATCCCATAGTAACAATACTGGAAATAACTGAAATACAAATGTCCAATAACAACGGAATAATGGAAAGAGCTACACATGCCCAACTAGATGAAAATACTAAGAGTGGATCCGAATGAACGAAGTCGTCTAATCAAGAGACCTGCAACTCCCACCTAAGCTGCAGCGCGTTCCTTCCAAGAGATCTTAAGCAAGACGCTCCTGTGGCTGGGCACCTGTAATACATACATATATATACAAGAGAGAGAGAAAAAGAAACGGGTCAGAGCCCGATAGTGTGTATGATTTAAAATTCGTTTAGCAAATATTTAAATTGATACAGGCCAATGCAACAACATATTAGTG
Organism: Sambucus nigra; assembly: GCA_949130495.1. Lineage (NCBI taxonomy): Eukaryota > Viridiplantae > Streptophyta > Magnoliopsida > Dipsacales > Adoxaceae > Sambucus > Sambucus nigra. The sequence continues at coordinate 80,039,079 of OX422207.1, read as the reverse complement.
CGACACTTTCTTGAGAAATTCCTCACCTCTCTTCTAATGTGCACACCTATCGCACTAACCTTCCAAATGGTTTGTCTTATCATTTATTGTACTAATCTTCCCAATGATTTAACGTATCTTAGATTACTCTTAAGATTCAAAATTTAACGATTCAATTGTCTGAAAAGAACATTTCAATTAGTAACCAAAGTTCTCATTTTAACTTTATTAATCAATAAAGTTTTCCAGTGTCATATTATACTTTCTCAAAACAAGTATTTATAATTGAGTCATCAACCATGTCCTACATATCACATCACAGTAGGCAGTTCCAGATTTCAGAATTTCATATATATATTAACTACTCATAAAATATATATATATCACAACAGCACCCCAAATAGCAACTATGGTGCGGGCATACTCTACTATCCAATCCCCGTATCACTCGTACTAAGGGAATACAGATTCGGAATCACTCTCGAACTGTATTAACACATACTCAAACAATATTGAGACAAAGAATAGATTCCAAGTCTCTCAGGACCGTCTGAACTATCACTGCGATAGCCTGTACCAAGGATACCTATACACAAACAAAATGAGGCGAAGCATAGATTCCAAGTCTCTAAGAGGAAAGCACATACCCGCATCTCTTAGGACCGTCTGAACTATCATTCCGATAGCCTGTACCAAGGATATCTATCTTCTAGGGTACAAGTCAATATCCCGCATAAAGGTCCCATTGAGATAAGACTGTCCCAGCGCGGAAACCTCAGGGATAGCAAGTAGCGTGGGCATGATTTTCACACATAGATAGTATATGCATACACAATCATATAACTATACTAATATTACCATTTCAATAATGGGTAAATTCTCAATTCCCATAATTACGACATTTGTATTTATTTCTCATTATTTAGTTATCACGTATAACCATTCACATCTTTTTTTTAATTTGAGGAACTTTTCCACTTACTACATAACGCTCATGGATTCTATCCTCCCAAATATAAAATTCAGTAGGTATACACATTTGTCCCAAAGTAACTCTCTTACATGTCTCTCTCTTTAAATCATAAATTTATCGACCCTTATGTAATTATCCCAAAATACAATCTTTGCCCGACATCAAGGGTCCCAAAATCTATTCATATGTCCTACTGGTCTTCCCTATCTCCCAAAACATTTTATTAAGGATGTCCAAGAATTATCTCACGATAAATTGAATTTAACTCATTTAAAAAGGGAAATAGGAGTCTGCCAGGAGAGGTCGATCGATCGAGGTCTGGGGCTCGATCGATCGAGGTCTGGGGCTCGATCGATCAAGCAGGTCTGCGAAAACTGAAATTCTGCAGTTACGGGTTTCATCTCCAAACTTCAACAATTTCCATATTTTCTAATCCCAATCGTCCCAGAATTGATACTACTAACCTTACATCATCATATTAGGTATTTTCAACGTAAAGCATGTCAATTTACGTCACTAAACATGGATTATTCATGCCATAATTCATTTAAACATACAAGAACCCTAGAAATCTCTAAATCATGGTTCCAATCTGTTTTTCCAGAAATTCCTTCTTATACTACATTAAAATTTCGTGGATTATTCTCCTACATCACCAACAATTTCCAGAATAAGGTTTAAGTCATCACTACATGCAAATTCCTATCACAATTTAGGTTTTCTTCAATGTAATTCATCCCTAATCATTCCTAAACTAATATGAAAGATGCATCAACGAAAATAGCAAGATAAACACTTGCCTGGGATTTTCGACGTTCTAATTTGCAGATGTTTTTGGTGTGGTTGTGTAGCCCGTTGCGCGATCTACGCGTTGGTGGTGCTTGCGGTGCAAATGGGTGGATTTCGGGCCTTGAATTTGCCTTGAGAGCTCTCTCCTTCCTCTCCTATGGCCGTCACTTGTGTTTTGCGTTTCTAACCCTAGATGACAATCCAGATATCTGATATAACCCTTTGAATTTTCGTGGGTTTAATTACCCAAAAAGGTGAAATGTCCAAAACGCCATCCCGGGGTACCAATTAGGCCCAAAAACGCCCCGAGACCCAAACTAAACCCCCGGGCACACTTTTCTGACTATCTCGACCCTTCCGGACGCGTTGGCGCACTCAAAACGGCCATACGAATGACTTATAAAATATTCACTTTTATTAATTCACATTTAGTCCCGACACGACACAGGCGCGTCCCGACTTAAATTTCCACAATTGTCATTTTATTCACACGTGACAATATTATAAAAATAAATCTCATATATTACTATACTCATCCAGTAATATTCAACAAATAACAATTTCCAATAATTACTAACTCTTGTCACGCTAGTAAATATTTAAAGCAACATTCCGGATTAAAATTAAATTAATTTATCTCAATTAAATTTAATAAATCCCATAATTTAAAAGCTATAAAAATACGGGGTATTACATATAGAAAGGGCAAAATGTGTCGGTCATATCTCCCTTAATGTAATTTCTTTGAATTTGAGCTATACAAGCATCATTGATTGCATAGGTAGCATTAGTAACATATGTTGCTTGAAGCAAATCATAAGTGCTTTGACTGTTTCTTGTGAGGATCATAGAAATAACCTACATCCACATAATTAACTAGATGTGGATCGTTGAATTTAAAAGTATCATGCCAATAATTCCACGAGCTTATCACATAATATAACTAATATTAGTGACATGTTTTGCAAGTGAATGGCAAATGTTTCTTACCAAAAGGTTGACTGCAAATATTATGTCTAGTATCATGTATTGTGTTATGCATAAACAATATTTTAATAACGTACAAGTGTATTACTTCTAGACCAAATTTAACAATGCAATAATAACATATAAATAGGGTACTTATGGGCCAAATTTATAAATGTCATCCTTTTAAGGATAATATGGATATTTTAATATCCAAAGACCAGAATTCATGAGTATACTAAAGTTGTGTGTGTAATATATGCTAAAGTATTACAAGACTTTTCAATCCATTTGACTAACGGATCTATGTTTAAGATAATTTGTGCTCGATCTACAAATTGAGACAATAATTAGTTAATGTAAGGTTATTTATTTTTGAATTCGTTATTTGAGTATTTTTCATTTTCAACTGATCTTTTCAAGAGCATATTCTTTTTAAGGGTATTTATATAGTGACACATTGACATACATGATTATTTTCATACCTTTCCTTAGACAAATTGTAATAGGGGAGTCATCTTGAGGCTCAGGTGTTATAATATAAACGGAGGCACAACCCCTGTTATTATGGCGATAAATCACTAAACAATGTGTTATTAATAGTGACAAGTTGAACACACGGTATATATATGGAAAACATTTAAATTGAACTCACAAAAGCACTCGTGTATAACTCAATCAATAATAAATGAACCCCTAAGATAACTCGGCCAGAGGAAGAGAAAAATAAGCACCCTAGATACATCTCAGTTGGCAGCTCAAACACTTAGGATTCTCACAGCCACAACACTAAATGTTCTAAGTATGCAATAAAAGCTTGGCAATAACTATAAATGGTGGTTGAAATAAATGCCCTGGTTTGCAATAACTTATGGTTCTCAGAAAGATATCTCTTTTGGCTATCAAAAACTCTCTCCTTAAAGAAGTGGCTGAGGTGTCTATATAACCACCAACCTTACTCGAGTGATCTCAGTCTCAAAAACCCTGCAAAACCATCTCTCAAATCTTTATGTCACTTAACACTAAATGCCAGGATGGGCCAACATGCTCTACATCATAAACATTAAATGCCAACATATACCTTTTGGCTACCAACTGTGCGTCAAAAGACTGTCACAATAGAGGTAATCCACCAAACTGCCTGACAATCCCAATACAACAGTGGTTTACTCAAGTTTGGATTGGACATTGGGTAGGTGACGCACGATATCACTCAAAGAAAATGTGACTTTTGGTAAAGGACCGTTTGACACTAAGCTCAAAGTGAGATGGAACTCATGTTTACTCTAGGTAATCTTTCTCAGGCTATGGTTTCTTGGTATTTTACTAGGTGTATCTAAAATGGTCAAGACAGGCCTTGACGTTGCCTTGTTTCTCAATCCTCCAAACCAGTTCCCTTTGAGGTTCTCGCGGCGAGGTCATTTAATAGAGCATGGAAGCTCTCCCAAGCCTTGCCTGACTTGATCCCTCGCGGATACCGTTTGACCTCAGTTCTCATAAAAATAACCGTTACCTATATTGTGTTACAAAATATACAAATTGAACAAATAAAATAAAAGAAGAAACTAATCCTTTTTTAAAGGACTCCTTGATGTTCCTCACTGAACTTATTCATTGTGCTTTTTCGATGGGCCTCTTCTCTGGGCTTCCTCGCTAGACTCTTCTCTAAGTTTGCCCTCTAAGCTACCTCGTTGGGCCTTTTCTGAGCTTTCTCGTTGACCTTCCCTTGTTAGGAGGATAAGTTATCTCTAATCATCAGGTGACTTTCACTACACCAAATCTGCATTATTGTCAAGGTCATTGACCCTGACAAATCCAACTTGTCAAGGTCAATGACCGTGACATTTTGAGGCGAGACAACTTTTTTTGTCACGGTCATTGACCTTGACACAAAACTCGCGTTTTGTGCCATGGTCGTGCCGCGGTCAATGACCGTGACACGTTTGTCACGGTTTATAACCGTGACAAAGTCGTGACCTTTTTAAAAAAAATGTCGCGGCCATTGACCGTGACACGTCCGTGACAAAAAGTTATCACGGACGTGTCACGGTCAATGACCGTGACAATTCTGGGCAGATTTTAAAAAAAATCTGCTGGGCAGTATGGCCACTGCCACTGCCCGACAGTATATTTGTACCTGTTATAGCAACGTTGTACCTGTTCCAAACATCATATATCCAAACAAACTAAAGATAATGCAAATATATATTCAAAATAGAAACTATTTAAGAAGAAACAACATCACCATCAATTATCTCAAATCTACAAAATATTTGCATGGAAAAGAAATTTTATACCGCGACGCTCGGGGACACCCCCTTATCCTTCCCTTCTCGTCCGAATAGCCACATAAGTATAGAGCATATGTGGCCTACCCTTAGGGCCACTCCCTGTCCCCTGAATTGAAATAAAGTAAAATTAGTATCCGCCCCTCAAATATAGATAAATATAAATCGTAATTGAAATTGAAATCGAAATTGATATATAAATATAAATACATTACATGTAGTGTCACTCAAACAGCTAACTTGAGCTCATATGGAACCTCCTTCCAACTAATGTACTCCGGGAAATCGTGTCAAATATAATTCTCTTCATATCTAAACACTAAGAAATAACATAATCCTATGGAGTTATACGTTGCAAATTCCTTTCAACCGTTGTGTAGCCAAAAATCAGCAGTTGAAGTTGTCAATTCCACCTTTCAATGGTCTCCCATGTTTTGCTAGAAGTTCCAAGTGGTGGGGTATGGAAAGTGGAATTGATAAATTCAACTGGTGATGTTTGGCTACATAACGGTTGGGAGGAATTTGCAGAGCATCGCTCCAAATAACTATGTACTAATCACCTATTAAAGGTAAGAAGCATATATTCATGGATTAGTATAAACAAAACTTAGATGTAGTTGGAATATTTATGTATTAATCTCCTCTCCACACACGCACACTACACAAGAGTGAAAATGATAAAGTGCAGATCAATTAAAAGCATTAAAAATGGATGTTTCGGTACAAATTGAAATATTTATTACAAATTGAAAAATTGTTTCAAATTTGGGTTATCATAAAAAATGGATTGATATTCGGTAGGAGCAGCCAAGTCATCCACACTACTATTTAGACGCCTTGGCACGTGTTGGACAATTGACCACGGCTCGTTGTTGATATACTCCGAGTAAAACACTTGCTTAACCTTTTGAAATGCACAAACAAACGGCTCATCGCTCACGTGGTCGTTGCTCTTCAACTTGGACAAGTCAACCATGATCAAATTGGTGACAGGATCAACTTTACAAGCATTTTTATCCTCAACTCTTACCCATTCACAGTAAAATACAACCTCTTTGAAGCTTATATAATCCAATTCAAATATATTTTGGATTACACCATAGTAAGTCATTTCAGCTTCAACGAGGTTTTTATCTTTTGCGCTCGCTCGAAAGAAAGTAAGAGCCTTGTATGAAATTCCCGAGTTCTGTACATTTGTACTTTCCTCGTACACTTTAGCGCCGAAAATGTAACCGTTCAATCGATACTTTTTGTACTCTTGTGCCACGAACAAGGGTCCAGTGGCTAGACGAGCAAGCCTTGATGTCGCATCACCCATCTTTAGGAGCTGAGAATATAGATAAATTAATTATATTAGTGGTAAAATTTGAGTGTAATGTAACGTTATATAACGACTGTTTTCATTATAATTACCTCTTGTGTCAACCATAGCCTAAATTCGTTGTCTGATTGTACCATTGTTTTTCGTCTTTTATTGTTCTCACAGGCTTCATATTTACTGCATATTACAAAATTAATCATGTATAAAATAATCTAAAATAATGTTAAACATTATAATATTCGAAACTTACTTTTTTCATTCTTCGACATCTTCATGTGTGTCAAATAGATAACGAGCTATTTGTTCATGTTGCAAACTCGTTAATTTCACTCGTTTTCCCATCACATTACCACCATCATCGAGGAATTCATCAGTGTCATCAACGCTGGTCGAGTCAGACATATATTCTTGAGTATATATTGATGACTCCACGGTGATGTATTCCTCTGCAATTGATCCTGCAATATATCGCGTATTCTTGACGTAATCTTTAAAAACTTTCATCAATCTTTCAAACGGATACATCCACCGATATCTAACTGGACCACAAAGAAGTGCCTCGTCGTATAGGTGTACCAACAAGTGAACACTTATGTCAAAGAATGCTGGGGGAAAGTACTTCTCCAATACACAAATCGCTTCGTTCATAGCCAATTTTGCGGCCACTATGTGTTCTCGATTCACTACCTTCTCACACAAGAGGGAGAAGGTAATACTAATTTGCATAATAGCCCTACACAAATCCTTGTGCTTGGAGAAACAGTGCTTAAACAATAGAGGAACCAATTGCATGATCACATGCCAATCGTGGGACTTACACTTATGTAAATCATGAGTAGCATAATTCACAATCCTTTGCAAGTTGGACGAAAAAGTAGATGGGCCCTTCAAATTATATATTGTGTCTAGAAGCACCTTCCTTTCCCCACTCGTCAAAGTAAACGCACCAGGGGGAATTATTGTCCTTCCCCTACTATCTTCTTTCAACCATAGTTGTGGCTTAAGTTTTAACGTTTTAAGGTCTTTTCGTGCATTTTCTCCATCCTTCGAATGACTCCCCCCAAGGAAAGTACCCACAATATGTTCAACGAAGTTCTTTTCTGCATGCATCACATCCAATACATGGCGCACCGGGTTTTTCTTCCAATAAGGCAAGTCAAATAAAATTGACCTTCGAGACCATGCCTTTCTTATCTCAGTTTCATTCCCCGTTGGGGTCTTCTTATGCTTGACATTATTAAATTTGGGATTCTTACCTGGCATATTTGGGCCACATTCAGAAGATTTACTTTCAATTTCTGAACCCGAAAGTTGTCTCGGTGGTAGCCTATGTTCAACTCCGCCCAATAAAAAATTGGAACCTTTCTCAAATCTGAAACTATGAGTTGGGGGTAAAAACCTCATGTGTCAATGGTATACATTTTTTAAGCTAGAGGATAGATGAAGAGATTCAGTCTCCTCTCAACAAATAGGACACCCTAAATAACCATATACTACACATCCGGATAATGTCCCATAAGCTGGAAAATCATGAATTGCCCACATCAACATAGCTTTCAGCGTAAACTCTTCTTTTCTAAAAGAGTCAAATGATTGCACACCCTCTTCCCACAACTCATTTAATTCTTCTACCAAAGGAGCCAGGTAGATATCAATGTCATCACTTGGTGCCTTTGGCCCAGGTATCAATAAAGCCATCATCGAAAATTCAGGTCTCATACACTGTGAAGGAGGGAGGTTGAGTGGGGCTAGGATCACTGGCCATACACTCTGATTGGTGCTTAGATTTCCAAATGGATTGAAACCATCTGTTGATATAGCCAAACGAATGTTGCGTTGTTCTCGAGTAAAATCGGGATACTCAAAATTCATCCTCCGCCAGGCAGTAGAATCAATAGGATGACGCATGATATTACCCCCTACTTCTGCCCTAGCATGCCAAGTCATTGCCTCTGCAATCCATGGTACTGTGAAAAATCGCTTTAATCTAGGCCCAACGGGAAAATATTTCAATACTTTTTGAGGCACTTTTGCGCTTGTGCCTTCCTTACTAGTAGATTGGACATATCTAGGTTCATCGCATACCGGACAACGATCGAGATTTTCATACTCCTTTCGGTATAGTATGCAGTCATACACACAAGCATGAATCGATTTATACTTCATTCCCAAACCTTTCAAATTGTTCTTCATAATAGGATAGCTATTTAGAAGTGTATTCACCTTGGGTAATAAGCCCTTCACCCATTTCAGAATTCCCGTCACGCTAATGCTAGACAAACCGTACTGCATCTTCAAACTGTGCAAACCAACCATGGCATGTAAAGTTGTTTTATCTTTCTCACAGCCAGAGTATAACGGTTGGGTCGCCTTAAATTTTAAACTTTGGTAGTCATCGTCAAGTTTTATCGTGTTATCTTCACGAGCACTTGAATCTTCTATATCATCAGTAACCTCATTTTCCTCAGCTTCATAAACTCCGTACGCATCATCAACTAAATCCTCTAACATATTATGATCTACGTCGTCCCCTTCTACATCTATTCTAATTGTTGAAGGTTGTTGTGAAGGTTGGTCGGGGACAAAAGGAACTTTCAATTCACCGTGAAAACTCCAAAATCGATAACTATTTTGCATACCCAATCTTAACAAATGTAGTTCAACTGTTTTCCACTCAAACACCTTACCCTTATTACACCTAGCACACGGACACGGAAACTCTTCATCATTACGACATCTCTTTGCATATTTTACAAATTCGTTAGCACCTCTGCAAAACACATCCCCCATTCTATTAGTCTCACCCATCCACTCTTTGTATTTCGGATATCCCATCACAGCTACCACAACTAAACACCTATTAAAGGTAAACAAAACTTAGATTTATAGTATGTTTTATTTAATTATCCCATCATTTAATTATCCTATTAAAGGGTAAGTGGTCCTATCCCATTCAAGACTGCATTTTTCTGTAATATACGTAACAGCTCATGCACATTGTTATGATTTGAAAAAAATTCGACAGCATATCCCCTTAGTTCTCCAAGTACACGACATAGATTGGCAGGTGTGAGTGTTATTTCAATTGGTCAATTGAAATAATAGTCACACTTGTCAATCTAGTATGTACCCAGAGAACATTAAGATACGACTGCAGAACTTCCTCCAAAAGTAACAACTTTAAGCCAATAAGAATATTATACAGAAATTATACAGTCTCAAACTGTCCAAACGGGACAATTCGAGAGATCTCATTACAGGGATAATGACTCTCGAACGGGTCTAAGGGCTATTGAATGCGTACGGATAAGAACTAGAAGGCTAGTATCTATGCGCACTATATTTAATTTCAAGTATGTTTCATATAATGGGTTAATTCAAATACAAAAATAAATTCATGGGTTAATTCAAATACAAAAATAAATTCATGGGTTAATTCAAATACAAAAATACAAATTCATGGGTTAATTCAAATACACACACACACACACACACACACACCTCCCTCCACACCCCTCACTCACCACATACACACACACACACACACACACAATAGCCCCCCACCCACCACACACACACACACACATAGTAGTGACTGTCTATTTAAAATAATCTCAATGTTAATTTCAGGTATTGAGTTTCTACTATTGTTATGTGCTTTTTATAAATCATACCCCACCCCCACCCCACCCCCACCCCCACCCCAACATGTTTACGGGCTTGTATCACCCGTCATAAAATTACTTATTTATTGTTTTTATTTACATTTACATTTTTGGATATTATTTTTGGAAATTTATAGAAAATTACTTATTTATTTACATTTTTAACCCCCCACCCTGCCCCACCCCCTACCCCCACCCTGCCCCCACCCTGCCCCACCCCCCACACACGCATACACACACGCACATATATACACACATACACACATATATATACACACAAATATATATATAAATGGAAGAGAGAGAGAGAGAGAGAGAGAGAGAATTAAACCTGAAAGTAGAGAGAGAGAGAGAGAGAGAGAGAGAGAGAGAGAGGGAGGGAACGGCGGGAGGGAAAAAAGAAGGGGGGAAAGGGTTTTTGCTGCAATCATTGTCACGGTCGTGTCACGGTCATTGACCTTGACAATTATTTAAAGAATTGTCACGGTCAATGACCGTGACAAGTGTAATACCCCGTATTTTTATGCTATATTAATTTGGGGATTTATTAAATTTAATGTGAGTTAATTATTTAATAAAAATCCGGAAATTAATTATGTTATAATTATTAACGTGACGAGAGTTAGTAATTATGGGAAATTTGTTGAATATTACTAATGAGCAAAGTAATATGTAATATTGGTTATATTGAATGTCACGAGTGAATAAAATGACAATTTTGGAAATTTGAGTCGGGACGCGCCCGTGTCGCGTCGGGACTAAATATTGATAAATAAAAGTGAATATTTTATAAGTTGTTCGTATGGTCATTTTGAGTGCGCCAACGCGTCCGAAAGGGTCGAGATAGTCAGAAAAGTGTACCCGGGGGTTTAGTTTGGGTCTCGGGGCGTTTTTAGGCCTAATTAGTACCCCGGGAGGGCGTTTTGGACATTTCGCAATTATGGGTAATTAAACCCACGAAATTTTAAGGGTTATATCAGATGTCTAAGGTTGACTTCTAGGGTTAGAACAACCAAAGACAAGTGACGGCCATAGGAGAGGAAAGGAGAGAGCTCTCAAGGCAATCCAAGGCCCAAAATCCATCCGTTTGCACCGCCACCACCACCAACGCGTAGATCGTGCGACGGGAAACGCAACCACACCAAAATCATCTGCAAATCAGAACACCAAAAATCCCAGGCAATTCTTTATCGTGCTTATTTCGTTGGTGCATCTTTCATATTAGTTTAGGAGTAATTAGAATGAGTTTTTATGGAAGAAAACCAAAGATTTGAGATAGGAATCGCATGTAGTTATGGTTTAAATGATAATCCTGGAAACCCTTGCCATGTAGAGGAATTACCCACGAAATTATGTTGTTTATAAGAAGAAATTTCTGGAAATACTTGTTAGAACCATGTTTAAGAGAATTCTAGGGTTCTTGATAATTATATAAATTTTTGGGCTATTAATCCATGTTTAATGATAGAAATCCACATGCTTTACGTTGGAAATACCTAGTATGATGATATAATGTTCGTAGTATGAATCTTTGGAAGTTTGGGAATGTAAAACTTGAATTTGGATGAAGATAGGTGTTAGAACCCGTAACTGCAAAACTGCAGAAATCGAAACACCTGTTTGATCGATCGATCGAGCCCAGAGCTTCGATCGATCGAAGGTTCGCTCGATCGAGCCCCAGACCTCGATCAATCGACCCCTCCTGGCAGACTCCTATTTCCCTTTTTAAATTAGTTAAATTCAATTTAATGTGAAATAATTCTTGGACATCCTTAATAAAGTGTTTTGGGAGATAGGGAAGATCAGTAGGACATATGAATAATTTTGGGACTTTTAATACGAGACGAGAATTGTATTTTTGGGATAATTACTTAAGGGTCGATGAATTTATGTATTAGAGGGAGAGATGCATAAGAGAGTTACATTAGAAAACAAAAAGGACACCTACTGAATTTTATACTTGGGAGGATAGAGTCCATGAGAGTTACGTAATAAGTTGGAAGAATCCTTCGAATTAAGGTTAGAGACGAACCCTTATACGCGATACTAATAATGTGAAAATAAGGATAAATGTCGTAACTATGGAATTTGAGATATACCTAATATTGATATGGTAATATTAGTATAGTTATATGATTATGTATGCATATACTATCTATGTGTGAAAATCATACCCACGCTACTTTCTATCCTCGAGGTTTCCGCGCTGGGGCGATCTTATCCTGTGTGCCTTATGGGGGATATTGATTCGTACCCTAGGAGGTAGATATCCTTGGTGCAGGCTATCGAATGGATAGTTCAGACGGTCCTAGGAGATGCAGATATGTGCCATCCTCTTAGAGACTTGGAATCTATGCTTCGCCTCAACATTGTTTGTGTATGTGTGAATACAATTTGAGAGTGATTCCGAATTTGTATTCCCCTTAATACGAGTGATATGGGATTTGGATAGTAGAGTATGCCCGCACCATAGTTTCTATTTGGGGTGATGTTATAATATATATATTATACGAGTAGTTAATATATATATGAAATTTTGAAATTTGGAACTGACTACTGTGATTTGGTAAGTAGGACATGGTTGATGACTCAAATTATAAATACTTGTTTTGGGAAAGTATAATACGACACTAGAAAACTTTATTGATTAATAAAGTTAAAATGAGAACTTTGGTTACAAATTGAAATCTTACGTTTTAAATACTTGTGTTGTTCAGTTGTAAATCTTACGAATAACCTAAGATAAGATGAATCGTTGGGGGATATTAGTGCAATATATGATAGATAATCCGTTGGGAAGGTTAGTACGATAGGCATGCACACTAGAAGAGAGGTGAGAATTTCTCAAGAGAGAGTCGCACTAATATGTTGTTGCATTGGCCTGTAATCAATTTAAATACTTACTAAACGAATATTTAAATCATATACACTATCGGGCTCTGACCCGTTTCTATTTCTCTTTCTCTCTTGTGTATATATGTATGTATTACAGGTGCCCAGCCACAGGGGCGTCTTGCATAGGATCCTTTGGATGGAACGCGCTGTAGCTTTTGTGGGAGTTACAGGCCATTGTTTAGACGACCTCATTGTTGACTCTACTTCTAGTTCAGCTTTATCCAGTGGGGCATGTGTCGCCCCTCTTCCATTATTTAGTTGATATTGTCAGAGATTGGAATTCTTTTAATATCAGTATCTTTATTTCGGGATTGTTACTGTGAGGATGTTTTCCTTAGTATTCTAATGTTGGGATTTATTATTGTTGGATAAACTCTTGAATGTTCATTTTATTCTTCTACTTATTGTGTGACTCTTTAGATGTTAATGGTTTAAGTTTTTATAACCGGATTTAATAAAATGAGAATAAAGGTTTAAAAAAAATGGTTTTGACACTTAGCTTAATTAATTAGGGTGTTTAAATTGGAAATTTATTTTCACGACAGTGATGCTAAGAATGATCCAAATGTTCACCTTGATTTTAATTTAATAAAGGAGTGATCGCCCGGTATTTAATTAGGCGGGGTGTCACAGGTGGTATCAGAGCATCAGGTTCTAGTGTCCTTTAGGATCTGTGCGGCTTATTATGCTTTCATCGTTGTTTTCTTTGATATAGAGCCCTAAATACTAGGAATGTTGTGTTCATCTCTATACATTGGGAATTCGTGCTTCTGCGATTTGTTTATTTGAATGATGAACTCATCCAAATTTACTTAAATTTTCAGATGGATCGTCGAGAAGAACTAGCTAAAACGGTTAGGGGAGGCAACGAGCAAGATCGACTCACACCATATGTATCCCCAGAGAGAATATCAACCGCCGAGTTAGCGGGTATCGTGGCACAAGCAGTTACCACTGCAGTTTTACAATACCAAGAACGCAGCATACAACTTAAAGGAGGCAAAAGACCTAGAGAGGTTAACCAAATTCATGTGACTAAAGTTGACAAATGTGCGAAGACACCGAAATTGCGACAACAAACTACCCAAGACCGAGTCAGTTCTAGTCAACAACGTGGTAAAATGAAGCAGTTTCGAAAGAGAATAAAGTCCCAAGTCAGCAAGGCCGACACCGACAGCAGCAGGGTCAGAGGGGGAGTAACTTCAGAGGCCGATGTTTTGTGTGTGGCACGCATGGCCATAAACGCCAGGATTGCCCAGAGGGTGTTAGGGCCCACAACAGCAGGGTGCACGTAATGAGCCACAGGGGCCACTTTTTCCAATCGCTATCCCAGCACCAGCTCAGGTACCAGCCCTACCAACCTTTCCAGTAGCTCCAGTGCAGCAGGGGCGGTTACAGTATAGACATATCTATAAGGTCCACCAGGCAGCAGCCCCACAGGCACCACCCGCGATTTGAGGTATGTTTCCTATCCATGGAACTTTGGGTCGAGTTTTGTTTGTTACTAGGGCGACGCATTGTTTTATAGCTACATATTATGCGAAGACCTTAGGGTTATTAACCATAGTAGAGAACACTGTAACGTATGTAGACTCACCACTGGGGAATGGTTCACTTTTCTTTATATGACGGGGAGTGGGGGTAGAAATTGGTAGCTTGGTATTACCTGCGGACATGTTAGTCTTAAATATGCATGAGCACGATGTTATTATCGGTATGGATTGGCTCGCAGCTTATAGAGCCATGATTGATTGCTTCGGTGGGAGCATTATTTTTTCCATTCCGGGGCAAGAGATGTTTGTAGTGGCGATGCCTCGCCCAGAGGGAGGTTCGACCGCTCATTTGTATTATATAGAGGAGGATGCCTCTAAGGAGGTTTTGATTCCTTTAGACTCGATCCCAGTCGTTCGTGAGTATTCTGATGTATTTCAGGAGATACCAGGCCTACCCCCCAGTCGAGAGATAGACTTTGTCATAGATTTATTGCCAGATGCAAGTGTTATATTTTGAGGGCTTGACTCTGTTTACATGGATGCTATATTTGTTTATATTTCCCCCATATCTGCATGTTCCCCTTTCTCACATGTGTGTCCCATGCTTATGCTTATATTCACACACTTGTAGAAAATTCTCCATGTACACTTCACACCACGTGCACCTAGGATCACAAGTATATCCCCATGTTTCACGCATCACCCATCCATACTTGGTGTACCTTTTGGGGTACTTGTACTTGGCTCCCTGTTTTGTCATAATCAAGAAAAGCATTCTCATCATAAGATACTAATAAGAGAATCATGCATGATTCACACGATATCACCAGAGAGCATTGCTATTTACCAAATTTTACCCAGTAACTGGAGGGTCACTTCGTGATGGGCGCTGGTCCGACAGGTCGCAGTTAGCCTAAGCGATATGACTCTCACCTTCCATTGGCCAAGTACCTTCGACGCATATCGAACGGTTCCCCCGCATCGTACCGCTTGACCGAAGTCATGACGGGAGGTATATCGCAGGGAATTCATTCACGTACGCCGAGTATATCGAATTTCCTCTCACGCGTACCATCCCCACGAGGTATATGGTGAGACAATTCATGTACACTCAAGTATATCAAATGGCTTGTCCACACGTACTGATTGCCCGCAAGAGCAAGACGTCTATCGTGGAAGTCACGCCAAAGGGGGGAAGCCATGCCGATTCACCCAACCAACTGCTTACCCGCATATAGGTGTCAAACCTAGGACACGCACTTCAGATTGCCGGTTTCAACCCGAAACTCTGCCGAAATTCCGGGTCGGTCTGCCGCCCAATTTTTGCGCATTTTTTAAAATGGGACCCTGTCCGCGAGCCCGATTACAAGTCCAAACGTAGCTTTCCATATATTAAGAGCCCCCACTTTTCCAGGCTCGGGTCCCGTCCGGCATTGCATTTAGGAGAATTAAATACAAGTGAGAACATAATAATCATAATAATCATGCTGAGTTTCGTCTCAAAAAAAAACATTTATCCCTTCTTTATTAAAAATACAAAAACATTTCTCCCTTCTTTATTAAAAATCCAAATATATTTCTCCCTTCTTTATTAAAAATCCAAAAATAGTTTCTTCCCCTTTTTTTTCTCTCAAAAATAAATCTCATCCTACGCCTTGTCAGGTTGATTGTAAGCCCTTGGCTAGAGCTGGCAATTTTGACCCAATAACCCGTTTATGGTAATAACCCGAACATGACCCGATTAGCTTGTAAAGATTTAAGAGTACCCAAAACTTATACTAGAATAAAAATCAACGCGACTCGAAAATGACACGACTAACCCGAATTACCACCCCTACCCTTGGCCTGGCTCCCTATTGGCTTCGGTCTTCAGTCAAATCACCCCAGAGTTTCATCCGCTCCTCTACTACTTTTTCTGAGTTCGGAACCCATCCATCTTCCATGGATAATGCAGATCAAGCACCAGTCAAACAACTGGATCTGCCGACAGTCCTAGCTCGGCTCGTGGCCAAGATTGATAACCTCCAGGCTGAGGTCCAAGAAATGCAACGAAACTAAGTCCCTATTCCTCAAGAGCCTGAGGCCCTGTTCCCTCGTGGTATGGGTCCACCCGAGCCCATCTGGGTCCCGGAAGAATAACAGCACGCTCCACGTGCCCCTCCTGCCAATGGGCCGCCGCCTGCCTAGCTTCCAATGCCAAACATTGCCGAGCCTGTGGCTAACCTACCTATAGTCATTGATCCAAAGGAGGAGGAGTTGAACAAAGTCAAAGAAGATCTTAAGATGCTCACTAAGAAGTTCGACCAAGTATGAATCTCTGTGAATTACATGGACTACACCCATATGTCTCCTTATCCTAAAGCAAGGTTACCCGAGAAGTTCAAGATGCCAAATATCGAGAAGTTCGGAGGGAGTGGACCCCCAATTGTTCATCTTCGTAGTTATCATCATTCCATGACTCTCCTAGGGGCTTCGGAAGAGGTGATGGCCCAACTGTTTCAGCAAACTTTGAAGGATAGTGCCCTCCGATGGTTTTTATCTCTTGAGAAATACAGAATCCGTAACTGGGAGGATGTAGCCTGAGAATTCATGTCGCAGTACAAATACAACGAAGAGCTTGAGGTCACCCGCCGTGATTTAGAGCTGCTCAAACAAAACTCTTGAGAATCCGTCAGTAACTTTATAGCCCGATGGAGGGAAAAAGCAGCTACCATGACCAATCGACCATCTGAGGAAGAACAAGTCAACATAGTGAAGAAGAATTTCTT
This sequence comes from Sambucus nigra, assembly GCA_949130495.1. Lineage (NCBI taxonomy): Eukaryota > Viridiplantae > Streptophyta > Magnoliopsida > Dipsacales > Adoxaceae > Sambucus > Sambucus nigra. Next base: position 80,021,942 of record OX422207.1, on the reverse strand, counting down.
GCCCCATATCCGAGAAACCATGGGAGGACAGTACTACCCCCACTTTCGAGCTCTCAGAGAAGCAGAAGTAGAAATCAAGGAAAGTCTTGCCAAAACAGAAGTTGAACCAAAGAAGGTGTCCGGACAGTTCGCCCCTAGAAAGTATGACAAGCCTGCCCATACTATAGTCTCAACCATCAACAACATCTCTCAACCAACCACATCATGGGCACCAGAAAGTCACCCTGCCCCCGTCCGAAGGGAATGCACTGAGCTTCATGCTCCTCTCTCCAAAGTTTACCAAGCCCTGTTAAGCCGAAACATCATTAAGCCCTTAGATCCACGGCCATTGCCAAATTCAGTCCCAAGAAACTTCAAGACTGATGCTCATTGTGCCTTTCACCAAATAGCTGGTCATACCACCGACCAATGCTTTCACCTTCGAAACATAATCCAAGATCTCATCGATCGGGGCAATATCGCCCCACCAGCCAATCCTAAGCCAAACACTACTCATAACCCCCTACCAAATCACACCAATGCCATCTTCTTGGAAGAAAACCCAAATTTCGATCCATCAACCCAAATCACACCCTTATACCCTCCTAAACCTCTTCAAAGTTTCCCATATTTCCTCCTACACCCTACTAGCCTCGCTGATCAAGCACTGTCACTCCTTACCAGAGCATGCATCACTGTCTGTACCCATTCTGAAAGTGGAAGTATGGAATTGTCAGAGATATTGAATCAACTCCTAGAGTTCGGGCTGAAATTGCCCTCATAGATGATTATCGATTGCCAGAGGTTCAGCGCGCTATTTTTGGAAGCACGGAAATGGGCCCGAGAATCAGATAGTTGGGTGGTACCAACCGATGAAGTTAGTTTAGAGGATGTTGTCCAGATCATGGCAGAAGCATTCAGGCAAACCAACAACATTTGCAGTATCACCGGGTTACTTGACACTTTGAAGCTACAAGGGCGCTTGGTCCCTTCAATCACACATATCCCCACAGAATGGGAAGGCCTATATGAGGAATCCATTGAGGTTGTGGAATGCATTGACTTCACTAGGGAAAATAGAATTGTTGCCACCGAATGGGGGGAAGAATTCGAAGATTCAAGTGAAGAACAAGCTTCAGGAAGAACTGGCCCAGTAGCCGACATATATGGGATGATATCGTTTGAAGAACTCCTCAGAGAAATAGACAGAGTGGCAGAGCAGCCTGAGATCGATGAAGAAACTGGATTTAAGTTTTTCCCTTCTTCAGTAAATCACATGACCAGATCTGGGAGACATTACCAAGTTCCAAGCTCGCTACCAGCAAATGACAAGGGGAAGGGCGTTAAAAACCTTCCTATGCCAGAAATGACCATCGAGGAGAGCAAGATCCTCGATCAACTCAAGAAAACTCAAGCTAACATCACTATATGGGGGCTTTTCATGTCTTCCCAGCTGCACAGAAATGCTTTAATCAACACTACACCATTTCCTGCGAATGGTCACGCCCAGTGGGTCACGGCCCAAGTCCGCGACCAGCTGGTCGCGGACTTGGGCCATGACCCACTCAATATTTGGCGTGACCATATATATTATCACACTAAATTATCGATGCTCTAGAAGTGGTCACGGACCAAGTCCATGACCACGGTGGTCGCGGACTTGGGCCGTGACCAGGTCGTGACCATCTTGGCGCCAAACTCGCACCAAAATTCCCTCCAAGCTTGGTCCCGGAGGGGTCACGGCCCAAGTCTGTGACCCATGGCGTGACGAAGATAGAACCTCAATTCTTGGTACACAGATTGAGCGGCACGGCTTAGGGCCGTGACCATTTCTTGGTATGGTTCACGGCTATAGGCCGTGACCATACCTCATTCAAGCACTAGGGTTGATGAAAAAGGGTCGCGCATCACAGATTGAGGGTCACGGCTATGGGCCGTGACCATTTCTTGGTATGGGTCACGGCTATGGGCCGTGACCATACCTCAATCAAGCATGGAAAAAGGTCGTGGATGGTGGGTCACGGCTCTAGGCCGTGACCAAGTCTGAAGAACCCAACTCGGCCTCGCCTTCGTTTTAAGGGTCGCGCATATGGGGTCACGGCTGTTGGTCGTGACCAGTTCCAGGTCTTAAAAAAAATAAAAGACCCGCCCCGCTGCTTCTTATTTCATTTATTTCATTTGGAGTAAGGCCGTTGCTTCTCAGTGCGATTTTGAGTTGGATTCCAGTTGGATTTGCAAGGGTTAAGCGATTTCAGTTGGTTTGCATTTGGATTAACCCTGGTATGTATTGATTCATTTTGATTTCATTTGGATTTGTGATTTCTATCTAAAACCCTAATTTCGGTGTATGTATGTGTAGATTTACGTTTGTATGTGTGTATGTGTGTGTATGTATAGATTTATGTTATATGTGTGTGTGTGTGTATAGATTTATGTGTATATGTATGTTTATGTGTGTAACTATGAACAAATAAATTATTTTTTTGTCAATAAACCCTATATTGTACGTGTGTGTATGTATAGATTGTATGTGTGTGTGTGTATGTATAGATTTATGTCAAAAAAAATATTAGGGTTTAGTAAACCCTAAATAGTATGCGGTGGAGACGGGTGGAGACCGGGTTGCGGGTTAGAAGTAACAAATAGTCCCTTAGGAATTCTGTAAGTGTTAATTTTGTTCTTGGCCTTGGTATTTTCAATTTGGTTTTAGATTTGTCCTTGTGAAAAAAAAGGAATAGATATATACCTGGTTTAATTAGATTGGTGTTGGTTATATTATGATATACCTATTATGCCATTTTATATAATTGTTGAAATTGAATAAGTATTGGATTTTGAAATGTAATCAAAATCAATTGTAATCTTCTCAATATGTGTGCATTTTATTTTTTTTCTCAGTAGTAATCCTTATATACGTGAAAGAAAATATCAATGAGGATTAACGAATTTGAGTTCACACAAGTTTACCACGAGTCAAGTTGGGGCGGTGAGTGACGCAAGAACAAGTTTTGGTTTTTGTCCTTTGGTTTTGAATTTGTTTTTTTGGTTCTACCAATTTTTTTAATTGAACATAACTGTTTGCAAAAAATTCATTATTTTTTCACTGTCATAGGATACATTGATGTTGGGGTCAAACTACTATCAAACATAATCTGAAATTGCATCGCTGCTGGCATAGAGAAGGTTCTGATTGGCGTTGGGTGTAACAAAATATTCAGGTAATGGATAGACCTATGATGAACTTTATTTTAAGGTTAAATATTCATTGATTCAATTTTTTTAATTCTTTTGGGTTTGGATCCTATTTATGTCTAAACCCCGTAATTTTAATTCTTTTGTACCCCCTATAGCTTAGGTATTGTTGGGGCATTTGTTTCTTGTCACTTCCAGTGGGGGAGGGGGGGGGGGGGGGGGAGAACATAACTTTTGAACAAAGAATAGTTAGGGTGAACACTAGAAAAAGAAGGCATTATCCAATGGATTGCACTTTCTAGGTTTAAGGCGTGTCAATTTCTCTGCAATGGTTCACATTAAACTAATTGGTAACCATTTGTTTATTAGCTTAAATTTGCACAAATTTAGACCTGAGCATAAAAACATACCATCGAAGGGTGAAAACGTAAAACAAGCACAAAACGGTCCCGTAAGAGTCACGAACACCTCGCACGGGACCAATGTGACTCTTAGGAACCGACCACGTAGTCACAGGGCTCCCGGTTTGAGTGTATGACGTAAATTTGCAAAAAAATAAACTTAAGCATAAAAACATGCCATCAAAGGGTGAAAATGTAAAACAGCCTTAAAACGGTCCCATAAGAGTCACGAACACCTCGCACGGGAACAATGTGACTCGTAGGAACCGACCGCGTAGTCACGGGGCTCCCGGTTTGAGTGTACGACGTAAATTTGCAAAAAAATTAGACTAGAGCATAAAAACATGCCATCGAAGGATGAAAATGCAAAACGAACACAAAACGATCCTGTAAGAGTCACGAGCACCTCGCACGGGACCAATGCGACTCGTAGGAATCGATCGCGTAGTCACGGGCTCTCGGTTTGAGTGTACGACGTAAATTTGCAAAAACTTAGACTTGAGCATAAAAACATGCCATCGAAGGGTGAAAATGTACAACAAGCACAAAACGGTCCCGTAAGAGTAACGAACACCTCACACGGGACCAATATGACTCGTAGGAACCGAACGCGTAGTAACGGGGCTTCCGGGTTGAGTGTACAATGTAAATTTGCAAAAAATTAGACTTAAGCATAAAAACTTGCCATCGAAGTGCGAAAATGTAAAACATCCACAAAACGGTCCCGTAAGAGTCACGAACACCTCTCACGGGACCAATGTGACTCGTAGGAATCAACCGCGTAGTCACGGGGCTCCCGATTAGAGTGTACGACGTAAATTTGCAAAAAAATAGACTTCAGCATAAAAACTTGCCATTGAAGGGTGAAAACGTAAAACAGTGACAAAACGGTCTCGTAAGAGTCACGAACACCTCGCACGGGATCGATGTAACTCGTAGGAACCGGTCGCGTAGTCACGGCGCTCCTGGTTTGAGTGTACGACGTAAATTTGTGAAAAATAAGCCTTAAGCATAAAAACATGTCATCGAAGGGTGAAAACGTAAAATAACCACAAAACGGTCCCGTAGGAGTCACGAACGCCTCGCACGGGACCAATGTGACTCGTAGGTATTGACGGGTTAGTCACAGGACTCCCAGTTTGAGTGTACGACGTAAATTTGCAAGAATTAGTCTTAAGCATAAAAACATACCATCGGAGGAAGAAAACGTTAAATAACCACAAAACGGTCTCGTAGCAGTCACGAGCACCTCGCACGGGACCAATGTGACTCGTAGGAACCGATCGCGTAGTCACGGGGCTCTCGGTTTGAGTGTATGACTTAAATTTGCAAAAAATTAGACTTAAGAATAAAAACATGTCATCGAAGGGTGAAAACATAAAACAGCGACAAAACGGTCCACTAAGAGTCACGAACACCTCGCACGGGACCAATGTGACTCGTAGAAGCCGACCGCGTAGTCACGGGCCTCCCGGTTTTAGTGTAAGATGTAAATTTGCAAAAAATTAGACTTAATCATAAAAACTTGCCATCGAAGTGCGAAAATGTAAAACATCCACAAAACGGTTGGTAAGAGTCACGAACACCTCTCAAGGGACCAATGTGACTCGTAGGAATCGACTGCGTAGTCACGGGGCTCCCGATTAGAGTGTACGACGTAAATTTGCAAAAAAATAGACTTAAGCATAAAAACTTGACATTGAAGGGTGAAAACGTAAAACAGTGACAAAACGATCCCGTAAGAGTCATGAACACCTCACATGGGACCAATGTGACTCGTAGGAACCGATCGCGTAGTCACGGGGAACACGATGTGAGTGTACGACGTAAATTTGCAAAAAAATTAAACTTGAGCATAAAAACATGCCATCGATGGTCCCGTAAGAGTCACGAGCACCTCGCACGGGACCAATGTGACTCGTAGGAATCGACTGCGTAGTCACGTGGCTCCCGATTTCAGTGTACGACGTAAATTTGTAAAAAGTTAGACTTAAGCATGAAAACATGCCATCGAAGGGTGAAAAAGTAAAACATACACAAAACGGTCTCGTAAGAGTCACGAGCACCTCGCACGGGACCAATGTGACTCGTAGGAACCTACCGCATAGTCACGGGGATCCCGGTTTGAGTGTACGACATAAATTTACAAATAATTCGACTTAAGCATAAAAACATGTCATCGAATGGTGAAAACGTAAAACAACCACAAAACGGTCCGGTAAGAGTCACGAGCACCTCACACGGGACGAATGCGACTCGTAGGAACCGACCGCGTAGTCACGGGACTCCCGGTTTGAGTGTACGACATAAATTTGCAAAAAATTTAGACTTAAGCATAAAAACATGCCATCGAGGAGTGAAAACGTAAAACAAATACAAAACGGTCCCGTAAGAGTCATGAACACCTCGTACGGGACCAATGTGACTCGTAGGAACCGATCGCGTAGTCAAGACACTCCCGCTTTGAGCATATGACGTAAATTTTTCAAACGTTAGAATTAGGCATACAAACATACTTTTATAGGGTGAAAATGTTAAAACAACCATAAAACTGTCCCGTAAGAGTCACGAACACCTCGTACGGGATCGATGTAACTCGTAGGAACCGGTCGCGTAGTCACGGCGCTCCCGGTTTGAGTGTACGACGTACATTTGTGAAAAATTATACTTAAGAATAAAGACATGCCATCGAAGGATGAAAACGTAAAACAACCACAAAACGGTCCCGTAAGAGTCACGACCACTTCGCACGGGACCAATGTGACTCGTAGGAACCGATCGCGTAGTCACGGGGCTACCGATTTGAATGTACGACTTAAATTTGCAAAAAATTAGACTTAAGAATAAAACATGCCATCGAAGTACGAAAATGAAATACATCCACAAAACGGTCCCGTAAGAGTCGCAAACACCTCTCACGCGACCAATGTGACTCGTAGGAATCGACCGCGTAATCACGGGGCTCCCAATTAGAGTGTACGACGTAAATTTGCAAAAAAAATAGAGTTAAGCATAAAAACTTGCCATTGAAGGGTGAAAACGTAAAATAGTGACAAAACGATCTCGTAAGAGTCACGAACACCTCGCACGGGATCGATGTAACTCGTAGGAACCGGCCGCGTAGTCACGGCGCATTCGGTTTGAGTGTACGACGTAAATTTGCGAAAAATAAGACTTAAGCATAAAAACATGCCATCAAATGGTGAAAATGTAAAACAACCACAAAACGGTCCCGTAAGAGTCACAAACGCCTCGCATGGGACCAATGTGACTCGTAGGAAACGATCGCGTAGTCACGGGGCTACCGATTTGAGTGTACGACTTAAATTTGCAAAAAATTTGACTTAAGCATAAAAACATGCCATCGATGGGTGAAAATGTAAAACAGCGACAAAACGGTCCGGTAAGAGTCAAGAACACGTTGCACGGGACCAATGTGACTTGTAGAAACCGACCGCATAGTCACAGAGCTCCCGGTTTGAGTGTACGATGTAAATTTGCAAAAAATAGACTTAAGCATAAAAACATGCCATCGAAGGGTGAAAATGTAAAACAGCCACAAAACGGTCCCGTAAGAGTCACGAACATCTCGCACGGGACCAATGTGACTCGTAGGAGCCAACCGCATTGTTACGGGGCTCCCGATTTGAGTGTACGACGTAAATTTGCAAAAATAAGATTATGAAATCCCTACCTTATAATGTTATCCTGATCTTATGAATTTCAAATAGATATTTAAAGACTTTCTCCAGGTTAGTCAATTCCACTTGAGAGCATATCCATTATTGAATTCAACATACAAGATCAGCTTCCTTGAGACCAACACCCTAAAAATTGCCGTAACTAAAAACAGTTAACCGTTCATATTATAATAGTTAATGAGTTCATAGTGCTGTTGGGATATGATATTGTGGGACCTAGATAGTATACAAAGATAAAAGAGGCATCTCCACTACAAAAATGGACTGTGAGGTCATTAGAGTAACAAAAATGGAGGACAGCACCGGTTACTGCCTCGTTGGATGGAGGACAGCACCGGCTACTGCCTCGCTGCCACGACAGCAGCACCTGCTACTGCCCCAATCCCCCCTACTAGTGCTATTGCCCTGCCCCAAGCCCCCTTCTCCTCTTGCTTATGCTGCTTCTACTACCTAAACACCTGCTTCTAAGATTTAAACACCTGCTCCTCTTACTTATATGATGCTTGAGAAAGTGATACCAGGAATTTCAAGTTACTCTAGAGTTCGAAATAAAGTGATTCAACATAATGTAAAGATGGAAAGACAAATATATATATATATATATATATATATATATATATATATATATATATATATATATATATATATATATATATATAAGTTATATATATGCTGTTATATATAACAGTACATATGTAACAGTTATATATAACTGTTATATATGCTGTTATATATAACAACATATATATAACTGTTATATATAACTGTTATATATAACAGATATATATGTACTATTATATAAAAGTCATATATATACTGTTATATATGTACTGTTATATACAATAGTATATATATAACTGTGATGTATAGAAGAGGTAGGTCTTTGTGAAGACCTAGTGATGGAAAATAATTGGAATGTTTAACTAGATATTTAAAGGTTCGGGTATTGGATTAAAAATTGGGAAGGTGTTAGGCACCTGCTCACCCTTTCGATCTCAAATGTAGATATGAAACTTTTATTTTAGCATATTATGGTATAAAAATAAATAATAAAATGAAAACATTAAGTACATATCTAGTGTGGGATATGTTTGTAGATAATATAGACAAGGGATGGATATGTAAAAAGTTGGACTTATTCGTTCGGATGATAATCTGGGTGAGCTTACGTACTCGCACGGAGAAATTCAAAGTTCACGTAGTTCGTGAACGAATCAAGATGGATTTCACCTCATAAAGAGGCTCAATGTGAGTGATCTAGTCTTTCTTTAACCATAGGGTTGTTTTACAATTGAAACAAAGTTAGTTCTGAAGATGTATACAATTTGAGTTCATAAGAGTACTTGATCAAGGTTGGTTCACTCATAAATTCATTCGAAGATGAAGAAATAACTAGAACTCCACCATTAAAAAAAAATAGTATATGGAATCCCCAAATCAAGTGTGCCCCTAATTATATGAGAATATTCATTGATTTTAGGGATTTTGTTTAGCCTTTATGAGAATAAAATGATAATAGATAAAAATATACAAGATTTACTATTATATATAATAGTATTATATATATACTATTATACTATTATACTATTATATAATAGTATATGAAATCCCCAAATCAACTGTTATAACCCAAAACAGCCCTCGAACAGCCCCGTGGGTGGCACCAACACCTCCCACGGGACCAATGTAACTCGTAGGAACTGACCGCGCAGCCGCGGCACTCCCGGTTTGACAATACGATGGTAATTTGCATATTTCTAGACTTAGGCATAAAAACATGGCGTTAGAGGGTGAAAACTCGAAACAACCCCCGAACGGCCCCGTGGGTGGCACCAACACCTCCCACGGCACCAATGTAACTCATAGAAACTGACCGCGCAGCCACGACCCTCCCGGTTTGAGAATACGATGGTAATTTGTATATTTCTAGACTTAGGCATAAAAACATGGCGTTAGAGGGTGAAAACTCGAAACAACCCCCGAGCGGCCCCGTGGGTGGCACCAAAACCTCCCACGGGACCAATGTAACTCATAGAAACTGACCGCATAGCCGCGACCCTCCCAGTTTGAGAATACGACGATAATTTGCATATTTCAAGACTTAAGCAAAACATGGCGTTGGAGGGTGAAAACTCGAAACAAACCCCGAATGGCTCCGTGGGTGGCACCAACACCTCCCACGGGACCAATGTAACTCGTAGGAACTGACCCCACAGTCGCGGGTCTCCCGATTTGAGAATACGACGGTAATTTGCATATATCTAGACTTAGGCTTAAAAACATGACGTTAGAGGGTGAAAACTCGAAACAACCCCCGAACGGCCCCGTGGGTGGCACCAACACCTCCCATGGGGCCAGTGTAACTCATAGGAACTGACCCCGTAGCCGCGGGACTCCCGGTTTGAGAGTACGATGGTAATTTGCATATTTCCCCCGAACGGCCCCGTGGGTGGCACCAACACCTCCCACAGGACCAAGATAACTCGTAAGAACTGACCCCGCAGCCACGGGAGTTTCGGTTTGAGAATACGACGGTAATTTGCATATTTCTAGACTTAAGCAAAACATGGCGTTAGAGGGTAAAAACTCGAAACAACCCCCGAACGGCTCCGTGGGTGGCACCAACACCTCTCACGGGACCAATATAACTCGTAGGAACTGACGGCGCAGCCGCGAGACTCCTGGTTTGAGAATACGATGATAATTTGTATATTTATAGACTTAGACTTAAAAACATGGCGTTAGAGGGTGAAAACCCCGAACAGCCCCCGAACGGCCCCGTGGGTGGCACCAACACCTCCCACGGCACCAATGTAATTCGTAAAAACTGACCGCGCAGCCACAACCCTCCCGGTTTGAGAATACGATGGTAATTTGCATATTTCTAGACTTAGGCATAAAAACATGGCGTTAGAGGGTGAAAACTCGAAACAACCCCCGAGCGGCCCCGTGGGTGGCACCAAAACCTCCCACGGGACCAATGTAACTCGTAGAAACTGATCGCGCAGCCGCGACCCTCCCGGTTTGAGAATACGACGGTAATTTGCATATTTCGACACTTAAGCAAAACATGGCGTTAGAGGGTGAAAACTCGAAACAACCCCCGATCGGCTCCGTGGATGGCACCAACACCTTCCACGGGACCAATGTTACTCGTAGGAACTGACCCCACAGTCGCGGGTCTCCCGATTTGAGAATACGATGGTAATTTGCATATATCTAGACTTAGGCTTAAAAACATGGCGTTAGAGGGTGAAAACTTGAAAAAAAACCCGAACCGCCCCGTGGGTGGCATCAACACCTCCCACGGGACCAATGTAACTCGTAGGAACTGACCCCACAGTCGCGGGTCTCCCGGTTTGAGAATACGACGGTAATTTGCATATATCTAGACTTAGGCATAAAAACATGGCGTTAGAGGGTGAAAACTCGAAACAACCCCCGAACGGCCCCGTGGATGGCACCAACACCTCCCACGGGACCAATGCAACTCGTAGAAACTGATCGCGCAGCCGCGACACTCCCGGTTTGAGAATACGACGGTAATTTGCATATTTCTAGACTTAAGCAAAACATGGCGTTAGAGGGTGAAAACTCGAAATAACCCCCGAACGGCTCCGTGGGTGGCACCAACACCTCTCACGGGACCAATATCTCGCGAGACTCCCGTTTTGAGAATACGACGATAATTTATATATTTATAGACTTAAGCTTAAAAACATGGAGTTAGAAGGTGAAAACCCCGAACGGCCCCGTGGGTGGCACCAACACCTCCCACGGGAACAATGTAACTCGTAGGAACTGACCGCGCAGTCGTGGCACTCCCGGTTTGAGAATACGACGGTAATTTGCATACATCTAGACTTAGGCATAAAAACATGGCGTTAGAGGGTGAAAACTCAAAACAACCCCCGAACGGCCCCGTGGGTGGCACCAACACCTCCCACGGGACCAATGTAACTCGTAGGAACTGACCGCGCAGCCGCGACACTCTCGGTTTGATAATACGATGGAAATTTGCATATTTCTAGACTTAGGCATAAAAGCATGGCGTTAGAGGGTGAAAACTCGAAACAACCCCCGAGTGGCCCCGTGGGTGGCACCAACACCTCCCACGGCACCAATGTAACTCGTAGAAACTGACCGCGTAGCCACGACCCTCCCGGCTTGAGAATACGATGGTAATTTGCATATTTCTAGACTTAGGCATAAAAACATGGCGTTAGAGGGTGAAAACTCGAAACAACCCCCGAACGACCTCGTGGGTGGCACCAACACCTCCCATGGGACCAATGTAACTCGTAGGAACTGACCACGTAGCCGCGGGTCTCCCGGTATTAGAGTACGATGGTAATTTGCATATTTCTAGACTTCGGCTTAAAAACATGACGTTAGAGGGTGAAAACTCAAAACAGCCCCCGAACGGCCCCGTGGGTGGCACCAACACGTCCCATGGGGCCAATGTAACTCGTAGGAACTGACCCTGCAGCCGCGGGACTCCCGATTTGAGAGTACGACGGTAATTTGCATATTTCTACACTTAGGCTTAAAAACATGGCGTTAAAGGGTGAACACTGAAAACAACCCCCGAACGGCCCCGTGGGTGGCACCAACACCTCCCACGGGACCAAGATAACTCGTAGGAACTGACCCCGCAGCCGCGGGAGTTCTGGTTTGAGAATACGACGGTAATTTGTATATTTCTAGACTTAAGCAAAACATGGCGTTAGAGGGTGAAAACCCGAAACAGTCCCCGAACGGCTCCGTGGGTGGCTCCAGCACCTCCCACGGGACCAATGTAACTCGTAGGAACTGATTCCAGATCCGCGGGACTCCCGGTTTGAGAATCCGACGATAATTTGCATATTTCTAAACTTAGGCTTAAAAACATGGCGTTAGAGGGTGAAAACTCGAAACAACCCTCTAACGGCCCGGTGGGTGGCACCAACACCTCCCACGGGACCAATGTAACTCGTAGGAACTGACCCCGCAGCCGCGGGTCTCCCGGTTTGAGAATACGATGATAATTTGCATATTTCTAGGCTCACGCTTAAAGACATGGCGTTAAAGGGTGAAAACTCGAAACAACCCCCGAACAGCCCCGTGGGTGGCCCCAACACCTCCCACGGGACCAATGTAACTCGTAGGAACTGACCACGCAGTCGTGGGACTCCCGGATTGAGAATACGACGATAATTTGCATATTTCTAGACTTAGGCTTAAAAACATGGCGTTAGAGGGTGAAAATCTAAAACAACCCCCGAACGGCCCCGTGGGTGGCGCCAACACCTCCCACGGGACCAATGTAACTCGTAGGAACTGACCCCACAGCCGCGGGACTCCCGGTTTGAGAATACGATGATAATTTGTATATTTCTACTTGGTTACTGATAATTTTAACTCATATATGCAATTTTTCAGCTTGATTAAATTTTTTGTAAAACTACTTGGTTAGTGATATTTTTTTTTATGTATCCAATCATTTGTAGGATTTTTGCACGCGGATCAAACGAAGGAGGCAATGGTCTACAGCATGAAGATTGTTTATATGTTGTGGACAATCAGGATTTTGTCAGCCATGTGGGCTTTTATTGTTTAGTTTTATGGCCGTGCAGGCTTTTATAATTTGATTGTTGAATTTTATGGCCGTGCAGGCTTTATAATAAGTAGGTTTTACATTTACAGGTTTTGGAATGTCAAGAAAATAGAGGAAACTCTGCCCAATTTTTTTTTTCGGTCTGTGAATTATTAAGACGTGTAATATTTATAAGTTTGTATATATATTTGTTTATTAACAACGTTCTCGATTCGCAATTTTTGAATTTTTTTTATTGTTTTACCAATAATAAATATTTGTAACACCTCGTACGCGTCAAACGTTACACGTAGCAACTGATGGTGCACTCGCAGGACCTCCAGTTTTAGGATTGGACCAAAAAAATACATTTTTTTTTAAATTATAGTTAAATATGGTCATGGACTTTGTCCATGACCATTTTTATTTTTTCGTCACGCATATAAATGGTCGCGGCCAAAGTCCGCGACCATTTTTTCTTCACGGTTGTGGGTCACGGATTTGGGCCCCGACCATTTTTTTTTATTTTTTTTGTCACGGTTGTGGGTCGCGAACTTTGGCCGCGACCAATTTGTTATGGTTGTGGGTCACGGATTAGGACCGCGACCAATTTTTTTTATATTTTTTTTGTCACGGTAATGAGTCGCGGACTTTGGCCGCGACCAATTTGTCACGATTGTGGGTCACGGATCAGGGCCACGACCAATTTTTTTTTATTTTTTTTGTCACGATCGTGGGTCGCGGACTTTGGTCGCGACCAATTTGTCACGGTTATGGGTCACGGATAAGGGCCGCGACCTATCACGACATGGGACACGGCCTAAGTCTGCGACCATCTACCGTGACCCCTCTCGGCCGTGACCATTTTTTGGTCACGGACTTGGGCCGCGACCCACAGCTTTGGTCAGGGATTTTGGCCGTGACCAATCGCCAGTTTTGGTGTAGTGCAAGTTGCTCACATGACCCATAGTTCCTCCTTCTACCACACCAGAAGAAGCGATAAATTTGGTCGGGTCCTTGACCTCCACCCGAATGCTGTCATTTTTTGAAGAGGAAATTCCCAAAATTGGGCCGAATCACAATCATGCACTCAACATCTCCATCGAAGTTATGGGGAAGGTTGTACCGCTTTCGCTCGTTGATAACGGATTCGCTTTGAATGTCTGCCCACTGAGAACCTTCAAATGTTTAGGCCTAAAAGAAAGTGACCTTGCTCCAACCTCCGCTGCCGTGCGTGCCTACGATAATACCCGTCGGGAGGTGATGGGATCCATAAAACTTGCAATAGGGGTAGGACCTATAAACCCTGTCGTCGAATTCCAAGTCATTGATATCTCAGCTTGTTTCAACCTGTTGCTCGAACGACCCTGGCTCCACGGTATAAAAGGTGTCTCTTCATCATTCCATCAGAAATTGAAGTTCTTCGCCGATGGGCGAGTCATCACCATTTTGGGCGACGACGAAAATGCCGAGAGTGCAAGTACCAGCAGTCCAATTCTTGAGATACAGCATGGGTCAAATGATATGCTCCTATCAGTATTCCGAGTTGAGCCATCCCTACTCTCGTCAGGGGGCGGTTTCAAAGAAAGGGTTTGTCCAGAATATGACCCTCATGGCAATGTCAATGTGATTCAGATGTTCAAAAACATGCACTTCATGCCCGGACTGGGGCTAGGACAAAGGCAGCGGGGGATACTTGAGCCCATCGAACTGAAGAAAGCTTTCCTTCCTTGTGGCTTGGGGTATCAACCATCAGAACCAGAGCTCAGAATGATCCGCCAAATTCGATCAAAGAAAGGGTTAGACTACGGCCGAACTATCTCGGGAGACTCTTTAAATGGATAATTCATCAAAGAGGGCGAGGATTTCCCCTTTTGCGGTTTTCCAGAACCATGGTACTACCACATAAATAAGAAGATGAAGCCTGGAATGGAGATCTTTTTCCAAGATAGCTACCCATGGGCCAAAAATTTCCCACACCGCGTACAACCGCTCATTAAAGATACCGAAAAAACTGAGGAAAGTGATTTCGAGGATTCCTTCAACTTGCAGACACTGGGGCTAGCACTTTGCATGGTTCATTCAGGCACCACATCACTGGACCCCTCTCATCTGATCAAGGTTGCGGATACAACTATCCTCAACTGGCATGTTGCGCCTGCTCTACCTCTTGAAACCTCCCCTAACCCCAATATTTACCCTGTTTCATCTACTGTTGTCTATCCTTACTCAAATGTAATCGAGACCTCTTTTGATGAGGTTCTCATTGCTGTTTTTCCTATCAATGAAATAAATGAAGATTTTGAGTATCTTGTTGTGCCTTACATTAATTGTTTAGATTCTAATCAAACTTTTGATGATGATGATTTTGCAAATGAACAATTCTTAACTGATTTAAATAAGGTTAATAACAAATAACATAACCGCGTTCAAGTTAATGAAGAAGAGACTGTTGTTATTAATCTCGGTTCTAGTAGCCAACTGCGTGAGATTAGGATAGGGGTCACCCTTGACGAGCATGAGCACACACAACTTGAAGAATTGATAAAGGAGTTCGTGGATGTCTTCGCATGGTCCTACGACGATATGCCCGGTATTAATCCTGAAATAGCTCAGCATGATATCCCCACTCTCCCAGATTACAGGTCGGTTAAACAAAGGTTAAGAAAGCTCCGCACCGAATGGTCGCTCAAAGTCAAAGAAGAGGTGGTCAAACAGTTGAACGTAGGTTTCATTCGAGTAATCGAATATCCCACGTGGCTAGCCAACATTGTACCTGTGCCGAAATCAAGAGGGAAGGTTCGAATGTGTGTGGATTACCGAGATTTAAACAAAGTTTCTCCGAAGGATGATTATCCGCTACCCAATATCGACATGATCGTGGAAAACACAGCCAGTCATGCTCTCAAGTCATTCGTCGACGGGTTTCCCGGATACAACCAAATCAAGATGCACCCCGAACACCAAGAGAAAACCGCATTCATCACCCCATGGGGGACCTTTTGCTACACCGTTATGCCATTCGGCCTCAAGAATGCTGGGGCTACCTACCAAAGGGCTGCCATAACCATCCTGCACGATCTGATTCATAAAGAGGTCGAGGTTTGCGTGGATGATATGATTATCAAGTCCAAAATGAGAGAAGGTCATGCTCCTGCTCTTCGAAAGTTCTTCGAACGACTGCGGCAGTATCAGATGAGACTCAATCCACATAAATGCGTCTTCGGTGTTACAAAGGGAAAACTCTTAGGATTCATGGTCAGTGAGAAGGGGATAGAAGCAGATCCCGCCAAGCTAAAGGCCATACTGGAGATGCCACATCCCCGAACAAAGAAGGAAGTCCGAGGTTTCCTTGGGAAATTATAATACATCAGTCGGTTCATCAGCCAGCTAACCTCCACCTACGAACCTATCTTCAAGCTCCTCCGAAAGGATTCAACCAAGGTTTGGAACGAGGCCTGCCAAGAAGGTTTTGAGCGAATCAAACAATACCTAAACCAACCTCCGATTCTTATGCCACCACAACCTGATCTCCCTTTAATCCTATACCTAACCATAACAGACACTGCAGCTGGGGCTTTACTAGCCCAATACCTTGAAGACTCCCGTAAAGAAAGATCCATCTATTATGCCATTCGCAAATTGGTCGGGTATGAGGTCAACTACACTGCTTTAGAGAAGGCATGTGTCTCCCTTGTCTGGGTCACCCAAAAGTTGCAACACTACATGCTCGCCTTCCCCATTAAGCTTGTATCCCGAATGGATCCCATCAAATACCTGCTCGAGAAGCTCGCCTTATCCAGCCGAATGGCCCGATAGTTGATGCTCCTAACCAAGTTCGATATCGTGTACGTCACACAGAAAGCCATTAAAGGAAGAGCCATCTCTGACTACCTCGTTGACTACCCTGTAGAAGAAACAGATGTCTGGATCTCTGAATTCCCAGATGAAAATGTCCTCTGCACCACTCAAGACTGCCTCCGATGGAAAATGTTCTTCGATGGCGCTGCCAAAAAAAGCGATATGGCATTGGGATACTTCTGGTCGCCCCAGATGACTCTCGTACTCCCATCGCCATCAAGTTGAATTTCCCCTGCACCAATAACATGACGGAATACGAGGCATGCACAGTGGGCCTCAAGTTCGCTCTCAAGAAAGGTATTCAATACCTTGATGTATTTGGGGATTCTGCCCTCATCATCGATCAAGTGCTCAGAAAGTGGAAAGTTAAGGACGAAAAGCTCCAACCCTTTCATTCCCAATTAGAAGAGTTAGCCTCCCAATTCTAAGATATCACCTTCCATTACCTACCCCGAGCAAAGAATAACCTAGCCGATGACCTCACTACTTTGGCTTCCATGGTCGACATGCCCAAGGGAATAACAATGACCCCCTTCCTAGTTCAAAAGCAAGACAAACCGACCCATTGCTACCATATTGAGCTTGTCTCCACAGAAGACCCCGAACTAGCCGATTGCTGGTACTATGATATATGGTGCCTCCTTAAACATGGTAGGTATCCCGAGGGTGCCAATAAGAACGACCGAGCTACCCTCCGAAGGCTGATCACCCAGTACATCATCTGTCATAAAGCACTACTCAAGAGGAATTTCGATGGAACTCATTTGCACTGTATCGCAGAGGGTGACATTGAAAAGATAATGCAGAAAATCCACAGCAGGAATGCGGGCACCACATGAACGGTCACATGCTTGCCAAGAAGATCATTCGACAGGGCTACTATTGGACCACCACGGCCCAGGATTGCACCGCCTATGTTCGGAGATGCCCTAAATGCCAACAGTTCTCCAACCTCCAACACCTACCTGCACGGGAATTATACAACATGACTTCTCCCTGGTCGTTCTTCACTTGGGGTATCGACATCATAGGGAAGGTTACGCCAAAGGCTTCAAATGGGCATGAGTTCATCCTAGTTGCCATTGATTACTTCACCAAATAGGTCGAAGTTGAGTTATACGTAGCATTAAATGTCAAGAAGGTGGCCAAATTCATCAAGAAAAATATCATCTGTCGATATGGGGTACCACACGAGCTAGTGTCAGATAACGGGTTACACTTCGAGGCAGAAGTCACATAAGTTATCAACGAGTATGGGATTCAGAGACACAAATCTTCTCCCTATCGACCTCAGACCAATGGTGCAGTTGAGGCCGCTAATAAAAACCTCAAAGCCATCATCAGCAAGATGACCGAAAGTTATAGGGATTGGGCTGACCGGATCCCGTACGCCCTCTGGGGCTATCGAACCTCAATCCGAACCTCTACTGGGGCTACCCCTTACTCCCTGGTCTACGACATGGAAGCAGTCCTACCTGTGGAACTGGAAATACCCTCACTACGCGTCATGCTCGAAAGCAAGGTTAGTGAGGAAGACTGGTGCCAAAGCCTTCTTGACCAGCTGACCCTCCTGGACGAAAGGAGATTGAAGGCTCTATACCACATACAAGGGTACCATCGCCGAATAGCGCGTTCATTCAACAAGAAAGTCAAGGACCGCGGTGTTCGGGAGGGGGATTTATCCCTCAAGGAGATGATAGAACCCGTCTGGGACCCCAGAGGAAAATTCAAGCCCAAATGGAGTGGCCCTTACATTGTGAAGAAGATCTTGTCTGGCGGTGCCGCCATGCTCACTGACCTGAATGGGGAAGAAGAGATCAATCATGTCGAGGCGAAGGGATTCTTAAGCACGAATTCAACGGGCTACAAAGAGTGAAACGATCTAAATACATGTCTTCGGCTATGACTATGGCTTAAAAATGGAATCATCATAGTAGCCTAACCCTAACCTAAGGGAGGGTGGAAGGGCCATCCAGTCAATATGGACCGTTTCAAGAAATTCTACCCCTAATTTAAAATCTCGACCCTCTACCCAGAACTACGTGGGCCTGATCCTCTACAAAAACTATTTTAAAACTTTTTCAAAAAAAACCCGGAGGTACGTAGGCAGCTCATACTCCTCACATGAGTGAGACCCCTTTTCTTTTTCACAAAATACTATTATTTTCTTACCTCCGAGAACGTTGGCTCATTCTAAACATCTACTTGAACAAAAGGATTATGCATGCCTTAGCAATCGGTATAGATAATTCAAAATACAAAATTCATCGAAAGGCACAGCTGGATGATCAGAAACTGGTTTATTTCATTAATAAGAAACCACAGTACAGATTACATAAGAAAAAGGAACGGGTAACTCCCTTCCCCCTACTACCATAAAAACCAGATAAAATCCCCCACATCTGTTACACAAATAAACTCCCCAGGAGTCCTACCCACAGCTACCCGAAGAGCCTGTACTCTCATCATCTACATCCTGAGGACCCCAAGTTTCCCTGCCTGAATAGAGTGCCTCAAACACTCCATGGACCGATGAGCCTTAACGATCTTCGAAAAGACCACAACACCCCCTTCTATGGAGTCAGATAAAATAAACCACCTTTGGCCAGTCTCCACTGCCAACATCTTGCTGACTACTTTCCTCCACAACCACTTCATATAATCTTTGGGGACATGGCAAACCTTCCCGATAGACTGAGAGGGACGGGTCGACGGACGTTGATTTTCCCATAGAGATCCAAGCAACAGATGCAAGCGCTCAGTCAAATCTTCTACCGGAAAGAAATTTGAGGTTCGAGGGGGTACGACCTGCGCCCAGCCAAATTGACGTAGAAGCCGCCAAGGGAAATAAAAAGAGGTCTGTCTGAGACCAACCAGCCGCACGTATGAATGCTCTCCTAGCTCCAGAATTGGCTGCAACTGTCCCCACCAAGGCACTGACCAATACAGCCCACGAGCCCCGTTCTCCACAAACCAATTCTCCCAGTTCTCAACATACAAGCCAACGAGGATGAAGTAGAGCGAAAAGAAGTTGGGTACAACCGACAAAGGATATTCTGGAGGAGTCGATAAGCGGAATCTTTCAAACAATCACATGAACAGCATCACAGGGCTACCCCTCAAAAAGTCAGAACGACCTTCTCTCCATGCATCCAGGAAATTCAGAGTCTCTGCCAGTATCATCGTCGCGGGATTGCGATAGTATAACATCCATGAAGTAATGGCTATAAGTTGTGGGTCCACTCGCACCTCCCCAGTCACCAACAGCAATTTTGAAACCAGGCCCAGAACCACGTCTCCAGCGTAACCGGCATCACCTACTTCCCGCAAATGCACGGACTGCAGCACCGCCGGGAGGGAGATCATTCCTCCAACAACCAATGACCTGGCCGCCGAAGTCGAGATATGAAGAAGCCCGGCCAAGAAATCCCTAGGAGATTGGGAGAATTCGGGCAAAGCCACAGCAACACTGGGATTAACACCCAGTATGGCAGAGAATTCCTTGTAAGTAGGATAAACTTCTTTCAACCCAAAGCGGAATACATGGTCTTCGGGGTACCAAAATTGTACTGCCACCATCAGTATATTCCACTCAATAGGTCGATTACGCCACAAGGAAACTCGGCGCATGTTGAAAGCATCATAGTCGACATTATAAGAGCACATGGCTTCCAAGGCTTCAAGGTAATTGGCTAACTCGGTGCTACCAGGGAGAGCCATCTTGTAGGACAAAGAAATAGTGGGCAAGTAGATAAGGATGAAAAGGTGTGATGAAAATACTCCACCCTTCCCCCTTTTTTATACTTAAGAACTCTCACAAAAGACATAATCCCTGTAGAAATCGGAGAGAATCCTACCCCACAAGGTACAAAAGGCTGAAGAGGGTACCAATCAAAGCTTTCAATTGATAGGACTGGACTGAACTGCCGATAGGCAGGCCAGGCTGCTTGCCGATCGGCAACCCCCCCATTTTTGGAAATTTCCTCCTTTCCTCTTTTGTCAAATCAGAAAACTCAATAAAAATAAATTGATATTCTCAAAAGAATTTCAAGAATCCTGTTTTCTCCTTGTGAGATTCCCTTTTTTTTAAATAAAACAGCTTTCCTTTGAAAAATTCCAAAATACTCCTGTTTTTACGGTCTCAGCAACAAAGTAAAATAGCGCATGCATTCATTCATCATTAAAATAAAAGATAGTCAAAAAACTACATTGCATTGCATATATCTATTTTCTGTGTTACATCATTTTTGCAGGAAATAATGAAAAAGCCAAAAACAATGGGACTCAGCCCGAACCCACTCTCTCTCTCTCTCTCTCTCTCTCTCTCTCTCTCAAGAGCTTCCACCCCTGCGATGCGCTCTCTTCCCCCTACGATGAGAGACGCACCTCCACTACCCGAGCCAGAGTCTTCCCCGGACGAGGCTGACGGCACCAAGCAAGAAGGAACAGGGACAGCATCCCGAATGTGGGCAGTCGCCGATGATATACAGTCTCTGATGTCTCTCAGCCAAGTGGTCGACACCCGAATTTGCTACAAGGAAAAGACAGAATCAGTATCAAGCAAAAGAGGTTAAAAAGAGGAAAAGGACCGAAAGGTTTACCGCAGGACGAAGGACCTCCTCTGTCAAACCCAGCTCCTCCGGATCCATCGCGAGGGGACGGTGCAGCATCGGCACTATCCCTCCATCAGCCCGTCGGATATTGTACGAAGGAGTGTGTAGCCGAATAAAAGGGACCTCTGATGTCGCCGCCGCCGCAGGTGCCGACAGACCACCACCACTGTGGGAAGACCCCACCGCCCGACTCGAACCAGCAGGAGGGAAAGGCAAGGCATCATGTATGCTGGGCGCCATCAACCAGCTCGTCACAAAATCCATATAGTCATACGGCGCAGCCGTATCAGTGTACAACGCATAGGATTCTCCAATCATCGTCGCGATCCTCTCATCCTCCAACAGCTGTCGCTCCCGCCTCATAGACATAGGAGGTTGCGCAGGTGGAACCACCACCTCCTCTTCAGAAATCGGACGAATCACCCTCTTCCCGAGGTACCAGGAATGGCCGAACTCATGCGCCAACAAACGCCTTATCTGTGCATTCACCCCAGTCATCCCCGTATCCTGAATGGCTGTCCCCCAAGGATAAAAGGTCACCTGAAAATCCCCAAGCAGGCATGAGTCAATACAAGATCAGAAGGTGCAAAAACTAAAACTAAAAAGGAAAGGACCTTACCCGACCACTGGTCAGGTCATTCAAGACCTGACGTACCGCCTCCTTGGAGAGAGATCCCTTCGACTGCCGGTTGGCCTTACGCCATCAATACAGTCGGTAAAAGTCCCCAACGGTGTCGTCCTTCAGAGCAATCAGCGGGGTGTTGCACCCAATCACCTCATAGAACCACGTATGAATTCACAAGCAAAAAGAGATGCATAAAGAAAATGCGAATGCATGAAAGGAAAATGCGAATGCATGAAAGGAAAATGCGCAAAGTAAAGAATACCTCAAGGAGATACATGGCTCCAGTAAAGGTCTGCAGGAAGCACCGGCTGAATGCATCCAAAGAAGAGTAAAGGGTCGCCAAGGTCAGACTCCCCCAATCATAAAAAGGGATGTTCGAAAACATCCTCAAGTACGGCAGAAACCACAAATGGACGACGTCGCCACTCGACGCCACCATGAAGCCTCCTAGCACCAACAAGATAAACAACCGGTCCATCTGCCTCACTTCCAATCCATCCTCCACATCAACCACCCTGCTCAGCAAAACATCCTTCAGCAAGAACAGTCGGATAGAATCCCCAGAGACTATCCTCCTCACATCACCAAGTGCCGCATGCACCGCCTCTGGCCTCACCTACAAGGAACGATCCACCTCTATCTGCTCCCCGTCACAATCCAGCCCCAGCAGTTGCTGCACATCTATGGGAGTCACCGTCATCTCCTCGAAGCCAAAATGAAAAGTGTGGGTGGTGTCCCACCACCTATCCCCCAAGGCACACAAAACTGCTATCGAACGAGGCGTCTCATCCAGCGCAGCCGCCAACCTCCCAAAACCCGCTGATGATACCATCCAGCACACCACGGGTGGAAGATGCTCCCAAACATCCTTAAGCCCCGTCGTCCCGCGAGCACGCATGTTCTTCAAAGAAATATCCGACTGGCAAGAGGAAAAATTCAGTCAAAGGTCAAGAAAAAGGAAAAATCACCCAAAAAAGAAAGGAATGCCAAAGGTTAGGTTACTTACATAACCGCCGGGAATCACTCTCGAAGAGCGATGACGCGACGGATCCCGCAGTAAGGTCCGCTCATCCGCAACCGACTCGAATGCATCGAAGGCATTCTCGTTCCCCAAAGCAAGGGGTACCATGTCCCTCCAATCCACATTCGCCCAGTCATCAATGGTCAACCACTCCCGGTGGACAGCGGTGCTCACAAAGACGGCCATTTCTTAAAGATCAGAACGTTAGAACAATTCGCAGAAAGAAATCGCAGAAAGAGAGAAGGCAAGAAGCTGTGAAAAATGAAGGGGATTCACCCCCTTTATATAGGAGGCCAAGCGCCATGCCGATCGGCACTGACCCCAGCCATACCGATCGGCACTGTCTCCTCACCTTCTCGAGGCAGTCCAAAAGTCCATGACACTGCCGAATGGCACCCCTCAGTCTATGTCGGCTGACACCCCCCTTAAAATTTCATACAGAAATTCCCAAAAAATACCAGAAAACCCTGAAAAATCCTCAGAAAATTCCTAAAAATCCTCAGGAGGATTTAGAACGTTTTCATCAAGAAAATTTTGCACTCCTTCAGGCGAAACCTATTTTTCCCCAATAGAACCCTCAAAATCCAAGCGAATGACCTCTCAAGCACTGCGCCTGGACCACCTAATCACCTCCTGAGCAGATTTCACGACCTCAAACCAGTTATCTCCCAAAATCAGCTCCTCCGCTCAAATCAAGGACACAAAGCCTCCCCAGCCATCGGCTACCCGGTACAAAACAATATTGCATGGTATTTTCCTCAGCGGATTTCAGATGAATCACTCACCCCAGGCGATCTCTCCCAAAGGACGATCCAAATCTTCTCCAGCTCATTCATCGTTCCCCAGCGGAACCTCAAATCCAATTCTTATCCCCAGTGGAACTCTTTTCTTTTCCCAAAGGAAATGCACTCACTCTTGGGTCAAAATTGACCCCGGTCTTGGATCGTCACCTGAGTTAGGTCAGAATTGACCTCGGTCCTCGGTCGTCACCACTCTTGGGTCAGAATTGGCCCCGGTTTTGGATCATCACCTGAGTTAGGTCAGAATTGACCTCGGTCCTCGGTCGTCACCACTCTTGGGTCAGAATTGGCCCCGGTCTTGGATCGTCACCTGAGTTAGGTCAGAATTGATCTCGGTCCTCGGTCGTCACCACTCTTGGGTCAGAATTGGCCTCGGTCTTGGATCGTCACCTGAGTTAGGTCAGAATTGACCTCGATCCTCGGTCGTCACCACTCTTGGGTCAGAATTGGCCCCGGTCTTGGATCGTCACCTGAGTTAGGTCAGAATTGACCTCGGTCCTCGGTCGTCACCACTCTTGGGTCAGAATTGACCCCGGTCCTGGATCGTCACCCGAGTTAGGTCAAAATTTGCCTCAGTCCTCGGTCGTCACCACTCTTAGGTCCTCAAAATCGACCTCGACCCTCTGAATTGGTCATCCTCCCTTCCTTAGGTCCTCAAAATCGACCCCGACCCTCTGAATTGGTCATCCTCACTTCCTTAGGTTCTCAAAATCGACCTCGACCCTCTGAATTGGTCATCCTCGCTTCCTTAGGTTCTCAAAATCGACCTCGACCCTCTGAATTGGTTATCCTCGCTTCCTTAGGTCCTCAGAACTGACCTCGACCCTCTGACTTAGTCACCCTCGCTCCTTAGGTCCTCAAAATCGACCTCGACCCTCTGAATCGATCATCCTCGCTTCCTTAGGTCCTCAGAACCGGCATCGATCCTCTAAATTGGGCATCATGCGGTGTCTAATCGATGGCCATCTTTTGTTCCAAACTCACCCATCGAGGGGCTCTGTAGACACCTCATTCTGTTACCCCCTAACTCTCCTTAGGTCCTTAGTACCTCCACTCATCACTGTAAACCCTGGTCACGTCCCGGGTACTGACCTGAAAGCCATCGGGCACTCCCCGGCTCAGTTGGACCCAAAAGTCAAACTCTTCATCTCGATCGAGACTGAATGAATCTTTGAAGGGCACTAAGAATCATTTCCAACCATGCGGACAAACGATCCGTTTGCATTCGAAGCCCAACTTAGAGGCCACCGGGCGCTCCCGTGCTCTGTTTGACCTCAGTCAACTCTTCAGCTCGACCGAGGATGAATAAATCTTTGAGGGGCAATGAAAACCTTTTCTAATGGTCCGTCCCGTGCGCGATTTTGACTTTCCATGCGGACGAACGATCCGTTTGACTCCAAGACATCATCGAATGCTTCTCAGGCTCGATTGACCAAAGTCAACTCCCTAAACTGGGTCAAAATCTTTGGAATATCAAAGTACATCTCCTAACCTTTCTAACGGTCTGCCCCATGCGCGATTCGGACCTACCATGCGGACGAACGATCCATTTGCGTCCGAATAATCTCCCATCCAATGGACTGACAAACGCTTTTGAGCCATATTTGACCCAAAGTAAACTCCATAACTAGGGAGTGGTCCAAAGGACTTTCAAAGTTCTCGAAAATACCTTTCCAACGGTATGCCCCGTGCGCGATTCTGATCGACAGTTTGCCCTCGACGAACAATTTTTTGAAAAACCCTGAAACACACTGCCAAACGGCAGGTCCCAGAACCTGCGTATCGGTACCTACCTACCGACAGGCAGGAAGGGCTCTATGCCGATTGGCAAAACCCCTGGGCCTATAAAAGGAGGCCTTGGCCTCATTTGCAAGGGAGAGCCAAGATCTGATAAAAATCTCTCTGAACGAATCCCAGAAACCTCTCTCGAAGGCAGCGTGATTTCAACTTCCAAATCCCTTTTTTACTTCCACTTTTCATATCCTTTTCATCAAACTTGTGTGACACCCCGACTAATTAAATACCGGGTAGCTAATCCTTTATTAAATCAATACAAAATGCCAAGTTGGTTCAGATAATAGCATCACTGTCGAAAACATTTTAATGATTACTAACCACCTAGTATTTAAAAAATAAGTTGCCAATTTTAAGTTAAGTCTGATTAACATGCAATAAAAGAATAATGGAAGAACAACATAATCCATTCACCATAACGAAGTAGTTCAATATCAACAAATAGTAATAAGTCCGGAGGAAAACTCCTCACAACAATCCCACAACTGAAAAATAATATGACAAGTCTGAATCCTGAATTAATTACATGCCAGAAGTCTGAACACTGAAATAAATGAAGTGACTCTAAAAGAAATGGGCGACATGCCCTACAACTGATAAATGCTGAATATAGAGTCAAGATAGATGAAGCGTCTACAAGCAAAGTCCTGTAACTTCCACAAACAGCTACAGCTCGTCACCTAAATGAGGATCCTAAGCATGGTGTCCTTGTGGCTGGGCACCTAAAAATGGTTTTTACAAAAAGATAGATTTGAAAGCAAATGGGTCAGAGCCCGAAAGTGGAAATCATTTTAAAAACAGTAAGTGTTTTAATAACATTTAAAATAAAGAATGCAAAATACATGTTAGGACGTGCTCTCACGTGAAATACTCACCTCTCGTCTAACTGTGCACTCCTAATGTTCCTGTACCCATTCATGTGTTTTCTCATAACTATTAAGTTCAAAAGAGTTTCTAACACTTCTACTCGGTTCACGTTTTAATTCCAACCTTAACAATTAAATAGAGAGTTCTACTTTAATTCGGATTCTCAATTAGTAATACAATTCACTATCGGTTAACCCGTTATGTTTTCTCAAAACATTACCATAATTATATTTATAATATGAACATGAAAGTTCCCATTTATTAAGTGTATATTATTCACATCATAAATATACAATACAAGCACCCCAAGACTAAGCTGCGGTGCACACATACTCTGCTATCCATCCCGGTACATCACGTACATAAGGATCACGCATTCCGAATCTCTCAGGAATCGTTCTCAGATAACAACAATCACAAACAATGGAGGCGAACACAGTCACATCACATGGGTCACGCACATATCTGCGCTCCCACGATCAGCAGACTTATTAACATCCCAAAAAGTCCTTCTCTGACCTATGTTCATCGAGGTACCAGTCTAAATCCGGGCAACATAAGGATTAGAGGGCCCTAAGCGAACGTAAACCTCCCGTGATAGCAAGTATGGTAGGTATGTCATACACATAAAAATCATATGCTAAGCATTCACACATCTTAGATATCTCAATATTAATAAAGGTATACTCTACATCCTCATACCATTATTCCCATTTATATATATTTTAAGTCTCTCGATAATATAGAGTTTAAATTGTCGACACGTCACACGTCATAGTTTCTTATACTTAAAACCTATCTTAAATAGATTAATAAGTTCCTATTATTCCCACATATAACATCATCATTCCTAAGGTCCTTACTTCTGCCCCGAACCTCATTTCATCAATTATTCTAATTTACACTTTTAACCCAAATATTATCTCCCTTATCGCATTCCATTCGATTTAGAATAATTCCTCAAATTGAATTCTAATTAAGGTCCAAATTTCATAGCCATGCCTACTGGTCTTCCTTAAGTTTAAGGGTATTCATAAGGTCTCCAATAATATTTTCCAAAGGTTAACATCATTAAAATTTAAATAGGGAAAACTTTACTCATTATGGGAAGGTCGATCGATCGACCTTTACCTTCGATCGATCGATGGTGGTAGATCGATCGACTGATGAATGTCGATCGATCGAACGCACCAGGTATGGCTACGGACTGCTTCGTTTTGCAATTTTCAAATCATCACAAAACATCCTTTTAATGTATGAAACTCTAATATAACGTCATAATATCATCATACAACCATCCTACAACATTGTTAACGTTCTAAAACCAATAATTCATCAACCAAGGGCTTTGTTTGGATCAAAACTTCATTAAGAACCCTAGTTTCCTATTTCTTTCAAGAACATTAATAAATCTCTTCTTAAATCCGTTTTTAAATCATCAAGGGTCATAATTCTGAATTCATAATTCGTCCAGAATGTTTCTACATGCAGTCCCTAACATAGTTCATAGTTTTACATCTTCAAATTCATGGGTCTAATCAATCTTCCAAGATAAATTTGATAATTTCCTAAACATGGAAAGCATAGCATTGAATCAATTGGAATTAAACCACTTGCCTTAATCTTTCTCTGAATTTGAGGTTGAATCTGTCCTCTCTCTCTCTCTGCAGAATTCTCCTCTTTCTCTCTCTCTCTACAAGTTCTTCTCAAGGTGATAATGGAGGTGGGGTTAGTTTTTGCCAAGTTTTAAAGTTTCTAACTTCTCCCGTAGCCCACTACCTAAATTGGGGTTGGAAATGGCTTAGTGGGTTAAGACTAAGTCAGATTTTTAACTCTAATTTTCGTGGGTTTTAATTACCCAATTTCCGAAATTACCAAAATGCCCTTATAAGTTACCGGTATGGCCCAATAATGCCCCGGGACCTAAACTTAACCCCCGGCTAGTGTTTTCTGACTATTTCGACCCTTCCGGACTCGTTGGCGCACTCAAAATGACCATACGGGTGATAAAAATAAAATTCACTTTTTAATTCAAATAATTATATTCCTGACGCGACTGTCACGCGCGTCCCAACAAAATTTCTCAAATTGCCGTATTTCAATCTCGCGACAATTTCAATATATCCAATATTCATATATTGCCATATATACACATTATAATCAAATACTAACTCACATCTCGTTAATATTTTATCCGGATTAATTTTCAATTAATACACATATAATTTAATTAATCCCCAAAAATAAATATCACGAAAATACGCATCTCATCCTCGCGCTCCCATGTGGACTCCTCGACATTATGATGTCGCCACTGAACACGCGCTAATGGGACTATCCTTGACCGTAGTTTCCTCTCACTTCTGTCCAAAATAGCAATCGGCCCCTCCTCGTAGGAGCTATCAGGCTGGAGATCGATGTCCTCCAAAGCAATATGAGAATGAGCCAAATCGTCTCTAAGATATTTTCTTAGCGAGGAAATATGAAATACATCGTGAATCCGATGCAAATGCTCCGGTAACCCAAGTCTATACGCAACCGGTCCAATCCACTCAATAATAGGAAATGGTCCCACATATCTCGGTGCCAACTTCCCTTTCTTCCCGAAACGCATAATCCCCTTCATATGAGATACTTTGAGCAAAACCTGGTCCCCCACTTGGAACTCCCTGAAGAACCTCTTCGCATCATCATAGCTCTTCTGCCGATCCTGAGCTACTCGAATGCGACTCCGTATCAATTCTATCCTCGCCGAAGTATCTTGAATCACTTTCGGCCCAAGTACTTTGTTGTCCCCCACTTCCAACCAACATGCTGGGGAACGACAAGGTCTACCGTACAACGCCTCAAATGGAGCCATGCCAATGGTGAACTGGTAGGAGTTGTTGTAAGCAAACTCCACCAGTGGAAGATACTGCTCCCATCCACCCTCAAAATCAATGATGCACATACGCAACATGTCCTTTAATATCTGGTTTGTACGCTCGGTCTGCCCATCGGTCTGCGGGTGATACGTCGTACTCAACCGCAATTCCGTGCCCATGGCCTCCTAAAAACTTTCCCAAAACCGTGAAACGAATATCTTTTCTCTGTCAGACACGATATTTAGGGGCACACCATGAAGTCTCACTATCTCTTAAATAAAGAGCTGGGCATAATGTCCCGTAGTGTAGTCTGTCCTTACGGGTAGAAAATGGTCAACATGTCCACAATTACCCAGATGGAGTCGTGACCTCTCTATGACGTAGGTAACCCCGTGATAAAGTCCATGGATATGCTCTCCCACATCCACATCGGGACCTCCAATGGCTGTAGAAGTCCTGCCGGTCTCTGATGATCCACTTTTACTAGCTGACAAGTGGTGCATTTCGAAACAAACACGGCAATATCTCTCTTCATGTCGCTCCACCAATACTGTCGTCTCATGTCTTGGTACATTTTGTCCCCACCAGGATGTACCGCGAACCGTGAGTCGTGCGACTCTGCCATCACCTCGTACCGCAATTCCTCCCCTTCTGGAACTACCAATCTCCCATTGAAGCGTAATCCCCCATCTGAGCTAACGGTATAGGATTCGGCTCCCTCTACCAATAATCGAACTATCTGCTCCTGACAGAACGAGTCATTTGCCTGTGCCCTTACTACCTTCGTGACAATCTGCGGTGTAACGGTCATCACCGACATGAACGATCGGGCCACTGCATCCTGGTGTCCCAACTCCTTCCATTTGGCCTTCCATACCCCTGCCACCTCATCTACTGGACTACGGCTTAACGCGTCTGCTACCACGTTAGCCTTTCCCGGGTGATACTGGATATCAAACTGATAATCCTTCACAAACTCAAGCCACCTCCGCTGCCGCATATTCAACTCTTTTTGCGTGAATAGGTACTGTAGGGACTTGTGTTCTGTGAACAATCGAAACTTCTCCCCCAAAAGATAATGTCTCCATATCCGAAGGGCAAATACAACTGCCGCCAACTCCAAGTCATGGGTGGGGTAATTTTTCTCGTGAGGTTTTAGCTTACGGGAAGCATAAGCTATGGCCTGGCGCTCCTGCTGTAATACACCTCCAAGTACTTGTAAGGGCGCATCGGTGTAGACTAGATACTCAACTCCCGGTCTCGACAACGCTAACACCGGTGCCGAGGTCAACTTATCCTTCAACTCGTCAAATGCCAACTGACAGGCATCACTCCAGATGAATGGCACACCCTTACGATTCAGATGTGTAAAAGGACCTGCTATCTTCAAAAATCCCCGAATGAACCTCCTGTAGTATCCTGCTAATCCTAAGAAACTACGGATCTCCGTCGGTGTCGTGGGCTGTCCCCACTCCCTCACCGCGGATACCTTCCACGGATCAACAGATATCCCCCGATCGGAAATAATGTGTCCCAAAAACTGGACCTCCTTCAGCCAAAACCCGCACTTCTCATATTTTGCATACAGCTCGTTCTGACGTAGCGTCTGCAAAACTTGCCTCAAATGCTCGGCGTGCTCCTCCTCTGTCTGGGAGTAAACCAGAATATCATCAATGAAGACAATGACAAACTGATCTAGGAAATCTCTGAACACCCTATTCATCAAGTCCAAAAACACGGTTGGAGCATTGGTCAAACCAAAAGGCATAACCCGAAACTCGTAAGAACCATATCTCGATAAGAACGCTGTCTTCGAGACGTCCTCCTCCCTGATACGCAACTGATGGTATCCCGATCGCAAATCAATTTTTGAGAAGAAAGAAGCTCCTCTCAACTGGTCGAATAGGTCATCGATTCCAGGCAACGGATACTTATTCTGTATCGTGGCCTTGTTCAACTCCCGGTAGTCCACACACAATCTCAGTGAACCATCTCTCTTCTTCACGAACAACACAGGGGCACCCCACGGCGAAGTACTCCTCCGTATAAACCCCTGACCCAACAACTGCTCAATCTGATCTCGTAGCTCTCGCATCTCTGCCGGAGCCATACGGTACGGTGCGCGTGCTATAGGTCTTGTATCTGGTAATAAGTCTATGAAAAAGTCTATCTCACGACTGGGGGGTAGGCCTGGTATCTCCTGAAACACATCTGAATACTCCCTGACAACTGGGATCGAATCTAAAGGAATCACAACCTCCTTAGAGGTATCCTCCTCTAAGTAGTACAAATGAGCGGTCGAACCTCCCTCTGGGCGAGGCATCGCCACTACAAACATCTCTTGCCCCGGAATGGCAAAAACAATGCTCCCACCGAAGCAATCAATCATGGCTCTATAATCAGCGAGCCAATCCATACCGATAATCACATCGTGCACATGCATATCTAATACCAACATGTCTGCAGGTAATACCAAACTACCAATATCTACCCCCCACTCCCCGACACATAAAGAAAATAAGTGACCCACTCCCCAATGGTGAGTCTACACACGTCACTGTGCTCTCTGTTGTGGCTAACAACCCTAAGGCTTTCGCAAAATGTGTAGCTATAAAACAATGCGTTGTCCCCGTATCAAACAAACCCCGACCCATAGTACCATGGATAGGAAACATACCCTCAATCGCGGGTGGTGCCTGTGGAGCTGCTACCTGGTGGACGTTATAGACACGTCCATACTGTAACTGCCCCTGCTGCACAGGAACTGCTGGAATGGCTGGTAGTGCTGGCACCTGGGCTGGAGCTGGAAGAGCAGGTGGAAAAAGTGGCCTCTGTGGCTCATGTCGAGCACCCTGCTGCTGCTGCGGGGCCCTACCCCTATCAGGACAGTCATGGCATTTATGGCCAGTCTTGCCACAAACGAAACACTTCCTCGGGAAGTTCCCCCCTCTCTGTCCCTGCTGCCCCCGGCCCTGGTGGCCGTTACCGTTCCTCCACTGGCCCTGCTGAAATTACTGTTGACCATTCTGACCCTGCTGGTTCTGATGGCCGTTCGGACCCTGATGGCCCTACCGGAAACCTCCCTGTCCGTGCCTGAAATTTCCCGACCTGAACCTCTTGTGATCCCCCTGCTGGGAACCCTAGTCACCCTGTCTCTGCCCCTGAACAGAATGTGCCCCACTGGCACCATTTCCCCCAGTCCTGCCCTGATGGCTGGACTCTCCTGACCTCTTGCCTTCAGTCATGTGAAAGCGATGATCCGGACAGTGTAACAATGCAGCGTTAACCACATCAGAGTAAGTGGCTAACGAGAGGTTCCCTAACAAGTGCTGACGAATCCTCCATGTCAACCCGTCCGTAAACTTTTGTATCTTATTCTCCTCTGTCGGTATCTCATCCAGAACAATATTCAGAAGATTAGTGAATTCGGGCTCATACTCGGCCACAGTCTTACCTTCCTGGTTGAGGCTCATAAGCTTCCTCCTCATTTTCGTGTGAACTGCTGACGGAAAGTACTTGCGGTCAAACCGCACCCAAAACTCCTGTGTCGTGAGAGTGTCTCTCTCATCCACGGTGGTAATGGACTCCCACCACTGCAATGCAGATCCAACTAGCTTGAAAGTAGCTAGCACCTTCTTCTGAACTTCGGTGCACTCATACATCCTCAAGTGCCGTTGAATGTCCTTCCTCCACTGACTCAAAACTACCACATCGGAGCTACCTGCGAACTCCGGAGGGTGTGCTTTCTGAAAAGCATCACGTACATGTTCCCAAGCAGACGGGAATGCATGTGCCTGAACTGGCGCGGCTGCTGGCGCATGAGGTGGTGCCTGCTGAACTACTGCTAGTACGGCATTTACCGCTTGGGCCACAATGGCTGCAACCTCGGCAGCATTCATCGTGCCCTGAACTGGAGCTGGTTGTGGCTCGGGCTGTGCATTCCTAGGAACCCGTGGTGCACATCGTGGAGGCATCTGAAATAAGAGTAAAGTCTATAAGTTTGCAGTTATAAACTCAAAATAGCTGAAGAACGTAGCATATACAAAAGAATACAACAGTCCTAAAATATAGGGCTCTACATCAAAGAAAACTCGGCGAAAACATAATAAGCCGTACAGATCCTAAAGGACACTAGAACCTGATGCTCTGATACCACCTGTGACACCCCGACTAATTAAATACCGGGTAGCTACTCCTTTATTAAATCAATACAAAATGCCAAGTTGGTTCAGTTAATAGCATCACTGTCGAAAACATTTTAATGATTACTAACCACCTAGTATTTAAAAAGTAAGTTGCCAATTTTAAGTTAAGTCTGATTAACATGCAATAAAAGAATAATGGAAGAACAACATAATCCATTCACCATAACGAAGTAGTGCAATAACCAACAAATAGTAATAAGTCCGGAGGAAAACTCCTCACAACAATCCCATAACTGAAAAATAATATGACAAGTCTGAATCCTGAATTAATTACATGCCAGAAGTCTGAATACTGAAATAAATGAAGTGACTCTAAAAGAAATGGGCGACATGCCCTACAACTGATAAATGCTGAATATAGAGTTAAGATAGATGAAGCGTTTACAAGCAAAGTCCTGTAACTTCCACAAACAGCTACAGCTCGTCACCTGAATGAGGATCCTAAGCATGCTGTCCTTGTGGCTGGGCACCTAAAAATGGTTTTTACAAAAAGATAGATTTGAAAGCAAATGGGTCAGAGCCCGAAAGTGGAAATCATTTTAAAAACAACAAGTGTTTTAATAACATTTAAAACAAAGAATGCAAAATACATGTTAGGACGTGCTCTCACGTGAAATACTCACCTCTCGTCTAACTGTGCACTCCTAACGTTCCTGTACCCATTCATGTGTTTTCTCATAACTATTAAGTTCAAAAGAGTTTCTAACACTTCTACTCGGTTCACGTTTTAATTTCAACCTTAACAATTAAATAGAGAATTCTACTTTAATTCGGATTCTCAATTAGTAATACAATTCACTATCGGTTAACCCGTTATGTTTTCTCAAAACATTACCATAATTATATTTATAATATGAACATGAAAGTTCCCATTTATTAAGTGTATATTATTCACATCATAAATATACAATACAAGCACCCCAAGACTAAGCTGCGGTGCACACATACTCTGCTATCCATCCCGGTACATCACGTACATAAGGATCACGCATTCCGAATCTCTCAGGAATCGTTCTCAGATAACAACAATCACAAACAATGGAGGCGAACACAGTCACATCACATGGGTCACGCACATACCTGCGCTCCCACGATCAGCAGACTTATTAACATCCCAATAAGTCCTTCTCTGACCTATGTTCATCGAGGTATCAGTCTAAATCTGGGCAACACAAGGATTAGAGGGCCCTAAGCGAACGTAAACCTCCCGTGATAGCAAGTATGGTAGGTATGTCATACACATAAAAATCATATGCTAAGTGATATACCCGTTTATATTCTAGGAGGGTCGCCTCCACAACGGACGACCCTAAGAGGGGCCGACCCCCACCAGGCCCCAACTGGCCTTCACCAGACCCAGACGACCCTACGAGGGGCCGACCCTTCACCAGGCTCCAGACGACCCTACGAGGGGCCGACCCTTCACCAGGCTCCAGACGACCCTACGAGGGGCCGACCCCTCACCAGGCTCCGGCCGACCCTACGAGGGTACGACAGTACGAGGATATAATCAAGCCAGACTCGCTGCCGGAAGAAACTTTGCCCTCGGCCTCGGCTCATAGGCCGAGGGTGACATCATGACAGCGCGTGGTTTGGGAGACGCGTGGAACAGTGCGCGTGAGGCTCATATGACACGTGGAAGACCGTTACAACCGAATCACCCCCTCACGTGAGGGAATATTATGTCATCATTTGGCATCTACAGGTGTCAATAGGGGATTGGCTAGATCATTATTCACATGCGCCATGCTTACCTGGGGGGTACACTACACCCCCCAAGACCTATATATACTTGTCACCCCTAACCCTACAGGGGATCGATCCATGAACAGTAGCCCTAGCTAAAACTCTGCTTGTACACACACAATAGAGAGAGAGTGAGAGGGTTATGTGCATTGTATCCAAGGCCATTAGTGCCCATACTTAGTGTATCACACACTCACAGTGGATGTAGGCCAAATTGGCTGAACCACTATACATCATTGTCTTATTCCCTCTTATACTCATCCCCTTCTATACACTTACATACTTATACACTTATACATCTCTATGGCTGCCATGGCTGCTACTGCTTGAGCTCACTATCACTTACCTGGTGGTGCTAAATCCCAGCATCATCAGTTTGGCGCCGTCTGTGGGAACGAGAAGACATCTCTTCCTTTGTACAGCTTGACCTCACTGGGCACTCTGGTGGTGAACCAACACTCCCCCTGAGAGGAGGTGTTTCACCATTGAAAGAGACCTACTAAGGTTCCCAAGCTAACCAGTATTTTCTTCAGTTCAGCTCTTCATAGCTCAAGCACATGGCACCTGAGATGCCACCGCCACCACTTCCCCCGCTGGATGATGGGGGAAGACCCAGTTCCAGTCAGCCACCACCCCAGTCTGAGATGGCTGATGTGGCAGCAGCCCTAAAGTCTCTGGCAGCCAGCCAGCGGATGATGCAGGAGCAGTTTACAGCTCTAAGTCAGAATATACTGAGACCACCAGGGGTCTCACCTGAGATGATTACTCCGGCAGCAGCTCCAGGACATCATGAGGCCAGGGGACCACCCCAGGCACCACATAAAGACCTGCCACCCCCTCAGCGGCGTAGGGATGTTGCTGACCCCCGGCGTTTACGCCTGGGGAGGCAAGGAAACCCTTGCCCCGAGGACAGGTATGATGATCTGGAGGAAGAAGAGGCTCCAGTAGAATGCTGGGAGCCATATGAGGTCTCCAACAATACAGTACGACCCCTCCAGGACAGTAGAGGAAAGTGCGGGAGACCAAACCCTGATGATCGCCCAAGAGGCTCTGCTTTTGACCGCCTGAGCAGGGGGTCGGCCTTCGAGAGGCTGGGCCCAGTGAATGACCTGCGAGACAAGTTGTCCAAGTCAAGAAGCGCAGCGAGATCTAGGAAAGAAGCAGAAGGCCGACCCCAAAGACGGGATGACGGCCAAAGGGAAGTAAATAGCCGACACAGGCCTGCCGTAGCGGAGCCCTCCATCCACCTCCGAGAGGCAGCAGGGGATAACATCGGCCAGGCCGACCCTATGAGGCCCTGGAATGACTCAATCCAGAGGTTAGAGGATAAGATTGGCGACATACTGAAGAGCCGGGACCCTCTTCAGAGGGGATACACCATGGGCTCACCCTTTGTGGCAAAGATAGTCAACTTCCCCACGCCATCGAAGTTCAAGCCTCCCGTGGTCACCCCAAGATACGATGGGAGCACCAACCCTGTCCACCACGTGGAAATGTATCAGTCGGCGGCAGACATATACTCTATCTCAGATGAGATGAGGTGTCGTGCCTTCTCTGGTACCTTGACAGGGGCTGCGCATGTGTGGTACACGTCTCTTCCAAAAAATTCTATTGGAAACTTTAAGCAGTTGGCAGACTTGTTCATCCATAATTTCTGCTTTGGGGTGAGGCCACAGAAGAAGACCACACACCTGCTCTATGTTAAGCAGGGAAAGAACGAGACTCTGAGAGACTACATAGCCAGATTCAATAAAGAGAAGCTGGAGGTGGAAGACTATGAGGAGAGCATAGCTATGACAGCCCTGATTGGAGGGCTCCAGAAGGGGAAGCTATTATGGAAGCTTGCCGAAGACCCTCCGAGGACGATGGCTGAGCTGTTGTCAACAGCAGGGAAGGTGATGAACGCCGAAGAGGCGATGGCCGCAAAATATGAAGACGAAAAAGGAGGTGCAAGTGGGAATAAATACCCCAAGAAGAACAAAGAGGGGAAGAAGAGGACCATGGATGATAAGTTCGCGGGGTACACCCCTCTGACGGTCAGCTGTGAACGGATCCTCAATGAGATAAAGAGTGACCGGACACTGAAGTGGCCTGAGAAGCTGAGGGCAGCCCCCGGCAAGAGAAATAGGAACCTGTGGTGTGAATTTCACCAAGACCACGGCCACGTAACAGACAAATGCTTCGCTCTGAAAGATGAGATTGAGAAGATGCTGAAGGAAGGGAAGCTCAGAAAGTACGTCGACAAAGCCGACTTCAAGAGGGGCCGAGGGGACGACCCCAGAAAGAAGCGAGTCGATGCCTGCAGAGAAGGTCCTCAAAAAAGAAGGGACGACCCCTCCGATGATGAGGACGACCCTGACCTACCGCCGAGAGACGACCAAGGCCCTGTCAAGAGGCTCAATATGATCTCGCTCGGGGTGGGAATGATCTCCGGGGGACTTGCAGGAGGAGGGTCTGAGGTCGCCGACAGGAAGGCCCATGTCGCTGAGGCTAAGGCAGTGACGAAGACGGTGCACTCGACCTCCCTAGAGGTCAAGTTAGAAAAAAGGAAGAAGGTTGATATGGACACTTTGGTTGTGGGATTTTCAAGAATGGACTTCAAGGGCTTATTGGCCCCGCATGATGACCCTCTCGTCATCACCACCAGGGTGCACGGGTGCGAAGTGCCGAGGATCCTGGTGGATGGGGGCTCATCCGCAGATGTGATGTTCTGGCCATGCTTCAAGGCCTTGGGCCTCAGTCGTGCCAGACTTGTCCCCTACCATCATCCATTGATTGGGTTCAGTGGGGAGAAGGTTCACCCCCTAGGAATATATGAGGCTGATGTCAGGATGGGGGACGAGTGGCCGAGATGGCTCACTAAGAGGGTCAGTTTCTTTGTGCTGGATGAGCATGTGTTTTCGGCATACAACATCATACTGGGACGTGTGGCCCTCAAGGGGTTTGAAGCTGTGCCGTCCACGGTCCACCAGATGGTTAAGTTCCCTACCCCTTATGGGGTGGGGGAAGTTCAGGGAGACCAGACGACAGCGAGAGAGTGCTACTACAACTCCGCTGAAGAAAGGGAGGCACACAAGAGGGCTACAGCCACTTACAACATTGATACCCTAGACCCCAGGGACGAGACGAAGCTCAAAAAAGGAGAGGCCGCTGAGGAGGTAGAACCCATCACCCTCGATGAGGATGACCCGGGAAAAACCGTCCAAGTTGGCAAATCTCTGAAGCCCAGTATCAAGGAAGACCTCATCAAACTGTTGAGGAGAAGGCGAAGCGTCTTCGCGTGGAGTCATGTAGATATGCCAGGGATCGACCCTGAAATCATGTGCCACAAACTCAATGTGGTAGAGGGAGTGAAGCCGGTAAAGCAGAAGAGGAGGATTTACTCTAGAGAAAAGTATGAGGTCATCAGGGATGAGGTTAAAAAATTAGAAGACGCTGAATTTATCAGAGAGGTCATCTACCCTGAGTGGCTGTCCAATGCAGTCATCGTCCCAAAGGCCAACGGCAAGTGGAGAATGTGCGTGGACTTCACAGACCTCAACAAGCATTGTCCCAAAGACAGCTTCCCTCTCCCCCGCATCGACCAGATGGTAGACGCTACCGCAGGCCATGAGCTCATGAGTTTCATGGATGCCTACTCAGGGTATAACCAGATTTTCATGAACCCTGAGGACTCGGAGAGGACCGCCTTCATCACTGACAAGGGGACATACTGTTACAGGGTCATGCCCTTTGGCCTAAAAAATGCGGGGGCAACGTACCAGCGCCTCGTAAACAAAATGTTTGAAGACCAAATTGGTAAGTCTATGGAGGTTTACGTAGATGACATGCTGACTAAGAGTCTGAAGGCAGAGGATCATGTAGCAGACCTGGAAAGGACTTTTAATACAATGGACAAATACAAAATGAAGCTCAATCCGGCCAAGTGTGTCTTCGGGGTCGGAGCGGGGAAGTTCTTGGGGTTCATTGTCAATCAAAGAGGCATCGAGGCCAATCCTGAAAAGATAAAGGCCCTTATTGAGATGAAGACCCCCAAGTCCATTAAAGACGTTCAGAGGCTCACAGGGAGAGTGGCTGCGTTGAACAGATTTGTGTCAAGGGCTACAGACAGGTGTCTACCATTCTTCAAGATCCTCAGGAAAGCTTTTGAATGGAGCGAAGAGTGTGATGAGGCTTTCAAGCAGCTGAAATCATACTTAGGGTCTCCCTTGCTGCTATCACGACCCGTGCAGGGTGAACGACTGTACGTGTACCTTGCTGTCTCAGAATCCGCTATCAGTGCAGCAATCGTAAGAGATGAAGATGGGATACAGAAGCCCGTATATTTCAACAGCAAGGCACTCCAGGGGGCAGAGCAGAGATACCCGAGGATGGAGAAGTTGGCCTATGCCTTGATTCATGCCTCAAGGAAGATGAAACCGTACTTCCAGTCCCATACTATGGTCATCCTTACTGACTCTCCTCTTAGGCAGGTCCTACACAAGCCTGAAAAATCAGGAAGGCTAATGACCTGGGCTATAGAGCTGGGGGAGTTTGACATTGTGTATCAGCCTAAGACAGCCATTAAGGGGCAAGCCTTGGCAGACTTCGTGGCTGAGTTCACATGGGAAGAAGATGAGGCCGAGGGTGAGACCCTCGGGAAGGCAGATACAGAAGACAGACCCGCAGACACACCTGCAGAAATGGCTGAGACGAGCACCGCTAGAAGGAAAGTGACTGAAAACGAAGAGGGAAGATACATCTTTAGACAGGGGTCCCTCTCTGAGGGAAATTTTTCTGAAGGAAAGACTCCGTGGAGCCTCTTCGTTGATGGGTCCTCCTGTGATAGCGGAAGTGGTGCTGGACTGATACTATCAGCACCCGATGGCACAGACGTCGAGTACGCCCTGAGGTTCAATTTCAAAGCCTCCAACAATGAGGCTGAGTATGAGGCCTTGATAGCTGGCCTCTCCTTAGCCAAATCCCTTAGTGTCAGCCAAATTTTGGTTCACAGTGATTCAAGGCTGGTGGTGAATCAGATAGTAGGAGCCTATGAGGCCAAAGACGAGAGGATGGCTAGGTATCTTGATAAGGTGAGGTCATTGCTGAAAAACTTCAAAGAAGTGAAATTCAAGAGGATACCTAGGCTCGACAATGGCCGTGCTGACGCCCTTGCAAGGTTGGCCTCAGCTACTAGGACAGACATAAGGAGGACAGTCCCGGTAGAAATTTTGCTTCGACCAACTATCGAAGACAACGAGGGAACACTTGGTATTTGCATGAATGTTTCTCAAGAACCTTCATGGATGGACCCCCTGATCAGATACATTAGAGGGGGAGAGATGCCAGAAGCAAGCCAAGAGAGGAAGAAGCTGAGATACAGGGCTGCAAAGTTCGCTGTCATCGGAGACATGCTGTACAAAAAGGGGTTTCTGCTCCCCTTACTTAGGTGTGTGCATCCCTCAGAGGTCCCTTCCATTTTGCAAGACGTGCATGAAGGGTCGTGCTCAAGCCATATTGGGGGTAGATCCTTGGCAAAGAGGGTGATCACCCAAGGCTACTGGTGGCCGACCTTGGGGAAAGATGCTGCCGCATATGTTAAAAAGTGTGATAAATGCCAAAGATTTGCTACTATCCCTCATCAACCTCACCAGCCTCTCACCTCCATTGCATCCCCATGGCCGTTCGCAATATGGGGGATTGATCTGATAGGACCCTTACCGAGAGCAGTCAATAACTATCGGTTCCTCATCGTAGCAATTGACTACTTTTCAAAATGGGTAGAGGCCGAGCCGATGGTCACGATCACGGAGCAGAAGACCTTCCAGTTCATCTGGAAGAATGTGATATGCAGATATGGTCTACCCAACACCCTCATCTCGGATAACGGGACCCAGTTCAAGAATGCCTCTTTACAGAAGTACTGTGAGAGGGTAAGTATCAAACAATTTTTCTCCACCCCAGGCCGACCTCAGGCCAATGGGCAAACCGAAGTTACGAACAGGACAATCCTAGATGGGATTAAGAAGAGGCTTGAGGAGGCAAAAGGAAGATGGGTCGAGGAGTTATATGCAGTATTGTGGGCATACAGGACGACAGTAAGGACCCCTACCGGGGAGACCCCATTCATGTTAGCTTATGGATCAGAAGCAGTCATCCCCACCGAAGTGGAGTTTCCTACTCATAGGGTCCAAATGTATGATCCCCAGGGGAATATGGAAGAGAGAAGACTTGACCTAGACCTGATTGAGGAAAGAAGGGAGGATGCTGAGATAAGGCAAGCTTCCTACCAGCAGAGGACCGCAAAGTTTTACAACCAAAGGGTGAAACAGAGGCCTATCGCAGTGGGAGACTTGGTTCTTAAAAAGACTTGGCAGAAACCCAACAAGCTCCATCCTAATTGGCATGGCCCATATAGGGTCATCGATGAAGTTGTCCCGGGGACCTACAGGCTAGAGAACCTGGAGGGGGAACCTTTCTCAAACCCCTGGAATGCAGATCATTTGAAAAAATACTACCAGTAGTGTTGTAAGGTCTTGATAAGCCATAGTTGTAATAAGCATTGTTTCGACAGAACACATTGAAGATTAATGAGAAGTATCAGTGTTTCCCTCATCCAGTGGTTATCAGTTCTAGTATACATGCAAAGAAGTTGAACCCTCGGCTATAATGAGGATCAGTGGAGGGGACGACCCCACCACAGTCCTCAAGAAAGACGAGGGAAGATTTCATATATATCATTAATTTTATAAGTTGATCCCTCGGCTATAATGGGGACCAGTGGAGGGGACGACCCCACCACAGTCCTCAAGAAAGACGAGGGAAGACTTTAAAAACCATTAAATTGGAAAGTTGATCCCTCGGCTATAATGGGGACCAGTGGAGGGGACGACCCCACCACTGTCCTCAAGAAAGACGAGGGAAGACTTCAAAATCCATTAAATTGGAAAGTTGATCCCTCGGCTATAATGGGGACCAGTGGAGGGGACGACCCCACCACAGTCCTCAAGAAAGACGAGGGAAGACTTCAAAATCCATTAATTTGGAAAGTTGATCCCTCGGCTATAATGGGGACCAGTGGAGGGGACGACCCCACCACTGTCCTTAAGAAGACGAGGGAAGACTTCAAAATCCATTAATTTGGAAAGTTGATCCCTCGGCTATAATGGGGACCAGTGGAGGGGACGACCCCACCACTGTCCTCAAGAAGACGGGGGAAGACTTCAAAATCCATTAAATTGGAAAGTTGATCCCTCGGCTATAATGGGGACCAGTGGAGGGGACGACCCCACCACTGTCCTCAAGAAAGACGAGGGAAGACTTCAAAATCCATTAAATTGGAAAGTTGATCCCTCGGCTACAATGGGGACCAGTGGAGGGGACGACCCCACCATTGTCCTCAAGAAAGACGAGGGAAGACTTTAAAATCCATTAATTTGGAAAGTTGATCCCTCGGCTATAATGGGGACCAGTGGAGGGGACGACCCCACCACAGTCCTCAAGAAAGACGAGGGAAGACTTTAAAAACCATTAAATTGGAAAGTTGATCCCTCGGCTATAATGGGGACCAGTGGAGGGGACGACCCCACCACTGTCCTCAAGAAAGACGAGGGAAGACTTCAAAATCCATTAAATTGGAAAGTTGATCCCTCGGCTATAATGGGGACCAGTGGAGGGGACGACCCCACCACAGTCCTCAAGAAAGACGAGGGAAGACTTCAAAATCCATTAAATTGGAAAGTTGATCCCTCGGCTATAATGGGGACCAGTGGAGGGGACGACCCCACCACTGTCCTCAAGAAGACGAGGGAAGACTTCAAAATCCATTAAATTGGAAAGTTGATCCCTCGGCTATAATGGGGACCAGTGGAGGGGACGACCCCACCACTGTCCTCAAGAAAGACGAGGGAAGACTTTAAAAACCATTAAATTGGAAAGTTGATCCCTCGGCTATAATGGGGACCAGTGGAGGGGACGACCCCACCACTGTCCTCAAGAAAGACGAGGGAAGACTTTAAAAACCATTAAATTGGAAAGTTGATCCCTCGGCTATAATGGGAACCAGTGGAGGGGACGACCCCACCACTGTCCTCAAGAAAGACGAGGGAAGACTTTAAAAACCATTAAATTGGTTATCAGAACCCTCGGCTATAATGAGGACCAGTGGAGGGGACGACCCCACCACTGTTCTCAAGAAAGACGAGGGTAGACTACATAAAAA
This sequence comes from Sambucus nigra, assembly GCA_949130495.1. Taxonomy (NCBI): domain Eukaryota; kingdom Viridiplantae; phylum Streptophyta; class Magnoliopsida; order Dipsacales; family Adoxaceae; genus Sambucus; species Sambucus nigra. The sequence goes on along the minus strand of OX422207.1, from coordinate 79,978,498 downwards.
TCATTAATTTGATCATTTGAACCCTCGGCTATAATGAGGCCTGATGAGGGGACGACCCCACATTGGTCCTCAAAAAGACGAGGGAAGGGTTAGTATCATCATCATCAACGAAGAAGCAAATTTGCAAGGAACAAACCATAACAGAATTAAATATGGGAGACAGTTGTGAAAGGAAGAGACGATGGTATTAATATAAAGCATCAAGTGTTTTACAATATACAGAACAAAAATACAAAAACAAGGGTATGGGCTACAGGCAGCCACCCTAGGGGACGACATCAGAGGGCAGGGCCTCAACATCAAGGGGAATGGTCTCCTCAGTTACCAGCACCGGATCATCTTCAGATGTGCCAACCCCCTCGATCTGGGCTTGGGCCTCCACCTGATTGAGGGCCTCGGCAATTAGGGGGTCGTCCAGTTGAACACCCTCCAATGATGGGCGAACAGAGGAGACGACATCGCCAAATCTGAGGACTACCCACCGACAGGCCGTCCTAATCCCCCTTTCAAGATATTCAAGGCCGAAGCCCTGAAATTCGTCTGAAATCTTGTATGCCTCCACAGCGTCAGCCTCAGCTTTCTTGATGGCTGCCTCCAGATCAGTCTTATGACGGGCCTCCAGGTTGATCAGAGCCTCATCCTTGTCCTTGATCAACAAGTCCTTGTCCTTGATCAACAAGTCCTTGGCCTGCATATCGGCATCATGCTGCCTCGTCAGCTCATCAAGGACTCTAGCATGCTCAGCCCTTGTGCTCTCCAGCTCGGCCCTCGCAGTGCCCAGCTCTGTCCGTAGGTCAGCCTCTTGTTGGATGGCCCTCTCAGCTTCATGGAATTTCTGTTGATTCTCGGCCATCCACTTGGTGGCAGAGGTGAAGGCACAGACAGACTGCAAGAAAAATGAAGATGCGTCAAGGGGGGCCGAGGAAACACTGAAATTAAAGGTCAGGACCGATACCTGAGCAAGGGAGTGCAGACCGTAGTCATACACTTTGGCTGGAGGCATCTGCGCCAAGAACTCGAAGTCGGAGGCCGACGGTGCAGAGAACATAGAGGCCTTTGCTGCCCTCAGGTTGGCGATAAGAGATGAGGGGTCGGCCCTCAGATGGGACAGATTTTGAGACCAGAAGGCCCCCATGCTTGGTGAAGAGGTTGCTCCTTCAGAGGCCTCGGCCCTGGACCTCGTCTTAGGGTCAGGACGAGGCTCAACAGGAGCCTCAGGCTCCTTCCTTTTGTGACTAACAGCTGTCGGCTCAACAACTGTCGGCCCTGAGGCCCTTGTCTTCTTAGGAGCTTGCTGAGGCTCCTTCCCCTTCTTCTTTGACAGACCAGCAAGAAGGCTTGGAGCAGTCATATCCCAGAGATAATCTGACACGCCTGCAGGACGACCTGAAAAGGATACGATGAATCAGAAAAGTTCAGAGATAAAGAGAGAACACTTCAAAAATAAGTAAAGATGGGAAAATGTTCAGTATAACTCACATAGTTCTGTCAGAGGGCCGACCCTCAGACCAGCTTCTTTAAGGAAGCGAGGGGTCATCAAATCTTCGAACTTTGGGATCTCACCCTCTCTCCCTCGTCCCCTCAGATACTCAACAATATCCCTCTCCTCCAAGCTAAGTCCGGGGTCTGACCTAGCTTTCATGGAAGGGTTAGACCATCTGTTAGGAACCCTCGGAGCATCGGCAGAAGGGGACGCCTCGGTGGAGCTCTCCCATGCCCCAGATATGAAGAAGAACCTTTTTTCCAATCATGATTGGAAGTTTGAGCCACGTGGAGCAGCTTCTTCTCAGACCTTCTCGCTCCCAGATGATAGTATCCGGGCTGTTTAGATGAAGAGGTGATATTGTAGCAGGCCAAGAACACGTCGGACGAGGGCTCGTCAGTGAAAGCGTTTTTCCACAGAGAGATGTACCCCAGAATCGTCCTCCAAGAATTGGGTGGAAGTTGCGAGGGGGAGACGCCCAGAGCCGACAGAATATCTATAATGGCAGGGTGAAAGGGAAGTCTGACACCTACTTTGAACATTTGCTCGTAGACTGCAACTTCTCCCTCTTCACCCTCAAAGACCCTCTCGTCCTCGGAGGGAACCCTCATAGTCACCCCAGGTGGCACTCCGTAAATATGCCTCCATATCAGAAGATCCCTATCCCTGACAGAGGAGATAAAAGACGAGGCATGGGAGGTATCAACCTCATCATCTGTATCATCGTCCTCATCCCCCTCATCACCTGCAGGAGGACCCTGAGGAAATGCTACTTGGAAGGCGTTGGGGGATAGGGTTGTCACAGGGACAGCCTCAGAGGGGATCGTACCCTCGGCCTCTCGGGGAGGGCTAAGGTCAGGAGAGTCCCTCCTACCAGAAGTTCCAGCACCAGTTGGAGAGGAGGTTCTCTCGTCCATCTCACTTAGGTTGGGTGTCTCGGCCGGACGAGACGACGACCCACAAGACTCAGAGGGTTCAGATGGTCTAATGGTGGCAAGAGGAATGGGAAAAATGGGTCGTACCCAATTAGGGTCGGCCCCTCGTCTCCTCTCTTCCTCTTCCTCTATTCGTCTGATCTCGGTAAATAGTTTCTCTCTCAGGGACGGGAATTCAGACACCAGGTTGTAAAGCCTCCTAAGCATTAAGGGGAAGACCCAACACTTAAAGAAATTATACTAGACTTGGGTAATTTAACTACAAACAAGTGAGGAGTGGACCAGATTTGACTTTTGGATTAAACAAAGAACTCAAAAGGTTTTCACTCAAGAACACTCAAGAACATCCAAGAGCCAGTTACCGGAGAAGACACCGGAAAATACACCGGAAAAGGTTATGGCACAACTTAAGGAAAATGGCTGCCTACGAGCCTAAAAAACGAACGAAAATGAAAGAAAAAGAGAGCACTGGATGAAAGAGGTTACCTGATGAGGAGAGAATAAGAACGCTGCTAGGCCTGGAAGAATCGAAGGCTGCAAGTGGCGATGTAGGCTGAAAATTCTAGAGAGAGAGAATGCTTAGGCGCGAAGACGAAGAAGGAAGAGAAAGGGTTTGAAAATACCTTAAATACCTTAGCAATGAGTGGGCCCATTGACCAAGGCAGGACACAGCCCACGAGGAAGGCATCATTAGGGTGCAAGGACCCAAGCGCAGTGTACAGCCGTCATGCCTTGGAAACTGGAACAACAATGAGTACCTAACCAGGTGTCACTCACCTAACTGATCATACCTGCATCTCATTTAAAACACTATCCCTCAGCCATCTCAACAGCATCTATGGCTAAGGGATGGGGGGTGATTGATATACCCGTTTATATTCTAGGAGGGTCGCCTCCACAACGGACGACCCTAAGAGGGGCCGACCCCCACCAGGCCCCAACTGGCCTTCACCAGACCCAGACGACCCTACGAGGGGCCGACCCTTCACCAGGCTCCAGACGACCCTACGAGGGGCCGACCCTTCACCAGGCTCCAGACGACCCTACGAGGGGCCGACCCCTCACCAGGCTCCGGCCGACCCTACGAGGGTACGACAGTACGAGGATATAATCAAGCCAGACTCGCTGCCGGAAGAAACTTTGCCCTCGGCCTCGGCTCATAGGCCGAGGGTGACATCATGACAGCGCGTGGTTTGGGAGACGCGTGGAACAGTGCGCGTGAGGCTCATATGACACGTGGAAGACCGTTACAACCGAATCACCCCCTCACGTGAGGGAATATTATGTCATCATTTGGCATCTACAGGTGTCAATAGGGGATTGGCTAGATCATTATTCACATGCGCCATGCTTACCTGGGGGGTACACTACACCCCCCAAGACCTATATATACTTGTCACCCCTAACCCTACAGGGGATCGATCCATGAACAGTAGCCCTAGCTAAAACTCTGCTTGTACACACACAATAGAGAGAGAGTGAGAGGGTTATGTGCATTGTATCCAAGGCCATTAGTGCCCATACTTAGTGTATCACACACTCACAGTGGATGTAGGCCAAATTGGCTGAACCACTATACATCATTGTCTTATTCCCTCTTATACTCATCCCCTTCTATACACTTACATACTTATACACTTATACATCTCTATGGCTGCCATGGCTGCTACTGCTTGAGCTCACTATCACTTACCTGGTGGTGCTAAATCCCAGCATCATCACTAAGCATTCACACATCTTAGATATCTCAATATTAATAAAGGTATACTCTACATCCTCATACCATTATTCCCATTTATATATATTTTAAGTCTCTCGATAATATAGAGTTTAAATTGTCGACACGTCACACGTCATAGTTTCTTATACTTAAAACCTATCTTAAATAGATTAATAAGTTCCTATTATTCCCACATATAACATCATCATTCCTAAGGTCCTTACTTCTGCCCCGAACCTCATTTCATCAATTATTCTAATTTACACTTTTAACCCAAATATTATCTCCCTTATCGCATTCCATTCGATTTAGAATAATTCCTCAAATTGAATTCTAATTAAGGTTCAAATTTCATAGCCATGCCTACTGGTCTTCCTTAAGTTTAAGGGTATTCATAAGGTCTCCAATAATATTTTCCAAGGGTTAACATCATTAAAATTTAAATAGGGAAAACTTTACTCATTATGGGAAGGTCGATCGATCGACCTTTACCTTCGATCGATCGATGGTGGTAGATCGATCGACTGATGAATGTCGATCGATCGAACGCACCAGGTATGGCTACGGACTGCTTCGTTTTGCAGTTTTCAAATCATCACAAAACATCCTTTTAATGTATGAAACTTTAATATAACGTCATAATATCATCATACAACCATCCTACAACATTGTTAACGTTCTAAACCAATAATTCATCAACCAAGGGCTTTGTTTGGATCAAAACTTCATTAAGAACCCTAGTTTCCTATTTCTTTCAAGAACATTAATAAATCTCTTCTTAAATCCGTTTTTAAATCATCAAGGGTCATAATTCTGAATTCATAATTCGTCCAGAATGTTTCTACATGCAGTCCCTAACATAGTTCATAGTTTTACATCTTCAAATTCATGGGTCTAATCAATCTTCCAAGATAAATTTGATAATTTCCTAAACATGGAAAGCATAGCATTGAATCAATTGGAATTAAACCACTTGCCTTAATATTTCTCTGAATTTGAGGTTGAATCTGTCCTCTCTCTCTCTCTGCAGAATTCTCCTATTTCTCTCTCTCTCTACAAGTTCTTCTCAAGGTGATAATGGAAGTGGGGTTAGTTTTTGCCAAGTTTTAAAGTTTCTAACTTCTCCCGTAGCCCACTACCTAAATTGGGGTTGGAAATGGCTTAGTGGGTTAAGACTAAGTCAAATTTTTAACTCTAATTTTCGTGGGTTTTAATTACCCAATTTCCGAAATTACCAAAATGCCCTTATAAGTTACCGGTATGGCCCAATAATGCCCCGGGACCTAAACTTAACCCCCGGCTAGTGTTTTCTGACTATTTCGACCCTTCCGGACTCGTTGGCGCACTCAAAATGACCATACGGGTGATAAAAATAAAATTCCCTTTTTAATTCAAATAATTATATTCCTGACGCGACTGTCACGCGCGTCCCAACAAAATTTCCCAAATTGTCGTATTTCAATCTCGCGACAATTTCAATATTTCCAATATTCATATATTGCCAAATATACACATTATAATCAAATACTAACTCACATCTCGTTAATATTTTATCCGGATTAATTTTCAATTAATACACATATAATTTAATTAATCCCCAAAAATAAATATCACGAAAATACGGGGTATTACAACTTGGTTAATTAACCACTCTCCATAATCATTCAAAGTGCAAGGGCTGCTCTCCAACATTCAAGATCAAGCTCAAGATCTTCAAGAAGGTCCAACTTTCTCAAACTCTCTCCTAAATTCTCTTAAATTTGCAATAACTTGTTTTCTTACTTAGCACTTTTATTATCTTATTTCACATATCCTACCATACTTTTTATCTAGTATTATTGCACATCTCCTATTTTCATATAAATAAAACCCAAAAAACAAGAAAAAGAGGGTTTGCTCATAAATTCCAAATAAGGATTCCAACACTTTTTCCACACTCTTCCCACAACTAAAACGCTTTTTTTTACACACACACACACACACACACATATACAAATAAGATATTTCTCCATTTGGATTTATGGGTTAAACCCCACCCCTCGTTTTGTATGCGAACTACGTAGACTTTGATGCCTTTATAGGTTACGTAGGTGTCTCGGGGTAAAACCCGAGACTCGAGTCCTTTTCTCATTTTTTCTCTTATTTTCTCTCTTCTCTTTATCTCATTTCTATTATATTCTATACATTCGATCTTAGTGGCGTATTATTCCACATGCGTTATCGTTCCCTTATAACAATCAACGCAAGGGTAATTGCACAAATCCTATTTTCTACATTAATCTCACATTCCTACGGATGACTCGCTTTATCTTTTTTATGATACAAGTCGAGGATTCCTACCTCCATTCTATATATACACATGCACACATATCACGAGGGGAAATATAAAGGAAAATAGCAAATATCCATGAGAGACCGAAAGGGAGGAATGGGTTCCTAACACCTTCCCATTTCGTAACTAAGCCTCCGAACCCTTCTCGAATCATTTTGGTTTCGCACGCACCAGTATGTCTTTGGATGCCATCCTTCGGGGTGACTTCCCCTTTTTTCTTTTGTCTGTTTTGAGTAAAATAGACTGGCGACTCTGAATCTCTCTACATTTTTCACACCTCACAAATCGACGCCGGCCGAAGCGCTCTCGAGAGAGAAGGGACGCGCGGGACCCGAAGGATCCTTTCTCCCTCCGCGGCGGGGATCGGGGATGGACACACATGCAGAGGCTCTTTGAATTTTAACTTCACTTGTATATTTGAGCTGTGTGATATGTTCTCCCAATAATTTTATCATCTATATACTTTGTGACTATGAGGGATTTCTGCATGTAAGAACCGTTGCCCATGAGCTTACTTGTTTAGTATTGAAAAATATAAGGGTGAGCGGGAAAGGGCTATGAAAGGAGGAAATCTCCTTTATGGGAAAGTCACAGTTGGCAAAAGCCTAATAATAAAAACAAAAAAATTGCCAAAGGACAACATAATTTAATTTGTTTGATCTTTAAAAAGTAATAGCTTCAAAATAATTACGAGAATAAAAGAAAATACGATATATTTTTATCTTTTAAGGGTGTTTAGTTGAAGATCAACGGGTTTTCACAATGGATCCTATTTATGCTTATTTTATCACGACACTATTGACTTGTGGAATCATTAATATTCTAAGCTTCTGTGCATTGTGTTTGTTTGTTCATTAAGCTCATTTTATCTTGTCACTTAAGGATAATTCTTAGTTTGATAAAGTTTTTTGATCAATTAGAACTTCTTGAATATATTTGAGTTTTTGGGTCATAATTCATTTGTATCTAGTTCACGCCCATTCATTTTATCCCACATGTTTAGACACATCGATACTATGCTAGTGTGTAAAGCTTTCATATTTTGTGTCGAGTTTTTTGATTGTTTATACCTATATATATGTGATGGAATTTCATTAGTATATTTTACATATGTTATATATGGTATCATCTGTTTTGAGTCTTTTTCAATTTACATCTAGTCCATATTTTCCATATGCTTTATCTTTGAATTTTATTTGGCATGCTTTATGATCATATGAATATCACTCATTATGTATATTGAAATTCCTTTTCCCAAATTGGTATTTTCAAAATTGGTATCATACTTTATTTCTTAATCGTATTGGTATCTTTTTGCATTGATATTGATATTGTTTGATTATAGTTTGGATTATTTGTGCTTGAGTTTCCATGTTGTGTGTTTGTTGCACTTTACACCATCGCATGCTTTATTCCCTTCTCCCTATAGTTAAAATTGCTATCTTATAATCACATATTTAGGGGGAGATTTGATTTTTAAGGGGGGGGGGGGGGGGGGGTAATTATTTTATGTTATCTTGCTTTGTATATTCTAGAACAACAAGGAGGAGAAATGGTATCTTTTATTTGCATGATCAGGATATTTTTATCTTAGGAGGAGACGTCCTACATAGGTTGAGATTATTTTAGATATTATTAGATGCTTATTCATATGCGGATTTATACTTGTTATATTCTCTTTGCATTTGAAGGTGTGTTTAAGTGTGCAGGACTAAAGGTTTACATCAATGAGACAAAGTTATCAAGCAAAGCAAATCTACTTTATTTGTGTGTCTGTCGAGCGTCTATAATTTTTTTCCTCTTTGGGGTTGGGGAATGAGTCTTTTTAGAGATCTTGACAACCCATAGGATTTATGTTTTGGTTTTATCCCGATATAGCTAAAGGGGGAGATTTGTATGGACAAGTTTCCAATCGAGTTAATTTGTATGTAATTGGCATAATTTCGATCAAAAAATTTGAGTCATAGGTAAGACTTTGTGTTGTTGATCCCATAAGTATATAACGTGTTTGATGAAGACATAACGGCCAAGCTTCAAATATTAGATACATCGTTTCGTGTTTGGTATCAATTTTATCTTCACGTTTACTGAGGATCTCGCATGTATGAATGAATATTGAATATAGGCCCTTGGATATTTTTAGGGGTATTTGCTTTTTAACGTAATATTATTTGGAACTGTTTTTAAATATCTTTTAAAGAATTTTTTTTATTTCAATCTCGTTAGTATGAGTATGGATCTTGTTCGAACGAAATCAGAATCTCGTTGGAACAAGCTTCGAACGACCATCAAACGAGAGCTCATTGTTTTACAGAACAGTATCATTGGAAGATCGTTAGAAGCCCGTTTTGAACGAAACTTTGTTATCGTTCAAATGAGAGTAAAGATCATTAGAATGAAAATATTATTTTAGTTCGAACGACCTTATGTTTTTGTTCGAACGAAGTTACCACCTCGAAATTCATATTTTTACTATTTAAGGCGTGTTCGACTCAAATTTTTCAAGAACTTTTGGCGAAATATGTTTTCCTATTTGTTTACCAAAGTTTCAAAATCCTTATTTAAAGATCCAAAATTCGTATTTCCTATGCTTTGAGACCTTAAGTTTGGGCACAAAAGTTTGTTTATGTTCATCTTGAGAGAACTTGTTTGATTCGGTGGACTCCGTGCGTATTGTTTGAAGTGTAGACGGTTGGTGACCTCATCGGTGGACACCAAGACGTGTGTGGACTTTTTCGTTTTGACAACTTGCATATGAGGATTCATGTGTTGCACTGTGTAGGGGAGGTCGAAGATTGAAGAGCGTCAAGGCTTGTGGGGATCGAGTTGTTGAGTAAGTTCGTTGTCAACTTTTGTAATTCCGCATCATAATGAACTGTTTGGATGGGTCGTCCGATGTTTTTCTCTTTGTGGTTTTCCTCGTACATCGGCGTGTTGTGTTTGATTTCTTTATTTTATCTGCTTATGACCTAGATGCATGTTTTAAGTTAAAAAGATAAAATTGAATAAGTCTGTTTTTCACAACAAATCGGCTTTAAGTAGTGCTAACTTTAATTGGGTTAATTTGTTATAACGTTTCAATCTTTAAAAATTCAAAAATTAAAGGACTTTTATTTATTCGGACCATCTTTGCCTAAGCACAGGGACTGTTAAAGGGGCGTTCTCATAAATATTAAATGGGTTTTATATAGAGAGGACTAAACCTTATTTAACCCGTTTAATATCGTGCCTTTTATGAATTTATTGAAGGACTAGAAGCATATTTGTTTTCGATGGTTTAATTGAAAAATGTAATCCTAAACTCCTAGTATGTCCCTCTAACCAATGACCTTTAATAATGCCATTGGACTTCTCAATCTAATGATTTGTGCATCAAATTAATTCTTCTAGGAATTTATTTGGGGGATGTGGGTTATTTATAAGTGGTGTCAGCCAGAGCAGGATAAACGGGTCGGATGAGTTACATATGTAACATAGATGCTCAAAAATCAAAATTTCACATAAAACCACGTCTCTAACCAAAAATAAATAAATAATGAGAGGTCAATGTGTATTTAAAAAAAATCAATGGGCCGTAGAAAACTACAGGCATAAAAATTGTAAATATCATAAATTGTAGTGTTAAAATTTTTAAAAATTTAAATTTTGCAGCGGGTGTCACCCTAACACGGGTCAAATTGAAAATTATATATGTACCTCGTTGATATATTTTGCATACTTTAAAGTTTCCAAGGTCTTTTTCGTATTATAGAAATCAGAATTTCGAAAAATATTTTGGAAATGCTTAGAAACCTCAATAAAACGTTACTAATTTTATGAAAACAAATTAAAAGAATATAAATAAGGAACTTTATTTTTTTTTAACAACAAAGGACATTATTTTGCAATTGTGGACAAAGAGAATGTCTACAAATACACCAAAATGTAGTGGGTTTGTTGAAAACTTTTCCATTTTGTATACACGTGATGAAGTCATTTCGGGATAATGAGAAAAGAAACAATTTAGACGTTTGTTTAGAAACATGTCAAAAATAAATTTTCTCATTTTTATAGTGACTTTAAGCGTACCACTTTCATTTTTATACTTATACGACATCTTGGATGCAGGTGTTGTTAAAGGCACCAAAATAAATTCTCTCAGCTTTTAAATAATACATAAGAATTATTGTACACTGTGCTTTAAAAAAAGTATTTTAACATCAATGTAAAAAATGGATGCCTTTAACGACAAGTAATACAATAAACACAATATAAATTTGACATGAATCCTATAATATGGAATGTTTTTGTTGCAATAAGAAAATGTTTGTTCCGTGTGAGATATTATGTGGCATCCTCTTTAAGCATATACTAACATAAAGAGGCTTTTAAAATGTGTTACTTAAATAACATAAAATTTACGGTGCATTTAAAGGAACACGTGGCAGCATCCTGATCAATGTATTATATACTCTTTCCGTTCCTAATTAATAGTCGTTATTTAAAAATGATTTTGAAGATTATACTTGATCAATGACCAAAATCAATAATTGTTTATTATTATGGAATATGGCTCGATAAGCATGTCTTAAAAAAGAACATGGACTATTAATTCGGGATATTTCAAAAGGAAAAATAACTTTATTAATTTAAGACAAAATATGTAAATTTTAATTATACAAGAACTACAATATATGCCTTGAAGGTATATAAAAAGCACTACAAGTCCTCCTGTTTCACTTTATTTTTATTATTAAAAAATGCTTTTAAATCACTGTCAAATGGGTCCAAATAATTATGTGAATAGCTTCATGTATCAACCTGTGACACCCCGCCTAATTAAATACCGGGCGATCACTCATTTATTAAATTAAAATCAAGGTGAACAGTTGGTTCATTCTCAGCATCACTGTCAAAAAATAAAACTTTTTCAATTTAAACACCCTAATTAATTAAGCTAAGTGTCAAAACCATTTAAACCTTTATTCTCATTTTATTAAATCCGATTATAAAACCTTTAACTATTTTACATTTTTAAGACTCACACATTTGGAATGAGAATAGAAATGAACATTCAAGAATTTAACCATCAATAAATAGACCCAATGTTGATGTAAAAAACTAGATTGCTCCAATTATTCAATCACAGATAAATAAATAAGATAGAGATTTTTAAAGTGGTTCGGCTAGGAATAAAGCCTACGTCCACTGTTATGTTATTGCTGAGTGTTTGCAGAATTCTTGAATACAAGTTCTCTCAAGAAATTTCGGTCCCTTTGAATGGGGTTGATACAAGGTATTTATAGCCTTGAGGTTGTACATGAAAGGGTCAATACATTAAATGATACACGCATGAAAGGGCAATACATTTAATGCAGTGTGTGCGTCAAGATTATAAACATTCAATGAATAGTTGAACTGTTGATTATCTTGTAATTAATGCTACGACCGAGATGCAGCTCGGACCGCCTTAGTTGCTCGTTGAACAAGAGTTCCTCGGAGCGCTGGAGTACCTCGGGGTGCTAGAGTTCCTCGGGGTATCCTCGTTGCTCGGAGAGAACATGAATTGGTCGAAGAAATAAACTTCCTCGCTGCTATTGTGCCACGTAGATTGACACGTGTCTTCGTATTATTCGTTCACATCAGCATATTAATTTTGGTATCAACAGAAGCCCCCAATGTTTCATATTTCGAACTTTGAGGAGTATGGAACATTCTTTCTCGGTATATGGCAATATTAAATGACCTTCCTGGGTTTCAGTAACATTGTATTCAAATTTCCTTCTCATTTCACAGCTTCCGCCTTTTTTTAATTTTTATAAGCGCTTCGATCTCCGTGCAGTTTTTGTCCTTTTAGCCGCCGGAAGTTCAGTAGTTTCTTTTTGGTAATCATTTCTTTCGCCGCTTCCCAATGCAAAGTATTTAAACTTCTTAGGTAACCATACCGTCTTCTACGTTTTCCAATTTTCTGCATTCAAGCTTTATATTCTCTCATTCTCTCTTGTGCGTTCATCTTTTCCTTCGTTAGTTGTCAGCAGACCTCCTTCCTTCCTGTAAGATTTTCTTCCTTCTTCATTTATTCATCATGGTTTACATTATTGAATCTCTTGAAAAGTTCCGCTCTGACTTTTCCATCCCATCTTGGTTAATCTTGGAGGAGCTTTCTGAACCTCAAAATTATTTTCGTCTGGCTGAGGGACATTGGTTCCCCAGTCTTTTTATTACTGAATGTGGTTTTTCCTTTCCACCAAATCCATTGTGTCTCGAGTTTTGTCAGTATTTTGATCTTGTCCCTGGGGTTTGCATAAGAACGTTGCAGACGAGCACATCAGGTCTGCATCATATTTGCTACAGTATAAGAGTTATACAACCTCTTATACTGCTCGCCCTGTTGAACCAGCTTCCGCTCCAGAGGACTCTTCTTCAGATTCTCATCTTCCTTTAAGTCAGAGAATGGGCAAGAAAAGAGATCCTCCTTCTCTATTTGATGACACTACTTCTGCTGTTGGGGCCAAGAAGAGCAAAACTGATGTCCCTGAGGGGACTAAGAAGGTGGATACTGCACCTTCCAAAACTACCGAGAAGCCCCCAGTGGCTCCGAGCAAGAAAGTTGCTCCTATGGAAGTGATTACTAATTCTCCGACCAAGAATTCTTCCTTGGTTGAAGCTGCTGAAATGCCTTTGAGAAGATTAAGGAAATCATCCTCAATCAATCTGGCTGAAACTGCCTCCTCTTTACCTGCTGGTGGTGTTGGTGTTCCAACCATCATTCCTCCAAGCTCTGCAATGAGCTCGGTAAAAACTTGGATCATACCCGAGGTCCAAGGAATTGATGAAAAAATTTCTAGGGATATGCTGACATCTCTAGCTACTCGTCATCTTGCTTCAGTAAATTTCTCATACTCTGGGTTTTCTTTCTTTCTCTGAATTCTTGTATTTTTGTATTGACTTTACTGTTTTTCTCATCTTTGATCTGGTGAATTGTTTCAATAACATCGTGAAGAAAGGTGAAGCTATTAAAGCTTCCAGCTCCTCGTCAGATGTTGATGATGCTCTGTTGGGTTTGACCCAATCCTTGAAGGAATCTCGTCAACAGTATATTGAGGAAAAAGCTGTTTGGGAGAAAAAATTGGCTGTGGCTGAAGCTGAGAAGGTGAAGATGGCTGAAACCTCCAAGAATTTGGAGGATAAAGTGAAAGGCTTAGAAGTCGAGCATCAAAAATGTGACGACAAGCTGAAAAAGGCAGAGGAAGAGTTATCTACCCTGCGAGATATCAAGGTCCAAAAAGAAGAATTGGATGCAAAACTCTCCTCGGAGAAATTGAAAAGAAAGGTCGCCGTTAAAAAATCCTTCAGCGCTGGCTGGGATAAAGGATGGGATAAGGGGATTGCTGCTATGACTTCCCAAGTACAATATGGGAAGTTAAAATATTTTCGAGATGGCTGGGTAGCTTCCCTGCAAGAATTGAAGATCGAAGACAATTCTGGGCTATTCCAGCTTCATCTCCCTGGTCCTCCCCCTCCAATTGTGGAAGAAGAAGAGGATGAACCTGTCTCTGATGAATCTTCCATGGCCATAGGTGATCAATCTCTTGCCTCTCTACCATCTGCCATCGAGGATGTTTCTTTTATGCCTCCTCCTCCTGAGAAAGTTTCAGCTCCTGCTGCTCAAGCTGCTATCACCTCCGAGCAACCGAGCTCCTCGTCCCAGCCTCCCGAGAAAGTCTTGGGAGACAAGGAAAAGGTGTGAAGTTGTTCGGTATCATTTCTATCTTCTATTATCACTTGTAATCAAACAATGTAATCTTTTGATGATCTAATAAAATACATCTTTGTTCATCTCTGTTGTTGATGATTTGTTTTTGTTGATTGTTGTTTTTTTCTCGTCCTTAGTTTATTGCTAGAATGGAACTGATATCTTCACATGATACCAAGCTGATGCAGCAATGTCACCAATATTATAAGGCTGGTCATACAGACCTTAGTACATCAGAAATTGCTGACATCCTTGGCCATGATGCCTCAGAACAGGCAATTGAGGCTTATCGGTACTTGAAAGATTTACTCGACCGAGCTGTGGCCAACAATGTAGCCTACTACGACTTGATTGAGGAACTTCATTATTCCTTAGAAGATCTCCAAGGTCAGCACAATGAATCAATGACTTTATTGCACAAGGCATATGAAAATAGATATCAACAACTTTCTTCTGATACAGGCCATAAAAAGATTATGGTTGGATATGATGTTAGGTAAAGAACTTTAAAAGGTGAAGTTGAGGCTTGTAGGCAGATTGCTGAGTTGCTGGAACAGGAGAACAACAATTTGCAGAAAAAGTTGGCTCAGTATGAATCTGCAGCGTCATCTTCCACTGCTCTAGTGCCCGTTACTGATGAAGGTTTCTCATTCTTAGAGGTTGAGAATGCCAAATTACGGCAAGAACTGGATAATTTAAGAAGATCTGGTGTTCCTTCTGCTGCTCGGGGACGAGGAAGAGGTTCTCGTGGGCGAGGAAAAGCTGTTCAAAGTGTTGTCGAGGAGCAAAGTTCTCCAGTCGCTTCTCGGAGTCGATCAAGAGTTTTCAGCCGTAATGTTGAAGAGGTTCGCACTCAGTCTACTTTGGAAACTCAAGCGTTCCAATTGAATGCGAAAGATCGTGCTCTGTCTGAATTATCCAAGAAAAACCTATCTTTGGAAGATCAACTTACTGCAACCAAGTCTGCTTTACATGCCAAAGATCTTTTTGCCAAAAACCTTCATGAACAATTGGATAGATTAACCTTCCAATTCCATAAACAGCCTCGTGAGTTTTGGATGGGAGGTTATAATGAGGCCCTCTGTCATTTGGATGCTCGTCTTAAAAGTGCCAATAACGAAGGTTATAAACAAGGATGGTTGAACGCCTTAGGTGTGTTAAAGCTAGAGCAGGGCCATTTCTTATGGGATTATCATGCTCCTGGGCTACTAGACTTGCCTGTACCACCTTACAAATTGGACATGGAATGGATCCCAGCTCGTTCCATTCCTCGGAGCTTAATTTCAAAATACCTTGGTGACTACAGTCTTCATTCCCAACCCGAAGTATCTCGTCCAGAGCATCTAATGGAGACACCTTCAATAATGAATGTCAGAATGCTGAAGGACTTGAACTTTATTAATTCTCCCCTTTGCCTGGAGATCCTCCTGCTGGCGAAGAGCCTGTTTCTAAAGCAAAGGGCAAGAAACCAATAGAGTAGGAATATCAATGTAATAGTTAGTACATTCATGTAACCTGTAATTTATTTTGAATTTAATGAGAGAATTTCACTTTCTGTTTGCAAATTTGTATTGCGATTGTCTTATGTTTATCAAACATTCTTACATTTGTGTATACATATCTGTTAAAAAGATAACAATATATGTGCTTAGTAATCAAACTTACAAATATCAATGTTGCTCAATCACTTAATAATAAAGTAATGAGTATAAAATGTTCAAAATGTTTCCAACCAACCAAAGTGGTTAAATAATGTTTGTCGACCAACTACAGTTGATGGGATTTTATCCCCGACCAGCCATACTTGGTTCGATTTCAAATATTTTCATAAAATGTGTCCGACCAACCACGGTCAATAATTTATCCTCGTCGACCAACTACAGTTAGTGGGTTTTTATCCCCGACCAACCATACTTAGTTCATTTTGGAATGTTTTGTTCTCTGAAGAACTTTTGTAATAATATTACCTCCCGTTCAACATAAGTTGGAATGTGAGAGTATATTTTTCAAATCCAATCAAAGGAGTATTTTTTGGTTCTTTCGAACTGTCCACTAGTTATTTTACCAACCGTAGTTGATCACGCTAGTGTCGTCTCCTAACCAAAGGAGTATTTTTTGGTTCTTTCGAACTGTCCACTAGTTATCTTACCAACCGTAGTTGATCACGCTAGTGTCGTCTCCTAACCAAAGGAGTATTTTTTGGTTCTTTCGAACTGTCCACTAGTTATTTTACCAACCGTAGTTGATCACGCTAGTGTCGTCTCCTAACCAAAGGAGTATTTTTTGGTTCTTTCGAACTGTCCACTAGTTATCTTACCAACCGTAGTTGATCACGCTAGTGTCGTCTCCTAACCAAAGGAGTATTTTTTGGTTCTTTCGAACTGTCCACTAGTTATCTTACCAACCGTAGTTGATCACGCTAGTGTCGCCTCCTAACCAAAGGAGTATTTTTTTTTAAGCATAGTGTATTACACTAGTATTCCCCGAAAAACTTTCAACAGAAAGAAAATGGTGAAACATCCTCGTTTTATTCATAATGAAGGAAATGCTTTACATTTTACATTACTGATAATACTTGCGCAGATGTTCAGCGTTCCATGCATTCTTAAATTCCTCTCCCTCTAGAGTGGCTATTCTGTAAGTTCCTGGTCGAACAACTTCTGTAACTCGGTAAGGTCCATGCCAGTTTGCTTCCAGCTTATTATGCTTCTGAATGACTTTCTTTAGCACATAATCCCCTTCTTTTAAGTCACATTTCTTCACCCTTTTGTTGTAGAACAGAGCTGTACGTTGTTGGTAAGCAGCATTCCTAATGGCTGCCTCTTCTCTAACCTCCTCGAGCATATCCAAATCCAGTCTTCGCATCAAATCGCTGACTGGGGAATTGAAATTCAGCACTCTATGCGTTGGGATACCCAACTCGGCAGGTATCACAGCCTCACTTCCGAATGCTAGCATATATGGTGATTCTCCAGTTGCTGCTCGGGGAGTTGTTCGGTAAGCCCATAGTACTGATTGGAGCTCATTAATCCAATTTGCTTTAGCTTCACTTAACCTTTTCTTCAAACCATTTAGTAATGTTCTGTTCGTCACCTCAGTCTGTCCATTGCTTTGGGGATGGCCTGGTGTTGAATGAAACTTCAAAATGTTCGATTGATGACAATAGGCAGCAAATTCTTCGTTATCGAATTGTGTTCCATGGTCTGTGATGAAAGCATGGGGGAGACCATATCGACAAATGATGTTCTTCCAAATGAACTGATATACCTTCTCGTACGTCATATCAATTAGTGGTTCAGCTTCCACCCACTTAGTAAAATAATCCACTGCCACGACGAGGTAGGCAATGGTCCAACTAAATCAATTCCCCATATGGCAAATGGCCAAGGGGAAGTTATTGGTGTAAGCAATGATTGTGGAGTTCGTCGGATGGAGGAAAAACGTTGGCACTTATCGCATTTCTTAGCATAGGCTATACAATCAGCCCTCATCGTCGGCCAGTAATATCCTTGAGTCATTACCCTTTGCAAAAGTGTTCGACCTGCTACATGACCTCCACAAGACCCTTCATGGATCTCTTCAATCAATTCTTTCACTTCGGAGGGATGTACACATCTCTGCAAACCTGCCATAATTCCTCGTCTATATAAAATACCATTAGTTAATACATACCGAGCAGTTTTATACTTCAATTTCTTGGCAGCAAGCTTATCCTCTGGCAATTCTCCCTCTTCAATATATACTCTGATGGGATCCATCCAAGATGGTCCTAAATCAAGGGCAATGACATTCATCGTTAAGTCTTCATCTATGCTCCGACTTTCCAGTACTTCAATCGGTATTGTTCTTCGCAGCTCGGTACGAGTAGCTGATGCTAGTCGGGCCAGTGCGTCTGCTTGTGCATTTTCTATTTTGGGTATCCTGATCAACTGAATCGCATCAAATTCTGCCAATAACTCCATTACCTTGGCATGATATTTGACCATTAATTCTCCTTTAACTGCATACGTTCCCATCATCTGATTCACAATTAATTGAGAATCACTGAATACCATCACTTGTTGCGCTTTCATAGTCTTTGATAAATTAAGACCTGTTATCATGGCCTCATACTCAGCCTCATTATTATAGGCTTTGAATTGGAATCGCAAAGCATATTCCACGTCAATCTCGTCTGGGGTGTTCAAAACAATTCCTGCCCCACAACCTGTTGTACAAGATGAGCCATCTACATATAATCTCCATACGGGCAACCCGTCGTCAAATTTCTTATCTGATAGAGTTCCTCGGTGAAATATCTGTTGTTTTCTTTCATCATCCCCTGGTATCTTTCGTTCCTTGTCGGTCATCTGTTCGCGCCCTTTTACCAACCGGAGTTGGTCTGGGTTTGGATATGATGATTTTTCTACATCCACAAATCCTTTTACCAACCTTAGTTGGTCTGGACCTGTGTCTGTTGATCCTGTATCATCCACAGGTAGGTCAGCAAGTACCTTTTGTTCCTCGGGGGTATCAGGATATGTAAACTCTGCTATAAAATCTGCTACAGCTTGCCCTTTCAATGATGATCTGGGCTCATACACAATATCATATTCACCGAGTTCTACTGCCCAATACATCAGTCTTCCTGACTTCTCTGGCTTATGAAGGGCTTGTCTCAATGGCATATCGGTATAAACGACGATGGTATGGGCCTGCAAATATGGTCTCATTCTTCTACTTGCTTCAATTAATGCCAATGCCAATTTTTCCAGCTTTGGGTACCTGATTTCTGCACCTCGGAAAGCCTTACTTGTGTAATAAATTGGCTTCTGGACTCCATTCTCCAATCTGATCAATGCTGAACTGACTGCATTCTCTGATACTGCCAGATACAAATACAACTTCTCTCCTGTTATTGGCCTGGACAACAATGGAGGTGCTCCCAAATACTTTTTCAAGTCTTGAAAGGCCTTCTCACATTCATCAGTCCACTCAAAAGTTTTTCGAAGTGTTTTGAAGAATGGGAGGCATTTGTCAGTTGCTCGGGATACAAATCTGTTGAGCGCTGCAACTCGTCCTGTTAGACTTTGCACTTCTTTCTTTATTGTTGGAGATCGCAACCCTAAAAGAGCTTTGATCTTATCTGTATTTGCTTCAATGCCTCGCTGGTTGACAATGTATCCGAGAAACATTCCTTCTCGTACTCCGAATGTGCACTTCGTTGGGTTGAGCTTCATTTGGTATTTATCCAGCTGATCAAATGTCTGAGCTAAGTCAACTAGATGATCTGCAGCTCTCTTGTTTTTTGTCAGCATATCATCGACATAGACTTCCATGTTGTAACTGATTTGTTCGGTGAAAACCTTGTTCATCAGCCGCTGGTATGTCGCTCCTGCATTTTTCAAACCAAAAGGCATAACATTATAGCAATAAGTTCCCCTAGGGGTAATAAAAGAAGTACTTTCCCTGTCTTCTGGTTTCATTTTGATCTGGTTGTAACCAGAGTAAGCGTCCATGAAGCTAAGCAGTTCGTGCCCCGAGGTAGCATCTACTAGTTGGTCAATTCTGGGCAATGGAAAATGATCCTTTGGACAGGCTTTGTTAAGATCAGTGAAATCAACACACATTCTCCATTTGTTGTTTTTCTTCTTCACCATCACCACATTCGCCAACCAGTCCAGGTACTTCACATCTTCAATGAATTGAGCTTTTCAGAGCTTGTCGACCTCCTCTTGAAAAGCTTGATTCTTCTCGGGGCTAAATACCCTTCTTCTCTGCTTTACAGGTTTGATCTCCTTATTCACATTGAGTTCGTGACATAAGAAGTTTGGATCTATTCCTGGCATATCTTCATGACTCCAAGCAAAAGTTTTCTTCCTGTTTCTCAAGAAAATTATCAACTCCTGTTTTATTGAAGCATCCAACGTTGAACCTATCTGGGTTACTCGTTCAGGGTGATCGTCGTCGAGAATAATATTTTCTGTGGATTCCACTACTTGTCCCTTTACTAGTTGGGATTCATCTCTGGGATCGAGAGTTTCAATCTCTGTATCCTCTTCCACTTGGTAGGTAGTAGTCTTTTTCCTTGACTCTTCGAGTTCTTCTTGCTCGGCAGACGAATAATAGCATTCCCGATCTACTTTTTGATCACCTTTCACAACTCCTACTCCAAAGTTTGTTGGGAATTTTAAGCACTGATGCACTGTAGATGGAACTGCTTCGAATTTCTCCAAACCAACTCTTCCCATGATGATGTTGTAGGCTGACTGCACATTCTTATCCATCACAAAGAAGCGTATTCTTTCTGTTCGACAAGCAGACCAAGTTCCAATGAGTATATCCAACTTGATCGTCCCAAGTGGAAAAACTTTCTCGCCAGCAAAACCCATAAGGGGTCTGTGATAAGGTTCCAATTGAGATAATTTCAAATTCAAGCTATCAAAGCATAAATAGTACATGATGTTTGCCGAACTACCGTTGTCTACCAACACCCTTGAAATGACCACATCTTTCATCCTCATTTTGATCACCAAAGGATCGTCATGAGGGTAAAGAACACCTGCCAGGTCGTTTTTTGAAAAACCAATGACTAGCTCCTCTTTGTTTACCTTCCTCGGACGATCCTCCTCGGCCAGATTTATTCGCTGAATATATGAACAAGCTTGAGCCTCTCCGAGGTAAGCTTTTCTTTCTGCAGTAAGGTCTCCTCCTCTTGCATCTCCTCCTGTAATAACATTACAATCAAATGACCCAAAACGTATGGAAAATACCTCTCGTTCAGGCTGCCTTGGCTTCTTGGGAAGATCGGGATCATCATTTGGATCATCTTCGTGGTCCCTCTTCTTTTTCTCCTCTGCACGACGAGGAGATCTAGATCTCTCTCTAGTTCTATCATCATTCTTCCTCTCACCCCTGCGATCTACATATTTTGATAATTTTCCTCTTCGCATGAGCGTTTCAATCTCGTTCTGAAGGGCTATGCAATTTTTGGTCGTATGGCCATGATCTTTGTGAAACTCGCAGTATTTGGCCTTATTCCTCATATCAGGATTTGTCCTCAGTTTTTCTGGCCACTTGATTTCCTCGCTATTCTTGATTTCTTCCAAAACATGATTAATACCCATTTTCAATGGAGTATAATTATCGTACTTCTTTAGGACCTCCCATGACGTCCTATTATTCTTGGAGTGCTTGTCACCACCATTACCTTTCTGATCTTTCTTCTTAGACTTGTCGACCTCCACTTTAATTTCTTTATCCATATTCTTCTTCGCAGCCATAGCCTCCTCGGCATTCATAATTTTGGCCGCTTTCGCCATCAACTCTGACATAGTTTTAGGTGGATCTTTGGCCAAGGTGTAGTACAGTTTGTTAGGCAGCAAACCACTCATCAAAGCAGTGATTGTTGTCTTTTCTTCGTAATCTATGACTTCCAACTTCTCGTTATTAAAACGAGTTATATAATCTCTAGTACTTTCACCTGATTTTTGTCTAACACTTAGCAAGTGTGCTACTCGCTTTACCGGCTTCGCCCCAAAACAAAAATTGCCAATGAACAACTCGGCTAATTGAATAAAAGTTGAAATCTTACCCCGAGGAAGATTGTTGTACCATATCTGTGCAGATCCGGTAAGAGTTCCCGAGAATGCTCTACACCTCATCTCGTCGGGGACGGCATAGATGTCGGCAGCAGCTTGGTATTGTTCTATATGAAGAACAGGATCTGTCTTTCCATCATACTTGGGGGTCACTACAGGTGCTTTGAATTTCGATGGTGTAGGAAAATCCACAATGGCTTGCACAAAAGGTGTCCCTTGCACAAAAGTTCTCTGTAAGGGGTTCTTTGCTTTAGCCATTTCTCCCAATTTATCCTCCAAACGTTGGAGAGATCCTTTCCACGCTTCATTTCCTTCCTCAGTCCTATTGGTTCGAGCAATTGATCGTTCTGAGGTAGCTTCTTGAGATCTATCTTGACGAACAACTGGTCGTGACTGTGCTGATCCTTCTCTTAGATCTGATGGTTGTCGAAAACTCCTTGATATGGTCTTAGGTGGACTCCTATTCCTCCTAGGGCCTAATCGACTGAAAGGAGAAGCCCTACTCAGTCTTTCTAAAGCACTGGGTCTTTCTGGAGAGAGGGTGATATGTTGATCAGTACCTGTCGTCCTCATTGACGAAGTTCGCCCAGGTTGATAAGAGAAATCATCAGACTCCTCATTGCGACGTGACTCAGTACGCCTGGATCGTGAAGAAAGTAAATAAGTTTGTCTCTGACCACTTTGCTGTCCTGAACGTGCAGGTGCACCACCATGAAGGGTTTGTAAGAGTTGCCTCATTGTGTCTTGCATGGCGGTTTGTCCTTGAGCCAGATTCGTCATAATTTCGGCCAGATCTGGCGGTGCAGCGGGATTTGGAGGATTTCCAGCATTTCCAGCGTTTCGATTGCTAGATTCTGGATTATCCGCCATTGATGATAAATGATTTTTATGAAAAACGATAGTAACAGTCGTTTCCCACAGACGGCGCCAATCTGTTGATGTAAAAAACTAGATTGCTCTAATTATTCAATCACAGATAAATAAATAAGACAGAGATTTTTAAAGTGGTTCGACTAGGAATAAAGCCTACGTCCACTGTTATGTTATTGCTGAGTGTTTGCAGAATTCTTGAATACAAGTTCTCTCAAGAAATTTCGGTCCCTTTGAATGGGGTTGATACAAGGTATTTATAGCCTTGAGGCTGTACATGAAAGGGTCAATACATTAAATGATACACGCATGAAAGGGCAATACATTTAATGCAGCGTGTGCGTCAAGATTATAAACATTCAATGAATAGTTGAACTGTTGATTATCTTGTAATTAATGCTACGACCGAGATGCAGCTCGGACCGCCTTAGTTGCTCGTTGAACAAGAGTTCCTCGGAGCGCTGGAGTACCTCGGGGTGCTAGAGTTCCTCGGGGTATCCTCGTTGCTCGGAGAGAACATGAATTGGTCGAAGAAATGAACTTCCTCGCTGCTATTGTGCCACGTAGATTGACACGTGTCTTCGTATTATTCGTCCACATCAGCATATTAATTTTGGTATCAACACCCAATATTTACAATACCAAAGGAAAACTTCCTGACAGTAATAAATCCCGAAATAAAGGTAATGAAAGTAAAAATTACAATCTCTGACAATACCAACTAATTAATAGAAAGAGGGCGACACATGCCCCTGCTGGATAAAACTGAACTAGGAGTAGAGTCAAATGGATGAAGTCGTCTAAACAACAGGCCTGCAACTCCCACCTAAGCTGCAGCTCGTTCCTGCCAAAGGACCCTATGCAAGACGCCCCTGTGGCTGGGCACCTGTAATATATACATATATATATATATATATATATATATATATATATATATATATATATACAAGAGAGAAAGAGAAAAGGAAACGGGTCAGAGCCCGATAGTGTATATGATTTAAAAATTCGTTTAGCAAGTATTTAAATTGATTACAGGCCAATGCAACAACATATTAGTGCGACACTCTCTTGAGAAATTCTCACCTCTCTTCTAATGTGCACACCTATCGTACTAACCTTCCCAATGGTCTATCTCGTCATATACCACACTATCTTTCCCCAATGATTTAACTTATCTTAGGTTATTCACAGGATTTACAACTGAACAACACAAGTATTTAAAACGTAAGATTTCAATTTGTAACCAAAGTTCTCCTTTTTACTTTATTAATCAATAAAGTTTTCCAGTGTCATATTATACTTTCTCAAAACAAGTATTTATAATTTGAGTCATCAACCATGTCCTACATATCAAATCACAGTAGGCAGTTCCAGATTTCAGAATTTCATATATATGTTAACTACTCGTATAATATATATATCATAATGGCACTCCACATAAAAACTATGGTGCGGGCATACTCTGCTATCCAATCCCCGTATCAATCACACTAAAGGGAATACAAGTTCGAAATCACTCTCGAACTGTAAAAATACATACACAAACAATATTGAGGTGAAGCATAGATTCCAAGTCCAAGAGGTCAGTACATACCCTCACGTCTCTTAGAATCGTACGACTATCGATCCGATAGCCCGTACCTAGGATTTCTATCTTCTAGGGTACGAGTCAATATCCCCCATAAGGCACACGAGATAAGATCGTCCCAGCGCGGTAACCTCCGGGATAGCAAGTAGCGCGGGCATGATTTTCACAAGTATATAATATATGCATACACAATCATATAAATATACTACTTTTATCATATCAATTTAGGTTTATCCCATAACCCATATTCACAACATTTATCCTTATTTTCCCATTATTAGCTATCACATATAATGGTTCGTTTCTCACTTTAATTCGAAGGGTTTCTCCAACTTACTACGTAGTCCTTATGGACTCTATCCTTCCAAAGGTACAATTCAGTAGGTATTCATTTATGTTCCAACGTAACCCTCTTACGTGTCTCTCCCTTTTAATATATACATACATTGTCCCTTATGTAAAATATCCCAAAAATATATATTTCCCCTTACATTAAAGGTCTCTTATTCATTAATGAATCTTACTGGTCATCATTATCTCCCAAATTATCTTAACAAGTATGTCTAAGGAGTATTCTTCATTTCGAATAAATTCAACAATTTTAAAAGGGGAAACTTTAGTCTTCCAGGAGGGGTCGATCGATCGAGGTCTGGGGCTCGATCGATCGAACCTTCGATCGATCGAAGCTCTGGGCTCGATCGATCGATCAAACGGGTATTTTGGAAATCTGCAGATTTGCAGTTACGGGTTTCATCTTCTAACCTTCACCAAATCCATATTTTTCAATCCCAATCGTCCCAAAATTTATACTACTAACAATATATCATCATACCAGATATTTCCAACGTAAAGCATGTAGATTTCTATCACTAAACATGGATTAACAACTCAAAATTCATGTAAATATCAAGAACCCTAGAAATCTCTTAAACATGGTTCTAACACATCTTTTCCAGAATTTCCTTCTTATAAAACATCATAAATTCGTGGTTTAATCCTCTACATGAAAAAAGGGTTTCCAGAATATCATTTAAATCATCCCTACATACAATTTCCCATCTCAAATGGGGTTTTTCTTCCATACAACTCATCCTAATCATTCCTACACTAATATGAGTGATGCACCAACGAAAATAAGCAAGATAAACACTTGCCAGGGATTTTTGACGTTCTGGTTTGGTGCCGAATTTGATGTGGTTGCGTTCCCCGTCTCGCGATCCATGCGTTGGTGGTGGAGGCGGTGCAAACGGATGGATTTCGGGCCTTGGATTGCTTTGGAAGCTCTCTCCTTCCCTCTCCTATGGCCGTCACTTGTCTTTGGTTGTTCTAACCCTAGAAGACAACCTTAGAAATCTTATATAACCCTTGAAATTTCGTGGGTTTAATTACCCAAAAATGCAAAATGACTAAAATGCCCTCCTGGGGTACTAATTTGGCCTAAAAATGCCCCGAGACCCAAACTAAACCCCCGGGTACACTTTTCTGACTATCTCGACCCTTCTGAACGCGTTGGCGCACTCAAAACGACCATACAAACAACTTATGAAATATTCACTTTTATAAATCAACATTTAGTCCCGACACGACACAGGCGCGTCCCGACTTAAATTTCCATAATTGTCATTTTATTCACACGTGACAATAGTATAAAAATAAATCTCATATATTACTATACTCATCCAGTAATATTCAACAAATAACAAATTTCCAATAATTACTAACTCTCGTCACGCTAGTAAATATTTAAAACCACATTCCGGATTAAAATTAACTTAATTATCTTAATTAAATTTAATTAATCGCTAAATTTAAAAGCCATGAAAATACGGGGTATTTCATACTTCCCCCTAATAACGGAATTTTGTCCCGAAATTCGGAAAATAAGGCCTATCCGGTAGCACAATTCTGGATATCCTTTTCCGTACACAAACTAACTACACCTTACGACGCTCAATCACTATAGCCCTTTCTTTACGGCAACATTATTTTACATTCATTGGAGACACTTCACATTGTGCTCCCAACCGACAACATTCGCATAGGTCACGCCTATACGTTATAATTTCCTTATCTCACTATTATTAGGAGGCCGCACCTCACTACATGACAAATACTCGGATTTATTCATATACAAAACTCCCATTCTGAGAAAATTATACGAACATTTGATCACTCTTGCTCGCCTAAAACAGTCGTGGAATTCCACCATAGTTATCGGATGTTCTCTCGACCGATCCAAAAACTCTGATTATCTACTCTCCTCTGAACATACGAAAGGAGAATAGTCGAGGTTCTTCCATAACAAAACCTTAATAAGCACCTGGCACGCGACAAACGGGTACGAGTGCTTCTACAGAGCATTCCTGAAATCATCGTACCAAGATTCCAAAATCTCCTTCACGTGTCTCCACAAATCTTTAATCACCGTGCGCCTATTCCCTGGCTACAGGTGATACATCCTACTCGAAACGAAACCTTATCTCCGCTGGTTTCTGAAATCCCATATCAAAGGTGGGATTCACCAATCTCATCCTGATTCAGAAATTTATACTGCGTCGGACCATGCACTGGCGCGATCCTTCCTTTCAAAGGAATTATGGGGCATAATAGTTAATATTGTAAGCCAGCCCAAAGGAATATCAATCACTTCCTTCTCAGCGGCTTAATTCACATGTTCGGGATGAACCCTCGATCTTGTTTTGACGATGGCAACCCATCCAAGGACTGTACCGACTTTACCGACCTCTTCCAATTTCAGGAATTGTCGATAAACACAAAATTCTTTGGTTGATTCTCCTCTTTCAACCAAACCTTACCTATGGGCAGTGCATATAGAGACTACTCACTATGTCCCGCTAAACATCGATTCTTTCTTGAAATGTCTCACATTAAGTGACACGTAATACTCCCCTTCCTTCCTTGTAGTATGCCGAAAGTTCCACCCGTGCTCTTCTCTCCAAGAAGCGCACTTCAGGATCTCCTATACCATACCAACATCATCACCCTTTGTATGTGCAAGTCGCTCTCATACTTGCCTACAAACAACTCCGCTCCGAGTGTTCTTCATAATCATTTAATTCTGCTCCATTCAAGGAATACTCTTCTTAAATGACTTCCCACAGTTTTCCAATTCAAATTTGGGTGTGCTATTCTAATTACACACCTATGTATGGATTATCGCCCCTCGTGTGACGTTTAATCCACTATATCACTTCCATTTTGTTCTGTTAGCCCCACAAACACATTTTCCACACGTTCATTGCCACGCCCCTTCATCTCGAACGAGTTTTAACATCAGTTAACAAGGATGTCTACACACCCTATAAACCGGGCATACTAGCGTAAGCATCACATACGCTATATACTAATAAACAAATTCTTTGTTTTCCCTGGTGCTTGCAGCGTGATTACAACACTTTAATCACCCTAAAATCAAGATTTTAAATCTTCCTTATCATCGTTCCACCCCTCAACTCGTGGGGTAACTTTCATTGCTTTCTTACCACACAACCGGCTCCAATGGCTTTAAATCAAAATTCAACTTCCAACTTACATACATAATTACTTGATCCCATTTCGACCAGGGTACCGAACTCATGGAATAGTGACCAAACGTCTCCCTATTTCCAACCTTACACTAAGTTTCATGCGTGGGATGTCTCGCAAAGCGAAATCCAAACAAGGAACCCTCCCGATACACTACTGCCTAGTATTGTCGGTTATCGAGATCCGTTAGGTCCTCCGTCCATATCATATACCCCTTTATTCCGTCTCTTGACAGAAAAGTTACAATTTCTCCCGTAATTATGCTTAACAAAGAACGTTTCACTAATTGCACTATTGTTCAGTATAGGTTGGTGGTAATAGCATTCCATAAACCTCGAATACATACAATCGGAATTCTCGAAATTCCTTTCCCTAATAATAGGGGTATAAATATTAACTCCCACTTCTCTAAAGGATAAATATAACAATGCACTTTTCTTATCACTAAGTTCGGAGTGCTAAACATAATACTGAGTCAAATCTTTTCGCTCAACGGTAAATCCCGATACATACGGAATTATATTGGCAAAGTCTATACATACATTGGCATCGAATATCTCGAGCCCACTATCTCCTCCGAAGTCTCTAGGATAGATAATATAAGTGCGAGTCCAACCTTCTTACAGGTAAAGCCTCGCCAAAATAAAACGTAAAACATGTTGCACTAATGCAACCACTCCGATAGTCTTGCAATAAATGCCCACTATCGTACTAACCATTTCTATAATATTTTAACAAAGATAATATCATACTCGTGTATCGCATCACTACAACGAGTAACCTCAATAAAATACGTAACACTGTTAATATACACATTCATCCTCCACGGATAGCACCAAAGAAAAATCCCGCTACACTAGGGAAAAATATTCACATAATAATAATAACGTTTAAAATGATATGCATTAAGCTCGTCTCACATGCTAATCTAGCAAGGAACAAAATATGGTGACTCGCTCATGTCACATAAACACGCCTCATCCTCTGAGGATACAACTTACACTTCTACCTTGTCAATCGTCCTGAATGCGCAAATGGTTTCCGGACGTAACACGTCTACTCAACCAAACAAAATTACTTTAATCGTTGCCTTTTACTAGGCACCGTATTCTTGTCCTTTTACTCACTTTGGAACATATTATCGCGAGCGATCTCACTCCGCACAAAATACCTCAACACATAATCCACTTACCACCTGTCCTACTAACCAGGTTAGGATTGTCCTTCTCTCGGACTTTAGTAAACTCGATTACTGTTAACCATCCCGGTTGTTCCCTTAACTTTCTAGGCCATAAAGATCCTGTTACTATCTATAATAGTGCTTACTGAATTTACCATCACTTGGTAAGAATTTAATTATCCGAATCATTTAAATGGGTCCCCTGATGTGTATCCACATCCCTTTGTGGTGTTATACCACCACCGTTGCATTCAGTTTTATTCTCGACTAAATTCTTCGATTCCTTTAACTTCCCCCACAAAGAATCGTTATCATTTATTTTGACAAAATAGGACAATGTCAACCTCTGATTCGGTCGTCCATCAGAATTTCCTCCTCGAGTATTATCAACTTATTATTACGAGTTGGTCTCCCACTTGGAGTCGTTTCCTCCACTAGTATCTACCTTTTTCGATACAAAATTTGCTAACGATTAGGATTCATATCCACAATTGGACTTCTGTCGTGCCCTCCTGCGATGAGTTCAGAACCACGTTTGCTTCTCATCCTGAACAATTGAGGAAGGAACATACAGTCAACACTGTACCTAAGGTTTTCCTATAAGCATAGCATTCCATTTCTAAAATTGGTGGTTGACTCCAACCATTATAACTTCGTCCCGAAAGCCAAGAAAATTTTCTCTAAATTTTCACTTTCAGTTTGCCACACTCCGTCCTATATCTAAACCTTTGGATACTTTACCTCCTTTGGTAAACACAAACAATTTCCGCATTTCTAGAATATCCCACTGACAGTCTCTACACGTTTTTGTAATACGTTGGGTAAGTTTACCCTCACACCTCATTTGACTATAACAGCATTTGGAAATCACTGTTGCGCCTTAGTCGCCTTTCTAGTCTTGGCTTCTCGTGCCATAATGGAGGTGACCTCAACTACGGTCATCATCCTCGGATATAATTTACAATCTCAACTGAGCCCTGCCTCCTGATGTCCGCTTCACGGTCCTCTTCTGACATCCGTCATCGCTCGTCACACGCACACATCCGAACGAAATTAGAATTCAATAATGTATACACATTATATCAGGAGAACGAAGTCTCGTCAAAGGAATCGACAATCCTAAACATAGGGCTCTATATCAAACAACGCAACGCTGAAAGCATAATAAGCCGTACAGATCCTAAGAACTCTAGAACCTGATGCTCTGATACCACTTGTGACACCCCGCCTAATTAAATACCGGGCGATCACTCCTTTATTAAATTAAAATCAAGGTGAACAGTTGGTTCATTCTCAGCATCACTGTCGAAAAATAAAACTTTTCCAATTTAAACACCCTAATTAATTAAGCTAAGTGTCAAAACCATTTAAACCTTTATTCTCATTTTATTAAATCCGATTATAAAACCTTTAACCATTTTACATTTTTAAGAGTCACACATTTGGAATGAGAATAGAAATGAACATTCAAGAATTTAACCATCAATAAATAGACCCAATATTTACAATACCAAAGAAAAACTTCCTGACAGTAATAAATCCCGAAATAAATGTACTGAAAGTAAAAATTACAATCTCTGACAATACCAACTAATTAATAGAAAGAGGGCGACACATGCCCCTGCTGGATAAAACTGAACTAGGAGTAGAGTCAAATGGATGAAGTCGTTTAAACAACAGGCCTGCAACTCCCACCTAAGCTGCAGCTCGTTCCTGCCAAAGGACCCTATGCAAGACGCCCCTGTAGCTGGGCACCTGTAATATATATATATATATATATATATATACAAGAGAGAAAGAGAAAAGAAAACGGGTCAGAGCCCGATAGTGTATATGATTTAAAAATTCGTTTAGCAAGTATTTAAATTGATTACAGGCCAATGCAACAATATATTAGTGCGACACTCTCTTGAGAAATTCTCACCTCTCTTCTAATGTGCACACCTATCGCACTAACCTTCCCAATGGTCTATCTCATCATATACCACACTATCTTTCCCCAATGATTTAACTTATCTTAGGTTATTCGCAGGATTTACAACTGAACAACACAAGTATTTAAAACGTAAGATTTTAATTTGTAACCAAAGTTCTCCTTTTTACTTTATTAATCAATAAAGTTTTCCAGTGTCATATTATACTTTCTCAAAACAAGTATTTATAATTTGAGTCATCAACCATGTCCTACATATCAAATCACAGTAGGCAGTTCCAGATTTCAGAATTTCATATATATATTAACTACTCGTATAATATATATATCATAACGGCACCCCACATAAAAACTATGGTGCGGGCATACACTGCTATCCAATCCCCGTATCAATCACACTAAAGGGAATACAAGTTCGGAATCACTCTCGAACTGTACAAATACATACACAAACAATATTGAGGCGAAGCATAGATTCCAAGTCCAAGAGGTCAGTACATACCCTCACGTCTCTTAGAACCGTTCGACTATCGATCCGATAGCCCGTACCTAGGATTTCTATCTTCTAGGGTACGAGCCAATATCCCCCATAAGGCACACGAGAAAAGATCGTCCCAGCGCGGTAACCTCCGGGATAGCAAGTAGCGCGGGCATGATTTTCACAAGTATATAATATATGCATACACAATCATATAAATATACTACTTTTATCATATCAATTTAGGTTTATCCCATAACCCATATTCACAACATTTATCCTTATTTTCCCATTATTAGTTATCACGTATAATGGTTCGTTTCTCACTTTAATTCGAAGGGTTTCTCCAACTTACTACGTAGTCCTTATGGACTCTATCCTTCCAAAGGTACAATTCAGTAGGTATTCATTTATGTTCCAACGTAACCCTCTTACGTGTCTCTCCCTTTTAATATATACATACATTGTCCCTTATGTAAAATATCCTAAAAATATAGATTTCGCCTTACATTAAAGGTCTCTTATTCATTAATGAATCTTACTGGTCATCATTATCTCCCAAATTATCTTAACAAGTATGTCTAAGGAGTCTTCTTCATTTCGAATCAATTCAACAATTTTAAAAGGGGAAACTTTAGTCTGCCAGGAGGGGTCTATCAATCGAGGTCTGGGGCTCGATCGATCGAACCTTCGATCGATCGAAGCTCTGGGCTCGATCGATCGATCAAACAGGTATTTCGGAAATCTGCAGATTTGCAGTTACGGGTTTCATCTTCTAACCTTCACCAAATCCATATTTTTCAATCCCAATCGTCCTAAAATTTATACTACTAACATTATATCATCATACTAGATATTTCCAACGTAAAGCATGTAGATTTCTATCACTAAACATGGATTAAGAACTCAAAATTCATGTAAATATCAAGAACCCTAGAAATCTCTTAAACATGGTTCTAACACATCTTTTCCAGAATTTCCTTCTTATAAAACATCATAAATTCGTGGTTTAATCCTCTACATGGAAAAAGGGTTTCCAGAATATCATTTAAATCATCCCTACATACAATTTCTTATCTCAAATGGGGTTTTTCTTCCATACAACTCATCCTAATCATTCCTACACTAATATGAGTGATGCACCAACGAAAATAAGCAAGATAAACACTTGCCTGGGATTTTTGACGTTCTGGTTTGGTGCCGAATTTGGTGTGGTTGCGTTCCCCGTCTCGCGATCCACGCGTTGGTGGTGGAGGCGGTGCAAACGAATGGATTTCGGGCCTTGGATTGCTTTGGAAGCTCTCTCCTTCCCTCTCCTATGGCCGTCACTTGTCTTTGGTTGTTCTAACCCTATAAGACAACCTTAGACAACTTATATAGCCCTTGAAATTTCGTGGGTTTAATTACCTAAAAATGCAAAATGACTAAAATGCCCTCCCGGGGTACTAATTTGGCCTAAAAACGCCACGAGACCCAAACTAAACCCCCGGGTACACTCTTCTTACTATCTCGACCCTTCCGAACGTGTTGGCGCACTCAAAACGAATATACGAACAACTTATGAAATATTCACTTTTATAAATCAACATTTAGTCCCGACACGACACAGGCGCGTCCCGACTTAAATTTCCATAATTGTCATTTTATTCACACATGACAATATTATAAAAATAAATATCTTATATTACTATACTCATCCAGTAATATTCAACAAATAACAAATTTCCAATAATTACTAACTCTCGTCACGCTAGTAAATATTTAAAACAACATTCCGGATTAAAATTAACTTAATTATCTCAATTAAATTTAATTAATCCCTAAATTTAAAAGCCATGAAAATACGGGGTATTACACAACCCAAGCCCCAGTCCATTATCACCACAATAAATTCAAATACCACGTCCTATTGGTTTGATGTATAAATTCACCTTAAGTGTTTTGATTAATTGAGTAAATAATGGGATCGTGGATCAAATCCTTTGGTCCATGCTTTAGAACATTTTGTAGGCTCGCCCAAACTCAGTTTATTATAAGTAATTTTAGCTACACACTGTAACACCTCGTATTTTTGTGCATTTAATATTTAATTAATTCGAGAATTTTAAATTACTGGTGTGTTGTAATTTTAATTGAATTAATTATGACAATATATTTATTTAAATATTAATCGGGAAGTGAATGGTTAATGTTTAGGGAAATTTATTTACTAAGTGAATAGTAATAATTTAATTACGTCATTTCGAGTATTAATGACGAGGTATACACTTATCCCAGCCGGGAGTCGGTATAGACTAAATTGGGTGTGAGATAAGGATTTTTATAAAGTAATTCGGATGCCAATTCTGAGTGCGCGGTTGAGTCCGGATGGGTCGAGATAGTCAGAAAAGAGTACCCGGGGGTAGTAATTGGGTCTCGGGGTATTTTTGGGCATAGCCGGGCCCACACGGGGTGAGTTGGGCCACTTTAATTAAGCCCATTAGGTGAAAAACGGGAATTAGAGTTTTAACCTAAGTGAGGGATTAGGGTATGGCAGCCAACACAACTTAAGAACCTAGAGTTTGAGAGGGGATTTGGGGGAAACCAAATCAAGAGCAAATTTGGGGATTTTGGAGCAAAATCAAGGGGCTACTACAACGGATCAGACCCTACGAATGATTTCAGGCAAGTGGTTAGCTGTTGTATTTTCGAAATTTATGATAATCAATTCATATCATAGTGATGTGTAAACCAAAATTCGTTTTGGGGATAAATGGGTACAAAATGGGGTTTTTTGTTCATGAAACTATTGAATGAGATTCATAGTAAAATTGTTGTGTTGAACATATCTGAATGTAGATATTTGATTGGAATAAGAATTCGGAATATAAACTGGGGGATAATCTGGATTTGAAAATGGGTTTGTAGAACTAGATTGATAAATTTTAATGGGAAAACCCATCTTTAAATATAGTGAGATATCGTATGAATCGAAAAGGGTAAAACAGTTTTAGATGATTGAGACTTGTTTGGGAGTAATTAATTGGTTAAAAATCATTATTTAAGGTTGGAAAAATGGAGAGGAAAAACCTTGGAAATTCGGCCATGGCTGAAACAGCAAGCCGAGGAAGACAACCACCTGCTCGATCGATCGATCGACGCAGGGGGATCGATCGATCGACGGTCCCAGGAAAGTGACAGTTCGGCCAGTTTGTTTATATGAGGGTTTAATTTAAGATTTAAATTCCCTTATTTTTATTTGGTGATAATATTTGTATGGAATATATGTTTCCTTAACAATTATAGGGTTATATAATTGGGTTTAGGAGGGTGTGAACGGTATGTCATGAGATGAACGAATTTGGAGAAATAATTCATAATTATGGAAAGTGGACCGAGGAATAATATTCGGGTAATGTAGTTGGGTGGCACTACCTTAGTAAAGGAATTTAAGTGAGATATTTAGTTATGGACCAAGTGGGCGAGTCCGGGCATGTTAATAATGATAGGTAAATATAATTGGGAAAATTATGGAAATAAAGGTGTGACACATTGTAGGCAAAAATGTGGGTATTATAATGAGATGTAAATTGGACCAAGTGAGTGAGTCCGGGCGTCTTGATATCAAGGTGTTAAATTAATTATAGAGAATAAGTAATTAGTTTGGAGTCGTAACATTGACTCGGAAATGTGGAGGTAAGGGCCAAGTGAGAGAATCCGGGGATAATGGTTGGGTGACACCAAGTTATTTAATTAATAAGGGTGTTAATTAATTTAATTAGAGTCGGGCGATAGACTCGGGGTAGTAGTAAATTAATAGGTGTGTTAATTAATTTAAGGAGAGTCGGACCATAGACTCGGGGAAAGTATTATATTAATTAATGTGTGAATTAATTATATTAGAGTCGGACCATAGACTCGAGAAGAGGAAAAATTATTAAGTGAGAAAATTAATTACATTGAGTCGGACCACAGACTCAGCAAATTACAGGCAGTGTATGGGATATTGAATACATGGTAAAGCCGGGGTTATTAAAATATATATATATATACGGTGTAGTGATAGTATATATATATACGTGTATATATTGTGTGTGATATTAAATTATAGGCAGTGTACGGGATTTTGAGTACACGGTAAAGCCGGGTTTATATTATATATATATATACGGGGTCGTGATAGTATATATATATGTGTGTATTTATTGTGCGTGATACTAAATATC
Source organism: Sambucus nigra (assembly GCA_949130495.1). NCBI lineage: Eukaryota > Viridiplantae > Streptophyta > Magnoliopsida > Dipsacales > Adoxaceae > Sambucus > Sambucus nigra. The sequence continues at coordinate 79,942,913 of OX422207.1, read as the reverse complement.
AGTGATTAGATATTTATTAAAATTATATACTCTAATGCTATCAAGGGAGGTTGCGCGATGTGGGTGAATCCCCTAGCTTGAGGAGTAGGGCGAGTATATCCCTAGGTCATAGCGTCCGGTATATATGGGTGAGGGACTTATATCACTTTCAGGGAAGGAATATGACCGCCTCCACTTCGTTTATATTTTGTTCCAAGTTGGTGAGCGATTCTAACTTGGGGAACTAGGTTTTGTGAGCACACCTAGTGAGATAGCATTTTAGAGGGAATCATCCGGTGAGGGTAAACTCGGAAGGATGGATATACGTATGATATATGTGTGGTTGTTAGTAAAGGTACGTATAATATGATAGTAAATATTATATGTAGATGATAATACAGTGTGTGATGTATTTACTTTATATAACTCGGGTTATAGTTATATGCAGTTAATTAATGGGAAATTAATTAAGTTAATTATTTGTGGAAATAATACAGTGGGTGATGTATTTACTTTATATAACTTGTGATACGGTTATATGTTACTATTTACGAGGAATTAAATAAGTTAATTAGTGAAATAACTTATAATTCAAGAATCATTTTACTCGGGTTAGAGTAGTATGGCAAGGGAAGGTTATACCAGGACTAGTTGGATGGGGTAGTACAACTAGGTGGGGTTAAAGTAATAGGTAGGTGTGCACAATAGTGGAGGGGTGAGAATGTCCACAAGGGAGTGCGACACTAACTTAAATATGAAGCGCATTCATGCATTTTAAATTACTGCAGTTAATTCACTTGCTAAATATTTTCAAAATATTTTGGGTTCTAACCCTTGCTATAAAACTATTTTCAAAACCTTTTAGGTGTCCAACCACAGGGACGCCAGGATTGATATTCTATTCCAGGGACACGGAGCTGCGGCATATGTGGATGCTAGCAGGAGTTTGGATTAGACGCATCATTTTATTCATTCCTAGAGTAGGAATCTTGTATCAGTTTCAGTTTCATTTAGGGCTTGTCGCCCAGACTTCTCAGTACAGTTTTCAGGTGTTGAACATTTGTATATGGTTTATTTCTTTGATGGTCGGTGATTTATTCGGCATGTTGTGTAATTATGATTCAGTTTACTTTCATTCAGTTGTGTGAATGGTTTATATTTTTATTCCGCATCTATAGTTTTGGTTTAATTAAAAAGTTAAAATTGGCACCAGTCTTTGGAATTCTAGGTGATTAGTAAGTTTTAAAAAAGTTTTCGACAGTGATGCTAAGGATGATCCAACTGGGATTCCTGTTTTAATTTGGTATAGGACTGATCACCCGGTATATTATTAGGCGGGGTGTCACAGATGGTATCAGAGCATTAGGTTCTAGTGTCCTTAGGATCTGTACGACTTTTCACGCTTCGGCTTAGCAATCTTTGATATAGAGCCCTATCATAGGATTGGTGTATTCTCATACGTATGCGCATATACGTTCTTCTGCGAATTTATATTTGAGAGTGAACTCATACAATTCGCTTCTCCTTCCGGATGACGCCCAGGAGAGGGAGAGCAGTTAGGGCAGCAGGGGGAGATGAGACGGGGGAGGCTCGTTAGGAGCAAGAGCTACCATAGCAACGACCATAGATGATTTTGGCAGCATAGATCACTGAATAGTGGCACAGGCAGTGGGAGCAACGGTGGTCACAACGGCAAGGTACTTTCTACGGGATCAGCCACAAGTGTTAGTGGCGTCGGATGTTCAGACTCACACAGGGTCGTCGGGGTGGAAACAATAAAGAGAGGTTATTTTAGCGGGAACCCACCAGAGTTGCGAAGGGGTTCAGGTGTAATACTAGCGTGTCAAGGAAGAGAGGTATCCAGCGTCACCTACGCATGGGAGATTGCGATGGGGTGCGGAAGTAAAGGCTAACCACTTTTAGTTAGTGGGAGTGGTGCTACAGTGATGGGAGTAAATCACCACAGTTGAGGAAAAGGACACACTAGCTACTGCCGAGTTTTTGGGGGCGGTTCGACTGCAAGTATTTTTTTCCTTCAGCGGTTGAGACCGAAAGGAGGAGAAAATTTTGTGAGGTGATTCAAAGGGAGACCGTTTAGTGGCCGATTACGAGGAAGATTTCACTCGTTGGCAAATTTTACCGGATGATGGTAAGCTAGGAAAAGAGAAAGAAAGCAAAGTTTATGGATGGGTTAGTCTGTAGAATCAGACAACATTTAATGGATAATTCCGCATTAGTAGGTTATACTGATGTCGTTAACGCAACACTCCGGCACTGTCGGGAATATCGCTTCCACACGAAAGGAAGCGGGAAGGGAGTGGGGATTTAACCAATCGGATGAGGCAGAAAGGAACAATACCAGTGGGGTATCCCAGCAGCAGACTGGAGGAGGTCAAGGGCAGGATTCCCGGCAGGGGAATTATGCCACACGATCTAGAACGGGAAGCTATCGGCGGGATGGCCAGGAATTCCAACAAGGTTGGCATGGAAGGGATCAGTGGCAGGGTGAACATATTAGAAAAATGTTTCGTTTGGGGAAAAGCGAGACACATGAAGAGATATTGCCTTAAGCAAGGCGGGAGTCAACTTCAGGACGAGGTCCTGGATGTACAGCCACTAAAGCAAATCACGGGTGCATTCGGGCAGGGAGAAGCTGCTCCGAAAACCGAGAACCAGCCGTTGCAGCTGGAGTATAGAAGTAATTATTTTACCCTAGGGGCATGGGGTATATTGTTGAGTGACAAAGAGGATGTCACAGTATAAGACTTATTTTTCACTAGAGTTCGCAGGTGAGTCGAACTTAGTTGGTGCGTTGGCGGTAGCAGCCATAGCATGTGGGTAAACTTTTCCGTAGGGTAGCGGAGTTCCTTAGTGTCCTTCATGAGAGAGTGGAGGCGTACACTGAGTGATAGGTTGAATTAGGCGAGGAAATTACTACTTTCGAGGATTATGGGAGTAGTGTTGATAATACTTTTAAACATCGGCTGGATAGCGATGGAATTTAACTATTGTGGATAGTGGAGTTAAATTTTGGTGTCCGCAACACCAGGGTATGGTTGGTACTAGGTATCACCGGAGAGGGCGTATAGCCTACATACATGTGGGTATATATGTTGTATTTCGTGGTGCAATAGCACATAGTGAGGTTTTGTGTTCTCACATTTTTCCCCGGTAAATGGGGATGTTTACTGAAGTGAATCGGGATGGTTAAATTGATTTTCGAGCAAAGGGAGATAGTTCGGGGTTTATTTTGCGCAAGGACTAGTGGTAGTAAGGGCGCGGTATTTCATGTTGTCTTCGGTAGCATAAGGGTAAACGTATATACTTTTGCGCTGAGAGACAAGTATTTTGGGGAAAGGTTTGAACGTTAGCACATAGGTTGGGTACCCGGGCGGTATATATATATATATATATATATATATATATATATATATATATATATATATATATATATATATGTATATGTGATATGACTACGGGTTCGAAGATTATATTACGGGTTAAGACTAGCATAGTCAGGTAACTTTCGTGCGGTAGAGCGCGGGGATAGGGTGTATGGGCACCCGGGTTAATTAAGGCAAAATTTTGTGCGGTTAAGCACGGGTAACGGGTGTATGGGCGCCCTGGTAAAGTTAAATGCATACTTGTGTAACGTATGGTTAGAATTGGATGGGATAGATATAGCGGGCTTGGAGGCAATTGACTAGTGAGTAATATGTGAATACTGGAACACTAGGCTTCTCTTAATTTCGAGGACGAAATTCCTTTGTAAGGGGGGGAGTATGTAACACCCCGTATTTTTGTGCATTTAATATTTAATTAATTCGAGAATTTTAAATTACTGGTGTGTTGTAATTTTAATTGAATTAATTATGACAATATATTTATTTAAATATTAATCGGGAAGTGAATGGTTAATGTTTAGGGAAATTTATTTACTAAGTGAATAGTAATAATTTAATTACGTCATTTCGAGTATTAATGACGAGGTATACACTTATCCCAGCCGGGAGTCGGTATAGACTAAATTGGGTGTGAGATAAGAATTTTTATAAAGTAATTCGGATGCCAATTCTGAGTGCGCGGTTGAGTCCGGATGGGTCGAGATAGTCAGAAAAGAGTACCCGGGGGTAGTAATTGGGTCTCGGGGTATTTTTGGGCATAGTCGGGCCCACACGGGGTGAGTTGGGCCACTTTAATTAAGCCCATTAGGTGAAAAACGGGAATTAGAGTTTTAACCTAAGTGAGGGATTAGGGTATGGCAGCCAACACAACTTAAGAACCTAGGGTTTGAGAGGGGATTTGGGGGAAACCAAATCAAGAGCAAATTTGGGGATTTTGGAGCAAAATCAAGGGGCTACTACAACGGATCAGACCCTACGAATGATTTCAGGCAAGTGGTTAGCTGTTGTATTTTCGAAATTTATGATAATCAATTCATATCATAGTGATGTGTAAACCAAAATTCGTTTTGGGGATAAATGGGTACAAAATGGGGTTTTTTGTTCATGAAACTATTGAATGAGATTCATAGTAAAATTGTTGTGTTGAACATATCTGAATGTAGATATTTGATTGGAATAAGAATTCGGAATATAAACTGGGGGATAATCTGGATTTGAAAATGGGTTTGTAGAACTAGATTGATAAATTTTAATGGGAAAACCCATCTTTAAATATAGTGAGATATCGTATGAATCGAAAAGGGTAAAACAGTTTTAGATGATTGAGACTTGTTTGGGAGTAATTAATTGGTTAAAAATCGTTATTTAAGGTTGGAAAAATGGAGAGGAAAAACCTTGAAAATTCGGCCATGGCTGAAACAGCAAGCCGAGGAAGACAACCACCTGCTCGATCGATCGATCGACGCAGGGGGATCGATCGATCGACGGTCCCAGGAAAGTGACAGTTCGGCCAGTTTGTTTATATGAGGGTTTAATTTAAGATTTAAATTCCCTTATTTTTATTTGGTGATAATATTTGTATGGAATATATGTTTCCTTAACAATTATAGGGTTATATAATTGGGTTTAGGAGGGTGTGAACGGTATGTCATGAGATGAACGAATTTGGAGAAATAATTCATAATTATGGAAAGTGGACCGAGGAATAATATTCGGGTAATGTAGTTGGGTGGCACTACCTTAGTAAAGGAATTTAAGTGAGATATTTAGTTATGGACCAAGTGGGCGAGTCCGGGCATGTTAATAATGATAGGTAAATATAATTGGAAAAATTATGGAAATAAAGGTGTGACACATTGTAGGCAAAAATGTGGGTATTATAATGAGATGTAAATTGGACCAAGTGAGTGAGTCCGGGCGTCTTGATATCAAGGTGTTAAATTAATTATAGAGAAGAAGTAATTAGTTTGGAGTCGGAACATTGACTCGGAAATGTGGAGGTAAGGGCCAAGTGAGAGAATCCGGGGATAATGGTTGGGTGACACCAAGTTATTTAATTAATAAGGGTGTTAATTAATTTAATTAGAGTCGGGCGATAGACTCGGGGTAGTAGTAAATTAATAGGTGTGTTAATTAATTTAAGGAGAGTCGGACCATAGACTCGGGGAAAGTATTATATTAATTAATGTGTGAATTAATTATATTAGAGTCGGACCATAGACTCGGGAAGAGGAAAAATTATTAAGTGAGAAAATTAATTACATTGAGTCGGACCACAGACTCAGGAAATTACAGGCAGTGTATGGGATATTGAATACATGGTAAAGCCAGGGTTATTAAAATATATATATATACGGTGTAGTGATAGTATATATATATACGTGTATATATTGTGTGTGATATTAAATTATAGGCAGTGTACGGGATTTTGAGTACACGGTAAAGCCGGGTTTATATTATATATATATACGGGGTCGTGATAGTATATATATATGTGTGTATTTATTGTGCGTGATACTAAATATCAGTGATTAGATATTTATTAAAATTATATACTCTAATGCTATCAAGGGAGGTTGCGCGATGTGGGTGAATCCCCTAGCTTGAGGAGTAGGGCGAGTATATCCCCAGGTCATAGCGTCCGGTATATATGGGTGAGGGACTTATCTCACTTTCAGGGAAGGAATATGACCGCCTCCACTTCGTTTATATTTTGTTCCAAGTTGGTGAGCGATTCTAACTTGGGGAACTAGGTTTTGTGAGCACACCTAGTGAGATAGCATTTTAGAGGGAATCATCCGGTGAGGGTAAACTCGGAAGGATGGATATACGTATGATATATGTGTGGTTGTTAGTAAAGGTACGTATAATATGATAGTAAATATTATATGTAGATGATAATACAGTGTGTGATGTATTTACTTTATATAACTCGGGTTATAGTTATATGCAGTTAATTAATGGGAAATTAATTAAGTTAATTATTTGTGGAAATAATACAGTGGGTGATGTATTTACTTTATATAACTTGTGATACGGTTATATGTTACTATTTACGAGGAATTAAATAAGTTAATTAGTGAAATAACTTATAATTCAAGAATCATTTTACTCGGGTTAGAGTAGTATGGCAAGGGAAGGTTATACCAGGACTAGTTGGACAGGGTAGTACAACTAGGTGGGGTTAAAGTAATCGGTAGGTGTGCACAATAGTGGAGGGGTGAGAATGTCCACAAGGGAGTGCGACACTAACTTAAATATGAAGCGCATTCATGCATTTTAAATTACTGCAGTTAATTCACTTGCTAAATATTTTCAAAATATTTTGGGTTCTAACCCTTGCTATAAAACTATTTTCAAAACCTTTTAGGTGTCCAACCACAGGGACGCCAGGATTGATATTCTATTCCAGGGACACGGAGCTGCGGCATATGTGGATGCTAGCAGGAGTTTGGATTAGACGCATCATTTTATTCATTCCTAGAGTAGGAATCTTGTATCAGTTTCAGTTTCATTTAGGGCTTGTCGCCCAGACTTCTCAGTACAGTTTTCAGGTGTTGAACATTTGTATATGGTTTATTTCTTTGATGGTCGGTGATTTATTCGGCATGTTGTGTAATTATGATTCAGTTTACTTTCATTCAGTTGTGTGAATGGTTTATATTTTTATTCCGCATCTATAGTTTTGGTTTAATTAAAAAGTTAAAATTGGCACCAGTCTTTGGAATTCTAGGTGATTAGTAAGTTTTAAAAAAGTTTTCGACAGTGATGCTAAGGATGATCCAACTGGGATTCCTGTTTTAATTTGGTATAGGACTGATCACCCGGTATATTATTAGGCGGGGTGTCACACACACACAGCTTTCCCCATGGATGGGAATTGGTATGTATTTATGTGGTTTTTTGTTGAGAAAAATATTTGTGTGGCTCTTAAAGTATATAAATAGATTTTATTTAATTTTTAAAGTATCTTTTGTTTTTATAAATGTTCTAAAGTATCTATATGCTGGCAGTTTAGCTTTACATCCATTTTTGACCGTTAACTTTAACATAATTTGGGGTTAAAAATGATATTTTGAACTAATCCTTAAAGGGTATTTTGTGTCCAAGATAATTAAATAATCATTCATTATAGTATTTTATGCTAAAAAAATTATCATGACTATAGTATTTTTATCATATTGTGTATATGATAGTTAAATAATTATTAAAAAATAGTATTTTTTCATAAAAGGTTTTCTGAAAATGTTATAAAAATATTTATTATAAAAATGTTTATAAAAATAAAGAATTAATACATAAATTAAACTAGTATTTGCCCATAAATTAAACTAATATTATGAAAAACGTTAATTTTTTTATACAGACACAATTTTTTTAAATATTTTCTATAAATAAAAATATTACAAACAGTTTTCTATAAATAGAAATGTTAAAAACTTTTTAACCACTTTTTTTAACATTTTTATTTATAGAGCACATTTTTTAACATTTTAACTGCTTTCTATTAATAAAATATTTTTTAAAATAAAAATACATTTGTTTGTTGGTTTTATTTATTTAAACGGGTTTAAAAGTGCTTTTAATAAATAAAAATAACATACTTTATTTTCAATTAATTACATACTTTTTATTTACAAAAGATAGATTTAAATTCATCTTTGTAAATGTATTTTTAGAAACACAAAAACTATATTTTTTACAAAGTAAGTTATTTATGAAAAAATGTTCTATTTTAGATAAGAAACTTTTTTTATATAGAAACTGTTTTTAAAAAATGTTATTGTAAATAAAAACTATTTTAAAAAATAATATTTTATATAGAATTTTTTATAAACAACATTTTCTATAGATAAAAGAGTTAAAATGACGACTGTTTTTAATATAAAAACTTCGTTTTATAAATATTTAACTATTTCTTAATTATTTAATCTGTGTTTTACGTATTATTGTCCCAAAATAGCATTTTTTATCCCCAAGTTCGATTAAAGTTAGCGGTCAAATGGATGGGATGATCAAACTGGCACCATATAGATACTTTAGTGGCTCAATAAGAACAAAAAATACTTTTAGGGTTCAATAGAAACTATTTGTACGCTTTAAGGGCCGCATAGGTAATTCATTCTTTTTTGTTCGAACATAATAATACAATTCACATGTTTATGATTCTTTATTCTCTCCCCCTCTCTATGATTTCTAAGGTAGCGAAGTAATATGCAAGGGAGCGCAAAAAAATTGGCAATGGCAGTAAAACCCTTTATTAATAAATATTTCAAAAAAAAACATAGGTTAATATCCCCCCTCCCAATTATCATAGAACTTTAGACAATTTCCGGAGCATTGTGCTAAAATGACATATTGAAAATGCCAAAATATATTTTACCTTATAAAAAAATATTGTAGCTCCAAACGTTTATGTATACCAAAAGAACTCAAGGCATTCAAACAACCACGCAAAATACCCTCTCTCGACCTATCATTAAAAATGTCTCCATCGCCCGAAAACACCGTTAATAGAATTTTTAGCGATAATTATGAAGAAGTAATTATTTATTCAATGTCGGTTGTTACTCCCACTCTTCTAGATCTAGAGAGGAACAAAACTGATCTCGTCGTTTGGTTCTAGGTCCAACGGTAAGGTTTTTCCACCGAGATAGGGCGAGAGGTCACATTTGGTTAATGAATAATTATTTTGATGGATATCCGACTTTCCACACAAAGATCTTTCACCATCGACTCCACATGAGGCGTCCCTTGTTCCTTCGTATCCTTGCCAAGATTTCTTTTTATGACAATAATTTTGCAATGGAGCAAAGCGTGCCTAAATATGGAGTCTTTCTCGTGAGCAGAAAATGAGTGTGGCTTTTTGAATGCTCTCGTATTAGTGCTTAGTCGATTCAATCGGTGACTATATCTGAATTGCAAAGACCTTTTCGATTGAGATTTTGTAATGGTTTTGCAACGCGGTGTACTTGAAGAAGTTTTTCTATTTAAATTTGTAATTAAAATGTTTTTCAAAATTAATTTTAGTAATGTAAGTATTTCTTATGTTTTGATGAAATGACAGAAAGATTATACCTCGTTTAACTTTTAAGATAAAATTAGGGCTAAAAGATTTAGCCCTTAAAAAATTATTCTATTTAACATGGCACTGCCACGGCGTCATTGCCGGTGGCATGACAGTCAAAGTTAACGCGACAGCGTCACATTCAGTCAACAATTTGTACCCGTGCTATGCATACCATTGTGACGTTAAAAACTAATATCACTATTTCTATGTTATGGTCACTATAGGCAAAGGCATCCAAGGGAGGGGCTTGGACCCTGAAACTTCTGAGAATTCCAAATTTTAATATTATAGTTGTAAAAATTTTTGAAATAAAATTATATTTTTGTAGTTTTAGTCCCTACAAAAATAGATATATGTTGTCCCCCCCCCCCCCCCCTAAAAATTAGGATTAAATCACCCCAACTTTTTAAATTATCCCATTTTACCCCCAATACTCTATATAAATGGGCAACGAAATTCTATAAAGACATATCAAAAGAGGTTGGTGGTTTTAGTATTAAACAAAAATGAATGAAGTAAGTAAAGTATCGTAAAGTATTAGCAAGATTAAATTGAAGAGGGTAAAGATTCGGTATTTTAATTACTCCAAAAATTTTGTACAGCATAGATATTTTAGTTAGGTTAACTTATTTAAAATTTAAAAGAAAATTATTAGGGTATGTTTGATTGACATGGAAAATTTTTCCATTAAAATAATTGTTTGGAGTCATGTTTTTTCCTTGTAGTATTTTGATTGCAAAGAATTTATATAAGAATAATCACCATTCAAGTAACAAGTGATCCATCCCAAACCTCTTTTTAGTGAAAAATATTTCTCATCTATCCACCAAAGAATTAATTTTCATAAAAAATAAAAAAATTAAGACTAAAAACTCATATCTTTTTTCGCTCATTTACCAAATTCTCGTACAAATGAACTATTTTTCACATATTTTTTTATATTTTTCCATATTTACAATCAAAGACAACCTTAATTCTAAAATTATCATTCTTACAAAAAATGTCTCTATCCACCCTTGTTATATAAGTCTGGAGTAATTCGTGGTTGGTCCAGTACCTTGCAATTTGAGCACACGTGGTGCAAAGTGACACGGTTGGAATTGTGCAACCAAATACACACCACAACACACGTTGATTTGTCACACCCTTATCTCTAACCAATCCCCATATTTCCCTGGCCACACAATGCACATGCCAGGAGAAAATATAACGTGCATGCATATAAGACTATTGTAGTTTAATATTACCAAAATATTGTTTTGTTACGTGACATACTTTACCACGCTTTGTGTACCAAGGATACTTAATATTTGTTTGAATATAAGGTTTTGAAAATGATAAAAAAAAATAAAAATAAAGGAGTTTTTTTATTTTATTCATTGATTGTAAAATTCTATGTAAAATTTATAATTTTTTGAGAAAAAAATATTAAAAAATCTTATTACTTTACATTACTGAAAATCAGATATACAATAAGGGATAGTGATTTTAATGTCAAAAAAATATGTTAGTAAACTAGAGTAAAAAAATTATTGACTACGGAGTTAAGTCAAAGTAACCGAAAATAAAAGCAAAAAGATACTTATCATTTTACATATAAGATACTCATGTGTCAATGTATGGTGTATTAATTTTTTTAGTAATGCGTATGTGAAATTTCGTAATATACACATAAACTTTATTTATATGCAAATTTTCATAATGTTTATATGAACTTTGATAGTTTATATAATATTTATACATCAAGGGTGGGCAGTTTAGTTTAGTGTCAAAAAATATATTAATAGACTAGAGCCGAACAAAACGTTCAAATTGGGGACACTTCCTTGTTTATATTTTATCTATATATTACCCTTGCAAGAAATATGAGGCACAAAATATTATTATAAAAGAATTACTATTTAAAAAAAATTAAGTTGAAGAAATTGTAATAAAATAAAAAGTAGTGAAAAAATGATAGCATCATATAATTTACTTTTAATACTCAATCTTTCAACTTTCAATAAGTTGATATTAGGAGCTTCGAGTTTTTAGTATTTGTTATTAATTTTAATTGACTTTAGCAATTGTACTGTGTATTTTGAAAATAGGACAATAGATATTTTATTTATAGTTTTAGTTCATATTTTTTAATAAAGCCGCGGGCGCGAACCATATTCATAAAACGCCAATCAATCACAACATGTCACGTGTCCCTTTAATTTGAAAATAGAAACTAAAAATGAAAACAAAATATTTATTATCATATATCTATAATAAATTGTATTTTAAATCCTAAAAATACATAACCAAATAAAATATCTCTTAAGAAGGTGACATGCATGACATGTGAGTCTTATGTCTACTTAAAGCTTAACAAAAATAGTATTAAAATCAGTAAAAGTTAGTTATATGTTATAAAGTCGAAAAGTTCTTATTATAAAAGCATTAGAGTTTAAAGTCTTATATATTTGGTTATAAATTAGAGTATTTTTAATTATTTAGTTAATAACTTATTTAATAGTATACAAAGCGTAAAAGTAAAAACGATATTGTCATAACCATTATTCAACAAAATACTTTTGATATATATAGTAATGAATTAAGCCTAACTAAGATTTGGAGTTTCATTTAGGGTTATTTGTATATTAGAGCTCATCACTTATGCATTTTTATACTCTGGCTCCAAATTTTTCATATTTACATATTTGTATATTGGGGCTCATCACTTGTGCTTTTAATTTTTTTGTGACATTTTTTCAACATCACAAAAGGTGAATGGTACTCAAAGTAAAAATGTGTAAAACTTTGGACCCAAAATATAGATAGCAATATGGACTCCAAAATGCAAATAACACTTTCTTATAAGGTTATTTGAATTTTGATCCATGTTTCTTCATATTTCACTTTATCAAAGTTTTCATTGTTCATATTTTGAAGTTTATTTTCACTTTTGATGACCTTCTTTTATTAAAAAAAAGTATCACCAAAAGTAAAAGAAGAATTATATGGGTACAATAAAATTACACAAGTACACAAGCTCATCGAAAGTAAAAGGAAAATGATATGGGTACAATGAAATAAACAAGTACACAAGCTGGTGTGGTAATACAATAAAGTATTGCACATAGCGTTGGACCGAGTAATATTAGGGATGTAAACGGATATTCAAAAATCCGAATCCGTTCGGTATTCGACTTTGAATTTTGCGGATATTTACTCGAAAAAATGGATATGGATATGGATAATGTGTTAAAATATTCGAAAAAAACGAATACGGATACAGATAGTATGTGTATCAGACATGGATAATCCATATCCGAGGCACCGTATCCATATTTGTGGACATCCGTTTTTTCGAATATCCGTATTCATATTGTATTTATTTGTAATTTATTATTATTATTATTAATAATTATTATCAATATTTATTATATGTAATGTAAAATATAAATATATAATATAAAAACCTTAATCATCACTTTTCACTCATTTGAAAAAAATACTTTTTAATGAATCAAAAGATAATTAATGGCTTAAAAAGAAAGGAAAAAAAAAAGAAATTAATAGAAAGGAACAAAAAGCGGACAAAATAAACTCAAACAAGACATTGACCTAAAAAAATTCTCTGTCATTTTACCCGTGTCCCCCTTCTCCCTCATTTTCGGCGCACACCCTCTTCTCCAAAATCTTCCCTCGACTTGTAACTTGGTAAGCTCTCACCTCTCTCTCTTTCTCTCCCCCTACACACACACACACACACAAATAACACAACAACAACACACACGCACAACATATACAAATGTACACAACAACACTTACACACATAAATGTGCACAATAACACACACACAGACAAACACAACAGCTTTCAGGGACAAAGTGTTGATTCTGATTTTTAAGTTTTTGATTATGAAATGGTAGATCAAATTATTGATTCTAAACAATTAGGGCTTAATATTTTTTTTGCAGTACTATTAATATTACCTGCTAAAAGTCAATTGCAATGGATAATCAATGTAAACAAATACGAATATTATCCAAATCCGGAGAATCAGAAAGGATACGGATATGGATAGTTATTTTTATTGTACTCATGGCATTACTCAAAGTAAAATACACCTTAGAGTGTAAATATTAAAGCTTTAGTATCCCAAGAGGACTCCAATAAATTATGGGAGTCGAAGGTCAAATGACCTTTTGATGGGCTTAAAATTGCATTGTCTTCAACTAACCATACTTATTTGTAGCTATAAAAAATATTCACAATTTTATATTAAAAAGGACGTAAAATCTTCAAAATGTTATTCTCTATGAAAAACAAACAAATTATTAAACTTTTCTCTAATTTGCATTTAAACCTGTAGCCTTACCCCTATTTAATATGAGAGGTTGCGAGATTATAAATTTTCAGTGAATTTCACTATATAATTTGGAAAAAATAATGTATTCCGCACTTAATTTTCTTTATGAAAAAAAAATCTTTAATAATTAGCACAAGTATAAATGTGACTCTAAGCCAAAAAGAGAAAGTAGTTTATAATTGTGACGTTGATAAAATAGAATAATACTAGCAATAATGAATAAGAAAATGTTTATACTATTTAATATAAAAAAATCTACAGCTTTTTTATTTTTTTTCATGGAGTTTTAATGCATTAAATCTGTTTTTTTTTCTTCATCTTTACTCGAAATTTTATGCACTGTTGGGAAAAAATAATATTTTTTTCTTCATGATCTCTCTCTCTCTCTCTCTCTCATATATATATATATATATATATATATATATATATATATATATGAGAGAGAGAGAGAGATAGGCGAAGAGGGAGAGACAATCTCTAAATAAGTAAGTGTGACACCCCGGAAAATCTATAGATTGATTGATCAGGTCTAATACAAAAATCACGGGAATAAAAAATATTTGGTAATATTCTCAGCATAACGAAATACATAAAACTAAACAAACAATATAATGAGAGATAACAAATATTGAATAAAACAAAACCATTACACTGTCAATATAATAATCCAACACTGGAATACAAATGTATCTCATACGATCTCTCACTCAGAGTGATAAAGAAAATTAATTATAAAATACAAAGGCCTGTTGAATCCAAATAAATACATAAAGTGGGTGAGATACACTTGCTCGACTCCTACATCCTAAGAATGAAGAGTGCCTCTAGAAGTGCTCCTCCAACGAACTCAAGTCTACGGTAAGTACAGCTTAAGATATGTGAAACAAAGATATAACAATAACGTAAACAACAAGTTTATGAAGAATAAGATTATAACGGGATTTCGTATATAATATAACTAGAAATCTTCCTCTCGTCTTTTAGTGGATTTTAGGCTATTAGTTACCCAACTCAACAACCTAAAATAACATGTAGTTCTAATCCCAACCAATATGCATACCATGTTAATAAAGTTTATCTCTTAATTCTTTATTCTTTACACTACACCAAATCTTCACTATTCTCACGGTCATTGACCTTGACAAGTTGGACATGTCAAGGTTAATGACCGTGACAATTCGGGGCGAGACAACTTTTTTTGTCACGGACGTGTCACGGTCATAGACCGTGACAAGGTCGTAGAAATTTTCACGGTCCTGGACCGTGACACGTTTAGTCACGGTCAATAGCCGTGATAAATTCTTGTCCCCTTTTAAAAAAATTATCACGGTCAATGACCGTGACAATTCTGGACAGAATTGAAAAAACATCTGCTGGGCAGTATGGCCATTGCCACTGCCCAGCAGTATATTTGTAGCTGTTATATATCAACGTTGTACCTATTCAAATATCATATATCCAAATAAACTAGAGATAACGCAAATATACATTCAAAATAGAAACCATTTAAGAAGAAATAACATCACCATCAATTATCTCAAATCTACAAACTATTTAGCAGGAAAAGAGATTTTGTACCGCGACGCTCGGGGACACCTCCTTATCATTCCCTTCTCGTTCGAAGAGCCACATAAGTATCGAGCATATGTGGCCTACCCTCAGGGCCACTCCCTGTCCCCTGAAATAAACTAAGTAAAATTAGTATCCGCCCCGCAAATATAGATAAATATAAATCGAAATTGAAATCAAAATCGAAATTGACATATAAATATAAATACATTACCTGTAGTGTCACCCAAACAACTAACTTGAGCTCATATGGCACCTCCTTCCAACTAATGTACCCCGGGCAATCGTGTCAAATATAATTCCCTTCATATCTGAACACTAAGAAATGCCATAATCCTATGGAGTTATGAGCTGCAAATTCCTTCCAACCATTGTGTAGCCAAAAATCAGCAGTTGAAGTTGTCAATTCCACCTTTCAATGGTCTCCCATGTTTTCCTAGAGGTTCCAAGTGGTGGGGTATGGAAAGTGGAATTGACAACTTCAACTGGTGATGTTTGGCTACATAACGTTTGGGAGGAATTTGCAGAGCATAACTCCATAGGATTATGGCATTTCTTAGTGTTCGGATAGACGAAGAGATTCAGTCTCCTCTCCACAAATAAGACAACCCAAATAACTATGTACTAATCACCTATTAAAGGTAAGAAGCGTATATTCATGGATTAGTATAAACAAAACTTAGATGTAGTTGGAATATTTATGTATTAATCTCCTCTCCACACACGCACACTACACAAGAGTGAAAATGATAAAGTGCAAATCAATTAAAAGCATTAAAAATGGATGTTTCGGTACAAATTGAAATATTTATTACAAATTGAAAAATTGTTTCAAATTCGGGTTATCATAAAAAATGGATTGATATTCGGTAGGAGCAGCCAAGTCATCCACACTACTATTTAGACACCTTGGAGAGTGTTGGACAATTGACCACGGCTCGTTGTTGATATACTCCGAATAAAACACTTGCTTAACCTTTTGAAATGCACAAACAAATGGCTCATCGCTCACGTGGTCGTTGCTCTTCAACTTGGATAAGTCAACCATGATCAAATTGGTGACAAGATCAACTTTACAAGCATTTTTATCCTCAACTCTTACCCAGTCACAGTAAAATACAATCTCTTTGAAGCTTATATAATCCAATTCAAATATATTTTGGATTACACCATAGTAAGTCATTTCAGCTTCAACGAGGTTTTTATCTTTTGCGCTCGCTCGAAAGATAGTAAGAGCTTTGTATGAAATTCTCGAGTTCTGTACATTTGTACTTTTCTCGTACACTTTAGCGCCGAAAATGTAACCGTTCCACTGGGATGAGTTTCTAGAATTTAATTGATTTAATATTCCGAAATAAAAGGGAAAAAGGTGATTACAAACTAAAAAGGAAAAGATGCATGAAAGGGAAATGTTTAACTAGGCAAGGTATTGAAACTAGACTAACAAAGCGAGTAAAACTATAGGTTGCGTCGAATATCCCTCACCCGGGTTAATTTGTATAAAATGGTTACATGGGTCGAAGAGTTATTACAAATACATCTCGTTTCGACAGTTAATTAAATCAAGGATTGTCTCGCCCCTAAATCCGCAAAAAAGCCTAATAAGATTTTGGCGTCAACAAATATCTCAGAAATTACGAACGAAAGGTCGTAAGCACGGGACATACATGATATGCCCCGTCAAATCTCCTAGGAATAATAACTAGTACAACGCACCCGAAATAGACCCGTAAACACTATCACCAAGACAAGAAACGCGTTAACTCGAGTGAGTTCCATTCAAACACAACCTAATTTAAATTACCTAGAAAGCATCGTAAAAACGCGGTAAATAAACGCAATAAATAAACGCGATAAATTTATACTAGAAAGAAAGTAAATCAAAGCATGTAAACCTAAATTAGAAAGCTTGTAAATTAACTAGAAAGAAAGAAATGAAGAAATACAAACTAAATTAATGGAAGGGAAGATGAATAGTACAAGGTACAAACCCAATTGTTGTCACACCAAATGAGGAAGAAAGATGAACTCTCCAACAACCCAAACCCTAACCTAAAATCTATTCTAAACTAATTATATCTTAAATAGAAACCAAAATTTGGTTTATATAGTTAGTGGGAAAGAAAATAAAGGAAAAAGAAAAGAAAAGAAAATATCTCAAAATATCTGGCATGCGCGGTCGACCGCGTCCAGGGGACCGATCGATCGGTCCTTCAAGCTTAAGCCCACTGTCTCCTTCCCATGGAAAAATATGAAACCGCGGTCGACCGGTACTCTGTTTTCTGGCCTCCTTTGGTCATCACAAGGAAGAAAAGGCTGATTACGGAAATGGCTATAACTTCACCGTTCGAACTCGGAATCATGCACCGTTTGCGGCCACGCGAAGCTTGCTCGATAAACTAAGCATTCGTGGAAATTCCATGATCCGAAGATGAAATGTGAATTAACTAAAATGCCCTTGAAATAGCATCCGATGACGAAACTTCTCCGAAATGTAATGGATCCTCACTTTTAGCGTTCCAATACCTACAAAAGCACAATTAACCCCTGCAAAACATGTATCTATCCAAATCCAAGGTTGTCTAGTTAATGAGCATAAATATAGGCATTTAGGACCGTAAAAGCGCTAGAATGCATAAAGAAATAGGGGAGAAATATACAATATTTGATACGAATCACACCCCCTAACTTAAACATTGCTAGTCCCTAGTAATGAAACAAACAAAACCAGACCACAGAGGGCGGTAGAAAACGTATATATGCGTCAAAATATAAATGCCACTTTCGTAGGGAGCACGATTGCATTTAGCATATGCAATAAGCCATTAAACCTCTAGGTTACCCTAGTGGACGAGTGTCGTCTCTTGAGGGTTTTCAGGGATGATACCCACAAACATCACATGATTTTCTCAAAATATGCCCAAACCAACATGCGACAAGCCCAACAATGGTGAAAAGGATTTCATACGCATTATTAGGAAAGTGAATGAATTCAAACAAAAGTCCAAATCATTAACATTATAGAATACACCTCATATAATTGAAACTTTAAAATGTAGGAGGGTAGCGAGCACATGCAAAGTATGATTTGGCGAAAAACTTATATGAACCGGATAAGCGTTAAAGCAAGCATATATTCAATCCTCATGGGCATTACGCTCATCAAGTGAATTCACTCAAAATAGGGAGGTAACACATGGAATATGTGGGCTAAAGAGTAAATGGAAATGGAAACTAGGCCGCACACAAGTCACAATGAAGAACGCTATATATAAACAAAAAAATTATAATCTCAATGAAAGATACCGCACACTAAAAGAGGCGAAATGCATTTTCACAGATTATCAAAACTATTTAAACTTTTAAATTACATCAACCTAAGATTACATAGGACTTTAATAGGGTTATAATGTAGGTTAGGCTAGGATGCGAAATGAAAGGAAAGTATGTACGGATTCAAAGTGTTCGGGATGAAAACTCGGGATAATGGGAAGATGCGGGCAAAATAAAAATTGGAAAACAACTTCCAAAACGGCATTAGATATATCATCGAGGAGAGTAATCAAAGCTTATTTAACTATACACAACATATACAACTTTCTTTTTCTTTTTCTTTTTCTTTTTCTTTTCTTCTTTTTCTCATGTTTTCTTTTATTTTCTTTTGCTTTTTGCTTTCTCTTTTTCTTCACTTTTCACTTTTTCTTTTCTTTACTTATCAAACTCTCATATGCCTAAATTACAGCCGACATCATAACAAACATCATTCAATCCCAAGTAACATTACAAACAAAGGTATGGAAAGTGTATATATGGGCTAAAACTCCAATGTAGAGTTGGTTATGGGAATGGGGTTATGAAACGAAAGGCTATATTTCGGCTCAAAGGGGTTAACGAAGGTAAACATATAAGGGTGAGGTCAAGGTCAATATGGGTGATATAACATAGAATACCTATGATCATTTCACAAAGTTTACGCAATTCTCGAATCAAAACAATATATGAAAATTATGATCAAGTAATACATTTCAAGTATGAACTCAATTAATGAACAGTCAAACGAAAGAATAGAGAGATTACCAACGAATTCAACGTTTTCAATGAAGAAAGAATAGTGTATACACTCACAAACGACGAAAAGTACAAATCTTAGTCAGTGTAAGTATATACAATGCAACAAAAGATTACCGAGTTATAAAAATCTTAAACCAAATCAATAAGGCAATAAAAGTGCATGTGCTCATGGGATTAAAGTTTAATTCATGAAGTTATTCACAATATCAATAATCAAGACTAAAGACTAACAACTTCTAAAATCGAGAATATGCATCATTGGGTTGTCTATTGGATTGGGCAATTATTGAAATTTATCATCGAAAACAAAGGAAAAATGCCCAAAAGAGGAGAAAAAAGAAAGAAAATCTTTTTGAAATTTTTAATTTTTCTAAGAAAAGCATACTAAGTAACTAACATGTGAGCAAAAGCATGGAATAAATAATGAAATGGATAGAATATCCCACACCCCCTAACTTAAAACTTGACTTTGTCCTCAATGTGAATTAAGAACCAAGTTAAAGAGAGAAAAATAGCGATATTACCCAAAAGTGGAGCGATCCCCATAAGAACAAGTCCAAAGAATCTACAAAACAAGTTAGTACCGAGCATAGCAAAAATAAATAACAAAGAGTTAACTAATTACACTAAACTAAATTAAAAAGGAAAGAAAAAATAAAAAGCTAACTATATACAACCTAGTATTTAGACTACACACCAACTGTACACTAGAAGTCTAAATAACTGAGGGTCCACCGTAAAAAGGATTTGAATTTGGAGGATAACCGGTGTACCCTCACATACAAGCATGCCCTCCAAAAAATATGAATTCCGTTTTAACAACTCAAGGAATGTGTAAGGCGGAAGAAATGAACCATCGCCAATTAAAAGTTTTAGAGGGACGATGGGGGGTTTGGATTGAACGGGTGATAGGACCAAGAAAAGGCGAATATCCTCGCAAGGATTTTGAAATTGGAATGGGAGGCGGCGCACACGAAGGCAAATATGCGATTATGGAGGGCAACTCGAACAAGTACTCCTCATCGGCAAAAAGGTTTAAAACATTAAAGTTTGAAATCGAATCATCGGGTACTTGTGACGGTGTGATAATAGAGAATGAAAATGGAGATGAAAGAAATTCAAACTCATGGGATGAATCATCATCGCATGAAGTTTGAGTTTCGAAGGAAATAATATCATTTTCAATGAAATGTTCTTCTTTAGGGGCCAAAGAAGAAATCATTTCATTGAAAATAGATATTACGTCATTTTCATCCTCATTTTCAATATCTATTATGGAATGGGCAAAGTCTAGAATGGATTGTTCCAAAGTAGGCACAAGTACCTCATTTGGTTCAAAACATTCCTCAACCTCGAAAGTCTCAGAAGAAAAATCGTCGTCGAACTCAAAAATTAAATCCAAGTTATGTTCCCACGAACGATTTTCTTCCCGATAAATTTTTTCAAGATTCTCATTTTCATACATACGCAAATCCTCACCGAATGTCATGGGTCGAGGTGCGGATGCATGAAAATGGAAACTTTGAAAATTACCATCGGACTTGAACGAAACCTCATTATGATAGTAATTTTGAAAACTATTGCAATTCGTTTCAAAATTCCTATTATAAGGAGGTAAAGGCCCAAAATCATTATCATCACCATCAAAATTCCAATAACCTAAATTTTGACTTTCATTATACTCGCCCAAAGTCATATTTGAATTTGTTATACTTTAGGATTCTAAGTATTCACCGAAAGTCAAAGATTTGCGAGAATTTTGAGAATTATAACAATGATTACCGAAAGAATTAGAATAAGACCATCTTACCCCAAAAATGGCTTAAGTGGCGAATTCCATAAAGTAAGTGCGCGCGGGAAAAATTCGAGCGTTTCTAAGTGCTCAAATGTGGAAGTCCTGCAAAATATTAGCAAATAATACAAATAAAAAGAAAATACTATGAAATAATAAATTAAATAAATTCTAAAACAAACTCATTCCCGGCAACGACGCCATTTTGATCGAGCGTGAAAAGTGTGCGCGTGTAAAGTGCACAGTCGTTATTTTCTTTTCGCCAACTCAATACAAAAATCTAAGTTACTACTACACTTGCGAGGCAAGTCTAGCGGTAAGTCGGGTATCGAGAATCCACTGGGATGAATTTCTAGAATTTAATTGATTTAATATTCCGAAATAAAAGAGAAAAAGGTGATTACAAACTAAAAAGGAAAAGATGCATGAAAGGGAAATGTTTAACTAGACAAGGTATTGAAACTAGACTAACAAAAAACTATAGGTTGCGTCGAATATCCCTCACCCGGGTTAATTTGTATAAAATGGTTACATGGGTCGACGAGTTATTACAAATGCATCTCGTTTCGACAGTTAATTAAATCAAGGGTTTTGACGTCCCTAAATTCGCAAAAAGGCCTAATAAGATTTTGGCGTCAACAAATATCCCAGAAATTACGAACGAAAGGTCGTAAGTACGGGACATACATGATATTCCCCGCCAAATCTGCTAGGCATAATAACTAGGACAACGCACCCGAAATAGACCCGTAAACACTATCACCAGGCCAAGCAACGCGTTAACCTGAGTGAGTTCCATTCAAACACAACCTAATTTAAATTACCTAGAAAGCATCGGAAAAATGCGGTAAATAAACGCAATAAATAAACGCGGTAAATTTATACTAGAAAGCAAGTAAATCAAAGCATGTAAACCTAAATTAGAAAGCTTGTAAATTAACTAGAAAGGAAGAAATGAAGAAATACAAACTAAATTAATGGAAGGGAAGATGAATAGTACAAGTTACAAACCCAATTGTTGTCACATCAAATGAGGAAGAAAGATGACCTCTCCGACAACCCAAACCCTAACCTAAAATATATTCTAAACTAAGTATATATGAAATAGAAACCAAAATTTGGTTTATATAGTAAGTGGGAAAGAAAATAAAGGAAAAAGAAAAGAAAAGAAAATATCTCAAAATATCTAGCATGCGCGGTCGACCGCGTCCACGGGACCGATCGATCGGTCCTTCAAGTTTGTACTCTTGTACCACGAACAAGGGTCCAGTGGCTAGACGAGCAAGCATTGATGTCGCATCACCCGTCTTTAGGAGCTGAGAATATAGATAAATTAATTATATTAGTGGTAAAATTTGAGTGTAATGTAACGTTATATAACGACTATTTTCACTATAATTACCTCTTGTATCAACCACAACCTAAATTCGCTATCTGATTGTACCACTGTTTTTTGTCTTTTATTGTTCTCACAAGATTCATATTTTCTGCATATTATAAAATTAATCATGTATAAAATAATCTAAAATAATATTAAACATTATAATAATCGAAACTTACTTTTTCCATTCTTCGACATCTTCATGTGTGTCGAATAGATAACGAGCTACTTGTTCATGTTACAAACTCGTTAATTTCACTTGTTTTACCATCACATGACCACCATCATCATCGAATTCATCAGTGTCATCAACGCTGGTCGAGTCAGGCATATATTTCCTAGTATATATTGATGACTCCACGGTGATGTATTCCTCTGCAATTGATCCTACAATGTATCGCGTATTCTTGACGTAATCTTTAAAAACTTTCATCAATCTTTCAAACAGATACATCCACCGATATCTAACTGGACCACAAAGAAGTGCCTCGTCACATAGGTGTACCAACAAGTGAACACTTATGTCAAAGAATGCTGGGGGAAAGTACTTCTCCAATACACAAATCGCTTCGATCACAGCCAATTTTGTGGTCACTTTGTGTTCTCGATTCACTACCTTATCACACAAGAGGGAGAAGGTAATACTAATTTGCATAATAGCCCTACGCAAATCCTTGTGCTTGGAGAAACAGTGCTTAAACAATAGAGGAACCAATTGCATGATCACATGCCAATCGTGGGACTTACACTTATGTAAATCATGAGTAGCATAATTCACAATCCTTTGCAAGTTGGACGAAAAAGTAGATGGGCCTTTCAAATTATATATTGTGTCTAGAATCACCTTCCTTTCCTCACTCGTCAAAGTAAACGCACTAGGGGGAATTATTGTCCTTCCCCTACTATCTTCTTTCAACCATAGTTATGGCTTAAGTTTTAACGATTTAAGGTCTTTTCGTGCATTTTCTTCATCCTTCGAATGACTCCCCCTAAGGCAAGTGCCCATAATATGTTCAGCGAAGTTCTTCTCTGCATGCATCATATCCAATACATGGTGCACCGAGTTATTCTTCCAATAAGGCAAGTCAAATAAAATTGACCTCCGAGACCATGCCTTTCTTATCTGAGTTTCATTCCCAGTTGGGGTCTTCTTATCCTTGACGTTATTAAATTTGGGATTCTTACCTGGCATATTAGGGCCACATTCAGAAGATTTACTTTTAATTTCTGAACTAGAAAGTTGTCTCAGTGGTAGCCTATGTTCAACTCCGCCCAATAAAAAATTGAAACCTTTCTCAGATCTGAAACTATGAGCTGGGGGTAAAAACCTCCTATGGAGATGGTAAAAAAATTTTAAGCTAGAGGATAGATGAATTCAGTCTCCTCTCCATAAATAGGACACCCCAAATAACCATGTACTACACAACCGGATAATGTCCCGTAAGCTGGAAAATCATGAATTGCCCACATCAACATAGCTTTCAGCGTAAACTCTTATTTTCTAAAAGAGTCAAATGATTGCACACCCTCTTCCCACAACTCATTTAATTCTTCTACCAAAGGAGCCAGGTAGACGTCAATGTCATCACTTGGTGCCTTTGGCCCAGGTATCAACAAAGCCATCATCGAAAATTCAGGTCTCATACACTGTGAAGGAGGGAGGTTGAGTGGGGCTAGGATCACTGGCCATACACTCTGATTGGTGCTTAGATTTTGAAATGGATTGAAACCATATGTTGATATAGCCAAACGAATGTTGCGTTGTTCTCGAGCAAAATCGGGATACTCAAAATTCATCCTCCGCCAGGTAGTAGAATCAATAGGATGACGCATGATATTACTCCCTACTTCTGCCCTAGCATTCCAAGTCATTGCCTCTGCAATCCATGGTACTGTGAAAAATCGCTTTAATCTAGGCCCAACGGGAAAATATTTCAATACTTTTTGATGCAGTTTTGAGCTTGTGCCTTCCTTACTAGTAGATTGGACATATCTAGGTTCATCGCATACCGGACAACGATCGAGATTTTCATACTCCTTTCGGTATAGTATGCAGTCATACACACAAGCATGAATCGATTTATACTTTATTTCCAAACCTTTCAAACTGTTTTTCATAACAGGATAGCTATTTGAAAGTGTATTCACCTCGGGTAATAAGCCCTTCACCCATTTCAGAATTCCCGTCACGCTATTGCCAGACAAACCGTACTTTCAAACTGTGCAAACCAACCATGGCATGTAAAGTTATTTGATCTTTCTCACAGCCAGAGTATAACGGTTGGGTCGCTTAAATTTTAAACTTTGGTAGTCATCGTCAAGTTTTATCGTGTTATCTTCACGAGCACTTGAATCTTCTATATCATCATTAACCTCATTCTCCTCTGCTTCATAAACTTCATACGCATCATCAACTAAATCCTCTAACATATTATGATCTACATCGTCCCCTTCTACATCTATTCTACTTGTTGAAGGTTGTTGTGAAGGTTGGTCGGGGACAAAAGGAACTTTCAATTCACCGTGAAAACTCCAAAATCGATAACTATCTTGCATACTCGATCTTAACAAATGTAGTTCAACCATTTTCCACTTAAACACCTTACCATTCTTACACCTAGCACACGGACACGGAAACTCTTCATCATTATGACATCTCTTTGCATATTTCACAAATTCGTTAGCACCTCTGCGAAACACATCCCCCATTCTATTAGTCTCACCCATCCACTCTTTGTATTTCAGATATCCCATCACATCTACCACAACTAAACACCTATTAAAGGTAAACAAAACTTAGATTTATAATATGTTTTATTTAATTATCCCATCATTTAATTATCCTATTAAAGGGTGAGTGGTCCTATCCCATTTAAGACCGCATTTTTCTGTAATATACTTAACAGCTCATGCACATTGTTACGATTTGAAAAAAATTCGACAGCATATCCCCGTAGTTCTCCAAGTACACGACGTAGATTGGCAGGTGTGAGTGTTATTTCAATTGATTTGTCAATCTAGTATGTACCCAGAGAACATTAAGATACGACTGCAGAACTTCCTCCAAAAGTAACAACTTTAAGCCAATAAGAATATTATACAGAAATTATATAGTCTCAAACTGTCCAAACGGGACAATTCGAGAGATCTCATTACAGGGGTAATGACTCTCGAACGGGTCTAAGGGTTATTGATTGCGTACACATAAGAACTAGAAGGCTAGTATCTATGCTCACTATATTTAATTTCAAGTATGTTTCATTTAATTATCATACTATATATATATTGTTCGATATACAAAGTAGTTTTCAGAAAAAGTTGAAAAATGCCACCCCCATATGGACAATAATCCAGTGGTCATGGCACTTTTAAAACTAACCAACCAAACATTTACTAAACAAAATAATCCAACAGCAAATGTGTATCCTGTACTCCTTCTAATTCATCTACTCAATTAATTCACTTCATCAATTAAACTAACAATTAACGTATACAATTATTACTTTAATAATTTACACTGAGGGGCAATCCTACTTTCATATGAAATGGGCACTAATTATTAATTTACTTTCATCTAAAACTGTTTCATTTATCAATTATATTTTAGTGAATGTAATTATAGAATCTATGGATGGATTCAATTTAATCTTACTATGTGAATGTTTTTATCTACAATGAGTTAACCTTGAAATAATATATATTATCTTATAGAATCATCAAAACACGATATTAAGAGAATTACAATGGTACCTTGCCTTACCCCCCCCCCCCCCCCCCCCCCCACACACACACAAACAAATTGACAAATTCATGGATTATTTCCAACATATAAACATCATATACACCTAACAAACATACACAAACACACACACACACATACAATAGTTCGTGAATCTGTCAATTTGTTTGACAAATTCATGGGTTAATTCACGAGTTAATTCAAATACAAAAATAAATTCATGGGTTAATTCAAATACAAAAATACAAATTTATGGGTTAATTCAAACACAAAAATAAATTGGCAAATTTATGAGTTATTTCCAACATATAAACATTATATAAAGATAAAAAAAATACCACACATATACAAATAACTCGCGAATATACCCCCTACCCCCACCCTGCCCCACCTCCCTCCACACCCCCACCCACCACACATATACACACCCACACACACAACAGCCCCCTGCCCCACCCCCTACCCCCACCCTGCCCCACACACGCACATATATACACACACACACATATATATACACACAAACATATATATAAATGGAAGAGAGAGAGAGAGAGAGAGAGAGAGAGAGAGAGAGAGAGAGAGAAAGCAGCGTAGAGAGAGAGATGTGGAAAAAGGAGGGAGGGAACGGCGGGGGGAAAAAAAGAAGGGGTAAGGGTTTTTGCTGCAGAAGTTGTCACGGTCGTGTCAAGGTCCTTGACCGTGACAATTATTTAAAGAATTGTCATGGTCAATGACCGCGACAATTCTTTGTCACGATCGTGTCAAGGTCAATGACCGTGACACAAAACGCGTGTTTTTTGTCACGGTCAATGAACTTGACAAGGGTGGCCGGCTGAAAGGTGACAATTTTGTCATTTTGGTGTAGTGTTACTATCACGATATTAGGTTAATCTATTATATTATGAATCATGTATTGTACGGTGGTCTCAAACCTAAAGTACATCCCTCTAAATAACCAAGACCGGTCTTATATCTCAAGTCTATCAATCCAGGGTTATCTCATGTCGTAATTAAATATACACCTCTAATATATGAAATATAATAATCTTAAAATATAAATATGTAAGTATGCATCCCTACAGTAGATCATAGACACAACTAGCATAGCACGTAAATCGACACAACTATTTTTAGTACCGGAACACATAATCACATATGGTAAGAATAAGACAATATCTATATCTAACATCCACATATAGGTATAACCCTCCGCGTGTGGAAGTAAATGGGATACTCGCATGCCTTCATATAATGAAGTCATATTCCTAATGCCTCCAGGGATCACTCGCGTATACTAGGTATAGTTATAGGTAATTTCACCCCTATAACCTCAAAGGATCAACCAGGGATAATCACTATGCTTTCCTTTCAACCTCACAGAATACCATACCCAAGATTATATGATGATCATAAGTCGCATATCCAAATATTATACGATGCCAACCCATATTTATTCCCCCTCGAGACACGAGTATATAGGCAATAATGTTCGGGGTAGAATAACCAAGGAAAATTCCATTTCTATCACAGAAGTTCCAGCGCGATCGACGACATACATTCCCCATAAAGGATATCATGTCTAGTATGTCACCCACGAGCACTCCTTCATGGTATGCATTATACATAAAATACATCAACAAATATAGCCCTCATTAATTGGTTGAATCAAGCAAACATATACAGGACCATCACTACCGGTTCAGACATAATATCAATACTATTAAATGGTAATATACATGTTGCCCTTGTTTGATTCTATAAGCCACTATCCCTACCCCTAAAGCTCTCCTAATTATGGGTATAGTCACACACCTAACTTACACTAGATACATGCACAATAACTATAGTTAATCTCATATAACCCTAGCTTAATCTCCCAAGGCTCCACATATATCATCCACACCTAACTTATATAAGAACATCGAATATACTAATTACCCCATTCTTGGGTTTTTTACTTAATCCTAGTATCCCCAAAGGATAAATGCCTTAATAATATATCTCATAATTACCTAGTAAACCCGACCATCCAACCTAATTATATAATCTTTTAATGGTCCACAAAGAAATATATCATACTCTCGAATTTACCACTCATCTTATAATCAATTTAACCCCTAAGATTCAATGAGATCAAAATTCCCAATTGTTTAAATACCCAAACCATTACCTCAAAATAATAATATACTCACATAACCCTGAGCCCCAAATTTCAACCAACCAATCACAACACAAAGCCCAAACCAAAATCACAAACCTAGAATTTTATTCTTTCTCTGTAATACCCCGTGTTTTAGAAAATAAAATATTGTGAAAGGGTTTAATTTATAATTTTCGAATTAATTTTGGGAATAAATTAATCAGATAGATTTAAATTTAAATGGGTAGTATTTAAATTGAAAACATATATTTATCCATGATTACATAATTTCATGACTCAATTGGGTGTAATGAGTTCACCCGTGAAAATAAATCATACATTAATAAACCTAGGGGTACATGTTGTTTAAACACAATAAAAATATCGATGTGGAACAAAAATAATTGGGGCGCATTTCGGAAGGTTTTATAGGCTCGTTAAGATATTTTAGACCTTTAAAAATGGCCCCATGATATAGGTATATAAGTTTGGAAGTTATTTAGCAAGTTTAATTATGGGTTCGGGCCTAATTGGGGGTCCAAAAATGGGAAATGAGGCTTAACTCGGGAATTGGAATTAATATAAGTTTAAGAATGAGGTTAATAACTCCCCACACTTAATCAGAATCTAAACCTAGCATCCACACCTCAAAGGATAAGAGAGTGAATGCCAAAGGGGAGAGGAGGCAAAGGATTCAAGAGGAAATCATCAAATCATTATACTCAGGCAAGAATTCTCTTGCTTAATTTAAATATTCAAATTACTTCTTAAATCATTGGAGTTTTCTCCCATGTAGATTCTAGATTTCATAGGAAATTGATGATAGAAAGGTATGATTAAATTGCATGAGTATAAACGATACAAATCTCAAATAAGTTAGCTAAATTCAGAAATTATGATGAGGTTAGGTTGATTTTAAATGATGAAGTTCATGCTTTAGAACCTTGATGAAAATGGAAAGATTTATTCACGGGTAGAGGATTTCTATTCATGTTTAGAAATCCAGAAATTTTGATAATTGGAACCCTTGTATAATGATAGTACATTGTGGGATTAAGTAAAAAGGATCGAATTTATGTAGACATGTTAATGGGTTAAAATTTTGAGATTTGGGGGATTAAAATCGATGTAAATAATCAGCCTAAGATAATAAACTAAGTCCTAAAGACCTGCTTTGATGTTTATATAAATTTATAAACCATTGGAATGGGAAATGGGAAATGGGAAATGGTAAATGGGAAAGAAATAAGGATTTGCATATTAAGAAACCATAGCAAATTTGGGCCTCTGTCCAGACCCGAATCGATTCGGACCCATGGAGGCGAATCGATTCAGCCCTACGAGGCGAATCGATTCAGCCCTACGAGGCAAATCGATTTTACCCCTGGACAAGTTGAGGTGGGACCGAAATTTGATCCAGGGTATTTTTAGGAACCCATGCGACTGGGTGGGACGGTGTTTGGGAAAGCGCGGATTTTATTAGAAAAGCTTTTGTGGCATAAATATTAAATGGGGAACTATACTTAACTAGATGGTTAAATATTTTTATAAAGAGGAACAAATTAATAAGTAACTAGATGGTCGATTATTAAGGTGTGATTATTTATGGGTATTTATTTGGGATATCTTAGGTAATTATAGAGTAATTACCTATAGATAGTATATGAGAATAATATGTACTTATATTTATCCTGTGAATATACCTATATTAGTGGACGGTCCTATCGGTTGGGGATATGCACGTTCGGGACCATAGGCACAGATGGGCTAGACGTTGTGTATGTCGTTATTATAGGTACTACGTAGCAACGCCACTTGTGAGAGGTAGGTGTAGTTGATGGGATCCTTTGTCACCGTTGGGTATGGGCTGTGAACTGGTGTACTACGTAGGGATAACCCCACTTGTGTGTGTTTTGTGTTGTCTGATTAGATAAGGGATTCCTTCAAACTTACTGATAGAGCACGAACGAGAGACTACTAGTAGATGCCTTTGAGTGTCGCATATATGAAAGCGCGCGCACACACACACACACTGTAAAGACAAAATTTCCAATTGAGTCTTAATGTAGTTTTTGACTTATTCCCGGAACAAAACACGTTTGTGTCATAGGTCTACTTTTATGTGTCATAATCCCACACAGACTATGACGTGTCGAAATTTGATTGAAGACTATGCGACAAAGCTTCAAGGAATTAATTATGTCGAAGTTTAATTGGTGCAAGTTTATTCGTCTTCAAACTTTAATTTCATTTTGAGATCACTCAGGTATGAATTTATAATGTTAATGGGACTCAAAAAAATGTTTTAAATGTTTAAGGATGTTATTTTAATAAGGAAATATTTTTAAAATATTTTTAAAAGTGTTTGATTTTGTTTACATTTCATTTTATAAGGATAGGGACGAATTAGAGTTGTATTTTGTTTAAACTCTAATTGATCAGGTCGCTTGAACGACACTAGATATCGTTCGCGCGAGATGACATGTCGTTCGAACGACAAGGCATTTCATTCAAACGACAGCCAATGTCGCTCGAACAATGCATCGACTTAAAAAATATTATTTAACTCGTGTTTTAGTCATTTTCTCGAAGTGCATGCAAAACGAATTTCAGTTTACAAACAACACATTTTTCTGCAATAGTTTTCTAAGGTTCTACAAATCAAAACAAATCCTTAGATTTTTCGAAAGATCCGAGTATCATTGGTATATGTTATGTGATCTTGTTTTCACCAAGTAAAAGGTTTCTATTTAAGATCAATTACTGGTTTTGCGATGAAGATTCGATGGACATATCAGTGAAGATTCGGTGGACATATCTGAGTATCATTCGTAGACGTTACAAGCCATATCGGTGGACACCAAGACATACGTTGACTCGTGTGCTGTGGACAGGCATCGTGGAAGAAGGTTACTTTCTGCGTGGGCACTGTGAGATGAGTGGTTGAAGATCAAAGGAGCGTCAAGTCTCGTGTGTGGATCGAGTCATTGAGTTTGACTACCGTCTGTCTTTGTAAAACCATATTCATAGTGTCTGGCTTAGGCCATCCGAGATTTTTTCCGTTTGTGGTTTTTCTCATACATCCGGCATTGTGAGTATTCTTTACTTTATTTTACTTTCTTTAATCACTAGATGGATGTTTAGGATTAATCAAGATAAATTTTGGTTAAGTTAGAATTTGTTCATAACTTGGTGGGAATTAAAAAGCTGGATAAAGATTTTTCACAAAAAAAAGAATTCATTTTGTCATTCTTAAAACACTTTCCGCTTAAGAAATTAAAAGGGAGCATCAAATTGGTATCAGAGCCAGAAACATATTTTTATTGTGTTTTATCTCTTGTGTTCTTGGAAATGAATTTTGGAGGTTTTGAAAATTTTCATGCACTTGTTTTTTATGGCACTAATTATGCTTATTGGAAAATGCGAATGAGAAGTGCCTTAAAATCTATTGATGAGCGTGTTTGGTTAGCTGTTGAAAAGGGTTGGACACCACCAGTCACACGAGAGGGTGAGGTCACTAGTTTGAAGCCCGTTGAGTCATGGACTGATGCTGAACATAGGCTTGCACTGTACAAATCAAAAGGTCTGCACGTAATTTCCTCACGTGTCACACCGGAAGAATATAATAGAATTATGACTTGTGAAACTTCAAAAGAGGCTTGGGATAAACTTGCATTTACTCACGAGGGAACTAGAACGGTTAGATATTGAGTCGTTTGATGAGTTTTACGCTAGGTTGTTTAATATTATAACTTAAGTGAGAGCATTCCCGATAACCGTGTCATAAATAAAATTTTGAGATCTTTGCCGAGTAAGTTTGATGCAAAAGTGATTGTTTTAAACCCTTAGGAATGCTTGATTTGATGAAACTAGAAGAGATAGTAGGTGACTTACAAACCAATTAACATGATATATTTACCTCCAAGCAAGTGCCAAAGAAAGAAAAGGGCATTTCTTTGAAAGCCCATTAGGAGGAAACTAAAGTTTAGCATGACGAATCCGATTCCGATTTCGATTCTGATTTTGAGGATGTCGCCTTGTTGGCTAAATAATTCAAATTAGCCCAGAAAACTTTATAAACTTATTTTAAAGTTTTAATTAATTCTTTCTGAAAATAAAACACAGTTTTAATTAAACCTAACACCCAATTAAACTTGTTCCAAGCTCCTATATATATAATATTGCATTCATACCTTGGGAACATGGAACCATAGTTGATGACGTAGAAACGAGGCACGCAAATCGTCATGATGATGAAGCTTTATACTCTTTGACGCTACGTCTTCAAACAAACTTTTCATAGGCTTGAGAATATTACAATTAAATACAATCCTATGTATAAATGTTTTTGTCCGAAATTGAGCCAAAACTATATATATGGCCTCAATTGGAAATTTGTGTCCTTACAATTCAAGAACAACAAGGTTGAGCCCACCCCTAAAGATAAAAATGAAAAACTTAATAGGGTTGAGTCAGATAGGTGTTTGGGGTGTGAGGGGTATGGTCACAAAGTTGTCGAGTGTCCCACTAGACCTAAGAAAGAGGGCAAGAAACCGATTGCATATAATGCCACCTTAAGTGATAGTGATATGGAAGAGGGAGAGAGTTCCCCCAATGAGAGCAAGTTTATTGCTTTCTTGACCTGTCATGTGAGCGACGATGACAAATATTCCCACGAAGATTCTCATGTGCATGACACTTCCGAGGACGTTGAATCCCAATTGAGTAAAGGTGAATTGAGTGAGGAAGAGGAGGTTGATGTGAAAGAGTTGCAAGTTGCATTTAATGAGTTGTATGCCGAGGCGGTGAAAGTTAAAAAGGCCAACTCTAAATTGAAAGATAATTTGAATCAGTATTCCATAGAAAATAATGATGCTTTGATTGAGGATCTTAGGACACGAGAGAAGAAGCTTAGGGAGAAACTAGAGTACGTTGAAAAATAGAGAGATAGTCTCCGTATTTTGATGGAGACTTTGAAAAAGGAGTTGCTAGAGTTTGAGGAGCCTAGGCATGTGCTTGAGTCTAGGATTCGTGAGTTGGAAGAAAAGTTGAAAGACTCGAGTAAGGTTAAGTTTGACTTGGAGTCTAGGTCGGAGAAGTTGGATAGGATGTTAGGCATCGTCCAAGTCAAGAGTGATGGGTGTGGTATAGGCTACGACGATAGTGTTCCCATTCCCAAAGCCAATGACAAATGTGTAAGAGAGCCCACTAGGAACATAAGGAGAGGTCGATATTTTGTTTATCATTCTCGTCGTCTTTACACTTGAACACATTGCGATAGTGTAAGGACATTTCTATCCATTATTAATTTGTTATGTCGCACGCCGTTACACTGTTGAAGAAATTCAGGATTCATACAGTCATCAACGGATCCGAATATCAAAAGAAGAAGAGGAATTAAAGTCTGACAGGCCGGACCGGTCCGCCCAGAATAAAATAACCGATCCGCCTGCGGACCAGTCCGCCTCATACCCGGACCGGTCCGCCTGCCGAAAGCCAGTACACCCTGGACCGCAAGCGAACCGAAGAAGCCTAAAATAAAAAGAACCGATCCGCCTGGGATAATCTCAAACAGATCGTCCAGAGATTTTTCAGGCCATGTTATTCCTTTATAAACCCACTACGGGAAGTGGTTTCAGAAGACTTAGATACACGATTTTCAGAGCAACAAAAACTCTAAGTCTTCACCTATTGAGTACCAAGACTCTAGGTTTTTTATTCACACAAATTTCCAAACACTTGTGAATCACTTTGCAACCCAGGAACGCACTTTTGCTGTTCATATCATTATGGAGAAGACCGTTCTTCTTCTTCACTGCAGCCCTACTGGAAAGGGATAACTCCAGCCGCCGACTACAGAATCCGACACCTGAGGGTAATTCTTAGTCACTTGTATTTTCATTGTAATCCGAAATTGTACAGTTACAATATTATAATGAAAATAAATGGTTTTGCCCCTTTGGGGGATTTTTCCTCACAAGCATGTGTTTGAATGTTCTTGCTTAGTTCATTATCTTATTCAATCACATATTGTTGCATGTTTAGGGTTTGTTTGAGTTAAAAGGTGTTTAATATATAATTTTATCATTTGAACGCAAGCGCACATACGTTCTCAAATTGGTATCAGAGAAGGTTACGCTAATCTATCGCGTATTCCTATTTTTCGCAAAAAAATTTCTAAGATATCAATTTTCTGAAAAAATTGATTTTTGAAAAAGTGCGTGTTCAAATGGAGAAGTTATATAATAAAATGCCAGTTTTTGACGAGACAAACTATGCCTATTGGAAAGCCCGTATGAGATCTGCATTAAAAGCCATTGATGAACGTGTCTGGATTTTGGTTGAAAGAGGGTGGACTCCTCCCTCCGTGACTGTTGATAATGTGATCAACTTGAAACCTGTCACTTCCTGGACTGAAGAAGAATTTAAATGGTCATCTTTTAATTCTAAGGGTCTAAGTGCTATTTCTGGGTCTGTCACACCTGATGAGTTCAAACGCATAATGACGTGCACCACGTCAAAAGAGGCATGGGATGTCTTACAACTCACCCATGAAGGAACCAATGTTGTAAAAGAGTCTAAATTGCAAAATTTAACAACTCAATTTGAAACCATCACCATGCATGAATCTGAATGCTTTGACGAATTTTATGCTAGACTTTCTGACATTGTGAATACTAGCTTTAATCTTGGTGAACATATTCCTAATGCTAGAGTTGTTAAAAAGATTCTGCGTTCTTTGCCTAAGCGTTTTATCCCTAAAGTCACTGTGCTAAATTCTATCGGTAATTTAAATACGCTAAAATTGGAAGAACTTGTAGGAGATTTGCAAACATATGAAATTGATATGTTCCCTAAAACTGCTAAATCTAAAGATAAGGGAATTTCACTTAATGCCCAAGAGAGAAGGAGTGAGGGGTCGGCTAGAAAGAGGGTAGAGTCTTCTAGAAAGAGAGAGACTGACACGTCTGATTTTGAGTGTGATTTTGACTTAGATGATTTGGCTCTTTTTGCAAAAAATTTCAAGAGGATTCTCAAATTTAAGAAAAATGGCAATTTTAAAGATAAAAAGAAATTTGAGAAAAATAAGTTTGAAAAGAAAAATGAAAAAGATTCCAAAAATCCTCCTAAGAAAGAAAGTGAGAGATGCTTTGAGTGCGATGGTAGGGGTCATAGAGCCTTTGAGTGTGCCACTCGTCTGAATAGAGAGAAAGGAAAAGCTGTCCTTAATGCTACTCTTAGCGACGACAGTGAGGTCGAGACGGTGGATTCAGGAGATGAGTCACCGCATGAGTGTAACTTCACCGCATTCATGGCCAGCCAAGTGAGCACTCCTAGTTCTCTTCACAACGATGCGGATGATGCTTCACAGGGACACCTCGATAGTGAGATCGATGTGAGTGAGGGGAAGGATGACTTAAGTGAGAGCGAGAGTGATATTCAACGCGCCTACGCTGAGTTATATTCTGAGTCATTTAAAACTAAAAAGCGAAATAAAGCGTTAGTCCATAAGATCACCGGCTTAGAGGAAGAATTAAGAAGAGCAAGAGAGAGAGAGTCCTCCACCTTCACCACCCTGAGAGAGAGAGAATCTGCCTGTGTCGAGAAAGAGAGTTTGTTTAGAGAGAGAGAGAGTGTTTTTGAGAAAGAGAGAGGGGACTTGACTAAACAAGTGGCTAGCCTTACGATTCAGCTCCATTCCTCCGTGGAGACTCGGAAGAAACTTGAAGCCCTTGTTGCTCAGCTGACTCATGATCTTGAGAAAGCACGGGAAGTCAAGGTACAAATCGAGGACAGATCTGGGAAAATGGGAAAGATGCTCCTCGGCCCCGCTTTAGGTTTTGGTGATCGGCAAGGAATTGGTTATGATGGTGCCTCCACGTCCCAAATTGCCCCTAGACCAGTTCCTGAGTTTACTACGACTCCTTATGGCCATCGTCAAAAACCTCGAAGGAGAGTTCGACCAAGAATGGCAAACCAAGGTCCGCCTTTGACTGTGTCCTTTTGTACTTATTGCAAAAGAAAAGGCCACCTTAGGGAGTTTTGCTATAGCATGGGTCGGACACGACGTACTACTGCTCCACCACGTCATACTGATGAGTTTTCTAGTCTGAGAGAGCGAGTTGAGTTCTTAGCTGCCACATCTCAGAGTTTGATGGAAGAATTCCGACGGATGTCTTTGCCGTTAGTGAATGCTTCTCACATTCCAGCTAAAACCAACAACAACAAAGGCAAACAAAAGGTCATCTCTACTTGGGTACCTAAGAAAGATAAAAAGGCCTTCGTTGTCCATGTTGCTCTCAAAGCACACAATACCTCACAGTGGTATTTTGATAGTGGGTGCTCCAGACATATGACAGGTGATGCCTCTTTTTTTACGACTCTTGAGGATTATCAGGATGGCAGAGTCACCTTTGGAGATGGGAGCAAGTCTAGCATTATAAGACGTGGTACTGTCGAGTTACCTAGTTTCCCTAAGCTAGAAAATGTTTTGTACGTCAAAGGTTTGAAAGCAAACCTTCTCAGCATTAGCCAGCTGTGCGACACTGACTTTGCAGTAAAGTTTGACCGGGATGCGTGTAAAGTCTACAATCAAGCCGGTAAACTTTTGATGCAAGGGGTGAGGACCGAGGATAATTGCTATGGGACTGAGCCCACGTCCTCACTTGTCTGCAACAGCGCCGCGATCACTCCTATGGATCTGTGGCACCAATGTCTACGTCACGTGAACGTTAGAGATCTCAACCGCTTAACTAAAAAGGACCTAGTACGTGGCTTACCATCTCTTGGAAAGTCAACTTCGACCGTTTGTGGACCCTGTCAGATGGGAAAACAAATTCGTAGTCCCCATAGGAAGTTGCATTCCATTACCACCTCTCGTGTTCTTGAGTTGATTCACATGGATCTTATGGGTCCCACTCGTACTGAGAGTCTAGGTGGTAAGAGGTACATCCTCGTGATGGTAGATGATTTCTCCAGGTACTCCATTGTAGGTTTTCTGAGAGAGAAATCCGATGCTGTAGAATTTTTAACGACCAAGTGCCGTGTCCTGCAAAATCAACACGGTGTCACTATTAATAGGATGCATAGTGACAATGGCATTGAATTAACAGAAGCAAAGGTAGATCTTTACTGTGATAGCCTCGGGATCAAACATGAGTTTTCTGCTGTGAGAACTCCTCAGCAAAATGGGATTATTGAGAGAAAGAATAGAACGATCAAAGAAATGGCTAGATCTATGCTTCTAGCTCGTAAAGTTTCTAGGAGATTTTGGGCAGAGGCAGTGTCTACTTCATGCCACACGGTGAATAGGGTTTATTTGCGTCCACACACACTTCAGACTCCTTATGAGTTGTGGACTGACAAGAAGCCCAACCTGGCATATTTCCGTGTTTTGGGGAGTAAATGCTACATCCTACGGGATAGAGAG
This sequence comes from Sambucus nigra, assembly GCA_949130495.1. Lineage (NCBI taxonomy): Eukaryota > Viridiplantae > Streptophyta > Magnoliopsida > Dipsacales > Adoxaceae > Sambucus > Sambucus nigra. The sequence goes on along the minus strand of OX422207.1, from coordinate 79,904,996 downwards.
CAATTAGGAAAGTTCGACTCCCGGAGCGACGAGGGAATATTTATAGGATATTCATCAAATAGAAGAGCGTACCAGGTTTTTAACCTGAAGAGCTCTAAGGTTATGGAATCAATAAACGTCACTGTGCAAGATGACGAACCTCCGACGGTTATTGATCCTAATTTTCAGTGTGAGGATGAGGATTGTTCTGACAGTGATTTACCTGTTCCTCTCTCACACTCTGTGGACCCTACTCTTGTGCTAGGGGACACACCTGCTTGGGTTCGCAAGAGTCATGACCCGTCTGCCATTGTTGGCGATCCCACTCTAGGGGTCAAGACTCGTGCTCAGCTAGAGAATGTTGTTAGCCATCTTTGCTACACGTCCAAAGTCGAGCCCAATAACGATAAAGAAGCACTCAAGGATGAACACTGGATATCTGCTATGCAAGATGAGTTGCTTCAGTTTAAAAAGAACAATGTCTGGGAACTAGTCCCCCGACCTAGTGAGACTAATGTGATAGGTACTCGGTGGATTTTTAAGAACAAAATGGATGAAAATGGTACCATAATCAGAAATAAGGCTAGGTTGGTCGCTCAAGGCTACACACAGATAGAGGGTGTAGACTTTGGGGAGACATTTGCTCCTGTTGCGAGGCTTGAGTTCGTCCGTCTTCTGCTCGCCATCGCATGTCATCTGCACTTCAAGTTATATCAGATGGATGTCAAGAGTGCCTTTCTGAATGGCATTCTACAGGAGGAGGTATATGTGGAACAACCAAAAGGGTTTGAAGACCCTCAGCACCCGGAGCACGTCTACTATCTGAGGAAAGCCTTGTATGGTTTGAAGCAAGCACCACGTGCTTGGTACGAGAGGCTTACTTCCTATCTCTTAGCTCGTGGCTTCAAGAGAGGGGGAGTAGATATGACGTTGTTCGTCAGGAGAGATGACGGTACTATTTTGGTTACCCAGGTCTATGTGGACGACATAGTCTTTGGATCCACATGCTCCCAGCATGCTCACCACTTTGAGGAAGAGATGAAAAGTGAGTTTGAGATGAACATGGTTGGTGAACTTACATTCTTCCTTGGTCTCTAGGTTCGTCAGCTAGAGGATGGGATGTTCATCTCCCAATCCAAGTATGCTAGAGACCTAGTGAAGAAATTCGGTTTAGACTCCGCTAAGCATGCACGTACACCTATGAGTACCACTACCAAGCTTAGTAAGGACACTTCAGGTAAGGACGTAGAGCAAACCTTGTATCGGAGTATGATAGGTAGTCTTCTCTACTTGACTGCCAGTCGTCCCGATATAGCCTTTAGTGTTGGAGTCTGTGCGCGATATCAGGCGTCCCCGAAAGAGTCACATTTACTTGCTCTAAAGCGTATTATTAAATACGTGAGTGGGACTCTCTCCTACGGTATTTGGTATTCCTTTGATACCGATGTCCGTTTGTCCGCCTATTCGGATGCCGATTGGGCCGGGGATGTAGATGGTTGTAGGAGCACTTCTGGTGGGTGTTTCTATTTTGGTTCTGCTCTTGTCTCCTGGCTGAGCAAGAAGCAAAATTCCATCTCTTTGTCCACTGCGGAGGCTGAGTACATAGCCGCCGGGAGTTGTTGCACACAACTATTGTGGATGAAGCAAATGCTGGAGGATTATGGGATTTCACAGGACACCATGACCATTTCCTGTGACAATACGAGCGCGATACACATATCCCGCAATCCAGTTCAGCATTCGCGCACCAAGCACATCAGTATACGTGAGCACTTTATTCGTCAGTTAGTTGAGGAGAACACTGTATCTCTGAGTTTTGTTCCCACCGACCGTCAGTTAGCCGACATTTTCACGAAACCTTTAGATGCCCTTAGATTTGAGAGTCTTAGGCAGTCTTTGGGGATTTGCACAGTTGACTGAGGGGTTGGTCTATGTTTAGAATAGGATGTTTTTTCATGTTCATATCATATGCTTCCTATTGCTAGTCTGTTTTATATGTACCATTGCTTAGTTGTAAAGCTATTTATTTATTCTTTTTGCTTCTTATATTTCTTTTGAAAAATACAAAAATATTTTCCTTTAAGAAAATTTTTATGAAAAGCACAAAAAGATTTTATTTTACTAAAATTTTTGAAAAATCTAAAAAGATTTCTGTTGTTTCTCCTTTTATGGATGAGCATTTAAGATAGCCAAGTCACAACTTCATTCCATATATTCATGTGACTGTTTGATAGAGATTTGAGAGGCTACATCATTTCATCCATGTGCTTTACATTGTTTGGAGTCTTTGAGATATAATTAGTGATATCTTCCTATATGTTTGACTCTTATATCCTTTATTGCACACATGCACGGCTATATTTGATTATTGCACCTGTCTATCTCATATTGGCTTGAGTGTTTCCATCTCAATTCTGTCTATACAACTTACAATATGCGATAAAACTTGACAAGATTGGAATGCATGTAAAAATCGTTTTGGTAAGACTGTGTGTTTTTGTATAACGGGGGTAATCATCTATCCTTTGTGCAAAAGCCACCGTTAAAAAGGACCTAAAAAATGGAGGAATTTTAATATCCGAGGTCCAAAGAGGTTAAAAGAGCCCGAAAAAATTTAAAGGCAACACCAATCACTTCATGCCAAATATGGGCCACTTAGGTTTCACCATAAATTCTCCAAAGTTTGAGAATTTAGAATACCTCTATTCAAAATATATATCTGAGGGAGTTTGGTTGGAGAATCTTTAAACGGGTTTGCACTTCCTTGAAAGTTCTGAAAAAGCATAAATCGTTTTGGACGTTATTGGTGTGAAATTCACTTTGAGCTTTGATTTGTTGATTTGATTGAGTCAATATCTTATATTGTCATTCTTTTCCACCAAAGGACGCATTTGAGTTCATTCGCTAGGAGTATCCAATATTCATCGTGCACATATGTCATGTTTGTATGCATTGATTTTCTTATCGAATTTTATCACACCACTTCATTTACGCTATCATCGACTTGGTTGTTTTTGTGTTCATTCATGGTATGATTTTATCCTAGTGACACCCCGCACTTGCTTATTTTGCTTTTTTTTCCTCTCATTTGTCTATTTGGGGACATCATAAAAAGGGGGAGATAGTTTGGGGGAGTTTTGTGTTTTTTTTAGATTTGATACAACATGCTTTCTTCATTTGATATCTCATTTCAAACTCGATACGTCACTTGGTATTTTTTCCTTTCTCATGTGTGTAGGTACTACATGGATTATCATTGGATTGCACACCCTGATGAGAAAAGTGTTGAAGAGCAAACGTTGAAGTCTTATTCAATTATATCTTTCCAGTTTTGGGTTCATGGAAGGGTAGATTTGTATAGGCATCTTTAGTTGTTTGATAATTCGGATGTTTGTTTTTATGTATGTACCGGCATAGACATAGGGGGAGATTTGTAAGGACATTTCTGTCCATTATCAATTTGTTATGTCGCACGCCGTTACACCGTTGAAGAAATTCAGGATTCATACAGTCATCAACGGATCTGAATATCAAAAGAAGAAGAGGAATCAAAGTCTGACAGGCCGGACCGGTCCGCCCAGAATAAAAGAACCGATCCTCCTGCGGACCGGTCCGCCTGCCAAAAGCCAGTACACCCCGGACCGCAAGCGAACCGAAGAAGCCTAAAATAAAAAGAACCGATCCGCCTGAGATAATCTCAAACAGATCGTGCAGAGATTTTTTAGGCCATGTTATTCCTTTATAAACCCACTACGGGAATTGGTTTCAGAAGACTTAGATACACGATTTTCAGAGCAACAAAAACTCTAAGTCTTCACCTATTGAGTACCAAGACTGTAGGTTTTTTATTCACACAAATTTCCAAACACTTGTGAATCACTTTGCAACCCTGGAACGCACTTTTGCTGTTCATACCATTGTGGAGAAGACCGTTCTTCTTCTTCACTGCAGCCCTACTGGAAAGGGATAACTCCAGCCGCCGACTACAGAATCCGACACCTGAGGGTAATTCTTAGTCACTTGTATTTTCATTGTAATCCGAAATTGTACAGTTACAATATTATAATGAAAATAAATGGTTTTGCCCCTTTGGGGGATTTTTCCTCACAAGCATGTGTTTGAATGTTCTTGCTTAGTTCATTATCTTATTCAATCACATATTGTTGCATGTTTAGGGTTTGTTTGAGTTAAAAGGTGTTTAATGTATAATTTAATCATTTGAACGCAAGCGCACATACGTTCTCAAATTGGTATCAGAGCAGGTTACGCTAATCTATCGCGTATTCCTATTTCCCGCAAAAAAATTTCTAAGATATCAATTTTCTGAAAAAATTGATTTTTGAAAAAGTGCGTGTTCAAATGGAGAAGTTATATAATAAAATGTCAGTTTTTGACGGGACAAACTATGCCTATTGGAAAGCCCGTATGAGATCTGCATTAAAAGCCATTGATGATTTATCGCTATCAGTTAGAGCTTTTTGATTATTTCGATGTGTTGGAATTGTGATTCATTTGTTATAGTTCACGCCCATACATTCTATGTCCGTGTTTGAGCACATTAATACTATGTTAACATGTAATTATTTTTTTGGTTGAGTTTTCTGTTTTAGCTACTGAAAAGGCACTGTTTTGGATCTGTTAGGCGCTTCCTAATATTTTTTATGGAAATTTTTTCATTGGGCAAAAATATAAGATATTTCGGGAAACTGTGAAAGCGTGATCTGCTCGTTCGAGCGAGATCCCTTGTCGCGAGAAACTGTCGTTCTAACGACTTAGCTTATCATTTGAGCGACGTCTATGTTCATTCAAATGACGTTCCTGGCTCGTTCGAGCAACGTCTGGTTTTTGCAACCTCGACATGTTTCAGTACCTTATTGCATATTGTTCATATTTTAGTACTGGGTTGCTTCTAGACATACTGTTTATGCAGTGTACTTTGATAGATTACATATTTTGATGCTTTAGTTTCATTTAGTCACACATTCGTAGATTGATTAATTCTTTTTGTGTGATTATTTGTTTGCTAGCTGCGAATTTGAGATTCCTTGATCATATTTGGCTGGTTGATTCCTGTTTACCTAGATACGCTACATATTGGTATATCTCATGCTAGGTAGTTTATCTTTTCACCGGATTGTCTATTCGAGACAAAAAAGGGGAGAGATGCCAGTGAGTTTTTGTGAGAGTTTTTTGTGAGTTTCATAATTGTATACAAATTGGTATCATGCATTATTCACTTAACTTGGTATCATGCTTTACTCACTTAACAAATGATTTAGATTTGATTTTACATATTGTTCTTTTTATCATTTGTTCCTCCATACTTCACTGGGTATTTGTTTGTCTTATGTGTATAGTTATGCTTAAAAAGATTAGAGATTTCAAGTCTACATCACATTCAGACATTTAGAGACAGCTCATATTTTTCGGACCACATTGTACTAGTATTGTCCTGTAGTTTTTGTTTTGGGGTTTATGGGATGGGATTTAGGCGTCATATGGCTTGACGGCCCGGCTTAGGCATTTCACTATTGGTTTTATTCTGGAATAGTCAAAGTGGGAGATTTATAAGGATAAATTTTCAATTGAGTCTTAATGTAGTTTTTGACTTATTCCCGGAATAAAGCATGTTTGTGTCATAGGTCTATTTTTATGTGTCACGATCCCACATAGACTATGACGTGTCGAAGTTTAATTGAAGACGTTGCGGCAAATCTTTAAGGAATTAATTATGCCGAAGTTTAATTGGTGCAAGTTTATTCATCTTCAAAGTTTAATTGCATTCCGAGATCACTCAGGTATGAATGCATGATGTTAATGGGACTCGAAAAAAATGTTAAGTGTTTAACGATGTTATTTTAAAAAGGAAATATTTTTAAAATGTTTTTAAAATGTTTTTAAAAGTGTTTGATTTTGTTTACACTTCGTTTTATAAGGATGAGGACGGATTAGAGTTGTATTGTTTTTAAACTCTAATTGAAAAGGTCGCTTGAACGACACTGGATATCGTTCGCGCGAGATGACATGTCGTTCGAACGACATGGAATTTCATTCAAACGACAGCCAATGTAGCTCGAACGATGCGCCGACTTAAAAAAATATTATTTAAGGCATGTTTTAGTCCTTTTCTCGAAGTGCGTGCAGAAAGAATTTCAGTTTACAAATAGTACATTTTTCTGCAATAGTTTTCTAAGGTTCTACAAATCAAAATACATCCTTAGAGTTTTCAAAAGATCCAAGTATCATTGGTATATGTTATGTGATCTTGTTTGCACCAAGCAAAAGGTTTCTATTGAAGATCAATTGTTGGTTTTGCGGTGAAGATTCAGTGGAGTCCAGTTTCAATGTCGTAGACGTTACAAGCCATATCGGTGGACACCAAGACATACGTGGACTCGTGTGTTGTGGACAGGCATTGTGGAAGATGGTTACTTTCTGCGTGGGCACTGTGAGAGGAGTGGTTGAAGATCAAAGGAGCATCAAGTCTCGTGGGTGGATCGAGTCGTTGAGTTAGACTACCTTCTATCTTTGCAAAACCATATTCATAGTGATTGTCTGGCTTGGGTCGTCCGAGGTTTTTTCCGTTTGTGATTTTCCTCATACACCCGGCGTTGTGAGTATTCTTTACTTTGTTTTACTTGATTTAATCACTAGATGGATGTTTAGGATTAATCAAGATAAAATTTGGTTATGTTATAATTTGTTCACAATTTGGGGGGAATTAAAAAGTTGGAAAAAGATTTTTCGCAAAAATAACAATTCATTTTGTCATTCTTAATAAACTTTTCGCTTAAGAAATTAAAATGGACCATCACACACACACACACACACACACACACATATATATATATATATATATATACACACTTTTACGAGTAGTACAACTGGGATACTTTGGGAAGTGGTAATATGAATATAGATGATCACATTTCAGTATGTTGGTTATACTAAATGCAATCTTGTATTAAATTGGCACAATTATCATTTATTATCTCGGGACTTGTTCCGTCATTTGTGAAATATCACACTTAGATGAGGGGTGAGATACCTGACATATGTGAGTGACAATGGAGAATTAACTGTATTTTTGCGCTTTAAATTCGATAAGTTAGTTCTTGCACAGTCTAGGGCACTGGCCCAAATTATAAATGTTTTCCCCCCAGGTTCGCTTAGACAAGGATAGTGGGACTAAAGGAATATTGACTTGATGTCATGTGGTGATTCTCGAAGATCGATTTATTGATTTTAGCTTAGGTTGCTACTTTTTCCTATCTTTGCTTATTTTGGATTATTGTAAGGGCATAAGCCCGGTGTCATTTGATTTATTAGTCGAGACAGTTTTGTTCATGTTGGTTTTTTATTACTTAATGTTATGTAATTTAATTCAAATGTGGTTTATTATATGAATGTTTATTAGGTCTATGCAAAGAATGATATAGATTGTATAATAAGCCCCATCTTCGGCATACTGTGTTTGGCTAACCTTCATGTGGGACAATAGGGGTTATTAGAGTTGGTATGAGGGCAAGGCTATAGTTTCCTTATGATATGTGTTATGCTCATTACATTCTACGTTGCATTCTTTTATATATATAGCCTTATGTTTAGAAATCATTGTATTCTTTACGATTCGTTATTAATACTAACCTCATTTGTTTTTATATGGTAAACGGTAAAAGAGGCAGACCAAGACGTGTCACCGCACTAGCTACAGATGAGGGGGCTCAACAGGAGCTGTAGCAGCAGCCAACACCAGCCCCACCTATGGTTTAACGGGTAGATATTGCCACTATCATGGCTCAAGCAGTGTCTACCGTGATGACAACTATATTTAGGCATTTTCCACCCCCGCAACCTCAGCAGCAGCAGCCATCGCCACCACAGCAGGCGGTGCTACCAAGTTAAATGACTTGATTGATCTGGGATAGAGCTAGGGAGGCCTTCACTAAGGGTCAACCATTAGAGTTTGTTGGCAGTTTATATATTTTAGTGGCAAGCCAATGGAAGAGGAACCTTCAGCATCACTTACAGATAGAGGAGTGTACACCAGTTCAGAGGCAGATATTGGCCTCATTTTGACTAGTAGGGGCAATACTTCAGTGGTGGGAGTCCGTCACTTAGGAATCAGAGAGGGATAGCTTAACCATAAATGAGCTCTAGGAAAATTTGAGGGGAAGTACTTTCTTCAGGCGATGCAATTAGAAATGCAAAGGAAATTTATGGACCTCAAGCAGGAGGGTCGCACTGTAGCAGAATATGAGGAAGAGTTTGTTGATCCTTCATATTTTGCTAAGGATGAGGTAAATACAGAGTAGAGAAAGATGGAGAAGTTCGAGTCGAGGACAGTTTGACACATTAGACAGTCATTATTGGGGAATCCGACTTTCATTACATATAACTAAATAGTCAATGCTGCCTTACTGCATTTCCAGGACCATAGGTTATCCCAGAAAATAAAAAGGAGAAGAAACATCACTCTGAGATGTCAAACCAGCAGGGTAAGGTGAATGGGAGTAACAGCCAGGAGGTCCAGGAATTTTGGGTTCCTCAATCTTCAGAGCAGTATAAGAGATTTAAAGTTTCCAATGATTGGAAAATACAAGGCCAATAGGTCCAGGGCCAGTGGGGCCAATAACAGAGGGGCCACCAGAGCCAAGGGCAACTAGATCAAAGCCAACAAGGGAGACAACCGGATAGGCATCAGTTCCACAAAATTATTAGGGATGGAAACGAGTCAATTCGGGTTTGGGTAAAGCATATCCATCCCTGTCCCCGTTATAAATATCATTCCTCATCCCTGCCTCATTCCCTATTATAATGGGTTTGGGGATCCCCATCCCCGTTTAAAACGGGTATCGATTTCCCTATAGGGAACCCGTTTCCTTTTTTTTTAATATAAAAAAATTCATTTCATCATGATGATGAGTATAGATGCGTAGGAAAAAAACACAATTAAGCACCTAAGTAAAAATTACATCCCAATTAGAAATGATTAAACACAACTAAAGTGTAATACTAATAAGTGAATGAGTATCCATATTTGTTCAATTAGCATATTATTAAAAATCAAATAGCAGCTACAAGATGCGAGGTTTTACAACATTCAATGGGGGATCAAAAAAGTTCTCTTTAGCTTCAATTAAAAGTTAATCTGAAAATATGGAAGTTGGCATGGACCACTTATTAACAATAATGCAAAAGGCCAAACAACAAATTGCCATACCTATCCGCAAATTTGAATTGGAAACATAACACCAATAACAGATGATAATAATGATAACAAACATTAAGCTCAATCTTAATTTGCCAAGCAGTACATCTGATACATCAATCCCTTAAATAATGAGAAAATAAATCTCAAAAGTTACAACTTAAACAAAGAGAAGATAAATCTCAAAATCATAACCAGTATAATTTCTAGATTTTCCTATGTTTTCTCACAAACCAAACATACTGGACAAATATTTTATTTTTATAAGAATAAATGTGAAGAGAGAGATTTACAAACATACTGGACAGAAAGGTAGGAGGCACCAGCACAGGTTCAGGAGAGAGGAGGCACAGGTGTGGCCGTCGTGAAAGGAAGGATGATGAAGCCGTCGTGGGTGGGAGATAAGGTCATCATGGGAAGAGGTGGGAGGGTTTTTGAGATGAGGGAGGCTGAGATTTTGAGATGAGGAGGCGGACGAAATAAGCTTAGGGTTAGTAAAGAAAGTTATCTCCCCTCTTACATCTTATATATTTATTATAATATATACATATATATTTTATTATATACTAATAATTTGGGTATCCCTGTGGGAACCCAAGGATATACCCGAAATCGACCCAAAAAATTTTGGAGATTTTTTTAACTCCCCGAACCCACCCGATCCTCAAAACTTACGCGGGGACCCAAATTTTGGGGGGAAAATATTATCCCAAGAAATTTTTATATTTGTGGTGATAAGGGACATTTCGCCTGGAAGTACCCTCAAGGAAATCAGGCAGCACAAGAATTAGAGGGACAATGAGGACACGGGGCACCCTAGGAAGAGTGTCAACCAATATAGGTCCAACCAGTGGAGGTAGTGTCAGCCTTATCAGCGCTACCAACTCCACCTTAAGGATAGCAACCACAGTTACAACATGAACGTGTGTATCACGTCGCACCAAAAGAGGGACCAACACCGACCTAGAAAATTGATGGTATGATCCCAATTTTTTTATCTTGTGAGGCATTCTTAGTTTAGTACTAGTGAGTAGTACTCCATAGTAAATACTAACTCGTTAATGCATTGGGGAGGGTAGACTTTGTTTTATCAAATCGCCTTACGTTGTTTCACCCGCGAGTTGAGGGGCAAGCATCTATAGTGCTTCGTGTGTAGAGGTATAAGAATTGACCTTAGGAAGACTTAAGGTTGTGGCAGACCTATTTTCATAAGTAATGTCAGAGTACGATAGTATCCTAGGGATGGAATGTCATGAATATAATAGTGCTTGTGTTGATTTTACGGGAGCATTTAAAGTTAATAGTCGAATGCATTGCAACTAATAAAACAATGGTGTTTACCGTAGCTATGGGAAATATTACGATAATTGTAATACCTTGAGTCTAAATATGGTATTATAGATGGTGATAGGGACTAGGGATTTACACGATGATTTCATATAATTTAGTGTGATTAAGAGGGAACGACATATTGAGACAATAGTGAACATTTTAAGGAGAGAAATGAGGCAAAATTAACGTCAAAATTGTGCAACGCTCGGATGGGGCGAAGATTATTGTCTTGACTAAACCCGTTCGTGATTTCGACGAGATTAATGTATAAGTGATTAGATACCGAAAGGGTTTCCCTGTCGAGAGTGGGAACCACGATGTGAAATCTTAAGATTTGTTACTAAGTATTTCTTTAAATTAGGGATAACATGAGTATTCGATTCAGGATATGAAAGTAGATTATATGCGAATAATGTTATAATTTAGGGATAAATAATTGTGATAATTAAGCGAAAAGCATACGTATTTTAGAAATATTTGGTTCATTTGGGAATGTTAGCACCAGTGGTAGTCCCGGTTACATGATGATGTATACGATCATGAATAATGTTATTATAATGACGATGTTATTGGAAATAGATGGTAGCCTATAATAGAATGGGTAGGCTTGTGGAGCCTTATAAATTGATTAAGAACATTACTAGACTTAAGTCCTGGAGTGGCAGATCTCAATAACTGACAAAGCTATGTAGAAGTGTATCGGGATGGTTCCTTGTATAGATTTCGCTTGCGAGACGTCCCATGCACCAATTTAACAGATGTCGGGAGTTGAGAGATGTAGGATCCTAGGACGTGTTGGTTATTGTTCTTGGTATGATCAATTGGATAAATTTATCGGGATTCGGTGTATTCCCTAGAAGTGATAAAAATTTTGTTGCAAATGGTTGCAAAATGAAATTTATGTAATTTGCAAAAATAATGATTTTTATTTTTCCCTTTAAGTCTTAGGTCGACGGGTCTCAATAACTGACTAAGTCGTGCAGTAGTGTATCAGAAGGGTTTCTTATTTAGATTTCGCTTGCAAGATATCCCACGCACGAAATTGGCAAAAGTCACGAGTGGAGGGAAGTTGGATACTAAGATTTTTATTTATTTTTATTATGTTTTACATACATGGAGATATACTTTGCTTTCTAGATATGCATGATATGTATGGTTCAGGTTGAATGTGTCATCCATATTTGATATCTGTGAGTGTGTATGCGTGTACTGTGGAAAATATGGCCACCCTAGTGATGGTATGATAGGCATAGATAAGCCTTTTCTTTTATCTCATGGGATATGAGTATGGACTAATTGGGTGTAAAACTTGCGATGATGGTGCAGATTAATATGTAAGGTTAAGTTTCAGTGAATTTTGAGGACGGAATTCCATTGTTGGGGTGGGGAGAATGTAATACCCTGTGTTTTTGAAAATAAAATATTGTGAGAGGATTTAATTTAATAATTTCGGATTAATTTTGGAAATAAATTAAATCGGATAGATTTAAATTTAAATGGGTAAGATTTAAATTAAAAACATATGTTTATTTATGATTACATAATTGCATGACTCAATTAGGCGTGATGAGTTCACTCGTGAAAATAATCATATGTTAATAAACCTAGGAGTACGTGTCGTTTAAACACATTTAAAATATCTATGTGGAATAAAAATAATTGGGACGCGTTCCAGAAGGCTTTATGGGCTCGTTTAGGTGTTTAAGACCTTTAGAAATGGTTCCGGGGTATAGGTATATAAGTTGGGAGGTTATTTGGCTAGTTTAATTGTGGGTTCGAGCCCATCTAGGGATTAAAAAATGCAAAATGAGGCTTAACTAGGGAATCGGGATTAATATAAGTTTAAGAGTGATGTTAATAACTCCCCATGCTTAATTAAAATCTAAACCAAGTAGCCACACCTCACGGGAGAAGAGAGAAAATGCCAAAGGGAAGAGGAGACAAAGGATTCAAGAGGAAATCATCAAATCATTATAATCAAGCAAAAAATCTCTTGCTTAATTTAAATGTTCAAATTACTTCTTAAGTCATTGAAGTTTTCTTCCATGTAGATTCTGGATTTCATAAGAAATTGATGATTAAAAGGTATGATTAAATCGCATGAGTGTAGACGATATAAATTTGAAATAAGTTAGTTAAATCTAGAAATTAGGACGAGGTTAGGTTGATTTTAAATGATGAAGTTCGTGCCTAAGAACCTTAATGAAATTGGAAAGATTTATTCACGTATATAAGATTTGTATTCATGTTTATAAATCAAGAAATTTTGATAATTGGAACCCTTGTATAATGATAGGACATTATGGGATTAAGTAAAAAGGATCGAATTTATGTAAACATGTTAATGGGTTAAAATTTTGGGATTTTGGGGATTGAAATCAATGTAAATTTATGTAAATAATCAGCCTAAGGTAATAAACTAAGTCCTAAAGACCTGCTTTGATATTTATATAAATTTATAAAACATTGGAATGGGAAATGGGAAATAAATAAGGATTTGCGTACTAAGAAACCATAGCAGATTTGGACCTCTGCCCAGATCTGAATTGATTTTGCCCATGGAGACGAATCGATTTAGCCCTAAGAGGTGAATCGATTCGGCCCCTGGGACAGGTTGAGGTGGGATCGGAATTTGATCCAGGGTATTTTTGGGAACCCATACGAGTGGGTAGGATGGTGTTTGGGCAAACGAGGATTTTGTTCAAAATGCTTTTCTGGCACAAATAATAAATTAGGAACTATACTTAACTCGATGGTCAAATATTCTAATAAAGCGGAAGGAATTAATAAGTAACTAGATGTTCAATTATTAAGGTGTGATTATTTATGGGTAATCATTTGGGATATCTTGGATAGTTATATAGTAATTATCTATGAATAGTATATGAGAATAATATGTACTTATATTTATTATGTGAACATACCTATGTTCGTGGACGGTCCTATCGGTTGGGGTTAAACATGTTAAGTACCGTAGCACACATCAACACAAGTAGGCTAGGCGTTGTGTAGGTCATTATTATAGGCACTATGTAGCAGCACCCACTTAAGAGATGTAGGTGCAAATGTTGGGATCCTTTGTCACCGCTGGGTAAGGATTGTGAACTGGTGTACTGTGTACGGACCGCCGCACTTATGTCTGTTTTGGGTTGCCTGATTGGATAAGGAATTCCTTCAGACTTACCGATAGGGCACGAACGAGACATTACTGGTAGATGCCTTTGAGTGACGCATATATATATATATATACAAATTTAATGAGATTAATTCATGTGTCCAATAATGTAGACGATAAATTACAAACCCAATACTAGGTAGTGTGCATAATAAATGTTTAAGTCACTTTTACGAGTAATACGACTGGGATACTTTGGGAAGTGGTAACATGAATGTAGATGACATATTTCAGTATGTTGGTTATACTAAATGAAATCTTGTATTAAATTGGTACGGCTATCATTTGTTATCCTGAAACTTGTTCGGTCATATGTGAAATATCACACTTAGATGAGGGGTGAGATACCTGACATATGTGAGTGACGATGGGGGTACTTACTCTTAATCAGGCGTATATTTGCACTTTAAATTCGATAAGTTAATTCTTGCACACTCTAGGGTGCTGACCCAAATTATAAATGTTATCCCGATTTATTTAGACATAGATAGTGGGACTGAAAGAATATTGGATTTGCTATCACGTGTTGCCTTTCGAAGATCAATTTATTGATTTTAGCTTAGGTTGCTACTTTTTCCTGTCTTTACTCTTTTTGGATTATTGTAAGGGCATAAACCCAAAGCCATTTGATTTATTAGTTGAGACAGTTTTCTTCATGTTGGTTTTATTTTGTTGGACGTAAATATTGGTTTTTTTATTACTTCCTGTTATTTAATTTAATCCAGTTTTAATTCAAATGTGGTTTATTATAAGAATATTTATTACGGCCAATGCTAAGAATGATATAGATTATATAATAAGCCCTAGCTTCTGCGTACTGTGTTTGGCCAACCTTTACGTGAGAAAATGGGGATTGTTACATCCTCACACGTGGTAAATTATTGATAATTTTTTTTTACAAACTCAAAAAATGCGAAACCAACATCCATGCTTTTGTAATTTAATTTTCTAGAATATCGAGGGCGATCATTGGGGTCAATATATTGATGGTACTTGTACAAACTTCCTTTCTCTACCTACGGGCTCTGACCTCAAAAACCTCTATTAAAGCTCCTACAAGCTCCTAAATCAGATCCAAACCTAACCTCCTTCATATATAATAATCCCAACAACAATCCAAACCTATTTCTAACAAATATATACAATTTATGATTTAAAGGGGTAAATCTCATATTTGAATCAAGAACCCTAGTTTTATAGTTTAGGTTTCACATAGATTTATCCAATTACATTAATTACAAATTAACTAATTTAATCCCAAATGAGATTCACAATTAGATTAGGTTTGGATTTTAATGAATATAGATATTCTAAAAAAAACAATCATAATCAAACTATAAATAAATGTTCCTTATTCAAATTTGTGGAGAGAACTATGCCAACATCCTCTAATTCCTTTTATTTTCTTGAAGTTACTTCTCTCAAGTCTTAAGGTGCCTCCCAAATTATAATGTGAAACTCTCTTTAATGACTCACTAAAACCCTTAAATCTCAAAATTATACTTTGGCCCTAAGTAGACCTCACATAAAAGAGTCCAAAATTACCTCCAATTGACTTAAAACATTACCCAAGCCCTATACCCACCCAAGAGGCCTAAAATCCATCATTTTAAGATAAAAACGGACATTCTAAAATCCCAAAATCCAAATACAAAATACGCCAAATCAAGTAACTAACAATTCAGTAATTTAATAATCAATCATTACAACTCCAAATATCAATTATTTAATCAATAAATTATTGTATGTTAAATCCGATTTCAATTACGAATTAAATAAACATAAAAACTTAAATAGTGATATCTCTTATCACACCAAACACACATAATTAATTTTTTATATCAATTTTCACAAAAATAAGGGTTATTATTTCCTCCCTTCTAAACAACGAATTTCTTCCTTGAAATTCAAATTCTTTATATATCTACTCTAAAGTCTAAGGATATCTCGCTCATAGCTTCCTCAAACTATTACAAAGGAATCTACTTCATCTATTACCTAATATACAGTAAAGTCTCTGTCATCATAAATCTCGTTCAGCTAAACTTTAAAGTAGTATGCTCGTTAAGACGCCAACTTGTTCCTCAAAATCCCATTTCATCAAGTATCCATGGAAACTTCGTGCACATGTTAACGGTGATCCGGTATGATAAATCAAAATAGGACTTACCTAATTTAAGATTTAGAAAAGAACTTTTCATCAGGTTATCATCTCTCATTCAAAACTCAAACTTCACCAATTCCCCTCATCTGGACAATTATCAACAACATCTTGCCTTATTTCTAAGGATCCTATACCATTTTCTCCCTTGGTTCCAAAAGTTGATTTGCCCGCTCCGACGAATTTTACATGCTCTAATACGAAGACCACTTGCTTTAAAGTGCTCGAACATAACCTAGAATAAATAACTAGCTAATTATTAGCTCTAATCAACCTAGTCAATCTAACTCAAGTGACCTAATGGCTCAATATGTTCTTGGGATCCCCTGAACCTTATCACAATCAATGAGTCTACTCGCCCAATTCTATGCATCCAATATTTCTTAGGATGTAAAGGGATTCCCCGAACATGTGCCTTAGTAAAAAATATCTTTTGTATCCTGGGACCAACTGTTAAAAAAAATATCCCTTGAAAAAGTAACCATCTCCTTTTATCTAACTAAGAAAGGAACTCCTCCTAATTACGACTTGCATACCCCTTCTCAGTAAACTTCAATGCTTGGGCCTCAACCATAAAAAACACAGATTTTGGGTGTAACGACCACCACTACTACACCACTCTCTCTTCAATAAGATGTTATCGCCGATCCCAGTGAACTACTCCTTTGCGCGCTCAAAATTTACTCCATGGCGTGCACATTACTCAGTGTCAGAAAATTTTATCTAGGACATTCTCCTCCCAATTTAGCCTCTGATGATAAATCAATCATGTTTTAATCTTCAGAGTATATCACTCTTTTAGACTATAAAAAAATGTCATTGATGTACTACAACAAACACTTGTCTTATATCGTGGCCTTGTCCTACTCCAGGCGGTCCACACATTAGTTTAGAGAGTTGTTTCACTTTGGGGACTTTCTCGGATAACAACGCCCTATCTAAAAATTATTTTATTCAAAACTCATGATGATTGATTCCACGACACTAAATCTCTAATGGAGTAAATCTAAAAAGATGCCCTCGCGAAAAGTCTAATGCTAGTGCCACTCTAAGGTAATGACTAATCTTATATGTAGTTGATAACTCTACAACCACCCAAATAAAAATGGAAGAACCTCCAAACTATTAGTGACATGTTTATACGATCTTAATCCCCTCTAATATGATTGTATCTATACATTTATAAGTGTGTACTAGTCCCTCTCTCAAGCCGAAGCCTAGCAATAAGAACATCCCATGCCTGAAATGGAAACCATAAAATGAACATACCCCCAGTAGAAAATATATGCATAGTATAAGGATATCTCAACAATCCCAAAAATAATATGACGATCTTTCATCTTATAGTCAACGAAGTGGCTAAAAACCAAGTCGACCAAACAAGCAGCCACGTCTCTATAATCACGACGTAAAGCAGAACCCTACCCATTGGGCTATCCGCATAAACATAAATATCAAAAATAAAATCTATATACTTCATAATCTTAGTAAACACATTACTACTAAAGAATGATAACTCCTTAATTCTTAGCAAGACTCGTGCGTGTTGATAAGCACCCAAAAGTGTTATATTTATACCCCAAATAGACGGTTTTTAATTGCTAATTCTCGATAAACTCGGACTTGTGTTGGTATTTATTTGTTTTATAGGTCAATATACAGTTGCGGTGTCAAACAAGCTTAATTCGATTCAATTGCTACGAATAAGTGGTCAAGTACGTCAAATATGATAATGATGCGGTTAAATAAACTCGAAATTCCCCAGTTTTGTACTAAAATCGAGCCTAAACCTAGCTTAAACCTTCACCCGAGCCTGTGTGTGTTGAGTTTGTATCTTTATTATTATTTTTTTATATTTTTAGTTTGAGTCGTTTTTATTTTTAGGATTTATTTTAGATTTATTTAGAATTTTCTAGAATTTATTTTATATTTCTTTTTCTTTTTTTCTTTGTATTATTTTTTAATTATAGTCTGTATTTTTAGGTTTGCTAGATTTTATATTTTTAGGACTTTAGGTTTTATTTTAACTTCTTTTGTAGTTTTTATTTTTATTTTTAATAGATTTTATTTATTTTTAGAAGATATAATTTAGTGCGTCGAGTATTTGTTTTTCTTTATTTTTGTTTGTTTTTAGTTTTTAGTTAGTTTATTATTAGTTTTTTTGTTTTATTTTATTTTATTTTGTTTGTGTCGTGTAGTTGAATTTTATTTTTAGTTTAGATTAGTTTTTATTTTTATTTTACTTATTTTTATTTAATTATAATAGGGTCACAAACTAATACACACACACACAAATCCTACAAGACTCATACACCCAATTACTACACACCTAACATACACACAAACACCTCACTCACCCACACCCTTTTCTCATACACCTCACTACACCAAAACAACACCCCCACCCAACTACTATTCACCATCATCTTCCAACACAACTCACTCTCTCTCCTACACCATTAAACCCACCACCATTCCTACCATTAACACCCTCACTCTTCTCAACCACCACCACTACTACTAACACACCTAAAACACTAACCCCTCCACTATTCATCTTCTTCTCCCACCTTCTCTTTCCTCTCTCCAACCTCCATTACCAAAAACTCAACTCACCGCCTCTCTCACCTCACCCATTAAACCCACCTTATACCTCCCTAACCTCACTTGCGACCTAAGCTAACCCGAGCCACTTCACAACCTCCGGCGATATGCCTACCCCGCGGTCAACACCGCCACCAAACCCGCTAGAGCCGCCCATAATTCGGCATACCTATCAGCTCCGACCCCATTCCCAACCTGCCATCACCATCCAAATCCCATTTCAAACCTCCATAAAAACTCACCCAATCCATACACAATTTTTTACCTGCTCATCATAAAACAAGGACCAAAAGCCAAATATAACAAAACCCATTTACCACGTGTCTTTAACCCCCTTTTAACCTTATTCCAAAATTACCCCCACCTAAATAACTAAAATCCAGCTCTACCCTCCTTACCTATTTACCCCACTTGTCCTTAAACAAATCAGATTCTTCCAAAACCTCTCCCCAATTTATCTTACTCCATTAACCTTCACAAAATGCCCCTTGCCCTAATGTGCTCATTATAAAAGCAAAGAGAAGATCCATCTTCAATTTTCTATTTTAAACATGAGATAAGTTTTTGCTTCAACACTCTATGGAGAGTGTTTGTATTTTTAGCAAACATCTCAATATAGGGTGTTGTGGTATAATTTATTTCACATGAATGAATTTTTATATCAAATTTGTAGTGGGAGGGTTTGTATTTTTAGCAAATATTTATCATTATTTAATAGTGTATTGAGAGTTCATTTGGAGGTAGAAATACTTATATGCAAATCTTTGTTGGGGTTGTTTGTATTTTTAGCAAATTTAATTCAAACTTTGATGAGTATTTGAGAGTTCACCCATTTGTACATATTGTAGATAATCTTATCTTTTTCTTTTTAGTATTTAATTTTCCTCTCTTTGAGATTGTTACTTATTAAGAGAAAAATTTGTAAATATTTTATTTAGTTAGATATTTTTATTTCATTAATTTACTTTCTGCATTTTCTCTTAATTAATTAGTTTACATTAGTTTTAATAAAATAAATTTAAAAC
Source organism: Sambucus nigra (assembly GCA_949130495.1). Taxonomy (NCBI): domain Eukaryota; kingdom Viridiplantae; phylum Streptophyta; class Magnoliopsida; order Dipsacales; family Adoxaceae; genus Sambucus; species Sambucus nigra. The sequence goes on along the minus strand of OX422207.1, from coordinate 79,885,509 downwards.
TCATATTCTATCACTCTGTTTTAATTTTAAAAAAATATATATTTCTCTTTTTTGCATTTTCTTCCTAGATAGTTTACTTTGAAAAAATAATAATAACATGAAAATGATATGCAAATATCTTCACATTTAGTTCTTCACTCATGAAAGGTGGATTGATACCCTTACTTGTCCTATGCATAATTTTTTTTATGTGTTTGTAAGTTGAAGGAATTTTTATTGGAAAGGATTTGCAACAACGAGAAAACGATAGATACAATTAGAAGCAAATTTTTCTTCTTATCACATGTAAGCCCTAAACCTACCTATAACTATTCCACGGTGGTATCCTAAAAGATCGGTTGCCACCAAGACATCTAATAACTAAGCGGCCTCGCTCACCACAAGTGTAACACCTCCCTCTAACGCAACTCTCAAAACAAGTACCCTACTAGTAACACTATTGACCTTGTCTCTTCGATCGATTTTGATAAAACTAATATTATCGTTCCTTTTCTCATTGGTCGTGATCCCATGGGTTATAATTTCCTTGGCTTTGTTGGCCACATCAACCCTAATTGTCTGTTTCAGGAAACCACCTTGGGACTATTCCTCATATGGTGTCTTCCTGGTGGTGAGGACTTCCCTAGCTAGAGTAATGCCACACCATCCCTAGTTATTTGGGCTAGCTTTAGCCTCGGTATTCTCAAACTTAGGAACTTTATCCTTTAACTATTTGTGACGGTCTTGTTGATGTACAAAGGTAATTTCCACCACCTCAATATAATTTGTGATGAGTGGCTTACCTAATAACACCTGCTGACTCCTTCACGTTATCTCTCTCGTGGAAGAAAAAGAAATATAGTTGAACTTTTCCTCATACTTGTTACCACGTGGCCGCACTGACAAGGTCTAAAAAACTTACTTTTAATGTCATTAGAGATGGTGAACATAAATATTCACCCTTAACCATGCGTTAAACACATACCAAGGGTCTCATGTCCAATGGTCCCTAAATCCTGATCGACATCAACCTCATGTGTGAGACTTCTCACTAGCAAACTCCAAATAAGGACGCTTACCTATACAGTCGGTCTTATTCAAATAATTCCTTTGGGATAATAGTGCGAAATTCCCTTAAGCAGTCATCGTTACTGAGAGTACAAATCCAAAATGACAAAGCTCAATTGTAATCAAAGAACACAGCTTGAAAAAGTGATTGATTCACTCAAGAACCTAGGACACTATATATTAGAATACTCTGACACCAACCTTGACACCCCAAACATGATGAGTAATGGGGTCCTGAGCTAGACTTGGCTTAACCTTGGAAATTATAATGCCATAATGCCTTTCAAATCCTCTTAGCTATTATACTACTATAATAATTATTGCTAAGAAGAATGCCCGTGTTATGGAAATTCCACCCAAACAGTAATTGGTTACTCTTACAACATGTCCTTGTACAATCCTTAAGGCTCTCGGCTTAATATCCATAAGTAGATTGATCGGGTCTAATACAAAAATTATGAAATTAAAACATTTGGTAGCATTCTAAGAATAACAAAGTACATAAAACTAAACAAATAATATCACAAGGGATAACAAATGTCGAACAAAATAAAACCATATCTGATACCAAGTACTGCTAATATAATAATCCAATTATGGAATTCAAATATATCTCATGCAATCTCTAACTAGGAATGATAAATAAAATAAACTATAAAATACAACGGCTTGTTGAATCCAAACAAATACATAAAGTAGATGAGATACACTTGTTCGACTATTACACCTTAGAAATTTAGAGTATAATACCACTAGAGGGGCTCCTCTAACAAAATCAAGTATACGACAACTACTACAACTTAAGACCTGTGAAACACATATATAGAACAAATGTAAACAACAAGTTTATATAGAATAAGAATATAACTGAATTTGGGCTATAATATAACTACACATCTTCCTCCTGTCTTTTAGTGAATTTTAGATTATAAGTTACCCAACCCAACAACCTAAAATAACATGCATGTACAATCCCAACCCATATGCATCACATATGAATAAATTTTATCTCTTTATTCTTTTGTATTGCGATATTAGGTTAATCTCTTGCATTATGAATCATTTATTGTACAGTGGTCTCAAACCTAAAGTACATTCCGCTAAATAACCAAAGTTCGACTACCGATTTTATATCTTAAGTCTATCAATCCAGGGCTATCTTATGCTATAGTAAAATATACACCTCTAGTATATAGAATACAATAATCATGAATCATATACATTTAAGTATCCATCTGTAACACCACGTAATTTATTGATATTTACATTGAGAATTAATTAGGATTAATTAAATAAATTGGGAAATTAATACTAATTAAAATAAATATTAATTTGTGAGACAAGGGTTAATATTTATTTATATTATATTTTACTTAGTGAATAAGTAATAAATTGATAAGAAAGTATTATGATTGTCGTGAGTGAGAAATACGACAGTTACGGTAAATTTAATAGAGACGCGCGTGTAATCCGCATCGGGACTTAATTAGGAAAATGAAATATAAGTGCATTTTAAAAAATTCAAATGGTCATTTTGAGTGCGCCAAAGTGTCCGAAAGGGTCAACATAGTCAAAAAAACTATATTCGGGCATAGGTATAGGGTCTCGGATCATTTCTGGGTTGACTCGGCAAATGAAAACTCAATTTTTTACCTTTAAATTTCCAACCTATGAAGAGCTACGGAATTTGATAATTTAAAACCAACTCTTTGGCTAATCAAATGGGGAGTTGAAAAATCAAAGTGAGAGGAAACCAAAGGAGAGAAATTATGAGAGCTTTTACCTGAAAGTGAAGAGTTTCTCAAGAAGGTGAAGGGTCTTAGAGGAGAAGCAACAACTAGAGCCACCTTGCACCACCACCAAATACCATCGTTGCGTAGATCGAATGGAGAGGAACATAACCATATCAGCAATTTCGTGGAATTTAGACATACACACAAAGGCAAGTATTTATCTTGCTTAATTCATGAAGGATATATCATCCATGTTAGCATAGGATATTTAATATCTTGATTTTATGTGTTTTGATGACTCAATTGGGAGATTAAATCATGTTTTAGGATAAATTAATATTGGAATTTAATCCCTTATGTAATATAACGAATTTGGATGAATTTCAAAAGATTAAACATGAAGAAAATTTGGGTTTCATAGAGGTTCTTGAGGATAAATGATAAACTAGGTTTTTTTGGAAATGATTATTGATTAAATTCTAATTATATGATGTTTCTTGATGATTTGATGATTCTGAAACGTTAGAAATCATGTATATAGGTAGGCATGATGTTTTGTAGGGTTGGTTGGGAGTATGGGATTATGTAGTGAATGTTTTGATTTGAGATAACATCATTTGGGATTTTAGAACTCATGATTAGGATTATATAGTTTATCCATTTTTTTTTAAATATGAAAAAATCATGTAATGAAATTGGAGATTCAACTATCTAACTAGAATTGAAGTGAACTCATACGAATCCGAAAGTCAAACGCATGTAAAATCCTTTTAGAAAAAGGACGAACATTGTATGATAATTTAGGACTGTTTTAAGAAGAAATTGGTAGTGTGCACGCGCGTTCTTGTATAAAATCATGTTATGAACAACTTTGTAGTTTTAAGTTTTTTAAAAATCGGATAAAAAAGCCTCAAATTGTAATTTTATATTTCTGGGCAGAATGTAATTTTATCGAGAAAACGGATTATTGGGAATTAAAATATAATTCGAGCTTTTTATAATAATTATGGGTTTTGGACCAATAAGTATGGGTTGAAGGTAGCTACTGAAATAATTAATTATTTTATTTATATCCTTTCGGTTAATAAGAGATGTTAGGAATAATGGGAAATGGGAATAAAATGTGAATTATTAGTCTATGGGATAAACTTGAAATATACTCTATGTATGTATATGATAAGTATATGCATATATTATGTTGATTGTGATATTATGTGTATTGATATACCTTCAATATGTTCACCTCCAATATGTGTGATTTATAATTATGGTTCGAGTGAGATACTGAACCAATGATCCTTTATTAAGTACGTGGTGTATCGGGACTTGATAGCAGAGTTTACACAAGTATATACACAAGTATATATATATATATATATATATATATATATATATATATATATATATATATATATATATATATATATATATATATATATATATATATATATATATATATATATATATATATATATATATATATATATATATATACTTGTGATGAATTCTACTGTGTGTGTTTAGTAGATGAAAAAGATAGTGACATCTAAAATAACCCTAGTATATGGAGAATTAAACATATATTGAGAACTTCATAATTGGCTAATTGATATAAATATTTTGGTAATGTATAGTATGGGAGAAACGGGTGGAATAACGAGATAGATTATGAATAAATGGATTTAGTTCAGAATAGTGGCGGAGTAGCATGACTAGGACAAGTTAGATAACATACGTTAGATGTGCACATTAGTGAAAAGGTGAGGACCTCAAATGAGGGCACGTAAACCTAACATGTATATAATATTTGTTGATTTTGTATTTTAATTACTTGCTAAACCTTTTTAAACTGTTTTACTCGAGCTCTAACCCATTTTCTACAAATCTATATTTTATGTAAAACAGTTTAGGTGCCCAACCACAAGGACACTAGGCTTAGCATATATTAGCAATTGACGTGTTGCAGCTGCTGTGGAAGTTGCAGGACCTTGATATTAGGTGCCTCCATATTCTTCATTCCTTACTTGTGAGCTACTAGTTTCAATCGGGCATGTTTTCCCTTTTATTCAGACTTCATTCAGAGATAGAGGACTTTCATTTTATTTTATTTCTTAGAGTGTTGGGCTAGTTTTTATTATGGATAACTGTATTATTATTTCATAATGGATTGTGTATTCTAGACACCTTTGTATTATTTTATCACTATATTCATTATGTGTTTGATTATTGAATGTGAATGTGATATTACAAATTAATGTGGTTGTATGTTAATTATAAAGATAAAATTTGGCACCAACTTTTCAAATACTAGGTGGTTATTAAATATTAAATTTTTTTTGACAGTGATGCTAAGAATGAACTAATTGGCGATTCTGTATTAATTTAATAAAGGACTAATCACCCGGTATTTAGTTAGGCGGGTGTCATACCATCCATACTATAAAATCATATACATCTCTATTACAAAATATAAATCGGCACAACCATCTCTTGTACCACAACAAATAATCACATATGGCATGAATAAGTCAATCTCTACATTTAACATCCACACATAGGTACAAATCCTAGCATGTACAAGTAACTGGGATACTCGCATGCCCACACATAATGAAGGCTGTCCCTATTGCTTCTGGATATCACTCGCGCATACTATGCATAGTTATAGATTATCCTACCCCTATAACTTCAAAGCATCAACAAGGGATAATCTTTATGCCTTACCATCAACTGCATAGATTACCATGCCCAAGACTATATGATGACCATTAGTCTCATATTTAAATACTATATGATTATAACCCCGTATAGTCCCCCTCGGGACACGGGCACGTCGATAGTAGTGCCCGGGGTAATATAATCAAGGTAAAGCCCATATTTATCATTGGGGTACTAGCATGATCAATGTCTAACACTCCCCATAAAGGATATCCCTTCTAGTACGTCACTCACAATCACTCACTCATAGTATGTATTGTACATAAAACACACCAACAAATATAACCCTCGCTAACAGGTTGAATCAAGAAAACACAAATAGACCCATCACTGCCAGGTCATAAATAATATCAATAATATTAGATTCCATATGTCACTAGCCATACCTCTCAAGGCTCTCAAAAGTGTATGTATAATCATATACCTAACTTATACTAGAATCACGCAAAATAACTATATTCAATCTTATATAACCCTATCCCGATCTCCCAAGCTCCAAGTTTAAGTCTCACCCATAAATAACTTATATAATAACATCAAATATACTAACTACCCACTCTAGGATTTTTAATTTAATCCTATTCTCCCTAAAGGATAAATGCCTCAATTTTATATCTCATAATGACCCTATCAAACTTGACCATGCGACGAATTATATTAGGGAGTTGAAAATAAGCATAGATCTGAAGCTTCCAGAATAGGTTAACCTTTCAAACTGTTTCTAACCTAATTCTATAAGACTCCAATGCTCCACAAAAAAATGCATCCTACTCTCAGATATACAACTCATATATTATAATCAATTTAAATCTTAAACCCTCTACAAATCTGACAAGACCAAAATATCCAAATGTCTAACTACCCAAACCATAACCTCAAAATAATAATATACTTTCACTTCTTAGATTACAAATAACCTAAAGGTCAAATTAACCTAGCCTTATACCCTAAATTCCAACCTATCACAACACAAAGCCTAAACCAATATCACAAACCTAAAATCTATTCCTTTCTCACTCTTGGTAAAATAGTCATAAAAAATTCAAACACAAATCTAAAAAAATGAAACTGATGCCCACATATTCGTAATTCAACTTTCTACGATCTTGGGGCCGATGATCGAGCCTCGGGGTCAATCAATCAGCGTACCCGTACCAAATCCCTTCTTTTATTGACGTGTTTTGACCTCAAAAACCTCTATTAAAATCCCTCCAAGCTCCCCAAAAGGTCCAAACCTAACCTCTTTCATATATAATTGTCCAAAAAATAATAAAAACCTATTTCCAATGAATATATACAATCTTAACATGATTTAAAGGGAAAAATCTCAAATTTGAATCAAGAACCCCAGTTTTGTAAAATATCATCAATTAGTTTAGGTTTTAAATTTTGTCTAATTAACATGGGGCTTTTACAAGAATAATAATATGTAATCAAGATCTAATAATTATATAACAATCATAAGTCAGATTCATGATAAAATCAACCAATTTCAGATTATGCCATTAACAGGGTCATATACACATTTAAGTTAATTATAAATTAACTAATTTATTGACAAATCAGATTTATAATTAGATTAAGATTTTAATGAATAGAGATGTTCTACAAAAGAAATCATAATCCTACTCTAAATAAAGTTGCTTTACTCAAATTTGAAAGAGAACTATGCCAAGATCCTCCAATTCGTCCTCTTTTCTTGAAGTTCCTTCTTTATAGTTTCAAAGTGCCTCCCAAATTGTAGTGTGTGACTTAAATGATCCATAATGACTCAGTACTACCCTTAAAGAGTCCTAAGTGGTCCTCGCCTAAAAGAGCCCAAAATCAACTCCGGTTAACTTAAAACATTACCCAGACCTATGCCAAACCAATAGGCCTAAAACACATCATTTTAAGATAAAAAATGACATTAGTAATCTAATAATCAATCAGTACAAGTCCAAATATTAATTCTTTAATTAATTAATTACTGTGTATTAAGCCTGATTTTAATTAGGAATCAAATAAAACATAAAAATGTAAATAGTAACATCTCATGTCATAGAAAACACACGTAATTACTTTTTTACCTCACAATTAAAAATGTATATAAAAATACAAGTTATTACAATAAAACTTATGGAGTGCTAAAATATAAATAACCCAAAAACGAAACATAAAAGGAAAAAAGGGCTATTTGGACTTTGATACCTGTTAGTTACCGTCGTTTGGGAATCAACCCTCCCCAAAACACTAATGTGCCACTGGAAACCATTTTTTTACAGAATCCGTTATTTGACTAAATTATTATCGTTTAATAATTTTTTTTGTTAGACCTCTAAGACATACTTATGATACAACATGAATAATATTTTGGTCTGGCAGAATTCCGTCTTCAAAATCGCCCTTCAACATATTTGTTGTGAATGCGTGGTTACAAAGTTTAAAAGAGTATTTTGGGGATAAGTCATGGCTTAATTGATTTTAAAGGTATGCAAGGGTTATGAGAGAAGAACTTGACATTTATTGGAAGTAAGATTGTACTTGGGATAGAGAAAAAAAGTGGGACAACCTTAATCTCTTGCATCAAGTTCAACTTAATGATTGCGTGATCGGTTGGTCTGTCGTGAGTAAACCGATTAGGCCATCCCTTGACCAAGCATGATGGGTATGTCAAACGTGAGGTTTTTGCGATGGGACCTTTTTTCAGTTATCTTGGGTTTCCTAAGTGTTTTTAAGGCCTTTCTGGGATTTTCTCCTAGTTTAGCTCCATTTGGATCCTCCCCAATGTTGGGGTTTTATTATTAAAATCAGATATGACATTTATTTATTAATAAAGATGTGTCAAGTTCATTTTGAAATGAGATTCATGTTTGTGAGAATGTCTTATATTTGTTTTAATTATATTGTATAAATGTAAATCAATTGAACTTAATAAGAATTCTTGTGAGATGAGTTTGGTCTGAACAAAGAAGATGAAAATTTTGATTCTTGTTCAATTGAACTATTCACAGCCTAGATAGGGAGTTAACATCCTATTGGTAAACCAGCGAGTAAAATCTTATTAGCTTTTCTTGATTACAGAAATTTGTTTAATGGTGCAAGCAATTGTTTGGTAATTCAAAGATGATGATGTCGGTACATAGAGAATTTATTAAATAGAATAAGGGTGAGATTCAAGTCTACATGTTGACTAAACTAGACTTGAATAATCTAACATCGTTTGAAAATGGTGCACTGGTTCGTATTCCCAAGGACTGTGTGGATTAGAATATGTATATTGATGATGCTTAGATTTAGCACCACCAGACAAGTGATGATGAGCTCAAACATTAGTAACCATGGCAGCCCTGGAGATATGTATGTATAAGTGTGTAAGTGTGTAGAAAGAGATGAGTATAAGAGGAACAAGATAATGATGTAGAGTGGTTCAGCCAATTAGGCCTACATCCACTGTGAGTGTGTGATCCACTAAGTATGGGCACTAATGGCCTTGGATACAATGCACATAAGCTCACTTTCTCTCTCTACTGTGTGTATAAGCAGAGTTTTTGCTAGGGTTACCATTATAGATCGATCCCCCTGTACGGTTGTAGGTTACAAGTATATATAGGTCTTGGGGGGTGTAGTGTACCCCCCCCCCCCAAGTATGCATAGTGCATGTGAATGATAATCTAGCCAATCTCCTGTTAACACCTGTAGATGCCAAATGATGACATAATATTCCCTCACGTGAGGGGGTCATACTGTTATAACGGTCTTCCACGTGCCAGGTGAGCCTTACGCGCACTGTTCCACGCATCTCCCAAACCACGCGCTGTGATGATGTCACCCTCGGCCTATGATATGAGGCCGAGGGCAAAGTTCCCTCTGGTAGTGAGTCTGGCCTAATTTAGGCCTCGTACTGTCGTACCCTCGGAGGGTCGTCTGGACTATGATAAGGGGTCGGCCCCTTGGAGGGTCGTCTGGGCCTGATGGAGGGTCGGCCCTTTGAAGGGTCGTCTGGACCATGATGAGGGGTCGTCCCTTTGAAGGGTCGTCTGAACCCTAATGGAGGGTCAGCCCCTTGAAGGGTTGTCTGGACCATGATGAGGGGTCAGCCCCTTGAAGGGTCGACTGGGCCTGATGAAGGGTCGGCCCCTTGAAGGGTCGTCTTGGTGGAGGGTGCCCTCGGCCTGGCCGAGGGTATATATGGGTATATCAATCACCCTTCAGCCCTTAGCCATAGATGTTGTTAAGATGGATGAGGGATAGTGTTTCCATTGAGAGGAGTGTAATGTCAGTTAGATGAATGACACCTGTCAAGCTGATGTGACACTTGGGCAGATACTCATTGTTGTTCTAATTTCCAAGGCGTGGCGACTGCACACCTGGCCTGGGACTTTTTTCCCTAATGATGCCCTCCTCGTGGGCCGTGTTTTGCCTTGGTTAGTGGGCCCATTCATCAGCAAGGTATTTAAGCAATTTTTAAAGTTTTATTCCCCTTCTTCTTCTTCTAACTCTCTCTCTCTAGCTTCTCACCAGCTTTCTAGCCATTTCTGCAACTTTAACGTTTCGAGTTCGGCAGTCTCGCTATTTCTTCTCAGGTAATCCCTCTGCCCTAGTGCCCTCTTTATCTTCATTTCTGTTTGCTTTCTTATTTTAGGCTCGTAGGGTTGGATTTTCCTTAGGCTATTTCATAACTTTTCCGGCGTCTTCTCCGGTGGCTGGTTCTTGAGTGTTCTTGATTAAAACCCTTGATTTCTTTTGTTTCAATCCAAAAGTTTAGTTTAGTCAATTGCCAACTTCTTTGTAGTTAGGTTAGCCAAATTCTTCTAAGTGTAGGGTCTCCCTCTTAATGCTTAGGAGGCTTTACAATTTAGCTTAGGAGTTCCCTTCCCTAAGAGAGAAATTATTTGTTGAGATCAGATGAGTAGAGGAAGAGGGGGAGAGAAGATGAGGGGCCGACCCCAATTGGGTACGACCCATTTTTCCCATTCCTCTAGCCATAATAAAACCATCTGAGTCTTGTGGGTCGTCCTGTCGTCCAGCCGAGATTCATTCAGGAGAGATGGATGAGAGAGCTTCGTCACCAACTGGCGTTGGGCCTTCGGGGAGGAGAGAGACGTCTGATCAAAGCCCAAGCCGAAAGGACGAGGGATTGTTCCCTTTCGAAGCTGTCCCTGTGACAACTTTATCCCCTAATGCCTTCCAGAAGGCCTTTCCTCATGGACCTCTGACAGGTGATGAGGCCGAGGGAGAGGGGACTGAGGATGATGGTGAGGATTTAGATACCAACCCAGTTGACACTTCCCACGCCTCGGCTTATATTTCCTTAGTCAGGGATCGTGACCTCCTGTTGTGGAGGCATACATTTGGTATGCCTCCCAACATATGTATGAGGGTCCCCTTTGAGTCTGAGAGAGTCTTTGAAGGGGACGAGGGGAAGATATCAATGTATGAACATATGTTTAAGGTCGACGTTAGATTCCCTCTGCACCCTGCCATAGTCAATATACTGTCGGCCCTCGGCGTTGCCCCCTCTCAGCTTCCCCCTAACTCTTGGAGGACTATCCTCGACTACGTCTCCTTGTGGAATAATACCTTTACTGACGAGCCTTCAACCGATCTGTTCTTGGCTTGTTATAATATCATTTCCTCGTCCAAGCATCCTGGGTACTATCATCTGGGGGCGAGGAAGTCTGATAAGAAACTTCTCCACGTGGCTCAAACCTCCAACCACGATTGGAAGAAGAGATTTTTCTTCGTCTCTGGAGAATAGGAATTTTCCACCGAGGCTCAACCTTTGGACGATGGTCCAAGGGTTCCAAGGAGATGGTATAACCCCTCGATGAAGGTTAGGTCAGACCCCGTCCTTAGTCTGGATGAGAAGGATATAGTCAAGTATCTGAGAGAATGAGGGAAAGAGGGTGGACTTGCAAAGTTTGAAGATCTGATGACCCCTCGATTCCTCAAAGAAGCTGGTCAGAGGGTCGGCCCCCTAACAGAGCTATGTGAGTTATTATTATTTTTTGCCCAATCTTTGATTTTTTCCAAGTGTTTTATCTCTGCCTCTGCATTTCTCTGATGTGTCATCTTCTTTTCAGGTCATCCTGCAGGTATCTCTGACTATCTCTGGGAAATGACTTCCCCCAGCTTGCTATTTGGCTTTGGCAAGAAGAAGGGCAAGGAGCCTCAGCAGGCTCCGAGGAAGTCGAAGGCCATAGGGCCGACACCTGTCGAACCTTCTACCGAGGGTTCCAAAAGAAAAGGTCCTGAAGTTCCTGTTGACCCTCGACCTGATTCGAGGACGAGGGCAAGGATGGAGCCGTCTGAGGGGATTGGTTCCTCTTCTAGTATGGGGGCCTTCTGGTCCCAAAACTTAGCATTTTTGAAGGTCAATCCGTCTTCTCTGATTGCCAACCTGAGGGCGGCCAAGGCGTCTATGTTTTCTGCCCCCTCGGCAGCCGACTATGAACTCTTATCCAAGATGCCCCCGGCGAAGGTGTATGACTATGGTCTGCACACTCTGGCTCAGGTACTTGTTCTTACTTCATTTCACTGAGTGTTAATTTTTCATTAACTGTTTCCTCGTCCTCTTAATGAGTTTCCTTTTCTATGCAGTCTGTTTGTGCCTTTACGTCTGCTACCAAGTGGATGGCTGAGAACCAACAGAAGTTCCATGAAGCCGAGAGGGCCATTCAGCAAGAGGCTGACCTGCAGACCGAACTTGAGACTGCCAGGGCCGAGTTGGAGAGTGCGAGGACTGAACATGCAAGAGTCCTGGACGAGCTGTCGAGGCAGCATAATGCAGACCTAAAGGCCAAGGACTTGCTTATTAATAGAAAGATGAGGCCTTGATCAACATGGGTGCCCAATTCAAGACTGAGTTATCTGAGGCCGTGAAGAAGGCAAGGCCGATGCTGTGGAGGCCTATAAATTCTCAGACGAGTTTTAGGGTCTTGAATACTTGGAGAGGGGGATCAGGACGGCTTGTCGGTGGGTCATCCTCAAGTTTGGTGAAGCCGTCTCTTCAGTCCGTCCCTCTCTTGATGCAGTTCAATTGGACGACCCATTGATTGTTGAGGCCTTAAGCCCACGTGGAGTCCCAAGTGCACGTCGAGGGTACCGGCACGTCTGAGGACCAGCCTGTCTTGGTCGTTGAGGAGACTCCTCTTATCGATGTTGGGGCCCTGCCCTCTGATGCTGCTCAATAGGTGGTTGTTTGTAGCCAATACCCTCTTTATGTACCCTATTTTTGTACCTTATTTTTGTAAAACAAACACCATTTTGTAATATAATGCCTCTTTCTGTCTCACCAACTCCTCCCTCGTCTTTCTTGAGGGTAAATGAGGGGTCGTCCCCAGCATTTGCCCTCATCATAGCCGAGGGTGGCCACCAACAACAATAATGTTTTCAATAAAGTCCCCCCCCCCCCCGTCTTTCTTGAGGGCAAAGGAGGGGTCGTCCCCACCATTGATCCTCATTATAGCCGAGGGTGGTTTTCACCAACCTAATGGTTTTTAATCAAGTCCCCCCTCGTCGTTCTTGAGGGTGAATGAGGGGTCGTCCCCACCATTGACCCTCATTATAGCCGAGGGTGATTTTCACCAACCTAATAGTTTTAATCAAGTCCCCCCCGTCTTTCTTGAGGGAAAATGAGGGATCGTCCCCACCATTGACCCTCATTATAGCCGAGGGTGGTTTTTACCAATTTAATGGTTTTTCAACCAAGTCCCCCCTCGTCTTTCTTGAGGGCAAAGGAGGGGTCGTCCCCACCATTGACCCTCATTATAGCCGAGGGTTGTTTTCACCAACCTAATGGTTTTTAATCAAGTCCCCCCTCGTCTTTCTTGATGGCAAATGAGGGGTCGTCCCCACCATTGACCCTCATTATAGCCGAGGGTAGTTTTCACCAACCTAATGGTTTTAATCAAGTCCCCCCTCGTCTTTCTTGAGGGCAAAGGAGGGGTCGTCCCCACCATTGACCTTCATTATAGCCGAGGGTGGTTTTTACCAATTTAATGGTTTTTCAACCAAGTCCCCCCTCGTCTTTCTTGAGGGCAATGGAGGGGTCGTCCCCACCATTGACCCTCATTATAGCCGAGGGTGGTTTTCACCAACCTAATGATTTTTAATCAAGTCCCCCCTCGTCTTTCTTGAGGGTGAATGAGGGGTCGTCCCCACCATTGATCCTCATTATAGCCGAGGGTGATTTTTACCAATTTAATGATTTTTAATCAAGTCCCCCCTCTTCTTTCTTGAGGGCAATGGAGGGGTCGTCCCCACCATTGACCCTTATTATAGCTGTGGGTGGTTTTTACCAATTTAATGGTTTTTCAACCAAGTTCCCCCTCGTCTTTCTTGAGGGCAAAGGAGGGGTCGTCCCCACCATTGACCCTCATTATATCCGAGGGTGGTTTTCACCAACCTAATGGTTTTTAATCAAGTCCCCCCTCGTCTTTCTTGAGGGTGAATGAGGGGTCGTCCCCACCATTGACCCTCATTATAGCCGAGGGTGGTTTTTACCAATTTAATGATTTTTCAACCAAGTCCCCCCTCGTCTTTCTTGAGGGAAAAGGAGGGGTCGTCCCCACCATTGACCCTCATTATAGCCGAGGGTGGTTTTCACCAACCTAATAGTTTTTAATCAAGTCCCCCCTCATCTTTCTTGAGGGTGAATGAGGGGTCGTCCCCACCATTGACCCTCATTATAGCCTTGGGTGGTTTTTACCAATTTAATGGTTTTTCAACGAAGTACCCCTCGTCTTTCTTGAGGTCAAAGGAAGGGTCATCCCCTCCATTGACCCTCATTATAGCCGAGGGGGGTTTCTCGAAGATGAGCCCATTCATACTAGAACTGACAAACGCAAGATGAGGGAAAACACTGATACTTCTCATTAACATTCCAAGTGTTCTGTTGGAGCAACATTCATTACAATTGTGGTCAGATAGTACATTACAACACTACTGATAGTATTTCTTCAAATGATCTGCGTTCCAGGTGTTGGAAAAGGGTTATCCTTCTAGGTTTTCTAGTCTGTAGGTTCTTGGAACCACTTCGTCAATGATCCTATATGGGCCATGCCAATTTGGGTGGAGTTTGTTGGGCTTTTGCCAAGTCTTTTTGAGGACTAAGTCCCCCACTACAATTGGCCTCTGCTTCACCCTTTGGTTGTAAAACCTTGCAGTCCTCTGCTGGTAGCCGGCTTGCCTTATCTCGGCGTCTTCCCTCCTTTCCTCAATAAGGTCTAAGTTAAGTCTCCTCTCTTCCATATTTCTCCGGGGGTCATATATTTGGACCCTGTGAGTAAGAAACCCAATCTCTGTGGGGATGACGGCTTCTGAGCCATAAGCCAGCATGAACGGGGTTTCTTCGGTAGAGGTCTTTGTCGTTGTCCTGTAGGCCCACAGTACAACATATAACTCCTCAATCCATCTTCCTTTTGCTTCCTTAAGTCTCTTCTTGATCCCATCTAGGATTGTCCTATTTGTAACTTCCGTTTTCCCGTTGGTTTAAGGTCGGCCTGGGGTAGAGAATAATTATTTGATACTCACCCTTTCACAGTACTTCTCTAGAGATGTATTCTTGAATTGGGTCCCGTTATCCAAGATGAGGGTGTTGGGGAGACCATATCTGCATATAATATTTTTCCAGATGAACTGGAAGGTCTTCTCCTCTGTGATCGTTACCATCGGCTCTGCCTCCACCCATTTTGAAAAATAGTCAATTGCCACGATGAGGAACCGATAATTATTGATGGCCCTAGGCAAGGGGCCTACTAGGTCGATTCCCCACACTGCAAATGGCCATGGGGATGTAATGGAGGTAAGAGGCTGATGGGGTTGGTGAGGAATGGTGGCAAATTTTTGACATTTGTCACACTTTTTTACATATGCCGTGGCATCTTTCCCCAAGGTCGGCCACCAGTACTCCTGGGTGACCACCCTCTTCGCCAAAGATCTCCCCCCGATGTGGCTTGAACATGACCCCTCATGCACGTCTTGCAAAATGCATGGGACTTCAGAGGGGTGCACACACCTAAGCAAGGGGAGAAAAAACCCCTTTTTGTACAAGGTGTCTCCGATGACGGTGAATTTTGCAACTCTATGTCTTAACTTCTTCCTTTCTTGCCTTGCTTATGGCATCTCCCCCTCTTTAATGTATATGATCAGGGGGTCCATCCATGAAGCTTCCTTAGAAACATTTAAGCAAGTTCCAAGTGTTCCCTCAGCATCTTCAATAGTTGGTTGAAGCAAAATTTCCACTAGGATTGTCCTCCTGATATCTGTCCTAGTTGCTGAGGCCAGCCTGGCAAGTGCATCGGCTCGACCATTGTCATGCCTAGGTATCCTCTTTAATTTCACTTATCTGAAGCTCTTCAGTAATGACCTTACTTTCTTAAGGTACTTGGCCATCCTCTCATACTTGGCGTCGTAGGCTCCTAGTATCTGATTCACTACTAGCCTCGAATCACTACGGACCAAAATCAGGCCGACACTAAGAGACTTGGCTAAGGAGAGGCCTGCTATCAGGGCCTCATATTCGGACTCGTTGTTGGAGGCCTTGAAGTTGAACCTCAGGGCGTACTCAATGTCTGTGCCATCGGGTGCTGATACTATCAGTCCAGCTCCACTTTCGCTATCGCAGGAGGACCCGTCAATGAAGAGGCTCCACACAGTCTGTTCTTCTGAGAAATTTCCCTCGGTGAGGGACCCCTGTCTAAAGAGGTATCTTCCCTCTTTGTTTTTGGCCACTTTTCCTCTAGCGGTGCTTGTCTCAGCCTTATCTGTAGGTGTGTCGATGAGTCTGTCTTGTTGGGTCTCTGTCTTCCCGAGGCTCTCATCCTCAGCTTCATCATCTTCCCAAGTAAACTCGGCCATGAAATCTTCCAATGCTTGCCCCTTAATGACCGTCCTAGGTTGATACACAATATCAAACTCCCCCAGCTCTATAGCCCAGGCAATTAACCTGCCTGATTTTTCTGGCTTGTGTAGGACTACCTAAGAGGAGAGTCAGTGAGGATGATCATTATATGGGACTGGAAGTACGGCTTCATCTTTCTTGAGGCATGGATTAAGGCATAGGCTAACTTCTCCATGCTCGAGTATTTTTTCTCTGCCCCCTAAGGTGCCTTACTGTTGAAATACACTGGCTTCTGTACCCTATCTTCATCTCTGACGATTGTTGCGCTAATGGCTGACTCAGAGACAGCTAGGTACACATAGAGTCGTTCACCCTGCACTGGTCATGACAACAGCAAGGGATAACCTAGGTACGACTTTAGCTCCCTGAAATCCTTATCACACTCCATTCGAAGGCCTTTCTAAGAATTTTGAAGAATGGTAAGCACCTGTCAGTGGCTCTGAACACAAACCTATTCAGAGTATCAACTTGCCCCGTGAGCCTCTGAACGTCTTTAATGGTCTTGGGGGTCTTCATTTCTATAAGGGCCTTTATCTTTTCAGGGTTAGCCTCGATGCCTCTTTGGTTGACAATGAACCCCAAGAATTTCCCTGCTCCGACCCCGAAGACACACTTAGCCGGGTTGAGATTCATCTGGTACTTGTCCATTGTATTAAAGGTCCTCTCCAGGTCAGCCACATGATCCTCTGCCTTCAAGCTCTTAGTCAGCATGTCATCTACATAGACCTCCATTGATTTCCCAATTTGGTCTTCGAACATTTTATTTAGAAGGCGCTGATACGTTGTCCCTGCATTCTTCAAGCCAAAGGGAATGACCCTATAACAGTATGTCCCCTTGTCAGTAATAAAAGCAGTTTTCTCCGAGTCCCCGGGGCTCATAAAGATCTGGTTGTACCCTAGGTAGGCATCCATGAAACTCATTAATTCATGGCCTGCGGCAGCGTCTACCACCTGATCAATGCGGGGGAGAGGGAAGCTATCTTTGGGACAATGCTTATTGAGGTCTATGGAGTCTACACACATCCTCCACTTCCCGTTGGCTTTTGGGACAATGACTGCATTGGACAACCATTCGGGATAGATGACCTCCCTGATAAACTCTGCATCTTCCAGCTTCTTGACCTCATCCCTAATAACCTCATACTTATCTCGAGAATAAATTCTCCTCTTCTGCTTCACTGGCTTTGCACCCTCTACCACTTTGAGCTTGTGGCACATGATATCGGGGTCAATCCCCGGCATATCTGTATGACTCCATGCAAAAATGCTCTGTCTTCTCCTCAACAGCTTGATGAGGTCTTCCTTGATGTTTCGCTGACTTGGACGGTTTTTTACGGTTCATCCTCATCGAGGATGATGGATTCTACCTCTTCTGCGGCTTCACCTTTCCTGAGTTTTCCCTCATCTCTGGGGTTAACAGTGTCAATATTGTAAGTGATTGTTGCCTTCTTGTGCGCCTCTCTTTCTTCGACGGAGTTAAAATAACATTCTCGTGCTGTCGTCTGGTCTCCCTGGACTTCCCCTACCCCGTAAGGAGTTGGAAATTTAATCATCTGATGGACCGTAGACGACACAACTTCAAACCCCTTGAGGGCTACCCGTCCCAGTATAATGTTGTAGGCCGAAAAGATATATCCATCCATCACAAAGAAGCTGACCTTCTTGGTAAGCCATCTCGGCCACTCGTCCCCCATTCTGACATCAGTCTCATACAATCCAAGAACCTTTTCTCCACTGAACCCAATCAATAGGTGATGGTATGGGACGAGTCTATCACGGTTGAGACCTAAGGCTTTGAAGCATGGCCAAAACATCACATCTGCAGAGCTACCCCCATATACCAAGATCCTCGGCACCTCGCACCCGTGCACCCTGGTAGTGATGACGAGAGGGTCATCATGTGGGGATAAGAGGCCTTTGAAGTCCATTCTTGAGAATCCCACTATCAGAGTATCCATATCGACCTTCTTCCTCTTTTCTGACTTTGCCTCCAGGGAGGTTAAGTGTACAGCTTTTGTCACTGCCTTGGCTTTAGCTATATGGGCCTTCCTGTCGGCGACCTCTGACCCTCCTCCTGCTAGACCCCCGAAGATTATTCCCACACCGAGCGAGATCATATTAAGTCTCTTGACAGGGCCGTGGTCGTCTCTCGGCAGGAGCTCAGGGTCGTCCTCATCGTCAGAAGGGTCATCCCCTCTTTTTTGAGGACCTTCTCTACATGCATCGCCTTGATTCTTTCTAGGGTCATCCCCTCGGCCCCTCTTGAAGGCACCTTTGTCAACGTATTTCCTGAGCTTCCCTTCTTTTAGCATCTTCTCAATCTCATCTTTCAGAGCAAAGCATTTTTCTGTCACGTGGCCATGGTCTTGGTGAAATTCACACCACAAGTTTTTGTTCCTCTTGTTGGGGGCTGCCCTCAACTTCTCAGGCCACTTCAGGGACCGATCACTCTTTATCTCATTGAGAATATGTTCACAGCTGACCGTTAGAGGGGTATAACCAGTGAACTTATCGTCCGTAGACCTCTTCTTCCCCTCTTTATTCTTCTTAGGGTACTTACCCCCACTAATGCCTCTTTTTAATCTTCGTATTTTGTGGCCATCGCTTCTTCGACGTTCATCACCTTGCCTGCTGTCGATAACAATTCAGCCATCGTCCTCGAAGGGTCTTTAGCAAGCTTCCATAGAAGCTTCCCCTTTTGAAGCCCTCCAATCAGGGTTGTCATGGCTATGCTCTCCTCATAGTATTCAAACTCTAACTTTTCTTTATTGAATCTGGCTATGTAGTCTCTTAGACTCTCATTCTTCCCATGCTTAACATAGAGCAGGTGTGTGGTCTTCTTCTATGGCCTTACCCCAAAGCAAAAGTCGTGGATAAATCGGTCTGCCAACTGCTTAAAGCTTTCAATAGAATTTTTTGGGAGAGACATGTACCAGACATGTGCAGCCCCAGTCAGAGTACCAGAAAAGGCACGACACCTCATCTCATCTGATATGGAGTATATATCTGCCGCTGATTGATACATCTCAATATGATGGACAGGGTTGGTACTCCCGTCATACCTTGGGGTGACCACAAGTGGCTTAAACTTGGATGGCGTTGGGAAGTTGACTATCTTCGCCATAAAGGGTGAGCCTATGAAGTATCCTCTCTGAAGAGGGTCCCGACTCTTCAGAATATCACCGATCTTATCCTCCAGCCGCTGGATGGAGTCATTCCAGGGCCTCGTAGGGTCGGCTTGGCCGATGTTATCCCCTGCCGCCTCTTTGAGGTGGATTGAGGGTTCTACTACAACAGGCGTGTGTCGGCTGTTTACTTCCCCCTAACCGTCATCCCGTCCGTGGGGTCGGCCCCCATGGGGTCGGCCATCTGCTGCCTCCCTTCTGGATCTCGCAGCACTCCTTGATCTAGACAATTTCTCCCGCAGGTCATTTACTGGGCCCAGCCTCTCAAAGGCCGACCCCCTGCTCAAGCGATCAAAAGCAGAGCCTCTTGGTCGATCGTCGGGATTTTGCCTATCGCACTTCCCTCTACTCTCCTGGAGAGGTCGTACAGTATTGTTGGAGACCTCATATGGCTCCCAGTATTCTATGGGGGCCTCCTCTCCCTCCAGATCGTCACACTTATCCTCAGGGCAAGGGTTTTCTTGCCTCCCCAGGCGTAGACGCAGGGGGTCAGCAACATCCCTCCGCCGCTGAGGGGGTGGCAAGTCTTTGCGTGGTGCCTGGGGTGGTCCCCTGGCCTCATACTGCCCTGGTGCCATTGCTGGAGTAATCATCTCAGGTGAGACCCCTGGTGATCTTAGTATGTTCTGGCTTAGAGCTGTGAACTGCTCTTGCATGATCCGCTGGCTTGCTGCCAGAGACTTCAAGGCTGCCGCCACATCAACCATCTCAGACTCAGGTGGTGGCTGACTGGAACTGGGTCCTACTCCACTATCAGGTGGAGGAAGTGGTGGTGGTGGCATCTCCTGTGCCATGTGCTTGAGCTATGAAAAGCTGAACTGAAGAAGATTGGTAAGCTTGAGAACCTTAATGGGTCTCTTTCAATGGTGAATCATCTCCTCACAGGGAGAGAACTGGTTCACCACCAGAGTGCCCGGTAGGGTCAAGCTGTACAAAGGAAGAGATGTCTTCTCTTTCCCACAAACGGTGCCAAACTGATGATGCTTAGATTTAGCACCACCAGATAAGTTATGATGAGCTCAAACAGTAGTAACCATGGCAACCCTGGAGATATGTATGTATAAGTGTGTAAGTGTGTAGAAAGAGATGAGTATAAGAGGAACAAGATAATGATGTATAGTGGTTCAGCCAATTAGGCCTACATCCACTGTGAGTGTGTGATCCACTAAGTATGGGCACTAATGGCCTTGGATACAATGCACATAAGCTCACTTTCTCTCTCTACTGTGTGTATAAGCAGAGTTTTTGCTAGGGTTACCATTATTGATCGATCCCCCTGTAGGGTTGTAGGTGACAAGTATATATAGGTCTTGGGGGGTGTAGTGTACCCCCCCCCCCCCCAAGTATGCATGGTGCATGTGAATGATGATCTAGTCAATCTCTTGTTGACACCTATAGATGCCAAATGATAACATAATATTCCCTCACGTGAGGGGGGTGATATTGTTATAACGGCCTTCCACGTGCCAGGTGAGCCTCACGCGCACTGTTCCACGCGTCTCCCAAACCACGCGCTGTGATGATGTCACCCTCGGCCTATGATATGAGGCCAAGGGCAAAGTTCCCTCTGGTAGTGAGTCTGGCCTAATTTAGGCCTCGTACTGTCGTACCCTCGGAGGGTCGTCTGGACCATGATGAGGGTCGACCCCTTGGAGGGTCGTCTGGGCCTGATGGAGGATTGGCCCCTTGAAGGGTCGTCTGGACCATGATGAGGGGTCGGCCCCTTAAAGGGTCGTCGGAACCCTAATGGAGGGTTGGCCCCTTGAAGGGTCGTCTGGACCATGATAAGGGGTCGGCCCCTTGAAGGGTCGTCTTAGTGGAGGGCGCCCTCGGCCTGACCGAGGGTATATATGGGTATATCATATATAATTATTTATTTTATTATTATGGGTTTGATCCAATATATTGGGTCTGAATGTCCACAAGTTGGGCAATCATTATATATACATGTTTGATATTATATGATGGAGGAATTCACATCCATGAGATATCCTGGATTATAATACTCCTTGATAATGTTTTTATTAAAACAGTAAACATGATCAATGGATTGTTTATAATCCGGTAGAGTAATAAATAAGTTAAGTTTGAGATAAATGAATAAATAAGATGTAGGTCAAAAAAATGAATTTCGTTAAGTAGTTATTGCATGCTTTACGTGGGGAATCACATTCTGCGTTATCTAACTTTGCGAACAAAGACTTCATTATACGAGTAATTATGAGATAATTAAATTGGAATGAAATTATAATATTTAGTGGAATTAATTAGAGTTAAATAAAAATAAAATAAAATATAGAAAGTAAAATGGGATTTTTATAAATGTAAGTTAATTTCATTACTGGTATTAGGTCCCTACTATAGTTCATTACCTGAGTAGTAGACCTAAACTCTCTAAAAAAAAGTCATACAATCGATGATGGGTTTAATTTTTGCAATGATTCGTGGGATGAGTGATGATACCCCTATAGGGGTGGATGTTTAGAATTAAAAGTGTATTTCCATCCTTAGTTTTTGATGAATGGGTACTATTAGGGTGGAGGGGTAGGTGTTTGGAATAGGATCATTTAATAGGGTGATGAGATTCGGGTGATATAATAGAGGGATGCTAGTGACGTTTGGCTTTGAGGGGATGAAGTTCCCAACATCAATGAGGTCTTTAATGGTTAACCTGAGGGCCTTATAATTGTCGATAATGTGATAAGGAGTCGCAATGAGCTTTGGCCCTCCTGCTCTTGTCTAGGAATGCAGGCGGTGGTATTGGGTTGAGAGATTTCAGGGGGGCATCCATTTTCAGGGAGGTGTATATTCGGTTAATGGGTACATGAAGATTAATGAGCTGTTTAAGTTGACCTTTGAACTATTTGGGAGGAGGTATAACTTGATAGTTTTCGAAAGGGGGTCCTTATTAGAAAGGTGAAACAATGGCTACCATAGCTTGGGAAGTATTGGCAACCGGGTGAGAATATGGTTTTGGACTAATTATGAGGGAGGTAATGTGAGATGTAAAAGCTCTAGGCGAGTTCCTTTCGGGAAGAGAACTAATTTGCTTCTCGATGAGGTTCCTCGGTAGATTTGGTAACCCTATACGCCAAACTCCTCTCGATCTTGCACCTGATGTGATTGAGTGCTTTTGAAGTTCGAGATCCAGGTGGTCTCGAGTTCATTTTATACTTTCTTTCAAAGGTTCCTAATTATAATCTTTATCTAATCGTTTTTCAGGGGCAATTGACCATCTGAATGATACATATTGGACATATTCTCTATAATTACCATGACTTGAATATGCATAAGAAGGTGGTAGTTGGATAAGTGGGTAGTTGGGGAGCCTAGTCCCTTGAAGGTTTTTAAGATTGACATCTTGAATTTTTTTGGTAACTAGGATTTAGGATAGAGGGCCATCTTCTTGATATTTATGAATTTATTAGTAGTTTGCAGTCAACTGATGGCTTTTTGAAGGAGACACGATACGGATTGGATATGAGCGATCTATTTAATTAGAGTTGAGGGAACAACTTCATTGACTAATGAGGGAAGTATAAATTCGGATCACAATGGGCCTTGGAAGGCAGTGTGTCAGTAATTAAGGTACTATTAGTAGGGATCGATTTATGCACGTGGAGTAAATGGTACTTGGAGGAAAAGGGAACCGGTGTTAACAAGAGGAGTCGGTCCTGGGACTGGTGCAGGGAGATCCTAGGGATTAACTGCAATGCTTCGGCATCGACCATAGGCAGTGTTCTGGTGTTATATATAAGAGAAGAAAGTATGTTTTCTCTTATTTCGCTCATAGTAGTGGTCTCTTTTAGGTGGACATATGCAAGTTTTAGGGCCCTGATTTAGGACTACATGGTATTCTATGGGGTGTTGATGTTTTCGAGTTATCTTAAGATCTAATCCATTATGGACGGAATCTAATCTTCTTCGGTAGACATGGAATGTACTGTGGAGCAGACTTGACATTTGTGGTTGGGGAGATCTTTAATGAAAACTAATTGGTCGCATAGAGCACGAATTCGAGTTTTCAGGGTAAGAACTTAGTGCGATCTCTTTGCTGATGATAACAACTACAAAAAAATTTATGGCACTTTTGCTCAAATTTTTGTGGACAGAAGGACTGAGATAAGAATAATACATAATGGAAAATGAATCACATATGCATGACGTTATCTGATGAAATTCGTTTATTAACATTTAATCTTAAGTGGAGGGTATTGTATTTTTTGTTTAGTAATATCTTCTGAGGGGAAGAACTGAACAGAGTCCCATTGGATTCGAGTAAACAAGGGCGAACTCTCATTTTTCAAACGTGGTCCGAGGAAGTAGTAAACTACTGTATATTATTTTCCTAAAATAAAACATGGGTAGGATAATCCAATGTAAGGGAAATCTATATTGGCGATAATTTGTGGATTCCTTTTGTTTATCTTTTACCTAAAAATGGGCAGATATTCAACATGGAAATTGAAGGGTTTTGGGCCAGCCCCTGGTCTTTAACAATTTTTTTAAAAATTTTCTTTAAGTCCAATGGATCACAAACATTTATCCTTTTTGTGCTAAAGGGTGTGTTCCTGCATCTTGTCTTTATATGAAAAAGGACGACACGATTCGGTGATCGGTGGATCATTTTTCATTGCCATGGATCACGATATACATGTCTGCTTGGACTAATTAACCTTTAAGGTACGTATGAACCATTTTAGCTTAGTATTGAACAACTGTGAAATCCTATTTGTTATACCCCAGTAGTGAAAAAAATCCAAATGTTCCCTATTACTTAGACCTTAAGATCAAGAGAGAAGTTTCTCGATATACCAGATTGGTGGAAAAAGAGTGATAATTCATCGGCAATTACCCTTAATGGGAAATGACTTTTCAAAAGTACGAACTTCACTCGAGGAAGCGAATTCTGAAAAGTACGAACTCCCCTTAAGGATAAGTGACTTTTCTAAAATATGAGCCTCTTTTCGGGTGAAGTGACTTTTCTACGGTATGAGCTTCCTCTCGATTAACCACTTTTTGTCTCGAATGTATATGGCTTAAACAATATAAAAATAAAGATTGTTCACTGTGTGAGGCAAAACATATAATCTTTATTTTTACATATTTTGATGTTTACCTATATGTTTGGAAAAAATATACAGCGTTGTACATGGGGATCTAAGCACGCATCTATGTTTAGAGGGACTCTAAAACTAAGGCATTAAACAATTCTAAAAAATGCATAAAATAGTCATGAAGGAGAGCGATATCAAGCATATTAGGAAGGAAGCATAAATATATTTTGGTTCTCTTGATTTATCCCCAGCGGAGTCACCACTATGGCATTAAGGTCCCCAAATGGTGAGAACACCTAGGGGAACTCTCTTATATGAGTGTCCATAGTGTATGATCGAAAGGGCTTATCTCTTGATCCTTCATGTCCCAATAGGTCGGGTTATCGATTAGATGTGGGTCGAAGTTACCTTACCCGTAGAATATGTTCGACGCCTTATCTAGTTTTAATCTCATACCCATGGTTTTAGGCTGAGGCCTAGGTGTGTTCTATGTGATAAAGGGTTTGGTTGGTTTATTCAGAGTCACAAGTTTGTTTTATACAAAAAAAAAAGATTCGGGTTAGACATTTCGGGAAAATCCTAAGGCACGTTTAAGTTTACGATTGGTTCATATATTCTTGTTATGCGGGTTCTAGAACTGGGTTATAAATGAGGAAGGTGTTAGGAGCCTTACTTATTCTTTATGATTCCTTAATTATATGCTTATTATATATTTTTACTTTTACTGATTACTTTTTAGTTATTTTTAGAACTAATTTAGAGACCTTAGGTTGAGAATCCCTTAAACCTAGATAAGTGCTTAGGTAGGAAAATGGTATCAGTGAGAAGTGTAGGAGCGTCATTTAATTGGTGAAGGTACACAATGTTGCTTGTGTATAATAGTCGTTGGTATGCATGTAAGTGTAAGAGGGAGATCGACTTCGAGATATTTTGATATCTCTTTAGAGGTTCGAGAAGAGATTGAAAGATAATATGAGAGATGAGTGAATCTTTATTGAGACAACATATCGAGAGATACATTATCAAGGCTCGTGATCATGAGAAGGAATCGGTATTACATCTACGTACACAAGAAGACTTGGGATCAAAGCCTACGTAGTTCAGTTTTGTATATGTGTATGAGCATTTATATGGGGTGCATGAGAGATTAGAGATTTGAGCTAGTTTGATATCTCATTTTAAGTACGTATGAAAGAAGGGTGAGAGTAGGGCTATTTTTTTTCCGAACATTCTGATTTTTTCGATATTCGATCTGATATTTTCCGATTTTGGAACGTATATAAGGTTTCCGATTTTTGATTTTTTTGAAAAAAATCGGATCGCAAATTGGAAATAATTCTGAATTTCCGATTTTTCGATCCGATTTTTTCGAAACTATGACGATTCGATTTTTCCGAATTATTTTCGATTTTTTCTTAAATATTTTCCGATTTCCAATTTTTCTAATTTTTTTAAACATTCTCATGTGACCCACATCGGCTAGGAGAGGAAGAGAGGCCCAAAAAAGTCCTCTATAAAACGACAATATCCCTATATCCTCTACTCAAATGAAAAAAATGGTTAAATCCTTACATATTTACATGTTGGGTTAATATTTTTTTCGATATCTTTAAAATGAGAATTTCGAATAATCGAAAATCCTATATTAATTTTTTTGAAATTTTAGAATTTCCAAAATTTCTGAATTTTTAGTATATTTTTTTAATTTTTGATTTTTTCCGATTTTTTTTCGATTTTCAATTTTTCCGAATTCCAAAACTTTTTTGATTTTTCGAAAAAACTGGATAGGAAATTGGAACAAATATTTTATTTTCGAAAAAATTGGAATTTTTTCTGAAAGGTCATTTTTCGATCTGATCCGGCCGAAACACAACCCTAGGTGAGAGGCTAATGATTTTCCATCCTTCGAAATATGTACGCTTGAGTCACGAATGTCGCAATTATTTTAATGATTACACTCGCACTTCAGGTAAGTTGTAATCATGCAAGGTATGAGCCTTACATGAAAAATAGACAGCTTAATCACGAGAGTGTTAAAAACTATGAATATACTTCTTTTTCTTACAGCATCTCAATGAAGAACACTATTTTTAAGTATGTGGATAACTAATCCATGGCTTATACTTTCAGTGATATGTTTTTTAGGATTATTAAGAGTGAGAGGGTATGGGCTGAGAGGGATGGGTGAATATCAGTGGGCACAATATATCACGTACATATTGTCAAGGCTTGATACCATGAGAAGTACTTGGTATTGTATCTACATACACGAGATCAAAAACTACGTAGTTCGGGTGTTCACGTTCTCTAACGTGATGTGTGTGCAAGTATAGGACTTGGCTTGTGAGAGAAGTTATCTATGGGAAAGGGTTCAACTTCGGTGGCGGGTTATAATTGGAGTCATCCTGAAGTTTGAGACAAATACATCCATCACCTGTGGGGTGATCACTAACTTGAAGGTGTTGTTAAACCTTTGGGCTAGTTTAGAGGTATAGATTTAAGGACGTAATATTATATACATCCTTAGCTAGGGAGGTAAAGATAGAAGTATATAGAGTTTGGACTGGGGATGGATGCATCCCTAAAAAGTAATACATCGACAAATGTATTATAAGGCTTGGGCTTCAAGAGTTTAGTTTGGTATACCACCTACGTACCCAAGGAGACTTGGTATCAAAGCCAATGCAGTTCTAACAAATACGACATATTTATAGGTGTAGGTAATGGGATACCATACCGGGTATACAATATTTAACATTACGGTATTTATGGAACCTTGTCCTTAATATAACATTTTCATTGTATTGGATTGATATATTTACACGTTCAAATAATGTCTAATCAAATCAAGTTTTTGTCTTTTTTAGATTTTTTTTATGTTTTCAGAATTAGAATAAAATTATAGGATTAATTCGACCTAAACTAGTATATCTACCTAGTCCTTAACAACGCCACCCAAAACTTGAAACGACTCAAAATGTGTCTGTAACATGTGTAATTACGGCTCAAGTGTTAGTCGATCGCTCAAGTAATAATCTAATAAATTAGGTGTCGAACACAGGGACTAAGACGATCTCTCGTGACGAATACTAAGTAAGATGACTAACCCTAACGAGTGACTCACAAAAGAGAAAAAGAAAAGATGATTATGGTTGAAATTTATATACCACTTCTAACGAAAGCAATTAAATCCTATCTAAGTTAACTACGTAAGCAAGACTAAAGATTAGTTGTTTCACCGGATACAAAACGAGTCAATAATTAAACATTTAATTGAAAAGAAACTTTACTTGTTTCAAGAATGACATATAAGAAGGAATTAACCCGCACGATACATAATCAAGAATAAAAATAAAGTGCGTGACAAGATTGTTAACACTCGCGTCGCATTCTTAAACACTCCGATTACCTAGAGCAAACAGAGTTAAAAGTCCTACGATGGTTATATTAATAAAATGCTATGTTTTTAATTATTTGTTTAATTCACAAACATATTTTATATCCATGCGAAACATATAGGGTTGGGTTCATGCATCCCAACCCTTAAAAACCTAGTCAGACATAGTGTTGCTAATTAAAACCATGATTTTTACGTTGCATGTGAATCTATTCATCATTAATGTGTAGCTAAGCATGTAAGAATGAATTCCAAATTATAAAAGATGCCCAAATATCAGAAAAATAACTAGTTACAAAGATAAAAGGAGAGGAAGACAAACTAGATTTAATATTTCTTGAAAAGATCCACAAATCATAAACTTGATGAAGAAATAACCCTTTTATGTTCTATCCTCCTTTTCTCCCTCTGAAACTATGTTAAAATAATGTAAGATATGCCTAATGTTAAGTCACAACTCATTGAAGTTATTTTTGAAAGAGTCCTAAACCCATCCAACCCTAGGAGAGAAATCAAAGTAAATGAAAAATTTGCTTTCAGGTTATCCAAACCAGTTTCCTTGGAATTCGAACCGGTTCACAGATCAAATTTTTTGAAATTCCTCTTTTGCCCCTTGATTCTCTTCTTAACTTCGAACTCGTATAACTTCTTCACCGTAGCTCGGATTGGGGAGTCGTTTCTTCCAATGTTCTTGTGGTTTTAATCTCTACAACTTTCCAGTTGGCTCTGCCTCCGAAATATGGCTACAAAATTACAAAAATGCCCTTAAACTTTCTTTCCTTTATTTCTTTCACTGTTTCTGTTTCTCTCCCGCATTCACTTGCACGAAATACCCGTAAAAGACACAAGAAATACAAAAAATAAGAAATACTTGCTAGAAATGGTTAGTAGCATGAATACGAGATAAATTTTGTCTATTTAGATAATAAAAATGCCTAATTTACGGGGATATATATGAAATATTTACGCCGAATCAAGCATCTAGTTAATTCACATATTTGACTGAGATTTGTTCTTAATCTTGAAATTAATTTTTTATGTTATTTGTTTAATAAGATCTCTTATGCAATTGCATAAATCTAGTAGATTTCTCACTTAGATGCTTCCTAACTAAGATTAATCTAAAATTGGTAATTTTTTCATTAAAACATATTCACTCCCTCTGGGTTTATTTGAAGTGAATATTTGTAACTAAAACACATTATCCTCACAATTTGATTGGATTACATCATTGGTCCTCCACTTTTACGTAAAATCTAAATATCTGCGACTTGAGTCAAGTCCTCGACCATGTGACTTTAAAATTACAATCTCAAAAACACACCGAGTCGATCTTTTAGTCCCCAACCTTTAAGAGGCCTCAACTTATCCAACACAGTTTGCATCATACATATTATAAAATCGGGGTCGACTCTGAGATTTTGGGGGTCATAGGCGAATAGCAAATTGGGGGCCCTTTGTGTCATAATTTTTTTACTAATTATCAAGAAAGTGTGTTCTTCTTACATTTTTTGATGCAAAATTATTGATTAAACCATCAAAATCAAGGGCATATAACAAATCTTTTTCGATTAATAATGTAGCTGGTCCATTTAATCTCTCTTGAGTCATGGTAGAACGAAGGTAATTTTTTTATCAATTTTAATTTTGAAAAACTTCTTTCGGACGAGGCAACTATAATGGGTATTTTGTCAAAATTAGTTTATAGGCAATCCAAGCATTTGAAAAAATATAGTTCATTCTTTTGATATAATCTAATACCTCTATTGATTTTGTTGTTTCCTTCGGCAAAGACCTTTTCAAAATTTTCAATTCACAAAATAATTGATATCAATCAATATCATAACTGTTATCATGTGCTAAATATTTTTCGAGTTTAATACAGAACTATTTAAGTTATCACCATATAAGGTTTCCAATTTGTGCAAATTAAACAAAAATGCAAAATTTCCTCATACTTTGTAATTTTGAGGGCTTTTAACAATTTTTTTTAGTCCCTAGGTTTTGGAGATTTTTTGAAATAAGAGTTTGTAATTTGTAAACCCATAATTTTTTGGCGTTTTGGCAAAAAAATGGGAAGATTAAAAACGGGGGAGGGGGGACTGTTTTTTCAAAAATGGGTGGGGGTGGGAGGCAGGGAGTAAGTCCGAAAATGAGTGGTGATTGTGGTGATGATGGTGGTGGGTATGCAAATATATTTGATTTTTGCAAAAAGGGGAGAGAGAGAGAGAGAGAGAGTAAATGCAAAGTTAATGAAAAAAGAAGATAAATGTGGTATTAATTGGGTGTAAGTGGGAGTTAGGTTCAGTTGAGTGGATTTTGTTGAATTTTAATTGGTTTGTGTTTTATATATATTAGACGCTTCTAATTTGTAAATTATTTAAGATGTGATAATCATATTTTTTGGGGGCCCTTAGATTTGATTTTTTTAGATTTAAAAATATTGAATGTTCTATCATTATTTTTTCTAAGACATACTAATTTTTTTATATACCTATTTTTTTTCTCAAGAGGCCTTAAAAAATTTGTGGCCCTCTGCCTACCTCGACTAGGCCCAAAGCCGGCAAACCACACACCAGGACATTCGCGGTCCTAAATACAATACTTTAGGTCTCTTTTGGTGTCAAATGCAATAACATTAAAAATTGGGATTCAATTAAAAGAAAAACCTTACAAAAATGAGTGGACAATATTATCCAAATTAACAATTTATTGTGGGGCCAATGCCAATAAAATCTTAAATCCATGTTTCCTATGTTTTCAGAATTTCAATATTAACTTGTAACCTCCTCCATCCGCGTGGCAATGTTCTTGTGGCAAAGAAAATTGCTAATATTTCCAAAATAACAATTGATATAAATTTGTATCCATCCATTTTTCTTTAAACCAATCCATCCATTTTTATCATTATATTTTCTCATCAACACATTTCATTTTCTATAAACAGACATTCAAAGAGTTTCTCTTCTACTCTGTTTACAGAGTCACCTGAAGAGAAACTCACAAAACCCATTAAATTTTCTCGCACTTTCCCTCATTTTCCCTCACTTTCTCACTAGCCAAACATGGATTTAGCCACCAAACTCCACTCAACTTTCCTAACCGGATCACCCCTTTTGGATTCTCGCAAAACCAATCTCATACCCAGAAAAAATAACAAAAATTCTAGAGGTTCAGTTACTTTGCACACCAAGTGTTTGATAAAAAGCCCTTGTTTTAACCCAAGAAAAAACACCCAAAATTCTATTGTTTTATCAGCAGTTGCCACATCTGTAGCTGAAACTAGTGTCAAAGATGACATAGAATCTTTGTTTTCTGAAAATTCAAGTGAGAAAGTGGATTATAAACGTGGGAATAAGCACTCAAATAGTGGAGCTTCTAGCATATCATCTGGTGCTAGGTTAGAGAATGTGAGCAAGAGTTATAAGGGTGTGACTGTTTTGAAAGATGTGAGTTGGGAGGTGAAAAAGGGGGAAAAAGTTGGTTTAGTGGGTGTTAATGGTGCTGGGAAAACAACCCAATTGAGGATTTTATCTGGGTTGGAGGAACCCGACTCAGGGAATGTGATCAAGGCAAAACCCAATATGAAAATCTCATTTTTGAGTCAAGAATTCGAGGTGTCGTTGAGTAGGACGGTGAGGGAGGAGTTTATGAGTGCATTTAAGGAAGAGATGGAGATTTCGGATAGGTTGGAGAAGGTGCAGAAGGCGATTGAGGGTTCGGTTGACGATTTGGAGTTGATGGGTAGGCTTTTGGATGAATTTGATTTGCTTCAAAGGAGGGCACAGGCTGTGGATTTGGATGTGGTGGATGTGAAGATTAGTAAGTTGATGCCGGAGTTGGGGTTTGCGCCCGAGGATTCGGATCGGTTGGTGGCGTCATTTAGTGGTGGGTGGCAAATGAGGATGTCACTTGGGAAGATTTTGCTGCAGGTATTTTGGTTGAAAATTTTGATTGTAGAAACTCGTGTATAGTTAAAGAATGTTTGCTAACTTGCTACATGTTTTGTGTTTACTTTTGTGGAAATGATGATTTATTGTCTATTTGTGGTTGTTACTTTCTAAACATATGTTGGAAATAGGAAGGAGATTGAAAATCATGTATTAAAGGTTTTTGCTTGCACTGAGTTTTCCTTCTTGCAGAATAGTGCTTGTTTGTTGTTTTGAGTATTCAGTTTGGTGGAAGTGATAGATTAATTGATATAGCAGAACAATTATCGAAATGATATGGTGGCTACTGATATATTTATCATTTTAAGGTATTAGAATATTGTGAGGATATATTTACTTATCTTTATTTATTTTTATTTTTATCGTTATTATTATGTTTTTATTTATTTATTTTATATTCCCTCATTTACATTAACAAGGAGTCTTGGTAAGCAAGAGTTGTAAGCCCTATGAATAAAGTCCCTCCCATCCTTGTAACCAATTATCAAGATAATAATAATAATTTTTTATTTTATTGATTTTTATTTTTTAACGACTCTAATTGTGAAAAAATTCTCAATTAGAGTTGTTTTGTTATTAAAGAAGAGGTGACCCTCCCCATTTTAGATTAGTCCAGCGGAATTCGAACCCTGCTCACCTCTATTAAAGGCGTGTAATTCTTTAATTACATTAATGGATGAGAGAGAGAGAGAGAGAGAGAGAGAGAGAACCTTGATTATTTGTTTATGATATATTGCTTCTGCGTGTTCACAACTTTTATTCAAGTTCCGTGCGCTCGCCCTTGATGATGCACTCAGCATGTGGTTGCGTTGTGTGTGTGTGCACACATATATATATATATATATATATATATATATATATGTTTTAGCATAACAGAATCTGTTTGTGTTTGACTTCTGATATAAATCAACATTTGCAGGACCCGGATTTATTACTTTTGGATGAACCTACAAATCACCTCGATCTTGACACAATTGAGTGGCTTGAAGGTTATCTTAATAAGCAAGATGTGCCAATGGTCATCATATCTCACGACAGGGCTTTCCTTGACCAATTGTGTACGAAAATTGTGGAAACTGATATGGGCGTATCAAGAACATACATGGGAAATTATTCGGAGTACATAATAGCAAAAGCAGCGTGGGTTGAAGCTCAATTTGCGGCGTGGGAAAAGCAGCAGAAGGAAATTGACCACACAAGAGGCTTAATAAGCCGGCTAAGTGCAGGAGCAAATTCTGGTCGTGCATCTACTGCTGAAAAGGTACATTGAGATAATGTTTTTATTCAACTAGCGAGAAATGTAATCTAATAAGCATCTTCCGATTCCTTGTAGATGTAGTTATATTTTTATAACGAGTATAAAGTTTTAACGATTATTCATTGGCTAATGTTCTTCCCTTACCTGCAAAGGAAATCTGTTAGGGTGTGTTTGATAGAAGAGGATATATTTTCCAAGAAAATGCAAATTTCATACTATATCAATTTGTACATTTTGGGTGGGTGGAAAAGTTTCCAACGCAAAATGTGGAAAATCAAACACACCAATAGTTCAAAAATATGGAACCTTCGATACTTTCCATGGCAGATGTTGCAAATCTAACAAATCCTTATTCAATTGGTTCAATCCTCCCATTAATTCTCTAAAGAGAAGAAAGACCAAGAAGATGGGTTGCTTGTGCACCTCCTTTAGTTTTTAGTCTTTTAACTTGTATTTGTGTATGCAGCAGAGTTTTATTTATTTATTATGGGGATAGGGAGGGGTGGGGTTAGAATTACTTTTTTCAGTTATGATGGAACGATACAGTTTAAAATAGTAACTCATAACTTTCGAATGCACACTCGAGAGAAAATTTAGTATTTGGCCTTCTTGTGGGATGTTTAATTTGCGTTTTCATATTTGAGAAATGACCTGATTATTTGCAAAATTTGTTGGGACTTTTTTTTACGTATAAATATTTTGACCTTTGTTGCAGAAGGTTATGAGGTCATTCATGTGGAGGCATGATTTTATTGTCTTGATTACAGTTAATTAGCTGGCTCCTTTAGTCTCCCAATTTCTTAATTATTCGTTGGTATTCTGACGAATTCGTTCTCTCTCCCTCCCTCCCTCCCTCCCTCCTCGTTCTTGTGTGATAACAGAAGCTGGAAAAACTTCAGGACGGGGAACAAGTTGATAAGCCATTTATTAGGAAACAAATGAAGATCAGGTTTCCGGAGCGTGGAAGAAGTGGAAGATCTGTTGTAACGATTAAGAATCTGGAATTTGGCTATGAGGACAAGGTGATTGATAGGATATGTTCAATTCTATGAGAAACTAACACTAAAAGAATTGGGTTTTCCATTCTCTAAATTTTGTATAAACGTGTTGTTACTCTGCATATGAAATGTTTACCAGGTACTGTTCAAAAACGCCAACTTGTCAATTGAGAAGGGAGAGAAAGTTGCTATTCTTGGCCCAAATGGCTGTGGAAAGAGTAGTTTGCTTAAACTTGTTATGGGCTTAGAGAAACCAGGAAGAGGTGAAGTTATTCTAGGAGAGCATAATGTTTTACCTAATTACTTTGAGCAGAATCAGGTGCGCATCTGCTGTTATTATTTAGGGTCATTTGGCCTTTGATCCCTGTTTGTTATGTTGTTTATCACTTTGGGACCATTTTAACTTTTTTTTGTGAAAAAAGGGTCACAAAAGGTGAAAATGGTATCCAAAAATGACAATATGTTAAACTATGGCACAAAGGTGGTATACAGCATATTAACTGGGAACCAAAGCCCAAATGGCACTACTACTTCCTAGATCATTTTACTCTCAATTGATCCAACTTTTGTGTTACACCTCCACTTTTTTGATAATTTGAGGTACACCCGCCAAAAATGCCGTTATAGCTCATAAAGTGTCACTTTTGGGGCGTCTTTGAAAACACTATTATGAGCTTTAGTGATGCTGTTGAAGGTTTATCTCAAGTTCTCTCAAAAGTGGATTGTAACACGAACTGGAACATTGTTGGTGGGGAAAGTATAAATCACCCTTATTATATATCCCATGACTGATGATTCCAGTTTTTCAGTGACTGAAGTTCCTCTACTGTGAACGTATAGTGCCTTTTCTGAATGAGATTTATCTTGCTATAATTTCAGGCGGAGGCACTTGATTTAGATAAAACAGTGCTCGACACTGTAGCCGAAGTTGCCGAGGACTGGAGAGTTGATGACATAAAGGGTCTCCTTGGACGTTGTAATTTTAAGGCTGATATGCTTGATAGGAAGGTCTCACTTTTGAGTGGTGGTGAGAAGGTAATACTTATTTTTGGAATTTCTTACTCTCATGGAACATCCATTTACCTGGGTTTTGATTCTATTCCTAGTCTTATTTTCTTTTAGGTTTATTTGGGTTTGAGCACGCGAAAGTTTTACCTGTTTGGAGATTTGACCCCCCCAAATTGATTGACACTCATTTTTTGACAGACGGTCATTGACCAAATCTTGACTGTTAGATTGACTTAGATTTATAATGAATATTCCCAAATACCCTCCTTTCTTCCCCAAGTTTTATTATTATTTTTTTTATCAAACTGTAATATATACACACTTGCACACACAGACATATATATACACTTGCACATATTTGTGTAAACAATTGTGGGTCAGATGGGGTGGGATTGTTTTTTGATTTTGTTTTTAAGGGTATTCTGTATCTTGCTAAAAAATACAGTCAAAATTTGTCAACTGGCGGTCCATAGAAATTGGCGGTTAATCATGGATTATTATCATAATTATTATGATTTATTTGTTTTGGGGGTGGGGAATGATTTTCCCCAAAGGAGCAAAATAACCTTTCTTTTATCTCCTATGTAAATTCATATATTAACCTCTTATTGAACGCTTTAATTACTTTTGTGGTTATATAATTGTTTTTTATTTGCGTTTTAGATCTTACTTTTATTAAAGCCATTACTGAGGTTTTTAATCAGCTTATGTAATGATTTTTCATTTGTCTGTCCATGTTTAAGAGGCTAATCTCTAAAACTACCTTTTCAGGCACGTCTTGCTTTTTGCAAGTTCATGGTGAAGCCTTCAACTTTGTTAGTTTTGGATGAGCCAACAAATCACTTGGATATACCTTCAAAAGAGATGCTTGAGGTTTGTTTTTCTTTTTCCCGTGTGATAAATTCTTACATAGGTATTATATTAGAAAGATTCATCAACACCTTTCTGATTTTTCGAACTTTATTTGGTCTGTTAGGAGGCAATATCTGAGTACAAGGGAACTGTCATCACTGTTTCTCACGATCGATACTTCATAAAGCAAATAGTTAACAGAGTATTGGAAGTAAAGGATGGCAATTTACAAGACTATATGGGTGATTACAATGTAAGTCCATGTTCTATTTCAGCAAGTCATTATTGTAGTTTCTTGCCTTGAGTGACATATTTCTACTATCATTGTCATTGTCATTATATAGTGCACGTGTTGATCCTATTACGAAATTCATTTCTACCCTGCCTAACTAGGCATGCTTCTACTGTCATTCATTATTGTCATTACCTATAGTAATATTTCTCATGCCAGATATTTTTTTGGACCATTTGGAATTTTGACTCCATTGTTATGTGGTATATCACTTTTGGTGTCGAAGTCTAACGTACGTATTATTACTTCCAGTACTATTTTGACTTTTTGTGGCACTTTTTCCCTAATGTCGTAGAAAGTAAAATGGTATCCAAACTGATAATACATTAAATTTACTCCCAAAGTGAAATACAGCATAGCAAATGGGGTCCAAATGACCCTTTCCTTTTTTAGTCGATGAATAATATAATCAAGAAGCATATCAATTCATTACAATAGAAAGGAGACACCCACTCAACAAAATACATCTTAAACTAGAAAAAAGAAAGTCATGTAATCAAATAAAAATTAGCGACAGTGGGGGGTGAAGGATGGGAATTTCTGTCTTTGTGTTTTCTTCCTTCACTTTTTCTGACATGCAGTGAATGTTGAATGGAATGCTATTTATTAAATTATAGGTGGTGCCTCACCACCTGAAAGTTTATCGGTTTTGAACAGTGCATCGAAGAGTTATGATTAAATCCGTCGGTTGATGCTTAAGAATATTGGAAATTGGGCTAAGGTTGCAACTAATCAGGAGACAGTTGCAATTGGTGCATCAAATTAAAGCATTTCTCATATAACGAGTTATAGTAACACAAGAAGTCGACAAATGTGTTTGGTGTTTGCATGAAGCTAGTAAAAGTCTAGATTCCAGTATTCTTAAGCAATTGCAACTGTCTCCTGTCCAAAAATCAAGCTTGCCAAACCTCATCTTGAGCTTGGGTTCAATCTCCCCTCTTAGTTATATGAGTGCTCAAGATGAGGTTTGGCAAGCTTGATTTTTGGACAGGCTCCAACTCGGCTCAGTCATATCGTTTTGGTTTCTGATCCTGGAATTGTTGATTCAGTAGTTAGAAAAGTGTGTACAAACTAAAGTGGATCTCATAAAACGCTGCAAGTGTGTATAATGTAGTATATTACATAAAAATTGTATATTTAAATTAGAGTGAGGCGAAACAATTGAGCTCTAACTAACTACCCACTTTCCACTGTGGTTGACAAAGTTCAAATCCCATTAGGGATAGTTTTACACTCCTTGGGGACTAGTTCAAATTGAGAGAATTGTTAGCTCATCTTCTTTTAAATGTTTGTTTACTTACTTCATTAATTTGCACTACTAGACATTATACAATTGTCAATTTTTTTAGACTGGCAGATTTTTTATTTTTTATTTTTTTGTGTTGCTAATTGTTACTTTCAGTGGCGAAACTTTATCAATTAACGGCAAAAAAAAGTACCAAAGTCTAATAGTGCAAATTGGTGAGGTACCAAATTAAAAACTAAAGAATATCTTTTTTTTTTAATTATCATATAATTAGTCGGGAATTATTCCCATCTAGAGTATTAAAAACTGTGGAATTAGTCGAGTCGACGGAGACTAAAGGAGCTGAATAATCTTGTTTCCAAAATTGGCTTGTTTAACAAATGAATAAACACGAGCGTCGCTTATAAAGGTTTATGAACAGCATGGATCATTTATAGATGTGTAACCCCATTCGTAATGATATTTTTTGTTCCTATTTTTTTTAGTTTTCCAGTTCACTAGTTTGGCTGATAAAATTTCACTCTTCAAATTCATTTTTTTAAGTAAATTTTAGAGCGCTAATTTCTGGAATTCCTTGTGATATCAATTATCTTGGAATTCATCATCATCATCCTTGCCTTAATCCCATCATATGGGATCGATCACATGGATTCTCCTTTTCCATTCTAATCTATTATATGCATTATTATCATTGAAGTTTAATTTCTTAAGGTTTATCGTAATAATTTCCTCCCACGATAGCTTAGGGCGACCTCCTTTTCATTTACCCTCTATTATTAACAATCTTTCTCTTGTTATAGGGGCATGTCTACGCAACGCAACACATGTCCTTATCACCTAAATCTAATTTCTTTTAATTTATCGCTAATGGGAGCTACTCTTAACTTTTCTCTCACGTAGGTTTTTAATTCTGTCCTTTCTAGCAATTTCTATCATCCACCGGAGCATCCTCATCTCACTAACATGGAGACTTTGTTCATGTTTTTTGTTTAACACCCAACACTCCACTCCGTACAGGGTTGCTTCCCTAACAACTATTGTATATAGAACCCCATTCACTTGTCTTCATTTCATTCAACCAGTTGATATTGTACTTGTAATATCCTCATCAACATCTCCAATATTTTGTAACATTGAACCTAAATAACGAAATTTATTAGTTTGGTTTATCACTTTTTCTTCGATCTTTAACATTATGTTACTCGACGCCTCATCATTAAATTTAAGATGGGACCCATCTATATTCTTACCTATCCTATTATTCCAAAACTGTTCTGATATGTAAATTTGAGATTTTGCAGTATTATCTAGAGAAGAACCTCGACGCAAGGGAGAGAGAGCTTGAGCGAGAGGCCGAGATCGAGGAGAAGTCTCCTAAAGCAAAAGCCAAATCCAAGATGTCCAAGGTAAACTTTCCATTAGCACTACATTTTTTTTTTTTTTTTTTTTTTTTTTTTTTTTTTTACGGGTGGACATGTAACTTCGTAATTTGACCAAAAAACTTATATGTCTCATTTAATCACAAACAGGCCGAGAGGGAAGCTAGGAAGAAACAGAAGATGCAGGCATTTCAACAGGCCAAACAAAAGTCCAAGGGCTTGAAGAACGCGAAAAGATGGAATTGATCTGTTTCCTAATGAGTATAATTTTTCATCGATGAAAATATATTGTTTGGCTAATTTTACATAAAGCCTGGGAGGTGGGCCGCCTCGTCCGATCTACCCCAATGTATATATATTTACATTACATTACTAGGAATAGATTGCTCAGGTTTATAAACCAGACTCTGAAATTACTAATCCCGTGACAATTTTCTGCTGTTGGCCATTATGACCTACAGAATTAAAACAACAGAAGTCATTGTAAATTCGTTGTTATGGGTCTCTTTTATATTATTTAAATACTTTTTTAATCTCATTTAGTGAATTTATCTCTCTAGAACTGGATGGGGCCTTGCTATAGAGTGGAATCTTAAAATGCTATGAATTGTGGTCTTATGCTTTTATGAACATCTTTGAAGAAGTGGCTGCATATGTGGAAATTCTAGGTACTGTATTCATCAGTTTATATGTCAGTATGGAACTGTGAAATTGATTCTGGGTTGTATTCGTATCAGGGCCTTGTAGGGTTGGGTCTTGTATTAAAACGTTTTATTTTGTTTGTGAAAAAAAGTGTTGCACTAGAATCTTTCAATTGATGTTATGTCCTTTATTATATAGCTTGGGGGTAACATGTCTTAGGCCTCACTGAGCCTAAAAGGGATCTTGCAGCTTCTGTGTCATTCTTCACATTAATTGCTTTTGAGATACGGAAACAAGAGTTTGTCCTAGCTTTTCTTTACTATGATTGTTCTTGTGCGAGAGTTTTTATGTGTTTATATCTGTCAACATGTTTCATGGTGTGTGAAACATGTTAGATTGATTGTAGTTCGATTGGGATGGTGGGCAATGATGACAATACCCTCCGCCTGTGACTTCATCCCGACCCCAATTCTGTTGCAGACCTGGTCCTCCTCTACCGCTATCTTGGTCACCCCTTGAAACCCAAACCCTTTCCAGCTCCCGATCGATAACTAGACTCGCATTAGAAAATCCTAATTTCTATGACCGACCACATGCTATAATTCAAACTTAAAACACTTTGGAATCCTCTTATCCAAACCCACATCTGAAACCCATTTACATTGCGCTGCGACACGAGTCTCCCATTATTACCTCGAGCCAATGTGCTTCCCCACGATATCAACCATTTACCCAAGTAGCCCAGCCACACCACTTCATTTATCCCACCTCTGCTGCCATTTGATGGGCTTGGAACCCCATCTTGAAGACATCCATGCATGAAGCTGCTTCCATAGTGAGGTGCGGGATAGCCATTTCCAAACCCATCTTTGTCACGTTTTTGTAGTAAATTGTTGAGTGATAGCAATTCCAACTCAGGGAGTGGGTAATGATTGGTTATGACACATTTTGAAAGTTAAATGATATCAATTGTTGAGTGATATCAATGGAGTGATATCAATTGTTTTGTTGAGTAATAGTAAATTGTTTTCAGTTGAGTGATATCAATTGTTGAGTGATAGTAAATTGTTGAGTAATAGTTTTGTTTACATAAATTAGCTTTTGTGCTTCATGATAGGTGTGTTTGTCATTTTCTAGTCTATGCTTCATCATATATGTTTTGCTAGGGTTATGATATGTTTGTTATTTGTATTTTGTTTTATTTTTTTGGTCTTATTGAAAAATACAAAAAGATTTTGTGTGACTCGAGTACATTTTTGTTTTGAAAAACTCAAAAAGAGTTTTTTTTGTGTATTTTAGTTTTACACATTTTATATGGCATATATTTGTGTTTGAATCCTATATCATTCTCCTGCTTTCATGCGGCTATAACTTTTGGTTATTATGGTATCAAAAAATATCACAATAGAAATTATACGAAGAACAATCGCAATCAAAAGGAAAAGTAGAAAATCACACACAACACAAGTATGTACGTGGTTCAGCAACTTGCCTACATCTACGGAGAGGTATAATGTTTTATTATCTCTCAATATGCTTGGTTGCATGCTAATTATTCAAGTAACTCCACGATGCCCATGATGATCCATCAATCCCTTGAATATCTCCACGAGATTGTAGGGGATTGACTTGGTTTAAGGGCAATGTGGATTGCACACG
The DNA here is from genome assembly GCA_949130495.1 of Sambucus nigra. Lineage (NCBI taxonomy): Eukaryota > Viridiplantae > Streptophyta > Magnoliopsida > Dipsacales > Adoxaceae > Sambucus > Sambucus nigra. The sequence continues at coordinate 79,844,203 of OX422207.1, read as the reverse complement.
CATGTAGCTTCGTCATTGGATATGGGGCCGGGTTGCTCTTTACATCTCTTGGGCCAGGTCGGTTGTTGTTGTGGGATTTGAATAAAATCTGGTCCCCACAATTACCCCTAAAATCCTTGGGCAATAGCTTGGGTCAATGGATTTTATAAGCGGACTAGAAAGCGGCCTTGTTAGTGGTACATTCATAATTCATTGAAGCAAGATAGGTGCGCACCAAATCTTCCTCGAGAAGTGTAAAACGTCTCGAGTGTTTAAAACTAGTTTGTCAAAAACCTAACCGCCAGTTCATCGTCCTTGTTCGTCTTTGTGCACACTGTGTCTCCAGGCTTCATTTCTTACTTCCACTTCTTCAAAATTAAGACTTTCTAGCTTTTCCAAGTCTCCTCTCTATCTCGTAAGTTTCAGCCTTCTTTTTTTTTTTTTTTTTAGTTTCCTTTCTTCTGCGCATCGATATTCTAATGTAGCTAGAGTTTTTTGTGTTTTTCTCTAATGGCGATGCTTGATAATAAATCTTTTCCAGATTTTAGAAAGTGTTACAGTATTCCCGACTGGGTAGAGATAGAGTGTGCTTCAATCCCTAGGAATGTTCGCGACCTGGAAGATGGTTATTGGATTCATGTTCTGTTAGTTTCGCAAGGGGGTTTAACGTTTCCTCCTAATCCTCTGTTTTTACATTTTTTTTTAATATTTCAACATAGTCCTTGCTCAATGTCCACCGAATGTATGGAAGATTGTAAATGGGGTCAATAGAATAAATCAACTTTATGTCACCAATCTATGGTTAGCTGAAATCTGCTTTTGCCATGTTTTTCTCTCACCAGTGGAGGTCTTCCATATCTGAAGGCAAGAAGTCCTGATAGGGTATTGATAGTGAACCTACCTGATTCCCATAAAGATTATTGGTCTGAAGGTTTTCTCGTCAGAAATTGGCAATATTTTCTCCAATCAGGGGGCGTAGGGTACAAGGGACCTCGGATCCCTACCTTTGGGGAGGAGTACATAGGTTGTTATTTCCATCTCTTCTTTATTTTTTATTTGTTTGTCTTCCCCTCTATGTGCTCCTTCTGACTTTTCCTTATTCTTCTTTTGTAGTGAAAGCCAAGAACCAAGAACCAACTCTTCGCGAGATCCGAGCTGTTGAACTCCTGAAAGCTTGGAGGATAAGGGACCCAGTTGCTGAAAGGGAACATCCTCGGTCTGCTGCATTCCTGCTGGAATATAAGAATACTACTTCCAGCTTCATCACTCGTCTAGTAGACTTAATCCCCCATCTAGAGGTTCCAGAAGAGGAGGTTGGTGGTACCTCTAACCCTATTGAGGTAAAGGAAAAGGAAGAGAGTAGCTCGGGGGAGGATAGTGAGGAAGGGAGTGGTGAATGTGAGAGCGACGAGGAAGGATCTAGCGAGGGAGAATCCAGCGAAGAAGAAATAGCTCCTGTAAGGAGAAGAATTTTAATCCAAGATGATGATGATGACGATCTGCTATCCAATAGGATAAAGTTCCTCAAGCAGAAGGCTGGAGATTCTATCGGTAGCTCCAATGTGGTAGCTCAAGAGAAGGAGGTGGAGAGGAAGAAGAAAGAAGAAAGAAGAGGAGGAGAGGCGGGAGAGGAGCGCGCGCGCGCGAGAGAGAGAGAGAGAAGATAAGTAGAGAGAAGGAGAAAAAAGAACAGCACAAGCCTCAAAATCCTCAATAGTGCCTTCTGTTGCTATTGTTCAGGGAGCCTCGATGGCTACTGCTCCTCAACTTACCCCCTTGCTGCTGGAGGAAGAAGTGCTCGCGGCTGACCGCGAGTTTTTGTCGAGCATGGGGGGAGACCAGTTAGCCCTCAAGTTCGCCCAAGGGCTTGCTTTGGTAAGTACCCCTTTCTCTTATGCTTCTTCATTCTTGTTTTCCTCTAACATCTCGTGCTTATCCCATGTATCCTCTGTTCTTGCAATTTATCTCTGACTATACATCATTGCTCCATGACCGGGTTGAGCTGTCGAGGAAAGACTCAGAGTTGGGTGAAGCTCTAAAGTCTTCTAAGAAACCCTTGCTGACACCAAGGCTACTTTTGACAAGGAGAGGGAGAAGTCTGCTAAAGAGTTGTCTGACCTTCGTGAAGCGTATAATGCTGTGGTTGCAGACAAGCTGGTAGTAGTAGAGGCAAATAAAAGGCTGGTCACCGAGGTGGAGAAGCCAAAGGAGTACGTAGCGACTGTTCGAGAAGATGGATATAATGAAGGTTGGGATGCAGCGTATGATGATGCCGAACACCATATTGCTTATCTTCGGCGAGCATATTTCAAGAAAGGTTGGGATCAAGCCTTGACGGCTGTTGGAGTTGCTGCTGACTCCCCCCCTCTTCTCCTAGCATCATCCTGGTCGCAATCCTGTTGAAGAGTCTTTTTCTGCCCAGCCAGATGCTCAGGATGGCATGAATCCCATTACTCATGCCGTTGGGGCTGCACTGGTTAATCCAGAGGGGGGCATTGCCCCAGCTGGGGGAGCTGCGCTAGGTGCCGTTGAGGGCGAGGTTCCAGTCGACCAAGCTGCTGACAAGGGGAAGGGGCTCTCCACATCTCACCAGGTTGAGGCTTCTTAGGAAGTTTAGGCTCTGCTGTTGTTTTTATCCATATGTTGTATTTTTTCTTCCTCCCTTCATTGTACTGGCTTATGCCCTTTGATTTAATGAAAGCGCAAACTTTTTGCCTTGTTACTGATTCTTGCTACTTTTGTTGCTTGTTTGGTTGGATGTAGCTTATTGATTTAGATGAATATATCCCTACTAACTCCCGAAAGGGTTCTCGACAGGTCTGGGCTGACGGTTATGACCAAGGTTGGACAGATGCCCTAGTAAGATTGAAGGAGGTCGAAAAACTTGCTTTTGTCAGGGGATGGCTGAGCGTTCTTAAGGAATTGATATCTCCTAAGGAATTTTCCTTGTGGTATAAGTATCAAACTGTTTGCTTATCTATTCTACGAAATCCCTTTTCGAAGGATGATCGATGGATCCCAATAGATACTATTCCGGTGCAGCTTCTAGAGCCACGGCCAGAGAGCCTTGAAGAAGACTTAGTTCCTCATCCTAATGATGGTCGGAGAGCTCAAGTAGCGGATTAACTTGCTCGTCGTGCTGGGCCATCGTAGGTCTTTAAGCATTTCTTTTGGTCTTTTGATGTAAATGTAATCGTATGATTCTTAATGATAGATAAACTGATTATTTATGTTTTGAGCATTTGCTGACTAAACATGTATTAACCTCACTTGTTGGTTTCTTGGTATCAGTGTTTGATAAAAAAAACACTTAATAAATCTGATCATAGTATGAATGAGTTAGAACAAGAACTTTTATCATTTTGGGCTTCTTGAGCGGCTAGATGACATTGAGTTTTGTTATCGTAAATCACACAGGTGTATGAACATTCTCCCAGTCCAATATGCCTTTGCCATATCATTTCGTCATACTTTACCTTTTAGGTCGTGTCGTCACACTTCCTCAGCCCTAAGTCAGGCGATGGAGAGAATGTACGTGGTAAAGGGGACATCCGTCCGAACAGGGTTTTTCGACCAACCTAAGTTGGCGACCAACCTTGAGTTAGCTTTATTGCCTAAGGATCCCCTGTAGGTCTTTTATTATTGCCGGAACAACTCAAGAGGCCAGTTTTGTTTTTAATAAATATCCGAGGAAGGTTAATCGTAAACCTTGCTTAATAAATATTTTAGCTTTGCATACAATAAGTATGGCACACTATTGCAATCATAGGAATCCTACTCCTTAAGGGGGTGCAGATTTCTTAGAAAGGATGCGTATAGAAGTTTGATAAAGAGATATTAAACAACCAAGATACTCAGAATATGCGGGCCCGCCGACCTTTATTGACTAAAATGATAAATAAAAGGCAACATCAGTTTGTAAATGAAAATTTGCCTAAACTAATGGTGCTAAAAATAAAAGATATAGAAGTCTAAAAGTAACACTTCTTAAGGTTAGTTGCCCAGGCCCTTGGTATCTCCTTACCCTCCGACATTTCTAAGTGATAAGCCCCTTGTAAGTCATCTCTTATTATCTTGAAAGGTCCCTCCCAATTTGGTCCTAGTTTTTCATTTGATGGTCTTACAGCACTGCCAAGGACTTTTCTTAGGATGTAGTCTCCTACTAGAAATTTTCTTGGATTGACTTTTTGATTGTATTATTTCACCAGTTGCTGTTGGTAAGATGCCAACTTAACTAGTGCTAGTTCTTGTCGTTCATCGACTAAGTCAAGTTCAGTGAGTAGTGCTTCACCATTGAGGCCTTGGTCGACTATGGTGGTCCTCATAGTAGGGAGTCCTGCTTCCAGTGGGATGACTACTTTCGTTCCATAGGAGAGCGCGAAGGGTTTTTTCCCGTTGCTCTCTTTGGAGTTGTGCGATAAGCCCATAAAATATGAGGTAGCTCGTTTACCTAGGCACCTTTGGCTCTTTCCAGTCGTTTCACTACACCAAAATAGAAAAATTGTAACAGATTTTTTTCCCGATTTGTAACAGATTTTGTCCGTTACATATTTGTAACGGTGAAATCAGTTACAAATAGGAAAAAACCATTGCAATATATTTGGTACATGTTGCAAAAGTCTTTAAAATTAAAAAAAAAGACAAGGGAAGATTGGGCGGGATTTTTCCCTCCAAATCTCAAGCCACTCAAGAAAGCCCACTTTCACCCACCCTCTTTCTACTTCCCCCCGCTGGCGAACTCTGTACCTGATGTAAGTCTCCCTTCCGGCGACCTTTTGTGTAAGTCTCCCCACCGGTGACCTTTTATGTTTATCTTATGATTTTGAAAATGAGTTATGTTTGTGTCTAATTTATATTTTAACTTCTAGGGTTCAACATTTTGGAAGAATCTGTCCGTTAAGATCCAACACAAGATCCAGCATGTAAGTAATTTTATTGCCCTCTCTATATTTTATATATATATGTGTTATTTTTTTGTTGGTTTTGTATCTATACGCAAGTGTTGATTTTGATTGTTAGGTGTGTTATTTTAATTTGTAGACAAAAATCAAGTGGGGTTTTTATTAAATTAAAAATTTTGTGAAAAGAAAAACACAAATTAAACATACCTATTGACTTTGTTTTCTTTCCCCAATCATTTTATTAACAGTAAGTATTCTTACTTCTTACTAATTCTCCTACTTTTGTCACCTATAATTGTTTGTGTCTAATTTTAGTTAACATTTGAGTTATTAGCGATCTTTGTGCTTCTTTTGATTTAATTTCTCGAAGCTTTTGAGAAATTTTTGGTGAGATGGGTGATATATATGCTAATTGGGTGCATTATTAATTCGTCCACCCAGCATTTGATTAAATGCCTTTAAGAAGCTTGAAGCTTTATCGTACTTCTTTTGTACCGTGATTATCCTTTTTCTTTTGGGGATCATGCTAGTTTGGGTGTATATAAAAGTTCTAATGAAATAACTTGGACTTGGATCATATTGGATTTTTTCCTCTGTAGTTTTTATTTTAGATCATTTATATGTATTTGTTGTGTAGAAGCATCCTGGATAAATTGTCTTAGTCCATATGGTCTTAGAGTCTTACTTATGTCCACTTGTCTATACCTTTTAGTCCATTTATATGAGACCACCTTGTTGCTTTAGAAAATTAGATTTGGCTCAAACGTCTGATGATTAACATGTTAATATCTGTTCTGGAAAGGAAAAAAAAATCATTGGACCAAACTTTATGTGCTAATTTGATAAATTATATTCACTACTAGTTGCTTACCATTTTATGAGAAACTAATGGGGGTTATTTTGATTTCAAGTTAATTTGTGTAGGTTCTTAAAACTTGATTTAAGCAATCAATGTTGATATACTTAATTAATATATTTATAAACATTCATCATTATGAAATCTATGTTGGTACATGAAACAATCAATGAATTAGTAAGCTGTTATGAAACTATGCTGACTCCATACGATGTAAGTAAATCGTAGCAAATGTGGTAATATGCAATTCGTTTTCTATCATTTCTGTTGAGAAAAATGTAGAACTCTCTCTAGGAGAATCACATGCTTCTACGTTTGAATTTCTCTACGTTTTTTGGGTTCTCTTTTATAACCCATACATGATTTGAATTCTTATTTGAAGTATTTGTGATAGCACGCGTTAAAATATATTACGTTTTTGTCTAACATGCTAATGGTATAATCAAGATACTCTGTGTTTCATAATCATTACTAACCCCTAAATTTTATTAATTTTATTTAATTATGTTTCTATATATGTTAACTTGAATGGATGAATTTCGTTATTTTCGCAAATCTTCATCTTCTTATACATTATGCCGGATGGGATTTTAAGAGGGAAAATTTCTCAATTATTTTGTAGATTGTTTTTATTGTTTTGAGACACTGGAGGATTTTGTGATCAAATTAAAGTTTTACATGTAATATGAAGCTATAATGGGAAATTTTTGTTTGTTAAATTGAGGTGATGGAAATTGTTTATGATTTTAACTTTTCTTTTAAGTATCTATCATTATCATCTTTAGATCTCATGCTCGATGATTTTGTAGATTGTTTTCTATTTTTGAACCAACTAATGTTTTTTTTATTGAAGCTACATTTGTGCCGAGTGCCAGAGAAGAGCTTTCTTCCCTCGATTTAGGTTATTAATGTCCTGTGAAGAAGAAGAAGAAGAAGAAGAAGAAGAAGAAGAAGAAGAAGAAGAAGAGAGTGGTCCATTTGAGTACTCCTCACTTTGCTATCTCATCCACCACCATCTTCGTCCATATACTGTTAGTCAGCAAGAGAATGAAAACTAGAAAAAAACTCTTAATCGCTTTCTCTCAAGTTTTCAGACAAATTAAACTCTAGACCCTTCAGTTTGATTGTGATCCAGACAATGAGACGGTGGCAAACCCTGCTCTGCTAATAGAGAATGTTCCATTGGCTCTTAACATCACTGTTTAACTAAGATAGTAGGAGACTTGATATTTTTTTGGAAATGGAAATCCAATATGTTAAACATTTGGTGGAAGACTCACTTGTGGCTATTTCCAAGAGGAGATCTTGGGATAAATTTGTCAGCTCCTTGTATCTCTACTTGGAACTGGCCATTAACACTTTTTCACATTCTTTGGATCCTTGAGCCAGAGCCAAATATTTCGAATGTGGTTCATCAAGGGTTATTACCTTAAAGCCGACTCTGAAAAATGTGAATTGGTCTTTAGCAGATGGTATTATCCAAGTTTTGCACAATATACTGAAACCTATAAAGCGGGAATTTGATGATCAGCTTTTTAAAGTTTACTTAAATTTTGTTGGTTCTTGTCTTTCAAATATACTATGGGATTGGTTGAATGAGATACCCGTTGATCAGAATGGTGGATCTCTTAGTAATTTCAATATGGACCCCTCTACTTGTCACCGATGTTGGGCAACGAAATTCGCGAGTTATGTTTTGGGGAAAACTTGTTCAGTTCTTTTGTTCGTTGGTTCCACAAAGTGGTTCAGTGGAAGCCACAACTTGTTTAGATAAGAATATTGTTGTTTGTGAAATCAATAACATCTTTCCTAAAGTTTTAGCGTGGTGCCTTGAGGAGAAAAGTGATGGTAGTAACATGTCCACGTCTTAGTAGTTCAAACACAAGAATTTGATGTTGATGGCCAATCTAAGTTGTCAAATCCATATGGATTATTCCACTCTTGTTTCATGGTTTCATCTCATCCACATATACTTTCAAGATCTTCTATTAGAACCTATATCTCAAATGGAGTTTGTCCAGAATGATTGTCTAGAGGGTTCACCATTTTGGGCAAGTTTTCCTTACATAGAAAAAGAAAGTATGTCTCGTCGCCATTTACAGAGACTGATAATTTTCTTCTTCCTGAGGAGTTTCTTTAGTTTTATCAACCAGAGAGAAAGACTAGATGAACACTGTATTTGTGAGGTTCATGATTCTTGCTTGATCTGTGACTAATACTGGGGCCCCACGTGTTGTAGTGGAAAGAAAGGATTATCAGAGATTTATCGATGTCTTCAAATTCATCTTCCCATTGATATCTTTGTGAACCATAAGATGTATTCTGAAACATGCACATGCTTCACTTTATCCTTACTCCAACTATATATGCATAGGTTGTGTTATTTATCCTTGAAATCCACTTTTGTCTAGTGTTTCTAGCGATAAAATAATAAATAAAAAATCGAAATGGAGTGGTTTCTCATTCAATGTTTAGAGTTCAGATGATGATTTTTTTCTTTTCACTTTCATCCTCCAATAGTGATACATTGGCCTCCTTAATTTTTTCCCCAGGTTGGACTCTTTTAGTGTAGAACCTCTTTGTCTACTGTGTTTAATCCTCGAATTCTGGATTCTTAAAATGTTATTTATATGAATAAGGCCATAAATTTTTTACTCAACATATTAAATGATGGTTTTCTATATTTACCATCTTTCCAACTTCCAACTTCAATTTAAATGTCCTGTTTATAGTCTTATGCTGGGCTGAGTTTTCCTCTTTACGCTTTAAAATCAGGCTAATTATACTTTTGTTGCTGAATGGCTTATTTGAAATGTATTTATACGCTTCCACAGATGTTGTAACAAAGGAAAAATCTCAAGGATATATTTTTTTATCAGTACTGAAATGCATACCATATCTGATCGAAGAAGTTGGTCGAAGTGATAAAATAATAGAAATAATACCTCAGCATGGCATAAGCATTGATCCCAGTGTTCGAGAGGAAGCAGTACAGGTACTGAATCGGACCGCGAGATACCCTCCCCCTCACCGTTTTTCGATCATGAGAGGGATGAATAACTTCATCCTTCATCTTCAAGAAGAGTTCCCTCTTCTCATTCAAACACCGTTGGGATGCCTGTTAGATCTCATATGGTTTTAGAAAGCTTGTTTGTCTAATAATAAATTAGAATACCCTGGATGTAAAGCGTGTCCTAAGGAGCGAGTGATTTAAAAGGCCTTCATTCTACCTGGCTAGAGAAGCGATTGAATTCCGTGTTTCGGAGATCGATGCAGTAGGTATTATCTTCCTCAGTTCTGTGGATAGTCAGATCAGGCCCATAACGTTGGAGCTGTTGCGCTGTATTTGAGCTTTACGAAATGACATTCTAGAACTTTTAATGCACGAGCAACGAGATCATATGAAAAAGGAAATCGAATCGATATTCGTTATTGATGTTTTAGAAGAGAATGGAGTGGGTTATACTCTCACCCACCTTTTTTATTGTCTTTTTCTCCACCCTTGGGCTCTAGTTGATTCGAGTTGAAAGATAAATATTGAAAAGTTTTTGCACTCATTAAGAGTTTAATTTTGTTCACTATTTTGCCGAAAATCACGTAGTTGGAGCACGTAACTTATTCACAATTGAACAAACAACTTAACTCTGAATAGGCAAAAATACCTTTCACAATTTCTTCTTTTTTTACAGGATTCCCCCCTCCCCTAGCATATGAGTTTTATACCTCTTCTTCTTCCCCCTAATATATGAATTTTGTAGGATGAGATAGTTTAGAGCTGCTACTGGGATTCAGGGTGTCCATTTGATTTAAGATGGGAATTTGATGCACTACCTCCTGATGTGACACTTAAGTCTATATTATTTGAAAGCCCAGGCAAGAATAGATGGGCTCGATGTCTTAGAAAGAACTTTATTTTTTTATAGTAAGAGTCATTAATATAGGATCTTACTCCATTTTGAATGAATTTAGCTAACTTTTTTTTTATTTCGATATAATTTATAGAAACATGACTCTTAATTCAGGAAGATCCAGAATATAAAATAAGACTCTTAATGTAGGACGCGGGGAGAAAATCATATTGGTTTTTAACGTCTAATTTCAGTCAAATTTTCCAATGGAAGCTTTGCCTGATTTGACACATTTTTAAGCTCCTTATGAAAATATTTTGACTGACAGGTAGATGCCCTTATGCCTAAAGGTGAACTTGATGGTGTGATGGTTGATGCCCACATGGTAATGCAAGATAGACTTATAAGCCAAACACTTCGCAAATTGAGCGATTATTTATCTCTGTCACAATCTATATTCTTTATCTCTGTCATAACTTTTTTAGACTTTGTAAATCAGGTATTTTGATATGTTATATCATCCATTGCATATATTGGATTTTGTGCAATAATGTCAACTTGAGTTCTAAAAGTTGGGTTATAAGATAAGAAGAGATATGAGATATACCAAATGATTTGAATCTCTTATCTGTGAAAAAAGGAAATTTTTTTTTGTGCCTAGGAAAATTGATATGGATAATGATTATACACTTTATTTTTCAAGGTTATTTTAAGAAGTTATTGGAAATATGGCTGCAAGAAGACTGCAGTGTGTTGCAATTTCGTAAAGAACATGCGAAACGGACAAAGACCCTGCTAATGAAGATCAACCGGAACAATGGATTTTACCCAAAGATAGCATTATTTTTCTTGCTATTGTTGGTGTAAAGGTTAACATCTTAATCGTTATCTCATTGAGTTTAAGACTTTTGTTGACCGTAAAGAGGCCACTGAGAGTACTCTTACTGCCTATAAATTTGCTCAGGATATTGCGATAGCAGAACTTGCTCCATCACACCCAATCTGGATTGGGCTGGCTCTTAACTTCTCTGTGTTTTACTACGACATTTTGAACTCTGCTGATCGTGCTTCTAGTCTTGCAAAATAGGCTTTTGATGAAGCAATTACTGAGTTGGATACTTTAGGCGAGGATTCTTATAAGGATATCACTTGATTATGTAACTTCTTCATGACAACCTCACACTGTGGACATCTGATATGCAAGTTGATGGGGTAAACCAGATTACGGAAGCTCCCAGGCGTGATGATGAACAACAGTGAGGGTAGTCGCGCTCAATTTACGAATTTTCTTCTCATTTGAAAATTTTTATTGGGGGAAGGTGCTTGGACTTAATTTCACATCTTTTTTTAGTGTTTTTAGGTGTTATTATCTTCAGTATTAATTGTGCTGAATATTGATGCGTTTCAACCGAGATTAATGTTGAATTTCCAATCTTTGAGGCCAACTGATAATAGGTTCCTGTGTTGTTTTTATACATGTGTTGTTTTTAATTACTCGTATTGAATAACTTATCTTATACAAAATTTCTTTTTACATTTAATGACAGATCAACACCGCAGTGTTCCAACAATGGTGCCACTACAAGTACATCTGAGCACACTAATGTTCATTCAGATATACATTTTTTTGGTGCCCATTTTTTGCTTCTTCTCTTTTTAGTTGGTATATATTACGAAGAAGAAAATTTAGTTTGAATAAATCTGTAGTAATTTAAGAACAGTTAATGCATGGAAACATATAGAAACACCAATATGAACTTTCCTGTCAAACACCTATTAGTTTTTCTTGCGAGGGAATTTGATACAAGTATTGTAGTTAACCAATTATAATGATGGACCTGTACAGTGCTTCTCACCTTAAATAAACGTTACATTGTATATGCTACTGTGTTTTCACAAAATCACATCGATCTCAATTTCAAACTTCGTATATATACTTATTTGATTTTGGTTCATTATGTATTGCCAATTACTTTCAAGTGAGATTCTGAGAGCACTCTCCTTCCTCTATGATTAAATATCTTAGTATGTTCTTAAGGATTTAATTATTTATTGTGATTATAGTCATCACTATCTATTCATCTTATTAATTTTCATATCTTGTTAATGAAAAAAGCATGGGAAATCCAAAACTATTTTGGGTATCAGCGGTTGCGCCATTATCAGTTATTCTCTGAATCGTTTTAGTAGCTCTCCTATGGTCCAAGGTTCATAGCATTTCCACTGTATGAATGTTTATTTGAGTTAAGGTATATGTGTTTTCAATATAATTATGATACACCCTTGACAAGTCTCCTAAAAACATCGTAAAAACTATTTAAGTGTCACTTTGGAGTGTTTTATTGTGACATTTTGTGAGGTTTTGTAACACTTTGAGGTGTTTCTCAAATTTTCAGAAAAGTAGGGGAAAAGAAAAAGTCGGTACGAAAGTGGGGGTGATATTACTTCAGAGCTACGATAGTGATGGAAGTTTTGGTGCCGAGGCTTGCATAATTCTAGTGTCAGGTAATAGATACCAAATTAACTTGTCTAAACTAAGACTATACCAAATTTACTCATTTATGCTTAATCATTTACTAAGATTGAGTTTGTTCAACAGGTTCTTATTGGAAAATATGAAGATTACTTTTGGGAGAATGAAGTCTACTTTTACAAAGAATATCATGAAGATTACTTATCATGAAGATTACTTTTCGGAGAATAATATGTTTAGAACTTTAAAGTTGTTAGAATTTGCTTCGAGTACTATTATGGTTAAAAGTTAGATGGTTTATCTTGTACTACATTGCTTTAAGAATGTCAATGGTTATGAATAAATAGTTAGACCAATTTAATGTCATTGAATTATTTTTATCACCGAAATGTAGTGTCATTCATTTTGTCAGTGTGTTTTCAATTATGTTTGGAGTGAAATTTATGAGTATTGGTTGATTCTAAATGCATTGCCATTGGCTAAGAACGGGTTTTTACTAATGCTTTTATATCTATTTATTTAATTAGAAATTAATATATTTTTTTAGAAATATATTAATATTGCTAATGAACTTTAACTATTACAAATTAAAATATCAGTAATAAATATATGACACTCCTAATCCGTTACAATGTATTTTGTAACGGTTTTATCTGTTACAAATTCTATATTTGCAACGGGTCAAAACCGTTACAATTTAGTAAATCCGTTACTAATATATGTGATATGTACTAACACCAAATCCGTTACAAAATAAATTGCAACGGTTTTACTCCGTTACAAATATTAATTTTGTAACGGATTTTATCCGTTACAAATTTTGTTAGTAAAATAAATAACGCCAATTTTTCAACGAATTTAATCCGTTACAAATATTTTTTGTAACGGTTTTTGCCCGTTACAATTGCCCTGTTTTGGTGTAGTGTTTCTTTATTCCGTCGATCATTATTTTGTTGGAAGCTTCAACTTGCCCATTGCTCTGGCGATATGCTATAGAACTAAAGTGGTGCTTGATGCCATGCTTGTCACAAAAGCTCTGAAAGAAGTCACTTCCGAACTGCATGCCGTTGTCAGTAATGATCGACCTTGCTATCCCAACGCGGGTGATGATGTTCTTCCATATTAACCTCATTATATCAGAGTACCAGATGTTTGAAAGTGGATGTTTGCAAGTGGTTCTGACTCTAGCCATTTGGTAAAGTAGTTAGTGCCGACCAATAAATACTTGCGATTTCCAGATGCGGTAGGCAGAGGCCCTACAATATCGAAGCCCCACTGGGCGAACGACCATGGGCTGGTTAATGACTTGAGGTCTCTAGCTGGTTGGTGAACCATAGGGGAGTGCTTCTGGCATTTCTCTCACTTGCGAGCATAAACTCCAACATCCTTCTGTATGCATGGCCACCAGTATCCTTCCTTGATTTCTCAAAAAGCTAATGATATCCCTCCGACATGACTCCCAAAAATGCTTTCGTGAAGATAACTGAGAACTTGTTCGACATCTTCTGGGGTGAACCCACTAGAGGTAGGGGCCAGTGAAAGACTTTTTATAGAGTTTGCGCTCAGGAGATAAGTGAAAGTGAGCAGCTTTGACTCTTATCTGGTGTGCCGATCTCTTGTCGCCTGGTAGCGTGTCGCTCCGTAGATAAGTTATGACGGGATCCATCTAACTCGGTGCCTTTTCTATACGGAGGACTTACTCTACGTCTGTCTAGTTGATGCTTGGTTGCACGAGGAATTATATCTGAATGGTTCTCCTTAAATCGAAGTCAGTGGTGGATATTAGAGCTGCTAGGGCTTTAACGTGACTGTCTTGCCCCCGGGGAACTGCTGAACATCAATTCTGTCTAACTTTGCCATAAATCCCCTTATAAAAGCTTGGTAGGCTACTATCCTCTCATCCTTGGCGCTGAAGTCTCCACTTATCTGCTTGGATAATAACTTTGAATCGCCAAATACTTGAAGGCATTTTCCCCTAAGCAATTGTGCTTGGCGTAGGTCGACAATCCGTGCTTCATATTCTGCTTCATTATTGGAGGCTTCAAATCCCAGCCTGATCCCTTATTCTAGCACGATCTTCTCTGGAGTAACCAATACAATGCCTACTCTTGCTCCCCTGGAGTTGGAGGCTCCGTCAATGTAAAAGGTCCAGTCGAAGGTTTTAGCTTCCTTTTTTGCTGGTTCTTCGATTTCTAAATAGGGAGTGGGATGATTTCCCGAGAACTCGACGATAAAATCTGCTAGGATCTTCCCCTTAATTGCTATCCTTAGTTGAAAGTGGATATCTAATCTTTCAGGCTCTACCGACTATTTTGATAGTCGGACGGAGAGGTCTGCTTTCCTTAAAACAACTCTGAGGGGGTGCGAGGTGATCACTATGATGGAATGAGCCTCAAAGTAGTGCTTCAACTTCCTCGAGGCTACCACTAAGTCGTAAGCGAGCTTCTCCAGGGAAGATAGAGTTTCTCGGCATCAAGAAACGTTTTGCTTGCATAGTAAATCGGGTGTTGGGATCCTTCCTTCTCGCAGACTAAGGAAGAGCTTACAATGTGGTCTGAGACGGCCAAATAAAGGTATAAGGTTTCACATTAGCTTGGAATCACCAGCATGGGTGGTTTGTCGAGGTAAGACTTGAGTTCTTCCAGGGCTTTAGAGAAGTCGTCGTTCCATACTGAACCCTTTCCCTTCTTCAATAATTGGAAGAATAGTCGATAGCGCTCCGAAGATTTGGAGATGAAACGATTGAGTGCAACAAGCATGCTGATAAGCTTCTGTACATCTCTTATCGTTTAAGGGGGTTGGGCTTTTCTGGTGGCGTATATTTGATCAGGGTTTACTTCAATCCCTCTTTTTATGACCAGATTCCCTAGGATCTTTCCTGACTGGACACCGAATGAACACTTAATAGCGTTAAGCTTCATCTGGTACTTCCTGAGGACCTCAAAAGTTCCTATTAGGTCTGAGAGATGGTTGCCTTTGAGTTTACTTTTGACAAGCATATCGTCGATGTATGCCTCCATTATTTCTTCCATTTGCTTGTTGAACATCCTCGTGACCAGTCGTTGATAAGTCGCTCCTGCATTTTTGAGGTCGAACATCATGGCTTTATAACAATAGAACCTAATAGGAGTGATGAAGGAGGTCCTATATTGGTCTGGATCATAAAGTGGGATCTAGTGGTCTCCGGAGTAGGTATCCATAAATCTCATCCTTTCATGCGTTGTCGTGGCATCGACCAACTGATCTATCTTTGGGAGAGGAAAACTGTCTTTCGGATAGGCTCTGTTTAGATCGATAAAGTCAATACAAACTCTCCAGCTTCCGTTTTTTTTGGGTACGACGACTGGGTTGGATAGCCACGTGGGGAATTGAACTTCCCGGATGGAACCTGTAGCCAATAAGTTTTCTACCTTTTTCCATACTGCCTTTGCCTTTTCTTGGGCTGTTCAGTGAGCCTTTTGAACAACCCCAGAAAAGTCTCTTCTGTTGCTTTTGGGTACGATGACTGGGTTGGATAGCTATGTGGGGAATTGAACTTCCCGAATGGAACCTATATCCAACAACTTTCCTACCTGTTTCTCTACCGCCTTTGCCTTTTTTGGGGATGTTCAGCGAGCATTCCGAGTGACTGGTGTCGTCGATGGCATGCAATTGTGGGATCTATTCCAGGCAGATCGTATGGTTCCCAAGCAAAAATATCCAGATTTCACTGGAGGAATACAGTGAGCTCCTTCTTTTCTTGCTCATTATTTTCTTGTTCAGTGAGAGAGGTTCTGATCAAGAATCGCCTTTCAGGTAAGTGGGCTCCAACTGCAACTTCTTTCAGGTCTTCAACGACCCTATCTGCAGGGCGGACCCTGGTTTCCTCCACCCCTGGTCGACCGTATTGTGATATCTATTTTGAAGGAGACATGCCTTCCTAGGCATCCTCCTGAACTTTCTTCCCCTATTTCTTCTTCTCGTGCTTGGGGCAGATAGCTGCGATAAAGCATTTTCTTTCCAAAGCTTGGTCGCTAAGGATCTCGACCACCCCCGATCTGTTATGCACTTGAGTTTCTGATGATATGAGGATGGAACGACTTGTATCGCGTGGAGTCATCCCATGCCCAGAATGTCATGATAGGGGGATTTGATATCTACTAATAAAAATCCGATCATCTTCAAAATTCTTCTTGCCCTGATGGGCAAGACTATCTTTCCCAGAAGCATAATTATCTTCCCTGCAAAGCTGACCAGCGAAACCATGGACTCTTTGAGGTCGACGATATTCAACTTCAACTTTTGGAACAAGTAAAGGTACATCACTTCGAAAGATTTACCTTGGTTGACGAGTAACCCGTCGATGTTCCAATTAGCTATCTTGAGTGTGATGACCAATGCGTCATGATGAAGGGCTCTCACCCTAACTAGGTCGTCTTTAGTAAATATAATGTGTTTGCTATAGTCGATCTCTTCAGGTTGACGGCGCTTTTCGGCTTGAGTCTTGGCGAGGTCTATTTAAAAATCTTGCATGACGGCAGTTAGCTTCTTAACTTCCATCCGAACAACGTTCCCCTGTACTTGCTTGAGGTCTGATGCCCCATGAATTATCGCAAACTTGTGGCCTTTCTTCTCCTTGAGGACATTGTCTGGCTTCAGGTCGCCATTGGCTGTGACTTTGTCTACCTTCTTATCTATGAATTCATTGAGATGGCTAGCTTGGGCCAGCTCCTCGAGATGAGATTTGAGTGTTTTACAGTGTTTAGTCCTGTGATCTCCCTCTTTATGGAAAGCACACCTCAGTGCGTTGTTACGCTTCATTGGATCTCCTCCCATCTTCTTGGGCTATTTAACAAATGGCTCTTCCTTGATCTTGGCGAGGATTTTGTATATTGGTTCCTTGAAGACTGTGTTAACAGCTTGAAACGCTTTCGAGGGGTCATTTTTATTACCATTTTTAGCACCATTCCTGCCCCCATTCTTATTTGCCTTTATTTGGGAATCGTTCTTCTCTGTGCCTTTATTCGTCTTCGCGCGACCATTCTCCCCTTGCTGGATTATATCTTCGACTTTGGCATAATTTTTAATACGAGCCATTAGGTCGTCGATGAAATTGGCCTCCTTCTTAGTTAGGGATTAATGCAGTAAGGAATTGCTTGGAAAACCGATCTTGAAAGACGCTAAGACAACCTGCTCTGAGCAGTCTTCAATCTCATTGAAAATCTCTTTAGTACCTTTTGGCTTACTCCTTGAGGTTATCTTGCAGTTTTTTCTTCAATATGAGCAGTGCATCCATTCGTTTGGGATGGGATTGCTGATTATGAGTTGATTTGTGAATAACTTGGCTGGAGCCTTAAAGCTCTTAATGGACCTGTGTGGAAGCCTCTCGAACCACTTCTGGTCTACGTCATGCAGACTGTAAGGGAAGATGCGACACATCAGCATGTCGTTGTGTCTCCACAAGGTCATTGCCTGACTGTACTGCCGGACATGATCGATAGGATTAGTTTTCCCATCGTAGATCTTAAATTTATTGATTGCGAACTTCTTAGGGGTTCTTCTTCTTCTTCTATTGGCCTTGAAAAAGGGGACTTCATATGAGTGTTACGGCTCTTTTAGCTAGCTCTTGTGTGTATCTAGCCCCCTGTGGGCTGAGTGTTGATCTATCTCCCTACGGACCAAGCTCCTGATTTCATCATTCTGTTTACCCGGACTCCCATGGCGTCGAGTTGGCTGTAGTCATTTTGATTGACCATCCTCTTACCTGTTCCTCTAAATTCTTCCTTGGTCGCGCCTTGGATTCCTTGCTCGGTTGTGAGATTCACCCACCAGAGGTACGAATCCGATCATAGTGTCATCTTATATTTCTGTGGAGATCCCTCTCCATTATTTCAAGTCGCCTTTTTAGGCGAGCATTCTCCTCTTTTTAGTAACGAGTGGCTTCTTCTTGTTCTCGAAGCCTGGCCTCATAGGCGTCGACTAACCTGGAAATCTACATGGACCTTGGGGTCCGTGGGTCTCTTCAGAAGGCTGCCTTTGCTGGAGAATCTCAGACCTTACCCTGGAAGGTGCGGGCTCTTCCTGAACATCGCCGACTTGAGGGATGTTACTGCTGTGGTGAGACATCGAGGGCTTTCAATTAGTGATTATTTTCGTAGGAATAAAAGCCATTACCACAGACGACGCCAATTGTGGTATAAAAAAATATCACAATAGAGATTATACGAAGAACAATCGCAATCAAAAGGAAAAGAAGAAAATCACACGCACAACACGTGTGTGCTCGACCCACCCCTAGGGGGTGGCAATTCAACTAGGTGCATCTCCTGCCCTAGAATGGCGAAGATGATGAACCTCCCATGACAATCCACACATTATCTGTACGTAGTTATCCAGTCCATCCCCAAAATGATGTCCTACTCATGCATATCAAGTACTAATAAGTCGACTACAAATGTGGGTTGTCCTATCTCAATCCCTATATCTCGTTACACTGATCGTATGGATGCTCCTCTACCCACTGGCGAATCTATATGTAATACAATATCAGATGCATAATCTACCATCCCTGTCTCCCGTGCAAAACCCATGCTAATAAAAGAATGAGATGCACCCGTGCCGAATAGAATGCGACAACTATGACCAAAGATGTGAAACATACCCTCAACTGCCTGTGTCGGTGTTGGACCCTCTACGATCGTGATATGATAAACCCGTCCATACTGTAGTGGCTGCGGTCCCTAAGGTGAGGCGACGAGTGCTGGAGCGGTTGGTGGAGAAACTCCCGAATCTGAAAATGGTGGGCGCTATCACTGTGGCGCATGCTGGCCCTTATGACCTCCCTACTCTTGGGTTGTCTGATTACCCCAAGTACACTACCTCGAAGTATTCCCCTTCTATCTATATGTATAACGATTCCCGTGAAATATGTAAGGATATATTATTAATAATGGCGTCACAATTAATTATGTTGTATACCGCTACAAGTCGTCGAAGAATTGATAAGATTGCATCTACAAAAGACGAATCCGAATTACAAGTTGTCTTCAACATTCAAGCCCAACAATATGAACTTTGGTAAGATAATGTTTTAAAGTTTCATATACATTTCATATTAAGAGTGTTGGGATATTTTTAAAAGGAGTTTTAAAAGATTTTATATAAAAATGTTTTTATAAATGTTTTTTTTTATAAAAAGGATTTTATTGCTGTTTTGGAAAAATGTGTTTTTGAAAAGGTTTTAATACTGTTTTAGAAAACATTGATTTTTGAAAAAGTTTTGAATTTTTTTAAGGCAGTAAGACATGAAACGTACCTCAATTTCAATGCCAAGGTCGTTTAAGCGAGATCACCATCTCGTTCGAACGACATTGGGATGTCGCGCGTAGTCGTTCAAACGACACGCGATCTCGTTCGAGCGAGATGAGATTCTCGTTCGAGCGACCATGCTTTTTTCCTGACACGCTGCTTCCATCTTGATCCTTTGACCACCTCAATTTCCTTATAAAAGGGGATGTCAGCTTTGGTTTAAACGCGGAGAACAGTTTCAGAATTAAAGGGTCTTATTCTTTGGAAACTTTTGTTTCATCTTCCCAGATTTAATTCAATACCTTTTGGCAGAATGTTTTTCTCCAACAATTTTAAGGGTTTAAATATTTTTGTTTTAATTCATAAATTCCCAATTACTTTTATGTGAATTATTTTGTGAAACTCAAGAACATATTTTTCTTTGGTTTATACTTTGTGGGGAAAACTCTACGACCGACAACTGCGTGCTATTTTGGAGGGGAGTCCTTATGAAGTTCACAACTTGTGGAGAAGTCGTTCCTCTTCTTCATTGCTGACCACCTGGAGTTCCTGCGGGAGATTCCAGCCGATGACATCAGAACCGACGCCTGTGGGTATTTATGTGTCACACTTATTTTCATTGTAATCTGTGTAACCGTGTCTTACAATATTATAGTGAAGATAAAAGGGTTTGCCCTTCGGGGATTTTTCCTTAAATTTGTGTCACATGCTTTATCTATTTATGGGTTGACACACGCACACACGTAGGTGCATGTTTAGGGGCTAAATTGATTTGGTTTAAAAATAGACTCTAATTAAATAAGTGTGCCAAATTAGAAATTTGCGAATTTAATCAATTATCACATAGTCATGCTTTACAAATTGGTATTAGAGCCGGTTGCGCTAATTTATTGCGTATTCTATTTTTCGCAAAATTGTGTGATATTATTTTTTTTTAATAAATCAGTTTTGTGAAAAATCGTTGAGACGAGTGCGCGTGCGTTCAAATAGAGATATTATTTAATTAAATTCAGTTTTTATCAATTAAGGCCTACACATGCATCTAGGTGTGATTGATGATAATAAAATCAAGCAAGAACAATCAAACACACATGAATGAGGAAAAATCCCCCAAAGGGGAAAAAACATTTATTTTCATTATAATATTGTAACATATAATTTCTCGGATTACAATGAAAATACAGTGACACAGAATTACCCGCAGGCGTCGGATCTGTAGTCGGCGGCTGAAACTTTCCCTTTTCAGGAGGGCAGCAATGAAGAAGAAGGACGGTCTTCTCCACAAGGGTATGAACAGACACACGATTGTGTTCTTGGGTTGCAAACGGATTCACAAGGGTTTGAAAAGTTGTGTGAATTAAAACATGAGTCTTGGGACTCACAAAGGTGAAGACTTACAGTATTTAGGACTCTTAAAATCGTCTATGAAAGTCTTACTAAATAACTCCCTGAAGTTGGTTTATAAAAGAAAACCTGGGACGAAACTATCTGAACACGATCTGCATGATTTTATCTCAGGCGGACTGGTCCGTTTTTTATCCGAACTGGTCCAGGGGCGGATTGGTTCCTTTTTGAAATGGGCCTCTTCGGTTTGCAATCGATCCGAGGTTTACTGGTACAAAGCGGATCGGTGTGACTTGAGGCAGACCGGTCCGGTCTACCAGAAATCTATTTCCAAGATTCCAAGATGAAAAATGATTTGATATTAGGATCCGTTGATGTAGATTCGATCTTGAATTTCTTCAACGATGTAACGGCGTACGATATACAAAATGATAATGGACAAAAATGTCCTTACAAATCTCCCCATATGTCTATGCCGGTACATACATAAAAAATTCGAATTATCAACTATCAAATTGCCTATAAAAATCTACCCTTCCATGAACCCAAAACTGAAAAGGTACAAATGAATAGTTCTTCATCGTTTTCTCTTCATGTCTTCAAAAATAATCAAAAACTTTTCTCATCAGGGTGTGCAATCAATTGATCTTTAATCTTCGTACCTACACACATGAGATAAAGCAAAATACCAAGTGACGTATCGAGTTTGAAATGAGATAAACATATATACCAATTTATGATAAACACTCAAAACTCAAACCTCCCACATAATTTGATAATTCTTTCTCCCCCTTTTTATGATGTCCCCAAATAGACAAATAAGAAGAATAGCTCAAACAAGCAAGGTCGGGGTGTCACAAGAAATAAACAACTATTTTTTTTTTAAAAGTTTTTCAAAATTTTTCAAACAAAACAAATAAAAATTACACCATGAACCAGCACAAAACAACCAAGTTGATGATAGCGGAAATGTAGAGGTGTGATCAAATTCGATAGGAAAATCAATGCATACAAACATGACATATGTGCACGATGAATATCGGATACTCCTAACGAATGAACTCAAAATCTTCCTTTGGTGTAAAGAGTTGGAAATATTAGACAGTGACTCAATCGAATCAACAAATCAAAGCTCAAAGTGATTTCCACACCAATAACGTCCAAAACGATTTAATGCTTTTTCAGGACTTTCAAGGAAGTGCAAACCCGTTTATATTCTCCAACCAAACTCCCTCAGATTTATATTTTGAATAGAGGCGATCTAAATTCTCAAACTTTGGAGAATTGATGGTGAAACCTAATGGCCCATATTTGGCATATATTGCTTTTTATTGTCTTTAATTTTTTTCGGGCTCTTTTAACCTCGTTGAACCTCGGATAATAAAATTCCTCCATTTTTTAGGTCCTTTTTAACGGTGGCTTAGAATCGCAAAGGCGAAATGAACCTTTCGCAGCCCTTTCCCGTTTTCAAATAAACACACAGTCTCACCAAAACGGTTGTTACATGCATTATAATCTTGTCAAGTTTTATCGCATATTGTTAGTTGTATAGACAAATTAAGATGGAAACACTCAAGCCAATATGTGATAGACAAGTACAATAATAAAATAAAGCCGTGCATCTGTGCAATAAAGGAGATAGGAGTCAAACATGTAGAAAGATATCACTAATCACATCTCAAAGACTCCAATCAATGTAAAACACATAGATGAAATGATGTAGCGTCTCAAATCTCTATCAAACAGTCACATGGATAAATAGAAGGAAGTTGTGACTTAGCTATCTTAAATGCTCATCCATAAAAGGTGCAAATAAAATACAAAAATCTTTTTGTGCTTTTCTAAAAAAAATTTATAAAACGAAAATCTTTTTGGATTTTTTTTTTAAAAATAAAATAAAAAATAGCTGTACAACAATGCAATAATATATATAAAACACACTAGCAGTAGGAAACATATGATATGAACATGACAAAGCATCCTATCCTACACAAAGACAGCCCATCAGTCAACTGTGAAAATCCCCAAAGACTTCCTAAGACTCTCAAATCTAAGGGCATCTAAAGGTTTCGTGAAAAATCGGCTAACTGACGGTCGGTGGGTACGAAACTCAGGGATACGACTTTCTCCTCAACTAACAGACGTATAAAGTGCTCGCGTATCCTGATGTGCTTTGTGCGCGAATGTTGAACTGGATTGCGGAATATGTGAATCGCACTCATGCTATCACAGGAAATAGTTATGGTGTCCTGTGAAATCCAATAATCCTCCAACATTTGCTTCATCCACAAGAGTTGCGTGCAATAACTCCCGATAGCGATGTACTCAGCCTCCGCGGTGGACAAAGAGATGGAATTTTGCTTCTTTCTTAGCCAGGAGATAAGAGAAGAACCAAAATAGAAACACCCAACAGAAGTGCTCCTATAACCATCTATATCCCCGGCCTAATCGACATCCGAATAGGCGGACAAACGGTCATTGGTATTAAAGGAATACCAAATACTGTATGAGAGAGTCCCACTCACGTATTTAATAATACGTTTTAGAGCAAGTAAATGTGACTCTTTCGGGGACGCTTGATATCGCGCACAGACTCCAACACTAAAGGCTATATCGGGGCGACTGACAGTCAAATAGAGAAGACTACCTATCATACTCGTATACAAGGTTTGCTCTACGTCCTTGCCTGAAGTGTCCTTACTAAACTTGGTAGTGGTACTCATAGGTGTACGTGCATTCTTAGCGGAGTCTAACCCAAATTTCTTCACTAGGTATCTAGCATATTTAGATTGGGAGATGAACATCCCATCCTCTAGCTAATGAACCTAGAGACCAAGGAAAAAAGTAAGCTCACCAACCATGCTCATCTCAAACTCACTTTTCATCTCCTCCTCAAAGTGATGAGCATGTTGGGAGCACGTGTATCCAAAGGCTATATCGTCCACATAGACCCGGGCAACCAAAATAGCATCGTCATCTCTCCGGACGAACAATGTCATATCAACCCCCCCTCTCTTGAAGCCACGGGCTAAGAGATATGAAGTAAGCCTCTCGTACCAAGCACGGGGTGCTTGCTTCAAGAAATACAAGGCTTTCCTTAGATAGTAGATGTGCTCAGGGTGCTTAGGGTCTTCAAACATTTTTGGTTGCTCCACATAAACCTTCTCCTGTAGAATGCCATTTAGAAAGGCACTATTGACATCCATTTGATATAACTTGAAGAGCAGATGACATGCGATGGCGAGTAGTAAGCGAACGGAATAAAGCCTCGCAACAGGAGCAAATGTCTCCCCAAAGTCTACACCCTTTATCTGTGCCTTGAACGACTAACCTAGCCTTATTTCGGATTATGGTACCATTTTCATCCATTTTATTCTTGAAAACCCACCTGGTACCTATCACATTTGTCTCACTAGGTCGGGGGACAAATTCCCAGACATTATTCCTTTTAAACGAAACAACTCATCCTGCATAGCAGATATCCAGTATTCATCCTTGAGTGTTTCTTTGTGATTCTTGGGCTCGACTTTGGACATGTAGAAAAAATGGCTAACAATGTTCTCGAGCTGAGCACGAGTCTTGACCCCTAGAGTGGGATAACCAACAATGGCAGAAGGGTCATGACTCTTGCGAACCTAAGAAGGTGTGTCCCCTAACACAAGATTAGGGTCCACAGAGTGTGGGTGAGGTGCAAGTAAATTACTGCCAGAAACATCCTCATCCTCACACGGATTGCTAGAATCAATAAACGCCGAAGGTTCGTCATCTTGCACGGTGACGTTTATTGACTCCATAACCTTAGAGCTCTTCAGGTTAAAAATTCGGTACGCTCTACTATTCGATGAATATCCTAACAGTATTCCCTCGTCGCTTCGGGAGTCAAACTCTCTTAATTGCTCTCTATCCCGTAAGATATAACATTTACTCCCCAAAATACGGAAATATGCAAGGTTGAGTTTCTTGCCAATCCACAATTCATAAGGCGCCTTAAGAGTGTGTGGATGCAGGTAAACCCTATTCACCGTGTGACATGCAGTAGACACTGCCTCTGCCCAAAATCTCCTAGAAATCTTACGACCTAGAAGCATAGATCTAGGCATTTCCTGGATCATCCTGTTCTTTCTCTCAACAATATCATTTCACTGAGGAGTCTTCACAGCAGGAAACTCATGTTTGATCCCAATGCTATCACAGTAAAGATCTACCATTGCTTCCTTAAATTCAGTGCCTTTGTCACTACGTATCCTGTTAATAGTGATTCCGTGTTAATTTTGCAGGACACGACACTTGGTCGTTAAAAACTCTACAGCATCGAATTTCTCCCTCAGAAAACCTACAATCGAGTATTTGGAGAAATCATCCACCATCACGAGGATATACCTCCTACCACCTAGACTCTCAGAACGAGTAGGACCCATAAGATCTATGTGAATCAGCTCAAGTACTTGGGATGTGGTAATGGAGTGCAACTTCCTATGGGGGCTCCAAATTTTTTTTCCCAACTGACAAGGTCGACAAACCATGGAAGTTGACTTTCCAAGTGATGGTAAGCCACGTACTAGGTCCTTTTTCACTAAACGAGTTAGGTCTCTAACGTTCACGTGACCTAGACATTGGTGCCACAGATCCATAGGAGTGATCGTGGCGCTATTGCAGATAAGTGAGGATGTGGGCTCAGTCCTATAACAATTATCCTTTGTCCTCATCCCTCTCACTAAAAGTTTACCGACTTGATTATAGACATTACATGCATCCCGGTCAAACTTTACGACAAAGTCAGCGTCGCACAACTGGCTAATGCTGAGAAGGTTTGCTTTCAAACGTTTGACATACAAAACATTCTCTAGCTTAGAAAATCCTGGTAACTCTACAGTACCACTTCCTACAATGCTAGACTTGCTCCCATCTCCAAAGGTGACTCTGCCATCCTGATAATTCTCAAGAGACGTAAAAAATGAGGTATCACCTGTCATATGTCTGGAGCACCCACTATCAAAATACCACTGTGAGGTATTATGTGCTTTGAGAGCGACATGAACAACAAAGGCCTTTTTATCTTTCTTAGGTACCCAAGTAGAGGTGAGCTTTTGTTTACCTTAATTGTTGTTGGTTTTAGCCGGAATATGAGAAGCATTCACTGACGGTAAAGACATCCGTCAGAATTCCTCTTTCAAACTCTGTGATGTGGCAGATAAAAACTCAACTTTCTCTCTCAGACTGGTAAAATCGTCAGTATACTGTGGTGGAGCAGTAGTACGTCGTGTCCGACCCATACTATAGCAAAACTCCTTGAGGTGGCCTTTTCTTTTTCAATATGTACAAAAGAACACAGTCAAAGGCGAACCTTGGTTTGCTTTTCTTGGTCGAACTCTCCTTCGAGGTTTTTGACGATGGCCATAAGGAGTCGTAGTAAACTCAGGAACTGGTCCAGGTGCAATTTGGGACGTGGAGGCACCATCATAACCTATTCTCTTCCTATCACCAAAACCTAAAGCGAGGCCGAGTAGAATCTTTCCCATCTTCCCAGATCTGTCCTCGATTTGAACCTTGACTTCCCGTGCTCTCTCAAGATCATGAGTAAGCTGGGATACAAGGGATTCAAGGGCTTCAAGTTTCTTCTGAGTCTCCACGGAGGATTGGAGCTCACTCGTAAGACTAGCCACTTGTTTAGTCAAGTCCCTTCTCTTTTTCTCAAAACAACTCTCTCTTTCTCTAAACAAACTCTCTCTCTCAACACAAGAAGACTCTCTCTCTCTTAAGGTAGTGCAGGTGGAGGAATCTCTCTCTCTCTCTCTCTCTCTCTCTCTCGCTTTTCTTAAGTCTTCCTCTAAAGCGGTGATCCTAAGAACTAACGCTTTGTTACGATTTTTAGTTTTAAATGACTCAGTATAAAGCTCGGCGTAGGCGCGTTGAATACCACTCTCTCTCACACTTGTGTCATCCTCCCCCTCACTCACATCGATCTCACTGTCAAGGTGTCCCTGTGAAGAAGCATCCTCATCGTCGTGAGGAGCACTAGAAATACTTACATGACTAGCCATGAATGCGGTGAAGTTACACTCATGCGGTGATTCTTCTCCAAAATCCACTGACTTGACCTCACTGTCGTCACTAAGGGTAGCATTAAGGACAACTTTGCCTTTTTCTCTGTTTAGCCTAGTAGCACACTTAAAATATCTATGACCCCTACCGTCGCACTCAAAGCATCTCTCACTTTCCTTCTTAGGAGGATCTTTAAAAACTTTTTCATTTTTCTTTTCAAACTTATTTTTCTCAAACTTCTTTTTATCTTTAAAATTGCCATTTTTCTTGAATTTGAGAATTCTTTTGAAATTTTTAGCAGAAAGGGCCAAATCATCTAAGTCAAAATCACACTCAGAATCTGACGTATCTGTCTCTCTTTTTCTAGATGACTCTCCCCTCTTTCTTGCCGACCCCTCACCTTGTCTCTCTTGGGCATTAAGTGCAATTCCCCTATCTTTAGTCTTGACAGATTTAGGAAACATATCAATCTCATAAGTTTGCAAATCTCCTACAAGTTCCTCTAATTTTAGCGTATTTAAATTACCCATAGAATTTAAGACAGTGACTTTAGGTAAAAAAAGCTTAGGGAAAGAATGGAGAATCTTTTTAACAACTCTAGCATTAGGAATGTGTTCACCAAGATTGAAGCTAGTGTTAACAATATCAGACAGTCTAGCATAAAATTCATCAAAACATTCCGATTCAAGCATGGTGATTGTTTCAAATTGAGTTGTCAAATTTTGCAGTTTAGACTCTTTCACAGCATTAGTACCTTCATGGGTAAGTTGCAAAATATCCCATGCCTCTTTTGACGTGGTGCACGTCATTATGCGTTTGAACTCATCAGGTGTGACAGACCCATAAATAACACTAAACCCTTAGAATTAAAAGATGACCATTTAAATTCTTCTTCAGTCCATGTAGTATCAGGTTTTAAACTAATCACGTTATTAACAGTGACGAAGGGAGGTGTCCACCCTCTTTTAACCAAAATCCAGACACGTTCATCAATTGCTTTTAATGCAGATCTCATCCGGGATTTCCAATATGCATAGTTTGTCCCGTTAAAAACTAGCATTTTATTATATAACTTCTCCATTATAAACACACTCGTTTTCAAAAATCAATTTTTTAAAAAATTGATATCTTAGAAAAAATTTGCGAAAAATTAGGAATACGCTATAGATTAGTGTAACCTGCTCTGATACCAATTTGAGACGAGTGCGCGTGCATTCAAATAGAGATATTATTTAATTAAATTCAATTTTTATCAATTAAGGCCTACACATGCATCTAGGTGTGATTGATGATAATAAAATCAAGCAAGAACAATCAAACACATAGGAATGAGTAAAAATCCCCCAAAGGGGAAAAACCATTTATTTTCATTATAATATTGTAACATATAATTTCTCGGATTACAATGAAAATACAGTGACACAGAATTACCCGCAGGCATCGGATCTGTAGTCGGCGACTGAAACTTTCCCTTTCCCTTTCCAGGAGGGCAGCAATGAAGAAGAAGGACGGTCTTCTCCACAAGGGTATGAACAGACACACGATTGTGTTCTTGGGTTGCAAACGGATTCACAAGGGTTTGAAAAGTTGTGTGAATCAAAACATGAGTCTTGGGACTCACAAAGGTGAAGACTTACAGTATTTAGGACTCTTAAAATCGTCTATGAAAGTCTTACTAAATAACTCCCCGAAGTTGGTTTATAAAAGAAAACCTGGGACGAAAATATCTGAACACGATCTGCATGATTTTATCTCAGGCGAACCGGTCCGCTTCTGATCCGGACCGATCCGGGGGCGGATCGATTCCTTTTTAAAATGGGCCTCTTCGGTTTGCAATCGATTCGGGGTTTACTAGTACAAAGCGGATCGGTCTGACTTGAGGCGGACCGGTCCGGGGGCAGATCGATTCTTTTTTAAAACAGGCGGACCGGTCTGGTCTACCAGAACTCTGATTCCAGGATTTCAAGATGAAAAATGATTTGATATTCGGATCCTTTGATGTAGATTCGATCTTGAATTTCTTCAACGATGTAACGGCGTACGACATACAAAATGATAATGGACAAAAATGTCCTTACAATCGCAATTTTTCAATGGAACGCCCATTTAATGAAGTGCATGTTTTTGAAAAAGTTCACGACCGTGCTGAAAAATTAAAAAGTTTGAATTTAAAACTTTGCAAAAGAATTAAAGCTTTGGAAAAAGAAAATTCTCTCTTTAAAAGTAAGATTGAATATTTGCAAGCGTTTCAAACTAAAAATGATATTTATCGTGAGCATTTTGGTAATTTGTGTATTGATTTTGATTTTTTGAAAATTTCCAAAACGAAGAGTGATGAGAGAGTCCTTGTTTTAGAGAAGTAATTAGAGGACTTAAAAAATTCTAGGGTTCCCGTTTGTGCCGTCGAGAATAAAAAATTAATCGATGATTTTACGGCACGTGAAAAGACTCTTAGGGATAAGTTTGTTTTAATTGCGGGGGAGCGTGATAAAATGTTAAGTTTAATTGAAAATTTGAAAAAGAAATCCCTTTCTTTGGAAGAGTCTAATTCTTTGCTTGAGTAAAAAATTTTGTAGTTAAAAAATGATTTGACAGACTCAAGTAGGTTTGATAGTGATGGTAATGTCTCATCGTGTTCTCATGCTTCTAATTCTAAAGCCAAAACCATTGTTTGTTTTAGAGGGTCAACTAATTCCAAGGATGTTAGAAAATATCACACTTTAGGTGTCGTTCCACCCGTTTACACATGTTCATATTCTGGTAGGAAATGTCACCTTAAGAGATTTTGTTTTGATCTTGGAAGAGGTCCTAGGAATTCGAAGTCTAGTGTTTTGTTGGTTCTCAAAGCCCCGTGTCGACGTGTTACATCCGCTTGGGTTAGGAAATCTCTTTTGGATACGCTAGATTTTAGAATAGTTGATTCTCGTTTGCTTGCACATGGTTCTTCTCTTGCCATATCATATAGATGATTGTGTTTGCATGTTTGTCATACGCTAGTTATGCTTTTTGATATATTTTTGCTAGCGTTGTGACATGTACTTTTTGTATAAATTTTTGCTTTTGAAATTTTTTGAAAATTACAAAAAAAAATATTTTGATAAATTTTTTAAAAAATCCAGAAAGATTTTTGTATTTTGTTTGCACCATTTATGGATGGACACTTAGGATGACAGAGTCACAACATCATTTCATTTTTTTTCATATGACTATTTGATATTGTTTTGAGACAATAGGTCAATTCATCCATGTGCTTTATAATGTTTGGAGTCATTAAAATGTAATTAAGTGCTACTTCCTACATGTTTGACTCATGATTTCCTTTATTGCACACATGCACAGATTTGTTTGATTATTGTGCTTGTCTTATCACATGTTGGTTGGGTATTTTCGCTTCAATCCTGTCTTTAAAATGAACCAAGCACGATAAAACTTGATAAGAAAGTTGTGCATGTAAGAGCCGTTTGTCAGTTTGTGTGCTTTGTTTAAAAACGGTGAAGGGCTACGAAAGATTTTCACTTATCCTTTGCGATTAAGCCGCCGTTTAAATTGGACCTAAAAAATTGAGGTATTTTATTATCCGGGGTCCAAAGAGGTTAAAAGAGCCCGAAAAAATTTAAAGGCAATAAAAAGAAATTCATGCCAATTAGGTTTTTAGCACCAATTCTTCAAAGTTTGAGAATTTAGTTTAACACCTCTAAAAGAAAATATTTATGAGGGAGTTTGGTTGGAGATTTTATAACGGGTTTGCACGTCCTTGAAATTCTTGAAAAAATGCTAAATAGTTTTGGATGTTATTGGTGTAAAAATCACTTTTACTTTGATTTGTTGATTTTCATAAGACGATGTCATTTGAATTCAACAATTTTTACACCTAAGGATACTTTTGATGTTCATTTCTTAGGAGTACACATATGCATCGTGCACATATGATTGATTGAGTTGATTTTTCTATCGAATGAGCTCACACCCATTCATTCCATTTCCATGACTTGGTTGTTTTAGTTTAAATCCATGGTGTTATTTTTGGTATCTTATGTTTGTATGAAAATTAAAAAAATCCAAAAATAGTTTGTGAAATTTTGGGGACATACCTTTGCATGCGCGTAGTTTGATCCATGTTTGCTATGCATTTTGTCGTGACACTCCATATTTTGATTTTTTCTTCTTATCTGTCTATTTGGGGACATCATAAAAAGAGGGAGAAAGAATTATCATGTTATGGGGGAGTTTTTGCATTATGGAGGAGATTTGATTATTAATGCTTTATTATTATAAAATTTCAAACTCGATGCGTCACGAAGGTATTTACTTTATCTCATGTCTGTAGGTATAAAGATTGAAGATCATGATGTTGCACACCCTAATGAGAAAAGCCTTGAGAGTTTTGATGTTGAAGAAAAATTTGAGAACTTGCAAATTTTACAGTTTCAGTTTTGGGATTCATGGGAGGGTAGATTTGTATAGGCATTTTGGCTTCTAATAGTTCGGATTTTTATGTATGTACCGGCATAGACATAGGGGGAGATTTGTAAGGACATATTTTTAATAATTCCGTCACAATTAATTATGTCGTATACTGCTACAAGTCGTCGAAGAATTGAGAATATTGCATCTACAAAAGACGATTTTGAATTACAAGTTATCTTCAACATTCAAGCCCAACAATATGAACTTTGGTAAGATAATGCTTTAAAGTTTCATATACATTTCATATTAAGAGTGTTGGGAAATTTGTAAAAGGAGTTTTAAAAGCTTTTATATAAAAATGTTTTTATAAATGTTTTTTTTTATAAAAAAGGTTTTATTGTTTTTTTTAGAAAAATGTGTTTTTGAAAAGGTTTTATTACTGTTTTAGAAAAAGTTTTGATTTTTTTAAGGCAGTAAGGCAGGAAACGTACCTCGATTTCGATGCCAAGGTCGTTCAAGTGAGATCACCATCTCGTTCGAACAACATTGGGATGTCGCGCGTAGTCGTTCAAATGACACGCGATCTCGTTCGAGCGAGATGGGATTCTCATTCGAGCGACCCTGTTTTTTGCCTGACACGCTGCTTCCATCCTGATCCTTTGACCGCCTCGATTTCTTCATAAAAAGGGATGTCAGCTTTGGTTTAAACGCGGAGAACAGTTTTAGAATTAAAGAGTCTTATTCTTTTGAAACTTTTGTTTCATCTGCCCAGATTTAATTCAATACCTTTTGGCATAAATTTTTTCTCCAACAATTTTAAGGGTTCGAATATTTTTATTTTAATTCACTAATTCCCAATTACTTTTATATGAATTGTTTTGTGTAACCCAAGAATATATTTTGCTTTGGTTTATACTTTGTGGAGAAAACTCTACAACCGATAGCTGCGTGCTATTGTGGAGGGAGTCTATATGAAGTTCACAACTTGTGGAGAAGCCGTTCCTCTTCTTCATTACTGATCACCGGGAGTTCCTGCGGGAGATTCCAGCCGACGACATCAGAACCGACGCCTGCGGGTATTTATGTGTCACACTTATTTTCATTGTAATTCGTGTAACCGTGTCTTACAATATTATAGTGAAAATAAAAGGGTTTGCCCTTCGGGAATTTTTTCTTAAATTTGTGTCACATGCTTTATCTATTTATGGGTTGACACACGCACACACGTAGGTGCATGTTTAGGGGCTGAATTGATTTGGTTTAAAAATTGACTTTAATTAAATAAGTGTGCCAAATTAGAAATTTGCGAATTTAATCAATTATCACACAGTCACGTTTTACAAAATAGGCTCCACTCAATGTGCCGACCCTGCTAGCCTCTGCTTGCTGTCCCTAGCCCTGCTGGCCTCTGTGCTGTTGACCCTGTCCCGACTCCCCATGGCCCTATCTATGTTGGTTATCTGAACCCTTAAACTTCTTATTTTGATCAGCGGATGGGGTGCCCCTAAACTGTTGGGTCTCGGATCCTCTCCCCCCACTCGCTTTGCCCTGTTGGTTTGACGACTCTGCTCCGTGGAGTTTCTCACCCTTATTCCTATGGAATGCTATGTGATCCTGGAAATAGAGGAGTGCAATATTTACTACCTGATTATACGTCATGAAGTCTGGATTCCCCAGAAGATCCTTCCTGATAAGCCAAGTTGATCCCGCTATGAACCTGTCCATCCTCCTTTGTTCAGTGCTGACATCCTCCTTTGCGAAGTACGAAAGGAAGGTGAACTCCTATTTGTACTCAACTACGATATGCCCTTCATTCTTAAGCTCCATAAAACTTCTCTTCATCTCAACCTACATGGCCGGGGGAGAGTATTTCCCTTCAAAACTCTCCCCAAACTCATCAATAGTTAGGCCGTCTCTCTCTGCAACCATTGAAACTGCATCCCACCATTGAAGCGCGACCCCCACTAATCGGAACAATGCTACCATCTGCTTTTGCACTGGTGTGCACTCTACCATCCGTAAATATCTCTCTATGTCTTTCTTTCACCTACTCGTCACTAATAAATCTAAACCGCCTGAAAACTCTGGAGGTTGGAACTTAACAAAGGCCTCCCTTGACCTGTCCCACATAAATCCTGGTGCCTGAGTTGGTATGGCCACCTGCTATGCCTATGGCTGTGGGAAGTGCTGAAGCATGGCTGCCATAGCTGTAGAAACTTCCTGAGACACAATGGTGGCGATATTTGCGGGTGTAATCAACTGTGGTGCTGGTGGGGCCGGTGGCTGTTGCTGAGGCTCCAGGTGAGTCTCCTCTTCGGCAGCAGGTGCGACAACGCACCTCGGCCTACCCCTATGTTCGTTTGCCATCCGATAGCAAACAAGGTTTGAATTAGTACAACATAAGAATATAATTAAGCCTAAGCATGGGCTCTACATATCAAAGTACGCAACGCAAAATGTAATGAACGCAACACAGATCCTAAGGACACAAGAACCGTGATCTGATACCAACTATAACAATCCCTATTTTCTCATGTAAAGGTTGTCCAGACACGATACGCCGAATTTATGTCTTTCTTGTCAATTAATACCATTCTCAGAACTAACGTAATATAAGTTTTATATTAAAGGCTCATATTTGAGGTTCAAATCAACATTTCCATAACAAGTACAAATCAACATAAAGTGTATGATAATACTAACATAAAAGTAAGTATCAAACCTAACAATAAGTAAATAAATCTCGGGCTTATGCCCATACAGTAATAATAAAATAATATGAGCACTGAAGGTGAAAAGAACCTAAACTAGAATCAACTGATCCGAAAGCCTGAGGAGAAAAATGAGAATGCAAGGTTGCCAAGTCAATAGGCTCGCTAACCCCGTTTAAGAGCACCTGGAGGGAGAAAACATTTAAATTTGGGTCAGAGCCCTAGGTGTGCAAGAATTAACTTAATTAATTTAAAATGCAATAAATACAGTTGATGCAAAATGAAATCGTTACTCGCATGCGATTAACATCTCACCCCTCAATTAAGTGTGATATTATTCGCATCCCAGCAAGTCCCAAAAATGATATATGTTACAGCGTGCCAATTCAATATTTATTGGATTTAATACACCTAATTATTACAACGGAGCCGACTATGATTAAATTCCGGTCTTTTTCAAATATATCATGGAAGTGCTATAAACATTTATTATGCAAAATATAATAAGAGCATAAAATTTATGTCTCCAATCTTAGACAATTTAATTAATCTCATTAAATTATGGATAATTTATATATTTGTCCTTTCATATATGCGACACACAAAGGCATCTACCGTTGGTGTCTCGTTCGTGCTCTATCGACAGGTCCGGAGAAATCTCTTATCCAAAGAGGACATCACAAAACACACATAATTTTTTTTTTTTTTTGGGGGGGGTCCCTACGCAGTGTACTAGTTCACGACACATATCTAGTGGTGACGAAGGCTACCAACATCAACACCTACCTCTTGTAGATGACGCTCCTACGTAGTACCTAAATGTCCTACACATCGTCTAGCCCACATGTGCCGATGTGTGCTATGCAATCCGAACGCACGTAACTCCAAGCCGATTGGACCGTCCATGAACATTGGTATTTCCACACAAATACACATAAATACATAATATTTATCTCATATAATATGTATAGGTAACTACTCTATAATTACCTTAATGTCCCCTATGATATCCAAAAATGTTCATTAGTTAATAATTGACCATCTAGTTAATTATTAATTCTAATTTCCTTGACAATTATTTAACCATCTAGTTAAATATAATGTTTCAATAAATATGCGGGTCACATTTATATATTTAATAAATTCTTTTGTTACCCCAAACATCGTTCCACTAACTCGTACGAGTTTGTAAAAATATTGAGCATTAAATTCTGCCCCAAACTCACCCTCTTAGCAGGACCTATTCAATTCGATTTCTTGGCCTAATCGATTCGCCCTTCTAAATTAATTCGAAACCAGGCCGAATCGATTCGAAATGCCACAACTTCTCAATTTTGCAATTTCTAAATATGAACACTTTTCTTTTGTTCCCAAATTCCATTCCAACGATGATTTCAATTACATAAATATATATATGGATGCTTAACACTTAGTAATACATCTTATAGCCATCTAACCGACATTATCACATCAATTTCAGGCCCAAATTTTCTAGATTTCACAAGTGGGTTTAAGATCTTTAATCCGAGATATATTTTACAAGAACTACTAAATGTAGATCAATTTATGGGGCACAAATGAGCAAGTAGAGTCACCAATCATAACATGCACTACTGTCCTCTACATAAGATTTCCAAAAATCCTCAATTTCATTGTAACACCCCGCCTAATTAAATACCGGGTGGCCAGTCCCATAACAAATTAAAACAGAATATACAGTTGGCTCATTCTTAGCATCACTGTCGAAAACATTTACAACTCACACAATACTCAATTAAGCTGGTATTAAAAACTTTCCAAATTTTAATTTAACAAAATCCATTTCCATTTTAAGAATGACACTACACATTTTATTCTACAACACAGATAACACAATAAATAACTCAAAAGAATTTAAATGCAACTGGAATAAACATTCCCAAATAATATAAATCCTTTACAATAATCCCAACAATATTAAAAGTATTAAAACGTTCCAAATACAATAGTATTTAACCCCGATAGAAAAGATAACTGAAATCCTTTGGGCGACATGCCCTAACT
Source organism: Sambucus nigra (assembly GCA_949130495.1). Taxonomy (NCBI): domain Eukaryota; kingdom Viridiplantae; phylum Streptophyta; class Magnoliopsida; order Dipsacales; family Adoxaceae; genus Sambucus; species Sambucus nigra. The sequence goes on along the minus strand of OX422207.1, from coordinate 79,808,312 downwards.
AAGAATACTGTGAATCAAAAGATGAGAGGCGTCTAAGAAAAAACTCCATAGCTCCATAGTTCAACATCATTCACTAAGGTTGGCGTCCCTGTTGCTGGACACCTAATATAGAAGATACAATAAAAAAGAAAATATGCAAGGAAACGGGTCAGAGCCCGAATGTGTAGATGATTTTTAAAACAACAAGTATTTAACAAGTGCAATAAAGCATTTATTATGTACATGTTAGATCCAACTCTCACTTGCTATTCTCACCTCTCAACTAGAGTGCACACTTAACGTTTCCTATTAACCTCCTAGTTAATGGTTCCTCTTTTCTAGTCTCCATATTATAATTCCATTCCCATATCATAATCTCCGTATGTCCCATACCATACGTCACATTATTTACATTTCTCCTTTATATGATTCATTTCTCATTAACATGAATCATTACTCATTAATATGAATTGTTTCTCATTAACATGAGTTAAGCTTTTCAATTCTACAAGCATAAACATTCATTAACTTAATTCCATTATCTTTCTCTATTCACCGTTATCTACAATTATCACCGTAGATAGATTTAACCACAATATATCCATTTAATCATTTAATCCATTATATATATATTCATATATAATACGGCACCCCGAGTCACAGCTGCGGTGCAATGCATTACTCTGCTATCATGTCCCATCATCGCAGGTCGCCGAATAGGGGACTACAGGTTCGGTAAGATTCCACGAACCACAAACAACAACAAACAAATAAGAGGCGAACATAGTTCTCGTATCCATGGGTCACGCACATACCTACGTACCCACAGTCAGCGGACTTATCAACTCCCCGATAAGTCTTTCATAGACCTATGTTCTCGAGCGACAAATCAAAGATCCCATGGATTCATCAGGATATGACTGCCCTCACACGCAAACCTCCCACCGATAGCAAGTAAGCTAGGTATGTCATACACATAAATCATCAATCAATCTAATAGGTATTATCATACCTATAATATAATATCAATAAGGTAATATCACTACCCTAAGATATTTCCCATACGTAGCATTATATCCCTTTTAAATTCCACGTATTAAAATATCATATCTTTACTTCATAATTTAATTATCCTCGCATCCTATAACATCTCTCCACTCCCGACGTCGTTAAGGTTCATGTGCGGAGCGTCTCGCAAAGCGAAATCCAAACAAGGAACCCCTCCAATACACTACTACTTAACTTTGTGGATCGAGGAGGTCCGACAACTTCAACTATGCGATCGGGATAACCTCATACCTTCTTTCAACCAAATGTGTTCTAAACTCCCATCTCTATCCAGGAGACACACCACTACACTCTTGTATTACACTCCGTCCTTGCGAAATCAATATTGAGCTTAAACTCAGTCCTTGATGTTCAAATTGTAACCCTAAGGCTACCCTCACTCAATACACAATATTTAAATAGGTTTTTCCTCAACATATATTCAGTAAGAATTCACTAATATCCTACTGGTCCATAACATCATTTCTCCCGAATTACTACGAGTTTAGTTCTCCTTTTTAATTAAGGTTAAAATCGATAGTTTCAAATCTCTTATAAACACATCCTCTTTCACTTTGGATTAAACCCTCTTGTAAACTTAAGGATACCCAAGTGTTATATTCAATCACCCCTACTGGTCCTATCTTTAATCCTCATACATCTCCATTTAGAATTTAACAAATGAATCTAGCAACCGAAATTCCATTCGATATAATTTTCATCATTTTCATCACTTGAATCCAAATCAAATTAATTCAAATCTTATCAAGGGTTTACTGATATTTTTTAAGTCCCATAATATCCAAATAATAATCACCAAAGATCCACAAAAGGTTTGGGATAAGATTCAACATTTAAAAAGAAACAACTTTACATATTCTGGGGAGGTCGATCGATCGATCCTTCAGGTCACAACCTGGTTTTTCTGCATTTCAGCAACTACGGATTTCATCATTTTTACTCATTCAAACCTTCATATTAACCTCCAAAATGAGTTATAATTATTACTACATGATATGTCAACATATATGAACGATTTCCAGTACTCTAAACATCTTAGGATCATCAAGGGATTGGATTAAAAAGCATGTTTATCTCCTTGATTCCAGAAAATTATCATCATATCATCTTCAAGAACACATCAATGGTTTTCATAATTTCTTCAACAGATTCATGACTATTTCGTGGATTATTATCAACCTAAAACATGAGTTTAATTTCTATATCATTTCAGTTTCCAGAAATCCATTTAATCACTCCATTATTTCTTCCAAACATGAATAATCTTCTCTTTTCATACTATTCTAACATGGACAATATACGAACTTAAATTGCCATTATCAAACACTTGCCTTTACTGAAAGTCTGATCCTTTGGTGTAGTATATCTCAGTTGGTTGTCCCTTCTCCGGTCAAACTCCAGTGGTGGTTGGTGGTGGTGAACCTTGGTTCTTGTTCTTCTCCTTCCCAAGTAGGCTTTTCCCTTCCCAAGCACTCTTTCACTCTCTCTAGGAAGATGACTTCTCTATTTTGTGTAGAGGAAATGAATAACCCACATACACTTAATCTACCAATACTTATAATAGACCAAAATCCGAAATCACTATTCATCCCCCTTAGAAAAATGACCAAAATGCCCTTTCGGGTTGTCTATTCATTTCCAAATGACCCGAGACTCAGAATTAACATCCAAATAGACTTTTCTGACTATTTCAAACCTTCCGGACGCAACGACGCAGTCGAAATGACTATAAGGTCGATAGAAAATAAATTTCCTTTTTAATCTAATAAATTAGTCCCGACACGTCCCATACCGCGTCTGACCAAAAATCCAAATTACCGAAATTATATCATACAGTCATATCAATGACATCACATTCATATATTACCTAAATATCTTTAAGTAATATTCAGAATCATCCATATTTTAATATCCACCATCCGGATAAAACCCGAATGAATTAATTAATAATAAAATCCAATTGATCCATTAATTTAAAATATAACCCATTTTAAAAGTCATTTAAAATTACGGGGTATTACATTCATCTCAAGAACCCTAGGTTTCTAACATCAAATTTCAAGAATCAAATCCTAGATTTCTGGGTTACAACCTATGTTACAATTAATCCTCTATATACATGAGCTTATTTCCTAACGATTATTCATCAAAATCCAATCTAAATCGCAGATATCATATGGGGTTATTATAATGCGTCAAGTAGCAAATTGTAATGTAATTTGAGCAAGAAAATTCTTGCCTTATTGTGTAGTGGAAGAAGCCATCTTGAATTCCCCTTCAATTTCTTATTTTTTTCTCCCTTTTGGTTCTTCTCCTTTTTTCTCTTGGTGTAGCAGTTACATTTAGATTTTATAATCTGTAGTGGGGGGTGGTTTATCTTTTCCTTAAGCGCTTATTAATTCAAAATCCCGAGCTGGGTTAAAAACTCAAATTTTGGACCCCTTAATGAGTCCGAATCCATACCCAAACTAGCCCAAAAGTTTTTCAACTTATATACCTATGCCCTGAGACCATTTCTAAAGGTTTAAAATATCTAAACGAGCCCGTATACTCCCCGAAATGCGTCCAAATTATTTTATCCCAACGTCATATATTTTTAATTGCGTCACACCTCATTTATGCATTTTCTACGATACATGCAATTGTTATAACCATTAACATACAAAATCAATCACACATAATTATTACTTAGCAACAAATTACATATTCATAATTAATAATTTAAATTTACCGATTAAATCCAATTTCCACAAATTTTTAATTATTCCAAAAATATTACTTTATTATTTATTCCAGATAATTAGTGGGTATTACAGTTTGGCTCAAGCTCGATTCTAAATTTATTCGAGCTTAAAATTTTGGCTTAGGCTCGGCTCGGCTCAAATTCAAATAAAACTCAACCCAAAATAGCGAGCCTCATGCTAACCATTTTAGGTGATGTCTGAAGCTATTTTATAAATTATTTCTAGAAATCTATTCATTCTCTGAGGACAACCAAAAAAGAGAAGGATGCTTTTAATTGAGATTTAGTGCATCTTTTTGTAAGAGAAAAGCTAATGTAATTAAATAACACTAAATTTCTAGTATTTTGAGTTTTGAACTAGGTGGTCTCATTCTTATAAGGGGTGTCAACTATCAATATAGACACGATACAAAATAATACAAAAAATTTATTAAAAATAACACGATATGTCACGTTCGTGTCGTGATATATATTCATTTTGATGTGTTGTGTTATTATTTGTGTTTGGGTGTAAAAAGTATTAGTCATGTTATGTAAATAAATAAATAAAAATTATATCCATATGTAACTGATTCTTTTCATGTTGTGGGAGGCCAAACACGACCCAAAAATGTTATTTGTCATCCTTATATTAAAACCAAATTTGATATGGCGATCAAGAATTGGTAGGTTATAGACTTAAGCCAAAATGTTTCCACTCTTATTCAAAGCAGCTTGAAAGAAATAAAAGATATGATAATCTGAACAAAGTCAAAAAAAAATGTAAGGGTCGAGGGAAGCTACTCTTATATATCAGAGCCAGGTTTCGATCCTGGGACCTGTGGGTTATGGGCCCACCAGGCTTCCGCTGCGCCACTCTGATTTGTTGTCTATTAATTAGAGATTATAATATCACAATGATCTGCTGATTCGTAAAAGCACTTGGCTGCCACTCCCAATTTTGTAAACAGAAAATAAGCTCAGTTGAATTGGGCAACTCCACCAAAAAATAATAAAGAAAACTAATACTCATAAACCCCCAATAAAGCTCTTTGAAGCTTCTTCCAACATAATAGCAAAGAGAGGGAGAGAGAAACAAAGGATGATTAATACCAAGAAGTAAGAACAATCAACAACCAGCTTTTTCCATCTTTTTCTTCTTCTTCAAAAGGTAATTTTTTTTTATTTCTAACCCATAACTTTTGATATCTAACTTCTACTATACTTGAACAAAATGAGATCTTTGAACAGAAAAAAAAAAAAACCAATTGGGTACTTCTCAAGTAAGGTTATTAAGCTTGTCAAAGTATGAAACTAAATTGATGAAATAGTAATGTGGGTTTTCAATGTGATGAGAAATTGGAGCTTCTTCATATTACAAATTTCTACTTGTGTTTTTGTAACCCTAGCTTTTTACCAACCATGTCTTCTAAATTTTTTTTTAGGTTATTTTGAGTTTACTCCTCATTTTTTTTTAAGATCAAAGTCAGTCAAACATTTTTTAATACATATTTAGTCCAAGTATTTATTTTGTTCAAAAAAGTCCCTCAAATACTATTCTTAAATGGGTGTTTGACGGACTTTTTAAAATAAATAAAAAGATTTGGACTAAACGTGTATTAAAAAATATTCGAGGGACTATTTGGTATATGCCCATTTTTTTTACTGGTTTTGCAATATACCCCCATTTGTAAAAAATAAAAACATAAAAAATTGCAATGCAACCCATTATGGTAAGTTGTCATCCAATTCATTTGTCATCAAACCTACTTAATTGTATACCCGAACATTAAACTAATTAAATACTTTTAAGAAAAAAATAAAGTAAGAGGTAGTACCTGGGGCAAAAGGCTCCCGCTTGACTGTAAGGTGGGAGAGGCCGATGTTGGCTGGCCTACTCTCATATATGGAGATGCTGCTCCCACGTTCTGAATTCGAAACCAATCGTAGCTTGGGTTCAAATCTAAGTTCTACTATATATGAACAAAATGAGGTCTTTAAATGGGAAAGACATTTGGGTGCATATTAAATAAGGTTTTTAAGTTTGAAATAGTAATGTGGGTTTTCAACGTGATGAGAGGAGCTTCTTGATATTATAAATTTTTAGTTGTGTTTTTGTAACCCTAGTTTTTTACCAAACATGTCTACGTATTTAATCGTGTTTTTTATTTTTGGGTTATTTTTTTTTACTCGCTTTGCAATATACCCCATTTGTAAAAAATGAATAAAAATAAAGATTGCAATACACCCCATTATGTTAAGTTGCTATCCATTTCATAATTCATTAGTCAAACCTGATTAAATGTTTACCCAAACATGATACTAATTAAATACTTTCAAGAAACACTCGAAAACACTCTTTTTTCTCTTATCCTAAATCCTAAGAAATTTTGTCAAAAAAATGAAACGGACTTTTTATAATATATAAAAATAAGGTGGACCAAGTGCAAAATGTTCTGACCTCCTATGAATAGACATTAATTGTCTCACAAATAAATTTATTCTCAGACTTGTATTTTTTGTTTAATTAGTTTAATATTTTCCTGAAAATATTTTATAAGCTTTATAATGTCGGGTTAATGACTTTAATGCTTGGTCAAACATTTTAGTAAGTTTTACTAATGAATTTAATGTCAACTTAACAAAATGGGGTGTAATGCAAAATCAGTCATAAGTACGAGTTAATTAAAAAAATGAACCTCTCTCTCTCTCTCTCTCTCTCTCTCTCTCTCTCTCTCTCTGTATATATATATATATATATATATGCTTAGTCAGTTTAATGTTTTACTGAAACTATTAGTTAGTTTAACTACATTGGGTGAATGAGTTTAATGCTTGGTCAAGAATTTTAGTAAGTTGGACTAATGAATTCAATGACAACTAACATAATGGGGTGTATTAAGCAAATCTCTTTTCTCGCTTGCAGATATAGTAAGTTATGAGTATGGGTTCTACTGGTGCTACTAGTGCCCATCCTGGTGAAGAATGCATGAGCAAACCTCTTTGGAATTATGTCACCAAGTTTGAGAAAATTAATGATGGAGGTGGAAATGTTTCTTGGCAATGCAACTTTTGTAACAAAGTTGCTAAGAGCTCATACACAAGGGTCAGGGCTCACTTGTTGCGATTACCCAGTCAAGGGATTCGAGCATGCCCAAGAGTGACCACTGAAGACATTTCCGAAATGCGAATATTAGAAGAAGAAGCCCGATTGAGATTGAGCAATAATGTACCCAGTACATCACTTGTGCCAGTTCCTAGTGTTTCAATGGGTGGTATGAGTACTTTTGTCCAAGAAGATGAGTCGAAGAAGAGAAAAACAAGTGCAAATTCAAGTGGAAGTAGAAACGAAAATCTTGTTGAGGTGAAATCCGATGTGGTTTCTCGCGATGAATTAGATGCCGAGATTGCTAGGATGTTTTATTCGGCGGGTTTGCCGTTTCAACTAGCAAGGAACCCATATTATTTAAGTTCTTTTAAGCTGGCTACTAGTGGTTCAATTCCAGGTTATGTACCTCCGGGGTCCAAAATGTTGATGACGACTCTTTTACAGAAAGAGAAGGAAAATATCAATAGGATATTGCAAACAAATAGATGGAGATGGAAGGACAATGGTGTAAGTATTGTTAGTGACGGGTGGAGTGATCTTGGGAGGGGTCCATTGATTAATTTCATGGCGGTGACGGATGGTATGCCCGTGTTTCTTAAAGTTGTCGATTGTTCGGGGGAACCAAAAGATAAGTTTTTCATTGCTAATGTGATAAAGGAAGTAATCAATGAGATTGGGCATGAGAATGTGGTCCAAGTAATTACCGACAATGCTCCAAATTGTAAGGGTGCTGGGGAACTCATAGAAGATCAATTTCCTAACATTTCTTGGACACCATGTGTGGTCCACACTCTCAACCTTGTCCTGAAGATTATTTGTGAGTCACAAAATGTTGAGAATAGTCAATTAGTCAATGAAGAGTGTAGGTGGATTTCGGATATTGTAGGGGAAGTTATGCAAATTAAGAATTTTGTCATTAATCATCCTATGAGATCGGAAATATTTAATGAACTTGCTACTTTAAAGTTGCTTTGTGTTGCCGAAACACGTTTTGCTCCGGTGGTCATCATGCTTAAAAGATTTAGACTCATAAAGCACGGTCTATTATGTATGGTTATCAGTGAACGATGGCCTAGTTATCGAGAAGTTGATGTTGAAAAAGCCAAATTTGTGAGAGGAAAGCTTGTAAATGACAATTGGTGGGATTCCATTGATTACATACTTTCCTTCACGACTCCAATTTATGACATGCTTAGGGCTTGTAACATGGATAAGCCTTGCCTTCACTTGGTTTATGATATGTGGGATACAATGATAGAAAAAGTGAAAAAAGCAATATATAGGCATGAAAGGAAGAAACAAGACGAGTCATCTACCTTTTATAATATGGTGTATCAAACACTTGTTGATGGTTGGAACAAAAATAACACCCCACTTCATTGTTTAGCGCATTCTTTGAATCCAAGGTCAGTTAAGTTATATTTTCTATTCTCTTATCTTAATATATTATTCCCCCCTATAAATTGTAGTTATTTTACTTTACCCCCCTAAGATAATTCGGTATTTAAACACCCCCCTACATGTTCATTCATTAGATTCACCTCGCCCATGAGCATCAACCACTTGTAATTTGCATTTTTTTGGTTATATGATGACGACCCCCCCCCCCCCCCCCCCCCCCTCTCTCCCAGGGAAGAGTGTGTGTGTGTGTGTGTGTGTTAAGTATATATAATTAGTGAACATGCAGGGGTGAGTCAAAGTATCGAATTATCTCCAGAGGTGAAGTGAAAAAGACCCTTATAACATAATTTCTTCGTTTTGTCTTCCATGAAGGTACTATACCGATGAGTGGCTTCAAGAGGACCCAAGTCGAGTTCCTCCACACAAAGATTCGGAGGTTTCTCGAGAAAGGATGAAATACCTTAAAAAATGCTTTCCCACCTCAGAGGAGCGAGCAAAGGTTAATATCGAGTATGCCAAATTTTCAACCATGGCTGAGGACTTCAAGGATAGCGATTCCATTATTAATAGATATCTTCTGGATCCTAAAAGTTGGTGGATTCTTTATGGCTCATTTGCACCTGTTCTTCAAACCTTAGCAATGAAATTACTTGGACAGCCATCTTCTTCGTCGTGTTGTGAGAGGAATTGGAGCTTCTACTCCTTTATGCAGTCGGTGAGGAAGAACATTGCATCACAACGCGTCCAAGATTTAATATACGTTCATAACAATCTCCGTCTTGTATCAAGAAGAACCCCCGAATATTTGTTAGGGGAGACGAAGATGTGGGATATTAGTGGAGATGCATTTGATATGTGCGAGGATGTTGGGATGCTTGAAATTGCAAATCTCTCGCTTGATGAACCGGAATTGGAGGCTATAGTTATCACGGGTGATTGTATGTGAAGTGATGATGCAAGTTGTAAAGTTCCTTTTTTTGGTGGCAGTGATGATGAAGCAAATGAAGTTGGGGTGTATGATGGAAATGTTAATAGGGCTATATTTTGTGTTCTTTTGTGGAATGTAATGGTTTATGTTTACATTTTAATTTTGAACAATGGGTGCTTGTTGCTAAATATGGTTCAAGTATGTAATGATGTTTTTTGGGGGAATGAAAAGAAATTTGTTGACATGCTTTGTACTTAAAACATGATTTTATGCTTTTGTGATGTTAGATAATGGTATATGTTATGTTCAATGGTAGAGTTTTAGAACTGTCAAATATATCAAATGATGAAATGTTGGATCTTGATATTGTATTCCTTGTTTTGTTAAATGGATTTTTCAACATAGTGGATGAATGATTTTAAATGGTGGAGTTGCAACAAAAATTGACTGTTAGAAACTGAACCATATTTGATAGGCATCCCAGGATCATAGACTTGTGAACTAGTAAATTTTACCCTGAAAAGTCTGAAATAATCTCTATAGTGAAAAATATAATGCTTACATTATATGAGAAGTCACATTCCAAATACAATCCAATTGATTTCTGTTTCTGCTCCTGGAACAATTTCAAATGATGGCAATAAGTTCTGTTTCTACTCTAAAAGATGAGCACTGCATTTATGTTACAAGCACTTCCCTAAGAAGCTTCTGTGACAAAAAAGTATACCCATACGAGTGTTCGCAATAAAATGAGTAGTTCCGATATTTTTGTGCAGATATTAGTAGAACTTGCTTTCTGACTGACATTCTAATTACTCATAAAAGTTGGAATATTTCTAACATGTACCCTAATTGTCATAGCAGGGTGCTTCTAGGTGACATATCTTCATTGTTTTGAAAGAGTTACAGTTGCTTATGCTTTTGTTGGTTGCAGGGAAGATGAGGCTCAAGGTCAAGAGTCTGCTTGAGCTTTTGTTCGCTTGAAATATGGTTTGGTTAGTTGGCCTTTAAAGAACTTGTTTAAGTCTCCAATTGGCGGGATATAGGGTTCGTATTGCCTCGACAAATAGGAAATTTCCGTATTCAAAGTGTACCGAACAACGGACAGAAAACGAAGGGATGAAAGTACATGAACTCGAAATAGATGGAGCTAGAAATGAATTACAAGAAAGCAAATGCACAAAAGTAAAGTGGAGGAAGTAAGTTTAATCTTCTGTTTGAGATCCCTTCTTTCTATCTCCAAATGTCTTGCTTCTAATTCTCTACAAGAACTCCTCTTAACCGTTGATAACTACCGGCATCATTGAAATTGCTCTAAATGGCCAGCTTCCACTCAAATGTAACCACCGGCGGACCCCGGATTTTCGTCGGGGGCAAAAGTTTTGACTAATGCTTGGGGTTCGGGGGCAAGGCAAGAGCCCCGAGGTGATCTTTTTAGGATTATTTTTCGTTTTCGAGCAATTTTTTAGCCATAGTGATATTGAGGTTATTTTTCAACATTTGTTTAGGCCCGTAACGACTAATGAGGATAATTGAATCCTTAAAGTGTCGAGAAATTCTAGAGTGACCCTCATAGTAAAAAAATAAATAAATTAAGGGCCTAAGTGTGTGTAAAATGTGAAGTTGGTAAAAATAACTTATTATGGGTAAAAAAATGTTATTTCTTCACTGAGATCACCATCATTAATCATGTACGTCACAAACTCCTTAAGGATACATTTAACTTTTTTTTATAGCATTAATTGTTATGTCTACTATTTATTAATAACAATTGTACAGAATTATGAATTATTAATATAATTACAGAAATAAAACGGAATTACAGAAATTAACATTTACTTGAATTTGCAGAAATAATAACAGAATTAAAGATAAATCCGAGCCCTGAAGAACAGTCTCCCTAAGGAAAATTTATTCCATCCAATATGCTCAAAGGTTATTGAATAATTGTCTCCCAAGATAGAATGGATTTTCCGAATTAATTATGTAGCCAAACAATAATTAATCCCAACGAACACAAATCTGTGTTAATACTCAACCAGAACAGTGATATGATATGTAGAAATGAAGAAAACATTTTTCTGAATGAAAGAACATTTTCGGAATTTTTCTGGAGGGTTATTTTTTCAGCAAATAAAACAAGAGGGAAATATTTTTTATAAGCCCAAGCCCGAACCGAGCCGACCGGATGGCGCGCGTGTGGACTTTTGGCCCAAGCCCAACACATGCATAGTGTAGGCCATCTCCCATTCAAAGAGTTGGGATACCCTAAGGCATCCAAGCGTTAGTACATACTTGGGGTGTTATTAACTCATCAATTTTTCACTACTCTTCCAATGTGGGACAAAAGTTAAAACATACCCAATTCATTAACTTTCATTGCTTTGTGAGTCACTTTGGGGGCATATTTATCATTCATAACTTATTGAAATTGGACATATGAATATACTACGTTAATCTCCTTGCGGAGGAGAACGCGTTCGTATATGGTCTCACAATTTTCGTAGTGTGGATCCCACCTAAATTTGAGCTCAAAGTTGATCAAAATTATGTCCAAAAAATTTTGGACAACTTTCTAAGTCCAACTTAAGTCCAATTTTCCAACATTAATTGTTGTAAATACCGAAAAATCTATTTAAAAAAATTAAACCTTTTACTTGTTACATGGGTTTGGAAAGACACTTTTGAGTAATTCAATGGAGACCCTCAAATTATACCCACAAAATAGATCGACGGAGTTGTGTGTGAGGTTCACATGATATCAATTTTAAAATACGTACCAATGTTTTCTTGACAACTCAGTCAGGTCTATTTTGTGGGTATAATTTGACAGGTTATTATAGTCATTTTTGAAAGTCAAATATTTTAGGAAAAAAAATGTTACTTTTCAAATTTATCCTCTTCAAAAGAATGAAGGGGTTATTATATAAAAGAAAGTACTCGTAACTCCCTCACAAACAAATTTTAAACACTAACGAAATTTTGACAAATTTTAAACACTTAGGTCCACTAATTCTCTTCTTGTAAAAGTCCACGCTAGTGGCATAACAAGTGGACCTAATCATAAATTGTCCATAAATGTTTAAAAATTGTTATCAAGGGACCTAATTGTAAATTGCCCTATTATATATTAGTTATATTTTTTGGGTCAACCCTTATTTTTAGTCATATTGACTTTTAATTAACTATATTAAGTTAAAATGACTAAAGTACCCGAACTGCCCCTGGTACCTTCGACATCTCCTCTTTCTCTATATTCAGATCAAACCGCCATTGTCTCTCTCTCTCTCTCTCTCTCTCTCTTCAACTCTGGCTCAATCGATCTTTCTCTTCTCTCATTTTCAATGTTGGTTTGATGTACATGTGTGTTTGAGTATGTTTATATGGGTGTGTATATGTATATATGGGTATGTTTATATGTTTATATGTGTGTGTACATGTATATATGTGTGTGTGAGTGTAATACCTCATAATTTGTATGAATAATTAACTAATTAATTTTTTTTAATAAATTATCATATTTATTTGAGAATTTTATTTGTGGATTAGAAACTAATTATATGGGATTTTATGAAGTTTAGTGGAACTACTTAAATAACAATAGATTCAACAAACCAAGTAGAAATGTACTTATGTGTACATGTATTAATAGATAAAAAATTATGTGGGATTTATCGAATTTCTATTTGACTATTTTTTAAATTAGTTAGTAAGTGACATATTAAAAAGGTTACACATTTTATCTTTTTTTTTTTTAAAACATTTTGGGGCATTGTAATGATACACTAAATGTTTTGAAAATACTAAGAGTTATTTTTAAATATAAGAAGAGAAGAAAACAGGTTTACATGAATATTAATTATAAGGTAATTAATAAGGGCTAGTGTTATTAGGTTAACCTTAATTGTGGTTCTGAGGGAGATTAAGTGAGGGAGATGAAGAGGCTGATATGTGAACTATTTTGTATGTATTTTTTGTGTTTGAATTGATTAGAAATAACAAAAATGAAATTAGGAAGAATATTAGTCGTTAAACAATCAATATGGGAGTGAGGATCCTTTAATGGAGCATTTATAAGGGGATTTGAATGGTTAAATAGTAAAATGACATAAGGAAGAGTAGGAGCCAAGTCTCAACATGTTTCTAAGTGTTTTAGGGTAATTTAAAATCTATTTACTGATATATAAATATTCTTAGGGCATGTGGATCTTAGACACCTTTTAGGGAGAGAATTCTACAATTAATGGGGCATGAAAAAATGAAGGGAGAAAGAGTAAGAGCCAAGGAATAACGTATTTTTAATGATCTTAGAGTTATTGTAACTCTACAACTAATATATAAAAGTGTATTAAGGTTTGAGGCCTTTAGGCATCTTTTAGTGAGAAAATTCTAGAGAATGGAGAGAGAAAATAAGAGAAAAATGTTTTAAAAAATTAGACTAACCTGGGAACTTTATAAAGCAACGAAGTAAGAAGGTTAGATAATATTAAACAATAATATGAAACACAAAAAAAAGTAAGAAGAAAGAAATGTCCATGACTACACGCGCTTGAGAAGAAGAAGAAGATTTAAGAAAGGAAGAAGAAATAAGATTTTCAACATAGTTTCAAGAAGGACATCATCATCATTTCTACACTTTTAAGGAAAGTATATTTCTATTATTTCACTTAACTATTACTTGTGTTAAATATTGCCTAAACTTTTTATGAATTAAGAAAAATGATTAAAAATCTAATTAGGGGAAAAAGATCCTAATTATTCGTATTTGTGTTGATTAAAATTGATCAAGTTGAAGTTAAAATTTGTGAATTGAAATATCCAATTTGGAATCAAAATGAAAATTTGTGGAGTTAGACTTTGTATTTGGAATTTTTGATTCGGGACTTATGGCGACAAAATTTGGACTTTAGTTACATTCATGTTGTTGAATGAAATTTGATGAAGTTGGACTTAAAATTAGAAATTGAAAATTTTAATTTGGAATTACGATGGATATGGATAGAATTTTGTTGATATTCTTAAACATGAATTTAGATGAAAGTATCTTTGATATAATGTAAACGTGACTTGAATGTTGGTATTGATTATGAAATGATAATAAGAGGTATTTTAGAACACGAACTTAGTGTTATTTAAATGATAGAAACAAAAAATTCCATAGTAAACAAGTAGATACATTAGGTCAAACTAAATAAACGATGGCTAAGATGATATGAACTTTTAGGTATGATTGAGATGCATTTAGTTTTATTCAAGACATAGGGTTTCTGTAGATTTAAGGAGGTGGACATCATTGGTGTTATGAGGATATGTGCGTATGATATAAGAAGAATAACATATACGATAACGTAGTATGTGGGCGATAAGGTAATTAAGATATGATCTGTAAAGGGATGGGAAGGTATAATAAAAAATTAAAGTAAAATTCTTCTTAAATCTTAATAGAATATATAATTTATAAAAATATATAATGGCTCACACAAAACGAGATAAGTATGTAGGATTATTTAGAACTTGAAGACGATCATAAATAGTTGGAAATACTTATAATATTTTGATACACAAATCCCATACCTACTAAATCAAGTGGTTATATAAACATACAGGTTTCTAAATAATGATGGTGGTGGTAGAAAAGTAGTAGTTTACAAGTATGTAATAAATAATGGAATTTAAAATAAATGGGACAAATTTAAGTGATAAGAGAATATTGTATCATAAATATCTTAAAGATAACGAATGTGCCTAAAATTAGGGAAATTGATAAATTATGATTAAGTTAAACAAATGTTGATCGGTACAAGAATATGGTTAGTATACATATATCAATATTATGCTATAATACCTAAAAAGAACGAAAATGGAAATGAATAGAATATTTTAGCGATACGCTTCGTAAAAGGGCTTATTTAATGGAAGGTCAAGATTAGATAAATGATGATACGTTAGGATTTGACATTTTTAACTTTTACGGTTTAAGGTAGTTTCGTTCTTCAGTGATTTTAATTTTATGCTACTCATGTTGACACATGATTGTATATATTGTACATGCTACTTATGCATCTTATATGTATACATTTTATGTATTATTCGTTTCGTTGCACTCATGCTATATGTTTTGTTTTCATGTCATGTAGTGCGGTTAACACAAATATAATTGATTTACGAGAATGCCTGGGATTTAAATTTGGGTAGAGTTGATTTATAATTTGATTAAATTGGAAGAATGATTATTTTAAATTATTAAAATCATTAGAGGATGCATAGGCATACCTTAGCCAAAAAACTCATGATACGTGGTGCGCTTTCGGGGTACGATTTTGTCTCTTATTGGGGGAACCGTGCCATGGGTCCGGTTTGGCAGTTATGTCAGGCTTGGCGGTTATGCTAGGATTGTTATGTTAGGGCAATGTGGAAGATTTTCCTATTATGCCTCTTTAAGTATGTTTATTATTTTTGGGCCATGGATTGTTCAAATAGTAATTGACAAAAAAGTAACGAGAGTCCACACAGCCTCGCAGGAATTAAGGTGAGGATTTCATATACGGGCTCGGGATTTTTATAGAGACATTGTGAGTAAATAAGATCGATTATTTATTATGTTGGGATCTTAGAATGAGTATTACATTTCATACATTTGATATATATGCACTTGCGATTATGTTTAGTTCATTTGGAGTAGTTATACGAGCTACTGAGTTTCCCGCTTACCCTCCCTGTAGTTTATTATTCGTATTTCAAGTTTATACACGTGTTGGACTCATTAAAGATATTTGGATTATTTGAGATGCATGGGACTTTGTAGAAGCTCTGTTTACTTTATCTTTATTAAAATATAAAGTTGTATTTATTTAATTTATTATAAAAAGTGATAGTTGTATATTTTATTTTCTCTCCATGTTTCTAAAAAAAGGACTTTGATTATTAATAGAAAAAGAATCTTTGTATTTTATCATAATTGCAAGCTGGTTATTTCTTTACAAATATAATTTTAAGCTTTTACACGTTAAATGGTTTATTTTAAGCTTTCGCAAATTAAATAAGTGATTCATTTAAGTTGTGAGGCATTGTTAAGATTTTTAAATGTTTTATTTTTGAAAAACATTTAAAATTGGAATGTATTTTTATTTTCAAAATTTATAGTAATACAATGAGTGTCAGTATGTATATTTGTGTGCGAGTGTGTATATGCGGGCACATCTATATATTTGTATGTGTACGAGTGTGTGTATATGTGTATATTTATGTGTGTGTGTGCGCACACCCCCGTGTGTATGTATGTATATGTACATGTATGTTAAAGAATAAAAAAAATGTTGTTGATGATTTTTGTGGCTTTTAATGTTTTAGGACCGATATGCACTATAAGTAAGTATCTACTTAGAGTCTAAATATTTACCTTTGAACCCAAAGAGTGAATATTTAAACTCCAAGTAAATATTTACTAAGAAGAGAAGAAGATCTATATATAACAAAGTGGATAACAAACACTTTCTAGATACATAGTTAATGTTAATTTGTTGTCATAGTAAATATTTACATTCCTAGTAAATATTCACTTTCCATTAATTTTTCTTATGTTCATAGACATTTATACTCACAATAACTTTTTTTTAAAGTTTATTATTATCTTGTTCTTCTCCTTTTCATTATTCTTTTCCTAAAACAAATTATTTAAGTCTAAAGTTTTACTTTTGATGTAAATTTTATTTCACATCTTAATTTTTCTTTCTTCTTCTATTTTATTGTGATAGAAAATATTTACAATCGTACCTCAAAAACTATTTTCTTCTTCTTCTTCTTAGTAAATATTAACCGTGATTATGACAGTGGCACTGGTGGTGGTGGTAGGTGGTGGTAGTTTTGGAACCAGTGGTGGTGAAAAAATCGTGGTAGTGGTGGCGGTAGCGCGGTGGTGGTTGTGGTAGCAACCATGGTTTATGGTAGAGGAGGTGGTGGTGAAAGATAGTTTGGGGTTTAGTTGTTTTTAAATTGTTAAGGAATTTTTTTATATCAACTTTTGTTTTAATTTTAAGCTAATATGACTTATTTAATCATTAAATAATCAATAGGACTTAAAAAAATGCAAATTCTTTTAAATGGGACTAATATACAAGACCCCAATAATGAATATCTTTTAATGCAAGACATGAACTTAGATCACCGTTCTTTCATGAGTATTACTTGCTGTAAGATGTGTGTTCTTTAAATACAATTAGTATATATCAAGGCGTAACCCCCTTCAGAAGAATCTAATAACATAATAGAATTTTGGTGTTTCTTTCATATGATTTACACGTGACAATACTAATTAATGCACTATATAAATATGGTGTTTCCTTACCATATTTTGACACGTGGCAAGAATCACCCTATCTTAATTTCATGAGATCGTCATTTTGAGGCATTCAAAAACCACCTAAGCCAAACAATTTTCTACTATTACTCTCCATGAACTTCGACTCTTCCAATTCTCAAAAAAGAAGGAAGTGTTATATGAAAGGAACCCACGACTCTCTATAGCCCCACGACTCTCTCCTACTTGCACGACTCTTCCTCTTGCAAATTATCCAACCAACAGCAAGTGTTATATTTTGCGTGTGCGTCGGTCTATGGTTTGTGTTTGTTGGGACTACATGTGTGGAGGAAGCCAACTGGGTTTATGGTTTTCACAGCAAAGAGAGACGGCATGAGCTGGGTTTTCGGTAAAAGAGAGAGAGGCGTTAAGATGGTTTTTTTCGTTCCTGCTTGAAATTCTTCTGCTCTTCTTCAGTGAGATTGATTGTGAATAAGTGCCTATACCATGATAATATAAGTTGTTCTCATTATAGTTTGGTCATGGATTTATGTTTTAGTTTTCTGTATTTTGCACTTCAATCAAGAATATCCAAAAGAGTACAACGACTTCATTACCGTAAGAAGGTTCCCTTTCAGTGCACGATGGTGATGGAAGGCTAGGGTGGGCGGAGACTGTACCTTTTGATGCTATACATGTGGGAGCAGCAACACCAGAAATTCCCCCCAAATACTTAGGGTCCACTTGGTTGACAATGAGCAAAATAGTGGGATGGCAAAATTTGCCTAACTAAATTTTACTCAGTTTTTTTCACATGACGCTATCAAACAACCATTGAGTGAAATTAAAATCAATCCAATTAATTTATTTAAAAACAGTTTTTATATTATATTAAAAAATGTTAAAAACAGTTTTTACAATATTTTTATATTATGGTTTTTAAAAAAAATTGTAAAACATTTTCTTAACAATTTTTTATAATATTAAAAACAGTTTTTAAAATATTACAAAATAATTTTTAAATATTCATAACAGTTTTTTTTAACTATTTAAAATATTTTTTAATTTTGTTTGTTAACTTTAAAATTGTTTTTATATTATATTCAAAACAGTTTTTAAAAATGTTAAAAACTATTTTTACAATATTTTTATATTGCGGTTTTTCAAAAAATTTGTAAAACATTCTCTTAACAATTTTTTATAATATTAAAAACAGTTTTCAAAATATTACAAAACAGTTTTTAAATATTTATAACAATTTTTTTAACTATTTAAAATAGTTTCTTAAAACATTAAAACCGTTTAAGATGTTGGAAAATTTGTTGGCAAATATTTCCCACTCAAATAGGTAAGCAAAATCGGCCCACAAATTGTGCATAGGAGGTGTTGTACATTGGCAAATAATGCCTAGGCAAATTATGAAACCAAACAGCCAAAATGTGGACAAATTTTTATATTTGCCAACTTTTTGGTATTTGCCTAGACAAAAAGAGCCAACCAAACAGACCCTTATTGAGCAACTGAAGTCTAGAGGTAGGTTGGTCAGAGGAGCAGGGTTTTTATCCGTCGATTTCAACGTAAGCTGTTATGGTTCATGGTCTTGGTAAGAAGAGGGGTAGTAATTGCCGGAAGACTATAACATAACAGTTGATTTGATGTATATATTGTGTGGCTGTAGGTGCGGTTTTGATAAGTGCCCTCAATAAAAAGGTGAAAGACTTTCTTTGTTTTTATAATTTTTAGTTGTTAATACTCTACTCTATTATCTATCACAATTATCTTGGTTTTGTTATTTTCTATTGTTTTGAACCATCTGTTATCTGTGTAATTACAAGTATGATAATTTTTGTCTTCAACATATAGCCATGATTTTTCTCAAGCCGATATAACCATTTTCGGCATCACAAATTTTGAAATAATTTATCACGGATTATATTTTTTTGCCCACATAATGGTTGTACAATGAGAACTATAAGTCGCCCGGGCATCGCGCGGGAATGAAAACTAGTAATGCAATAAATGAGAACTACAACACTTGAAATAAATGGCCTTTAAAGCATTAAAAGATATTCATTACTTTCCTAACGTTGCCTTGTTCCCAGTCCTCCAAACCAAGTCACTGTGAGATTCCCTAAATGAGGTTGTTTGATAGAGCATGTAAGTTCTCCCATAACCTGCCAGACATGGTCCTTCACAGGTACTGAATAACCTAAAATTTATAACAAACCAGTTCCAAGTATTTGACAATAAAAGAGAGTAAATATAAATCACTTCTCCTATTACAAGTGTGTTTCCAGGGCCTCTCGATTAAGCTTATTTCTCGTGGGAGGTCTCTCGAGTGTCCATGCTCCTTTTGGGGTATTTGAGCATGTAATTTAGCTGTGGGATTTCTTGTGAACGATCTTCTTTTTGAATGATCTTAATTCTTTCATTAATCCTCTTGTTATGTAAGATTAGTCTTTCGATCAACCATTAGCTTGGACCCCCCAACATTTGCCCCTTCATTGAGATATTTGTTTATTTGTAAAAAAAACATCTGTACGAAATACCACCACATTCCTTCGAATGATTCTCTGGCCTATAAACAAAGGTTTTCTCTTGTTTGAGCTACTTAAAATGAGCAGGTTATTATCAGTTAACATCATTTTGTATAAAGGTATGTGTTTTTAGAATAACCACATGTATATTTTTTTCGATTGAGATTTTGCTTAAGTGACCTCTCAAGCGTGGTTGTTAGGCTATCTCAGATATATGTTTTTTTAAAAAGATTTATTTAAATTCATTTATATTGGGGGATTAAAAATTCCCCCCAAAATCATTGAACTCCCCTAAAGAATATGAAAAGATTTACTCAGTCCCCAAGTTAGGTTATCATTATTGAACTGTCACTTCACATTTATTGCGTCCATCCCTCTTCCCACGCCGTTACACATTGCATGGTGGAGGTAAACGTGTCGTTGTCACGTGATCTACCTTGGTGACTATTGTTCTAGCGGGTAATCATTACTTCGTCTACACACTCTTAACCACACGAGCGTGGGGCCACTCCCACCATTTCAAATTTACCCATTTTTCCCCTTATAAAAGGATTTCACCCCCTTTAACGAATGTTTGTTTCCTTCAAAACTTATGCAAACTTAACCTTTTTAGAGAGAGAAAGAGTTTTAACTCCATTTTCACTGTTTGAGTGCTTCTGAGTTTGTTCTTCTTCTATAACCTACTTCCTTCTATTTTTTATCATCTGAGATGGCTCCCATCGTTAAGAGGACTCCCTCTGCTAGAAGTGCTTCCCCCCCCCCCACTCTTGCCGATCAAGCCCAATGGGGAAATATCGCCCCACTCTTTTTTTTAGTGAGGCTGGAAAGTTGTAGGCCATGGATGAATCCTTCCTAAATCATTTGTCAGCCAGGACAGATCCCCACCTGATTGTGGAGGAAAGTGAAGAGGTAAAAAATTGGGCGTACATCCCAGGTGCTCGCATTGTTAGTTTCAGACTTAAGCGTGGGGATTTTCCCTATTCAAATATGTAATTTGAGTATGTTAGAGGGGCATGTGAAGACTTGGTCCCGTGGACTGATTACATCCATGACAAGTATGCAAACCGTTTATCCCAGGTGGGGTTGTCATGCCCCATGTGATTTGGTAATCTGACTTTGAACAAGAATAACAGTGCTCTGAGGTTAACCGTCTCTCTTTGGAAATACAAACCCAACACTTTTATGGATGCGTGGGGGGAGTTTACCATAACCTTGGAAGATGTTTACGAACCTCTGTGGTTACATGCTGCTTGAAATGATACCTCCTTTGAGGCAGGTCTTTTGAAGGAGGAGGCAACTATAAGGAAGGGATTGGGGAAATTTTACAAGAAAATCATTGGTAATTCAAAAAAGTATACTTTTGTTGAGCTCATTCGTTACTTATACTTTGTGGAGGATAAGGTCATAGCCAAGGCGAGAGAGTTGGCCAAGAATAATCCTAAAGGAAAGCAAGTTGTCGACTTACCTCCTATCGAGGAGGGTTCTTGGAGCGACCTCAACTTGGCTGCCTACATATTATTAGTTCTTTCAAGATTTTTTCTACTTGGGGAAGCCTCATGACTGCCCAAGGAGGGACTTAATCAGTATGGCTATTCGAATGTCTTTGAGCATTAAGATACCTTTGCCCGCTATAACTCTGGGCTCTCTTTACACTTGGCTAGATTGAACATACGCGAATTCTGTCAGGTCCCTCAGGTGCCTTGAGGTTTATAACTATGCCAACCACATGCTCTTCAATGCCATGTTTCCAGCATTTGCTCTTAGTACCCTATTGCCCATTTCTCATCCTGTAAAGGTCTCCTATGTATGTGCTTGGATGCACGGACAAAGTAAGAAGCCCTTCATCACCCTAATCAATAATGTCAAAGAGTTCTATGCTTGACCTTATACTGCCATCAACTAATTTTCCTCAAACACGTTCTTCAATGAGTCCCCTCAATCAGTTGATGAGGCTACTGCCTGAAATAGCCCTTCAATAGCTATTCTCTTAACCCTTACTCCCTCCCATCTTCCGTGTTTTACCGAGTGGGAATCTTTTCATTCCATTTAATCTTCTCATCATATTACCACTCAATTTGGCTATGACCAGGGGGTGCCCTTACTGAACCATAACCAATTGGATCATCCCACCATCTTTTTCCTAACTTGTGGGAATTTTTTAACAAGCGCGGTGACAACCCTTTTACGTCGATATATGGGCAAATTATTGATCCTTTCAAAAAAGGCAAGGGGTTATAGATTAATCACGTTCTTTACTATATTCTAATCGAACCAACTCTCCCAATTTCAAAAGGTCGTCTTGCGTCAGCCAATTTATCGAGGAGTGGAGAGATTCCCTCTAACAGAGCTTGGGCTAAATGGTTGTTCGATTAGCCATTCGTCGTTCAATCGAGGAGTGGAGAGATTCCCTCTAATAGTTCTTGGGCTAAACGGTTGTTCGATTGACCATTCGTCGTTCAACCTAAGCATAATCAATGATAGCATACCCAACGATCTACATCCTTTAGCGTATGTTGAGCAAACCATTTTGAAGAAGAAGAAATGGGCCTCAACATCCTAATTATTTAATGAGGTTGAGGATGCCCCTATCGCTTCTCATACTGATCTTGGTGAGGAGACACCCTTAGGTCCTTCGGCTGGAGTAGGTTTACATCCAAAAAAGAAGAAGCAAAAAAAGAAGAAAACCTCTACCGTTAGTTGTTCAACGACTGTGTCTACTACGAAAGGGGTTGATCCTGTACTCAAGGATCAGGTCACGTAACTAGTTGTTAACCTTACGAGTAGCTCTGATCAGGGTGCTATGACTACTTAGGCATTTATTGAGGAGAATATGGCCTCCAGAGGTCTTATTTTTATTACTTCAGTTGGTTCAAGCGGTCGAAAGAGACGTAGGTCAGAGGAAGATCCCTCTCATGTGATAGTAAATGATGCTGCGAATGAGGAAATTGAGGAGAGGCCTTTGAGGCATCAATATCGCAGATTTTGAAGGATGTTCAGGAATGAGAAGCCTTCTTCTCCTCATCAAGATCACACTAATTTGTATGACTTTGTTGATCAAAAGCTACTACTCATACTAACTTGTATTTTTCCTCATGGTTGTTCGTATTTCTTTGACCTCCTTTTTCTTTTCATTATCTTATGGTTTGTTTATGGTACTCAAATTGATGCCTATATGGATACTCTTGTGGCCGAATGAGAGAAGGCAAAAGATCATATGACAGAGCAATCATAGTAATAAACCTCTCTCACCTAATCAACAATCAGAACGACTGACCCCATCCTTTAAACAAGTTCAACCACAACAACACTAATCCCCCGAGGGACCAACAACCGTCGCGAAAGACTCATAGGTAATAATGGTTGATTCCCCCTCATGGAAGGAGGTGATTTTTATTTAAGTGGGTCCATTAGTATATGATACACTCCTGAATTTTATTTTTTACGTCATCAAGCTGCTATTGCTCCTGCTGAGCCGAAGCTAGGGGAGGATAAAGTGAGACAACCCTTAGCAGCTGAACCGATTACTTCTATTACACCTGTGGCTGTGTTTGGGGTATATTTAGTTTATTTTGCAAAGGTTCACAAGATATTTTATCTTTATTTGACCTATCTTGTTTCTTGATTGTAGGCTTCTCCCCCTTCTGTTCTCGAGGAGGTTATTTATGGTCAAGGTGTTCATTCTAATCAATACTTGCAGAGCTTTGATAGTTATACCCCCGATGAATGAGGAGATGCTTGTGAATCTCTTTGGGCCTTGTATTTTGGAAGGTGGGACTGCTGGTGGGATTGAGGATGTTGAAGTTGATGGAGATCCTATCGTTAGACCTGCTATTGAGTAGTCAACCCCTGCAACACCTCTCCAGTCAGAGGTATATTTCGATCATTTCATCTATTTGATTTTCTTTATGAGGGCCAAAGAGACCATTGGTGTTTTTATAGCACTTTCTCAAACTTTGCTATTATTCGGTCAAGAAGCTTGTCAAGTGTACTGGCCCGAGCAACCATTAGTGATTATTCAAGTACACTGGGACTTTTGAGATGTTTTGGTAAAAAAACTTGCAAAATGTACTGTTCCTAGCAATAATTGGTCCTTATCCAAGTACACTGGGACTTTTTTGACCTTTTGGTCAAGAAACTAGCTGAGTGTATTTGTCCAATAGACTATTGGTGCTTGTCCAAGTACATTGGGACTTTTGTGACAATTTGGTCAAGAAACTTAATGGGACAAATCAATGACTTTTAATATGAGATAAATTAAAAAGTTAATGGGCCAAATCAATGGGGATTAATTGGAATTAATTATGTGAAAAAAATAATTGCGATTAATCTGGATTGAATATTACTAGAGATTAAAGTAATATGTGATTTTGAATATTACTTAGTGATATAAAAGTAGTATGTGAATATAATAATTATTGTCAGGAGCTACAAATACGACGATAATGGAAATTAAGTCGGGACGCGCTTATGAGTTGTGTCGGGACTAAAGTTGGGAAATAAAATGAGATTTATTTTTAAGTTACTCGGATGATCATTTCGAGTGCGCCGTTGAGTCCAGAAGGGTCGAAATAGGTAGAAAAGTCTACCCGGGGGCTTGATTTGGGTCTCGGGTCAATTGGAAAATGAAGTACACCCCGGAAGGGAATTTCAGTCATTTTGCTTGGGAGATGAATAGTACCTACGTTTTTTTTTGTCTTTTAGCTAACCTTGGAGACTTGTTATATACGTGAGTTTAGATTGTACGTAAGGTTCATTTCATCAAAACACAAAGTGAGGTCTTTTGAGAGAGAGTGAAAAGACTTAGAGAGAAAGTGAAAGGTTATCTAGAGGAGAGGAAAAGTTGCTTGGAAAGGAAGAGTCACCTAAGGAAAATTAAGGGGACAACCACCATCTCTACACCTTGTACCACCACTGGATAGTCGTTAGAAAAAAGAAGAGGAGGTGCCAAACACTTATCTTCTCTAAAGGTTCAGACCTACACATAAGGCAAGTGTAATTCTTGCTCTATTTTGGTGCTTATATTATCCATGTTAAAATAGGACTTTCTTTTGGATTGATGAACTTATGAATTTGGGATTAAAATGATTGATAACTCAAGTTTAATGGATAGGCAAATTCATGTAGTTGGAGATTTATACATGTAGAGGATATGAACATGAAAATGGATAGGTTTTACATGTAGCGGATATATATATATATATATATATATATATATATATATATATATGTTTATTGAAGATATGAAAATGATGATAGGTATTGCATGTAGATGAATCCTTCTCATGTTGAATATGGAAATTTGATGATTTAGATATAAAATGATAATTCTAAATTCTGGGTTTTTAAGAGGTATAAAAATGGAGAATTTAGATAAATTGAAATTTTAAGGATTTAATGGGTTTGATGATGATACCCTTATGAACATATGGATTTGATGTTGCTCTTATGTGAAAATCACCCTTGAACATGTTAGAACAATGTTAGAATATCTAGGTTTTGGGTAGAATATAATCCATGAGGGTTTGGGTGTAAGAACATGAAGAAAAACGCAGATAACCGAGGTTGAAGACGAACTGGAAAAACGCTGATCTTGTTCGAACGAGACATACTATCATTCGAACAAGATCCCATCTCGTTTGAACGAGAATTCTGGACTTCTAACGAGATTTCATAAAGTCCTATTTTTAGCCCAGAAAAGTTTGAAAAATGGTAATTTGGCCCACGGTAAGATTTGATAAATTTTGGTAAATTAACAAAGAGTGAGGGACTTCGGTTAATGTTGGAAAATTATATGGAATTAAGCAATAAAATTATGTGAGAGATATCTACATAATAATAATACGATCAAGAGATGAATAATCGTCATGGTTAATTACGAGTTAATATTGGTGAGATATATATACGGGTACTTGGGATTATGTGAGCGATAACTACATAATAAATATACGATGATAATCGTGATTAACAAGTATGGGTGGTATTCGAGAAATATGACGAGTACTTGGGGTATGATGAAATCCTAATATGATATTGGTAAAGTGCGTACTGAATTTTATATACGTTGATGTGTATACCTATTGATTGTTGATTTATGTGTATGACATACCTAGACTACTTTCTATCGACGGGAGGTTTGCGCATTGAGGGCAGTCATATTCTGATGAGCCTTATGGGGGGGATTTTTGACTTGTTACCTCAGAATATAGAACTTAGGGATTGAGCACCACTTTTATGAATAAGGGTGTGACCGGTCATTTGGGTGCGTAGGTATGTGTGTAGCCCAAAGGCTTAGGACTAGGTTCACCTCCAATATGTGTATTTTGATATTTATGGTTCGAGGGATACATCGAACCAGCAGTCCTTTGTACAGTGACGAGATGTACCCGGACATGATAGCAGAGTATGTGCGCATCGGAGTTGTGTCTCGGGGTGAAGTATTGTATATATATAATAGAGTGAATGTATATATACACTTGTGATATTATATACCGTGTGAATTGAGTAGACATGTTGAATAGTGAAACTAAAATGAATTAAGTAAGTGAATACCTAATTATATTGAATTGGAAAAGGGCTTATCCATGTTAAAGATAAATTGTATATATATGTATTACCTCTATTGCGAGGGAAATACGTGGGAAAGATATGGGCTATGGTTAGTTGGCACTGATATGAACTAGTTAGCATGGGAACTGTAACTAGTTTGATTTAGAGGTACATTAGGTGTGCACTCTAGATGAGAGGTGAGAATCTCAAGAGATAGTCCGATAATCTAACATGTATATAATAATTACTGAATATAGCATTTATTCACTTGTTGTTTTCTCAACTATTTTTATATCGGGCTTTGACCCGTTTTATTGCATATTCTCTTCTCTCTTGTATCTCCTATATCAGGTGTCCAGCCGCAGGGACGCCAACCATATAAGATTAAGATTTTTGACGAGTTATGGATGCTATGGAGTTTTGGACTTTGTTTAGAAGCTTTCATATTCATTTATTCATACTCTATAGTTGATCTTTCATTTAGGGCGTGTCGCACAAGAGGATTTAAGTATTTCCATTCTATCCCAGTCAGTTAATGTATTATGTCAGTTTTTAATACATTTGGTTTTATTGGAGTTTATTGTATTGAGACATTTAAATTGGAGAGTTTTATTCCAGTTACATATATTCAGTGGTGATGTTATCTAGTCATTATTCATTGTTATGGAATGGATATTATGTTAAAATGCTTTATGTTTTAAAAGTGGAATTTGTAATTATATAAAAATTTGGAAAAGTTTTTTTAACAACTGCTTAGTTGGATATTAGGTGATTAATAATAATAAAAAATGTTTTTCGACAGTGATGCTAAGAATGAACCAACTGTAAATTATGTTTTAATTGGGTATAGGACTGATTACCCGGTATTTAATTGAGAGGGGTGTTACATACTGTGACTTTTGCGACCTTTTAGTCAAGAAACTTCATTAACCTGCACCCTCTGACATTCTTGTGTTTATCTTTCAGGTTATGCCTAATCACCATGCTCTAGTGATTATTAGGGAGTCTACTGGGGTTCTTTCTCAACCCGTTTTATCTGGAGGCGAAGTGCCACCCCCAAGGATGTTCGCAGGGAGGTAGGTGTTAGCCTTGTTACTATTGATGTTCCCTTAAATCAGCCTGCCGTTCCTCCTACTGGCCAAAATATTGAAGTCTAATCTCGCGTTGTCACTCCTATCCTAGAAGAAGAAGATAGGGCTTCAAACACAATGTTGCCCTCAGTTAGTGGTAGTGCCTACAACATTCACCCCCCCTTGAGGCATCTCTAATGGAACTTGTTAGGCAGACTCTTAGAGACTTTCCCAAAATTCTCTCTACTCTGCATCGTGAGCTTTTGGAGTGGTTTCTTGACCTGCATCCTTTTACCTTTGGTCCTCGCTACCTTAAGCCTATTCCTATGATTCTAGCCTACAGGTTGCTCAAATTTTCCACGATCCTGGGTGAAGTTTTAAATAATCCTTTGTAGTCTCCTACCTCTTCAAAGATTAAAGAGTTGATGGGAAAGATTTATGAAATTATCAATAATGGCTTTACCCTGACGTGGCTAATTGAAAGGTTGAGATCTTTTAAGAAAGATGACTTGCCCTCATTTTATGCGAGACTTCAAGCAAGTACCAGGACTCAAGCTATTATGGTTGAGGAGATGGATAACCTTCATCCAAAGATCACCAAGGCAAAGGAAAATGTAGTGGTTATGCGAAAAGATTTAGTCTAAGCTGATACAGAATTGGAGAAGCTTTAACAGGATATGAAGGAGCACAAGAGAGAGATGGATGAACTAGCCTTTGCTCTTCTCGATCTTTATCACAGACTGATTGATTCCACCAACTTATGGTTTATTATAGATAACCCTAGTATTAGTTAAGATCCATTTTCTTCCTTCTTTTTTTGTTTCTCTTTGTATTTTGAGATAGTAGTTCCTCTTACAACCTTGTTGAAGTTTGAATGAATTATTGGTTTTATCTTTTTGCACGTGCTGTTTTTCTATTCATGACTGTTCATAGTAAAAAGAAACGCCTTTGAATGGGTTTTTATATAACTTCATTGTCCACAAATAGTATGTTTATGCATGGGTTATGCGAGAACAACCTCGCGATCAACTATTATAAATGTAGACTTTTCTTGTCCTTATAAAAAAGGAATAATAAAAAAACATCTTAGACATGATAAATTTAAATCCATTTATTGTTGATCTTAAATGTTACATTGTCTTCAATTTTGGAGATCTCACAATAACCCGAGTCTTGTACTTTACGCACTATGTAAGGCCCTTTCCAAATAGCTTCAAACTTTGATAGTGAGAAACCACGTATGTGTCTTGTGCGAGCTTTTAGTACCAAATCCCATTCTTTTAACCTTTTTAGTTTCACCATTTGATCATATGACCTAGAGAGATGCTTCTTGTATATTTGGTAATGTTTCCTTGCGTTGTACCTATGCTCATCTAGGGCATCCATCTGTACATATCTACTTTGAGGGAGCATTGCACTTCACAAGTTGTATCGGACATAAGATATTTCTAGCTCAACTGGCAGGATGGCCTCAACACCGAACACTAAGGAGAATGGAGTATATCCAGTAGATTTTTTTTAGTTGTTCTATAGCCCCATAGAACTATTTGTATCTTATCGTCCTATAATCTAGGAAAGTTCCCAAATATTTTTGCTAAAATGTTCTTATTAATAGCTTTCGCTTGCTCGTTTCACATAAGGTAGGCCACAATGAACTTGTGGTGGATGATGGAGTACTTGTCTATGAGAAACCTTACCTCACTATTTACCAAGGGAGTTCTCTTATCTGAGAGAAAGATTTTTGGAATGCAAAATTGACAAATGTTCCTTCCTGAACTGAGCTACCACACCTGTTGTGGCTTTTTGAGGGTTATCACTTCTGACCATTTGGTAAAGCATTGGGTGGCAACCAAGATCCAAATTTTGCCCCTAGAATAAAGGTTAATGGCACCTACAAGGTATAAGGCCCAAGTATGAAAAAGGTAATAGAGTAGAGAGTCAGTGCAGGTCCACCAAAGGGGTGTGGATCATATTACCATGGATTTGGCATGCTCTGCATTTTTGAACAAACTAAGTAGAGTCCTTTTCCATGGTTGGACAATAATACCCTAAGGTCAGTAGTTGGTTATAAAGTTTTGCTCCTCTAATACAACTTGGCTCGTAGGCCTTCTTTAGTACCTCTTCTGCTTCTTCTAACCTGATACATCACAAAGGTCTATCATGATAAACCCTTCGATACAGCTGGTCATTCTGTGTATGGTATTTCGACATCATTCTCTTCATTATTCTAACGTTATATGTTGGTATCACTCATTTGACTAACATGTCAATATAGGGTTGCCTCAAATCAAATAGATGTTCGATAAAATTGTATTCAGCAGCTTGGTAATACAACTGACACTAACCATAACTTCTTTGTACTACTTCCGCATCTTGCCTCATTGTGGGATAAAAGTATCCATCCTTTTGGATTCTCTGGTACATAGCAACTATCTCGGTTGGATTCCATCAACCTCTTCTCAACTTCCTCTAGATCCACATACCTTTAAAACCAGCCCCCTTTGTTTTTGTAATAAAAATTTCGAGCCCTGGAAAATTATAATGCTATTTCCACCAAACTCAATGGTCCATCTCCAGTACTAAGATGCTTTTTTATTTTTCCTTTCTAGTCATTAATGTCGTTGGTGATTATTATTTCAGTTATAGTCGATGGAGCTATTCTCTTAGCAATCTGCACGACCATCGAGTCATCTTTGATGGAAATATTTTGGACAATTATATCTTAGGCATCTGCATGCCTCTTTATTGTCCTGGGGTGACTTTTCACTATTACTTCATGGAATTGTCAGAACAACCTCGCTTGTAAGGCACAATGCTTATCTTTTTTAGGGCATACTCCCCATTTACCTACTTCTGTAAGGACATTGTCCGTCATAATTAATTATGTCGTATACCACTACAAGTCGTTAAAGAATTGAGGAAGCTAACATCTACAAAAGGCAGATCTGAATTTCAAGAAGACTTAAACATTCAGTCTCAACAAGATGATTTTGGTAAAATTATGTTTAAGTTCCATTTACATTTCACATTAAAAGTTTAGAGATATTTTGTGAATATTTTATAAATTATTTATATAAAAACATTTTCTTATAAAAGATTTTTTTATATAAAAGTTTTCTGATCCCGTAACAGGTTTTCCCTTTTGAGGTTTCTAACTATTTTCCAAATCTGAAGACTTTTTGGGATCAATGCTGTGACACCCCGCTTAATAAAATATCGGGTGATCAGTCATATATCAAATTAAACAGGAATCTCATCTGGTTCATTCTTAGCATCACTGTCATTCAGTCATTAATTACTAACCACATAGTGTTTCATGAAGCTAATGTCAAATATTATCTTTATTAATCCCATCAAAATCATATAATAGAACAACAAACAATCCATTACGAGAATAAAACTAAAATATGCCATAAAGTAAGCCCAATAGTCTGTCGAACAACGTCGACTACAAACTATCTACACATGCGAAAATAAAAGAGTACTAATACATGTCAAGTCTTAATATAGAGATACAAGTCCAAAAGTACAACTGAAAGGATCCCTATCTAAGATAGAATGAGATAAGCGACTACATCAAAGAAACCACAACACTCCACATAGATTCAGCCACGTACTCTGTAGATTGGAATCATGTCGGGCGCCCTTATGGGAGGACACCTAAAAGGTTTTTGAAAATATTTTATAGCAAGGGTTGGTACTTAAAAATATTTATCAAGTGAATTTAAATTCAAGAAATAAATATGTAAATTCTCTTCATATTTAAATTAGTGTCGCGCACTCCCTTGAGTTCACCTCACCCCTCAACTAATGTGCACGCTTAACGGATTAAACTTAATGTACCTAGCCACTTCCCTCGTAACTAGCCTTTCCCAAATACTATACTAATTACCCCCACTAATACACCCCAAGTGACTATAGTATTTTACTTATTGAGTTATTATGCACATTAACTTATAAAAACGTCATTTCCCATTTAATACTATATAACCGTTTCACAAGCTATATAATTAACATGATTACCATTATGTACTAACCCGTATGTACTTATACCATATATACGAAATCATACTACGACATTCACATATATATGTCGTAGATATGTAAATACAATTCCCCCGAATAGTCACTCATCGGGTATTCGCTAGATGCTATCATAACCGGGTATTCTCATCCACCCGAAACCCTGATACAGTTAACTCCCCGTTTCAGAACAAAACATACAATCTCTGTGGAGGCGGCCATATTTTCCTACAGTAGTGAATTTGAATTAGGCACCATTCGTCTCACTCTTGAACCCGAACGATATGATCTGGGAACTATACTCGCCCTGCTCCTCAAGCGAGGGAATTCACCCACATCGCGCAACCTCCTATGATAGAATTCATTCGTATAGCTTTACTATATATATAATTCACACACACACACACACACACACACACACACACACACACACACACACACACACACACACACACATATATATATATATATATATATATATATATATATACATACTACACACCGACATATATAGAAATCCCGACTATTGGAGTAGTAAGCCCATACCCAAGCCTAAAATATTTAAGTCTACGACCCAACTTCCTTATTCTTATTATTTACACATTAATTTCCCTTATCTTAATGTAACCCCTTTTTAAGTAAAATCGGACTCTCCATCACTTGGACCTAAGTTAAGTGTTTCTAGTCCACCCTTTGATTTTCTACAATCAAGTTTAATCACTATAAACAATAAGACCATAACATGCTAAATCATGAACCCTCATCTCAAACATCATGAAATTTAGTCAAATAAATGCCAAGGTTAAGTATTCCCAAGTTAACCCTAATTCAATATTAAATTTCATAATTTCAGTTGGGCTAAAATTATAATTTTCGACACAACAGGTCTGAACCAGGGGATCTCAGAGTTCTGGCAACCATCAGAGGTCATTCGAACGAAGATCCTTATCGTTCGAATGACAGTGGATCTCGTTCTAAAGAATTATCACGTCGTTCGAATGACCATGATAATTCCTCCTCTTTCTTGCTTCTGCATAAACCAAGTCCGCCATTGATGAATTTAAAACCCCTGTTTTGAACAGGTTTCTGCAGAAACGTTCCCCAAGTTCATCCGAAGTCCCATTCTCTATTACAATAATTTTAGCCCTAATAATCTCACAAATTTTTAGATCCTCAATCATCAAATGCATTATTTATCAAATTGTCTACAGATTTATAATCCTTATAAAGAGAAAACCCCAATTTATGCAAGAACTAACCCTAGAATTTCAATTGGATTCCACCTCTTATGATATGAATAGCAAGATACAATTTAATGCTAAAAATTTAAACCACTTGCCTTAATCAAGATGATCTAGGGATTTGAAAGATGAAGTTTGATTGCAATTTCCTCTTCAAGATCCCCAAATTCACTTTTTCTTTGGCTTTCCCTCTCTTTTCTCCCTTTAGTCTTCTATTATGACTTAATGATGCCTAGCCCCTTACACACCTTAGGGTTAAAACACAATTCACGTTTTGTGCCTATGGGCCCTAATTAAAATGACCTAAACTCTCTTTATTAAGTTCACACATGTGTAATTGGACCCCAACACCCAATATGTGTAAGTACCCACTTCTTTTTTACTATTTCGACCCTACCAGACTCAACCGCACACTTAAAATCGCCATCTGGATTATTTTTTAAAATTAACTCCTCACTCATTAACTTTATTAAATATATTTACTTTTAATTATTTCCATTAATTAATTCTCATTAATTAAGGATCACTAATTACCAAATTAGTTGATTAAAATAATTACCCAGAAATTACGAGGTATTACATACTCCCCACTTACAAGTGAATTTCATCCTTGAAATTTGAACGTACCTAAAGTAAATAGGTCTGGATACTATTCCCGCATGTCCTCCTCACACTCCCAAGTGGACTCGTTCGACTATGATGACCCCATTAAACCCGGACATGCGATACTACTTTGGAACCTAACTTGCGCTCACTGCGATCTAAGATTGCCACTGGCCTCTCCTCGTAAGAAATATCGGGATTTAAATTTATCTCTTCAAGTGGGACATGCCAAAATTCCCGTGGACTACTCTTATATTTCTTCAACGAAGCAACATGAAACACATCGTGGTTACGCTGCTGACGCAACTAAGAATGTGTCTCAGAAGTGCGTACTCTCTAGGCTCAAGTGTAAGCCTGTCGCTTAAGTAATAATCCGATAAGTCGGGTATCGATCCTCAGGGAAATAGGACAATGTAATAGTAACGACGTTGGACAGACGAAGGAATCCTAACTCTGACTCTAAAAAGAAAGAAAAATATGATTTGTTTTGAGAATTGACTACAACTAAATACAATTTTGAAATTTTGAAATTATGGAAGAAATGCAACTATTATAAATTACCTAAATTACTAATGATGAATGACTTAAAACATCAAACTATATGATGAAGAAAACAGGACGGGAATACAATCCCTCAACCCTAGTGTATTGATGGTATAAGACTAATCGTAAATTTAAATGATTAATTAGACCCAGAATTCAGTACTCTCAAGCATTACGTATATGAGGTTCAAGCCCACACCATACTTATTCAGAGGACGAGTAAATTGGTAACGCGCGATAGCAACACTCACATTGCATTCTAAAGCATCGTGATTACCCTGAAGCAAACGAGATCCAAGATCTACAATTGTTGTGATGCTACGCAATAAGGTCGTAATCAAATCATTAAATTTAGAGGATTAATTTTATACACAAGCAACTATCACATCAGGTTGATTTCATGCATCCCAACCTTTTAAAATCTAGCCTAACATGATGAAATTAATGAAAAAGATTGTTGCATTGCAGGAAATCATGATTAAACTAAGGGAGAATTGAAGAATGATGTAGAAGGAAGATTAGACAGAAAAAAGAAATTAACTAACTTACCAAAGCACTAAAAGCATAAACTAAAATTACTTGTAATCACAGAAATCCGAACAAACTTCAATCTTGGAATTAAAATTGCAATAAATCTTCAAACTAGGGTTTTGTAGCAACTTTCTCTCTCTAATGACCTCTAAAAGTTTAAACTAGAAAAGGGAAAAATTAGAGGAATTTTCCGCCCCTTAAAATGATAATAAATCGGGCTTAAATACCCTATAAGACTCCAAGAGTTTTAGCTTAACTAGGACTATTGGAGGGAAAGTGAAAAACCAAAATTGCGACAGTCGGACCGATTCGGTTCGGCTTGGATCCGGATCGGTTCTTTTCTTTTCTGATTGGATCGGTTCTATCCGGACTGGTCCTTTTAATTTTCATCAAGTTCGATCCGTCTTTGGTCTGGGGTTCTCTGGAACTTTGCATTTCGGATCGGTCCAATCCGGATCGATCCAATTTTTCTTTGACTTTTTCTTCTATCTTTGACTGCTCATAACTTTCACACCGGGACTCCGATTGAGGTAGCGTTTCTTCCTATGTACTTGTAAACTTGATATCTTCAACTTTTCTTGAAATGCCTCATCCGAATTTCGGGTAAAAATTATAAGTTTGCCGTTTTGACTTTTCCTTCTTTTCTTCCTCTATTATTCTGGTTTCTTTCTTTCTTTCGTGACATCAAATACCTGTAAAATTAGTACGAAATACCAGAAACTCGGGGTACTCATTAGAATAAGTCAGTAACAAGATTATGAGATAAAATCAAATCAATTATGTTGTTCGAGGTGCTAAAAGTAAGTAAATTAAAGGGATAAATTTGGAAGAATTTATGCCTAATCAAATCCCCCTAACTTAGAACTTTGCGCATCCCGAGCAATGT
Source organism: Sambucus nigra (assembly GCA_949130495.1). Taxonomy (NCBI): domain Eukaryota; kingdom Viridiplantae; phylum Streptophyta; class Magnoliopsida; order Dipsacales; family Adoxaceae; genus Sambucus; species Sambucus nigra. The sequence goes on along the minus strand of OX422207.1, from coordinate 79,772,829 downwards.
AAAAGAATCCTAGCAAGGCTCAACTCTTGAAAATCATTTTATTGGGATAGAATACCTCTTTCGTGGGTAAGCCATTGTATTTAGCGTATGCAATAAGCCTTTAAACCCCTAGGTTACCCTAGTAGGACGAGTTGTGTCTCGTGAGGGTTTGCAGAGAATATACCCACAAAATTTGACTTAAATAAACTTCAAAATACGCAAAAATTGTATAATTCAAACTTTCCAAGAAAATAATCATCATCAAATCATGTTCAAGAGTCTCAAATCATAGTGCGTGTGTGCGAAGCCAAAAAATTTAACCGCAGATTTCCACCGATTGACCATTATTTTACTTAGCCGAAAATTCGCTTTGATTTCAAAATCTCACATGATGTTCTCACAAATGAATTACTCAGAATGTGGCTATTTTATCTCGATATGCGTGATTTATAAGAGTAAATGTAGTGGAACCAAGTTCACGCACATAAGTAGAAAGACGAAAATTTTATAGTGATTGGATCTCATCAACGGAATACGGTTTGAAACACGGGAACATTGCCTCTTATACATACGTTTTATCTCTTTTATTATCCTTTGTGTTTTAACTCTCCATGCGGTAACCAATTTTGCAATTTTGGACTTGATTAGGACTTTTACGGGTAAAAGGTGTATTGGGTAAAATTGGAAAAGGTTAAGAATTTCGGAATTGAAATTTTTTGCTTATGATATCCGTTAGTGCTTTTATGGGCTTTTGCTCATTTTCTTCTTCTTTTTCTATATTTTTCTATTTTTTTTCTTGCCTCTTTTTGTTGCACTCTTCGGACTTTAATTCTGACTTTTTTCATTTTTCACAATTCCGGGCTTTTTGGGTTGTTCGGGTTGTCAAACGAAAGGAAAAATTTATTCGGCTCAATTTTGGGTTACAAAAGGGATGATTTTTTTATGACTTTTTATGGCTAATCTTTTTAGGTAACAAACGATGGCCTACTTCATTGTCCAAAATACTAATTGCATTACCATATGCGTTTCGAGATGACTTTAATTTAGAGATTTCTTTTAATTTAGAGATTTCTTTGGCATGTTCTTTAAGGTAATATCACACACGTTTCTCCAAATCGATCAAAGTGAAAGACATGAGATCCTCGACGACTTTTTAGAAGCTGAAAAAGGAGTTTGAGTTAACAATTAACTCGGATTGATTTATAATTTTCACAAAGATGAAAGGCTCGAATCTCACAGGGGTTGTTAATCTCTACATTTATTCGTTAAGTCGTCTATGTTCGCTCAATTTCCATCTTTGGTCAATTTTGGCTTTGTGTATTTTGAATTTTATAACTTGAGACTTTAAACCGACTTTTAATGATATTTTTGAAAAATTTGAATTCCAATTTTTATTTATTTTGAAGAAAATATTTTTGGATTTTTCAAAATTATATGATTTTTTTGAGATTTGTGGGTATTTTTGAAAATTTGTGAAGTTTTAGAAATACGCACTTGTGACCCCCCCAACTTAGACTTTTGCATTGTCCTCAAGCAAAAAGAACGAAAAGCTAAACAAGGCAAAATAAGAAGTGCGATAAATAAAATAAACAAATGGAGAAAATGCGGACGTTAATATAGAAGGACTGTTGTACAATTAAAGGAAAGAGCATACAACCATGTGAACAAGTCAAACAACTAACAACTGACACATAAAACAACAAAAGCTTCATTGGGGCGGTGGGTGGGAAGAGCTAGGAGCGTCGGGGCCATAAGGGTTATAAAAGTAAGATGGCAATGGTTCGTTTGGATCCCCCTGACATCTGTACAAGTCCGCTTGGAAACGAAATAGCGTACTTTTATTGCGTCTGTATTCGGTTATAAAATCACTGAATTTCGTCTCGAGGACCGAGATTTTATTAGTGAGCTCGCCACCCGCCCATTCGAAATCTGGGTCGTCTTCTTCTTCGGCCGACTCTTCATCAACACCCACTTCTCCCATCTCCACATCGGCACCTGCCTCTTCCTCTTCGTCTTCCTCACTCGAGGTATCATCAGCCTCTTTATCACTTGCATGCCTCGCCGGAAGGATGGCTAGATATTTGGCGCTCTGAGTGCGGGTTCTTTATCCAAAGGGACCGGGAATGCGAGTACGGTCTAGTGGAGCAGCAATGCCAACGTCTTTGAGAATGGAGGTAATCAGGCGTGCATATGGAAGTGGTGCTGCACCTCTCTCATCCAGGGCTGCAACGATAATGTCAGCGTATAGGGTGCGAGCCAGGTGAATTGAAGTGTTGGGATCGAAGAGGTGGTATGTCAATATGGCTTGATGGGGACGCATTGCGGAATCGTTGAAAGAATGCAAAATATTAGCACACTCAATTTGGAATGTGAGGCATGCTGTCTCGTTAAGTCGGTCAACAGGGACAGTCTCCCCCCTCCAAGCAATGTCGGGATCAATTCTCTCCATAATCAGGTCCTTGGCTACTCGGGGGACATTCCTTGCATATATGTAGTCTTGAAGATCTGGAACGTCATATTCGGCCAACTTGGCAGTGAGAATGGCCAAAGAGAAGGGAATGACGGTGCCATCGACATAGGCTTGAGACTCAAATTCGCCCGTTCGAACAAGTGATCCGTAGAAAGAGCGTACCTCGGTGGCCCAAACCGCTTCATATGGTTCATTAAAGAAACGACACCAACCCCTAGGCATGAAGTGGGCGGTGACAGAATTGGGCAGCCCTGTCCATTGGACTGCTCGTTCCATGTGGAGTTTGCGATCCGAACCAAAGAAATGGTTGCACCAACGCTCCTCTTGGCGAGAGCGGAAATCACCATGGCCGGAGGGTAAAATTTCAGTTGAGTCGTATTTGACGGGAGCAGCTTTTTAGGCCATTAAGACAAGGAGATGGTACTGGAAAAATAGGTAGAAAGAAAAGAGAAGTGATGCAGTTGAAGGTGTGGAGAAAAATGGAGGATTTGGGTGTGTATTTATAGGTGATGAGTGTGGGAAGGGCTTGGAAATGGAGGGAACGAGTTTGGAGGGAAAAGGAGATGAATTTTGGGAGGGAAAGTGAAGGGGAGGAAGTGGTTGGACGAATTTAGAGGGAAGGGAATGGATTGGGGGGCGTTGGGTGTACCTAGGGAAAGATAAAAGGCTACAGAAAATCGGACCGATCCGGCTATTCCAAGACCGGACCGATCTGGTCCTTTTAATTTTTTGAGTTCTTTAAGTACCGGACCGGTCCGACTGTTAAAGAAATGAACATATTCGGGTCAGACCGGTCCGGCTCAAAAATAAAAGAACCGATCCGGTTCTGGCATTCCTCCCCCTAACTTAAATGCGATCGCTCTCCCCGAATTTTTCGACACTCAACTATACTTCCTATTAATTTTTTTGACTCAACACCCTCTTGATACCGATGGTAAAGCAAGTCGACTCATTCTCCCGAAACATGTGAATGCTCCAAACTTATTGTATCCTAATCCTAGGGACTCTCACTACTCATGCGACTCTCATCTACTATACACAAGAGTTCACCCCATAAGCATCGGGGGTGCGACGACCTCTCTTTTTAAGCTCATTTAACCCCGTAAATGGGGTCCGACAACCAAACAGTGTCGACTTCTTCCACCCACGCCTCGAGATATGGCTTTAGGCGTTGTCCATTTACTTTGAATGTATTTCCCCTTTTCAAATCGTTTATCTCAACAACTCCGTGGGGGAATACATTCTTTACAACGAATGGGCCAGACCATCGTGACTGTAACTTACCCCGAAAAAGATGTAGTCGAGAGTTATAGAGAAGCACTTTTTATCCGAGAAGAAACTCTTTGCGCCGAATGATGTCATCGTGAGCGAGTTTCATCCGTTCTTTGGAATTTTTTGCGTTCTCATACGCATCATTGTGTATCTCTTCTAACTCATTTAATTGAAGCTTGTGAGCTTCGCCGACTTTATTTATGTCATAATTCAGCTTCTTAATCGCCCAATACACCTTGTGTTCTCATTCCACGGGAAGATGGCAAGGTTTGCCATACACAAAGCGGAATGGGGACATGCCGAGCAGATTTTTGTATGCGGTACGATAGGCCCATAGTGAATCATTTAATCGAAGTGACCAATCTTTTCGGGTGGGATTTACGGTCTTCTCGATAATGTTCTTGATCTCCCGATTGGCTAGTTCGGCCTGCCCATTCGTTTGTGGGTGATAGGTCATTCCAACCTTGTGAACGACACCATACTTTCTCATTAGCTTCTCGAATGGCCTGTTGCAAAAGTGCGTGCCATTATCACTGATTATCGCTTTCGGAGCACCGAAGCGGGAAAGTATGTGTTCCTGTAGGAACCTAATCACCACTTTACTATCATTGGTCTTAGTAGATATGGATTCTACCCATTAGAAACGTAGTCTACCGCGATAAGGATGTATTAGAAACCAAAAGATGGGGGAAAAGGGCCCATGAAGTCAATACCCCAGCAGTCGAAGATCTCAATAATGAGTATCGGGGTTATTGGTATCATGTTTCGTCGAGTAATCGCCCCCATCCTTTGACACCTATCGTAAGATTTGTAGCAATTATTCACATCCCGGAAGATTATGGGCCAATAGAGGCCGCATTGAAGAATCTTAGCAGCCATCTTTTTCGTCGAAAAGTGGCCTCCACAAGCTTCCGAATGACAAAATTGGATGACTTTGGGGATCTCATCATCCGGTACACAACGTCGAATGATTTGGTTGGCGCAATATTTAAACAGGAAATGATCATCATAGAAAAACATGCACGACCAAGTAATAAACCTCTTCTTATCTTGCAGTGTCCAATCGGGAGGGACGACTCCTGTGACAAGATAGTTCACAATATCCATAAACCAGGGCAAAGAAGAGGTAACAAAGAGTTACTCATCGGGGTAGTTTTCGTTTATGGGTATTGGATATAGGCACGTCGGACGAAAGCCGTGATAAGTGGTCGAAAATGACGTTTTCTACTCCTTTCTTATCTTTAATGGAGAGATTAAACTCTTGTAGGAGTAGGATCCACATTATGAGGCGCGGCTTTGCGTCTTTCTTCGCAAGTAGGTATTTTAATGCCACGTGGTCGGTGAAGCAAGTGATGGGAGAACCGGTAAGGTAGGACCAAAATTTGTCAAGAGCAAAGACTACCGCAGCAACTCCTTATCCGTGGTGGAGTAATTGAGTTGTGGTTCGGTAAGAGTCCGGCTAGCGTAGTAGATGACATGAGCCTTATTGTCTTTTTTTTGTCCCAAAACAGCCCCTATCGCATAGTCGCTAGCATCACACATAAGTTTGAATGGTAAGGACCAATCCGGAACTTGCATGATGGGAGAGGACACAAGCATGGTTTTCAGTTTCTCAAAAGTGCCATGCCATGCTTCCGTCCGCTCAAATGGGGTGTCCTTCATGAGGAGGTTGCTTAAGGGCCTAGCGATGGAGATAAAGTCCTTAATGAACCGTCGATAAAACCCCGTGTGGCCCAAGAAGGAGGGCATGTCTTTGAGCAATTTTTGTGGGGATAGATCGGCTATGACATCTATCTTAGTTCTATCAACTCCTATCCCCTTGGATGAAACTATGTGGCCAAGAACTATTCCCTCAGTGACCATAAAATGGCATTTATCCCAATTTAGCACTAAGTTCTTTTCTACACACTGGGCAAGTAATTTTTCCAGTTTTTCTAGACAACGATCGAAAGAGGTGCCAAAAATGCTAAAATCATCCATGAACACTTCGAGTCCTCTCTTGACCATGTCGCTAAATAGGCTCAACATGCACCTTTGAAAGGTCGCGGGTGCATTGCACAAGCCAAATGGCATACGTTTGTAGGCAAACATACCAAAGGGGCAAGTGAAAGTCGTTTTCTCCTTGTCAAGTACATCTACCTCCATTTGGTTATATCCGGAATAACCATCAAGTAAACAATGGTAAGGGTGGACCACTACTCTTTTAAGCATCTGATCAATAAATGGCAAGGGGAAATGGCCTTACCTAGTTCTCGCATTGAGTTTTTGGTAATCAATGCAAATGCGCCACCCGGTGGTGGTACGTTGGGGAACTAGCTCTCCCTTGGAATTCTCAATCACTGTCATACTCGACTTCTTTGGGATAACTTGAATAGGGCTCACCTATTTGCTATCCGAGATTGGGTAGATGATCCTGGCATCCAATAGCTTAGTGATTTCGGTCCTCACCACTTCTTTCATGCTGGGGTTTAGCCTTCTTTCCATTTCTCTAGAGGGTTTTATATCCTCTTCGAGATGGATCTTGTGGGTGAAAATCAAAGGACTTATTCCCTTCAAATCAGCAATATACCAACCAAAAGCACCTTAGTGCTTCCTCAGAATCTTTAACAGTTTACCCTCCTATTATTCGTCTAGGCTAGAGGAGATAACAACATGAAATGTCTCATCCTCTCCTAGGTATGCATATTTAATATGGGAGGGTAGTTTCTTCAATTCAAGGGTCGAAAATTTGTCCCTGAAGGGAACCATGCGTGTCTCTCTTGGCGGTAACTCCTCGAATCGAGAAACCCAGCTTACATCTCTCGCGTCCTCGTCCGATACTTTTAGTAATTCTCTCAACTCCTCAACATCCCTATCGAATTCGGTGTACATCCCCTCCCTCTCATGGCTCGACACTAAACAGGACCCTAGGGCATCTCCACAATAATTTTCCTCAAAGTACTCCTCTAAGATCTCGTCTATTAAGCTCACCGCATGAAGATCATCTTCTTCCCTCGTATGTTGGGCTATATGGAAGATGTTAGTCTCTTAGGTCATGTTCCCAAAAGTGAGTTGCATCTGCCCATTCCGAATGTTGATAATATCATTAGTCGTATCTAAGAATGGCTGCCCAAGAATGATGGGAACATGATTGCTCGAAGTGAAGGAGGGCTCCGTACCCTAAATGACAAAGTCTATCGGGAAGTAGAAAGAGTCAACTTGGATGATCACGTCCTCAACTACACCTCTTGGGATCTTCACGGTTTTATTCACTAATTGGAGAGTGATCTTTGTGGGATTGAGGTCGCCCAGATGAAGTTGCCTATAGATGGTGTAAGGGAGGATGTTGACACTTGCTACCAAGTCAAGTAAGGCTTTTTTAATTTTATTGTCTCCAATGATGCAGGAAATGGTGGGTTTACCGGGATCTTTAGATTTTGGCGGGAGATAATTAAGTAGGATGAAGCTCACGTTCTATGCTAGAAAGACGTTTTTCTTTACCTTTATCTTCCTCTTCACTGTTAACAAGTCCTTGAGGACTTTCTCATAGACTGGAATTTGCTTAATGGCATCGAGGAAGGGTAAATTTAGCTTTACTTGCTTCAGCACGTCTAGCACTTCATCACGGGGGCTTCCTTTATGGGAAGGAACCAACCTTTGAGGAAATGGTGCCGCGGTGGATTTTTTCACTACTACCTCAGGCTCACTAGTGTCTTCTTTATCACTCTCATTCAAGGAGACATCTTCGGCCTGTTTCGTGTCGGGCAAAATCTCCTTATCTTTGGTTGCGTCGTGTGGGGGAGGTGATAAATCAATGACTCTCCCACTACGAAGAGTGGTCACAGCTTGACATTACTCCTGATGTTCTGTCGATGTGGATCTAACACTAGTTTGACCTTGGGGCGGTCTTTGGCCCTGGGCAGGAAATTTGCCTTTCTTTTGGATACTCAACGATGATTGCAACTTTGAAATATTTGCATTTATGTCACTGATCATGCGATCATATCTAGCATTGGCTGCATTCTGGATATTGATAAATTAGTTCATCGTAACCTCAAGAGTTCTCCGCGGTGGAGTGCTATATGCTCCTTGAGGTGGTGGTGCTTGCACATATCCTTGCATATGTGGAGCTTGTTGAAAGTGCAGTGGCGGAGGAGGGAGAATAAGTGAATTAGGATTCATCGCAACATGTTATTGCCCGTAGCTAAAACCAGGATGGTTTTTCCATGAAGGGTTGTAAGAATTTCCGTGCGGGGCACCAAAATTACCCTTGAATCCTCCTATACCACTAACTTGCTCTTGAAGCATCACTTTGTAGGCGGGTATAGTCGGGTATTCCTCAGTTAAATGACCCGCCTCGCAAATTGCACACACCTTCTCGATGGGGTTTGGGATGGATCCAGTTAGTCCTCTTCCACATACTTTAAGTAGGTCTCGCATTCCTTTCTCAAGTACATTAAGTCGACTGTTCGTCATAGAATTCTTTTCTACATGAAATAGGCCAGACGCCGATGGAGTGGTGGTCAGTTGGTGATTTCTATTTTGAGCATTAGGATCATATGTATCCCAGGATTGGGTAGTCTCGGTGACATACCTCAGGTGAAGCTCAGCATCGTTGGCGTCTAAGTCGATAAATGGACCATCGCACATGGTTTCAACGAGTTGCTTAGAATTAATGTTCAGCCCATTATGGATAAAGGAAATGATTTGCGTTTTATCAAAACCATGATGGGGACACGAAGTAATTAACTCATTGAAACGCTCGAAGCACCGATCGAACGACTCATTTTCTAATTATTGGAAACTTTGAATTTGAGCCTTGATGGAGTTCGTTCGATGTGGAGGAAAGAATTTCTTGAGAAATTTAGATTGTAGCTCGTTCCATGATGAAATCGAATTTGGAGGTAAAGACCATAGCCAGGTCTTAGCCTTATCCTTTAGCGAGAATGGGAAGAGTTTAAGGCGGAGCACATCTTTTGTGCAAGCTTGATCACTGAGAGTCTCACATGCCTCCTCTAATTCCATGATGTGGGAATATGGCTTTTCTGATTCCATTTTATGGTAAGTGGGAAGTATATGGATCATCCCATTCCTAAAGAAAAATTGCCCTGCATTATACGGGAGTAAAATGTATCCTGAAGTGACAGTGCGCTCGGGGTATAAGACATCTCTCAAAGGGCGATACGGGGCCTCTCCCTCACCGGCGGCTGCACTACCATGTTGAGACATATTTATCTCACTCAAAGACTCTGTGTCCTCACTTGGTATACTCGGAGCGCGCTCTGAAGTGTGTCCTAAGAGGGAAAATGGAGTGTTATTTGCAATTGAGTGTGACGGTGTGGGAGGTGGAACTCAAAACTGTGGAGCGTTAGGAGTGTGAGGGCTATCAGGGTCGTACTCAATAATTGGATTTTCGTGAATGTGGGTTGGAGTATTATTGGGGGTTGGAGTGAGTTCAGAATTTTGCATTAACAGGCTTGTGAGAGATAATGACGAATATTTTTGTGCTTTTAAATTTTTTATGTTTTTGGATTTTTTTGAAATTTCTGGTCAAAGCTTAAGATTGACTTGATCTAATCCTAAGTCTACCTAGATCCCCGGCAACGACGCCAAAAACTTAACGTGGCTAAGAATGTGTCTCAGAAGTGCGTACTCTCTAGGCTCAAGTGCAAGACTGTCGCTCAAGTAATAATCCGATAAGTCGGGTATCGATCCTCAGGGAAATAGGATAATGGAATTGTAACGATGTTGGACCGATGAAAGAATCCTAACTCTGACTCTAAAAAGAAAGGAAAAGATGATTTGTTTTGAGAATTGACTACAACTAAATGCAATTTTGAAATTATGAAAGAAATGCAACTATTCTAAATTACCTAAATTACTAACGACGAATAACTTAAAACTTCGAACTATATGATGAAGAAAACAGGACGGGAATACAATCCCTCAACCCTAGTGTATTGATGGTATAAGACTAATCGTAAATTTAAATGATTCATTAGACCCAGAATTTAGTACTCCCAAGCATTACGTATATGAGGTTCAAGCCTACACCTTACTTAATCAGAGGACGAGTAAATCGGTAAAGCGCAATAGCAACACTCGCATTGCATTCTAAAGCATCCCGGTTACCCTTAAGCAAACAAGATCTAAAGATCTACAATTATTGTGATGCTACGCAATACGATCATAATCAAATCATTAAATTTAGAGGATTAATTTTAGACACAAGCAACTATCAGATCAGGTTGAGTTCATGCATCCCGACCTTTTAAAATCTAGCCTAACATGATGAAATTAATGAAAATGATTGTTGAATTGCAGGAAATCATGATTAAACTAAGGGAGAATTGAAGAATGATGTAGAAGGAAGATTAGACTGAAGAAAGTAATCAACTAACTTACCAAAGCACTAAAAGCATAAACTAAAATTACTTGTAATCACAGAAATCTGAACAAACTTCACTCTTGGAATTAAAATTGCAATAAATCTTTAAACTAGGGTTTTGTAGCAACTTTCTCTCTCTAACTACCTCTAAAAGTTTAAACTGGAAAAGGGAAAAATTAGATGAATTTTTCTCCCCTTAAAATGATAATAAATTGGGTTTAAATACCCTACAAGACTCCAAGAGTTTTAGCTTAACCAGGACTCTCCATTGGAGGAAGAGTGAAAAACCAAAATTGCGACAGTCGGACCGGTCCGGTCCTCCTTCGGTTAGGTTCGGCTTGGATCCGAATCGATTCTTTTCTTTTCTGACCGGATTGGTTCTATCTGGACTGGCTTTTTTAATTTTCATCAAGTTCGATCCGTTTTTGGTCTGGGGTTCTCTGGAACTTTGCATTTCGGATCTGTCCAATCCGGATCGATCCAATTTTTCTTTGACTTTTTTTTCTATCTATGACTGCTCATAACTTTCACACCGGGACTCCGATTGAGGTAGCGTTTCTTCCTATGTACTTGTAAACTTGATATCTTCAACTTTTCTTGAGATGCCTCATCCTAATTTCGAGTAAAAATTATAAGTGTGCCCTTTTGAATTTTCCTTCTTTTCTTCCTCTATTCGTTTGGTTTCTTTCTTTCTTTCGTGACATCAAATACCTGTAAAATTAGAACAAAATACCAGAAACTCGGGGTACTCATTAGAATAAGTCAGTAGAAAGATTATGAGATAAAATAAAATCAATTACATTGTTTGAGGTGCTAAAAGTAACTAAATTAAAGGGATAAATTTGGAAGAATTTATGCCTAATCTGCTGCAAATGATCGGGCAAACCCAAACGGTACGCCACCGGTCCAACTCTCTCAATGATGGGGAAGGGGCCTACATACCTTGGCGCTAACTTCCCCTTTTTACCAAATCTCATCACCCCTTTCATAGGGGATACCCATACTAACACATGATCCCCGATCTCCAACTCTGTATGCTTTCGATTTGCATCCATGTAGCTATTTTATCTATCTTGAGCTATACGGATACGCCCCCGAATTAATTCAATCTTTGTGGAAGTATCCTGAATTATCTCTGTCCCTAAAAGTTTATTATCCCCCACCTCCAACCAATAATCCGGTGAGAGACAAGGTCTACTATACAACGCCTCAAATGGAGCTATGCCTATGGTAAATTGGTACGAGTTATTATACGCGAACTCCACCAAAGGAAGGTACTGCTCCCACCCTCCCCCAAAATCAAGAACGCTCATCCGTATCATAAATTAGAGCATCTGATTCACCCTCTTTGTTTTCCCATCTATCTGTGGATGATAGGCGGTACTCAACCTCAACTCGGTGCCCATATCCTCCTAGAGGCTCTGCCAGAAATGCAATATAAAAATATTGTCCCTATCGGACACTATATTTATTGGGACCCTCTGTAATCTGACTATCTCCACGATAAATAGTCTTGCATATTATAAAGTCTCAAAATCCGTAGGAACCGGCAGAAAGTGGGCCACCTTGGTCAAACGGTCTACAATGATCCATATGGAATCATTCCCTCTCTGTGAAGCAGGTAACCCCGTAATGAAATCCATAGAGATACTCTTCCACTTCCATACTGTAATCTCAAGTGGTTGTAACATCCCTGACGGTTTTTGGTGATCTACCTTCATAGGTTGACACGTGGCACACTTTGAGACAAACTCCGCAATGTCCCGCTTCATCCCCATTCACCTGTATTGCCTTCTTATATCTTGGTACATTTTATCCCCGCTGGGATGTACCACAAACTTGGAGCCATGCGCCTCCATCACCACGGCATGTCTCAAATCTTCGTCCTCTGATACGACTAACCGTCCATTAAAGCATAACCCACTTTTGGAGATAATGGAGTAGGAATCCGCACCCTCTGCTAGCAACTATTTCACCCTGTCCTGACACAAAGGATCATTCGCCTAAGCCCGTACAACCCGTAAAACAATCTCGGGTGTGACTGCTAAAATCGCCATACATGCCCTGGTGGTCTCATCGTTGTGCCTAAGTTCGCTCCACTTTACCTTCCAATTTTTTTCCAAATCTCCCTTAGGCCGTCGGCTCAATGCATCCGCAACTACATTGGCCTTACCAGGATGATATTGAATATCAAACTGATAATCCTTCATAAACTCCAACCACCTCCTTTGCCTCATATTCAAATCGTTTTGAGTAAATAAATATTGGAGTGATTTATGGTCCGTGAACAAGGTGAATCTCTCCCCTAAAAGGTAATGCCTCCAAATCCACAAGGCAAAGACAACTGCAGTCAACTCTAAATCATGGGTGGGTTAATTCCTCTCGTGGGTCTTTAGCTTTCGGGATGCATAAGCAAGAGCCCACTCTTCTTGTTGTAACACCCCCTAGTCCTTGTAAGGATGCATCAGTATAAACTCGATAATCCATTCCTGCCCTCGGTAGTGCTAAAATAGGGGTCGATATTAGCTTGTCTTTCAACTCGTAGAATGCCAAATGACACTGATCACTCCATACAAAGGGCACTCCCTTTTGAGTCAAATTGGTCAACAGCCCTAAAATCTTGGAGAACCCTTTTATGAAATGTCGATAGTACCCATCTAGTCCCAAAAATCTCCTGATCTCAGTCAGTGTCATGGGCTGACCCCACTCCCTCACCGCTGACACCTTGCTTGGGTCTACAGAAATCCCCTACTCCGACACAATATGGCCCAAGAAATGCACTTCTCGAAGCTAAAACCCACATTTCTCATACTTTGCGTGAAGCTGGTGATCCCGCAATGTCTGCAAGACCATGCGGAGATGCTCGGCATGCTCTCCTCCCTGCATGAATATACAAAAATGTCGTCTATGAACACTATGACAAACTGATCGAGAAAATCTCTAAAACCCCAATTCCTAAGGTCCATGAGTACCTCAGTTGCATTGGTGAGTCCGAATGACATCACCCGAAATTCGTATGAGCCATACCGTGACAAAAAAGCAGTTTTCAGAATGTCTTCCTCTCGAATCCTCAACTGATGGTACCCCGATCATAGATTAATTTTGTAGAAGAATGATGACCCTCATAACTGGTAAAAAAGATCATCATTCCTAGGCAGTGGATATTTGTTTCGAATCGTGACCTTATTCAACTCCCGATAATCAACACATAAACGGAGTGAGTCATCCCTCTTCTTCACAAATAACATGGGTGCACCCCATGGCGATGTGCTCCGTTAAATAAATCCCTGACCCAAGGGTTGCTGAATTTTTTGCCTCAATTCATGCATCTCAAAAGGGGCCATGTGGTAAGGCGCTCGGGCTATCGACAGAGTACCTAGAGCTAGGTCAATAACGAACTTGATCTCCCGACTGAGTGGCAACCCCGGTATGTCCTGAAATATGTCCTTAAAGTCCCTCACCATCGGAATTGAGCGTATCGAAATCACCACCTCCTATGAGGTCTCCTCCTCTAGGTAATATAACTGAGTGTGCGATCCTCCCTCAGGAAGGGGCATCGCCACTAAAAATATTTCCTGCCCCGAGATACCGAACACTATGGCTCTCTTATAACAATCAACCATCGCTCTATAATGGGCTAACCAATCTCTACCCAAGATCACATCATAGCCCTCCAAATTCAATACCAAAAGATATGTCGCAAAACTCAAACCCCCAATCACAATGTCTACGCCCTACAAATAGGGTGAATAAGCGATCCACCCCCTATCGGTGACTCCACACACATGACTAGACTATCAGTGGTGTCTAGTAACCCAACCACTCTAGCAAAATGGGTCCTAGCAAATGAATGCGATGCACCAGTATAAAAAAGAATTCTACCATAGTAACCATAGATAGGGAACATACCCTGAACTGCTGGTAGTGCGGGTGGTCTGGGAGGGATCGAAACATCTCGAACGTTGTACACATGTCCGTACTGCAACTGTCCCAACTGCTACTGAATCTGGGGTACTGGTGCTGCCTGAGGTCCCTGTGCCTGATATCCATGCGGGGTACCCTGCTGCTGCCCCTGTCTCTCCGCGAGCAATCTTTCTTGATGTGATCCGACTGGCCACAAATATATCAGCACCTCTGGACGTTCCCCTGATACTGACCCTGCTGTCCCTAGCGTTGTGGCCCATGAGGTTAGCCCTGATGGCCCTAGCGAGACTGTCCCGGCTATTGGCCCTGATAGCCATCCCCATTGTTCCCCTAGCCCTGGCAAACCTGAGGAACCTGCTGCTGATTTGGGCCTTGCTGGCCCTACCTATACCCCTAACCTCCAAATCAGAATCTCTTGGCGGGATTCCCCTAACGGGTATCCTGCCCCTGCTGTGCACCACTCAAAGAACCTCTATTATCCTTGCCCTGCTGGATCGGATCCCCACCCCTCTTGCTTCCCTTAAGATGGAAGCGATGATCCCGACAACGAAGGGGGTCTACATTAACCACATCGGTGTACGTCACAAAAGTCAGATTTCCTATTAAATGTTGTCTGATCCTCCAGTCCAACCCATCAACAAACATATCTTTCTTCCTTTCCTCGTTTCTCACCTCATCCTGCATGAGAGTGGCCAAACGAGTGACCTCCTCCTGGTACTCGACAACAGATATATCTCCCTACGTCAACTCCTTTAGCCACCTCCTCATCTCTATCTCTATGGCCGGGGGAAAGTAATTGCAGTCGAACCGCACCCAAAACTCTGCAACTGTCATGGAATCCCTCTCTGCAACTGTGGTGGTGGACTCCCACCACTGCAAGACAGCTCCTGTCAGCCTCAATGTCACAAGCATATACCTTTGCACCTCGCTACACTCCACTATCCATAGGTGCCTCTGAATACCACGCCTCCACTGGTAAGTAGTAATCACATTCGCACTACCCTTGAACTCTGGGGGATGGCCCTTCTGGAAGGCCTCCCGCACTCACTGCTGCTCTCTCAAAAATGCTTTATATAAAGGTTTTCTGATCCCGTAACAAGTTTTCCCTTTTGAGGTTTCTAACTATTTTCCAAATCTGAAGACTTTTTGGGATCAATGATGTGACACCCCGCTTAATAAAATACCAGGTGATCAGTCCTTTATCAAATTAAACAAGAATCTCATCTGGGTCATTATTAGCATCACTGTCGTTCATTCATTAATTACTAACCACCTAGTGTTTCATTAAACTGATGTCAAATATTATCTTTATTAATCCCATCAAAATCATATAATAGAACAACAAACAATCCATTACGAGAATAAAACTAAAACATGCCACAAAGTAAGTCCAATAGTCTGTCGAACATCGTCGACTACAAACTATCTACACATGCGAAAATAAAAGAGTACTAATACATGCCAAGTCTTAATATAGATATACAAGTCCAAAAGTACAACTGAAAGGATCCCTATCTAAGATAGAATGAGATAAGAGACTACATCAAAGAAACCACAACACTCCACATAGCTGCAGCCACGTACCCTGTAGGATGGAATCATGTCGGGCGCCCTTATGGGAGGACACCTAAAAGGTTTTTGAAAATATTTTATAGCAAGGGTTGGTACCCAAAAAAATTTAGCAAGTGAATTTAAATGCAAGAAAAAAATATGTAAATGCTCTTCATATTTAAATTAGTGTCGCGCACTCCCTTGAGTTCACCTCACCCCTCAACTAATGTGCACTCCTAACGGATAAAACCTAATGTCCCTAGCCACTTCCCTCGTAACTAGCCTTTCCCAAATACTATACTAATTACCCCACTAATACACCCCAAGTGAGTATAATATTTTAGTTATTAAGTTATTATGCACATTAACTTATAAAAATATAATTTCCCATTTAATACCATATAACCGTTTCACAAGCTATATAATTAACATGATTACCACTATGTACTAACCCGTATATACTTATACCACATATACGAAATCATACTATGACATTCACACGTATATGCCGTAGATATGTAGATACTATTCCCCCAAGTAGTCATTCATCGGGTATTCGCTAGATGCTATCGTAACCGGGTATTCTCATGGACCCGAAACCCTGATACGATTAGCTCCACGTTTCAGAACAAAACATACAATCGTTGTGGAGGCGGCCACATTTTCCTACGGTAGTGAATTCGAATTAGGCATCATTCGTCTCACTCCTGAACCCGAACGATATGGCCTGGGGAATTCATCGCGCAACCTCCTATGATAGCATTCATTGGTATAGCTTTACGATATATATATATATATATATATATATACTACACACTGACATATATAGAAATCCCGGCTATTGGAGTATTAAGCCCATACCCATGCCTAAATATTTAAGTCTACGCCCCGACTTCCTTATTGTTAATATTTACACATTAATTTCCCTTATCTTAATGTAATCCCTTTTGAAGTAAAACCGGACTCCCCATAACTTGGCCCGAAGTTAAGTGTTTCTAGTCCACCCTTTGATTTTCTACAATCAAGTTTAATCACTCTAAACAACAAGACCATAACATGCTAAAGCATGAACCCTCATCTCAAACCTCATGAAATTTAGTCAAATAAATGCCAAGGTCAAGTATTCCCAAATTAACCCTAATTCAATATTAAATTTCATGATTTTAGTTGGGAAGAAATTACAATTTCCAACACAGCAGGTCTGAACAGGGGGATCTCAGAGTTCTGACAACCATCAAAGGTCGTCTGAACGAAGATCCCTATCGTTTGAATAACAGTGGATCTCCTTCGAACGAATTATCATGTTGTTCGAACGACCATGATAATTCCTCCTCTTTCTGGCTTCTGCATAAACCAAGTCCGCCATTAATGAATTTAAAACCCCTGTTTTGAACAGGTTTTTATAGAAACATTCCCCAAGTTCATCATGAGTCCTATTCTCCACTACAACAATTCTGCCCCTAATAATCTCATAAATTTTCAGATCCTCAATCATCAAATGCATTATTTATCAAATCATCTACAGATTTATAATCCTCATAAAGAGAAAACCCCAATTTATGCAAGAACTAACCCTATAATTTCAATTGGATTCCACCTCTTATGATATGAATAGTAAGATACAATTTAATACTCAAAATTTAAACCAATTGCCTTAACTAAGATGATCTAGGGCTTCGAAAGATGAAGTTGGATTGCAATTGCCTCTTCAATATCCCCAAATTCACTTTTCCTTTGGATTTCCCTCTCTTTTTTCCCTTTAGTCTTCTATTAGGACTTAATGATGCCTAACCCCTTAGGGTTAAAACACTATTCACGTTTTGGGCATGTGGGTCCTAATTAAAATGACCCAAACTCTCTTTATCTAATTCACACATTTGTAATTAGACCCCAATACCCAATATGTGCAAGTACCGACTTCTTTTTTACTATTTCGACCCTACCAGACTCAACCGCGCATTTAAAATCGCCATCCGGATTATATTTCTAAAATTAACTCCGCACTCATTAACTTTATTAAATATATTCAATTTTAATTATTACCATTAATTAAGGATCACTAATTACCGAATTAGTTGATTAAAATAATTACCTAGAAATTATGAGGTGTTGCAAGTGCCACTGTCGTTCAAACGACAGCGTATCTCGTTCGAATGAGATGTTGTCTCGCTTAAACGACGTCTTACATCGTTCGAATGACATGACTTTTAGCTTGACATGTCACCGCCTTAAATTCTGCTATATATTGAGTGTCAGTCTATTGGTTTTAGGCGTGGAGAAACACTGTTTTTAACAGAATACGTTTTTGAATGTTTATTTTCTTCTCCAACCATTTATGGGTTCGAAGATTTTGTTTTACAATTCACAAATCCTTATTACTTTTGTGTGTATTGTTTTGTGTAACCCAAGAGATATTTGTTGGGATTTTATGATGCTACATTAGGTGCCTTGGAAGGTACTGGGCTGACAATAGGTGCCCCTTGAGGGAGGTACTGGGTTGATCAACTGCGTGTCATAGGGAGTGATGCGGTGTTCGTGGGCTGACGACTACGAACTGTCACCTACTAGTATTTCATATGTCAACTGTATTTTCATTATAATCCGTGTAAACCAAATTTTACAAATTATAATGGAAATAAAAAGGTTTTTACCCGAAATGGTTTTTTCCTAAAATCTGTGTTTTTCAGCTTAATCATTGCATGGTGTAATTTATTGATTTGATATGACACGTAGATGCATGTTTAGGGGATGAATAAAATTGGAGTTTCGTTTGAGCAAATTTAGACATCCAATTAAATAATTTCGATTTGGAAATTTATGAATCCAGTTGAATCAGTATCGCACACAACATATTTTACAAATTGGTATCAGAGCAGGTTACGCTAATTTATCGCATATTCCTATTTTTCGCATAAATTGTGTGATATTGATTTTTTTTAGAAAAAATTATTTTGTGAAAAAAATCACAATTTTCCAATGGAACACTTATGTAATTCGATGCCCCCTCCTATTGACACATGTCAAAGTTTTTACAATTTAAATAGTTTGAATTTGACGTATGGGAATATAATTGAAGTTTTAGAAAAATAAAATTCTCATTTCAAATCCGTGATGGATCTTTTGCAAATGGATCAAAATTAAAGAGATTTTTATCGTGAAAAATTTATTTCTTTGGACCAGGACTTCATTGCTTTAAAATTGTCCAAAAGGAAGAGTGATGATAGAATCCTAGTTTTAGAAAAAGAGTTGGAGTTCTTTAAAAATTATAGGGTTTTTATTTGTGCCGTTGAGGATAATAGTTTAATTAATGATTTTACGACACGTGAAAAGACTCTTAGGGATAAATTTGTTTTAATTTAGAGTGAGTGAGATAACCTTTTAGATTTTATTGATCATTTGAAAAAGGAGTCCCTAAAATTGGAAGAGTCTAATTATTTGCTAGAGTATAAAATTTTGAAGTTGAAAAATGATTTGAAAGACTCGTGTAGTTTGTGTAGTGATGGTAGTGGCTTGTCTTGTTCTCTTGCGTCGAGTGTTATAGTCAAAATCATAGTTTGTTTTAGAGGGTCAACCATTTCTAAGGATGTTTGAAAAGATCCCCATAGGTGTCGTTCCACCCATTTACACATGTTCATATTGTGGTAGGAAAGCTCACCTTAGGCGTTTTTATTTTAATCTTCGAAAAAGTCCTAGGAAGTTGAAGTCTAGTGTTCCCTTGGTTCCCGTAACCCCCATGCATCATTGCACACCTATTTTGGTTAGGAAATCACTTTTAGAGGAACTAGATATTAGACTAGTTGATTCTCAGTTGCTAGCACACGATTCTTCTCTTGCCATATCATATAGATGATTGTGTTTGCTTGTTTGTCATACACTAGTTGTGCTTCATGATATATGTTTGCTAGTGTTATGACATGTATTTTTTTGTATATCCATTTATATATTTTCTTGGATCATATTTGAAAAATATAAAAATATTTTATTTTGTTAAATTTTTGAAAAAGTTGAAACGAGTTTTGTATTTTGTTTTGCACTATTTATGGATGAACACTTAGGATGACCGAGTCAAAATTTCATTCCGTATCCATGTGACTATTTGATAACGTTTTGAGACAATATGTTATGTCATTCATGTACTTTACAAATTTTGGAGTCTTTGAGATGATATATAGTGTTTCTATCTACATATTTGACTCATTTGTCCTTTATTGCACACATGCACGAATTTATTTGACTTTTGTGCTTATCTATCACATGTTGGTTGAGTGTTTCCATCTCAATTATGTCTATACAATGAACCAAATGCGAGAAAACTTGACAAAACAGTAGTGTATGATATAAACCGTTTGTGAGTTTGTGTGATTTAGTTTGAAAAACGAAAAAGGGCTGCGGAAGGTATTTTATTTTTTCCTTTGCGATAAATCCACTGTTTAAATGGACTTAAAAAGTGAGGAATTGAAAATTATCCGGGGTCCAATGAGGTTTAAAAGAGCTCAAAAAAATTAAAAAGCAATAAAAAGAATATTATGCCAAAAATGGGCCAATAGGTTTTAGTTTCATCACCTCATAAGAAAAATAAAATGCATTATCTTTTAATGAGGGAGTTTAGATGGAATTTATAATGGTTTACACGTCCTTGAAATTCATGAAAAAGCATTATATAGTTTTGGACGTTATTGGTGTGGAAATCATTTATACTTTGATTTGTTGATATGATTAAGATGATGTCATCTAAATTCAACAATTATACACCTAAGGACTATTTTGATGTTCATTCGTGAGGAGTACACTTATGCATCTTGTACACATGTCATGATTGGGTCGATTTTCCTATCGAATTTTTTTCACACCCATTCATTTCGTTTCCATGATTTAGTTATCTTAGTGAAAATTCATGGTGTGTGATTTTTTTTGTAACATCATTTTTGCTTTTTTGTATGAAAAATCAGAAAAATAAAACATAGTTTGTTTACCTTGGTTTACCGTGGCACCCCGATTTGATTTATGCGATTTATTCGTTTCCTTGTTTATTTCGGACAAATAAAAAGGGGGGGAATGAATTATGATTTTATGGGGGAGTTTAAGTATGGGGGAGAATGGATTATGCTTTCATGTTTATGCTTTATATCATTTCAAACTCGATACGTCACAAGGTATTTGCCTTTTCTTATGTGTGTAGGTACAATTGAAATTTTTTGGATTGCACACCCTGATGAGAAAAGCTTGAAGGTTTGAAAAGTTGATTTTTGAAGCAAAGTTTGAAGACTTGTCATTTTATCTTTCCACCTTTGGTTTTAGGGGGTAGATTTATATAGGCCATTTTAAGATGATAATTCGGATATTTTTATTTTGTATCGACATAGACATAGGGGGAGATTTGTAAGGACATTGTCCGTCATAATTAATTATGTCGTATACCGCTACAAGTCGTCAAAGAATTGAGGAAGCTAACATATACAAAAGACGAATTCGAATTTCAAGAAGACTTCAACATACATGACTAACAAGATGATTTTGGTAAAATTATGTTTAAGTTCCATTTAAATTTCACATTAAAAGTGTTGGGATATTTCATGAATTTTTTATAAATGGTTTTTATAAAAACATTTTTCATAAAAGATTTTTATATAAAAGTTTTCTGATCTCGTAACAGGTTTTGCCTTTTGAGGTTTCCAACTATTTTCAAAACCTGAAGACTTTTTGGGATCAGTGCCACTGTCATTCAAATAATAGCGTCTCTCGTTCGAACGAGATGTTGTCTCGCTCAAATGACATCTTATGTAGTTCGAACGACAGGACTTTTAGCTTGACATATCATCGCCTTAAATGCTGCTATATATTGAATGTCAGACAATTGGTTTTAGGCGTGGAGAAACACTATTTTTAACAGCATACGCTTATAAATATTTGTTTTCTTCTCCAACCATTTAAGGGTTCAAAGCTTTTGTTTTATAATTTAAAAATCCCAATTACTTTTGTGTGGGTTATTTTGTGGAACCCAAGAGATATTTTTTGGGATTTTCTAATGATACATTAAGTGCCTTGGAAGGTACTGGGATGAAAATAGGTGCCCCTTGAGGGAGGTACTAGGTTGATCGACTGCATGTCATAGGGAGTGCTGCGGTGTTCTTAGGCTGACAACTACGAATCGACACTTACTGGTATTTCGTATGTCAATTGTATTTTCATTATAATCCGTGTAAACCAAATTTTACAAATTATAGTGGAAATAAAAAGGTTTTTACTCGAAAGGTTTTTTTTTCCTAAAATCTGTGTTTGTCAACTTAATCATTGCATGGTTTAATTTATTGATTTGATTTGACACGTAAATGCATGTTTAGGGGATGAATAAAATTGGAGTTTGGTTTGAGAAAATTTAGACATCCAATTAAATAAGTTCGATTTGAAAATTTATGAATCCATTTGAATCAGTATCGCACACGATATATTTTACAACTTCACTACCAGGTTTGAGTCCCCTTTGATTGTAAGGACCTAGATTCCCCTTTGTAAGGCCTCCAATAGGCCTAGTACTAGTGACTCAGACTCAGCCTCATTGTATGAGCAGTTAAAGTCCAGTTTGAAGGATCAAAAACTTTTTCTTCTCCTTTGCTTAGGATAATCCTTGCGCCTCCTTTATGCCCACCTGATGACTTATCGAACTCCACATTCCATTATGCCAAACTTGCTTCTAGGTAGTTGGTTTGAATATCGTCACCTGAAACTTCCTCGTATGGTGGTTCGAATGTTCCAGAAGAAAAGATGGATAATATATCTAAGTAAGCTTGACTTTTGATTGCTCGAGGGACCACGCACTCGAGGTCATATTTTGAAAGTATAAGGAACCATTTCGATTCCCTACTAATTAGTATAACCCTAGTTAGCAAAAACTTGATGGGGTCACATCGTGTTACAATGTGGATCATGAAAGATAACATATAGTGTATGAATTTTTTAGCAACACAAATAAGGGCTAAACATTGCCTTTCAATGCTAGTGTACCAGGCCTCAGGCCCATGTGTAATACGACTTAAAAAATAAATAGGTTTTTCAACTCCTCCACTTCTTGAGCTAGAAGTGCGCTAATAAACTTGGCTATGGAGGTGAAATATAATTGCAATAGTAAAGCTGCTTTTGGAGGAATCATAGTTTGTGGGGATGTTAGTAGCTTTTTCAACTTGTCCAAAGCCTCTTGATGTGATTGTGCCCATGCAAACTTAGCTCCCTTTCGCAGTAGCTCCATGATCTGAGTGAGCCCAGGTATAAATCTTCTTAAGCATAAGACCTTTCCCAAGAAGATTTTTAATTATTTTATTGTCTTTAGGAATGGCATATTGAGGATGGACTTCTGGTTATCCAGGTCCATCTGAACACTTTACCTATTTACATGAACCCAAGGAACTTCCCACTAGTCACCCCAAAGGCACACTTAAGGGGTTTATCTTTAGCTTGTACTTCCTGCTCCTTGTGAACACTCTTTTCAAGTCTGCCAAGTGAGCTACCTCTTTATTTTTTTTATGACCAAATCGTCCATGTAAAACTGCATGGTATCATGAAAGAGATAATGGAATATACCCATCATAGTCCTCTGGTATGTAGCACCTGCATTCTTTAGTCCAAAAGGCATAACTGTATACATAAAGTTACCTAACGGAGTGCGAAAATCAATCTTCTCGACATCCTTTGGATCCATCTTGATTTTATTGTATCCCATATAGCCATCCATAAAGCTGTACATTTCATGGCCTGTAGTTGCATCTATTAAGATGACTATGGAGGGTAATGGGAATTCATCTTTTGGCCATGCTCTGTTCATGTCCCTAAAGTCTATACAGGTCCTGATTTGGTTCATATTTTTCTTCCCCACAGGTACAATGCTACACAACCAAATGGGATACTATGTTAGGACAATAAGGCATACTATGAGTAACCTTTTAACTTCTTCCTTGATATTAAAATCAAGCCCTGCCTTGTACGTTTGAGTGACCTAATTGATAGGGATAATTTATGGCATCACATTTAGCTTGTGGCAGCTCACCTCCTTATCAATCCTAGGCATCTTAATGTATTTTCATGAAAAAACTTCTTTAAACTTTGTATCATCTCAATCAATTCCCACTTACTTCCCTATCCAGGTCTTTCAAGATAAATATGGTCCTAGTCTCACCGCCTTCCTCTGTGAGATCTACTTACCCTAGTTCTTGAATTTGAGACCTTGGCCTATTGCGCGTACAGTTTGGCTCCTCCTCCACTTCTTCCATAAATTTTTGGACATTGGCATTGTCAATCACCCTATAGTGGCCTTGGTTATCTACCATGTAACATTCTTAAACTGGGCCAGCCTTATCGTCTAGACCTTCAGTTGCCCGCCCATACCTTTATAATTTATAAATGATCTTTCCATTTGGAAGCACCACTCTTTTGCACTGTGTGGAGATCTCTTCCTTGTGTGGCCTCTTTCGATAGTTTTCCTCCAATTCTCTCATAGAAAACCTACTCAGTACACTTTGCTACTGGACCTGATGCTCAATTAGATCAATCCATAGTGTCATCCTATCACATGGTTGCCTAGATGGGCTGGAGGGTCTCATCTTTTTTATCTAGCTCATAATCTTCTGGATTATCTTTAGGTCCAACCCTTGTGCATACTATCTCTAGTATTAAGCCCTTTAGTGCCACTAATGTATCGGGTGAGCACCACAACCTCCTCAGCTAACTCAATGTAAAAGGCAACATCCACCAAATGTGCTTTTTGTGTGCAAATGGCTTCATAGATGCTCGAATGACCTCCTCCTTGCCTTTGATATTTGCCTTAGCACATTGATGGTAAGTTGATGGCATCAACCCAAGGTTGTACATCCATACCCTTCCCACCAATCGATGGTATGATGGATTTCATTCCATTAAGTGGAATTTGATATGGGAAGTGATATTCGCCATGGTGGTTCCCACATTGACATAACCAATGGATTTAGAGGACTAATTGTCATATCCCGATATTTCCAAAATATTTTTCATAATACTTGTCTCAGTGATGTTGAAATCATAAAAATACCCAATGGGCATGATATTAATGGAAGTTCCTTTACGTTAGCTGTCACATAAAGCAGTCTGTTATGAGGGTACCTGACCGAGAAGTCTTCCTGAGAGAATGTGACATCTGTGAGGAACCTCCTCACCTGCTTAGCCGTAGGACCTTTCCACTTCATATTTGGAGCTATGTTTTTCTTTGCAATCTCCAAGATCGCTCAAGTCACATCGGTTCTAGAATTCTTCGATAACCCTACTTGGTAAAAAAACTAACTAAACTTTTATGAACGTGCTACCGCAACACACTCCACCCAAGGGTCCACATGGTCTTCTTCCAGCTCATAAACCTCCTCAACATCATTGTACGCTGATTCATCGTAGGCTATTATTGCATTCACAACACCCGATGAGCAAGCTTTCAATCGCTTGCCTAAATCATTGGTTGAACACAAGTCATCTTCTAGGGTTAGATGGGCCATTTGAAACACGTATTATTCCAAGGACTCCTCAAAATTTTCTTCGAGTAACCTCTATTACTTCAGTATTTTCTATGGTTCCTCATCATAAGCGTTGGCCATGTTGTCCCCATGAACTGATAAAGGATTAGCGTTTATGTTATCATGGGGTAACTGAATGTCCCCTTTCTTAACATGAGTGCAGATAAGCCTTCTCAAGGAAAAACATTTACTAGTTGGGTGTCTCACCTTGTTATGGATTTGGTAAAACCTTGGGTTATTTCGCTCTTCCTGTATCATGGGATCTATGTTGAAAGTAATTATCCTACACATTTTATCATTAACCATGCGTTTATAGAGACCTAGAGTTTTCTCCACCATGTAAGGTAGTTCGGGTGGGTCTTCTCTGCTCTCGTACTTCTTTTTATTGCCTCTCCACCCATTGCCATTGTTTTCACCTCCTTGTCTTATGTCTTTATTATCGACATAGTTCACTCGCGAGGGCATTCCTCTCCTCGAGCTAGTTGGTGGTCTCAGCATCAAATCTGATAATGCTTTTGGTGGTAAGGGTTTTACCACCGAGGAAATATTCCTGAAAGACTTTAAAAATGCCGTAAAAGTTCCTTCCCTAGTCTCGTTGATCAGGTGGAAACTATAATAAGTCAACAAATCTTCTGTACAAACTTGCAAAAGCTTTCTCTCTCGTATTTCCTCTCTTATATCCATAGATCATTCGTAAAACCTCCTAATGTATGCAACCATCTTTCCCAAGTTTCTGCTTCTCCCGCGACAACTGGGTGAGGAAAAAGAAGTTTTGAACGAATTGAAAATGGATCTCTTACCATGAGGCCACATTGCCTAATGCAAGGTGGGAGTACTATGTGTACGCTTTCTCTGTTAGAGACTTCAAAAATTCTCTCAACCTCAACTTTTTATCATTACAGTGGGCACCAAGGGTTTCAACAAACCTTTTCACATGTTATTTTTCGTTCCCCCTTGTACCCGTATATTTCTTAAAGATGAGTGGAACATACCCTATGGGGTATGGTTCGTTATTGTATTCCTCTGGGTATGGTGTACAAAAATCATCATGTATTTATGAAGCTTCTCCTCCAGCCCTAGAGATTGCCATCATCTGCATGAGCTCTTTCTTCGTTTCCTCCATGCTAGATGGATGATGGGTGCTTTATGTGGGAAGCACCACTGGTGCAAGAACCTTTGGTGGTGTGGTGGACGCCACTTTTTTTGTTCAAGTGGGAAGAGCTACAGTGGGTAGACCCATTGATAGAGCGACAATATTGTTAGTGTTCATCTAAACAATGCCTTAGGAAATAAAAGGAGCCAACAATGCAGTTTGTCATGAAGGAGTTTGATCCTCCGAAAACTCCCACCACTTCCTGAGCACCTAGGGTCTTCATAAACTCCGTGAATAGGATCATCAAACCTGTCATTTGCGTTAGACCTATGGCTTCTGTTGTGCTAGCAGTCGAAAGTCCTTCATCCATTTGCACTACCCTACTAGCTTCCAACATGATATTAATGTATCTTTCTTCCTCAAGTTGTATAGCGTCCAAGTCAATAATCTTTGCCTCGTTATCGATAGCCATTCTTCAAAGAGAATACCTCCCCAACGGAGTCGCCAAATATAAGATATGGGTTCTTTAAAAACAATTAGTATTTAGTGAGGTGTAACCACCTTTAGAACGATGATTAGAGCACGAAGAATAATGTAATAAATGAGAAATGAAGCACTTGCAATAAAAGGCGTTTAAAGCCATAAAGTCTGTATTAAATGAGTCCTTACAACGTAGATAACCTTCCAACGTAATAAATGAAATGAATCCCAACAATCAACCTGATTGGAAGGAGAAAGAACAAGCACCTTGGCACAATAAATGTAAGGCAGTAAACCTCTATGCGTAATATATGCCAATGATTGAGAAAAAAATCTAGTTTAACTTTAGGAATGAAGAATATAATCACTAATAATTATAAACTCACAAGAATCTCTCGTGTCTAGAGAAAATGGATATCCAAAGATATTTAATAAGGGTGATAAATGAAAGTATTTATATGAGGGAAAGATCATTGGAATGGCCTTGCTCACATTAAATGTTCTGAACTCATTTGATGCTAAGGAAACTTTGCATTTAATACCAAGGATAGAGTATTAAATGCCTGAAATACTATTTCTTGACGGGAACATTGTTTGTGTCATCAAAACATCTCGTTGCATTGATTGAGATGTGACGGGTCTGAACAAAAGGTTTATTTGTGACGGTTGATGGGAAGTTACCTTAAATGGGCTAGTGGTCCAAGGAATAGACCTACACGAGTGCCACTTTTTTTAGTTCCTAAATTGTCAGAGCTCATGATGTCATAAAGATAGTGAATAGTGGTGTACGAGATATGTCGTCTTGTCAGTCAAATATGGTTTTTCAAAAGATAGTTGTTCAAACAACCTGGGATTATGTTTGAAAGGAAAAATACATTTGAATAAATTATTTTATGAGGTTCCTCGAGTGAGGTCTCTCGACTATCGTGTTTCAGAATGTTGTTTTGAGACTATTGAGTAGAGTTTTCCCAAGTGTGCCAAAGAGGTTGAGATTAATTTTAAACATTGATTTGTTCCTAATCCTCCAAAATAAGTCCATGTGATATTCTCTAGGTGTGGTCGTTCGATAGAGCATGTGATCTTTCCTATGTCCTGCCAAACATGGTCCTCTGCAGGTACCGAATAACCTCAAAATTATTACAAACCAGTTATAAGTATTTGACAATAAAAGAGAGTAAATATAAATCATTGTTCCCATTACAAGTGTGTTTCTAGGGCCTCTCAGCCAAGCTTATTTCTTGTGGGAGGTCTCTCAAGTGGCCATGCTCCTCTTGGGGTATTTGAGAGTGTAATCTAGCTATGGGACTTCATGCGAACGATCTTCTTGCCGAAAGATTTTGATTCTTTCATTAATCATCTTGTTATGCAAGATTAGTCTTTTGATAAACTATTAACTTGGACCCCCATACATTTGCCCCATCGTAGAGATATTTGTTTATTTGTAAAGAAATATAAATACCACCACCTTACTTCAAATAACCTCTGGCCTGTAAACAAAGGTTATATTTTGTTTGAGAAATTTAAAATGAGCAGGTAATTATTAGTTAACATCATTTTGTTTAAAGGGTTGTGTTTTTAGAATAACCACATGCATATTTTGTTCAATGAGATTTTGCTTAAGTGACCTCTAAAGCGTGGTCAATGGGCTATCTCAGATATATGATTTTTTAAGATTTATTTAAATTCATTTGTATTAGGGAATTAAAATGTTTTTTTAAATTCCCCCCAAAATCATTGAACTCCGCCAAAGAATATGAAAAGATGTACTCGCTCTCCAACTTAGGCCGTTATTATTGAACTTCCACATCACATTTAATGCATCCGTCCCTCTTCCCACATCGTTACACGTGGCATGTTGGGGTAATCGTATGGCTGTCACGTGATCTACCTCAGTGACTGTTGTGCCATCGAGCAATCATTACCTCTTCTGCACACACTTAACCATGTGCACGTGGGGCCACTCCCACCATTTTAAAATTTCCCCTTTTCCCCTTATAAAAGGATTTCATCTCCTTTAACGAACGTTTTTTACATTCAAAACTTTTGCAAGCTTAACCTTTTTAGAGAGAGAAAGAGTTTTAACTATGTTCTTCACTGTTTGAGTGATTTCAAGTTTGTTCTTCTTCCCCAACTTATTTCCTTCTCTTTTTTGATCATCTGAGATGTCTCCCACGGTTAAGAGTACTCTTTATGCCAAAAGTTCTTCCCCAACCACTCTTGACCATCAAGCTAGTGGAGAAAATACCATCGTGCCCCTATTTTTGGTGAGGCTGACAAGTTTCGAGCAATGGATGAATCCTTCCCTGAGAGTGCGCCAACAATCAATGTCCAACTTATTTAATTAAATTATAATTTTAGTCCCAACAAGTCTTAACAAAAGTGATTGAATAATGAAATAATGTACATAAACAAGACAATCACAATTGAGGAAAAGTTCCCCACAGGGCAAAACCATCTTATTTTCACTATAATTTGTAAAAAATAGTTTAAACGGATTACAATGAGAATACAACTAGTGACATATGAAATACCCTCAGGTGTCGATTTCGATGTTGTCGGCCAGAGTTCTTGCAAGAGCTCCAGAAGGTCAGCAATGGAAATGCTTCGTCTTCTCCACAAGTGTACTCCAGATGAGTAGTATAATCTTCCTTAGGGTACGTTTAAGAGTACGTTTCTTGACACTTGATGCACGTACGAAGATGATGGATGCATGAATTCGGATCAAGGTCGTCGTGGATGATCATGGAGACGTGTTGTATCTACCGACCTCTAGTTAGCTGATATCTCCACGAAGCCTTTAGAGGCCCTTAGATTCGAGAGTCTTTAGGAATTTGCACAGTTGACTAAGGGGTGGTCACCAGATCTAGAGTGGGATATTTTTTCTGTGATCATATCATTTGATTCCTATCTCTAGATTGTATCATTTGTATATTTCTATGTCTGATTTTTTTTATTTTTTATAAAAATTAAAAAAAATCAAAAAGATTTTATTTTTTATTAAGATTTTCTTTTAATAATTTTTTTTGAAAAACACAAAAAGAGTTTTGTATTTTATTTATGGATGAACATTTAAGATAACCATAGTCACAACTTCATTCCATATTCCTCGTGACTATTTGATAGTGATTTGAGATGCTACATCATTTCATCCATGTGTTTTATAATTGATTGGAGTCTTCGAGATGTGATTAATGATATCTTCTATATATTTGGCTCCTTATCTCCTTTATTGCACACTTGCACGGTATTATTTGAGTATTGTACTTGTCCATCGCATATTGGCTTGAGTGTTTCCATCTCAATTCTGTCTATACAACGACCAAAATGTGATAAAACTTGACGAGATAGTAGTGCATGTAAAAACCGTTTACCATGAGGAATTAATTGCAACAAAATGTGTTGAGTGAATCACGGGAAAGGGCTATGAGAGTTTAAAAATTAACTCGTCGAGAAAGCCACCGTTTGAAAAAGAGCCCCCCAAAAAATTAAATGACAATAAAAAGAATCTCATGCCAACTCAAATGGGCCAATAGGTTTCAGTTTCATCACCTCAAAAGAAAAATATAATGTATAATTATTTATGAGAGTGTTTAGATTGGAAAGAAATGAAAAACGGGTTTGCACGTCCTTAAAAGTCATGAAAAATCGTTTCACACATTTTGGACATTATTGGTGTGGAAATCACTTTGAGCTTTGATTTGCTGATTTGACTGAGTCAATTTCTTTTCATTCCACCATTTTTACACCTAAGGAAGATGTTGAGTTTATTCGTTAGAAATATCCGACATTCATCATGCACATATGTTATGGTTGTATGTATTGATTTTCTTGTTGAATTTGTTCACATCCCTACATTTCCGCTAGCATGGACTTGGTTGTTTTGGTGTTCTTTCATGGTGTGATTTTGTTTTCTTTAAGAAAAAAATTTAAAAATTCAAAATAAGAAAGTTTGTTACCTTGTGACATGCTCCATTTGCATTGTGTATGTTCTTCGTATCTGTCTATTTGGGGACATCATAAAACGGGGGAGAACGAATTATGGGTGAGAATTGCTTGTTTGCTATTATAATGATTTACTTGCTCATTATTGATATTTATTTCTTCTTATCATTATATTTCAAACTGTTGCTCATCACGGGTATTTTTCTTGTCGCATGTGTGTAGGTATCAAAATGGAGAATCATTTTTTCACACCGTGATGATGACAAAGAAAGTTGGAAGAGTTAGAGATTTGAAGATGATCGATTTTGTGAAGACACACATTTAGTATTTCCAGTTTTTGGGTTTAATGGGGATATTAGATTGTATGTAAGTTTTTTTGGGGGCACCATAATTCAGATATTATTTATGTATGTACCGGCATAGACATAGGGGGAGATTTGTAAGGACTTATTTTATAAATTTCTGGGGTAGAATCTAGGAATTTTCCAAGTGTCCTAGATCACAATTAAGTATGTCTGATACCCGAGAGTGGAAGATCGAACATTTTAGAATGACAAACTTGGGACGTTAGGAGGATTACATGAGGGAGGACTCAAAACAAGCCATGGAGTATTCTGGAAATAGTGACGCGATAGGAGTCACCATGATAATTATTCGAATAATTGAAGTTGAAGAAATCGTCGGGGAGCAGTAGTTTGCATAAGAAACATATTAAAGGATGATGGTGTAAGGTTAAAACCCCAAGTGTAGACGACAAGGGGTAAGGGACAAAGAAGATTTTTGGTTCTAAAAGAACAATCTGCTAGAATTCGAGGGAGGTGCGGAAGAGTGATTTACCAATGGTAGAGAACATCCAATTGGGATCGCATGTGGGGAAGTGTAGTGACACTCAAGTCAAAATTTTGGGC
This sequence comes from Sambucus nigra, assembly GCA_949130495.1. Taxonomy (NCBI): domain Eukaryota; kingdom Viridiplantae; phylum Streptophyta; class Magnoliopsida; order Dipsacales; family Adoxaceae; genus Sambucus; species Sambucus nigra. Next base: position 79,741,316 of record OX422207.1, on the reverse strand, counting down.
AAAGAAGTTTACTCTTAGAAGAAGTATGGGGTGATGGGAGCCAGTCACCACATTCATGAGGAGATATCGTGAATAACGAGGAATTTAGGGTGTGAATTGTTATGAATCCTCTCACTAGAGCTTAAATTGATAGGTAAGGGAGATTTCAGTAACTTGCTAAAAAGGGTCGAATGGAGGCCGGATGGTAAGGAAAGTTATAAAAATTCACAAACTTCGTAATCGATAAGATGGATACAGAGAATCAAGTAGGGTTGTAGGTTAATAATAGACCCGTAGGTAGAATATCCAAGCACGGATCAGAGATCCGGCTAGAATGACTGATGTCATTGTCATCAAGGTTATACGTTTACATTCATATCAATGCTCTGGAGAGAGGGGAGATAAGGGAGTTAGAAAATCTATTAGAGGAGTAAAATTAGATTTTTAGTGCTAGTAAGGTTCCAAAGGAAGGAATACCCGGTAGGGGACCCAGATTAATGGTTAAGATCAATAGAATTTCTACCAAGTGCCGGTGGGTTCAATTAGGGTCCTCAAGGCCAGCATCAAGTCTATTAGATCAACGGATCCAAAGGGACATTTAGGGTAGCGATCAGGGTCAAGACTACTAGGCTCGTGAGAAGGACACCCCCGACAGGGATGGTGGGGCCAGAGAAAGGGGGATGACAAAGAGAGGTGTATTATGTAAAAGAGTGGAAACACATAAGAGGATCTTATCCGTAACAAGTCAGGGACAGGAGCGGGATGTCTAGCAAGGACATTATTAGAAAAGTTTTTGGTTTGGTTAGGACGCAAGTGTTATGTATAATAACCATTGAGCCGGCAGTGTGAGGGGAAACTGAAACTACGAGTTTATTCCGAGATGATTGTGGGTTATTTGGTGTGATGCGAGAGGGTCACAAAAATGTATTACTATTAAATTCACATGAGAAATGGATTTAGTGAAGGTATTATTAATATCACTAGTATGTGTATATTTACCATGGAGTAGGGGGGCGCTCTCCAATTCCACCTATAGGGGAGCGAGTGGGTACACTGAGATGATATATATTTTTCTAAGGATTAGCTCGTGTGAGAGGTGATATTCGTGGTGTGGTTTTATCTTGGGTACAGATGGGTTCGTAATGGTGGGAGATTATATCAAGCTTATCGTGTTCATTGGTTCGGTACATGATGTATATTATTCTTGAGATGTCTCACCCGAAAGAAGGTTGAGCAACATCATAGCGACAATATTGTGTGAAGTAGGCTTCATATAGTGCATTTGTCTAGTTATATTGGATTTCGGTGCGTAGGACTTTTACTGGTGAGATTCAGGGTATGTCGAGTTGCCATGGAGAGGAGAGATTTAGCTCATTATTAATATTAAGCGCTAAGGGCTTAGTGATAGTACGAGCGCAGTAATATGACCCTTTAGAGACATGGGAATCCATGATAGACTTGTGAGTATAGGGGCAAGATTTGAGAGTCCCGTGGATATGCTTTGGGTTCTATGGAAATCAAGGACCGATAATGCTGAGGAATAGTGCATTAGGAAAAGTTCCTTTGGGCTTTGCTAGGAAGTGTTATGCGTATAAGCCTTAATAAAATGTTAGAAGTGTGAAGACGTCATTGGAATCTAGGTCTTCAAATTTAATGATAATTAGTGAATATGTCGAGAAAATACGTTGAGCATAGAGCTACTAAGAGATAGGGTCGGTGGAGCCAGAGAGTGTTGCGAAAGAAACACGGCAAAGTATTGCACCACAAGTTGATAGGTGGGGTAATATCAGAAAGAATTGAATAGAAATTAGTAAGGTCATCGAAAATATTTGGAGGATATAGCCACGCTAATGCGGGGGCCAAAATTGAGATAGATGTGCTACGTATGTGATGATCTGAGGTTTGTGAAATTATGCACGAGATATAGGATGTACGGGCACCCTGGGAGGATCCAGAATCTCTATTGTATAGATACTTAGCATATCCAGGTAGAAGACGCAAAGGCGATGATTTTGGGTATATCCCGAATGAACGGGGATAAGATGTTCCACGGATTATGAAACGTTGAGCATGGGTGTGTTTGGAAGTGACATTAAGTGCGTCACGACCTACGACTTGCTATCACTAGGATTCGTGAGTGAGATGGATATTAGTGGATGTGTTGGCCGAAATAGCCATAGTGTATATATTTAAGTACCGCGGGATAACAGGGTTATTTGGTGTTAACCACAAGAGATAGAAGGTACACTAAGAGGAAGGTTTCATTATACGAGAGATTTCTATTTTCGAGAATTATGGGAGTAGCGTGGATGTCTTTCTAAGATTCAACTATGTAGCTATAGTTTGGGGCTATAGTGGATAGTTATGGTAACACTGGGTTTGCGTGGTACCAGGGTATGAATTATCGATGCTAGGTTTCACCTGAGATAGGGCCTACTGTATATATACGGGTATGTATGTTAAATATGTTGCATATTAATCTATAAATTGTTAATTGAAATCCCGGGTAGTAGGGAAAATTCTGATGTGTGTCAGAGCGGTTGGACTTCTTGTCGAGTGGGGAGATGTGGCTCGGGTTTTATTTTCGTGCAAGAAAACTAGTGATAGTAAGGGATCGGTAGTGTATGTTATCTTTTTTAACATAAGAGTGGATATGTATACTTTTATGCCGAGAGGAGGGTATTTGGAATGTTATAACTGTGGGATTGAAGTTATATTACGGTTTAAGGGATGGTAAAAGTCGGGTCATTTCGTGCGGTTAAGCACGGGTACAGGGTGTATGAGAGCTCTAGTTAATTACATTCTCTTAATAACTTTGTGTAGCAATGCAAAGGTAAGTGATTGCGGGGCTAGTTGAGACTGGGAGTACTAGGCTTATCCGAATTTCGAGGACGAATTTCCATTGAAAGGGGGAAGTATGTAACACCCCGTAAATTCAATGACCTTAGATTAAATAAAAAAATTTGGAGAAAAATAACTTATTTTATTAGGAGGAATTAAATTCATGATTTGGGAAATTTGTAAATTTGAGGGATTTATTAATTTTGCGAATTAAGGATTAATTATTTGGACTATTTTGTATCGCATTTTGAGGTCAAGAATTTGGAGAATGTTATAAACTAATTCGTATGACAATTCAGAGTGCACGGTTGAGTCCGGATGGGTATAAATAGTTGGAAAAGAGTGGCCATATGTGTAATATGGGTTTTGGGACTTTGAGCTCCCTATTAAGTGTTTGAGCCCTTTTTAGAAGGCCCATAAGCCCAAAAACGGGATTAAATTTAATAACCCTAATTGTGAAAGGGTGGGGGAACTTTAATTCATTTTAGAAGACCAAAATTAGGGAGAGCCTTAGAGGAAAACAATTAAAAGAGATTTTGGAGATTTTGGGGGATTAATTCAAGAACAAGAGGAGACCCTTGAGTCCAACCCATCATCTTCATCAAAGGATTTGATTCTACAAACCCCAAGGCATGTGGTTTAACTTGCATATGTTAAATTGCATTTTTCTATTCATATTAAAGAAGGTGTGAATTAATTAATATGTTATGGTTTATTCTACATTAGAATTTGGGAATTTCATGTTTAGGATTTATAAATGTGTAGAGATGATAAGAATTTGTAGATTTCATTCTCCAAATGGTGCAGATGATGTAGTTAAATTGAGTAAATCAAATGTGTGGTTATATTCTTTTGCATGTTGTTAGAGATATTAAATGAAAAGATAAAATTTGGCACCATTTATTTTAAATACTAGGTGGTTAGTAAGTTTTAAAAAGTTTTCGACACTGATGCTAAGAATGAACCAGATGAGATCCCTGTTTAATTTGATATAGGACTGATCACACGGTATTTTATTAGACGGGGTGTCACAAAGTCCTACAAAACTAGTTGCAAAGAAAACAAATAGAAAGAACAATATTATGAAATACTAAATCAATTAAATTCTATAACAAAATAATTCCCCGACAATGGCACCTTTTGATAGCCTAGGAAAACCGAGCATTCTTGTTACCTACACCAGTCGTGGTTTTCGGCTCCCACCGCTATGTAAAAAATCGTAACTTTAACCACACACTTTACGGGAGTATAACAACTAGTTCAGTTAACGAATCCATAGGGAATGTTGCTAGACGTTAATTTATTTATTAATAAAAATGTAAAATATGAAAGTTATAACAAAAGATAAACCTATGCATGTATATAAACTAAGATTAACAAAATGAGTAAAAACTATAGATTGAGATTAGTATAAATGGTTACACGAGAAGATAAATTAAGGAGGTATAAATCTCATTTCATCAATTAATTTAATCTCGAGTTTTCATCCTCTAATTCTCATAAGATCCTATTATGATTTTGGCGTCAGAAAATATCCCAAAAATTACTCACGTAAGGTCATAAATACGACGCATACATGACATACGCCGTTAAATATCCTAGGCATAAAATTAAACACAACCTAACCCATTTAAACTCATATAAACCATCACCAAAGCAAAGCAACCCATTAATCGAAAGTGAGTTCAATCATCTCAACCTAAACTCAGTTAGCTACAAAACATTGTAAATGGAATGAATTAAATTAAAGCAAGTAAATAGGCAAGTAACAAAGTAATAATCTTGGTTTAAAAATCAAGAAAATAAGAAATCAAAACTTAAATATGTGGGGAAGATGATGAATAGTGTAACTTATATACAAAAATGGGATGAAACCCAAAGAGGGAGAAAATATGAGCTCCCAACCTAAAACCCTAAGCTATTTAACCTAAAATCCGATCTCCAAGAAAAAAAAACTTACACACATATAGTAAGTTGGGATAAAAGTGAAAATGCCTTAGCGGTCCCTTATGTGCGTGTGTTTCAAATCAAACCAATTTTTACCAAAAAAATTATCCAACTTTTAAAGTGCACCAAACCAAGTTATGAAAACGCAATTCTTACTTTAAACCAATTTTATCTTGATTAATCCTAAACATGCATCTAGTGATTAAAGCAAGTAAAGTAAAGAATACTCACAACGCCGGATGTATGAGTAAAAAACTCAAAACGGGAAAAAAACCTCGGACAGCCTAATCCAGACAATTACTATGAACAATGGTTTTACAAAGACAAATTAGCCTTACTCAATGACTCGATCCCCACGGATCTTGACACTCCTTATGATCTTCTACAGTTCTAAAATAGTTCCCACGCAAAAATTTCGTCTTCCACGATACCTATCCACAACACACGCATCCACGTATGTCTCGGTGTCTACCGAATGACTTTGATACGTCTACGTTGTCGAACAAGAAGTCCTTCTCTTTTCTTCACCGTAAAACCCTGATGTTCATTGGTAGAACAAACCTTCTTGGTGCCGCAAGATCACTTAAACATATAAAAATGATAACTCGGATCTTTTCAAACTCTAAGGATGTGTTTATGCTTTGTAAACCTTAAAAAACATGTGCAAACAACGTACTGGACGGTAAATTGTTTTTTCATATGCACACCTACGAAACTCCAACGAAACCACGCTTTAAATAAGATTTAAATGTCGCCTTAAAAAATATGTAGTTCGAATGTCAAGTCCACGTCGTTCGCGCGACATGAGCATCTCGTTCGAACAAGAGCTTATGTCATTTGAACGACAACGCATAAGTTTGACGTTTTTTGACTTTCTGATTAAAACGTCTCTTTTAAAAGATATCCAAATTAGTCAAACTCTATTTCGAGCTTATCAGAATAAAACGTAGTGTAAACCATTAAAACACTTTTAAAAACATTTTAAAATATTTTTCTTTATAAAAATACATCCTTATCGTTTATAAAAATAATTTCGAGCACCATTAATTATACGCATTCATACCTGAGTGATCTCGAAATGCAATTACCTTTGAAGATGAATAAACTTGCACCAATTAAACTTTAGCATGATAAATTCTTTGAAGCTTTGCCGCAACGTCTTTAATTTTCTTCAATACGTCATAGACCAAGTGGGATCATGACAAAATAAAAATCTCCCTATGACAAATTACAAACACAGTTTTGTTCACGGAATTAAGTCAAAACAATACAGGGACTCAATTGGAAATTTATGTCCTTACAAATATCTGCCTTTGACTATTTCGAGACAAAACTAAACCGGTGAAATGCCTAAGCTGGGCCGTCAAGCCGTATGACGTCTAAATCCCATCCCATAAACCCAAAATAAAAAATACAGGACACAGACTAGTATATGTAGCACCAACAAGCCTGAGCTGTCTGAATGTGATGTAGAGTTGAAATCTCGAATCGCTGAAGCATACCTACACACATGAAATAGACAAACAAATACTAAGTGAAGTATGGAGGAACATATGAAACCAATATCTATCTCCAAATGATACCAAACAACAATAGATACGAATATGAATAAACCCTGAAAAAATCATTTGTTTAACAATTTGAGCAGATAAATTATACCAATGTGTAATACCAATTTGTAAATTATGCAATAAAAAATATGCTCAAATCTCTCCCTACATCACATACATCTTTCCCCTTTTTGTCTCGAATAGACAATCAGGTGAATAGATAAACCAGTCAAAATATCTAGCATGAGAATATAAACCAATTTGAATCAATGTGAAATCGCTAGATAATCATGAAACAACTAGCTAAATATGATCAAGAAATGACAAATCAGTAGCTAATAAACCAAGGAATCACACAAAAATATAGCAATCTAATCAGGTGTGATAAACGGACTATATGCAAAAAAAACAATTTAGAACCAATAAATCTTGCATATAAACCAGTCAGCCCAGAAACACTTCTAGCAGTACCTAAAAAAATATACCATAATAACCAGTGGACTACAAACCAATTAGAAGCAAGAATTCAGCCTGTCGTTCGAACGAGACAGGGATGTCGCTCAAACTAAGTGAGGACATGTCTCGAACGAAGGATAGATGACGTTTGTTCAACATAGAGATGTCATTTGAACGACTTCTCGTGACTTGTCAAAATTTCCCAGATTCCTAGAAATATTGTATATTATTGCCCAGTGAAAAAATTTCCACAAAAAAAATTCAAGAAAGGGCCTGACAGCAGCAAAATAGGGCTAAACAGTATGCTTTTAACACAAAATGCAAAAACTCATAAAAACTAAAAATGCGAGTTACATGAAAACATAGTACCGATGTGCTCAAATATGGATATGAAATGAATGGGCGTGAAACTACAACAAATGAGTCACAATTCCAACACATCGAAATGATCAAGAAGCTCTAATTGATAGCGATAAATCTTCAAACTTTATCATAGCCACGTGACAATTAAAGTGTGAGCTTAATGAACTAAACATACTACATGCACATAAATCCAGACTTTTGATGATTCTACAAACAATAGCGTCAAATTGCAATTTTCAACATTAGGATTAGTTGTGCAAACCCATTTAAATTTTTAATCCATCCAAACTCCCTCAATAATATCATATTTTCTTTGGAATGAAAAAAACTAATTTGGCCCTTTTCTTAACATATTGCATTTTCTTTTGGGCTCTTTTAAACGGTGGCTTTCACGACGAGTCAATTTTGAACTCTCGCATCCCTTTCCCGTGAATCACTCATCATTTTTCAATTTAAATCCTCACGGTAAACGGTTCTTACATGCACACTTCTCCTTAAGTCTACTTACGCATAGATGATAAGATTGAGATAAGAACGCATCACCAAATTCAAATATGCAAGAGAAGTAAAACATCCATATAAACTCGTGCATGTGTACAATGTTGGCATATATACAAAGTCGAATCAAATTGCATATCAACTTCGAAACAACACCATATAAACAACGGTTAAGATCATTCTAAGCATCGTTAATAATGACCAACTGTCCTAGCCATATGGATAATGAAACGATGGGGGGGGGAGGGGGTCCAAGCACACCAATATTCCACATCAAACATGTAAACTCAAAAATAAAAATCAAAAATTTTTTTGGCTTTTCATATTTTGACTCAAATAAAAGCAAAATCTTTTTGGTTTTTTCAAAAGTTGTAAAAAAAATATAATCTTTTTGGATTTTTTCAATAGGACTTAAGAAAATGAAAAACTATAATACAAAATGATACACATGTCATTATACTAGCAATGAATAAATCATGAAGCAAACTAGCATATAGCAAAAATGGCAACACTATCATCCTTTAGATTTATCATGGGAAGAATTAAGTGCACCCAAACGAGAATCATGAAGTTTAATTCCCAAAGCCACTAAATCCGATTTCCTAACCCAAGTAGGTGTAAAACGACGCAAGGGGATTTTGGGAATCGGGTCAATTTTATTCCAAAACTTCCTAGGAGCTTGTCTAAGGTCATAACAATAATGAATAAGGTAACCTTTCCTACAACAAAACATGCAAGAGTAGTGATGGAAGGAATGATTACCTATATGTGAACCTTTTCTAACCTTCCTAGTGTTTCTCACACGTACGGGGGGAATGGGAACAACTCTCTCATCAAAACCTATACCTCCCATATCTCCCTTAATTTGGACGGTGCCTAGGATCTTATCTAACTTTTTCGACCTAGCCTCCAAATCAAACTTAACTCTAGATGAGTCTCTCAATCACTCATCCAACTCATTGATCCTAGACTCGAGCAAACACCTACACTATTCAAACGCTAAAATCTCCTTTTTTAAAGTCTCCATCAAACCACGGAGATTATCTTTCTCTTTCTCCACAAACTCTAGTTTCTCCCTAAACTTCTTCTCTCGTGCCCTAAGATCCTTAATAAAACTATCATTATTTTCTATGGCACGCTCATTCAACTTAGCTTTCCATTTTGAGTTAACCTTTTTCACCTTCACAGTTTCGGCATACAACTCATTAAATGCATTTTGTAATTCTTTTACACCTATCTCCTCCTCGTCACTCTCTTCACCCTCACTAACATGTTATTCACTCAAAACCTCCTCAAAAGTGTCATGCACATGAGAATCGTCATCGCTCACATGACATGCTATGAACGTAACAAAGTTATGATCAATGGGGGAACTGTCTCCCTCTTTCAGATCACTATCACTTAAGGTGGCATTATAGACAATGGGTTGCTTGCCCTCTTTCTTAAGTCTAGTGGGACACTCCTTAACTTTGTGACCATACCCCTCACACCCAAAACGCTTATGCGACTCATCTCTCTTAGGCTTCTCAAACTTATCCTTAGAGGTGGGATCTACTTTGTTGTTCTTGAATTATTCAAATTTCTTGGCATCTTTCGAATACTTTTGAAACTTAATAATTTTTTTAAATTTCTTTGCCAACAAAGAAACATCCTCAAAATCGAAATAGGAATCGTAATTCGAAACTTTAATTTCCTCCTTTCGGGTTTTCAAAGCAATATCCTTTTCTATCTTAGGCACTTGCTTGGAGGTAATCATGTCGATTTCATAGGTTTGTAAGTCACCTACAATCTCTTCTAGTTTCGTCGACTCTAACTTACCCAAGGAGTTTAAAATGGTCACTTTCGCATCAAACATACAAGGCAATGACCTAAGGATTTTCTTAATGACACGGTTGTCGAGAATTTTCTCACCTAGGTTAAACGACAAGTTGATAATATTGGACAACCTAGCATAAAACTCATCAAAAGTCTCACTTTCTAACATCCTAATGGTCTCAAACTGTGTAGTGATATTTTGAAGCTTTGACACCCTAACCGTGCTAGTACCCTTGTGAGTGAGTGCAAAAATATTCCAAGCCCCTTTTGATGTTTCACAAGTCATAATTCTATTATATTCTTCCGGTGTGACATGTGAAGAAATAACGTGCAGACCCTTAGAATTATATTGAGAAAGTCTATGCTCAGTTTCGGTCCATGACTCGACATGCTTTAAATTAATGACCTCACCTACAATAGTGACAGGGGGTGTCCATCATTTCTCAACTGCTAGCCACACATGCTCATCAATTGATTTTAAAACACTTCTCATTCTCATCTTCTAATAAGTGTAATTAGTGCCATAAAAAATAGGAGTTCGAGAAAGTTCATTAAATCCAAAATTCATCTTTGAAAACACACGAGATCACAAAACAAATAAAATATGTTTTCTAGCTCTGATACCAATTTGAAAATGCCTTGGCATTCCCTTATGTACGCGTATTTCAAATCAAACCAATTTTTAAAGTGCACCAAATCAAGTTGTGAAAACCCAATTTTTACTTTAAACCAATTTTATCTTGATTAATCCTAAACATGCATCTAGTGATTAAAACAAGTAAAGTAAAGTAAATAATGCTCACAACGCCGGATGTACGAGGAAAAAACCCAAAATGGGAAAAAAAAACTCGGACTGCTCAATCCAGACAATCACTATGAACAATGGTTTTACAAAGACAGATTAGTCTTACTCAATGACTCGATCCCCACGGATCTTGACGCTCCTTATGATCTTCTACCGTTCTTCAATAGTGCCCACGCAAAAATTCCCTTCCACGATACCTGTCCACAACACACACATCCACGTATGTCTCGGTGGCCACCGAATGGCTTTGATACATCTACGATGTCGAATAAGAAGTCCTTCTCTTTTCTTCACCGCAAAACCCTGATGTTCAATGGTAGTACAAACCTTCTTGGTGCCGTAAGATCACTTAAACATATAAGAATGATAACTCAGATCTTTTCAAACTCTAAGGATGTGTTTATTCTTTGTAAACCTTAGAAAACATGTGCAAACAACATACTGAATGGTAAAATATTTTTCCAGATGCACACTTACGAAACTCTGATGAAACCATGATTTAAATAATATTTAAACGCCGCCTTGAAAAATGTATCATTCGAATGACAAGGCCACGCTGTTCGCACGACATGATCATCTCGTTCGAACGAGAGCTTATATCGTTTGAACGACAACGCGTAAGTTTGACTTTTTTTTATTCTCTGATTAAAATGTCTCTTTTAAAAGAGATCCAAATTAGTCAAACTTTATTTCGAGCTTATCAGGAATAAAACGTAGTGTAAACTATTAAAACACTTTTAAAAACATTTAAAATATTTTTTTTATAAAAATACATCCTTATCTTTTATAAAAGCAATTCCGAGCACCATTAATTATACGCATTCATACCCGAGTGATCTCGGAATGCAATTACCATTGAAGACGAATAAACTTGCACCAATTAAACTTCGGCATTATAAATTCTTTGAAGATTTTCCGCAACATCTTTAATTTTCTTCAATACGTCATAGACCAAGTGGGATCGTGACAAAATAAAAATCTCCCTATGACATATTACAAACACAGTTTTGTTCACGGAATTAAGTCAAAACAATACAGGGACTCAATTGGAAATTTATGTCCTTACGAAAAGAAAAGGAAAAAGAAAACAAATAGGAAAAATGCTAAATATTCGATAGGCCCGATCGACCGGGGGTTCTGTACAAGACCCACTGCCTTCCATTGTAGGCATAAAATGAAAGGTCGATCGATCGATGTCTAAGGACCGGTTGATCGGGGCTCTGTTTTCTGGGACACTTTAGTTCTTCAAAAGGGAGGAAACTGCAATTACGAAAATGGACCTAAATTCGTCATCCGAACTCGAACGACGTGTGGTTTGAGGCCAAGAGAAGCTAACTCAATGAACTACGTTCCCATAGATATTCACTGGTTAGGACATGAAATATAAAAATTCAAAAATTCCCTTAAATTTACGACAATCGATTGAATTTGCTCGAAATCCAATTACTTGCTCCGTTAAGCGTTCTAATACTTATAAAACTTAGATAAACCTTGCAAAAAATGTATATATTGAATTTAAAAGTTAACAAATATATGAGCATAAAAGTAGGATATAATGGAGAAAAAAGTGCTAGACTGCATAAGGATAACGGGTGCTAATATACAATATTCGTGACATATCACGAAAACCAAACCAAACCAAACTTCTTCACTAGATCCCTAGAATATTTAGATTGAGATATAAATATACCATTCTCGAGTTGTTTCCCTTGGAGAATTAGGAAGAAATTAAGTTAACAAAAAATACTCATCTCAAATTTTCTATTGATCTCCTCCTAAAAAGTGTGATCATGTTGGGAACAATTGGACCTAGAGACTATGTCATCAATATAAACTTAGGCAACTAAGATAGATCCACCCTCTCTCCTAACGAACAACTTCATGATGGATCCCCCTCTTTTCAATCCACAAGATAAGAGATAAGAAGTTAGCCTTTCGTACCAATTATGGGGTGCTTGCTACAAACCATATAAGGCACTCTTTAGATAAAAGAAATGTTTCAAGTTTTTTGGGTCTTCAAACCCATTTGGTTATTCCACATAAACCTCCTTTTGAAGAATGTCGTTGAGAAAGGCACACTTTACATCCATTTGGAATAGCTTAAATTGTAGGTGACATGCTATGGAGAGTAATATGCAGACGGACTCAAGCCTAGCAATGGGAGAGAATGTCTCATCAAAGTATACATCCTCAACTTATATGACCTTGAGAGATAAACCTAACCTTATTGTTGTGTCCATCCCCCGATCCATGGAGGGAGGAAGGGATCCTTCGGGTCCCGCGCTTCCCCTCTCTCGGGAGAGCGCTTCGTCCGGCGTCGATTTTGTGAGGTGAGAAAAAATATAGAGAGATTCAGAGTCACCAGTCTATTTTACTCAAAACAGACAAAAGAAAAAGGGGAAGCCACCCCGAAGGATGGCTTCCAAAGACATACTGGTGCGTGCGAAACCAAAATGATTCAGAAAGGGTTCGGAGGCTTAGTTATGAAATGGGAAGGTGTTAGGCACCCATTCCGTCCTTTCGGTCTCTCATGGATATTTGCTATTTTCCTTTATATTTCCCCCCATGATATGTGTGCATGTGTATATATAGAATGGAGGTAGGAATCCTTGACTTATATCATGGAAAAGATAAAGCAAGTCATCCGTAAAAAGATATTAGAATAATATTAGAAAAATAAGATTTACGCGATTACCCCTACGTTGATCATTATAATGGAACGATAAAGCATATGGAGCAATACGTCACTAAGAGCAAGTATATAGAATATAAGAAAAATGGATTTAGAGAAGATAAAAAATGAGAGAAAAAGTGAGAAAAAGGACTCGAGCCTCGGGTTTTACCTCGAGACGCCTAAGTAGCCTATAAAGGCATCAAAGTCCACGTAGTTCGCATACGAACGAGAGTGGGGTTTAACCCATAAATCCAAATGGAGAAATCTCTTATTTGTAAATGTGTGTGTGTGTGTAGAAAAAAGTGTTTTAGTTGGGAGAAAAGTGTGGAAAAGGTGCGAGAATCCCTACTTGGAATTTATGAGCAAACCCTCTTTTTCTTATTTTTTTGGGTTTTTATTTATATGAAAATAGGAGATGTGCAATAATATTAGATAAAAAGTATATTTATGATGTGTGAGATGAGATAATAAAAGTGCTAAGTAAGAAAACAAGTTATTGGGAATTCAAGAGAATTTAAGAGAGGGTTTGAGAAAGTTGGACCTTCTTGAAGATCTTGAGCTTGATCTTGAATGTTGGAGAGAAGCCCTTGAGCTTGGATGATGATGGAGAGTGGTTAATTCATCAAGTTTGATGAAAGGGATAATGAAAAGTGGAAGTAAAAAAGGGGTTTGGAAGTTGAAATCACGCTGCTTTCGAGAGAGGTTTCTGGGATTTGTTCAGAGCGATTTCTATCAGATCTGGGCTCTTCCTGCAAATGAGGCCAAGGCCTCATTTTATAGGCCCAGGGGATTGCCGATCGGCTTAGATCCCTTCCTGCTTGTCGGCAGGAAGGTGCCGATAGGCAGGTTTTGGGACCTGCGGTTTGGTAGTGTGTTTCAGGCTTTTTCGAAAAATTGGCCGCCGAGGGCAAATCGTTGGTCATAATCGTGTACGGGGCATACCATTGGAAAGGTAATTCAGAGACCTTCGAAAGTCCTTTGGACCTCTCCAGAGTTCGGGAGTTGACTTTGGGTCAAATGTGGCTAAAAAACATTTGTCGGTCCATTGGACGGGGAATCGTGCGGACGCAAACGGATTGTTCGTTCGCATGGTAAGTCTGAATCGCTCATGGGACATACTATTGGAAAGGTTAGCAGATGTACTTCGACATTCCAAAGAGTTTGACCCGGTTTGGGGAGTTGACTTTGGTCAACCGGGCCCGAGAAGTCTTTGGTGACCTCTCGGAGTCAAACGGATCGTTCGTCCGCATGGAAAGTCAAAATCGTGCATGGGGCGAACCGTTAGAAAGGGTTTTCAGTGCCCTTCAAAGATTCATTTAGCCTCGGTTGAGCTGAAGAGTTGAATTTGGTCAAATAGAGCCCGGGAGCGCCCGGTGGCCTCTTGGTCAAGTTTTGGACGCAAACGGCGCGTTCGTCCGCATGGTAAGTCAGAATTGCGCATGGGGTGGACCGTTAGAAAGGGTATTCAGTGCCCTTCGAAGATTAATTAAGTCTCGGTCAAGATGAGGAGTTTGACTTTTGGGTCAAACTGAGCCGGGGGTGCCCGATGGCTTCCAGGTTAGTACTCGGGACGTGACCTGGGTTTGTAATGGTGAGTGGAGGTACTAGGGACCTAAGGAGAGTTAGGGGGTAACAGAGTGAGGTGTCTACAGAGCCCCTCGATGGGTTAGTTTGGAACAAATGATAGCCGTTGATTAGACACCGCATAATGCCTTTGAGGGAGTATGACCGATTCAGAGGGTCGAGGTTGATTTCGAGGACCTAAGAAGTATGCTGGGGATGATTAATTCCATGGATCAAAGCTGAATCTGCGGGACTAAGTAAGCGAGGGTGACCAATTCAGCTGGTCGAGGTCGGTTTTGAGGACCTAAGGAAATGAGGATGACCAATTCAGAGGGTCGCGATCAGTTCTGACCTAAGATTGGTGATGACCGATGACCGAGGTCTATTCCGACCTGATTTAGGTGAAGATCCAAGATCGGAGTCAATTCTGACCCAAGAGTGGTGACGACCGAGGACCGAGGTCAATTTTGACCTAACTGAGGTGACGATCCAAGATCGGGGCCAATTCTGACCCAAGAGTGGTGACGACCAAGGATCGAGGTCAATTCTGACCTAACTAAGGTGACGATCCAAGATCGGGGCCAATTCTGACCCAAGAGTGGTGACGACCGAGGACCGAGGTCAATTCTGACCTAACTAAGGTGACGATCCAAGATCGGGGCCAATTCTGACCCAAGAGTGGTGAAGACCGAGGACCGAGGTCAATTCTGACCTAACTAAGGTGACGATCCAAGACCGGGGTCAATTCTGACCCAAAAGTGGTGACGACTGAGGACCGAGGTCAATTTTGACCTAACTAAGGTGACGATCCAAGACCTGGGACAATTCTGACCCAAAGAGTGGTGACGACCGAGGACCGAGGTCAATTCTGACCTGACTAAGGTGACGATCCAAGACCGGAGTCAATTCTGACCCAAAGAGTGGTGACGACCAAGGACCGAGATCAATTCTGACCTAACTAAGGTGACGATCCAATACCGGGGTCAATTCTGACTCAAGAGTGATGACGATCGAGGACCGAGGTCAATTCAGACCTAACTGAGGTGACGATCCAATACCGGGGTCAATTCTGACCCAAGAGTGGTGATGACCGAGGACCGAGGTCAATTCTGACCTAACTGAGGTGACGATCCAAGATCGGGGTCAATTCTGACCCAAGAGTGGATAAAGATTGTATTCTGATTCTGTTGGACGAATAGCTTTGTGATTATGATTTGAGCTGGGGGAGCTGATAGCTAGGGGAAGCTTTATAGGAGACCTCGCAGGGGGGAACAACCTATTTTGGATGTTGTGAGAGAATTCCGCTGGGGAATTGATCATGTGATCCTTTAGGGATTTTCTGGAGCCTTAGCCGGGAGGAGTTTTCACTTAACTTTTGAGGATTTCGCTGGGGAAGAGGGGTTCCATTTAGGGGATCAGCATTGGATTTGAGGTTCCGCTGGGGAACGATGAATGAGCTGGGGGAAATTTGGATTGCCCCTTAGGAGAGATCGCTCGGGGCGAGTGGTTCTTCTGATTTTAGCTAGGAAAAATAGCATGTGATAATGTATCGCACTGGGTAGCCGATGGCCGGGGAGGCCTTTTGTAAAGTCTAATGAGGATGTGACTAGGTGGTCCGAGCGCCTTGCTCGAGAGGTCATTTGCTTGGATTTTGAGGGCTCCGTTGGGGAAAACGGTGTGTCGCCTGAAGGAGTGTGAAATTTTCTTAGTGAAAACGTTCTAAATCCCTCCTGGGATTTTTAGGAATTTTTCTGGGATTTTTCGAGGCTTCCTGGTATTTTCTGGGAATTTCTGTACGAAATTTTAAGGAGGGTGCCGTTCAGCATGGTATGAGGGGTGCCATTCGGCAGTGGCACGGACTTTTGGGCTGCCTCGGGAAGGTGAGGAGATAGTGCCTATCGGTATTGCTGGCATCAGTGCCGATCGGCATGGCGCTTGGCCTCCTATATAAAGGGGGCGAATCCCCTTCATTTTTCACAGCTTCTTGCCTTCTCTCTTTCTGCGATTTCTCTCTGCGAATTGTTCTAACGTTCTGCTCTTCAAGAAATGGCCGCTTTTATGAGTACCGTTGTCCATCGGGAATGGTTGGCCATTGATGACTGGGCAAATGAGGATAGGAGGGACACGGTGCCCCTTGCTTTGGGGAACGAGAATTCCTTCGATGCATTCGAGCCGGTTGCGGATGAGCGGACCTTGCTGCGGGAGCCGTCGCATCATCGCTCTTCGAGAGTGATTCCCGGCGGTTATGTAAGTAACCTGACCTTTGGAATTTTTTCCTTTTTGGGTGATTTTTCCCTTTTCCTTGACCTTTGACTGAATTTTTCCTTTTTCCAGTCGGATATTTCCTAGAAGAACATGCGTGCCCGTGGGACGACGGGGCTTAGGGATGTTTGGGAGCATCTTCCACCCGTGGTGTGCTGGATGGTATCTTCAGCGGGTTTTGGGAGGTTGGCGGCTACGCTGGATGAGACGCCTCGTTCGATAGCCGTTTTGTGTGCCTTGGGGGAGAGGTGGTGGGACACAACCCACACTTTTCATTTTGGCTTCGGGGAGATGACGGTGACTCCCATAGATGTGCAGCAATTACTGGGGCTGGATTATGACGGGTAGCAGATAGAGGTGGATCGCTCTTTGCGGGTGAGGCCGGAGGCGGTGTATGCGGCACTCGGTGATGTGAGGAGGATAGTCTCTGGGGATTCTATTCGGATGTCCTTACTAAAGGATGTTTTACTGAGCAAGGTGGTTGTTGGTGCTGGGAGGTTTCATGGTTTCGTCGAGCTGCGACGTCGTCCATTTGTGGTTTCTGCCGTACTTGAGGATGTTTTCAAACATCCCTTTCTATGATTGGGGGAGTCTGACCTTGGCGACCCTTTACTCTTCTCTGGATGCATTCAGCCGGTGTTGTCGGCAGACTTTTACTGGAGCCACGTATCTCCTGGAGGTATTCTTTACGCATTTTCATTTCATGCATTCGCATTTTCCTTTCATGCATTCGTATTTTCCTTATGCGTCCCTTTTTGTGAATTCAGACGTGGTTCTATGAGGTGATTGGGTGTAACACCCCGCTGATCGCTTTGAAGGATGACACTTTTGGGGACTTCTGCCGACTGTACCGATGGCATAAGGCCAATCGATAGTCAAAGGGATCTCTTTCCCTGGAGGCGGTGCGTCAGGTCTTGAATGACCTGACCAATGGTTGGGTAAGGCCTTATCCTTTTCAGTCTTGGTTTTTGCACCTTCTGATCTTGTATCGACTCATGCTTATCTTGTGGATTTTCAGGTGACCTTTTATCCTTGGGGGACAGCTATTCAGGATACGGGGGTGACTGGGGTGAACGTGCAGATGAGGCATTTGTTGGCGCATGAGTTTGGCCATTCCTGGTACCTCGGGGAGAGGGTGACCCGTCAGATTACTGAGGAGGAGGTGGTGATGCCTCCCGCACAGCCTCCTATGTTTATGAGGCGGGAGCGACAGTTGTTGGAGGATGAGAGGATCGCGGCGATGATCGGCGAGTCCTATGCGTTGTATACTGATACGGCCGCGCCGTATGATTATATGGACTTTGTGACGAGCTGGTTAATGGAGCCCAATATACATGATGCTTTGCCTTTCCCTCGTGCTGGTTCGAGTCGGGCGGTGGGGTCTTTCCACAGTGGTGGTGGTCCGTCGGTACCTACGTCTGCGGCGACCTCGGAGGTCCCTTTTGTTCGGCTGCACACTCCTTCGTACAACATTCGACGGGCTGATGGAGGGATGGTGCCTATGCTGCACCATCCCCTTGCGATGGATCCGGAGGAGCTGGGTTTGACAGAGGAGGTCCTTCATCCTGCGGTAAACCTTTCGGTCCTTTTCCTTTCTTTTTTGATTTCTTTTGTCTGATACTGATTCTGCCTTTTCCTTGCAGCAAATTCGGGTGTCGACCACTTGGCTCAGGGACATCAGAGATTGGATATCATCGGCGACTGCCCATATTCGGGATGCGGTCCCTCTTCCTTCTTGCTTGGTATCGTCAGCCTCGTTCGGGGAAGATTCTGGCTCGGGTAGTGGGGGCGCGTCGTCTCACCGCAGGGGGAAGAGAGCGCGTCGCAGGGGTGGAAGCTCTTAAGAGAGAGAGAGAGAGAGAATGTGGGTTCGGGCTGAGTCCCGTTGTTTTTGGATTTTTCTTTCTATTTCCTGCAAGATGATGTAACACAAAAAACAGATATATGCAATGCAATGTAATTTTTTTGACTATCTTTTATTTTAATGATGAATGAATGCATGCACATGTGCTTTTTAACTTGCTACTGAGATCGTAAAATAGGAGTATTCTTGGAATTTTTCAAAGGGAAGTTTTTTTATTTAAAACGGGGAATCCCATAAGGAGGGAACAAGATTCTCGAAATTCTTTTGAGAATATCAATTTATTTTTATGGAGGTTTTCTGATTTGACAAAAAAATAAAGGAGGAAATTTCCAAAAATGGGGGGTTGCCGATCGGCAAGCATCCTGGCCTGCCTATCGACAGTTCAGTCCAGTCCCATCAATTGAAAGCTTTGAATGGTACCCTCTTCAGCCTTATGTACCTTTGTGGGGTATGAGTCCTTCCGATTTCTGCAGGGATTATGCCTTTTGTGAGAGTTCTCAAGTATATAAAAGGGGGTGAGGGTGGAGTTCACACATTTGCATCCTTATCCACTTGCCTACTATTTCTTTGCCCTACAAGATGGCTCTCCCTGGTAGCACCGAGTTTGTCAACTACCTCGAAGCCTTGGAAGCTATGTGCTCTTATAATGTTGATTATGATGCTTTTAACATGCGCCGAGTTTCCTTGTGGCGCAATCAGCCTTTTGAGTGGAATATGTTGATGGCAGCAGTACAATTTTGGTACCCCGAAGACCATGTATTCCGCTTTGGGTTGGAAGAAGTTTGTCCTACTTACGAGGAATTTTCTTCCATACTAGGTGTGAATCCCAGTGTTGCCGCGGCTTTACCCGAATTTTCCCGCTCTCCTAAGGATTTGTTGGCCGAGCTTCTTCATATTTCTCCTTCGATGGCCAGGTCATTAGTTTCTGGAGGAATGATCTCCCTCCCGGCGGTGTTGCAGTCCGTGCATTTACGGGAAGTAGGTGATGCTAGCTATGCTGGAGCCGTTGTTCTGGGCCTAGTTTCAAAATTGGTGTTGGTAACTGGGGAGGTGCGAGGTGACCCACAACTTGCAGCCATTACCTCATGGATGTCATACCGTCGCAATCCTGCGGCGGTGATATTGGCGGAGACTCTGAATGGCCTGGATGCCTGGAGAGAAGGTCGTTCTGACTTTTTAAGGGGTAGCCCTGTGATGCTGTTCATGTGGTTGTCTGAAAAATTCCGCTTGTCCACTCCTCCAGAATATCCTTTGTCGGCTGTACCCAACTTCTTTTCACGCTACTTCATCCGCCTGGGCCTGTATGTTGAGAATTGGGAGAATTGGTTTATGGAGCATGGGGCTCGTGGGCTGTATTGGTCAGTGCCTTGGTAGGGACAGTTGCAGCCTGTTCTGGATCTAGGAGATTATTCATATGTGCGGCTGGTTGGTCTCAGGCAGACATCTTTTTATTTCCTTTGGCGGCTTTTGCGTCAATTTGGCTGGGCGCAGGTCGTGCCCCCTCGGACTTCAAATTTCTTTCCGGTAGAAGATTTGACTGAGCGCCTGCATCTGTTTCTTGGATTTTTGTGGGAAAATCGGCATCCGTCGACCCGTCCCTCTTAGTCTATTGGGAAGGTTTGCCATGTCCCCAAAGATTATATGAAGTGGTTGTGGAGGAAAGTAGTCAGCAAGATGTTGGCAGTAGAGACTGGTCAGAGGTGGTTTGTTTTGTTTGATTCTATGGAAGGGGGTGTTGTGGTCTTTTCGAAGATGGTTAAGGCTCATTGGTCTATGGAGTGTTTGAGGCATTCCATTCAGGCAGGAGAAACTTGGGGTCCTCAGGATGTAGATGATGAGGGTGCAGGCTCTTCGGGTAGTTGTGGGTAGGACTCCTGGGGAGTTTATATATGTAACAGATGTGGGGGATTTTATGTGGTTTTTATGGTAGTAGGGGGAAGGGAGTTATCCTCTCCTTTTTCTTATGTAATTTGTGTTGTAGTTTCTTATTAATGAAATAAACAAGTTTGTGATCATCCAGCTGTGCCTTTCGATGAATTTGGTGTTTTGAATTATCTATACCGATTGCTAAGGCATACATAATCCTTTTGTTCAAGTACATGTTTAGAATAAACTGTCATTCTCGGAGATAAGAAAAGAATATATTTTTGTGAGAAAGAAGGGACCATGCTCATGTGGGGTGTATGAGCTGCCTACGTACCTCTGGGGTTTTTTTAAAAGTTTTAAAATAGTTTTTGTAGAGGATCATGCCCACGTAGTTCTGAGTAGAGGGAAATGAAGAGTTTTTTTTTTTAGAATAGAAAGGGGATGAGAAGAGTCGTAGCGCGCCGAGATTTCGGACTAGGGGTAGAATTTCTTGAGACGGTAAGATTGACTGGACGGGCCATCTCTTCCCCATCCAGGTCAGTGAGCATGGCAGCACCGCTAGACAAGATCTTCTTCGCGATGTAAGGGCCGCTCTAATTGGGCTTGAATTTTCCTCTGGGGTCCCAGATGGGTTCTATCATCTCCTTGAGGACTAAATCCCCCTCCCGGACACCGCGATCCTTGACTCTCTTGTTGAACGATTACGATATTCGGCGATGGCATCCCTGT
This sequence comes from Sambucus nigra, assembly GCA_949130495.1. Classification (NCBI taxonomy): domain Eukaryota; kingdom Viridiplantae; phylum Streptophyta; class Magnoliopsida; order Dipsacales; family Adoxaceae; genus Sambucus; species Sambucus nigra. The sequence continues at coordinate 79,720,104 of OX422207.1, read as the reverse complement.
ATGTGATAAAGAGCTTTTAATCTTCTTTCATCTAGGAGAGCTAGATCATCAAGACGGCCTAGGCACCAGTCTTCTTCACTAACCTCGCTTTCAAGCATGACGCGTAGCGAGGATATTTCTAGCTCCACAGGTAGGACTGCTTCCATGCCGTAGACCAGGGAGTAAGGGGCAGCCCCAGTAGAGGTTCAGATTGAGGTTCGATAGCCCCAGAGGGTGTATGGGATCTGGTCGGCCTAGTCTCTACAACTTTCGGTCATCTTGCTGATGATGGCTTTGAGGTTTTTGTTGGCAGCTTCAACTGCACCATTGGTCTGAGGTCGGTAGGGAGAATATTTGTGTCTCTGAATCCCATACTCGTTGACAACTTCTGTGACTTTTTCCTCGAAATGCAAACCATTATCTTACACTAGCTCGTGCGGGACCTCATATCGGCAGATGATATTTTTCTTGATGAATTTGGCCACCTTCTTGGCATTTAATACTGCGTATGACTCAGCTTCGACCCATTTGGTGAAGTAATCGATGGCAACCAGGATGAACTTGTGACACCCCGCCTAATTAAATACCGGGCGATCACTCCTTTATTAAATTAAATCAAGGTAAACAGTTGGTTCATTCTCAGCATCACTGTCGATAAAAATATATTTTCCAATTTAACACCCTAAATAATTAAGCTAAGTGTCAAAACCATTTTCATACAAACTTTCCAATTTTATTTAAAGAAAAAGATTTATTTATTTATTACCAACATTCAATAAGTAAGAATCACACCACATTAAATTCTGCAACATAATCCAATTAATTTAATACATTCGTCAATCGAATGTCAACATACAAAATCTAAAGTCACACATCCAAACTGAATAAATCCCATAGTAACAATGCTGGAAATAACTGAAATACAAATGTCCAATAACAACGGAATAATGGAAAGAACTACACATGCTCAACTAGATGAAAGTACTAAGAGTGGGTCCGAATGAACGAAGTCGCCTAATCAAGAGACCTGCAACTCCCACCTAAGCTGCAGCGCATTCCTTCCAAGAGATCCTAAGTAAGACGCCCCTGTGGGTGGGCACCTGTAATACATACATATATATACAAGAGAGAGAGAGAAAAAGAAACGGGTCAGAGCCCGAAAGTGTGTTTGATTTTAAAATACGTTTAGCAAGTATTTAAATTGATACAGGCCAATGCAACAACATATTAGTGTGTCACTCTCTTGAGAAATACTCACCTCTCTTCTAATGTGCACACCTATCGCACTAACCTTCCCAACGATTTATCTCATCATAGAATACGCTATCCTTTCCCCAATGATTTAACTTATCTTAGGTATATCGCATGATTCAAAATTTAACGATACAATTGTTTGAAAAGAATATTTCAATTAATAACCAAAGTTCTCATTTTAACTTTTTTAGTCCATAAAGTTTTCCAGTGTCATATTATACTTTCTCAAAACAAGTATTTACAATTTGAGTCATCAGCCATATCCTACATATCAATTCACAGTAGATAGTTCCAAATTTCAGAATTCCATATATATATATTAACTACTTGAATAATATATATTATAACAGCACCCCAAATAAACTATGGTGCGGGCATACTCTACTATCCAAAACCCCATATCACTCATATTAAGGGGAATACAATCGGAATCACTCTCGAATTGTATTAACACATACACAAACAAAATTGAGGCGAAGAATAGATTCCAAGTCTCTAAGAGGATGGCACATGCCTGCGTCTCTTAGGACCGTCTGAACTATCACGTCAATAGCCTGTACCAAGGACATCTACCTTCTAGGGTACAAGTCAATATCCCCCATAAAGGTCCCATCGAGATAAGACTTGTCCCAGCGCGGTAACCTCAGGGATAGCAAGTAGCGTGGGCATGATTTTCAGACATAGATAGTTTATGCACACCAAATAATATAACTATACTAATATTACCATATCAATATTAGATAAATTCTTAATTCCCATAATTTCGATATTTCGATATTATCATATTATTAGTATCGCGTATAAGGGTTTGTCTCTAACCTTAATTCGAAGTATTCTTCCATCTATTTCGTAGCTCACGTGGACTCTCTCTTCCCAAGTATAATTCAGTAGGTATACCTCTATTCACTATCGTAGCTATTCGCCGTAATCTCTCGCTTGAAATACGTAGTTTCATCGTTCATTATATAATTATCCCAAAAGTAAAATTCTCGTCTTATAATAAAGTCCCCAACACTTATTCATGTGCCCTACTGGTCTTTCCTAACTCCCAAAATATTTTATTAAGAATCCCCAAGAATTATTTCACGATAAATTTAGTTTAACTAGTTAAACAAGGGAAATAGGAGTCTTCCAGGAGGGGTCGATCGATCGAGGTCTGGGACTCGATCGATCGAACCTTAGATCGATCGAAGCTCTAGGCTCGATCGATCGATCACGCAGGTCTGCGAAAATTCTGCAGAAATGCAGTTACGGGTTCTACCAAATTTCTTCATCCAAAACCATGATTTTCCATTCCAATCGTCCCAAAAATCCTACTACTACCATTATAACAATATACCAGATGTTTTCAACGTAAAGTATGTGTATATCTAACATTAAACATGGATAATTAACCCAAAATTCATCTAATCATCAAGAACCCTAGAGTTTTTCTTAATCAAGGTTCTAATCTATTTTTACCAGAATTTCCTTCTAACATATCATCAAAATTTCGTGGGTTATATTCCTCTACATGGCAAGGATTCCAGAATTTCATTATAATCAATACTACATGCATTTTCCTAACACAATTTGGGTTTTCTTCCATAGTTTTCATCTCTAATCAATCCTAAACTAATATGAATATTGCACTAACGAAAATACGCAAGTTAAATACTTGCCTGGGATTTTCAGAAGTACGGTTTGCAGATGAATCCGGTGTGGTTGCGTTCCCCTTCTCGCGATCTACACATTGGTGGTGGCGGCGGTGCAAACCGGTGACTTTTTGGCCTTGAATTGCCTTGGAGCTCTCTCCTCTCTTCTCCAATGGCCGTCACTTGTTTTCTGAATATTCTAACCCTAAAAGACTAACCTAGTTGGCTGATATAGGTTGTTGAATTTCGTGGGTTTAATTACCCAAAAAGGTGAAATGACTAAATTGCCCTCCCGGGGTACCAATTAGGTCTAAAAACTCCCCGAGACCCAAACTAAACCCCCGGGTACACTTTTCTTACTATCTTGACCCTTACGGATGCATTGGCGCACTCAAAACGACCATACGAACAACTTATAAAATATTCACTCTTTATTTAACAAAATTAGTCCTGACGTGACACGGGCACGTCCCGACTTAAATTTCCGAAATAGTCATTTAATTCACTCATGTCATTCAATATAACCAATATAATATATTACTTTGCTCATTAGTAATATTCAACAAGTTTCCCATAATTACTAACTCTCGTCACGTTAATAATTATAACATAATTAATTTCCGGATTTTTATTAAATAAATTATTCACGTTAAATTTAATAAATCCCCAAATTTATATAGCATAAAAATATGGGGTATTACAGAAATCATGCCCGTTTGATGCTTTTGGTGTAACCTTCCCTATGATGTCGATACCCCAGGTGGAGAACGGCCAGGGAGAAGTCATGTTGTATAATTCCCACGGAGGCAAGTGTTGAAGATTAGAGAACTGTTGGCATTTAGGGCATCTCCGATCATAGGCGGTGCAATCCTGGGCCATGGTGGTCCAGTAGTAGCCTTGTCGGATGATCTTCTTGGCAAGCATGTGACCGTTCATGTAGGGCTCGCATTCTCCGCTGTGGATTTTCTACACTATCTTTTCAATGTCAGCCCCTGCGATACAGTGCAAATGAGTTCCATCGAAATTCCTCTTGAGTAGTGCTTTATGACAGATGATGTACTGAGCGGCCAGCCTTCGGAGGGTAGCTCGATCATTCTTGTTGGAACCCTCGGGATACCTACCATACCGAAGGAGGCACCAAATATCATAGTACCAATAATTCACTAGCTCAGGATCTTCTAAGGTGACTTTCTCAATGTGGTATCAATGGGTTGGTTTGTCTTGCTTTTGATCTAGGAAGGGGGTCATTGTTATTCCCTCGGGCATGTTGACCATGGAGGCCAAAGTAGCGAGAGCATCAGCTAGGTTATTCTTTGCTCGGGGTAGGTAATGGAAGGTAATATCTCAGAATTAGGAGTCTAACTCTTCTAATTGGGCATGAAAGGGTTGGAGCTTTTCGTCCTTGACTTTCCACTTTCTGAGCACTTGTCCGATGATAAGGGCAGAATCCCCGTATACATCAAGGTGTTGAATACTTTTCTTAAGAGCGACCTTGAGGCCCACTGTGCATGCCTCGTATTCTGTCATGTTGTTGGTGCAAGGGAAATCCAATTTTATGGCGATAGGAATGTGGGAGTCATCCGGGGCGACCAGGAGTATCCCAATGCCATATCCCTTTTTGTTGGCAGCGCCATCGAAGAACATTTTCCATCGGAGGTAGTCTGGAGTGGTGCAGAGGACATTTTCATCTGGGAATCAAGAGATCCAGACATCTGTTTCTTCTACAGGGTAGTCAGCGAGGTAGTCAGAGATGTCTCTTCCTTTAACGGCTTTCTGTGTGACGTAGACGATATCGAACTCGGTTAGGAGCATCAACTATCGGGCCATTCGACTGGATAAGTCGGGTTTTTCGAGCAGGTATTTGATGGGATCCATTCGGGATACAAGTTTAATGGGTAAGGCGAGCATGTAGTGTCGCAATTTTTGGGTAACCCAGACAAGCGCGACGCTTACATTTTCTAAAGCAGTGTAGTTGACCTCGTACCCGACCAATTTGCGACTGGCATAATAGACGGCTCTTTCTTTGCGGGAGTCTGCAAGGTATTGGTCTAGCAAAGCCCGGGCTGCAGTGTCGGTTATGGTTAGGTATAAGAGCAAAGGGAGGCCAGGCTGTGGTGGCATGAGAACTGGAGGTTGGGTTAGGTATTGTTTGATTCGGTCAAAAGCTTTTTGGAAGGCCTCGTTCCAAACCTTGGTTGAATCCTTTCGGAGGAGCTTGAAGATTGGTTCGCAGATGGAGGTTAGCTGGCTGATGAACCGGCTGATATATTGTAATTTCCCAAGGAAACCTCGGACTTCTTTCTCTGTTCAGGGAGGTGGCATCTCAAGTATGGCTTTCATCTTGGCGGGATCTGCTTCTATCCCCTTCTTACTGACCATGAATCTTAAGAGTTTTCCTTTTGTAATGCCGAAGACGCACTTTCTATGGATTAAGTCGCATCTGATACTGTCGCAGTCGTTCAAAGAACTTCCGAAGAGCAGGAACATGACCTTTTCTAGTTTTGGACTTGATAATCATATCATCCACGTAAACCTTGACCTCTTTGTGAATCAAATCATGCAGGATGGTTGTGGCGGTCCTTTGATAAGTAGCCCCAGCATTCTTGAGACCGAATGGCATAACGGTGTAGTAAAAGGTCCCCCATGGGGTGATGAATGCGATTTTCTCTTGATGGTCGGGGTGCATCTTGATTTGGTTGTATCCGGCAAATCCTTCGACAAATGACTTGAGAGCATGATTGGTTGTGTTGTCCACGATCATATCGATGTTGGGTAGCGGATAATCATCCTTCAGAGAGGCTTTGTTTAAATATCAGTAATCCACACACATTCGAACCTTTCCTCATGATTTTGGTACAGGTATAATGTTGGCTAGCCACGTGGGATATTCGATTACTCGAATGAAACCCACGTTCAACTGTTTGATCACCTCTTCTTTGAGCTTAAGTGACCATTCAGTGTGGAGCTTTCTCAATTTTTATTTAACTGGTTTGGCATCTGGGAGAGTGGGGATCTCGTGCTGAGATATTTCGGGGTCAGTACCGGGCATGTCGTCGTAGGACCATGAGAAGACATCCACGAACTCCTTTAGCAATTCTTCGAGTTGTACGCGCTCACGCTCGTCAAGGGTGGCCCCTATCCTAATCTCGCGCAGTTGGCTACTCGGATCGAGATTGATAACAACAGTCTCTTCTTCATTAACTTGAACGCGATTATGTTGTTTGTTATTAACCTTATTTAAATCAGTTAAGAATTGTTCATTTTCAAAATCATCATCATCAAAAGTTTGATTAGAATCTACACAATTAATGTAAGGCACAACAAGATACTCAAAATCTTCGTTTATTTCATTGATAGGAAAAACAACATTGAGAACCTCGTCAAAATAGGTCTCAATTACATTTGAGCAAGGATGGACAACAGTAGAAGAAATAGGGTAGACATTGGGGTTAGGGGAGATTTCAAGAGGTAGAACTGGCGCAGAATGCCAATTGAGGAGAGGTGTGTCAGCAGCTTTGATCAGATGAGATGGGTCCCTTGATGTGGTGCCTGAATGAACCATGCAGAGTGCTAGCCCCAGTGTCTGCAGGCTGAAGGAATCTTCGGAGTCACTTTCTTCAGTCTCTTCAGTATCTTTGATAAGAGGTTGTACGCGGTGTGGGAAATTCTTGGCCCATTGGTAGCTATCTTTGAAAAATATCTCCATTCTCGGCTTCGGCTTCTTATCTGTATGGTCATACCACGATTCTGGAAAGTTGCAAAAGGGGAAGTCTTCGCCCTCTTTGATGAATCGTCCATTTAAGGAGCCTCCTGAGATAGTTCGGATGCAGTCTAACCTTCTCTTTGATCGAGTCTGGCGGATCATTCTGAGCTCTGGTTCTGATGGTTGATATCCCAAGCCGGGAAAGCTTTCTTCAGTTCGATGGGCTCAAGTATCCCCTGCTTCCTTTGTCCTAGCCCCAGTCCGGGCATGAAGTGCATGTTTCTGAACATCTAAATCACATTGACATTGCCATGAGGGTCGTATTCTGGACAAACCCCTTCTTTGAAACCGTCCCCTGACGGGAGTAGGGATGGCTCGACTCGGAATCCTGATAGGAGCATATCATTTGACCCATGCTGTATCTCGAGAATTGGACTGCTGGTGCCTGCACCCTCAGCGCTACCGTCGTCACCCAAGATGGTGATGACTCGCCCATCAGCAAAGAACTTCAATTTCTGATGGAATGAGGAAGAGACACCCTTTATACTGTGGAGACAGGGTCGTTCGAGCAACAGGTTGAAACAGGCCGGGATATCAATGACTTGGAATTCAACGACAGGGTTTATAGGACCAGCCCCTATTACAAGTTTTATGGATCCCATCACCTCCTGACGGGTATTATCGTAGGCACGCACGGCAGCAGAGATTGGAGCGAGGTCACTTTCTTTTAGGCCTAAACATTTGAAGGTTCTCAGTGGGCAGACATTTAAAGCGGATCCGTTATCAACAAGAGAAAGTGGTATCACCTTCCCCATAATTTAGATAAAGATGTTGAGTGCATGGTTGTGATTCGGCCCAATTTTGGGGGTTTCTTCTTCAGAAAAGGACATCATTCGGGCAGAGGTTAAGGATCCGACCAGGTTCACCGCTTCTTCTGGTGTGGTAGAAGGAGGAACTATAGGTCCAGTGAGAAACTTGATCAAAGCATTTCTGTGCAGCTGGGAAGACATGAAAAGCCCCCATAGGGTGATGTTAGCTTGAGTTTTCTTCAGTTGATCGAGGATCTTGATCTCCTCGAGGGTCATTTCTGGCATAGGAAGGTTTTCAACGCCCTTCCCCTTGTCATTTGTTGGTAGCGAGCTCGGAACTTGGTAATGTCTCCCAGATCTAGTCATGTGATTTACTGAAGAAGGGAAAAAATTAAATCCAGTTTCTTCATCGATCTCAGGTTGTTCTGCCACCCTATCTATTTCTCCGAGGAGTTCCTCAAATGATATCATCCCATATAAGTCGGCTGCTGGGCCAGTTCTTTCTGAAACTTATTCTTTTCTCGAATCTTCGAATTCTTCCCCCCATCCGGTGGAAACAATTTTGTTTTCCCTTGTGAAGTTAATGCACTCCACGACTTCAACAACCTCTTCATATAGGTCTTCCCATTCTGTGGGGATCTGTAAGGGTGAAGGGACCAGGTGCCCTTGCAGATTTAAAGCACCAAATAACTTGGTGATACTACAAATGTTGTTGGTTTGCCTGAATGCTTTCGCCATGATCTGGACAACATCATCTAAGCAGGCTTCGCCGGTTGGTACCACCCACTTATCTGATTCTCGGGCCCATTTCCGTGCTTCCGAAAATAGCGCGTTGAACCTCTGGCAGTCGATAATCATCTGTGAGGGCAATTTCAGCCCGAACTCTAAGAGTTGGTTCAACGCATCTGATAATTCCATACTTTCGCTTTCAGAACAGGTCCGAAAAGTGATGCACGCTCTGGTAAGGAGTGACAGTGCCTGATCAGCGGGTCTAGTAGGGTGTAGGAGGAAATATGGGCAAAGTTGTTTAGGAGGGTATAAGGGTGTGATCTGGGTTGACGGATCAAAATTCGGGTTTTTTCCAAGAAGATGGCACTGGTGTGATTTGGGAGTGGGTTATGAGTAGTGTTTGGTTTAGGATTGGCTGGTGGGGCGATGGTACCCCGGTCAATGAGATCTTGGATTATGTTTCAAAGGTGGAAGCATTGGTCGGTTGTATGACCCGCTGTTTGGTGAAAGGTGCAATGAGCATCGGTCTTGAAATTTCTTGGGAGTGGATTTGGTAACGGACGGGGATCCAAGGGTTTTATAAGGTTTCGGCTTAACATGGCCTGGTAAACTTTGGAGAGGGGAGCATGAAGCTCAGTGTATTCCCTTCGGACGGGAGCAGGGCAGCTTTCTGGTGCCCATGATGTGGTTGGTTGAGAGATGTTGTTGATGGTTGAGACTGTAGCATTAACAGGCTTGTCATATTTTCTGGGGTTGAACTGTCTGGACACCTTCTTCGGTTCAACTTCTATTTTGGCAAGACCTTCCTCGATTTCTACTCCTGCTTCTCTAAGATCTCGAAAGTGGGGGTAGTACTATCCTCCCATGGTTTCTCGGACATGGGGTAAGAAATTATTCTTCACTATGTTGACCTGTTCTTCTTCAGATGGCCGATTGGTCATAGTAGCGGCTTTTTCCCTCCATCGGGCTATAAAGTTACTGACTGATTCTCCAGAGTTTTGTTTGAGCAGCTCTAAATCACGGCGGGTGACCTCGAGCTCTTCGTTGTACTTATACTGCGACATGAATTCTCGGGCTACATCCTACCAGCTACGGATTCTGGATTCCTCAAGAGATAAAAACCATCACCGGGCACTGTCCTTCAAAGTTTGTTGAAATAATTAGGCCATCACCTCTTCAGAAGCCCCTAGGAGAGTTATGGAACGGTGATAAGTGCGAAGATGAACAATTGGGGGGCCACTCCCCCCGAACTTCTCGATATTTGGCATCTTGAACTTCTCGGATAACCTCGCTTTAGGATACGGAGACATATGGGTGTAGTCCATGTAATTTCCAGAGATCCTGACTTGGTCAAACTTCTTGGTGAGCATATTAAGATCTTTGACTTTTTTCAACTCCTCCTCCTTCGGATCAGCAACCACGGGCAAGTTAGCTATAGGCTGGGTAATGTTTGGCATTGGAAGCTGGGCAGATGACGACCCATTAGCAGGAGGGGCACGTGGAGCGTGTTGATATTCTTCCGGGACCCAGATGGGCTCTGGTGAACCCATAGCACGAGGGAACAGGGCCTCGGGCTCTTGAGGCATAGGAACTTGGTTTCGTTGCATTTCTCGAACCTCAGCTTGGAGGTTGTCAATCTTGGCCACGAGCTGAGCTAGGACTGTCGACGGATCCGGTTGTATGACTGGTGCTTGATCTGCATTCTCCATGGAAGATGGATGGATTCTGGACTCGGAAGAAGTAGTAGAGGAGCGCACAAAACTCCGAGGTGATTTGACTGAAGACCTAAGCTAATAGGGAGCCAGGCCAAGGGCGTGCGATCAACCTGAGAAGGCGTAGGATGAGGTTTATTTTTGGGAAAAAAAAGGAAGAAACTATTTTTTTGGATTTTTGATAAAGAAGGGAGAAATGTTTTTGGATTTTTGATAAAGAAGGGAGAAATGTTTTTGGATTTTTGATAAAGAGGGGAGAAATGTTTTTAGATTTTGATAAAAAGGGAGAAATGTTTTTGGAGACGGAACTCAGCATGATTATTATGATTATTATGTTCTCACTTGTATTTAATTCTCCTAAATGCAATGCCGGACGGGACCCGAGCCTGGAAAAGTGGGGGTCTTAATATATGCAAAGCTACGTTTGGACTTGTAACCAGGCTTGTGGAAAGGGTCCCATTTTAAAAAATGCGGGAAAATTGGGAGACAGGTCGACCCAGAATTTTGGCAGAGTTTCGAGTCGAAACTGGCAATCTAAAGTGCGTGTCCTAGGTTTGACACCTATATGCGGGTATGCAGTTGGTTGGGTGAATCGGCATGGGTTCCCCTCTTTGGCGTGACTTCCACGATAAACGTCTTGATCTTGGGGGCAATCGGTACGTGTGGACAAGCCATTTGATATACCTGAGTGTACGTGAATTGCCTCACCATATACCTCGTGGGGACGGTACGTGTGAGAGAAAATTCGATATACTCGGCGTACGTGAACGAATTCCCTGCGATATACCTCCTGTCATGACTTCGGTCAAGTGGTACGATGTGGGGGAACCGTTCGATATACGTCGAAGGTACTTGGCCAATGGAAGGTGAGAGTCATATCGCTTAGGCTAACTGCGACCTGCCGGACCAGCGCCCATCACGAAGTGACCCTCCAGTTACTGGGTAAAATTTGGTCAATATCAATGCTCTTTGGTGATATCGTGTGAATCATGCATGATTCTATTATTAGTATCTTATGATGAGAATGCCTTTATTGATTATGCCAAAAGAGGGAGACAAGTATAAGTACCCAAAAAGGTACACCAAGTATGGATGGGTGATGCGTGCAACATGGGGATACATATGTGATCCTAGGTGCACGTGGTGTGAAGTGTACATGGAGAATTTTCAACAAGTGTGTGAACATAAGCATAAGCATGGGATACATATGAAAAAGGGGAACATGCAGATATGGGGGAAAACATAAACAAATATAGCATCCATGTAAATAGAGTCAAGCCTTCAAAATAAATAAAGTCCCCAGCGGAGTCGCCACTGTGGCCATCCCCCGATCCCCATCCACGGAGGGAGGAAGGGATCCTTCGGGTCCCGCGCGTCCCCTCTCTCGGTAGAGCGCTTCGGTCGACATCGATTTTGTGAGGTGTGAAAAAATGTAGAGAGATTCAGAGTCGCCAGTCTATTTTACTCAAAACAGACAAAAGAAAAAGGGGAAGCCACCCCGAAGGATGGCTTCCAAAGACATACTGGTGCGTGTGAAACCAAAATGATTCGAAAAGGGTTCGGAGGCTTAGTTACGAAATGGGAAGGTGTTAGGCACCCATTCCGCCCCTTCGGTCTCTCATGGATATTTGCTATTTTCCTTTATATTTCCCCCCGTGATATGTGTGCATGTGTATATATAGAATGGAGGTAGGAATCCTTGACTTATATCATGGAAAAGATCAAGCGAGTCATCCATAGGAAGATATAAGAATAATATTAGAAAAATAAGATTTACGCGATTACCCCTACGTTGATCATTATAATGGAACGATAACGCATATGGAGCAATACGTCACTAAGAGCAAGTATATAGAATATAAGAAAAATTGATTTAGAGAAGATAGAAAATGAGAGAAAAAGTGAGAAAAAGGACTCGAGCCTCGGGTTTTACCTCGAGACGCCTAAGTAGCCTATAAAGTCATCAAAGTCCACATAGTTCGCATACGAACGAGAGTGGGGTTTAACCCATAAATCCAAATGGAGAAATCTCTTATTTGTAAATGTGTGTGTGTGTGTGTAGAAAAAAGTGTTTTAGTTGTGAGAAAAGTGTGGAAAAGGTGTGAGAATCCCTACTTGGAATTTATGAGCAAACCCTCTTTTTCTTATTTTTTTGGGTTTTTATTTATATGAAAATAGGAGATGTGCAATAATATTAGATAAAAAGTATATTTATGATGTGTGAGATGAGATAATAAAAGTGCTAAGTAAGAAAACAAGTTATTGGGAATTCAAGAGAATTTAAGAGAGGGTTTGAGAAAGTTGGACCTTCTTGAAGATCTTGAGCTTGATCTTGAACGTTGGAGAGCAGCCCTTGAGCTTGGATGATGATGGAGAGTGATTAATTCATCAAGTTTGATGAAAGGGATGATGAAAAGTGGAAGTAAAAAAGGGGTTTGGAAGTTGAAATCACGCTGCTTTCGAGAGAGGTTTCTGGGATTCGTTCAGAGAGATTTCTATCAGATCTGGGCTCTTCCTGCAAATGAGGCCAAGGCCTCCTTTTATAGGCCCAGGGGACTGCTGATCGGCTTAGATCCCTTCCTACCTATCGACGGAAAGGTGCCGATAGGCAGGTTTTGGGACCTGCCATTTGGAAGTGTGTTTTAGGCTTTTTCGGAAAATCGGCCGCCGAGGGCAAACCGTTGGTCAGAATAGCGCACGGGGCATACCGTTGGAAAGGTAATTCAAAGACCTTCAAAATTCCTTTGGACCGCTACTGAGTTTGGGAGTTGACGTTGTGTCAAATGTAGCTCGGAAGCGTTTGTCGGTCCATTGGACGGGGAATCGTGCGGACGCAAACGGATCGTTCGTCCGCATGGTAAGTTTGAATCACGCACGGGGCATACCGTTGGAAAGGTTAGGAGATGTACTTCGACATTCCAAAGAGTTTGACCCAATTTGGGGAGTTGACTTTGGTGAACCGGGCTCGAGAACCTCTTGGTCAAGTTTCGGACGCAAACGGCGCGTTCGTCCGCATGGTAAGTCGGAATCGCGCACGGGCCAGACCATTGGAAAGGGTATTCAGTGCCCTTCGAAGATTCATTGAGTCTCGATAGAGACGAGGAGTTTGACTTTTGGGTCAAACTGAGCCGGGGGGTGCCCGATGGCTTCCAGGTCTGTACTCGGGACGTGACCTGGGTTTGCGATGGTGAGTGGAGGTACTAGGGACCTAAGGAGAGTTAGGGGTAACAGAGTGATGTATCTATAATTGTGAATGATGGTACCATTATCATCCAACTTGTTTTTATATACCCAGTTAGTACCAATCACATTAGTTCGCTAAGTCGGGGGGATTACTTCCTAAATATCATTCTTTCGATATTAAAACAACTCGCCTTGCATATAACTTATCCAATTCTTATCCTTAAGTGATTACTTTATATTCTTGGGCTCTACTTTGGATCTAACCACATTCTCTAGTTAAGAGCGAGTCTTAACACCTACTATGGGATAACCAATTATCTCGGTAGGGTCATAACTCTTTCAAGCCCAAGCGGGTGGATGCTATTTTTTAAGATAGGTCCACCTTGGTGGTGTGGGGAACAATGGGATCATCACCGAGGGGTGTATTATTCTCACACATAATATCATGATAAGTAAACGTAGGTGGTGCATCATCTTTAATCCTAACGTTTATTGATTCCATGACCTTAGAGATTTTAAGGTCATACACCCTATTAGGTCTACTAGTCAATGAATATCCTAAAAATTTTCCCTCATCACTTCCAAAGTCAAATTTCCCTAAATGCTCTCTATATCTAAGAATATAGCAAGGAGTCCCCAAAACTCAAAAATATGATTGGTTGGGTTTTTTTACTGGTCCAGAACTCATATGGAGTCTGAAGTGTGTGTGGATGATGATAAACCCCGTTCACCGTATGGAATGCGGTGTTAACCTCCTCCCCCCAAAATCGTCTAGGCATGTTTTTACCAAGTAGCATAGATCTCCCTATCTCCTAGATAGTCCTATTTTCCTCTCAATAATCCCATTTTATTGAGGCGTGTCTATCGCTGAAAAAATGTGTTTGATGCCTATATCATCACAATATGCACCAACACTGGTGTTGATAAACTCTGTGCCATTGTCACTTCTCAATCTATTGATGGAAACATTAAGTTGATTTTGAAGTAGACAACACTTGGTTGTAAGGAACTCATGAGCGTCGTACTTTTCCCTAAGAAATCCAATAATAGAATATCTCAAAAAGTCATCAATCATCACCAAAATGTACATCTTACCACCAATGCTCTCAGTGCGCATTGGACCGATAAGATTCATGTGTATCAACTCTCAAACGCGTAAGGTGTTAATAGTATGCAACTTTATGTAGGGACTCTTGATTCGTTTCCAACACTAAATACCAAGGAAGTTAGTTTTCCAAGTGATGGTAAGCCACGAACTAGGTATTTCTTAACTAACCTCGTAAGATCTCTAAAATTGATATGACCTAGTCATTAATGCCAAAGGTCCATGGTGGAGACCTTAACACTATTTCACACTAAAGAGGACTTGGGAATGATACCATAGCAATTGTCTATGTTGCTCACACCTTGCAGCAAAAATTTACCAAATTGATAAAAAACATTACATTCTGTGTGGTCAAACTTTATCGCAAAGTTAGCATCATAAAGTTAGCTTCTTCTTACAAAGTTATCCTTCAACCTTCGACATGTAACATATTATCTAGCTTAGGAAAGTTGACAATCTCCACACAACCTCGTCCTAATATGCTAGACCTGTTACCACCTTTAAAGATGTCTTTTCCTTCCTTGCGATCCACAAGGTTGGTAAAATATGACTTATCACCAGCCATATTCCTAGAGCACCCATTATCAAAATACTATTGTGAAGTCTTAAACCTTAAGAGCAATGTGAATGACAATATATTTTTCTTCACTTTAAAGTACTCAATTAATGGTAACCTTTTGCTTACCCTTATCATTGTTGGTACTAGTCATTCTGTTGGAAGTGTGTCATGAGTCATAAACATCCTTTGAAATTATTTCATTAAACATTCATAAGTAGTGACTAGAAACTCAACTTTCTCTCTAAGACTAGATAGGTTGCTATAGCAGTGTGTGGAAGCATGTGTATGAAAGACTCTTCCTAGATTGTAACGAAACTCCCTAAGGTGACCTCTTTGTTTGCAATGGGTACAAACATATATTTATTTGGGTCGACCTTGGTTAACACGCCTAGGATGATTTATCCTTGGTGGGTTAGGTAGCGGCCCAAAAGGATCTAACATAAACTTAGCAATCATTTCTATGCGGTATTAGAAGTTGATGCACTCTCATAACCTATGCCACTCCTCTTTGTTAAACCTTACACGGGACTGAAAAACATATTTCCAACTCTCATAGAAGTGTCCTCTAAGGTGACTCTGACCTCCCGATCATATTTATGATCTTTCTCGCATTGAAAAACACAGGCTTCAAGTTTTTCACGAGTCTTCAATCATGCTTGAAGATCTCTCGTATGACTAGAAACTTTGTTGGTCAAGTCATTCTTATCCCTATCCACCAAAACAAGTTGTTCACTCAAAAAGATTATAACTGAGGCCTCACTCTCTCTCGAAACTTTCAACCCTTTTTCTAAAGACAAGACCCTAAGAGTCAAAGTTTTATTTTTCTTTTTAATTTTTAATGATCCGGTGTAAAGTTAGGAGTATGCGTATTGGAGACCACGTTATCCTTTACTTAAATAAGCACCCTCAAACTCTTTGGAATGATTTGAATCATTGTCAAGGTTATCGCATTTAAAAACATACTCATTGGCATGAGATGTACTTGAAGTTCTAACATGATTATCCATGAATGCAGTGAAGTTACATCCATGTCGTGATTCATCCTTGGAATCCACTGACTCAACATCACTATCGCTGAGAGTGGAATTATAGGCGGCCTTACCTTTACCCTTTCTCTTAAGCCTAGTGGGACACTCATGGGATTTGTTACCTTTCCCCTTACGCTCATAATACCTCTCCGATTCATCTTTCTCAGAAACTCACCTCTGGCTTTCTTTTGATCATTTCTTACCCACTTTATAATTTTTATTTTTCTCAAACATTTTATTTTCCAATTTGAATGACTTTTGATTTTTGAATTTAAGAAACTTTTTGAATTTTTTAGCAAACAGGGAAATATCATCTTGATCAAATTTAGAATCGGACAGAAATCTCCTCTTTTTTTATTTAGCTCTTAAAGATATTCCTTTTTATTTTTTTTCTTTTGAATTCCGGGGAACATGTCTAATTCATAAGTCTGGAGATCACCTATGAGTTCTTCTAGCCTAATTATGTCTAGAATTCCAATACAGTTTAGGACGATAACTTTTGCAGTAAATCGAGATGGGAGAGACCTCTAAATTTTCTTAACAACTCTCATTTTCGAAATTTTCTCACCCAAATTAAAAATAGAAATTCACAATATCAGACATACGTACGAGCATAAAATTCATAAAAAAGTTTAATTCCAAGCATGCGTATAGTCTCAAATTATGTGGTGAGGTTTTGATGCTTAGAATATTTAAAATCATTGGTACCCTCATGTGTGGGCTAGAGGATATCCCATGCTTCTTTAGACGTGGAACACGTCATGCTACAACAAAATTCGTCTGGTGTGACAGCACCAAAAGTAGCAATCAAACCATGAAAGTTAAAATTACTCCATCTAAAGTCATTTTCATTAGTCACAATAGGAGGAGACCACCTTTTTTCAACATCAAGCCAAATGCGCTTATTGATCAATTTTAGAGATGATCTCATTCGAGCTTTCCAAAAAGCATAATTAATTCCATCGAACAGAGGTGGATTATTGTACAAATTCTCCATATAACCACCATAATTCATCTAAATAACTTGTAGAAATAAGCTTCAATACTAATGTAAAAAACATGCAGAGTGGTCTGGTTATATGCTCATGAGTAGAATCCATAGATTAGGTCACAAATAAGTCAAATTTAATTTTAATATAATTTTACCTTGATTAATTAGTTACTAAAAACATGAAAGATATTGAATTTAAATTGAACATAATAAATAACACGAGATATGGGAAAAAAATCCTTTCGAACAAAATCCTTTTTAAGCACGGTTACAACTAAGATATTACAAAATGACACAAACAGACTTACAGAGTTTGACTCTACTAAGTATTATAGTTATGTGTCAATCGTTGTTGATAACAGAAACTATAGACACTACATTCTGCCCCCCCTAAGTCGCTCCTTAGGTCCCTATCACCTCCTTATTTCATTACAAACCCTAGGTCATACTCTGAGTACCGATCTAGAGGCCATCGGGCGCTCCTGGGCCTTATTTGACTCTGATCAACTCTATTTTCAGAGTGAAATCTCATTCAATCTTTGAAAGGATCCAAAATCTCTTTTCCAACGGTTTGCCTTGTGCACAACTTGGCATAAAGGTTCGGACAAATGAACCATTTTACTACTAAAAATCGATTTAGAGGCCACCGGGCGCTCCCTGGCCCCGATTTGACCCCAGCCAACTTCATCTTCATAACAAATATCTTTGAATATTTGAATGGCTCTGAAACTCCTTTTACCCCATACGCGAATCCACTTCATGGGTCGAACGAACGAACCATTTTACTACCGAAAATCGATCTGGAGGCTACCGGGAGCTCCTGGGCACCGATTTGACCCCAATCAACTTCATCTTTAGAGCGAAATATCTTTGAATCTTTGAAGAGAATTGAAAATTCTTTCCAGTGGTCCACCCCGTTCATAAAATTGCATAATCGTTCGGATGAATGATCAATTTTCCCTCGAAAATCGATTCGAAGGCCCCCGAGCGCTCCCCGACTCCATTTGACCTAGGTCAACTCCATATATCAAGTGATACTAAATGAATCTCTAAAGTTAACTGAATAACCTTTCCAACGGTCCACCTCATGATCGATTTTGACTTACGGTGCGAACGAACGATCCGTTTTACTCCGAGAGGTCACAGGGCATTTTCAAGCCCCGATTGACAAAAGCAAACCTTTCGAACCAAGCTAAGATCTTTGTAATGTCGAATTAAATCACCTAAAATTTTCAACGGTCCACCCCTTGTGCGATTATGACTTACCATGTGGACGAACAATCCGTTTACATCTGATAATCTCTCGTTTAAAGGATTGACATGCATTTTCGAGCCACTTTTGACCCAAAGTAAACTCTCGAACCCAGGAAAGGTCGAAAGGCATCTCTTAGGTCTCTAAATTAACTTTCTAACGGTATGCCCCATGCACGATTCAGATCAACGGATTGCATTTGACAACCGTTTTTTTAAAAAATCTGTATGAGACTATCAATTGGCAGGTCCATTTCCCTGCCTATCAGTAGTGTGTCAAGGGTTACCTACCAATAGGAAGGACTAGGTTTATTCTGATCGGCACCACCCCTTACCCCATAAATAGAGGGCATGACCTCACTCCAAAGGCACACCCCAGATCCATTAGCATCAATAATCTCAGCAACACTCTCTCGAAATCAGTAAAGTTCCTCCATGTGAATTTCCATTCAAGCTTACATTCCCATCCTTTACATACCCAGTTTGGAAAAATCACATTCTCTCTCGTCCAATCTTCATCCCACATTCAAGGGGAGTTCATCTAAGATCGAAGATCAAGCTTTAAAGAAGGTCCAAATCCTTCCTTCTCTCTCTTTAAATTTCTTGTTTTTGCATTAAATACATTAGATTCATAATCTAGTTCTTACATTTGTTCATACACATTAATATCTATATTTTTATTAGTATATTGCACATACTTTATTTTCTATAATAAAAACCAAAAAAAAGGGTTACACCCATAAATTTTGAATGGGATTATCCATCACACTTTTCCAAAACTAAAACAAATTTTTCAACACACACACCTATAATAAAATCCCATTCGAATGGGATAAACCCCACCCCAATTCCGCATACGAACTAAGTGGACTTTGATGCCTTTATAGGCTACTTAGGCATCTCGGATTAAAACTCGAGACTCGAGTCCAATTTTCTAATCTTTTAATTTTTCCAATTTCCCATTTCCCAATTTTTGCCAAATTTTCCATTTTCATATTTATCATATTCTTGCAGTATTATACATATTATGTTTGTAATTATTATTAGCGTTTCATCCAACATACATTATCGTTTCATCAAAACTATCAATATCGCGATAAACGCATAAATCATATTTTCTATATACTATTTTGGTAACATTCCTATAGATGACCTCACTCTATCTCTTCTATGGTATGAGTTGGGCGATTCTAATCTCCATGACATACACATGCACACACACTTCATGGAGAAAAAAAGGAAAACAATAACACAAGCCCATGAGAGATCGAAAGGGAAGGATGGGTGCCTAAAACCTTCCCATTCCGTAATTTAGTCCCGGAACCCTTCGAACTATTGGTTTCGTATGTATCAGTTTGTCTTTGATGCCGCTCTCTCGAGGCGGCAACATGTTCTTTTGCTTGTTTAGTGAAAATAGGTTGGCGACTCCATCTTTTTACATTCACCCCTCACTGAAGACGGTCGCAGCGTTCCTAAGTTAAAATGGACACGAGAGCCTTCAGCCCCCATTTCTTTCACCACCCAACCTCCCCTTTCTGGGAAGAAGGAAGGAGAGAGAGGAGGGACCGCGTGAGATTCCAAGATGGCCACAGTGGCGACTTCGCTGGGGATACTATTTTCATAAGGGGGTTAGACTCTGTTTACATGGGTGTTTCGTTTTCTTGTGTGCGTATGCTCCTACCTGTATGTTCCCTTTTTCTCCTCCATTATTTCTTGTACATATATACCTCATTATTATATCACTACTCACTCACACACTTATAGATATTCTCTATGTACACTTTACACCACATGCATCTAGGACCACTTATATCCACATGATTCACACACCACTTAGAAATCCATGCTTAGGTGCCACTAACACACACCTCCACTTATCACACTTGTATATTTCCATACTCACTCACACCAATTGTAGTTGATCCATGCTTAGGAGCACTACCACACACTCACTTTTTGCTAATCATTCACTCTCACATATTCATGCTTAGTATAGATTTTATACATGTAAATTATTCCTTGCTTTGTATAATGCTCATCATTCCAAATAAAGATACTCTCTCCATAATATACTAATCAAGAATCGTGATGGTCACTAGTCTGGAAAGTCGCAGTTAGCCTAAGTGATATGACTCTTACCTTCCATTGGCCAATTACCTTTGACGTATATCAAACGGTCCCCCCCCTCCCCCATTGTACCGCTTGATCGAAGTCATGACGAGAGGTATATTGCAGGGAACTCATTCACGTTCGTCGAGTATATCGAATTCTCTCCCACATGTATTGTCCCCATGAGGTATATAGTGAGGCAATTCATGTACACTCAGGTATATCAAATGGTTTGTCCACACGTACCGATTGCCCTCAAAAGAAAGACGTATATCGTGAAAGTCATGCCAAAGGGAGGAACCCTGCCAATCAACGCAACAATCACATACCCTCATAGAGGTGTCAAACCTAGGACACTCATATTTAGTTTGTCGATTTCTAGCCTAAACTCTGTCAAAATGACGGGTTGGTATGCCACCCAAAGTTTCGCGCAATTTTTAAAACAGGACCCTGCCCATGAGTCTAGTAACAAGTCCAACCATGTTTTTACATATTTTTCAAACCCAATTTTTCCAGGCCCGGGTCCCGTCCGACATTTCTTTTTACATTTAGGTAAACCTAATACAAGTGAGAACATAATAAATATAATAGTAATCATGTTGAGACCGGTCTCTAGTTTTTCCTCTTTCTTTACCCAAAAGTGTCAAAAACATTTTTCCCTCTTTTATAAAAAATATCAAAAACATTTTCCATTCCTTTCACTAAAATATTTTTTCCTCCCTTTTACTCAAAAACATTTACCTCCCCCCCCCCCCCCCCTTCCAAAAAAATGTCAAAAATGTTCTCCTTCCTTTTTCTAATATAACTGTTTCCCTTCTTTATTTTCAAAAATTAATTCGTATTTTTCTCCTCCTCAGGTCGATTAAATACCCTTGGCATGGCTCCATATTGGCTTTGGTATTCCGTCAAACCGCCCCTAGGCTCCGTCAGTTCCCTCACTTCCTCTGAGTCATGAATTCATCTTCATTTACTTTCCATGGAGAATGCATATCAAGCACCGAATGTACAATTGGATTTGATGACGGTCCTAGCTCAACTCACTACAAATATTGACAACCTTCAAACCAAGGTTCATGAGATGCAATGAAATCGGTTCCCTGTTCTCGAAGAGTCTAAGGTCCTCTTCCCTCGTTTTTTGGGTCCGCCCGCACCCGAAACTATTTGGGTTCCCGAGGAATATCAATACGCTCCATTTTCTCCTCCTACTAATGGGTAACCGCCAACCCCGCTTCTTATGCCGAATCTTGCCCAGCCAGGGGCTAACTTACCTGTGACTGTTGATCCGAAAGAGGAAGAATTAAACAAGGTCAAGGAGGACCTCAAGATGTTGACCAATAAGTTCGACCAAGTAAGAATATCTGAAAACTACATGGACTTTACCAACATATCTCTGTATCCTAAGTCCAGGTTGTCGAAAAAGTTTAAGATACCCAACATTGAGAAGTTTAGAGGTAGTGGGCCCCCAGTTGTTCATCTACGAAGCTATCACCGAGCCATAACTCTCCTAGGGGCCTTCGATGAAATTATGGACCAAATGTTCCAACAGAATTTGAAGGACAGCGCTCTCCTCTAGTTCTTATCCCTCGAAGAGTCCAGAATTCTCAGTTGGGAGGATGCTGCCCACAAATTCATATCACAGTACAAGTATAACAAAGAGTTGGAGGTTTCCCTCCGTGATTTAGAGATACTCAAGCAAAACCCTAGTGAATCAGTCAGTAACTTCATAACAAGGTGGAGAGAGAAAGCAAACACCATGACCAATCGGCCTCCCGAAAAGGACCAAGTCAGCATTGTGAAAAAGAATTTCTTACCTTATGTCTGAGCAACAATGGGAGGACAGTACAACCCTCATTTTTGAGTTATTCAAGAAGAAGAGTGGAGATCGAATAAGGTCTTACTAAGACATAAGTGGAACTGAAGAAAGTATATGGGAAGTTCACTCCCAGAAATTTTGAAAATCCTGCCAATACTGCAATCTCAACCATCAATAACATCTCTTACCCTGTTACTTCATGGGAACCAGTAGTCGCTGCAACCCAGTCCGAAAGGTATACAATGATCTTCACGATCCCCTCTCCAAAGTTTATCAGGACCTCTTAAGTCAAAACCTTATCAAACCATTGGACCCTCGTCCATTACCAAACCCACTTTCCAAAAAATTCAAACTAGATGCCCGTTGGGACTTTCATCAAACTGTCGGCCATACCACCAACCAGTGTTTCCACCTCTGAAATTTGATCCAAGGTCTGATCGAGCAGGGTACCATTGCCCCACCAGTTAATCCTAAGCCAAACACTACCCATAATACACTCCAAAATCATACAAATGCCATCTTCCTAGAAGAAGACCCAGAATTTGATCTATCTACCCAAATCGTACCAAGTAAATCACCCATCATACCCATAAATTCTCTTAAACCCCTCCAAGTGTGCCCATATTTTCTCCTACACCCTACCAGTTTTTTCGATCAGGCCCTGTCACTCCTTACCAAAGCATGCATCGCTGTCCTTACCCGTTCTGGAGGTAAAGATATGGAATTGTAAGAAGTGTTGAACCAACTCTTAGAGTTCGGGCTGAAATTACCCTCCGAGATGACCATTGACTGTTAGAGATTCAGTACACTATTCTTAGATACTTAGAAATGGGCCCGAGAGTCAGATAATTAGGTGGTACCTCCCGATAAAGTCAGACTAGATGATGTGATCCAGATCATGGCAGACTTATTTCAATAGACTCGTGATATTTGCAGTATATCGGAGCTACTTGATAATTTATAACTATAAGGGCGCCTGGTCCTTTCATTTCTACATCTCCCCGCCGAATAGGAGGACTTATACAAAGAAGCCATTAAGGTTATGGAGTGTATTGATTTTTCATAGAAGGATGATGATGTTTACACCCAATGGAGAGATAAATTCGATGATTCAAGTAAAGAACAAGGTCTAGAGAAGACTATCCCGATAATCGACATATACGGGATGATATCATTTGAGGACCTACTAGGAAAAATTAATAAGGTGGTTGAACACCCCGAATCGATGAAGAGATCGGGTTTCTAGTTTTCCCCTCTTTTATGAACCATATTACCAGGTCAGGGAGGCATTATCAAGTCCCAAACCTGCTACCATTAGCAAGCGACGAAGGAAAATGTGTTCAGAATCTTCCTATGACTGAAATGATCCTCGAGGAAAGTAAGATCCTCGATTAATTGAAAAAGACCCAAGCCTATATTGCTGTGTGGGGACTCTTTATGTCTTCTCAGCTACACCATAATGCCTTAATCAAACTACTCACAGGACCCACAGTTTTTCCTTTAACCATGCAAAAAGAAGCAGTGAATCTGGTCGGATCCCTGACCTCTACTAGAATGCTCTCATTCTCTAAAGAAGAAATCCATAAGATTGGGTCCGACTATAATTATGCTTTCAATATCTCTGTCGAAGTCATGGGGTAGACCGTCCAGCTCTCTCTTATCGATAATGGATCAACTCTTAATTTCTACCCGTTGAGGTCCCTTAACTGCTTGGGACTGAAAGTGAGCGACCTTGCACCAACCTCTGTTGTTGTAGGTGCTTACGATATTACCCATCGAGAAGTGATGGGATCTATATTACTTGCAATAGAGGTTGGCCCTATAAATCCTGATGTTGAATTCCAAGTCATCGACATCCCAGCTTATTTTAATCTATTGCGTGGACGATCATGGCTCCACAACATTAAGGGTGTGTCTTCTTCCCTACATCAGAAACTAAAGTTCTTCGCCAATGGGCAGGTCATCACCATCTTGGGTAACAACCATAGTACTGAGAATGCAAACACCAGTAATCTAGTACTTGAGATACAACATGGGGCAAATGATATGCTTCTGTTAGGCTTTCGAGTAGAACCACTTCTACTCCAAGCAAGGGAAAATTTCAAAGATAGGGTTTATCCAGAGTACAACCCTTATGGAAACGTCAATATGATCCATATGTTCAAAAACATGCACTTCAAGCTCAGACTAAGGCTGGGAGGACGATAGCAGGGGATACTTGAACCCATTGTGTTGAAGAAATATTTTCCTCCTTGTGGCCTAGGCTTTCAACCATCAGCAGAAGAACTCAGAATGATCCGCCAACCTCAGCAGAAAAAAAGGCTAGAAAGTGCCAAGACTGTCTCAAAAGATTCCTTAAATGGAAGATTCATCAGAGAGGGTGAAGATTTCCCCTTCCGCGGCTTTCCCGAACCGTGATATGATCATGTGGATAAGAAGATGAAACCTGGAATGGAGATATTTTTCCAAGATAGTTACTCATAGGTTAAAAGTTCCCAGCATCATGTGCAACCACTTATTAAAAAGACCATAACCGATATCGAAGATTTTGATGGAAGTGACTCCGGGGATTTATTCAACTTGTAGACAATGGGGTAAACATTTTGCATGATCCACTCAGGGGATACATCATCGGATTCATCTCACCTAATCAAAGATCCTAATGCACCTTTCCTCAACTGCCATACTATACCTGTGCCACCCTCTGATATTCAACCTAACCCTGATGTTTATCCCCTTTCTTCTTATCTTGTTGTTCCTCCTTACTCTGATGTAATCGAGACCTCCTTTGATGAGGTTCTTAATGCTATTTTTCCTGTCAATGAAATAAACGAAGATTTTGAGTATCTTGTTGTGCCTTACATTAATTGTCTTGATTCTAATAAAACTATTGATGATGATGATTATGAAAATGAATAATTCTTAATTGATCTTAATAAAGTTAATAACAAAAAACATAACTACGTTCAAGTTAATGAAGATGAAACTGTTGTTATTAATCTCGGTTCTAGTAGATAATTATGCTAGATTAGGAGAAGGGCCACCCTTGACGAGCATGAGCACGGGAAACTAGAGGAACTAATAAAGGAACTTGTGGATGTGTTTGCATGGTCTTATGAATATATGCTCGGAATTGATCCCAAAATAGCTCAGCACGAGATTCCCACTCTCCCAGAATGCAAACCGATCAAATAGAAACTGCGAAAGCTCTACACTGAATGATCGCTTAAAGTTAAGGAAGAAGTGGTCAAATAATTGAACGTGGGTTTCATTATTGTGATTGAATATCCCACATAGATAGCCAATATCGTACCCGTGCCTAAATCAGGAGGGAAGGTTCATGTGTGTGTTGACTACCAAGACTTGAACAAAGCCTCTCTGAAGGATGATTATCCGCTACCCAATATCGACATGATTATGGAAAATACAACCATTTATGATCTTAAGTCATTCGTTGATGGGTTTGCTAGAGATAATCAGATCAAAATACACCCGGATCATCAAGAAAAAACCGCATTCATCACCCCTTGGGGAACCTTTTGCTACACTATCACGCCATTTATTCTAAAAAATATCGGGGCTACCTACCAAAGGGATGCCATAACCATCTTTCATGATCTAATACACAAAGAAGTTGAGGTCTACGTAGATGATATGATTATCAAGTATAAAACTAGATAAAGTTATGTTCCCTCTCTCCGGAAGTTCTTCGAGCGACTTCGACAATATTACCAAAGGAAAGCTATTAGGATTCATGGTTAGTGAGAAAGGGATAGAAGTAGATCCTACCAAGCTTAAAGCCATACTCGATATGCCACCACCCCAAATGGAGAAGGAAGTTTGGGGATTCCTTAGAAATTTGCTATATATCAACCGGTTCATCAGCCAATTGACTTCCATCTTTGAACCCATCTTCAAGGTCCTCTGAAAGTATTCCACTAAGGTTTAGAACAAAAATTTCCAAGAAGCCTTTGATCAAATCAAGCAATACCTAACCCGACCTCCGGTACTCATGCCACTGAAGCTTGGTCTTCCCCTAGTCCTATACATAATCGTAGCTGACACTACAACTAGGAATTTGCTAGAACAATACCTTAAAGAATCTCATAAAGAAAGAGCTATCTACTACGCCAGTCGTAAGTTGGTCAGGTACAAAGTTAACTATACAATATTAGAAAAAGCATATATTGCCCTTGTTTGGGTCACCCAAAAATTACGGCACTACATGCTCGCCTTTTTTATTAAACTTGTGTCCCAAATGGATCCTATCATATACCTACTTGAGACGCCTATCTTGTCCAGCCGAATAGAATGATGGTTGATGATTTTAGCCGAGTTTGATATCATGTATGTCACGCAGAATGCCATGAACTGAAGAGCCATTTCTGACTACCTCGTTGACTACCCTATGGAAGCAACCGATGTATGGATTTTCTAGTTCCCATATGAGAATATCCTTTGTACCTCCCAAGAAGACCTCCGCTGGAAAATGTTCTTTGATGGCACTGCCAATAAAAAATGGTATGGCATTGGGATACTCCTAATTGACCCTAATGACTCTCACACTCCCATTGCCATCAAGTTGGATTCTTCCTACACCAATAACATGACTGAATACGAGGCATGCACGGTAGGCCTCAAAGTTACTTTCAAGAAAGGAATTCGATACCTAAATGTCTATGGGGATTCAACCCTCATCAGCGATCAAGTACTCAGAAGATGGAAAGTCAAGGACGAGAAACTCTTACCCTTAAATGCCCACCTAAAAGAGCTAGCCTCTTAGTTCTAAAAAATTACCTTCCATTACCTGCCCCGAGCAAAGAATAACCTAGACGATGCCCTTGCTATCTTAGGCTCTATGATTGATATGCCCGAAGGAATAATAATGGCTCATTTACTTGTCCAAAAGCAAGATAAACCAACCCACTGCTATCACATTGAGCTCATCACAAAAGAGGATCCCGATATAGTCGACTACTGGTATTATGATATTTGACGCCTCCTCAAGCACGGTAAGTATACCCAAGGTTCTAATAAAAACGATCGAGCAACCCTTCGTAAACCAGTTGCCCAATACATTATCTGTGATAAAGCACTGTTCAAGAGAAACTTCGATGGAAGCCAACTGCACTGTATTGCAAGGGCTGACATTGAAGAAATGATGTAGAAAATCCACAGCGGGGAGTGCGAACCCCAAATTAATGGTCATATTCTCTCCAAGAAAATCTTCTTATAGGGTTACTACTGGACTACCATGGTTCAGGATTGCACCGCCTCTGTTCAGAGATGTCTTAAATGCCAGCAATTCTCCAACCTTCAGCACTTACCTTTGCGGGAATTGTAAAACATAACCACTCCCTGGACATTCTCCACATGGGGCATTGATATCATAGGGAAGGTTACACCCAAAGCGTCCAACGGGCATGAATTCATCTTAGTTCCCATTGACTACTTCACTAAATGGGTAAAAGTCGAGTCATACGCAATTCTGAATGCCAAGAAGGTGGTCAAGTTCATCAAGAAAAATATCATCTGTCGATATGGGGTCCCACATGAACTGGTGTCAGACTATGGATTACATTTTCAGGTAGAAGTTACAGAAGTGGTCAATGAGTATGGGATTCAAAGACACAAGTCTTCTCCCTATCGACCTCAAACCAACGGAGAAGTTGGAGCCGCTAATAAGTGAAAAAGTTGTTACTCAAGTCGTTTAATACAGGATAAAACAGTCTAAGTAACTCGGAACTATTTTTTGGAGAAACTCTTTTCTTTAAATCAAAACCAGTTAATCACAAGATGTGTTTAATGAAAAATGTACGAGATATGATCAAGATTTTGTAACTAGTTTTGAAAACCAAAACTAAAACAGATTAAGTAAACTAAATCAACACAACCACAAGAATGAGATGACGAGATGTAGAAAGATTAAGGACAAGGGATTTTTTAACGTGGTAAAACCTCACCCAACTGAGGAAACATCCACGGTGACTTCTAAGTCACAAACCAAAAAATTCATTAAAACAAAATATACAAGTTACAAACTATATAACACACATGCACACAAAATAGACCTATACAAGTTTAGAATATGTACCCACTAGTTTGATTCTAACTTTTCTGCAGATCTGATGTTGATGTTGCTTTCTCAGTTTGCTAACTTCTCCACTTTGTTCCAGTCTTAACATCGACTCTTGAAGTTTCAAGATCTTACAGCCAATACTGCTTATGTTGTAGTGTGACAAGTGTTTGTGTAAGTGTTCTAACACAAGCATGCACATACATACACTTATTTATACAAACAAGTCCTAGCAAATTACAGATCATATCTAAATGATATTGTTTTCAGTTTCTCTCTTCTTTAGAAACAAAAAGACTTTATTTGACCTTTCAAATAATCCCAGAATCCAAGGTTACCTTACTCGAAAGAATATTCAAGGTCTTAATCAATTTCAGAGGGTTTTGAAAATATTTTTAAAATTGAAAACGACCAATTGCGATTCCAACTAGGTCAAAAGTCTTGATTCATAAGAACTAGAAACAGAAAAAGAATAATTTGTTGATTCTAACATTTTGAAAAATATTTACAAAACAGTAATAAAAAAAATGTGTTTTCTCAAGATGAGAAACTAAATAATGCAGATCTAAGTGTAATATAACATAAAATATCTAGATCTATAGTTTCTATGAAAAAAAAATAGAGATCTAATTTGAAATGTCTAAGTTAGAAGTAAGATCTCCAACTCAGAGGATAAAACTCTCAACAACTTTCAAACCTCTACCAGAATCACTCTCAAACACTCAGGTATAGTGTTTGGTGTATTAATATTTAGGAAAAATGAATTAGGGTTTGAAATGGGTTAGGGTTTTCTCTCTGGTTTCTCTCTTCTCTCTCTTATCTCTCTCTCTCTTCTCTCTTCTCTCTCTATTTGGACGAACTGGAAAAAGTATTAGAATGCAGAGGCTAGGCATCCTTTTATACTGAGAGGCGAAGGTTCGAGAATGGATATCCAAATCTAAGGTTGAGATTTGGTTTAAGAAAATTGACTTTGATCCAACGGTGAAATAAAAGCAGTGGATTAAACATCCTCTGATTGGTCTAGAAAGGTTACACGTGGATTGAGTACGGACGCATGCAGAACATTGATAACAATGATCCAATGGTTGAGATAACACACGAGTTATGTGTCTTGTAACAAACACAAATCTAGCCGGTATAACATGGACAGGTGTAGGGCTGAGATGAGCTCTTACACGCATGTTTTAAAAATAATTACACACGCTCCCTTAAGTCTCAAGCGCATTCGGATCCTACCCAACTCAACTTTCAGGTATAAAAAGGTAATAACAATAATTCGAGAATGACCCCAAATGTTTTATAAACCAAGTTTTAATTTTAAAAAATCATTTAAAAATTATTAAAAATTCCCAAAAAATTATTAAAATCAATTTAAATGGGATTTAACACACACAATCAATTAATGCAATATATGAACAATGTATGCAACCCTAGTGTGTGTGATTGAGATTTATACCTTCAATTGAATCAAGTGTGGCTTAAGAAGAAGATTCTAAGGCTCTTTGGTATCTAGGGAATGGGACTCTAATTTTGTCACAATTTCCAAACTAGATGAGTACTTATACAATGTAGACTCAAGTGAGTCAAGAGTATAAGGTTCTTCAATCTCTCCCTTTGGAAATATGAGACAAAATCTCCTTTGAGTCATCTAGGACTCGTAGGCCTACAAAGAAATAAGGAAAAACCTATTCCTATACAAAAATTCTATCTACCCATTTTCTAAAAAACGAAAATTACGTAACTCAACTAATTACAAACCAATACCCTAATAACATTTGTTGAATACAACTGTATAGATTCCTATAAATAATGATAAGATCAATCTTATTAATCAAATGTATAAACAAAAATGAACTCATAAGACTCAAACTTCTCCCCCATTTTGTCTCAAATGGACAAAGGGAATAATACTTAAGTCATAGGTGTTTATTCAGCACACACCATTCCTATCGATTTTCGGAAAGCAAGAAATCTAGTGTAATCCAAAGGTTTGGTAAACATATCTGCGAGTTGCAAATCAGTAGGAAGATAATTGATTTCTAATTCCTTAGTCTCAACTAATTCGTGTATAAAACGATGCCTAATTTTTATACGTTTAGTTCGCGAGTGTTGAACAGGATTTTTAGAAATATTGATCGCGCTTTGATTATCACAATAGATTTGTAGTTGATCTTCTTGAATACCATAATCATTTAGAATTTTCTTAAGCCAAAGTAATTGAGCACAACAACTACCAGCGGCTATGTATTCAGATTCAGTTGTGGACAACGAAGTGCAGTTTTG
This sequence comes from Sambucus nigra, assembly GCA_949130495.1. Lineage (NCBI taxonomy): Eukaryota > Viridiplantae > Streptophyta > Magnoliopsida > Dipsacales > Adoxaceae > Sambucus > Sambucus nigra. The sequence goes on along the minus strand of OX422207.1, from coordinate 79,689,886 downwards.
TTTCTTACTACTCCATCCTACCAAATTGTTACCGATATAGTATCATGCCCCTAATGTGATCTTACTATCATCAGTACACCCTACCCAGTCGGCATCAGTGTATTCTATTATAGTACTAGAAGTATCATTGGTGTACTAGAGTCCTAAATTTAGAGTGCCTTTTATGTATTTGATAATTCTTTTCACACATACTAAGTGACTCTCTTTAGGATTATTTTGATAACGGGCACACACGCAAACTGCGTACATAATATCAGGACGCGAGGTAGTAAGGTTCCTATCATACTACGATACAGAGTAGGATCTATGGATTTTCCATTCTCATCCTTAGATAATTTGACCGTAGTACTCATGGGAGTTATAGCTTCTTTTTCACTTTCAAGCCCGAATTTTTTGACAATCTCTAAAGCATATTTTAACTGCAAAACAAATAAACCTTCTTAATTATGTTTGACTTGAAGACCCGAAAAAATTGTACCTCCCCCATAAAAGACATTTGAAATTCTTTATGCATAATTTCATAAAAAGATTTAACTTCTGGGGGGGATGTTGATCCAAAAATGATATCGTCAACATAAACTTGAGTTATAATAATATGTTTGTCAAAATGTTTGACAAAAAGCGTTTGATCATTTTCACCTCTTTTAAAACCTTTATCTAAGAGAAAATTAGAAAGACGCTCATATTAGGCTCTAGGCGCTTATTTTAGGCCATACAAAGCCTTTTTAAGACGATAAACATGGTTTAGATACTGAGGGTCAATAAACCCCTTTGGTTGTTAGACGTAGGTCTCTACAGTCAGGATTCCATTAAGAAAGGCTGACTTTACATCCATTTAATAAAGCGTAAAATGCAACTAACAAGATATGGAAAAGAGAAGACGAATAGATTCTAAGCGAGTAACATGATCAAATGTCTCATTAAAACCTATTCCTTCAATTTGAGAATATCCTTGAGCCATTAATTTGGCTTTGTTTCTAATGACTATCCCATTTTCATCAGTTTTATTTTTAAATAACCAACGTGTGCCAATAACCTTTTTATGATTAGGCCTAGGTACAAGATACCATACATCATGAATGACAAATTGAGGAAGTCCTTCCTGCATAGCAAAAATCCATTGAGGGTCATTCAATGCCTCATTTACATTCTTTGGTTCCACAAGGGAAACAAAACATGCATAATGAGCATAGTTTCTTAATTGAGATCTTGTACTTACAGGCTCACAAGGTTTACCAACAACGTTATCTATGGGATGATCTTTAGAAACCCAGTTAGGTACTTCAAGTTTCTCAATTTATAAAGAATCATATATTTTTGGAGAGTCTTTCTCTGAAACATTTTTAGACTCTTCCACGATAGTTGGTTCTTCAGTCTTTCTCTTAATAGTAGTGTCACTTACAATAACATTTATGGATTCCATTAAAGTCTTTGTGCGAAGATTATAGACACGGTACGCTCTACTGTGAGGAGAATATCCAAAGAAAATGGCTTTATATCCACGAGTATCAAATTTAGATAAGTGTTCTCTGTCTTTACACACATAACATGTACTACCAAAAGTTCTAAGGTATTTAAGATTGGGCTTCTTCCCATACCATAGTTCGTAAGGAGATTGTTTTGAATTCTTCCTAAGATAGACCATATTTATGATGTGGCAAGCAGTATGCATTGATTCTACCCAAAAATATTTAGGTAAACACTTGGCATGAATCATAACTCTTTCCATCTCTTGAAGGGTACGATTCTTTCGCTTAGCAATTCCATTTTATTGAGGAGTCTTAGGAGCACTAAATTCATGTTTATAACCATTATAGTCAGTACTCTATAACACCTGTATATATGAATTCTCCACCTCTATCACTACAAATTCTATTTACTTGATTGTCCTTCTCATTTTCAATACGAAGTAAGATTTTTAAAATAGTTCTGAAAGTGTCAGACTTTTGTTTTAAAAAGTCTACCCAACTAAACCTGGTGAAGTCATCTACCATAACTAGAATGTAACTGTTTCCACATAGACTCACAGTACGAGAAGGACCCATTAGGTCCATATGTATGAGCTCCAAGGGTTTAGAGGAAAGGATATCTTTAACCTTTTTATGAGGTGTTTTAACAATTTTGCCTTCCTGACATGATCCACAGACAATGTTAGAAATGGTTTTAATCTTTGGAATTCCTCTAACTGTTTCTTGTGAAGACGATCTACTAAGGTTATCATAATTTATGTGACCCATTCGATTATGTCATATTAATTGTCATCCATTCTGGCAATGTTACAGACCTCAGTACTGTTCTGGACAATATAACAATTGTCAGGAGTCCTGAGTCCTGTAATTATACACTCACCTTTTTCATTTAAAATTTTGCAATTATTCTTTGAAAAGGTGACTGTATGATTTGAGTCACAAAATTGCGAAGTACTAAGTAGATTATCCTTAAGACCTTTCACTAGAAGAACATTTTTAAGAACAAGCATTACATCTTCTTAGATTGTTCCTTTACCAATGATTTGAGATGATACACCATCACCAAAAATGACTTTTCCTCCAGCAAAGCTGGTTTTGTTTAAAAGTTTTGTATCATCACCAGTCATGTGCTTTGAACACCCAGAGTCTAAATACCAACCAGAGGGAGTGTGTTCTTCTTTTAAAGCATTAATCAAAATGTTACACTTCATCTGGGGCAATAGCTCATCTTTCCTAACCCAAATAGCTCTTGTTTTTGTTTTGCGCATATTTGCTCTCATTTGATAAAATTTGCGAGCATTATATTTTTGTTGAAAGGTATTTTACGCATGCATTTGAGTTTTATGAAGGATATGAGCATTTGGTTTAGTAAAGTGCCTTGTCTTCCTTCTTGGAAATGATCTTTTAGGTTTGGTATTTCTTTTTCTATAGTTAGAGTTATTATTTGTTTGTCTAGGCAGGACATAATTGTTAGGGCTTCTCCTAGAGTAGTTAAAGTTCTTGTATAGAGGAGTATTATAGACAGGTTTTACTAACGTCTAGAGTAGCAACCTTCAAAAGAATGACCGTATATGTCACAGTATGATCAATATAAATTGCTTGAAGAGGGTATCTCCTTAGGAAAGTCTCTAAACATAGTTTTCATGACATTCTGACGTTGAACCTTATTCCTAGGGAGTACAGTTTGAAACGAAGAAACACTCTTCCTAATTAGAGGTAAGACATATTTATCCTTAATCAAACTATCACACTTAGAGTGACTTGATTCCCCAATGTCCAACTTTTGTTATTTTTTGTCAAACTCATCATTCAAGGCTTGAAAATCTGGACAGGTTTCTATAGGTCTTTTACCACCTGACACAAACTTAATTGGTTTAAAGTTTTTAATTTATGTCTTTGAATTTGGGTAAAACCCTATTCCAATTCAATCATCAGAGTTGGTTTTTGAATCAGCAACAAAACCATGAAAACAGTTGGAATTATTTTTAAATTTTGCAATTTTTTTCAAAATAGTTGTTGTCTTTTCTTTAGCTTGTTCCAATTCTAATAATGTCCCTTTATATTTTTTCTCCAGAGTTTCATTTATTTCAATCAAATTCTTCAATTTTTTATTGAAACTTTTGACTTTATTCTCATGAGTTAGACATTGGGTAGTATACTCTTCAGCGTTAAGTTTAACCATTAGACTTAGGTCTTCTAGTTTCTTGTTGAGATCTTTCACTATCTTCTCTAGTCTAGAGCTTTTCTTGAGAGTCTTGGCATAAAGTATGTGAATATCAGGGAGGTCTTCAGTGTCAGAATCACTAAGTGTAATGTGTGAAGTGACCCCAAAGGATTCATTTCTTTAACTCACACACCCATTGACATCGTCATTATCACTTTCCCTTTGAATCACACACCCCGTAGTAGAACTAGCATTGTTATCATAGATTAAAGAATCTAAACCAGTAGCAGCATGATTCATAATAGCAGAGGTAGAGCTACTAACATCATTCTCATACATAGGCACAGGCATATCATCACTATAGACTATCTTGGCAAAGAAAGACATATAAGGATAAAAAAACATCAGATGACTCAGGTTCCTCAATTTCAGAATCACTTCAATCATCCCATGTCTTGCATATGTTGGCCCTAGTATGTTTATTTGTCGTGTTCAAGTTAACTCTACAATCTTGTACTATATGACCCAATTTACCACATTTAAACATTCAATATTCTTGAAGTCTTTGGTAGGTCTCGTGTGAGTGTCCTTGTGATGTTTGTCTTGACCTTTCTCATGAGGTTTATGGTTAGACTGAGTTGGATAATTTGGCTTGCCTTGTCTGTTTGCCATTTTATTTCTAAATTTCACAATTTTCTTAAACTCCTTTGACATCAAGGAAATTTGATTATCCAAACTATCTATATCACATTCCTCATCAAAATCATTATTAGGAATACTAAGTTTAGGTTTGATCAGCTTAGAGGAAAAACTCAAATTGGAACTAGTCTGTTTCCTATGGGACTGGGTCAATTGTTTCTTAAATTATAATTCCATTTCCACAGTTCTCAGTATACTACTGAGTAATTCAGGAGTGAGATTTTGATCACTCATTTCCTCAATAGCATATCTTTTGTTATCAAATCTCCGTGGTAATGACCTTAGAATTTTAGAGACAATTTTATGTCTATCATAAGTTATCCCATTAGCATGCAGTTTGGTCACAATATCAGTCAAATTCATGTAAAAGTCATCAAATGACTCAGAGTCAGACATGATTACAGAGTTATACTGCTGGATACGCATCTATGTTAAAGCAGCTTTAACTCTAGTGTCACCTTCATCTGCAGTAACCAGTGTAACCCAAGCTTCCTTAGAAGTGGTACAAGATGAGATCCTTTTGAACTCATGTTCATTTATGGACATAAAAATGTAATTCTTGCCTTTGTTATTGTTCAGAGAGGCTTGCTTCTCTTCTCGAGTAAATTCACTTAATACTTTCTTAATCCTCCCATTGCTTCCTTCAGTGGCTAGTTTAGTAGGATAAGTATAACCATTTTCAACAATATCCCAAACATCATCTCGTAAGGTTCCTTGTATAAAATCAACCATCCTTACTTTCCGATAAGGGAAGTTGTTTCCATCAAAGAGAGGAGGTCTGGACAAGTTACCAAATCTTTCAGATTTCTCATCCATTCTTTGATTTTAAGAAAATAATTTCAGAAACACAGGATCTTTAAAAAGAATTTCCAAAGCTCTGATACTAATTGAAAAAGATGTTACTCAAGTCGTTTAATACAGGATTAAACAGTCTAAGTAACTCCGAACTATTTTTTGGAGAAACTCTTTTCTTTAAATCAAAACTCGTTAATCACAAGATGTGTTTAATGAAAAATATACGAGATATGATCAAGATTTTGTAACTAGTTTTGAAAACCAAAACTAAAACAGATTAAGTAAACTAAATCAACACAACCACAAGAATGAGATGAGGAGATATAGAAAGATTAAGGACAAGACATTTTTTAACGTGGTAAAACCTCACCCAACTGAGGAAACATCCACGGTGACGTCTAAGTCACAAACTAAAAAATCCACTAAAACAAGATATACAAGTTACAAACTATATAACACACATGCATATAAAACAGACCTATACAAGTTTAGAATATGTACCCACTAGTTTGATTCTAACTTTTCTGCAGATCTGATGTTGATGTTTCTTTCTCAGTTTGCTAACTTCTCCACTTTGTTCCAGTCATTACGTCGATTCTTGAAGTTTCAAGATCTTACAGCCAACATTGCTTGTGTTGTAGTGTGACAAGTGTTTGTGAAAGTGTTCTAACACATGCATGCACACACACACACACACACTTATTTATACAAACAAGTCCTAGAAAATTACAGATCAGATCTAAATGATGTTGTTTTTAGTTTCTCACTTCTTTAGAAACAAAAAGACTTTATTTGACCTTCCAAATAATCCCAGAATCCAAGGTTACCTAGCTCGAAAGACGGTTCAAGGTCTTAATCAATTTCAGAGGGTTTTGAAAATATTTTTGAAATTGAAAACGACCAATTACGATTCCAACTAGGTCAAAAGTCTTTTTTTATAAGAACTAGAAACAGAAAAAGAATAATTTGTTGATTCTAACGTTTTGAAAAACATTTACAGAACAGTAATCAACAAATGTGTTTTCTCAAGATGAGAAACTAAATAATGCAAATATAAGTGTAATATAACATAAAATATACAGATCTATAGTTTCTATGAAAAAGAAGTAGAGGTCTAACTTGAAATGTCTAAGTTAGAAGTAAGATCTCGAACTCAGAGGATATAACTCTCAACAACTTTCAAACCTCTACCAGAATCACTCTCAAACACTCAGGTATGGTGTTTGGTGTATTACTGTTTAGGAAATATGCATTAGGGTTTGAAAGTAGTTAGGGTTTTCTCGATGGTTTCACTCTTCTCTCTCTTCTCCCTCTTCTCTCTCTCTCTCTCTCTCTCTCTCTCTCTCTCTCTCTCTCTCTCTCTTCTCTCTTCTCTCTCTATTTGGAAGAACTAGCAAAAGTATTTGAAGGCAGAGGCTTAGCATCATTTTATACTGAGAGGCGAAGGTTCAAGAATGGCTATCCAAATCTAAGGCTGAGATTTAGTCTAAGGTAATTGACTTTGATCCAACGGTGAAATAAAAGCGGTGGATTAAACGTCCTCTGATTGGTATAGAAAGGTTACACATGGATTGAGTTTGGACGCATGCAGAACTTTGATAACAATTATCCAATGGTTGAGATAACACACGAGTTATGTGTCTTGCAACAAACACAAATCTAGCCGGTATAACATGGACAGGTGTAGGGCTGAGATGAGCTCTTACACGCGTGTTTTAAAATTAATTACACACGCACCCTTAAGTCTCAAGCGCATTCGGATCCTACCCAACTCAACTTTCAGGCATAAAAAGGATATAATAGTAATTCCATAATGACCCCAAATGTTTTATAAACCAAGTTTTAATTTTAAAAAATCATTTAAAAATTATTAAAAATTCCCAAAAAATTATTAAAATCAATTTAAATGGAATTTAACACACACAATCAATTAATGCAATATATGAACAATGTATGCAACCCTAGTGTGTGTGATTAAGATTTATACCTTCAATTGAATCAAGTGTGGCTTAAGAAGAAGATTCTAAGGCTCTTTGGTATCTAGGGAATGGGACTCTAATTTTGTCACAATTTCCAAACTAGATGAGTACTTATACAATGTAGACTCAAGTGAGTCAAGAGTATAAGGTTCTTCAATCTCTCCCTTTGGAAATATGAGACAAAATCTCCTTTGAGTCATCTAGGACTCGTAGGGCTACAAAGAAATAAGGAAAAACCTATTCCTATACAAAAATTCTATCTACCCATTTCCTAAAAAATGAAAATTACATAACTCAACTAATTACAAACCAATACCCTAATAACATCTGTTGAATACAACTATATAGATTCCTGTAAATAACGATAAGATCAAGCTTATTAATCAAATGTATAAACAAAAATGAACTCATAAGACTCAAACTTCTCCCCCATTTTGTCTCAAATGGACAAAGGGAATAATACTTAAGTCATAGGTGTTTATTCATCACAGACCATTCCTAGCGATTCTTGCAAAGCAAGAAATCTAGTGTAATCCAAAGGTTTGGTAAACATATCTGCGAGTTGCAAATCAGTTGGAAGATAATTTATTTCTAATTCCTTAGTCTCAACTAATTCGCATATAAAATGATGCCTAATTTTTATATGTTTAGTTCGCGAGTGTTGAACAGGATTTTTAGAAATATTGATCGAGCTTTGATTATCACAATAGATATGTAGTTGATCTTCTTGAATACCATAATCATTTAGCATTTGCTTAAGAGAAAGTAATTGAGCACAGCAACTACCAGCGGCTATGTATTCAGATTCAGTTGTGGACAACGAAGTGAAGTTTTATTTCTTACTACTCCATCCTACCAAATTGTTACCGATATAGTAACACGCCATGATGTTCTCTTACTATCATCAGAACACCCTGCCCAGTCGGCATCAGTGTATCCTATTATAGTACTAGGAGTATCATTGGTGTACCAGATTCCTAAATTTAGAGTGCTTTTTATGTATTTTATAATTCTTTTCACAGATACTAAGTGACTCTCTTTGGGATTATTTTGATAACGGGCACACACGCAAACTGCGTACATAATATCTGGATGCGAGGTAGTAAGGTTCCTATCATACTACGATACAGAGTAGGATCTATGGATTTTCCATTCTCATCCTTTGATAATTTGACCGTAGTACTCATGGGAGTTCTAGCTTCTTTTGCACTTTCAAGCCCCAATTTTTTGACAATCTCTAAAGCATATTTTGATTGTGAAATAAATAAACCTTCTGAATTCTGTTTGACTTGAAGACCCGAAAATAACTGTAACTCCCCCATAAGAGACATTTGAAATTCTTTATGCAGAATTTCAGAAAAAGATTTAACTTCTGAGGGGGATGTTGATCCAAAAATGATATCGTCAACATAAACTTGAGCTATAATAATATGTTTGTCAAAATGTTTGACAAAAAGCGTTTGATGATTTCCACCTCTCTTAAAGCCTTTATCTAAGAGAAAATTAGAAAGATGCTCATACTAGGCTCTAGGCGCTAGTTTTTTGCCATACAAGGCCTTTTTAAGACGATAAACATGGTTTGGATACTGAGGGTCAATAAACCCTTTTTGTTGTTCGACATAGGTCTCTTCAGTCAAGATTCCATTAAGAAAGGCTGACTTTACATCCATTTGATAAAGCATAAAATGCGAGTAACAAGTTATGGCAAAGAGAAGACCAATAAATTCTAAGCGAGTAGCAAGAGCAAATGTCTCGTTAAAATCTATTCCTTCAATTTGAGAATATCCTTGAGCCAGGCCGCATGTGCATGCGCCCTATCAACTCCTCCACCGAAAAGAAGTCTTGTGTCTGAGGTGGTGTAATATGTTCCCAACCAAATTGGTGTAGAAATCCACCAAGGAAAGTAGAAAGAGGTTTCTTTGAGGGAAACCAACCGAACATGTTGGTATTCTCCCAGTTCCAGAATGGGCAATAGCCCCCCCCCCCCCCCCACCCACCCACCCACATCAAGTCACTGACCAACACTAGCCTTGAGCCCCGTGCTCCACGAACCCATTTTCCCAGCTCTCAATGTCCATACCTACACTAATAAAGTAGATTGAAAAGAAGTTTAGCATAACCGACAAAGGGTACTTAGGTGGTACCACCATACGAAAACTCTTCGACAACCACATGAACTGCATTACAGGGTTGCCTCTTAGAAAGTCGAAATGACCTTCCCACTAGGCATCCAGATTGTTCAAAGTCTCTACCTGTATCACCACTGCATGATTGCAACGGTATGACATCCAATAAGAATAAATGTGAGTTGTGGGTACATCAATAGTTCCCTAGTCACCAACAACAGTTTTGAAATCAAGACCAGAATGAAAGCTCCAACATTGCCAGCATCACCAGCATCCTGCAAATGCACATAATGCAGCACAGCAGGAAGATATATCATTCCTCCTGTAACCAGTGACCTGGAACCGAAGGTGACATATGGAGAAGTCCCTCTAACATCTCCCTAGGGGACCGAGAAAATTTAGGCATAGCTGTCGCAACAGTGGGATTTATTTCCAACATGGCAGAGAACTCCTCATAGGTCGGACATACCTTATCTAATCCAAAGTGAAAGACATGGTCTTCGGGGTACCAGAACTCCACTGCTGCCATCAGCATGTTCCACTCTATGGGTCGATTACGCAACAAAGAGGATCGATGCATGTTGAAAGCGTCGCAGTCCATATTTTATGAGCACATCTCCTCCAAGGTTTCGAGGTAGTTAGCAAATTCAACACTACCAAGGAGAACCATTTCGAAGGTAAGTAAGGAAGAGTTCAAAAGAGAAAGAATGTGGAGGTGTGAAGAAAATACCCCACCCTCACCCCCTATTTATACTTGAAAAAATAACCAAAGATAAAAACCCGACAGAAATCGGAGGAAAACTTACCCCACCAAATACCAAGCTATTAAAGAAACTGCAATCAAGGCCTTGGATTGATTGGACTAGACTAACATGCCGATAGGCAAGTCAAGGGGCATACCGATCGACAACCCTCTATTTTTGGAAATTTCCCTTTTTCCTTTTCTGTCAAAATCAAAAACTCGGTAAAAAATATTTTTTATTCTTAAAGAATCTCGAATTTCTTCTCCTTACGATTCTTACTTATCTTGTTTTAAAATAAAATCTCTCTCAAATCATTCTTAATTCTATTTACGGTCTCAGCAACAAAGTAAAAAGAGAATGTGCATTAAGTCACTAAAGACAAAAATTAATAAAAACTTCATTTTATTGCATAGATGTTGTTGTGTTACATCGGTTTTGCAGGAAATAAAGGAAATACAACAGGACTCAGCCAGAACCCAATTGTTTTTCTCTCTCTCTCTCCCACTTACATTTTTTCTCTCTCTCTTTACCTTCACATACAATCCCCATCTCTCTCACTTTCTCTTTCTCTTCTCTTCCTCTCTCTCTCTCTAGGAGCCTCCTTCCCTACGGCGCACTCTCTTCCCCCGACGACGAGATGACGTACATTCACTCCCCGAGCCAGACCCTTCCTCAGATGAGGCAGACGGCACCAAACAAGAAGGAATCGGAATCACATCCCGAATATGGGTGGTCTATGAAGCTATCTAATCCCGGATGTCCTTCAGCCACGTGGTTGAGACCCGGATATGTTGCAAACAAAAATAGGAAAAAAGAAAATCAGTCAGTCTGAGGCAAATAAAGAAATCAAAAAATCAAAACGAAAAGAGATGAAGAGTACACCGGTGACTCAAGGACCTCCCTTGTCAAGCCCAGATCCTTCGGATCCATCGCATTAGGATGGTGTAGTAAATGCACCAGCCTCCTATCAGCTTGCCGAATATTGTAAGAAAGAGGGGCCAGTCGCACAAAAGGAACCTGTAAGGTCGTCGCCACCTGCGTTGTGGGAGGAACCCACTGGCTAAGTTGAACCCTCCTGGGGGAGAGGCATCATGTCATATATGTTGGACGACATCAACCATATCGATACATAGTTCAAATAATCAAATGTCGCCACCATGTCGGTGTATAACAAGTAAGGCTCACCCATCATTGCCGCTACCCACGCATCATCCGCCATCTCCCGTACTCGCCTCATATACAACGGCGGCCTCGCAGGTGGCACCATCACCTCCTCCTCCATAAACTTCTTGACTAATCGCTCCCCAATGTACCAGGATTAGCCAAACTCATGGGCTAACAGATGCCGCATCTATTCATTCCTACCAGTTAACCTGTATGTTGGATGGTCGTCCCCCACGGATGGAAGGTCACCTGCAATTTCCCCAGCAAATGCCAAAAATCAGTATCCGAAAAATCGTAAAGGAAAAATGGTTACCCGCTCACTCGGCAGGCCATTCAAGACCTGACACACCGTCTCCGGAGAGAGAGACTTCTTTGACTAATAATTAGACCTCTGCCACGGTACATCTGACAAAAGTCCCCAATCGACTCGTCCTTCAAAGCTATCAATTGGGTGTTAAGCCCAATCACCTCATAGATACACGTCTGCAAAGGATAAAAGGTTAGCAATCCAGAAATCGAGAATAAAATGGATAAAGGAAAAATGTGAATGCATAATGGAAAAGGCGTAAAATAAAAAATACCTCAAGAAGATACGTGGATCTAGTAAAAATTTATCGGCAGCACCATTTGAATGCATCAAGAGAAGAATAAAGGGTTGCCAAGGTCAGGATCCCCCACTCATAAAGAGGGATGTTCGAAAACACCCTCAGAAATGGCAAAAAGCACACAAGTGGACAACATTGCCACTCATCGCCACCAAGAAACCCCCTAGCACAAGAAGAATAAAAAATGGGCCATATGTCTCACCTCTCACCCGTAATTCTCTTCGATCCTCCTACTCAGTAATAAATCCTTCAAAAGAGACAAACGCAAAGTCCCCAGAGAATACCCTCTCCAATTACCCAAAGTCATCGTCACCGCCTCTGGCGTAACTTGCAAAGTCCTATCCACCTCAATCTGCACCCCATCGCAGTCCAGCCCCAGCAACTATTGTACGTCTATAGGAGTCACTGTCATCTCCCCAAAATCGAAATGAATGGTGTGGGTGGTGTCCCACTACCTCTTCCCCATAGCACAAAGAACAGTTGTAGAACGAGGCGTCTCATCCAATGCAGATGTTAGTCTCCCAAAACTGGTTGATGAAACCATCCAACACACCACGAGCAAAATTCTCTCTCGAACCTCCCTAAGCCCCATCATCCCTCAGGCACGAAGAGTCGACATAGAGACATCAGACTGTCAACGATAAAAAGGAACAATCCGTGTCAAAATCCAAAAAAAAACAAGAAATATTGCAAAGAAAGAAGTCACCAATACTCACATAACTACTAGGTCTCACCACCTTATAAGAACGATGACACGATGACTCACACAAGAGGGTTCACTCATCCTCCACTATCTCGAATGAATCAAAAGAATTTTCGTTACCCAATGCAAGGGGTGTCGTAGTCCGCCATTCTATGTTTACCTAATCATTAACATTGAGCCACGCCATATGTGTTGCACTGATTGAAAAGTTAGGCATCTCTTGATTTTGGAACACTAAAATGATTCGCATAAGGTAATTAAAGAAGAAGGTTAGTCAAAAAGCTGTGAAAAATGATGAGAAGTCACCCCCTTTTTATAGGAGGCTAAGGGGCATGTCGATCGACATCTCCTTACCACCCCCCAATCGGCACTATCCTTCCACCTGCTCGAGGTACCCCCAAAGATCGCGCCACTGCAGTTTGGCACCCCTCAAACCATATCGGTCGGCACCCTCTCAAAAATTTCGTACAAAAATTCCCAAAAAATATCAGAAAATCCCGAAAAATCCTCGAAAAAAATCCTAAAATTACCAATTGAATTTTAGAACATTTTCACCACACTCATTTCCCTAGCAGAACTCTCATATCCCCAATGGAATTTCCTAATCAATTGGACATCTCCCTAGCAATGTTTCCAAAGGAAATCGCAAAAATAAAAAAATTCCCATCTAATCCCCGAATTATTTCCTCTTCCCCAGTGGAAAATAAAACTCAAAATCAAATACGGAACTGCGAGATAGATATACCTAGTAGAGTCTCTACTTAATCCCTCAGAATAGGCTTCGACCTGTAATTTTGGTCACCCTCTTTTAGGTTAGAATTGACCTTGACCCCTGGTCATCACCTCTTTTAGGTCAGAATTGACCTCAGCCCCCGGCCATCACCTTTTTTAGGCCTGAATTGACCTTGGACCTCAATCGTCACCTCTTTTAGGTCACAATTGACCTCGGCCCTCGATCATCACCTCTTTTAGGTTAGAATTTACCTCGACCCTCGATCGTCACCTCTTTCAGGTCAGAATTAACCTCGGCCCTCAGTCTTCACCTCTTCTAGTTCAGAATTAACCTCAGCCCTCGTTCATCACCTCTTTTAGGTCAGAATTGACCTCGACCCTCGGTCATCACCTCATTTAGGCCCAAATTAATCTTGGCCATCGATCGTAACCTCTTTTAGTTCAGAATTGACCTCGGCCCTCGGTCGTCACCTCTTTTAGATCAGAATTGACCTTGGCCCTCAATCGTCACCTCTTTTAGGTCAGAACTGATCTTGGTCATCACCTCTTCTAGGTCAGATTGACCTTGACCCTCGATTGTCACCTCTTTTAGGTCATAATTGACCTCGGCCCTTGGTTGTCACCTCTTTTAGGTCAGAATTGACCTCAGCGCTCAGTCGTCACCATTTTTAGCTTATAATTGACCTCGACCCTCAATCGTCACCTCTTTTAGGTCATAATTGACCTCATCCCTCGATCATCACCTCTTCTAGGTCAAAATTGACCTCGACCCTCGGTCGTTACCTCTTTTTAGGTCGAAATTGACATCAGCCCCCGGTCGTCACCTTTTCTAGGTTAGAATTCACCTCGAACCTCGTCCATCACCTCTTTTAGGTTAGAATTGACTTCATCCCACAGAATTGGCCATCCCAACGTTCCTTTTAGGTCCTCAGAACTGACCTTGACCCTCTAAATCGGTCATCCTCGTCCCCTAGGTCCACAGAATTGACATCTTTCCAAAACATCATGTGGTCTCTATTCGATGGCTTTCACTTATTCCAAGCTCACCTGTCGAGGGGATCTATAGTCACCATATTCTAGGACCCCATAAGTCTCTCCTTAGGTTCCTATCACATCCCCATTTCATTACAAATCAAAGGTCATACTCCGAGTATCGATCTAGACTCTATCAGGCGCTCCCGGGCCCTGTTTGACTCCGGTTAACTCTATTATCGAAGCGAAAGCTCATTGAATATTAGAAAGGATCTGATTCCCCTTTCTAATGGTTTACCCTATGCATGAATTGGCATAACGGTTCGGACTAACAAACATTTTACTATTGAAAATCGATTTGGAGGCCACCGGGCGCTCCCGGGACTTAATTTGACCCCAATCAACTTCATCTTTAAAGTGAAAGATATTTGAATATTCAAAGGGAACTGAAACCCCTTTCCAATGGTCTACCCTTTGTGTGAATCGGCATAACGGTTCGGACGAACGGACCTTTTTACTACCGAAAATCGATATGGAGGCCACCAGGCACTCCCGGGCCACATTTTTACCCCAATAAACTTCATCTTCAGAGAAAAATCTCTTTAAATCTTCAAAGTGAATCAAAACCCCTTTACAACGTTCCAACCCATGCATGAAACAGTAAAATCGTTCGGACAAACAATCAGTTTTCCCCAAAAATTGATCTAGAGGCCACCGGGTGCTCCCGAGCTCCGTTTGACCTAACTCAACTCTTTAGGTCAAATGAGACTAAATAAATATCCAAAGGTAACTAAATAATCTTTCCAGTGGTCTGCCTTGTGCACGATTCTGACATACGGTACAAATGAATGATCCATTTTACTCTGAGAGGTCACCAGACACTTTCGAACCTCGATTGACCAAGGTTAACCTTCCAAAGGGAGCGAATCTCTTTGGAATGTCTAATTACATCACCTAACCTTTACAACTATCTGCACCGTCCATGATTTTGACTTCCCCTGCGGACGAACATTCCATTTTCGTTTGGCAATCTTTTGTCCAAAGGACCGACTTGGGCTTTCGAGCCACTTTTAACCCAGAGTAAACTCCTGGACTAGGGAGAGATCCAAAGAAAACTCGAAGGTATCTGAATTACCTACGTAATACCTCATGCGCAATTTGGATCAATGGATTGCGTTCTACGGTCATTTTTTTGAAAAATTTGCACGAGACTGCCAAATGGCAAGTCCATTTCCCTTCCTATCGACAGTGTTGAAAAACTTGTTTACTAAGCTGATAACTAAAAGTTATGTTTTGAGTAAACTCCGAATAAACTCATTGGTTGAAACTCTTTTCAAAAGAAATCATACAAGATGTGTATAAATCGTTTATGTATGGATGTCAAATCTGGTAGTAGGTGACTGTTGATACCAAAAATTATCCATCTATGTGGACCATACAGATTCTAACATGTGTTGTACAGTGGAAGATTAATCCAAGTCAGCGAGGACAAAATGTCGACCTACTGAGGAATGTCGACCAACACCAGGGATGCCAAACTACGTGGACTTTGATGCCTTTATAGGCTACGTAGGCATCTCAGATTAAAACTCGAAACTCGAGTTCAATTTTCTAATTTTCCCATCTTTTAATTTTTCCAATTTCCCATTTCCCAATTTTGCCAGATTCCCCATTTTCATATTTATCATATTTTTGTATTATTATACATATTATGCTTGTAATTATTATTAAAGTTTCATCCAACATATATTATCGTTTCATCAAAATGATCAATATCGCGATAAACGCATAAATCATATTTTCTATTTATTATTTTGGTAACATTCCTATGGATGACCTCACTCTATATCTTCTATGGTTTGAGTTGGGTAATTCTAATCTCCATTATGTACACATACACACACACACACTTTATGGAGAAATAAAGGAAAACAATAACACAATCCCATGAGAGAGCGAAAGGGCGGGATGGGTGCCTAACACCTTCCCATTTTGTAATTTACCCCCAAACCCTTCTAACTATTGGTTTCGTATGTATCAGTTTATCTTTGATGCCGTTCTCTCAAGGCAGCGACATGTTCTTTTTCATGTTTAGTGAAAAATGGGTTGGAGACTCCATCTCAATATATTCACCCACACTGACGATGGTCGCAACGTTCCTAAGTCAAAAAGGATGCGAGACCTTTCAGCCCCCATTTTTTTCTACACCCAACCTTCCCCTTCAGGGGAGAAGGAAGGCGAGAGAGTATCACATAAAGCGGTGTATATCCATCAGCGCTCTACAGTAAGCTCCACTTGCCTTGGTATCTACTGATCAACCTCAAGAAACTCTTTTCCTATCTTCAGCAGTGAAGAATCAACTTCACAGGGACATGAGCATGGTATATGTTCTTCAAGATTTGATAAAGTGATCACAAAACATCCAAAAGGGTCGATTTGAAAAACCAAAGTGGTTGATCACAAAATATATGAATAAGGTCTTACAAAGAAGTGCAAGTTTGTATATCCCAAATAGGGAGAAAGATCTCCAAGAGATAGACTTGAAAATATTGCTTTAGATACCAATTAAAAACAAATTTTCGCATGCTCATTCAAATTACCTATGCAAAGTGATTTGATGCCAACAAACTCAAGATCAAACAATAGTCAAGAATGATGAGGAAAAAGGTTCGTTTGAAGTTTCATTCGAATGTCTGCTATCTAAGGAGTTTAAGAAACACGTTCGAACGACGCTTAGTACCTCGTTCTAACGAGATGCCTTAAAATATTTTTTTTTATCAATAAAATTTTGAAAAATATTTTATGTTCTAAACACTTGTAAAGTACCCCTAAACACAATATTTACAAAAAATTAACCTCATATACCTTCTTCGTATATTGTAGTGATGAAATTAACTCTTCGATCTTCGATTGTCGTATTCTGTCATTAACTTATCTTCAAATGAAGCCTCGAGAATGTACATAATGGTGTATTGGGATCTAACGAAAAATACCAAACTAAAAACATAATCAGCAATCATACATTTTGCTCTTACAAATGATTTTAGAGTTGATTGTATCCACTTAGTCAAGTTTTCATCAAAATTCTTATTTAATCCTACGATTTATACTCCGAGATCTAAAATGGAGGTGTTCTAGTTATTGAGAACTAGAACATGGTGTGGTGCTAGGGTGGAGAATGAAATTCCCCACTCAAGCAATGGAGTTTGCTCGATTTTCTTATTGGAATGGGTGAGAGTTGCGATGTCCGTCGGTGAATTCTTATGATAGCACTTGATTAATTTGTCTTCTTGTATCGTGTAATAAGAACTTTTCAAATCTAATGAGATGCTAGGACACACCAAGATTTTTCATCAATCGGTTGGGGTTTTTTCTCATATACAAGTTGTTATGTGTTTTTGTGTGTGTGCTTCTTATTTTGATTATTTGAATGTGAATTCATTATATCACTTTGATAATTAAAAAAAATTATCTAGATCTAGGTTTTGGTTAAGTCGAAAGTAAAATTTGGGCAAAAGTTTCAAAGAACCTATTCATCCCCCCATTTTCTCTCTCTAGGTTATTAGAGTTTACATACTTGCATTTTCTTAATTGGTCTTAGATCATAGCATACACTTTCTCATAGTCGATTTTTTTGAGGTTTTTTATAAATTTATGACAAATAATTACCAAAATATTCGACCATTAAATAAAAACACAATCAATTGTTAACAATCATAATACACCACAATATATTAATGCTAAATTCAAATCATTTATTCCTTTTTCATTTAATTGGTATTTGAAAGTTAAATGAGAAAATTAAATTGTGAAATGAGAAATTAGGTGGATTTTTAAGTATTTCAACTTTTAGATAACTACGACTTATAACAATTATTATCCTACACTTCTCAAAAAAATCGTTTTACCCCTAAACTATATTACTTTTGGCATATGAGTCTTTTTTTATGAACATTTTGTGAGGGCTAAAGCCCCCGTCGTCCCTATATAGCTTCATCCAAGACGGTCACTACAAACATATTTTAGCTTTGATTTATTTTTTAGGTCAGTTGGCCTTTGGAACCCATTAATGTGTCCAACTCATAAATTGATACCCACACATTTTATTTATACATGGTTGGTACCCATTTTTAACGATTTTCATTAACTTTATTTTCTTGCATTAAAAGACTAATTAAAACTCCATTATACTAGGGATTACAATTTTCCCTAAAAAATTGGGTCCCCACGGATACCCGCCCCTATCAGGTAGGATATGGGGATTAAATTTTGGGGATTGGGGCAGGTTCGGGGACTTAAAAAATCCTCAAAAAAATTTGGGTCAGTTTTGTGACACCCCACCAATTTTAATCTCGGCTAATCAATCCTTTATCAAAATAAAACAGGATTTCTCATATGGATCATTCTTAGCATCACTGTCGAAAATCCGAATTAATTACTAATAACCTATTAGGCCCGACGTCAAATTTTAAACTTTCTAATCTTATTAACTTAAACACGCAAGAAATCCATCCACACAATTAATATATACAACAACTGAAATCAATAAACAATAAGCGATAACTCTCGGTAAAGCATTAATACAACCAAGTCGAATGGGCATAAACGAAAATGTAGAAAATAAAATAAATGACAACAGTTAGGCCACATGTTCGAATATAACTCACAGTACCTCTTATCTAGATCCCAAGAATAGAAGAGTCTAAACAATTTCTGCTAGCATCCACATCTGCTGCAGCATTGTCTAACTTGAAGGAATAAAATCATCCAGGCGTCCTTGTGTCTGGACACCTAAAAGGTTTTTAAAAAAAATTGCAAGCAGGTCAGAGCCCAAAACATTTTGAAAATATTTAGCACGTGTTTAAAATACTTTAACATTTAAAATATGATATTCTCCATATTTAAACTGGTGTCGAACTCTCATGAGATACCCCTCATCTCTTATCTAACAATGCACACCTAACACGTGTATTTTAGAAACCCTAGCTATCCAGCCTAACTAGCATCTCTCAAAACCTAAGCTATCTCATACCTCGTGTATAAAATATCCTAAGCATTCGCACCAGCTTATGCATTATAATTCTCACTTGTAATTTATTTGTTCATTACTAACTACTTTCACTAGTTATTATACTCTATTCACATTTTAGTGTTATTAATCCCATATATAATATTCTCATCTTTATATACATATCTCAAATTTTATTATGGATTTTATTCTCCCAGATGCAACAATTTACTTCTCATTTTATCCTTTATTTTGTCAGAATATATATATCTTCTATATATATATATATATATATATATATATATATATATATATATATATATATATATATATATATATATATATATATATATATATACTATACACATCAAGTATATCCATACTTATATATCACACACTATATAAGTATAATAACCATCCCTCATAGTTATAACTTAATGGATGCTCTCGAATGCTATCATCTTTCAAGGAATACACACATCATCCTGGGTACCACCAGTCGGGATCTCACACCGACCTGATAAAAACATAACACAAACATAGGAGAAGCGGTCATAGTTCCTCACCTGAAAGTGAGACCGAATCATACCCAAAATGTCTCACCCATGATAAAGAGCCACACGGCATAAATAACTGGATGCTATGACCTGGGGACTATACTCACCTTGCTCCTCAAGCCACGAGATTCACCCAGATCGCGCAACTTTCCATGATATCACTAGAGCGGTATGTTTCACATAAATATGCCATTCACACATAGATATATTTATAATTATGTCATATATATACTGTCTATATATATATATATATCAACAAATTCGACTATCCATGCCTACAACCCATGGTACTAGCCTCTAAATCCTGAAGATACCAATCCGTACTAATTCATAAGTATACACATAACTTATTTTGATCCCATAAGTATTCACTCACTTATGATACTGTTGATGTAAAAAATTAGATCGCTCTAATTATTCAATCACAGATAAATAAAATGAGACAAAGATTTTTAAAGTGGTTCAGCCTTATATGAATGGCCTACGTCCACTGTTATGTTATTGCTGAGTGTTTGGGAATTCTCGATTACCAGTTCTATCAAGAAATTCCGGTCCCCTTGAATGAGGGTGATACAAGGTATTTATAGCCCTTAGGCTGTACATGAAAGGGTGTTACATTAAATGATACACATATGAAAGGGTAATTCATTTAATGCTCTTCAAACGTGTGCGTCAAGATGATAAGCATTCAATGAATAGTTGAACTGTTGATTATCTGGTAATCAATGCTGTGGCCGATATGCAGCTCAGACCGCCTTAGTTGCTCGTTACTCAAGAGTTCCTCGGAGCGCTGGAGTTCCTCGGAGTACTGGAGTTCCTCGGTGTAATCCTTGTTGCTCGGAGCGAACATGTGTTGGTCGGGGAAATGAACTTCCTCGTTGCTACTGTGCCACGTAGACTGACACGTGTCTTCATATTATTCGTCCATATCAGCATACTAATTTTGGTATCAACAGAAGCCCCCAATGTTTCATATTTCGAACTTTGAGGAGTATGGAATATTCTTTCTCGGTATATGGCAATATTAAATGACCTTCCTGGGTTTTAGGAGCCTTTTCTTCGTATTTGAATTTCCTTCCAAATTCGCAGAATCCGCCTTTTTGCATTTTTATAAGCTCTTCGATCTTCGTGCCCTTTTTGTCCTTTTAGTTGCCGGTAACATAATAGTTTCTTTTTTGTAATCATTTCTTTCGCCGTTTCCCAAGGCAAAGTATTTAAGCTTCTGAGGCAATCCCATCGTCTTCTACCTTTTCAATTTCTGCTTTCGAGTTTTCTATAGCTTTTCTCTCTCTTGTGCGTTCATCCCCTCCTTCGTTTGTTTGTCAACAGATCTCCTTTCTCCTGTAAGATTTTCTTCCTTCTTCTTCATTTCTTTTTATTCACCATGGTTTATATTATCCAATCTCTTGAGAAGTTCCGTTCTGACTTTTCTATTCCTTCTTGGGTAACTTTGGAGAGTCTTTCTGAACCTTCAACTTATTTTAATTTGGCTGAGGGACATTGGTTCCCTGCCTCTTTATTGCTGAATGTAGATTTTCTTTTCCACCAAACCCTTTGTGTTTAGAGTTCTGTCAGTATTTCGATGTTGTCCCTGTAAAAATAGCCCCCAACACATGGAGAATAGTTAACGGGGTGTATAGGTTAAATCAAACTCATGGAACTCGTATAGGAATTCCTGAGATTATGTACTGTTATAGATGGGCTGTTTTAGACAATGTTTTTTATTTAAAAACTAGGTTTTTGAATAGGGCCTTAGTAGTCAACCTCCCTGATGCTAACAGGGATTATTTTGAACACGGGGTAGTCATCAAAAATTGGCAACATACTCATTTGGTTGGAGATGAAGTGTATGAGGGTCCCAGATGCCCCCCATATGGCAATGGGATAGGTTATTTTCATCTTATTTTGTTTTTGAAATTATGATTTCATTATGTTTGACAAAATGTATGACTAATATTTCACTATGTATTTGTTTGCAGTTGACAGTAAGATAAAAACTCCAAAAGAATCAGAAGTAAATATTAAACATTTGAAACATATCTGGAATTTTCATCGAAGAGTTGCAGACGAGCACATCAGGTCTGCTTCATATTTGCTGCAGTACAGGAGCTACACATCATCTTTTACTGCTCGTCCTGTGGTCAGCATTAGTGACCCATTGCCAGCTTCTGAGGAATCTTCACCAGAATCTCACATTCCTCTAAGTCATAAGATGGGCAAGAGAAGAGTTCCTGCTATCTTCGAGGAGTCTTCCTCTGCTGGAGATGGAAAGAGAAACAAGGTTGAGGTCCCAAAGGGGACAAAGAAAGTAGATGGTGCCTCTTCTGTTGCTCCTCAGAAGGCTGCCAAGAAGCCCCCAGTGGCTCCGAGCAAGAAAAATGCACCTGTGGAAGTAGTCCCAACCAAAAGTTCTTTGGTTGAAATTGCTGAAGTTCCCCTGAGGATATTGAAGAAATCCTCCTCGGTTACTCCGACTGAAACCATTCCCCAGCTTCAAGCTAGTGGAGCTGGTGTCCCAACAATTATTCCTCCGAGTTCTGCAATGAGCTCGGTAAAGACTTGGACTATTCCTGAAGTCCAAGGAATTGAAGAAAACATGTCTAGGGATATGCTGACATCCCTAGCTACTCGTCACATCGCTTCAGTAAGTTTCTCTTATCCTGAATTTTTCTTTCTTTCAATCAATATATGTATCTCGGTACTGACTTAGCATTACCTTCTCTTTCAGCTGGTGAGTTGTTTCAACACCATAGTGAAGAAAGATGAAGCACTCAAGGCTTCTAGCTCCTCGTCTGGAGTGGAGGATACCTTTATGGGTTTGACCCAATCTCTGAGGGAATCCCGTCAAAAATACGACGAGGATAAGGGTGAATGGGAGAAAAAGTTGACTGCGTCTGAGGCAGAGAAAGTACAGTTGGGAAAGAAGGTGAAGGACTTGGAGAGAGAGAATAAAAACTACTCCGAGAAGCTCACAAGTTTTGGGGAGCTGGAGAATAAGTTGAAATTGGCTGAAGAAGAGCTGACCCTCCTACGAGGAGTAAATCGCCAGAAGGAGGAGGTGGAGGCCAAGTTGAAAGCCACCGAGGATCTTCTGTCCGAGAAGCTCTCCTCGGAGAAAATAAAGAGAAAAACAGCTGTGAATAAATTCTTTCGAACTGGTTGGGATAAAGGATGGGATAGGGGGGTAGCAGCAATGATGACCCAAGTAAAGTATGGAAGTTTGAAATACTTCCATGATGGTTGGGTTGCTGCCTTACAGGAATTGAAGGTGAGCGAGGACTCCAAGCTATTTCAACAACATCTCCCTGGTCCTCCTCCAGTTATTGAAGATGAAGCTGCATCTGAAGAATCTTCAATGACAGTGGGTGATCAAGTCCTTGCTCCTCAACCCAACCAGACAGCCAATGAGGAGATTTCGTCCTTGCCTCCTCCTCCAGAACAAGTCCCAGCTTCTGTCAATCAAATCATTGTTCCCACCGAGCAACCAAGCTCCTCGTCCCAGCCTCCCGAGAAAGTCTTGGGAGACAAGGAAAAGGTGTGAAGTTGTTCGGTACTATCTTTCTGTTTTTCTTTTACTTGTACTTTGTATTCTGAGCGATGTACTCTTTTTGATGATGTAATAAAATCACATCTTTTTGTTCCTCTACATTGTTGATGCTTTGACTGCTTCTTTTATTAACTCCTTCCTTCTCTTTTTTACTAGTTTATAACTAGAATGGAATTACTATCTGCCAATGATACTAAGCTGATGCAGCAATGCCATGAATATTATAGAGCTGGTCAGACAGACCTAAGTGCATCAGAAGTTGCCGACATCCTTGGCCATGGTGTTTCAGAGCAGGCAGTGGAGGCATATCAGCACTTGAAGGATTTACTTGATCGAGCTGTGGCCAATAACGTGGCCTATTACGAAATGATAGAGGATCTTCAATGTACCTTAGAAGACCTTCAAAATCAGTATAAAGAATTAACTGCCCTATTGCATGAGGGGTATGAGAAGAGATATCAACAGCTTTCTGCCGAGACAGGCCATAAAAAGATCCTTGTTGGGTATGATGTTAGGGAAAGAACCCTAAAGGGTGAAGTTGAAGCTTGTAGACAGATTGTCGAGCTGCTAGAGCAAGAAAACAACAATTTGTAGAAAGAGCTGGCACAGTATAAGTCTGCAGCATCTTCTTCAACAGCTGTAATCCCAGTGACTGACGAGGGATTTTCCTTTCTAGAGGTTGAGAATGCAAAATTAAGGCAAGAGTTGGATACCTTGAGAAGGTCGGGTACTTCTACTTCTACTCGGGGACGAGGAAGAGGTTCTCGTGGACGAGGAAGAGCTGCTCAGAATGTTATCGAGGAACCAAGTTCTCGGCCTACTCGGGGGGATCAGGAGCTCTTAGTCGTAATGTTGAAGAAGCTCGTACCCGATCAACATTGGAAACTCAAGCGTTCCAATTGAATGAAAAAGATCGGGCTTTGTCTGAAATGTCCAAGAAAATCCAAACTCTGGAAGATCAACTTGCTTCGACAAAGTCTGCTTTGAATAGTAAGGATGTTTTTGCCAGAAACCTTCATGAGCAGTTAGAGAGAATAACTTTCCAATCCCATAAACAACCTCGTGAGTTCAGGATGGCAGGCTACAATGAGGCCCTTTGTCACTTGGATGCTCGCATTGAAAATGCCAATAATGAAGGTTATAAACAAGGATGGTTGAACGCCCTGGGTGTATTAAAACTAGAGCAGGGCCATTATTTATGGGATTATCATGCTCCTGGGCTACTAGACTTGCCTGTGCCACCTTATAAATTGGACATGGAATGGATCCCTGCTCGTGCCATTCCTCGGAACTTAATTTCAAAATACCTTGGTTACTACAATCTTCATTCCCAAATTGAGGTATCTCGTCCCGAGCATCTACTGGACACACCTTATGTGATGAACGTTAGGATGATGAGGGATTTGAACTTTATTAACTCTCCCCTTTGCTTGGAAAATCCTCCTGCTGGCGAGGAGCCTATTTCAAAAGCTGAAGGAAAAAAGCCAATAGAATAGGAAATTCCGATGTAATAGTTAGTACACATATGTAACTTGTAATTCGTTTTGAATTTTAATGAAAGGCTTTCATTTTCTGTTTGCAAATCTGTATTGCTATTGTCTTCTGCTTGTCAAACACTTTATATCTGTGCTTGCATAACAATATTGTGTGGTTTAGTAATAAAAATTACAAGTATCAGTAACGTTGATCGATCACTTAATAATAAAGTAATGAGTATAAAAAATGTTTAAAATTTCTCCAACCAACCAAGGTTGTTAAATTTTGCTCGTCGACCAATTATAGTTAGTGAGAGTTTTTATCCCCGACCAGCTATACTTGGTAAATTTTTGTCTTTTTCATAAAATGTGCCCGACCAACCAAGGTCGATGATTTTTCCTCGTCGACCAACTACAGTTAGTGGGTTTTTATCCCCGACCAACTATACTTGGTTCAGTTTGGAATATTTGTTCTTCGAGGAACTTTTTGTAATAATCTTACCTCCCGACCAACATAAGTTGGCATTTGAGAGCATATATTGCTTTCTAGCCAATCATGTTGTCATTTTTAAGAATGTTGTTCTTGCTCTTTTACCAACCGGAGTTGGTCACGCAAGTGTAAGTCTCCTAACCAAAGGAGTATATTTTGTTCTAGCCCTTTTACCAACCGGAGTTGGTCGTGGGTTTGAACTATCATGTCCACCAGTTCTTTTACCAACCTAAGTTGGTCACGCTAGTATACGCCTCCTAACCAAAGGAGTATATTTTGTTCTCGCCCTTTTACCAACCGGAGTTGGTCGTGGGTTTGAACTATCATGTCCACTAGTTCTTTTACCAACCTAAGTTGGTCACGCTAGTGTACGCCTCCTAACCAAAGGAGTGTATTTTGTTCTCGCCCTTTTACCAACCGGAGTTGGTCGTGGGTTTGAACTATCATGTCCACTAGTTCTTTTACCAACCTAAGTTGGTCACGCTAGTGTACGCCTCCTAACCAAAGGAGTGTATTTTGTTCTCTCCCTTTTACTAACCGGAGTTGGTCGTGGGTTTGAACTATAATGTCCACTAAATTGCTGAACAGCGTAGTGTTGTACACTAGTATTCCCCAAAAACTTTCAATAAAAAGAAAGAGGATGGTGAAACATCATTTTTTTATTCATATTGATGGAACTGCTTTACATTTTACATCACTGATAATACTTGCGTACGTGTTCAGCATTTTATGCATTCTTAAATTCCTCTCCTTCTAGAGTTGCTATGCGATAAGTTCCTGGTCGAACAACCTCTGTAACTCGGTAAGGTCCATGCCAGTTTGCTTCTAATTTTTTGTTCTTTTGAATGACTTTATTTAGCACATAATCTCCTTCTTTTAAGTCGCATTTCTTCACCCTCTTATTGTAGAACAGAGCTGTTCGTTGTTGGTAAGCAGCATTCCTAATGGCTGCCTCTTCTCTAACCTCCTCGGGCATATCTAAATCCAATCTTCTCATTAAGTCGTTGACTGGGGAATTAAAATTCAGCACTCTATGTGTTGGAAGACCCAACTCGGCAGGTATTACAGCCTCACTTCCAAATGTCAGCATATATGGTGATTCTCCAGTTGCTGCTCGGGGAGTTGTTCGGTAAGCCCACAAAACTGACTGTAACTCATTAATCCAATTAGCCTTAGCCTCACTTAGCCTCTTCTTCAAACCATTTAGTAATGTCCTGTTCGTCACTTCAGTCTGTCCATTGCTTTGAGGATGGCCTGGTGCTGAATGAGTCTTCAAAATGTTTGACTGATGACAATAGGCGGCAAACTTCTCATTATCAAATTGTGTTCCATGGTC
Organism: Sambucus nigra; assembly: GCA_949130495.1. NCBI lineage: Eukaryota > Viridiplantae > Streptophyta > Magnoliopsida > Dipsacales > Adoxaceae > Sambucus > Sambucus nigra. Next base: position 79,663,322 of record OX422207.1, on the reverse strand, counting down.
TGTAATGAAGGCATGAGGGAGACCATATCGGCAGATGATATTCTTCCAAACAAACTGGTACACCTTCTCGTATGTCATATCAATAAGTGGCTCAGCTTCTACCCACTTAGTAAAATAATCCACTGCAACAACGAGGTACTTGAATCTTCCTCGGGTCATTGGCAGTGGTCCAACCAAATCAATTCCCCACATGGCAAATGGCCAAGGAGAAGTTATGGGTGTCAACAATGCTTGTGGAGTTCGTCGGATGGAGGAAAAACGTTGGCACTTGTCACATTTCTTGGCATATGCTATACAATCAGCCCTCATCGTCGGCCAGAAATATCCCTGCGTCACCACCCTTTGCAAAAGTGTCCGACCTGCTACATGGGCTCCACATGACCCTTCATGGATCTCTTGAATCAATTATTTTACCTCAGAGGGATGTACACATCTCTGCAAACCTACCATAATTCCTCGTCTATACAAAACACCATTAGTTAGTACATACCGATCAGCTTTAAACTTCAATTTCTTTGCAGCGAGCTTATCCTCCAGCAATTCTCCCTCTTCAATATATACCCTGATGGGATCCATCCAAGATGGTCCTAAATCAAGGGTAATAACATTCATCGTCAGGTCTTCATCTATGCTCCGACTTTCCAGTACTTCAATTGGTATTGTTCTTCGCAGCTCGGTACGAGTAGCTGATGCTAATCGGGCCAGTGCGTCTACTTGTGCATTTTCTATTCTGGGTATTCTGATCAACTGAATGGCATCAAATTCTGCCAACAATTCCATCACCTTTGCATGATACTTGACCATTAATTCTCCTTTAACTGCATATATTCCCATCATCTGATTCACAATTAATTGAGAATAACTGAATACCATCACTTGTTGTGCTTCCATAATCTTTGCTAAATTAAGACCTGTTATCATGGCCTCATACTCAGCCTCATTATTGAAGGCTTTGAATTGGAATCGCAAGGCATATTCCATGTCAATCTCGTCTGGGGTTTTCAAAACAATCCCTGCTCCACACCCTGCTGTGCAAGATGACCCATCTACATACAATCTCCATGTAGGTAACTCGTCTTCAAATTTCTTATCCAATAGAGTTCCTCGGTGAAATATCTGTTATTTTCTTTCATCCTTCCCTGTTAATTTTCTCTCCTCGTCGACCATCTCTTCTCGCCCTTTTACCAACCGGAGTTGGTCTGGGTTTGAATTTGATGATCTTTCTCCATCCACAAGCCCTTTTACCAACCGGAGTTGGTCTGGACTTATGTCTGTTGATCCTGTAACATCCACAGGTTGGTCAGCGAGCAATTTTTGTTCCTCGGAGGTATCAGGATATGTAAACTCTGCTTTAAAATCTGCTACAGCCTGCCCTTTCAATGATGATCTGGGTTCATACACAATATCATATTCGCCGAGCTCTATTGCCCAGTACATCAGTCTTCCTGATTTTTCTGGCTTATGAAGGGCTTGTCTCAATGGCATGTCGGTATACACGACGATGGTATGGGCCTGGAAATATGGCCTCATTCTTCTACTTGCCTCAATTAACGCCAATGCCAATTTTTCCAGCTTTGGGTACCTGATCTCTGCACCTCGGAAAGCCTTACTTGTGTAATAAATTGGTTTCTGGACTCCATTCTCCAATCTGATCAATGCCGAGATGACTGCATTCTCTGATACTGCCAAGTATAAGTATAACTTTTCTCCCATTATTGGCCTGGACAACAGTGGAGGTGCTCCCAAATATTTCTTCAAGTCTTGAAAGGCTTTCTCACATTCATCATTCCACTCGAAAGTTTTTCGAAGTGTTTTGAAGAATGGGAGGCATCTATCAGTTGCTCGAGATACAAATCTGTTGAGCGCTGCAACTCGTCCTGTAAGACTCTGCACTTCTTTCTTTGTTGTTGGAGATCGCAACCCTAAAAGAGCTTTGATCTTTTCTGGATTCGTCTCAATGCCTCGCTGGTTGACAATGTACCCGAGGAACATTCCTTCTCGTACTCCAAATGTGCACTTCGTCGGGTTGAGCTTCATTTGGTATTTATCCAGTTGATCAAAGGTCTGACTCAAATCAACTAGATGATCAACTGCTTTCTTGCTCTTTGTCAGCATATCATCGACATAGACTTCCATATTGCAACTGATTTGTTCGGCAAAAACCTTGTTCATCAGCCGCTGGTATGTCGCTCCTGAATTTTTCAAACCAAAAGGCATAACATTATAGCAATAAGTTCCCCTAGGGGTAATAAAAGAAGTACTTTCCCTGTCTTCATTTTTCATCTTGATCTGGTTGTAGCCAGAGTAAGCATCCATGAAGCTGAGCAGCTCGTGTCCCGAAGTGGCATCCACTAGTTGATCAATTCTGGGCAATGGAAAGTGATCCTTTGGGCATGCCTTGTTGACATCGGTGAAATCAACGCACATTCTCTATTTATTATTTTTCTTCTTTACCATCACCACGTTTGCCAACCAGTCTGGATATTTCACATCTTCAATGAATTGGGCTTTCTGGAGCTTCTCGACCTCCTCTTGTATAGCTTGATTCTTCTCGGGGCTAAATACCCTTCTTCTCTGCTTTACAGGCTTGATCTCTTTATTCACATTGAGCTCATGACATAAGAAGTTTGGATCTATTCCGGGCATATCTTCATGATTCCATGCAAAAGTTTTCCTCCTGTTTCTCAAGAAAGTTATCAACTCCTGTTTTATTGAAGCATCCAACGTTGAACCTATCTGGGTTACTCGTTCAGGGTGCTCGTCGTCTAGAATAACATTTTCTGTAGATTCCACCACCTGTCCTTTTACAAGATGGGATTCATCTCTGGGATCGAGAGTTTCAATTTCTGTATCTTCTTCCACCTGGTAGGTAGTAGTCTTTTTCCTTGACTCTTCAAGCTCCTCTTGCTCGGCAGATGAATAATAGCATTCCCGAGCTACTTTTTGATCACCTTTCACAACTCCTACTCCGAAGTTTGTTGGGAATTTTAAGCATTGATGTACTGTAGATGGAACTGCTTCGAACTTCTTCAAACCAACTCTTCCCATGATGATGTTCTAGGCTGACTGCACATTCTTATCCATCAGAAAGAAGCGTATTCTCTCTGTTCGACAAGCAGGCCAAGTTCCAATGAATATATCCAACTTGATCGTCCCAAGTGGAAAAACTTTCTCACCAGCAAAACCCAGGAGGGGTCTGTGATAAGGTTCCAATTGAGATAATTTCAAATTCAAGCTGTCAAAGCATGAATAGTACATGATGTCTGCCGAACTACCATTGTCTACCAACACCCTTAAAATTACTACTTCCTTCATCCTCATTTTGATCACCAAAGGATCGTCATGAGGGTAAAGAACACCTGCCAGGTCGTTTTTTGAAAAGCCAATGACTAGCTTCTCTTTGTTTATCTTCCTCAGACGGTCATCCTCGACCAGATTTATTCACTGAATATATGAGCAAACTTGAGCCTCTCCGAGGTAGGCCTTTCTTTCTGCAGTAAGGTCTCCTGCTCCTGCATCTCCTCCTGTAATAACGTTACAATCAAATGACCCAAAACGAATGGAAAATACCTCTCGTTCTGGATGCCTTGGCTTCTTGGGAAGATCGGGGTCTTCATCTGGATCATCTTCATGGTCTCTCTTCTTTTTCTCCTCTGCTCGGCGAGGAGATCTAGACCTCTCCCTAGTTCGGTCATTATTTCTTTTTTCACCTCCCCGATCAACATACTTTGCTAGCTTTCCTCTTCGGATGAGTGTTTCAATCTCGTTCAGAAGAGCTATGCAATTTTTGGTCATATGACCATGATCTTTATGGAACTCGCAATATTTCTCCCTGTTCCTCGAGTCGGGATCTGACCTCAGTTTCTTCGGCCACTTTACTTCCTCGTTATTCTTGATTTCTTCCAAGACATGATTAATACCCATTTTCAAAGGAGTATAATTATCGAATTTTTTCAGGACTTCCCATGATGACCTATTGTTCTTGGAATGCTTGTCACCACCATTGCCCTTATGCTCTTTCTTCTTAGATTTGTCGACTTCTACCTTGGTTTCTTTATCCATATTCTTCTTCGCAACCATAGCCTCCTCGGCATTCATGATTTTGGCTGCTTTTGCCATCAACTCTGACATAGTTGCAGGTGGATCTTTGGCCAAAGTATAGTACAACTTATTAGGCAACAACCCACTCATCAAGGCGGTGATTGCTGTCTTTTCTTCATAATCTATGACTTCCAGCTTCTCGTTATTGAAACGAGTTATGTAATCTCTAGTACTCTCACCAGGTTTTTGTCTAACACTTAACAAGTGTGCTACTCATTTTACTGGCTTTGCTCCAAAACAGAAATTGCCAATAAACAACTCGGCCAACTGAAAGAAAGTTGAAATCTTACCCCGAGGAAGATTGTTGTACCATATCTGGGCAGATCCAGTAAGAGTTCCTGAGAATGCTCTGCATCTCATCTCGTCGGGGACAACATAGATGTCGGCAGCAGCTTGATATTGCTCTATGTGAAGAACAGGATCTGTCTTTCCATCATATTTGGGGGTCACCACAGGTGCTTTAAATTTCGACGGTGTAGGAAAATCCACAATGGCCTGTACAAAAGGTGTCCCTCGAACAAAAGTTCGTTGTAGGGGGTTCTTTGCCTTAGCCATTTCTCCCAATCTATCCTCCAATCGCTGAATGGACCCTTTCCACGCATCATTTCCTTCCTCGGGCCTATTAGTTCGAGCAATTGATTGTTCTGAAGTAGCTTCCTGAGATCTATCTTGACGAACAACTGGTCGTGATTGTGCTGATCCTTCTCTTAGATTTGATGGTTGTTAAAAACTCCTCGACACGGCTTTAGGTGGACTCCTATTCCTCCTAGGGCCTAATCGACTGAAAGGAGATGCCCTGCTCAGTCTTTCCATGGCACTGGTCCTCTCTGAAGAGAGAGTAACACGTTGCTCAGTATCTGTGGCCCGTATTGATGAAGTTTGCCCAGGTTGATAAGAGAAATCATCAGATTCCTCATTAAGATAAGCATCTGAACGCCTGGATCGTGAAGAAAGTAAATAAGTTTGCCTCTGACCACTTCGCTGTCCCGAATGTGCAGGTGCACCGCCATGAAGGGTTTGTATGAGTTGCCGCATTGTTTCCTGCATGGCGTTTTGTCCTTGAGCCAGATTCGTCATAATTCCGGCCAGATCTGGAGGTGCAGAGGGATTTGGAGGATTTCCAGCATTTCCAGCGTTTCGATTGTTGGATTCCGAATTATCTGCCATTGATGATGAATGATTTTTGGTGAAAAACGATAACAATAGTCGATTCCCACAGACGGCGCCAATCTGTTGATGTAAAAAATTAGATCGCTCTAATTATTCAATCACAGATAAATAAAATGAGACAAAGATTTTTAAAGTGGTTCAGCCTTATATGAATGGCCTACGTCCACTGTTATGTTATTGCTGAGTGTTTGGGAATTCTCGATTACCAGTTCTATTAAGAAATTCCGGTCCCCTTGAATGAGGGTGATACAAGGTATTTATAGCCCTTAGGCTGTACATGAAAGGGTGTTACATTAAATGATACACATATGAAAGGGTAATTCATTTAATGCTCTTCAAACGTGTGCGTCAAGATGATAAGCATTCAATGAATAGTTGAACTGTTGATTATCTGGTAATCAATGCTGTCGCCGAGATGCAGCTCGGACCGCCTTAGTTGCTCGTTACTCAAGAGTTCCTCGGAGCGCTGGAGTTCCTCGGAGTACTGGAGTTCCTCGGTGTAATCCTTGTTGCTCGGAGCGAACATGAGTTGGTCGGGGAAATGAACTTCCTCGTTGCTACTGTGCCACGTAGACTGACACGTGTCTTCATATTATTCGTCCATATCAGCATACTAATTTTGGTATCAACAGATACAATTATCACATTAATTTCTTTCGAATATTATCTTATCGCGTCTAGCTAGTATTCATATTACATCTTACTCGCACTTTCGGATTTTCTCATATATAGTCGGCATATATATTCTACACGCATAAATATATATATATATACCTGCCGAAATAACTTTCTCGAGTGTCATTAGTCCCAAACACTCCTAAAATTTATAATTCGTATCTTATTCCGTCTAACCCGAGATTTATACATCACTCGTTTAATCTTTTAGAGGTCCTTACACTCCATTTTGGATCCCCTATTATTTATCTCCAAAAAGGAATTCTTATCCAATACTTTACGCCCAAAAAAGTCTCCCAAATTTAACTGTCATCTTCGAACCGAATCGATGGCCCCCAAAATGAACAGGTCTGGCGACCAAAAATGAACCGAACCGATGACCCCAAAAATGAATCAGTCTGGTGGCCCAAACCAAACGGCATTGCATCCGTTCGACACGTTCAGTTCGGGAGTTCTTCTTTTTCTCCAACTTCAAAATTGATGGTTTCTAACTTCACCAACCATAACTATAAGCATCTACACACTTATTTTTGTCCAACACATCAATTTATTCATAGGATTCCTCAATTTAACTAAGGTTTAAACCCTAACTTAGTTAAACCCTAATTTCTTCAACTCTTCCAATTTCTCACCATATACATGGATTTAAACCCAGATTTCATATGGAGTTGTTATCACCTCAAATTTATATGAAATCATTTCCAAAAACCCATTTTGATTCAAGATCATAAGCCTTAAAATTATATAGTTTACACCAACTATAATATGAATAATAAACACATATAAATAATTAAAGAAATTTAAACACTTGCCACGTTGGATAAATTCGATGACCTCATGCTAGGATCCTCCGGAGCTTTGCCGAAAATCTCCTATTATTCTCCCTTTTCTTCTTCCTTTCTCTTCTTTCTTTCCTTTCTTCTTTCTTTTTTCTTTTCTCGTGTCTTTATAAGAGATAATAAGGCTTATCCCCTTATTAAACTCAAAATTGACTCCTATACTCAAATGTGAGCCCCTACTAGTCCAAAACGTCCCGGAACCCAAACACTACCCCCGGGTACTCTATTTTGACTATTTTAGCCCATCCGAGACCAACTGTGCACTCAAAATCCCCATCCGAGTCACTTATCAAAAAATCACCTTTTTAAATTCAATACAACTCCGCACCTATATTCCAAATAAAATATTATTACTTATCGCTTTTTCCAACCGCGACATGATATAAATAATCCAACTTCATTTACTTATTCCTGTAAGTAAATATAGCACACATCGATTATAATCCAAAACTCGCCAATAAATATTTATCCACACTTCAAATTCTCTTTCACTTAAAATTCTCAAATTATTAAATTACGCCCACTTATTTAATTAAATATCCATAAAAGTACGGGGTATTACAGGTTTCGGGTATAGTATCGGGTCTCCATGGGGATACCCGAATTATTAACATATAATAAAATATATATGTTTACATTATAATAAATATATAAGAGAGAGTGGATTTTTTAGTGTAACCCAACCCTAGCCTCCCTCATCTCAAAAATCTCCCACGACCTCATATGCCTCCCTCATCTGCCACGACCTACGCCCACGCCCACACCTCCCCCACACCGGCGACTCAGTAAAACTCAGCAGTTAAGTCCATCTCCATCACTCAATCTCATCATCTCTGTTTCATCCTCTTCTCGATCCAATCCATACCAACTGTAAGTCTCTTATTTTTAATCATCTCATCCAGATTCAATCCATACCAGCAGTTAAGTCTCTTATGTTGGATATCTGGATATATAGAGTTTTTGAGATTTTATTTGGGAGGAGAGCAGTTAAGTCTCATCATCCCCGTTTCTTTTGTTTTTGCTAAGAAATCTTGTTAAAAAAACTCTATCTGAATAGATAGAGTTTATAAAGAAATATGTTTTAAGTATAACTCTATCTGATTTCAAAGTGGAACTCATCTTTTTTTGTATTTGCTAAGAAATCTAGTTATTTATAAAGAAATCTCTGTTTCTTCTGTTTTTATGGTTTATGCACTTATAATTTTTTAATCATCTCAGATATACTACTTTTTTAATCATCTCAGATATACTACTTTTTTTTAATCATCTCAAATACATTACTTTTTTTTTAATCATCTGAGAAAAAAAGTAACGGGTTCCCTGCGAGGAAACCGATACCCGTTTTAAATAGGGACGGGGATCTCGAACCCGTTATAATGGGGAACGGGGTGGGGACAGTGGATGATATTTCTAACGAGGACGGGGATGGGGAAGCTTTTCCTGGCCCCGAACCGACTGGTTGACATCCCTACATTATACCCCTCCATGTTCAACTTACAGTTTGTCCAACTTACAGTCTAATACCCACTCATTTTATTTATCTATTTTTTTCTTTTTAATTAGAAATCTATTTTGATTTTTGGAAATATGTAATTTTTTAAGTTGGAAATCTGTTCTTTTTTTTAATAAGAAATATATTTTTTACTTGTAGGAAATTTGTTTTTTATTAATCGAAAATCTATTTTTCTTTTTAAATTTAATATTTTTTTTAATTTGAAATATGGTTTTATTAAATGCTTTATATTGTTTCCATATTTTTCCAAGTTTTTTTTCAATATTTCTCAAGCTTTTCAATTCTTTTTTCTAGGGTTATTCTAGTTTAATTTTGTTTTTTCTAGGTTTCTAGGGTTATTAAAATAACGAAAAAGTTTTTTTACAAAATATTTTTTTATAAAAATAACAGTTTTTAGAGAAAGTTACATCAACCTATTTTTTTAAATGTCCAATTTTTTTTAAAACATTAACATCCAATTTGTTAAAAAATAATGTAAATATTTTTTAATATAAAAAACGCCTAGATTTTTCAAACAAAATAACGTCTAGTTTTTGTAAAAAATAAAGAAAATAATTTTTCATATAAAAAAGGTCCAGATTTTTTAAAATAAAATAACCTCCATTTTTTTTATTCTTTTACAAAACAGTTTTTTTGTAACAAAAAAACGTTATAAAATTACATTTTTAGAAAAAGTTACATCGAGATATTTTTTTTTAATGTCCATGTTTTAAACAAAAATAAAGTAACATCCATTTTTTTAACAAAATAACGAAAACAAATTTTTATATAAAAAACGTGGAGATTTTTTAAATAAAAATGATGTCCATTTTATTTATTTATTTATTATTAATTTTTAAAGAACGCGTCTTTTTTTAATTCTTTTACAAAGTATTTTTTTGTAACACTTTTTTTAAAAAATGTTGTTAAATTCATATTGTTCAGATTTTTTAAATATGTTTTCGTTATTTTTTACACAAAAAAGCTAAACTTTTTTTGTTAAAAAAAATGTTTTCGTTATTTAAAAAAATTGGATGGTATTCTGAAAATTAAAAGTTTTGAATATTGTGAATAACAGAAAATCCATTGAATATTCTGAAAATTAAAAACTTTAAAATAATCTGGAAATAATAGAAAAATAATTAGAAAGATTGGAAAATATTTTTAAAAAACTTGGAGGGGTATAATGGGATTTTGGCTTGAACATGCAACGGTATAAAGGACTTTTGGTTGGTCTTCTAATGGTCAAAGAAGAGTGTCAATGAATATGTCAGAACCAAGTACCAAAAGTATATAAACAAAATGTGCGGGTACGAAACCGTAAGTTAGAAAAAATAAATGAATATCAAAGGTCAAATGACCCTTATTTTTTAATTGGGACAATCACCGATAAGTCTTGTTTGCTAAGTATGTAGTTTGTCATATAGGTCTTGTAATTTTTTTTTCTTTACTCCAACCCGTATTAAATATATGATTTTTTTTCTTTACTCCATGTTATACCATAAATATGCGATGCCTTGTGGACCTCTTAGGAGGTAACACTATCCCCATTTGAGGCGAAAATTGAGGTTGGCTTGACACATAACCTAATCGGCACAGTTTTTGGTGTGTTGAGCCAGTAAGCCCACTGTTTCTGCAGGACCTCGACTCAACGATCGAAGCACTCTCGTAAAGTCCTAACCCCATAGGGTGGACTGCTAACGACTTCCTTCGATCAAAGACTGCCCAAGAATGATTTTTTGCCACACTCACTGAGGTTGATACATTCGACTTCCATGCCCAAGCCGAGGATGGGGTCCCTAACGCTAGAGGACACATTCTTGGTGGCAACAGTTCCTTAAATGTCGGCTTTAGGTATAAATATGATCGGCCATACCATATAACTGATTGTCTCATTACTGTTAACACGGTATCAGTTAACAACGTCAATTAACCCCGTCAATGTCAATCTTTCACCAGTTTACACCACTTGATGGAATACTAGCAGTCATGATTATTCCACCTGCACACGTGAGGATGTTATATATATAAATACCTAATTAAGTTGTTTAACACAAGTTAAAATAATCTAGTAGGTTCCGAAATTGTTTCTTGAAGAAACTCTTTTAGAAAACAAACTAATTAACACAAGATGTGTTTAGAAAAAGTTATGAACGAGTTATTTCAGATATTAGTGAACAATTTTTGAAAACCAAAACTAATTTTAGTTATAACAGCAGTAGAGCAGTAGGGATGAGAGAATTAGCAAACATTCACAGTACACAAGTATTTTAACATGGTAAAACCCCACCCAAATGGGGAAACATCCATGGAGGTCTCTACACCTCAAAATAAAAATCCACTAGAATAAGTTTTAATCTACAAGAAAGCAACGAAACTTAAACACAATACAGACCTCAATCAAAGTTAAGAAGTTATACCAGCTCCGTTAGGTAACTCTAATTGTTGAGGCTCTGATTTGGTTTTTCGTCCTTCAGCGGCTTGTCTCCTTAAACTCCTTCTTTACGTCGACTCAGAAGTTGAAATCTCTTAACCAACACATAATTTCAGTGTTGTTGTGTGAAGGTGTTTGTGTGTGTAGTGACTAAACACATGCATGAACACACACACGCTTATACAAATAATTATCCTACAAATTATAAGATTCTTCTAAGAATGATATGCAGGATTTTACAATACTGATATTAGGTTTCCTTTTGAAACAAATTATTTTCAAATCTTTATTTTAGAGAACCTTTAAAAATGAGATTCTTCGAATACTTATTTATCTACACATTTTTCAAAATGAAAAACTTAGATCTAAACCTTGAAACACTCAAATCAGTTTTGTAAAACAGAAATAAGAGAGTGTTGGATTTAAAGGGAAAAAACATATATACAGTGAATCCAAAAAGAGAGTATGAGATCTTTTTTGAATCAGTTTTGATCTCTGATTGGTTCATTTGGATAGCACGAGGATTGAAATAAAACGCATGCAGACCATTGATAAAAATGATCGAACGTCTAAGATTGAAAGCAAAGAATGTGTCTATCAGAAAACACGGATCTAACCATCCCAAGAGCAACACGTGTAAGGCTTAGATTAACTCACAAATGCGTGTTTTTTATGTTTATAAAATCTCACTTACTACCCTAATATTCTCTGCCGCTTTTGATTTCTACCCAAAACCATATTTAGAAACTTTTGAATATACAAATTCAGCCCCAAATATTTTAAAAACCCTAAAATTATTTTTCAGAAAAAGGCTTCTAAATGTTTAAAAAATTATTAAAAATTGTAGAAAATCATTTTAATCCAATTGTTAACACACACACCTAATATGTGAAAAATTCAACTTAAAATATGCAATCCTAGAGTGTTGTGTGCTGACTTTCTACATGTAGGACCATCTTCTTCTTGATGTAGACATTTTTTAATCTTGAAGAGGCAATGAGGCTTAGGGTAAGAATAAGGATAACATAAATTTTGTCTCTATTTCTAAACTAGATAAGCTCCTATATATTAGACTCAAGTAAGTCATATATATAATGTGCTTCAATCTCCCCTTTTGGAAATATGAGATAAAATCTCATTTGAGACATCTAGGACTCGTAGGGATACTAAAAAGATAAAAAAAAACTCTTAATCATATACAAAAGTTCTATCTACCCCATATCCTAGATATGAAAAATCACATAACTCAACTAAATACAGACCAATACCCTAAATATATCCAATGAAGACAATGTTACTGATTTCTGAAAATAAAACAGCTATGAATAAGAATTTTGGTTGAATTGTACAATAAATGTCCAAGTTGAACTCAAATATCTCTCCCCTATTTTGTCTCAAATGGGCAAAGGGTGAAAAATCACAAATAAGAAGAGATATATATCAAATCATAATAGTCAATGGGTCACATCACGGATCTATTACGTAAAATATATATAGGAGGCGTCTTTCGTCATTATTTAAATGATCGTGCCCTATACCCTCAAAGATCAATTATAATCATGAGTATGACCGGAGGATACATTAAAAGAAGAAAGATATTATTCAGGTAAAACCATCCCAATAGATTTCCTAAGATATATAAATAGAAGTTATCTAGAGGCTTAGTGAATAAATATGTTAATTGAAGTTCTATAGGTAAATAATTGATTTCCAATTCCTTATATTCTACTAATTCACATATAAAATGATGTCTTATTTTTATGTGCTTAGTACGCGAGTGTAGAACAGGATTTATGGAAATATTAATCTCACTTTGATTATCGCAGTAGAGATATAATTTGTCTTCAGTAATGCCATAATCGCTTAACATATGTTTTATCCACATTAATTGAGCACAACAGCTGCCAGCGGCAATGTATTCAGATTCAGCTGTGGATAGCGAAGTGAAGTTTTGCTTTTTACTACTCCATCCTACCAAGTTATTACCTATGTAATAACAAGCGCCTGAAGTGCTTTTGATGTCATCGAAACAGCCAGCCCAATCAGCGTTTGTTTATCCTATAATTGTGCTAGATGTGTCATTTGTGTACCATATTCCTATATTTATAGTCCCTTTTATGTATTTTATAATCCTTTTGACCATATTCCTATATTTATAGTCCTTTATATGTATTTTATAATCCTTTTGACGCACAATACGTGACTTTCCTTAGAAGCATTTTGATAGCGGGCACACATACAAACAGCATACATGATACCTGGATGCAAGGCAGTGAGGTATAACAAGCTACCTATCATACTTATATAGAGGGTACGATCGATCGGAGTCCCATGTTCATCTTTGGATAATTTTATTGAGGTGCTCATGGGCATCCTAACGTCTTTGGCATTTTCTAATCCAAATTTCTTTACTAACTCTAAAGCGTATTTTGATTGCGAAATAAACAATCCATCAGACGTTTGTTTGACATGGAGACCTAAAAAGAATTGTAGCTCCCGCATTAATGACATTTGGAACTCCCCATGCATAATATTTGAAAAGTTTTTAACTTCAGTAAGGGATGTTGAACCAAAAATAATGTCATCAACGTATACATGGGGAATTAAGACATGTTTGTTAAAAAAAATTACAAAAATGTCTGGTCATTACCACCTCGTCGAAAACCTTTATTGATAAGAAAGGTCGAAACGCATTCATACCAGGCCCTGGGGGCTTACATTAAACCGTATAACGCCTTTTCAATATATAGACGTGGTTCAGGTAATAAGGATCAATGAAGCCTTTCGGTTGTTCAACATAAGTTTCCTCTATCAAAATACCATTAAGAAAAGTGGATTTCACATCCATTTAAAAAAGTGTGAAATGTAAATGACATGCTATTGCTAAGGGTAATCGAACAAACTCGAGCCGAGTTACGAGGACAAAAGTTTCATCGAAATCTATTACTTTACTTTGAGAGTAACCTTAAGCTACTAATCTGGCTTTATTTCTAACTATCATCCCAGATTCATGTGATTTATTTTAAAAATCCATCTAGTGCCGATAATCCTTTTATTTTCTGGTCGAGGTACTAGATACCACACATCATGACTCTTGAATTGAGCGAGCTCTTCTTGCATAGAATCAATCCAAAAAAGAGTCATTTAGAGCTTCATTCACATTCCTTGGTTAAACTAGGGATACAAAGCATGCAAAATGAGCAATATTTCGTAATTGGGATCTTGTACCAACAGGCTCTTTAGGGTTACCAACTATTTTATCTAAGGGATGATCTTTTGAAACCCAGTTAGGTACTTTCAAGGTATCAGTTGGTAAAGAATCAGCTGTCTCTGGAGAGTTATAATTTAAAACATTTTCATACTCATCCACTATAGTTGGCTCTTGTTTATTGCTCTCAATATTAGTGTCACTAATAATCATGTTTATAGATTCCATTAGACTTTTGGTACGTATATTATAAACACAATAAGCCCTACTATTAAGGGAGTAACCCAAAAAGATAGCTTTGTCGCCACGGGTTTCAAATTTAGACACGTGTTCTCTGTCTTTGCAAACATAGCATATACTCCCAAAAGTTCTAAAATCTTTTAAGTAGGGATTTTTGCCATACCAAAGTTCATATGGAGTCTATTTGGTATTTTTCCTAAGATAAACCCTATTGATTATGTGACTTGCTGTCTTAACTTCCTCAACCCAAAAGTATTTTGGCAAGTTCTTTGCATGTATCATTACCCTAGCCATCTCTTGGATTGTGCAATTCTTACGCTCAGCTATACCATTTTGTTTTGACGTTTTAGGTGCACTGAATTCATGTTTGTAACCATTGTAGTTATAATATTCTGTTACACCCATGTCATTAAATTCACCTCCTTAATCATTACGAATTCGATTTATTTGGGTATCCTTTTCATTTTCAATACGTAAAAGGATTTTCAAAAATTCACGTAAGGTGTCAAATTTTTGTTTTAAGAAATCAACCCAAGTAAAATGAGTGAAATCATCCACCACAACTAGAATGTAATTATTACCACAAAGGCTTACAGTTCTAGAGGGACCCATAAGATCCATGTGGATAAGCTCTAGAGGTTTTGTTGTTAAGATTTTTTTAACTTTCTTGTGAGTAACTTTAACTATCTTTCCTTTTGACAAGGCCCACAAACAACATTTGAAATATATTTTATTTTGGGCAGACCTCTAATTATTTCTTAGGAGCTTAATTTGCCAAGGCTCTTGTTAACGAAAATGTATTTATCCCTAATTAAATTGGTTTAATTAATATACATTTTAGTTTAACTTAATATATTGATTTTGATGATTCCAAACATTTTTTTTAAGTTATTCTATATATATTCATTATTGTATAATCTCGCCTCGACTCCTCTCAACGATATATTCGAGTAAAGGTATTCACGTATGTTGCACTTTTGCACTTGACACATTAGACACACATGCATATTTCTTGATCTATGATTTTAATTGTGTCTAATTAATTGTGAGCACAAATAGTTTTCTAAAAAAATGAAATTATATTATTTTTGTTGAAAATATATTTTTTTAATAAAATTGGTGTAAGACATGTTTTAAATAAAGTTCACAATTGTTTTAAATGATTTTCGGAACTTATTAGTAAAATTATTTTTTCATTTTGAAAAATATCTTTTTGAAACTCAAAATTACATGTTAAACAACTTTTTTATAAAAATAATTTTTTTTGTTTAAAAAAAATAATTTCTATTTTGCATTTCAATGTACTTGTTTTGGTCCTTGCCGATTTGTCCACTTAGCTTTAGCTTTTATATTTTTATATATAGGTGGTCATTTATTGTTAGGCATCTTTAGAGATCTTGTTCAAATCATGCATGGGGAACATGCAAATTGCTTTAGCAAAGGTCAAATCTCGCTTTGCCACTCATTCTTTGGGTCTAGCAAAAGCTACGACCTCTAACTCCACAATATATGCTTAGCTCATTTAAAAGCCTTGAAATTTGTTATATATTTATATTATTTGGTACAAAAGATCTTTACTTATACTCAGATATATACAATCAGTTCTGACCATTTTTTTTTTATGTCTGTCCGATCCAATTTTTTATATATCCGGTCTATTTTTTTTTGTCCGATATTTTTTAATAACTGGTCAAATTTTACTTCGTATTTTTTTGAGAAAAAAAAAATTATGTTCGTGTCTTTTTTATACATATGTATATCTGTTGGAATTTCTCTGTCCGAAATATTTTTTATATCAGATTGGAAAATATTTTTTGTAAAATATCTGTTGAAATTGTTCTGTCCGAAATATTTTTTTATATATCGGTTGGAAAATATTTTTTTGTAAAAATATCTGTTGGAATTTTTCTGTCCGAAATGTCTCCGTAAATTTTTTTTACCGAAATCAATTATATATCCTGTTGTCCTTGTCAAGAGCTGACAGCCATTATCTAATGGCTTTACCAAGAGTGTCAGCCAAAAGCTTGAGCTCCTAGCTGGCTTTTTCTCCTAGGATCAACTGCTACAAGGGTTGGCATTTAATTCTTGTTGGTTCAAAGGCTAACAGCCTTATCGCCCCTTATCACTATTATGCACCAAATCCCTCTTATGGCCTGATAAGATTAGACCGATTCTGATGGGTCACTGCGACAGGCATTTAAGAGATGTGCATACGTGTACGCATGTGACATTTAAGAGATATTCATTTGAAGTAGAAATTAAATATCTGATATCATATTTTTTTTAACCTTTGTCATCGATCTATCCAAATTATAAACTGCCATGTCTTGGGTGTGACTGTCCGAAGTTTTTTTTAATCGGTTCAATTTTTTATATACATATCTTTTGTCCGAAATTATCTATTAATATCTGTCCGGATTATTTTTTTTGTTTCGAAATTCTTTTATATATCAATCACAATTTTTATTCGAAAATATTTTTTACATGTAGTCATTGTGTCCCCTTACTCTCTTGACAGATAAAATGCTCTTAAACCCAGTTATAATCTTTACTCATTGGTTCCACATTAACATATCAATTGGATATTATCTCTTGGACTAACATAGTTTTGCAGAGCCATTTCAGAAATATTAAGTGCTACTTTCAGTCACACATTTTTTAGCATACCACTTCCATACTACACAGCTACATTTTTTATGGAGAAGATAAAAATATAGTATCTGTATATTAGATTCTGAAATGATTTTGAAGCTACAGCATCTCAGCAATATCAGGAGCATTTAATGCTCAAATTGCATGTGTCTAACAGCTAATTTTTGCATGACACATTTTAAAGATTTCAAGTGTTGCATTGAAGCACAACCAACCAAAAAGAATATGAGCAAGACTTGAAATATTATTGAGAGCATTTATTTTTTCTACTCAGCTACACATTCAAGAGAGCAAAAAAATTTAATTATCTGCTCAATCATTGAAGAAGAAGACTTGTGCCTACTTCAACATCATTTATTGAAGTCTGATTCAAGAAGGAGAAACTCAGATTACAAATTGTATTTTAAGGAGTTTCAGTATTTTATTCTGTACTACAAAAAATTCAGATTTGTTGTGAAGCTTTGTTGAAGCTTCGGTTTGTACCGGTAATTGGTTCCTACCCGTAAGTGGGCCACGGGGTTTGAAGCTCGGAGTTAGCTTGCAAACAGTTGTACGCTGTGATTTGATCCTACCCGCAAGTGGATCAGGTTTAGTGAAGCGCAAAGGAGACAGGGGCTCTAGGCGCGTGGACGTAGGCCGGGATTTGGCCGAACCACGTTAAATTTCGGTGTCATTTATTTTCCGCACCTCTATTTATTTATTTGCACATGCTTGCTTGAGTTAATATTTTCAGCACACTATCTTGCAAATAAATTAATTTCGAAATTTGACTTAATTAATTTTAAGGGTAAAATAATTATTTTTGAATTAAATAATTAATTTCAGAGTATCACTTAATATTAAATACGAAAATTAATTTAATATTTCTAGAGTGTTAAAATCTGCATCTCTAGTTGTTTAAATTAGTTAGTTGCATTTATTTGTTATTGTTGGATTTATTCTTTATAGTTTTATAAATCTGAAATTTGTTTAAGTGATTTAAATTTAATATTTTTCTGAAATATAAATTTGACATTAAAGTTTGTAAAAACTCAATTCACCCCCCCCCACCCCCTCTTGAGTATAATCTGGGCAACAGCTCTCATAATTTATGTGACCCAACCTATTGTGTCAGATTTCATTATCTTTCATCCTGGCTATAATTACAAATCTCAGTCCCTGTATTTACTTTGCAACAGTTATCAGGAGTTCTGAGACCTGTAATAATGCAGTCTTCATTCTCATTTAAAATTTTACAGTTTGTTTTTTAAAAGGTGACTGTGTGGTTAGAGTCGCAAAATTGTAATATACTTAGCAAGTTAGCTTTAAGACATTTTACTAAAAGGATGTCTTCGAGAATAGGTAGTTCCTTTTCTTGGAGTGTCCATTTACCTATGATATGAGTTGATACTCCATCTCCAAATAAAACTTTCCCTCCTAAGAAGTCAGTTTTGTTGGTAATTTATTATCATCTCCGATGATATGTTTGGAACAACTCGAGTCTAAAGACCATCCAGAAGAAGTGTGTTCAGCTTTAAAGCGCTAATCACAATGTTACACTTCATTTGGGGTATAGATCATCTTTCATAACCCAAATTGCTCTTGTTTTAAAATATTTGCATAAATTTTCTCGAATTTTATAAAATTGGCGAGCATTAGATTTTTCCTCAAAAGACTTGTACACCTTTACTTGAATTTTTTCAAATCTTTGAGCATTTGGTTTAGTCATGCATCGAGGACTCTTTCTCTTGGACTTTCTTTTAGTATTAGATCGTTTCTTCCTATTACTATAGTTAGAGTTTTATCAGGTTGACTAGGAAGGACGTAGTTATCTCAGTTCTGTCTAGAGTAGTTAAAGTTCTTATAGACAGGTGAATTGAAGACGTGTTTATACAGACGTTTTTGAAAACATTCTTCAATGCAGTGTCCATAAACGTCACAGTAAGAATAGCATGGATGGTTTTTTAAGATTTTAAAAATCTTTAAAAATTGTCTTGTCCATTTGTTGGTCTTTGGCCTTATGTTTAACTGCAATAGGTTGAAACAAAGGGTCTCCTTGCCTTATGGGGGAAAACATACTTAGCCTTAGGTTCAACATTAGGCTTAGAACTATTTCCCACACCAATGTCTATCCCTTTCCTTTTTTTATCAAAACCTTATTTTAAAGCTTGAAAATCTGGACATAGTTCCTTAGGTCTTATTCCACCACGCATGAATTTTATATTTTGAAGAGGTTTTGTTGGTGCCTTGGGTTTTTGTTCAAATCCTATGCAAGTTTTATCATCAGAATTGGTTTTACTAGATGCTACACGGTCTTCAAAACAGCTAGCATTATTTTGAAATTTAGAAAAAAAATTAAACACTATTGAAACGTTGTTTTTAGAATTTTCCAATTCTAAAAGATTGGCTTTATATTTCTTTTCCAAAATTTTAGTTGATTCCATAAGGTCATTAACTTTTTTAACAAAGTACTTAGTTTCATTTTCATGAGTCAGACATTTAGTGGTGTATTCCTCGGCATTTTATTTAACCATTTGGCTTAGGGATCTTATTTTCTCAGTAAGGTCCTTGATTGTTTTTTCCAATTTAGTGCTCTTCCTAAGAGTTTTGATATAGAGTGTGTGAATGTCTAAAGGTCGTCATTATCGGAGTCACACCCTGTAGTGTGTGGATTGTCCCCTAACGCTTCATTTTTAGGACTCGCACACATTCAGTTCATCATTCAAACATTCCTTTTGACTCACACACACCCATAGATGAACTATTAACAGTCTCAATAGCATTAGCAAACTCTAGGCACAAAGCAAACAAACCAGCAGGAAAAATATCATGTGACATAAGATTAGACATTCTATCATCAGGTTCAGTATGAATTGCAGGCTTATCATCAGTATATACAATCTTAGTAAAGAATGACATGCAAGGATCAAACAGTTTGGGTGATTCGGGCGCATCATTATCTGAGTCACTTGAATTATCCCAAGTCTTACAAATATTGGCTTTATTGTTTTTATTGCTCTTATTCAGATTAACTCTACACTTGTTGGCCATGTGACCTAATTTTCTACATCTAAAGCATTCAACATTCTTAAGATCATTGTCAGGTTTATTGTTGTTCTCAGTATGGTGTTTGTCATGCCTTCTCTCATGAGGTCTATTATTAGAAAACTTTGAATAAGCAGGCTTGCCTTGTTTAGAAGCAACATCATTTCTGAATTTTAGGATTTTCTTAAACTGTTTCGAGATCAAGGCAATTTGATCATCCAAATTTTCTAAGTTACATTCCTCATCATAATTTAACTCAATGTTGGGAATCGTAAACTTAGGTTTGGTCACTTTAGACTGGAAAATAAGATTGGGACTGAAATGTTTCTTTTAACCATTAGAGAGTTGTTTTTTAAACTCTAATTCCATTTTCACTATTCTGAGTTTGCTACTGAGGACTGGTGTGAGATTTGGGTTATCCATATCGTCAATTGCATATCTTTTATTATCAAATTTTGGTGGAAGTGATCTTAGAATTTTAGATACAATCTCTTTCCTATCATACATAATGCCATTAGTATGAAGTTTGGTAATAGTATCAGTCAACCTAATGTAAAAGTCATCGAAAGTCTCAGTCTCAGTCATGATGAGTGTGTTATACTATTGTATAAGCATATGGGTCTTGGTAGCCTTAACACGTGTGTCACCTTCATGGGCATTGACCAACGTGTCCCAAGCTTCCTTAGAGGTTGAACAAATAGATATTCTCTTAAATTCATGTTCATTGATTGACATAAAAATAACATTCTTCCCTTTATTGTTATTATAGGAGGCTAATTTTTCTTACTTTGTGAACTCACTGAGCAGTTTCTTAACTCTTTCATTACTACCTTCTGCTGCAGGTTTAGTAGGATGTATATATCCATTTTCAAAAGCATCCCAGGCTTCATCTTCCAAGGTCCCATGGATGAAGGTTATCACTTAGAAATTATGTGACTATATCACTTAGAAATTAGATCTACAAGTTTCAATATTTAGAAAGGAGTTTTGATTTTGAAGTGATGGTGTTGGAAAAGAGATTAAAACTAACGAGGATGGATAACTCTATGAACCAGAAACCCGAAAACAATCAAAGGTATTTTCTGAGGTAAAATGGACAAAGTTTGGTTTGGATTTCGTAATTTCTCTCAAGTTTTATTTTTCTCTCTCTTCTCTCTCTCTCTCTCTTTTTCTCTCAAACCCTAAGGTTTCCAAATATTGTAAATGAATGGATGAAGGGTCTTATTTATAGGGAGGCTAGAAGGGTCTGGAAGCTCGAAACAAATCAACAACTGTGATGAGATTGATTGATCGCATTATCAATCCAAAGGCTCACAATGCACCGCCATTATTTAAGCTCTGATTGGTTCATTTGAATAGCACGAGGATTGAAATAAAACACATGCAAACCACTGATATAAATGATCTAACGTCCAATATTGAAACCAAAGATTGTGTCTATGAGAAAACACCGATCTAACCGTCCCAAGATCAACACATGTAAGGCTTAGATTAACTCACAAACGCATGTTTTTTATGTTTATAAAATCTTATTTACTACCCCAATATTCTCTGCCGCTTTCGATTCTACCCAACCCATATTTGAGGAACTTTTGAATATACAAATTCAGCCCCAAACATTTTAAAAACCCTAAAATTATTTTTTAGAAAAAGGTTTTTTAATGTTTAAAAAAATCCTAAAAATTGTAGAAAATTATAGAAAATCTATTTAATCCAATTGTTAACACACACCCCTAATATGTGAAAAATGCAACTTAAAATATGCAATCTTAGAGTGTTGTGTGTTGACTTTCTACCTGGAGGACCATATTCTTGTTGATGTAGATATTTTTGAATCTTGAAGAGGCAATGAGGCTTAGGGTAAGAAAAAGGATGACACAAATTTTGTCTCTATTTCCAAACTAGATAAGCTCTTATATATATTAGACTCAAGTAAGTCATATATATAGTGTGCTTCAATAAAATACTCCACCTTTATCATGTTATAACAAACTCATCATTAGCCATCTCTTGGAATGAAAAATGTGTATTTGTCTGACCAACAAAGGCACTCCACCTATCCCACTACTCCTTCTCTCTAATAACTACCTATAACTAGCACTCAAACCCCCAGAATAAGGGATCCGAAAATATTCAACCCAGCATTTATACGCAAAACCCTATAGAGAACATAGATATCTTGTAATCATTTCTTTTATGGTTATTATCCATTGAAATACATACAATCATCACTGCACATGTGGATGTCGGTGCCACATTGGGTCAAACCACATTAATCCCCTGTTCCTTTCTCTGTCTCCAATCTCTCTCTATTCATCCCAAGTTGGTTGTGGTAATTTCTTTATTTGTTATTGTTTATTAATGGTATTTACTAGGTAAGACTCATAAATCCGTATAATAATTTTAGGCGATAATATATCAATGCCATCTGTTGGAACTGATAAGTCGTTTGTTATTTCCTTGCACTTCCTACACACAAGTCCAATTTATGTGAAATCACCCTAGCTTGATTTATCCCAATTTCTATTTAGACACCCTGTTTTTGTCCACAAATTCTATGAAATGGCAAAAAAAAACAAAGAGTAGTCGTGCAACATATGCAAAATAGGAGATATACAGGGAATTATGATGAGCTTGGACAAGTGCCAAGAGGCAATGCAGGAAAGTGTGAATCAACTGACACATACACTCAAGTCGAGAAAAGCAAACTCGAAGAAGATCCTATCACCCCGGTTGGGAGATAACCCTCTTACAAAAGGGGTGAAATGTTACCTTTTTCCCCTATAGATATGGGCGACAACCTTATCGCGAAAGGGATCTAAAGAACCCAAGGAGACTGAATATGGGTTCAATAGATGACATAAGTAGATCCATATACTTTGGATCACAAGATGATGGGTCATATTGCCCAGGATCAATATCGTCTCTCAGAATAATCGGTTACGATGACAAATAATCTTTCTTTGAGGAGAGGCCAATTGCATTAGAAAGCCAGAGCAGAGGCTCTATATTTTATTGTCTAGGCCCACGTAAAATAAGAGGGCAACATCACAGAGAGACTCGAAAGCCTGGAGAACGCGGAGAAGAGATGAGGAGGTTTATCAATGAAAAGTTGTCACTTAAGCCATTTAATTCAAGATTAAACTATTTAAGTAACTCCGAACTACTTTTTCGAGAAACACTTTTCTTTAAATCAAAACAGATTAACCACAAGATGTGTTTAATAAAAAATGTACGAGATATGATTAAGATTATGTAACGAGTTTTGAAAACCAAAACTAAAATAGTTTATATTAGCACACCAATAAGAATGATATGAGGAGATGTAGGAAGATTAAGTACACACAGTTTTTAACATGGTAAAACCTCACCCAACTGAGGAAACATCCACGGTGACTTCTAAATCACAAACCAAAAATCCACTAAAACAAAATATACAAGTTACAAGTTATTTAACACACATGCAAGAAAAACAGACCTATACAAGTTTAGAATATGTAACCACTAGTTAATTCTAACCTTTCTGAAGTTCTGATGTTGATGTTGCTTTCTCAGCTTGCTAACTTCTCAACACTTTGTTTCAGCTTTACGTCGACTCTTGAGGTTTCATGATCTTATAGCCAATACTTTTGTGTTTTAGTGTGACAAGCGTTTGTGAAAGTGATCTAACACATGCATGCATACACGAACACTTATTTATACAAACAAATCCAATCAAATTACAGAAAGATCTAAATGAATAAGTTTTTTAGTTTCGCTCTTCTTTAGAAACAAATAACTTTCTTGATCTTTAAACTAACCCAGAATCCAAGGTTACCTTGCTCAAAAGATGGTTCAAGGTCTGAATCAATTTTAGAGGGTTTTGAAAATATTTTTGAAATTAGAAACCACCGATTGCGATTCCAACTAGATCAGAAGTCTTGTTTCATAAGAACTAGAAACAGAAAAGAATTTATTGATTCTAGAGTTGTGTAAAACATTTACGGAAAAATAATCAACAAATCTGATTTCTCAAGATGAGAAACGTAAAAATTCAGATCTAAGTGTAATATAACATAAAATTGCAAGATCTACAGTTTCTATAAGAAAGAAATAGAGATCAAATTGAAATGATTAAGTTGGTTACAAGATCTCCAACTCAGAGGATTCAACCCACGAACTGCCTTCAAACCACTACCAAAAATAACTTTGAAACCTGTGTTTGGTGTAAACTGATTTTGGAAAAGGAATTTAGGGTTTGAAAATGAGATTAGGGTTTGAATGATTTAGGGTTTGCTCTCTGGTTTCTCTCTCTTATCTCTATCTTCTCTCTCTTCTCTTTTTCTCTCAGTTTGGACGAACTGGTAAAAGTCTTTGAATGCTGAGATCCAACTTCCTTTTATACTCAGCGAGGAAGGTTCGAGAATAAGATATCAAATCCAATGGCTGAGATTTGATCATGGACTGTTAACTCTCATCCAAGGGTTTAACAAAAGTGATGGATTAAACATATGTTGATTAGTCTAAAAGGTATTCACAGGGATTGGGGGGAAATGCATGTAGATCTTTGATGAAAACAATCTAAGGGTTGAGATTGCAAACAGGTTTTGAGTCTACCAACAACACAAATAAGGCCGGTATAATGATAGGTGTAGGGCTCAAATTAATCTCAAACGCGTATTTTAAAATAATTACACACGCACCCTTAAGTCTCAAGCGCTTTCGGATTCTACCCAACCAAACATTAATCAAGTTAAGATAAAACCATAAATTACAAAGAGACCCCAAAAGTTTATAAAACCAACTTTTATTTTGATAAAAATCATGTTTAAAAATTCCCAAAAATATTAAAACCTTATTTTAAAAGGGAATTAACTCACACAAGCAATTAATGCACTATATATAAATGTATACAATCCTATTGTGTGTGGAGTTAAGAATTTTACCTTTGAATGAATCAAGTGAGGCATTATGAGAAGAATCTGAGGCTCTTTGGTATCTAGGGGATGGGACTCAATATTTTGTCACAATTTCCAAACTAGATGAGCACTTATACAATGTAGACTCAAGTGAGTCAAGAGTATAAGGTGCTTTAATCTCCCCCTTTGGAAATATGAGACAAAATCTCCTTTGAGTCATCTAGGACTCGTAGGGATACGAAAAGAATAAGAAAAACCTATTCCTATACAAAATTCTATCTACCCATACCCTAGAAAAAGAAAATAACATAACTCAACTAATGACAAACCAATACCCTAATAACATATGTTGAAGACAACGGTACAGATTCGTGAAAATAAGACTAAGATCAAGCTTTTTAGAAATATGTAAGAAAAAATGAACTCCTAAGACTGAAATTTCTCCCCTATTTTGTGTCAAATGGACAAATGGAAAAAAATACTTAAGCCACACGAGTTTATTCAGCGCAAACCATTCCTATCAATTTTCTGAAAGAATGAAATCTATTGTAATCCAAAGGTTTTGTAAACATATCTGCGAACTGCAAATCAGTAGGAAGATAATTAATTTCTAATTCCTTAGTCTCAACTAATTTGCGTATAAAATGATGTCTAATTTTTATATGTTTTGTTCGCGAGTGTTGAACAGGATTTTCAGAGATATTGACCGCACTTTGATTATCACAATAGAGATGCAGTTGGTCTTCTTGAATGACATAATCATTTAGCATTTGTTTAAGCCAGAGTAATTGGGCACAACAACTACCAGCAGCTGTGTATTCAGATTCATCTGTAGATAAAGAAGTGCAGTTTTGTTTCTTACTACTCCATCCTACCAAATTGTTACCTATATAGTAACATGCTCCTCATGTGCTCTTACTATCATCAGTACACCCAGCCCAATCGGCATCAGTGTATCCTATTATAGTACTAGGAGTATCATTGGTGTACCAAAGTCCTAAATTTAGAGTGTCTTTTATGTATTTCATGATTCTTTTTACACATGTCAGGTGGCTCTCTTTAGGATTATTTTGATAACAGGCACACATGCAAACTGCGTACATAATATCAGGACGCGAGGCACTAAGCTATAGTAAACTTCCTATCATAGTACGATATAAAGTAGGATCTATGGATTTACCACTCTCATCTTTAGATAATTTGACCGTAGTACTCATGGGAGTTTTAGCTTCGTTGGCACTTTCAAGACCGAATTTTTTGACAATATCTAAAGCATATTTCGATTGCGACACAAATAAACCTTCTGAATTCTGTTTGACGTGAAGACCCAAGAAAAATTGCAACTCCCACATAAGAGACATTTGAAATTCTTTATGCATAATTTCAGAAAAAGATTTAACTTCTGAAGGGGAAGTGGATCCAAAAATGATATCGTCGACATAGACTTGAGCTATAATGATATCTTTGCCAAAATGTTTGACAAAAAGGGTTTGATCATTTTCGCCTCTCTTAAAACCTTTATCTAAGAGAAAGTTGTAAAGACGCTCATACTAAGCTCTTGACGCTTATTTTAGACCATACAATGCCTTTTTAAGACGATAAACATGATTTGGATACTGAGGATCAATAAACCCTTTGGGTAATTCAACATAGGTCTCTTCAGTCAAGATTCCATTAAGAAAAGTTGATTTTATATCCATTTGGTACAGTATAAAATGCAAGTAACAGGCTATTGCAAAGAGAAGATGAACAGATTCTAGATGAGTAATTGGAGAAAATGTCTCGTTAAAATCTATTCCTTTGAGTTGAGAATATCCTTGAGCCTCTAATATGGCTTCGTTTCTAATGATTATCCCACTTTCACCAGATTTATTTTTAAATATCCAACGTGTGCCAATAAACTTTTTATTATCAGCCCTAGGTACAAGATACCAAACATCATGAATGACAAATTAAAGAAGTTCTTCCTGCATGGCAGAAATCCATTGAGGGTCATTCAATGCCTCATTTACAGTCTTTGGTTCCACAAGGGAGACAAAACATGCATAATGATCATAGTTTCTTAATTGAGATTTTGTACGTACAGGCTTATAAGGGTTACCAACGATGTTATCTATGGTATGATCTTTAGAAAACCAGTTAGGTACTTCATGTGTCTCAATTGGTAAAGAATCATCTATTTTTGGAGAGTCGTTTTCTAAAATAATTTCAGACTCTTCCACAATAGTTGGTTTTCCAGTCTTACTCTCTACAGTAGTGTCACTTACAACAATGTTTATGGATTCCATTAAGGTCTTTGTGCGAAGATTATAGACACGGTATGCTCTACTGTCAGATGAATATCCTAGGAAGATAGTTTTATCTCCACGAGTCTCAAATTTGGATAAGTGTTCTCTATCTTTGCAGACATAACAAGTACTACCAAAAGTTCTAAGGTATTTAAGATTGGGTTTCTTCCTATACCATAGTTCGTAGGGAGTTTGTTTAGAATTCTTCCTAAGATAGACCCTATTAATGATGTGACACGTAGTACGAATTGATTCTACCCAAAAATATTTAGGTAAACATTTGGCATGAATCATAACGCGTGCCATCTCTTGAAGGGTATGATTCTTTCGCTCAGCAAGTCCATTTTGTTGAGAAGTTTTAGGAGCACTAAACTCATGTCTGTAACCATTATAGTCATAATACTCTATAATACCTGTATCTATGAATTCTCCTCCTCTATCACTACGAATTCTATTTACTTGAGCGTCCTTCTCATTTTCAATATGAAGTAAAATTTTCAAAAAAGTTCTGAAAGTGTCAAACTTTTGTTTTAAGAAGGCTACCCAAGTAAACCTGGTGAAGTCATCTACCATAACTAGAATGTAACTGTGTCCACATAGACTAACAGTACGAGAAGGACCCATTAGGTCCATATAGATGAGCACAAAGGGTTTAGAGGTAAGGGTATCTTTAACTTTCTTATGAGGTGCCTTACCAATTTTTCCTTCCTGACATGATTCACAGACAATATTAGAGATAGGTTTGATTTTTGGAATTCCTCTAACTATTTCTTTTGAAGACAATCTACTAAGACTGTCGTAATTTATGTGACCCATCCTATTATGCCATATTTCATTGTCATCCATTTAGCAACGTTACAATCTTCAATACTATTCATGACAGTATAACAATTGTCAGGAGTCCTGAATCCTGTAATTATGCACTCACCTTTTTCATTTAAAATATTGCAATTATTCTTTTGAAAAGGTGACAGTATGATTTGAGTCACAAAATTGCGAGATACTAAGTATATTAGCCTTAAGACCTTTTACTAGAAGAACATTTTCAAGCATAGGCATTCCTTCTTCTTTGAGTATTCCTTTGCCAATGATTTGCGATGATACACCATCACCGAAAATAACTTTTCCTCCAGCAAAGCTGGTTTTGTCTAAAAGTTTTGTATCATCCCCAGTCATATGTTTTTAGCACCCAGAGTCTAAATACCAACCAGAAGAGATGTGTTCATCTTTTAACGCAGTAATCACAATATTACACTTCATCTGGGGCAATAGCTCATCTTTTCTAACCCAATTAGCTCGATCTTTTGTTTTGCGCATATTTGCTCTTATTTTATAAAACTTGCGAGCATTAGATTTTTGTTGAAAAATATTTTGCATATGCATTTGAGTTTTATGGATGATATGAGCATTTGGTTTAGAAAAGTTCCTAGGAATCCTTCTGATAAATGATCTTTTAGGTTTGATCTTTCTCTTTCTATAGTTAGAGTTTTTGTCTGGTTGTCTAGGCAGAACATAATTATTATGGCTTCTCCTATAGTAGTTAAAGTTTTTATATGAAGGATTATTAGAGACAGGATTAACTAAACGTCTAGAGTAACAACCTTCAAAGGAATGTTCAAATATGTCACAGTAAGAGAAATACATATTGCTTAAAGAAGGTATCTCCTTAGGAAAGTCTCTAAACAAAGGTTTCATGAAATTTTGATTTTGAACCTTATTCCTAAGGAGTACAGTTTGAAATGCAGAATCACTCTTCTTAATAGGAGGGCAGGCATATTTAGCCTTAGGTGGACTTTTACACTTAGAGTTACTTGATTCCCCAATATCTAACTTTTGATGTTTTTTTATCAAACTCATCTTTTAGTGATAGAAAATCTGGACAGGTTTCCATAGGTCTTTTTCCACCGAACACAAACTTGATTCATTCAAAGTTTTTAATTTATGTCTTTAAATTTGGGCAAAATCCTATTACAGTTCGATCATCATAATTGGTTTTTGAATCAGCAACAAAGTCATCAAAACAATTGGAATTATTTTCAAACTTTGCAATTTTTTTTAAAACAATTGTTGTCTTTTCTTTGGCTTGTTCCAATTCTAATAATGTCCCTTTATATTTTTCCTCCAGAGTTTCATTTGTTTCAATCAAATATTTCAATTTTTTATCAAAAATTTTGACTTCATTTTGATGAGTTAGACATTGGGTAGTGTACTCTTCAGCGTTAAGTTTAACCATTAGACTTTGGTCTTCTATTTTCTTGGTGAGATCTTTCACTATCTTCTCTAGTCTAGAGATTTTCTTTAGAGTCTTGGCATAAAGTATGTGAATATCAGGGAGGTTTTCAGTGTCAGAATCACTAAGTGTAGTGTGTGAAGTGACCCCTAAGGATTCAATTCTTGAAATCACGCACACATTGACATCATCATTATAGCTTTCCCTTTGACTCACACACCCCATTATAGAACTAATAATGTTATCAGAAATTAAAGCATCTAAACTAGTAGCAGCATGATTCATAACAACAGAAGTAGAGCTATTAGCATCATTCTCATACTGAGGCACAGGCATATTATCATTATATATTATCTTAGAAAATAAAGACATACAAGGATCAAAAACATCAGATGACTCAGGTTCCTCATCATTAGAGTCACTTGAATCATCCCATGCCTTGCAAATGTTGGCTCTAGTATGTTTATTGGTCAGGTTCAAGTTAACTCTACAATCTTGTGCTATATGATCCAATTTTCCACATCTAAAACATTCAATATTCTTAAAGTCTTTGTTAGGTCTCGTATGAATGTCCTTATGATGTTTGTCTTGACCTTTCTCATGAGTTTGTGATTAGACTGTGTTGGATAATTTGGCTTGCCTTGTCTGGTTGCCATTTTGTTTTCAAATTTCATAATTTTCTTAAACTGGTTTGACATCAACGCAATTTGATTATCCAAACTATCCATATCACATTCCTCATCAGAATAAGAATCATTATTGGGAATGCTAAGCCCAAGTCTTATCAATTTAGAGGAAAAACTCAAATTGGAACTAGTATGTTTCCTATGGGACTGGGTTAATTGTTTCTTGAATTCTAGTTCCATTTCTACAGTTCTCAGTTTACTCCTAAGTAATTCAAGAGTGAGTTTTTGATCACTCATTTCCTCAATAACATATCTTTTGTTATCAAATTTTTGTGGCAATGACCTTAGAATTTTTGAAACAATTTCATTTATGTCATAGGTTATCCCATTAGAATGTAATTTGGTCACAATGTCAGTTAATTTCATGTAAAAGTCAACAAATTATTCAGAGTCTGACATGATTAAAGAGTTATACTATTGGATAAGCATCTGTGTTTTAGCAGCCTTAACTCTAGTGTCACCATCATGAGCAGTAACCAGAGTATCCCAAGCTTCGTTAGAAGTGGTACAAGATGAGATCCTTTTGAACTCATGTTCATTTATAGACATAAAGATGGCATTCTTGCCTTTATTATTGTTTCGAGAGGCTTGCTTCTCTTTTTGAGTGAATTCACTTAATACTTTCTTAATCCTCTCATCACTTCCTTCAGTGGATGGTTTTGTTGGATAAGTATATTCATTTCCAACAATATCCCAGACATCATCTCCCAAGGTTCCTTGTATGAAAGAAGCCATCCTTACTTTCTAGTAAGAAAAGTTATTTCCATTAAAAAGAGGAGGTCTGGTCAAGTTACCAAATCTTTCATTTTTCTCGTCCATTGTTTGATTTTAAGAAAATAATTTCAGAAATGCAAGATCTTTAAAAGAAATTTCCAAGCTCTGATACCAACTAAAAAGCTGTCACTTAAGCCATTTAATTTAAGATTAAACTATCTAAGTAACTCCCAATTATTTTTTGGAGAAACTCTTTTCTTTAAATCAAAACAGATTAACCACAAGATGTGTTTAATAAAAAATGTACGAGATATGATCAAGATTATGTAACTAGTTTTGAAAAACAAAACTAAAATAGTTTATATCAACACACCAACAAGAATGAGATGATGAGATGTAGGAAGATTAAGTACACACAATTTTTAACGTGCTAAAGCATCACCCAACAGAGGAAACATCCACAGTGACTTCTAAGTCACGAACCAAAAATCCACTAAAACAAAATATACAAGTTACAAGCTATTTAACACACATGCAAATAAAGCATACCTATACAAGTTTAGAATATGTACCCACTAGTTGATTCTAACTTTTCTTCAGTTCTGATGTTGATGTTGCTTTCTCAGCTTGCTAAATTCTCAACACTTTGTTTCAACTTTACATCGACTTTTGACGTTTCAAGATCTTATAGCCAACACTTTTGTGTTGTAGTGTGATAGGTGTTTGTGAAAGTGATTTAACACATGCATGCACACACGCACACTTATTTATACAAACAAGTCCAATCAAATTATAGAAAGATCTAAATGAATAAGTTTTTCAGTTTCTCTCTTCTTTAGAAACAAATGAACTTCTTGATCTTTAAACTAACCCAAAATCCAATGTTACCTTGCTCGAAAGACGGTTCAAGGTCTTAATCAATTTTAGAGGGTTTTGAAAATATTTTTGAAATTGAAAACCACCGATTGCGATTCCAGCTAGATCAGAAGTCTTGTTTCATAAGAACTAGAAACAGGAAAGAATTTTTTGATTCTAGAGTTGTGAAAAAACATCTACAGAAAAATAATCAACAAATCTGATTTCTCAAGATGAGAAACGGGAAAATGCAGATCTAAGTGTAAAATAACATAAAATACCAAAATCTATAGTTTCTATAAAAAAGAAATAGAGATCAAACTAAAATGCTTAATTTGGTTACAAGATCTCAAACTCAGAGGATTCAAGCCACGAACTGCCTTCAAACCACTACCAAAAATAACTCTCAAACACTAAGGTTTGTTGTTTGGTGTAAACTGATTTTGGAAAATGAATTTAAGGTTTGAAAATGAGATTAGGGTTTAAACGATTTACGGTTTTCTCTCTAGTTTCTCTCTCTTATCTCTCTCTTCTCGCTCTCTTCTCTTTTTCTCTCAATTTGGACGAACTGGCAAAAGTCTTTGAATGCTGAGATCCAACCTCCTTTTATACTCAGCGAGGAAGGTTTGAGAATAAGAGATCAAATCCAATGGTTGAGATTTGGTCATGGACTGTTGACTCTAATACAATGGTTTAACAAAAGCGTTGGATTAAACATACGCTGATTGGTCTAAAAGGGATTCACAGGGATTGGGGAAAAACGCATGCAGATCGTTGATGAAAACAGGTTATGAGTCTACCAGCAAACACAAATTAGGCCGGTATAATGACAGGTGTAGGGCTCAGATTAATATCAAACGCGTGTTTTAAAATAATTACACACGCACCCTTAAGTCTCAAGCGCTTTCGAATTCTACTGAACCAAACATTCAGCAAGTTAAGATAAAACCAGAAATTACAAAGAGACCCCAAAAGTTTATAAAACCAATTTTTATTATGATAAAAATCATTTTTAAAAATTGTTTAAAAATTCCAAAAAATATTAAAACCTTATTTTAAAAGGGAATTAACTCACACAAGAAAATAATGCACTATATATGAATGTATGCAATCCTAGTGTGTGTGGAGTTGAGAATTTTACCTTTGAATGAATCAAGTGAGGCATTATGAGAAGAATCTGAGGATCTTTGGTATCTAGGGGATGGAACTCAATATTTTGCCATAATTTTCAAACTAGATGAGCACTTATACATTGTAGACTCAAGTGAGTCAAGAGTATAAGGTGCTTCAATCAACAGAAGAACAGAATATTCATTCAATTCTGGGATGAGCATACGTGGGTCAATCAAAACCAAGAATAATTCCGAGGGAGAGAGCTCATTGAAAAGCCATGGTTGATCATGCAAAATCGTTGTAGTTAAAGCTGAGCAAGAGGAACAACCCGAAAGGGATAAATTCAATGACTGGAGGATCAAATGTGGGTTATTTTACGCCTTCATAGTTTATCTGCATGTAACAACCCCAAAGTACTATGACAAAACTGATCGAGTACTACATCTAAAGCAATAGCAAGTTACCTCTGACATTTACTCAATTCCATGCGAGATGCGTTGCCGAGTATTTTCCAACACGATCAGTGGGTCAACACAAATCTGGTACAATAGTTTATCAAGAGGACAAATATCAAAGTTTCAGCAGTTGCTCGATCTATTTGTCAATAACTTATATTTGGGAGCAAAGCCTAGCAAGAGCACCTACTCAAGGTTTGATAGAACGTTGATGAAACTACCCGTGAGTTTATCACTCATTTCAATAGTGAAAAACTTAAAGTAATAGGTTATGATGAAAGGACTATTATAACTGCATTGATGAGTGGATTATTTCTTGGGAAGCTGTACTAGGCGTTAGCTAAAGAGCCACTAAAAACTATGATAGAACTCTTAGTTAAGCAAGAAAAAATATGAATGTTGAGGAGGCCATAGCGGCAAAGAATCAATCCATGCGAAGGCTAATGCCAGCAAGAGTGTTGAAAAGAAGGAATAGAAAGATAAGAAAGCTGAAAAGACAAAGAAATATGATGAGTACATTCCCTTGACTGTGGGATTTCATCATATACACGAGGAAATCCTTGGGGATAAGGACCTGAGATGACCCAAAAAACTAAAAAACCCTGCAAACTGAAAGGATAAAAGTAAGTACTACGAGTTCCACAAGGATCACGGCCATAATAAGGATAAATGTATAGTTGTCGCAACGTAGAACGTGTTTACTACATGTGTACCTATAACTAAAGTGCAAGTCGGTAGCTCAAGTAATACCCAGTAAGTCAGGGTCGAATCTTCAAAAATAAGACATAGAACGTTTTGATGAATGTAGGGTCGGGATCTAAAATTTAGGTATCAACTCACGAAAGAAAATAAAAGATTATTTTTATTTTGGGGAAATTTCTATTCAACTATGAAAAATAATCTAGTAAGTGAAAATTAAACTACTAAAAAAGTAAGACTTGAAAATTTTAGTTTTGAAAATAATTTGGGAAAAAATGGAGTCAGGATCCAATCCCCTGAACCATAGGTAGTTTTTGCTAAATATAAAATTCTCAAAAAATTACATAATTAATTAGAAGAAAAGCATTAACTAATTCAAGGCACTAAATATATGTGGGAGTTAACCCGCACAATATTTAGTCAACAAATTAATTAACACAAATGATTGAATTATCGGTACGTATATTGTATTCCCAAACACTCCAGTTGCCTTCGATAAACGAAGTTAAGAGACCTAAGATATTAGTCCCAATAAAATTATCAAACTCTACGAATTAAATACACAAATATGACGAATTTTATGTCTAAGTTTAAAAACCAAGGTTGGGGTCATGTTTCCTAACTCGCGATGAGTTTAGCTAGACATAGAATTAATCTCTACGCAAATAAACATTATAATGCAAGCAATCATCATGAAATAATAAGAATTATGAGAAGAATTAATGTTACCAAGTTTGAAGAACATAATAGCATGTAAGAGAAATCACTAATTGAAGAAAAATAGAAAAAAAACTTGATCTTGTATTGAATTAATAATGAAAATCACGTAAGTTCTTCTCCAAGTTATTCTCAATCATAAGTTGCCTAACAATGATACCTATTTGGTTCAAAAGACTCCTAATGGCCTAATACAAGTGAAAAAATTTGTGTAAAGAGGTTTAGATAGACTCAAATAACTCTACCTAAAATCATAAATATATACAAAATCCCGTCTTGGATCGAACCCACAAGAGAACCCATTGAGCGAACCGATTCGCTCCAAGGAAACCTATTTTACATTGTTTGCTCTTATTTTTAGTTTCGCCTTCGGACTTTCTTCTCAACTTTGAATGTTTGAAACTTTTTCATCGTATTCAGTGACCTTCAGGTTCTAGCTGGAAAATTATTAAAATGCCCCTGAATTTCCTTTCTCCCAATTCTTTCACTGTTTTGACTTTTCTCTTCCTTCCACTTGCACGATTTACCCGTAAAACATAAAAGAAATACATAAAATACTCGTCAAAAAGATTAGTAACAAAAATATGAGATAAATTGGGACTAAGAACAATGTTCGGGATCGTAAAAATATCAAAAATTAAGGGGATAAATATGGAATATATATGCCTAATCAATAGCCCTAAAGAATGAGATCGATAACTTGATCAAGCGGGGAAAGATGTCAAGGTTCATGGAAAGAGGAGGTTGAACTAATCATAGTGACGAGCAGAAATCTAGGAGACGATCAGAATCCCCTTAGAGCAAGGCAGACGAGAAGAAAAGGGTAAGAGATGACGATTCGGAGGATGATCTGGACCTTCCCAAAAAAAACAAGGAACCTCTGCATGAGGTTAAAATTATCACTTCTAGGTTTAATTTAATTGTACGGGGAGATACTGACTGTGGAGATGAGGCCGCTAAGAGAAAACCCTACCTCAATGAGGCAAAGTCTTGCGCTCATATCAGATAGATCAATGTGATGGACGATGTGGATATTCACCCTAGGAAAGTAAACAAAGATCACTTAGTTGCTGGTTTTTCTAAGGATGATTTTTTTGGCGTATTGTATCTGCACGACGATCCTTTGGTCGTCACAATGATGGTACATGTGAGAAAAGTGGTAAAAATCCTCGTCGATAACAGTATCTCATCCAATGACTTGTTTTACAATTACTTCAAGGGCCTGAGGCTGAGAGACAGCAAACTGTAGGTTTATCACAGGCCACTCATTGGTTTCTATAGAGATAAAGTGTACCCTTTAGGCACGGTCGAACTAAAAGTGATGATCGGAACCTGGACGACATGCCGAACAGATAAGATACGATTATTTATCCCAAATAAGAACATCCATTCGGTATACAATATCATATTTGGAAAAGTGGGGCTAAAGAAGTTCGAAGTCATTTCCTCTACTATGCACCAATATTTGAAATTCCCCACTCATTATGGGGTCGGGGTAGTTAAAGGGAATCGAGTTAGGGCTAGATAATGTTATTACACCTCCATCGACCAGGAAGAGCAGAATAAACTGATAATGGCCTAGCAGATCAAAATAATAGATTCGCGAGATGAGGAAAAACTGGTCAAAGGGCAGCTTTTTGAAGAAATTGAGTCAATTATCTTGGATGACGAGCGCTCAGAGAGAACATATTAGATCGTCTCATCACTAGATCCCGACCTCAAAAGAGATTTGATTAACTTTCTGAGGCAATCGAAAAGTGTGTTTTCTTAGAGTCATGAAGGCATTCCAGGAATTGATCTTGATTTTATTTGTCACGAGTTGAGCATAGCCAAAAATGCTAAGCTAGTCAAACAAAGATGATGTGTCTTCAGCCAGAAAAGAACATGGTTGTGCAAGAAGAAGTGGAGAAATTACAGAAAGCAAATTTCATAGAGGACGTCAAATATATAGAATAACTCTCCAACGTGGTTATAGTTAGGGAGAAGAATAATAAGTGGCAAATGTGTGTCGATTTTACTGAGCTAAACAAAGCGTGTTTGAAATATCACTATCCCTTGCTCCGAATTGACCAGTTAGTTGATGCTACTTCAGGGAACAAACTGCTCAATTTCATAGATGCTTATTTAGGATACAACCATATTAAGATAAAACCATAAGATTGGGAAAATACCTCGTGCATCACTAATCGACGTACCTATTGCTATAATGTAATGCCCTTTGAGTTAAAAAATAATGGAGAAACATACCAAAGATTAGTGAACAAAGTATTATACGAACAAATAGGTATGAATATGGAGGTGTACATTGATGATATGCTCACGAAGAGAAAAAAAAAAGCATTTGAACACATCATAGATTTGTGACAAAGTTTTGACCAGTTGGAAAAACATTATATGAAGCTCAACCCGACGAAATATCTCTTCAAGGTGAAATATGGGATGTTCCTGGGCTTCACATTTAATCAAAGATGGATTGAGGCCATCCCCGATAAAATTCATAAATAAATTAATATGTAAACCCAAATGAACAAGAAGGAAGTTCAAAGACTAACTGGATGTATGGCGGCATTAAACAGGTTCATTTTCAGAGCCACTGAAAAATGCCTTCCATTTTTCAAGGTGTTATGAAAAACTTTCGAATGGGATGATGAGTATGAAGCTACATTCCTGGAGTTAAAACAGTATTTGGGGTTTCCACCATTACTTTCAAGACCTATTTTGGGTGAGAAGTTTTATTTTTACCTAGCCGTATCTGAATCTGCGATCGGTTCAGCTCTAGTTCGATAAGAAGAAGGTATAAAGGTCAGTGTATTACATCACCAAGGCATACTTTGGATCATAAATTTGGTATCCTAGGTAGGAAAAAATTAGAACTGGCCCTAATTGAAACTTCTAGAAGGATGAAACTATACTTTCAGGACCATCAATTATCGTGTATACAAACCTGCCTCTGTGCCAAGCCGTTCATATACCTGAGAAATCAGGTAGACTAATGGATTGGGCAGTAGAATTAGGAGTGTATGACATCCAATGTGAACCAAAAATGGCAATCAAGGGTCAAGTTGTGGAAATTTTATTGCTGGAAAAGCAGACTTCTATAAAATATAGCTCAATCCTAAATCAGACCGAGCAAACTTCTTCGGAAGAGGGCTCACCTTTTCAACTAAATAAGCAGACTCATGCGGGAGATAACTCAGCCATTAATCCGGACAACCAAGATAGAGATGTACCAGAGTCATCGTCCAAACAAGAAGATATTATTCCTCACTTAGAGAAAATGAAAAGGTTATTCAAAAATGGAAACCTGATCGAAGGAGATTTTTAAGAAAAGCCTCATGTCTGGAAAATGTTCATGGACGGTTCATCCTATGTCACTGGCAGTAAAGCGGGTTTAATAATTATAACATCAAATGACATAGATGTGGAATATCCCCTTAGATTCCAAATTGAGGTCTTCAATAATATGAAACACTCATAGCAGGGTTTGGGTTGGCATCATCTCTTGGCATTGAACAAATATTGGCACATAGCGACTCCCAGCTCATAGTAAACCAAGTGCTGGGAATTTATAAGGCGAAAGAGGTGTCTATCAAAAAATACTTGGCCAAAATCAAGTGGTGATTAGTAAAATTCCCCACGGTGAGGATGGTTAGAATTCCAATAGCAGAAAATGCTCGAGCATACGCACTTGCTCGATTGGCATTCTCTACAAGGACAGAGTTGAGAATAACAATTCTTACAGAAATTCTTATGCACCAGAGAACTGACGAGAACATTATCAATGTGATGGAGATGGACTCAAACCATCCTGGATAGATCCAATATGAGCATACCTAAAAACTGGAATCGTCCCAACAGACACTAAAGAAGCGAGAAGATTGCGGTATAAAGCAGCGAGATATGTGCTAAAAGCGGTAATCCAGTTCAGGAGAGGGTTCATCATTTCATTTCTTAGATGTTTCCATCCATTCGAAGTAAATGAATTGATTAAATAAGTGAATGAAGTTTTTTGTGGAGGTCATTCAACAGGCAGATCACTGCTGAAGCGAATGGCCACGCAAGGTTATTACTGGACTGCCATTAAGGCAGATTGCATAATTTACACGAGGAAATGTGATAAGTGCCAAAAATATGCTTCAATACACATGTGTCCAGGGTCATCACCCACGCCGATCACATCCCCTTAGCCGTTTATAATATGGGGGGTAGATTTGGTCAGCCCACTACCAAAAACTAGAAGGCAGATTCAAGTACTTAATAGTAGCAGTAGATTATTTCACTAAATGGGTATAGGATGATCCCCAAGTATAGATTCCATATGAGAAATTATTTCACTCCATCTAGAAGAAAATTATATTTCGATACGAGATGCTATATGCCTTCATCACTAACCACAGTACTCAATTTGATAATCAAGAGTTTGAAGATTATTGCATTCGCTCCAAAATTTAGAAACTACACTTCGCACCAGGTCATTTGTAATGCAATGGACAGACAAAAGTAACCAATAAGACCATGCTGGATGGAATTAAGAAAAGGTTGGACAACACGAAGGGGAAATAAATCAATGAGTTATGGAGTGTTCTCTGGGCATACAGAATAACGCCACAAACAGTGACAAGTGAGACCCCTTCTATAACAGCTTTTTGAATAGAGGCAATAGCCCTAATAAAAATTGGTATACCTAGTCATCTCATCCTTAATTTCAACTCACCACGGAGTCACCTGGTGAGATAATTGGATTTAGATCTGCTAAAGCAAGTTAGAGAGCACGTAATACTTAGAGTGGCAGCGTACCAGCAACAAGCTGCTCGATTTTGCAACAAAACTAAGCACTTTAAAAAAGGGGTATTATGTACTAAAGAAGGTCATACATAAGGAAAATAATTTGGAACCCAACTGTCACAGTCCATATAGAATATCTATTGGCGTACAACTAAGAATGTGGAGGATTGAGACCTTAAAAGGAGAGCAATTCAAAAATCCGTGGAATGCCGCACACCTGAGGAAATACTATCAATAGTGAAATGTAAAATCTTTTCCTTATTTATAATTCCACTCGGTGATTAATAAAATGTTCTGGTTTCCCCCAAGAATGTTGTTGATTCCATTTTTTTATGTTTGGTGGGTATACGATATGCATATATCAACAATGCATCTAAATGTGTTTTACCAAAAACTTCATGTATGACTTCGTCTCTAAACAGGTTACGAACAAGAAATTCAACTTCATGTACGACCTTATCTTAGGACAGATCGCGAACAAGAAGTTCACTACATCGAAGAAATCCCTCGCAGTCATAAGGACGATAAGATTAGAACGTAATTAATGTAAGGATAGATTTTATTACATTTGGTTATCTCCGATAATTGATACTAACAATTGGTTAGGATGACAAGATCCGTCCTAACGTCCAGATCCATCTAAACGTCAAGTAAGTTGGCACGAGCATCAATAGAACCTATGACAAAAACAACTCAGGCTCGTCCCAAACTGGCAGCTAGTAAGGCAGATTAAGAAGTCAGTAGCCAACGATATGATCATAAGACTAAACTGCTAGCAGACCTATCTCAAACACCTAACAATTAGTAAGTTAAAACTAAAACTAAGTCAAAATTGTCTGGTCAGATTTACTTAGGGAAAACATTTTTCAAAATTACACTGGTCATAAGACATGTGCGCAGAAGTCAAAACAAGTTATTATGATGGGAATAATACGTAAAGAAAAAACACATGCATACATGACGGCAAGAAATACGTAGAAAGGTAAGTATTCATTACAAGGTGCCAAATAAAAATGTTCATTAAAAATTAAGTAAAAAGCATTCAACGCAAACATTGAGGATGAAGCCAATGGGACATTATAATCAACAACTACATCCTAATCTAAAACATGGGTAAAGGCATCAGTAATGACAACATCCCCAGCAGGGAGAAGAGTAGTCTCATCGGTAGGGACCCGGCCAGCTTCATTATTTTGATCAGCTTCAGAAGCAGACTCCTCCTTTAACTATTCACCGGCGAGGGTTGTAGCCTCTACATCATCACCCTCCTATTTCTTAACTTCGGCAGCTATGTCAGGGTAGTGTTTCATGAACCTTTTCCTCAATTCTTCATATTCGTCAAGAAATAAAGCCACACTATTCACATTATAATTAGGAGAGGACTTGTACTTATCCATTGTTGCTTCCTCAACCTTTTTCAGAGCCTCCTCGGCATCTACAAGATTTTGATTAGCATCATCAAGAGCTTTGTTGGATGCTAACAAATAATCATTAGACTTATCCAGATCTCCCTCCAAGTTCTCGAACTTCATAGCATCGGTCTCATCTTGGTCTTTTAACTTATGGACCTTATCTTCAGCCTGGCTGAGGAAAACTATTTTGGCGACCACCTCCTCATCCTTAAGTTGGAGATCATTATCGGTCTTCAGTAGGTCATCTTCGGCCTTCTTCCATCTCTCCTTCAACTCGATGTTCTCCTTAGTCAGTGCCTCTAAGGTATATTTCTGCTCCTCAGATGCCACATGATTGGTGAAAACCTTCTCTCTCAAATAAATGTGGCTATAAAGCTCTGTCAACAAAATAGGTAGTCAAAAAAGGTAATAAAATGTGAAAAATACAAGACAAAAACAAGTACAATAAACTTACCACTGCAAGATGATGCGGGGCCAGCCTGCACAGAGCATCCGGATCATAGGCCCTCAGAAACTCAAAATATTTACTATAACCATGGTATCCATAAAGATTAATGGCATTGTTCATGTGCTGATAAATGGAATTGCGGTCCTTTTGAGTGTTCGTTTAATGTCACCGAGTGATCATGGACAAATTTAAAATCTTTGACGTCCCTATAGCACGGGGCCGGCCCCGAGCTCAGAAAAGATGACGAGAAGGCTGACCTCAATCTGCATTATCTTAACAATGACTCTAACTCTTGGAACCTTGGGATTACCTTGAGGCTTAGGGTCTTTAAGTGTCCTATTATCCCCTACTACAATAGGGATGGGGGACATGGAGGCTCTTTCACATTGACTCTTGTAATAGCCTCGGCAGTTCGCTGAGCAGCAGTCTCTACATGTTTTCTCTCCTTAACATCAACTTTTTGGGGGGAGCATCCACCTTCTTCTTGTCCTTCGCCTTAGCATCGGCCTTTTTTTTGCTCAACCTCCATCTTTCTATGATGCCGCTTGTCCATCTAAGTCTGGTCAAGTCATCTGGAGGCTATTTCGAAGAAAAATTCAGAAGATTGATCTGAAGAGGTGGAAGAAGTAACTTTATGAACAAATAGTTATCTAAGTACTAAAAAACATACTAAGGATGAGAAGAAAAATAAATAGTTACGTATCTCAGCTCCAGTCATAACACCGTGTTCGTCTTGTGTCTATGGGTTTGTCTCAAGCAACACTTCTTCTTTCAAAGGGATTGCTACTCTACAGAAGGAACCCCACCTGGAGGGGTGTGGTATCCGGTGCTTATGCATTTGGACATAAAAAATAAATCTTCGAACTTGGGAGGCTTGGGTACGCAGTAAGCCTGTACCAGGTCTTGCATTACAGCTGGAAGCTTTGGAGACTTTTTCACTAAAACGGGTAATAAAAAACATCAGAATAATAAAACTTAAAGAGAGGCGGTATGAAAGAAAAAATAAAAAAGGGTTTACATATTCTATTTGGCATGTTCCACTCACGTGGAACCTTACATGACCTATCCTTCCCATGACTCCTAAACTCCCCATCACCCCTCATAAACACAAACTGACGCTTCCAGCGATGATTACTAATCTGGATGACCTTGACCATTCTCAAGTGTGGCCTCCTTGGAGAAAATTAATACTTCCCAAGAGCCTTACCATTGTCTTTCAGGCCATGGACATACCTGAATATGTCCCTAATAAGGTTAAATCTAGTCTGGACCTTCCAAAACATCATAGCTCCAAGGATATACTATAAACATTGGGGGAGTTGGGTGAGGGTAACACCATACCCATTTAAAATGGACCTAATAACAGGGTGTAAAGGTAAGCGTAGTCTGACTTGAAGGGCCCATAGAGGAAGGCAAATTTCATCCGAACATGAAGTGTCATAAACTCTCTCCTCACTAGCGAGAAACCTAGTCGAGATATTAATGGAAATTTGTATTTGTCCCTCAGGACATCCAATTCATCATCTATGATAGCATAGTCATACCATCTGGTGTATGAAATTGAGGGGTCATAACAGTTCGAAGAGTCCCCTGAAGCACTCTCTTTCGCAACTAGCTTTTCACTAACTGGTTTTTCGATGGAGGAAGAGGAAAGGATAGGCCATATAGGTGTTGATCTATCGGATGCGACTCTTTTAGGAGAAGAATACAAATCTATGGTAAATATTGACACGGGGTTTGCAAAATTATCAACACTCGCTGGGTTTGACACTTCTGGTACCTCAAATTTAAGACCCTTGAATGCTACTCCGAAATGATAATGGGGCATAATCGCCAGAAGAAGTTATCCTATGGGTATAATTTAGATGCCCAGGCTCGTCGTTGAGGAGGATAACTTGTAGGGGCTTTGGAAACCTCATGGTAAGGATACCTGAACAATCAACCTCTAACTCAAGCAAATGCTTTAGCCATTAATGCACGTGGGGTTTTAACTCATTAGGGATCAACAAAATCAGGGTAAAGTAAGGTTTGGGGGCTATAGGAATGATAAAGTCAGGGTTTTCACACAAAGACCATAACTCATATTAACCCAAAAAATGGCATGACCCTAGGCCAACTAACTCAATGGCGGCCTAAACGATTAACCTTCCAAATACCAGCACCAAGTACTGTGCGATTCAAAACTAGAAGAAGAATGGACAAAGATAACTACGAAGAACTTGAAAAATATGGGAGAAAGCCCTAAATACTTAATAGGTCAAGCATTTTCATACCTTCAAATCCTAAAAAGGGATGAATACAGACAGGAAAAAGCATGACCTTCACTAGAACTAGAGGAAACTTATCG
The DNA here is from genome assembly GCA_949130495.1 of Sambucus nigra. Taxonomy (NCBI): domain Eukaryota; kingdom Viridiplantae; phylum Streptophyta; class Magnoliopsida; order Dipsacales; family Adoxaceae; genus Sambucus; species Sambucus nigra. The sequence goes on along the minus strand of OX422207.1, from coordinate 79,619,840 downwards.
GGGACGAAGAAGCTTTGGAGACGGAATGATCTTTTTCTCTCTCCAAAAACTCTCAAAAGATTTGAAACATTGAGGGAATTCTAACGATGAAGCATTGGGTCTTTAACTACTTTTCATTTGGTGACAAGTTCGTTTGATCATGACATGTGATGTCATCTTAGAAAAGAAAACGGCGTTGTAAGTACAAACGCACGCTTTCCTAAACACATGTGATGATTGCCTCAGACGCTGATCCAAATCATTAACACGTGTCAGTCCACAATCAAAAACCTAAATATTACAAATGTATCTACTCGGCATGCGCCAAGCAGAATTTAAAGACGACCAAATCCTACTTTTAAATACTCCACTCATTTATTTAACCTAACTACTCCTCCCAAGGTTTAATACTCCAGAAGGCCTTCTACAAGTTCCAGTCATGAATGAATTTTGGGGGTATTTTGTTATACCAAAAATATGGGATGCCGTATGAACCTCTCAGGAGTTAACACATGTCCTTATTTAAGGCATAAAGTGTGGTCGGTTTGATACGTAAACTTGTTGGCTATGGGCAGCGTGGTCGGCTTAGGTATAAATGTGCTCGATCATGCCATATAACTGACCGACTCATTATTGTTAACATGGTGTCAGTTAATAACGTTAATTAACCTCACCAATGCATGCCTTGAACAAGTTTACACCATGTGATGGAGTACCAACAGTCATGTTTATCCCGACTGTACACATGAGGAAGTTATGTAATACTCCACCTTAATCGTGTTGTAACAAACTCATCATTAGCCATATCTTGGAATGTAAAATGTGTATTATCCAACCTATAAAGTCACTCCACCTATTCTACTCTCTCTCTCTCTCTCTCTCTCTCTCTCTCTTTCTCTCTAATAACTACCTATAAATAGCACTCAATCCCACAGAATAAGGGATCCGAAAATATTTTACCCAACAGCCATACAAAAAACAAGGTTCTAAAAAACGCGGGGCGTGATCGAGGTGTGGAGGTCAAGCCTTAAGCCTTAGAAGCCTAGGCGGGTTTAAGCGTAAAAAGGCGTGAAAAGGCGTTTAGGCCTTCTTAATATATTTTAATATTTTTACACCATAACAAGGCTATTAAAATACTAAAATTGTACATATCATAAAAATATGTCTAAATATATGAAAATTAAAATACTATTTGATTATTTTGGATGAGATAATGGTTCGGTTAGTTAAAAAATTCTTTAAAAGGCGATATCGTTTCACTAAAACATTGTTGTTTTTAGAAAAAAGTGCGCCTTAAGGATTTTACTAAGCATAAGGCGTGAAAAACTTAAGGCGAGGCGTTTCGCCCAAGCCTTAAGCCTAGGCGGAGCCTAGGCTGGTTTTTTAGAACAGTGCAAAAAACCCTATAGATAACTTTGAGATATTGTAATCATTCCTTTCATGGTTATTGGCCATTGAAATACATACAATCAGTACTGCACCTGTGGACGTAGGCGCCACATTGGGCCAAACCACATTAATCTCCTATTTCTTTCTTTGTCTCTCATCTCTCTCTATTGATCCCAAATTGGCAAGTTGGTAGTGGTAATTTATTTATTTGTTATTGTTTATTATTGGTATTTACTTGCTAAGACTCATAAATCCTTACAAAAATTTTAGATGATAACACTCCAATAGATTCCATTGGCCATGTAGTAAAACAAGCAGGTATTAAATATTCAATACACGTACAAATAGTATAATAGATGCTATTGGAAAAAAAATGTTTTATAATAGAATCTATTGAATTTTTTTTAATGGAATGAAGATGAAGAAAATCATAAAATTGATATCATTACTATTTCAAATTTTATCTAACGGAATATTGTCATAACTAGGTTTCAAAAGAAAATTATTTTTTTATAATTAAAACGGGGACATATTGTCATAACTACATTACAGGTTGCACAATGAATCTCCCATTCAATAAACAAATTTATCAATTTGTTAATGATTTTATATTAATTGGGTATTATTTAGTATATATTGATATATACATTACAAGTAAATACTAATTTTATAAAGTAAAATCAAATAAAAACATTATGACCTTTTGAAGTTCAAGTTAAAATTATCAAAAAAACATTAATCCAAAAACAGAGATCATTTGTATTTTTACAATGAAATGAATTTTATTGTTTATTTAAGCAAAATAAGAAACTCATATGATATCAATTAAAAAAAGACTACATAAATACGAAATTGTAAATTAAAATTTTGAAAGACAAAGATGATGTACCTAGAAACAACTCAAGTTATCCAGGAAATATACTTTGGAACTGTTTCCTTAAGATGACACCAAAAAACAAGTGAAAATAAGACCTATAGTGGTAATCTTTTTTTAATAAAACTCAATACTTAAAACACCTATATGGATACCATGTTTAAGAGAAAATTATGCTTTTAGACCCTAAACTATTTTTTCATTTTTTAAATGGTCCCTAATCTTTTGTTCGACTCAAGTTGTTCCCTAAACTACGTCACTTATTTCAAAATGGGGATTCCATCAACCAACCCATTAAACACTAACATAAAAAGAACCATGTGCTCCTCATATTCATTATTGGAGGGGTAAAATAGACTTACATCGTAATTCTCTCATTTCCAACTAATCGTCTTCACCAAGAGCATGAAAAAATTCGAGAATTGCTTGCCATCATACATTTCATACAAATCGGGGTAAATGGAGTGGAAGTTACGAGTTATTGATGATCAAGATGAGCTAGTAGACCCTAATACAATTTATGGTATGTGAAATTTTTATTTATAAGACTTAGGTTATGTTGTAACATTCATTTTCATGTATTCTTTCGTGATGATCCCTAAGTTTTCTTGAATATTTAGACCTACAAAATGTATTATCTGTACACTGATGGTGATCATTAGGTTATTCAGCAAAAATTCTTTTTTTCTCATGTTAAATTTGATGCATGTGCCATAATAATGCATTTTGACGCATTTTTTTCATTATGCATGTGTTATTATAGCTGAAAGGGAATCTTATTTAACTTTGGAATTGCATCATGGTGGTTGTTTCGAAGAGAATCCAGAGAAACACTATGCGAGTGGGCTTATAAACTATTTTGACTTTTGTGATCGAGATAGAATGTCTCTCCAAGACATATTTGAAATGCTTTGAGAATTAAGATGCCATAATCCCAACCAGTTGTGGTATAAGGTCACATATTTGGGTTTAAGATTTGATTTGAATAAAATAGACACTGATAGTGAAGTTATTAAAAAGTGTAAATGGGTTCCCACATATAAAAAAGTTCATATGTACATGGAAATCCCATAAAATGAATTGTGCTTTGATATTAGTGATTTGGGGTTTGATTTTGATGAAATAGAAATAGAAATAGAAGAATATGAGAGAAATAATGAAAATCCTATGAGTGAGGTAAATGAAGATGAAGATGAAAGAGGAGAGAAAACATAAGAAAAAATGAAGGGCAAACTGAAGATTACTCTGGATGATGAGGACGGAGTTAATGAAAAAATAAAAGATAACCTAGGGTTTGTATATAAAATGGATGGATCGGATGAGCTTATTAGCTTAGATTCATCTAAAAATGAGGAAATTAATGCATGTAAAACCAATATTAGATTTTATGAGTTTGATACAAAAAAGGATATGTATAATCCTCAGTTTGAACTTGGGATGAAATTTGCAAGTCCAAAGGTGTTTAGACAAGCAGTTAGGGAGTATGGAATTTAAAATAAAAAGGACATTAAGTTCTATAAGAATGATAATATGAGGATTATAGCTAAATGTGTTACACCTTATGAATGTAGGATTTATGCTTCAAAATAGTAGGTGAAGTAATTTTTCAAGTGAAAACTCAGCAAAATGTACACAAGAATTATAGGTCAACCTACATCAATAGGTTTATTATCAAAATAGTTATCAAACAAGTACTTAGACACGTTCAAATCAAACTCAAGTATGCCTTTAATGGAAATTGTGGAGACTGTTAAAAGGGACCAAGCATATAGGGCAAAGAAAAAAGCTCCAATTTTGATTGATGGAAGCTCAAATGTTGATTGAGGTAACATTTTTTTAAATGTTATAAAATTCATATTGTTCTTATTTTTAAAATATGTTTTGCGTTATTTTTTAACCAAAAAAAAAGCTAAATATTTTTTTATTAGAAAAAATTATTTTCATTATTTAAAAAAACTAGACAGTATTCTGAAAAATAAAAACTTTGAATATTCTCAAAAAATAGAAAATCATCTAAATATTCTGAAAACTAAAAACTTTAAAATAATCTGGAAATAATTGAAAAACAATTATAAAGTATGAAAAATATTGGGAAAAAAACTTGGAAGGGTATAATGGGTTTGGGCTTGAACATGCTAGGGTATAAACGACTTTGGGTTGGTCTTCTAATAGTCAAAGAAGAGAGTTAACGGAATCAGTCATAAATGGGTACCAAACGTATATAAACAAAATGTGCGAGTACCAAACTGTAAGTTGGACAAATAAATGGATATCAAATGTCAAGTGGTCCTTATTTTCTAATAGGTACAATCACGAATAATTCTTATAGCTAACTATGTAGTCTGTCATATAGGTTTTATGATTTTTTTCTTTACTCTAACCCGAATTAAATATATGAATTTTTAACTCTTATAAATTCCATTAGCCATGTAGCAAAACAAGCAGGTATTAATACGTAATACACATGCAAATAGTATAGTAAAAGTTATTGGAAAAAAATATTTGATAATATAAGTTATTTAGATTTTTTTGTTTTAATGAGATGAAGACGATCATTACCATTTCAAATCTTATCTAACGGAATATTGTCGTAACTGTTTTTAAAAAGAAAAAAACATTTTTATAATTAAAACAAGGACACATTCTCATAACTACATTACAAGTTGCACAATGAAATTCTCGTTCAATGAACAAAATCATCAATTTTTTAATAATTTTATATTAATTGGGTATTAATTCGTAGATATTGATAGTGTGGGACCTAAATTATTTATTAAGCCCAATTAAAGACCGATCGACCAAGCCCAGCAGTGTATGGGGCATGCCCGTCCCAATTCCTCAAAGAAATCAGCACAAGCATTTGTTACGTGGATAAATACGAACACTTATCACGTCTGTATTGATAGGCTTACTTGATTACCTACAATTTCAGACGAGATATTTAGGAGTCACCACACGAGCCAATAACAAGCTGGGAGAGTTCCTTAAACAACTCAACCACTTTACACCTTTATAAATATAACCCTCACCTTAGGGTCAAAGGGGATGTAATTTCGAAGCATTATGAGAACTTAACAAAATACAATATCCCCTCCGTGGACATGGTCAATTTGTCGAACAATGTATATTCTTGTGTTGTGTGATTGGCATCTTATAATTGCTTTCTGGAATCCTTTTAATCGTAATTAATTTGCATTCACAATTGGCGTCGTCTGTGGGAACAATTTTTCCTTCCATGAAAGTGATTCCTTGAAATACTAGGTACGATGTCTCACCAAGAAAACGTGCCCCAGTTTGGAGATGTTCGAGCTGATTTGGCCCCACTGAGGTTCGTCAAGATGGAAACCCAAGGTTTCGACGAGAACAACAGTCTTCAGAAGAAAGTCACGGGCAGCCTAGGTCTACTCAGATCTCACGCCTGGTTGATGCCTACTAATCAATGCTTCAACAGCACAATGTGGCAGCTCGCCTCTAGGTTAAAGAGAATTCTTGCCTCCAATGCTGACCCGAAGAGATGGAGAAAGAACTCCACCAAAATTAAAATTGCAGACCTCAAACTCCTAGCCCTCAGGCGAATAAGACTCGCAGTCGAGGAAGGAGCACTAAGTGTGACCAAGAGCGTTCAGGGTATGAAAGTCATCAATGAAGGCACCACAGAGACAATAAGAGCCACAGAGATAACATAAGGAGTTTGGTTTGAAGGGAAATGGACCAATACCTCGCTCATAGGGGGCTAGGTCAACTAAGGAGCTAGCGAGGAAAGCCCTCATCACCCAGATGAAGTCTCCCTTCTTTAAAACCATCGAGGAAGGGGAACCCCCTAAGAAGTGTGTAACCCTCGGGTTCATGGTCTACGATGGAAAGACTGATCCCATTAACCATGTTCAGCAGTACAAGGAGTTATGACTTTGTGGAGTTATAACGACGGGCTGGTGTGTCATAATTTTCCTTCAAGGTTATGACTAAGAGGAACAACATGCTCTGATGCATGTCCCATAAAGAGAATGGCCGTAAAACTAAAAATTACAAGGTGCTCAAAGCTCATCTGTGGGAATTAGCACAAGTTGGGCATCTGAACGAGTTTATTGAGAAGAAGTCTAGCCGCATTCGAAAAAGTTACAACTATGATGGAAGATTTTTAGATTGATCCTGCTAAAATCCAGGCTAGCAAGTTCTAAAGATAAGAGGACAATGATTATAATAAGCACATTGTCTTCACGAAGGAGGACTTGGTTGGGGTAAGAACACCACACCACAACGCGCTAGTAATCACTCTCAGAATCACGAACTGGGATGTGGATAAGCTACTAGTGGACCATGGGAGCTCTTCAGAAGTAATGTACCTGGATCTCTTCCACAAACTCAAGCTTAAGATGTAAGACCACAAAGAGGCAACCATTGCTCTAGTCGGCTTTGTGGGGAAGATGATGATGACGTTATAAAAAAGTGGTTCTGCTAGTAAGGGCAGGGAATACTTCAAAACTCATAAATTTTGTTGGTGGTTGACATTGATTCACCTTACCACGCCATTTTAGAATGGGGGTGGCTTAATTCCATGAGGGTGTCCCTTCTAACTACCACCAAAAGCTCAAGTACATCACAGACAAAGGGATAATAGAGATTAGAGGCGATCAAGCAGTTACTCAAAAGTGCTTCATCGCTGGCATTAGGCCTAAACATGAAAAAAAAGCAAAAGAAATTGTTCCGAATAGAGCTCAGGATAGGGATACTCCATCCAAATAGTAACTACGACACGACCGACCAGGGGTGGAAGAGACCAGGATCCACCCCACTGATAGGGTCGTCGAAGACCTGGAGGAGATTATTTTTTATAAATCCAAGCCAGAGAGAGTTTTTATTTGGGACAAGCATGACTCACCTTGAAAGGGAGGATTTGAACGTCTTCCTAAAATAGAGCTTGGATGTATTCGCGTGGGAACCATATGATATGTCGGGAATTGATCCCACAGTCGCATATCATTGGCTCCACTTGGATCCAACATTAAAGCCCATCACACAGAAAGCTCGTTGAATAGCCCTAGAGAAGGCAAAGGTAGTGGAGAAGGAATTAGGGAAACTTATGAAGGTAAGTTCCATCAGAGAAGTTAAATTCCCAAAGAACCTTTCAAACATGCTCGTGGTTTGTAAGAGCAATGGAGTCTAGAGAGTTTGCATAGATATAACCAACCTCAACATGACCTATCCTAAGGACAGCTTCCCCCTACTAAAGATAGACCAGTTGGTCGATGCCACAGCATCTCATGAGTAGATGAGTTTCCTAGATGCTTACTGAAGATGTCATCATATCCCTATGTTCGACCCCGACCAAGATAAGACTTCATTTATAATGGCAATTGATCTGTATTGCTACAAGGTCATGCCATTGGGCCTTAAGAATGCACGAGCTACATATCAAAGGTTAGTCATTAAGATGTTCTAACACTAGATGATGGAGACCATCGAGGTGTACATAGATGATATGCCCGTTAAGATCAAGAATAAGAATGACCATATTCATGACCTAGTTAACACCTTTGAAATCTTTAGGCGCTGCGGAATGAAACTTAATGTTAGTAAGTGTTTATTTGGGGTCTAGACGGGAAAATTTCTGGGTTATCTGGTTAGCAAGAGTGGGATTGAGGCTAACCCAGATCAAATAGAAGCTATCAGTATGGTCCAGCCTCCAAAGACATTACGTGAGGTTCAAAAGCTCACTGGGATGCTTGCAGCGCTCAATCGCTTTATTCAAAGTCGTCTAAGCCTAGTCGATTATTTTTAAATTTAATCAAGAAGGAGAAAGTCCTCACCTGGATTGAAGAGTGCTCCATGTCCCTCAAAGAGACCAAGTCCTGTTTAAGTAAGCTTCATTTTCTGGTGATCCCTGACTGGGGAAATCCCCTTTACCTTTACCTCGTAGTATCAGGTCATGCAGTCAGTCTGGCTTTGGTCTGTGAAAAAAAAGCTCAGCAGTTCCCTATTTACTATGCCAGTAAGATGCTCTTGGATACTAAGCAATGCTACTTGCCTCTGGAAAAACTGATTTATGCATTAGTAATCGCTTCACGAAAGTTGAAGCATTATTTTGAATCCCACTCCATCACTGTGATTAGTTCCTTCCCCCTTAAGGCTGTCATATGCAAAGCTGACCTTTCTGGACAGATGTCAAAGTGGTCAGTGGAGCTCGACAGGTTAAATATTCACTTTTAACCAAGGACAATAGTCAAAGGACAGGTGCTGGAAAACTTTATTACAGAATTTACTGGGGAGGGACCCACTGACCAATAGTTGGTTGCTCAATCAGAGATGCACGAAGAGTCTCATGAAGAAAGCTATATGATGTATGTTGAAGTTGCCTCTAATTCCAAGGGGGCAGATGTGGACATTGTCCTTGTGACTCCAGAGGAATCTATGATCGTGCAAGGAATCAGATTGGGATTTAAAGCCTCCAAAAATAAGGACGAGTACAAAGTGCTTATAACTAGTCTACGTAAAGCCCACTTGCTCACGACGAGACGACTAATCATTCATTGTGACTCCAAACTGGTGTCCAATCAAGTCAGTGGAGATTATAGTGCAAAGATTAGAGGATGGAATCTTACCTTGCAGTTGTACGCGAGTTGGTTACCAAATTCGAGGAAGTTCATATTCAATAGTTCCCTCAGGGGAACGACAATCATGCTGACGCTTTAGCAACTCTAAGCTCAGCAGTGGACTCAGATCTCAGGAGAACAATCGAAGTGGAATTCCTCATCAAGTCCAGTACTGACAAGACAGTTATCCCAGAGCACATCCTCTTCATCTATAAAAGTCCCAATTGGATAGACAACATCATAGCGTACTTACCAAACGAAACACTGTCGATCGACAACAAATTGACCTATCGGGTCATGGTGAAAGTTGTGCATTTTCCCTTGGATAGTGGGGGCAAGCTTTACAAAATATCCTTCACAGGCCCATACCTCCGATGTGTGCACCCAGAGGACGTCGAGAAAGTTCTTTCTGAACTTTATAATGGAATATGCAAAAGTCACGCAAGAGGAAGATCTTAGCCTTTCGAGCAATCAAAGAAGACTACTGGTGACCATACATGCAAAGAGATGCAAGTGTATATGTTCAAAAGTAAAAAAAGTGCCAGAAATTCTCTCCTCTAGTCCATCAACCGACTAATAACCTGAGGCCCTCGACCAGCCCATGGTCATTTGCATAGTGAGGTTTGTACATTGTAAGACCACTACCTACCGCACCTAGGAGTCAAAAGTACTTGTTGGTTGGCAGAGACTTTTCAACAAGTGGATAGAGGCAGAATCACTGGACAATATTAGAGATGTCGACATGATAAGGTTCGTCTGGAGAAACATCATAACACGCTTTAGGGTACCAAGGACCATCATAACTAAGAATAACACACAGTTTGAGAGTGGACCTTTTTAGGCTTTTTGCGACGAGCATAAAGTCAAACACCACTTTAGTTTGGTGGCGTATCCTCAAAGAAATGGTCAAGCGGAGGCCTCCAATAAGACGATGCTCGACGGCCTTAAGATTGGGCTGGAAAGAGCAAAAGGCGCTTGGGTGGACGAGCTTCCCCATGTTCTCTGGGAATATCGTACCACGCCCAAAAGACCAACTAGGGAAATGCCCTTTGCGCTCACATATGGAATGGAAGTTGTTATACCATATGAAGCAGGCCTCCGAACCATTCGGATAAGGTTGGCCCATCAAGGACTAAACGACGATGCCCTTCGCACTGAACTTAACATGGCCAATGAATGAAAAGATCAAGCCATGATCAAGCTAGCCTCATACCAACAGTAGTTGGCAAAGCAGTACAATAAGGGGGAAATCTAAGAAAGTTCTAAGTAGGAGACTACGTCCTCAGGAAAGTTATCGGCAACACCATAAGACGATCAGACGGCAAGGTGGGGCCCAACTGGCAAGGACCATTAGAAATAATCAGAGACGATCTACAGGGAGTTTATCACTTAGAAACAATGGAGGGCAGAGAGATACCCATAGCATGGAATGCGAATAACCTTAAGAAATTTACTTTTAGTCTTCTTTTTACTTTTCAACACTCAATTTATGAAAATTTTCATTTTGAAGCTTATGGTGTTCGTAATTTATTAATCATATAATGAATAAAGGCCCTTATTTTCGTATCTCGCTCAAATCTCATAAGTTATTCAATTACTTTACATTATTTCCTAAGTAGTGGGCTTATAATTGGCTCTTAGTCTTTGAAAAGTGTCGATCAAGATTTAACTTGATTACGATGGCAATTTTGCTAACTTCAATTAAAGTTAAAGTTCTCAAGTCCTTGTCACAACCAACACGGGCGACCTCATGACTTACGCGGGTAAGATAAAGGCCCTACGGGGGATCCCTAGGCAATAAACCAACAGTGCTTCGTTGATTAAATCCTGAACGGGTGGATTGCCCATAGACCAGGTGCATTTTTTCCATTATCTTTTCTAGGCCTAAAGGGGTATGACGAGGGTAAGAAAGGCGAAATAACATATGCAAGGTATAATGAACCAGAAAAATGCATAAAAATTAGTATTAACTTGATTCATTTAGTAGAGCCCGATTAGAGAAAGTAACAATTACATAATAATTACAAAAAGCATAAACATTTACAATGGTCTATAGTCAGCGAGCTAAAAAAATTTATATTTGCTTCCTCCTACCATCAACAGGGTTAGGCATGTATTCATCATCGCTGTCATGACATTCCAGGTAGCTCTAGACAAGTTAAAGGGGAATGGAATCTAGAGGGATCCATGTATCATTACGCCCAAAGGGAGTTCGGTTGTACGCAAGGCAGTCAACTTGGTACACATACCAGTGGGGTTCCATAACAACCTTGAGGGCGTTCAGCTAGCAGTGCTTATAATAAACGTCTTGATCTTACTGTAACTGCACTAGAGCATCTTGCTAACCCTCATCAAAACCTATCGACCAAGCCACTTGAGGATCCATCCTAAATAGATATAAAAGCTTTTTATTATCACAGCTAAGCCCCATCACCATGACATTGCTCCTTTGAACTCTTTCGTCGACTTTAGAAAGTTTCTTCTTCAAGTCATCATTTTCTGACTAGACTAAAGCATTGACATCACCCACGTCCTTGGATTCAGCGAATTGGGCCTTCAAGTCATTTATTTCTTTTTGCATGGAAACACTCACATCTTCCAAGTCTTTGAGGTCTTCCTTCAGCTTGGTGACCAGGGTGGGCTGGTTCTTGTAGGCCTCAGTCCTCTTTCTTAAAACCTTATAGGCAGTCAAAAATGCTTGGCGAGCTTGCATGCTAGCATCTTGCCCGAGCACGTTGTCTAAATTACTGGAAGAAGGGATTTTCTCGACAACAGGCTACAACATTAAGGCAGAATAGGCAATAGTTTATCAAAAAATGCACAAATTGTCGTACTCGGAGAAGTAAAAACATTGTTTTCATTGATAACAAAAGTGGTAGAGCGATTACTAATCCAGCATCAAGAGAAAACAGAAAATAGTACAAAGTATAAGCAAAAAAAATGAAAAACCTTATAAACTACGGGCTTCATTTCTTCACCTACTCTCCTGCCTCAGTTCCCTTCTCTTCGATCATCGCCTCCTTCTCCTGGTCGGCAGGGGTGCTGGTGGAAGGACATTCATCAACCTAAAGGGGGGATCAGGCTGGTGCTGATCAAACAGCTCAGACTCATCGATGACTCCAACTTTTGTCAAGGCCTGATCCCAGCACTTTTTAAATCTCATCTTCCGAGCATAGGAAATCTGGATCTTGGTGTCAGCATACGCCCCATCCCATCCTTGCTCGAAAATGGCATCCTTGGGAAGAGGAATTTGGACCAGTCTTCAGAAGAGGAATTTGGACCAGTCTTCAGCAGATTGTTTAGCATAAGCCCCATCGAGAATTCTCATTTGATAGGCGAGTGTTCTCCACCTTCAGCAAATTATACTCAGTCTTCAGCGAGGCCATGGCCTCGATGGTGATCCTCTTCTCTTTCTAATGGGACTCCTTGGACTGAGCCATGGCCTCCTCGAACTTTCGGAGGGCCTCAGGCATTTCATCATTTAATCTTTACTAATCGACACGACTAGGGGTGTTCACCGGTCGGTTTGGGTCGGTTTTGGACCTTAATTCAGACCGAATCGATCGGTTCGATTTTGGAAAAAGTCAGACCAAAATCGAGCCGACGATGAAAAAAAATGTCAGTGCGGTTGACATCGATTTTTGGCGATTTTCTATTTTGGCTAATTTTTTTCAGGTCGATTTTCGATTTTGGTCGATTTTTTAGGGTGTTTAATGGTTTTTGGATCTAAAAATATAAGTTATTTAGGTTTTTTTTAATATAAATATTGATTTCGGGTCGGTTTGGTTTGAATCGATTTTTCCCATATCTAAACTGCAATCGAACCGACACGATCGGTTTTTTATATCCATAAACCGTAGACCGAACCGGGCTAAAAAACTGTCGGTTTCGGTTTGATTTTTGGGTCGGTCGGCTTTTTTGCACACCCCTAGGCACGACCATCCATAAGACTAGCAAACTCTACCACAAACTGCAAAATGATAAAAGGATCAAGTGTTAGAAGATCTGACAAATCACAGTCGAGCAGATCAGATATAGAGAATAAAAATAAGACCCTAACCAAGAACAGAGTTTGGGAAGGTCAGAGAGAAAGATTGTCAGGTCCCGGCATCCTCAGTCGCTCGCGATCGCCCACAAGTACCGCTCCCCTCAGCAAGACTGGGGCAAGAAATGGATTATGGGACACAGATTGGGCCTGAGACGCAGAGGGAGGGACGTTGTTCTTCAAAGGAGGAGGGTCCAAAAGGTTTTCTTCTTTTCCTCCTCTTTTTTCTTCTCCTCCTCTCTTTTCTTCTTTTCCTTTTCCTCCTCCTTTTTCTTCTCCTTGGCAACCACACTTGAGTCACCAGCCTTGGAGGATTCACCCTCGGCCTTCTTTTGGGACATGGCCCAGGAAGAAAGAAGAACTTCATCATCAATCAGAAGGACTCTTTTCTTGGTGGGAGACATAAAATCTTACTCGTCAATTGGATGGACCTAACATCTATGGGCTCAAATGATGAAGAAGTCTCCTCGTTTGGGAGAGGGAGATCAGGTATATCGTCTACCGGAAGAGAAGTAAAGTTATCGATAGTGATGGTGTATTCTAGCAGAAAACTTATCGACCTAGAGTGTCACGACCCCAACCCAATAGTAGTAGGGAATGAGTGTCTTGACATGCCACCAAGGCATTCAATGTTCTGGCCTTAAAATATTTCTTAAAAAAATGCAACGTAAATGCATTCACATGGTCATGAATCGTAAACTATTGAAAAAATGGAATTATGTCATCACATCTTTTTAAAAGAAAACTTCATATATATTAAAAGTATGAACGAATTACAACTTATGCCAAAATTAAAAACCTATTACTGAAGAGACAAACATGCTCTATCTCATAAAAACAAACGTTATTTTTAAAAGTATAACAAAAGATCTCCTTAAGCTAAATCTTCAACATAGTCCTTCTACACTCCATCTTCCAGTCTAATTATTTCCTGAAAAATCGTTATTTATACAACGTCGGCTAAAAGATGAATAAGATTTAATCTCCTGGCATTCCAAGGTTTTCAGAAAATAGATACATATTCAAGTCAAAAGAGAAGGCATATACAAATATGGATAGGAACTTGCAATAAATAGATATATATTTTGAAATGATAGTATATATAGCAAAATTGGATAGCTAAAAATAAGAAGAATGCAACAAATCAAATGTGATATCTTTTTCTTTCAATTATATCATTTTTAATGGTCAAGTACACTCTAATACCGTGTTCTTCTACCGTATTATACCCCGGTAGTTGAGGGTTAATCGAACTAGTTCCTCACAACGCCATATTTAGGGCACATCAGCGATAACCCAGCTGGGAAGGTCAGTCGGTGAGAGAGGTCCCTTAAGCCGAATATTATTTCCAATATTCAATCTCATTTCAATCAGTATGTCTATATGGAGAGATATAAACATATCACAAATGAATCAATCATCAATATCAGATGCATTTGAGAATAAAAGAAGTTCACAAAATACATAGTTTTGTATAATATTATATATTTAAAATGTGCGAGAAATGACATAGAGTACTCGCCTAAAATAGAGGCTCGAAAATATAGATATTGAGTCTTGGATCACACGTTAATCTAATAAATACAATAAAGGTTTAATTACGTTTTCTAAATAAAGCCAAATTCTAAATATTGTGTTTTAATCCTAAAATAACTTGCTGAAAAAGGTTACTAAAACCATTTTCTCAATTTTTAATATTCATTCATCGTATTTAAAGAATTCAATTCATAGTTCTTCCTAATCAGTCGGTTCCCAGTAGAGATGGAGGGTCACAGGGGCACAACTTAAATACCATCTCATCTAAACAGAATATTTTCGGATTTATTTCTAGTAGAGATGGAGGGTCACAGGGGCACCACTTAAATACCATCTCAACTAGACAAAATTTCACCGGGACTGACTTTGGAATTACTTAAATGAGATTCCATAATAACGAGCAATTGCTTATAAAAATCATTTTAAAAAGCGTATATATATTTTCAAACAAGTTGACATGCTTTGAAAATAAAATCAATTTAGATTGTTTCCAAATTTTAAGTTTTGATTAGTGAAATCTTTAGTGTATTTTACCAACATAACTACTAAGTAAAGCTGTAAAATACGGGATTAAAACTATAAAAATGCATTATAACATTTAAATAAAATCATACCTACGAAATGAATTCTTTCTTCGAAATTATAGAACTCCTTCTTAAGATATTTCCCAAGCTTTCTATCACTCTTTCTTACTATAATTATCAAGGAATTGGTGTGAGTTTCAAATGAACCTTAAGGCCCTATTTATAGGTTTCCAAAAGTATTACGGTGTTGACACGTGTCTAATGACTAGCCTTTTTGCAATGGTGATTCAACGCCGAGGTGTCACGTTCCGGATTGATCTTGCAGTGTTAATATCACCAAATGATGACAAGTGTTTTGACTCTCTCTCTGGAGACGACACGTGTAAGGTGGAGGTGACCAGCATGTGGTGGAAAGGTGATAAGGGTATAAGGGTCATTTTACACATGAAAGGTATTTTGGTAATTTCACACTATATATTTTCAATATTTCTTAGAGGTCCTTGAAAATATTTTATCTACAAAATGTCCCTTTTTTATTTTTATTTTAGTCCCTAAAGTTTCATAATATTTTCTACCCCAAAACTTATTATTTACCTTAAGATATGTCATAACACTTCGATTTGATCCAATTTACAGTTGATTCTTCGTATTTAAAAATGGGGTTTGTTATAATGATAGCCAATAATATCACATATTTAATAATACAACATTTATAAGATAATAAGTAACACATGAGAGTAAAAACGAACTATATATATATGAGCATATAAAAGTGGGGTCATTACATCCTACCCTCCTTATAAAAAGTTTGGTCCCCAAACTTAACTCCTATCAATTTACAAACTAGTATGGATATGTCTCCTTTATTTCATCTTCCCGCTCCCATGTTGCTTCTTCAACTGAAGGATTATGCCATAATACTTTGGCTAGTGGAATTACCTTGGTTCGTAATATTTGATCTTTATGGTCCAAAATTTCTACCAGATGCTCAATGTATGACAAATCTTCTCTAACTTGAAGAGGCTCGTGACTTAAGATATGTTTTGGATCTGGGACATATTTCTTTATCATTGATACGTGAAACACATTATGTACAGTAGAGAGTTCAGGTGGTAAGGCTATTTTATATGCAACAGCTCCTATCTTTTTAAGGATTTCAAAAGGTCATATGTATCTTGGGCTCAACTTTCCATCTTCCCGAATCGTATTACTCCCTTTGAAGGCGATACTCGCAAGAACACATAATCTCTTCTTTGTAATTCAACTGTTGGTGTCGATTGTTAAAGTAACTCTTTTGACGACTTTGAGCGATTAGAAGTCGGTCTTGTATTAATTTCACTTTCTCTGTTGCGATCTGAATCAATTCTGGTACCAATAATTTTCTTTCTCTAACTTTTATCCAACATGCGGGAGAATGACACCTTCTACCATATAGTTCTTCATATGGAGCCATTTGAATACTTTCTTGATGGCTATTATTATAGGCAAACTCCACTAATGGTAAATTATTATCCCAATTCCCCTTCAAATCAAGTACACAGGCCCTAAGCATATCCTCTAAGGTTTGAATGGTTCTCTTAGATTGTCCATCTATTTGAGGATTAAAAGCGGCATTGAAATTCAATTTTGTTCCCATGGCTGCTTGTAGGCTTTTCCAAGAGCGAGAAACGAATTTAGGGTCACGATCAGAAACAATTAAAATTGGGGTTCCATGAAGCCTAATAATTTCCCGCACATACAACTTGGCTAACTTTTCTAATGAATCGGTAATATTAATGGAAAGAAAATGAGAAGATTTATTTAACCTATCAATAATTACCCAAATAGAATCATTACCAATTGAACTCCTTGGTAAACCTATCACAAAATCCATGGTAATATGTCCCCATTTCCATTCAGGGATAGGTAGAGGTTGTAATAATCCTGATGGTTTCTGATGTTCAGCTTTTACTTGTTGACAAACCAAACAGTGAGATATAAATTCTGCTATCTCCCTTTTCATATTATTCCACCAAAACACTTCTCGAAGATCTCTATACATCTTGGTATTTCCAGGATGAAACGTAAATCTCAAGCAATTAGTTTCCTCCAAAATTTGCCTCTTTAGTTGGGCATCACGTGGAACACACACTCTATTTCCAAACCTCAATATATCATCCCGTATCACAAATTCAATTATCTTCCCTTTAATAACCTATTCTCCAATCTTCTTCAGTTGTGGGTCATTTACTTGTCCAATTTTGTTCCTTTCCATCAACGTGGGTTGTACTTGTAAGGTTGCGATTATTCCTCATTTGCTATAAATATGTACATCTATTTCCATACTTCTTAAATCCCTTAACAAAGGTTCCTAACTTGTAATGAGACATGCTAATGTTGTAGACTTCCTACTTAAAGCATCGGCTACTACATTTGCTTTCCCTGGGTGATAATGAATATTTAAATCGTAATCCTTCATCAATTCTAACCACCTCCTTTGTCTCATGTTCAATTCTTTCTGAGTAAATATATATTTTAAACTCTTATAATTGGTATAAATCTCACAAGTCTCACCATATAAATAGTGTCTCCAAATCTTGAGAGCAAAAATTACAGCAGCTAATTTTAAGTCATGGGTTAGATAATTTTATTCATGTAGCTTTGATTATCTCGAGGCATAAGCTACTACTTTTCCATTTTGCATTAGCACACATCCCAAACCATTTTTTGATGCATCACTATAAATCACCAATCCTCCTATCCCTGAAGGAATAGTCAAAATTGGGGCAGTTACTAATCGATTCTTAAGTTCTTGAAAACTATTCTCAACTTCATCAGACCATTCATATTTTACCTTCTTTTGTGTTAACCTAGATAGAGGTTTGGAAATGCTAGAAAATCCTTCAACAAATCTTCGATAATAACCTGTTAATCCAAGGAAACTACGAATCTCTGTTACATTAGTTGGTCTAGGCCAATCTAGTATAGCCTCGATCTTTTGAGGGTCAACCGACACTCCCTCCTTGAAAATGAC
The DNA here is from genome assembly GCA_949130495.1 of Sambucus nigra. Lineage (NCBI taxonomy): Eukaryota > Viridiplantae > Streptophyta > Magnoliopsida > Dipsacales > Adoxaceae > Sambucus > Sambucus nigra. Next base: position 79,601,890 of record OX422207.1, on the reverse strand, counting down.
AGGTTCTAGAAAAGAAACACTAGGCAACCAGAACTCACACTTCTTTAGCTTCGCATATAATTTCTCCTTCCTAAGGATTTGTAATACTGTCTCTAAATGCTTCTCGTGTTCTTCAATACTCTTAGAATAAATAAGGATGTCATCAATGAAAACAACCACACATTGATCCAAATATTTCCTAAACACTCTATTCATCATATCCATAAAAATGGTTGGTGCATTAGTGTAAGGACAATTTGTCCATCTTTATGTATATGTTATGTCATACGCCGTTACAAGATTGTTGGTTGAAAAGATCACATCGTCATCAACAAAATCCGAAGATCAAAAGAAGAATTTGGGAATCAGACCTGGCCGGACCGATCCGGTCCAGAAAAAGAACCGATCCGGTTTACCGGACCGATCCGACCATCTACCGGACCGATCCGTTTTGACAGACTCCAGTAGCCACCGGATCCATAGCGAACCGATGAAGGCAAAAGTCCCGGACCGATTCGATGCCAACCAGACCGATCCGGTTTCAGAAAAAGAACCGATCCGACTTACCCGGACCGATCCGCCTAATCGACCGGACCGATCCGGCGAGGATAATCACTGCCAGATCGTGCAGCCGATTTTGAAGGGTTTCGATCCCTTATTTAAACCACGATCAGCAGTTGGTTTTCTTAAGACTTATACACGATTTTCAGAGCATATCAACCCTAAAGTCTTCACCTATTGAGTCATATGATTCTAGGTTTTTAGATTCACACATCTTCCGTATCTTTGTGAATCAAATTTGGTAACCCAAAGAACACCATTGATGTTGTTCAACCCTTTGTGAAGTGGACCGTTTCTTCCTCTTCATTGCAGCCCTACTGGACAGGGATAGTTCCAGCCGCAAGCCCTTCTGGAAAGGGATTTTCTTCCAGCCGCGACTACAGAATCCGATACCCGAGGGTAATTCTTAGTCAATCTGTATTTCATTGTAATCCGATTGTAAACCGTATTTTACAAATTATAGTGATATACAAATGGTTTTGCCCCTGTGGGGGATTTTTCCTTAAACTTTGTGTGTTGAATATCTTGTGCATGATTTCATATTGTTTCAATCACACCTAGTTGCATGCTTAGGGTTAATTTGGGTTAAAATTGGTGTTTATTATATTATTTCTTATTTGAACGCAAGTGCCAACTCTTTCAATTAGTAAGTCCAAATGGCATCACAAGAAATTCATAGTGACCATATCTAGTACGAAAAGCTGATTTCAAAATATCATCTTCCTTAATCTTCAATTGGTGATATCCTGACCTGAGGTCAATCTTAGAAAATACTTGCACACCTTGTAGTTTGTCAAACAAATCATCTATATGAGGTAGGGGGTATTTATTCTTAATGGTTATCTTGTTCAGTTCACGATAATATATACATAACCTCATCGTCCCATCCTTCTTTTTAATAAATAACACTGGAGCACCCGAAGGGGATATACTTGGTCTAATAAAACCTTATCTAACAGATCTTGTAATTGAACTTTTAATTCCCTTAATTCTAAAGGTTCCATGAGATAAGGTGATTTTGAGATTAGTTTAGCTCCCGGAATAAGGTCAATCGTAAACTCTATTTCTCTACTAGGAGGTAGACTAGGTAAATCATCCGAAAAAACATCTGGAAAATGTTTAGCTATAGGGATCTCTTCTAAACTAGGCTCTTTCATTTGCAAATCAATAAAACTTGTAAGAAATCCTTGACATCCCTTCTTAATAAAACTATAGGCTTGCATTGCAGAGATAATACACTTGGGAGATAGGATGCCAGTTCCTTCAAAACTGAATTTTGGTTAGTTAGGAATTTGGAAAGTAACTCTCTTCTCAAAACAATCTACATTAGCATGATATGATGCTAACCAATCCATCCCCAAAATGACTTCAAAATCTCATATGTCTAAAACTATCAAACCGACAAATAGTTTATGACTACTGACATCTATAGGGCAAGATTTATATACTAATGTACCCGTCAATAAATCACCAGAAGGAGTAGAAATGTGTATGTTATGATTCAAGGGTTCAGGAATATTAGGAAAGCGATTAACAAAACGTAAAGACGCAAATGAATAGGTAGAACCAGGATCTATTAAAACATGAAAAGGTTGTGCACATATAGAAAGTGTACCTGACACTACTGCATTAGAAGCCTTTGCATCGGAAAGATTAAAAATTCCACCTTGTCTGCCATGATCCTTATTGTCATTAAAAGTCTTTGTTGGCGCCTTCCCTTTGTTAGGGCAATCTCTCATTTTATGTCCCTTTTGGCCACACCCAAAGCAATTTCCTATTTCCAGGTAACATGGTTGACCTCTATGAATATTACCACATCGTTGGCATCTATCAACATTAAAGGATTTATTCACAAAATTTCGCCCTGTATTGGGTATAGTCCTAAAGGGTTTATTATTGGGGATCCTTCCTCTTTGTTCCCCAAACTTCCTCTTCCCTTCTCTAATCTGATTATATTCTTCACTGTCCTTCTCAGCTATCGTTGCTCAAGTCACCACGTCTGTATATGATGCCAACTTTAGGATGGAAATTCGACTACGAATATTCAACCTTAACCCACGTTCAAACTTCTTGGCCTTTAAAACACCAGTTATCACAACATGACGTGTAAAACGGGATAACTGGGTAAACTTCACCTCGTATTGACTAACCGTCATATTTCCTTGAACTAAACTCATGAAGTCGGCTGCTTTTTGGTCTTGTACCATTTCAAGAATGTATTTCTCGTAGAATATCACTAAGAAGTCATTCCAACCAATGGGATTATTCCTTTCCTCATATATTCTCTTAGTCAATCTCCACCAATGTTCGGCTTCACCTTCTAATGTAAACGTTCCAAATGAAACTCTTTGTTCATTAGTACACTTAAGAACATCGAGTATCTTTTCTATTTGCATCACCCAACTTTCTGCTTCAGTGGGGTTAGGAGTACCTTTAAAAGATGGAGGAATCAACTTCTTGAACTGTTCAATAGTACATTTACTTAGTTCAGGATTCCTTGGTACTCCATTATTCACCTGATGCTCCACAATCTTTGCTAGACTTTCGATCACCTTGTATGCACCTTCCAGTCCTTCAATACTCGAATCACTAGTTCCGATAGATGATATTCTTTTGGTCATTTTCTACTGTCATTGAAAAACGTAAGATCTACTATACTATATCAAGATTGAAAACTAAAAGACCAATTATAAATAATATAACACATAGGGAGGGTTATCACATAAATCAGATATTTAATACTATCTCCTAAGGATGAAAACATGATATCTATAACGTTTGAAACCTATGTTCAGTACTCTACGAGTTCATAACCTATGCTCTGATACCACCTCTGTCACGACCCCAACCCAATAGTAGTAGGGAATGAGTGTCTTGACATGCCACAAAGGCATTCAATGTTCTGGCCATAAAATATTTCTTAAAATAAATGACACGGAAATACATTCACATGGTCATGAATCGTAAACTATTGAAAAAATGGAATTACGTCATCATAGCTTTCTAAAAGGAAACTTCATATATATTAAAAGTATGAACGAATTACAACTTATGCCAAAATTAAAAACCTATTACTGAAGAGACAAACATGCTCTATCTCATAAAAACAAACGTTATTTTTAAAAGTATAACAAAAGAGCTCCTTAAGCTAAATCTTCAACATAGTCCTTCTACACTCCATCTTCCAGTCTAATTATTTCCTGAAAAATTGTTATTTATACAACGTCAGCTAAAAGTTGAATAAGATTTAATCTCTCGACATTCCAAGGTTTTCATAAAATAGATACCTATTCAAGTCAAAAGATAAGGCATATACATATATGGATAGGAACTTGCAATAAATAGATATATATTTTGAAATGATAGTATATACATCATAATTGGATAGATAAAAATAAGAAGAATGCAACAAATCAAATGTGATATCTTTTTCTTTCAATCATATCATTTTAATGGCCAAGTACACTCTAATATCGTGTTCTTCTACCGGATTATACCCCGGTAGTTGAGGTTCAATCGAACTAGTTCGTCACAACGCCTTATTTAGGGCACACCGGTGATAACCCAGCTGGAAAGGTCGGTCAGTAAGAGAGATCCCTTAGGCCTAATATTATTTCCAATATTCAATCTCATTTTCAATACTCACTTCAATCAGTATGTCTATATGGAGAGATATAAACATATCATAAATGAATCAATCATCGGTATCAGATGCATTTTGAGAATAAAGGCAGTTCACAAAATACACAGTTTTGCATAATATCATATTTGCAAGAAATGACATAGAGTACTCACCTAAAATAGAGGCTCGAAAATATAGATATTGAGTCATGCATCTCACGTTAATCAAATAAACACAATAAAGGTTTAATTATGTATTCTAAATAAAGACCAATTCTAAATATTGTGTTTTAATCCTAAAATAACTTGCTGAAAAAGGTTACTAAAATCATTTTCTCAATTTTTAATATTCTATTACACCCGCCTAATTAAATACCGGGTGATCAGTCCTTTATTAAATTATAACCAAGGTGAACGGTTGGTTCATTCTTAGCATCACTGTCGTAAAATAAACTTTTCAATTTAAACACCCTAAATAATTAAGCTAAGTCTCAAAACCATTTAAAACATTATTTCTATTTTTAATTTAAGTCCAATAATAAAATCTTTCATAATTCACCGTTTAAGAGTCACACAATTAACTAAACTGGAAAAGATCATCCAAGCAATTTAAGCATTCAATTAACTAATTCCAAATTTAAAACCACGAAGGAAAAACATACTCACAGTAACAAATCCCAAAGTAAAAATACTAAAAGTAAATGAATCACAATCTCTGACAAAACCCACTGAATAAGGAAAAAGGGCGACACATGCCCAACTGGATAAAACAGAACTAAGAGTGGAGTCAATAATGAGGTCATCTAAGCAAAAGGCATGCAACTCCCACCTAAGCTGCAGCACATTCTTCCAAAGAATCCTAAGCATGACACACCTGTGGCTGGGCACCTGTAGTGTATATATATATATATGTACAAGAGAGAAGAGATAACAGGAAACGGGTCAGAGCCCGATTGTAAAACAGTTTAAAATTTTAGTTTAGCAAGTATTTAAAATGCTTACCGGCTAATGCAACAATCATATTAGTATGCGTCACTCTCTTGAGAAATTTCTTACCTCTCTTCTAATGTGCACACCTACCGTACTATTAATCCCCACAAGTTTATCTTATCTTAAATTTCTCATAAGGTTTCATGCCGACAATTAATAGGGCTAAGATAATTAATTTCTGAAACCAAAGTTTTCACATAAATCTCATTTTATTATAAAGTCTTTCAGTATTGCCTCAAACATTGCAAACAATTATAAATTCGGAATATTTATTCATTACTTAACTACTTTTAGTCACAGTAGAAAGTTCCCAATTTCAAGTCTATACATATATATATTAATCACTCATATAAATATATATATATATATATATATATATATATATATATATATATATATATATATATACACACACACTAATGGCACCCCACATAAAATTTATGGTGCTGGCATACTCTGCTATCAAGCCCCCGTCACTCGTACTAAGGGAAATACTAGTTCGGAATCACTCTCGAACTGTATTAATACAAAACATATACAAATTGAGGCGAAGCATAGTTCCAAGTCACTAAGAGGTCAGCACATACCCTCACGTCTCTTAGGACCGTCTGACTATCAATCAGATAGCCTGTACCAAGGATTCCTATATTCTAGGGTACAAGTTAATATCCCCCATAAAGGTCCCATCGAGATAAGACTGTCCCGGCGCGGTAACCTCAGTGATAGCAAATAGCGCGGGCATGATTTTTACGCGTATATAGTATATACACAAACACAGTCATATATATGTATACTACCATTACCATTTCTAAATTAGGTACGCCCACGACCCATACTATGATATTCGTTCTTAGTACATGTTACTAGATTATCCCTTATAATGGCTCGTCTCTTTTATTCTTAATTATAGGTTATTCTATACATTCCTCATTTCACTCATAATATTCTATTCCCCAGTGTATAAATTCAGTAGTTACTCTCTTATTTCCTAACGTAGCTTTCTTACGGGTCTTACTCCTTTAATTACACGTTTCCATAATTTCTTATGAATAAATTACTCCCCGTTAACTTTAAATTCACCATACATTAAATGCCCTCTTTTTACTAAGTCCTACTGATCCTCTTTATGTCCCAAAATGGTCTATTAATAAGGTCCAAAGGTTACTGCTCATTTTAAATCGAAATAACTATTTAAAGGAGGAATGAGAATTTTCCAAGAGAGGTCGATTGATCGATGGAATGGGGTCGATCGATCGATCATCGATCGATCGATGCTCTTTGGTCGATCGATCGATCAAGCAGTTATGACGAAATTGCAGAAAATCCAGTTACGAGAATCCTATTCCAAACTCATCCAAGTCATCATGTTCCACTCCCAAACTCCCAAAAAATGATACTATAAGTGTTATATACCCAAATAAATAATTTTCTATGTAAAACATGTGAGTTTTCATCAAGTATAACAATTGACAAGGGAAAAATCTATATAAACCTCAAGAACCCTAATATTTTCTTTAACTTAGTTTTCCCATTCTTTTTCCAGATTTTCTACCCCTAACTCAATGAAAATTTGTGGTTTAACCTCTACATGTGAAATAGATTTCCAGAACATGATTATTACCTCTATAACATGTGAATTATAGTCTCCAATATATGTTTTCTTTCATGGAATTGGTTCTAATCAACTCAAGGCTAATATAATTGACGCATTAACTAAAATAAAGCAAGATAGATACTTGCGTGGAAATCTTTGTTTCTGATTTATGGAAGAAATTGGTGTGGTTGTGTTCCTCGTCGCGCGATCTACAATTTGTCGGCGGTGCAAACGATGGAGTTCTTGGCCTAGAACTCCTTGGAAAGCTTCTCCTTTTCCTCTCCAATGGCCGTTCTTGGTTTTTGGTTATGCTAACCCTAGAAGACAACCCCTAACATCTGATAAAACCTTAGAAAATTCGTGGGTTTCCATGCCCAAAATTACCAAATGTCTAGAACGCCCTCCCGGGATGCTCATTAGGCCTAAAAACGCCCCGAGACCCAAACTACACCCCCGGGTACGTTATTTTGACTATCTCGACCTTTCCGGACACATTTATGCACTCAAAATGACCATACGGGTGACTTATAATTTATTCACTTTTAATAATGCGAATTTAATCCCGACACGACACGGGCGCATCCCGATAAAATTTTCAAAATTATCAAATTATATTCTCATGATAATTTTACTAAATTTAATTACACGTATTACTTTACCCATAAAGTAATTTACAACAAAAATTCAATAATTACTAACTCTCATCACGCTAGTAAATATTTAAATGATTTCCGGATTAATACTAAATTAATATCTCTAATTAATTTTAATAAATCCCCAAATTTAAAAGTCATAAAAATACGGGGTATTACATACTTCCCCCCTAATAACGGACTTTCGTACAGAAATTCAAAAAATAAAGTATACCTGGTAAGAATAACTCTGGGTATTTCTCATGCATGCCTGTCTCACGCTCCCAAGTGGATTCCTCCACCTTATGATGCTCCCACTAGACCCGTACAAGTGGAACTACCTTTGACCTCAACCTCCTTTCGCTATGGTCTAGGATAGCCATTGGCCTCTCCTTGTAAGAGCTATCGGGATAAAAGTCAATCTCCTCAATTGCGATGTGGGTGTGGGCCATGTTATCCCAAATGTATCGTCTTAAAGACGAAATGTGGAATACATCGTGAATGTGGTGTAAATGCTCTGGCAGACCCAATCTGTATGCTACCGGCCCAATCCTCTCGATAATGGGAAATGGTCCCACGTACCTTAGGGCGAGTTTCCCTTTCTTCCCAAACATCATCACTCCTTTCATAGGATATACACGTAGTAATACTTGGTCCCCCACATTAAATTCTTGGAAAAACCGTTTTGCATCTGCGTATCTTTTCTACCTGTCCTAGGATACCCGAATGCGACTCCTGATAAGTTCAATTCTAGCAGAGGTTTCCTGAATCACTTCTGGTCCTAGCAACTTGTTGTCCCCCACCTCTAGCCAACAAGTTGGGGAACGACAAAGCCTGCCATACAATGCCTCAAATGGAGCCATGCCAATCGTGAACAGATAGTAGTTATTATAAGCAAACTCCACCAGTGGAAGATGTGGCTCCCATCCTCCTCCAAAATCAAGGACACACATGCGTAGCATATCTTCCAACATCTGATTGGTACGCTCTGTTTGTCCATCTGTCTGTGGGTGATAAGCTGAACTCAACCTCAACTCTGTACCCATTAGGGGTATTCAAAAAACCGAATGGACCGGTGGACCGAACCGGACCAAACTGGACCGTCCTAATTTTGCCATTTTTTTAATCGATCTGATCCAAGTTTTTTTTTTGACAGACTGGTCTAACCGGTTCGGTCCTTGGTCTACCTTATTAAATACCCGGTCTGGACCGACCCGGACCGGTTACTATTAATATATATGTATTTAATTATATTTATACATATATGTATATATTAATAACACACGCGTGAAAATAACTTAGGCCCCAAAGTTGGGGGTACGCTCGTAAAAAAAAGGGGAAGGAAACCTAGATCTACCTAAAACACACGCAGCACACATTTGTTCTCTTCTCTCTCAAACTCTCACAACACAAAAACAAGCAAACAACATTGTGTTGTTGTGTCGCTGTGATGCTGCTCTCCTCTTCTCAACCTCAAACCTAGATCTAACTGAGGGGTCAAACGGTCCACGATCACCCAGATGGAGTCGTGACCCCGCTGTGATGTAGGAAGTGAGTAATGAAGTTCATGGAAATACTCTCCCACTTCCATGTAGGTATCTCCAACGGCTGAAGCAACCCCGACGGTCTCTGGTGGTCTACCTTTACCATCTGGCAAGTGAACACTTAGACATGAACTCAGCAATGTCCTTCTTCATCCCACTCCACCAGTACTGTCGCCTCATATCCTGGTACATCTTATCTCCCCCCGGATGCACCGTAAATCTGGACCCGTGTGACTGTGTCATTACTGCATGACGTAAGTCTGTTCCTTCTGGGACCACTAATCTCCCATTAAACCTCAAACCTCCATCGCAACTAATTGAATAAGACTCAGCACCCTCAGCTAAAAGCCGTACAATCTTCTTCTGGCAAAATGAGTCTGTTGTCTATGCCTGTATTACTCTCGTAACAATCTCAGGTGTCACTGTTATGACAGATATGAAAGAACGGGCTACCGCGTTCGAGTGACCCAACTCTTTCCACTTTGTTTTCCAGATGTCCCCTACGTCGCCTACCGGTCTATGACTCAACACATCAGCAACTACTTTAGCCTTTCCCGGATGATATTGTATGTCGAACTGATAGTCTTTCACAAACTCTAACCACCTGCGCTGACGCATATTTAGCTCTCGCTGAGTGAACAGGTACTGCAGTGACTTGTGGTTTGTGAACAAGCGAAACTTTTCTCCCAGTAGATAATGTCTCCATATCCTCAATGCAAAGACGACTGCTGCTAACTCTAGGTCGTGAGTGGGGTGATTTCTCTCGTGTGGCTTAAGCTTGCGGGAGACAAAAGCTATAGCCTTCTCCTCCTGCTGAAGTACTCCCCCGAGTCCCCGTAAGGAGGAATCGGTGTAAACCAGGTACTCCACTCCCGACTTGGGTAAAGCAAGAACTGGTGCCGAACTCAGCTTATCTTTCAGCTCATCGAAAGCCAATTGACAAGAATCGTCCCAAATATATGGTATCCACTTGCGAGTCAGGTTTGTCAATGGACCCGCTATTTTGGAGAACCCTCAGATGAATCTCCTGTAGTACCCGACTAACCCCAAGAAACTACGCACTTCCATCGGTGTCGTGGGTTGTCCCCACTCCCTCACTGTTGACACTTTACTTGGGTCAATCGCTATCCCCAATTCGAATACAACATGCCCTAAAAACTGCACCTCTCGTAACCAGAATCCGTACTTCTCGTACTTAGCATACAGTTGATGCTCTCGTAGAGTCTGAAGAACCTGTCTCAAGTGCTCAGCATGCTCTTCCTTAGTGTGTGAATATATTAGGATGTCATCTATAAAGACGATGACAAACTGATCCAAGAACTCTTTAAACACTCGGTTCATCAAGTCCATGAATATGGCTGGAGCATTTGTGAGTCCAAATGGCATGACTCTGAATTCATGGGGCCCATACCTCGTCAAGAAATCAGTCTTCGAAACATACTACTCCCTAATCCGTAGCTGATGGTATCCTGATCTCAAATATATCTTTGAAAAGAAAGTTGCTCCCCTCAGATGGTCGAACAGATCATCGATTCGAGGTAACGGATAATTATTCCATATCATGACCTTGTTCAGCTCCCGGTGATCCACGCATAACCTCAGTGAACCATCTCTCTTTTTTACAAACAAAATTGGAGCGCCCCAAGGTGAGGTACTCCTACGAATGAAGCCCTGACCTAACAGTTGTTCTATCTGATCTCGTAACTCCCTCATTTCTGCTGGAGACATACGGTACGGAGCGCGTGCTATCGGTCGAGTATCCGGTAATAAGTCTATGACGAAATCTATCTCTCAACTGGGGGGGTAGGCCTAGTATCTCCTGAAATACATCAGAATGCTCACAAACAACTGGGATCGAGTCTAAGGGAATCACGACCTCCTTAGAGGCATCCTCCTCTATGTAATACAAATGAGCGGTAGAGCCTCCCTATGGGCGAGGCATCACCACTACAAACATCTCCTGCCCCGGAATGGCAAAGATAATACTCCCACCGAAACAATCTATCATGGCTCTATAGGCGGCAAGCCAATCCATGCCAATAATAACATTGTGCTCATGCATCTCTAAGACTAACATGTCTGCTGTCAAAATCAACCTACAAATCTCTACTCCCACGCCCCGGCATATAAAGAAAACTAACGACCCATTCCCAAGTGGTGAGTCTACGCATGTCACAGTGCTCTCTGTTGTGGCTAATAATCCTAAAGCCTTCGCAAAATGAGTAGCTATAAAACAGTGTGTCGCCCCAGTATCAAATAAAACCCGACCCATAGTGCCATGGATAGGAAACCTACCCTCAATCACGGGTGGTGCCTGAGGAGCTGTTGCTTAGTGGACGTTATAAACACGTTCGTACTGTAACTGTCCCTGCTGTACTGGAGCTGCTGGGATGGCTGGTAGGGCTGGTACCTGAGCTGGTGTTGGGAGGGCGGCTGGAAAGAGTGGCCTCTGTGGCTCATTACGAGCACCCTACTGCTGTGGGGCCCTATCCCCTTCTGGACAATCCTGGTGCCTATGGCCATTCTTGCCACACCCGAAACATCGGCCCCTGAAATTTCCTCCCCTCTGTCCCTGTTGACCACGGCCCTGTTAGCCATTACCACCCCGCCACTGGCCCTGCTGGAAACGCTATTGTCCCTAATGGCCCTGCTGTTGTCCCTGTTACTGACGGTGTTGGCCCTGCTGAGTAGACTGGCCTTGCCTAAATCCCCCAAATCCCTGTCTAGAGTCACCTGATCGGAACCGCTTGGCAGGGTCCCCCTAATGGGAACTCTGCTCCATATGACGAGTCTGCCCTTGAGATGTCGGTGCCCCACCAGTATTACTACCCCATGTCCTGCCCTACTGGCTAGACTCTCCTACTCATTTGCTTCCCTGCAGATGGAAGTGGTGGTCCTGGCAGTGTAACAACGCAGTGTTAAGTACATCCGTGTAGGTACTCAGTGACAGATTGCCTATGAGGTGTTGGCGGATCCTCCAGGCTAACCCGTCCACAAACAACAGTATCTTCTTACCCTCAGTGGGTGCCTCATCTGTCACTATAGTGAGAAGTCTAGTGAACCCCTCCTCGTACTCGGCAATAGTCGTATTCTCTTGTTTCAGATTCAGTAGTTTTTGCCTCATCTCAGTCTGCACGACGGATGAAAAGTATTTGCGGTCAAACCGCACCCAGAATGACTGAATAGTGATAATGTCCCTCTCCTCCAAGGTGGTGGTGGATTCCCACCACTGCAAAGCGGCCCCCACTAGCTTAAAGGAAGCCAACAGCTATTTTGCACGTCCATGCACTCGTACATGCGCAGATGCCTCTGGATATCTTTCTTCCATTGACTGGCTACAATGATATCCGAACTACCCGCGAACTCTGGGGGATGCGCCTTCTGGAAGGCATCCCTAACCTGTTCCCACGCAGATGGAAGTTATGCTGGTGCTGGCGCCACTGTCTGAACCTGAGGTGGAGCCTGCTGCACTACTGCTATTGCGGCATTCACCGCCTGAGCAACGATAGCGGCTACCTCGGTTGCCTTCATCATACCCTGAGCTGGAGTTGCTGGCTGCTCAGCTTGGGCACGTCTATCCTTGGGTGCGCGTCTCGGAGGCATCTGAAATGAGAAGGAATTTTATTAGTCTAAAATTATAAACAAATCTCGAATAGCTGAAGACGTGAGTGTAAATGGAAGAATATAATAATCCTAAAAATAAGGCTCAATATCAAGGACGCTAAGCTGAAAGAGAAATAAGCCATACAGATCCTAAAGTACACTAGAACCTGATGCTCTGATACCACCTATGACACCCCGCCTAATTAAATATCGGGTGATCAGTCCTTTATTAAATTATAACCAAGGTGAACGGTTGGTTCATTCTTAGCATCACTGTCGCAAAATAAACTTTTCAATTTAAACACCCTAAATAATTAAGCTACGTGTCAAAACCATTTAAAACATTATTTCTATTTTCAATTTAAGTCCAATAATAAAATCTTTCATAATTCACCGTTTAAGAGTCACACAATTAACTAAAGTGAAAAAGATCATCCAAGCAATTTAAGCATTCAATTAACTAATTCCAACTTTAAAACCACGAAGGAAAAACACACTCCAGTAACAAATCCCAAAGTAACAATACTAAAAGTAAATGAATCACAATCTCTGACAAAACCCACTGAATAAGGAAAAAGGGCGACACATGCCCAACTGGATAACATAGAACGAAGAGTGGAGTCAATAATAAGGTCGTCTAAGCAAAAGGCCTACAACTCCCACCTAAGCTGCAGCACGCTCCTTCCAAAGAATCCTAAGCATGACGCCCCTGTGGCTGGCACCTGTAGTATATATATATATATATATATACAAGAGATAAGAGATAACAGGAAACGGGTCAGAGCCCGATTATAAAACAGTTTAAAATTTTAGTTTAGCGAGTATTTAAAATGCTTATCGACTAATGCAACAATAATATTAGTATGCGGCACTCTCTTGAGAAATTTCTCATCTCTCTTCTAATGTGCACACCTACCGCACTATTAATCCCCACAAGTTTAGCTTATCTTAAATTTCTCATAAGGTTTCATACCGACAATTAATAGGGCTAAGATAATTAATTTCTGAAAGCAAAGTTTTCACATAAATCTCATTTTATTATAAAGTCTTTCAGTATTGCCTCAAACATTGCAAACACTTATAAATTCAGAATATTTTACATTACTTAACTACTTTTAGTCACAGTAGAAAGTTTCCAATTTCAAGTCTATATATATATTAATCACTCATATAATATATATATATATATAGAGAGAGAGAGAGGATCTCATGAGGACCTCTGTTTGCATACCGCTGGCGCGGACCAATTTTGATAAAATAGTAAAAAAAATATTTTTGAGCTAATTTTTTTTATATATTTTTAAACATTTCAGTAGGGCCATATAAAAAAAATCAGGTCAAAATAATTTTTTTTACTATTTTAAAAAAATCGGTCAAACTTTGTCAGTTTTTAACAACTGAAAAATTGACAAAGTTTGACTGATTTTTTTAAAATAGCAAAAAAAATCATTTTGAGTTGATTATTTTTTTATGGTCCTATTGAAATGTTTAAAAATCATAAAAAAAAATCAGTCCAAAAATATTTTTTTTACTATTTTAAAAAAATGGTCCTCATTCGGGGTCCTCAAACTGGGACCTCACTTTATCCTTTCCCTATATATATATATATATATATATATATATATATATATACACACACTAACGACACCCCACATAAAATTTATGGTGCTGGCATACTCTGCTATCAAGTCCTCGTCGCTCGTACTAAGGGAAATACTAGTTCGGAATCACTCTCGAACTGTATTAATACAAAACACATACAAATTGAGACGAAGCATAGTTTCAATTCACTAAGAGGTCAGCACATACCCTCACGTCTCTTAGGACCGTCTGATTATCGATCAGATAGACTGTACCAAGGATTCCTATGTTCTAGGGTACAAGTCAATATCCCCCATAAAGGTCCCATCGAGATAAGACTGTCCCGGCGCGATAACCTCAGTGATAGCAAGTAGCGCGGGCATGATTTTTACACGTATATATTAGATACACAAACACAGTCATATATATGTATACTACAATTCCCATTTCTAAATTAGGTATGCCCATGACCCATAATATGATATTCATTCTTAGTACATGTTACTAGATTATCCCGTATAACGGCTCGTCTCTTTTATTCTTAATTATAGGCTATTCCATACATTCCTCATTTCACTCGTAATATTCTATTCCCCAATGTATTAATTCAGTAGGTACTCTTTTATTTCCTAACGTAGCTTTCTTACGGGTCTTACTCCTTTAATTACACGTTTCCATAATTTCCTATGAATAAATTACTCCCCGTTAACTTTAAATTCACCATACATTAAATGCCCCCTTTTTACTAAGTCCTACTGATCCTCTTTATGTCCCAAAATGTTCTATTAATAAGGTCCAAAGGTTACTACTCATTTTAAATCGAAATAACTATTTAAAGGAGGAATATGAATTTTTCAGGAGGGGTCTATCGATCGATGGAATGGGGTCGATCGATCGATCATCAATCGATCGATGCTCTTTGGTCGATCGATCGATCAAGCAGTTATGACGAAACTGCAGAAAATCCAGTTACGGGAATCCTATTCCAAACTCATCCAAATCATCATGTTCCACTCCCAAACTCCCAACAAATGATACTACAAGTGTTATATACCCAAATAAATAATTTTCTACGTAAAACATGTGAGTTTTCATCAAGTATAACAATTGACAAGGGCAAAATCTATATAAACCTCAAGAACCCTAATCTTTTCTTTAACATAGTTCTTCCCATTCTTTTTCCAGATTTTCTACCCCTAACTCAATGAAAATTCGTGGTTTAACCTCTACATGTGAAATAGATTTTCAGAACATGATTATTACCTCTACAAAATGTGAATTCTAGTCTCCAATATATGTTTTCTTTCATGGAATTGGTTTTAATCAACCCTAAGCTAATATAATTGAAGCATTAACTAAAATAAAGCAAGATAAATACTTGCGTGAAAATATTTGTTTCTGATTTGTGGAAGAAATTGGTGTCATTGTGTTCTTCGTCGCGCGATCTACAATTTGGCGGTGACGGCGGTGCAAACGGTGGAGTTCTTGGCCTAGAACTCCTTGGAAAGCTTCTCCTCTTCATCTCCAATGGCCGTTCTTGGTTTTTGGTTATGCTAACCCTAGAAGAAAACCCCTAACATCTGATAAAACCTTAGAAAATTCGTGGGTTTCCATGCCCAAAAATACCAAATGTCTAAAACGCCCTCCCGGGATGCTCATTAGGCCTAAAAATGCCCCGAGACCCAAACTATACCCCCGGGTACATTATTTTGACTATCTCGACCCTTCCAGACACATTGACGCACTCAAAATGACTATACGGGTGACTTATAATTTATTCACTTTTAATAATGCGAATTTAATCCCGACACGACACAGGCGCGTCCCGATAAAAGTTTCAAAATTATCAAATTATATTCTCATGATAATTTTACTAAATTTAATTACACGTCTTACTTTACCCATAAAGTAATTTACAACAAATTCCAATAATTACTAACTCTCGTCACGCTAGTAAATATTTAAATGATTTTCGGATTAATATTAAATTAATATCTCTAATTAATTTTAATAAATCCCCAAATTTAAAAGTCGTAAAAATACGGGGTATTACATATTCATTCATCATATTTAAAGAATTTAATTCATAGTTCTTCCTAATCAGTCGGTTCCCAGTGGAGATAGAGGGTCACAGAGGCACCACTTAAATACCATATGATCTAGACAGAACATTTCCGGATTTATTCCCAGTAGAGATGGAGGGTCACAGGGGCACCACTTAAATACCATCTCAACTAGACAGAATTTCACCGGGACTTACTTTGGAATTACTTAAGATTCTATAATAACGAGCAATTGCTTACAAAAATCATTTTAAAAAGCGTATATATATTTTCAAACAAGTTGACATACTTTGAAAATAAAATCAATTTAGATTGTTTCCAAATTTTAAGTTTTGATTAGTGAAGTCTTTAGTGTATTTTACCAACATAACTACTAAGTAAAGCTATAAAATACGGGATTAAAACTATAAAAATTCATTATAACATTTAAATAAAATCATACCTACGAAATAAATTCTTTCTTCGAAATTATAGAACTCCTTCTTAAGATATTTCTCAAGCTTTCTATCACTCTTTCTTACTATAATTCTCAAGGAATTGGTGTGAGATTCGAATGAACCCTAAGGCCCTATTTATAGGTTTCCAAAAGTATTACGGTGTTGATCGTGTCTAATGACTAGCCTTTTTACAATGGTGATTCAACGCCGAGGTGTCGCGTTCCGGAGTGGTCTTGCAGTGTTAATATCACCAAATGATGACAAGTGTTTTGACTCTCTCTCTGGAGACGACACGTGTAAGGTGGAGGTGACCAGCATGTGGTGGAAAGGTGATAAGGGTATAAGGGTCATTTTACACATGAAGGGTATTTTGATAATTTCACACTATATATTTTCAATATTTCTTAGAGGTCCTTGAAAATATTTTATTTATAAAATGGTCCTTTTTATTTTTATTTTACTCCCTAAAGTTTCATAAAATTATATTTTCTACCCCAAAACTTATTATTTACCTTAAGATATGTCATAACACTTCGATTTGATCCAATTTACAGTTGATTCTTTGTATTTAAAAATGGGGTTTGTTATAATCATAGCCAATAATACCACATATTTAATAATACAACATTTATAAGATAATAACTAACGCATGAGTGTAAAAACAAACTATATATATATATATATATATATGAGCATATAAAAGTGGGGTCGTTAGATAGGATGCTCACCATCAAAAAGGTACCCTCTCGCCCTCCAAGCCTTTACCAAATCGGCAACGTTGATATCTTGGAAGGAGGGCTCCTTATTTTTCCTGCGAGTTATTCGAAGATAAAAATAAAAGAGCAATTATCAAGAGCAGGTGATAAACAAAAGGTAAGCGATTAGAGGAACAAGTGTTAACCTGTATGATCATCCCCCCATTCAAGACATAGAAACCATGTGCATTCTTTGCCCTCGGGGAGTGGTGGATGTTGCTAACTTCTGGCATGAACCCCTGATCCCAATACCCATTGTTGGAATCAGGAAGGTTTACGACCAACACCCAGTCGACCTTCCTCGCCTTCAAGTAAAGGAGGCCATCAGATGTGTGATACTAGGTGTAATAATACCTGATCTCTGGGACGCCCAGGTTGGTCCCATAAAACTCGTTTATGCAATTAACTCCATTGATTATTCGCTAAGTATTGGAGGCACACTGAGCAGGGACCACTCCAAAGAATTCGAAGAACTCTAAAATAGAAGGTTTGGAGGAAAAGTTAACCCCCTAGACCACAGCTAAGGTGTGAATTCAGTGCTCCTTTCGATGTCCCTGACATCTTTGGGCATGGGGGCATAATCGATGTCCACCCAAGAAGGAATGGAGTAGGTCTTCCTGAATTCATCAACACTTTTTCCATGGATGGTTGACATTTTTAGAAGAATAAATTATCACTATTGAAGACAAATAGAAGGAAGAAGGAGAAGAAAGCTTCAAAGGTAATAGATGAAGATGGAAATCTACAAAGGAAGAAGTGCAAAGGCAAAAGCTTTGGAGTTTTGATAGCAAAAGACTGGAAGCAAAGTAACGGTTTGGTGTTGATGCAACCTAATTTGAAACCTTGTGCATAATCATAAGGTGCAATACCTAAGGAGATTTTGGCAATTCACTTCCTGCTTGGACGAGCGTATCCCTGGAACTTCTGCATAATCACAAGTCTGCTCTGCCGATTCAAATTCATAAGAACGGATCAAAATCAATTGGGCCCAAGGTAATGATAAAACCTATTGGCCCAACAAATCTTAGCCTGGAGGTTTTAAGTGCAATTATGGGGACCTAAATTACTAATTAGGCCCAATTGAAGACCAACCAACCAAGCGCATCATTACATGGGACACTTCCGACCCAACTCCTCAAAGAAATCAAGTATTTGACACGTGGATAAATACGAACATTTATCACGTCAATATTGATAGGGTTAATTGGTTACCTACAATCTCGGACAAGATATTCAGGATTCACCAAATGGCAATAATAAGTTAGGAGAGTTCCTTACACAATTCAACCACTTTACACCATTATAAATATAACCCTCACCCTATGGTCAAAGGGGATATAATTTCGAAACTTTGAGAGAACTTAATAAAATACAGTAACCTCTCCGTGAAAGTAAGCAATCTATCGAACCACGTATATTCTTGTGTTGTGATTGGCATCTTATATTCATTCTTTAATTGCTTTCTGCAATCCTTTTTGTTATTAATTTGCACTCACAGACAGATACATTACAAGTAAATATTAATTTTATAAAGTAATATCAAATAAAAATATTATGACCTTTTAAAAAGTTCGAGTTAAAAATATCAAAAAACATTTTTTTCAAAAACAAAGCTAATTTGTATTTTTACAATGAAATGAATTTTATTTCTTATTTAAGGAAAATAAAAAACTCATTTAATATCAATTAAAAAGACTGTAGCTACAAAATTGCAAATTAAAATTTTGAAAGACACAAATAACGTACCTAAAAACTAAGTTATCCAGGAAATACACTTGGACCTGAGTTTGCTAAGATGGCACCAGAACAACTGAAAATAAGACCTATAGTTGTAAAACTTTTTTAATAAAACTCAATACTAAAAACACCTCGATAGATACCATGTTTAATCTATCATAGTACCTATCAATGGATCATGTCAAATCGTGTTCTTGACAAATTTTATCATATTCGTGTCTTTTCGAATTCATGACTAAACGAATGACTTTTTATCGTGTGAAGAAATCATATTCAAACCTCACCCATTATTTAACATGTCATGTTCACTCGTTATTACCCATTAAGACAATGAAGTATTTTGAATCGTATAAATGTTGGCATAACATTCCATTTTTAAACACTATCAACCCCATTAATTCATTAACATTACTCACTCTCTCATTTACTAAAATTCATTATGATTAAATTAACAATAATCTATGTAAGCTCTTTATCACTTCTAATAATATATCTTATTTACTTAAATTAATGAATTTTATCCGATATTAACGAGTGAAGGTGATCAACACTAACTCGACAACAATCCTTTCTTTTTTCAGGTTGACACTATGACCTAAAATTATTGAGGATCCACCCATTAACTTGTAACTTCGTGTCGTGTTATCGTGTCGCACCTCATTTTGCTAGGTCTAGTCATTCAAAAGGATAGATAGTTATGCATACATATTTGAGACATCGGGATTTCTTAGAGCATGCGACTAATACCTCCCCCCACACACACACACAATACCGAGTACTAAGCAATTTCAGAATTATGACAATATAGATGCATGACTCAAGTCTCAAACATTTACACAAAATGTTAAACACTGGAGTCTTCCAACATCTTAAGTAGAGCTATTCAAACTTCTTTATCAAAGATAGGTCATTCAACATTTTCTCAATTGCCTCGTCGTCGTGGCCACGTCCTCTCGACTGCAAGAAAAAGGGTTCCATCAGTCCAAACAAATTAGAATCAACCTTGGCACAGAATATATCAATAACATGCAGACATACTAATCACCAATAGATAAATTATCATATATATATATATATATATATATAAGAGTTCCTATTAATCCACCAAGCATATCATAAAATACCATGCCATAACCAACACGGACCCTTGTTCTATCTTCTGTAAAAAAATCTCTACTCTAATGGACATCATGAACGTTAGTCTAGATAATATTTGACATGTCTCTCCAATCCTCTTTATTTAGTATATTGGGCATTGTTGGTTTTCTAATTTCCAATCTAATAAATATTTTATAATCATTTCTAAACTGGTAATGTGTTTAACCCTGTTAGCCCACGACATAAATACAAAAAACATTTTACATGCCCGCCCGCAGATCCAAGCAGTAGATTGCTACATATAACAATTTGCACTGTAACAGTACCCAGGTGGATAATATCATGCAGTGTTTTAGAGCAATTGGGTCCCAAAACGCGACGTAGCACGCGCTGAATTGCGGGTGTATCAAATAGCGTGCGCCATTTGGTGATGTGGCATACTAATGGGCGCGCAACAGACAAGCTTTCTGTGCATTCTTTTTTACTCGCTAATTTTACTAAACAATCGTTTTGGCCAGGTAAAAAAAAGGAGAAAACTGACTTAAAAGTCATAAAAAAGGAGACCCTTTTTGTTTCTAACAAACCTTGGGAACTTAGGAAACCCAGATGGTACCTTTCTTGCCGCAAACGCTATACAGTTCCAGTCTGTATTTGGGGCAATTCTAGGGTCGGTTGATAATGAAAGTTTTATGTATACACTCCATAGTGATTTGATAATTCCCTTTGTCTATTATTAATGTTCTAACTTTTATTACATAAGTTCACTGAAAAAGGTTAAGTTATACAATTGCATTTTTTACAAAAGTCAAATTAGAATATTACATTTTTTTACAAATTTCAGTTTTTGAAGTTATTAATTTTATGAAAGTCAGTTTATAATGCTACTTTTTTACAAAATTTCAAATGTTGCTGTTTTTACAAATTTCAGTTCAAAATGTCATTTATTTGACAAATTTCAGTTTAAAATGTTACTTCTTTCTTCCTTTTTTTACAAATTTCAGTTTAAATTGTTACATTTTTTTACAAATTTCAGTTTAAAATGTAATTTAATTTACAAAATTTAGTTTACAAGTTTATTTTTTTTTTTACAAATTTCCACCTAAAATGTGGAACAAGAACGATTTTGAACTTATTTTGAGTGATTGTTTGAACATATATATTTATATTTTGTTTCCAATTTAAAATCTGAAATGCACGAATTGCTTGCACGATGCGCGACACAACCCCGAAAACCAAAACAAGACACCTTGTTCAACCGGTTTAAAAACATTGATATCATGATAATAGCAATGATGAAATATTTATTCTGAACAGATACATGCACGTTATCCTTCATCGATAATATAAACTTCACATGTGCTTAGAAGACTAAGAACCTGATACACCATTTTCTGAAATTTTATTATGTAAAGGGTGGCCTTTGAACATATTATCACATTTAAAAACTCTGCAGAAATCATGCTACCTCACATGGCTTCCAAATTCCAATAAAAAATTAAAAAGAAAAGTAACAAGAGTACACATACAGAAAGGGATAAGTTTACCTTGATAGATGGGACCATAGCAATAGCTTCCTCCACAGTTTCAGGGCAAAGGTTTCCCAAAACACAAAGCTACACAATACAAAGGATTTAACATCATTAGGTTCCACACGAGAAAAAGGGGGGAAAAACAGTACCAAATATTAGCTTAATCAGAGACTCCATTACCTCAAATTCTGCCAATTGGTAACGACTCAGGATTCTGATATGTGAGTTAAGATAAAAACGGCGACATAACATATCAAATGATTGAAGATATGCTTTTAAAAATGACAACTTACAAAATACTATTATCAGGGCTTCTTCAAGATTAGTATAACAGAAGTGCAATATATAGTTTACTTTTTGATCTCCCGGATGGGGGTGGGTGTCAGATTCTTCGGGACAATTTATCCCATATAGATTTTTTATTTAATACTTTACTCGCGATATTACTATTCATCCATTTCCTCTAACTAGTTTTATTTGGAAAGATAGTTTCTTATGAAGTTAATGATTTGCTTGGTTCGTCATTCTTGGCAAGTTTAACGCAAATGATGTGTTGCAAACACAAATGCCTTGCAAGTTACAACGCAAATTATTTCAACAGAGATTTAGTCTCGTCTCTAGGACTTGGTCAACTTAGGTCCCTGCCATCATTCTAAGCTTCTTGTGCAATAACACCACCTTTATAGTATACATAAATAGCCAGGCTCTGCAGTAAGGACCATTACTTATGGCAATTTAGGGACCACTAAAAATAAAAAAAATTAGTTGATTTTTTTATGGCATTTAAACATTTCAGGGAACCCAAAACAAAAAATCAGTTCAAAATGAGTTTTTTTGCTACTTAAAAAAAGGTCTAAATATGTCAGTTTTGAGGGCATATTTTGACCGATTTTCTTAAAAAATGATTTTTAAACTGTAGGTCAGTAAATTGCACTTGAGTAGTGGTCCTTTCAAGCCTAATAAGATGAACCCTGGGATCTAGTACCAATAGGTAATTAGCAATGACTTCTCAAATACTCTGAAAAGGAAGATAAAAAATAAAATTAAAGTATTTGAAGTCTACAGCATAAAAAATAAGCATAATGGTATGAGGATACTCTCGAACTTGTCTAACAGCATCGGGATTTTTATAGCGGCTAAAGCGCTTCACATATTGCAATGACTTCTCAAATACTCTGAAAAGGAAGATAACCAAAATCCATTACATTTTTCCATCCATGATTAAAGAGAGACTAAACTTAAAGATAAAGAAACTACACTTCAAAATGCTAAAAAAAATCCAATGAAGGTACCTTCCTTTCAAAGGTTTAGGCTAGTAAACAAAAGTACAAAAAAATCACTGAAATAGAGCAAAAAAGATATATATTGTGAATTATATGGTTTGAAACTCAGTTGAATAGGAACCATAGCCCTAGAACACTAGAAAATTAGAACTTAAAACTCTGAAACTAATAACGATAGTCAATAATTCAGAGATTATTCATCATCATCAGTGCCCTGAACAAGTTCGATACTGAAATTAGCTATCAAGAGATATAGAAATCTAAATGCTTGCATATGCAAATTCCCTAAAATCATCACACCTGTTAGTTGCTGTAATCATGTCTTGCAGAACCAAATAAGCAATCGCATTCTTAAATAAAATTGAAGATCAACACTACCATCAAGTTTCCAATCAACGTTAGACTGGAATAATCAATAAAGGGAAAAGGTTTCATGTATATATGAACAATTATCCCAACTGAAAAGGTAATCTCATCCTTGAAAGGTAACAGGTTAAAACATTGATAGGACAATTGCAGCAATGTAACAATCCTAAATATATATATATATATATATATATACAGGCCGGCTCTAATGCGGACTTAACTTGCGGATTTAACTTGCGGATGGATTTTTCCGTATTTTTTAAAAATAGCAAAAAAACTTTTTTTGACTTGATTTTTTTTCTGCGGTATTTAAACATTTCAGGGGACCCCTATAAAAAAAAACAGCTCAAAATGAATTGTTTTGCTATTTTTAAAAAATCAGTCAAAGATATGTCAGTTTTAAAGCTCTTTAATACTGACATATGTTTGACCGATTTTTTAAAAATAGTAAAGCATTTCAGTTTGAGCTGATTTTTTTTTACATGGGTCCCTTGAAATGTTTAAATACCACAGAAAAAAGTCAAAATTTAATTTTTTGTTATTTTTAAAAAATACACAAAAATCCGTCCGCAAGTTAAATCCGCAAGTTGCGTCCGCATTAGAGCCTGGCTACATATATATATATATATATATATATATATATATATATATATATATATATATATATATATATAATGGTACGAGTTCCAAAAAAATCCCCCAAACAGCATTAAGTGGTGTACCTTGTGGTGTGGGTCCCGACAGGGCACAACATTTTAATGTTGTTCGAGGGATGTTTTACTCGTAGCATTATTCTATATATGTATAGATATATACATATATATGTATAAGTAGAATGAGAATGAGAAATGAAAAGATGAGCTCTAATACTCACTGAGAAACTTGATTCATTGGATCCTCAGACATCTGTTGAAGCTGTTCATACTTGTGTTCAAGAATTAAGGCAACCTCGCAATTCATTAAACACTTGGCCTTCAAAAACTCTGCAGAAAAAACAATCAATGAGAAATGTTGATTGGCACCCCAAGGTAAATGTTGTCATGCATGACAACAAAAATCAAAATGAGCCAGGTATGAAAAAAATCACTTATTGATGAGATCAGAAGATAAACATCAAATTTAAACATTTTTCGTGTCTCAATTACATTTCTTTATGTTAACCAACAAATTGCAGGTCAAAACTCTCAATACTCAACTCAACAACTCAACAAAGCATTTTTCCAATTATTTGAGGTCGGCTACATGAATCCTATTTTTCCATTCCATTCTGTCCAGTGCAATATCTTCAGTCAAACCACATGACATCATGTCCTTTTTTATAATATCCCACCAAGTCAATTTAGGGCTACCTCTACCCCTTGTGTTACCATCAATACTAACTAAATCACTCTTCCTTATAGGATTATCCATTAGTCTAAGCTTGACGTGTCCAAACCATTTAAGTCGATTTTCTCTCAATTTATCTTATAGGAGCTACTTTTACCGTTTCACGAATTTGTTCATTTTTACTTTTATCCTTTCAAGTTTTACCACAAATCCATCTTCTGCACATTTCGCCACACTCATTTTCTGCACATTCCGCCACACTCATTTTCTGCACATTTTGTTTCTTGGTTGCCCAACACTCTGTTCGATATAACATGGCGGGTCTAATGGCCGTTCCTATAAAAATTTTCTTTTAACTTCAAAGGTACACGCCTATCAAGCAAAACACAGGTAGCACTTCTCCCCTTAACCCAGCATGCTCTAATCCTATAAGTAACATCATCACTAATATCTCCATCTTTTTGGATAATCGATCATAAATTACGAAAATGATCATTTCTAGGTATCTCTTGACCCTCCAATTTCACCACATCTCCATTTGTCATCCTATCACTACTAAAATTGCACTCCACATATTCTGTTTTAGTTCTGCTTATTTTAAATCCTATTGTTTCTAAAGTTTCTCTCCACAATTCCAACCTAACATTAATCCCCATCTTAGTCTTATCCACTAAAACAATATCATCTGCAAATAGCATACACCATGGCACCTCATCTTGTATTTATCCAGTCAACTCATCCATAACAAGAGCAAAGAGATAAGGACTTAATGTTGAACCTTGATGTAGACCTACCGTAATTGAAAATTCACTACTTTCTCCGGCTGATGTTCTTACTGCAGTCATCACACCACCATACATATCCTTGATCACATCAATATATCTGCGAGTCACTCCTCTTTTATGTAGATACCACTATATTATATCTCTAAGTATCTTATCATACGCCTTCTCCAAATCTATAAAAATCATATGAAGATCCTTATTTTTCTACCTATACCTCTCCATTAATATCCTCAATAAATAGATTGCTTCCATTGTTGACCTCCCAGGCATAAACCCAAATTGATTCTCAGATACTGTTATCTTCAATCTCAATCTATATTCAATCACTCTTTCCCAAAGTTTCATTGTATGACTCATTAACTTAATACCACGATAATTTGAACAACTTTGCATGTCCCCTTTATTTTTATAAATAGGTACTAAAATACTTTTTCTCCATTCATCGGGCATCCTATTAGTCATTAAAATTCTATTAAATAATTTTGTAAGTCATGATACTCCATCCTCCCCTAAGCACTTCCAAACCTCAATAGGGACACCATCTGGTCCTAAAGCCTTCCCTGTTTTCATCGTTTTTAGAGTAATCCTGACCTCTGTTGCCAAATTCTGCGGAAAAATATATTTTCTCGAGTCTCCCTAAGTTCCTCTATATCTAATCTACTCCCATTATCTCCATTTAATAACCTCTCAAAGTAGTTTTTCCATCTTTCCATAATTTCATCATCTTTGACTAGGACTCTCGAATCATCACTTTTGATACACTTAACGTTATTAAAATCTTTTGTTTTCCTGTCCCCAAGTTTAGCAAGCTTATAAATACTTTTTTCCCCTTCTTGTGTTCCTAATTTTGTATAAAGATCATCATACGTTTTTAACTTAGGATCTCTTACCACTTGCTTAACTTCCTTTTTAGCCCATTTATATTTCTCAAAATTTTCTTCATTTCTATTTGTTTGCCATGTTTTAAAACACTCCCTTTTAATTTTTACTATATTTTGTACTTCTTCATTCCACCACCAAGTTTCTTATTTAAATTTCTTCCTGTCAAATATTGTTAATAATCTGCAACACAAGTTTCTCCCTTTATGATGCATACTTTCTTTTTCTATTGGCAAAAAAATAATATTTGCATATATTTTTTTAACAGAAACAGAGTTTTATTACAAATATCCGGAGAATACAAAGCTATAATGGGCCAAGGTCCCACGAAATAACAAAATCAGATACAAAAGATTTACTACAGGAAAGCCAAAAGACAAAAGGCAGAAAACATCGTCCAACTGAGATTTTCTTCATAGGACTCGCGTATCTAGCTCCAGCTCCGAGTAAAAACAATTAGTAACCCCGCAAGCCACAAACTTTTATACAATTTGGGGTACCGATTTTAACGATAACACAACTCGAACTCAACATGAATTTAGCGGGTTAGTGTTGACCATTTCCTGAGACAAAGCCAAAAATGACACGACCCACCAACACATAATAAGCGGGCCTTGTTAGTGTCAAACAAATTACCCAAAACTGAAAACTATTAAATCCGTTTAACTAATATATATGGAGAATGCATCCAATATTTTTATATCTTGTGTGCTTTTATATAAAAATCTTATATATCATATAAAATTCCTAATTAACAACAAATATTTCATTTGTTTGTTGCTTATTTAAAATAAATAAATCTTTAGTTTTATGGTGGGCCCATGCGTGGTATTATTGGTTAATAGACAAGAGGATGGTAGTCTTATGTTCTGGTTGACAAGTTATGCATTTCAACCCAAGGACGGCACAATTAATAAACAGGTCGAGTTAGTGCCAGGTCCTTCGACACAATTAGTTATACCAGCCGGGTTACGGTTGACTGATATTTAGCATGAACCCTATATTACACGAGGCAAAACACATGAATTGCCACCCCTATATACAACAGACTCGATCCCCACCCCATAACTGTCTCCTTCAGTTATTCATCACGCACCCATTATAATATGATAGCGGAAAATGGATGTTATTTATATACAACAAAGCTTCCTGCAATCTTCATTTGAATTCCACCAGACTTTGCACAAAGAAAAATAAATTCTTGCATCGATAGCAGCCTAAAAGAAATTATAGGAAACCCAGGCAGGCCAGAAAAACATATTTCAAAATAATAGTTAATAAATTCACCATTTGATTTGAAGGAGATTCCCACTGACAATAGCACTACAAAAATCACAAGCTTCATTAATATAACTCTGATAATGATATTGAGGATTACAGGTTATTTATAAACTCTCTAATCAGATAAATACTAAGCTAGTATTAAACTAAGAGATAAATTGATGTACCCCGGGGCTCATGGAAATCATTTGTATTTTTTCTTTTATTATTTTTCATGTTCTAGTTGTAGATGTTAGATTTAGTGAGGGTTAGAAAAGGTATTTTGTAAATGAAATGTCCTAGTCATGTGATGTCATTAGTGATGCCACTCTTTAGTAGGCAATTAATGGACCGTTTCTATATCCTTCTCTTAGCCCTATAAATATTTCCCTCCTCATTTGGGGTAAGTCATTCAATTAGTAGATATTTTGAAAGATGAAATAGAGAGATACTTTGGACATTTGGCCTTTAAATGTTGTGTATTTTCTTAAATTAAATTGCTTCCGCTTCCCTAACTACACATAAAATTGGTATCAGAGCAACGTTCACTTCTGATTTGCTCGCTGACGTGGTTGCTGTAGAGCCGTGGGTACGGCCCTTTGCCTAGTTAAACCCTAAATCTATGATCCATGGACACCAATCGAAGGTCGCTCCTCAGTCGCGAACCTCTGGCTACCCGTACTATCAGCGTTTGAAAGAGAACGCTCCAGCTACCCCCAGAAAACTACCCAACCTTCAAACCCCACTATGGCCTCTGTTGTATCATTACAGCAGCTAAACGACCCTAGAAAGTCTTTGTTCCAATACCTCCGATGAACCACCGCCTTCACCGAGTCTTGGCGACCTTCGCCGAACAGGGTTTAACCCTACCGAAGCTCCGGTAGGACTGGCCGGCGTAGTAGGGCTCCAAAGTTACTGCTCTTAATGGGGAATGATAGTTAGACACATACCCAGCCCAATTCCAAAACCGAACACTCAGCCCGCCCTAATACTGAATATTTCAACTCAATTCCTGACATTTTTACTTTGTGAAAACTACACTTTCCAACCCCAAGTTCTCGTCACTGCTGAAATTTATTCGGAGCCCCTCTCAACTTCTGAAAATTACATTTCTGCCCTCGAATTTTTGGAAAATCTGAATTCTGCCTCAGAAAGTTTTGAAAATTATAATTCGATCCCTCAACTTTCTGAAAATTACGTTGCAACATCGCTTCGATTTGTTGTGGAATGAAGGCGGTGGTGTTGATTATGATGATGATATGGAGGTTTGTGCCAAATTTGAACAGTTGAGTCGTACCGTCATCAGAGAACTCCAAGCCCGCATCAACAACTAGGATCGAATGGGTGATTTACATAGAACGCTTTCAATTCAGTGCCACCTCTCTTCGGTAGTATGAGAAGTGTGGGAGTATGAGGAGCGCCACTACCTCCTAAGTCAATGCCGCACAGAATACCTTGAGATGAAAGCGGTGCGTGATCATTACGTATGCGAGCAGGCAAAGCGTTTGGATCGATATTTTGATTATTTGTTCGCCGATTTGACATCTCCGTCAGCCGACGTCGTTTTTGTGTACGACAATGATGCCCGCTACCCAATCACGCATGATGAGGACTTATCCAAGGATTCTGAGGGCCCACCAGAGGATGAGGATGATATGGATCTTGAGTTCCTCCCTTGTGATTTCTTAGGATTACTCACACTTGGTTCCGAGATTTCAATATTTTTGAGCTTGGAGACTTCCTTCCCATCTTCGGGGATAAAAGAGGTTGGGTTGTGTATCGAAGATTTCTTTGATATCTTTGTTGAGGACACTTGGGTGACTCGCACTCGCTTCAAGGAGGTGGAGGAATATTTTATCGATGATTTCTTTCCACTTTTTGGTAGCAATCATGGTTCAAAATCTCGGTATCGGACACTCGATTTTCAACTCGGTCGCAGTATCGGGCGATACGCAAAGATACGCTATTCAGAGAGCGCGAAAAATTCCGAAAAAATATGTAAAAATTTAAAAAAATAAGATTAACAATATGTACCAATCAGATATGTTCAAACCATTATTTAATATGCATTACATTGTACGATTAGTTATTCTGAAGTGCGACGAACTTGACATATTGCTAGCGTACTAATTTTATTTTTATTTTTATTTTTAATTATTTAAAATCTCTAAATAATTACGTATTAGTGACTAATTGTTGATTTTATTTTATGCAGGAGGATGTTTGATATTCATGGACAAGACTAGACTTATGGGAATTCTTTTTTCTCCCAATCTTTGTCTCTTCCATTTTTGGACAGCATTATGTGACATTATATTTTGATAGGATATTTTGTTGCAAGTTCAAATATTTTTATGTACGGTGAAGGTTATTAGTTTTATATTAGTGACATTTTAATTTTATTGCAATTGTTTAATTTAATCTTATGTGTAAAATTATTCTACATGTATATGTTATGTGGACAAACTTATATAGGTCGTGTTTCCGTAAATGTTGCAATATATTTTCAACAACGAAGAAATATGGTAAAAAATTAAAATTCTATCAAAAAATAAAAGAAAATATAGCAATGTTCAAATAATGATGCAAATTTTTTTCCATATTACTCAGAAAAATTATATAAGGCCGCATTCATTTTCACAACATTTTTCTTGTATAAATAAATGTTTTGTAAAAAATGTACAAAGAAATGTCTTACAAAACGTATACATTTTTTTTTTGTACAAATAAATGTTTTGTAAAAAAATGTACAAAGAAATGTCTTACAAAACGTTTTTTTGACATCTTTTTACAAACAAAATTAAAAAATGTTTTGGAGAAAAATGTTTTTTTGCTACCACAAAACATGTCAAAAGGGTTAAAAAAAAAATTGTGTCGTCTGAATCGGTTGTCTCGGCCGATATCGCAGCGAGGCGTCTCGGAATCGGTTGTCTCGGCCGATATCTCGGCGAGACAACACGATTCAGTGTTTTTTTTAAACGCCTATCGGTATCGTATCGGTACCCTCTGATTCCGAGTTGACTCGGCCGACATGGTAACAATAATGAAGCAGTTGAGATTGTTTCTTTGGGTGGTTGCTTTATAATCGATTCGCAATAGCAAATTAGTTTGGGATATGTGGGCCCATTGTGGGAGGCATTTGAGGCACATTAAATGGTCGAGTTGAAGCGCCTCACCCCACGAGTACTCATTATGGGAGACTCGGACCATATTTGGCACCGTTGACCCTCCTCGAGGCAGTGGCCCACGAGTACTCATTATCATGACAAGTTTCGGGCCGAGTTCGCATTCGTAGGCCATGGTTGAGATTTTTAATCCCTTGTGCCCACTTGTTTGTTAGCCGATACACGGGACGTTTCGAGGACAACTTCCCTTTCGAGTGGGGGAGTCCACAAACGGATGTTTTGCTCTCTTGCCCCGACCTCCAATGCTTGGGACAAGCTTTTTCAAGTGGGGCGAATGATGTATGTGTGGCAAACGGGAATCATTGTATTTTTGCTTTTATTATTTTTCATGTTTTTATTGTAGTTGTTAGGTTTAGTGAGGATTAGAATAGGTGTTTTGTAAAGAAAATATTCTAGTCCATGTGATGTCAGTAGTGATGCCACCCATGACATCACATGTGATGTAAGCATTCCATAGAAGGCAAGTAATGGACTTTTTCTAGATCCTTCGCTTATCCCTATAAATATTGTACTCCCCATTTGGGGTAAGTCATTCAATTAATAGATATTTTGAGAGATGAGTTAGAAAAATAAATTGGATCTTTGGCCTCTAATGTTGTTATTGTGTAGTTTCTTACATTGTTATTGTGTAGTTTCTTACATTAAATCGCTTCCGCTTCCGCTCCCCCCCAACTACACATCATAAATACAATCAACTACCAGGATAGTTACTACCTAATTAGAATATCCTCAATATTTAAAATACTTAACAATCCTACATTACATTAATTTCTACATATCTATCGCAACATACAAAATCAAAAGACAGTTAAACCTAAGACCCCAATATTCTTGGCATGTCCCGCGTCACCCTAATATACAGACCATTAACATAGCAAACAGAACATTACAACTATAATGAAAGCATCGCAATAGAAGAGTCAAAACTGAGATGCACAAACATAATTCATAAAGAGAAATGATTACCATCTCCAATTTTCAGCTCAGCAGCATTTTCTTCCTCTTCTCCAGACATATTAAGAGCTCAATACAAACCTAATCAACGAATGCTGGTTAAGTGGTAGCAAAGATAAGGAAGATAATATCTGCACGATTTTATCTATATGCAGATATGCAAGGGCAAATAAAATATGGATCAAGTGTAGTCTGAAAGATCATAATAATATACTGTCACGGAATTCTAATGAATTAATATCAATGCACCCTCTATAAAATATGTAATCTGAGAACACAAAGAAAACCAATATATATTGGTTATTTTCGCTAATCAATCAAATTGAACTGGTTAATCAGGAAACATGGACACTTAACGGTGGGAAACATTACATGGATTCAAAGGGGAAATGTAGTGAAAATTTCAAAAGGGCTGGCAATATTCAGAGCATGCCATGGACTTATATTTGTTCTTTCAAGCAGAACTCAATCTCTAAATTAAATTCCACGAAACCAAAAGAAATGAAACCATACAAACGTAAGACTGAATAGTTTTAGATCTAACCAAGTTCATGATGAGACTAACTTTATTGATAGCAGTAACATGGCAATTTCAGATACCCTAACCTTAAACATAATTCCAGATTTAAAATCATCTCAATTACTCATTCTAACTGATTGTTCTTGTTCATTTGATAAGCAAGATTATCATTAGAAAGATTCCAACGGGGCGCAACGCATGCATTTTTTCAATATGTGCTACATCCATTGAGAATGAACAAGGATTGCAACTCAGTCTCTGCCAAAAGAAATACCTAGTAAAAGGTAATCTCAAAGATGATTTTCTGATGAATGCCATTGCCTGCCACTCTGATAGGTTGTACATTCCACAGAGCGCAAACTTTTTACCCTTGATTTCTCAAAATATAAAAAGGAAAAATAAAAAAAAGATGCAATCTATAGTAATTTGGCCTAGGACTAAGACCCATGTCTACTGGCGTGGGGGAAGGATAATTGAACTATATGAATGGGGGTTATAACAATGGTCGTCTCAGCCCTCAGTGTGATCTCAAAAGAACAAAACCTATGATAGAACATAGAGCCAGAGATAAAATTCCACTTGAAGTGGAGGGAGGATATTTGCATTATATGAACAGGTATAACAACAACGGTGCTCTCAACCCTCAGTGTGATCTCACAAGAAGAACAAGAACTACCTTTATATAGAACAAGGCGTCTAGAGAACAATAATGCTTGCACTCAAGGCGTCTAGAAAATGATTGATTCATTAAAAATTCAATGGAAATATAATTCCTACGAGGCAGTAAGGTGGGCCATGCGATTTGGACTCCATCTGGAATATGGCCTTGAACCTCGGCACTTCCAACAGATGGGCTCTGAAATACGAGGCTTAATTTTTAACTGGCTCCCGAGGTTCGGGATAGGATGTTGGGCCCAATATCATTAGAAATATGGACACATCAGTTGTCCCTCATCCTCAACACCCCCAGGTTATTTTGGGACTAATTAGCTTAACATCATTTCAATTTCACGAGTCAATTTTGAATCAGAATACATGAGGTCATGTGTGATTTTCACTCTTACATGGAAGACAGATGGCAGCTGATGTGAAGGTACTGCAATTGATGTTAAGTGGCCATTTGCATTCCCTCTCCCCCACCCCACCCACCACCACCCACAAAAAAAGAAAAAAAAAACATTGAACCCTTCTATCTCGATACTTCGTTATCTTTATAAATACACGCCCCTCTATTCACTATTTATTTCACTTCAGTGGTCACAAGTTCTTGGACGTCTGGAGTTCCTCTTCATTCCTTTAACCAACATTTTATCCAATAAAGGGCCATAACCACTTTTGCCTGCCTACCACTTTAGGAATGGCAGGTCTCTTGCGGTTGCATGGCTCAAAGTCTCGGTATCGGTCCCGGTATCAGCCACTCGATTTTCAACTCGGTCGCGGTATCGGGCGATACGCAAAGATACACAACTTAGAAAGGGTAAAAAATTCCGAAAAAAATCTAGAAAATTTTAAAAAAATACGATTAACAATGTGGACCAATCAGATAAGTTTAAAACTATCCTTTAATATGCATAACATTGTACAATTGATTGACGTGCTGCGAACTTGCAAGATTCAATGTTCCATAATAAATCAATGTTTTTTTTCACGGAGGATACAAATATTATGTTTTTACAAAGAAAAACAAATGTTACTTTTTTAGTAAGAGGATAATTTTATTTTATTTTTACGAAGAGGATACAACTATTATATTCTTATTATTATTTTTAGTAAGAGGATACAAATGTGTTTTTTAAGTATGTAATATTTTTCTAAAAATGATAGAAATGTTTCTTTTTTAGTATTGTTACTTTTTTACAAAGAGGATACAAATAGTGATTTTGACAAAACACTACATTTTTTTTACAAGCGTTTTTTACAAAAAGGATGCAAATGTTATTTTCTTACAAAAAATGATGCAAATGTTATTTTTTTATAAAAGGAATGTAAATGTTTTTTTTTTTTTTGGGTTGCAAATGTTTTTTTTTAAATTGATGGAAATGTTGTTTTTTTCCAAAGAGGATGCAAATATTATTTTTACAAATGTTTGGAGGATACAAATATTATTTTTACAATAATTACAGTTGTATATTTGTTTGTAAAAGAATAACATTTACGTTTTTTTTATAAATAATAACATATTAAAAAATAACATTGGGAACATTATTATAAAAGATAATAACAAATAACATTGGGAACATTATTATAAAAAATAATAACAAATAACATTTGGATCATTTGCATTCTTTAAAAAAAAAAAAAAACTGGTACATATACAACGCACTAAATTAAACCCACACGATGACCATATAACCCACACACACATCACACTAAATTAAAAAAACAATTAGCATTTCGTAACCCCCCCAAAAAACCACGCTTACCAACATAACAATGGGGAGAGAGAGAGAGAGGGAGAGATTGATGCTTAGTAACTTATACCACCTCGGGCGATATATCACCGATATGGGCCGATTCCATCGCGATATCGCCGATATGGGCCGATTCCATCGCAATATCGCCAATATGGGCCGATTCTATTGCGATATCGTCGATATGGGCCGATTATACCGCTATATCACCGATACTACCGAGAAATTACCGATATAGGGTCAATTCACATCAATAATTGAAAACTCAACTCGTAACTCGGAATCGGATCGGTGGGCACCGATACCTAGTCAACTCGGCCGTATCGTCGCGGTATCGGCCTTCACTTTGAACCATGTGCGGTTGCCATACAATATCTTTACTAACCCCATGTGTCCGATAGCCTTTGACCCAGCCTGGTTGATCCTGGTTAGACCTGTTGCCAATCACTCATTCTAGTGTAGGTTGAGTCCGGTTGACTCTTACATTTGTTGTTGTAATGCCCAGCACAATCTCCTTATCCTCCAATGGTGGAATTCTTTCAGTGTGCCTGACTCTACTCCCTAAGGCCTGACATGAAAGCCTCCAACTCCTGGCCATATTAATGTTGCTTTTAATTCTAAAGAGTTGGTATTTAGGGCCGTCAATCCGTCGACTTTTGCCTGTCTTTTATGCTTGGGATACCCATGAGAGATTTATCCTTGGGTGTGCGTGTGTTTAAGAGGGTAGCACATTAGCGTATGTTTAGGATATTAGCTAAGTACGCTCGTTCCTTTTATGATCCTGAGAAGAGGGAGCTTTTTAGTAGTCCTGACACTGTTTGCCTGCCTGGTATACAACATCCTTGTCCACTATGAACTATATGCGACCAGCTTGTCCCAAATGCCTGGTGTTTTATCTATTATGCCATACAGCATTTATATAACAGTCTTAACAAGGAATTATCACTTTGGCCTTTTACTGTGCATTATTATCCCAGGGCAGTAGCTAATAAGCTGGGTTCTTGAAAATCGATGTGTGTCATGGGCGAAAGCTACGTGAAAATCAACCTAGCAGGTTCACGAGTGGAAACCTTGTTCTATTTCTCCTTTACAGAGATGGTTGGGACAGCTCAACATATCCTGATAATGAGGAGCCTTGCACCTGCTCTCTGAAACTTCTTTGCGGTAAGCATATTTTCGCTTTGACAATCTACAATACTTTTTTATAAGAATCCACAAGATTACAATCCGAGTGGAGGAAGAAACTTCAGACGCAATGGTTCACAGGCTCTGATGTGAATCCATTAAGGATTTTCCCATCATTTTTCTTATTTTTATTATTGCAATTTTTTTTATTAGTTTTCCTTTTAGTCTCGTCTTTTAGAAGAGGGAAAAGGGATATTTTAGTCAAACGTGTAATGTCTCATTGTTAGCGTTCATGTAAACCGCTGTTCCGCCACCATCTATTGTGGGATACTATTTTACAATTTGCCGTTGATTCCGTCATTTTTGGCCCCCACCCACTACAACCACTCACGGCTAGCCCCCGACCCTCACCAACTTCGCAACACTTCAGCATAACCTAAAACCGCCTCACATTCACTCCTTTGTCCAACAAACCCATCGTCGTCCTTAAAACCCTAGAAATCGTCAACCAAACGACAGTCTTGTACCAGATTTCGACGTCCAGGTCCAGCCACCTTCGCAGATGTCCGGCGAAGCACACCGATGCTCCCCCTTGCCAGATTACCACCGATCTTGCACCACATATCCGAAAAAGGGAGAAAACCCTTGGTCTTCAACTCTCGACCCGTCCGCGCCCTCCCACGGCCTAGCTAATAATTGGCGACCCTCACCATCATCTCCCTGCCGACCAGCATGCACAGAGCCCCAGGTCTACCTCCATCAAATCCCCTTCGAAACTAGGCGAATCAACTCGCCATCGCCAAACTCCAGCCAATAAGCTGGGACCCTAGGCTACTGGCGCACTTGTCAATTTGCAAGCCCTAGCATGCAATACGAGTCATATTACTTATATCCCTTTTGCTCAAAATAATTGAAGCCCTACTCCCTACCTTTTGAAACCAACTCTTATTCTAACGTGGAGTTTCGGAAGTTTGTAGAAGGACAACCTACTACATTCAGCAACCCAAGTCCTTGATGAGAATAATAGTCTCAGCCCTTCCAGGTTTTAGGAATTTATTCAGCCACCTCCCTCAACTTTCCAGAATTACAAACAGAGCCCACACTTCACGAAAATCCCGAATCAAACTTGAACTTTCCCAAACTCCCAATTGAACCCCATCTTCATTATCTGGCACCTATTCTTCTTCCAATTCGAAGGACGGCCTTAATGGAGTGGACGAGGTTGATGATATCATGTACCCAGCACAGGCATATTCCGAAATTGAGAGGGCAATTCATGTTGCCATCACACCCTTCCAAAATACTATCACGTGAGGGTGATTCCTTTGTACAGGGAGGTCCGATTCAGTTCTTTTCACGGAGGGATTCAAGAAGTGTCGCCGACTCCTTATCCAGAGATGTGATTTTGTATGGTTCAACCCATGACTAAGGCCTGTTCACAGGGGTTTTTTGTTTTTGTTTTTGTTTCTGGTTGGGGGGTGGGGGGGTATTTGCACTATATGAACGAACGTTATAGCAATGTTGGTTCTCAACCCTCAACATGATCTCACAAGTAGGCCTGCAAACGAAACAAGTTGTTCATAAACACCTTGAGCACGGCTTGTTTAAAGCTTGATGTGAACGTGCGTTAGTGAAAAAGCTCAAAGACTCGACAACATCTCACGTAAGGGCAAACTAAAAGACGAAAAAGAAAGGCGGAATACAAAAACTCGTTAAGGAAACGGATTGAGCTTTTTCTTAATCTTGAGCTTGTTTAAAAAAAATTGGTCTCGAACGGGTCAAATATTGCATAAGCGAGCTCGGCTCAAACTCTTATCATTTACAGCTTGATCTCGGCTCCTTTGTTAAGCAAACCAACCTAGCTTGAACTTTAACTCAAACTCGTTTAACAAACGATCTCGGCTCGACGTGGTCCGTTTGCATCCTACTCAAAAGAAACATAAGAACTAAAAGACAGCAAAGAGCCAGAGAAGGAAATTAAAGCCTGGACTACCATTCTCATAGAAGTAATTGCCAGAGGTTATGAAAATGTATGTTTAGACTCTTAAGTCCTAGTATGATTATACTGTTCAACGCCCTAGTGTATTTGGACTTTGGTACTTTTTCTCTTAAATGTTTCACACAAGTCAAAAGTACCACAATAATTTATATTTTGGTAACTTTGGTACATTACATTAGCTCACTAATAGTCGGCACTGGTCCTAAGTTTCTCACATTTAAAGCGATTGGTACTCTCACAATACATTTAATGCGATAAGTCGATAATTTCCGTTTGTGACGAACATATAAAAAACTCTTAGTAGTACATGTGAGCATCTGTCGAAACAAATATCGGCCCAAAATAATTCATGCAATTGACCCAACAAATCTTCGATTTACTATCCTGCCCAAAAATCTTTCTTTACACCTTATTTATAAAAGACTACTAATTCTTAAACTACATATTTACTGTAACTGTGCCATGACTTATCACGGCAAAACAAAAAAGTACACGACCAATCACAAAACTGAAAAAAAAAATTGTTAAAACAACAGCAACACAAGACTAATTTAGGACCCGCCCATAATTTTGCATAAAACTATGCATGTACTAAAGTTTAATATGATCATAACCGCCTTCAACCGCCCTTCGTCGTTTTCTTAGGAAATGACACATGTCCCGCGAAAATTTTAGGATCAATTATCAAATAGTTCCTCAAACATTTTTAAATACACATTTAGTCCAAATCTTTTTATTTTGTTCCAAAAAGTCTCCCAAACACCCATTTAACCAATATTCTCTTATTTTTAAAGGTCCGTGCTAACGTCATTCCTATCCCACCTCTCCCCCACCCCAACCCTCCACTGTCGAAGCTTCGACGAACCTCATCGCAGCTCTTTTTTTAATATTTTTATGTGGTGAGGGACCTTTTAAAACAAAATAAAAAGGTTTAGACTAAACGTGTATTAAAAAATATTCTAGGAATTATTTAGTATATGCTCCAGAATGTTAACCACCGCTAAAGACAACCAACAACTAAAAACAAAAAAAACATGAGCAGGGATGGGATGGTAATGCGGGTTAGTCGTGTAATTTTCGAGTTGCGTTGCTTTTGGTTCGAGTACAAGTTTTGGGTACTCTTAAATCGACGCAAGCTAAACATGTTATTTTTGGGTCATATCGATTTATTACACTAAATGATTTATCGTGTAAAAAGTAATATGAGAATCAAGATCAATATCATTATTATACACCGAAGTAAAATTATCATCATTCAAATAATTACACTAGAACCAGAATTTCAGTTAAATAAATCAACAAAGAGATCATACCTGTAAACCCAAATGACACTCAAGCGAGAGACAGAGAGAGACTATGGCGCGGCTGAAGAAGAAAAAGGTTAAAAGGGGGAAATATTTTTGGGCCTTAATAGGGGTCCGTCCTATTTGTCCTTGGATTTCAATTGTGAGAGAAGATTATCAAAATTCATTTTTTTAACAATTTTAATTTGGATTATATATTAAATAATTCTTCGAATAATTTTTAATATATATTTAGTGTAAATTTTTTTATTTTGTATCAAAAATTCCCTCGGTACATAAAAATACTCAAAAAAATGAGCTCTGGTGAGGCTCGCGCGGAACTTCGGCAGTGGATGTGGGACGGAAATGTCGGTAGTGCGGAGCTTTAAAAATAAGAGAATATTGGTTAAATAAATGTTTAAGATAATACTATAAAACAAACCAAGCTATTCGGGTTTGACTCGTGTTCGTTCGAATAAAAACTCGTTCAAGCTCGGCTCGTAAGGCAAACAAAGCAAGCTTGAACAAAATTTTAAGCTCGTTACCTTATTGAGCTCGACTCGAATTCCGCTCAATTATAAACAATCATAAGAAAATAGTGTAAAAAATTCAAGCTACTCAATCTCGGCTTGTGTTTGTTTGGATTAAAGCTCGTTTGAGCTAGGCTCGTGAAGTAAACAAACCAAACTCGAACACATTTTTAAGCTCGTTAATCTTTTCAAACCAAGCTTGAGCATCCTATTATTCGACTCGGCTTGTTTACACCCTTATTTTAAGGGACTTTTGGGAACAAATTAAAAACGCTTGAACTAAATGTGTATTAAGAAATGTTTGAGAAACTTTTTGGTAATTGATCTTTTAATTTTATCAAATCTTATATTTGCGATAATTTTTTTATTTAGGTAAGGATTTAAGATAAAGGAGTGTGTAAGTGTTTCATATAAATGGACAATTTGGAATTTAAAAATGGTTTGGGCTAACATAAAATAAAAAAAGGCATTGTTCACGCCTAGGCTTGAGGCTTGGGAGAAACGCCTCGCCTTACGCTTTTCACGTCTTATTCTTGGTAAAATCCTTAAGGTGCACTTTTTTCTAAAAACAACAATGCTTTAGTGAAACGATATCGCCTTTTGAAGATTTTTTTACAAACCGGACCATTATCTCATCCAAAATAATCAAATAGTATTTTAATTTCCATATATTCAGACATATTTTTATGATATGTACAATTTTAGTATCTTAATAACTTTGTTATGGTTAAAAAATATTAAAATATATTACGAAGGCCTAAACGTCTTTTCACGCCTTTTTACGCCTAAGTCCCGCCTAGGCTTCTAAGGCTTAAGGCTTGACCTCCACGCCTCGATCACACCCCGCGTTTTTCAGAACCTTGAAAAAAGGTACACGGAAATTTTTGTCACGTGACTCGAAATAAAATATAATGTAGGTATTTATGAATATAACGATATGTATGACGATAATTTAGATCTTTCATTTATTATAGAGTTGTTTAATAGTTGTTAAATACTCATTTTATCCCAAATTGAGAGTTCATATTCTCTTTTTGCATAGATTAAAGATGCTTTCAATCAATGGTCAAAATTAAGACATCTTCACTATTAGGAAATTTGGATAGTTGATTATGTTATAAAAAGGAAATTGGACTATTAATTTAGGACATTCAAAAAAAATAGTAGACTCTTAATTTAGGGTGGTGGGGGTAGTGTATATGACGAAACTCATACGAAAGTGAAAAATAAGGGGTTTATTAAGATAATTTTCAACACAGTATGACAAGGAAAGAAATTAATGAAATGTTTAAATGTCAAATATAAGGATGAACGGTCATATGACTTAATATAAGCATATTTCATCAAACGTAAAGACACAAAATCAAAGAATATGAACTTGAAAATTATTCTTGAAGGTTAAAATATCACTCTCTTTATTATTTTGATGAATGACGAAATTTTAAAATAATTTTTAAACAAGTAGGAAATTTAAACTAATTAAAATATGCACTAAGTAAACATCGTTAAATTTCACTTAATCTTGTCAATTAAATTAAGCTAGCATAATGAGATTACAAAATGAAGAAATAAATTTCATTACAATTATTAACTTACAAGACTTTGGCTCAAAACACTATTTACAATCACGAACAATCCTCTCGAAAAAGTTGCACACACTAATCTCATAAACACTCGTAAGTAGGGGTGGACAAAAAAAAGATCGACCCGAATGGACCGATTGGACCGAACCGGACCAAACCGAAAATTAAGGCTATTTTGAAATCGGTTCACAAACTAAAAACCGATTAAACCGGTTCGCGGTCCACTATATTAAAAGACCGATTTGGATCGGACCGGACCGATTCCCATATATACATAATAAAAATAATGTTATTGTGTTTCTTATGTATAGTTTTTAAATTAATGTATATAACTTATGAATTTCATTTGGAACATTTTATATATGTATAGACATTTTTTTATTTGGGTTAAAAAAATCCATGTAAATATCACTTGGAGTTTCGAGTATTATTTTTTGTATATATATATTTGTGAGACAAATAGATAAAAACATTCATAAAATGTACATATATATAAAATAGGGTCAGGACCGAATTTTACCCCGGACCAGACCGAAAAAGCCTGGACCGAATTAGTAGGTTAACCGAATTAATCGGTCCGGTCTCGGTCCAAAAAAATTGAGGACCGAATATTCGGTCCGATCCAAAAAATAGGCAAAACCCGGACCGTACCGGACCGTGCCCACCCCTACTCGTAAGATAAATTGACAGAATAGTCTCACAAACACTCGTGAGATTATTGTGTGTAAATTTTTGGAGATGATTGTTCGTGATTGTAAATAGCATTTTTGGCATACCCTGTTTTTAGGTATGAATGAACAATAAGTATAAAGCATTGAATCAAAGCTAAGGCAGAATAGCATAATTTTATTCATTATTGATAGGTTTACATAGAGTTGTGCCACCGCGGGGGTGAGTTACATACTTTTAGTACACAATATAATATAGAAATTTGAAAAACACCGCTCATTGCTCCCATCTAGCTTATTCTTTTCCCATACGGTCAGCTACGCAAACAAGTAACCCGATTCTGTCTCTAGTAGCGAAGAGATACTATCCTCTTTTTTCGAGCGCATCTGGATAAAGAAGGAATTAACATAAATATGCTAATATAGGTTCTACCAGCTTTATAATAAGTATATAGATATAAATGAGAGTTGGGGTGTGTATACAATCAGTGTTTAGAAACGCTAACAATAATAAGTTGATAATCCCATACTTATTAGTTTAAGAGAACATTGAAAGTTTTAGAACAAATAATCTCATACTTACTAGTCCGTTTAAGAAATGAGATTCATTAGCAGTTTATTTAGGATCGTGTAAAGAAAGTCAAAGAGTTTTGAACTAATAATCCCACAGTTACTTGTTCACTAAAGGGTATAGAAGTAGTTAAGCCATCAGTAAAACCATCATATTAAGTAATCAACCCAAAACCTTTGGGGAAAGGTAACCTGATATGCACACAAATAAAGTGGCACTCACACGTATGTAGCAATAAACACGGCTCTCAATCATTTAAGACCAGTAGGCCAAGTAGAAAGTTTCATGAGATAACACGTTAGTCTACTCCCTAGTTAATACTGATGCTTATAGTAAAAATAGTACAAAAGTGCTAGGGTAACTGAATCAATATGAAACATGATACCGGTTATTAGATGAGAAGGGTTAAAATTGATCCTTTAGTTTAAGTTTAACTACTGGTGATAAATTTAAATACCTTTGATGTGTAAAAAAATATGTAGTGTGGAAATATAATAACATGCACACACTAAGAGTAAATACGAACTATCACATAGTTATATCAATAGCAGTATGTCAAATACGTAAAGTATACTATTGAAAAGGTAGGAAAAAACCTACTTGATTGTTATTCGGTTGGCATGATATCACACTAGGATATTGGGAAGAGTTGGGGCTTGATTTTCTATATACAAGATGTGGGTATGTAAGTTTTGGGGGTTTAGTCAGTCAGTTTTGTACTAAAATTATCTCTTTTAAAGTTTTGAGGGTTTATTTGTAATTACCTTGAGACTTTAAACTATTGGACTTAAGATCATTATTGATCTTTGGTGTAAATACTTTTCATCTTAAAATATTTTGAAGTATTTATAAACAAAATTTGGGAATGTAATTGACAAGTTGAAAAAGTTGAGAGGAGTCAATTTGTTAATTTTGAAAAAGATTCTCAAGTTAAAACCTTAGTTTTCCATGACTTAAGCTATGAATATCGAAACATAGCCTTACATTATACCATTTTGACCAGAAAAATTTAATAAAAATTTTGGAGAAAAAATCAAAAAATTTCGATTGGCCACGCGCCCTCACGTGCATAGTCAAAGTTTATGATTAAAGTCTTCATCTTCAACCTCTCGATTTTGACTATTTAGGGTTCCATTTTTTTACCTTGATTTTCTTCTTCATTGTTATACCATTTGAGATGATTCCTTAACCAAAAAGCCTAATTTTTCATGAGGAATACGAATATATAAGTTTCATGGATTGATATTCAATATAACTCAAGTTTTAAAATTGTGTGTTTCTCTAAAATTTTGACCCGGTCTTCGTGTATTTATAGAATATAGCAAGGTTTCTTATAAACTTAGGGTGGTTTATGATATATATGAGAGTAGTTTGGTTTTGGTTTCAAAGATTAAGATGGATTATACATGAAGAATTTTCAATTTTCAATTTTTGAGCTCAAAATACACTTTTGATCGATTTAAGCTCTATATGTACATTCATGGCTTTTAATTATTACACTCTAGATATTTAGGTTATGATAAAGTTATATGTAGCTTCAAATCAAAGTTTAAGGCATTATATCAAGATCCACCATTAAAGCTCAAGCTTTAATAGTGTTTCTTCTTGTTTTTGTTATCCTAGGCTATTC
Source organism: Sambucus nigra (assembly GCA_949130495.1). Lineage (NCBI taxonomy): Eukaryota > Viridiplantae > Streptophyta > Magnoliopsida > Dipsacales > Adoxaceae > Sambucus > Sambucus nigra. The sequence goes on along the minus strand of OX422207.1, from coordinate 79,557,808 downwards.
TACACGTAAAAACTTGCATATTATGATTGTTCTAACGATATTAACTACACAAAAAACTAATGGAAATGAAAGAACTATAAATTAAGCATAAAATTACAAGGTACCTAATTTGGGAGAATTTTTTAGTTTTTGAACTCGGCTATAAGGTGTATTTTTTACTACTGAGCTCGTGGGGTATTTACACTTTCTTCAGGAGATTTGATTGGAGCCTTTGGGTGGTGGATTTGAACCAATTTATGTGTAGGTTTTCTCATGGGCAAGTGTAGTGCACATGGTTACATGGTGTGCTCATGTGGGATTTAACCTCTAGTGTTGAGGTGTAGCACTAGGTGGACACGGATCTAACTATAAATAAAGAACTTTCCAAGTTTGGTCCTTAATTGTTTGTATAATTACTTTTATAGCCTCAAAAGTATACTTTTTGTAAAGTATAGGGGTATTTTGGTAATTTAAAAAAACCGAGGTTAAAATTATAATTTTTTATTAATTACGGTCTAAAGGATTAATTTGATGAAAAGTTGGGGTTTAGGGGTTAAATATACATCAAGTTATCTTACTTTCGGGAGCTATTTTGTAATTTACTGAAACTTCAAGGGGTCTAAGTTAATTTAACAAAAATGTAGGTTTTTAAGTGTAGCTTCTTTCTTCTTAGAAGGCTTTTGATTTTACACACATTATAAGGCTTTAAATCATGGTCATAATTAAATTAGGATTAAAAAATTCCCAGTTCTTATAGTCTACCTACTTAAAAAAAATCGTCCTCAAATTTTACCTTAAAATAAGTCGGGGTATTGATTCTTCATTGCTTGTTCTGGTTTCCACGTAGCTTCAAAGTACTTTAACTGAGGGAATTTCCTTATTTCTAAGATACTTCACTTGACGATCCAGAATTTGAATAGGGCGTACTTCAAACTTATAGTTGGGTTCGAGTGAAATATTTTGCCATGTAACGTTATAGGATGCATCAAAAATATACCGATGTAACTGTGACACATGAAGTACGTTATGGATATTGGATAATTCCATAGGTAATTCTAATTCATAGGATACGGAGCCGATTCTTTTAGAAATTGTGAAAGGTCCAATATATTTAGAGACTAATTTTCCTCTATTTTCGAAGCGTAAAATTCCTTTCAAGGAGACACTTTCAGAAACATTTGATCATTCATTTAAAATTCTAAGGTTTTTTGGCGTTGGTCTGCATAACTTTTTCTGTCAATCTTGGGTCATCTTTAATTTCTCTCGAATCTATTGTATTACTTCAGTTGTTTCTTGGATTATCTTTGGACCAAATTGTTTACTATCTCCTGGCTCTATCCAACACGCAGGTAATCTATAAGGTCTTCTGTATAAAAGCTTCACATGGAGCAGCTTTAATACTAGCTTGTTAATTATTGTTATATGAAAATTTGACAAGAGGTAAATATATATTCCAGTTGTTAGACATATCCAACGTACGAACACGTAACATATCTTCTAAGGTTTGAATTGTACATTCTGATTGTCCATTTATTTGGGGGTGGAATGCGATACTTATGAAATTTAGTACCCATTGCAGAGCTTGCCAAAATTTTGCTATAAAACGAGAATCTCTATCTGATATAATGGATAAAGGAATTCCAAGTAATAAAATAATTTATTGGATATAAAGTTTACCAAGTTCTTGGAATGAATCGGTGGTCTTTAATGGTAGAAAATGGGCAGGTTTTGGTAAGTTGGTCTACTATTACGCAAATTGAATTATATTCTTGGAACGTATATGGTAGTTCACTAACAAATTCCATGGTAATATGATCTCATTTCCATTCGGGAATAGGTAAGGGTTGAAGAAGTCCATCGGGATGTTGGTGTTCTATTTTTACTTATTGGTAAGTAAGACATTTCCTTAAAAAATTCTCAATATCATTTCTCATGTTTGGCCACCAATATTTCTTCCTCAAAGTATGTTACATTTTCGAGTTTCCTGGGTGTATCATAAATTTCAAACGATGAGCATCTTCTAATACTTCTTCTCAAAGATATGCATTATCAGGTACGTACAATATATTTCTAAATCGTAGTCCTATTTCTTTAGCATAAGAAAAATATGAATTCTGGTTCGAAAAGTTTTGTACAAAAGAATCTTGGGTTTGTTGAACTAATATTTTTTCTCTCAATTCAGGATAAGTGATAATGTCAAAGAGTTTCGCACAAGGTTTAAGTAACCGTAGATCATATTGCTCTTTGGTAGCAGCAATATCGTAGGAAATTGGGGTATGAAGTCTTTCTACTTGATTTCGACTTAAAGCGTCGGCTACTACATTACCTTTACCTGGATGGTAATTGAGTTTAAATCAGTAATCTTTCAAAAATTCTATCCAACGTCGTTGTCTTAAATTTAAATCCTTTTGGGTAAAGATATATTTCAAACTTTTATAATCCGAAAAGACTTTAAAATTTACACCATAAAGGTAACAACACCAAATTTTTAATGCAGAAACTACGACTGCTAGTTCTAGATCATGGACATGATAGTTACGTTAATGAGCGTTGAGTTGTCGTGACCCATATTCTATCGCTTTCTCAGTTTTCATTAACACGCATCATAGTCCTTATAACAAAGCATTATTGTACACATCGTGACTTATGTCACTAGAAGGAATAATGAGGATATGAGCAGTATTTAATTTATCCTTCAACACTTGGAATGGTTGGTTACATTCTCCAATCCATATAAATGGAACTTCCTTCCTATTTAGTTTTAAAAGGGGAAGAGCAATGCGCGAAAATCCTTTTACAAAGTGACGACAATATCCAGCTAATCCCTTTAAAAAATTTATTTCAGTAATATTGGTAGGAATTTTTCATTGCAAAATAAATAAAATTTTAGTTGGATCAACTTGTATTCCATTTTCATAAATCACATGTCGTAAGAATTTAATTTCCTTTATTTAAAAGTCACATTTGCTATTTTTTTCATATGACCGATGGTTTCTAAGATCGCTTTCAAATGTTGGGCATGTTCTATCGGATTTTGAGAATATACGAGAATATCGTCAATAAAAACGATAACGAAGTGGTCAAGAAAAGGTCTAAAAATTCTATGGTTAGATCCATAAAGGCTGCTGGTGCATTTGTCAAACCAAATGACATTACGGTAAATTCGAAATGTCCGTAACGAGTTCAAAAAGCAGTTTTTGGAATGTCTTTCTCTCTAATGCGTAATTGATGATAACAGGATTGTAAGTATATGTTAGAAAAGACCCTTACTCCTCGAAGTTGATCAAATAGATCTCATATTCGAGGTAAAGGATACTTATTGTTAATAGTTATTGAGTTCAGTTTATAATAATCTATGCATAATCTAAATCTTCCATCATGTTTCTTAATGAATAATATCGGAGCTCCCCAAAGCGATGAACTTAGTCGAATAAAATATTTTTTCTAAAAAATTGTCTAATTGGATACGGAGTTCTCGAAACTCTCAAGGAGCCATTCAATATGAAGATATCGACATAAGAAGTGTATTGAGGTCAAGATTGATACTAAACTCAATTTATCTAGAAGGGGTAATCCTCGTAAATCCTCAGGGAAAATGTCTTTAAATTGTTCTAACAAATTTAGAATTAAAGAAGAAGTCTGGATTTGGAAATTTGAAGGTTTTGATGGACCTGATCCTTGAAACATAAAAGAACAAGTATCTTCATTTCGAAAATGAATTTTCTTATCTTGACAATTGATATAAGCGTGATGTCGGGATAAAACATCCATTCCGATAATAATATCAAAACCATAAATATCTAAAATTACCAAGTTAACAAAGAGAGTTCACAGAACAAGTTGAATTTTATAATTTTGATAACCTTACATTGGTGTATTAATTTCAACTGATGGTAACTCGATATCCAATGGAGTAGTTAAAGATGATGGTGATAATTATAATAATTTAGCTAGTTTAAGGCTAATAAAAGAATGCGTGGATCCTGGATCAAATAAAATATGGGTAGGAAATGTTGAAAAATGATCATACATTCTATCACGTTATGTATATTTCGCATAGGCAGTATAGTATAATTAATCCAACGACTCAGAATTGTCTTAACTCCCTATGTAAAGTTTGGCTTGGAGTGATTCTGGATATAACATAATTTTGGATTTTGTGAGGATTTATTTGGCTGACGACGAATTAGAGCTGACTTTAACTTAGGACATTGGGGCCGAATATGTCCTACTTCATAACACGTGTGACAATGAACTTCTGAACGTGTTGTGTTATTACGAATTTAGGAATAAAATTCTCCACTCGAGTTTGCATAAGGGTGAGGTCTAGAGTGAGATGGAGTTCTAATGACATGGTTGTTACTGATAGTTGGGGGTAAAAATCGGATTATGGAAGAAGAATTATGTTCCACAGTGTCTACAACATCAATCAATTGAGAATACTTATGGGTTTGTAAAGGAACGATTGAATTCTTAACTCTCGAATGTAATCCTCTTTCAAATTACTTGCATTTCTTTATCTCAGTATCCACATAATACAGAGCATAGCGAGATAATTCGGTAAATTTATCCTCATACTGGGCCACTGATAGGTTAGCTTGTTGTAATTTTAAGAAATCAACGGTTTGTTGTTCTCACTGAGTCTTATGAAAATACTTTTTGACGAAATCCTCCTCAAATTGCTCCCAAGTAAACTTAACAACATTCTGATTATGTGATGTAACAACATTCTGATTATGTGACGCAACTTGCCACCAGAAATCAGCTTTACCTTCAAATATATAAGCAACTAAAGTTACTCGGAGATTAGTAGCTATACTTACTCCATTTAGAATTTTCACAATCTAAAGTGTCCATTTTTCAGCTTCATTAGCACCTGGCTTTCCAAGAAAAGATTGGGGTTGTTGCCTTAGAAATTCTTCAAGAGCATTCATTCTACGGATTTCTTCGAAAACATCCTCTCGAGTATAACAAGTGGTTTTTTATTGTTGGGCTAATGTAGTAAGTTCTTGAAGACATCTCATGATTCCTTCAGTTTCAGTCTGTTCAGATTGAGTTCCAACAGAGGAGATTCGAGTACTAACCATCCTAAAGATTAACAGTTTAAATAATAAGAGTTATAAACAAAAATGAAGTAACAAACCTACTATATTTCACATAAAAAGTTATACGGGACACTAATATTATACATCATAACTTGTGTTAGTTGTGACACCCCGGCTAATTAAATACCGGGTAGCTACTCCTTTATGAAATTAATACAAAATATCAAGTTGGTTTAGTCGTAGCATTACTGTCGAAAACATTTAATTTATTACTAGCCACCTAATATTTAAAAATAGAGATGCCAATTTTATCAATTAAATTAACATTAACCAAGTAATTACATCAACAACTATCAATCAAATAAACAATCTCATGTAAATAACCAACGAAAAGAAATAAACTGATTCTGGAGTAAACACTCCAATAATAATAATAATACCATAGTAAATAAAATCCCTATACAAGAGTCTGATTAAACCAACATCTGAAATAAAGAAAGTTGGCATCTACAATCTCTAGATAAAAATTGGGCACCATGCCCTAACTAATGTGAATAACCTTGGAGGAATCAAGAATAAATGTGGGGCGTCTAATACCGAGATCATGTAGCTTCCACAGCGACTACAACACGTCATCAGAATGGAACTCCTACGCTTGGCGTCCCTGTGGCTGGGCACCTAAAATGTTTTTACAAAACAAAATAGATTTGGAGGAAAACGGGTCAAAGCCCGAGGTGAAAATAGTTTAAAAGTTTAGCAAGTGCTTAAATTATAATTAAACAACACATATAAGCATGTCAGTTGCGTACTCTCACATGCGTTTCTCACCTCACAATTAATGTGCACGCCTAACGTATTCCCTTAACCCATCCTAGTTATGCCGCTAACTAACTAGTTTGTACCACTCCGACTTTCGCATTCTAACATAGGATATCTACTCGTAACACCCAAACAAGTCATATTCATAACCTATTTTCACATTCATTAAATTTTTTATCTCAAGTGTTAATTAAATTCTCACATTCTTAGCTCATTCAGTTATCTTAGTTATTCACATCTACTAAGCAACAATGAACCAGTCACAAGTATATATATATATAAATCACTCTCAATACAAATATACATATAAGGCACCCCTAGGCTAAGCTGCGGTGCACACATACTCTGCTATCAAATCCATGTACATCACATACGCAAGAATCACGTGTTCTGAATCACTCAGGAACCGTCTCAATACAAATCACACATATTGGAGGCGAACATAGTTCACATACCCATGGGTCACGCACATACCAACGCTCCCAAGGTCAGCAAACTTATCCATTCAGCGATAAGTCCTTCCAAGTCCTATGTTCTCAGGTATCAATCTAAAGTCCCCCCGAAGGCACATCGAGACCAAACTGTCCTCTTACGAACGACGTCCCGTGATAGCAAGTATGGTAGGTATGTTATACACACAATAATCCATATACTAGAAAATCACACAACCAGTGTATATATACAATTTCAATATAGGTATACTCCTCCCCTATATATTAAGTCTCACTCACAATATTTATGTTCCTGACATTCTACTTAATAGTTATTTAACGCGACAAGTCTCGTCATACGAATTCGGGTACCTATACATATCCTAAGTGAATATTAGGTCTCCCATTTGTTCCTAAGGTTATCTCAACATATATAAAATCCCTCTGCTATTGTTCATACCCATACATTATCTTTCATTCCACTTTGAGTCCCAAATCGAAAGATTTCAAACCGTCCTCACCCGGTAACCGCTCGTAATTATAACGTCCGATCCCGTAAGTTATAACATTTTTCGGGAAATAACTAAGACCCTAATGACCTTAACTAAGCCCCACAATATTATATTAATCACCCTAAGAGTCAATATCGGCTTTGGAAGTTTCATTAAACCTTAAAGGAAAACAATTACCAAAAATCAAGAGAGGTCGATCGATCGAGGAAAAGGATCGATCGATCGACATTCTTGGATCAATCGATCGATTGATCGATCAAGCAGGTATTTACCCAGATTTCTCTTAAACAATTACGAGTTTCATCCATTTTACACCTCAAATTCTTCATTACAACGTCCCAAACTCCCAAGAAAGTAACATATTAGCCTAATCTTTAACGTATTAAAATCATTAAATCATCAGTTTCTTAGATCAAAACACCCAATTTTCATAAAAAAAACTATTTCTTCTATTTCGATCAAGATCTTCATATTACTCAACATAAATTCACAATTCCCTACACATGGATCATGGTTTCATAACTAGTATATGCCCAGAAGTTTATCTACACGAAGCCTACCCACAATCAATGTTTAATTCTCCAGTTTCACAATTAATTCACTTATTTACGATAAATCATCAAATCTAAACTATCATGTAAAATATATGCTTTGAATCTTTACAAGATAAGTCACTTGCCTCTGATTAGAAGGTCTGATCCGTTGATGACGGTATTGGTTGGTTCTCCCTCTCTTTCCGGTCACAAATCCAGCGATGGTGGTGGTGTGTGGTGGTTATGGCCATGGAAACCCTTGGAATTCTCCTGAAACCCTTTTCTTTCTTCTCTTGTTACTCTCTCTTGTGTTTAACAAATAATGGACCTAATAACCATAAGTGTTGGTTGATATATATCTCCTAATTTTTGTGGGCTACTATTCACAAAAAATAGGAATAACTAAAATACCCTCCCGGGTTGCCGGTTAGGCCTAAAAAAGCCCCGGGACCCAAACTAAACCCTTGGCTAGTGTTTTCAGACTATCTCTACCCTTCCGGACAAGTTGACGCACTCAAAATGATCATACGGATGACATAAAAATAAAATACTTTTAAATCCATTAAATTAGATCCTGACACGCACATTCCAACTTAATTATCGAAACTGCCGTATTTTCAACTCACGACAATTTTAATAAATTCAACTATCACATATTACCATAATCACTCAATAATATTCAACATTATCATCATATTTAAATACTAACTCTCATCTCACTAGTTATTTAAATCAGAATTAATTTCCAATTAATTATTCTAAATTCCCACAATTAAAAGCAATTTCATTTAATTAATCTCATAATTAAAATCCATAAAATTACGGGGTATTACATACTTCCCCCCTAATAACTGAATTTCATCCCGAAATTCGGAAAGTAAGGCATACCAGGAAAAATTTGATATCCTTCGGTACTCAAAATAAAACACAAAGAAAGGCTGAATCACTACAGCCCTCGCTTCACAACAAGCTTGTTGAACACTCTTGACACTTTATCAGTCATAGGGTTACACCTCAATAAATGCACCTCACGTCGTGCTCTTACTAAACAACATTCGAATGAGAATAGCCTATACATCATTGGCCGCATCATCTCCATATTATTGTGAGTTCGCACCTCACTTCGTATCAACTCCCACGTTTATCTAAGCACAAAACTCCCATCCTGGGAGAAACCATAAAACATCAGACTAGTCTTATCCGTTCTTTGAATCTACGTTACCGGTGTTGTGACTTTTACACAAGGGAAAGCCACTTCAGACGGTTGGTGTTTATCCCATTATAGTAATCGAACTCTAACTTCTAACGGATCCCAAAACTCTGATAATCCGCTCACCTCTAAACATCCAGAGGAAGAATGGTAAGGTTTATCCACATAAAACCTCAGTAAACACCTTATCCACTGTAAATCGGTAGGGGTGCGTTCACACGACTTTACTATTAGGTAATGTCCTCTCTCCATTACCATATTATACTTCACTTACTAGCTATATCCGTTGTGAAAATCAAATGATCGCAATGAGTTAAAAATTTACTTTTATATAGTCAATCACATTGCGCCTATTCCTGGGGCTATAGGTGATACAACTTTCTCAAAACAAAACTATTCCCACTTCTTCCTTATACCCCATATTAAAGGTGGGTTTCAAGGATCTTATCCTAGTTCAGAATAATACTGGTAGGACCACATATCGACGCATTCACTATCTAATAGTGTAATTTACCAACTTAACTCTTCCATCACTGGAATCGTCGTCTTCATACAAAATTATCTGGCCGATCATCTTACCCCAACCGATCTACTACGTACTATACCCCTTTCAATACCGACTTTCACGTATAGTTCTTCCCGTTAAGCGGTACTTAATAACCCTCTTCTTCTTTCGGAGTATACCAAAAGTTCCGATCTGTGCACTTTTCACCACGTTGTGCACATCTGGACTCTTTATACCCTTACTGACATCCTCACTTTATTTACGCGTAAGCCATCCTCAACATTCAATTCGGTGGAACTCCGCTCCAAATTTTCCATAATAGTTAAATATTCGTCTTCTCAAGGGATACCCCCTTTCTAAATGGCTTCCCTTGCCCTTCAATCAATTTCAGATGTGCTACTCTAATTGCACATGAATCTACAGATTGTCGTCCTTCTCACAACGCTTAATCCACTCTACCACTTCCATTTCGTCATATTGGTCCCACAAGTAAAAATTTCACCCATCTATGTCTCTTCTTTAGACGATTATCACATTAGCAAACCAGGGTGTCTACACCCCTTATAACTCGTGCATATGGGTTTAAACATCATATACGCTTCATACGTACTCCAAACTCTTTATTGCCCCTCCATTCGCAACGTGGTTATACAACTTGGGCGTTCTCAATCACCCCCGAATTTGAAATTTTAAATCCTTCTAAACATCATTCCATCTTTCAACCCGCCAGAATAAAACAAAATTATCACTACTTCCTCACCACACAATTGGCTCTACTGGCTTTATATCGTAATTTATCCTTTAACTTCCAATTATATCCACATATTTCCATAACGATCGAGGTACCCAAATCATGGACGAATGGCCAAACATCTCCTTACTACTAACCTTATGCTAAGTTTCATACGTGGGATGTCTCACAAAGCGAAATGTAAACAAGGAATCCCGATACACTACTTCCTAGCATTGTCGGTCATAGGAATCCGTTAAGCCTTCAGTCCATAACATGTACCCCTATATTCCCGTCTCTTGACAACAAAGTTGCATCTCCTTCTGAAATTACACTTAAACAAGGAACTGCTTCCGAAAGACACTGTCTCTTAACATTGATGGTAATCACATTCCACAAACATCATGCAAATATAATTGGGGCTCTCAAAATCCCGTCCCTAGACATACAACTATGAGTATTAACTTTCACGTCTCTAAAGGGTGATATAACAATGCACTATTCTTATTACCACATCCTGAGCGTTGACTATAATAACCAACTAAAATTTTCCACTGAACAGTACACCAAATACATTCGGAATCATATAAATTAAATCCTTACACATACTGGGATCAAATATCCGAGACCATTATACCTTTCAAAATCTCGATAATATATATATACATATATATATAAACATATAAACGCGAGCCTGACCCTCTTGCATATGGGGCCTCGCCAGAACAAAACATTCTACACCAAGGTAGTAACCTCGATAGACTTGCAATATACGCACACTATCGGTTAAAGTATATTAAAAAAACATAATTACGATACTATCATACTCGTATAACACAACACTAAAATGAGAAATTTCAATAAAGTGTATACCACTATCGATACACCCATTCATCCTCCGCGGATACACTAAAGGTAACCCCACTAAAACCAGGGAAAATATTCACATAAATAATAACATTGTCAATATATGCACTAAACTCGACGCTCATGCGAATATAACAATAAAATGTCATAACTCGTTCCTGACACATACAACACGTAATATTATCTGAGGATATAACTCATACTTCTATCTTGCCAATCACCTTAGATGCTTAAATGGTTCTTGGACTTAACACACCTGTCCATACCAAATCGAAAATTTTAATAACTATTGCCCTTGCTAGGTACCATACCCTTATCCCTCTACTTATTTCGCAAAAAATTTTAACGCACGGGTTTCACTCCCCCCAAAATACCTCTACACATACTCCACTTATCTTCGGTCACACTGACCATATTAAGGTTGTCCTTCTCTCGGACGTTGGTAGTCTCGACTCTGATGACTACTTTCGTTGTTCCCTAAGCTTTGATGGCCCTGAGGAACACGCTACTGGCTTCGACAACTCTTATTGAAATCACTGTCGCTGAGAAAAATGTTGCTATTCAAATCATTTATATGGGTCCCCTGATGGGTATCCCCCTTGTGGTGCTTCTCCAACACCGTTTCCCCCAGTCTTACTCTATCTCAAATTTTCAATTCTTGTAGCTCCCCACACAAGGAAGCGTTTACCTCCATATTAACACAATGCGACATTATTACCATCTGCATTGACCGTCCAAGCAGAATTTCCCATAAGTGCTAACAATTCTTCTTGTAAGTTAATTTTCCCCTTTAATGTCCTCTTCTCCATTGTACCTACTTCATCCGTATAAGGTTCGCTAATTAATTAAATTTCTTTTCACAAAATGACCTCTGTCCGACCCTCTCGTGTGAGTTCAGAACAATGTTCACATCTTATCCTGAACATCTGATGAAGGAACTTATGGTCAAACTATATCTATGCGCCTTCTCTTGATAAAACATTCCACCTCTAAGTGTGGTGGTTGCCTTTCACCATTGTAACTCTGCTCCCACGAGCCAAGAAAAATTTTACTCTAAATTTTCATTCCCGATTAGCCATATTCTGACATATGCCCAAGCCTTTGGATATTTTACCTTTATTGGCTAACACATGCCGTTTTCGCATTTCTAGTATTTCCACTGCTGGTTCCCTTCAATGTTTCGTCTGACTCTCTCCCATTCCAACCTTGTTGGGTGAGTCTAATTTGACCCCACTTTCTACTATAGCGGTACTATAATGTCATATGCTGTGTCCAAGCCACCTTTATTATCCTGGCTTTTCGTACCATAATAGGGATGACCTCAACTACGGACATCATTCTTGAACATACCTAATAACCTCAACTGAGCCTTGCCTCCTGCTGTCAGCCCAACTGTCCTCGCCTGACATACTGCATCGTTCGGCACATGAACACACCCGAATGCAAATAAGATTCACTATTATATACATTATAGGATGAGAACGAAATCTCACCAAAGAAATCAACAATCCTAAACATAGGGATCTATATGAAAGAAAGCTACGCTGAAAGCATAATAAGCCGCACAGATCCTAAAGGACACTAGAACTTGATGCTCTGCCCCACCAATTAAATACCAGGTAGATACTCCTTTATGAAATTAATACAGAATATCAAGTTAGTTCAGTCGTAGCATCACTGTCGAAAACATGTAATTTATTACTAGCCACCTAATATTTAAAAAGAGAGATGCCAAATTTTATTAATTAAATTAGCATTAACCAAGTAATTACATCAACAACCATCAATCGCAAAAACAATCTCATGTAAATAACCAACGAAAAGAAATAAACTGAGTCTAGAGTAAACACTCCAATAATAATAATACCGGAGTAAATAAAATCCCGATACAAGAGTCTGATTAAACCAACATCTGAAATAAAGAAAGTCTGCATCTACAATATCTAGATAAGAATTGGGCACCATGCTCTAACTGATGTGAATAACCCTGGAGGAATCAAGAATAAATGTGTGGGGTCTAATACCGAGATCCTGTAGCTTCCACAACGACTATAACACATCATCATAATGGAACACCTATGCTTGGTATCCATGTGGTTGGGCACCTAAAATATTTTTACAAAACAAAATAGATTTGGAGGAAAACGGGTCAGAGCCCGACGTGAAGACAGTTTAAAAGTTTAGCAAGTATTTAAATTACAATTAAACAACACATATTATAAACATGTTAGTTGCGTACTCTCACATGAGTTTCTCACCTCTCAACTAATGTGCACGCCTAATGTATTCCCTTAACCCATCCTAGTTATGTCGCTAACTAACTGTCTGTACCACTGACGCGACTTAATATTTGTCTCAAAAGTGCGTACAATCTAGGCTCAAGTGCAAGCCTGTCGCTCAAGTAATAAACCCGGTAAGTCGGGATCGTATCCACAGGGATCGAGATTGCCAAATAGTAATAAGAAAAATTATTAAATCTTGAAATGATTTCGTAAAAGAAACGAAAAGATGATTAAAAATTGGGAAAATTTCTATTAAAAAATTACTTAAGAAAAACAAACTGAAAAGTGCAAAAGAAATTAGATCTGACAAATGGGAGAAAATAGGGTAGGGTACAATCCCTCAATCCTTAACAAATTACCGTATAGAATACTAGAATTGTAAATTAAAATTATTGAATAGATACGGTCTTTATACATTCTAAGCATTACATATATGAGGGATCTAGCCCGCATCATATGAAATCAAAGATAGATATAAAGCGGTGAATGAATCCAGTCTTTATATAATCTAAGCATTACGTATATGAGGTTCAAGACCGCACCATACGAAATCAAAGATAAATATAAAGCAGTGCTTTCACGATTCAATCAATATTTTAATTTAACCTCTATTTTCTACATAAATAATTTACCTTGGATTGAGTTCATGTACCCCAACCCTTGGGAATTTAGCTACTCATGATTTGGTTCAAGAATAAATTCACACACAAAATTATGGATCTACAAGACATGGGAAATAATTTGCAAATAATAAAACTAGAGAATGGAAATTGATACTTGTATTTAGCAAGAGGAGAAAGAGATGAATTTGAATCCAGCAAAACTTCTTCTTCAAACTTACAACTAGAGTTTATGAAAACTTCTACCAAAGAAAACTACAATCTAACTTTCTCTCTCTAATCCTACTCCTACCCTCTAGAATTTGACTCCCTCTCTCTAGAATTCAACTCCTCTTGAAAATGAGGTAGGACTTGGTCTTTTATAGCACCAAGTTGCACGAATTTGGCATCAAATTTCGCTTGTGGCACAAGTTTTCCAAGAGTTGCACTGCATTAAATGCATAATTAATTACAGAAATCCGCACATCCAGACTCTTCATTATCGCACAACTTAAAAACATCGTAACTTCTTCACCGTACCTCGGATTGAGGTGCCGTTTTTTCCAGTATTCTTGTAATTTAGAACTCTTGACCTTTCTAGTTGGCACCACCTCCGAACTAAGGCTGTAAAATTACGAAAATGCCCTTCAACTCTCCATTTGTTGGTTTATTTCACTGTTTTGAGTTCTCCTTCGCACTAACTTGCATGAAATGCCTGTAAAACACATGAGAAATAAAAAAAACACGAAATACTTGCCAAAAAAGGTTAGTAGCATAAATAAGAGACAAATCGAAGCTAAATACACTGCACGGGATCATAAAAATACCGAAATTAAGGAGATAAATATAAAGAATATGTGCCTAATCACACCCCCTAACTTAGAACTTTGCGCGTCCCGAGCAATGTAAATGAATCTAACCAAAAATCCACTCTTGAAAATTCTTTTATTGTGATAGAATACCTTTTTCGCCGGCAAGCGATTGCATTTAGCGTATGCAACAAGCCTTTAAACCCCTATGTTACCCTAGTAGGACGAGTTTTGTCTCGTGAGGGTTTGCAGTGAATACACCCACAAAATTCTTTATTGACTCAAATAAATATCAAAATACTTAAAAATTGTACAATTTAAACTTTTCAAAAAATAATCACCATCAACTCATATTCAACGGTCTCAAACCATAGTGTGTGTGTGCAAAGCCAAAAATTAAACTTCAAATTTCCACCGATTGAGCATTACGTTACTTTCCAAAAATTCGTTTTGATTCAAATTCTTACGGATTCACTCACAAACGAATCACTCAGATTGTGGCTATTCTCTCGGTATGCATGATATAAAGAGTAAATATAATGGACACAAATTCACGCATATAAAATTGAAAAGAAAAAAATATATGGTGAAAAGATCTCATCATCGGAGTACAGTTATTAGGAAACGGGAACATCACCTCTAGTTCACACCATTTAATCTCTCATATTATCTTTTCATGTCTTAGCTCTCCATGCGGTAATCAATTTTGCCATTCGGACTCGGTTAGGACTTTTCGGGTTAAAAAGTGTAAAGGGTAAAAATGGGAATGGATGGGCTGTTCGGAATTGGAAAATGTCTTTATGATGTCCATTTGTGCTTTTTCGGGCATTTGCTCATTTTCTCTTTCTTTTTTCAAATTTTTTTTTTCACTATTTTTTTGAACATTTTTTTTCTATTTTTCTCTTGCCCCCTTTTATTGCACAATTTGGACTTACTTGATGAATTTTCTCAATTTTCACAATTCCGGGCTAATTGGGTTTTTCGGGTTGTCAAACGAAAGGGAAATATTTTATTAGGCTCAAAGTGGGTTGCAAAGGGATAATTTTGTTTTTCACAACTTTTTATGACTAATATTTTTGGGTATCAAACGAGGGCCTACTTCATTGTCCAAATTGCTAATCACATTACCATATGCATCTCGAGATTAGTTAAGTTTAGAGATATATTTAGCACGAATTTCGAGACAATAACTCACATATTTCCCATAACCGATCAAAACAAAGGATTGAGATCATCAACGACTTATTAAAACGCTGAAAAGAACTTTGAGTTAATCATAAACTCGGATGGATTTTAAAAACTCATAAAAAATTGAAATTCTCAAAATCTCACTGGGTTTGACTAATCTCCACACTTATTCGTAAAGTCGTCAATTTTCTTTCAATTTCCATCTTCGGTCAATTTTGGCTTAGTGCAATTGAGATTTAACAATTTGAGACTTTAAATAGAATAAAGGTGATATTTTTGAAAAATTTTAAATTCCAATTTTTATTTATTTTGAACAAAAATATTTTTGGCTTTTTTCAAAAATTTTCAATTTTTTTTTCTAAAAAAAAAACACACTTGGAAAGAACATGTGATCGAATCAATGAATCTAAACAATAAATGGGAAGAATATCCCACACCCCCTAACTTAAATGTTGAATTGTCCTCAATGCAAATCAAGAACACAACATAAAGAGAGGAAAAGAAAGATATTACCCAAATGGAGCGATCCCCGATGAGTGCGAGTCCATTGAATCTACAAAACATGTTAGAACCAAGCATAGCAAAAAGAATAACAAAAACTCTAACTCTCAAAACTAGACTATAATAAAAGAGAAAAAGAAAAAGAAAAAAAAACTAACTATTTACAACCTAACATTTGAACAGCTAATAAATCATACACTAAAAGTCGAAAAATTTGAGGGTCCACCCAATATACAATTTGACTTTGAGGGATTAATGGTGTACCCTCATTAGGATGCATGCCTCCCGAAAAGTAAGAATTTCGTTTGAAAAACGGAAGGCATGTGAAAAGTTTAAAAAATGAATCATCACCAATTATAAAATTTAGGGGGATAATGAAGGATTTTGGTGCATAAGAGGACAAGTCCCATTGGGATCCAAGAAATATAGAATCACGTTCCAAAGATTTTTCAAGTAGTATGGGGAGAGGGGCACACAAAAAGGAACAATCCATATTAGAAAACAATTTAAGCATAGAGTGTTTGTCCTCATAAACCGGAAAATGATCCTCTTGTTGCGTAGCACGTGTGTTGGTCTCTAAGTCGGACGATATTTGAGTCGTATCTTCAAGTACATCCGAAGACTCAAATGGTATGGGTGAAGGTTTGGGAAGGAGTAATGCATCAATTCTATTGTCCCACTCGCTTTCGTCCAAATGACAAATTGAGGCCCAGAAAGATTGGACTTCATCATTAAGGCTTGCATCTACCTGTCCAAACTCGCGCTCAAACTCTGCTAGGCTCAACTCCTCTAGCTCTCTCTCTTGCTTGGTGTCCTAAAAAATTTTTTCCTCAAAATTTTCAATTGGATCTGGTGGAGTGACACGTTTAAGTGTGTGGCCCGTAAGATGAAGCATCTCAAAATAACATTCCCATACAAGAAGCGGATCAACATCCTTAAGACATTCATCCAATTCTTGTGATGGATTTAATGGTTCGATAATAGTGGGGACACAAGGAGACAAATGATCCTCAACCTCAGTAGATTTTGCAATATTTATAATAGGTTGAGATTCAAAAGAACTTGGATCAATTTCAATGATTTCATTCTCAAAAGTATTAGGTGAAGCGCAAGTCTCGACCTTTTCTAAGTTGTTTAAATAATCATTCAACTCCTTGCAAGTTGCTATAATTTTCGACTCGAGAACAACACGGTCATCAGATTGCTTTTTTAGATCAAGTAAGAGTTCTTCCAAAGTAGGCCTTCTTGGTTCTAGCACCTCGAATTCCTCATTTGGTAGAAAACTTACTTCATCTTCAAAACTATCGGAAAAAAAATCCTCATTGGGTTCATATAATGCATCTAACTCTTGCTCCCAATAACGATTTTTTTCGCGATATTCTTTTTCAAGTATGTCTTCTTCAAGCAATTGATTTTGATAAATTTGGAGTTTCTCAGCACTAGGCTTGTATTTAATATAATCATCTTTAGTGATATTGATCCAATGGTCATAAGTCTTGAGTGCCTCCTCTTCCTCACTATTAGCATAACAATTAAAGCCACCAAAAGAGTTAAAATAAGACATTTCAAATTGGGCAATTCAAGAACGTGACACCCTTTTTTTTTCTTTTTTTTTTTTAGAAATCACTTGTAGATAAAAATAACTTTCTTAAAAATTTAACAATTTCAATCCCCGGCAACGGCCCCAAAAACTTGACGCGACTTAATATTTGTCTCAAAAGTGCGTACAATCTAGGCTCAAGTGCAAGCCTGTCGCTCAAGTAATAAACCCGGTAAGTCGGGATCGTATCCACAGGGATCGAGATTGCCAAATAGTAATAAGAAAAATTATTAAATCTTGAAATGATTTCGTAAAAGAAACGAAAAGATGATTAAAAATTGGGAAAATTTCTATTAAAAAATTACTTAAGAAAAACAAACTGAAAAGTGCAAAAGAAATTAGATCTGACAAATGGGAGAAAATAGGGTAGGGTACAATCCCTCAATCCTTAACAAATTACCGTATAGAATACTAGAATTGTAAATTAAAATTATTGACTAGATCCGGTCTTTATACATTCTAAGCATTACATATATGAGGGATCTAGCCCGCATCATATGAAATCAAAGATAGATATAAAGCGGTGAATGAATCCAGTCTTTATATATTCTAAGCATTACGTATATGAGGTTCAAGACCGCACCATACGAAATCAAAGATAAATATAAAGCGGTGCTTTCACGATTCAATCAATATTTTAATTTAACCTCTATTTTCTACATAAATAATTTACCTTGGATTGAGTTCATGTACCCCAACCCTTGGGAATTTAGCTACTCATGATTTGGTTCAAGAATAAATTCACACACAAAATTATGGATCTACAAGACATGGGAAATAATTTGCAAATAATAAAACTAGAGAATGGAAATTGATACTTGTATTTAGCAAGAGGAGAAAGAGATGAATTTGAATCCAGCAAAACTTCTTCTTCAAACTTACAACTAGAGTTTATGAAAACTTCTACCAAAGAAAACTACAATCTAACTTTCTCTCTCTAATCCTACTCCTACCCTCTAGAATTTGACTCCCTCTCTCTAGAATTCAACTCCTCTTGAAAATGAGGTAGGTCTTGGTCTTTTATAGCACCAAGTTGCACGAATTTGGCATCAAATTTCGCTTGTGGCACAAGTTTTCCAAGAGTTGCACTACATTAAATGCATAATTAATTACAGAAATCCGCACATCCAGACTCTTCATTATCGCACAACTTAAAAACATCGTAACTTCTTCACCGTACCTCGGATTGAGGTGCCGTTTTTTCCAGTATTCTTGTAATTTAGAACTCTTCAACTTTCTAGTTGGCCCCACCTCCGGAATAAGGCTGTAAAATTACGAAAATGCCCTTCAACTCTCCATTTGTTGGTTTATTTCACTGTTTTGAGTTCTCCTTCGCACTAACTTGCATGAAATACCTGTAAAACACATGAGAAATACACAAAACACGAAATACTTGCCAAAAAAGGTTAGTAGCATAAATAAGAGACAAATCCAAGCTAAATACACTGCACGGGATCATAAAAATACCGAAATTAAGGAGATAAATATGAAGGATATGTGCCTAATCACACCCCCTAACTTTGAACTTTGCGCGTCCCGAGCAATGTAAATGAATCTAACCAAAAATCCACTCTTGAAAATTCTTTTATTGGGATAGAATACCTTTTTCGCCGGCAAGCGATTGCATTTAGCGTATGCAACAAGCCTTTAAATCCCTAGGTTACCCTAGTAGGACGAGTTTTGTCTCGTGAGGGTTTGCAGTGAATACACCCACAAAATTCTTTATTGACTCAAATAAATATCAAAATACTTAAAAATTGTACAATTTAAACTTTTCAAAAAATAATCACCATCAACTCATATTCAACGGTCTCAAACCATAGTGTGTGTGTGCAAAGCCAAAAATTAAACTTCAAATTTCCACCGATTGAGCATTACGTTACTTTCCAAAAATTCGTTTTGATTCAAATTCTTACGGATTCACTCACAAACGAATCACTCAGATTGTGGCTATTCTCTCGGTATGCATGATATAAAGAGTAAATATAATGGACACAAATTCACGCATACAAAATTGAAAAGAAAAAAATATATGGTGAAAAGATCTCATCATCGGAGTACAGTTATTAGGAAACGGGAACATCACCTCTAGTTCACACCATTTAATCTCTCATATTATCTTTTCATGTCTTAGCTCTCCATGCGGTAATCAATTTCGCCATTCGGACTCGGTTAGGACTTTTCGGGTCAAAAAGTGTAAAGGGTAAAAATGGGAATGGATGGGCTGTTCGGAATTGGAAAATGTCTTTATGATGTCCATTTGTGCTTTTTCGGGCATTTGCTCATTTTCTCTTTCTTTTTTCAATTTTTTTTTTCACTATTTTTTTGAACATTTTTTTTCTATTTTTCTCTTGCCCCCTTTTATTGCACAATTTGGACTTACTTGATGAATTTTCTCAATTTTCACAATTCCGGGCTAATTGGGTTTTTCGGGTTGTCAAACGAAAGGGAAATATTTTATTAGGCTCAAAGTGGGTTGCAAAGGGATAATTTTGTTTTTCACAACTTTTTATGACTAATATTTTTGGGTATCAAACGAGGGCCTACTTCATTGTCCAAATTGCTAATCACATTACCATATGCATCTCGAGATTAGTTAAGTTTAGAGATATATTTAGCACGAATTTCGAGACAATAACTCACATATTTCCCATAACCGATCAAAACAAAGGATTGAGATCATCAACGACTTATTAAAACGCTGAAAAGAACTTTGAGTTAATCATAAACTCGGATGGATTTTAAAAACTCATAAAAAATTGAAATTCTCAAAATCTCACTGGGTTTGACTAATCTCCACACTTATTCGTAAAGTCGTCAATTTTCTTTCAATTTCCATCTTCGGTCAATTTTGGCTTAGTGCAATTGAGATTTAACAATTTGAGACTTTAAATAGAATAAAGGTGATATTTTTGAAAAATTTTAAATTCCAATTTTTATTTATTTTGAACAAAAATATTTTTGGCTTTTTTCAAAAATTTTCAATTTTTTTTTCTAAAAAAAAAACACACTTGGAAAGAACATGTGATCGAATCAATGAATCTAAACAATAGATGGGAAGAATATCCCACACCCCCTAACTTAAATGTTGAATTGTCCTCAATGCAAATCAAGAACACAACATAAAGAGAGGAAAAGAAAGATATTACCCAAATGGAGCGATCCCCGATGAGTGCGAGTCCATTGAATCTACAAAACATGTTAGAACCAAGCATAGCAAAAAGAATAACAAAAACTCTAACTCTCAAAACTAGACTATAATAAAAGAGAAAAAGAAAAAGAAAAAAAAACTAACTATTTACAACCTAACATTTGAACAGCTAATAAATCATACACTAAAAGTCGAAAAATTTGAGGGTCCACCCAATATACAATTTGACTTTGAGGGATTAATGGTGTACCCTCATTAGGATGCATGCCTCCCGAAAAGTAAGAATTTCGTTTGAAAAACGGAAGGCATGTGAAAAGTTTAAAAAATGAATCATCACCAATTATAAAATTTAGGGGGATAATGAAGGATTTTGGTGCATAAGAGGACAAGTCCCATTGGGATCCAAGAAATATAGAATCACGTTCCAAAGATTTTTCAAGTAGTATGGGGAGAGGGGCACACAAAAAGGAACAATCCATATTAGAAAACAATTTAAGCATAGAGTGTTTGTCCTCATAAACCGGAAAATGATCCTCTTGTTGCGTAGCACGTGTGTTGGTCTCTAAGTCGGACGATATTTGAGTCGTATCTTCAAGTACATCCGAAGACTCAAATGGTATGGGTGAAGGTTTGGGAAGGAGTAATGCATCAATTCTATTGTCCCACTCGCTTTCGTCCAAATGACAAATTGAGGCCCAGAAAGATTGGACTTCATCATTAAGGCTTGCATCTACCTGTCCAAACTCGCGCTCAAACTCTGCTAGGCTCAACTCCTCTAGCTCTCTCTCTTGCTTGGTGTCCTAAAAATTTTTTTCCTCAAAATTTTCAATTGGATCTGGTGGAGTGACACGTTTAAGTGTGTGGCCCGTAAGATGAAGCATCTCAAAATAACATTCCCATACAAGAAGCGGATCAACATCCTTAAGACATTCATCCAATTCTTGTGATGGATTTAATGGTTCGATAATAGTGGGGACACAAGGAGACAAATGATCCTCAACCTCAGTAGATTTTGCAATATTTATAATAGGTTGAGATTCAAAAGAACTTGGATCAATTTCAATGATTTCATTCTCAAAAGTATTAGGTGAAGCGCAAGTCTCGACCTTTTCTAAGTTGTTTAAATAATCATTCAACTCCTTGCAAGTTGCTATAATTTTCGACTCGAGAACAACACGGTCATCAGATTGCTTTTTTAGATCAAGTAAGAGTTCTTCCAAAGTAGGCCTTCTTGGTTCTAGCACCTCGAATTCCTCATTTGGTAGAAAACTTACTTCATCTTCAAAACTATCGGAAAAAAAATCCTCATTGGGTTCATATAATGCATCTAACTCTTGCTCTCAATAACGATTTTTTTCGCGATATTCTTTTTCAAGTATGTCTTCTTCAAGCAATTGATTTTGATAAATTTGGAGTTTCTCAGCACTAGGCTTGTATTTAATATAATCATCTTTAGTGATATTGATCCAATGGTCATAAGTCTTGAGTGCCTCCTTTTCCTCACTATTAGCATAACAATTAAAGCCACCAAAAGAGTTAAAATAAGACATTTCAAATTGGGCAATTCAAGAACGTGACACCCTTTTTTTTTCTTTTTTTTTTTTTTAGAAATCACTTGTAGATAAAAATAACTTTCTTAAAAATTTAACAATTTCAATCCCCGGCAACGGCGCCAAAAACTTGACGCGACTTAATATTTGTCTCAAAAGTGCGTACAATCTAGGCTCAAGTGCAAGCCTGTCGCTCAAGTAATAAACCCGGTAAGTCGGGATCGTATCCACAGGGATCGAGATTGCCAAATAGTAATAAGAAAAATTATTAAATCTTGAAATGATTTCGTAAAAGAAACGAAAAGATGATTAAAAATTAGGAAAATTTCTATTAAAAAATTACTTAAGAAAAACAAACTGAAAAGTGCAAAAGAAATTAGATCTGACAAATGGGAGAAAATAGGGTAGGGTACAATCCCTCAATCCTTAACAAATTACCGTATAGAATACTAGAATTGTAAATTAAAATTATTGACTAGATCCGGTCTTTATACATTCTAAGCATTACATATATGAGGGATCTAGCCCGCATCATATGAAATCAAAGATAGATATAAAGCGGTGAATGAATCCAGTCTTTATATATTCTAAGCATTACGTATATGAGGTTCAAGACCGCACCATACGAAATCAAAGATAAATATAAAGCGGTGCTTTCACGATTCAATCAATATTTTAATTTAACCTCTATTTTCTACATAAATAATTTACCTTGGATTGAGTTCATGTACCCCAACCCTTGGGAATTTAGCTACTCATGATTTGGTTCAAGAATAAATTCACACACAAAATTATGGATCTACAAGACATGGGAAATAATTTGCAAATAATAAAACTAGAGAATGGAAATTGATACTTGTATTTAGCAAGAGGAGAAAGAGATGAATTTGAATCCAGCAAAACTTCTTCTTCAAACTTACAACTAGAGTTTATGAAAACTTCTACCAAAGAAAACTACAATCTAACTTTCTCTCTCTAATCCTACTCCTACCCTCTAGAATTTGACTCCCTCTCTCTAGAATTCAACTCCTCTTGAAAATGAGGTAGGTCTTGGTCTTTTATAGCACCAAGTTGCACGAATTTGGCATCAAATTTCGCTTGTGGCACAAGTTTTCCAAGAGTTGCACTGCATTAAATGCATAATTAATTACAGAAATCCGCACATCCAGACTCTTCATTATCGCACAACTTAAAAACATCGTAACTTCTTCACCGTACCTCGGATTGAGGTGCCGTTTTTTCCAGTATTCTTGTAATTTAGAACTCTTCAACTTTCTAGTTGGCCCCACCTCCGGAATAAGGCTGTAAAATTACGAAAATGCCCTTCAACTCTCCATTTGTTGGTTTCTTTTACTGTTTTGAGTTCTCCTTCGCACTAACTTGCATGAAATACCTGTAAAACACATGAGAAATACACAAATCACGGAATACTTGCCAAAAAAGGTTAGTAGCATAAATAAGAGACAAATCCAAGCTAAATACACTGCACGGGATCATAAAAATACCGAAATTAAGGAGATAAATATGAAGGATATGTGCCTAATCACACCCCCTAACTTTGAACTTTGCGCGTCCCGAGCAATGTAAATGAATCTAACCAAAAATCCACTCTTGAAAATTCTTTTATTGGGATAGAATACCTTTTTCGCCGGCAAGCGATTGCATTTAGCGTATGCAACAAGCCTTTAAACCCCTAGGTTACCCTAGTAGGACGAGTTTTGTCTCGTGATGGTTTGCAGTGAATACACCCACAAAATTCTTTATTGACTCAAATAAATATCAAAATACTTAAAAATTGTACAATTTAAACTTTTCAAAAAATAATCACCATCAACTCATATTCAACGGTCTCAAACCATAGTGTGTGTGTGCAAAGCCAAAAATTAAACTTCAAATTTCCACCGATTGAGCATTACGTTACTTTCCAAAAATTCGTTTTGATTCAAATTCTTACGGATTCACTCACAAACGAATCACTCAGATTGTGGCTATTCTCTCGGTATGCATGATATAAAGAGTAAATATAATGGACACAAATTCACGCATACAAAATTGAAAAGAAAAAAATATATGGTGAAAAGATCTCATCATCGGAGTACAGTTATTAGGAAACGGGAACATCACCTCTAGTTCACACCATTTAATCTCTCATATTATCTTTTCATGTCTTAGCTGTCCAAGTGTAAAGGGTAAAAATGGGAATGGATGGGCTGTTCGGAATTGGAAAATGTCTTTATGATGTCCATTTGTGCTTTTTCGGGCATTTGCTCATTTTCTCTTTCTTTTTTCAAATTTTTTTTTTCACTATTTTTTTGAACATTTTTTTTCTATTTTTTTCTTGCCCCCTTTTATTGCACAATTTGGACTTACTTGATGAATTTTCTCAATTTTCACAATTCCGGGCTAATTGGGTTTTTCGGGTTGTCAAACGAAAGGAAAATATTTTATTAGGCTCAAAGTGGGTTGCAAAGGGATAATTTTGTTTTTCACAACTTTTTATGACTAATATTTTTGGGTATCAAACGAGGGCCTACTTCATTGTCCAAATTGCTAATCACATTACCATATGCATCTCGAGATTAGTTAAGTTTAGAGATATATTTAGCACGAATTTCGAGACAATAACTCACATATTTCCCATAACCGATCAAAACAAAGGATTGAGATCATCAACGACTTATTAAAACGCTGAAAAGAACTTTGAGTTAATCATAAACTCGGATGGATTTTAAAAACTCATAAAAAATTGAAATTCTCAAAATCTCACTGGGTTTGACTAATCTCCACACTTATTCGTAAAGTCGTCAATTTTCTTTCAATTTCCATCTTCGGTCAATTTTGGCTTAGTGCAATTGAGATTTAACAATTTGAGACTTTAAATAGAATAAAGGTGATATTTTTGAAAAATTTTAAATTCCAATTTTTATTTATTTTGAACAAAAATATTTTTGGCTTTTTTCAAAAATTTTCAATTTTTTTTTCTAAAAAAAAAACACACTTGGAAAGAACATGTGATCGAATCAATGAATCTAAACAATAAATGGGAAGAATATCCCACACCCCCTAACTTAAATGTTGAATTGTCCTCAATGCAAATCAAGAACACAACATAAAGAGAGGAAAAGAAAGATATTACCCAAATGGAGCGATCCCCGATGAGTGCGAGTCCATTGAATCTACAAAACATGTTAGAACCAAGCATAGCAAAAAGAATAACAAAAACTCTAACTCTCAAAACTAGACTATAATAAAAGAGAAAAAGAAAAAGAAAAAGAAAAAAAAACTAACTATTTACAACCTAACATTTGAACAGCTAATAAATCATACACTAAAAGTCGAAAAATTTGAGGGTCCACCCAATATACAATTTGACTTTGAGGGATTAATGGTGTACCCTCATTAGGATGCATGCCTCCCGAAAAGTAAGAATTTCGTTTGAAAAACGGAAGGCATGTGAAAAGTTTAAAAAATGAATCATCACCAATTATAAAATTTAGGGGGATAATGAAGGATTTTGGTGCATAAGAGGACAAGTCCCATTGGGATCCAAGAAATATAGAATCACGTTCCAAAGATTTTTCAAGTAGTATGGGGAGAGGGGCACACAAAAAGGAACAATCCATATTAGAAAACAATTTAAGCATAGAGTGTTTGTCCTCATAAACCGGAAAATGATCCTCTTGTTGCGTAGCACGTGTGTTGGTCTCTAAGTCGGACGATATTTGAGTCGTATCTTCAAGTACATCCGAAGACTCAAATGGTATGGGTGAAGGTTTGGGAAGGAGTAATGCATCAATTCTATTGTCCCACTCGCTTTCGTCCAAATGACAAATTGAGGCCCAGAAAGATTGGACTTCATCATTAAGGCTTGCATCTACCTGTCCAAACTCGCGCTCAAACTCTGCTAGGCTCAACTCCTCTAGCTCTCTCTCTTGCTTGGTGTCCTAAAAAATTTTTTCCTCAAAATTTTCAATTGGATCTGGTGGAGTGACACGTTTAAGTGTGTGGCCCGTAAGATGAAGCATCTCAAAATAACATTCCCATACAAGAAGCGGATCAACATCCTTAAGACATTCATCCAATTCTTGTGATGGATTTAATGGTTCGATAATAGTGGGGACACAAGGAGACAAATGATCCTCAACCTCAGTAGATTTTGCAATATTTATAATAGGTTGAGATTCAAAAGAACTTGGATCAATTTCAATGATTTCATTCTCAAAAGTATTAGGTGAAGCGCAAGTCTCGACCTTTTCTAAGTTGTTTAAATAATCATTCAACTCCTTGCAAGTTGCTATAATTTTCGACTCGAGAACAACACGGTCATCAGATTGCTTTTTTAGATCAAGTAAGAGTTCTTCCAAAGTAGGCCTTCTTGGTTCTAGCACCTCGAATTCCTCATTTGGTAGAAAACTTACTTCATCTTCAAAACTATCGGAAAAAAAATCCTCATTGGGTTCATATAATGCATCTAACTCTTGCTCTCAATAACGATTTTTTTCGCGATATTCTTTTTCAAGTATGTCTTCTTCAAGCAATTGATTTTGATAAATTTGGAGTTTCTCAGCACTAGGCTTGTATTTAATATAATCATCTTTAGTGATATTGATCCAATGGTCATAAGTCTTGAGTGCCTCCTTTTCCTCACTATTAGCATAACAATTAAAGCCACCAAAAGAGTTAAAATAAGACATTTCAAATTGGGCAATTCAAGAACGTGACACCCTTTTTTTTTCTTTTTTTTTTTTTTAGAAATCACTTGTAGATAAAAATAACTTTCTTAAAAATTTAACAATTTCAATCCCCGGCAACGGCGCCAAAAACTTGACGCGACTTAATATTTGTCTCAAAAGTGCGTACAATCTAGGCTCAAGTGCAAGCCTGTCGCTCAAGTAATAAACCCGGTAAGTCGGGATCGTATCCACAGGGATCGAGATTGCCAAATAGTAATAAGAAAAATTATTAAATCTTGAAATGATTTCGTAAAAGAAACGAAAAGATGATTAAAAATTAGGAAAATTTCTATTAAAAAATTACTTAAGAAAAACAAACTGAAAAGTGCAAAAGAAATTAGATCTGACAAATGGGAGAAAATAGGGTAGGGTACAATCCCTCAATCCTTAACAAATTACCGTATAGAATACTAGAATTGTAAATTAAAATTATTGACTAGATCCGGTCTTTATACATTCTAAGCATTACATATATGAGGGATCTAGCCCGCATCATATGAAATCAAAGATAGATATAAAGCGGTGAATGAATCCAGTCTTTATATATTCTAAGCATTACGTATATGAGGTTCAAGACCGCACCATACGAAATCAAAGATAAATATAAAGCGGTGCTTTCACGATTCAATCAATATTTTAATTTAACCTCTATTTTCTACATAAATAATTTACCTTGGATTGAGTTCATGTACCCCAACCCTTGGGAATTTAGCTACTCATGATTTGGTTCAAGAATAAATTCACACACAAAATTATGGATCTACAAGACATGGGAAATAATTTGCAAATAATAAAACTAGAGAATGGAAATTGATACTTGTATTTAGCAAGAGGAGAAAGAGATGAATTTGAATCCAGCAAAACTTCTTCTTCAAACTTACAACTAGAGTTTATGAAAACTTCTACCAAAGAAAACTACAATCTAACTTTCTCTCTCTAATCCTACTCCTACCCTCTAGAATTTGACTCCCTCTCTCTAGAATTCAACTCCTCTTGAAAATGAGGTAGGTCTTGGTCTTTTATAGCACCAAGTTGCACGAATTTGGCATCAAATTTCGCTTGTGGCACAAGTTTTCCAAGAGTTGCACTGCATTAAATGCATAATTAATTACAGAAATCCGCACATCCAGACTCTTCATTATCGCACAACTTAAAAACATCGTAACTTCTTCACCGTACCTCGGATTGAGGTGCCGTTTTTTCCAGTATTCTTGTAATTTAGAACTCTTCAACTTTCTAGTTGGCCCCACCTCCGGAATAAGGCTGTAAAATTACGAAAATGCCCTTCAACTCTCCATTTGTTGGTTTCTTTTACTGTTTTGAGTTCTCCTTCGCACTAACTTGCATGAAATACCTGTAAAACACATGAGAAATACACAAATCACGGAATACTTGCCAAAAAAGGTTAGTAGCATAAATAAGAGACAAATCCAAGCTAAATACACTGCACGGGATCATAAAAATACCGAAATTAAGGAGATAAATATGAAGGATATGTGCCTAATCACACCCCCTAACTTTGAACTTTGCGCGTCCCGAGCAATGTAAATGAATCTAACCAAAAATCCACTCTTGAAAATTCTTTTATTGGGATAGAATACCTTTTTCGCCGGCAAGCGATTGCATTTAGCGTATGCAACAAGCCTTTAAACCCCTAGGTTACCCTAGTAGGACGAGTTTTGTCTCGTGAGGGTTTGCAGTGAATACACCCACAAAATTCTTTATTGACTCAAATAAATATCAAAATACTTAAAAATTGTACAATTTAAACTTTTCAAAAAATAATCACCATCAACTCATATTCAACGGTCTCAAACCATAGTGTGTGTGTGCAAAGCCAAAAATTAAACTTCAAATTTCCACCGATTGAGCATTACGTTACTTTCCAAAAATTCGTTTTGATTCAAATTCTTACGGATTCACTCACAAACGAATCACTCAGATTGTGGCTATTCTCTCGGTATGCATGATATAAAGAGTAAATATAATGGACACAAATTCACGCATACAAAATTGAAAAGAAAAAAATATATGGTGAAAAGATCTCATCATCGGAGTACAGTTATTAGGAAACGGGAACATCACCTCTAGTTCACACCATTTAATCTCTCATATTATCTTTTCATGTCTTAGCTGTCCAAGTGTAAAGGGTAAAAATGGGAATGGATGGGCTGTTCGGAATTGGAAAATGTCTTTATGATGTCCATTTGTGCTTTTTCGGGCATTTGCTCATTTTCTCTTTCTTTTTTCAAATTTTTTTTTTCACTATTTTTTTGAACATTTTTTTTCTATTTTTTTCTTGCACCCTTTTATTGCACAATTTGGACTTACTTGATGAATTTTCTCAATTTTCACAATTCCGGGCTAATTGGGTTTTTCGGGTTGTCAAACGAAAGGGAAATATTTTATTAGGCTCAAAGTGGGTTGCAAAGGGATAATTTTGTTTTTCACAACTTTTTATGACTAATATTTTTGGGTATCAAACGAGGGCCTACTTCATTGTCCAAATTGCTAATCACATTACCATATGCATCTCGAGATTAGTTAAGTTTAGAGATATATTTAGCACGAATTTCGAGACAATAACTCACATATTTCCCATAACCGATCAAAACAAAGGATTGAGATCATCAACGACTTATTAAAACGCTGAAAAGAACTTTGAGTTAATCATAAACTCGGATGGATTTTAAAAACTCATAAAAAATTGAAATTCTCAAAATCTCACTGGGTTTGACTAATCTCCACACTTATTCGTAAAGTCGTCAATTTTCTTTCAATTTCCATCTTCGGTCAATTTTGGCTTAGTGCAATTGAGATTTAACAATTTGAGACTTTAAATAGAATAAAGGTGATATTTTTGAAAAATTTTAAATTCCAATTTTTATTTATTTTGAACAAAAATATTTTTGGCTTTTTTCAAAAATTTTCAATTTTTTTTTCTAAAAAAAAAACACACTTGGAAAGAACATGTGATCGAATCAATGAATCTAAACAATAAATGGGAAGAATATCCCACACCCCCTAACTTAAATGTTGAATTGTCCTCAATGCAAATCAAGAACACAACATAAAGAGAGGAAAAGAAAGATATTACCCAAATGGAGCGATCCCCGATGAGTGCGAGTCCATTGAATCTACAAAACATGTTAGAACCAAGCATAGCAAAAAGAATAACAAAAACTCTAACTCTCAAAACTAGACTATAATAAAAGAGAAAAAGAAAAAGAAAAAAAAACTAACTATTTACAACCTAACATTTGAACAGCTAATAAATCATACACTAAAAGTCGAAAAATTTGAGGGTCCACCCAATATACAATTTGACTTTGAGGGATTAATGGTGTACCCTCATTAGGATGCATGCCTCCCGAAAAGTAAGAATTTCGTTTGAAAAACGGAAGGCATGTGAAAAGTTTAAAAAATGAATCATCACCAATTATAAAATTTAGGGGGATAATGAAGGATTTTGGTGCATAAGAGGACAAGTCCCATTGGGATCCAAGAAATATAGAATCACGTTCCAAAGATTTTTCAAGTAGTATGGGGAGAGGGGCACACAAAAAGGAACAATCCATATTAGAAAACAATTTAAGCATAGAGTGTTTGTCCTCATAAACCGGAAAATGATCCTCTTGTTGCGTAGCACGTGTGTTGGTCTCTAAGTCGGACGATATTTGAGTCGTATCTTCAAGTACATCCGAAGACTCAAATGGTATGGGTGAAGGTTTGGGAAGGAGTAATGCATCAATTCTATTGTCCCACTCGCTTTCGTCCAAATGACAAATTGAGGCCCAGAAAGATTGGACTTCATCATTAAGGCTTGCATCTACCTGTCCAAACTCGCGCTCAAACTCTGCTAGGCTCAACTCCTCTAGCTCTCTCTCTTGCTTGGTGTCCTAAAAATTTTTTTCCTCAAAATTTTCAATTGGATCTGGTGGAGTGACACGTTTAAGTGTGTGGCCCGTAAGATGAAGCATCTCAAAATAACATTCCCATACAAGAAGCGGATCAACATCCTTAAGACATTCATCCAATTCTTGTGATGGATTTAATGGTTCGATAATAGTGGGGACACAAGGAGACAAATGATCCTCAACCTCAGTAGATTTTGCAATATTTATAATAGGTTGAGATTCAAAAGAACTTGGATCAATTTCAATGATTTCATTCTCAAAAGTATTAGGTGAAGCGCAAGTCTCGACCTTTTCTAAGTTGTTTAAATAATCATTCAACTCCTTGCAAGTTGCTATAATTTTCGACTCGAGAACAACACGGTCATCAGATTGCTTTTTTAGATCAAGTAAGAGTTCTTCCAAAGTAGGCCTTCTTGGTTCTAGCACCTCGAATTCCTCATTTGGTAGAAAACTTACTTCATCTTCAAAACTATCGGAAAAAAAATCCTCATTGGGTTCAAATAATGCATCTAACTCTTGCTCCCAATAATGATTTTTTTCGCGATATTCTTTTTCAAGTATGTCTTCTTCAAGCAATTGATTTTGATAAATTTGGAGTTTCTCAGCACTAGGCTTGTATTTAATATAATCATCTTTAGTGATATTGATCCAATGGTCATAAGTCTTGAGTGCCTCCTCTTCCTCACTATTAGCATAACAATTAAAGCCACCAAAAGTCTTAAAATAAGACATTTCAAATTGGGCAATTCAAGAACGTGACACCCTTTTTTTTTCTTTTTTTTTTTTTAGAAATCACTTGTAGATAAAAATAACTTTCTTAAAAATTTAACAATTTCAATCCCCGGCAACGGCGCCAAAAACTTGACGCGACTTAATATTTGTCTCAAAAGTGCGTACAATCTAGGATCAAGTGCAAGCCTGTCGCTCAAGTAATAAACTCGGTAAGTCGGGATCGTATCCACAGGGATCGAGATTGCCAAATAGTAATAAGAAAAATTATTAAATCTTGAAATGATTTCGTAAAAGAAACGAAAAGATGATTAAAAATTGGGAAAATTTCTATTAAGAAATTATTTAAGAAAAACAAACTGAAAAGTGCAAAAGAAATTAGATCTGACAAATGGGAGAAAATAGGGTAGGGTACAATCCCTCAATCCTTAACAAATTACCGTATAGAATACTATAATTGTAAATTAAAATTATTGACTAGATCCGGTCTTTATACATTCTAAGCATTACATATATGAGGGATCTAGCCCGCATCATATGAAATCAAAGATAGATATAAAGCGGTGAATGAATCCAGTCTTTATATATTCTAAGCATTACGTATATGAGGTTCAAGACCGCACCATACGAAATCAAAGATAAATATAAAGCGGTGCTTTCACGATTCAATCAATATTTTAATTTAACCTCTATTTTCTACATAAATAATTTACCTTGGATTGAGTTCATGTACCCCAACCCTTGGGAATTTAGCTACTCATGATTTGGTTCAAGAATAAATTCACACACAAAATTATGGATCTACAAGACATGGGAAAT
Source organism: Sambucus nigra (assembly GCA_949130495.1). Classification (NCBI taxonomy): domain Eukaryota; kingdom Viridiplantae; phylum Streptophyta; class Magnoliopsida; order Dipsacales; family Adoxaceae; genus Sambucus; species Sambucus nigra. Next base: position 79,525,299 of record OX422207.1, on the reverse strand, counting down.
AATTTGCAAATAATAAAACTAGAGAATGGAAATTGATACTTGTATTTAGCAAGAGGAGAAAGAGATGAATTTGAATCCAGCAAAACTTCTTCTTCAAACTTACAACTAGAGTTTATGAAAACTTCTACCAAAGAAAACTACAATCTAACTTTCTCTCTCTAATCCTACTCCTACCCTCTAGAATTTGACTCCCTCTCTCTAGAATTCAACTCCTCTTGAAAATGAGGTAGGTCTTGGTCTTTTATAGCACCAAGTTGCACGAATTTGGCATCAAATTTCGCTTGTGGCACAAGTTTTCCAAGAGTTGCACTACATTAAATGCATAATTAATTACAGAAATCCGCACATCCAGACTCTTCATTATCGCACAACTTAAAAACATCGTAACTTCTTCACCGTACCTCGGATTGAGGTGCCGTTTTTTCCAGTATTCTTGTAATTTAGAACTCTTCAAATTTCTAGTTGGCCCCACCTCCGGAATAAGGCTGTAAAATTACGAAAATGCTCTTCAACTCTCCATTTGTTGGTTTCTTTCACTGTTTTGAGTTCTCCTTCGCACTAACTTGCATGAAATACCTGTAAAACACATGAGAAATACACAAAACACGAAATACTTGCCAAAAAAGGTTAGTAGCATAAATAAGAGACAAATCCAAGCTAAATACACTGCACGGGATCATAAAAATACCGAAATTAAGGAGATAAATATGAAGGATATGTGCCTAATCAACCACTCCAGCTTTCGCATTCTAACATAGGGTATCTACTCGTAACACCCAAACAAGTCATATTCATAACCCATTTTCACATTCATTAAATTTCTTATCTCAAGTGTTAATTAAATTCTCACATTCTTAGCCCATTCAATTATCATAGTTATTCACATCTACTAAGCAACAGTGAACCAGTCAGAAGTGTATATATATATATATATATATATATATATATATATATATATATATATATATATAAATCACTCTCAATACATATATACATATAAGGCACCCCCAGGCTAAGCTACGGTGCACGCATACTCTACTATCAAATCCACGTACATCATGTACGTAAGGATCACGTGTTCCGAATCACTCAGGAACCGTCTCAATACAAATCACACATATTGGAGGCGAACATAGTTCACATACTCATGGATCACGCACATAGCTACGTTCCCAAGGTCAGCAGACTTATCCATTCAGCGATAAGCCCTTCCATGTCCTACGTTCTGAGGTATCAATCTAAAGTCCCCCCGAAGGCACATCGAGACCAGACTATCCTCTTACGAACGACCTCCCGTGATAGCAAGTATGGTAGGTATGTTATACACACAATAATCCATATACTAGAAAATCACACAACCAGTATATATATACAATTTCAATATAGGTATACTCCTCCCCGATATATTAAATCTCAGCCATAATATTTACGTTCAAAATATTCTACGTAATATTTATTTAACGGGATAAGTCTTGTCATACGAATTCGGGTACCTATACATATCCCAATTGAATACTAGGTCTCCCATTTGTTCCTAAGGTTGTCTCAACAAATATAAAATCCCTCTGCTACTGTTCATACCCATACATTATCTTTCATTCCACTTTGAGTCCCAAATCGAAAGATTTCAAACCGTCCTCACTCGGTAATCGCTCGTAATTATAACGTTCGATCCCGTAAGTTATAACATTTTTCGAGCAATGACTAAGACCCTACTGACCTTAACTAAGTCCCACAATATTATATTAATCACCTTAAGAATCAATATCGGCTTTGGAAGGTTCATTAAACCTTAAAGGAAAACAATTACCAAAAATCAAGAGAGGTCGATTGATCGAGGAAAAGGATCGATCGATCGATCAAGCAGGTATTTGCCCAGATATCTCTTAAACCATTACGGATTTCATCCTTTTTACACCTCAAATTCTTCATTACAACGTCCCAAACTCCCAAGAAATTTCACTAATCATCCTATTAACATATTACCATAATCTTTGACGTATTAAAATCATTAAATTATCATAGATCATCAGTTTCTTGGATCAAAACACCCAATTTTCATAAAAAAACTATTTCTTCTATTTCCATCAAGATCTTTATATTACTCAACATAAATTCACAATTCCCTACGCATGAATCATTGTTTCATAACTAGTATATGCTCAGAAGTTTATCAACATGAAGCCTAACCATAATCAATGTTTAATTCTCTAGTTTCGCAATTAATTCACTTATTTACGATAAATCATCAAATCTAAACTATCATGTAAAATATATGCTTTGAATCATTACAAGATAAGTCACTTGCCTCTGATTAGAAGTTTTGATCCCTTGATGACGGTATTGGTTGGTTCTCCCTCTCTTTCCGGTCACAAATCCGGCGATGGTAGTGGTGTGTGGTGGTTATGGCCATGGAAACCCTTGGAATTCTCATGAAACCCTTTTCTTTCTTCTCATGTTACTCTCTCTTGTGTTTAACAAATAATGGCCTTAATAACCATAAGTGTTGGCTGATAAATATCTCTTAATTTTTGTGGGTTACTATTCACCATAAATAGGAATGACTAAAATACCTTCCCGGGTTGTCGGTTTGGCCTAAAAATGGCTCGGGACCCAAACTAAACCCTCGGCTAGTGTTTTCTAACTATCTCGATCCTTCCGAAAAAGTTGGGGAACTCAAAATGATCATACGAATTAGGGGTGCACATGGTTCGGTTCGGTTCCACTACGAAACCAGAAGTGAAATTGATCAGTTCCGTGCTTTTGGAACCATAACCATAACCGAAATTGGTCGGTTCGATTTGGAACCAAACGATTGTTTGTCAATTTGGTTCGGGTCGGTTCACGGTTTTGGTACGTAGTTCTGGTTCGCGGTTTGGGTCATGGTTTTAGTTCGCGGTTCTGGTTAATGGTTTTGATTTGCGGTTTTCACTAATGGTTCTGGTTCGCGGGTTGGTTCATGGTTCTGGTTAATGGTTCACGAGTCGATTCTCGGGTTGGTTCTTGGGGTCGGTTCTTCGGTTCGGTTCCATGGGTTCGATTCGGTTTGGTTTTGGTATAAAATCGAGAACTGAACCGAACACTTTGGTTCTCAATTTTTTGGAACCATAACCAACCTATGGAGAAAAAAAATCGAACCAACCCAACCCATGAAGGTCGGTTTGGTTTGGTTCTTCGGGTTGTCGATTTTTTTGCACACCCCTAATACGGATGGCAAAAAAATAAAATACTTTTAAATCCATTAAATTATATCCTAACACGACTGACACACGCGTCCCAACTTAATTACCAAAACTGCCGTATTTTCAACTCACGACAATTTTAATAAATTCAATTATCACATATTACCATAATCACTAAGTAATATTCAACTTTATCATCATATTTAAATACTAACTCTCGTCTCGCTAGTTATTTAAATCCGAATTAATTTTTAATTAATTATTCTAAATTCCCACAATTAAAAGCAATTTCATTTAATTAATCTCATAATTAAAAGCCATAAAATTACGAGGTATTACATACTTCCCCTTAATAACTAAATTTTGTCCCGAAATTCGGAAAGTAAGGCATACCAGGAAAATTTTGGTATCCTCGAGTACTTAAAACAAAACTCAAAGAAAGGCTCAATCACTACAACCCTCGCTTCACAACAATCTTGTTAAACACTCATAACACTTTATTTGTCGTAGGGTTACACCTCAATAAATCCACCTCATATTGTGCTCTTACTAAACAACATTCGAATAAGAATAGCCTATACATCATTGGCCGCATCATCTCCATATTATTGCGAGTTCTCACTTCACTTCGTATCAACTCCCGCTTTTATCTAAACACAAAAATTCCATCCTGGGAGAAACCATAAAACATCAGACTACTCTTGTCTGTTCTTTGAATCTCCGTTCCTGGCGTTGTGACTTTTACACAAGGGAAAGCCACTTCAGACGGTTGGTGGCTATCCCATTATAGTCATCGGACTCTAACTTCTGACAGATCCCAAAACTCTGATAATCTGCTCACCTCTAAATATCCAGAGGAAGAATGGTAAGGTTCATCCACACAAAACCTCAGTAAACACCTTTTCCACTGTAAATCGGTAGGGGTGCGTTCACACAACTTTACTATTAGGTAATATCCTATCCCCATTACCATATACTTCACTTACTAGCTATATCCGTTGTGAAAATCAAATGATCGCAATGAGTTAAAAATTTACTTTCATACAGTCAATCACCTTGTGACTATTCCTCGGGCTATATGTGATACAACTTTCTCAAAACGAAACTATTCCCACTTCTTCCTTATACCCCATATTGAAGGTGGGTTTCAAGCATCTCATCCTAGTTCATAATAATACTGGTAGGACCACATATCGGCGCGTTCACTATCTAATAGTGTAATTTACCAACTTGACTCTTCCATCACTGGAATCGTCGTCTTGATACAAAATTATCTGGCTGATCATCTTACCCCAACCGATCTACTACGTACTATACCCCTTTCAATACCGACTTTCACGTTTAATTCTTCCCGTCAAATGGTACTTAATAACCCTCTTCTTCTTTAGGCGTATACCAAAGGTTCCGACTCGTGCACTTTTCACCACGTTGTGCACATCTGGACTCTTTATACCCTTACTGACATTCTCACTCTATTTACGCGTAATCCATCCTCAGCATTCGATTGGGTGGAACTCCACTCGAAATTGTCCATAATAGTTAAATATTTGTCTTCTCAAAGGATACCCCCTTTTAAATGGCTTCCCCTGGCCTTCAATCAATTTCGGACGTGCTACTCTGATTGCACATAAATCTACAGATTGTCGTTCTTCTCACGACACTTAATCCACTCTACCACTTACATTTCATCATATTGGTCCCACAAGTAAAAATTTAACCCATCTATGTCTCTTCTTGCGGCGATTCTCACATTAGCAAACCAGGGTGTCTACACCCCTTATAACCCGTGCATACGGGTTTAAACATCATATACGCTTCATACGTACCCCAAACTCCTTTTTGCCCCTCCATTCGCAACGTGGCTATACCACTTGGGCATTCTCAATCACCCCCGAATTTGAAATACTAAATCCATTTAAACATCATTCCATCCTTCAACCCGCCAGAGTAAAATAAAATTATCACTACTTCCTCACCCCACAACTGGCTCTACTGGATTTATATCGTAATTTATCCTTTAACTTCCAATTATACCCACATATTTCCATAACGATTGAGGTACCCAAATCATGGACGACTGGCCAAACATCTCCTTACTACCAACCTTACGCTAAGTTTCATGCTTGGGATGTCTCGCAAAGAGAAATCTAACCAAGGAACCCCTCAATACACTACTTCCTAGCATTGTCGATCATAGGAATCCGTTAAGCCTTCAGTCCATAACATGTACCCCTATATTCCCGTCTCTTGACAACAAAGTTACATCTCTTTCCGCAATTACACTTAAACAAGGAACTCCTTCCGAAAGACATTGTCTCATAACATTGATGGTAATCACATTCCATAAACATCATGCAAATATAATTGGGGCTCTCAAAGTCTCGTCCCTAGACATACAACTATGAGTATTAACTTCCACGTCTTTAAAGGGTGATATAACAATGCACTATTCTTATTATCACATCCTGAGCGTTAACTATAATAACCAACTAAATTTTTTCGCTGAACAGTACACCAAATACATTCTGAATCATATCAATTAAATCCTTACACATACTGGGATCAAATATCCGAGACCATTATACCTTTCAAAATCTCGATAATATATATATAACATATAAATGCGAGCCCGACCCTCTCGCATATGGGGCCTCGCCAGAACAAAACATTCTACACCAAGGTAGTAACCCTGATAGACTTGCAATATCCGCACACTATCAGTTGAAGCATATTAAAAAAAACATAATTAGTTTAATATCATACTCGTATAACACAACACTAAAACAAGAAATTTCAATAAAGTGTATACCACTATCGTTACACCCATTCATCCTCCGCGGATACACTAAAGGTAACCCCACTATACAAGGGAAAATATTCACATAAATAATAACATTGCCGATATACGCACTAAACTCGACTCTCATGCGAATATAGAAATAAAATGTCATAACTCGTTCCTGACAAATACAACACGCAACATTATCTCAGGATATAACTCATACTTCTATCTTGCCAATCGCCATGGCTGCTCAAATGGTTCTTGGACTTAACACACCTGTTCGTACCAAATCGAAAATTTTAATAACTATTGACCTTGCTAGGTACTATACCCTTATCCCTCTACTTGCTTCGAGAAAAATTTTAATGCACGGGTTTCACTCCCCCCAAAATACCTTTACACATACTCCACTTATCTCCGGTCACACTGACCATGTTAAGGTTGTCCTTCTCTCAGACGTTGGTAGTCTCGACTCTGATGACTACTTCCGTTGTTCCCTTAGATTTGATGGCCCTAAGGAACACGCTACTCTATTCGACGACTCTTACTGAAATCACCATCGCTCAGAAAATTTTTGTTATCCAAATTATTTATATGGGTCCCCTGATGGGTCTCCCCCTTATGGTGCTTCTCCAACATCGTTTCCCCCAGTCTTACTCTATCTAAATTTTTTAATTCTTGTATCTCCCCACACAAGGAAACGTTTACCTCCATATTAACACAACGCGACATTGTTACCATCTGCATTGACCGTCCAAACAAAATTCCCCAGAAGTGCTAACAATTCTTCTTGTAAGTTAATTTTCCCCTTTAATGCCCTCTTCTCCATTGCACCTAATTCATCCGTGTAAGGTTCGCTAATTAATTAAATTTCTTTTCACAAAGTGACCTTTGTCCGACCCCTTGGTGTGAGTTCAGAACAACGTTCACATCTTATCCTGGACATCTGATGAAGGAACTTATGGTCAAACCATATCTATGCGCCTTATCTTGACAAAACATTCCACTTCTAAGTGTGGTGGTTGCCTCTCACCATTGTAACTCTGCTCTCACGACCCGAGAAAAATTTTACCCTAAGTTTTCATTCCCGATTAGCCATATTCTGACATATGCCCAAGCCTTTGGATATTTTACCTGTATTGGCTAACACACGCCATTTCCGCATTTATAGTATTTCCACTGCTATTTCCCTTCAATGTTTTGTCTGACTCTCTCCCATTGCAACATTGTTGGGTGAGTCTAATTTGATCGAACTTTCTACTATAGCGGTACTATAATTTTATTTGTTGTGTCCAAGCCACCTTTACTGTTCTGGATTTTCGTACCATAATAGGGGTGACCTCAACTACGGTCATCATTCTTGAACATACCCAATAACCTCAACTAAGCCTTACCTCCTGTTGTCCGCCCAACTGTCCTCACCTGACATACTGCATCGTTCGGAACACGAACACACCCGAATGCAAATAAGATTCACTATTATATACATTATAGGAGGAGAACGAAATCTCACTAAAGAAATCAATAATCCTAAACATAGGGCTCTATTTCAAAGAAAGCTACGCTGAAAGCATAATAAGCCGCAGAGATCCTAAATGACACTAGAACCTGATGCTCTGATACCACCTGTGATACCCCGACTAATTAAATACCGGGTAGCTACTCCTTTATGAAATTAATACAGAATATCAAGTTGGTTGAGTCGTAGCATCACTGTCGAAAATATTTAATTTATTACTAGCCACCTAATATTTAAAAAGAGAGATGCCAAATTTTATTAATTAAATTAACATTAACCAAGTAACCATGAATCTCATAAACAATCTCATGTAAATAACCAACGGAAAGAAATAAACTGAGTCTGGAGTAAACACTCCAATAATAATAATAATACCGGAGTAAATAAAATCCCGATACACGAGTGTGATTAAACAAACATCTAAAATAAAGAAAGTTTGCATCTATAATCTCTAGATAAGAATTGGGCACCGTGCCCTAATTGATGTGAATAACCCTGTAGGAATCAAGAATAAATGTGGGGCATCAAATACCGAGATCCTGTAGCTTCCACAGCGACTACAACACATCATCAGAATGGAACTCCTACGCTTGGTATCCCTGCGGCTGGGCATCTAAAATGTTTTTACAAAACAAAATATATTTGGAGGAAAACGGGTCAGAGCCCGACGTGAACACAATTTAAAAGTTTAGCAAGTGTTTAAATTACAATTAAACAACACATATTATAAACATGTTAGTTGCGTACTCTCACATGAGTTTCTCACCTCTCAACTAATGTGCACGCCTAACGTATTCCCTTAACCCATCCTAGTTATGCCGCTAACTAACTAGTCTGTACCACTTCGGCTTTCACATTCTAACATTGGGTATCTACTCATAACACCCAAACAAGTCATATTCATAACCCATTTTCACATTCATTAAATTTCTTATCTCAATTGTTAATTAAATCCTCACATTCTTAGTCCATTCAATTATTTTAGCTATTCACATCTACTAAGCAATAGTGAACCAGTCACAAGTATAAATATATAAATCACTCTCAATACATATATACATTTAAGGCACCCCTAGGTTAAGCTGCGGTGCATGCATACTCTTCTATCAACTCCATGTATATCATGTACGTAAGGATCACATGTTCTGAATCTCTCAGGAATCGTCTCAATACAAATCACACATATTGGAGGCTAACGTAGTGCACATACCCATGGGTCACGCACATACCTACGCTCCCAAGGTCAGCAGACTTATCCATTCAACGATAAGCCCTTCTAAGTCCTATGTAATGAGGTATCAATCTAAAGTCCCCCCGAAGGCACATCGAGACCAGACTATCCTCTTACGAACGACCTCCCGTGATAGCAAGTATGGTAGGTATATTATACACACAATAATACATATACTAGAAAATCAGACAACCAGTATATATATACAATTTCAATATAGGTATACTCCTCCCCTATATTTTAAGTCTCACCCACAATATTTACGTTTCGAATATTCTACGTAATATTTATATAACGCGACAAGTCTCGTCATACGAATTCGGGTACCTATACGTATCCTAAGTGAATACTGTGTCTCCCATTTGTTCCTAAGGTTATCTCAGAAAATATAAAATCCCTCTGCTACTGTTCATACCCGTACATTATCTTTCATTCCACTTTCAGTCCCAAATCGAAAGATTTCAAACCGTCCTCACTCGGTGACCGCTCGCAATTATAACGTTCGATCCCATAAGTTATAATATTTTTCGGGCAATAACTAAGACCCTACTAACCTTAACTAAGTCCCATAATATTATATTAATCACCCTAAGAATCAATATAGACTTTGTAAGTTTCATTAAACCTTAATGGAAAACAATTACCAAAAATCCGGAGAGGTCGATCGATCGAGGAAAAGGATCGATCGATCGATTGACATTCTTGGATCAATCGATCGATCAAGCAGGTATTTGCCCAGATTTCTCTTAAACAGTTACGGGTTTAATCCTTTTTACACCTTAAATTCTTCATTACAACTTCCCAAACTCCCAAGAAAGTTCACTAATCATCCTATCAACATATTAGCTTAATCTTTAACGTATTAGAATCATTAAATCATCATGGATCATCAGTTTCTTGGATCAAAACACCCAATTTTCATAAAAACCCTATTTCTTCTATTTCCATCAAGATCTTCATATTACTCAATATAAATTCACAATTCCCTACGTATGGATCATGGTTTCATAACTAGTATATGCCCAGAAGTTTATCTACATGAAGCCTACCCATAATCAATGTTTAATTCTCCAGTTTCACAATTAATTCACTTGTTTACGATAAATCCTCAAATCTAAACTATCTTGTAAAATATATGCTTTGAATATTTGCAAGATAAAACACTCGCCTCTGATTAGAAGGTGTGATCCGTTGATGATGGTATTGGTTGGTTCTCCCTCTCTTTTCGGTCACAAATTCGACGATGGTGGTGGTGTGTTTGTTATAGCCATAGAAACCTTTGGAATTCTCCTGAAACCATTTTCTTTCTTCTCACGTTACTCTCTCTTGTGTTTAATAAATAATGGCCCTAATAACCGTAAGCGTTGGATGATAAATATCTGATAATTTTTGTGGTTCACTATTCACCAAAAATAGGAATGACTAAAATACCCTCCCGGGTTGCCGGTTAGGCCTAAAATGCCCCGGGACCCAAACTAAACCCTCGGCTAGTGTTTTTGACTATCTCGACCGTTCCGAACAAGTTGGCGCACTCAAAATGATCATATGAATGACATAAAAATAAAATACTTTTAAATCCATTAAATTAGATCCCGACACAACTGACACGCACGTCCTAACTTAATTATCGAAACTGCCGTATTTTCAACTCACGATAATTTTAATAAATTCAATTATCATATATTACCATAATCACTCAGTAATATTCAACATTATCATCGTATTTAAATACTAACTCTTGTTTCGCTAGTTATTTAAGTCAGAATTAATTTCCAATTAATTATTCCAAATTCCCACAATTAAAAGCAATTTCATTTAATTAATCTCATAATTAAAAGCCATAAAATTATGGGGTATTACATTAGTCTAGCGAGAGTTATATACTTTCTAAAATATCTTAATATATATGACTCATACTAAAATAACTTTTAACATTGGATTCTTTTAAGTGGGAACAATAGCTTCATCACTAGAAGTAAACTTTGGGATGACTATGTAATCTCCCTAATCTGAGCCATCAGTCTAATCATATGTTGTATTGGGAGAATAAATACAACGAATTTCACCATTGGATGTAGCCCCTGGATACATTGGCGGAGTTGGTGTTTCGTCTGCAAGTGCCAGATTTATAGCCCTTGGAGTATTACCGGATCATTGGCATAATCATCTACCTTTCGCATTACTTGCATTTCGCCTAAAGCTCTGTTGGTCAGTACCAACCTCTTAATCTCATTACTCGAACCTACCAAATCTTCCTCGACTTCGCGGATCATTTCTCTTAAGCTTGTTAGAGCCTCTTCTCTAACACATGTTTTCCATCGATTTTCCGGTTTGAGGTCAATATTAAATAGGAATGTGTCCCATGCGTCCATGTTGTAACATGGAATTACCATATAATAATAGTATTAAAAGAAGTTACGAAAAGATAAAATAACTAATACCTTATTTATTTTCAGCATAGAATGCTAACCCGGCGATATGTTTAGATTTAAAACATGCTCTGATACCAATTTGTCACACCCTGCTTTTTTGGTACAAATGAACAAGAAGTACACATAAAGCAATTAATCAAAGCTAAGATGGAACAACCTAACTTTATTCATTATTAGTAGGTTAACATCGAGTTGTACCACCGCAGGGGTGAGTTACATATTTTTAGTACACACTATACTATAAAAAATTGAAAAGCGTCACTCCTTGCTCCCATCTCGCTTATTCTCTGCCCATACGGTCACCCAAGTAAAAAGGTGACCAATTTATGTCTCTCGTAAGGAAGAGATACCATCCTCTTTCCCCAAGCACATCTGGAGAAGGAAGAAATTAACACAAATATGCTAAGTAGATTTTACCAGTTCTATAACAAATATATAGAAATAAATGAGAGTCAAAGTGTGTATAAAATCAATGTTTAGAAACGCTAATATTAATAAGTTGATAATATCATACTTATCAATTTATAAGAGAACATTAAAAGTTTTGTAACTAATAATCCCATACTTACTAGTTCACTAAAGGTTATAAATTAGTTAAGCCATCAGTAAAACCATCATATTAAGTAGTCAACCCAAAACCTTTGGGGAAAGGTAACCTGATATGCAAACAGTTAAAGTGGCACTCATACGTATGTAGCAATAACCACAACTCTCAATTATATGAGACCAGTTATCCAAGTAGAATGTTTTGCGGGATAACACGTCAGTCTGCTCCCTATTTAATACTGATGCTTATAGTAAAAATAACACAAAACTGCTAGGGTAACTGAAACAATATGAAACATTATACACGTTATTAGATGGGAAGGGTTAAAATTGATCCTTTAGTTTAAGTTTAAATATTGGCGATAAATTAAAATACTGTTTATTTGTAACAAAATATGTTGTATGGCTATATAATAACATGCACACACTAAGAGTAAATAAGACCTATCACATAGTGATATCAATAGTATTACGTCAAATACATAAACTATATTATTGAAAAGGTAGTAAAAAAAAACTACTTGCATGGTATCCGGTTGGCTTGATAACACACAAGGATGTTGAGAAGACTTGGGGCTTGATTTTCCATATACAAGGTGCGAGTATGTAAGTATTTGGGGTTTAGTCAGTCAGTTTTGTACTAAAATTGTCTCTTTCAAAGTTTTGAGGGTTTATTTGTAATTATCATGGGACTGATAGGCTGGGTTATACCGCGGCGCGAGAGTCACCTACGCGCCGGTCGTTTGTTATTCGGCTAACCAACTCTATACAAAACCTAAACTATGGCTACACTCTTTTAAGGGAGTATAGCGGCCAGTCCGGGTATCGAATCCACAAAGACAAGTTGCTAGAATTTACTTGGTTTAATATTCCTAAAATAAAAGTGTAAAAGGTAATTTGTTAACTAAAATGAAATAAAAGATAAACTAGGCATGAGTGTATTTAAACTAAATTAATAAAGAGAATAAAAAACTATAGGTTGCGACGAATATCCCTCACCCCGAGTTAATTAGTATAAAATGGTTACATGGGTCGACGAGTTATTAGGACTGCATCTCGTTTCGACAGTTAATTAAATCAAGAGTTGTCACACCCTAAATTCGCATAAAAGTCGAATATGATTTTGGCGTCAACAAATACCCCGAAAATTTCGCACACAAGGTCGTAAGCACGGAGCATACATGATATACCCCGTCAAATCCCCTAGGCATAATAACTAGGACAACGCACTCAAAATAGACCCGTAAACTCCATCACCAAAGCAAAGCAACACGTCAACCCTAGCTGAGTACAATTCGAAAAAACCTAGGCTAAATTAGCCCCTACAAATAATTAAAAACATAAATAAATGAAACTAAGTTAAAACAACTAATTACCAAAGAAAACAAGAATTAAACTACCAACAACTAATAAATCAAAGCAATAAATCAAGAGAACAAAGCTTAAACAAAGAAATAAAGCATTAATTAAAGGAAGACGATGAGTGAATAGTAACTTACATACAAATGGGTATAAACCCAAAGAAGAGGAGAAGGGCCAAAGCTCCCAAAACAAAATCCCAAAAGATCCTATCTAAAATGAAATATATTTTCCAAATAAAAGCCCCCAACATTCTATTTATACCCCAAAATTAACCCCCAACAAAACCAAGTCAAAAAACCAAAAATAAGTCAATTTTTGTCCATATTTGATGGGCGCGGTCGACCTCTGTTTTGGGACCGATCGGCGATCGTTTTGACATTTGCCTTGGACTGGAGACAACCCCCTTTTCCTCTTTAAACCAATTTTGATGCGTTGTACGAAAATCTCCCTCATACGGAATCGAAATGAGGCGTGGCCGGAACCTACGCGAAGCTAATTCAATTTTATACATGATTCTATTTTGAAACACTCAAAATTATGCAGTATGAAATTACCAAAATGCCCTTGAAGTAGAAGAAAATAACAAAACCTTCTAGAAATGGCCATAACTTCCACATACGGAGTCAGAATGATGCACGATCAGTAGTCACGAAAAGATAATTTGATGATATACATATTGGTAACTTCATTCCATAAAAAAATAGTGAGTTTGAAAAGACCAAATTGCCCTTGAAGTAGCATTCGATGACAGAACTTATCTGAAACACAACCGAACCTCACTTTTAGCGTTCCAATACCCACAAAAGCACAATTAACCCCTGCAAAACATATATATGTCCAAATTCGAGGTTTTCTAATTAACGAGCATAAATATAGACATTAAGAACCTAAAAGTTCTAGAATACATAAAGATAAAGGGCGCAAATATGTAATATTCGTGATGTATCACACCCCCTAACTTAGACATTGCTAGTCCCTAGTGATGAAACAAACAAGACCAGTCCACAGAAGGAAATACAAAACGTGTATATGCATCAAAATATAATTGCCACTTTCGTAGGGAACACGATTGCATTTAGCATATGCAATAAATCATTAAACCCCTAGGTTACCCTAGTGGACGAGTGTCGTCTCGTGAGAGCTTTCAGGGATGATACCCACAAACATCATATGGTCTCCTCAAAATATGCCCAAACCAACATGCGACAAGCCCAACAAAAGCGATGCATTATTAGCAAAGTGAATGAATTCACATAAAAGTCCGAATCATTAACATTATAGAATGCACCTCATAGAATTGAAACCTTAAAATGTGAGAGGGGAGCGAGCACATGTAAAGTGTGATTTGGAAAAAACTTATATAAATCGGATTAACATTAAAGCAAGCATATATTCAATCCTCACGGGCATTACACTCGTCAAGTGAATTCACTCGAAATAGGGAGCTAACACACGAAACATGCGGGAATAAAGAGTAAATGTAAAAGGAAACTAGGCCGCACACATGTCACAAATGAAGAACGCTATATATCAAATGAAAAACTGTAATCTCAAAGAAAGGATACCGCACACTAAAAGAGGTGAAATGCATTTTCACAGATTATCAAAACTATTTAAACTTTTTGAATTACATCTACTTAAGATCACATAGGACTTGTACGGTTGTAATGTAGGCTAGCCTAGGGTACGAAATGAAGGAATGTATATACGGACTCAAAGTGTTCGGGATGAAAACTCGGGATAATGGAAAAATGCCGACAATATCGAAATTGGAAAACTAGTTCCAAAAAGGCATTACATATATCAATTAGAAAGTACTCAAAGCTTATTGAACTATATACAACATATACAACTTTCTCTTTCTTTTTCTTTTCTTCTATTTCATGTTTTCTTTTGCCTTTTGCTTTCTCTTTTTCTTCACTTTTTTCACTACTTTATTTTCTTTACTTTTCAAACTCTCATATGCCTAAATTGCAACCGACATCATAACAACATCATTCAATCCCAAGTAACATTCCAAACAAAGGTATGGAAATGTATGTATGGGCTAAAACTCCAATTTAGAGTTGGTTATGGATTTGGGTTATGAAATGAAAGGCTAAATTTAGGCTCAAAGGGGTTAACAAGGGTAAACATATAAGGGTGAGATCAAGGCTAATATGGGTGATATAACAAAGAGGGACTATGATCATTTCACAAAGTTTATGCAATTCTCGACTCAAAATAATATATAAAAATTATGCTCAAGTAACACATTTCAAGTATGAACTCAATTAATGAACGGTTAAATGAAAGAGTAGAGAGATTACTGACGAATTTAAAGTTTTCAATGAGAAAAGAATAGTGTATACACTCACAAATGATGAAAGGTACAAAGCTTACTCGGTGTAAGTATATACAATGCAACAAAATATTATCGAGTTATAAAAATCTTTAACCAAATTAATAGGACAATAAAAGTGCATGTGCTAATGGGATTAAAGTTTAATTCATGAAGTTATTCATAATATCAATAATCGAGGACTAAAGTCTAATAACTTCTAAAATCGAGAACATGCATCATGGGTTGTCTATTGGATCGAGCAATTATTGAAATTTATCATCGAAAACAAAGGAAAAATGCCGAAAAAGGAAAAAAAAGAAAGAAAGAAAATCTTTTTGAAAATTTTCAATTTTTCTAAGAAAAGCATACTAAGTAACTAACATTTGAGTAAAAACATGGACTAAAAACAGAAATGGATAGACTATCCCACACCCCCTAACTTAATGCTTGACATTGTCCTCAACGTAAATTAAGCACTAAGTCAAAGAGAGGAAAATAGCGTTATTACCCAAAATTGGAGCGATCCACATAAGAACAAGTCCAAAGAATCTACAAAACAAGTTAGTTCCGAGCATAGAAAAAATAAATAACAAAAATTTAACTAATTACACTAAACTAAATTAAAAAGGAAAGAAAAGATAAAAAGAAAGAAATAATAAAAAGCTAACTATATACAACCTACTATTTAGGCTACACACTAACTATACACTAGAAGTCTAAATAACTGAGGGTCCACCATAAAAACGATTTGACTTTGGAGGATAACCGGTGTACCCTCACATACAAGCATGCCTTTCGAAAAATATGAATTTCGTTTGAACAACGGAAGGCATGTGTAAGGTGAAAGAAATGAACCATCGCCAGTTAAAAGTTTTGGAGGGACGATGGTGTTTTGGATTGAACGGGTGACAAAAACATGTGGGGATCGAGAGAAGCTGAATATCCTCCCAAAGATTTTAAAATTGGAATGGGAGGCGGTGCACACGAAGGCACGAATGCGATCGTGGAAGGCGACTCGAGCAAGTACTCCTTATCGGCGAAAATGTTTAAAACATTAAAGTTTAAAATCAAATCATCGGGTACTTGTGACGGTGTGATAACATAGAATGAAAATGGGGATGAAAGAAATTCAAACTCATGAGATGAATCATCATCGCATGAAGATTGAGTTTCAAAGGAAATAATATCATTTTCAATGAAATGTTCTTCTTTGGGGGCCAAAGAAGAAATCATTTCATTGCAAATAGATATTGCATCATTTTCATCCTCACTTTCAATATCTATTACGAGATGGGCAAAGTCTAGAATGGTTTGTTCCAAAGTAGGCACAAGTACCTCATTTGGTTCAAAACATTCCTCAACTTTGAAAGTCTCGGAAGCAAAATCATCTTCGAACTCAAATAGTAAATCCAATTCTTGTTCCCAAAGATGATTTTCTTCCCGATAACGATTTTCAATTTTCTCATTTTCATACATAGGCAAACCCTCACCGAATGCCATAGGTAGAGGTGCGGATGCATGAAAATGGGAGCTTTGAAAATTACCATCGGACTTAAACGAAAACTCATTATTATAGGAATTTTGAAAACTATTCGAATTCGTTACAAAATTCCTATTATAAGGAGGTAAAGGCCCAAAATCATTATCATCATCATCAAAATTCCAATAACTCAAATTTTGACTTTCGTTATACTCGCTCAAAGTAATATGTGAATTTACAAATTTTTGGGATTCTAAGTATTCACCGAAAGTCATAGGTTTGCGTGAATTTTGAGAATTATAACAATGATTACCGAAAGAATAGGAATAAGACATGCTTACCCCAAAAATGGCTCGAAATGGCGAATTCCACAGAGTAAGTGCGCGCGGAAAATTTAAGCGTTTCTAAGTGCTCAAATGTGGAAGTCCTACAAAATATTAGCAAATAATACAAATAGAAAGAAAATACTATGAAATACTAAATCAAATAAAGTATAAAACAAACTAGTCCCCGACATCGGCGCCATTTTGATTAGCTGGGTTTCGTCGCGGCGCGAGAGTCACCTATGAGCCGGTCGTTTGTTATTCGGCTCACCAACTCTATACAAAAACCTAAACTATGACTACACTCTTTTAAGGGAGTATAACGGCCAGTCCGGGTATCGAATCCACAAAGACAAGTTGCTAGAATTTACTTGGTTTAATATTCCTAAAATAAAAGTGTAAAAGGTAATTTGTTAACTAAAAAGAAATAAAAGATAAACTAGGCATAAGTGTATTTAAACTAAATTAATAAAGAGAATAAAAAACTGTAGGTTGCGTCGAATATCCCTCACCCTGAGATAATTAGTATAAAATAGTTACATGGGTCGACGAGTTATTAAGATTGCGTCTCGTTTCGACAGTTAATAAATCAAGAGTTGTCACACCCCTAAATTCACATAAAAGTCGAATATGATTTTGGCGTCAACAAATACCCCGAAAATTATGCACGCAAGGTCGTAAGCACGGAGCATACATGATATACCCCGTCAAATCCCCTAGGCATAATAACTAGGACAATGCACTCAAAATAGACCCGTAAACTCCATCACCAAAGCAAAGCAACACGTCAACCCTAGGTGAGTTCAATCCGACACAACCTAGGCTAAATTAGCCCCTACAAATAATTAAAAGCATAAATAAATGAAACTAAGTTAAAACAACTAATTACCAAAGAAAATAAGAATTAAACTACCAACAACTAATAAATCAAAGCAATAAATCAAGAGAACAAAGCTTAAACAAAGAAATAAAGCATTAATTAAAGGAATAGGATGAATGAATAGTAACTTACAGACAAATGGGTATAAACCCAAAGAAGAGGAGAAGGGCCAAATCTCCCCAAACAAAACCCCAAAATATCACATCTAAAATGAGATATATCTTCCAAATAAAAGCCCCCAACATTCTATTTATTCCCCAAAATAAACCCCCAACAAAACCAAGTCAAAAAACCTAAAATAAGTCAATATTCGTCCATATCTGATGGGAGCGATCGACCTCTGTTTTGGGACCGGTCGACCGCGGTTTTTACATTTGCCTTGAGCTGGAGACACCCCCCTTTTCCACTTTGAACCAATTTTGACGCGTTGCACGGAAACGGCTATAACTCCCTCATACAGAATCGAAATGAGGCGTGGTCGGAACCGACGCGAAGCTAATTGTATTCTCTACATGATTATATTTTGAAACCTTCCAAATTATGCAGTATGAAATTACCAAAATGCCCTTGAAGTAGAGGAAAATACATAAACCTTCCGAAAATGGCCATAACTTCCACATACGGAGTCAGAATGACGCACGATCAGTGGCCACGAAAAGATAATTTGATGATCTACATGTTGGTAACTTCATTCCATAAAAAATAGTGAGTTTAAAAAAACCAAATTGCCCTTGAAGTAACATTCGACGACGGAATTTCTTCGAAATGCAACAGAACCTCACTTTTAGCGTTTCAATACCTACAAAAGCACAATTAACCCCTGCAAAACATATATATGTCCAAATTCGAGGTTTTCTGGTTAATGAGCATAAATATAGACATTAAGAACGTAAAAGTGCCAGAATACATAAAGATAATGGGCGCAAATATGCAATATTCGTAATGTATCATACCCCATAACTTAGTACTTGTCGGCCCCATAACTTAGTAATTCAATTCTATACATGATTCTATTTTGAAACCCTCCAAATTATGAAGTATGAAATTACCAAAATTCCCTTGAGGTAGAAGAAAATATCGAAACCTTTCGAAAATGGCCGAAACTTCCACATACGGAGTCAGAATGACGCACGATCAGTGGCCACGTAAAGATAATTTGATGATTTACATGTTTGTAACTTCATTCCATAAAAAATAGTGAGTTTGAAAAGACCAAATTGCCCTTGAAGTAGAATTCGACGACGAAACTTCTTCGAAATGCAACCGAACCTCACTTTTCCATTCCAATACCTATAAAAGCACAATTAGCCCTTGTAAAACATATATATGTCCAAATCCGAGGTTGTCTGGTTAACGAGCATAAATATAGACATTAAGAACGTAAAAGTGCTAGAATGCATAAAGATAAAGGGCGCAAATATGCAATATTCGTGATGTATTAGGGACTTTAAAATATTGGAATTAAGATCGTTGTTGAACTTTGTTGTAAGAAACTTATTGTCTTATAAAATTTTGAAGTATTTATAGACAAAATTTGGGGATCAAATTCATAAGTTGGAAAAGTTGAGAGGGGTCAATTTGTAAATTTAAAAAATATTCTTAAGCTAAAACCTTAGTTTTTCACAAAGCTAGGAATATCCAAACATAACCTCACCTTATACCATTTTGACAAGAAAAATTAATAAAAATTTTGGAAAAAAATTAAAAATCCCCGATTGGCCATACGCCCTCACGCACGTGGTTAAAGTTTCTGGTAAAATTCTTCATCTTCAACCTCTCAATTTTGACTTTTTTAGGTTTCAATTTTGACCTGATTTTCTTCTTCATTCTTATACCATTTAAAATGATACCTTAACCAATTTATCATAATTTTTCATGACGAATCCGAATATATAAGTTTTGTGGATTAATATTCTGTATAACTTAAGTTTTAAAACTGTGTGTTTCTCTGAATTTTTGACATGATCTTCATGGATTTCTAGAATATGTTAAGGTTTCTTATGAACTTGGGTTGGTTTATGATATATATGAGAGTAGTTCGGTTTTGGTTTTAAAGATTAAGTTGAATTATACATGAAGAATTTTGGATTTTCAATTTTTAAGCTCAAAATAAGCTTTTGATCGATTTGAGCTCTATATGTACATTCTTGGCTTTTAATCATTAAAATAGAGATCCTTAGGTTATAATGAAGTTATATGTAGCTTCAAATCAAAGTTTAAGAAATTATATCAAGATTCACCACTAAAGCTCAAGCTTTAATGGTGTTTCTTCCTGTTTTTGCTATCCTAGTGTATTCTACACGTAAAAGCTTGCATATTATGATTGTTCTAACTATATTAACTACAAATAAAATTAATGGAAAGGAAAGAACTGTAAATTAAACATAAAATTACAAAGTACCAAATTTGAGAGAATTTTTGAGTTTTTGAACTGGACTGTAAGGTGTGTTTTTACTGTTGAGTTCGTGGGGTATTTACACTAATTTTTCAAAAGATTTGATTGGAGCCTTTAGGTGGTGGATTTGAACCAGTTTATCTATAGTTTTTCTCATGGGTAAGTGTTCTGCACATGGTTATATAGTGTGCTCATGTGGGATTTAACCTCTAGTGTTGAGGTGTAGGACTAAGTGGATAAGGACTACAAATACATAAGTTTTCAAGTTCTGTCCTTAATTATTTGTATAATTACTTTTATAGCCTTGAAAGTATACTTTTTATAAAGTGCATGGGTATTTTGATAATTTTAAAAAGTTTTCAGGGTTAAAATTATAATTTTATGTTAATTAGGGTCTAAATAATTAATTTGATATAAAGTCGAGGTTTAGGGGTTAAATATACATCAATTTATCTTACTTTGAAACTTTTAGGGGATATTTTATAATTTATTAAAACTTCAAGGGGTCTAAGTTAATTTAACAAAAATGTAGGTTTCTAAGTGTAGCTTATTTCTTCTTATACGACATTGGATTTTACACACATTATAGGGGTTTAAATCATGGCCGTAGGTAAATTAGGGTTGAAAAATCCCCGCTTCTTACAATTTTGAACTAGGAACTCGTCAGTTGATACCAAGTTATGGCAAAAGTGCACATGGTCGTTGGGCAATCCACCGGTTTAGGATCTTAACCGACGAAGGGTGGTCAAACTATTTATTTCTTGGGAATCCCCTATTGGTCTTTTTCCTGCATGTGCAATTCTCATTGTTTTCATGTTATGAATGATGAAAACATGTAATCTTAATATAGGACTACATGTAATCGTACATAATAAGGTATCACTTGATCACAATTTGATCGGAAAAAAACAAGTTGTCTTTATAATAACTTTGGCCTGCCATTTGGGATAATCAAAAAGCTAATTCCAGTAATTAACCATTCAAAGTGTTGAATGACAAAGTAAAATTTGTGTAACAAAGATAAACTTGAAATCCAAAAAATAAGATTATAAAATTTAGAAATAAAATATCCTAAAATTTCAGGATTGAAACTTCTTAAGGTTAGTTATGTTCCAATCACTTGGTATGTCCCTACCTTCCATTATTTCTAGATGGTAGGCTCCTTAGAGGTCGTCTCTGGTGACCTTGAATGGGCCTTCCCACTTAGGGCCCAAATTAATGTATGACGACCAATAAATTTCCTTATTACATAGTCTCTGACCTAAAACTTCATCGGATTAATGTTTTTGTTGTACTATTTTACCAATTGTTATTGGCAGGACGTCAGTCTGATGAAGGCTTATTCCATTATGTCATCAGCGAGGCCGAGATAAATTTTAATGACCTCGTTGTTCACATTTTAATTAATCGCGGTTATGCTCGTGGTCGACAAACCTACTTCCAACAATATTATAGTGTACATTCCATAAGCTAAGGCAAAGGCAATTTCCCCCGATAGACCTCTTAGGAGTTGTTCGATGTGCCTAAAGAACATGGGTGAGGTCGTCCACCCAATCGCCTTTTACTTTTTCCAATCTCTTTTTTATTTTATCGAGCATCATTAATATTGGAGGCCTTCATGTGATCGTTACTCTGAGGATAGGCCACCGAGCTATAGTATTTTTCAATGCCATATTATTACAGAATTCTTGGAATGGACCTCTCTCAATTAAGTCCCATTATCGGTGATAAGCGTCATTGACACACAAAAACGGGTCATGTTGTTCCTCTAAATGAACCTGATCATTTAACTGTCTCATATGTTTGCCAAAGGTTATGTGTTTATCTACTTGGCAAAGTAATTTGTGCCAACTCGAAAATATTTCCAATTTTTAGGTGTTATAGTAGCGGTCCTGTAATGTCTAACCCTTCATTATGGAAAAATGATGTGGGTTGTTTATGGTCTTTAAGTCGGTGACTGGCTGGTGAAGTATTAACGAGAACACTTAACACTTATTACTATTCTTCACGTAGGAGACAATGCCATTCTGCATTTATGACCCCTAATATCCTTTGAAGGGGTAAATATGGAAAGATATATGATGGGATGGTTCAAATGCACACAAACCAATTTTTAAATATAATTTTTCAAAATTTACTTTTTCTTAAACAAATTTGATTCAAAATAATTATGCACAAATTAAACAGTTGAGATTAACCAGATTTTTCGTAAACCTAAGCATGTATCTAGGTGAGCATTGAAAGATAAAATAAATCATCCACGACGCCCGATGTACAAGAAAAACCCAAATGGAAAAAACCTCAAACAACCAAACCACGCAAAGTCCACTAAGTACAAAATTACAAAAGGACGCGATATAATACTTACAACACACACAACGCCTTCGCTAGCCTTTACCATATTCGTTCCTCTAACCTTTGCTCAATGACACGCAGGATTCCACCCGCATGGGTGCAACAACGTGTGAGTCCACACATGCATTAGAATCCACCGATAAGGTTCAACAATCATCACACACATAGAGTCCACTGTATGTAAACCAATAGGCATGTAATCTATAGCAGGAAAAAATTCTCAACAAAGTGAAAAACATAATCTCAAGGCATATATAAGATAAATGGATCTTAAACTAGTTGGATGTAAAATAGGGTTTGTGTTTAGAAAATGTTATCATGAATGATTAATAAAAACTTGGAGAACTTTTTGGAAGAGTTTAAGCACTCAAAAGCATGGAAAAAGTCTCTCCCATAATTGTTGCTCTGCATTACTTAAAAAGGTGAAAAATATGAGAACATGGGAGTACTGACATTAATGGGAAAAATTGTTATTTTTTAAAAACACAACAGTTCATTCGAATGACATGGAACATCATTCGAATGAGGTACAGTGTCTCGTTATAGTAGGAAACTGACGAGGTATCAAACGAGTTTGAAAAATATTCGATGTACCTCGTTTGATGTTCGTTCAAACGAGGGGGAACAATCTTATTGGAACAACCTTCAAACGAGTTATATAAAGAGATTCCATATAGGTCAATTCTTTCGAAAATAACCTCATTTTACATCTCATTTGAACGATATTGGAACCTTGATTGAATGACGTATAAAAATTGTTCTAACAACCTCACGAAAATGTATATTTTTCTCTAAAAATATAAATCCATTTAAAAATCTTTTATGATAATCCTACCCAATAATAAAATATCTAGGCTTAATATAAAATATGCATTCATACCTAAGAGATCCTTGAAAAGTTAATGACGAAACATGGCACGAAACACAACATGATGACGCGTTCTATTTAGCTTGGCCGCATAGGCTTAAAAGGTCACTAACTCAAGCCCTAAGCTAAGACTTGAAATATTTTCTCTGGAGTTAAGCCAATACATATAAATTGACTCTATTGGAAATTTGTCCTTATAAACATCTCCATTTATCTATTTCAGGAAAAAACACATAATATAAACCTAAGGGTCATCAAGCTCATCTAAAAGACTCAATCTCAATCCCAAAAAGAAAAAAAGTAGAGATGCTTGACAAACACATACTCTAAGTAGCTTTGCTCTTATGAAAACTTTCCCTTTATTAAGTCAATGCAAAGTTGTACACTTAAACACGCCTTCAAATAAAAAGAGAATATAATAACATAAATCCGCATAAGAATAACCCTCCCATTTGTCTAACAATCAATCTCTACCTAAGATAAGGCATCTCCCCCCTAAGGCAAGAATTCCTTGAATGCGAAAGATGAGATACCATTTCCCCCCTTTTTATTCAGGATTAGATATTGGTTTAAGGTGCAAATAAATAATTTCTCCCCCAGTTAAACCAATTCCCCTTAAATGAAACAAAGAATAAGAATAATGGAAGAATAAGCTTATATCATGTAGTGGTGTAGAGTAAACAAGCAACAACAAATTAAATGGACAATATAAGAATGACTAATCCAAGCATTGAATAATAGATACCAACCTTGATGCAATGACAAATGATACCAACTAGGATGCACTAAGTGAATCATAGGATATCAATTTAAACAAGCAAGAAAAGAGACACTGATATGAACATATACCATACCAATAGGAAATACAAATTAAACCAATAGTAAGTATGAATTAAATGCAACTCCAAAGACCCAAAACAAATAATGCCATGTGTGTATGCACACACACACACAAAAACAAACGATACTAATGAAGCAATAGGCACATACATATAGGTATAAATACCACACAAGACACTAAATACAATAAGATTTCCACACTCGTACATCGTAAATGTGTCTAAATAAAATGTGCTAAACGGAGTGAAAGGGCATGAATTACATACAAAAGAATTATGACCCAATTACTTAAATATGTTCAATGAGTTCTATTTGATCGCAAAACTTTATCAACTAAGATCTAGTCTCAAATGATAGAATTGAACTTGTAACGAAAAAATAAGAGCAATGCATACAAGCCTATAATTTTGATGATTATATAAATTAATAGCGTCAATTCATGATAAACAAAACTAGGAATCATTGTGCAAACCCATTGATCTTCAACTATAAAACCCTCAAAAGATAAATAAATATCATATTTTTTCACTCATTTATTTTGAAGACATCATTTTTGAAAATCAAACAAATAAACACGTCGGCCTTTAATCTTTTCTTATTGCCTCTCACTTTTTAGGCTCTTTCCACTGGTGGCTTCCCCGTAAAGGAGATTTGATATTTTCATAGCCCTTTCTCGTGCGCCCTCATGTATTCAATAAAAATTAACATACTCACGGGGAACGATTATTACATGCCCAAATCCCCTATAGTTAAAAGATATGTATATGACAAGATTGATGGGAAAACATTTCACCTAGCTCAAATATAACATGTGAAGTTAAAGTTCAAAAGAGCTCGTGCAAGTATGTGAGGAGGCATATACAATGTAAATCTATTAATCAAATCAAAGTCAAACTACTCCATGCAAGCATGATTAAGAATAATCTAAGCTTTGAACATCATAACCAAAACCCTAACCATATGGAATAAAGTGGATTCAAATGCAAGGATATGCCACGCAAAATGTGTAAAACCAAACTACACATAAACATAAAAAAATCTTTTTGAGTTTTTAAACCTTTTAAACCAATTTTAAAAAAAATACAACTGAAAAGATAAATAAAATATTTTTTCTATTTTTAATTAGACCCAATACATGAAAAATAAACATATAAAAGACTCAAACAACATAAAACTATCAAGCACGTATTTCATGAAGTATAAAAGGTACTGTATGTAAACATGCGAACACAATCAATCATTAGATTTAGAATGGAAAGTATCATGTGCAGGCGTTTGAGAATCAATAAATTTGTTATGTAAACCCTCCAAATCTAATTTCCTAACCCACATAGAGGAAACGTGATGCTCTCAGGCTTTTAGAATATTGGTGACTCTATACTTAGATTTTCTAAGACTATTTTTAAGATCGAAGAAAAAAGGCTTAAGATGACCTTTCCTATTACAATGTGTGCACATGAAGTCATGAGGAATGACACCCTCGGGGTGACCTTTTCTAATGTTCCTAGCCATGATTGATTCTCTCAAAAGCATGGTCTTAGCTTTAGTAACAGAATCATTTGAAATATCGGAACTCAATCCCGGATATAATTATGATTAATTAGTCTTTGAATCATGCTTAGCTTACGTGAGATGCGTGTTATTAATATATATAATTTTAGATAATTTTTATTAGTCTAAAACTACTTTAATAAAGCATGAAATATCGAATCAGTTACAAACACAAAATTTTGAAGCTTTTGGTAGAAATGTTCATGTTGGAGATTAGTTTTGACCGTCATAATATAACAATTGACTGTATGTGAAAACTATATAGTTATAGATATATTAATTAGATTTATAACACAATAAACGGTGTGTAAAACAGAGGTTCAAATAAAGAGTTATGCTGAAATTAAGAAACATGGGCAAATCTGTCCATTTGTTAAGTAGTATTTTGTCTTATTATTATAACAGATGGTTTATTTTGATTGGTTGGAAAGGGAGGCTGGTTTGGCCGACTTTAAACCCTTGTAATAACCTCCTCTTTTAGTAAATTCATCCATGAGAGAGTTGGATCTTGAGGAAAAATAATTGTGAAGTTCTGGATGAAGAACGTGAGGAGAAAATTTGAGAAAAATCAATAACAAATTACATAAAAGTCCCTAAGGTAATTCTATCCATAGATCTTGTTATATTTTTTTTACTACTGATCTAAATGAGAGAAATCATCAATTTTTTACTAAAATTTCATGCCTTGATGTATATATATGGGTAGATATAAGTTTAAAGAAAGTAACGGTATAAACCCTTTATATTGCTTCGATTAAAAACCTTGTGTATTCAAACTTCTATATCTTTTTGTATACTTACTCAAATTGAATAATTACCATTGGAGATTAAAGTATACTCATACATGCAAAGCATATCCAAAAATTATATAAAAATACCAAGGAATGAAGCTTGGGTGATACTTTGAAGTTGAGGTGTAAAATCTGGCCCCAAAAGGGTAGGTATGCATACCTTGTGTTTGAAATTTCGTTTGACATAGCAAATGAACTCTAAAAATTATAAAACTTTAGTCTTGTATTATTCAATACGTCTTCTGAAATTGGATGGAATGTCATAGAAAGTTATGATGTATAAAAATTATGAAAATTCTTGTAAGTTGACTGCACGATAGAGGGGCCGTTAGGGAAGTTTTGCCAGGTAGTGAAGAAATGGCCATATCTTGCTCTAGAAAACTTGAAAAGATGTACCATATTTTTTTATTCGAAACCTAATATGATAAGGGTTGGATTACCAGGAAGAAACTAAAGAATAGTTGGTCTATGATTTGGATATGTTAAATATCTTAACATGAATTTAGATGAAACTTCATTTATGATAAATGATTTGAATGGAATCATATGATGCTTATGAATTGAGTTACGTTTGAGATATTCCTTGGATTTTAAATATTCTTATGATGATACTAATATTTTAAGAATGATAGGAAAGGAAGAAGAACCTGTTGAACAAGTGCTGGACAAAGGAAAAGGAAAAGTCTGACAAGTTGCCAAGGTGAGTGTACTTATGATTGTTTCATATATAGATATGAAAATAATATGATGAATGTGGATATAGATCTAAGAGCAGGATTTTCTTGGATATTAAATTATTCAGATTTGGTTTGAATACTTCGATATTCAGGATTTGTTTGGATATTCAAATATCTAGGATTTATTTGGGTCTTATGATTCAAGATTGGAATTTGATTAAGACTTAATGATTTTTTGTTGTCTTATGACAAGGATTTATTGGAACTTATGTTCTAGGATTTGTTATTGCCATAATGGGCAGGATTGTTTGGATTTTATATCCATAGATTTGATATAGAACTATTACTTCATTGCGAGGAAGGAGTACCTCACTAAGCTTAAAGATTATTGTTTATATTTTAACATTTTTAGGTTTGTATGCTGCCAGCTAGGATACCATATGAACGGTGATTTTGAGAGCTGCATAGGTAGGAAGAGCAAGGGTTTATATATGGGGATTTTGTTATTTTCACACTGGGGATTTTACTACGCTCACACATTATATATATTGAGTTAGAGTGCTTTAACTTGATAATTGTAATAGTTAATCATAGTATTGTAAGTCCGCATAATTATGACTCTGATATTAACTATGTTATGGTACAATGAATAATATTATGATTATTATGTACATTATGCAGAAAAATATTGATAAATAAATTATACTTCAAATGGGTTGAAGATTTGATTTATTTATTATAAAAACAAATGATTAGAATGGATTTGGGTGGGGGTGGGGGGTAGCAACCCGTGTCATCTTTGTCTTACCCAACTTTTTAGACCTAGATTCAAAATCAAATTTGACATGACTCAAGTCTCTCAATCTCTCATCTAGTTTTATTAACCTAGACTCGAGTAAACGCTTAGACTCTTCAAACTCAAGAAGATCCATCTTCAAAACCTCCATCAAACCACAAAGGCTATCTCTCTTGCCATCAATATACTCGAGATTTTTCCTAAGTGTCTTCTCACGTGCCCCAAGATCCTCAATTAAAACACCATTATCATTACCTAAGGCACGATGTTTCAACTTAACTTCCAATTTCAAGTTTTACTTTTTTAATTTCATTATTTTCACACGAAACTCACGAAAGGCGACTTAGAGTTCACTATCCTCCTCCTCTTCATCATCATCTTCTTCTTCTCCACTATTTTCACTATTACTCACTTGAGAATCAGAAATAATGGCCTCAAAATTTTCATGATCAGAATTATCTTCATGGAAATATTTTTCATTAAGGCTAGCATAACTAGCCATGAACACGGTGTAATTACACTCAATGGGGGAATCTGGCCCCTTTTTCAGTTCACTATCACTAAGGGTGGTATTGTATGCGATCGATTTATTACCCTCCTTCTTTAGTTTAATGAGGCATTCAACTTCCCTATGTCCATACCTCTCGCATCTATAACACCCATCTAACTCATCCCTCTTAAAATTATCATTGCGATTTTTTAGGAAATTTATCGGCCTTGTTATACTTAGACTTCTCAATTTTTTTAATCACCATATTTACATCTCTTTTTATTGAACTTAAGAATTTTTCTAAACTTCTAAAAAAATATGGTCATATCATCGGAATCATTGTCAGTCTTATAATAAAAAATACATGTTTCCTCCTTTCGAGCTTTCAAAGCAATACCCTTATCTTTATTTGACTTTTTGAATGTAAACATGTCGAGTTCATGGGCTTGAAGATCACGTACAAGCTCCTCGAGTTTCGTAGAGTCTAAAGTGCCTAAAGAGTTTAAAACCACCACTTTTGAATTAAATCCTTTAGGTAAGGACCTTAATATTTTCTTGACTACTCGATTTTCGAGTGTTCTCTCTCCCAAGTTAACAGACGAGTTCACAATATTTGACAATTTAATATAGAACTCATTGAAGGTTTCACTCTCCTGTATCTTAATGGTTCCAAACTAAGTGGTGAGGTTTTGAAGTTTGGAAGCCATAATAATACTTGTACCTTCATGGGTGATTGGAGCATGTCCCAAGAATCTTTTGACTCTTAACATGTCATGATACAATAGAACTCCTCCGGTCTGACCGCACAAAAGAGAGCATTATTATAACTTGCTACTTGTGCTCTTCTTCACTCCACAATTCTACTATTTTAGGAATCATATAATCACAATATAAGGTTTTGGGTGGGGAACAAACATTAACTACAACTTGCTATACTCGTTCGTCTATCAACTTAAGTGTTGATTTCTTACGCGCTTTTCAGTATGTGTAATTATAACCATAAAAACTAGAAACCTTGAAACTGACTCATTTATTATATTCAATTCTAAATAAGATTTAACACGATATCTTAGTGAACCATCTCTAATACTAGTTTGAAGGGGCAAATATGGAAATATATTTGATGGAATGGTTCATATACACACAAACCAATTTTTAAATATAATTATTCAAAACTAACGTTTTCTTAAATAAAATTAATTCAAAATAATTAAGCACCAATTAAATAGCGAGATTAACCAATTTTTTCTAATACCTAAGCATGAATCTAAGTGAGCATTTCAAGATAAAATAAATCAACCACAACACCCAATGTATGAGGAAAATCCAATGGAAAAAATCTCGGACGACCCATCCACACAAAGTCCACAAAGTACGGAATTACAAAATGACACGAAAGAAGACTTACAACATAGACTCTACGTCCTTGCAATCCTTGATGATCTCCATTCCTCCAAGATCTTCTCATTGACATGTAAGTACTTACAACATAGACTCTACGCCTTCACAATCCTTGACGCTCTCTATTCCTCCAACGTCTTCTCAGTGGCATGTAAGAGTCCACATGCGTAGGTGCAATAATGTGTGAGTCCACACACACCTCAAAATCCATCGATAAGGCTCAGTAACCGTCACTCACATGGAGTCCACCATATGTAAACCAATAGGCACGGAACCAACCCCAAGAAAAATTCTCAACAAGTTGTAGAGAATGAACAATGGTGCCAAAAACACGATCTTAAGGCAAATATAAGATGAATCTTGGATCTTAAACTAGTTGAGTATAAACTAGGGTTTGTGTTTAGAAAACTTAATCATGATTGATTAAGAAAAACTTGGAGAACTTTTTGGAAGAGTTTAGGCACTCAAAAGAATGGAAAGTGTCTCTTCCATAATTGTTGCTTCGCACTACTTAAAAGGTGGAAAATACGAGAATATGGGAATAGATGGAAAACTGTTATTTTTTAAGTGCGCCGAGTAATTCGAACGATATAAAACCTCATTTGAACGACGTATCATGTCTCGTTTGAATAAGAAACTAACGAGGTGTCAAACGATTTTGAAAAATGTTTGATGTACCTCGTTTGATGTTCGTTCAAATGAGATTAGCAGTCTCGTTGAAATGACCATCGAATAATTATCTAACGAGATTCCAAAGAGGTCAATGCTTTAAAAAATAACCTCATTTAATATCTCGTTCGAACGAGATAGGAATCTTATTCGAAGGAGCCATAAAAAAATTATTCTAATGACATAACAAAAATGTATATTTTTCTCTAAAAAACATAAATACATTTTAAAATAACCCTAAGACCCACTAATAAATTATCCAAGGCTTAATAAAAATATGAATTCATACCTAATATATTCTGGAACATTATTGACGAAACATAAAACAAAACACGACATGATGATGCTTCTCTTTAGCTTGGCTCTATTTCTTCAACAAACACGTCGTAAGTTTGAAAGTCATTAACTCAAATCAATTACACATAAATTTACTCTATTGGAAATTTACCCTTACATCCTTTCTTTATGGCTATGAATGCCAAAGATGTTCCACTTACATGACTTCTATAAATATATTCTTGCAATTCATAGAGGACTTGATTGACATTGCTGTTATGCACACATTGCAAGTATAGCCCCGTGAAGGATCTCATATTAAGCTTCCCTTTAGGGGATAGATAAAATAAAGCAGCCTTAACCCTTATTGGGCCTAGTTATTGTTGGCATATATTATCTCATTATCTAAGTATGTGATGATTAGGTCCATACAATAAGCATTCCTCTAAATAGTGAACACTTGGTCGACATTCTACTACTTCATAATCCTTCACTAAGGTCGAAGTCGACTACAACAAGATGTTATCAATTAGATCAAGGTTGTATCCAATCACTGTGAAGTCGATGTTGAGAGTTGAATCCAAAGTGACTGAGGCATCTATGTAACTGTAATTTCCTTGAGGAAATTATTATACTTTGACATATTCGAATTCTGCGTTCAAGTTTTGGGTGACTTGGAGGTATGCTAACATGTTTCCATCTCTAACATTATAGTCCTATGATATCTGGTTGGATATTATCTTTGAATTGAAGTAGACTTTATGGTAAATAGTGTCAAGGGATAAAGCCTTCTTTATTCTGTCAACGAGGTCCTCATATTTGGCTCTATTACTAGATGCCTCGAAGTCGTTTTATATTCCCTACTCGAGCACAACATACTCTGAAGTGACTAGGATAATTTTGACCTCTGACCCTTTCGAATTAAATGCCCTGTCAAAATAGAGTATCCATTTATTGAGTTGGTCATATTCCCTAGCGATCACTTGATCGATCACGGTTTTGTCGTGTTTATGCCCTCTAATAAATTCAACAATGAAGATTTCCACAACTTTACCTTTTATAACAGTTATGGGTTGATAATGGATATCAAACCTCCCTTGTTCCACCAATCACTTGGACATCTATCCAAAGAGGTCGGATTTTTTGGGGACTGGATATAATGGAAAGGAAGTCATAGCTATGACGAGTGTGCTTTAACTTTTAAAAGATGATCACTAATGAGTAGGTTAACTTTTCCAAAATAATATAACATTTCTCGTTATCCAATAATGTCTTATTGGCATAATAGATATTATCGCATACCAAAGTCGAGTTGATTGCGTGGTCGGACACCGAGATACCGATAGACTGGATCACCCATATATGGATTCACGAGTATATAAGGTCGTTTAGGCAAACTTTTATTTCCTTAAGCGACTTTGAACATAATTCTTCCCTTATTCAGTTATTCTCCTTTCTTAATAGCTAACATAAAAAATTGATATTGTTTGAGTATCTGAAAATAAAGCGGTTAAATATTGCCAACATCCCAATCAACTTTTAAATGTATCTAATTGTTTTAGGTGGTTGAATATTATTTATAGCTTCAATTTGGTCAAGATTTGCTTCGATTCCCATTTCACTGACCAGTAACCCAAGGATCAAAATCCTAAAAAGCACTTGGCTGCATTGAGATACATTATGTAACATTTTAGAACCTCAAATATCTTCATAATATCTTCCAAATGGTTGCCCTTATATATATTATTCGCGAGCATGTCATTTATATATACCTCTATGGTATTATGAAACTGATGCTTGAACATCTATGTGACCAACGTTGGTTAGTTTCTGTTGCATTGTTTAGTTCAAACAACATGTAATAGTAGAGCTTAAGGGTAGTAATAAAATAGGTCTACTGGTCAGGCCCGAATAAAAGGATTTGATGATATCCTAAAAAAATATTTAGGAAACTTGTTTGTTCACGGCTAATTGTAGTTCGACCATCTGGTCAATCTTTAGGAGGGGAAAGTTATCCTTGGGACATGATTTGTTTAGGTCGGTGAAGTATATCCAGGCTCTGCACTTTCCATTGCTCTTTTTGACTACGACTATATTTGAGATGTATTTAGGGAATTGAACTTCTTTGATGGACCTTTGCCTTCTCAGGGGTTGTTCGACATACCATTTACATGATCGACGGGAATGATGGGTCCACACAAAATTGATGGCACATCACTTAGGGATCAATTCCAGACATATCATATGGCTTCGAGGCAATCACATCCTAGTTCACCTTGAGAAAAGAGATCAGTTCTTCTCTTTCTTGATCAGTGATGGAGCGATCGATCATAATTTTTTTTCTCGGGTGAAAGTTATCGAATATGACTTCTTGTAGTGGTTCCATGACTCTATTTCTTATAGCCACCCTTTCTTATTCTATAATCGGTCTTTTATACTTTAGCTTCTATCTAGAAGGAGTGATGCCCTTCGTTTTCTCCACCCTTTCCTTATTCTTTTTCATTTGGGTCTGATGGCAGCGATGAAGCGTTATCAAGTAGTAGCTTGGTACCCATGTTTCTCTATTACCCCCGATTGGCAATGCATTTGAGCTTCTATTGGTAGGTGTAAGGAACAAATTTTGTGGCATGGATCCATCCTCGACCTAGGATCACGTTGTAGAGTGATTCAATGTCCACTACTACGAATTCTATTAACTTGGATATGTTCCCACTTTGTACTAGGAGTATCACCTTTCGAAGGGGTATCACCATTTTATCGGCAAAGCCAACCAAAGGGATGATCGCTTCCTTTAGGTACTTCATTTTGAGGTTAATTTTATTAAACAACTTCAAACATATAACTTTTAAAGAGCTTGCTGGACCATTAGTAGCTTATTTATATCCCAGTTGACGATTCTAAGAGTGATTACTAGTGCATCATGATGTGGAATTCTAACTTTAAAAAGATTTTCCTCGGTGAAAATGATATACTTAGCATAGTTAAAATATTCTACTCAACATCATTTTCCAACTGAAGTTTTAGCAGGATCAAAAAAGCTTCCATAAATGCGATAATTTTCTTTAGCTCCATTTGTACAACATTCCCTCGAATCTGATTTAGGTTTGAGGCACTATGGATGACCACGAATTCATGTCCCATATTATCATCATCTAAGACATTATTAGTCTTTTGATCGCATCCCGTAAGGGCCTTTCCATTATTCTTCTCTACTTATTCATATAGATTATCTACCTAGGCCAATACCTCTAGGTTTGACCTAAGTGCCTTATAATTTCATACTTTTTACCCATGCTCCTTGTGGTAGGAACATCTCGGGTAAGTATTCTTCATTGATGAGCCCCTCGTCATCTTACTCCTCCACTCAAAATATTGTTGATCCTTGATATTATTTAAGATCTTACATACCAACTCTTTAAAAATAGTATTGATAGCATGGTGGGCCTTAATGGGATCTATCTTGTCATCAAACTTAGGTCCGTTAATTTTCTTCTCCTTATTGAGATCAGTTCTCCTTATTCCTATTCTTGCTTATCTTTGGTCGACCATTGTCTTGGTGTGTGCTTATTACCACATCTTCCACCTTAGCATATCTTTCAATTTGGTACATGAGGTAGTCGATGATTATTGCATCTTTATTCATGAGGGATATATCATGGAGATGCACGATAGGCCGATCCTGAATGAGGCCACTATTACTTTATCGGAGCAATCCTTTACTTGATTGTAATTTTCCTATTAGCGCTGAGCATAATCACACAAGGTCGTTTAGGGCTTTTTTTTTTATTATAAGGAGCAAGTCTATCCTATTTATATGAGTGTTGTTGGTGATGAATATGAAAGTGAAGACCTTCGCAAGTTGCTTAAAGTTTATGATTGTCCAGTGTGGTAATTTTTCAAACCATTTTTGTGAAATATCCCCTAAATAGAAGGAAATATGAGATACATGAGACTCTAATTATTTCTCGAGAGGATTATAGACTGGCAATATTAACGAACATGATCGGTGGAGTCAAATTTCTCATCATAGATCTTATATCTGGGAATGACTAGCTTCATATAAGGCACAAAATCTTTGATCGACCTTGAGAAGGGGGATTTCATCTGACTGATAAGGGTTCTCATGTCCACCTCCTTGGCAGATTTGGCTCCCCGATGAGCCGGATGCTTGTCTATCTCTCTTTGGATGAAGTTTTATAGGTTCGTATTGCGATGACTATTGTCGTGGTTTCTTCTATCTAACGAGCCCCTTAGGTTATAATGATTATAGTTATGTCATGGACTCCTTCCTCGCTGTGAGTTTTGTGACAACCCGCATCCCGAAATAAGGGGTGGCCAGCCCGATACTCCGACATATACAGAAATCATGGATGGAAATCATTCTCAGCACCACCGATATAGTAAGAGTATACGGGAAAACCACCCATTAATTCAGAAAACAGGTTGCCAAAAAAAACAATTTATGTGATTTAAAATTTAAGTTAAGAAAATAGTTTAAACAACCCATTCTAAAAGATAGTGGAGTTCCGAAACAACATATATAACATACATCTAAAACGAATACATACAAGGGGAGGACCGAATATGCTGTCGGACCACAGCTACACAAGAGGAATTTCAACAGTTATATGTTACGTATTACATTCATTAAACAATTACAAAGTTTGGGCCACTAGCCCGAGTGACAGACCCGATCATAACTAGATATCAAAAAGTATGGCGTCTAACAAAACATCCTGTAATATCCGCAATTTCTTACAGCTCCTTACAAGCAAAAGAGTAGGAATATCAACACGGGCGTCCTTACGGAGGAGCACCTGGGCGGATACAATAACATGCACAACATAGGAGAATGAACGGGTCAGGGCCCGGTTTTTATATAGTTCCCAGATGAACAAAAATCATGATAGATATGAACAGTTAATCATGAACAATGCTGATCAAATCTAACAACCTAACAGAGAATCATAAATGAGACAATTAAAATGACATGCCTACAAATAAAACTTATGCAAGAGAATAAAGTTATGCATTATTAAATTAAAAACTTCTATCCTCTATTTCCACTTTAATTCGGTTTCAATTCCTTAGCAGGAATACAATATCATCATTTACTCGTTTCTTTCCAATTCTTATTCCTTAGAAGGAATGTAATTATCATTATACATTTTAGTGGAAATATGCAACCCTCAAGTCCAACTTGAGTTTAAAAAAGTTATATTCTTATACATATAACGATTCTAAGACCGCCCCTCCGAGTTTTCCCACTGGGCGCACCCCTAAATGACTATCATCTTCCAGGGGGCCACCAAACAAGGCAGCCTGGGTACCTAACGCACGTCGGGAAGTGACCATATGCCTGCGAGTGAGTCATAACCACACCCGGAATTACCTCACTAGCGCAGAAAAATACATATAATAAACCCGCATATGGCCGAGGACTATAGTCTCCCTGCATTCACTAGTCAAGGGACATCACCTCATGCGCGAGCTTCCCTTATGATAGCATTTAGAGAGGTGTGTTTAAGTAAATTAACATTTACTATAAAAACCATACTTTTCATTTTCATTAACATTATGTGTTTCATTTTATTTGAAACCATGATGATAGGATGTTTCATTAATATTCATCCTAGGTTATGCCTCGAATAAGTCCCCAAGGGATCACAATCATTCCTAGAACTTAAGGTCTTATGTACCTCGATTCAAGCCCCTAAAGTCTCCAAGCATAGGCTTACAACCCCCATCCTTTAATAGGATGAACAAAGAGAAGTGATGCCTAAACATCACTTTAGACAACCCCTCCCCCGGACTTAACCCCAAGTGAAACCTATTCAACCCTAGGGTGACAACCAACTCAACTAGGACTCTAAAAGCCAAGGTTTACTTCATTCAAGAAGAGTCCTAAGTCCCTATGAGAAGAAAATAATTTAAAAGCAAAAGTAGAAAGTTGGGAGAGAAAACAGGGGACCGGTCGACCGGTCCCAAGACCGCGGTCGACCGCGTCTCAAGTTTTAGCCTACACTGAAAAGCAGAAAACTCACTTCGGACGAGCCGGTCGACTGGTAGGGGGACCGCGGTCGACCGCGCCCTTAAACATATGCCTTTGAAAGAAAGTAGTGTGCCCTCTTCCGAAGGCCCGGTCGACCGGTCTGAGAACCGCGGTCGACCGGTCATTGCAGACCTAGACCTATTTCTCCTATTTTTCATACAAACCCAAAACCAACTCTCCATCAAAACCAACCAACCTCATTTATTGATACTAAAAGATCATAAATGATCCCATCAACATTTTTCTACCTCAATACACAATCAAATCTCCTCCAAAGATGTTAATACCCATAAATCCAACTAAAACCCATAACTATACTACACATAAACCATTACATAACTACCATACTAATTATCCATCTTAAACCATATAATAGCAAGTAGAAAACTTGCCTTGGGGCTTCAATTTCAGACTTGGATGAAGAAGAATGCAAGATCAATCCAGCATTCTTCAATATCACCCTTTCTCCACAAGTTTCTTCCTCTCTCTCACTCTTCTTAGGGCTAGAATACACTTAGGGAAATAAGAGAAATGAAAGGCTTGGAAAAGACTAAAACGTGGCTTTAAGTTAAAAGTCTCCAATCTAAAATGTCAATACCGCATTAATATAATTTCTAATACGCAATATGCCAAAACCAGTCAAAAGTGCCCAAAATCTCAAAATACAATATGGCCCACATTTTGACTGTTTCGCACCTCTCGGAACTAATTACACCCTCCAAATTATCATTTGAAAATTTTATAAGCCATTTAAGTTCCGGTTCCATTTAAAGCCAAATTGCCATTTTTAATTTTCATGACAAAATAGAACACCACATGGTATTAATCACTTACCCACATGGTATTTATGCAACTTATTAGTAAATATTAACTTATTTCATCAAATTAATACTTACTCCACATCCGGCATTTAATATTTAATTACTCCACATAGAAAAATAAGTAATAAATGGGCTCCCAAAAGCGAGGGTTGTTACAAGTTTTACTTTCCTGAAGGTTAAAGGCATGGGTGTTGCATTTAAGATTGTCCCCGTAGAGCTCCTGCTCAATTCTTTACGAATTTTGTTTAAATCTTGTGGATGGTGAGGATATCTTAGGCGATAGATTTCTTTATGCCGAAGTAAGGGGAATCCTAGTGAATCTTTCTTTAAAGTGGATAAGCAACCACTTCTAAGTCCCGAAAAGTGGTTGCTTGAAACTATTATTTTGACCGAATTGCTCGAGTACATACGCGTACTAGTTTGAGCTTGATTTTTTTAAATGGTGTCATTTGGACAACATAAAATAATTTGGAGATTTCAAAATTTTAGTATTGGGTTTATTTAAACACGTAAATCTCATGTATACCCATTTGCATGGGAGTTGGGTCTGTTTCAAGGTTTGTCGGACGGAAGTCCCTCCGAGCTACTTACAGAGGTAAAGACTCCTCGAGTATAGCCGTTCGGGCTTTCCAAGGTTTGTTCGGGGGTTCCAAGGTTGATCGGTGAAACGAGGGTCTTCGGACAGCACCTGAGGTGGATCGGGGTTAATTATGTCCCTACTTTGTACTCGGAAGTGTATCCAAGGTGGGTTAGATTGCTCGGAGGTCAAGCTTCCTCGAAGGTCATGCTGAATAGCATTTTGTTCAGCGATGGTGTTTGTTTGGAATACTTGTTCGTTTTCGGAGGTAGTTTTTTGGATTTCGACAGTTTTCTAGTGGGTCGGAGGGATTTTTGAACTGGGTTGATTTTTGGACTGTACCGTTGGGTACTATTTTTCCATACCTCTAAGGGTTTTTTGCAATTGGATCGTTCCCTGTATAAATAGTTTACCCCTTTTCAGATGTTTATCATTTTTGTGAGTCATTTTGAGACTTGGGTTGGTTCGTTTAGGACCTTGGGTGATTTCTTTGATGAGACCCATATAAAAAATCCACGGTGTATTAGAGGCGGGTCGACGAAGGTTATGAGATTTACCCAGCTTTAAATCGCTGGAAAATGGATTGTGTTGCCGGATTTTATGTAGGGTATAGGTTTGTCAGATGTTCTGTCATGAACGTGTAGTGCCATCAAGAAAAGTAAACACTAGTCTAACTTTTGTGTAGCTAAAAAATAATGTACATAATATAATGTGATTTAAAGCTCAAATATAGTCCTTTGAAAGTAGGAACGTAGACCTTTGTTAGACAAAAGTGTACAAATATATTTATTTAATATGACATGTATTAAGGCATATCTCTAAAGATTTTTTTTCAAATCAATGCGGTAACAATTACAGCTGACACAATTTTTTGTATATTCATTGTTGATGTAAAAAACTAGATCGCTCTAATTTTTCAATCACAGATAAATAAATAAGACAAAGATTTTTAAAGTGGTTCGGCTAGGAATAAAGCCTACGTCCACTGTTATGTTATTGCTGAGTGTTTGTGGAATTCTTGATTACAAATTCTCTCAAGAAATTCCGGTCCCCTTGAATTGAGGATGATACAAGGTATTTATAGCCTCTAGGCTGTACATGAAAGGTCCAATACATTAAATGATATACATATGAAAGGGTAATACATTTAATGCAGCGTGTGCGTCAAGAATACAATGGATATTTGAACAGTTGTCCGTCTGGTAATTAATGATACGGCCGAGATGCAGTTCGGACCGCCTTAGTTGCTTGTTGATCAAGAGTTCCTCGGAGTACTTAGAGTATCTCGGGATGATAGAGTTCCTCGGTGTGATAGAGTTTCTCGGAAAGAAACACGGTTGGTCGGGAAATGATCTTCCTCGCTGCTGTTGTGCCATGTAGATTGACACGTGTCTTCATCTTCTTCGTCCACATCAGCACATTAATTTTGGTATCAACAGAAGCCCCCAATGTTTCATATTTTGAACTTTGAAGAGTATGGAACATTCTTTCTCGGTATATGGCAATATTAAATGTACTTCCCGGGTTTTAGGAACATTGTATTCAAATTTTCTTCTTATTTCGCAGTTTCCGCCTTTTTGATAAGCGCTTTGATATTTGTGCAAATTTTGTCCTTTTAGCCGCCGGAAGTTTAGTAGTTTCTTTTTGGTAATCATTTCTTTCGCCGCTTCCCAATGCAAAGTATTTAAACTTCTTTGGTAACCATACCGTCGTCTACGTTTTTCATTCTCTGCATTCCAGCTTTCTCTTCTCTTCTTCTCTTGTGCGTTCATCTTTGTTTCCGTTCGTTGTCAACACATCTCCTTTCTTTCTGTAAGATCTTCTTTCTTTCTTCTGTATCTCTTTTATTCAATATGGTTTATATTGTGGAATCTGTTGAGAAATTCCGTTCTGATTTTTCCATTCCTTCGTGGGTAACTCTAGAGGTTCTTTCTGAGCCTTTAGATTACTTTCGATTGGCTGAGGGACATTGGTTCCCCAGTCTTTTTGTTGCTGAATGCGGTTTTTCCTTTCCACCGAACCCATTATGTCTTGAGTTTTGTCAATATTTTGATCTTGTTCCTGCAAAAATAGCCCCCAATTCATGGAGAATAATTAACGGGGTGCACAAATTAAATCTAACTCATGGGACTCGTATTGGGATCCCTGAAATTATGTTTTGTTATAAATGGGCTGTTTTAGATAATATTTATTATTTAAAAACTAGGTATTTGAATAGGGCTCTTGTAGTTAATCTCCCTGACTCAAATAGGGATTATTTTGAGCATGGGTTGGTCATAAAAAATTGGCAACATGCGCCTTTATCTGGGAATGAAGTATACAACGGTCCCAGATGCCCCCCATACGGCAATGGGATAGGTTTATTTTTCATTTTATTTTACTTATGAAATTATGCTTTCATCATGTTTGACAAAATGTATGACTGATATTCCATTATGTATTTATTTGCAGTTGATAGCAAAAGAAAAACTCCAAAAGAGTCAGAAGTGAATATCAAGCATTTGAAACTTATCTGGAATTTGCATAAGACCATTGCTGACGAGCATATTAGATCTGCTTCATATTTACTACAGTATAAGAGTTACACAACTTCTTATACTGCTCGCCCTGTTGAACCAGCTTCAACACCAGAAAGTTCATCTTCAGATTCTCATATCCCCCTATCTCAGAGAATGGGCAAGAAAAGAGCTCCTCCTGCTCTATTTGGTGACACTCCTTCTGCTGTTGGAGCCCAGAAAGGCAAAATTGATGTCCCAGAGGGGACTAAAAAAGTAGATGCTGGTTCCTCCAAAGTTGCCGAGAAGCCCCCAGTGGCCCCGAGCAAGAAAGATGCTTCTGCTGATGTAATTGCCATCTCTCCGACCAAGACTTCTTCCTTGGTTGATGCTGCTGACCGTCCTTTGAAGAGATTGAGGAAATCATCCTCAGTTAATCTTGCTGGAACTGCATCTTCTCTACCCGCTAGTGGTAGTGGTGTCTCAAAAATTATTCTTCCGAGTTCTTCAACGAGCTCAGTTATACCCGAGGTTCTCGGGGTTGATGAAAAAATTCCTAGGGACACATTGACATCCCTAGCTGCTCGCCATCTTTCTTCAGTAAATTTCTCATACCTTTGGTCTTTCTTTCTTTTTCTTGAATTCTTGTATTTGTGTTGACTTTATTTTTTTTTCTT
This sequence comes from Sambucus nigra, assembly GCA_949130495.1. Classification (NCBI taxonomy): domain Eukaryota; kingdom Viridiplantae; phylum Streptophyta; class Magnoliopsida; order Dipsacales; family Adoxaceae; genus Sambucus; species Sambucus nigra. Next base: position 79,483,508 of record OX422207.1, on the reverse strand, counting down.
CTTATTTTTCAGCTGGTGAACTGCTTCAATACCATCGTGAAGAAAGATCAAGTTATTAAAGCTTCCACTTCATCGTCCGATGTTGACGATGCTTTGTTGGGTTTAACCCAATCTGTGAAGGAATCTCGCCAACAGTACATCGAGGAGAAAACTGTTTGGGAGAAAAAGTTGGCTGTGGCTGAGGCTGATAAGATGAAGATGGCTGAAACCTCCAAGAATTTGGAGGAGAAAATTAAAGATTTGGAGGTTAAACATCAGGAATCTGATGATAAATTGAAGAAGGCAGAAGAAGAATTATCTACTCTGCGAGATATTAAGGTTAAGAAAGAGGAACTGGAGGTGAAACTCTCCTCGGAGAGGTCGAGGAAAAAAATTGCAATCAAGAAACATTTCAGCGTTGGTTGGGAGAAAGGATGGGAGAGAGGGATAGCTGCAATGACGTCCCAAGTCCAATATGGGGAGTTAAAATACTTCCATGATGGTTGGGTAGCTGCTCTGCAAGAGCTAAAAGTCCAAGACGATTCTGAGCTATTCCAACGGCATCTCCCTGGTCCTCCTCCACCAATTGTGGAAGAAGAAGAAGATGAACCTGCTTCAGATGAGTCTTCCATGGCTATGGGCGATCAAGTTTCTGCCTCTCAACCCTCTGCCACCGAGGACGTTTCCTCCATGCCTCCTCCTCCCGAGAAGATTCCAACCGATCAAGCTGTAGTTACCACCGAGCAACCGAGCTCCTCGTCCCAGCCTCCCGAGAAAGTCTTGGGAGACAAGGAAAAGGTGTGAAGTTGTTCGGTAGCATTTCTATATTTCCTTGTAATCGAACGATGTAACTTTTTGATGATCTAATAAAATATATCTTTGCTCATCTCTGTTGTTGATAACTTTTTTCTGTTGATTGTTGTCTTTTTCTTGTCATTAGTTTGTTGCTAGAATGGAATTGATCTCTTCTCATGATACCGAGCTGATGCGGCAATGTCATCAATACTATAAGGCTGGTCATACAGATCTTAGTACATCAGAAATTGCTGATATCCTTGGTCATGGTGCTTCAGAGCAGGCTATTGAAGCTTATCAGTACTTGAAAGCTTTACTCGACCGAGCAGTGGCCAACAATGTCGCTTACTATGAGTTGATTGAAGAGCTTCATGGTTCCTTAGAGGATCTTCAAAATCAACATAACGAATCAATGGCTTTGTTACATGAAGATTATGAAAATAGATACCAGCAGCTCTCTTCAGAAACAGGCCACAAGAAAATCATTGCTGGGTATGACGTCAGGGAGAGGACCCTAAAAGGTGAAATTGAAGCCTGTAGACAAATCGCCGAGATCCTGGAGCAAGAAAATAATAATTTGCAGAAGAAATTAGCTCAATATGAATCTGCTGCTTCATCCTCTACTGCATTAATACCAGTTACTGATGAAGGCTTCTCGTTCTTAGAGGTCGAAAATGCCAAACTGAGGCAAGAGCTGGAGGACTTAAGAAGATCTGCTATTTCTGGAACTGCTCGGGGACGAGGAAGAGGTTCTCGGGGGCGAGGAAGAGTCAGCCAAAATGTTGAAGAGGCTCGTACTCAGTCTACTCTGGAAACTCAAGCATTCCAGTTGAAAGTAAAAGACCGTGCTCTGACTGAAATGTCCAATAAAAATCTGTCTCTGGAAGATCAGCTGTCATCAACGAAATCTGCCTTGCATAACAAAGATCTCTTTGCCAAAAGCCTTCATGAACAATTGGATAGATTAACCTTCCAATTCCATAAACAGCCAAGAGAATTCTGGATGGCAGGATACAATGAAGCTCTCGTTCATCTGGATGCTCGCATTGAACATGCTAATAATGAAGGTTACAAGCAAGGATGGTTAAATGCATTGGGTGTATTAAAGTTGGAGCAAGGGCATTTTTTATGGGACTATCATGCTCCATCATTATTAGACCTGCCTGTACCACCTTTCAAATTGGATATGGCATGGATTCCAGCTCGTTCCATTCCTCGCAGTCTAATTTCAAAATATCTTGGTGATTATAGCCTTCACTCCCAAGCTGAATTATCTCGTCCTGAGCATCTTTTGGATACACCTTCTGTTATGAACGTCAGAATGCTCAGAGATGTTAATTTCATCAATTCTCCCCTTTGCCTAGAAGACCCTCCTGCCGGCGAGGAACCTGTTTCTAAAGCACAGGGCAAAAAACCAATAGAATAGTAATATCCATGTAACAATTTAGTATCTTCTTGTAATTTGTAATTTATTCTAGATTAATGAAAAGATTTTCATTTTCTGTTTGCCCATTTTGTTAGTCTTGTGTTTATCAAGCACATTTATATTTGTACATATGTATCTATGTATCTGTTAAAAAGATAACAATATTATTGTTCAATAAGCAACTTAATAAAAGTTACAAGTATTAGTAATGTTTCTCGATCACTTAATAATAAAGTAATGAGTAAAAATGTTCAAATTGTTTCCAACCAACCAAGGTGGGTGAATAATGTTTGTCGACCAATTACAGTTGATGGGCTTTTATTCCCGACCAGCTATACTTGGTTTATTTATAAAATTGCGTCCGACCAACTAAGATCAATAATTTGTCCTTGCCGACCAACTACAGTTATTGGGTTTTTATCCCCGACCAACTATACTTGGTGTATTTTTTAAACATTTTGTTCTTCAAAGAACTCATTGTAATAATATTACCTCCCGACCAACATAAGTTGTAATATGAGAGTATATTTTTATCTTACCAACCGTAGTTGATCATGCTGGTGTACACTTTCTGGCTCCTTAAAGCTTTTGGCTCCTTAGAGCATGTCCTCCTAACCAAAGGAGGTTGGCTACTTATAGCACTTTTTGCTCAATAGAGCTGTCCTCCTAACCAAAGGAGGTTGGCTCCTTAGAGCACTTTTGCTCCGTAGAGCTGTCCTCCTAACCAAAGGAGGTTGGCTCCTTAGAGCACTTTCGCTCCGTAGAGCTGTATTTTTTGGCTCCTTAGAGCATGTCCTCCTAACCAAAGGAGGGTTGGCTACTTATAGCACTTTTGCTCCGTAGAGCTGTCCTCCTAACCAAAGGAGGTTGGCTCCTTAGAGCACTTTTGTTGTGTAGTGTATTACACTAGTATTCCCCGAAAAACTCTCATCCAGAAAGAAAAATGGTGAAACATCTTCGTTTTATTCATAATGAAAGAAATGCTTTACATTTGACATCACTGATAATACTTGCGCAGGTGTTCAGCATTCCATGCATTTTTAAATTCCTCTCCTTCTAGAGTTGCGATTTTGTAAGTTCCTGGTCGAACAACTTCTGTAACTCGGTAAGGTCCATGCCAGTTTGCTTCCAGTTTATTCTGCTTCTGAATGACCTTCTTTAGCACATAATCCCCTTCTTTTAAATCACATTTCTTTACCCTTTTGTTGTAAAACAGAGCTGTTCGTTGTTGATAAGCAGCATTCCTAATGGCTGCCTCTTCTCTGACTTCCTCGAGCATATCCAAATCCATCCTTCTCATCAGATCACTGATCAGAGAATTGAAATTTAACACCCTATGTGTTGGTAGGCCCAACTCGGCAGGTATCACAGCCTCACTTCCAAATGCTAGCATATATGGTGATTCTCCTGTTGCTGCTCGGGGAGTTGTTCGGTAAGCCCACAAAACTGACTGTAGCTCATTAATCCAATTTGCTTTAGCCTCACTTAACCTTTTCTTCAACCCATTTAGTAATGTTCTGTTCGTCACTTCAGTCTGCCCATTGCTTTGGGGATGGCCTGTTGCTGAATGAAACTTCAAGACGTTTGACTGATGACAATAGGCAGCAAATTCTTCATTATCAAATTGCGTTCCATGGTCTGTGATGAAAGCGTGGGGGAGACCATACCGACAAATGATATTCTTCCATATGAACTGATACACCTTCTCGTACGTCATATCAATTAGTGGTTCAGCTTCCACCCACTTAGTAAAATAGTCTACTGCCACGACGAGATACTTGAACCTTCCTCGGGTCGTCGGCAGTGGTCCAACCAGATCAATCCCCCACATGGCAAATGGCCAAGGTGATGTTATGGGTGTCAACAATGCCTGTGGAGTTCTTCGGATGGAAGAAAAACGTTGGCACTTGTCACACTTCTTAGCATAGGCTATACAATCAGCTCTCATCATCGGCCAGTAGTATCCCTGTGTCATCACCCTTTGCAGTAGGGTCCGACCTGCTACATGAGCTCCACAAGATCCTTCATGGATTTCTTCAATCAATTCTTTGACTTCTGATGGATGCACACATCTCTGCAAACCTGCCATAATTCCTCGTCTATACAAAACACCATTAGTTAACACATACCGAGCAACTTTATACTTCAATTTCTTGGCAGCTAGTTTATCCTCCGGTAGTACTCCTTCTTCAATGTATGCTCTGATAGGATCCATCCAAGATGGTCCTAAATCAAGGGTAATAATCTTCACCGTCAGATCTTCTTCTATGCTCCGACTTTCTAGTACTTCAATTGGTATTGTTCTTCGCAGCTCGGTGCGCGTAGCTGACGCTAGTCGGGCCAATGCGTCTGCTCTAGCATTCTCCATTCTTGGTATCCTCACCAATTGAATAGCATCGAATTCTTTCAATAATTCCATCACTTTTGCATGGTATTTCACCATTAACTCTCCCTTCACTGCATATATTCCCATCATTTGATTCACAATTAACTGAGAATCACTGAAAACAATTACTTGACGTGCCTCCATAACTTTCGCCAAATGAAAACCTGCTATCATAGCCTCATATTCAGCTTCATTATTGGAAGCTTTGAATTGGAATCTCAAGGCATACTCCATGTCAATATCATCTGGAGAATTTAAAACAATCCCTGCTCCACAACCAGCTGTGCAAGATGATCCATCTACATATAATCTCCATGTATGTAACTCGTCTTCAAATTTCTTATCTGTTAGAGTTCCTCGGTGAAATATCATCTGCTTTCTTTCATCATCCCCGGGTATCCTTCGTTCCTCGTCGGTCATTTGTTCGTGCCCCTCTACCAACCGGAGTTGGTCGGGGTTTAAATATGATGATTTTTCTACATCCACAAGTCCTTTTACCAACCTTGGTTGGTTTGGATCTGTGTCTGTCGATCCTGTATCGTCCACAGGTAGGTCAGCAAGCATCTTTTGCTCCTCGGGGGTATCAGGGTATGTGAACTCTGCTATAAAATCTGCCACGGCTTGCCCTTTCAACGATGATCTGGGTTCATACACAATATCATATTCACCGAGCTCTATTGCCCAGTACATCAATCTTCCTGATTTTTCTGGCTTGTGAAGGGCTTGTCTTAACGGCATGTCGGTATACACAATGATGGTATGGGCCTGGAAGTATGGTCTCATTCTTCTACTTGCTTCAATTAATGCCAGTGCCAATTTTTCCAGCTTTGGGTATCTGATTTCCGCACCTCGGAAGGCCTTGCTTGTGTAATAAATTGGCTTCTGGACTCCATTCTCCAATCTGATCAACGCCGAGCTAACTGCATTTTCTGATACTACCAAATACAGGTACAGCTTCTCTCCAGTTATTGGCCTAGACAACAATGGTGGGGCTCCCAAATACTTCTTCAGATCTTGAAAGGCTTTCTCACATTCATCAGTCCACTCAAAACTTTTTCGTAGTGTTTTGAAGAATGGGAGGCATTTATCAGTTGCTCGGGATACAAATCTGTTGAGTGCTGCAACTCGTCCGGTAAGACTTTGCACCTCTTTCTTCGTCGTCGGGGATCGCAGCCCTAAAAGAGCTTTGATCTTTTCTGGATTTGCCTCAATACCTCGTTGGTTGACGATGTATCCGAGGAACATTCCTTCTCGTACTCCAAAGGTACATTTCGTCGGGTTAAGCTTCATCTGGTATTTATCCAGTTGATCAAAAGTTTGACTCAAGTCAACCAAATGATCTGCAGCTCTCTTGCTTTTGGTGAGCATGTCGTCGACATAGACCTCCATATTGCGGCTGATTTGTTCGGTGAATACCTTGTTCATCAACCGCTGATATGTTGCACCTGCATTTTTTAAACCAAAAGGCATAACATTATAACAATAAGTTCCCCTTGGGGTAATAAAAGAGGTACTTTCCCTGTCTTCAGGTTTCATTTTGATTTGGTTGTAGCCAGAATAAGCATCCATGAAGCTGAGTAGCTCGTGTCCCGAAGTAGCATCCACTAGTTGATCAATTCTGGGTAATGGAAAATGATCTTTTGGACATGCCTTGTTGAGATCAGTAAAATCAACACACATTCTCCACTTGTTGTTCTTCTTCTTTACCATCACCACATTCGCCAACCAATCTGGATATTTCACGTCTTCAATGAATTGGGCTTTCTGGAGTTTCTCGACCTCCTCTTGTATGGCCTGGTTCTTCTCGGGACTAAACACTCTTCTTCTTTGCTTCACAGGCTTGATCTCCTTATTCACATTGAGTTCATGACATAAGAAGTTTGGATCTATTCCTGGCATGTCTTCATGACTCCAAGCAAAAGTATTCTTCCTGTTTCTCAAGAAAGTTATCAACTCCTGTTTTATTGAAAAATCCAACGACGACCCTATCTGGGTTATTCGTTCAGGATGCTCGTCGTCCAGGATAACAATTTCTGTAGAATCCACAACCTGTCCTTTTACGAGTTGAGATTCATCTCTAGGATCAAGAGTTTCAATTTCTGTACATTCATCCACTTGATAAGTAATAGTCTTTTTCATCGATCCTTCTAATTCTTCTTGCTCGGCCGACGAATAATAGCATTCCCGAGCTACTTTTTGATCACCTTTCACCACTCCAACTCCAAAATTTGTTGGGAATTTCAAACATTGATGTACTGTAGAAGGAACGGCTTCGAACTTCTTCAATCCAACTCTTCCCATGATGATGTTGTAGGCCGATTGCACATTCTTATCCATCACAAAGAATCGTATTCTTTCTGTTCGACAAACAGGCCAGGTTCCAATGAGTATATCCAACTTGATCGTCCCAAGTGGAAAAACTTTCTCGCCAGCAAAACCCAGAAGGGGTCTGTGATAAGGTTCTAATTGAGATAATTTCAAATTCAAGCTATCAAAGCATGAATAGTACATGATGTCTGCCGAACTACCATTGTCTACCAACACCCTTGAAATGATCACGTCCTTCATTCTCATTTTGATCACCAGAGGATCATCATGAGGGTAGAGAACACCTGCCAGGTCATTTTTTGAAAAACCAATCACTAGCTTCTCTTTGTTTACCTTCCTCGGACGATCATCCTCGGCCAGGTTTATTCGCTGAATGTATGAACAAGCTTGAGCCTCTCCGAGATAAGCTTTTCTTTCTGCAGTAAGGTCTCCTCCTCCTGCATCTCCCCCTGTAATAACGTTACAATGAAATGATCCAAAACGTATGGAAAATACCTCTCGTTCAGGTTTTCTTGGCTTCTTGGGAAGATCGGGGTCATCATCTGGATCCTCTTCATGGTCCCTCCTATTTTTCTCCTCTGCACGACGAGGAGATCTAGATCTCTTTCTAATTCTGTCCTCATTTGTCCTCTCACCTCTGCGATCTACATACTTTGATAATTTTCCTCTTCGAATGAGTGTTTCAATCTCGTTCTGAAGGGCTATACAATTTTTGGTCATATGGCCATGATCTTTGTGAAACTCGCAATATTTGGTCTTATTCCTCATGTCTGGATCTGTCTTCAGTTTCTCTGGCCATTTGATTTCCTCGTTATTCCTGATCTCTTCTAAAACATGATTAATACCCATTTTCAATGGAGTATAATTATCATACTTCTTTAGGGCTTCCAACTTTATCCTGTTATTCCTGGAATGTTTGTCACCACCATTACCTTTCTGATCTTTCTTCTTAGAGTTGTCGACCTCCACTTTAACTTCTTTATCCATATTCTTCTTCGCAGTCATAGCCTCCTCGGCATTCATGATTTTGGCCGCCTTTGCCATCAATTCCGACATATTTTTAGGCGGATCTTTGGCCAGAGTATAGTATAGCTTGTTAGGCAGCAAACCACTCATCAAAGCAGTGATTGCTTTCTTTTCTTCATAATCTATGACTTCCAACTTCTCGTTATTGAAACGAGTTATGTAATCTCTAGTACTTTCTCCTGATTTTTGTCTAACACTTAGCAAGTGTGCTACTCGCTTTACCGGCTTTGCTCCAAAACAAAAATTGCCAATAAACAGCTCGGCTAACTGAACAAAAGTTGAAATCTTACCCCGAGGAAGATTATTGTACCATATCTGTGCAGATCCGGTAAGAGTTCCCGAGAATGCTCTACACCTCATCTCGTCGGGGACAGCGTAGATATCTGCAGCAGCTTGGTATTGTTCTATATGAAGTACGGGATCTGTCTTTCCATCGTACTTGGGAGTCACTACGGGTGCTTTGAATTTCGACGGTGTAGGGAAATCCACAATGGCTTGCACAAAAGGTGTTCCTTGAACAAAAGTTCTCTGTAAGGGGTTTCTCGCCTTAGCCATTTCTCCCAGTCTATCCTCCAACCGTTGAATGGAACCTTTCCATGCTTCATTCCCTTCCTCGGGCCGCCTAGTATGAGCAATTGATTGCTCTGACGTAGCTTCCTGAGATTTATCTTGACGAGTGGTTGGTCGCGATTGCGCAGATCCTTCTCTCAAACCTGGTGGTGGTCGAAAACTTCTTGACGGAGCCCTAGGTGGACTCATGTTCCTCCTTGGTCCTAACCGACTGAAAGGAGATACTCTACTTAACCTTTCCAAAGCGCTAGTTCTCTCCGGAGAGAGAGTGATACGTTGATCTGTATCCGAAGCCCGTATCGATGAAGTTCGCCCAGGTTGATAAGAAAAATCATTAGACTCCTCATTGCGATATGACCCAGTACGTCTAGATTGCGATTGCCTATGATCACTCCTTTGCCCTGAATAGGTAGGTGCACCGCCCTGCAGAGTTTGAATGAGTTGCCTCATAGATTCTTGCATGGCGGTTTGTCCTTGAGCCAGATTCGTCATAATTCCAGCCAGATCTGGGGATGCAGATGGATTTGGATGATTTCCAGTATTTCCAACATTTCGATTACTGGATTCTGGATTATCTGCCATTGGTGACAAATGATTTTTATGAAAAACGATAATAACAGTCGTTTCCCACAGACGGCGCCAATCTGTTGATGTAAAAAACTAGATCGCTCTAATTTTTCAATCACAGATAAATAAATAAGACAAAGATTTTTAAAGTGGTTCGGCTAGGAATAAAGCCTACGTCCACTGTTATGTTATTGCTGAGTGTTTGTGGAATTCTTGATTACAAATTCTCTCAAGAAATTCCGGTCCCCTTGAATTGAGGATGATACAAGGTATTTATAGCCTCTAGGCTGTACATGAAAGGTCCAATACATTAAATGATATACATATGAAAGGGTAATACATTTAATGCAGCGTGTGCGTCAAGAATACAATGGATATTTGAACAGTTGTCCGTCTGGTAATTAATGATACGGCCGAGATGCAGTTCGGACCGCCTTAGTTGCTTGTTGATCAAGAGTTCCTCGGAGTACTTAGAGTATCTCGGGATGATAGAGTTCCTCGGTGTGATAGAGTTTCTCGGAAAGAAACACGGTTGGTCGGGAAATGATCTTCCTCGCTGCTGTTGTGCCATGTAGATTGACACGTGTCTTCATCTTCTTCGTCCACATCAGCACATTAATTTTGGTATCAACATTCATGTTCTATATATCTCAAGCCTATTAATGAGAGATCATTATGGTTGTCAATAATCTTTTATTTTATTTTTGAACAAATATAAGTATTATATCACATGAGATGTATTCATTGCCATCAGTTTATGAAAATGGATGGTTGAAGTCACATTTTGAATAAACCTTGAAATAATCAGTATATAATATTTTCAGTTAAGATTTAGTAATATGCATCAAGTGGCAGATCTAGAAACATTTTCTAAGGTGAGCGAGGGTGTCCAAAATAAAAAAATTCTATAATAGCGAAAACAATTCAACAATGTAAAAAAAGATATCCCAAAAAACCTCCCATCATCTACAAATGTAACTACAATTGCCCTTGGCGAGACTTCATTTTCTGAAAACATTGCATGATTACCTCATTGTCAATTCAAATAAATATCTCTCTCTTAATATATGTGACTAAAGTATCAGCCATCCATTGATCTCCCATTTGATTTGATTACGCAATCAATTTTCACTATCTTCATAGCAGAAAAAACTCTCTCAACAGTTACAGTAGCAACATGTAATATTATCGCCAAAGTCAGAAGCTTGTAAACTAATGGATACAATATATCCCTTTTCCCCTTCACCAGTTTCTTACTCAAATCTCCAATTTCATTGACCTCTAAAAATTGAGCAACTGATGTTACATCAAGGATATATGTTTGAAGTTGATTGTCAAGTGCCACAAGTTGTGTAAAAGAAAATTCAAAAGGATAAAAATAAGCTAGACGAATCAGTTTTTCCTTATCAAAGGCAGATAATGTATCAACAGGGTTCAAGCATGCCACACATATAAGCAACTCAGTGTTAATTTCATTAAAACGATTGTTGAGTTCTTGCAATTGCAAATCTATAACTGGATAAAACAAACTTAACTTAGAAATGATGAAAGTTCATCGTTTTTTCTATATTGCGTCATGATCATCTAGGAATAATTAATGCTTCTTCCATGCTAGGAACATCTATATTATGTTTAGCACTAAATGATGACACTTCATGCAACAATGACTCCCATTCATTATCGCACATCAATTACAATATTTGCTTCGATATTCTAACTAAGGACATCGCATTGACAATATCTTGGTATTTCCTTTGTAGTGCTTATGAAAATTCACTTGTAATTCCCATTATGTTTCTCATCAAACCTATATAGAATGCAAAACTAAAAGATTGTAATGAATTTAACAATCTATGTGCTTTAACCCTTAAATCAGATTTTCCATCATTCGCAATAAACTCAAGCACATTAATGACATGAGTGAACATAGTAATCAAACTAATCAATGTATTATAATATGACCCCCATCGTGTATCACCGGCTCTCTTGAGGTTAGTCTTTTAATTGAGACCCTGTCCACTTGAAAGTTCACCACTTTCAAGTGATTTCATTATATTGATAGCTTGAGTCATTTGAAAAATGTTGTTGCGTTTGCAAGATCTCCCAACAACATTTACCACATTGTTTACCAATGTAAAGAGTAAATCGATATACTTATTTTTAATACCAACGGCAACAAGTTCCAATTGAAGTTGGTGTGCAAAGTAATGGAAAAATAAGCATAAGGATTCTCCCTAAAAATTAGGGCTTTGAATCCATTAAATTGCCCTTGCATATTACTAGCCCCGTCATATCCTTGTCCGCGTAGACTTGATATGATCAAATTGTGTTTGGAAAACATATTACAATTTCCACCTTCAGGGATAAAGACGCGATGTCTACAACATGAATAATACCCTAAAAATGCTCAATCACATTTCCACGTTTATCTGCATAACGTATAACAATTGCCATTTGCTCCTTAGTTGATATATCACGAGATTCATCAACTACAATAGAAAAGAATGCATTTCCAACATCTTTAAGTAAGATGTTAGATGTTTTAATTGCACAAGCACTCATAATATCCTTTTGAATTTTCGGTGCAATCATTTTGAGGTTTTCGGGACTTTTTTTTAAGTAACCCTATTGATATCCTCACTGTGGTCACCAATAAAATTAAATGACTCAAGAAAGTTTCCTTGGTTAGCTGAGTCATCGGATTCATCATGAGCACGAAAAACAAGTCCTTGCTTCAAAAGAAATTGAATACAACAAACAGAAGCATTCAAGCGAATTCGATAATCATATCGAGCCTGATCAGTTTGCATATTCAAGATTGTTTCGATGTGTTGTTTTTGCTTTGATAAAGCTTGATAATTTCTCAAAGCATTGTTATGAGTGCCGATGGGCAACCTAACATGTAATTATATGTTTTCTTTCCTTTTCCAATTGATAAACCCCTCCACAACAAATGCATCACAACTATTTGCATGCTCCTTACCATCCACTTTGAAAAGATAACAACATAAACAATATGCCGCCTTTTTGTGGACACTATATTCTAACCAAGTTGGGTGATCATCAAATCAAGAAGGATTAAATCGCCTTAATCTCCCTTGATCTCTTTGAAGAAATTTATGATCACGAGGTTGACAAGGCCCATTTTGCCAATATATCCTCTGAACTTCAGTTTGAACATCCGGATGATAACCTGAGATAGGGGGTCATAGGTCGGGGTTGGCTGAAAGTTTGTTTGGATCTAAATCTGGCTTTGAAGAAATTATTTTAGGCTTTTTTTACTTTTCCTTAGGATGATTTTGGTCGTAGTCATCTTCATAACTCAAAGGGGGAGACAATGGAAAGACACATTTTTTTTGAAGTACCTAAGCATAACTAGAAGAAAAAAAAAGCAAGACCAGATTTTTACCCAAACTCTAACATTAACAAATTAACATTTAAATTTTAAAATTAATCGTCACATTTAGCATTGATTTTCAAAACTTAAAACATATCAAATAGCAAGCTGAGATTTCTACACACAAAAAATAGACAAATCTAGTTGAGTTTTTTACTTTTACACACACAAAAAAACGCAGCTGAGATTTTCACCCCCCAAACAAAGCAAGCTGAGATTTTTACAATAACAACAGAAAAAAACAGAGCAAGTTGAGATTTTAAGATACAAACAATTTAATCAAAATAAACTAACCATGGACAAGAGCTAGAAGACCACTATCTCTCTTTATCTAATCTCGTGAGCAAAGTATGAGCTGCTGGAGCAGTTACAGTCAGCTCTCTCAACCTCTCTCTACAACTTTATTATCGTCCTTTGGTATTAGATATTATTTATGGAGAGTACAACTAGGCTGACTGGCTAAGTGACCTTTAACTGAGTATAAGGTGGGCATTTTACCTATTTATCCTCATAACTTTTTACTTATAACTAGTTCAACCTACAAATTAGACTTCTAAAAAAAACTGTCCAAAACACAAGGTGGGCAACTGCCCACCATAAGCCCTTCTTGCATCCGCCCCTGTATGAATCATGACATTTCATGTAATAACAGAAGATTAAATAAGGAGATATATTAGAACGCTTATCTGAGATGGGATGACTTTGACATCTTCTCCACTCTCATCGAGTTATCTGTGTGTGCGCAAGAGGCATTATGCAATGGAAATTACAAATACCTCTCCAGCGGAGTCGCCAAATGTAAGATGTGAGTGCATATTTGGGGAAGCACCGCATTGAGCGTGTTTTAGACTTGAGCAACATTGTTTCGCATATGTATCCGTCTCATCGTAAAATCAAAGTCTGCGTAGTTTGTGGGTCCGTACGATACGTCGAAAAACTCGATTTGTTGGTAGTTTTGGTGCACAGGGGGTGCCAAATCCGTCTAGCCACCTCCAAACGCAGGTATACCATAAAGGATACATAAAACTCGTAATAAAACTATGAAAATCCGCTCGTCACTATCGGACCTGTGACGGAGATCGAGAGGTTCGTGGGGGAGAAGAGTTAGATTTCCTCTCCTTACTTTTCCCCCAAGACATCCTCCTTAAAATGGGGGAAGGGGGGGCTCTTTTTATAGAAAAAGTGCCTTAAGTGGGCTTGACACATGTCATGTTTTATGTGGAACCAAGTGTCCAATATTTATGGTGCCACTTGTCACAATATATGCGGTGGCATCTTAAATGAACAAATCAAATTATTACTAGAGTATTGTCTGTGTAATTCATCAACCGCGGAGTATATGCAATATATTAAATCGCGCGTAATAATATCTTAGCCCGTGAAGGGTCTGAATTTTAGTAAAAAATGATAAATCATAAATCAATATTTGATCAAATCCGTGGGGTTAATTTATTAGAGTGTTAGTGGTTAATTTATTTAACCCCACTCTATGGTGGGTATAGTTTTATATTAATTTTTCATATGTGAGTTAAATACGTTATAAGGCCTATAAGAGTTTCCTCGAGATATCGGGCTAGTGTTATGTGCATTAAGGATATATCCATCGTGTGTATGTTATAGCATGAACTAGACGAGTTAGATACCTAATAAACCTTCTCTTTTGGTCTAGACTCGACATATGTTGAATATCTAGTAACTTGTATATGAATGTTAAAGGATAGATATGGCATAGAGTATGATCAATAACCCATGGTAGAGGGTAGCATATGATTTGGACGATCCTCTTTAGATATGGGGAATACAGTTATGAACTTGAAAGTTTTTAAGGATTATGTTTGATGTTTTATAGGGTCAATTAGGGTTAATGAATGTAATACCCTTATATATTGTTAAGCTTTTATGTGTGATCCAATAGGGTTGGATCTATTTGCTTTTACCCCTTGGTGAGGATTATACTTCCTTGTGTTTTTTATGTTCAATGCATACCATGTGTGAATTGATCGAGGGTGAAAAGCGGCGCGTGTCAAAACGCCGGTCGTTGTTTTCTGTTCACCGCCTCAAAACAAAAACCTAAACTTATGACTGCACTCAACAGGTGAGTATAACGGCTAAGTTCGGGTATCGAAAATCCATAGAGACGAGTTTCTAGAATTTACTTGGTTTATTACTTCTCAAAATAAAAGTGTAAAAGACAATTATAACACAAAGGAAAAGATAACAAAAGGAAACATTAAACTAGGCGAGTGTATTTAAACTAAATTAACAAAGAGAATAAAAACTATAGGTTGCGTCGGATATCCCTCACCCGAGTTAATTCGTATAAAATGGTTACATGGGTCGACGAGTTATTACGAATACGCCTCGTTTCGACAGTTAATTAAATCCAGAGTTGTCACACCTCTAAATTCGCATAAAAGTCTAATAAGATTTTGGCGTCAACAAATACCCCGAAAATTATGCACGCAAGGTCGTAAGTACGGGGCATACATGATATACACCGTCAAATCTCCTAGGAGTAATAACTAGGACAACGCACTCGAAATAAACACGTATCTTCCATCACCATAGCAAAGCAACACGATAAACACGAGTCAAGTTCGATCCAATACAACCTAGGATAATTTAACCTAGAAAGCATGATAAAAACGTGATAAATAAAGCGGTAAATCTACACTAGAAAGCATGTAAATAAACACAATAAATCTAAACTAGAAAGCGAGTAAAAACGCGATAAATAAATAAACGAAAACTTGGATTAAAGGAGAGGATAGAGGAATAGTGTTCTTACACAACCGCGACGGATCGATCCTTATACGGACAAACCTTCAGAGGGAGATAATGGCACACTCTCAAGCCCAACCAAACCCTAGCTCCCCAAAATATGGAAAATGATCTATTATTACAAGATATCTAACAAAAGAAACCAAATTTGGTTTATATAGTAAGTTGGAAAAGAAATAAAGAAATAAGAAAAGAAAAGAAAGTAAAGGAAATTACCGAGAAACTGCTATACGCGGTTGACCGGTCGCAGAGGTGCGATCGACCGAGCCTTTAAGTTGAAGCCCACTGTCTTCGAGCTAAGGAAAAAATCCAAACTGCGGTCGACCGGCATCAGAAGCGTTGTCGACCGGTACTCTGTTTCCTGATGTTATTTGCTCTTCAAATGGGAGGAAAAGTATGCAAACGAGAATGGCCATAACTTCCATGTCCGCACTCGAAACGATGTGTCGTTTATGGCCACACGATGCTAACTCAACGAAATACGTATCCATGGAATTTCCATGAGTCGAAGATGAAGTGTGAATTGACTAAAATGCCCTTGAAGTAGCATCCAACGACGAAACTTCTCCGAAATGCAACAGATCCTCACTTTTAGCGTTCCAATACCTACAAAAGCACAATTAACCCCTGCAAAGCATGTATATATTCAAATACGAGGTTGTCTGGTTAATGAGCATAAATATAGGCATTAAAGACTGTAAAAGTGCTAGAACGCATAAAGATATAGGGCGAAAATATGCAATATTTGTGTCGTATCATGAATTCTCATTGGAAGGGGTACTAGAATGGATTCCATAACGGGGAACATGCGACACGATATGCGCTGGTACCCCTATGAGTAGACGGGTTCTTCCTTGTTCATATTTACCCCTCGGTCACGCGTCTAGGTACCTGCAATCAGTATGGTTTATGGGGATATTTATTTCATAATTCTTAGATATGGTAGGATTTATGACTAATAGGTAGACGTTGTAATTTATATCTTGTCATGATGAGGACTTTGGTTTAAAACGACCTATAAATATACTAATACGTGTGAAAGATCCCAGAAGTCAATAAGAATTGGCCTTTATTATATAAGGGCATGTGAATAACCCATTTGTTTGTATGTATCAGGGGTTATAACTTTATATGGGCGCTAAACGTGAGTAGAGTCATTCTCCTATCATATATGATTATTGTGTAATGGTACGAGAGATAGTTGTACTAGTTTATATGCTACAAGAGAGATGTATTTGACTTATATTAGGGATGTCCTCCTATATACTTATGTTTGGGATTTGTGTGTTACATATCTTAGAGATATATATATATATATTTCGTTATTGGTGTGCGATAGCTCAATGTGTATAAATATGAGATATGAGTTTGCTATTGGTATTGTGGTTATTTTGTGAAAAGTACCTCCAGGTTTGAGACGTTACTACATCATGTGACTTCTATTTAAAGATATTAACATATCATAGTTAATGGTAAGTTTAATAAATGATGTTGAAGACTTTAATCACATGGGTAACGTATGAGTTCGGGATTTAAAATCGTATGATACTTTAGGTTGTTAAGTTGGGTAACTAATAACTTAAAACATGAGAGGGAGATGTTTAGTTATAATGTGGCCCATATTCAATTATAATCTTATTCTTCATAGGCTTTTTGTTTATGTTTTCTCTTAAAAACTGTTTTTATAGGTCCATGTTGTGATAGTTTATGTGGATGCGGATTCGTTATAGAACCAAATCTAGAGGCATCCTATTTCTCACTCCTATGATTACAGGATTCGAACAAATGTAGCCCATTCCTTTTTTGTATTATTTTATTTTAAATCTAGTTGTACATAATATACTTATACCTAGAGTTGAACTTATGCATGGTCACATTTTATAGTCAGAGTTGGACTTACATGGTATTGGTAGTAATTAGTATCAGATTTGGTTTTGTGTTGATTCAGTATTTCATTATCTTGCATTATTCACTTGGTTTTGATTTTATCTTATGATGAGAATGTTACCAAAATTTATGATTCCCTTGAATTTTATACTTGATTTGATCAATCTATATATGGATTTTATGTGGTGTCACAATGTATCTCCCATGAAGGGAGTGATGTGGTTTTGGAAGAAGGGGAATTGGTTCCTCAATAATTGGGAATATTCACCATTAATGATCATATTACACTAGTAGCATATCATTTATCCTTGTTGGATCATCAATAATAGTTGCACAATGTATTCGATGTCTCTATACTACAGAAAATCCTTAAGGACAACTTGCATACCAACACATTGATTTCGGTGAGATAAAGCTTTAATCGTATGTAAGTTATAAGGAGAAGGCGATTTCTATCATGCAACATAGGGTAAATATTCTTTGCTCCAAGGTTATTTAATTGGTATGTGTCGAGTAGGGGAACCACAATGAGGCAGAGTCTATGTAGGAAGGGGAGGATGGTATGCGAGAGAAATATCTTGAACTCTTCTTGTCAGGTATGTCCTAATACGAAGACATAATTCCTTTATTAGGGTGAGGACTGTGATAACCGGTATTTTGGTGGTATTAAATTATTAAATGCATAATTTATGTTATAGCTAAAATTTGCATGTTATGTGATTTTTTACCGTATTTTATAAATTAATTAAATAGTTGTATGATAATTAACGATGTGTTCTTACTCTCAAAATAATTAAGTTGCGTATTTTATTTATGTTGTGAGGAATGAGCTAAGTTTTGGGTTAATTTAGGTAGTGTTTTGCACTCATTTGGAGACTTAAAATTAGGACTTTTAAGGACCTTCCGGGTTAAGGGTATTTAAATAAGGTTAGTCCTCATTAACTAATTCATGTACATACATAACATAAACCCTAACATCTTAAGAGTTTTGAGAGACCCTAAGGAGATATTTGGAGAGGAATTAAGAGATCAAGAGGATAAGTGTAAGGACACAAATTTCCAATTGAGAGTGTTGGATCAATTCTAGACAAAAATATTTGAGTCATAGGATAGTAATCATGAGTATCCTCCAAGCCTATGATGTTTGAAGTTTAAGTTGAAGACGTAGCGACCAGTATTTCAAAGTGAAGATATCAAAGTGCCCGATTTACATAGTGCCTAGTTTTGCGTCCTCAACAATTCATCATATTTCAAGTCTCCAATAAGGTATGAATGCTATATATATATATATATATTTGTAGAGACTTTGAATAATTTTTAATGGGTGTAATTTTATTTAAAATAATTTTTTGGGTTGGAATAAGCACATTCTGACTTTTCATTCGAAATTGTCGTTCGGATGAGTTTTGCCAACGAGTTTCCCTTTTGAACACTAACTTTTTGTTAGAAAAGTCGTTCGAACGAAATGTCGCTCGAACGAAAAGGTCGTTCGAACGAGATTTCAGGCAAGAACAGTTTTTGGTAGTTTTTGACATTTTTCCACTATTTTGTCCCACTACTTTTTTACAGCTTTTATGAACTTCGGGACCAGATTTTTCACAAGGACTTTTGAACATTCTTAGAGATCTTTTGAGAGAAAATTCTTCAAACCAAAAGTCCATGTTTTCATATGTTAAATTTTAATAGAAAATTTTCTTCAAACACATGTTTATACACCCATCGTTTAGTTTTATTATTCCAAGTATCTCTACATACATATATTTTGCTTGGAGTTGTTTGGCACCAGGTTCTACTCTACCATTTGAAGAGTTGATTGAATTTACTTCTACATCCCTTAAAGAATAAGACTTGTTTATTACTGCGGCGTTCCCACTCGGAGAAAGGCTTCCGGTGCGGATTGACGGTTGTCCAAAAGCCTCATTGGTGGATTCCAAGGTTTCGATGGAGTCCGGGATTGACGGCTAAGCAGAGGTTGGTACAAGAAGACGCGTCAGGGGCTTGAAGGAGTCGAGTCGAGTTATGTAAGTCATTTGTCTTGTATTTGTAAAATTCCGTACTTAATAGATTTAAGGTTAGGGTCGTCCGAGGTTTTTCCCATTTAGGTTTTCCTCATATATCGCGGCGTAGTGTGATTTATTTCTCTATATCTTGCAAAATAACCTTAGAATGCATGGTTAGGCAATTCAAGATAAAATTATGTTTTATCACACTAATTTGGAGCTAAAATTAGTTTGGGTGAAATTTTAGATTAATTTAATTGAAGTCAAGATAATTTAATATGCTAAAAGTTGGTTTGGCCTAATTTGCAAAAAATGAATTAATTTGGTCTTCATGAGTCTAGGACTTGAATTGAGTTAATTTGTTTAAGTGAATATTTGTTAGTTGATTAATTTGTTGTCACTTTGAGCTTAGTTTAGTTTTAATTTGTAAGAAATTAAAATTTGGAAGTTGTTTATATGTTTGAACCATCCTATTCCGCACTTAAAATAAATTCTTATTTAAAAATTTAAAATCGGGGGCCTACGTTTCCAACAATAAGTCACTCATATTTATTATCAAGCAAGAAATCTTTTGCTTTATCGTCATATACTCTGTAACTTGTTTATGTCTTAATTGTTATCTAATTCTATTTGTGATTAAAAAAACTTTAAGGATTAATCTTATGATTTAATCACGTCGCATATTGTGTTAAATTGAACTAATATCAACTGTTATTTGGTATCATAATTTGATTTTATAGAGTTTATGTTAAAAATCCTTCTTAATCTTTATTTATATAGTTTTGATGTAAAACCCATGGGTAGTATGTTTTTCATGTGTGGTTTATATATTTGGTGTGGTAAATACTTAATAAATGGAGAAACTTAATTTGATATTAAATTTGCAATTAGTCGTATTAAAAGTTGGATTTTCGGGGATTACAATATTGTTTGGATTTAAACATTATGATGTGTGGATTTTAATTAGGATTCCGTAGGAGCAATAAAAACTTATTTTAGATTTATAATTACGATTTTATAATCATTAATGACGAAAGTTTTAGTTGGGTCTAAACAAAGAAGAAATAGAGAGTCTGGGTCGAAAGGGGAATCGCTCGCCATAGCAACATTAGGCTCACTATTGCACTCTTATGGGGAATTTATAGCGGCTTAACCTAACCGGTATTGTAGTAGGTGAGGTTAAATAGGGCCTTATTGTATATTTTTTTCTTTCCTGCATTGTTTAGTTCTTTGTTTTTTTTCCCATTGACTATTGGATTGGTCAATTATCTTGTGTGTGTGTGTATGTGTAAACCTTTAATTAATTAAAAAATTCAGTTTTTGGGATTTGGATGGTATTTGGACATTCGAGTGTGTTGCTCTATCCTATATATTTATATTTTTTAATATATCTATATAAAATGTGTGGATGTGAATACATCGTATTTGGCTCATGGGGAATATATCAATTAGGGTATGATTTTGAATTCGTTTGAGACCAAGTACCGCGCTCCTGAATGATGTAGTATGTTGTGTGGAGGTCGATATATTTGATCATGCATTCGTTGGTGACTGTCTCATGACGAGGAAGCGTGGATGACTTGATCCATCAAACGGTTTGGTAAGTGATTAGTGGGTGGTAATACCCAATTATTTTGTGTGCTCTTGGTTTAAATCCATTAGACAATGGACTCCTACGAGTTTACCTATAGATGCATGAAAAGTTCCTCGAAGGTTGACGCCTTTGTGATTGAATATAGTCTAGTGATGGAAATTTTAATTAAAATATATGATCTCATGTTAATGTGTTATTTTGTAAAATCTTTTGTATTATGCTATTCAGATGATATGAGTGGGGGTTGGACTTGGTTATGTTATTTAAGTATGTAGGTATTTACATCTCAGTGTAATGGATGTGTGGGCACCCTAATCCGCAATCAGGTTGTGGCTCATTCTGTCCCACCCAAAAAAATTCTGAACCCGACCTCGCCCAAGTCCCGATCCAACCTAAGTCTCAGTGAAAAACCACTATAAAAGGAGGCAAAACAAACTATTATACAAAAATTGTTAGGGTCTTAAATATAAAGAAAAATAATTATAAAAATGGACCAAAACTTTCGCGAGGACCTTTTGCTCATCGGTAAAAGGCCCATAGGCCCTTTCATTGATCGGTAGAAGCCGTGTCAGCGCGCATTATCTCAGAGGCCCATATGGTGACCTTATTTTAAAGCAACGAACCGTCTCCTTCCATCGAAATACAAAAGGACCCTTCCAGTTTCCAATTAATAGAGCTTCCCACATCTCATTCTAAGCACTTTGAAAATCATCGAGAGCCTAAAAACTCGACAATTATGATTTTCTAACTTTCTTCTTCCCCAAGCATCCAAGATACTTGAGCTCACTCTAAAAGTTCTGAGGAAGCTTGTAATTAAAAAAAAGTCACTTCTCCTAAAAAATTAAGGCTCCTACTTTTGCAAGTCACTTTCGAGTCCCCTAAAGAGTCAAACCTCTCTAGAAATTTTAAAAAATAAAAACTTCTGGCTAGAGCTTTGTCCAACTGACGATTAAAAAAAAATTCAACACTTACAGAGGAAACTCTGCTCGACTAAAAACACCAGAAAAAGGGGACCCCCCCCCCCCCCCCCAACACACACACACACACCAAAAAGTTGACTTTTGTCACAGGTAAAGAAGCTTTGCCCGAAATTCGGGGCAATACCCCACGTGTACATATTGCAATATATTATACATATTTGTTTGCATCTTCTAATCTTTCACCAATTTAGGGGTCCGGGTATACAATTTACAACATTTATATTTCAAAAGCATGGTTTCCAATCAACACCTATGGAAATTGGCCTGTCATGCCTATATATTAAAACACTTATAATCAAATACCACATCAACCATTACAAAACATAAAAACATACTTTTTAAAGTCATTCTGAGGATACATAAGCCTAGTGAGTTCGAAACTTTTCATCGAGCCAAAGTCTAAAATCCGACTACTCTCACTACTTCTCCAAACGAATAAGACTCATCCATGCGATGATACCTGCATATGTGTTTTCGTCAAACGTCGACCTTTGATTAAACATTATTTTAACATAAAAATATTTTAATTCAATATAATGGAGATGATATATTAAGTACTAGGCCCTATAAATACCGTAATTATGTATATTATATACCCAATATCCTATCGCCTACACTTGTAAATATGCCCCGTTTGTTGAAACTACGTTGGCGATCTCATGTCTCCTTAGGTATATAGGCGCTATACAGAAGTAAACTCATGAAGACCAAGCCTCATAATTCGCCTCTCAATGTATTATTTCTTAGGGTGCCTCCATATCTGATATAAAACCACCCTATATATAATCCAAACACCCCTATATATTCTCCAAAACCCGTTGTTGGAACTACATCGACTTTGATCCCAAGTCTCCTTGGGTATGATATCGGTCTACCGAGCTAAAATCGTGAAGCCCAAACTTCATAATATGTCTCTGAGTGTATTATCTACTACAGATGCATCCACCACAAGTCCTGAACTCCCCCGACTTCTCCTGGTCCACCCCAATACTAAGATGTACTGTTTTGTTATGTTTATCAGTAATTGAATATTACATGCTTGATGTAACCTACCCACTTCTTATCCCAACTCGCCCAGTTATACATGTCGGAACTAGCCTGAAGGATAATAGCTTCTAGCTAATAATCATTCGGCTATTATAAGGTTGTGCGCTAATATCAAACACTTTAAGGTATAATACCATCCTGATATTCCATACACCGGCCCTCCTCCCCACCAAGCCAAGTCCTACACTTGCACACACATCACGTTAAAGAACGTGACCAACCAAAATACGTAGGCTTTAATCTCTTGGACACACGATTACATAGGCCCAATTTCGAGTCCTTCCAGTGAGCTCGAACCTTGACCATATGTCTCTTGATATGTTGTCTCCACCACGCTGCATCCATATCTTAACTCTAATAGCTTACATTTACATAACTAAATTGAGATATCAAACTACCTCAAGGCGTAATAATATATCCAATCGCTCAAATGCATACCCATCAAGTACACAATCAAACTATGTAGGCATTGATCCCAAGTCATCTTGTGTACGTAGGCGCAATACCGAGTCTTTCTCGTGAGCTCTAGCCTCCACAATATGTCTCTTTATATATTTTTTTCACTTAGATGCACACATCTTTCGACTTTCATATAGTACACTAAATAGTTAAAATGAGATATCAAACTATCTCAAGGTGGTATCCACTAAATATACACATAAATTCTCAAACTCACATAAATGTGCAAACACGTATACACAAAGCACAACAAAGATGCATCCGTCTCTCACCTATCTATCTATCCTCAAACCTCGAAGGAGATATCAAACTGTCTGAAAGTTGAGCTCTCTCGCCCACTTACATACATACCAATGACCACCCGTTATATAAGCACGATGTCATACACAAGAACCTTGCACTGGTTGATATTATGTTCCTACACCTCTCACTGATACCATATTCTTACTTAAGCACCTATCTACATTTAAGGGATTATCAACTTAAGGTCTCTAAACAAATCCTAAAATTAAATAAAAAGTAATCAATTAATGTTAGAAAAAATAATAAACATAGAATCAAGGAAGCATGAAGAACAAGTGGGGGGTACCTAATATCTTCTCCAATCATAATCCAGTTCCCGAGCCCACACTACAAGAATCTATGGATCAACCCCAAACTTAAAATCTACTTAAGATTATCCCGAATATTTTATTTGTTTTTGTATAAAATAAATTGGTTACTCTGAACAAACCAATTGAACCCTTTATCATATAAAACACACTTAGGACTAGGCCTAAAACGAGGGGTGTGCGACTCAAAATGAAAATGGTGTTAAACATTTTCCAGGGGTAAGTCATAGAGTCAAAACTCTAACTAATAACCCGACCTTGGGGGAAGGTGATGGACCAGGAGACAAGCACTCCTGTGCCGTCATTACGCCCCCTCCCCAGGGGCCGTAATGCCACAATAGAGACTCTACTGGGGACAATTTTTCTATCAATGAAAATAAATATTGCATGCCACAGCCATATTTCTAGCTACTCCACAATGGAGACTCCGTAGAAGAAAAATTAAGAGAACAGAACTATCTATATGTTTCCTTTCTACTATACTTAATATTACTCTTCCGCATGAATACTTTATGTAAATTTTAGATCTGTTTAGCGGACCTAGTTAAGAATCCCTCACAACATAGATACGTACTCAGGACCCCACGTATATGATTATACATTTCCCAAACATATAAGTATGCATGAAGGACCTCGCAATATAATAAATATCAAAGTATATAGAAATTAAAGATTACCTATTTGCATCGCACTGCATGGTTTTGATTTTCATATTGTTTAAACCATTTACCCTCAAGGGATCCCAAAAGTAACTTGTTGAAAGATGTACTTATTTTAGGAAGGTCACTTTATCCGAGGGAATGTACTACTTCATAAAAGTCACCTATCCTAAAAAGAGAGGTTCGTAATTTCGTGAAGTCACTTCCCCGAATAAGCTCGTACTTTCGAAAAGTCACTTCCTCAAAAGTCTAGTCCCCAATGAGTGTCCTTAATCTTTTTTCCCACATGCCTGGTATATTGAACAGCTTATATCTTGATCCCAAAGTCTCGGTGATAAGTAATGCTTAAATTTTATTTAGTATCAGGGTTTCTCTAATAATCTCTCACAGTTATTCATCTAACACGTACCTTAAAGCTTGATCAGTCAAAGCTGCCCGGTATACCGTGATCCATGGCAGTAAAAAGTGATCCATCGATTACCGAGTTGCACCTCCCCTTTGTATATAAAAAAATATCTAGGAACACACCTTATTGCTAAAAAAAAGAACATATACTTACAAGTTAATAACGGATGAATTTTATTCAAAAAATTGTCAGACGATCGTAGGCTGAATGTATTTACCTTTATAAGGAATATAAACAATATGAATCCACAAGTTATCACCAAAGTAGATTACCTTTATGTTGGACTACCCTTACCACATTTTATTTTGAGAAAATGTTATTCCACATTCGATTATTCCTCACTCCTCTTTGTAACAAAATGAAAGCTCGCCTTTATTTACCTAGAATCCAACAAGACTCTGTTCAGTTCTCATCCTTTGAAGATACTAAAAAAACAAAAAGAACTCAAAAACAAAATACCATCCCTACACGGTGAAAAATAGATAAAAACAAATGCATTGGAAAAAGTCATGCATTTGTGAGTCCTTTCCGCAAGGTATTACCCTTCTGTCAGTCCTTTTGTCCCCAAAACTTGAACAAACGTGTCCTCATTTTTTCTGTAGTTACTATCATCAGTAGAGAGATCGCACGAAGTCCTTACCCTGGAAGCCTGAGTTCGTGCTCATCAGCGAGCTCCAAGTACCATTTTCCGCACATATATATTTTGAACCATACCAGTAATACCCCGAGTAAGCCCACACAGCCTTCTAAGCCCCCCTCCCCCATAAGCCGAATTGTTGGCCCTTACGCCAATTAATGAGGTTGTACACCCACCTCAAATTAGGAGATCACACGAGTATAGTTTGAACTCCGTATCCTTTAGGAATCCATCAGTAAGATGCAAACCACCGATGATCTCGATAACATGAAAAAGGTGAGCCTATATCCCGAAGCCCGACTACTGGAAGCATTCAAGATGACAATCTTCAAAACCTATAAAGGACTAGGTTCCTCGACCACTCACTTATCTAGCTATCATCCTCAGATGTTGGTCCGAAATGTAGGCCTAGGGGTTCTAGAGAGAATATTCTCATCCATTATGTCCATAGGATCCCTCAACTAGTATATGGGATTGAAAAGAGAAGGGGACACAAAAACTTGGGACTTTTGTCGTGCTTTCCTGAAATAGTAGAAATAAAACGAGGAGCTGAGTGTCACGCGTAAAGATTTAAAGATGCTGAAACATGGGGAAGGAGAGATAATTGGCACTTTCGTCACTCGTTGGAGAGATAAAATCAGTCAAATGGTCAACTGCCCCCTTAAAATGACCAGATAGAAATCGTTTCTGAAATCTCTGGAAAGAAGTATAAATGAACTCGGGCTTACCTAGATCCCAAACTTCAAAAAACCTAACCATATCGAGCTTAAGATCGAAAAAGTTTCGCTAATAGGACTACCAGATCCACAGAAGAACCTTTTAGAGATACATACCAATTCTCGGCTAATAAGAACTCGCCTGGAACTTTTACATCTCACATCACCACCCTCACGGTTAGCCCGAAACCAACATCACATCCGATTACCAACAATGACCCTTTCCTAGAAATTATCAACATGTCCTCCCTCCCAAAGAGTTAAAGATCCACCAAGATAACTCACCAACCAACAAGCTCTGCTCCCTCAGGTATATGTTGCTCTAAAAATATATGGTTGTCTAATACCTCTTAACCCTAGACCACCTCTCCTTTCTGTGACACCCCGACTAATTAAATACCTGGTAGCTACTCCTTTACTCAAATTAATACAAAATGTCAAGTCGCTTCAGTTCATAGAATCACCGTCGAAAATATTTTTTTAAACAATTACTAGCCACCTAATATTTAAAAAATGAGTTGTCAAATTTTATTAAATTAAATTAACATGCAACCGATTAAAATTATTAGCTAAATGGTACCACCATCACATCACAGCCACATCAAAATAATAATGGAATAATAAATGAGTCTGGAGTAACACTCCTCTGAATAATCTCAAATACTGAATAAAACCAAATACAACGTCTGAATAATAAATGAATTTAACTCCAAAACTGCAATGAAACTGAGTATGATAAAACCGTCTCTAAAAGAAATGGGGCGACATGCCCTAACAACTGAATAAGTCTGAAATGGAATCAATATAGAATGTGGAGGCGTCTATCATCAATATCCTGTAACTTACACAACATCTACAACACGTCACTGAAATGGAACTCCTAAGATTGGCGTCCCTGTGGCTGGGCACCTAAAAGGTTTTTCAAGAAAATAGATTTGAAAGCAAACGGGTTAGAGCCCGATGTGAAAACAGTTTAAAATATAGCAAGTGTGCATTAAACAATGAATATTAAGTACATGTTAGTTCCGTGCTCTCACATGAGTTTCTCACCTCTCAACTAATGTATATCCATAACCCATCCTAGTTATGCCGCTAACTAACTAGTCTATACTGCAACCTGTCCTCACATGATAATATAGGGGTTTATTTAAGACATTCCAATCTAACTTATGTGAATCTACCTTTTCATCTCTCAGATTAATTTATATTAAATCATATAGGAAATTCTCAATTCTAACTTTACTCAAAGTGTCGCAAATATTCACACACATTTACAAGGAGTCTGTTATCATCACCAATATATAAATTTCAACATAATTATATAATTGGGGCACCCCTAGGCTAAGCTGCGGTGCACACATACTCTACTATCGAATCCCGGTACATCACGTACATAACGACTACGTATTCCGAATCTCTCAAGAACCGTTTTAAAAAGCTAAATCACATATATTGGAGGCGAACATAGTTCACATACCCATGGGTCACGCACATACCTACGCACCCATGGTCAACTGACTTATCAACTCACAAATAAGTCATTCAAAGCCCTATGTCCTTAAGGTGCCAATCTACATCCCCCCGTAGGCACACAAAGATTAGATGGCCCTGTTCCGAAAGCCGACCTCCCGTGATAGCAAGTATGGTAGGTATGTCATACACATATAAATCCATTTACTAAGCATTCACACAACTTAGATACTTTATAATATTATTAAAGGTATGTTCTCAATCCCTATACCATTAATCCAATTAGTACATTTTTATACTTCCGGACAATTATATAATATAGTCCACCGACACATCTCACATCGTAGTTTCAAGTACTTAACACCTAACTCATAAAAGTTACTAAGTCTCCTATTATTCCCACACTTTAATCCAATACTCTTAAGGTCCATATTTCTGCCGCTAACCTCATATTACCAACTATATAGATTTAACTCATTTAACCGCAGTCTTTAATAGTACCTCACTCGTCGAACCTTATTAGGTCTAACATAACTCCCAAATTTAATTCTAATAATGATCCGGGTCTCATATACATGCCTACTGGTCCTCCTTAAATCTAAAAGTATTCACAAGGTCCCCACCAATAATTTTCTATGGTCGAAATTGCTAAAATTCAATAGGGGAAAAATATCACAATTTCTGGGAAGGTCGATCGATCGACCTATGAATGTCGATCGATCGATCGCACCAGATGAGGCTATGGACTGCTTCGTTTTTCAGTCCCAGATTTGTCCCAAAACTCCATTACAAGATAT
Organism: Sambucus nigra; assembly: GCA_949130495.1. Taxonomy (NCBI): domain Eukaryota; kingdom Viridiplantae; phylum Streptophyta; class Magnoliopsida; order Dipsacales; family Adoxaceae; genus Sambucus; species Sambucus nigra. The sequence continues at coordinate 79,454,990 of OX422207.1, read as the reverse complement.
GAAATTCTAAACTAAGGATATGGGATCATTGTACAACCTAACATTTTTAACGTTCCGAAACCGTTAAATCATCAACAATTAACCTTATATGGATCAAATCTTCATAAAAACCCTAGTTTTCTATTTTCTTCAAGAACTTTATCCTCTTTAATTCATTTTTAATCCATCAAGGGTCAAGTTTTGGTTACTAAATTTCGTCCAGAACTAATCTACATGCAATTCCTTCCAAGATTTAGAGTTCTCCACCAAATTTCATGAGTTTTCATCATCTTTCAAGGTTAATAACAATTTTTACACTAATCATGGAAGAAATATTCGCTGAAACTAATGGAATCAAATCACTTGCCTTAAGATTGTTGTTCAAATTCGTTGGTGGTGTCCGAGGGCTGATTCTTCCCTTCTTTTCGATCATAATTCCGTCGAAAATGGTGGTGGTGGGTGGTGGCTAAGGTTTGGAAACCTCCTGCAACTTCTCCTCTAACTCACGTAGCCCACTCTTTATTTTTGGCTAATAATGGCCCTGATGGACTTACCAATAATAAATAAATAAACCCTAAAATTCGTGGGTCTTATTTTCTTAAATTTTAAAATGATCAAAATACCCTCCCGGATTGTTGGTTTGGTCTAAAAATGCCCAAGGACCCAAACTAAACTCCCGGCTAGTATTTTCTGACTATATCGACCCCTCCGGACACGTTGGCGCACTCAAAATGACCATACGGATGATAAAATTAAAATTTAACTTTTAATCTATTTAAATCAATTCTTGACGCGACTAGCACGCGCGTCCCAACTTAATTTCTCAAATTATCGTGTTTTTGACTCGCGACAATTTTAATATTTTCAATAATCATATATTACCATATATACTCAGTAATACTCAATATTATCATCATAATCAAATACCAACTCACGTCTCGCTAGTATTTAAATTCGAATTAATTTTCAATTAATTCTTATTTAATTTAATTAATCCCATTAAATAAAATCAGTAAAATTACTGGGTATTACATACTTTCCTCCTAATAACAGAATTTTATCCCGAAATTCGGAAAATAAAGTATACCTGGCAAGAATAACTCTGGATAACGCTCTCGCATATCATCCTCGCGCTCCCAGGTGAACTCCCCGGCATTATGATGCTGCCACTGAACACGTACTAACGGTACTATCTTTGACCTCAGTTTCCTCTCGTTGTGGTCCAAAATAGCAATCGATCCCTCCTCATAGGAACTATCAGTCTGTAGATCGATGTCCTCTAAAGCAATGTGGGTATGGGCCAAATCATCCCTAAGATATCTCCTTAGCGAAGAAATATAGAACACATCATGGATCCTATGCAGGTGTTCCGGTAACCTAAGTCTGTACGCAACTGGCCCAATTCTCTCGATGATAGGAAATGGCCCCACGTATCTAGGTGCCAATTTCCCCTTATTCCCAAAACACATAATTCCCTTCATCGGAGACACTCTGAGTAGCACCTGGTCCCCCACCTTAAATTCTCTGAAGAATCTCTTGGCATCGGCATAACTCTTCTGTCGGTCCTGAGCTACCCTAATACGGCTCCGTATCATCTCTATCCTCACCGAAGTATCATGAATCACCTCCAGCCCAAGGAGTTTGTTATCCCCCACCTCTAGCCAACATGTTGGGGAACGACAAGGCCTACCGTATAACGCCTCGAATGGAGCCATGCCAATAGTGAACTTGTAGGAGTTATTATAGGCAAACTCCACCGGTGGAAGATACTGCTCCCAACCACCTCCAAAGTTTAGGATGCACATTCGCAACATGTCTTCCAACATCTGATTTGTCCGCTCGGTCTGCCCATCTGTCTGCGGGTGATATGCTGTACTCAGCCGCAACTCTATGCCCATGGCTTCCTGAAAACTCTCCCAAAATCGTGAAACAAATATTTTATCTCGGCCAGACACGATATTGAGAGGCACCCCATGGAGTCTTAGTATCTTCGCTATGAAAATCTGGGCATACTGTCCCGTAGTGTAGTCTGTCTAGGCTGGCAGAAAATGAGCAACTTTGGTCAACCTATCCACGATTACCCATATGGAGTCATGACCCCTCTGCGATGTAGGTAACCCCGTGATGAAGTCCATGGAAATGCTCTCCCATTTCCACATAGGAACCTCCAATGGATGTAGAAGTCATGCTGGTCTCTGATGGTCCACCTTTACCAGCTCACAAGTGGCACATTTAGAAACGAACTCGGTAATATCTCTCCTCATCTCGCTCCACCAGTACTGTCGCCTCATATCCTAGTACATCTTATCCCCACCAGGATGTACCGCGAACCGTGCGACTCCGTCATTACCTCGTGTCGTAAGCCTTCCCCCTCAGGAATGACCAGTCTCCCATTGAAGCGTAAGCCCGCGTCTGAACTAACAGTATAGGACTCGACTCCCTCTGCTAGTAATCAGACTATTTGCTCTTGACAGAACGAGTCTTTTGCTTGGGCATGTATCACTCTCGTAATGATTTGGGGCGTAACGGTCATCACAGACATGAATGATCGGGCCACTGCGTCCTGGTGTCCCAACTCCTTCCACTTTGCTTTCCACACTTCGGCCACCTCGCCTACCGGCCAACATCTCAACGCATTTGCTACCACGTTAGCCTTTCCTGGGTGGTATTGGATATCGAACTGATAGTCCTTCACGAACTCAAGCCACCTACGTTGACGTATATTTAATTCCTTCTGTGTGAAGAGGTACTGTAGGGACTTGTGGTACGTGAATAAAGGAAATTTCTCCCCCAGGAGATAATGTCTCCAAATTCGAAGAGCAAATATGACTGCTGCTAACTCCAAGTCATGGGTGGGGTAATTCTTCTCGTGAGGCTTAAGCTTACGGGAAGCATACGCTATAGCCTGACTCTCCTGTTGCAGTACACCCCCAAGTCCTAGTAAGGATGCATCGGTGTAGACTAGATACTCAACTCCCGGTCTAGGCAATGCTAACACTGGTGCTGAGGTTAACTTATCCTTCAACTCGTCGAATGCCAACTGACAGGCATCGCTCCAGATAAATGACACATTCTTCCAAGTCAGATGTGTCAAAGGACCCGCTATCTTAGAGAACCCCCGAATAAACCTCATGTAGTATCCTGCTAGGCCCAAGAAACTACGAAACTTCTCGTATTTTGCATATAACTCGTTCTGACGCAGCGTATGAAAAACCTGCCTCAAGTTCTCGGCATGCTCCTCCTCTGTCTGGGAGTAAACCAGAATGTCATCAATGAAGACGATGATGAACTGGTCTAGGAACTATCTGAACACCCTATTCAAAAAGTCCATAAACACGGTTGGGGCATTGGTTAGGCCTAAAGGCATAACTCAAAACTCGCAGGAACCATATCTCGTCAAGAAGGCAGTTTTCGAGACGTCCTGTTCCCTGATACGCAACTGATGGTATCCCTATCTCAAGTCAATATTTGAGAAAAATGCCGCCCCTCTCAACTGGTCGAATAGGTCATCGATTTGGGGCAACGGATACTTGTTCTGTATCGTGGCTTTATTCAACTCCCGGTAATCTACACACAACCTCAAAGATCCATCCCTCTTCTTCACGAATAGCACAGGGGCACCCCACGGCGAAGTACTCCTACGGATAAACCCCTGACCCAACAGCTGCTCTATCTGATCTCGTAGTTCCCTCATCTCAGCTGGAGCCATACGGTAAGGTGCGCGGGCAATTGACCGAGTGCACGACGTCAAATCGATAACAAAATATATCTCTCTACTAGGAGGTAGTCCCGGAATATCTTGGAATACATTTGCAAACTCTCTAACAACTGGAATCGAATCGAGTGGTATTACCACTTCCTTAGAGGTCTCCTCCTCTATATAGTACAAGTGAGTGGACGATCCTCCCTCAGGACGAGGCATAGCCACTAGGAACATCTCCTACCCGGGTATGGTAAAAATAATACTTGTACTGAAACAATCAATCATGGATCGATATGCAACTAGCCAATCCATACTAATGATCGCATCGTACTCTGTCATATCTAATACTAACATATCAACAGGTAAAGTAAACCTCCCGATCTCTACACCCACACCTCTACATATTAGGGAAATCACAGAATCTCTACTCAACGGTGATTCTACGCAAGTAGCAGTGCTCTCCGCGGTATCTAAAAACCCCATAGTGCGTGCAAATCTCGTGGCAATGAAATAGTGTGTGGCTCTCGTGTCAAATAAAATACGCCCTATAGTCCCCTGAATAGAAAACATACCCTCAATAGCGGGTGGATCCTGTGGGACTGCGGCCTGCTGGAGCTGATAAACTCGCCTGTACTGAAGCTGTCCCTGCTGGACTGGGAGTGCTGGGATGGGTGGCAAAGCTGGCATCTATTGTGGTGCTGGGAGGGAGGTGGGAAACATAGGTCTCTGGGGCTCGTGTCGAGCACCCTGCTGCTGCTGCTGGGGAACCCTTCCCCTTTCAGGACACTCCTGGCGTTTGTGGTCAATCTTGCCACAAATAAAACATTTCCCCTCAAAATTTCCACCTCTCTGACCCTGCTGCCCACGGCCCTTATGGCCATTACCATTCCTACCCTGACCGTGCTGGCCCTGCTGAAACTGCTGTTGTTGGTCGTGCTGGCCGTGTTGACCCTGCTATCCATGTCGAAAACCTTCAGATCTAAAACTCTCAGAATCCCCTGCTGGGAATTCTAATCACCCTGCCTGTGCTGACCCTGAGTTGATTGTGCCTCGGTGGCACCATTCCCCCTTGTCCTGCCCTGGTGGCTGGACTCTCCTGCTCGCTTACCCTCTGACAAGTGAAAGCGGTGGTCCTGGCAGTGAAGCAATGTTTCGTTAACCACATCAGAACAAGTGGCCAACGAGAGACTACCTAACTAGTGTTGACGAATCCTCCAGGTCAACCCATCCATAAACTTCTGGATCTTCTTCTCTTCAGTAGGGATCTCGTCGGTAACGATGTTTAGAAGATTGGTGAACTCGGCCTCATACTCTGCCACTGTCCTCCCCTCCTGCTTGAGGTTCATCAACTTCCTCCTCATCTTGGTATGAACTGCTGAAGGAAAATACTTGCGGTCAAACCGCACCCAGAACTCCTGAATGGTAAAAACATCTCTCTCCTCCGCGGTGGTAATAGACTCCCACCACTGCAACGCTGCTCCTACCAGCTTAAAAGTAGCCAGTATATGCCTCTGTACATCGATACACTCGTACATCCTCAAGTGTCTTTGGATGTCCTTCTTCCACTGACTGGACACAACGACGTCGGAGCTACCTACAAACTCCGGAGGGTGTTCCTTCTGAAAGGCATCAAGAACACGTTCCCAAGCAAACGGGAATGCATGAGCCTGGACTGGGGCTACCACTGGCGCCTGAGGTGGTTCTTGTTGCATAACTGCTAAAGCGATATTTACCGCCTGGGCTACAATGGCGGCAACCTCTGCAGTGTTCATTAGAACCCTGAACTGGTGCAGGCTGTGGCTCGGGCTGGGCACACCTAGGAACTTTCTATGCACGTCGTGGAGGCATCTGAAATGAGAGAGAAGTCTTATAAGTCCACAGTTAATATCTCAAAATAGCTGAAGAGCGTAAGATAAACAAAAGATTACAACAATCCTAAAATATAGGGCTCTATATCAAAGGACGCTACGCGGAAATATAACAAGCCGTACAGATCCTAAGGACACTAGAACCTGATGCTCTGATACCATATGTGACCCCCCAACTAATTAAATACCGGCTAGCTACTCCTTTACTCAAATTAATACAAAATGTCAAGTTGGTTCAGTTCATAGCATCACTGTCGAAAATATTTATTTAAACAATTACTAGCCACCTAAAATTTAAAAAGTGAGTTGTCAAATTTTATTAAATTAAATTAACATGCAACCAATTAAAATTATTAGCTAAATGGTACCACCATCACATCACAGTCACATCAAAATAATAATGGAATAATAAATGAGTCTGGAGTAACGCTCCTCTGAATAAAACCAAATACAACGTCTGAATAATAAATGAATTTTAACCCAAAAACTGCAATTAAACTGAGTATGATAAAACTGTCTCTAAAAGAAATGGGGCAACATGCCCTAACAACTGAATAAGTCTGAAATGGAATCAATATAGAATGTGGAGGCGTCTATCATCAAGATCCCGTAACTTTCACAGCAGCTACAGCACGTCACTGAAATGGAACTCCTAAGATTGGCGTCCCTGTGGCTGGGCACCTAAAAGGTTTTTCAAGAAAATAGATTTGAAAGTAAACGGGTCAGAGCCCGATGTGAAAACAGTTCAAAATATAGCAAGTGTCTAATTGCATTAAACAATGAATATTAAGTACATGTTAGTTTCGTGCTCTCACATGAGTTTCTCACATCTCAACTAATGTGCACGCTTAACGTATATCCATAACCCATCCTAGTTATGCCACTAACTAATTAGTCTATACTGCAACCTGTCCTCACATGATAATATAGGGGTTTGTTCAAAACATTCCAATCTAACTTATGTGAATCTACCTTTTCATCTCTCAGATTAATTTATATTAAATCATATAGGAAATTCTCAATTCTAACTTTACTCAAAGTGTCGCAAATATTCACACACATTTACAAGGAGTCTGTTATCATCACCAATATATAAATTTCAACATAATTATATAATTGGGGCACCCCTAGGCTAAGTTGCGATGCACACATACTCTACTATCGAATCCCGGTACATCACGTACATAACGACTACGTATTCCGAATCTCTCAGGAACCGTTTTAATAAGCTAAATCACATATATTGGAGGCGAACATAGTTCACATACCTATGGGTCACGCACATACCTATGCTCCCATGGTCAACTGACTTATCAACTCAAAAATAAGTCATTCACAGCCATATGTCCTTAAGGTGCCAATCTAAATCCCCCCGTAGGCACACAAAGATTAGATGGCCCTGTTCCGAAAGCCGACCTCCCGTCATAGCAATTATGGTAGGTATGTCATACACATATAAATCCATTTACTAAGCATTCACACAACTTAGATACTTTATAATATTATTAAAGGTATGTTCTCAATCCCTATACCATTAATCCAATTAGTACATTTTTATACTTCCGGACAGTTATATAATATAGTCCACCGGCACATCTCACGTCGTAGTTTCAAGTACTTAAAACCTAACTCATAAAAGTTACTAAGTCTCCTATTATTCCCACACTTTAATCCAATACTCTTACGGTCCATATTTTTGACGCTAACCTTATATTACCAATTATATAGATTTAACTCATTTAACTGCAGTCTTTAATAGTACCTCACTCGTTGAACCTTATTAGGTCTAACATAACTCCCAAATTTAATTCTAATAATGATTCGGGTCTCATATACATGCCTACTAGTCTTCCTTAAATCTAAAAGTATTCACAAGGTCCCCACCAATAATTTTCTAAGGCCGAAATTGCTAAAATTCAATAAGGGAAAAATATCACAATTTCTGGGAAGGTCGATCGATTGACCTATGAATGTCGATCGATCGATCGATGGTGGTCGATCGATCGACCTATGAATGTCGATCGATCGATCGCACCAGATGAGGCTAAAGACTGCTTCGTTTTTCAGTCCCAGATTTGTCCCAAAACTCCATTACAAGGTATAAAATTCTAAACTAAGGATATGGGATCATTGTACAACCTAAATACAATATTTTTTACGTTCTGAAACCATTAAATCATCAGCAATTAACCTTATATGGATCAAATCTTCATAAAAACCCTAGTTTTCTATTTTCTTCAAGAACTTTCTCTTATTTAATTCGTTTTTAATCCATCAAGGGTCAAGTTTTGGTTACTAAATTTCGTCCAGAACTAATCTACATGCAATTCCTATCCAAGATTTAGAGTTCTCCACCAAATTTCATGAGTTTTCATCATCTTTCAAGGTTAATAACAATTTCTACACTAATCATGGAAGAAATATTCGCTGAAACTAATGGAATCAAATCACTTGCCTTAAGATTGTTGTTCAGATTCGTTGGTGGTGTCCGAGGGCTGATTCTACCCTTCTTTCCGGTCACAATTCCGTCGAAAATGGTGGTGGTGGGTGGTGGCTAAGGTTTGAAAACCTCCTGCAACTTCTCCTCTAATTCACGTAGCCCACTCTTTGTTTTTGGCTGATAATGACCCTAATGGCCTTCCCAATAATAAATAAATAAATTCTAAAATTCATGGGTCTTATTTCCTTAAATTTTAAAATGATCAAAATACCCTCCTGGGTCGTGAGTTTGGTCTAAAAATGCCTTGGGACCCAAACTAAACCCTCGGCTAGTGTTTTCTGACTATCTCGACCCCCCCCCGAACACGTTGGCGCACTCAAAATGACTATACGGATGATAAAATTAAAATTTACTTTTTAATCTATTTAAATTAATTCTTGGCGCGACTCACACGCGCGTCCTAACTTAATTTCTCAAATTATCGTATTTATGACTCGCGATAATTTTAATATTTTCAATAATCATATATTACAATATATACTCAGTAATACTCAACATTATCATCATAATCAAATACCAACTCACGTCTCGCTAGTATTTAAATCCGGATTAATTTTTAATTAATTCTCATTTAATTTAATTAATCCCATTAAATAAAATCAGTAAAATTACGGGGTATTACACTTTTCCAAACAAGATTTGGCAATCTGATGCACATTGCGAGTTCCACTAGGGACCCAACCACATTACCGACAAGTATTGGTCCCTAAGGTTTTCCACCCAAGATCTCATCGATGTTAGGAGCCCCATCCCCTAAAAATCAAATATCACCAGCAATCCCCTATTATATCACCCTAACCCCGACACCAACTCCCTCACAGATGCTCCCATTTCGAACACCGACTCCTCCATCCTAATAATCCCCATTCATCACAAAACAAGGATGGGAGCACACCTCCCAAACCAAGCAGCCACCCCACGCACACCATCGCTCGCCATAAAAATCATCACCGAGACAAAGCCCATCATTGACCATATAACCTTCTTCATAATGGTTAGAGACTTCTTGTAATACATCCATTGCAACCCAGATTCATTCTTAGTCATTGAGTTTATGTTTTCCAAAGAATTGGGAATCATTAACCCCCTCTTATAAGAGGTCGATCACTTGACTGAATGAGAAGAAATTTACGACGAAGATCTCCAAGAACCAGAGCCTATCATCTTTGCAGTGAGTATTCTGTCCATCGGATTGGAGGAATCCACCTAAAAAATACACCTGTTTGCCCTCTCAGATTCAAAAGCCAACAATGATACCCCACCCGCCCATTAATGCAAACACGTTCTCAGTTAACTTTCTGGTAAATGTCAGAAGCACCACATCAACCTGTCACCAAATAGCAAGACCCGTTAGTTGGCCACCGTAATATCCTAGCGCCTAGTATTGATAAGTGAAAGAGATCGACAATTAAGGGAAAATAATCACATCACCTAGAAGTTCAAAGCTTGCCACCAATTACTGTATGACGAGGAAAAAAGGCTGAGATCTCACTTAGTTAAGAAGCCAAGCTTAGGGCCAATCCAGAACCTAACCCATACGCACCACACCCAAATCTCTTGAAAGAAAGGTGGAATAGATTCTGCAAAAAAACCGAAGGGTCGTAGTGGCCCAAGTTTTGTTTGAGTCAGAGTATGACCTACAATATAAATAACTCACCCGAGCCCCTCCCTAAGGACGCGAGGCACGGGCTACCCCATCGGCACCATCCACATGATGCGAACAGACGATGGGAGTGATATTGACCCCTCACGACTAATAGGCCACATCCATACTCTCCTCACCTATAAGGAGCATCGCTTTCGACAAGATGGAACATACTCCGAGAGCCCCAACATCCAATCCCGACTGTTTATATTTTATTAACATGCCCGAACAAGGGACTATTGATTTCTTCGACCATATCCTCATCACCGAAGGGAACATATTCCCGAATCCCGAAGACAAATTCACCCTTAACCCTCACGTTTGGGAAATGATGACACAATAGGACTACTCCTCAAGAAAAGGCTTCGAGATACATGAACAAGGGCCCCTATCCTTCGAAGCCCCTAATATTCCAGATTAAAAATTTGGGAACAGATATAAAGCCACTACAGAGGATCTTGATCATCTAGAGTGTCAGGAACACTGGATCTCTTCGCATGAAGAAGAGAGGTCACACGATAAACAATTTACAATCCAACCTCTCATATGGAGAGCCACCTCTCCAGTTATTCAATAACATAAGGGAACTCTGACATCCCAATACCGATATTTATCAGAGCATCCGAGCTACCAAATGGAACGACTTACGCATGAAAGTATGGGATACCATGTGCATCTCCATGATAGTAGATAACAACCCCTCTAAGATCCCTTTGTCTAAATAAGACCCCGCCAATCCTAATAGTGAATTGGATTTTCTCATCTCCCAATTGGCCTATGACCTCTTCGTAATAGGAATAACCCATGGTTACACCATTACATTTACACTGGACGTAATTACGAGAATGCATACTTGGAAGTATGACAATAGGGCCCACATGTTTTGATTTGAAAAATGAAAAAATGCTTTCAACTTAGACACAGCAAGTTCTACGTAGGTAAAACCCAACATTTTGGTGTGGTATACCAAAAGGAATTTTAGCCCTTTAGCATTAGAATTTTGGGTGTATTGGGTGGCGCAACTTACTAGGTCAAAGCCCGTCGGTGCGCCGTCGTCCGATCGACCAAGCCCAGGTCTTGGATTGGGCTCATTGTGATTTAAATTTTTTGGACAAAAATTAATTATTTTTAAATTCACAAATTTTGAATGAAAATTTTATTTAAGCACGTTTTAATTGCAAAAATTAATGATCATTTCTTAACCCACGTTGGCACTAATTCTGTTTTTGAATTCCCACGTTTCTGGATTATTTTATCCTGAGGTGACAGGGCAATTGCAGAAAAATTGCACAATTTATGCAGAGTTGCGAAACACCTTAAAGAGAGCGACGTAGTCTGCTACTCAACCCAATGAGTCAATTTCTATTATTCTTGCAATTGATAATTTCGTCATTCCGCAAAATTTATTCTTCTATTTTTATTCCGAACCATCACATTCTTCATCATGATCATAGTTAGTAAGGCATCATAGTTACGTGGTATGTTTGCCACCAAACGTTCCACAATATAAATATGGATTTGTTTTTCAATCTCCCCATACATGGGATGAGATTACTAGTATGATGTTTTCTTCCTCTGTTAATCTTTATATTATCCTACGCATTATATTCCACACTACATTAAACTACAACCAAGAAACATCCACTTGGAAACTAGGGGTTCACTAACACTCGCACAAGGCACATAGCCTTTTCTCTCACAAGAAACCCGCTCCTAGAGAAACTTGTTTTATAAGCCTACTCTCAGACAACTCTTAGTGGAAAATCTAATAATTTTATATTCAAATTAAGGTAGAACATATTCAAGATTTTAATAAATTTATAAAAAAAAACAAAGATTCAATAAGAATCTATCGCGTTCGACCATTTTGTAATCCATTATAGGCTTGGAAAATACAATAAACGGAGGTGATGATACAATTACTGTCAATTACTTATATGGCATTCAACAAGAACCACTAATAAACGAACACAACATGATTCAAAATCATGGTTTAGTCTAACACAGTCCCATTGAAATTATTAGTTTGAGTAATTTGTGCTTTCTTACTTTGGTATGAGATTGTTGGGTTATTGGGGTATTCTTCATGTTCTTAAGATTTTGGTTAGGGTTCAGGGTTATAATTTTTAAAGCTAATAATATCACTTGCTTGAGGTAAAACTATATATTTTAGTCAAATTTTCTTGTTGTCTCTTAATTCCTTTGTGGTAACAAACTTAACGAAGATATATTTTACGGCTCACATTATTCCTTTGTGGTAGCCCCTTTGTACTTTTAGGGTGTCGTGGCCGCAACATTGTGGTTCATCGAGCTATGACATCTTATGCTTGTATCTGACCTTCTGCTTTGTCCTTAAGGTCTAGGAAGAGAGATGACGGGTTGGATCGACTCATTTTTTTGTGCTTAGAGTGGGAGGTTGGCCTAGCTTTGGGCTTGCGCCTTGTGTGGAGCTTGACTAGAACTATAGAGTTGATAGTAGTTCAGTGAAATCTTATCTTAAAAAAGGCGAGAAAGATGATCATGATTTGTGGCATGACTAGGCAAAGACACTGAAACAAGGTCGTATTGAGTGGAGTTTTTACCAACATCTTGAAGTACCAATTAGGACAATTTGAGGAAAGCTGCCTCAGGTTGAAAAGCCTTGAAAAAGATTGAGGTCTTCTTAAGGACCTACCTATCAGTCTCCTTAAGGACCTACTTATCAGACTGATGGATGATCCTTGAGCTAAGGTTTCGATTGATTAGTTGTGGTATGGGTTATGGGGCGGGGATTTCCACTACTATCTTTCTACTAGAGGTTATTTCCCTAGTTTATTGCACTTATGAGTGGGTCGGGGATTTCCATTACTATCTTTATACTTAGCGTTATTTCCCTAGTTCATTGCACTTATAACTGCATCCTGTTGTAATTTGATTCGAATTATATCATTGTATATTTGCAAATGTTAATCTATTGGCAAAATATTGGACATGAAGTTTAGTATAACCCTCGAGTGTTCATTCCATTACGTTCTTTAATTCCTCGTGTTCAAGGTTGAAGAGAGCCGGAAGGGCCACGAGCTAGTAGAATTTGGTCGATGGCATGGTAGTATATTTAGGTTATTCTTTCATTATTATAATTAGTTTTAATTAAAGGTTGTGGTGTGAATGGCCCGGCGTTAAAATGTTTTCCTTACTTCTCTCGCAATGTTACTATGAACTATTTTGGATGAGACATTGCTTTTATCATGATGTTGACGACGTGGACTATATCGCATTAGTGATGATTATCATTATGTGCTTGAACAAGGCGAAACCAACATATTAATCTAGAGGACGCGACCTAGTTTACGGTTTGCACTGAAGTTGCTTGAAAAATGTGTTAGTAGAGGAAGTGGATCACTTTGTGGCCGAATTAGGGCAGGGTCAGGGCGTGACATAGATCCCCCCGCATCTTCTACAACCATCATTTGAACCACATGTATCTGGATAAATATTTGTGCTACGACAGGGTCAAAAGAAAAATAATTAAAACAAGAATACTTTGGGGGCACAATATGTTGTAGATGCATTCTTGAGAGATTTCATTTTCATTAAACTCGTGTAAAAAAAAATTGTCCCCGTAAATTACTCTGAAAAGAGCGGCCGAGAATCATGTTGACATGAAGATAGCACATATAAGACAATTGCGGGGCTTTAGGCTTCACTCCTCATGCCAGTTGAAGCGTCTCGCATCACCCACTAGTAATGTTGAAGAGTTACCTGGTGAACTCTTGATTTTGTGCTCAGGCAAAATATATTCATGCAAAAGAAATGGCCAACATTTCCACGAGAAGGTATTTACCCAAATATTAGAAATAAAAATAATAAAATCAGATTCCAAATCATCAATCATTATACATTTAAAACACTATAATAAAATCCTCTCAGCGAGTCAAAAGAATGAAGGTAACATTTTACAAGCCAAGGCCGGAAAAAAAATCCCATATGAGTGAGTGAGAAAACAAATGATTGGGAGAATCAGACGTTAATATCTGTACGCTTTGATCTAGCGCTCCCAATTTCTTGATGGTTCGTATACGCAAATCTTGGGATGCTATTATAGATGTCGGGTGTTGATACGGGCTGTTGAGGATATAGCGTGGGAGGTGGCGTGAGATTGCGTTGAGCGGGAAGAGGAGGAAGCATGTTGTACTTGTAAGGATCACCAATTAAACTGCAATTATAGAAAGAACTACGGATAGAAATACAAATAACACTATGGCAGTTACTGAAAGAGAAATGCCAGTGATAATAATGATAACATTATGATGTAATGGGAAGTAATATGTAATTTAAACCCCATATCAAAACTATTCGAAATAAAATTGAAAATCCAAAATCAAATGCACATTTTTGAAGTATTTATATTGCCGAAACAAACTTTTCACATACATGATTTAGAATTGAAGAATTATTCAAGTCACAATTTCAACATTAATGGCTATAACAGAGTCTCTATGGAAACATACATATACACCCATTTAGAGGTGGCAATTTGTGTATATATACATATACACTCAAGTTATGTTTTCTTCTCCTTTTTCTTATTTTCCTCTTTTTTCTTTTTCTTCATGGAAAAATGCGGGTTGCATATTTCAAGCTGAACAAAGATAACAACTTTTACAGGGTGTTGAGCCTAAAAAATATTATATATCGTGTGATTTTATGTTGCCAACCACTTGACATGATGAAAATTATATTATTTTATGAAACCGTGAGAACATTTGCATGGTGAAAAAAAAAATACAAGTAAAACATATAGTAATCTTTGGTCATACCTATTACTCTTGTATGAATGATCTTCGTCGCTCAAATTATCACCTGACCGATGCAAGGTTCTCTGAACTGGACTAGACCACGGGTCATCCGAAAAATATCTCCTCCTTATCAACTGATACAAATTAATTCGGATTAATCTCAGAATATGGACGACACAAAATTAAAGTTCACCAGAGAGAAAAGGGGGAAAAATACGGACCATGCGGAAAAACTTCATCAGAGCTTCCTTGTCGTATCTTGCTTCTTTAGCTGCCTGTATACGTTCAACAGGTAAAGAATTTTACAGAAGCTAACAAATTATGCAGAAACAGAAATATTTCAGTCAACCACCAGTTACCCAATATAACCAAGGTTTATGCATTCAAAAAGGCTGAACACCACAAATAAATGCAGAGAGATATGAAAGGAGAAGAGGTTGAAAAAAGGGGCAGTCAAAAGTCACATCCTTTCCCTCTTTGTTGAGGATGAACTGAAAGACATGAATTAGGTAGCCACGTGGCAGCATACTTGAATACGAGATTAAATGCTACAGGAGTCCGTTAATAGTATTTTTATAAGGTGTGGTAAAAACTAAAAAAATAGAATTGAACCCAAAAGTACAAACGGTGAAAACTTGGGACCTTCGATGGAGATCAGTTTTTTTATAAGTTAATAGAAACTAAATACATATTTGGTCAAGTGATCAGCATCACTCGAAGAATCAAAAATTAATTCTCACTAAAAGCTGAAATTATTTGAAAATGTTCTAAAAAAGCATAAATCCAATTCTAAATAAGAATATATATTCAAAAAAAGCGTAATATGATTTTGTAGCAGGCTCGAATGGAGCCATATCGAATTTGGGCACTTAATGAGTGGACCATTAAGCACAATACCTTAATGAATCAAGTTTGAATTTGGCCATTGAGTGGAAATACACAACACTGCTTGAACACTACCCAAACACTGGACTGAAAAGGCGCAACAGGTCGGGTTTAGCTGGAGGTGATTTTGATAAGAATCTGCTAAAACCCGAAGACAGAGAGAGACCTGAAGGCCACGAGAGAGTGGAAATGATCGCTCCAGTAAGTGCTGAGGATTCGTCAAGAGAATGGACATCCAACGGACCAACAAATGGTTAATAGATTGTAATACTACATTAGAAAATTTCAAATTTTTGGAGAACTTTTACAATTTAAGTTCTTACGAATTAACTCAAAATTAAAAAAAATTAAAAACTCTTGCAACCAAACACTGATAATTGAAAATCTAGTAAATATGCCAATTAACATTGTTGGGGACAACAAAAGACTCTCTAATTCTTTAAAACTCATCCTTTGATGTAGTTATAAGTTTAAATTGGCACTTGTCAAAATAATAATATTTGGAAAAAAAAAAATTGGCATCTTACAGCTAGTAGGCCTCCATTGCCAGGAAAACTCTCGGTTAACGGAAGTTCTTCGCTTGATGGAAGCAAACCCTGCTTTTCAACCCACTGGCGAGCAGCATCAACAAGATTGCCACTGCTTCCTCTTACGCCATCTTTTGCAGCAATGTCTGCTTTGTTACCAATAACGATATAAGGGACAGGGAGGCCACCTGGCCCACCAGAACCTAAAGGGGCCGAGAATGTCCCAGTAGCTGCTATTTCTGCAGCCCATTTCTGCAAACTTGTTTTTGTCCTCCTCTGCGAGAGATCATGAACAAAAATAACGCCTGCAAATCAAATTTTGGCCGGACCTATAGTCAATACTGTGAGTCTCACACAAACCACAATTAAAAAAAAATTATACTTTACCCCCTGAAATAATTGCATAAATAGACTTATCCCCCTATAAGCTCTGTTGTCAGTATCGGGCGATTCAAGAGTCGAATCGCACGATACGGTTCGATACAGCATAGAAATGAGCCGAATCGGCCTACTGAATCGAAAATCACCTGGAATCGGACGTATCGGACTTGAATCGCGAGTCGATACGTGACTCGTATGACTCGCGATTCAAACTGGCAAGCCCTTTTTTTTTCCTGTCGGCATCTGGCTGTTCAAAAGTAAAAAAAAAAACTTTTTTTTTTATTTTTTATGGCCGAAAATGACTTTAATGTCCTTTAAAGACTTTAAAACACATAAATGACCAAAACCCTAGACATAAAAGGTCATTTTCTCACTTTTCTTGTGTTCCCTTCCCCACCATTAATATTCTCACCTTTCTTGTCTTTTTCTTCAACTTTTTGTCAAGAGAAGCTTCCATCCTTTGCTTTGGTAAGTAACTTTAGGTCATTTTCTCATTTTTTTTGTCTTTTTCTTCAACTTTGTGCTCTCTCTCTCCACCATTAATAAATAAATAAACCCTACGTTTATTTATTTATTGTTTCTCACTTATTTATTTAGTGTTCCTATTTATTTATTTATTTATTTATTCAAGTATATTTATTTCTTTTTCCTCTTTATTTATTTATTTAGGAAATGACTAAACAAAAGAGAAAAGTTGTGATTGACCCCACATGGGATTATTATGCAAAAGTGAATGATAATAGATTGCATTTAAGATGTAATTTTTGTAAGGATGCAAAATAGGGAGGGATTTTTAGAATGAAGCACCATCTTTCCGGAACGGGGAAAGATGTCGAAAAATGTATGCAATGCCCCGAAGATGTTAGAAAAAAATTTGCAAACATTTTAGGAGTAAATGAGGAGTATAATGAAGAAGGTGGGCAACAAAATGAGGGTGAAGAAGAGGAATTAGAAGTTGAGGAAAATTTCGAAAAATCAAAGAAGGGAACTATGGATGCATGTCATTAAAGGAAAGAAAAAACAAGGTTTTGTAAAACAAACAACAATAAATGCAATGTTAAAAAAGAGGGGGGCGGTAATTAGTGACATTTGTAGGGTTTTTTATGGAAATGGTATAGCTTTTAATGTAGTAAAAAGCCCCTTGTTTACAAAGATGGTAAAATCAATTGGTGATTATGGGAAGGGGCTAAAGCCTCCGTCTTACCATGAGACGAGGGTTACTTAAAGAAGGAAGTTGAAAATGTTGAAGCAAATTTGGAAAAATATAAACAAGAATGGAAGAAGACGTGATGCACTCTTATGTCGGATGGATGGACCGATGGCAAATCAGGGTCCTTAACTAATTTCCTTGTGAATAGCCCTCGTGGAACGGTTTTTCTCAAATCCTTGGATACTTCCTCCTTTGTAAAGGATGCCGACAAACTATGTGAATTACTTGATTCGCTTGTTGAGGAGATAGGGGAGGAGAATGTGGTCCAAGTAATTACCGATAGTGCGTCGGCTTATGTTTTGGCCGGAGAAAAGTTGGAAAACAAAAGAAACAATTTATTTTGGTCTCCTTGTTCGGCTCACCTCATTGATTTAATGCTAAGTGATATAGGTGATCTACCAATGTTTCATGACACCATTAAAAAAGCAAAGGAGGTGACCATTTATATATACCGACATGCTTGGGATCTCGATTTGTTTCGAAAATTCACAAAGAAGAAAGAACTCACAAGGCCAGGGGTTACAAGATTTGCTACATCTTTCTTGACTTTAAAGAGCTCTCAAGAGAAGAAGATTCCTCTTAGGCACATGTTTGCATCGGAGGAGTTGTCCACGGGACCATATGCACATAAGTTTGATGCCAAGCATGTTGAAAACATAATTTTAGGTGATAGCAAATTTTGGAAAGCAATCAAATATTGCTTGAAATGCATTATCCCCCTCTTTAAGGTTTTAAGGCTTGTAGATGGTGATTTGAAACCGGCAATGGGGTACATTTATGAAGCTATGGATAGGGCCAAGGAGGCAATTTTAAAAAATTTCAACCATAAAGAGGCAAGGTACCGAAGAATATGGAAAATTATTGATACAAGATGGGACATGCAACTCCATCAACCACTTCATGCGGCGGGTTACTTTCTCAACCCAAGGTAACTTTTTATCATAAATTGTATTTGTATAACTTCATTTATTGTATAACTTTTCTAACATAATGCATATGCACGTGTATACTTTATTTAGATTCCAATATAGCGAGGGGTTCAATGCGGATAAGGAAGTCAAGAGAGGGTTGTACCAAACCATTGAGAAAATGTATCCGGATGTTGAGAGCAAAATTGCAATTGTGCATGAATGCTTCCAAGAGGAAGTAGTAAGTAGTAAGCGAGGTATGGTTTTTTAGTATATTTATTTTGAAACTATTAACAAAATGAAATAGTAATAAACTACATCAAGATGAAGTAATTAATGTATATTTTTGCATTTTTTTTCATATAGGACCAAGGAACTTGAATGCCAGGAGGAGGAAAGGGAAATCCATTCGTGTTGATGAGGATGATATTGAAGTTATTGACGAGGAGGAGGAGGAAGAGGAGGACCAAAGAGAAGAGGAGAGAATCATTGTAGAAGATGATGATGAAGACGATGATGATAATGAACTAAACATTGATGATGAGGAGGAGGATTAGGATTTAGGAATAATTAGAGGAGTGATGAAGATGATGACTTTGTTGGATATATTTTTTGCATTTTGGTTATTATTTTTTGGATACTATTAAGGTATCATCATCATAGTTGAGGATGACACCATGACGACACCTTAATAGTTACTTAGTATATGATAATGATATCTAAATATGGCTTGTGGATTCTCTTTTTGACATGATTTGTGGAGAAATTAGAAGTTTGAATCATATTATGTTATATAATTGATTGAAAAGTGTTCTCCATATTTTTATTTATTTTTTACAATTTTATTTATTTTTTGTGCCGTATCGCACAATACGTATCGCGATACGATTCACGATACACAGGGTTTTCGATACACGATACGTATCACGATTCAACAACTATGCCTATAAGATAAAAAAATTAGACTTAGTCCCCTGCATGCAACGGTTATAAACAATACCACTCAGCAATGTAGCAAGTTGGCAACGATTTCATCTGGTCACTCAACTAGTTAACTCGGCCTATAAAGAACTTTTTTCTGTTTTGGACCGTATTAACTCCGAATGCAAAAAAAACATTAGACAATTGGAGTGAGTCTACATGTTTACAGCACTCTAACGGTGTCTTTGAGAAAACATGTCGGGCTTTAGTTTGAGCTTCTTTAAAATGTCATCCATGGATCATTTTGATGGGTCTGTTATTGATTTTGGGAAAGTGCCTTGGTGGGTCACCTTCTTTTTGTCCATTTGTTAATAGGTTTGGCATGATTTGTGATTATTGGCTCAGAGATCGAAATTGAAACTGTAGTAGGGAATGTAGCTCAGGAGTGTGGTACTAAGTGCCATTGAAATCTTCATGACCAATGTACTGAGTGTCTATACTGAGCTACTCTCAACCACACTGCCTGTCCATTTCATCTATTACAAAACTAGCAAGTGAACATTAAGTACCAAGGGCAAAACTACAACTCGGCAAACTAATGAACATGATAATTAAACCTTGACTCAATGTTGTCTAGTTATACAAATGTATGGATAATAATATATATAACTATATAAATGAACACGATAGAGGAGCGTATTGACAGTACATATTTGTGTAACAATGTATCAATTGTACTAGATTGTTCACCTTTTTGACAATCATTCTTTTAACAAGTATAATATTTATTAAGAAGTGCCTTCAAGGGCCTAACACATGTATACAGAGCGCATATAAAGCAAAGCAAAAATAAGCCCCATAATATGAAGCATGGATACTTCACTGGGGTCTCCATACCGGAATCATATACGTATTGAATGCGTGGATAGACGTATACCTTCCCAACGTATTCAAGGCGTATCGGAAAATTAAAAAAATATAACTGTACATATCCATGTATCCTGATATATTTTTTGTTGGCCGGATAAGTCTTTAAAAGCTGAGAGGGTAAGATGAGAGCATTCGTGCTTCCTTGGGAGCTGCCAAACAAAAATTGCGAGCATCCAAACTTGTTGTCAATGTATAGAGAGAACCCAAAAAACATAAGATAATACGTGTGGGGTTTGATTATGTAAACCAAAAGAACAATAAATTCAACAAATTGTATTGAAGCTTTAAGGAATTTAACTCCTCTCTCTCAAAGCAATGCCGACCCCACCCTCAATATATGGACCACATGATACAAAAAAAAAATTAGTTAGACATCTCTTGCGACTTTGACCAAAAGAAAAATCTCTCGTGACTCGCCTTCCTCACACGTGCGATTCTCCTTCCTCAAGCAACATCCTGATCGAGACAATCATCTCAACAACCGACTTCAGCATGACCCAACTCATGGCTTGCAAAGCCTAAAAGACACTCCATGATTCTTTTGACACCTCACAATGAACTGATGATAGCCCACATCCTCCTCAGCCCCTTTACAGACATAACACCTGCTCACCAAGCGTTTACGCAGCCTCCAGAGGTTCTCTCTTGTCAAGATAGCTCCTCTAGCAAGCAAGTGAAAAAACTATCTTCACTGCTCCAATGACCTCGAAATAACCTTCTAAGGAAATCCTGAGTTTGTATTATGTTGAATAAGAGGGTGGTAAGATTATCGAGAACTTCCAGTCGTTGCTCCCTGCTCCTCCATGACATTCGGCAGCCCTACCTTCACCAATACCTCAACAATAACCGCCCCAGCTCGTAATCCTAAAAATGCCCTCTGAACTTCAGATTCCACACCATACAGTCACCAATTAGTGACATATAATCTTTCATGCAGCAATATCGATAAACTATTAATGGGCGTAGCTCAGGAAATTGGTCATGGACACACCTAACGTCCAGCCAAATCACCCTTCTCCCACCCCCAACTACAATGAAGAAAAGACGTAAATATCACCTTCCACATGTCCAATCCATAAGAGCTTCGTACGTCACCAGATCAACTGAAATGAGCAACCCCGATCGTCGGGACAACCACACGTCTTCACAAATGCTCCTCCAAAACTCTAGAGCCATTTACCGAGAAGAGCTTGGCTAATCCACCTTGTTAATATGCTTGGCTAATCCCTTTAAAATCTTTGATCCCTAATCCACCCTGTTAATATGCTTGGAGCAAGCCTCCAACTCACAAAGTGAAACTTAGGCTCCTCCCCCTGACGATCCAAAGAAAGTCTCTCATACACTTTTGGAGCATCTTATTAACAGATTTAGGCATTGGAAGGATAGACAGGAATAAGTATGATTGGTGGAAAAAAGTGCTATTAATTAACGTCAAACGTTGTCATTCATCATCATATTATTGTTCACTTTTCTGTGTATATATTTATTGATTGGGATGGAGAGTGTGTTTTGCAGATAAGGGAGTAATATTGAAATTAGGAGAGGGAGTGGTATGGTTGTCTGTGAAGTAAAAATACCATTTACCAACTCATGAGTCGTTTTTACTCTTGAATAATTGTTTCAATGGGCAAAATAGAGGCCTAGAGTAGAATTTCTTTTAATTGCCATCTGTTTAAATCTTGATCAGGAGGTTTGGGCCAAAAATACGGGGCTAGATCAGGTATTTTTAAAGACTAAAACCTCAAGGGAAATCAAGTCTAGCCTCTAGGATGGGTAGTTTTAGATGGAAAAAGTAACAAGGCCCATGGGTTTAGGAAGCGAGAAGCATCATGCCAAATTCGTGTAACCAATCTGGCATTCAAAGTAGATCTTCATCACAAGAGATCGAGAAAACTAACCTTGTCAAACCTGATTCCATCTTTGGACCTTTGGGTCATATTTCTACCTAGGATTTAAAGATGGTTCTGCATCATAAGAGATCAAAAAATCTAAGCTTGTCAAACCCAATTCCGCCTTTGGACCTTTGGGTCATGTTTCCATGCAATCAAGTTTGGAATCTTAAGTTTGTAACAACAGAGTTTCGAGCTCCAGTCAATGATCTCCTTTAACAGGATAGCACCTCAGGTAACTATCGAAGGTTGACATTCAAATGTCACGACCTTTAGACATGATCAAAATACCGGATTTAATATCAGCCATTGGAGAGATGATAGACAATCAATTTAATTTCTAGTGCGAAAACAGGTGTTTAGGCGGCTGGAGAAAGAAACTCGTTTCACTAGTAATGATCAACAATGGGATATGATCAAGTCTATGGGATAGTATGAGAAGGCAAGTGTTCATGGTAGTGTGGTGGAACCCAATCGAACTACACTGCGTCGAAAAAGTGTCAAGAAAGCTCTTGATGGTGCTCAAAAGGATACTTTGGCTTGTTCATCTCTAGCATTTACTCTTAATTGTACTCCTCAGTATCTACACGTTTATATTGTTGCTTCATATCTAAACAATTTTTTATATTATGGGATAGCCAGATAGGTGCTCTTTGAAGTGACACTAATGCTTGTCGTGAAACCCTACCAAATCCTAAACATGCTAATTCTAAAATCTAGCAACATTCTCTTGCATGTCACAGGGCGTAACATTCTTTTGCGTGTCATAGGGCGTAACATTCTCTTGAATGCCATAGGCGTAGGGTTCTTACGGGAATTTTTGTGACCACTGAGTTGTGAGAGAATCAAGATCCATCACTCTTATTAAAAAAAATGAGTTTTATATTATGGTGGAAGTTTCGCCTACAACGTATATAGAGAAAAAAGGAGTTTAGGAATTAGAACAATTGTTGTCCTTGGTTAATTATAAGGCGGGCTAAGGAGTCTATGAGAAACCATGAAGGTATTGAGTTGATGTATTGACATCAAAGTATATGAGAAGGAGAAAGCTGGTAAAGGAAGTAAAAATTTAAATGAGTTCTAATAAAACAATTCATTGAAATTCCAATTATCAAATGTGAACAAATAACGAAAATATCTAAGGACTCCAACAAGCAAGCAGATCAATTAAGCCAAGACATTTTATTTACGGCAACACGCTAAATGCAATTTCATATGGGTGCAAATTCATTGTAAATTGTAAGCAACCAAAGATAAACTAATGTCACAGCAGAAACAATCAATCATTCACCAACCCGAAGTTTTTCTCAGACCAAAATATTATTACAAATTACAATAAGGAGCATTGGCTCATAATTATATGCTAAAGGGATAGGACACCTAAAAGGAAACTATTACTTATGAGAGCATCAAGCCCAAAATCAATTGACGATGGGTGGAGGGCTCAGAGCCATAGTCGAAAAAGGCGCGCCTAGCGCGCACCTATAGGGCCTTGCCTAGCCTTAGGCAAGGCGACTAGGGGCTCGAGGCGCAAGGAGCACGCAAGCTACCTTATTCTAAAAAAAATTGTTTTTTTTACTTTCTTTTTCTCTATTTTTTGTGTTTTTTACTACAATGTCTTCTTTAGGTCTTTTTTATTTCTTCTTCATACTATTTTTCTTTCGCTCTTTTTCATTTCGTAATTTACGGTTCTGCTCATCTTTTTTCTTTCACCTTTTCCATCATTTTCCTGCCTTTCTCTTTTTCCTTTTTGATGCTATGTTTTGTGTGTTGCGAAGAAACTTGAACCAAAAAACAAATATTTCTTCCCTTTTCATGAATTTTGTATGCCTCTTTTTATGCTTAGAAAAGAGTGGGCAAAATGACGCCATATTTCTTTTTGAAAATTGAATTAATTGACTAATTTTTTGCACTCATTTGTTGGTGTTTATTTTTGTTCTCAGACTCGTACTTGTAGGCGGTGGTTGTCTTTCTATTTATTTTAAAACTTGCACTTGTTTGATAGTCTCAAGTTTATTATCATGTTAATATATTTTTTATACATTGAATCTAAATTTTTTTTATATAATTTATTTTGACCATAAATCATCTTAATAAGTTTTATATTTAAACATATGGGCGATTAACCCTTGGCACCTTGGTGTGCCTTTTTCCATAATCAATTACAATTTTATTTTTTCAGCTTATATTCTGCATTAAATCAACGATGTATATCTAATATAAATTATTACTGATGGTTTGATATAATAACATTACTATATATATAATATATAAATAAAATATGTTTTTTTGTATTTTTTGTACAAGTGCGCCTTGCTTCGATCAATCGTGTGCCTCGCCTTGCGCCTAGGCTCCACAGACGCCGTTGCACCTTGGTGGTGCGCCTTAAACAACTATGCGTAGAGCTAAGAAGCAAGGACAAGAGGGTCAATACGGACACGATGGCATGACAAATCTAGAATAATTAGGATACAGGGACACGTCAATAAATAATTTTTTTTTACCAATTTATATAAAGAAAACAAAAACATGAAAAGAAAAAGAAAAGAAAAGAACTTGCTTGAATACTTAAACAAAAGAATGAATTAATTTCTTAAAGCAAAAAAATGAAGGTTTTGTAAGATAATAACTTTTGCAGAGGGCCATTCTAGTGTCAGTAGAGCGGGGGAGAAACTTTTGAGAAGGATGAGGCCCAAAATGAAGCCACCCATAAAATTTGTATGTTATACTTGCAAATTACGTATGGACACATGCAAAACACATGCCGGGCACATGCAAATAAGATTTGGACACGTGAATAGGAGTGTGGGACATGTGTTCGAGAGTGCCAAAAGAGTGTTGGCGTCCGAAACGTGTCAGACACAGACACGTCCAGAAGTGTCCATGTTTCCTAGGACCAGAGTCTTATATATTGCTTTTCATAGATATATTTTTTAAAATGGGAATTGAAAAGCTACCCATCACTTCATCTTTATGACTAAAATGCCTCTCCATTTCACTCAAAAGGGTGACTCATCACTTCATCTTCCTCCCCAAATTAAAAACCCTTATTTTAAACAAACCCTAATTTTGTTTTAACTTTTATTTCAAATTAAGGTTTTAATTTGGCCGCGAAGATAATAATTTAATTCTCTTATTTTATTTTCTCTTATATTGCTCTACTTGAAGGGTTTCAATGAGGATCAAAGCAATCCAAAATTTCACATCGAATCTCTTTTATTTTCAGCCCTTAATTTATCAGATCATCGAACAACTCCAACCAATTAGACCCTCTAACCCTCATTTTAATGACAAAACTTATAATTATATCACGCTCACTGTTTACGATACTTCTGTCGAAATAGCATATCCCTATCATTAGTACTATGAGAACACCACAAAATTGCAGGCCAACTTTGCAGTTTTTCATTAATTGGGAGTTTCATTGTTAAGTTGAAGTGAAAATATAAGACGAGCTATTTGGATAGTGGGTGGCCTATTGTAAGGATTTCAGACTCTCACTTGTTATCAATATACATCTAATTTAGTAGTAGGAGTTACGGGATTTTAGGAATTGTTGAAAACTAGGATTTTTAATTTAGGGAACAAGAGTGAGGAGGTAGTTCTTGAGTGAAATATATGATCATTTAAGTCATAAAAATGATTTGGGGGTTAGTCTAATTACCCAATAAGGTTTATCGAATGGAGGATTCACCTTGTTCAAAGCATTGGGGGTGGGTGGGAAAGTGCGAGGTAGACCAAATGACGCAATAAAAATGGGGGTTAAGTCCAAAAGACCCTGACGGAAAAAGGCACAAAAGGTGGACCGGATGTCCACTGAGATGAGTACACAGGATCTAGCAGTTGCTATAACGAAACCTGGGTCAGGTGGGAACATAAATAACCGCAGATTATATCCAGCAACTATGGGTATGAACAGAGAAGAATTGGACCGAACCAGGGGTGGTCCCAATTCGAAGGGTTCTGATCATATCTCTACCGAATCTGAATCCGTTAATTATAATCCAAAGTGTCCGATCCGATTATCTAATTATCAGTCCATTTATTAAACTGGTTATCAGGTAATCAAATTATCGGTTTTAAACCAATTCTGAATCCTCTTTAAAGGATTAGATTCACCCGGTCCGTTGACAGGCCTACTCACAACTATAACAAAAACAAACTTCCACTCCCTATAACTATATGGGAATATTGGCGCGGGGGGGGGGGGATTAGATACGTATATGTATTCACTCCAAAATAAGGCTATAAAAGAGAATGGAAGCTCTCAAAAACTAGGGACACAAAAGCCCACGAAATTGGGAAGATCCTAACATCTCTTTGGTCCTCTGATTCAGAGGCTCTTAAATAAATAAATACATAAAACTCGCTCTCGTATTCAGCGGAATAGAAAAGTTGTTCTTTATATATAGTTTTGTTATTTTTTACTTTCTCACCCTATAGTTTCTTCTCTCTTCTAAATCAATAAGCTTATTTTTTGTTAAAAAAAAAACTAAAATAATGCAAACAAGTGCAGTTTGTGCACTGGGAGTTCCTATTTTATGTGTTTTCTCTTTCTGCTGTTATATAAGAAATTATTTTCAAAGAAACACTAAGGTTTTTTCTCACCATTTATTTGTGAATAGAAAAGAGACCGGCAATCTTTGTATCGCTCATGTCCCGAGACATCCCAAAGTTCAATAAAGAAATCTCTTTCAGAGTCACCTTTAATGCTATTTGAAGAGCTACCAGAAGTTCCATAAGTAATGTGCTGGATATAGGAAACAAGAAAATTTTAATCAAGATTAAATCACAGCTGTAACTCTGCAATGCCACATATAAAGATGAAAATTTAATTCTTACCTTCACACTAACTGTACAACCGACTGTCTGGGAAGGCCGACCAACAGAAGAACCTTTGGAGATCAGATGAACAAGAGAAGTCTTCCCGACACCTACCAGAAAGATAAAGATAGATATAAAAAGGAAATATCAAAATTAAGATAAAGCGGTGGAAATTCAGAGTTGAAAACGCATGATCAACAACAAAAAGTGAAGCCAGAATATTGTCTTAACCCTTCAATTCATTATTTTCTCATAGCTAAATATATAAAAAAAAAATCCATCAAAAATTAGATTAAGAATTTGTTTGACTGATATTAGATTATTATCCATGGAAACTACATAGTTTCACTCTTTCTTAGATTTGCGGTGCTTGATTGTGAATATGTGATATGAGAACAATAGTTAAATGCGACATCTTTTTCTCATTTTCTTATAGTACTTCTTACCACCACCAACCCCCGAGAGAAACTAAAAGTATGTTTGATTGGCGTTAATTTTCTTCCGCAGGGAGTACTTCTCATTACACATTGTATACTCTTGTATTCTTGCATGTAAATATATTGGATCGCTAGACTGAAACGTGATATTGGCTCCATTTGTAACTCGTTCATGGAGAACATTTCCATCCTCAAAGAGATCGATTCCATGAAAAGGGGGAAAGAGAACGTCTAACCAAGACACTTATCTCTTTTTCCAAATTCTCATAAAATTTGATTTTTTTTTACATTCTTTTAAACTTTGAAATCAAAAGTGATGTATGCTGGCGGTAGGTACCCCATTCCCCATGGGAATTTCCAAACTTGGGGGTGGGAGGGGGATTAGTTAATTTATAATTTTTAGGAGATATTTCAAGTGATAGAATATCGTATCATCTTTCCTTCTAGTAATTTACTTTATTTAAATGTCTTGGTGAGAATTATTTGTGTACCTATTGATAAAGGGCCTACCATTCCATTTCGAATGACGAATCAATAGCAATAATTTACAAATGAGAATGAGAGATTATAATTCTAATCTTCTTATGTGTGACTATGTTGCTTCCCCTATTACATCAAAAGGGGTTCCACAGTAGTTTGCTCTTGCTATGAGCAATGTTTAAAAAGGCGAGGCGAGGCGTAAGCCTCACCGAAAAGAAAAGAAAAAAAAAAAAAAGAGCAAAATAATATTTAAAAAATACTAATAAAACCATAAAAATAAAATAACAAAGAAATATAAAATAAAACTACAAAAAAAACATCCTTGAGGGCTTTCTCACATAGTTTGACATTTTTTTGTTCCCCCCAATATAACTTTTTAGAAAAAGAAAATCAATTTGAACATATTGGTTATTTTAAATATGACAATAAATTAATCAATGCAAAATCGTATTGGCAAAATCATTTTTTTAGCTTCATTCACATATTGGTTCTTTTATAATATGACAATAAATTAATCAATGCAACTTAACAAGCAAATTTATTAAAAAAAACATTGATTTTCAAGCTAAGATTAAAAAAATAGCAACTTTATTAAAAAAATAATAAAACATATTAACCTAAGTTTATTAAAAAAAACAGCAACCTTTAAAATATATTAGTATAAGTTAAAGAAAACATATTAATATAAGTTGAAAACCAAAAAATAGAAACCTTTTAAAAAAAAGTCATATTGAAGTTAATTTTGTACATTTATTTCAAACAAACTATATATTTGTAACAAAATATAGTCTCAAACAAATTTATACACTTATTTCAAACAAATTAGTAAAGAAAAACAAAATTAAGTGCAACTTTAAAACTAAACTAAAATAAAAAAAGAATAAGAGTTAGTAGATTAAATCAACATTTTTTTAAGTTAGGTGCAATTTTAGAAAAATGAAGAATTTTAACCTTTAAAAAAACAGACTTTGTGATGAAAGATTTTTTTTTTTTCCGCGCCTCAGCAAAAAGGCGTGAGGCGCATCGAGGCGTAAGCCTCTATTTTATGGCCTGAGGCTTAAGCCTCAAGGCGTTTTTCCCTCGCCTCGGGCGCCTTTTTAAACATTGGCTATGAGTTGTGTTGTGTCGTGTGGGAGTTTGAGATGGATCAAGCTTGGAGGAACCATCAGACGCCTACTCCAAAATCAGCCACTTGTCACCACCGGTCAATTAGCATTGAAAGTTTTGACCCAGCGGTAACCCCGAACAAAAACCGAACAAAGCCATTGGTAGGGGTTGTTTTTCTAGTCTCCCCTTCGACTTTAAACCATAAAGCAAAAGGACAATCAATGTTTGTCAAGTTGCCATCTCAAATAGATTTAGAATCCAGGGTCGGTTCCAAAAGTTGTTGAATAAGGGCCATTAACAATTTATTGATGAAGCATGTTGAAATTAAGAGATTTTTAATGTGGGTGATTCTTTGATATCTTTCTCGAAGAGAACCTAGTGACCAAGCTAAGTTCAAGAGTACAATGACAATTTGTGTTAATGATTTCTTCGCAGTATTTAGGGAAAAAACATATTTTACTGTGATTGGTTCATCTGATGGCTTTTAGAGATTGATGCTTCTTGTGGTGGTGAAATGAATCTTCGATCGTGGATGGATCCAATTTAGGATAATTGAGTTCCATTCTGAGTTAGTGGTCAATGGTGAAGATTTTATTGTGGATACTACTTTGCAAAGGTTATAAAAGATGTTCTTTGTGCTGGAACCGGAGAAGGCTTCCTGCTCTTCGCTCTTGGTATAGATCGTTGGCCAGGCATATTTGTGCTTTTGTTTGTGGGTGCGAAGGAAAGCTTTGTAGCTCCTTTCTCAAGTAAAGAAGTGGGATAGTCGTCGTATGGCTATGAAGACGAAGATTTGTGCCCTTACGTTGGGTCTTCCATGAAGATTTCTAAAATAAGGAATACAAATTAGCATTATAATTATTTTCGTAGTTTTAGAAGATATAGTGGGTGGTAGAAATAGGATAAAATATATTTTACTCCCTCTATCCCAAACTAATAGACTTTCTTTCAAGGATACAATCGTAACAATGGTCAATGGTCAACACAGAAACTTGTTAACTACTATGAAATTTGGTTCGTTGATTACGTCCAAGAAAGGAAATTGTTTATCTTTTTAGAAATTGCCTTATTTAGATATCTTGTTGAGTAAGACGTCTACGCCTCAAAATAAAGGCTTCCATCCCTTTAGCAATGACTTGGCAATATGATTGTTTTATGAATGAGAGCGAGATATAAAAACAATGATATTATTATTTGTGTATGTTGTTGAGCATCTAGCCAAGTAATTCATTCATTTTTTTTCGATTTCTCATAAAATTGAATTGTTTTTGCATCCCTTTTGCCCTATCGAATCAACTCAACTCAATAAAGCCTTTTTCCCAATTATTTGGGGTCGGCTACATGAATCCTATTTTTCCATTCTGTCCAGTGCAATATCTTCTATTAAACCATATGAAATCATCTTCGGTCAAACACCAATATTCTTATTCTATGCAATCAATATAAAATTTTGTTACAAGGGATGTCACTGATCTTAAATATAAGGCGCAAGTTTGTTAGAATATGTTCTCAGCTGGTCATGAAATGAACTACACAAAAAAGCAACATCTTCGAGGTTTGTAGAGTTCAGTGGTGACCTAACGCAACTTTTTAAACAATCATAGCATATAGATTATTTAATATTTACATTCTTTCTTAGAGCTCATAAATTAGGTTATATATATATATATATAAAAGAAATAAGAGATACAAAAAGGAACAAGAGATCAATCCCAATTACAATGAGCATTAACTTCCAATGTTTAAAAAGGCGAAAGGCTAGGCGAGGCGAGGCGTTTGAGGCTTAAGCCTCACCGAAAATAAATTAATAAAAAAAGAGCAAAATAATATTAAAAAAATACTAATAAAACCATAAAAATAAAATAATAAAGAAATATAAAATAAAACTAAAAAAAAAACATCTTTCAGGACTTTCTCACATAGTTTGACATTTTTTTGTTCCCCCAAGATAACTTTTAAAAAAAAATAATTTGAGAAAATCAATTTAACATATTGGTTATTTTACAATATGACAATAAATTAATCAATGCAAAATCATATCAGCAAAATCATTTTTTTAGCTTCATTCACATATTGGTTATTTTATAATATGACAATAAATTAATCAATGCAACTTAACTAACAAATTTATTAAAAAAACATTGATTTTCAAGCTAAGATTTAAAAAAAAACTTTATTAAAAAAATAATAAAACATATCAACCTAAGTTTATTAAAAAAAACATCAACCTTTAAAATATATTAGTTTCTTATAATATATTCAGTTTAGTTAAAGAAAACATATTAATCTAAGTTGAAAACCAAAAAACGGAAACCTTTAAAAAAAAGTCATATTGAAGTTAATTTAGTACATTTATTTCAAATAAACTATATATTTATAACAAATTTTTTAAACAAACACTGAATAAAACCAAGTTTTTACAAAAAAAAAAAAAAGTTTCGTAGGGTTAAAAACAAACACTAACTAAACTTTAAAAAAAACACTGACTAAACAAACAAGTTTCGTAGGCTTACGGGTTTGAAGAACCGAAGGCCAGAAATGGAGAACGAAGGCCGGAAATGGAGAACCGAAGGCCGGAATAGTATAAGGAAGGCCGGAATCGAAGATCCGAAGGCTAGGGCTTACGGGTTTTGTTTTGAAATAAAGGTCGGAACCGAAGGCTAAAGGCGAACGCCTCACCGTCTTGAGGCGCAACGTCTCAGACACAAAAGGCGTTAGCCTCAAGGAACAGTACTGAGGCTTAAGCCTCAAGGCTTTTTTTTAGCGCCTCGCCTCGAGGCATACGCCTCATTCACCTTTTTAAACACTGTTAACTTCACAAAAGCCTCAAAAACAACCTATATAGAGATATGCACAAGTCAAAAAAGGGTATAACAAACATTTATCCAGCAAAAGCGCCATAAGCACAAAAGGTTCCTTTTAAACAAAGGGAAAAAAGGGACCAACTCGACACCCAAAATTTAATATTTTGCCACAATCTCTTCTTTTCAATCCTTATTTCTTGGAAGATCCTAGAGTTCCTCTCATTTCAAAAGGTCCAAATATAGCCAAAACCATACACCTCCATAAAACTCTCTTCTTTTGTCATGACATGTAACATGGGAGATTACTTTTCAAATCCATAGCAAAGAAAGGTCTAGATCATTTGCGCATTATTCAATGGCTAGGATCGTTTTGGCCTGGGTAGTGGGAGGTGCCAAACTAGTTGGGATATCCTTCCCTTCAGTCTGCTTTGAGTCCACTTCAATCAAAAGAACTCATATAGCTATCAATGTTCTAAAAGGTGCGATGCGTGATCGATGCGTGGAGGTCAAGCATCAAGCATTAGGAGCATAGGCGCGCATATGCAAAGCATATGCGTGAAAAAGCATTTTGCCTTTTTTAATTATACCGAGGTTTGTAAAATAATAAAAACATAAATATAAGCATAACTTACATAAAAAACATAATCATAAACATTGAATCAAAATTATGAATAAAATAAAACATACCTTGAAATATAAGCAAAACATTTATACACTGCATAACATTGCTCGTTTGTTAACATTTATTAACTGTTAACTGTTAATAAATATAAGCAAAAACAGACATTTAAGAAATCAAAAACAACATTTATAACTGTCAACACTGCATAAGAGGATTGAAGCTGTAAATTATAACTGTTAACACTGCATCAAAAACAACATTTATATATACACTAGAATGATTGAAGCCGTAAATTGTTAGACTTTTAATTAATTATAAGAAATGTTGTTTTTTATGCTTATACAGTTAACATCATCTTAACATAATAAAACTTATACAGTTAATTAACATCATCCTTTTGTTGATTAATAAAAGCAAGTAAAAAAACTTAACATCATCCTTTTGTTAGACTTTTAATTAATTATAAGAAAACTAAATTCTTTTCGTGATCAAAGAAATAATAAATAAGAAAGAAATCAAAAGAAAAAAATAAGAAAGAAACATTTCGGGTCGTTTTTGGTAAAAAAAATTTAAGCCGTTGTCTTCTTATAAGAAATCAAAAGAAATAAATAAGAAGATGGAAAACTTACTTGTTTTTTGTTTTCGGACGGAGTAGAGGTTTTTTGTTTACGGCCGGCGGTGTTTTCTTGGGTTTCAGCAAGGTTTTCTTGGGTTCTAGGGTTTCGGCAATGTTTTCTTGGGTTTCAGCAAGAGATCGGGTATGTTTTTTTTATTCAAGCATTTAGTTTTTAAGAAAAATCAAATCGGGGCACTCTTTGCCGTTTTTTTTTTTTATCGGGGCAATTTTTTTAATATATAACTCTTTACTCAACTAAAATACATGAGAAAAACAAAAAAAATATATATAAAACAGTAAAACGACGGCGTTTTAATCTAAAAAAAAAAAGTATTATGAGCGCATTTCACGCATATGCGCGTCTCGCGCCCGTTGACCGCCTTAAAAAACGTTGACCAAGCATATCCCTAATGCGTTGCGTTTCTAAAAAGCATCACGCATATGCGCACCTTTTAGAACACTGATAGCTATTACCAAAGTGTTAGTGTAGATGTGCCAAAAGTACATTGTCTCGTCACGGCACGAGCAAGGTCCGTAAAAGAATGACCAAACATGGCCTTAGAGCCTTCAGCCTTTACCATATTCCTCGTATGCACGAACCTCAAACTAGAATGTGGGCACTCTAAAGGAATCTTGGGTCACACCCCAAAACCCAAATCGGCATCGCTGCAACATTTCCTAAAAGAGGAACTTTGTCTAAAAAAAAGGTTCGTTAGATGGAGCGAGGTAATTCAAGGCGGGATATTCAAGTTTTTTAAGCTTTAGGTGATTGTCTGCAGCCAGAGAGCTGAAAAGACAGAAGGACCTTAAGGAGACGTGAGGAGATTGGCTTCTGATCGACTTATAAATCCAATATCGAATTTTAGAACAAAGATCACAAGTCCATTAAAAGTTATTAACTCAAAAATCATAGTTGCAACTTGCATTACAACCCATTATCCCAAAGTTAAATTTCGAGCTCCTTGTTATTAAATTTTTAATTATCTCCCCATGTTAAAATTACAGAAATTCATCAATTAAATTAAATTACATTTAATCAACTTATGATTATTATTATTATTGAGACCTACCACATAACTTATTTTCCATGTCTAATAATTAGATCCACCTATAGAATTTGACGTAAACAAAAGTTTGAAGCTTCCTCATGAGGGTTCATTAATCTATATATAGGGACTTGTAGTCTACTAATGACTGAAATCCATAACACGCGTAAAATCATTAATCTATATATAGGGCTTGGGCATGTATTCTTAAACCCGCTTGAACCCGGTACGGTTCGAGGCCCGAGAATTAGATATAATATTATATATATATATATATATATATATATATAAGGTTAAAAGTTACAAAAAAGAATATAAACGGAGAATATTTATAAATATCAACTTTAGGCTTTATTTACTCTTAGTCTTAAGAGTACATTTTAAAATAAATTTGCTAAACAATAAAATAGGTCATAAATTTGCTAAACAATAAAATTTAAGTTAAAAAAAAAATGTGTCTGGCCTTAGGCAAGAAGCTTCCAGACTTGGGCAGGCTTGGGATTACACAATGAGGCCCGAGTCAAGCCTCGGCGGGCTTAGGATAACTCAATATTTACAGACCCGGCCCGAACCCGATTGGGCTGCCCATGCCCACCCCTACTCCAAAATTTGGGTGGGGGAGGGTAAAGGAATAGATTTCAAATGTAATTTGGTTGGGATGTTCTCTCCACCACCACCACCAAAGATAATCTTCACCAAATTTCATCAAAGCATTCAAACCATTTGGTGGGTGAAATGCAAAAGGTATATATGTGCTCTTTTGCCCATCGAAACTTATGATCATCTCAAACACTAGAGGTTATATTTTGATGAAATTGTTGGACATATTTCATCAAAAACAAATAATTCCCTTACCCTAAAAAAATAGTCATAATCTTTAGGTATGTTGGGACATAATGAAGATTAAACACAAAACAAATCATAAACAAAGCAAATACTCACAAATTAGAAGATATTATGAGTGGAAATAAAATACCTGAATCACCAACAACAAGAACTCGAACCTGCCCACAAGGTGGCCCACCATTCTGATCTTTGTTCTCCCTTTCACGTTCTCTCCAAAACATATTACCCTCTACCAAAACAAACCCTAAATCCAAAACTACACCAACATTTAACCAATCAATCTTAAGTCCCCTCAAACAAACTCAAACAGCAGTTTCCCCAATTGGGTCTCTTCAAATCCATATCAAACAAAGATTAAACCAAAATCCAAGCTGAACCCAGCAAAACCCATTTTTTTAAAAACTCAATACAATCTTTTATGTGTAGATCTGAGGAGAATTGATGAGAAATGAAATGGGTTTGTTAAAGATCCAATTTTGTGAAATGGGTTTGATGGATTTGATGTGGAG
Organism: Sambucus nigra; assembly: GCA_949130495.1. NCBI lineage: Eukaryota > Viridiplantae > Streptophyta > Magnoliopsida > Dipsacales > Adoxaceae > Sambucus > Sambucus nigra. Next base: position 79,419,575 of record OX422207.1, on the reverse strand, counting down.
AAGTTGAAAGAGTTTGTTATTGGATCGGGGATTGATAACGTGAGAGTGGCAGTTTGAGCAGTGGGATTCTGTGTCACCGACGATTAAGTACCGATCTCATAGATTTCAATTCATAGCTTTATTTAGTTGTGAATAATGGGTGTTAACCCCGGGCTACTAGAGGAGGAGAATATTTTCTTTTTTTTTTCCCCCCGTGAAATGAGTTAAAAAAAATTATATTATTTTTATTTCATTTAATCATTTAAACATTTATTTATTTAATATTTTTTTATTTTTAAAAGACCGTGTTAGCAACATCCCTTATTTTTAAACTTAATTTTTTTTAAGTTTACAACATATTTTTAAACTTAATTTTTTTTAAGTTTGCAACATATAAAACAATTTTTGTATTTCATAAAACCGTTTAAAAGGTTCGCGTTAAAAAACTATTCTAATAAGATTTTTTTTAATTCATTTAGTCCTCAAACAACCATTTATCCAATATTTTTTTATTTTTAAATGTCCGCACCAGCAGCACCCCTTATTTTTATACTTATTTTTTTTTATTTTACAACATTTAAAATAATTTTTGTATTTTTTAAAATTGTTTAAAGGTCCGCGCTAGCTGCACACATTGAGTGTTTTTACGTAGTGAATGAATTTTTGGAACAAAATAAAAAGGTTTGGACAAACATGTATTAAAAAATATTTGAGAGACTATTTGGTATATGCCCTTATTTAAAATAACAATTATTTAACCAATATTGTCTTATTTTTAAAGGTTCGCACTAGCGGTACATATTGAGTGTGATAAAAAGTTTTTTTATTTATATTAACTAAATTTTATTTTTTTAAAAACATTTTTTTACCAGAAAAAATATATTTTTGTATATTAAAACAGTGTTTTCTTGCAATTTTTTTTAATTTATAAAAAAAAATTCTTTTCTAATAAAAAAAATTTAGATAAAAAAAGTCAAATAACTATCTTAAAAACTATACCATTTTTTCTCGGAAAAAAAACACCCCACTTAATCACATGTTTACCTAATGTGAGAGAGGAGAAAGGGCTCCATATGGTACCCCGTGTTGACAGCTGGTAGTGTAGCACTATTCTTTAGTCGTACTCCAAATAACTTTTAGTTGTGATCCCATATGCTATTTTGCTTAACAAAAGTATTAGCTACAATTGCATCTCTCGCTCGTGTTTAGGTGTGGGCACGGTCCGGTCCGGATTTTGCCTATTTTTTGGATCGGACCGAATATTCGGTCCTCAATTTTTTTGGACCGAGACCGGACCAATTAATTCGATTAACCTACTAATTCGGTCCAGGCTTTTTTCGGTCCGGTCCAGGGTAAAATTCGGTCCTGACCCTATTTTATATATATGTACATTTTATGAACGTTTTTATCTATTTTTCTCACAAATATATATATAAAAAAATAATACTCGAAACTCCAAGTGATATTTACATGGATAAAAAAATGTCTATACATATATAAAATGTTCAAAATTAAATTCATAAGTTATATATATTAATTCAAAAACTATACATAAGAAACACAATAACATTATTTTTATTATATATATATGGGAATCGGTGTGGTCCGGTCCAAATCGGTCTTTTAATATAGTGCACCGCGGACCGGACCGGTTTAATCGATTTTTAGTTTTTGTGAACCGATTTTTGGACCGGTTTCAAAATAGCCTTAATTTTCGGTTCGGTCCGGTTCGGTCCAATCGGTCCATTCGGGTCGGTCTTTTTTTTGTCCACCCTTACTCTTGTTGATTAATTTTATGGAATTATTATATCTAAATTCTATTTTGCGAGTTTTTTTATAATTAAATCCTATTGATTAGTCAATCATTGATTCAATTCTATTTGTAAGTTTATAGATTTTTTATTTATTAATATACCCTTCTCCCTATATTTCTTTCAAATCTAAAAGGGTTCATTACTGTACAATCTTCAATATAAATACATATTTTGTAAAAAAACACTTATTTTTAATTTAATCCATTTAACTCATCAAATATTCATTTATCCAATATTCTCTTATTTTTAAAGGTTTGCGTTAGCGGCACCCCTTCCCCACCTCCCCCCACCCGACCTCCCTATTGCCGGAGCTACGACAGTGGGGAGGGGGAGGGGGAGGGGCAGAGGGAGGTGGGTAATAAGTTTGATTGTGATCTTGTTTCGAGTGTTTTTATGTGATGAGGGACTTTTTTAAATAAAATAAAGGGTTTGGACTAATCATGTGACAACCCGAATATAATTATGATAAATTATATTTAAATCATGCTTACCTTATGTGATATGAAGAGTGCGTTATTAATATATCTAATGTTAAGTGATTATGTTTAGTCTAATCCTACTTTCATAAATCATGAAATGTCGAGTTATGTACGAACAAAAAACTTTGTTATTTTCGATAGAAATGTTCCTGTTTAAGACTAGTTTTGACCCTTATAACATTACAATTGACTTGAGGTGAAAGTTATATAGTTGTAGACATATGAGTTAGGGTTGTAAAGAAACAAACGGTGCATCAAACGGATGTACAAGTAAGAAGTTAAGCCAAATTTACGAACAAGGGGAAAATCTGTCAATTCCCTTTAAGTGATAAATTGTCTTTTATTAAACTAAATGGTTTAATTTGTTTGGTTGGCGTGGGAGGCAGACTTGGCCGACTTAAAACTCTCCCTCTAACTTATATCTTCAGCAAATTAAGCCCTAGGTTCAGTTTGAAGTATTGTTAGTTTGAGGAAGGAGAAAGTAGAACTTTAGGAAGAGAAAATGAGGAGAAAAAGTGTAGAAAAAATTCGTAGAAATTACGTAAAAGTCCCGAAGGTAATCCTAGTTGAAAATCTTCTTATTTTTCTTATATTACTGATTTAGATGATATAAATCATCATTTGTTTACTACAATTTCAGCCCTCTCTCTATATATGCATGGTTAGATGAAAGTTTAAGTTAAAGTGAATGTACAAACCCTTAAAATTACTTTGTATTGAAACACCTTGTATTAAAACTTGTATATCTCTTTGTGTGCTTGTTGTAATTGAACAATTCCAATTGGATATGAAAGTATACTCATAAATTAATATCATATCCGTGAATTATGATGTAACTCCTTGTGGTTAGGCCATAGTGATGGTTGAAAATTGGTATATAGTTATTGTTTGTATATTTCATTTCGGTATGCCCTGCGTTTTGTCAAGCTTCTGACATAGCAAATGAAGTAAAAAAATTATGAAACTTTAATTCTGTACTATTCAGTATGTTTACTAAAAATGGGTTGAAAATAATGGAAATTTATGCTGTAGAAAAATTATGAAAATTATGGGAAATCGAAGGAACAATAGAGGAGCTTGTAGGGCAGATTTCTTGTGTTGTAAAGAAATGGCCATAACTTGCTCTAGGAAGCTTGAAAAATTACACCGTCACTTTTATTGGAAAGTATATTCATATATGTTTTCATATTGATAAGGTTGGACACCTGTATTTATACAATTTGGGAATATAGGATGGTTGAGTATAGAAGACAATAATTTGAGGCCATACTGAATACCCGATGAAAGAATATTGTTATCTCCTCTTTCTAAAGAGTATTTTGAGTACAAGTTTCATGTGTATATACATTGAGAAGTATGTTTTCATATTTACTTAGGTTTAATTATAAATCCCTTATGAGGTATTTTCTACGGTTGAATGTTCATAACTTTATCAACATGTGTACCATTGTGTTGTCTTTACTCATGTTTCTTGGAATGTGACTGAATTGGAATTATATTATTATTATATAGTCATGGAAAGTTACATAATTATGTTAGGATAATATTTATGATTGAGATTCAGTATTGATTTAGTTGGATTGATAGGTGTAAGGTTTAATCAACCCAGTTCAGCTCCACCCAAAGGAAACATAAATACATAGTTGATAACTCATGATGAGTGTACTCACTAGAATGATGTATTTGTATACTGTTATGAATATATTCATAATGTTATGAATATAAAATTGTTCATTTCGATTTACCGAAATGGGAGGTTACTCCTCGACCCGAAATGGGGGAGATTTGTCTATTAATGACAAGGGGTTACTCCTCGACCAGGAATGGGGGAGAATTGTCTATTTAGACAGGATATGTGAATCATGATTCAAAAAAGTTGGTCATTCATTATGAACGAGCCGGATAAGTTAATACATAATTATATGGACATGATTTACTGAATTTAAATTCATGCAATAGTATAGTAGTGATGCATTCACTGGGCTATTTTTGCTCATGGTTCCTATGTTCACATTTTTCAGGTAACGCGATGCCACTGCCAAATCTAGGAGGTCGGGTTGGGTTAGCCAGGAAAGGGAGAAACAATGATTTTGTGTAAATGTAAATGATGTAATTAAGTTAACTTATCCTTCAAGAAAGTTTTTATGGACATGACTACTCTGATGTTGTAAAAAGGCTTTCAGTTATATGGATTCAAAATGATGACTCTGAAATTAAAACTCGTGTTTATGGTTTGGTTAGATTAATTATGGTTTGGCTCACTTTGACTTTCAGACTTAATTATAAGTAACTGGGTTGGGGTGTGTCAGCTTTTGGTATCAGAGCCTAGGTTTTAGAGGTTCTGGAGTGAGAAGAGTCTAGATTTGACAGTGAATGTTAGAAATATATTTTATTTAATACTAACGATTATGTTAGGAAAGATATGTCTATATGCATGTTGTTATATCTTTGATTCATTTCAGATATAAGAGAATGGAATGAGGGAATGTACATGTGAGAATAGAAGATGAGGCTTCAAATATTCCAGCAGAAGCGGAGGTTGAGCAACCTATTCAGATAAATATGGAACCCGAGCCAGAACAATTGACATATATGCAAAAAAATGGCATGCGCTATGACTTTAATGGAAGAGCAACAGACCAGGCAAATGGAGGCACAAGCATTAGTTAGGGCTGAGGAGGTGATACACCGGGAAGAAAGGAGTACTTTATATGAGAAATTTATTAAGATGAACCCACCATCGTTCGAAGGAGTAGTTGATCCAGCAGAGGTAGAAGTTTGGGTTAAAGAGATTGAACTTATCTTTGGGGTAATGAGGATGCCTCAAAATCAACAGGTGACCTTGGCGACGTATATGCTGAAAGGAGAAGCTAAGTACTGGTGGGATGCCACAAAATATTTGTTGATTACTCCGAGAGGTGGGAATGTGATCTCATGGGATGCTTTTGTCAAAACTTTGTATGATAAGTATTTTACCCCAATGTATCGAAAACAAAAGGAGAAGGAATATTTCATGTTGAATCAGGGGAGTATGACAGTTAGAGAATATGAAGCTAAACTTCCAGCCTTATCTCGTTTTACTTCGAGGTTTATACGGAATGAGGAAGATATGTGCAGACGATTTCTCGATGGACTAGAGTTAGTTATTAAATCAAGGCTATCGGCTTTAGAGACTATTAAATTCAGCCTTGGTGAACAAAGCCCTGCTGGTAAAAAATGACGTGAATGAAGCGAGAGGGAATCGAGAATGAGGTGTAAAGAGACGCAGATTCAATCCGAGTTATCAAAAAAAGGTACTGATACAGAATATTCGAGACTTGGAGGGCAGAAACTTCAGCATGGTAGAGGTATGGGAGGTGGTTCGCAGAGGGGTGAGGCTAGTAGTGGAAGAGGTTCGGGAGCTTCAACGCAAGGAGATCCGAATGTTTGTTTCTTTTGTGGTACATCGGGCCATATAAAAAGAACACTACACCAAAATGGCCAAATTGTCACCTTTCAACCGGCCACCCTTATCAAGGTCATTGACCGTGACAAAAAAACACGCGTTTTATGTCACGGTCATTGACCTTGACACGACCGTGACAAGTCCGTGACAAATTTACTTATCACGGTCAATGACCGTGACAATTCTTTAAATAATTGTCACAGCCAATGACCTTGACACGACCGTGACAATGTTTGCAGCAAAAACCCTTTACCCCTTCTTTTTTCCCTCCCGCGCCGTTCCCTCCCCCTCTCTCTCTCTCGACGCTGCTCTCTCTCTCTCTCTACTTTCAGGTTTAATTCTCTCTTCTCTCTCTCTCTCTCTCTCTCTCTCTCTCTCTCTCTCTCTCTCTCTCTCTCTTCCATTTATATATATGTTTGTGTGTATATATATGTGTGTATGTGTGTATATATGTGCGTGTGTGTGTGCGTGTATGTGTGTATATGTGTGTGTGTGTGTGTGTATGTGTGTATATATGCAAAGAGATGTCGTAATGATGAAGAGTTTTCCGTGTCCGTGTGCTAGGTGTAAGAATGGTAAGGTGTTTGAGTGGAAAACAGTTGAACTACATTTGTTAAGATCGGGTATGCAAGATAGTTATCGATTTTGGAGTTGTCACGGTGAATTGAAAGTTCCTTTTGTCCCCGACCGACCTTCACAACAACCTTCAACAAGTAGAATAGATGTAGAAGGGGACGACGTAGATTATAATATGTTAGAGGATTTAGTTGATGATGCGTACGGAGTTCATGAAGCTGAGGAGAATGAGGTTACTGATGATGTAGAAGATTCAAGTGCTCGTGAAGATAACACGATAAAGCTTGACGATGACTACCAAAGTTTAAAATTTAAGGCGACCCAACCGTTATACTCTGGCTGTGAGAAAGATCAAACAACTTTACATGCCATGGTTGGTTTGCACAGTTTGAAGACGCAGTACGGTCTGTCTGGCAATAGCGTGACGGGAATTCTGAAATGGGTGAAGGGCTTATTACCCAAGGTGAATACACTTCCAAATAGCTATCCTGTTATGAAGAACAGTTTGAAAGGTTTAGGAATGAAGTATAAATCGATTCATGCTTGTGTGTATGACTGCATACTATATCGAAAGGAGTATGAAAATCTCGATCGTTGTCCGGTATGCGATGAACCTAGATATGTCCAATCTACTAGTAAGGAATGCACAAGCTCAAAAGTGCCTAAAAAAGTATTGAAATATTTTCTCGTTGGGCCTAGATTAAAGCGATTTTTCACAGTACCATGGATTGCAGAGGCAATGACTTGGCATGCTAGGGCAGAAGTAGGGGGTAATATCATGCGTTATCCTATTGATTCTACTGCCTGGCGGAGGATGAATTTTGAGTATCCAGATTTTGCTCGAGAACAACGCAACATTCGTTTGGCTATATCAACAGATGGTTTCAATCCATTTGGAAATCTAAGCACCAATCAGAGTGTATGGCCAGTGATCCTAGCCTCACTCAACCTCCCTCCTTCACAGTGTATGAGACCTGAATTTTCGATGATGGCTTTATTGATACCTGGGCCAAAGGCACCAAGTGATGGCATTGATATCTACCTGGATCCTTTGGTAGAAGAATTAAATGAGTTGTGGGAAGAGGGTGTGCAATCATTTGACTCTTTTAGAAAAGAAGAGTTTACGCTGAAAGCTATGTTAATGTGGGCAATTCATGATTTTCCAGCTTATGGGACATTATCCGGATGTGTAGTACATAGTTATTTGGGGTGTCCTATTTATGGAGAGGAGACTGAATCTCTTCATCTATCCTCTAGCTTAAAAAATGTATATCATTGCCACATGAGGTTTTTACCCCCAGCTCATAGTTTCAGATTTGAGAAAGGTTCCAATTTTTTATTGGGCGGAGTTGAACATAGGCTACCGCCGAGACAACTTTCCGGTTCAGAAATTGAAAGTAAATCTTCTGAATGTGGCCCAAATATGCCAGGTAAGAATCCAAAATTTAAGAATGTCAAGCATAAGAAGACCCCAACTGGGAATTAAACTGAGATAAGAAAGGCATGGTCTCGGAGGTCAATTTTATATGACTTGCCTTATTGGAAGAAAAACCCGGTGCGCCATGTATTGGATGTGATGCATGCAGAGAAGAACTTCGTTGAACATATTGTGGGTACTTGCCTTGGGGGGAGTCATTCGAAGGATGGAGAAAATGCACGAAAGACCTTAAAACGTTAAAACTTAAGCCACAACTATGGTTGAAAGAAGATAGTAGGGGAAGGACAATAATTCCCCCTGGTGCGTTTACTTTGACGAGTGGGGAAAGGAAGGTGCTTCTAGACACAATATATAATTTGAAGGGCCCATCTACTTTTTCGTTCAACTTGCAAAGGATTGTGAATTATGCTACTCATGATTTACATAAGTGTAAGTCCCACGATTGGCATGTGATCATGCAATTGGTTCCTCTATTGTTTAAGCACTGTTTCTCCAAGCACAAGGATTCGCATAGGGCTATTATGAAAATTAGTATTACCTTCTCCCTCTTGTGTGAGAAGGTAGTGAATCGAGAACACATAGTGGCCGCAAAATTGGCTGTGAACGAAGCGATTTGTGTATTGGAGAAGTACTTTCCCCCAGCATTCTTTGACATAAGTGTTCACTTGTTGGTACACCTATGCGACGAGGCACTTCTTTGTGGTCCAGTTAGATATCGGTGGATGTATCCGTTTGAAAGATTGATGAAAGTTTTTAAAGATTACGTCAAGAATACGCGATATATTGCAGGATCAATTGCAGAGGAATACATCACCGTGGAGTCATCAATATATACTCGGGAATATATGCCTGATTCAACCAGCGTTGATGACACTGATGAATTCCTCGATGATGGTGGTAATGTGATGGGAAAACGAGTGAAATTAACGAGTTTGCAACATGAACAAGTAGCTCATTATCTATTTGACACACATGAAGATGTCGAATAATGGAAAAAGTAAGTTTCAACTATTAACATTATTTTAGATTATTTTATACATGATTAATTTTGTAATATGCAGTAAATATGAAGCCTGTGAGAACAATAAAAGATGAAAAATAATAGTATAATCAGACATGAAATTTAGGCTATGGTTGACACAAGAGGTAATTATAATGAAAACAGTCGTTATATAACGTTACATTACACTCAAATTTTACCACTAATATAATTAATTTATCTATATTCTCAGCTCCTAAAGATGGGTGATGCGACATCAAGGCTTGCTCGTCTAGCCACTGGACCCTTATTCGTGGCACAAGAGTACAAAAAGTATCGATTGAACGGTTACATTTTCGGCACTAAAGTATACGAGGAAAGTACAAATGTACAGAACTCGGGAATTTCATACAAGGCTCTTACTTTCTTTCGAGCGAGCGCAAAAGATAAAAACCTCGTTGAAGCTGAAATGACTTACTATGGTGTAATCCAAAATATATTTGAATTGGATTATATAAGCTTCAAATAGGTTGTATTTTACTGTGAATGGGTAAGAGTTGAGGATAAAAATTCTTGTAAAGTTGATCCTGTCACCAATTTGATCATGGTTGACTTGTCCAAGTTGAAGAGCAAAGACCACGCGAGCGATGAGCCGTTTGTTTGTGCATTTCAAAAGGTTAAGCAAGTGTTTTACTCGGAGTATATCAACAACGAGCCGTGGTCAATTATCCAACACGCGTCAAGGCATCTAAATAGTAGTGTGGATGACTTGGCTGCTCCTACCGAATATCAATCCATTTTTTATGATAACCCGAATTTGAAACAACTTTTCAATTTGTAATAAATATTTCAATTTGTACCGAAACATCCATTTTTAATGCTTTTAATTGATCTGCACTTTATCATTTTCACTCTTGTGTAGTGTGCGTGTGTGGAGAGGAGATTAATACATAAATATTTCAACTACATCTAAGTTTTGTTTATACTAATCCATGAATATACGCTTCTTACCTTTAATAGGTGATTAGTACATAGTTACTTGGGGTGTCCTATTTGTGGAGAGGAGACTGAATCTCTTCGTCTATCCGAACACTAAGAAATGCCATAATCCTATGGAGCGATGCTCTGTAAATTCCTCCCAACCGTTATATAGCCAAACATCACCAGTTGAAGTTGTCAATTTCACTTTCCATACCCCACCACTTGGAACTTCTAGCAAAACATGGGAGACCATTGAAAGGTGGAATTGACAACTTCAACTGCTGATTTTTGGCTACACAAGGGTTGGAAGGAATTTGCAACGCATAACTCCATAGGATTATGGTATTTCTTAGTGTTTAGATATGAAGAGAATTATATTTGACACGATTGCCCGGGGTAAATTAGTTGGAAGGAGGTGTCATATGAGCTCAAGTTAGCTGTTTGAGTGACACTACAGGTAATGTATTTATATTTATATGTCAATTTCGATTTCGATTTCAATTACGATTTATATTTATCTATATTTTAGGGGCGGATACTAATTTTACTTTATTTCAATTCAGGGGACAGGGAGTGGCCCTAAGGGTAGGCCACATATGCTCTATACTTATGTGGCTATTCAGACGAGAAGGGAAGGATAAGGAGGTCCGCGGTACAAAATCTCTTTTCCATGCAAATAGTTTGTAGATTTGAGATAATTGATGGTGATGTTGTTTCTTCTTAAATAGTTTCTATTTTGAATATATATTTGCATTATCTTTAGTTTGTTTGGATATATGATGTTTGGAACAGGTACAACGTTGCTATAACAGGTACAAATATACTGTTGGGCAGTGGCAGTGGCCATACTGCCCAGCAATTTTTTTTTAAATTCTACCCAGAATTGTCACGGTCATTGACCGTGATAATTTTTTAAAAAAAGGTCACGGCTTTGTCACGGTTTATAACCGTGACAAACGTGTCACGGTCATTGACCGCGACACGACCGTGATACGACCGTGACAAAAAAAGTTGTCTCGCCTCGAAATGTCACGATCATTGACCTTAACAAATTGGATTTGTCAGGGTCAATGACCTTGACAATAGTGCAGATTTGGTGTAGTGGAAATTGCCCAAAGTTACAGAATATAGAATGTTTTAATTGTCATCAGAAGGGCCATCTGAGAAATAATTGTCCTATATTATCTAGAGAGATTTCAGTTAGTAGTGTGGGGCCTCATAAAGGATCATCTCCAGGGAATACAACCAGGGGAAGGGATAAAGGACAAGCAAGCGGATCGAAGGCGAGAGGAAGAGTGTTTGCGATGACATTGCAAGATGCCCATGCTACACCAGAAGTGGTTACAAGTAAACTCTCTATTGAAAACAAAGATTTATATGCACTAATTGATCCTGAATCTACGCATTCATTTGTGGCATTACATATTGTTTCATATTTGGGTAGATCATGTTCATTTCTCAATTGTGCCTTATATATTTCTACCCCAATGGAAAGTGTAATTCTGGTGGAGCATGTTTATAAAGATTGTGTCTTACTAATGGGTGAGCGAGATTTCTATGTTGACTTGATACCGTTGGCCATTAGAGATTTTGATATTATATTGGGGATGGATTGGTTATCATCGTATTATGCTTCCATTAATTATTTTCGAAAAGAAGTTACATTTTATCTTCCTGGTGAACCCGAGTTCTAGTTTACAGGGGAAAGGAATGTTGTCCCTAACTGTCTCATCTCAGCAATTAAGAGCAGAAAGTTATTGAGTAAGGGTTGTACAGGGTATTTAGCGTATGTGGTTGATGTTAGTAAGGAAGCACTTAAAGTTGAAGATATACCAGTGGTTAGAGAATTTTTTGATGTCTTTCTAGAGGAATTGCCAGGATTGCCACCCGATAGGGAAGTGGAGTTTTCCATTGAATTAATTCCAGGTACTGGTCCGATTTCCCTTGCTCCATATAGAATGGCACCAACAGAGTTGAAAGAATTGAAAGTGTAATTACAAGATCTGATAAGCAGAGTGAGAAGAGTGCGCTTGCGTTCAAATAGGAAAATTATTTAATTAAATTCAATTTTTATCAATTAAGGCCTACACAAGCATCTAGGTGTGATTGAAGAATATGTGAAACATACAAGAACATTCAAACACACATAACTGAGGAAAAATCCTCCAAATAGGCAAAACCATTTATTTTCATTATAATATCGTAACATACAATTTCTCGGATTACAATTAAAATACAGTGACACAGAATTACCCGCAGGTGTCGGATCTGTAGTCGGCGGCTGGAACTTTCCCTTTCCAGGAGGGCAGCAATGAAGAAGAAGAACGATCTTCTCCACAAGGGTATGAACAGGCACACGGTTGTGTTCTTGGGTTGCAAACAGATTCACAAGGGTTTGAAACGTTGTGTGAATCAAAACATGAGTCTTGGGACTCACAAAGGTGAAGACTTAGAGTATTTAGGACTCTGAAAATTGTCTATGAAAGTCTTGCTAAACAAATCCCCAAAGTTGGTTTATAAAAGAAAACCTGACCCTAAAAATTCTGAACACGATCAGCACGTTTTTATCCCAGGCGGATCGGTCCACTTCTGATTCGGACCGATCCGAGGTCGGATCGGTTCTTTTTTTAATAGGGCTTATTCGGTTCGCAATCAGTTTGGGGTCTACTGGATTGAAGTATAAAAGGATCAATCCGGCTTGAGGCGGATCGGTCCGTTGGCGGATCGATTCTTTTTCCAAACTGGCGGATCGGTCCGGTGCGGACCGGTTCCTTTTTAAAATAGGCGGACCGGTCCGGCTGACCAGAAAACTGATTCCTTGAATTCTTTCATATTCGGATCCATTGATGACGATGTGATATTGTATTTCTTCAACGATGTAACGGCTTATGACATACACATAAATAATGGACAACATGTCCTTACAAATCTCCCCCTATATCTATGCCGGTATAAACATAAAACATCTAAATTATCAAATATCAAATTGCCTATACAAATCTACCCTTCCATGAACCCAAAATTGTAAAGATACAAATGAATAAGACTTCATCGTTTAGTCTTCAACTCTTCAGGAATCTCAACGCTTTTCTCATCAAGGTGTGCAATTCAGAGATCATCAAAGAAGTACCTACACACATGAGACAAAGCAAATACCAAGTGACGTATCGAGTTTGAAATGAGATAAACAAAGATACCAATTTATGATGAAAGCATACTTTATCAAATCTCAAAAACTCAGAAATCCCCCATAAAATGATAATTCTTTCTCCCCCTTTTTATGATGTCCCAAAATAGACAAATGAGAAGAATAAATCAAATACGCAAAGCACGGGTATCACAAGGAATAAACTACTATTTTTGAAATTTTTGAAATTTTTTCAAACACAAAAAAAAAATCACACCATGAACGAACACAAAACAACAAGTCGATGATAGCGTAAATGTAGGGGTGTGATCAAATTCGATAGGAAAATCAATGCATACAAACATGACATATGTGCACGATGAATATCGGATACTCCTAACGAATGAACTCAAAGTCTTCCTTTGGTGTATAAAGATGGTAATATGAGACATTAACTCAAACAAATCAACAAATCAAAGCTAAAAATGATTTCCACACCAATAACGTCCAAAACGATTTAATGCTTTTTCAGGACTTCCAAGGAAGTGCAAACCCGTTTGAATTCTCCAACCAAACTCCCTCAGATTTATATTTTGAAAAGAGGCGATCTAAATTCTCAAACTTTGGAGAATTGATGGTGAAACCTAATGGTCCATATTTTGGCATATATTGATTTTTATTGCCTTTAAAAAAAAATTCGGGCTCTTTTAACCTCTTTGGACCTCGAATAATAAAATTCCTCAATTTTTCAGGTCCTAGTTAACGGTGGCTTAGAATCGCAAAGGCTAAATGAACATTTCGCAGCCCTTCACCGTTTTCCAATAAACACACAGTCTCACCAAAATGGTTTTTACATGCATTCCAATCATGTCAAGTTTTATCGCATATTGTTAGTTATATAGACATAATTGAGATGGAAACACTCAAGCCAATATGTGATAGACAAGTACAATAATCAAATATATCCGTGCATGTGTGCAATAAAGGAGATAGGAGTCAAACATGTAGAAAGATATCACTAATCACATCTCAAGGACTCCAAACAATGAATAGCACATGGATGAAATGTTGTAGCGTCTCAAATCTCTATCAAATAGTCACATGGATAAATGGAATGAAGTTGTGACTTGGGTTGGCTATCTTAAATGCTCATCCATAAAAGGTGCAAATAAAATACAAAAATCTTTTTGAGCTTTTCTAAATTTTTTATAAAACGAAAATCTTTTTGGATTTTTCAAAAGAATAAATAAATAGCTGTACAACAAAACAATAAAACATATCAAACATGCTAGTAATAGGAAGCATATGATATGAACATGAAAAAGCATCATATTCTAGACAAAGACCAACCCCTCAAGTTAACTGTGCAAATCCCCAAAGACTTCCTAAGACTTTCAAATCTAAGGACATCTAAAGGTTTTGTGAAAATATCGGCTAACTGACTGTCGGTGGGTACGGAACTCAGGGATACGACTTTCTCCTCAACTAACTGACGTATAAAGTTCTCGCGTATCCTGATGTGCTTTGTGTGCGAATGTTGAACTGGATTGCGGGATATGTGTATCGCACTCATGTTATCACAGAAAATAGTCATGGTGTCCTGTGAAATCCCATAATCTTCCAAAATTTGCTTCATCCACAAAAGTTGCGTGCAACAACTCTCGGCGGCGATGTACTCAGCCTCCGCGGTGGTCAAAGAGATGGAGTTTTGCTTCTTGCTCAACCAGGAGACAAGAGCAGAACCAAAATAAAAATACCCACCAGAAGTGCTCCTACAACCATCTACATCCCCGGCCCAATCGGCATCCGAATAGGCGGACAAAAGGTCATTGGTATCAAAGGAATACCAAATACCATATGAGAGAGTCCCACTCATGTATTTAATAATACGTTTTAGAGCGAGTAAGTGTGACTCTTTCGGGGACGCCTGATATCGCGCACAGACTCCAACACTAAAGGCTAAGTCGAGACGACTGGCAGTCAGGTAGAGAAGACTACCTATTATACTCCGATACAAGGTTTGCTCTACGTCCTTGCCTGAAGTGTCCTTACTAAGCTTGATAGAAGTACTCATAGGTGTACGATCATGCTTAGTGGAGTCTAAACCAAATTTCTTCACTAGGTCTCTAGCATACTTGGATTGGGAGATGAACATCCCATCTTCTAGCTAACGAACCTGGAGACCAAGGAAGAAAGTAAGCTCACCTACCATGCTCATCTCAAACTCACTTTTCATCTCCTCCTCAAAGTGGTGAGCATGCTGGGAGCATGTGGATCCAAAGACTATGTCGTCCACATAGACTTGGGCAACCAAAATAGCACCGTCATCTCTCCTGACGAACAACGTCATATCAACTCCCCCTCTCTTGAAGCCACGGGCTAAGAGATAGGAAGTAAGCCTTTCGTACCAAGCACAAGGTGCTTGCTTCAAACCATACAAGGCTTTTCTCAGATAATGGACGTGTTCTGGGTGCTTAGGGTCTTCAAACCCTTTTGGTTGTTCCACATAAACCTCCTCCTGTAGAATGCCATTCAGGAAGGCACTCTTGACATCCATCTGATATAACTTAAAATGCAGATGCCATGAGATGGTGAGTAGTAAGCGGACGGACTCAAGCCTCGCAACAGGAGCAAATGTCTCCCCAAAGTCTACACCCTCTATCTGTGTGTAGCCTTGAGCGAACAACCTAGCCTTGTTTCTGATTATGGTACCATTTTCATCCATTTTATTCTTAAAAATCCACCTGGTACCTATCACATTAGTCTCATTAGGTCGGGGGACTAGTTCCCAGACATTGTTCTTTTTAAACTAAAGAAACTCATCTTGCATAGCAGATATCCAGTGTTCATCCTTGATTGCTTCTTTGTGATTCTTGGGCTCGACTTTGGACGTGTAGCAAAAGTGGCTAACGACGTTCTCTAGTTGAGCACGAGTCTTGACCCCAAGAGTGAGATCACCTACAATGGAGGCAGGGTTATGACTCTTGCGAACCCAAGAAGGTGTGTCCCCGAACACAGGAGTAGGGTCTATAGAGTGTGGGTGAGGGATAAGTAAATTACTGCCCAAAACATCCTCATCCTCACACGGAAGGCTAGAATCAATACACGCCGAAGGTTCGTCATCTTGCACGGTGATGTTTATTGACTCCATAACCTTAGAGCTCTGCAGGTTAAAAACTCGGTACGCTCTACTATTCGATGAATACCCTAGCAATATTCTCTCGTCGCTTCGTGACTCAAACTTTCCTAATTGCTCTCTATCCCGTAGGATATAACATTTACTCCCTAAAATACGAAAATATGCAAGGTTGGGTTTTTTGCCAGTCCACAATTCATAAGGTGTCTTAAGTGTGTGTGAACGCAGATAAATCCTATTCACCGTGTGGCATGCAGTAGACACTCCCTCTGTCCAAAATCTCCTAGATACGCTACGACCTAGAAGCATAGATCTAGCCATTTCTTGGATCGTCATATTCTTTCTCTCAACAATCCCATTTTGCTGAGGAGTCTTCACAGCAGAAAACTCATGTTTGATCCCAAGGCTATCACAGTAAAGATCTACCTTTGCTTCCTTAAATTCTGTGTCGTTGTCACTACAGATCCTATTAATAGAGACTCCATGTTGATTTTGGAGGACACATCACTTGGTCGTTAAAAATTCTACAACATCAGATTTCTCTCTCTAAAAAACCTATAACAGAATATCTGGAGAAATCGTCTACCATCACGAGGATATACCTCTTATCGACCAAACTCTCAGTACGAGTAGGACCCATAAGATCCATGTGAATCAGCTCAAGTGCTCGGGAGGTGGTAATGTAATTCAACTTCTTATGGGGGCTACGAATTTATTTTCCCAATTGACAGGGTCCACAAACCGTCAAAGTTGGCATTCCAAGTGATGGTAAGCCACGTACTAGATCCTTTTTAGCTAAATGAGTTAGATCTCTAACGTTCATGTGACCTAAACCTTGGTGCCACAGATTCATAGGAGTGATCGTGGAGCTGTTGCAGATAAGTGAGGATGTGGGCTCAGTTCCATAGCAGTTATCCTTTGTCCTCACCCCTCGCATTAAAAGTTTACCGGCTTGATTATAGACCTTACACATATCCCGGTTAAACTTTACGGTAAAGTCAGCGTCGCACAACTGGCTAATACTGAGAAGGTTTGCTTTCAAATCTTTGACGTACAAAATATTCTCTAGCTTAGGAAATCCTGGTAACTTTACAGTACCTCGTCCTACTATGCTGACTGGATCCCATCTCCAAAGGTGACCCTACCATCATTATAATCCTCAAGGTAGGTAAAAAATGAAGCATCACATGTCATGTGTCTGGAGCACCCACTATCAAAATACCACTGTGAGATATTATGAGTTTTGAGAGCGACATGGACAACAAGGGCTTTCTTATTTTTCTTAGGTACCCAAAAAGTGGTGACCTTTTGTTTACCCTTGTTGTTGTTGGTTTTAGCCGGGATGTGAAAAGCATTTACAGACGGCAAAGACATCCGTCAGAATTCCTTTATCAGTCTCTGTGATGTGGCAGCTAAAAACTCAACACGCTCTCTCAGACTGGCAAACTTATTAGTATGACGTGGTGGAGCAGTAGTACGTCATGTCCGACCCAAATTATAGCAAAACTCCCTCAGGTGGCCTTTTCTTTTGCAATATGTACAAAAGAACACAGTCTTAGGAGGACCTTGGTTTGCTTTTCTTGGTCGAACTCTCCTTCGAGGATTTTAGCGATGACCATAAGGAGTTGTAGTAAACTCAGGGACTGGTCCAGGTGAAATTTGGAACGTGGAGGCACCATCATAATCAATTCTCTGTCGATCGCTAAAACCTAAAGCGGGGCCGAGTAGCATCTTTCCCATCTTCCCAGATCTGTCCTCGATTTGAACCTTGACTTCCCGTGCTCTCTCAAGATCATGAGCAATCTGGGCTACAAGGGCTTCAAGTTTCTTCTGAGTCTCCACGGAGGAATGGATCTCACTCGTAAGACTAGCCACTTGTTTAGTCAAGTCCCCTCTCTCTTTCTCAAAACAACTCTCTCTCTCTAAACAAACTATCTCTCTCTCTAAACAGACTTTCTTTCTTAACACAAGCAGACTCTCTCTCTCTTAAGGTAGTGCAGGTGGATGACTCTCTCTCTCTCTCGCTTTTCTTAAGTCTTCCTCTAAAGCGGTGATCCTAAGAACTAACGCTTTGTTACGCTTTTTAGTTTTAAAAGACTCAGAATAAAGCTCGGCGTAAGCGCGCTGAAGATCACTCTCGCTCTCACTTGTGTCATCCTCCCCCTCACTCACATTAATTTCACTGTCAATGTGTCCCTGTGAAGCAACATCCTCATCGTCGTGATGAACACTAAAAGTACTCACATGACTAGCCATGAATGCAGTGAAGTTACACTCATGCGGTGACTCGTCTCCAGAATCCACCGACTCGACCTCACTTTCATCGCTAAGGGTAGCATTAAGGATAACTTTGCCTTTTTCTCTGTTCAGATGTGTGGCACACTCAAAGGCTCTATGACCCCTACCATCACACTCAAAGCATCTCTCACTTTCTTTCTTGGGAGGATCTTTAAAAACTTTTTCATTTTTCTTTTCAGACTTATTTTTCTCAATCTTCTTTTTATCTTTAAAATTACCATTTTTCTTGAATTTGAGAATTATTTTTAAGTTTTTAGCAAACAGTGCTAAATTATCTAGATCAAAATCACACTCAAAATCTGACGTATCAATCTCTATTTTTCTAGATGACTCTCTCTTTCTTGCCGACCCCTCACCTTTTCTCTCCTGGGCATTAAGTGCAATTACCTTATCTTTAGACTTGACAGATTTAGGGAACATATCAATCTCATAAGTTTGCAAATCTCCTACAAGTTTCTACAATTTTAGCGTATTTAAATTACCCATAGAATTTAGCACAGTGACTTTAGGGATAAAACTCTTAGGAAGAGAACGAAGAATCTTTTTAACAGCTCTAGCATTAAGAATGTGTTCACCAAGATTAAAGCTAGTATTAACAATATCAGATAACCTAGCATAAAAATCATCAAAGCATTCAGTTTCATACATGGTGATGGTTTCAAATTGAGTTGTTAAATTTTGCAGCTTAGACTCTTTCACAGCATTAGTTCCTTCATGGGTAAGTTGCAAAACATCCCATACCTCTTTTGACGTGGTGCACGTCATTATGCGTTTGAACTCATCAGGTGTGACAGACCCAGAAATAGCACTTAAACCCTTAGAATTAAAAGATGACCATCTAAACTCTTCTTCAGTCCAAGAGGAGACAGGTTTTAAATTGGTCACATTTTCAACAGTGACGGAGGGGGGGTATCCACCCTCTTTCAACCAAAATCCAGACACGTTCATCAATGGCTTTTAATGCAGATCTCATGCGGGCTTTCCAATATACATAGTTTGTCCCGTAAAAAACTGGCATTTTATTATATAACTTCTCCATTATGAACACACTCGTTTTCAAAAATCAATTTTTCAGAAAATTGATATCTTAGAAAAAATTTGTGAAAAAATAGGAATACGCGATAGATTAGCGTGACCTGCTCTGATACCAATTTGAGAAGAGTGCGCTTGCGTTCAAATAGGGAAATTATTTAATTAAATTTAGTTTTTATCAATTAAGGCCTACACAAGCATCTAGGTGTGATTGAAGAAGATGTAAAACATGCAAGAACATTCAAACACACATAGCTGAGGAAAAATCCCTCAAAGGGGCAAAACCATTTATTTTCATTATAATATTATAACATACAATTTCTCGGATTACAATGAAAATACAGTGACAGAATTATCCGCAGGCGTCAGATCTGTAGTCGACAGCTGGAACTTTCCCTTTCCAGGAGGGCAGCAATGAAGAAGAAGGACGGTCTTCTCCACAAGGGTATGAACAGACACACGGTTGTGTTATTGGGTTGTAAACAGATTCACAAGGGTTTGGAACGTTGTGTGAATCGAAACATGAGTCTTGGGGACTCACAGAGGTGAAGACTTAGAGTATTTAGGACTCTGAAAATCGTCTATGAAAGTCTTGCTAAATAAATCCTCGAAGTTGGTTTATAAAAGAAAACCTGGCCCTAAAAAATCTGAACACGATCTGCACGTTTTTATCTGATCCGGACCGGTCCGAGGTCGGATTGGTTATTTTTTTAATAGGGCTTCTTCGGTTCGTAATCGGTCCAGGGTCTACTAGATTGAAGCATAAGAGAATCGGTCTGGCTTGAGGCGGATCGGTTCTTTTTCCAAACTAGCGGATTGGTCCGGTGCGGACCGGTTCCTTTTTAAAACAGGCGGATTGGTCCGGCTGACCAGAAAACTGATTCCTTGAATTCTTTGATATTCGGATCCGTTGATGACAATGTGATCTTGTATTTCTTCAACGATGTAACGGCTTATGACATACACAGAAATAATGGACAAAATGTCCTTACACAGAGGTTTCATTCGGCCTAGTTTTCACCATGGGGAGCCCCAGTGTTTATTATGAAAAAGAAAGATGGGACAATGCGATTATGTATTGATTATCGACAATTGAATAAGGTGACCATTAGAAACAAGTACCCTCTACATCGTATCGATGATTTGTTTGACCAATTACAGGGGGACACAGTATTTTCGAAGATTGATTTGAGATCGGGTTACCACCAATTGAAAGTAAGGGATAGTGATATTTCCAAAATAGCTTTTCGGACTCGATATGGGCACTATGAGTTTTTGGTGATGCCATTTGGATTGACTAATGCTCCAACATTTTTTATGGACTTGATGAACCGGGTATTCCACCTTTTCATTGAATTATTTGTGATTGTATTCATAGACGATGTGTTGATTTACTCACACATCATGGAGGAACAAGAGAAACATTTGAGACTTGTATTGCAGATTTTGAGAGAAAAAAAATTATTTGCTAAATTCAGCAAGTGTGAGTTTTGGTTGAATGAAATTGTGTTTTTAGGGCATGTTGTCTCGGGAAATGGAATATATGTTGATCCAAAGAAGGTGGAAGCAATTGTTAAATAGGAGAGTCCTAAGAATGTGACAGAAATTAGGAGTTTCCTAAGATTAACAGGTTACTATCGCATATTTATTAAAGGGTATTCATCAATAGCATTGCCATTGACAAAGTTAACTCGTAAAGAAGTGAAGTTTGTGTGGGATGAGGAATGCGAGCGAAGTTTTAAGGAATTAAAGAATTGATTGGTTTCAGCCCCTATACTTACTATTCCACGTGGGAATGAGTCTTTTATGATTTATACAGACGCTTCATTCCAGGGGTTAGGATGTGTTCTTATACAGAATGGGAAGGTAATAATATATGCTTCCAGACAATTAAAGACGCATGAACGAAACTACCCTACACACGATTTGGAGCTAGCAGCCATTATTTTTTCTTTAAAGTTGTGGAGACATTACTTACACGGAGAAACTTATGAGATATTTACAGATCATCAAAGTTTCAAATACTTGTTTACACAGAAAGAATTGAATTTAAGACAGAGGCATTGGATATAGCTAATTAAAGACTATGAATGTACCATCCATTATCATCCTGGGAAGGCCAATGTGGTAGCAGATGCTTTGAGTCGAAAATCATCAGGGATTCTTGATTGCATACGGTGTGCCCGTGTTGGAAATATTCTTGACTTGGCATCGATGGGGATTGAATTGAAGTTTTCAAAAAGTGGAAGATTATTAGCACATGTCACGGTGAGACCTTTATTGGAAGAATGCATACGAAATTTGCAGATCAATGATCCGTTCCTTGAGAAGAAGAAACAAGATGTCCTGGATGGTAAAGAGAGTGACTTTGAAATTAAGAATGATGAATCATTGTGTTATAAAAATAGGATTTATGTACCGAATGATCCACCCTTAAATAAAGATATATTAGAAGAGGCATATGGTTCTATTTACTTTATGCATTCGGGAGGTACCAAAATGTACAGAGATTTGAAAGAGTATTACTGGTGCAACAATAGTAAACGTGAGATTGCAGAGTTCGTAGCTAAATGTTTAGTATGCCAGCAAGTAAAAGCGGAGCATCAGAAGCCGACGGGATTATTGCAGTCATTGCCTATTCCGAAATGGAAGTGGGAACATATAACGATGGACTTTGTTACAGGATTACCCCGATCACCAAAGGGGCATGATTCTATTTGGGTGATTGTAGACCGATTGACGAAGTCAGCCCATTTTCTTCCAGTTAAGACCACCTACACTGTTGACAAGTATGCACATATGTATGTTGATGAGATTATCTGTTTATTTGGGGCACCAATGTCAATTGTATCAGATAGAGATCAAACATTCACTTCTAAGTTTTGGCCTCGTTTACAGAATGCCATGGGCACAAGTTTGAAGTTCAGCACTGCATTTCATCCACAAACTGATGGGCAATCTAAAAGGACGATTCAAATATTAGAAGACATGTTACGTGCTTGTGTATTTGACTTCAAGGGTAGTTGGGATGATCATTTGCCATTGATGGAATTCTCGTATAATAATAGTTATTAGTCCACTATTGATATGGCTCCGTATGAAGCTTTATACGGGAGGAGATGTAGAACGCATTTGTGTTGGGATGAAGTAGGTGAAAGAAAAATTTTGGGTCCTGAATCGATAGATATGACAACAGAAAAGATTAAAAGGATTCGGGAACGGATAAAGATAGTGCAAAGCAGACAGAAATTTTATGCAGATAAAAGGAAGTATCCATTGGAGTTTCAGAAGGGTGATTTTGTATTCCTGCATATTTCACCATGGAAAGGCGTTATGAGGTTTGGGAAAAAGGGGAAACTAATTCGAAGATACATTGGACCATATGAGGTGTTGGAAATAATTGGGACCCTGGCATATAGATTAGTATTACCTCCAGATTTATCCCGTTTACATGATGTGTTTCACGTATCTATGCTTCATAAGTATTTGGCATATCCATCTCATCAGTTGAAAACTCAACAAATTGAACTAAAGGAAGACTTGTCGTACATCGAGGAACCAATGGAAATTATTGATCGTAAGGAGAAAGTATTGAGAAATAAAGTTATTCCCTTAGTTAAAGTTATGTGGATGAGTCATGGAATTAAAGAAGCAACTTGGAAAACGGAGGAGAGCATGAAGAAACAGTATCCCCATTTGTTTGGTAAGTAACATTTATATTAAATTTCGGGGACGAAATTTTCTAAGGGGGGTGAGTTGTGACAACCCGAATATAATTATGATAAATTATATTTAAATCGTGCTTACCTTATGTGATATGAAGAATGCATTATTAGTATATCTAATGTTAAGTGATTATGTTTAGTCTAATCCTACTTTCATAAATCATGAAATGTCGAGTTATGTACGAACACAAAATTTGTTATTTTCGATAGAAATGTTCCTGTTTAGTACTAATTTTGACCCTTATAACATTACAATTGACTTAAGGTGAAAACTATATAGTTGTAGACATATGAGTTAGGGTTGTAAAGAAACAAACGGTGCATCAAACGGATGTACGAGTAAGAAGTTAAGCCAAATTTACGAACAAGGGGCAAATCTGTCAATTCCCTTTAAGTGGTAAATTGTCTTTTATTAAACCAAATGGTTTAATTTGATTGGTTGGCTTAGGAGGCAACCTTGGCCCACTTAAAACTCTCCCCTCTAACTTATATCTTTAGAAAATTAAGCCTTAGGTTCAGTTTGAAGCGTTGTTAGGTTGAGGAAGGAGAAAGTAGAAGTTTAGGAAGAGAAAGTGAGGAGAAAAAGTGTAGAAAAATTCGTAGAAATTACGTAAAAGTTCCGAAGGTAATCCTAGTTGAAAATCTTGTTTTTTTTCTTATATTACTGATTTAGATGATATAAATCATCATTTGTTTACTACAATTTCAGCCCTCTCTATATATATGTATGGTTAGATGAAAGTTTAAGTTAAAGTGAATGTACAAACCCTTAAAATTGCTTTGTATTAAAACTTGTATATCTCTTTGTGTGCTTGCTGTAATTGAACAATTCCAATTGGATATGAAAGTATACTCATAAATTAATATCATATCCACGAATTATGATTTAACTCCTTGTGGTTAGGCCGTAGTGATGGTTGAAAGTTGGTATATAGTTATTGTTTGTATATTTCATTTCGGTATGCCATGCATTTTATCAAGCTTTTGACATAGCAAATGAAGTAAAAAATTTATGAAACTTTAATTCTGTACTATTCAGTGTGTTTACTGAAAATGGGTTGAAAATAATGGAAAGTTATACTGTAGAAAAATTATGAAAATTCTGGGAAATCGAAGGAATAATAGAGGAGCTTGTAGTGAAGATTTCTCGTGTTGTAAAGAAATGGTCATAACTTGCTCTAGGAAGCTTGAAATTACACCATCATATATGTGTTGTAAAGAAATGGTCATAACTTGCTATAGGAAAGTATATTCATATATGTTTTCATATTGATAAGGTTGGACACCTGTATTTATACGATTTGGGAATATAGGATGGTTGAGTATTGAAGACAATAATTTGAGGCCATACTGAATACCCGATGAAAGAATATTGTTATCTCCTCTTTCTAAAGAGTATTTTGAGTACATGTTTCATGTGTATATACATTGAGAAGTATTTTTCATATTTACTTGGGTTTAATTATAAATCCCTTATGAGGTATTTTCTACGGTTGAATGTTCATAACTTTATCAACATGTGTACCATTGTGTTGTCTTTACTCATGTTTCATGGAATGTGACTGAAGTGGAATTATATTATTATTATATAGTCATGGAAAGTTAAATAATTATGTTAGGATAATATTTATGATTGAGATTCAGTACTGATTTAGTTGGATTGACAGGTGTAAGGTCTAATCAACCCAGTTCAGCTCCACCCGAAGGAAACATAAATACATAGTTGACAACCCAAGGTGAGTGTACTCACTAGAATGATGTGTTTGTATACTGTTACGAATATGATCATAATGTTATGAATATAAAATTGTTCATTTCGTTTTACCGAAATGGGAGGTTACTCCTCGACCCGAAATGGGGAAGATTTGTCTATTAATGACAAGGGGTTACTCCTCGACCAGGAATGGGGGAGAATTGTCTATTTAGACAGGATATGTGAATCATGATTCGGAAAAGTTGGTCATTCATTATAAATGAGCCGGATAAGTTAATATATAATTATATGAACATGATTTATTACATTTAAATTCATGCAGTTGTATAGTAGTGATGCATTCACTGGGCTATTTTTGCTCATGGTTCCTATGTTTACATTTTTTTAAGGTAACACGATGTCACTGTTAAATCTAGGAGGTCGGGTTAGGTTAGCCATGAAAGGGAGAAACAATGATTTTGTGTAAATGTAAATGATGTAATTACGTTAACTTATCCTTCAAGAAAGTTTTTATGGGCATGACTACTCTGATGTTGTAAAAAGGCTTTCAGTTATATGGATTTAAAATGATGACTCTGAAATTAAAACTCGTGTTTATGGTTTAGTTAGATTAATTATGGTTTGACTCACTTTGACTTTCAGACTTAATTATAAGTAACTGGGTTGGGGTGTGTCAAATCATGTATTAATATTTGTTGAAGAGACTAAATGGGTTAAAGCCCAATTTAAAAATGGTAGTTATTTTTTTCTCTATCAAACTTTAAAGAACTATAACTTTTGATATACAATTTCAAAATTTATGAAATTTATAGTTTTGAAAGCTACTAATCGAGCCCTAAAAAATAAGACACATATTCGATGAAAAATATTTAAAAAATAAAGATGACGTATTTTCTTCATTTTTTGTCAGATAGTAAATATTATTGTCTGTGTAATATTGACACAGTAAATGTTTACTCTCTGTGAAAATATCTCAAATATAAAAATGTTTTATTTTCTGGTGACACAGTAAAATTTATTGTATATATAATATTAACACAGTAAATGTTTACTCTCTGTGAAAATATCTAAAATATAAAAATGTTTTATTTTCTGGTGACATAGTAAAATTTATTGTATATGTAATATTAACATAGCAAATGTTTATTATTTGTGAAAATGACCCAAATATAACTGTTTCGTTTTTCGGTGAACACGGTAAATCATGTTGTTTCTGTAAAAAAAAAATTCTGTGAAATATTATGAGCGTTGTGGATCTTGTTTTATAGATCTCGGTGAAGAGATTTCAAAACTAGTAATTTTGCAAAAAATGAATTTATAGATCAAAAGTTATGATCATTTGAAGATTTAAAATAGGAAGAAAAAAAGTTCAACCACTTTGTTAACTTCCCTAAAATGTTACAGATGGTTGGTTTCAAAAGGATAAAGTTGTGAAAAAAAAATCCCCAAAAATTAGGAATAGAACCTCTTTGATGGTTGAAAAGTCAATTAGACATATATATGAAAAATCTCTTCAAATGGGCCCTATATATAAAAGCCCTTTGTTTGATTTAGCTTATATGAATCAATACATAATTTATACTCGTATATTTTCTGTGTACTTGCAATTGACACTGTATGCGGAAAACAAATATCTTCTCACTCTCACTAGTTAGATTGGTGTCATACTTTGGTCAACACTCAAGACCATCATGGTTCATTCACACGACGTACGTAAGATTGGGCATCCTTCACCCAACCCCCACGTATAAGATCGGTTGTCCACTCTTAGCGTGATGATAGCATCTCCAACTCTCGTTATCGACCCAATGAAAATTAGTCTGACGGTATTTACGGGCAGCATCATTCTAGCTAGGTTTCAAGGATGATGAACGCCTACAAAGAATGCCTCCTCGAGCGGAGGTTGGGGTAGAATAGTTGGCTCTAGTGTTGAATGGAAAAGCGGGAGAATGAGCTCCAAAGGTACAAACGCGAGTGTAAGGAAGAAACAAGCACACAGGCAAGGAATACTCGTAACTGGGGAAGGAGTACGTGGTGTTGGAGCGAGCAACCACCACACACCATAACAAATGGCAAGTCCTCAAGGCATGAGAGTGGACGAGATACAGAATTTCATATGAAATGAATTGGACGGACGAGTCACCCAAGTCAGATTTGTACAACAAGAGAGATAGCACATCGAGCGCCGGTATACTATATGAGATCCCCTTTCTTTTCTAGAAGATGTTGAGCGTTCAAAAAAGTTAACGACACTTAAATTCAAGATCTACAACAAAAAGACGGACCATATACGAAAGTATCACCAATTTATGATATTATGGATTAATAATAACGAAGCACTTATGTGCAGAATTTCCCCTATAGCTTAGGCGATTTCTCCCAAAAATATATGAAAAATCTCCTCGTTTAGTCAATCACGAGTTTCAAGTTAATGGTTGACTCCTTCATCGCAAGATTCATCACCAATAGTACGCACCCCAAGAGAATGGATACTCTACTCGCTGCTAAGAAGAGGTCAGGGGAGACTCTTAAAGAGTATTCATGGAGATAATGGGAGGTGTATAATGAGGTAGACGATTGTACAAAGTATGTTGTAATAACATCCTTCAAAATAAGCTTGCCCAGTGTTTCAATTATCTACCAGTCTTTAACGAAAAAGGAGGCGACCTTATGTCCAGGATCGAAAAATACTCCATGGTAGAGTATGTCGTTTTCGGCACTGAGAAAACTTGCCCCGATAAAAAAAATGAATGGTAATGGAGCCAAAGACCCCACCTCTAAAGATGAAGGACTGATCCTTGTTGCCCATAAATATACCCAAGTTGTGGGGGAGGGGGGGAGAATTGTTTTTTTACAAACTTTTTTTACTTCTTTTATATTTTAAAAAATATATGCTTGATTCTAGAAAATTAATTAGTTACGAATTTAATTAATATTTAGTTTGTTCAAAATAGATATAATTTTCAAAATTATAAAAATGTGTTAAAAAGATATGTTGAAAATGTAAGGAAAAATAACCACAATAAAAATTATAAATAAATAGCAGAAATTAAGTGCATAAGATTTAACGTGGTTCGGCTAAAAAATGGTGAGCGTACGTTCACTTTTCAAATTGGTTACATCCGCTTGAGTTCCACTATCGTGCTTCTTTAAGGGTGGGATCAAAACACTGCATACAATCCGTGTAGCTTGAACTGAGCTACAAATTACAACTGAGTAGCTAAAATCGAGCTACTAATTTTACAACCGATTAGCTAAAACCGAGCTACTAATTTTACAACCGGAAGCTTATGATCGAGCTTCAGATTTTCATAAGTGTGTAGTAATTTTTGTATGATAGATAACTCAATTAAATACACGTTTGAGTATGAGTTTATCTCTCTCAACAAAAGCTGAATATAATCTGAATATTTTCACTATTTTTCTCTTGTGTTGTAGCGGAATATTTTCTTGATTGCTCTTGGTTGTCTTGTTAAGATTCTTTTTATTAGATGACTTCTTATAACCCCTTTGAAGTCTAAAAAACAATATGACCGTTTGGGAAAAGAATTCTTAATGAGTAGAGTAAGCATGATTTTGATTGAAAATCTAAAATTTAGTTGTCAAAGAAAATATAATTGTTGGGAGCTTTGTAAATGGGAGTTTTAAAAATGCAGTCTAAAAATGATCTTCAAGTATGGTACAAATAACTTTAAAATAAATCTACAAAATGGATTAGTAAACCAAGATAACAAAGAGATCTAGGTGTATGTACGTATATGTGTGATGAAGAAAAAATTTAATAATAAATGTAGATGTATGTCAAAATAAACATGTGTCACATTATTGAAATAAATAATATTATGTGTATGTATAAATATATATACATATATATTTATATAATATAAAAGAAATAGATGAATATCTTATGTTATATATAAGCATAATAATCTATGTAAATACATATAAAAAATATTAGAGCTTATATAAGTAACTTAGTATATAAAAACATTGGAGTAAATAATAAGATATTAAAAAAAATCAAACTAAAAAAATCGTGGCAAATTTTTTTGATTAAATGATTGTAAGATAATATATATATATGTATGTGTGTGTGTGTGGTGTTGTGTGGTGTGTGTCAACTAGTGTGGTAGGTGATATAATGTTAGTATAAAAATAAATAAATATTTATATTTATATGTGGATGTGTGTGTATGTGTGATGATTGTGTTTGATATGGGGTAATGAGATATAAAAAAGTGTCTAGAAGAGAGAGAAAAGAATAAATTCATTAAAATAATATAATAAAGATAATAAATAAATTATCATTAAAAAATGTATTCGTAAAAGTAAAAATAAAATATAAGGAAGAAAAATGAAAAATAAAAAATAAAAAAAAAGGTGTTAAAAATAAATAAGAAAAACGAAACAAAAAAAATAATTAAATAATACATGAAAAATTTAGAAAGTCGTAATAAAAAATATTAAGGAAAATGAGAATAAATAAAAATGGGCGAAATAAAAAAATTATAAGAATAAATCAACAAAAATAATATTAATATATGAAAATAAAAAAGGTTAATATTTATAAATGAATGTGTTTATATATATATATATATATATATATATAATAATAATAATAATAATAATAATAATAATAATAATAATAATAATAATAATAATAATAATAATAATAATAATAATAATCTCTATCTCTACTACTTAAAAAGAGGGAAGTTCCTCTTCAACTCTCAAAGTACTAAACTACCCTCATTAAATTAATATTTCCTATCATACCCTTAATATTTGTCTCACACATTTATTAACTAGATACATTCTCTCTCCTAATACATTCATCTAACAAAACTTTCAAATAGATTCATCTTGAAACCCACACATTCATTAAATTAAAATCATTCCATGAATCTTAACTTGATACATTCCCCCTCCTAATACATTCATCTAACAAAACTTTCAAATACATTCATCTTGAAACCCTAGAAATCAAAAATCAGCTGCCTAAGTTCCTTCATCTTCCCATCAGATTCATATTGGATAGTTTCTTCGTTGCTGTTGTTTCTTGTCCAAAAAAACAAGGTCAATACTCATAATTTCCTCTCTAATTTTTTACTCCTTTTTCATTTGCCATCAAAAGTATGTATTTGTTAATTTGAAAGCAAATACATAATTTTTGTAATTATATTTATCTCATTCATGAATGTTGTCTCTCTTTTGTGGTGAGATTTTGTATTTTCAATTTTATTGTTGTTCTATTCATGTTTTATAATAATTCTAAATTCAATGTTAATTTCAGAAAAATTATATGTATTTTTTAAGTTAAGGAATTACCAAGTTTATACCTTATTAGATTATTATTTTTTATGCATTCATATATATTTCTCAGTTGGATATTTGTATTCATGTTTATTTCTCAAAGATTCTAAAAATTCTTAAAACACTCCAATTACTTTTTAAAAGACTAACTTTCCCTTTGCTCTAAAGATCAAACAAATATTTTTTTATTTGTTAATTTTTTTTCAATAAAAACAGTTTTTTAAAACATTGTTTTATTTTTTAAATTATAAAATAACTGTTTTTTATAAAAACTATTAAAAAAAACTGTTATGATAGTTTTAGAAACCCTTTTTTATTTTAAAAAAACTGTTATGATACTTTTATAGAATTTTTTTTTAAGATAGATTTAAAAACTGTTTTTTTCAAACAAAATATTTTTTACATAAAATTGGGAAAAAAATTAACAAATAGAAAACTGTTTTTTAAATTGAAAATTATTTTTATAACCGAACACGACTCAAATAAAAGAAACTCGACACAACACGATAATTTTTTTTTAACCAAACATGAACACGATCCTAAGAAAAGTGACACGACACAACATGAAATATTATTTTTTTACAAAACAAGGACAAGACTCAAGTAAAAGTGTCACGCCACAATATATATTATTTTTTTAACCAAATACGAACCCAACCAAAATAAAAATGACACGACACGCCTCAAAATCTTATTTTCACCTATAAAAGTAATATGACATAACACGAAATCTTATTTTTTACCAAATACTACACGACAAGTGGGTCGTATTCGCATTTCATAAAAAAATGGATTTTGTATCGTGTCATGTCACTTTCATATGTGTCATATTCATTTTACGTAAAATTAAGATTTTGAGGTGTGTCGTGCCATGTCGTGTTAATTTTATTTTGGTCGCGTATTATAAAATATTTTAAATAAAATGTACAAAAAAAATAGTTTTGAATAATTTATTAAGTGCCTAAAATTTTTATTTAAAAAAAATTAAGATTCTAATAGTTACTGTTTTGGAACTACTGACTTTTTATTTTTATAAAATAATTTTTATAATTATTAGAATTTTTGTAACTATTAGAATTTTTGTAACAATTTTCTTAAAACACTCCCATGCTTGGATTTTACTTGAAATAATTTTTTTTAAATAAAATCTCTAGGCACTTAAAAGATTGTTTAAAACTATTTTTTTTTACATTTTATTTAAAATGTTTTATAATACCGCCTATACCTACCACTGGCGCGTACTAAGATACTAAAAAAATGGCCCCCGCCTATGCATACCGCTAGCGTGGATCATTTTTTTAAATAGTAAAAATATTATTTTTGAAATTCCTCTGTGATGGAATTTTTTCACACTGTATGGTTCAATGTATTCATT
The DNA here is from genome assembly GCA_949130495.1 of Sambucus nigra. NCBI lineage: Eukaryota > Viridiplantae > Streptophyta > Magnoliopsida > Dipsacales > Adoxaceae > Sambucus > Sambucus nigra. The sequence continues at coordinate 79,388,164 of OX422207.1, read as the reverse complement.
TTGTCTCTCTACATATATATATATTCTTCTTATTAAGTCTTACGTCAGTTCAGGTTGTAACTCCGCAACTAAGAAAAACATAACTTCCAAGAACAACCAAATAAGTGAGCAAAATGAGTTCAAATTACCTTACTGAAGCTACAATTACATGCCTTGGTTGAATTATCTTTGTCGACTCAAACACACTCTAAAATGTATCTTTAGCATCTTTAGATACATAGTGTTCAAAGAATTTCAGTTTGTTTTTCCCTACTCTTAATATTTAGTACTGAGTGTCACTTATTTAGTTCATGATTTATGGATACTTATGGAATACATTTCACTTATTCAAGTACCATAATTTTTTTTAATTTTGTAAAATTAGTTTACAATTGTTGTTTTCAATTCATCTTATTGTTGAGTAAATTGTTTTAATTTCTTGGAAACTTAGGTTTGTCCATACTTATTAATCGAATTGATTCTCTTTATTATTTTGTAATTTCTATTCAATGAACATGAATGCAGTTTCTCTGTCTCACGTAATTTATCTTTGAAAGTTGTTGTATTGATATGTTACGACTGATAATCCATCCATCATATTATGTAAATGTAATGACTAAAAAGAACTAACCCCCTGTTTAACTTCATAGTGATAATTAAGTAATTAAACATTTGGGTATCGATTCCTCACTTTGAGATTTCCTTATAAGGATTGACAATGGGACAGAAGCATCGACACATGATGAGGGCCCCGAACAGCCTCTCATTGACGTTATCTTCCCATCATTAAATATAAATGCCAACTCGCCAAACTTCTTGACAGATCGAGCAATTCTTGCAACAACAAACGAGCACGTAGACTCACTCAATGATATGATGATTGATATGTTCCCCGGAGAATTGAAGACATTAAATAGCTTTGATGAAGCTGCGGATGACATGCACAACTATTACCAAGAAGAATTTTTAAATTTTTTGATGTCGAATGGATTGCCACCACACGCATTGAAACTTAAACATAATTGTCCAATCATTCTTCTGCGTAATATAAATCAATCAGTTGGATTATGTAACGGAACAAGAATGTTGTACAAAGGTTCTTTGGATAATGTCATCCATGTTCGTCGCTCATAAAGTTAAAGAGGAAGAAGAACCTTTGAATCCTAACAAACGTCAAAAGCAACATATTTAAGCATTAAATTTTCAGTTTTTAGGATTACACACTGTTTTTTTCAAATGTCATCTTTCAATAACTGCGAATTGGAATTTGCTTGCTGAAGCTTTTTTTAACTTCTTTTTTTTAATGATATTTCCCTATAAATCATTTCAAGCTAATTTCATTGTGATATATTTATTCGGATTATATATACATATATATTTGTGTGTATTTCTTCCTGCTTTTGAGTAGGGAGTTTTGAGTTCGTGGATGATAGATTTAGAGTATTTACATGAATATCTTGTATAGTTTACAGTTGAATGGAGGTTTGAGTTTTGGGGTAATGATTGATGCTTCGTACTAGGTACTTTATGTTATATTATAACAAAACAGATTCTACATAATATGTTACAAGTATTTTTATTACTTTGTCCTTCACAGATTTGCAGTAAAAGATTAATATCTGGAAACGGTCACTCGTGCAACGCACGTGGGCACAACTAGTAATAATAAAGTAGGAAACTTATGTATGTCACAAGTTGAAACTATGATGTCATCAAATGAATTTTTTCCTGCATTTCCTTTTTTGTCCCTTAAATTTTAGATTCCCCCTCTTTTTCCTTCTAAAATATCCCTATGATTCAAATCTAAAGGGTATATTAGTAATCTGCATACATCAAACCCTACACACCTCTCATTTTCTCTCTCTCATATCCGATGCTTTCCCATATGCTACCCATTTCCTCATCATCTCCCTCTCAAATGAGCCTCCCTTCTTCTTTGCGTCGCCTCCTCTCCACCGCACCACTTCTCACCCTCCCCGCGACTGCAGATCCCACGCGGCTATAAATCGGAACCCACGACAGCTGCCTCCTTCAATATATGATTATTATGTAGATTTAATTTGATGTTTAGTTTGTTCCTTTGATATCTAGGTGTTTCATTTGTGTTGGTTGAATTTAAGAGTACTATTGTTGGGGTTTCAATTATATTTTTGTGGGTCTCACCCACGCACACGCCCCTTTTTTTCAACAGCCTAAAATTTGGGACTATTAGTATGTTTTTCAAACCCAAATCTTTAGGCATTTACTTATTATGTTTATATGTTGAACAATTTAATATTAGAATCAACAGGTATTTTAATTTAAATTATTTCTACAGGAATTTCATAGATCCCGGAAAATTTTATCTCAAATCTGGAGGTTGTTTACATTGCAGCTGACGGTAATGAAAATGGTAAGCCTTTTAAGTGTATGACAAAATTTCTCAATGGTTCCTTTAAAGTTTCAATATCTCTCTTCTTTGTTGCAGTTGTGCTTTGGTGGTTCATTAATGATTTAATTTTTTTTATTAGCATTATTTCTACAGGAATTTCATAGATCTCAGAAAAGTTTAGTTAAAATCTAGAGGTTGTTTATATCGCAGCTGATGGTAATGAAAATGGTTCGCCTCATAGGTGTTTGAAAAAGTTTCTGAATGTGTGCTTTACTTTTTCTTCATAACTTATTTGATTGGGTTATTGGTGCTGGATAAATGTACAATCCTGTAGAGATATTAATGATCCAATTTAGTTTTTAATTTAAAGCCCCTAATGATATTAATGATTGTAAAAGATGCGTAGCAATATTTAACTTGAATTGGTAAGTATGTCTAAATAGTTAAGTAGTGATAATTAATAATTACATCCTAAAATTTATAAGGTCAGCTTGAGGCCTCACAACTGGTACTGTTGTGTCTTGATTCAGCAGTGCTGAGTTGTGGAAAAGTAAGAACCAAGTAGGGTGTAAAATTAGTAAGTTTTTACATCTTAACGAGATTAGTTTTAAAGTTGTCGGCCTAATTTACTTGCTCAAATACGGCTCATTTTCAGTTTAGTTTTATATATTCAATATTTTACGTGTGTGACATCTTTGCACCAATCATCATTATTCCAACTATCATTTGACCATTTTCCAATATTTTTAAGTGCTTAGTTATTGTTTTTCCATTTTTGAAAATTTTCCTAATGGGGTATTAATAATAGACTTAGTGAAATGATGATCGGTGTTCTGCTCAACAACAATGATCCAAATGACTGATGTGGTAACAGATTGTATGAAATATTGAAAGCATATTTTTTAGATTTATTGCATATTTTAATTTATTTATGTTTATAATGATGTATGTTTATTTGACTATTCATTTTACAGCCTCCTAAAGTGTCTACAAGTAGTTACTGTTGTAAATGTGTCAGGAGTGAGTTTAAGCAATCCAAGACGAGTACCAATTGGAAATGTTAGATAAGAAGCAGGTATGTGAGTGAGACTCCAGCATCATATGTAGAGATTATCTGCAAAATAGTGATTATATAGGGGCCAATGTTAATTTCTTCCTATTTTATATTGTTTTCTTAATAATGATATACTGATATGCTTTTGGGCTTATTAAAAATTTCACTTTTCAGTGATGTGTTATTGTATTTAAACGAAGATTAGTTTTTTTATAAACAATTGGAATTGCTCTATGGTATTAATGTTAAGTCAGTGAGTATGCGATTATATACACAATGAAAAAAATCTCACAGTGGTAATATTAAGAGAACATGAGTTATATCAATCCCATATTGGGTGAATTTTCATTTTTATCATTCATTTCTCATTATAATGAATTGCTCTAATGTTTCAATGACTCCAGTATCCCGTTTATTCAAGGATGGATATAAGAATGTTTGAATTGTGTGCAGGTGAAGGTATGCAAAATTTAAGGTATTCCCATTCCTAATTGTATGAAATATTACATGCTAACTAGAGAGCAAAATTGAGAGTGCTATGAACATCGATGCCAGTTATAGTTTTGACTTTCTCTATAATAGTTGATGTTGAGTTTAACTTTGGGTGAACTATGTGATACCTCTTAGACTAGGGTTGGATCGATCAGAACAGCCTCAGCTGAAAGCATGTCTGCAGTAGAATTTGGATAAATTTTTACGGTACATTTTGGGTAAATGTCATACATTGTATATTTTGGTGCTCATTATGGATGTAATTGCACGCATGATTCTTAAATTGAAGTGAATCAGTAACTCTGAAGTGTTTTTACATATGATGAGCTGAGATATATTTTGGTGCTCATTATGGACCCAGTTGCTGAATTCGTGTCAGCAGCAGCCCTTGCCCGACATCTGGATCTCAAAAAGTTAAGACGAAAGGGCTTACACATTCGAAGCTGTTTCGATGTATGACGGACTTGGTATTAAATAGAGTGTGGACTAGCTGGTGGATGTGTTGGAGAGAAGTAAGAGAACTGAAATGTTAGGAGTTCGTGAAGGGATAACAAACACTGGCTCTGCTTAGAAGACACCATATATAAATTTACAATTCATGTCATGGTAAGATTGTTGTTTTAATATTGTCGGATTTCTTTTTTCCCTTACCATCCATGCCTATCTATTTGACTATTTGGAAGTTCATTTCCAATAATAACTAAGTTCATTTTTTATTCAGATTAGTTTTGATTTTTAGTTTACATTTGGTTTGATTTTTGTTCAGAGAGATGTTCAAAGAATTGAGCTTCATCCTTACAAATAGGAGGCTTATATTTTTATGTCCTTTACTCTGTTCATACCTTCAAATTATGGGTTTATTGTGTTCAAATAAAAGGTTATGGTACTGTAGGGTGTTAAAATTGAATTATGAAGGTTGGGTTCAAATTACCTATCTTAAACTTGAAAGTTGTGGAGTTTTGATAGAAGGCTTGATTCAAAATCCTAGGTCTGTTTATGTATCCATATGTGTATATTTTTCTAATTTCATCACAATTAGAACCTAGTTTTATCCTGTTATAAATTTGTATCAATCGTACCCTGATTTCAATTTAATTTCAGTTAAGAATTTTATCTTATTGAATGATTTTTATGTATATAAAGTACATATTTCTCTGCTCACTTTTGTGTTGAAAGTTTTGTAAATATTCTCTCCCCTTTTGATTGTTGGCCAAACCCAAAACCGAATACAACTAAGACGAAACTAATTGCATCCAAAATATAGGATGAATGAATAAACACAAATTTGTTCGATTCAATTATGTACTATATCTAATCTAATGTCAGTTACGTACTATATATGTTCGATTCAGATTAGTCGGAAACTATTGGAGCTTTCACAGAAGGAAATGAATTAAACCGAGGACAGAGTACACCAAAACAAAAGATTTCTTTGTCGGAGTTCTTAGAATCATAAATAACATGGCCAGGTGAGTCGGAGCAGCCTGGGACTGATGTTTAAATCAGAATCTAAAACAACACCAAAGTCCTATATGTTTAAATCAGAATCTAGAACAACACCAAACGAGGATATAAATGCTAAAGGCCCCGCTTTTAACTAAAAATTCTAAGGATATAAACACCGAAGGCCCTGCTTCTACCTTATTATCGTGTTCAATTCCTTCAAAACTTAAATATGGATTAACGAATAATGTGGCGTTCATATCATTGAAGAGTCTCGTACCTTAAACAACTAACAAACCTCATTTATGTATTAAGGAAACTATGAACGCTGATGACAAAGATCCAATTTTCAATTTGCTCACTGTTGGGAATCCTAAAAATGATCTCTTAAGTAAGAATTGGTCATATTTTATTCTTTTAAATAACGTGTTATATAATGTTTTTTGAATATAAGATGCACTGATTGGTTTGATTTCTACAGAGACAATAAAAAATCATCATTGATTCAAGCTCTACGAAATGTTCGGCTCAGCTCATCTCCGACTGCACTGCCTCATGACAAAGCCGTTTGAAGTGGAAGTGGCGTGATAGGAGTAACAACAGGTCTAAGTATGCAGGTCTGCTCTCTTATAATAGCAGGTCTAGAAAATAATAGCAAGCGAAATAGGAGTAATAGTAGGTCTAAGTATGCAGATTTAAGGCAAAAAAATAGTAGCAGGTCTGCTACAAATCTCATAAAACCTGCTACTATTTATGAGATTTTAAACCTGCTACTCAGTCCAGTTCAATAAAAGTGCTACTAAGTCCAATTCAATAAAAGTGTGGTTTTATGAAATCTATGAGGTTTTATGATGTTTGTAGCAGGTTTTAAAATCTCATAAAACCTCACTTTATGAAATCTATAAATAGTAGACTCAGCAGGCCTGCATTGCTGCTATCGGTATTGAACTAGACAAACCAGAATTTGACCCCATCGCTGCTATCGGTATTGAAATCTGGACAATGCAAGATGGGATATCGTTTGACAATGTTTCTCAATTTGAAGATTCTTTTATACAGGGTATAGAATGTTTAAATTTGGTCTCAGAAGTAAATTTGGTCTTGATTTTGAAGTGATGATGGCAGTGGCATTGATAATACCCAAATATTGCGTATTTCATCCCTCGAACCGACGCATTTTAGCCCCCTCGGGTATCTTATTCCTTATATATATGCTCGTTAACCAGACAACCTCGGATTGATATGTTAACATGTTTTGCAGGGGTTAATTGAGTTTTTATAGGTATTTGGATGCTACGTGTGAAGTTCGGACGCATTCCGCTCAATTTTCGTACACGATCGCACGTTCAAGGGCATTTTAGTCTTTTCACAACTTGGAAACCTGGCCCAACATCTACATGTAAGTTGTATCCCTCCTCGCAAGCTTCACATGACTGCGAACAGTGGGCGATTATGATTCAGAACGAAGAAGTTACGGCAATTTTAGCGGAGGAGAAAACCAAACACATCAAAGCAGGGGGAAGAGTTGCAGACATGTAGCTATCGATCGATCGATCCTTCATTATTTTGCAATCGTGGGGAGACAGTGGGCTTGATTTTTCACCATCAATTGATCGATCACAAGGGATCGATCCCCTGTTTTCTGCAGATATTTTGGCTTTTATATTCTTTTCTCTTTTCTTTTCTAATTTAATTCCTTTTACTATATAAAGGAATTTTGTGTAAAAAATAGATATATTCGTTTTAGGTTAGTTTTAGCTTAGGGTTTTTGGTTTGAGAGCTCAATCTTCATTTCTCTCTTGGTTTGACACCTTTTTGGGTTTGTAATTGGTGCTTTCATCTTCCCTCTCCATTAATATAGTGTGTATTTCATTAATTCTTGCTTTGTAGTTAATTTACATGCTTTGATTTACTTGCTTTCTAGGTAGGTTATTGCGTTTATTTACCGCATTTTTAACATGCTTTATAGCTAAATTAGTCCAGGTTGTTTTTTAATGGAACTCACTCGGGTTGACGTATTGCTTGGCTTTGGTGATGGCGTTTACGAGTCTATTTCGGGTGCGTTGTCCTAGTTATTACGCCTATGGGATTTGACGGGGCCTATCATGTATGTCCCATGCTTACGACCTTGCGTGCATAATTTTCGGGGTATTTGTTGACGCCAAAATCCTATTAGGCATTTATGCGGATTTATGGGCGTGACAACCCTTGGTTCAATTAACTGTCGAAACGAGACGCATTCGTAATAACTCATCAACCCATGTGACCATTTTATACTAGTTAACTCGGGTGAGGGATATTCGACGCAACCTATAGTTTTTACTCGCTTTGTTAATCTAGTTTCAATACACTAGCCTAGATTAATCATTTCCCTTTTATGCATCTTTTCCTTTTTAGTTTGTAATTCACCTTTTCCCTTTTATTGAGAAGTATTAAAACCTATAAATTCTAGCAATCGTCTATGTGGATATTCGATCCTATAAAGTCAAAAAGGTGATATCCCAAAACCCTAAAAAAGAATCTAAAATGATTGTGGATTTTGATCAGCGCGTGAAATGTGTGTTTGTGTAAGGACACAATCGTTGTTTTCGTTTCACCGCGATAATACAAACAAACCTAAATTACGACTACACTTGCGATACAAGTATAGCGGTATGTCGGGTATAGAAAATCCACAGAGACGAGTTGCTAGAATTTATAGGATTTAATACTCCTAAATAAAATGTAAAAGATGAATTACAAACTAAAAAGGAAAAGATGCATAAAAGGTAAATATTAATATAGGCTAATGTATTGAAACTAGATTAACAAAGCGATAAAAACTATAAGTTGCGTCGAATATCCCTCACCCGAGTTAATTAGTATAAAATGGTCACATAGGTCGACGAATTATTACGAATGCATCTTGTTTTGACAGTTAATTGAACCAAGGGTTATCACGCCCCTAAATCCGCATAAAATCCTAATATGATTTTAGCGTCAACAAATACCCCGAAAATTACGCACGCAAGTTCGTAAGCACGAAACATACATGATATGCCCCATCAAATCCCCTAGGCATAATAACTAGGACAACGCACCCGAAATAGATCCGTAAACACCATCACCAAAGCAAAGCGACACCTCAACCCGAGTGAGTTCCATTCAAACACAACCTAGACTAAATTAGCTAGAAAGCATATTAAAAACGCGGTAAATAAACACGATAAATAAACGCAATAAAGTTACACTAGAAAACAAGAAATAAAGCATGCGAGTCTAATTATGAAAGCTTGTAAACCTAATTATCAAAGCAAGAATTAAGTAAATACAACTATGTTAATGGAGAGGATGACAACCCAATTGGGTGTCAAACCAAAGAGAAATGAAGAAGAACTCTCCCAAAACCCTCAAACCCTAAGCTATTCTAACCTAAAACGAATTATATCCATTTTTTACACAAAATTTCTTTATATAGTAAAAGAAATTAAATTAGAAAAGAAAAGAGAAAAGAAAATAAAAGCCAAAATATCTCCAAAAAACAGGGGATCGATCGATTGATCGATGGCGAAAAATCAAGCCCACTGTCTCCCCACGATTGCCAAATAATGAAGGATCGATCGATCGATAGCTACAGGTCTGCAACTCGTCCCCTTGCTTTGATGTGTTTAGTTTTCTCCTCCACTAAAATTGCCGTAACATCTTCGTTCTGAATCTAAATCGCGCATCGTTCGCGGCCACGCAAAGCTTGCGAGGAGGGCTACAACTTCCGTGAGATGTTGGGCCAGGTGCCCAAGCTGTGAAAAGAATAAAATTCCCTTGAAGTTGCGATCTTGTACGAAAATCGAGCGAAATGCGTCCGAACTTCACACTTAGCATCCAAATACCTATAAAAGCTCAATTAACCCCTGAAAAACATGTTAACATAGAAATTCGAGGTTGTCTGGTTAAAGAGCATAAATATAGGGAATAAGATACCCAAGGGGGCTAAAATGTGTCGGTTCGAGGGATGAAATACGCAATATTTGCGTATTATCACACCCCTTAACTTACACATTGCTAGTCCCTAGCAATGAAATATGATGCAACAAGAACAACAAGCAAATCAAAAGCAGGAGATAGTACAAAAGTATGGTATAAAAGCATAAGGACACTTTTACAGGCGATTCGATTGCATTTATCATATGCAATAAGCCGTTAAACCCCCAGGTTAGCCTGGTGGACGAGTGTCGTCTCGTGAGGGTTTTCAGTGATGATACCCATAAACATCACATGGTTTCCTCAAAATAAGCCCAAACCAACATGCGACAAGCCCAACAATAGCGAACAAGATTTCATACGCATTATTATCACATTGAACGGATTCAAATAAAAGTCCGAAATCATTAACATTATAGAATGCACCTCATAGAATTGAAACCTTAAAATGTGGGAGGGGAGCGAGCACATGCAAAGTATGATTTGGCGAAAACTTATATAAACCGGATAAACATTAAAGCAAGCATATATTCAATCCTCATGGGCATTACACTCATTAAGTGAATTCACTCGAAATAGGGAGGTAACACACGGGCATAAGGAGTAAATATAAATGGAAACTAGGCCGCACACATGTCACAAATGAAGAACGCTATATATGAAATTAAAACTTATAATCTCAATGAAAGATACCACACAATAAAAGAGGTGAAATGTATTTTCACAGATTATCAAAACTATTTAAACCTTTGAATTACATCTACTAAGATCACATAGGACTATAATAGGGTTGTAATGTAGGTTTGGCTAGGGTACGAAATGAAGGATATGTATGTACGGGTTCAAAATGTTCGGAATGAAAACTCGGGATAATGGGAAAATGCGGGAAATATCAAAATTGGAAAATTATAATCAAACAAGCATTAGATATATCACCGGGGAGAGCAATCAAAGCTTATTGAACACTATACACAACATATACAACTTTCTCTTTCTTTTCTTTTCTTCTTTTTCTCATGCTTTCTTTTGTTTTCTTTTGCTTTTTGCTTTCTTTTTTTCTTCACTTTTTTCACATCTCTTTTCTTTACTTTCTCACTCTCATATGCCTAAATTGCAACCGACATCACAACAACAACATTCAATCCTAAGTAACATTTCAAACAAAGGTATGAAAAGTGTATATATGGGCTAAAACTCCAATTTAGAGTTGGTTATAGGAATCTGGGGTATGAAACGAAAGGCTAATATTTAGGCTCAAAGGGGTTAACGAGGGAAAACATTTAAGGTGAGGTCAAGGTCAATATGGGTGATATAACAAGGATGGCCTATGATCATTTCCAAAAGTTTACGCAATTCTCGAATCAAAACAATATATGAAAATCATGCTCAAGTAACACATTTCAAGAATGAACTCAATTAATAAACGATCAAATGAGAGAATAAAGAGATTACCAACGAATTCAAGATTTTCAAAGAGGAAAGAATAGTGTATACACTCACAAATGACGAAAGGTACAAAGCTTACTCGGTGTAAGTACATACAACGCAACAAAAGATTACCGAGTTATAAAAATCTTAAACCAAATCAATAGAGCAAGGAAAGTGCATGTGCTCATGGGATTAAAGTTTAATTCATGAAGTTATTCATAATATCAATAATTGAGACTAAAGTCTAATAACTTCTAAAATAGAGAACATGCATCATTGGGTTGTCTATTGGATCGAGCACTTATTAAAATTTATCATCGGAAACAAGGGCAAAATGCCCAATACAGGAGAAAAAAAGAAAGAAAATCTTTTTGAAAATTTTCAAATTTTTCTAAGAAAAGCATACTAAGTAAGTAACATGTGAGCAAAAACATGGACTAAAAACAAAAATGGATAGAATATTGTGACAACCCGCTCACCAAAATAAGGGGTGGCCAGCCCAATACTCCAATCTAACAGGAGTCCCGGATGGAATCATTCTCAGCATCACAATAAAATATAGAGTATCCAGGATACCCACCCAATATTTCAGAAAACGGGTTGCCAAAATTTTTGTTTTGAAGTTAAAGAAAGAAATTAAACAACCCGATGCTGAAAAGAAAAAGTGGGAGCCCCAAGATTTTATATATATAATAACAACAAGTATACAATAAAATGGACCGAATATGCTGTCGGTCCATAGAAGCTACAACAGAATTAAACCAATTTAATAGTTTATATAATACATTACATTAGACATTTACAAAATCTTGGGCCTCTCGCCCGAATAAAAGACTTGATCTTAACTAGATTTCAAAAAGAAATCGGATATACAATATAACCCGTAATACCCGCAAAGTATCACGGCTCGTCAAAAACCACCGGAATAGGAAGGTCAGAACAGGCATCCTTGCGGTGGAGTACCTGAGCGGATAAAAGATGCAAGTACAACAAGAAATATAAACGGGCCAGGGCCCGGTTCTATATGATTACCAGATGAATAAAGAGTATGACAGTTATGAATGATAATCATGAGTAAATAATGAGAATCTAGCTACACAATTTGCATAAGCTAAGATAATTTAATTATGCAGGAGAATAATTAACATTTAAATTAAAAACTTACATCAAAACCTTGTTCCATTTTATAGTCCATTCCTTAACAGGAAAATATAGTCAAAGTTTTAAGCTCTTTATGGCTTTTATCTCAATCACATGACCTCCCCGGCATTCCATTCCTTAACAGGAATATTAACATCAACAAATTCTATTTATGGCATTTCATTGTGCTCTTTATGGCACTTCGTCATGCTCTTTATGGCATATCTCATACATCAAGTCCCACTTGATTATGAATAGTTATATTTATTTACATATAACGATTCTAAGACCGCCCCTCCGAGTTTTCCCACTGGGCACGCCCCTAAATGACCATCATATTCCAGGGCCTATGTATACAAGACAACCAGGGAACCTACAACGCAATACGTCGGGAAGCGGCCATATGCCCGCGGGAGAGGCAAGACCACACCCGGAATCTCCTCACCAGCACAAAAAATATAACATAATCTCTCATATGGCCTATGGACTATATCCACCCTGCATTCATTAGCCAGGGGGCATCACCAAGCGCGCGAACTTTCCTTATGATGTCATTTAGAGAGGTGTGTTCAAGTAAATTAGCATTTACCATATTCATGATTTAGTAAATTATCATTTACCATCATCATTACCATTTCCATTTCATTTTCAATTCCAATTTACGTTGTATGTTTCTTTTTATTCGAAACCATAATCATTTACATTTTGTAAATAATTCACCTTATTATCCGGAGCCATACGATAAATTTTATCGTTACTACAACCTCAAAGGAGTAGATAAACTCTTAATAACCTCCAAACATTTCAGGGTATTACTTTACAACCCCAAGACTAGCATACCTCAAGGGAACGAATAACTTTCAATTTTATTCTCCCAACATTCGTTTATGGTGTTATTATAAACCATCAAGGTTAAAATAGCTCCACCGAGCTTCTATAATCTCCCAAACATAACACTATAACTCCTAGTTTCATAAAAATCAATTAGAAGAAAGATTGCCCTAACATCAATTGGCATATCCCCGGAAAACCCCCACATAACTCATTCCTAACATAGGGAAATCTGTCAACTCATCTAGGACTCTAGGACCCTAAATTTACTTCATATAAGAAGTTTCTTAAGTCCTAAACTTAAAGAAAAAGAGTTGGACTTAAGCTAGGAAAAATCACTCAAAAGTGCAGGGCTTCCGAGCCGAATCGATTTGGGTTCAGGAAGGCGAATCGATTCGGACCATCCGAATCGATTCGGTCAGGAAAGCCTGACTTCTGCATAATTGCTGAATCGATTCGGACCATCCGAATCGATTGGGTCGACCCAGACCTGGAAGCCGAATCGATTCGGTTCCACAGATTTGCCTAATTTTGTCTTAAGAGTTATGAACCCTAATTTTTTTCCCAAATCTCAAATCTCTTCCATTTTAACCACAAGCAACAACAATTATCTACCCAAAATTTATCCTACATGATTTATAACCATTATCATCCACAATTTTTATCATCAAAACCAAATCTAGGTTTAAATACCATAATTTCCATTTTTGATCTCCAAATATATATATACATAAATATCACACAATTTATTCATCTTAAAACATATATTAGCAAGTAGAAAGCTTTCCTTAGAGTTGAAATTTCAGGTTTCTTGGTGGTAGAAGCAATCTCCCATTATCAATCTTCAATTCTCTCTTTTCTTCTCCACTTTTCTCTTCCTCTTTCTTTCTCTCTTTTTTCTCTCTATGTATAAGACATATAATAGGGAAAATTAGGGGATTTAGAAGACTAAATCGTGGCTTAAGTTAAAACTCCCAACTTAAATGGTTAACACCACATTAAAATGACTCCCGAATACGCGTTTAAGTTAAAACCAGGTAAAAGTGCCCGAAACCCAAAATACAATATGGCACTTATTTTGACTGTCTCGCACATTCCGGGACTAACTACGCCCTCTAAAGTGGCATCCGGTAATTTTATAAACCATTTCAAGTTCCGGTTTCCTTTAAAACATAATGTTATTTAAAACACATGACACCATAAAACACACAACCGAATGATATTTACTTTCTCATGCAGTAAATATGCAATAAGCCAGTAAATATTAATCCTCAAATCATCAAATTAATATTTACTCCAGTTCCAACATTTTATATAATTACCTTATGTGGTAAATTAATATAAAATTAGCCTCTTAAAAGCGAGGGTTGTTACAAATATCCCACACCCCCTAACTTAAAACTTGACATTGTCCTCAATGTTAATTAAGAACCAAGTTAAAGAGAGGAAAAAAGAGATATTACCCAAAACTGGAGCGATCCCCATAAGAACAAGTCCAAAGAATATACAAAACAAGTTAGTACCGAGCATAGCAAAAACAAATAACAAAAAGTTAACTAATTACACTAGACTAAATTAAAAAGGAAAGAAAAAATAAAAAGAAAGAAAGAATAAAATGCAAACTATATACAAACTATTTAGGCTTCACACTAACTATACACTAGAAGTCTAAATAGCTGAGGGTCCACCGCAAAAATGATTTGACTTTGGAGGATAACCGGTGTACCCTCACACTCAAGCATACCTTCCAAAAAAAATGAATTTCGTTTGAACAACGGAAGGCATATGCAAGGCGTAAGAAAGGAACCATCGTCAATTAAAAGTTTTGGAGGGACAATGGGGGATTTGGATTGAACGGGTGACGAAAACATGTGGGGATTGAGAAAAGCCGAATATCCTCCCAAAGATTTTGAAATTGGAATGGGAGATGGCGCACACAAAGGCAAAGATGCGATCGTAGAGGGCGACTCGAGCAAGTACTCCTCATCAGCGAAAAGGTTTAAAACATTAAAGTTTGAAACCGAATCATCGGGTACTTGTGACGGTGTGATAACTGAGAATGAAAATGGGGATGAAAGAAATTCAAACTCATGAGATGAATCATCATCGCATGAAGATTGAGTTTCGAAGGAAATAATATCATTTTCAATGAAATGTTCTTCTTTAGGGGCCAAAGAAGAAATCATTTCATTGCAAATAGATATTACGTCATTTTCATCCTCACTTTCAATATCTATTACGCAATGGGCTAAGTCGAGAATGGTTTGTTCCAAAGTAGGCACATGGTCCTCATTTGGTTCAAAATATTCCTCGACTTCAAAAGTCTCGGAAACAAAATCGTCGTCGGATTCAAATAATAAATCCAATTCATGTTCCCACAGAGGATTTTCTTCCCGATAACGGTTTTCAATTTTCTCATTTTCAAGCATACGGAAGCCCTAACCAAAGTTCATAGGTCGAGTTGCGGATACTTGAAAATGGGAACTTTGAAAATTACCATCGAACTTAAACGAAAACTCATTATTATAGGAATTTTGAAAACTATTGCAATTCGTTTCAAAATTCCTATTATAAGGAGGTAAAGGCCCAAAATCATTATCATCGTCCTCAAAATACCCGCACTCCAAAGCTTGACTTTTATAATACCCGCTCAAAGTCATTTTAGATGTTGTAATTTTTTGGGATTCTAAGTATTGACCAAAATTCAAAGGTTTTCGAGAATTTTGAGAATTATCATAATGATTACCGAAAGAATTGGAATAAGGCATGCTTACCCCAAAAAAGGCTCGAAGTGGCGAATTCCACAAACTAATGTGGAAGTCCTGCAAAAATATTAGCAAATAGAAAGAAAATATAACAAAATACTAAATCAAATAAAGTCTAAAACAAACAAGTCCCGGGCAACAACGCCATTTTGATCAGCGCGTGAAAGGTGTGTTCGTGTAAGGACACAATCGTTATTTTCGTTTCACCCCGATAATACAAACAAACCTAAATTACGACTACACTTGCGATATAAGTATAGCGGTAAGTCGGGTATCGAAAATCCACAGAGACGAGTTGCTAGAATTTTTAGGATTTAATATTCCCGAAATAAAAGTGTAAAAGATGAATTACAAACTAAAAAGGAAAAGATGCATAAAAGGTAAATATTAATCTAGGCGAATGTATTGAAACTAGATTAACAAAGCGGTAAAAACTATAGGTTGCGCCGAATATCCCTCACCCGAGTTAATTAGTATAAAATGGTCACTTGGGTCGACGAGTTATTACGAATGCGTCTCATTTCGACAGTTAATTGAACCAAGGGTTGTCATCCCCCTAAATCCGCATAAAAGCCTAATATGATTTTGGCGTCAATAAATACCCTGAAAATTACGCACGTAAGGTCGTTAGCACAGAACATACATGATATGCCCCGTCAAATCCACTAGGCATAATAACTAGGACAACGCACCCGAAATAGACTCGTAAATACCATCATCAAAGCAAAGCAACACCTCAACCCGAGTGAGTTCCATTCAAATACAACCTAAACTAAATTATCTAGAAAGCATATTAAAAACGCGATAAATAAATGCAATAAAGTTACACTAGAAAGCAAGGAAATAAAGCATGTGAATCTAATTATGAAAGCTTGTAAACCTAATTAACAAATCAAGAACTAAGTAAATATAACTATATTAATGGGCAGGATGATGAATAGTCGACTTACAACCCAATTGGGTGTCAAACCAAAGGGAAATGAAGAAGAACTCTCCAAAAACCCTCGAACCCTAAGTTATTCTAACCTAAAACGAATTATATAACTTTTTTACACAAAATTCCTGTATATAGTAAAAGGAATTAAATTAGAAAAGAAAATAGAAGAAAATAAAAGGCAAAATATCAGCTGGAAACAGGGGATCGATCGATCAGTCAAAATGATCGATCGATCGATGGTAAAAAATCATGTCGGCTGTCTCCCTACGATGTACAAACAATGAAAGATCAATCGATCGATCATTTTGATCGATCGATCGAAGGCTACAGGTCTGCAACTCTTCCCCCTGCTTTGATGTGTTTGGTTTTCCCTTCCGCTAAAATCGCCGTAACTTCTTCGTTCTGAATCAAAATGGCGCACCGTTCACGGCCACGCGAATCTTACGAGGAGGGCTACAACTTTCGTGTAGATGTTGGGCCAGTGTCTGAGTTGTGAAAAGACTAAAATGCCCTTGAACGTGTGATCATGTATGGAAATCGAGCGGAATGCGTCCGAACTTCACACTTAGCATCCAAATACCTATAAAAGCTCAATTAACCCCTGCAAAACACGTTAACATAGAAATACAAGGTTGTCTGGTTAACGATCATAAATATAGGGAATAAGATACCTAAGTGGGCTAAAATGCGTCGGTTCGAGGGATGAAATACGCAATATTTTCATATTATCAGACATCTTCTTGCAGGTTCAAGCTTTGGAAAGTTTATATCACAAATGCCCTAAACCAAGTTGCCTTCGTCGGCAGTAGCTAATTCGGGACTGCCCAATTCTATTAAACATTGAGCCAAAACAAATTAAAGTTTGGACTATTTTTGACATTTTGGCTTTTCTTTTATAGTTTTGTGGTAAATTATGGGTTTTCATTTGTGTGTTTTTTGTTTAAGAAGATGTAGGAAGAAATAATGAAAGGAGGAATCGCATTTGGAATTGGTGAATCCAAAGTCAACCACTATGATTAAGTTGTTAATGGAGGAGAATGATAGGTTGCAAAAACAGGTGTCACAGTTGGTATATGAAAACTACTATTTTCGCTAACAGACTCACATTTGGTATACTATTTGTGTATGATTGTTGTTGTAACACGAGGCCCCCAATTTTAAGACCTTACCACAAAAAGTAATTTCCTTTTAAAGATGCGAAAGCGAGATGGTTCAATTAAACAAATGAACTAATTTTAATTTCTTTTTCAAATTAAAATTAAACCAAGTGAAATTAAAGTTAAACAATTAATACATTTTTCACTTAAACACAATTAAACCCAAGTCCTAGAAATTTGCCTAAGTCATATTTTCAATATTACCAAATTAGGCCAAATCAATTTTAACAAATTAAGTGATGACTTGAATTAAATTAATATTTACCCAAATTCTCGTTAGCACCAAATTAAACAAGTAGTAATTTAAATCAAATTTTATCTTTTTACCTAAGCATGCGTTCTAGGTGAGTTTGGCAAAAGATAAAACAAATAATGAATCACTACGCCGCGATGTACAAGGAAAAACCCACAACGGGAAAAAACCTCGGACGACCCTAGCCTTAAGTCCACTAAGTATGGTTTTACAATTACAAGACAGATGACTTACTCCCTCGACTCGACCCCTTTCAAGCCTTGATGCGTCTTCTTGTAAACACCTCTGCCTAGTCGACAACCCCGGAGCTCCACTGGAACCTTGGACTTCACCAATGAGACATAGGTACACCGTCAACCGCATAAGGTGCCTTTCACCATGTGAGAATGCCGCAGCAAAACAAACTTCTTCTTCTTTGAGGGATTTAGAAGAAAATCCAAACAAACTCTTCAGTAGGAAGAGTAAACTGGTGCCAAAACTCTAAGAAATGTATATATATAAAGGAACTTGGATAAACAAACTATGGGTGTAAAACATAAGTGTTTTAAAGTTTTTCTTGAAAAATTTACACTCTAAACAATGAACTTTTTCTTGGAAAGTTGAACTCTCAAAACTCTCTCTAGGAGTTGGAATAGTATGAAAAAGTTGAAAAGAAAATTTCAATTTCCGCACTTAATTATTCACGTAAAAAATTAGTGGGAAAAGAAGTGTAAAAGTGGGAAAAATTGCTCAAAACTGCTAAATTAAGTGTTCACGCTCTCGTTCGAACGAAGTCTCGTTCGAACGATCTTTCTAACGATGTTCCAGTGTATTAAAAATTGAGCTCGTTAGAAATCTCGTTGGAATTATCGTTCGAATAGACTTTCGTTCGAACGACAATTCGAATGATGTTCCAGTGGCCAAATGGGGAACTCGTTGGCAAACTCATTCGAACGACATTCTCGTTCGAACGACAATATCGAACGAACTTCCAGAAAGTATAAAAATTTAATTTTAGCCCAGAAATTTTATTTTAAAGTTTTAATGAAACTTTCTGAAAATAAACAACAGTTTAAAACAAGATATACCCATATAAATATTTATCCAAGCTCCTATATATATATATTAAAATGCATTCATACCTTAGGATCAATGGAACCATGTTGATGACGTAGAAATGAGGCACAATACACACGGCGTTTGATGAAGCTTTATACTCTTGGCCGCCACGTCTTCAACTTTAGTATGTCATAGGCTTGAAGGATGGTCAATAACTCTATCCTATGACTTAAACGTTTTTGTCCGGAATTGAGCCAAAACTACAAAGAATTCAATTGAAAATTTGTGTCCTTACAAATCTCCCCCTTTGGCTATTTCGGGACAAAAACCAATAAAAAAAAACCCTAAAGGGCCGTCAAGCTCTACTAGACATGGAAAAAATGTCCCACCCAATATAAAAGTACAATGCTTGACTCAAACAACCCAAGGATCAATATCTTTGCCGATGAAAAAGTTGCCATTTAGAAGTATTCCTGCACACTTAAGCAAACTATCTAACGCATAGGGAATATTAAGAATATTAAATGCATATAAAATAAATACATCCCCTAGATTAATTCTCCCCTTTATCAAACAAATGATTTACTTCGAAAGACGTCTCCCCCTAAGATAAATCTCCCCCAAACTAGGATACGATTATAATAGGAATATATACCATTTCTCCCCCTATCATTTTCCCCCTTTTTGTTCAGGAATAGACAAAGGTTAAAGAATCAAAACGTAACTTATCTCCCCCAATAAAAGCATATACACCCCTTAAACTAAACAAGGGATAAATAGAATGGGATAACAAGCTAAACATGCAAATGTGCATAAAGTGATGAGAACATTAAAGCACGTGGGCAACAAAATCATAACTAATCCAACAAAGAATAACGGATACCGACTAGGATGCAAGAAAATGATACCAATATGATACATAAAGTATTAAGCATGTGATATCAACAAAGAATGCAACAAGATAGATACCAATCATGAATTAAAGCATAGATGGACTAGAAAGCAAGGCAAAGACAGAAAAAAATATCATATATATACATACTCTAGATATACCAAAGATGCACACGCATATATATATAAACACAAATGACACAAAATAAGATAAGCTTTTCACACTCGTATGGAAAAAATGTGTCATATGGAAATGAAAGTGTGGGGGTGTGAACTAGCAACAATTAAATTTAGACCCAATCACTTAAAATATGTTCACGGAGTTCTCAATTGATTGCAAACTTCATCACATTTGAATAAAACCTCATGTGACAATATAAATTGAACTCAATGAACAAACATACATAATGCATACAAGCCTAGACTTTTGATGATTCTACAAACCAATAGAGTCATGACATTGAAAGTACGACTAGGATAAACTGACATTGTGTAAACCGTTGATATACCATCCAATCTCCCTCAATAAGCATATATATTTGAATGAATATATCAAACAAAAATAGGCCTTGACAATTATTTTTCTTTTTAATGCCATAATTCTATTTTTAGTCCTTGGGACCACCTATTTCTTTTAGGTCCGAACAAACGGTGGCTTACTATTCGCAAAGGATAATAAATCCTTTTGGAGCCCTTCCCCGTGCACATTAAAACAAATTATTTTTTATATCTCACAAATTTCACTTGCAATGGATTTTGACATCCACTAGTCCTCCTAGGTCACAAATATGTATATGA
The DNA here is from genome assembly GCA_949130495.1 of Sambucus nigra. Lineage (NCBI taxonomy): Eukaryota > Viridiplantae > Streptophyta > Magnoliopsida > Dipsacales > Adoxaceae > Sambucus > Sambucus nigra. The sequence continues at coordinate 79,367,630 of OX422207.1, read as the reverse complement.
CAAGATTGGAAGGAGAACACCTCACAAAGATCAAATATAACATGTGACGATTAAATTTCAAAAGAGCTCATGCATGTGTGAATAGAGGCATATAAAAATAGAATGCATTTAATCAACACAAAATCCAACTACTCCATGTAAGCATGGTAGAGAACATTTTAAGGATTGAAAATCTAAACCAAAAGTTTTAGCCACATGGGAGCGAAAAAGATGGGATTCTAACACAAGTGTATGTCACATAAAGTGTGTCAAACTAAAATACATACAAAAAAAATCTTTTTGAGTTTTTGAAATTTTTAACCTAAAATAAAAATATATACTTAAAAGACTAACAAAAATCATTTGAATTTTTCATTAAGCTTAAATTACCAAGAGATACAAATAGGGGTGTTCACGAGTCGGTCGGTTCGATTTTGGCTGATTTTTTTTAGCCGAACCGACCATGTCAGTTTTTGGAGGAGAAGAACCGAACCGAACCGAATCTGTTGAAGAACCGAACCGAACCGAACCGAACAGGGTCGGTTTTTAACAGGGCCGGTTCGGTTTGCCCATCGATTTTTGACAGAGCCGGTTCGATTTTTTCATTTATTTTAATAAAAAATATTTTTTTAATACCTAATATAAATATAAAATTAAAAAATATAATATAATATGCCAACACTAATATAAATATAATATAAAGTATAAAATTAAAAAGTATAAAAATTTATTCGGTTCGGTTCAAAATCGGTTTCTTTATGCCAAAACCGAAAATCGAACCGACCCTGTTAGTTTTATACCTAATTAAACCGAACCGAATCGACCCTTAAAAAAACCCGGCCCGCAAATTTTCGGTTCTGCTCGATTTTGTCGGTTTGTCGGTTTGGTCCGTTTTTTGGCACACCCCTAGATACAAACCCAAATGATAAACAAAAATCTTTTTGTATTTTTCATTTAATGCAAACAAAAATAAAGGAAATATAATACTAAAGATAAACAAAAATCATTATTCTAGCATGTGATTAAGCATGGAGCATAAACTAGAAAATGACTAAACATGCATACACCTAGAAATGATATATAATATAAAGCAAAAAAAGCTAGAGTATGCAAACAAAACTAACACATTCAACCTTTAGATTTAGCAAGGGAGGTTTCATGTGAAAGCAAATGAGAATCAACAAATCTAATATCTAGCGCGTATAAAAATGATTTCCTAACCCATATAGATGTGTATTTAAAATGATGGGATTTGGGAAATAATGAAATGCTAGACATAGACTTCCTAGGACTTATTTTAAGATCAAAACAAAAAGACCTAAGGTGACCTTTTCTACCACAATGCAAGCATGTGAAAATACGAGGAATGATACCTACAGTGTGACCTTTTCTAAAGTCCTTGGATAAAGTCGGCCCTCTAAAACAAACAATGGTCTTAGCTTTAGCAATGAAAGTATTTGAACAAGATGCGCTAGAACCATTAGAACTACTACTCGAGTCAAGTAAATCATTTTTTATTTTTAAAATATCGGACTCAAGTAATAAATTAGACTCCTCAAATTTACGGGACTCCTTTAAATTTTCTATAACTCCTATCACGCTCCCCCTCAATGTGAGCAAACTTGTCCCTAAGAGTCTTTTCTCGACAATCACACTCTTTCTTGGACTTTTCTAAAATATTAAAATTGTAATTTATGTCCATGAGCTTTTCACGAAAAATATCTTTTTGAGATAGCGAGGTTTGCAAAAATTCAACTTTAGCTTTAAAATAAGAATTTTCATCTTCAAGAAATTTAATTCTTTTTGCAAATCTCAAATTTAATTCTCTTAATTTTTCATTACACTCATTAAGCCCATTAAATTCCTCTCGAATAGCAAAAACTTCATTATCATTAGAAATGGACAAATTATCATTAAAGCATCCCATTGAGAGATACAAAAAATGAGAGTGAGTAAAAAATGAACCACCTAAAAATACAAGGACCACAAAAATAATATAGAAGCCGAAAAACGAATCTTTGACGCGATAAATTAGCGCTCCGGCTATAATACCACTTGTTGTAACACGAGGCCCCCAATTTTAAGATCTTACCACAAAAAGTAATTTTCTTTTAAAGATGCGAAAGCGAGATGGTTCAATTAAACAAATTAACTAATTTAATTTCTTTTTCAAATTAAAATTAAACCAAGTGAAATTAAAGTTAAAAAATTAATACATTTTTCACTTAAACACAATTAAACCCAAGTCCTAGAAATTTGCCTAAGTCATATTTTTAATACTACCAAATTAGGCCAAACCAATTTTAACAAATTAAGTGATGACTTGAATTAAATTAATATTTACCCAAATTCTTGTTGGCACCAAATTAAACAAGTAGTAATTTAAATCAAATTTTATCTTTATACCTAAGCATGCATTCTAGGTGAGTTTTACAAAGGATAAAATAAATAATTAATCACTACGCTGCGATGTACGAGGAAAAACCCACAACTAGAAAAAATCTCAAACGACCCTAGCCTTAAGTCCACTAAGTATGGTTTTACAATTACAAGACAAATGACTTACTTCCTCGACTCGACCCCTTTCAAGTTTTGACGCGTCTTCTTGTAAACACCTCCGCCTAGTCGACAACCCCGGAGCTCCACCGAAACCTTGAACTTCATCAATGAGACATAGGTACACCGTCAACCACACAAGGTGCCTTTCACCATGTGAGAATGCCGCAGTAAAACAAACTTCTTCTTCTTTGAGGGATTTAAAAAAAAAACAAACGAACTCTTCAATAGGCAGAGTAAACCGGTTCCAAAACTCCAAGCAATGTATATATATAAAGGAAATTGGATAAACAAACTATGGGTGTAAAATATAAGTGTTTTAAAGTTTTTCTTGAAAAATTAACACTCTAAACAATGAACTTTTTCTTGGAAAGTTGAACTCTCAAAACTCTCTCTAGGAGTTGGAATAGTATGAAAAAGTTGATTTTCGCACTTAATTATTCAGGTAAAAAGTTAGTGGGAAAGTGGGAAAAACTGCTCAAAACTGCCAAATTAACTGTTCTCGCCAAATCTCATTCGAACGAAGTCTCGTTCGAATGACCTTTCTAACGATGTTCTAGTGTATTAAAAATTGAACTCATTAGAAATCTCATTGGAATTCTCGTTCGAACAGACTTTTCGTTCAAACAACAATTCGAATGATGTTCCAGTGGAGAAATAGGGGACTCATTGGCAAACTCGTTCGAACGATATTCTCGTTCGAACGAACTTCCAGAAAGTATAAAAATTTGATTTTAGCCCATAAACTTTATTTTAAAGTTTTAATGAAACTTTCTGAAAATAAACAATAGTTTAAAATAAGGTACACCCATATAAATATTGTTCCAAGCTCCTATATATATATATATATATATATATATATATTAAAATGCATTTATATCTAAGGAGCAATGGAACCATGTTGATGACGTAGAAAAGAGGCACAATACACATGGCATTTGATGAAGCTTTATACTCTTGACCGCTACGTCTTCAACTTTAGTATGTTATAGGCTTGAAGTATGGTCAATAACTCTATCCTATGACTCAAACGTTTTTTTCCGGAATTGAGCCAAAACTATAAAGGACTCAATTGAAAATTTGTGTCCTTACAAATTGTGTATATAATTTGTTATTAATTCTTTATTTCTTATCCAGTCTAATCTTGTATAACTCAGCGTTAGCAAGAGATGTATTCTTTATGCAATTAATCGTGGCCACCATGCAATATAAGGCCGTGTGGTATAACAATCGACGAGTAAGGAACCAAACATTCAAAGTTGGTGATATTTTCATCAAGAAAGAAACACAATCAACGACGATGTTACTTACTTTGCTCAAAGTTAGAACAATTGTTGAGCCACTCACCCCACTCCACCCCACATGGTCGTTTAGTGATATGGATAGGGCATTTTTAGCGGTGTTTCTAACTTTGCTCCTAGCTTAAGTCCCTACATCATTGTATTCAAGTCCTAATGCAATAAAAAAATTACTGGCAACCTTTATGATTTATGTATTTAAACAATTCATTGATTATACTATTAAAGTAATTATGTGTCAGGTTCATCTATTAAGATCGTGTTTGCAGTAATTATAGATCGTTTGTTGTTTGTTGGTAGCTAAGTAGCTATATAGGAGAGATATTAATAAGTCAAGTATTGTTGGAGTTCCTAATGTGAAGTAGCACTCCAGTTGATCTTTATTGGAGTAGTGATACTAAATATTAGTTGTTTACTACAACTCTTTTTCTTTTGAAATGAATGGTAGTTTGAAATATTGTGATAATATACATGAAGTTGTATTTGGGAAGTCGTATATATGTAGGCATGTGGCTTATTTGAGCTTTTTGCTTTTAAGAATTTTGTCGAATCGATGTATTATTTCTTGGGGGACTACTATGGACCGGAGTAATAATTTGTTTCTACATATCTTTAGTAGTGTTGTAAATATTATTTCGTATTTATTTAACAGGGTGGATAATCCTATAAACAAAGGGAACTTTGCCCAATTTTTAAAAATTATTGTAAAAGAAATTTCATTACTTAAATTTAGACGATTCAATACTTTGAAAATCTACACTTATAATATATAAAATATTTATTATTTATATTATACACGACTTTATACTTTACAAAATTATATGAGTGCCTTTATTATCATTTCATGATTATGTAATTTTGAAATTTTTGCCGTTTCGCGATTACGTACTTTCAAAATTTTTATCGTTTCGCGATTATATATTTTGAAAATTTTCAGCGTGCCTTCAGGCACGGGAATACCCTAGTGTGTGTGTATATATATATATATATATATATATATATATATATATATATATATATATATATATATATATATATATATAGAGAGAGAGAGAGAGAGAGAGAGAGAGAGAGGAGTGCCCATTCATTTGAGGAAAGTCCAAGGCGAGCAGGCCCACATGGAGGGGGCTGCCTCTGCTCAAATAGTTAATAAAAATTTAGAATGAGGAGGTCTATCAAGATTGAGCCCCATGACCAAATGGACACTTGGATAAGGGGACTCACTATGAGCAATCTCTCGTCCCAAGATTAAAGTCACAGAAAAAGACAAGAACGAGGTGGCTCATCACGAGCAACCCCCTCCAAAGGATGCTAAGGCCAAAGGTGGAGGCCAGTTGGATGAGTAGGGTTCACCACGAGCAACCCCTCGTCCCAAGACCCAAGCCACAAAGAATAAACAAGTAAGAGGAGGGCCCATCACGAGAAGCCCCTCGTCCCAAGACTAAAACGAAAGATAATAGGTGTATGGACATATTTTCCATCTTGTCCCTAGTTCCTAGTCTTCATCGTGTATGGCGTATCCCGTGACATCCGTCAAGGCAATTAGAGTTCTCATGTTTAAGAAGACGAATCCGAATATCAAGCATCTTTAATAAAGTTCTACAACGAAATATAATTTTGGTATGGATTTAGTTTATTGTTACTTAGATTTTTTACAAAGTACTAGGATACCTTTTCTAAACGGTATTTTACAAAATGAGGCATTTTTCACAAAAAAAATCCTTGATATCAATTATTTTAAAAATTAATTTTTGAAAAATCATAATTTTTCTGATGGATAACTTATATAATCGGATGCCCGTCTTTGATGACACAAATTATACCTATTGGAAAGCCTGCATGAGATCTTATTTAAAAGAAATCGATGAAAGAGTCTAGCTCGTATGTGAAAGAGGGTGGACTCCTCCCATTGTCACCGTTAATAATGTCATTAATCTCAAGGTTGTGTCTGATTGGACTGATGATGAATTTAAATGGAGTACCTATAACTCTCAAGGCCTTAGTGCTATTTTTGGAGTCATCACACCCGACGAGTTTTGATTTATTATGATGTGCACCACGCCAAAAGAGGCATGGGATATCCTCCAGTTGACACACGAGGGTACCAACGTTATTAAGGCGTCAAAATCGCAAAATTTGACCACCCCGTTTGAGACCAACACTATGTTAGAGTCCGAGTGTTTTGATGAGTTTTAAGCTAGGTTGTCGGACATTGTCAACACAAGTTTTAATTTGGGTGAAAAAATAGATGATTCGAGAGTTGTGAAGAAGATTTTGAGGTCACTCCCATATCGATTTATCCCTAAGGTTACCGTACTTAATTCTTTAGGGGTTTTAGACTCTCTTAGGTTAGAAGAACTCATACGAGACCTTCAAACTTATGAGATCAACATGTTTCCCCAAACCATTAAGCCTAAGGATAGAGAGGTAGCTTTAAAGACCCAGGTTAAGAAAAAGAAAAAAAAGAGAGTTTGTGAGTCTGATTCTGAGTGAGAGGTTGATTTAGATGACTTGGCCCTGTTTGCAAAAAAATAAAAAAAATTCTCAAATTTTCAAAAGATAAATCTTCTAATAAAAGGATTTTTGAGAAAAATAAAAAGAAAGACGAGGTTGAAAAACAACCTTAATACTAAAAGTTTTTTGTTTGCTAGATTAATAACAAATAGTTATAAGTCGAGTAAACTCCGAACAAACTTTTTGGGCAAAACTCTTTTCAAAAAACACAAGAGGTGTTGTAAAAGATTTTTCTGAATGTATGGATTAAATTCGATAGTTGATTACCTTAAGTTTAATTTTTTAATAAACATCTACTATCGATACTATGCAGTCACAATCACAACAACAGTTAAGAACATTCACAGAAATAAACACAGGAATTTTAACGTGGTAAAACCCTTAAATAAGGGAAACATCCACGGTGCCCTCTACGACACAAAACAAAAATCCACTAGAATAAAAATCAAGTTACAACACTTAAGCAAACCATAAAGATCATAACCTAAGTTCAGAAAGTACCTACATGAGATTCTCCACTCTAAAAGTATTCTGACTTGGAACTTATCCTTTCTTACTGCTTCTTTGTCTTTTCCTTGATCTCCTTCTCTTTGAATTAAGATTTCAGCAACTCTTTCAACTACAAGACTCTCAAGCAGAACCATAGTGTTTAAGTGTTCGTGTGAGATAGTGTTCATGATGTGTTAGTACATGAAAACATGCAACTTACCTTCTCAAGATTTATATAAACTTTCCTAACAAATTACAACAGTTCTAATATGAAAGTTATTTCTGACTCTTGATTTCTCAAGCAAAGACTTCTTGATCTTTATATAACCAAAGATCTCAAGGATACCTTGATCGGAAGATGGTTCAAGGTCTTATACAATTTATGGGTTTTTAAAAATATTTTTGAAATTATAAACCTCCAATTGCAGATCCAAAATAGACTAGAAGTCTACTTTAACAAATCAGATTCAGACTTAACATGCAAGAACTGGTTCAACAAGTTTTGATCTAAAACTTATTTTTCAGATCTGAACGCTTTAGGACTTTAGCACGAGTTTGTTTGTTTTCCTGTTATTTTTGTACACCGGTATTTCATAAAGTATGAAATAAAAAATTGATAACAGACAACTCACTAGATCTAAAAATTATTTTGAAACTAAAAGTTTTTATTTCAAAAACTGTTGAAACAGATTAGATCTAAGAAATCAGATCTAAAAAGAGAAACATAAAATATACGTGAGATGTTCTCTTTTGGAAAGACTCAGTTTCAACAATGAAACTTAAATCTTCCTTAGAGATGAGTTCTAAGAGAATCAACATTTTTGAAGAGGTCTTCAAAAAAAAAAAACACAACTAACAACACAAAAACCTTAGGAGGATCTAACTCTCATAAGTGGGTGTTTAAAACTGTTTAAGTTTGGTGTTTTGATTTTGGGAGGAGGGTTTGCACCACGAAGAAAACTTAGGATTTTCTTATGCTAATCTCTCTCTCTTTCCTTTCCTTTCCCTCTCTTCTCCCTTCTTTCTCTTCTATCCACTCTCTATTTTCTCTCAGAAATAACGAAGTGACAAAAGTTCCAAAATGCTGAGAATAGATCCCTTTTTATACTAGGCGTAGAAAGATCGAGAACATCAGCATCAATCCTATGGTTAAGATCAAGTCTAAATGGATTCACTTTGATCCAACGGTTTAACACATGCAGTGGGTTATAAGGTCATTGATTGGGTAAGCCTGGGATCACAAGGATTGAAAAAGATTACATCCAGTACGTTGATTAAGACGATCCAAGGGCTGAGATTGAAAACGCCTTATGTGAGTAGCAGAAAACACAAATCCAACTGTTATGAAACCAACATGTGTATGCACAGGATGAAGGCTGAGACGTGCGTATGAAAATAATTACAAAGCATACCCCAAAGTCTCTAGCGCTTTCGAATTCAACCCATGCAAACAATCAGTGTATAAAATAAGTTTCTAAAATTCCATTTATACCCACAACACTTTTAACACCAATTTTTAATTAATTCAAAAATCATTTAAAATTATATAGAATGATTTGTTTGGAATTAAATTAATTTTAAAATAATTTCAAGTGTTGATAAACCGTTAAAGCACATAGGTAAAATGTAGGATGCAATGAAAGTGTCCTATTTGTGATTTTAGGGTTAGAATTTACTTCCCTTTGAAGGTTCTCTTGGACTACATTTCTTCTTGAAGTATGTACCTTTGAGGAGATGGAGTTCTCAAACTATACTAACATATTTTGTCTATATATCTAAACTAGTTGGAACTCCTATATATGTAGACTCAAGTGAGTCAATATATAGCGTGTTCTCAGAGGTCAAAGAGAGCGGTGAGAAAGAGGAAGATATAAGGTGTTATGAGTGTGAGGAAAAATGGCACAAGGCATTTGAGTGTCCAACCATGCTAAAGAGAAAGAGTAAGAAACTTGTGAATACGACCACTCGTAGCGATAGTGACATCGAGTTGGATGATTTCGGGAATGAAACACCACATGAAAAGTGCATTGCTTTCTTGGATAGTCACGTGATCACATCTATTTTGTCCCACGACGATGATGACACTTATAAACGTGAGAGCCTCGATGATGCTTCGAGCCATTCGAGAGATAGTGAGTTTGGGGATGAGACCGCAAGTGAAGGAGAATGGAATCTCTAAAAAACGTTTAGAGATTTGTACACCGAGACGTTAAAAACCAAAATGTTGAATGAAGAGTTAGATCTTAAGTTGTTAGGTTTGGAGAGAGAGATAGAAATTTTGAGGGTGTGTGATGTGTCGGTGAGTCAACTCGAGAAGGTGAGAGTTTTTTTATGTGAGCAATTGATCATCTTAGAGCGGGAAAAGAGTAAATTGACCAATACCGTGGATACTCTTACGAGATATCTTCAATCTTCATTAGAGACTTGTGAGAAACTTGAAGCCCGTGTATCCTAGAGTGCCCGGGAGGTCAATGTCACTATAAAGGACACATATAAAAAGGTTGGAAATATGTTCCTTGGTCTCGCTTTGGGTAATGTTGAGAGACTAGAAACAGGTTATGACGGTGCGTCTACTTTTCATGTCACACCCGAGCCAGTTTTCGAGTTTGTGAGAGATCCATATGGCGCTCAACCTAACCCACCTATGCGTATGTTTCCCCATAAGAGAGTGCATCCTAGACGTTTTGAGAGAGGCGTTCCTAGGCCCGTTTATATTTGTTCCCATTACAAGAAAAGAGGACACCTTAGTGAATTTTTCTTTATGTTGGATAGCGTGTCTCATAGGTATTTACCTCGTTATGTTACTACACGTGTTCCCACACGTACTCCCACACATGTTGCTCCACATGCTCCTGTACATCACATGAGAGATTTTGAGCACCTTATTTAGTCAAGACTTCACACGATTTGATAGATGTTTTTTATAGGATGCCACCACCTTTGAAAAACTACGCCAAACCTAATGATTGAGGTTTAGACTTATTTGCTAGCATAGGTTGGTTTTCATGTTTATATCTTTATTCCTATTGCTTATATGTACTACCATTATATTTTATCTTTGTCCATTTTGATATATTTTTCAAAAAATCCAAAAAGAGTTTTGTTTTTCTTGAAATTTTTTGGAAGAATACAAAAAGATTTTCTATATTTTTTAGAAAAAGTCAAAAAGATTTTATTTTGATAAAATTTTTGAAAACACAAAGATTTTTGTATTTATTTTTACACCGTTTATGGATGGACATTTAAGATGACCAAGTCACAATATCATGCCATTATCCACGTGAATTTTTGATAGTGTTTTGAGACACAACGTCATTTCATTTATGTGCTTTATAATATTTGGAGTCATTGAGATGTGATTAGTGATTACTTTCTACATGTTTGATTCATGATTTCCTTTAATGCACACATGCATGAATTTATTGGATTATTGTACTTGTATACCACATGTTGATCAAAGTATTTTCATCCCAATCCTGTCTTTAAAATGAACCAATTGCGATAAAACGAGACAATGAAAGTAGTGCATGTAAGAATTGTTACCTGTGAAAGTTTGTTTAGTATTAAAAAAAATGACGAGTGTACACCGGAAAGGGCTACAAGAGGCAAGTGAACTCTTCGTGAAAGCCACCATTTGAAAAGACTCCAAGAAAAAAATTAAGGCAATAAGACAAAAATATGCCAAAAAGGGAACAAATAGTTTAGTTTGATTGATCTTTCGAAAGAAAAAAATAGAAAATAAAACCATGTTTAACATTTGAGGGAGTTTGGTTGGAAATCAACGGGTTTGCATATCCTGATAAAGTCTCGAAAAAGTATTACATAATTTTAGACGTTATTGGTGTGAAAATCATTTTAGACTTTGATTTGTTGATTAGATTGAGTCAATATCATTTGAATTCAACATTTTTACACCTAAGGATGATTTTGAGTTCATTCATTAGGAGTATCCAAAATTCATTATGCACATATATTATGATTGTTTGAGATGATTTTTCTATCAAATTTATTCACACCTATTCATTTCGTTTCCACGATTTAGTTATGTTAGTGTTAGTTCATGGTGTGTTGTTTTTGTAAAATTATTTTCTCTTGAAAAATATTTGAATAATCAAAAATAGTTTATGGAGCCTTTTCTGTTTATCCTTACACGAGCTTATTTGATATATGTATGTGATGATTTTCTATGCTTGTCGTACCACTCCGGTTATTATGTTTTATTCTTTTCCTTGTCTATTTCAAATGTATAGAAAGGGGGAGAACAAATTATGAATTATGGGGAAATGACAGTTTGAATTATGGGGGAGACTTGATTGATTGATTTGATTTATGATTTATTATCTTATTTCAAACTCGATACGTCATGAAGGTATTTTCTTTGTCTATTGTGTACAGGTACACTTTGAAGAGCATGTGAAAAGCATACATTTGGCAAGAGAAAGCAAAAGGATCTGAAGATTTGAGAGTTGAAGATTTTTTAAGACTTACATGTTTAGTATCTTTCCACCTTTGGGTTTCTGGGAGGGTATTAGATTTGTATAGGATTTTTATTGATAATTCAGATGTTTTATTTTGTACCAGAATAGCCATAGGGGGAGATTTGTAAGGACATATTTTCCATCATGTCCCTAGTTTCTAGTTTACATCATGTATGGCATATCCATTTACATCTGTCAAGGAAATTCGAGTTCTCATGTTCAAGAAGACGGATTTAAATATCAAGCATCTTCAACAAAGTTCTATGATGAGACATAATTTTGGTACAAATTTAGTTTTGTGTTACTTAGATTTTTTACTAAGTATTGGGATATCTTTTCTAAACTATTTTTTACAAATGAGAACTTAAAATGTTTTTCGAGATACCTATAGGCGGAGCTTTAAAAAATTATTTTAGTCGTTCGATACCTCCTTTGAAAACCAGGATCTCATATGGCTCAAATGAAGTCGTACTGTTTTAATTTTTAAGGGTCATTCAATAGGTTCGTTCGAATCCATTTCAAACGAGATCTCAATCTCATTCAAACGACCTGAGGATATCGTTTAAACGACTTTCCGTCGCCTTAAATATTTTATTTGCCTATAAAACCTATTTCGTGAAGCGTTTTGATTAAGAATTTTCGTTTATGCAAATTGCAAAACAACTGCAATATAATCTTCACTTTTATAAGGAAAAACTTATTTTGATTCACACAAATCAATCCCATATACTTTTGTGAATCATATTTGGAACCCGAACAGTTTTGTAACGAAGTTATTCTTGTGGAGAGCTGTCTCTACTGCTGATCTTGGGGATACTCGAGGGTATTCACTACTAAAGGAGGAACTACGATTCTTGTGATTCTCGAGGGAGTAATTATTGACTGAAGGTTGCGATCTTTTTGGGTTCTTACAGGAATTCATTGTAGTATTTCTCTAAAGTGTTGTAAGTTGTGATTTCCAAACTTTAGTGAAATAAAGGTTTTTCCCTGCGAGGATTTTCCTGAAATTGTTTATTTTTTTACATGCTTATTTTGAATCATATATGTTAATACCAAATTTAGTCTGCTGACATGGCCCAATTGAGTGAAGACACGTGGCAATCTACGTGGCAACAACAAACACTTCCGAGGAACTCAGACGCTCCGAGGAACCATACTGCAACGAGGAACATTGCTTCCCCGAGGAACTCATACGCTCCGACCTACAAGAACTCTCCGAGGAACTTTTGAGCACCGAGGAACTTTTGAGTACCGAGGAACTTAGGCGGTCCGAGCAGCTCAGGCGGTCCTAGCTGCACCTCGAACAAAGCATTAATAACAGGATAACCCAACAGTTTGCTGCGCATTAAATGCTTATTATCATACAGATGTATACGCTTAAGGGGCATTTAATATATTACCCTTTCACATTACAGCCTTAGGGCTATAAATACATTGTATTACCCTCATTGTAAGGGGATCGGAATTTTTTGAGAAAACTGGTAATCGAGAATTCCCAAACAGCCATCAATAACAGAAACAGTGGACGTAGGCCATTCTTATAAGGCTTAACCACTTTAAAACTTCTTTGTCTCATTTATTTTATCTGTGATTAAATAATTAGATATAATCTAATTTTTTACATCAACAATATAGATGCATGTTTATGGTTTAATTAAAATTGGAATTTGTGGGATTGGCATCTAGCTAAATAAGTTTAATCCATTGAAATATTGCGCATTCACAAATTGGTATCGCACATCCACCCTTTTACAATATGCAAGGATGAGGAGGGCCTACCATGAGCAGCCTCTCGCCCCAAGACTCAAGCCACAGAAAAAGACAAGTTTGAGAGGGATCACCACGAGCAGCCCCTCCAAATAAGTTGAGGCCATAGAAAAAGGACAAGGCAAAAGGAATCATTATAAGAAATCCCCTCTGCCTTAATTCACATATCACAAAAATAGAGGAAGGGCGAGCAGGTTGTGATACCCTGTCTAATAAAATACCGGGTGATCAGTCCTATATAAAATAAAACAGGAATCTCACCTGGTTTATTCTTAACATCACTGTCGAAAACTTGTTAAAGCTTACTAACCACCTTGTATTCAAAAGACATGGTGCCAAATTTTATCTTTTTATTTAACATCCCAACAACAACATGCGAAAGAATTAATACTAACCATTATGAAATCACTGAAATGAACAATACTAAAAAAGAAATAAATATAAACCTTGCCGAAACAACCACTGACTACAAATCAAATAACGAAATGAATCACAAAAGTAATAACTGAATACATCAACTAACTGAAATAAAATGGAACAACTAGGGCGACATGCCCAAATGGAACACTGACTGCATCTTACTCTAGAGATTAAAGGACTAAACTGGCTAATTCAAAGTCCTACAATATCCACCTGTGCCGCAGCTGTGAAAACCTGGAATAGTATAATTCTGGTGTCACTGTGGCTGGACACCTAAAAGGTTTTGAAAATATTTTATAGAAAGGGTTAGAACCCAAAATATTCTGAAAATATTTAACAAGTGAATTTAAATGTAGTAAATTAAAATGCAAGTATGCTCTCTATATTTAAGTTAGTGTCGTACACTCTCTTAAGAAAACCTCACCCCTCCACTAATGTGCACGCCTAACGTACTCTACCTGACCCATCTAACTAACCACAGGGTAACTAGTCTAGTCACATAAATTCTACTTCTTTCCACACTACTCTATCCCGAGTGAGTCTAACATATACTATATAAGTTATTACTCTCATTAACTTATTTAAGTCGTTTCTTATTTGATACCATATAACCGTTTCACAAGTTATATAATTAATACAATTCTCATCCTGTATTATACCGTATATAGTTATGCCATATATACGTACTAATCCTACAACATTCACATATACATGTCATAGATATATACTATCCCCCGAGTAGGCACTCATCGGGTGTTCTCTAGATGCTATCATAATTGAGTATTCTCATCCACCCAAAAACCTGATACGATTAGCTCCCCGTTTCAAAAAATAAACAAACGATGTGGAGGCGGTCATAGTTTTCCACGCTAGTGAGATCAAATTAGACACCATTCACCGCACTCCTAAACCGAATGCTATGACCTGGGGACTATACTCACCCTGATCCTCAAGCCAGGGAATTAATCCACATCACATAACCTCCCCTGATAGCACTAGAACATGTATTCTTTATTATAAATATTAATCACTCAAATATTTATTAATGATATATATATATATATATATATATATCCAGGCTACCTGTGTACTATGCCCATACACAAGCCTAAAACATGTAAGTTTATGGTCCTACTTCATTTCCATTAATTATACACTAATTAATTTTCATTATTTTAGTGTCACCCTACCAATTATACCCGGACTCTCTAACTCTCATCCCGTAGTTTAATAATTTTAATCCGTCATTCAATTTCATTCAATTAAGTCTACCCACTTAATTAACAAGATTACAATTCACTAAATCATGAACCTTAAATCTTCAAAATTCATCAATCCTCTAATCAATTCAAGGGTAAGTACTCACAAATTAAACCCTAAATCATACCCAAAATTTCAGAAATATTAATACGGTTACCATGTACTAAATCATGAACTTTACTCCTTCAAATTCATTAATCCTTTAATTAATTCAAGGTTAAGTACTCACAAATTAAACCCTAAATCATACCCAAATTTTAGAAATCAGCTGAAGCAGAAACTGTGAATCTCCAACACATAACAGGTTTGAATCAAGGGAAACTAGAAATCTGACAGACTTAAAAGCTTGTTCAAACGACAAGCCCTATCGTTCGAACGATAGTGGATCTCGTTTGAACGAGATGCCAGGTCATTCGAACGACCCTGGTATTATCTTCTTCTCTCTCTTCTGCCCATAAACCCAGTCCGCCATTAACACGTTTTAAACCTTTATTCTGTACAAACTTCTTCATCAAAATGTCCTCAAATTTATCCTAATTCCATTCTTGTATCATATTCAATCTAACCCTAACAATTTCATCAATTACGGCATCAAATTCATCAGAACTTAACACCTCTACAGATTTATAACTTCAAATAAAAAAAATTCCCAATTTCTAATGAATACAAACCCTAATATATTAATTGATTCTCACCTCCTTTAATATGAATAGGTAAATACAAATTAACAACTATAAATTAAACCACTTGCCTTAATTTGTAGAATCAAAGCCTTTGGATGAAGATGTTGGATTGAAATCAAGGATCTCCTCTTATTCTTGAAGAAATCTCCTAAGATCCTCAAATTCTCTTCTAAGGGTTCTCTTCTTAAGCTCTCCCTAATTTTAGTCTTCTAAAATGACTTTAAGTTTCCTTACCCTTTCACCATTAGGGTTAAAAACTCAATTCCCGTTTTTGGGCCCATGGGCCTCCTAAAAATGGCCCAAACTCTTTATTTGGATCTCAATTATGTATAATTAAGTCCTGAAACCTAACATATACATATGGCCACTCATTTTGAACTATTTTGACCCATTCGGACTCAACCGTGCACTCCGAATTGCTATCCGAATTAATTTATAACATCCTTTAAATTTAAAACCTAAAAAGTTCAAAATATAATCCTCAATTCGCCAAATTAATAAATTCCTCAAATTTAAATATTTCCCAGATCATGAATTTAATTCCTCTAAATAAAATAAATTTTTTTTCTCCAAATATTTTATTTAATTAAAGGTCCTTGAATTTACGAGATGTTACAGAGGTCTACCTAGAGTGGCTCATCTGCCCCCAAATGACCTACCACAGAATTGACATAGGGCAAGGAGGTCCACCTAGAGTGGCCTCTTCCCCAAGATTTGTTACCCAGAAAATAACAAAGCACTAATATATACTTTCTTATACTGATAGCCTAGTTGAGTAAGCATGGCTCAAAAAGGCTAGTTGGGATCTCCTCGAAGTTTTGGCTTATTAGCTGAGAGATAAGGTTTGTTGAGCAAGCTCAATAACTTAGGACTTTAAGATAGAGATAATACTAGTAGAGATAGAGAGAATAATAGTAGAGAGACCCTAGGAGTCACTCAAGTACTTTCACAACTTGCACTTAGTCAAAACTGAAGTGAGTAGTCAAGAGGCTGCTCACAAGAAATGAACTTTTTACAAAATAATTTCAGAGAGGGTGGTCCTTAAGGCCACACTAAAGTTTACAAAATTTGCATAACAAGTTACAGTTTAAAAAAGATATTTACTAAGTAAGATATTTTGTTTCCATTAGGAGATATATTTGCTTTCTGACTTTGGTTTATAACAGGCGTCGTTTGTTAGAGGGGATAGGCGGCTATAGACCTAGTAGGGACAAAATGTACATTGCAGACCTTATCCCTCTAAGTTTTCCTCTTGATTTTGGCACCCTAAAAGCCTAAACCAGCCTCATATTCACCTATAAATAGGACCATTGGTGAGGTTAAATCATAGATCAAAAACTCAAGTTAAGCCATTACTCTGTCAAAATCATACCAGACCACCTAGTATTCTTTTCCTACTTTCTCTCTAAGTGCTGAGTGCCTGTTTCTTCACTCCCAACTTGACAACCATCATTCTCAGGAGATTCTTTTCTCTAAGTTATTATTATTGTTTGTGAAGTTCATCTTCTTGCAGGGAGTGATTCTAGTTTTGACTCCATTTTTACTAGAAAAGAAAGGTTTTAACAGGAGCTGCTTTTGAAACTTTTTGAAGACCTTCGAGGCAGAGTCCATTGAAGTGGGTCATACCTCACCCATTCCAATTTCTTATCAGACCCCAGTCACACCACCATCCAACAATATATATATATATATATATATATATATATATATATATATATATATAATGTGTGTATTGATGAATGCTTTTACGAGAAAAGAAAAGGTATAAAATACTTAAAGAAGAAAGAGAAGAATGAAGAGAAAGAGAGAGAAAAATATAAAAGAAAGTGAAGAATAATTAAAGAAAGAAGAAAGGGAATTCAAAAACAAGAGATGGAAGGAGTGGAGAAAGATGGAGAATTAAAATAAGGGAAAAAAAGAGGAAAGATAAAAGAGAAATATAAAATAATAGAAAGAGAGTGTGTGGGAGATTTAAATTAAGAAAAATAAGGAGAGAGAAAGAATAAATAAATAAATGCAGAATAAAAAATAAAAGAAATAAAAATAAAATAAATCTTTGTATTTTTATTTTTGGTGCTCCTAAAATAATTTGTGTGCAAGTTTGGGGCGGACTTTATTGTATTGACATTCAAATATCGGGACTCCAATTTTGTAAGTTGATTAGTGAGAATTAGTATTTCTGTGACACCTCGCCTATTTTAATCACGGGTGATCAGTCCTTTACCAAAATAAACAGATATCTCATTTGGTTCATTCTCAGCATCACTGTCGAAACTTTTTAAATTATTAACCACCTATGTTAAATTAAGTCGGTGCCAAACTTTATCTTTTATTGGCCATATAATAATATGCAAAAATAAAAATAAACCTTCAGCTCCCAAACCAACATCCAAATCATAAGTTTACTGGAATGAAACTGAATCCAAATACAGAGTTTGATAAATCAATTTGAATAAATTTATAAACTAAAGGGACAACAGGCCCAAATGAAATACTGAACATGAATTCTAATCTAGGAGTGAAATAGCTGAAGCATCTACACAAGTCCTACATACCTCCACAAGTACTGCTGCTACGAATCCCTGGAATGAATATCAGGCTTGGCGTCTCTGTGGTTGGACACCTAAAAGATTTTGGAAAATAGATTTGATACGGGTCAGAGTCCAAAACCTTTGAAAAATATTTAGCAAGTATTTAAATTGTAGTCAAAATCAGTTATTAGATACACACGTTAGTTTCACGCACTCTCCCTTGAGTTTCTCACCTCTCAATTATAGTGCACACCTAATGTAGCCTATTCAAACCACCTAGTTATGCTACCCAGCCTAACCAGACATAAGTATCCAGCTAACCATAACAAGTTTAGCTCACCTGTACTGCCTATACGATACACTACCATATAACCAATAATTAATATTAAGTTTCTCTTACTTAAGTTACTTTTAGATACACACTATCTATCTTTTCTACTATATATATATATATATATATATATATATATATATCAAACTATTATTTATACAACTACAACATCCCAAAATGACCACCAAAATGCATGCATACTCTGCTATCAGTCTATGTACCTCACGTACCAAATTAAGGACTATCGGTTCGGAATGTCACCTCGAACCACAAATCAAATAACACATAATGGAGGCAAACATAGTCCTAAGCCTTTGGGCTATGCACATACCTAACGTACCCAAATGACACGCTGGTACCACTATTGTACACTCAAATAGTGATCCTCCCTAAGTTCTATGTCATGGGACACACATCCAGACCTTGCTGGTATCGGCAAGGTGGGATCGCCCACTGCGTGTAACCTCCTGTGATAGCAAGCAGCGTAGATATGTTCGCACATATAACAAAGCACATAATATGTATAAAAATAACCAATAAATATCTATAGTACATGTATACACATAACCCATAAATATATCCAGTACGTAGTATATATATCTCTCGAATACTCAACATACTAATGATTCATACTAAATAATCTTTTCTTATTTTTTTAGCATCACTCACTACCCTAAGGTTCATCGTTATCCCTTAAATAACTTCAGTAGTTAAGATGTCACTATCCTCTTGGTATTAATATTGGGTTATCGTTTACTCTTCTCGTAACTCGATTTGTAAATTCCTGATACATAACACAATCGTTTAACTCTTGTCGTTCCAAATCCCAATTTACCCCAATTAAGACTAAGTCGGGCCTTAACATGATATTTTCCAAGTCCTTATATATTTTATACAACATTACCAAAGTCCCCCAGAATCATTGGTAAGGACAACTATGCAAATAAACAAAGAACTTTTTTTTCCAGCTTTGGTCAATCGATCAACAAAACTGATCGATCGATCAACATCCTGTGACACCCCGCCTAAATAAATACCGGGTGATCATTCCTATATCAAATTTAAAACAGGAATCTCAGGGGTTCATTCTTAGCATCACTGTCGAAAACTTTTTAAAACTTTACTAACCACCTAGTATTCAAAAAGACTGATGTCAAAATTTTATCTTTTTATTAAACAATTAAATATGCATGCTGAATAACAAATAAACCATACATCCAAACCATGAGTCTAAAACAGTACTAAATGACTAAATGACCTGCCGAATAAACAATCGGCTCAAAATCCTAATAATAATAATTCAATAAATGAATACATAAACCAAATACTGAGTCTAAAAGTAAAAAGGGAAACATGAACTGAATGAATCTACAACTGAGATAAGAATCCTAATCTAGGAATAAAGAAATGATACGTCTAAATCAAATCCTGCAACCATCCACAATGTTGCAGCTGCGTAACCCTGGAATAGATAAGTCAACTATGGCATCCCTGTGGCTGGACACCTGTTAATATACATATACATAGACAAGAGAGAAGAAGTACAAAAAACGGGTCAGAACCCGATTTATAAAAATGTTTAGCAAGCATTTTATTGCAATAAATGAAATGCGTAGTATATAATGTTCATAATTGCTTTTATGGTCCCACTCTCTTGAGGACAATCTCACCTCTCTTCTATAGTGCACACCTATCGCATTCATTTATTCCGCCTAGCCATCTGACACACTTCTAACTAGGAAAAAGGCTTATCCTTCTAGTTACCCCTCGTAGTAGTATATCATATTTGATCTCAACAATTATCATTTTTAAATAAGTGTTATCACACTAAAGTCAAGTATTTACTATTTACGTTTATATAAGATTTCACTATCTTAATAGTCTATAATTATCTCATTGTAGATATACCATAAGCATACACATATATCCCTCACTATTATATATATGTATCAGCACAATCTTAATAGCCTACAATTATCACATTGTAATTATATCACAAGTATACATATATATCCACCACCATTATATATATATATATATATATATATATATATATATATATATATATATATATATATATATATATATATACTAACACAGCACCCTAAGGATACACATATAGTGCATTGCATACTCTGCTATCATGTCCCGGTACGTCTCGTACTCAAACAAGGACTATCGGTTCGGAAATGTCCCACGAACCATATAAACAAATCACACATATTGGCGGCGAACATAGTTCACATACCTATGGGTCACGCACATACCTACGCTCCCATAGTCAGCGGACTTATCAACTCACAAATAAGTCTTTCACAGTCCTATGTTCTGAGATACAAGTCAAATATCCCCCCGAAGGTCACTCAGGATAAGACCGTCTCTACACAACCCCCTCGCGATAGCAAGCAGCTAGGTATGTCATACACATAATAAAACAATCAAATAGGTATTCACGCACCCTATTAAAATATTAGGTATTCACACAACCTTTCATTATTTTACGTATTCACACAACCTATCATTGTTTTAGGTATTCCCGTAACCTATTTTCATTTTTCTATTGGATTATGTATTCCCATATTTATATATATAATTCACACATTCATATATATATATACATATATTCCAATTATTACTAGTTCGCTCGTATTAAATACGATCCAATACCAAAATAGCTACATCCCACTATTTAATATAATTTATATAATTATATATCTCACCTCATATATACTTGATTAAGTTCATATTAGTCTCACAAAGTTCCCAATAATTTTTAGCTTCAATTCGGGAAAGTTTCATCACTAATTAAAACTCCAAGGGTATTTTAGACATTTCACAATATATGCCTCAGTAATGAAATTCCTACTACTGCGTACTACTCTCCATTTGCTATGCGTGGCCACAAACGGCACGTAAATCCGAATTCGTATGACAAAGTTATGCTCATTTAAAGTTGTGCTAAAAATCAAATAACTCGTTCCGTCTTCAAGGGTATTTTAGACCTTTCAATTTTTGTGTCTAATTAAAAATATTCCCAGGACAGCGTAATACTCTTTGCTATCTATGTGTGGCCGTGAACGGCACACTAATCCGAGTCCGTATGCCAAAAGTTAGGGCATTATAAAGATTCACCTCAAAGAAGATTTAAAAGAAAAACCTTTCTTAAAAAGTTTTCCCACATTCTGCCCAGATTAATAAATTGATGTTTTGAGGCCTTTTGGAGCAGTTTTGGAGGAAGCGCGTGAGACAACAAAATGTAGAAAACGCGATTTTCTACAGGGCTACGCGAACAGAATCGCCATTAAAGCTCCAAAACCTTCGATTATACTCAGATCTTTTACCCTAAAAACCTCCCAAGATTCATCCTAAATCCACCCAAACTTCATCATTAACAATTTCTTCCAACAATACCACTAATGGAGATTCAAAAACCAAGATCTAATCATGTTATTCACTTCTCAAATTAAGTTATAATCTCACTATTAACCCAATTTCTCACAAAGTTAAAAATCCCCTATCAATGGTTATTCTTCATCTTCTTCACCATAAACCCACAAATTTCAATTCAAATTCCTACTTCCAAATTTCCAGAATTAATTGACATAATTATAACTATTTACATCATTAACTACAACTCAAATTAAAGCAAGAAAACACTTGCCTTGGGGGATTAAATCCGACGATCTCATGTCGAAATTCTTGCCCGGATTGCTCTTGTCATCCTTCTTTCCTTCTTCTTCTTTCTCCTTTCTCTCCTCTCTCAACCCTTTGTGTTTTGGAATGACTCATGGCTGCCCAACACACTTAAACCTAGGTTAAAATTCCTCAATCCCGTAATTAAGCATATTGGCCAATTAAAAATGACTTAAATGCCCCCGTATGGGCTCGATTATGTCTAAAAATGCCCTGAGACCCATTTACTACCCCCGAGTACTCTTTTCGACTATCTTGACCCTTCCGGACTCAACCATGCACTCAGAATTGTCATCCGAGATACTTTATAAAATTTTCCAATTTCAACCTCAAAATGCGACACGTGAAAATTTTCAATAATCCAAATTAATTTGAATTTCTAAATCCCCAAATTTAAATAATAAATTCTAAATCTCCAAATTCAATAATTTCTCCAATTTAAATAAATTAAATTTAAATCACCAAATTAAATGAATTTCTCCAAATTAAATAAATCCAACTCACTAATTTAATTAATTTATATATCCTCTAAAATATGGGGTGTTACACATCCCTCGATCAATCGATCAATATCTGTTTGACACCTTCGTCCCAGTTACGTTTTCACCATTTTTAATCCATCAAAACTCCAAGAAAACATCCCAAACTCCCAACTAAATCAAATAAACGTCACATGAGAATATTCTAACTGTTTCTAACGAAAATAACGCATCAAATCTTTAAGAAATCTAACCATAAATAGATTTAATCTCCATAAATCATAAAACCCTAGTTTTGATGTTCTCCATGCATGTTCATCAAGATTTCCAGATTTTTAAAAAGTTTATCATCATGTAATCTTAGACTTTGTAATATCAATGTAGAGGGATTATTTTTAACATGAATTGTACCCCATATCGTGAATTCCAACCCATATAAATCCCAAGAATTCACCCAATCATGCAATTTCAACCCTACACTAACATGTTCAAGAATTTGCAAGATAAACACTTGCCTTATATTTGCAGGTCTAATTTTCATTGTTTGATGATGGAGTCATTCTACGCTTGCTCCGGTCTTGATTTCAACAACGTCGGTGGTGAAAAAATGTGTAAAATGGCTTAATGATCCTTTCTTCTTTCTCTCCTATGGCCTCTCTTCTCTTCCAAGTATTGTAACCCCAGCCTATATCACAAAGTGACTGATATAACACTCTAAAATTCAGAGTTCTTTCAATCCTAGACTCCAAAATGACCAAAACACCCTTATGTGGTGCCGAGTCGGTCTAAAAATGTCTCAGGACCTAATTAATACACCTGGGTACTCTATTCCTCCCATTTTGGCCCATTCGGAATCAAACGTGACCTTGAAATTGCCATCCAAGTCACTCTACATAAATTTCTTTTCTTAACCTTAACATAGCCTACAAACGACTCCCGGTTGAGATATAACCTAGTCCCGTTGATACTACTCGCTACAATTTATAATAATTATCACATGTTATTTGCTACACACCTAGTAGATTTATCACATAAATATTAGTCTTATCCACACAAATTAATATCTATTAAATACACAATATTTTATTTCAATTAAATTATTGCACACGTATAATTTAGAATACCAAAAATAATTAAAATAATTAAATTCATAATTATCCAAAAATACGGGGTGTTACAATTTCATCTTGCAATTTTTGTGTCTTAATTATGATGCTAATTTAATTTAAATTACGAGGATGATGTGAAATTTACTTTGATTATTAATGTATGTTTTAATTGGTTCAATTCGTTTAAATTCTATACTTGTTCCAAAAATATTTTAAACATTCGGTATTCATTTAAAATAGTCACGAGAGTGATATTTTAAACCTTCAAAATTAATTGTTCAATCCACATCATTTGATTTTATGTGTTTACATTTGGTGGATTATACTTATGTTAAATTGTTTGATAGTCCATGACATTTAATGCTTAAGAGTGATATTTTTATGGGAATGGGGATTTTTAGCATCTAAAAAGAGATATAAAAATATTTATTTAAACTTTCATGTTTTCATCATCCGAAATTTATGCGATGAGAGTTGGTACAATTTTGAGTTATGAAAGGGAATGGCGAGTTAGATTAATTAATCACAAGCTAGTAAAAATGGTAAATGAATCCAAAATTCTAGTAATATCTCCATACTTGTTACATAATTTGTGTTCACCCATTTATTATTGTTTAAGTACATTATGTTTTTAGTCTCTAAACTATCACTCCAATTTTAAATGGTCCCTAATCTTTTGTTTGCCTCAAGTTAGTCCTCAAACTATATAAATTAGGGGAGTTTACGGTCTGGTCCTTGGACTAACAATTTTGGACAAAAAAACCAGGCCCAACAAATTTTAAACGATTAGGTCCAACATATAAATACCCCAAAATTAAAACAAACACGCACTATTCAGAAATCGAAGCGTAAAAAACACTGTATTTTCTCTTGAATCAAAACCTTAATCATACCCCAAAACGAATCTATTTCTCAATCAAAATTTGGTCGACAAGAACATATAAATACTCCCGATCGAAGCGCCAAAAACTCTCTTCGATAAAAAATCTAACTCTCTTCGATCAAAACCCTAACTTTATTCGATCAAAACCTAATCGTTGAAGTTCTACCGCGCATTTTACATTCTAAATCAAATTCTTCAAAACACCACTAACAAGTATGTATACATTCTCTTATCACCTGTTTATCCTTGTGTATTTTGTGTTCTCATATGTATAAATTTGTAGACACATGGACTGATGAAATCACATTCTTCTTCTTCATGATATGAAAAAATATTTTTGTTCCCTCATTTTAATTGCCAAGCACACTTTTTGCATGCTACATATATGTATTTCATTATTGTACTTTTCCTCCTGTATACATTATTTATCTAGGATTTGGAATATGTACATGTACATGCCCTATTTTATTGCGTGTACTATGTCTATTTTGCGTGTACTTTCAAAAAGTGCACGCAAAATACACAAAGTACACGCACATTAAAATTGAATTTCTCAATCCAATATGCATGTACTTTAATGTTTTATATTTGTACTCTATAAAATATATATTTCAAATCCATATTTGATCAATCCTATGTTATTTTGGTCCACGCCAACGGCATTTGAATGATATGTTATTAGTTTGTAATCAGTATTATTGCGTGTACTTTTTCATTTTTGCGTGTACTTTGTTGAAAGTACACGCACATTAAAATTTAATTTGTTCAATCCAATATGCGTGTACTAATGTGTATTATGAGTGTACTATTTTGTATTGTTGTGTTATTGTTTAGGAGTCATACGATCAAGCATGTTCAACTACAAAACTGCTGCTTGCATGTTCGAAGATCTTAACAATACAAAACCTTTCACATTGACATTCAATAATACTAATGATGATGAAATTCATTTTCTCCTTCGCATTAATGATAAGGCTAAAAGGTTACTTGGTTTCTACTACTACTATGAAGACATTTACTGCACTTTTGATGTGCAATAACTTCAAGTAACTGAATCGAAAGCGAAGGATTTAACTAAACGAATTGAGCATTATTGCTTAAGGGGATTTGATAATGTTGAAGCTTTTAACATGCATCTATTGCATCACTTCTTTACTGAATATGTTAGGAATAGAGAATCTTGGTTTTTGACTTATCGAACAACCTCTGTTAGGTTTTACCATGAAACATACGATATATATTACCCCATTTAGCATGTATTTTGCTCAGAATTCTATGAATTATTTGTGAGAATATTGCATGTACTTTTGTTAAATACACTTGTATTTTATTATTTTAGTCTATGTTTTATTCTAATTCACATGTATTTTATTTTTTGTACATATCATTATAGGTTAGTAATTTAAATTTTGTTTATAGATCAATAAAATGGGGATGAAGATGAAGGAAAGAAGAGGAAAGAAACAAAAAAAGAGCAATTCTGATGATAGTTCTTCATCCAGTTCCAGTTCCAGTTCTAGTTCTAGTGGGGCATTAAAACCTAAACATCCTGCAAAGAAGAATGACCAATATCGATCAAATATTGTTAGCTTTCTTCATGATTTGCATCAGATTAAAGAGAAAATAAACAATAGGCATATTGAACTTCTTAAGAAGACTCCATTTCGGGAGCTTTTCAATGCCTACTACAGTGAGAAAGTAGTAGAAGTGGACCACGAGAAGATGGATAAAAATATTTTATCAATTATCCAGCTGTACAATGCGGAAACCAAAATTTTTCATATGAAGAGTAGGATTGCAATAATGCCAATAGATATAAGTGAAATATTTGGAATACCACTGGTTGAGGGTTTAAAATCAATAGAACTGAAAAAGCGACAGAAAACTGCTCAAAAACCTGGATTACATGCCCGATACTTCGCAAAAAGAATAGGAAAGTAAAAAATATTGAATGGTTTGAAGAAATCAGTCGAATTGGAGACATATGAAGGCATTGTCGATTTTGTAAAAATTGTGTGTCTCCACTTCTTGAACACGTTGTTTTTCTCCAGCTCAAACTTCACCCTTACAGAATTTTGATTGAAATACATCGACAATATTGAGGAAATGAATAAGTATGATTGGGCATCTGCTGTGCATGAGTTTCTCATAGATTCACTTGAAATATCAGCAAGTTCAAAACCTAGCACAGTTACTGGATGTGTCATTTTCCTACTGGTGAGCAAAAAAAGATCCTAATATTTCAAAATGTACATACCAATAGTCATGTGTACTTATTAAAAATCACGTGTATTTTGAAAACACACGTGATATTTTCACATGTACTTTCAAAATACACGTGATATAAGACGTGTATTTTCAAAATACACGTTAAATTATCACGTGTATTTTGAAAACACATGTGATATAAGACGTGTATTTTCAAAATACACGTGATATTTTCATGTGTACTTTCAAAATACACGTGATTATTTAACGTGTATTTTGAAAATACACGTCTTATATCACGTGTATTTTGAAAGAAGACTTCTACTTTATAAATTACACTTGTATTTTACAAAGTACACATGTACTATGTTTTATAAATATAACCAGTGTACTTTCAAAATACACTTGTTATATTTTTTGTTAATATTATAAGTGTACTTTTGAAAGTATACGTGAACTTATATTGACAAAGTACACGTCAACTTTGTAAAAATCACGTGTACTTTCAAAATACACTTGTAAAATTTACAAAGTACACGTTTAATTTTGTGTGTACTTTGAATAAATCACTTGTACTTTCCATTATGAATACCTAGGTAATACAATTATTAATACCATTTTGTTTTTTGTATGATCACAGTATTGGGCATGTGAGAAATTTGAAATTATTTCTCCTGTTGAAGAATTTAAAGATAAGACACCAAAATTCTTGAGGTGGAAATTGTCTTCTTTGAGACAATGGTTTGTGAAGGATGACATCGCAACAACAACTTTGAAGAAAGCTACAAATAAACCAGCTTGTAAGGACATTTCTGTACAAAAGGAAACTCAGTTTGAAGGGCCAAGTTACTCTTTGAACATTTCTACAGAAAGTCCTATACATGCTGTTTCATCATCAGAAAAAGTTACTGAAGATATTAATGACAATGAGTTTTCACATGGTTGGAATATTCTCCTTAAAAATATTGTGACTCCAAAGAAAAAGAAGGGATAAGATCAACCAAACATTAATTTGGAGGAACAAATTGCTGTTTTGAAAAGGGAATTATTGGAAAAAAATAACCAACTATCTAAAGCAGCTGAAGACTTTAATGGTGCATTAGAGAAGGTGACCTCTTTGGAGGTGGAGAGTGCCATTTTGAATGTACAGTTGCAGGTAGATTGTGATTCATTTTTGGAAGCCCAAGAGGAAATGAAGAAGTTAAAGGTGGAGAATTCCAACCTTTTGAAGGAAAAAGATTTACTAAATAAGTTGGAGGTGGAAAATGCCCAACGAGTTGAGTTAAACAATTCTTTAAAAGAAAAGCTTGATCAAGTCACAATAACTGACTCCGATAGAATTAAAGAATTGGATGAATCATTGAAAAAAGAGGCAGAATCATCACGAATTTTGGAAAAAAAATGGATATCTGTCTCTGACTAATGAAGATCTAAAAAAAAAAGGATGATGATACATTGCAAAAATGGATAGATGCTGAGATAGAAAAGATGACATTGAGGTAGAATCTTGAGGAGTCAGAATTGAAAAGAACTCAACAGGTACTTTTGATTATAAATAATCCAGAGTACACGCAGTTTTCATAAAGTACACGCATTTTTCCTAAAGTACACGCAGTTTTCCTAAAGTACACATAGTTTTCCTAAAGTACACGCAGTTTTATTTGATAGTATTTTTAATGCAGTTTTATTTGATAGTAGAACTAATGCAGAGTACACACATTATTTGATTAGAAATAATGCAGTTTTATTCAAATATTCCTTATAATCTAACATTCTTTTTGTATAACAAGAAAACAATAATAAAATCCTTAATGGCGAAATTTCGGAGTTGAAGAAAATGCTTGATGAATCAACATTGAAAAAAACTGACCTGGTATCTATAAAGTATAATAGATATAAAGTACACACGTTTACTTTCTAAAGTAAACGCAAATTATGATGAAAGTACACGTGTATTTTATAAATTTTATAAACTACACGTATTTTATAAATTTTATAAAGTACATGCGTGTATTTATAAAATACACGAGTGTACTTTATAAAATACACGCGTGTATTTTATATATTACACACAAATTTGGATGAAAAACACAAATTTTATCAAAATACACGCAAGAGAAAATGAATCATTGTTTCAAAAAATGCTTACAATCCAACATTCCTTGTTGAAATATATCAGACAAAACACTAATAAATAACTCATGGACAAAATTTCGAGTTTGAAGATTGAACTAGCCTCAAAGACAGTTCAGGGCACCCCCGAAATACGTGTGATAAAATGGCCTATTACTAGAGGACAAAAGAAAAAAAAAGATGACAACGAAATCGAGAAGCATGAACTAATTAAAAAACAAAAAGAGACAAAGCTGAGAAAATGCCCTCTAACAATAGCTCAACGAATGAAATAAACTCACTTCAAGCTCGAAGCAGTCAAAGCATACAAATATCTCGATGAAGCTGCGAAGAAAAAAATTGAAGATTTTATTCAAAAGGCTGAGCCAGGGTAACGTGTATTGTTTTATGATTTTTCACTTCGCTAATTTATATTTTTTTTGGTGCAAAAGAATAAGGTTATTATTATTTTATAATTTTTATTACTTATATAAAATGCAGGAAATTTATTTTCAAAGGGCTGGTTTCGTATATCCCATGGGAAGATTTTGTTGAAGTCATCAAGAAATCAATAAATTTCAAGCCAACTATGTAGTCTAAATATTAGATATTCATTAAATTTTAACATTATTATTTCCTCACCATTTTATATTGTGTGAAATAGATAATACTTGCCTTTAATGAAGTATTGAGGTTAAAATTATCAAATGAAGGGCTCTCCCACTCACACACTTTTTCTGATTATTGTTGGGTAAGTACAATTAAACCGAAAGCTTTGTGAAATAGAATTTTGGTTTTTTTTATTAACACAATGTCTATAATTTTTATTCAGATAGAAGCTTGTAGCAAAAATGAAGTCAATAAGAAGGGGGAGTTATACAGAGATTTATTTGAATACTTAGGCACTTGTAATAATTTTTTCATTGTAGTAAGACATAACATTGGACATTTCACATTACTTGCAATATACAAAAAAGAAAATAAAATCGTCCATATGGATTCCCTTCGACCGGACGATAAGAAAACAAACACAATGTACTTCGATGATGCGAAAAAAATGGTTAGTGCTCAAACTTAATTAGTAATGTAACCTGTACTTATATTATACACGTGTACTTTATCATATAATGCGTGTACTTTGTATTAGTTGCACATAATCACCCAGATTATCAAAGTACACATATTATATTTTAAAATACACGTGAAATGAACCAATACAAATTACGTGTACTTTAATATTATGCATATACTTTTAACTCTTTAGGCAAAGTATACGCATCATATTTTAAAATACACGTGAAATGGACAAATAAAATACACGTGTACTTTAATATTATGCGTGTACTTTTCACTCTTTAATCTTCATACTCTTTTATTTGTATACACTAAATATTTATCGTCTTAACATTTTTCTGTCTTCCAAAAAATACTGTGCCTATTAAAGACTGAAGCAGAAACAATGAAAAACAATGGTTTCAAAACTCAGAGAAAGTTTGATGAAGATACATCAAATGAGTTTACAATAGATGATGATCCATTGACAAAGCAAGAAAAAAGGACAGTAGATTTCTTGCTGGAATGTGATCTCAAATTTGACCTAATAAGAGATCATGAATGCCCTAAGCAATATAATGGGTAAGCAAAAACTTCATTTCTAAAGATTACTAATTTGTATATTTTCAAAATATTTCATTCACATCATACTAATTTGTATATTTATTTTATTTTAATTTCAGGGTTGACTGTGGGGTGTTCAACATGTACACATTGAACAAATTAGCAGAAATAAGGAAATGCAAAAATTATTTCAAGACCCTGACATGCTAAAACACAGAGCATATGTACTAAGGGATATTCTTCTATCAAAATATTTCTTCCCCCGAAAGGAGAAAAAAACTTTTATAAATTGTGATTCAAGTACAAACCATATTTGTAATTTGTTTTGTGTTATATTGGTTATTGTTTATAATATTTATTACACCAAAATGGTTTATTTTCGCTGGCGCGGGCCACAATCAACGTAAGGTTTAGACAAACAATGCACCTGAGTGTTATGAAACAATGTACACGCATTTTTCACGAAAACTACAAGTGATAATTACTAAGTACACACATGAATTCTTCAAAGTACACGCAGTTTGCCTAAAGTACACGCACTGGTTAATATAATAATTTTTTATTTTTAATTGAAAACTACTTTAAATATTTATTCAGAAAGACACAATAACCAAAATCAATTTATTAAGCTCAACTACTCACTTTCCAACTACTTCTGGTCAAGAAATAAACAACTTTAACTTTTCCTATAAAAGAGTAATATTTATTCCTTTCTTAACCATTACATCTAGGGTAAATATAACATAATAACTATTCCAGCAGAAAAGTTGCGAGATACTCTTGAGAGAGATGAAAGAAATAAAACAAAAATAAGGCAAATTGAGAAAAATATTTCCTCATATGAAACTGCCTTTGAGCAGTTTCATACATTTGTGAGGGAAGGCTATTCTGGACTTCCACCTAATCCCGTAGATTTATTTGATTTGGATGAGGACCCTCCTCAAACACATGAAGACCTCATGTCTTTCTATAGACAAGAAGTTCCCTTGCAAATAACCAAGCTGAAGGAGAAGAAGGCTCACCATGAAGGTCTTGTAGGTGTCATAGAAGAAGAAATTCGAGTATGGTCGAATTTAATTGACTCTCTTCCTGACACCATAGACGCCTTTAACAAAATTTTCTAATAGAAGCCTTCTTTAGTTTTTTCAGCTTTTGTTATGTGAAAAAATTGTACTTTATTTTTCTATTTTAATAAAATTTTTATTTCTTTCATGCATGTATTCTCACTTATATCATACACCAAATATAGTAAAGTACACGCGAACCTTTATAAAAATGATCACATGTATTGTAAAAAATGTAAATATTAATATCATTTATTTTAAATCATTATATATCAAAATATGAGTGTATTGTCAAAATATGCCAAAATATGATTCTATTTATTATAAATTATAATACACGCACGTTTTTATAAAGCACACGCACAAGGTATTGTCCCAAACCATTATATAAATGCGTGTACTTATTACACGTGTACTTTATAAAGTACACGCATAGTCTATAAAGTACACGCTTATTGAAATACTTGTATAATCATGACGCTGGCGCCGACCATAATACACATAGGAATTTAAGAATATGAGTGACCTAAGTGTCTTTTATAAAGTACAAGCACATTGTAATGTCCAAAACTATTTTTCAAATAGTACATGTATTTATATACGTCTACTTGATAAAATTACATGCAGAATACATAAAGTACACGTATATTGAATTAGATTTTTATCATATCAATATGCGTGTACTTTATAAAAACATGCGTGTACACGTATATTTAAATGCGTATATTTTATATATTATGCGTGTACTTCATAAAGTACACACACATTTCATCAAGTACACGCATATTATATTTATATTATGCGTGTACTTCATGCGTGTACATCATAAAGTACACGCATATTTCATCAAGTAAATCTAATTAAATGTAATTAATAAAGTACACGCATGCTTTTATATAGTACACGCATATTGAACTGACCAAATCCCTTTTTAAATGTGTGTACTTTATGTATTCTGCGTGTACTTCATAAAGTACACGCATATTTCTTCAAGTACACGCATTGATAAAATGGATCTGGTCATCAAAATGCGCATGTACTGTACATAACATGCGTATAAAAATGTAAAGTACACGTGAACATCAGGAAAAATGATCACGTGTATTTTATAAAAAATACGTGTACAGCTACACAAAAAAAAAAACTAAAAAATGAGACTAAAAACTAAAATTACATTCATTTATGTGAAACAAATGGTTTATTAATTAATTTATTCAATCAAATAGTTAAAATGAATGAATTCAACAATTTTAAACGTACTCAAATGGGTTCCTTACAAGTACACCTGTAATGACCCATTTTACTACACCTCGACCAAGTAACTTTCCTTACTGTGATCTCACAAGGAAGCTTTATTCTCTTATTTCTTGGCCTGCCTGTCAGTCTCTTAGTCTTGGTGGAAGGACAAATGGATTTTCAGGTATAGGAATATTTAAGGAAATCAAATCAGGAAGAGGAACTATAGGTATCGAGTATGATTTTCCGTAGAAAGATACCTTATAGTACTCCTCAATATAATCATAAATACAAGTCCCTTTCCTCCGTACAACACAAACAACATGAGAATATGGAAAACATTTAATCTGCCAACTCTTACAAGAACAAGTCCTTTCTCCTAAGTCAACTGTTGCTCGCACTTCTGAATGAACTTCAAATACATTTTGACTTGAGCGACTAATAGTCCAATGTCGACTTTTATTCCAATTTTCATTCAATAACTTTTGGAAAAAAGGACATGGCTCATTTGTCCAAGTGTCAGACTCAACAAGTTTGTTTGCATTGAAATTCATAATCTTCACTCTCAATTTATCAAGAATATTCATTACTGGTAAATGCCTTTCCTCCAATATCCATGAATTGAATGACTCCGTAACACTAGATGCCATGTCACCATACTGTTTACCTGGGAAATATGCACAAGACCAATTCTCGGGAGGCAAACTATCAATGAAATCAGCAATAGCAGCTCCTTCTTTCTTCTTCAATGCATTAATATTCTTGTGAAATACATCTACTGAGACAGCATGTGCACAAGACAAAAAATCTTTAACAATTTTCTTTCGAAATCTAGCACAATTTCCACGAATTTTCTTTTTTATATTCCCTTGTAAATAATGTATACAGTAGGAATGTGCAGACAGCGAGAAGACCCTCGAAACAACTTGAAGTAATCCATTGTTTTGATCTAATATAAATGTTATGTTTCGATATTGCTCAACTACTGCACTATGCAAATTGACAAGAAACCACATCCAGTTATCTTCGATTTCAGAATCAACAACAAGATATGCAACAGGAAAAAGGCCTGCAATATAAAAATATATCAAAATTAAAATAAATAACGTATCCATGTAGAACACATCGTAAATTGATACTGTTGGCGCAAACCTTAAAACACATGGGAAATATATTATGTGTTTAATTTAAATTATTTAAAAATAACAAGACAAAACATAAAAATGTACAGTACACATGATAAAGATAAAAAGACATGCACATTTACTTTCCAATCTTTTGCTTGTACTTTGAATTAGTTTCAAATAATAACACTAACATCAACGTACACGCATAAAAATGTAAAGTACAGGTGAACTAGACAAAGACATTCAAATGTACTTTACATTTTTAATGTGTACTTGGCTTTATTATTTCTAAATAACAACATATATCAACAAAGTACATGCATAAAAATGAAAAGTACACATGAAATTAACAGAAACATTCACGTGTACTTGACATGTATTATGGGTGTACTTTAGTTTGTATTCAACATAACAACATCATCATCAAAGTACACGCACAAAAATGAAAAGTACACATGAAATTAACAAAAATATTCACGTGTACTTGACATGTACTATGCGTGTACTTTAGTTTGTATTCAACATAACAACATCATCATCAAAGTATACGCATAAAAATAAAAAGTACACGTGAAATTAACAAAAACATTCACGTGTAACAAAGACATTCAAAGGTACTTTATATTTTTATGCTTGTATTTTGATGATCTGGAATGGAACAAACAAAATGTCAATGCAATACAAAAAATAAAGTATTTAGAATTAATTTACCATTGTTCCCATTCCTTGCAGTAGCTGACAATATTGTTCCATAGTAACGGTTCTTCAAAAAGGCACCATCAAGAAATAAAACAGGTCTGCAGTATTGAAATCCATAAATACATCCTCTAAACATTAAAAATATTCTCTTGAATTTTTTACTCTCATATTCCACGTCAAGGATGCAATGTGACCCAGGATTATACTGCGATAGAAGGTCACGATAATTATTCATTAATGCATAAGAAACATTTTCATCACCATGTATATCAATAACAACCATCTCTTTCGCACGCCATGCATGTTGATAAGCTATATCAAGACCATAATTCTTCTTCATATCTCTAACTACATCAATTGGACTAAATAGCGGGTTATCTCTAAGATCATCATCTACCAATGTTGAAACTTACTTAGAGGCTATCATTTTGGCTGACGGACTACGAAAGGCATTGTAACAACCCAGACTTTTGAGCGACTATTTTATATTATTTTGCCTGATGGGCTAAATTTATAAAATAGTGAGAGTTGGGGTAAATATTATTTTAAGTGATTTAAGGGATAATATTTACCATGTTTTGCCTATTTACTGTTATGAGGAAGTAAATAGCAATTTATTGTGTTTTATTGCATCGTTATACTTTTAGTGACGATTATGATTTATATTTAAGTTTGAGTATAATTAATGAATTAAAATGACGTTGGACCCTAAAATATTATATATTACTCCGGATGCCAATTTAGGGGGTGCGGTTAGTTTTGGAATAGTTGAGATAGTCAAAATAAGGGCCAAGTTGTATTTTTGAGTTTCGGGCACTTTTGATAGGTTGTGACTCAATTATGTGGTTACGAGTCATTTTAATGGTGTATTAATATTTAAAAGAGGGAAAATTATGTTTAAGATCTTTTTAGGTCTTCGAAACCCTTTTATTTCTCATTTCATGTTAGAAGCCAAGAGAGAGAGAGAGAAGAGAGAGTTGGGAGAAAATGGAGAAAAGAAAGAGAAATGAAGATTTGAAGCCGAAAATCGTTGCTACGGGAAGAGAATCCGAGGCTACAAACTTGAGGCAAGTTTCTTACTTGTTAGATCATGATTTAATGTGAATAAATTGCATGTATAGTTAGTTTTTGAGGATTTAAACCATTTATGGGTTTTGGGAACTTTTGGTGTTTAATCCTTTAATCTTGATTTAAATTTGATTTGAGGAATATATATTAGTTTTAGTTGTGTAGAAGTGATTTGAGAGAGTTAATTGTTGTTGATGTTGAAAGAGATAGAAGATTTGGTTTTTGGGATTTTAGGGTTCATACAACCTGTAGCCCTTACTGGGCAATTCGAATAGGGCGAATCGATTCCCCCTTCCCAGCGAATCGATTCGCTAGCAGGGGAGGATACAGGTCTGGGAAGCCGAATCGATTCGGTCTGGGGCAGTAGGTTGGTTTTTCTCACCGAATCGATTCGTTTTTGGGCGAATCGATTCGCAACCAGGGGCGAATCGATTCGGCCCTAAACGAATCGATTCGGAAGCCCTGTTTTTGTGAGATTTTTCTAGTTTTGTTTTGGGTCTTTTTCTTTTAGGTTCAAGGTTAGGAACCTTCTCTTGGGAAGTAATAAAGAGTTCTAGAGGTTCGTATGGGGTAGATGAACATCCTAGGTTATCATGGGGATAAATGGGCTTATCCCAAGGGTTAGTTCATATGGGTTAATTTTTGTTTGATATAGGAAGTTAGCCTAGAATTAACAGAAAGAAAAAGAAAAAAAAATGATAGCGTTGGGCCTTTTGGGAGACTATTGTTGATGGAGACTTACTTTGATGATTTATGGTATTTCCTTGGGACTTTTGAAGACTAATGTGAGGTTAATGGCACTTTGGGTCCTAGGTCATTAATAAAATATGACTTTAAGAATAAGAAATGAATATTCTAAAATTTGGTACTTAATGGTTAAGTATAAATGGGTTTGAGAATGTAAAAAGTGAATGTTTTCAAATGGAAAAAAATGATTTTTGTAAATGATAATTTACATATACACACCTCTCTAAATCGCTATCATAAGGGAAGTTACGCGCATGAGGTGAAGTCCACTGGCTAGTGAATGCAGGGTGAATATAGTCCTCTGCCATATGACCGGTTATTATATTATATGTTTATTTTGCGAAGTGAGGTAATTCTGGGTGTGGTTATGACTCACTGTCCCAGGTATATGGCGTTTCCCGACGTCTCGCGATGTAGGATTCCCAGGTTATCTTTTTTGATAGGTCCTGGAAGATGATTGCCATTTAGGAGCGCGCACAGTGGGAAAACCCAGACGGGCGGTCTTAGAAACGTTATATGATATGAAATAAAACTATTCATAATAATGTGGGGCATTATTGATGTTAAAGCATTTCATGATAATAAATTTGCTTTAAATACATTTCGTGGATGGAAGAAGGGAAATGGGAAGTTATGATATTAAAAAAAGCATTTTATGATGATAAACTTGCTTTAAGTACATTTCCTGGATGGAAGAAGGGAAATGAGAAGATATGAGATGAAATTGATTTGGTAATAGCATTTTGTAAAATGACTTTCCATATATGTATTTGCTAAAGAGAATAGGAATTGTGCCTTTATATTATGAATGGATTAAATGATGTCTCCTTGAGTAAATGTAGATGAGTTCTCCCATGTTTATATGGATATTGAGCATTATCATTGATATCGCACTAGGTTGTTCTTTTAGATTGAGAGGTGAGAATTTTTTGATTAATTGCGAGAGATAGTTAAATTCATGCTTATGTTAGATATTCATAACTGTCATGCATTTTATTCACATGGTGATCATATCAAACCGGGCCCCCCTGACCCATTTATATCTCTTTGTCTTGTATGATCTCCTTGTCCGATCAGGTGCTCCTCCGCAAGGACGCTCGTATTGACCTCCCCATTCCAGTTGTCTTGGAGCTATAACATTTTGCGGATGTTGTAGGATATTCGCTATAGACGTGTCTATCTTTTGTACTCTAGTTATGTTCATTTCATTTACTCGGGCCTGTTGCCCATGCTTTGCACTCATTTATTATAATATGATAGCTAATTGTAATACTCGGTGTAACCTGTTTATATTAGTCTATTAACCGATAGCTTATTCGGTTATTACTTTATGCATTTTGTTATACTATTACTCTTTGATTTTTGGTACCCACCTTCTTTTCAAATTGGATTGTCCAAGTGCTTTTCTTTTAACTTATAAATTTTAAATTTGACAGTCCATTTTCTAAAATAATGGGTGGTTATCTCATACTATTATTTTAACGACAGTGATGCTAAGAATCGACCATCTATGATTCCAACGATTATTGGAGTATTGGGCTGGCCACCCCTTATTTTAGTAGGCGGGTTGTCACAGAAGGTATCAGAGCATCAGGTTCTAGTGTCCTTAGGAATCTGTGCGGACGTACTATGTTTTTAGCATTACTTTTGATTTAATATAGAGCCTTAGGACTTAGATCGTTGATTTCCCTTGTGAGGTTTCGTTCTCCTGCCATAATGTAAGAACCCAAAAAGTCTTTTGCGCATTTGTGTGTGATTCGTAGGTCGAATTGAGGAAGGGCATCAGGGAAGGCCATTATGACGGCGTCACGAGAT
Organism: Sambucus nigra; assembly: GCA_949130495.1. Classification (NCBI taxonomy): domain Eukaryota; kingdom Viridiplantae; phylum Streptophyta; class Magnoliopsida; order Dipsacales; family Adoxaceae; genus Sambucus; species Sambucus nigra. The sequence continues at coordinate 79,329,467 of OX422207.1, read as the reverse complement.
GGGATTACTAAGAACTGTAAGTTGTAGTTGGTGATGAGGGCCGCTTTTGGAGGTCTCTACCTTCGTAGCATTGTTTTATATTGCTACCGCGACCACTAAGTACAGTAGATATAGTTTTTCAATTACCGCTGCCAGTAGAGAGTGGTAATAAGCTTGTAATTTTAAGCGACGCTATAATTGAAGTTGAAAAGGCCCTTAACAAGGACCACAGGTTGAAGTTAAGCCAGATGGAGGAAGTGTAAACTCATTCGGTGGAAGTATAAGGCCTAGGAGTTTTGGCCTAGAGAGGGGTATAGAAGTTGCCCAGATGCGAAGAATGGAAGAAATTTTTTTGCCTGTTGGAGTAATGTTGAAATGGCAGGAATGGTAGTTGCCATATTTTGGTGGAGCAGGAACCCGGTAGATATTTTCAACAGTGAGTTTCTATGGGATTTCAGGAATGAGGAGAAGGTAGACTCGCAAATATTCACACGAGGTTCGGTCAGAGGCCGATAGTGAATAAAGAGCTACACGATTAAGGAAACCGTGCATTGAAGTAGGAGGTACAAGAAAGAAAGAGCCCTTAAGTGGAACGATAGGCTCACGAGTAAGCATTTCCCACACTTATGGAGAAGTAATGTACATGAAACCCCATTGGTGGACATCAGTCCGAGGGAAAACTCATTAAAAATAAGGCAGGGGAGGCCGGTAGCGTGTTCTCTTTTGTTGAGGAAGTTAAAGGAACTACGCGGGTAATCGTTTGGTGTCTAGATATGGAGAAATGGTTCTGACGTGGAATGTGGAACCGCGCATTTTGATCTTGTCGATTGGAGAAAATGGGCAAGAATAGGGTGCCTAATCGAGGCATTAATGGAAGTAGTTCGATTCAGATGAGGCTAAAATGATATATCTTAAAACCATTGGTAGTGGCCAGGGTAATTGGCAAGAATGTTGGCGGGTATTCCACCTTAGTTGAGGGTGGTGCATTCTGTATAACAAGATGGAGTATTATTGCATTTACCCTAGATTCGGGTGTGTAAATTGAGCTTGTGGTGGTATCGATGTTAAAATAAATAGTGTAATTATGTTATTCCCGCGGTAGGGAGGTTTCATTTTCCTTCATTCTCTAAGGCGGGTGATGATATATAAAAAGTATATGTGGTTTGTGATACTCGTATTATATATGTTATGCAAGTGGAAATATTCCTGTTGGGTCGGAGCGATAGTAAGCGAATAATTACGAGGCTATCGTATTAGTTGTTCCAAAGTGGAACTAGTTGTTCTATGATATCTCACCTGGATACATGATTGAGACTTAATAGAGATGGTTTAAGGTATACAAGAATTTTTCATTAATTGTTTTGTTTGTTTTATTTGATTGTCTGTTTATTTTGTTTGTGTTTTCTATGCCTTATCTCCACGACCAACAAAGTTAAGTAGGAATGTATCATAGGAGATGTTTTGTTTGGATTGAGACTTTATAGAGATGTTTTGTTTGGATTTTTCTTTGCGAGACGCTCCACGCATGAACCTTAACGACGTTGGAAGTGGAGAGATGCTATTTTATCTTTATGTTAAAACGTTGGTTTTGAGGGGTGGTAGCCGAAAATCACGTGATTGAGTGATTAAGGGGCTAATAAAGAGTTAATGTGCGGTATAGAAGCACTGTAATTGTTCTTTCCTCTGATCGATGTGAGGGAGACTAAGATAAGAAAGTCGGATAGAGACTTATAGTTATGCCTTGATGAGAAGGCCATTTAAGAAGGTGTATATTTATATGTTGGGATAAAGCAATTGAAAAACTTTACAGAAAGTAAACGCCCTATTCATTAAATTTTCATTTCATTACAACGGTAAGATATAGGAGTAGAAATAGAAGCGCATTAGTAGGGTTATGAGTTAGAATTTTTGCGGTCCCGAACCTGTGTCTTAGGCCGTTATATCTTGATGACCGACAATGTGAGGTAGTAGTGTAACGGGAGGGTTCCTTGTTTGGATTTCTCTTTGCGAGACGTCCCACGCATGAAACCGAGCAAATGTAGGGAATTGAGAAGGGTCTTGGGCACTAGGGATATAATTAGCATAATACTTACACGACTTGAATAGGAAGTATATCGACCTTAGGATTATTAGGACGTAAGGCCCTTAGGGCATGCGACGCTGTTTTAGGAAGGCAGTAGGGAGTTGACCACGAGTAGGTTTGTGGGTTAACTCTAAGAAGAATTAGGTCCCCAGAAATAGAAGTATGGGATCTCGAGCAATTCGGGATGCTAGGCCAAAAGAAGATGATGCCCCTCTTAGAAAGAGCGTTGCGTAGGTAACCTAGCTTTCATGGAGTCAAAAGGATGAGCTGACTTTTACTCTTGCACTCGTGTTGTTAAGATCGAGAGTAGATTTAACGAACGAGTCTCTGCCAGGAAAGGGAAGTATTAATACTGGAGCCTAGACCCATTGTTTATGCGTCTCACAAACTTAAACCTCGTGAGAAGTATTATCCCACACTTGATTTAGAGTTCGTAGCGTTAGTCTTCACCTTAAAGAAATGAGGCACTATTTCCTGGGCAGGAAATCTTATCTTTTTACGAACCACAAGTTGTTGCAATTTGTTGTTGGGACGACAAAGTTGGTGTATAAAGTTCGTAAAGGAATGTTGAAAGCCCCCAATTTTAAAATCCTTTGACTTTTAAATCATTTTTCTTGTTAAATAGATATGCGGAAGCGTTAGTTGATGATTCAATAAAACGAATTACCAAATTTTAATTTCTTTTTCAAATTAAAATTAAACCCAGTGAAATTAAATCAACCCATTAAAAACATTTTCACTTAAACACAATTAATTAATCAAGTCCTAGAATTTTCCTACGTCATTTTTATCAACATTTACAAATTAGGCCAAACCAATTTTAATAATAGACTTGAATTAAATTAGCGTTACCCAAATTTAATTTAGCATCAAATTAAATTAAGTGTGATAATTAAAACCAATTTTATCTTGAATTATCGTAAGCATGCGTTCTAGGTGATTATGCAAGATAAAAGTAAATCAATCACACTACACCGCGATGTACGAGGATAAACCCTCAACGGGAAAAAAACCCTCGGACGACCCTATCCTCAAATTCACTAAGTACGGAATTTACATTTACAAGACAGATGACTTACTTCCTTAACTAGAACCCTCTCAAGCCTTGACGCGTCTTCTGTAATCATCTCTTCCTAGCGGATAACCACGGAGCTCCACCGCGATCTCGGACTCACCGATCAGACAATAGGTACACCGTCAACCACAAATGGTGACTTTTACCATGTGAGAAAATCCCAGCTAAATAATTCGTCTTCTTTGAGGGATTTAGAAGAAAACCCAAACAATCTCTTCAATTCGGTGTAGAGACAAACCGGTGCCAAACTCCAAGCAAGATGTATATATATATGAACTTGGATAAACAGAACAATGGGTGAAAACTAGAGTGGTAAATGATTTTCTCTATGAAAATTAACACTCAAAACTTGATCTTTTTCTCTTTATGATTTTGCGCTCAAAACACTCTCTAGGAGTTAGAAGGATACGAAAAAGATTAAAGAAAAAATTGGTTTCCCGCACATAGATATTCAGCAAAAAGTTAGTGGGGTAAAACTGCTAAAAACTGCCAAAAACTTTTCCCACCTGACATCTCGTTCGAACGACATCTCGTTCGAATGAGGCTTCTAACGAAGTTCTAGTGTGAACTTGTTAGAAACTCGTTGGAAATCTCGTTCGAACAGCCATCTCTTTCGAATGACATTTCGAACGAAGTTCCAGTAGCCAAAATGGGGACTCATTGGAAAACTCGTTCGAACGACATCTGGTTAGAACGAAAAACTTGTTCGAATGACATATCGGACGAACTTCCAGAAAGTTTGTAAAATTCTATTTTTGCCCAGAAACTTTATATACTTTATTTTAAAGTTTTTATAGAAATATTTCTGAAAACAAAGCACAGTTTTAAAACTTAACACCCAATAAACTTGTTCTAAGCTCCTATATATATATAAAATGCATTCATACCTTGGGAGCGTGGAACCACCGTTGATGACATTGAAACAAGGCACATAAACACGACATTTGATGAAGCTTTATACTCTTTGCCGCTATACCCAATAAACTTGTTCCAAGCTCCTATATATATATATATATATATATATATCGTTGAAACAAGGCACATAAACACGACATTTGATGAAGCTTTATCCTCTTTGTCGCTACGTCTTCAACTAAACCACATCATAGTCTTGAAAGGTACACTTGAACACTATCCTATGGCATAAACTTTTTTGCCTGGAATTGAGCTAAAACTACATTAAGACTGAATTGGAGAATTATAACCTTACAAATCTCCCCCTTTGGCTATTCCGGGACAAAAACCAAACAAAAAAACCTAAAGGGCCGTCAAGCTCTACTAGACTAATAAAAAGTCCCACCCAAAATACAAATACAATGCTTGACTCAAACAACCTAAAGGATCATGATCTTTGCTGGTGAAAGTTGCCACTTATAATATAAAACTGCACACTTGAGCAAACACATTACACGCATAGGGAATATCAAAATATTTAATGCAAGTAAAGTAAGTACTCCCCCTAAATTAATTCTCTCCCTTTATCAACAGTGATCAACTTAGAAAGACGTCTCCCCCTAAGATAAATCTCCCCCAAACTAAGATACGATTATAATAGGTTCCCCTCTCATTCTTCTTGCACACTTGAGCAAACACATTACACGCATAGGGAATATCAAAATATTTAATGCAAGTAAAGTAAGTACTCCCCCTAAATTAAGCCCCCAAACTAAGATACGATTATAATAGGTCCCCCTATCATTCTCCCCCTTTTTGTTCAGGAATAGACAAAGGTTAAAGAATAAAACATGTAAGTGTGCATAAAGTGATACCAATAAAGCATATGGGCAACAAAATCACAACTAATCCAACAAATAATAACGGATACCAACTAGAATGCAAGAAAATGATACCAATAGGATACATAAAGTATTAAGCATGTGATATCAATAAAGAATGCAACAAGATAGATACCAATTATGAATTAAAGCATATATGGACTAGAGAGCACGACAAAGACTAAACAAAAATATCAAATATATGTATATATAAGATATAAATAATAGACGTAAGTACACATATATAGATATAAACACACAAATGTCACACATAAAATATAATAGGAGTCTTTCACTACTACACCAAAATGGGAGATTTGTGAGTGTTGTTAGCACTCACAAATGACCTTTATAACTTCTATTTACCGTCATAATTTAGGGGGTGACAAAAGAAAATTTATAACTCTTAACAGCAGTCACAATTTTTTATAACCCCTATGGAGTTATGACTGGTGACCCCAATTTGTAACTGCCATTCGTAACTGCTGTCAGCAGTTACGAATCATATATTTGTGACTGCTGTTAGCAGTTACAAAATTGATAGTAGTGACAAATTTGTGACTCCTATTAGGAGTTACAAAATTAAATTTGTTAAATGTTGTAAAAGCTATTACAAATATCTTTATATTTTCACAAAATGATGAAATAATGAAAGTAAAATAAATATCATGATAACAAGTCTAAAAATTTTGACAACATTTCATTTATATTTCTCATATTCCAAATATCCAGTACACACAAAACTTGTTAAACTTAATTTAATATCAAACAACCCCTAAGTGGGCGCCAAGTACAAAATGAACATAGAATAAAAAATAAACTAAAAAAAGTAACGATACAACACTTCGATGACATGGAATGCCATGAACATGTAACAAATCATTCTAAATCTAGACCAGGAGTCACCAGGCATGGATACGATTCGTGAAGCCTAGGTATATCAGCCGTGGGGGGTATTGATGCGGTGACATCCTCCCTCGTGTACTCGGAGTATGCCTATTGAGCAAGTTCAATGGACTCAAATTTTTTGAATACGGCGCCTCGGTATCCATTAACTTGTGCTTGTGTTGCTTGCCACGAAGTGTAAACACCTGGATTTAGGCCTTTAAATACTACGTATGCCGGAGATGCCATGTGTATGCCTGCAAATAATAAAATGTGATTAATATATATATACATTCATTTTTTGTGATAAAGAAACTACCATAGCTTATATATATATACACTAGCGTATGCCCGTGCCTGAAGGCACGACGAAAATTGCAAAAAAAAATCGTTACCCAACAACAAAGTGAAATAAATGTATAATATTTCTGTTCTAATTTTAAAAAATTTGGTTAAATTTCCCTTTATTTATAGGACTATCCACCCTGTTTAAAAAAATAAAAATACTCAACAACAGCAATACTACAATACTCGAGGTCCATATTGGACCTCATTTCAACCACTTCATCAATTTAACAATAATATTGACAACTATTGAATAGGATGTTGAGTCAAGAACCGCAAGCATCACCGTCAAGAACCGCACGCATCACCGTTCAACTACATAGTAATCCCAAAACTTTAAATCTACAAATAACTACAAAGTAATCTATATAAGGGGTGGTGGTGGATATGATAGGAATGATACAAACAAACAACTTCCCCAAAGTTGGGTAAACATATATGAATTTCATTACCATCATCTTACCTTTTCTCGTCGTTAAATGACAGCTTCACTTATATCTTACCTACTCCTTCACCTGAAATAAGACATGTGAATTGATAATTAAAAATGATAGCACAACTTGAACCAAAAACCATCCATTTTACTTGAATACAAAAATCATTGTAAAACAGAAGCATTCTATGCATATGTGACAATTTATAGGTACATAAAAACCATTCTTGAATATTTTCAATCAAGTCCCCCAGACTATTAATACAGCAATCAAATAAACCTTATGAAATAGTAATTCACATACCTGTCATATAATTAATAGAGATGTTGTCTTTGAGAGTTTAACAGCATAGAAATAAACAGTTACTGGCACCAAACGACTACAAAGTTGTGAACATGATGGTTTGCTGATTAGTAAACCTCGGCAGGGTAGTACATATTTAAGAAATAATACAGGTTTCATACATGACGCATTGGTGCACTCTAAATAAAGATTGTGATTCAAGTGCAAATCTAAGGTGGGATTATAAACCATTAGAACAATTATAAACCAAACCCTAAATATGAAGTTCAAGCATCCAAGGTGGGATTACGATCCCCAATCATAAGTCTAGCTACTCATAATTGAAACTACATTACACATGCTAGTTAACAACATAATTAAGTTAGTTATCTAGTTTAAACATAAACCAATATAAGAGATGGAATTAAATGCAAATTAAAGCTAGTAGAACAAGTAGAGAAGAAGTAAATGAGTAATTTCATTAATAATCACAAGTTGTGTACATGGGGCACAAAAACCAAAATTAGAAAATAGACTAAATGTACCCTCTCTTTCCCACACCACTACACAACTACAAAGTTACAAACCCAAAAATCAAAATAAAGAACCACAAAAGTTAGCAGGAGAGAAAGCGGGATGACAACGCCCTACATATGGTCCGGATGGCGGCTCGAGGACTCGGGCGCGGTGGGGTCACGAGGGGCATAGGGATCATAAAGGTAAGGAGGCACAGTAGCCTCGCCCCCACGAATATGAGCAAACAAATCCATCTGTGCCAGGGAAATCATGGAAGTATCTTGCTGATAGCCAGCCCGTAAGGATGCGAAGTTCGTCATATAAGTGTCCCGAAACTCAGTAAAATCACCCTGTAACGATGCGAAGTTTTCCATATAGGTGCCCCAAAACTCAGTAAAATTAGCCTGTAACTCATCCATCCGCACCCCGAGATATGTAATGGGGTCAACAGTAGGAGGCACAGGAGGTGGGACTGGATGAGGCACTTCCGCAATATCCAGCATAGGAGCATCAGGGGCATCAGGAACATCCAACATACGCTTTTTCCTCCTCTCCCAATAATCTTGCCCCAAGCTTTTAGCAATGGTATTATCATTAAACACCTTGGGCAGCCTAGGTATCTTGTCTCTGCCCAAGACCTCACATCCGGCATCCCTGCAAATCCGGGAAATCAGTCGCGCAAAAGGAAGAGTTGTGGTTCCCTTCTCGCTATAGGCAGCGTTCACTATTTGATGCAACATGAGGGCGGGAAGACTGATGACCATGTCATCCCCTAAAAGACTGTATAAGAAGAGGGCCTGCTTGTAACGGAGGACAGACTTGGTCTGAGTTGGAATGATGGAATTAACGACGACGAGATGGAGGATACGATGTACATCGGGCATGCCCGAAGTGGGGAAAGTCTCCCCCGCCCAAATCTTACCGGGTGCAAGACGTGCAATAAGTACCTCTTGTGGAAGCTGAGGCGCATCTGCGAGGACCGGGTAATGATAGAGCTCCGGGTTAGAAGCCCCACTAAGGTGCGCAGCTAAGATGGGCTTAGAAATAGTAATCCGCCTCCCTCTCACATACGCTTCATACGTGCCGCCGCGCGTAGATACTAGAGAAGCATAAAAACGATGCACGTGGTCCTCGTTGACCTCCCCTCTCATGGAAAGATGGGCCTCCCAATTGAATTTGGCTAAATACCGTCTTACAGAAGCCGACATGTCATCTAAAATCACCTCCTTCTCAATAGCAATCGGGCGACTGGTTTTGAACATGGCCCGATACCACTCCATCTCATCCTTGGAACGAAAAGATTCAAAACCAGCGCCTCACCGTCCAGTAACTGCATTGGATGATGGCTTGGTGATCGAAGGAACCTACAAAACATTAATTCAATACACACACCATAAGTGCGATGCATAAAATCAAAGTAATCATGAAATTTGGGGAAACTAGGTTCGAAGGGTGCGCGTTGGGAAAAATTGGTCGAGTAGATGTAACCGACGCACACCACACTCAAACAAGGATAATTCAACAAGAATGTGCGATAAAAGGTGCGAAGATGGAGCTTTAGCACACAAAACCTTCACAGAGGCATTTTATCGAACATATAGCGTGCAATGTATAGAAAGTAGGGTGAAAATGGCATTTTCAAAGTGAAACAACCCCAACAAATACAACTTAATCATCAAAGCAACATAAACAAGTTGTATTTGTTGGATTCACATCACAAACAATGAGAAAATATGAAGTTTCCTGCAGAAAATGTGGATTTTACAAGAATGCATTTAACCCTACTTTTATACAAAGAACACTAAATAAGATTTGAAAATAATTTATGAGGGTTGAATTAGTAACCTTAGATGAGGATGCCCTGGATGAGGAAGCCATGAGGGTGAAAATGAATAAAATAAAGGAAATGATATGGGAGAGGAGGAGGTCTTCGGCTAAGGGAGAAGAGAGAATGAGAAGTTGATTTAAACAAATGAGGGAATTTTAAGTGACCAGATGAGCCGAATCGATTCGGTAGTTAAACCGAATCAATTCGAAACTCTCGAATTCAACACTGTCTATGGGAAAATCGATTCGGTGATTAACCGAATCGATTCGGATGTCGAGACCTGACACTTTTGGTTTGCCGAATTGATTCGGAAGTAACCCGAATCGATTCACAAACCCTTAATTGGCTACTAGAAGGGGTCGAATCGATTCAGTGATAAACCGAATCGATTCGGATGCTGGGATCCAACTTTCTGCTTTGCTGATTTCCTAAATCTCATGAAATTTGATCATTGGGACACCTTCAACTGGATTTCTTGGACCCATATGGTATATCTAATGTATGTAACAGGTCCGGAACCAAAAAATGCAACCCCACACGTGTCGGGGGATGCTCGACACCAAAATTGAGAATTTATCGAACCCAATCACCCCTGCTAACGAGGATGCTACGTACGATGTTCAGTTGTAAACCCGCAAATATAATTAGGACGTAATTCACAATGTGAACACCTATTCTTCCCATTCTTCCGACTTCGTTCCAACTAAAGTTCACACACTTAACAATTATGTCGGGTTCTAGATCGGAAGACATTCAAAACAGATTACTAATTGATTCAAAACAGATTACTAATATTTAAAATAGAGTTCAAACACTACTAATTGTTCACTTTGATAATTTGTTCAAATTTCTCAAGACAAATTACTCTGGATCACTTAAGGATAAGACAAAGCAACGGACAAACCACCCAAGATTTCTCGACATCCTTAATAGTGTCCGCCCCATGACTTCGACGATACAACGGATGATTCTCTTCTCCTGGCTCAACACTACTAACGTAAACCTTACGTTCAAATATCAGCAATTGATGGCCATGCACCACCGTTCCAGTAGCAACTGAAGCAACAACTTGTCCACTTGCAATCTTTCTCTGATTTGAAAAATCTAATAAATCAACATATGGATCATGTGGAGGATCAGTTAAATCTCTAAAGTTTGGCTCAGTTGACGCGGGGGGGGGGGGGGGGGTAGGAATGTAATCATGGGGACTTGAATGCGGAACTGGAGTGTAATTACGAGGACTTGGATGTGGGATAGGAGTATAATTGCGAGGACTTGGATTTGGTATTTTCAATCCATTCGATTCAAAAGCACTTAAAAGCATGGTAACGGATGATTTGAGAAATGCCATATCTTCATCATGTTTTCCTTCTTGTGTCTTTGCTCTAGTCAACTGTGACACTATAGGAGTAATTGCCTTAAGTTTACTTTTGGACACGGGTCCAACACCACGAGTCGCCCCCCTAGTATCTTTTCCTCTAAAGGCAGTCAATGCATCTGTATCAATACTGTTTTGGCTTGAAGAACCTTGACTACTTTTCAGCTCACTCAATTTTTACTGAAAAATTATTTATGAATCGATTAAAACCATTGAACGACGAAATTTGAAGGAATTTAATTATTACAACTGAGATCAACTACCTTTGGGTGAAACTCCCCAGTTTTCTGCCTACGACTTTCGAGATACACTTCCGAACGATCAACAGGTCGTTTATTGTTAAGCACCTATAAATTAATTTTCCATTAATTATTTGAGCAAGACATATAATATATATACACATTAAAATAAGAAAGGGTTTATACCATCTCCTCTGCTTTCTCAGCATACGACATCCGACCAAGACAATGGACGTCATTCTTTTTAGCCCTGTTCACCCGGCCTTGGTGTCGTTGTTTTAATTTTGCCTCAGATGCTTCGTGCGAGACGAATTCATTCCACTCACGAACAGGGATATGATCTTTCTCCGGTACTTGATCCTTCAGGGGCTTTATCCCATCACTGTCCAATCCCTTAAAATAAGTCGAGCGGAGGTTAATTCTAAAAGTCTTCAATTGAATACCAATGGCTTTCATGGACCCCTCCTTCTGGTCGGCCGAAATATTAAACTCTTTCATGAGCGTATCCCACAAGTCGTTCTTTTTTACTTGCTCAACCATATCCCAACTCTCACATTTTAAGCCAATACAAGATTTTAATAAAGATAAGGCTCGAGCTTTAAAAGGATTCTTTCCACCTATTGGCAAACCAAATAGGTTAAGGGAAACGTTAGCACGAGAATCAATGGCAGAATGTTCATCATGTTTTCTGGCCTGGATGATGAAATTGTATTCTCGGACGCCATTTTCTGCATTTTTATATTTATGCATTAGTTCATATGTTAATACAAGAGTAAGGAAATAATATAAAAAATATAATGTAAGTTATACCTTTTCAACATATTCTAAAAGTTTTGATAACTGAAACCAATATAACATGCCACAATTAAACATCTACTCCTCTAATGCGTTTAATAATTTCTTTAATTCTGGGTTGTCATCCAGAATAGACTGAATCTCTATAGGTGCCTCTATATCGTCTACCGATGTAGTTAAGCATTGAGGAGAATGTAAAACAACAGACCATGGATCATTGTTGGGGCTGTTTGCATAAAACACTTGCTTTAAGTTTTGGAATGCACAAACGAATGGCTCATCATTAACATTGTCTTTACTCTTCAACTTGTCTAAATCAAACTTCACCATGTGGGTGTCAGGGTCGACCATACATGCATTCTTGTCCTCCACTCTCACCCAATCACAGTAAAATACAGGTATGCTGAAAGGTATATAATCTAATAGGATAATTTGTTTTATAATCCCATAATACGTCATCTCAGCTTCTATCAAATTTTTATCTTTCGCGCTTGCCCTGAAATGAGTTAATGCTTTATATGAAATGCCGCTGTTTTGTTTTCCAATGAGTTTTAAGTCGTGTGTGCTTGAAGAGAACATAAAACCATTGACACTATATTGTCCAAACTCCTTGGCTACAAAACTAGGCCCATTTGCTAGACGTGCAAGCCTCATCGATACTTCACCAGCTTTCAATAACTGAAACCAAGAAAGTATTTGCATTGTGAATATGTTGCAAAGACAGTAAATAAAAGTGAGGTATTACTGTAGTCACCTCGGAAGCTACCCAATGCCTAAAGTCATTGTCTGCGCTCGCGCCTCCCTTCCTCCTCTTGGCATACCAGCACTCATTATATTGCCTAGGTTAAAACACTAAAAATATTAATTTCTAATGAATATAACATCGAACATATTACATTATTTTACAAAACACTTTAAATAAACTCACATTTTCCATTTATCTATGTCTTCATGCGTCTCGAATACATATCGAGCCACCTGGTTATATTGTGTACTTGTTAGCTTCACCACCTTACCTTTCCCCAGGGCCTCCTCATCAGCAAACTCTTCTAATTCATCAATAAAGCGTTCACGACCTCCAACATTTAGGTTAGGCATATATTCCTTTGCATACAAGGAAGCCTCTTCCATAATGTACTCCTCAGCAATGGACCCCTCAATGTACCGTATATTCTTAACGTAATCTTTAAAAGTTTTCATTAATCGTTCGAACGGATACATCCATCGGTACCTTACTGGTCCACATAAAAGTGCTTCATCGCACAAATGCACTAAAAGGTGGATGCTTATGTCAAAGAATAAGGGAGTAAAGTGCTTCTCCAAAACACATATAGCCTCGACCAAAGTTTCTTTCACTGCCATTATGTGCGTCCTGTTGACAACTTTCTCACACAATAAGGAGAAACATAAGCTAATTTGTAGAATGGCCCTTCGAAGATCCTTGTGTTCCGAAAAATAGTGTCTGAACAACAGAGGGATAAGTTGCATTATCACATGCCAATCGTGGGACTTGCACTTTTTCAAATCTTTTGTTGCGTCGCAGACAATCCTGTGTAAGTTGGATGAGAAATTAGAAGGGACCTTCAAGCCGTTTAATGTTTCTAAGAACATATTTCTTCCTTCAATGCTCAAAGTATAAGATGAAACTGGCATATGCTTTTTTCCAGTGTTGGTATCTTCTTTCAACCATAATGATCTTTTAATCTTCAAATCACGAAGATCATCACGAGCTTTTTCTCCATCCTTGGAATGAGAACCACCAATGCGTGTGCTTACGAGATGCTCAATGATATTTTTCTCAGCGTGCATTATGTCTATCACATGTCAAACAGGATGTTTCTTCCAGTATGGCAAATCAAACATTATTGATCTCCTGGACCACGCCGTTTTCACGTCAACATCCTTTCTTTTATGCTTTTGGGCTAAAATTATGGGGTGTTTCCCCCTCAACTTTTGATCAACCTTTAATGACCTTTCTTCAATTTCCAAACCAGAAAGTCTTGGCGGAGGTGGTCGCGTCTCGGTGCCTTCTGGGAGAAAATTGCTTCGTATTGACCTGAATTTGTGACTATGGGGCAGAAATCTTCGATGACTATGATAAAAATGTTTACCACTTTTCTTAAGCCAACTGGCTTCAGTCTCCTCTCTACATATAGGACAACCTAGGTAACCATGTACATTGCACCCAGATAAGGTCCCATAAGTAGGAAAATCATGAATTGCCCATATCAACATAGCTCTCAAAATGAATTCCTCCTTTTTGTATGAGTCGAATGCTCTCACACCTTCAACCCATAACTCATTCAATTCGTCTATTAGTGGCGCTAAGAAAACATCAATGCCACTAACCGGTGCTTTTGGACCTGGTATCAACAACGACAAAATTGAAAACTCCTTTCTTATGCACAACGACGGGGGGAAATTTAAAGGCGCCGTAAACACAGGACGTATACTCTTATCTGTGCTCAATTTGCCAAACGGGTTAATCCCATCGGTTGATAGTCCGAGGCGAACGTTGCGTATTTCTGTAGAAACGTCCGGGTATCGCTGATTTGCAAATTTCCACACAGATAAATCAATCGTATGTCGCATGAGATTCTCACCAACCTCCGCTCGACCATGCCAAGTCGTTGCCTCTGCTATCCAAGGTATAGTGTAAAGTCTCTTCAATAGAGGACCTAAAGGGAAATACTTTAACACCCTCTTAGGTATTTGCGTATCTACTTTCAATAAACGTTTATTATGTACTATCATCTTTTGTTCATATCTAGGTTCCTTACATATAGGACAAGCCCGTTTGTCCTTATGCTCCTTATAGTATAAAATGCAGTCATACTTGCAGCAATGAATTAATTTGTATTTCATACCCAAACCTTTCAAATTATCCTTCACGATCGGATAATTGACTGGTAGTGTATTTTCTTTGTGGAGCAAATCTTTTGCCCAGAGGAGTATTGCCGTCACACTTTTTCCCGACAAGCCAAATTTGCTCTTTAAGTTGTGTAACCCAACCATGGCATATAACTTTGTGTGGTCGGGGTTGGAGTTATGGTATAATGGTGTTGTGGCTTCTACTTTTAACCGTATATAATCCTTAACTTGGTCCGTATCGTTGCCAACATGATCCTCACATCCTAAAGCATTCCCTCTACTATCTTGCTTTTCTTGTGCTGCGTGCACTTCATACGCATCATTTATGAGATCGTTTAACCTAGCATGTACTAACGGGTCACCATTTGTGTGAACGGTTTCATTGACAAGTATTTCTTCTGGAATATACTTAAATTCCCTCTCCCCATGGAAATGCCAAAATGTGTAGTCAGCTTGCATACCCTAATGAAACAAATGTACTTTTACATCTACCCCTTTCAAGCGTTTTCCATTTTTACAACGATTGCACGGGAATGGGATAATATCAGTTTCGAGATTCTTCGTTGCATAATTCACAAAGTCTTTAACCCCATTAATGTATACTTTCCCCACTCTACAACTTTCACCCATCCACTCTTTATATTGTGGAAACCCATTAATTCTACAATACAAACAAATAAAAACTCAGTAAATTATAAAACTAAATGAAGTTTGAGCTAATATTTAGAACATAATCTCTGACTTATCATTGCATTAATACTATCATTGCATTAAAACTCACAGGAAAATCCAACCAAGCACAAGACGTCAAAACTTCAATGAGCACAAAATAATGGTTATTTAATTAATTTTTAGATAAAATAAATATGAATATTATAAAATGATTATTGAAAAAAAATCTAACATATTCCCAAACAAGATAATATTCAAAAAACGAAAGAGGTTAAACGATGTGTAGATATACTCACAACAAAACAATCAGATTTGATTATATTTTGTCTAGAGAACGTTGACCACAAAGCTCGAACAAAACTCGTAATATTAAAAATTCATTTGATTATATTTTGTCAAAAAAATATATTGTCTAGAGTTTTTGAATAATATTTTGTCAAAAAAATAACCTCAATACAATTTCTAGGGCTTATTAACATAAAATACAATTTGCATATAGATACACTCATAAACACACATATAAACAGAAATCTATACATACACATACATACACACGCATGTAAACATAAATTTATACATACACACACATATAAACAGAAATCTCTACATACACACAAATATACACACATACCCACACATAATAAGAATCGAAATTAGGCTTTAGACAAAAATTATACAACAAAAATACCCAAAAATATACCTGTTTGATTCACAGAAATTAAGGTTTTAGAATCGCAAATGCTTCTTCACATCAACGTCTTCTTCACAGCTAAGAAAAATTTATACACATCAATGGCTTCTTCACATAACCAAAATAAAATAACAAATGAAATTAGGCTTTGAGGTTTTGGCAAATGAAAGAGAGAGGGAAATTAAAGTGGGAGCTCTTCACGTAAGATAGAGGGAAATTAAAGTAGGTGAAAAATTTTGTGACTGCTGGGAGCAGTTACAAATTTATGACTGCCAATAGCAGTTACAAATTAAGTCTTAGACCAAAATTTTTGATCGCTAATAGCAGTTACAAATTTGTGACCACTAATAGCGATCATAAATTAAATCTAAGACTAAAATTTGTGACTCCTCATAGCAGTTATAATTTCGTGACTGCTCTTAAGAGTCATAACTTATGTCTACTAATAAGTTTGTGACAGTTATAAATTTGTGACTGCTTATAGGAGTCACAAATTAATTATATGGTAACATTTGTAACTCCCATTAGCGGTAACAAACTAATTGACTCAATTTTTTTTAACTAATTAATTTTATCACTCCTAATGGCAGTCACAAATAATTTTGTGACTGCTCTTGGCAGTGACTAGTTTGTCACCCCTATTGGCAGTCACAAAAAGGCAGTCACAAAATTAACATTTTGGTGTAGTGCACACTCGTATGGCAAAAATGTGTCATATAGAAACATAAGTGTTGGGTGTGAACTAGTAATGATTAAATTTAGACCCAATCACTTAAAACATGTTCACGGAGTTCTCAATTGATTGCAAAACTTCATCACATTTGAATATAACCTCATCTGACAATATAGATTGAACTCAATGAACAAACATACACAATGCATACAAGCCTAGAGTTTTGATGATTCTACAAACCAAATAGAGTCATGACAATAAAGACCACTAGGATAAACGGACATTGTGCAAATCGTTGATATACCATCCAATCTCCCTCAAGAAGCATATATATATTCTTTTTATATTGAATGAATATATCAATTAAACATAGGCCTTGGCAATTATTTTTCTTTTAGTGCCATTTTTCTATTTTTAGGCCTTTGGACCACGTATTTCTTTTAGGTCCATTTCAAACGGTGGCTTACAATCGCAAAGGATTATTATTCCTTTCGGAGCGCTTCCCCGTGCACATTTATATATCATTTTTTATATCTCACAAACTCACGTGCAACGAATTTTGACATGCACTAGTCCTCCTAGGTCATAAATATGTAGATGACTAGATTGGAAGGAGAATACCTCACAAAGCTCAAATATAACATGTGACATTAAAATTTCAAATGAGCTCGTGCATGTGTGAATAGAGGCATATAAAAATAGAATCCATTTAAATCAACACAAAATCCAACTACTCCATGTAAGCATGGTAAAGAACATAATAAGGATTGATAATCTAAACCAAAAGTTCTAGCCACATGGGAGCGTAAAAGATGGAATTCTAACACAATTGTATGCCACATAAAGTGTGTCAAACTAAAATACACACAAAAATAAAAATCTTTTTGAGTTTTTTAAAAAAATTTAATCCAAAAAATAAAATATACTTAAAAGACACACAAAAATCATATTTTTTTTTTCATTAAGCTTAAATGAAACAAGTAAAACACAAATGATAAGCAAAAATCTTTTTGAATTTTTCATTTAATGCAAACAAAAATAAGCAAATATAATACAAAAAGATAAACAAAAAATCATAGTTCTAGCATGTGATTAAGCATGGAGCATAGACAAGAAAATAATTTAAAACAAGCATACATTTAGCATGATATTATAGCATGAAGCACAAAAGCTAAAGTATGCAAACACTAACACATTCATCCTTTAGATTTAGCAAGGGAGGAAGCATGTGAAAGTAAATGAGAATCAAACATCCTATTTTGGAAGGCAACCAAGTCGGATTTCCTAACCCAAATTAATGAAGAATGACTATCTTGGGGTGTAGGATTTTAACTACCTTGGTTGCTTTACATTGGGATTTTCTAGGAATTCATTTAAGATCAAAACAAAATTTCCTAAGATGACCTTTTCAACCACAATTTGTACAAGTAAAATTACGTCGAAATTTGGTACCTAAGGAATGATCTCTAGAGTCTTTCCTAGTGGATTCTCCTAAAAAGTTAGTTTTGGCTTTGTGAGTTGATTCATTTCAAGTATCAAAGCCTAAACCACAAGTGTCATTTTTAATTTGAACCGTTCCTAATATTTTATCTAATTTTTCCGAACGGCACTCCAAATCAAATTTGACATTACTAGAGTCTTTTAATTTATTTTTTTAATTCTAGGATGGTAGACTCTAATAAAACATTTCTCTCTTCGAACTTGAGAAGCTCCTTTTTTAAGGATTCCATTAAACCTCTAAGGATATCTCTCTCGCCTTCTACATATTCAAGCTTCTCTCGAAGAGTCCTCTCACGTGTCCTAAGGTCTTCTACCAATATACTATCATCAATGACCTTGACACGCTCTTTTAAACTAGCTTCTAACTTCAAATTAGCTCTTTTTAATTTAATACATTCTTCATATAATTCTTGAAAAGCATTTTGAAGTTCACTCACATTAACCTCTTCTTCATTTTCACTCTCTCTTTCTTCTCCACTCTCACTATCATAAAAAATAAGGGAATCATAAACAATGACCTTGGAAGTGTCATGTGTTAAAGTTTCATAAATCACTATCACTCACATGACTAACCATAAAAGCCATAAAGTTGGGCTTCGTGGAGGAATCGGGTCCCTCCTCCTTATCACTATCACTAAGGGTCGCATTATATGAAATGGGCCGCTTACCCTCTCTCCTTAGTTTAGTGGGGCACTCCGAAGCACTATGGCCATACCCATCACAACCAAAACACCTATTGGACTCGTCTGTATTTAAAGTTTCATTAGAACATTTAGGGATCCTTTCGGCTTTGTCATACTTAGAAGTTTCAAATTTCTTAAAATCATTTTTAAATTTATCTTTGTTAAATTTAAGAAATTTTCTAAATTTCTGAGCAAACAAGGCCATGTCTTCCGAGTCACTATCACTCTTGCTCTCTATTACTTATTTGACCTCTTTTCGAGCTTTTAAAGTAACTCCCTTTTCTATTTTCTTTTCAATTTTAGAGGGAAACATGTCTAGTTCATAAGTTTCTAAATCACCTACGAGCTCTTCTAATTTCATAGAAACTAAAGTGGGTAAAGAATTTAAAATGGTCACTTTTGAAATAAATCTATCGGGAAGGGACCTTAAAATTTTCTTTACAACTCATTTGTCGGGTATTTTCTCTCCCAAGTTAAAAGATGAATTAACGATATCGAAAAGTCTAGTATAAAATTCATCAAAAGTTTCTTTTTCATTCATTTTGATAGTTTCAAATTGAGTGGTGAGGTTTTGGAGTTTCGAAACTTTGACAACACTTGTGCCTTCATGAGTGTGTTGTAAAATATCCCACGCTTCTTTAGCGGTCTCACACGTCATAATATGTCGGAATTCATCCGGTGTGACAGCGCTAAACAAGGCATTTAAATCTCGGAAATTAAAATTAGATAGTTTAAATTCACCCTCTCTCCATCTATCGGCCGATTTGGGAACACGTTCATTATCTACTAAATGAGTTGGTGGAGACCACCCGTTAACTACCGATAACCAAACTCTTTCGTCGATAGATTTTAGTGCCGATTTCATTCGCGCTTTCCAGTACACGTAGTTAGAACCATTAAAAATAGGAAATTTTGAAAATGGGAAAAAAATTATTTTAGCCAAAAATTATTTAAAAGATCTTTAACGAAGTAATTTATCATTTTTGGCTCTGATACCAATTTGAAAGCCCCCAATTTTAAAATCCTTTGAGTTTTAAATCAATTTCCTTGTTAAATAGATATGCGGAAGCGTTACTTGATGATTCAATAAAACGAATTACCAAATTTTAATTTCTTTTTCAAATTAAAATTAAACCAAGTGAAATTAAATCAATCCATTAAAAATATTTTCACTTAAACACAATTAATTAACCAAGTCCTTGAATTTGCCTAAGTCATTTTTATCAATATTTCCAAATTAGGCCAAACTAATTTTAATAATAGACTTGAATTAAATTAGCGTTACCCAAATTTAATTTAGCACCAAATTAAATTAAGTGTGACAATTAAAACCACTTTATCTTGAATTATCCTAAGCATGCGTTCTAGGTGATTATGCAAGATAAAAGTAAATCAATCACACTACGTCGCGATGTACGGGGAAAAATCCACAACGGGAAAAAAAACCTCGGACGGCTCTATCCTCAAATCCACTAAGTACGGAATTTACATTTACAAGACAGATGAATTACTTCCTCAACTCGAACCCTCTCAAGCCTTGACGTGTCTTCTTGCAACCACCTCTTCCTAGCGGATAACCACGAAGCTCTATCGCGATCTCGGACTCATCGATCGGACAATAGGTACACCGTCAACCACACATGGTGCCTTTTACCATGTGAGAAAACCACAGCTAAAGAATTCTTCTTCTTTGAGGGATTTAGAAGAAAACCCAAACAATCTCTTTAATTCGGTGTAGAGACAAACCCGGTGCCAAACTCCAAGCAAGATGTATATATATATGAACTTGGATAAACAAAACAATGGGTGAAAACTAGAGTGGTAAATGATTTTCTCTATGAAAATTAACACTCAAAACTTGATCTTTTTCTCTTTATGATTTTTCTCTCAAAACACTCTCTAGGAGTTAGAAGGATATGAAAAAGATTAAAGAAAAAATTGGTTTCCCGCACATAGATATTCAACAAAAAGTTAGTGGGGTAAAACTGCTGAAAACTGCTAAAAAGTTTTCCCGCCTGACATCTCGTTCGAACGACATCTCGTTCGAACGAGGCTTTTAATGAAGTTCCAATGTGAACTCGTTAGAAACTCTTTGGAAATCTTGTTCGAATAACCATCTCGTTCGAACAACATTTCGAACGAAGTTCCAGTAGCCAAAATGGGGACTCGTTGGCAAACTCGTTCGAACGACATCTGGTTCGAACAAAAATCTCGTTCGAACGACATATCGAACGAACTTCCAGAAAGTTTATAAAATTCTATTTTTGCCCAGAAACCTTATATACTTTATTTTAAAGTTTTAATAGAAATCTTTCTGAAAACAAAATACAGTTTTAAAACCTAACATCCAATAAACTTGTTCCAAGCTCCTATATATATATATATATAATGCATTCATACCTTGGGAGCGTGGAACCACTATTGATGACGTTGAAATAAAGCACATAAACACGGAATTTGATGAAGCTTTATACTCTTTGCCGCTACACCCAATAAACTTGTTCCAAGCTTCTATATATATATAAAATGCATTCATACCTTGGGAGCGTGGAACCACTGTTGATGACGTTGAAACAAGGCATATAAATACGACATTTGATGAAGCTTTATACTCTTTGCCGCTACGTCTTCAACTAAACCACATCATAGGCTTGAAAGGTACACTTGAACACTATCCTATGACATAAACGTTTTTGACTGGAATTGAGACAAAACTACATTAAGACTCAATTGGAGAATTATGACCTTACAACTATCAATTAGATATTCATTATCGCTAAGGGAACGCGAGTGAGGTAGCGGATGCGCTGAGTAGAAAACCCATGGTGGAAATTAACGAAGGCATGGAAGGCCCTGTAAAACGAGCTTAACAAAGAGGACGCTATAGCAAGAACATTCATGTCCGTGATTGACCATTTCACCTACAAGTGTGAAGAGAGTAGTGGTGGAACGAGGAAGGGTATATCCATGGGCATCTTCATTGAATTTCCTACATCGCAATGGTCATAATCCTAGTAGAGAAAATTGTTGATCGTTTGACCAAATTGCTGCTTTTTCAACCAATATGGACGAACTATTTAAGGAGGAGTACGCCCAGCTCTTTATGGTGAAGTTATGGAGCTATATAACGTGCCTATCAATATAGTGTTGGACCGAGACTAGACTTTTGTGTCAACGTTTTGGTAAAGTTTCCAGGAAGTGATGGGAAGCAAATAGGAGTTGGGTACAACCTACCACCTCTAAGTGGATGAATGGAGAGAGTTAACCAGATGTTAGAGGGAACAACTCGAATGTGCGTGTTTGACTTAAAGGAAGGATGGGGGCAGTAGTTTTTATGAATCAAAATTTCATAAAATAATTTGGATCATTTTTCTATAAAGGTATGGCACTAAATGTGGCCTTGTGTAGCCGACTGAGTAATTCACCTGCTCGTTAGGTGGAACCAGCGGACAATAGGATTCCTTGGACTTGGAGTGGTCCAGGAATATTTCCTTGATGATTAAGTTCATTGAGACGCATACTTTCAAGGGCTATGCCAACGTGAATAGAGGTCACTTAGTGTTGGAGTTAGGGGATCAAGTGTTAGTGTAGGTATTTTCGATGAAGGGTATAGCGTGATTTAGAAATAAAGGCAACTTGTGCCGAGTTATGTAGGTATTTTCTTCCGTCGTAGAAAGGTAGGCTCGATAGTTCATGAAGAACGACTAGGTGTTATGTTAGAGCACGAAGAATGTAGACTAAGATCGAAAGTGACGACCTTAGTCCAAGTCCAAAGGAGACATCGCCATGCCTAGGAAATTTTAGGGATGGAAGAACGATATTTTAGAAAAGTACACCCTTAATATGGTTATATAGTACGCCTAAATTTTGAGGGAAAAATTCCCTTGTAAGGGGGGGGGGGGGGGGGAGTGTGTAACAACCCAGACTTTTGAGCGATTTTTTATATTATTTTGCCTGATGGGCTAAATTTATAAAATAGTGAGAGTTGGGGTAAATATTATTTTAAGTCATTTAAGGGATAAAATTTACCATGTTTTGCCTATTTACTGTTATGAGGAACTAAATAACATTGTATTGTGTTTTATTGCGTCGTTATACTTTAAGCGACGATTATGATTTATATTTAAGTTTGAGTATAATTAATGAATTAAAATGATTTTGGACCCTAAAATATTATACATTACTCCGGATGCCAATTTAGGGGGTGCGGGGTAGTTTTGGAATAGTGGAGATAGTAAAAATAAGGGCCAAGTTGTATTTTTGAGTTCCGGGCACTTTTGATATGTTGTGACTTAATTATGTGGTAACGAGTCATTTTAATGGTGTATTAACATTTAAAAGAGGGGAAAATATGTTTAAGACCCATTTAAGTCTTCCAAACCCTTTTATTTCTCATTTCATGTTAGAAGCCAAGAGAGAGAGAGAAAGAGAGAGAGAGAGAGAAGAGAGAGTTGGGAGAAAATGGAGAAAAGAGAGAGAAATGAAGATTTGAATCCGGAAATCGTTACCACGGGAAGAGAATCTGAGGCTACAAACTTGAGGCAAGTTTCTTACTTGCTAGATCATGATTTAATGTGAATAAATTATATGTATAGTTAGTTTTTGGGAATTTAAACCATTTATGGGTTTTGGGAATTTTTGGTGTTTAATCCTTTAATCTTGATTTAAATTTGATTTGAGGAATATATATTAGTTATTAGTTGTGTAGAAGTGATTTGATAGAGTTAATTGTTGTTGATGTTGAAAGAGATAGAAGATTTGTGTTTTGGGATTTTAGGGTTCATACAACCCGTAGCCTTTACTGGGCAATTCGAACAGGGTGAATCGATTCTCCCTTCCCAGCGAATCGATTCACTAGCAGGGGAGGATATAGGTCTGGGAAGCCGAATCGATTCGGGGTAAGGCCGAATCGATTCGGTATGGGTTAGTAGGTTGGTTTTTCTCACTGAATCGATTCGTTTTTGGGAGAATAGATTCGCAACCAGGGGCGAATTGATTTGGCCCTAGGCGAATCGATTCGGAAGCCCTATTTTTGTGAGATTTTTCTAGTTTTGTTTTGGGTCTTTTGCTTTAGGTTAAAGGTTAGGAACCTTCTCTTGGGAAGTAATAAAGAGTTATATAGGTTTGAATGGGGTAGATGAACATCCTAGGTTAGCATGGGGATAATTGGGCTTATCCCAAGGGTTAGTTCATATGGGTTAATTTTCATTTGATATAGGAAGTTAGCCTAGAATTAACAGAAAGAAAAAGAAAAAAAAATGATAACGTTGGGACTTTTGGGAGACTATTGTTGATGGAGACTTACTTTGATGATTTATGGTATTTCCTTGGGACTCTTGGAGACTAGTGTGAGGATAATGGCACTTCGGGTCCTAGGTCATTAATAAAATATGACTTTAAGAATAAGAAATGCATATTCTAAAATTTGGTACTTAATGGTTAAGTATAAATGGTTTTGAGAATGTAAAAAGTGAATGTTTTCAAATGGAAAAAAAATGATTTTTATAAATGATAATTTACATATACACACCTCTCTAAATAACTATCATAAGGGAAGTTACGCGCATGAGGTGAAGTCCCCTGGCTAGTGAATGCAGGGTGAATATAGTCCTCTTCCATATGACCGGTTATTATATTATATGTTTATTTTGCAAAGTGAGGTAATTCTAGGTGTGGTTATGAGTCACTGTCGCAGGTATATGGCGCTTCTCGACGTCTCACGATGTAGGATTCCCAGGTTGTCTTGTTTGATAGGCCCTAGAAGATGATAGCCATTTAGGGGCGCGCACAGTGGAGAAACCCGGACGGACGGTCTTAGAAACGTTATATGATATGAAATATAACTATTCATAATAATGTGGGACATTATTGATGTTAAAGCATTTCATGATAATAAATTTGCTTTAAATACATTTCCTGGATGGAAGAAGGAAAATGGGAAGTTATTATATGAAAAAAAGCATTTTATGATGATAAACTTGCTTTAAGTACATTTCCTGGATGGAAGAAGGGAAATGGGAAGATATGAGATGAAATTGATTTGGTAATAACATTTTGCAGAATGACTTGCCATATATGTATTTCCTAAAGAGAATAGGAACTGTGCCTTTATATTATGAATGGATTAAATGATGTTTCCTTGAGTAAATGTAGATGAGTTCTCCCATGTTTATATGGATATTGAGCATTATCATTGATATCGCATTAGGTTGTGCTTTTAGATTGAGAGGTGATAACTTTTTGATTAATTGCGAGAGATAGTTAAATTCATGCTTATGTTAGATATTCATAACTGTCATGAATTTTATTCATATGGTGATCATATCAAACCGGGCCCCCTGACCCGTTTATATCTCTTTGTTTTGCATGATCTCCTTGTTCGATCAGGTGCTCCTCCGCAAGGACGCTCGTATTGACCTCCCCATTCCAGTTGTCTTGGAGCTATAACATTTTGCGGATGTTGTAGGATATTCGCTATAGACGTGTCTATATTTTGTACTCTAGTTATGTTCCTTTCATTTACTCGGGCGTGTTGCCCATGCTTTGTACTTATTTATTATAATGTGATATTTAATTGTAATACTCGGTGTAACCTGTTTGTATTAGTCTGTTAACCGATAGCTTATTCGATTATTACTTTATGCATTTTGTTAGACTATTACTCGTTGATTTTTGGTACCCACCTTCTTTTCAAATTGGATTGTCCAAGTGATTTTCTTTTAACTTATAAATTTTAAATTTGACAGTCCGTTTTCTAAAATAATGGGTGGTTATCTCATACTATTATTTTAACGACAGTGATGCTAAGAATGGACCATCTATGATTTCGGCGATTATTGGAGTATCGGGCTGACCACCCCTTATTTTAGTAGGTGGGTTGTCACAGACATCTCTACATGTATGCTCATTATTCAAACTTCATATGTAAAAGTATCCATTTATTGTAGATAATGAAGCACGAATTCTCCACATGTAATTCTCAGTAGTATTTTTAGAGCATTCAACCGTCACTCGAGTTTTATCATTCTTTAAATGCACATACTTGAACCCAACCTCAACGGCATACTTTCGCAATTTATCCCTAAATTCCACCACACCTACTTCAAAACACTGCTGCTCATGACTTATATATATCTTCCAATCATTGGAAAGATAGACTTTCGACTTACTTGGCTCCACACCTCCAAGATAAAAGTTATTTTCAATGCAACTTTTAAATCATTTGCAGTGCCTGATGATAAAGACTCTAACCTCTGTGTATTTGTATCACCACTGTCAACCCTCTCAGAACTTGTATTACTGCAGTCAACCCCTTCAAAAATTCGATTAGAGCATTCAACCCTTTCATGACATGTATTACTTGGCAATGGTAATGAATCAATGACATATATCCAAATGAAATTCGCTTTCACGATCAATTGGGACCGCAACATACAACAAACATCGTTGTCACAAACCAACATGAATTGACATTCATCACCAAATGAATACGTCAATGAAAAACTCCCACTTCTCAAATTAGTAAACCTAATACACAACTCATTGCATATGAAATCTAATGAGCTATCTTCAAATATTTCAATACAAGCCATATTATCCAAATAACAACACCTTGCTATTACACTACTTACCATAATGTCCTGCAGTAAAAGAGAGACGAAAAACATTTACTTTAAGGTCAACAATTCTAAAAATGTGTCTAATAATTTAATGCATGAAATATAAAAATGTTTATATATAAATAATATAAAATTACAGGCACTATTTAAAAACCTATACATGAAGCAATAAAGAAGACACATATTTTCAAAAAAATAATCATGTCTACTTTAGAAACACTGCGTGTACTTTGAAAACTGATATCGAACCAGTTAGTTCCGCTGGCGCGGACCTATATCAATAAGTGATTCAATACCAAATCAAAATCAAGTACTCTTAAAATTAGAATGAAACATCAATAATATTCATTCAGCACATTCAACTAACAATTACAAATATTGATAAATATAACTTATATATGAAGAATCCAAACATAAATGCATAAAAAACACAAAATCAAAACATATACATATAAAACATATAAAAATCTATTCAATCACATGAATGGATATTACAATGAGACTCTTGAATCAAAACAAAGGACATTGACCTATTGTAATCGATCGAAAATATAAAAACCAACTACTGATAAAGATAAACTTACAAATGATAGAGCCAAGTGATACAGGTAGAATCGATTAAGAACACTGTAACCGAAGATTGGACAGACGAAAAAAGCATCAAGATTGATGTTATTTTCGATTTAGGAGAATAATCGTTAGTTGCAAAGAAACATCCAATAGCCGATTAGGTTTGTGATTTTTTTAGATTGACAGTATTTATATGTTGGGCCTAATCGTTTAAAATTTGTTTCACCGTTTTTTTGTCCAAAATATTTAGTCAAAGGACTAGACCGTAAAAACCTATATAAATTATTTCAACATGGAGACTCCGTCCAAAGATCCGTCAAACTTTGACATAAAATTCTCATTTTGCCCTCATTTAAATCCACCAACTCTCACTTCCTCTCTCTCTCTCTCTCTCTCTCTCTCTCTCTCTCTCTCTCTCTCTCTCTCACACACACACACACACACACATACACACACACACGCACGCACAACACACATTAAATGTTATTGAAAAGATTTTTTTATAAATAAAAAAATTCAGTTTTTTTGTTTTGTTTTGTATATAAAAATATATATATATTTTTTTATAAATAAATGTGATAAAAACATGTTTTATAAAAAAATCCGTTTTGTAAAAATCTATTTGGTAAAAAAGTATTTATAAAAAAAAACCAATTATATATATGATGTGTTACATATATAACTATTGGTTTATAATATATATAACAGTTAATGTATAAATATATCTCTATATATAAAATATAACTGTATAATATATAATATAACTGTCTATATATATATATATATATATATATATATATATATATATATATATATATATATATATATATATAATAACGTAGGGAACTTATGTATGTCATAAGCTTAAAAGATTATGTCATCAATATGAATTTTTTTTTGTATTTCCTATTTTATCCTTAAAATTTTTGATTTTCCCCTTTTTTCTTTCTCAATACTTAATTCCCCCTCTTCTACTTTAATTAAAACACAGGACTAATTAGGTAAACACACACCAAAATGTACAACATCTCACCACACACTTGCACACCAAAATTCATTTAGGTCTCATAACACAAACCCTCTTTTGACACGACCTCTCTCTCTCTCTCTTACTTTAATTTGAAGTACACAGTAACAGTCAGTGGCCATTTCTTATACACACAAAGTATGACAGAGAGATTCTACCTCGATTTTCAACCCACAATTTCTTAAAAGCCTTCCCCTTCCTGTTCCCATTTGAAAAGACACCTCTTTCTCTCTCTGTCTATTCCTTTCTCAAGCCCTGTTCTATTCCTTTCTCAAACCCCCTTCTAATGGTTTCCATCAGTGCAAGAGAGAGAGAGGAGTTCAATGATCTCAACCGTACCCAAGTTTTGATTTCCTTTTTATATATGAGTTTTTGACTTATTTTGATCCGGAGGAACTTTTCTGACTTTTTTTGTTTAGTTGTTATTGCTATAGCAGACCTTGGGTACGGTTGTAAAATTACCGTAGAAACCTCTTCCATTCCAAGGTATGGGTTGTAGAATTACACGGTTGTAGAATTACCTTGCTACAGTAGACCAATTTATGGGTTTGTGCCATCAGTGCAAGAGAGAGATAGGGATTTCCTTTTCATATATGAGTTTTTGACTTATTTTGATCTGAAGGAACTTTTTGGCTTTTTTTGTTTAGTTGTTATTGCTACAGCAGACCTTGGGTACGGTTCTAGAATTACCATAGAAATCTATTCCATTCCAAGGTATGGGTTGTGCAATTACACGGTTGTAGAATTACCTTGCTACAACAGACTAAGGTATGGGTTTGTGTTAGGAGACCTTGGGTACGGTTGTATAAAATTCGCTATGTCCATAATTTCACGACCTTGGGTACGGTTGTGAGATTTCTTTAAATTTATACATACACTATGCCACAGTATTATTGAAGTAAAATAAATACTCTTGGTCGTCATATATATTATTTAAATTATTTTGTTGGATCATTTCTGTTTTTGCATTTTTTGTTTTATTTTTTTTGTTCAGGTCAAGTTGGTTTCAAATCAAGAATGTCTAACAGAAACTTGTGTTTGATCCGAGTTATAGTTCTCTTTGCTATATTCTCTTTGGTTTCGGATCAAGAATGTCCTAACAAATCAGAAATGAGCAACCATCGATTCAAGAGAGAGGAGTTCGATGACCTCAATGGTACCCACGGTTTGATTTTCCTTTTTATATATGATTTTTCTGACTTATTTTCATCCGAGTCAACTTTTTTTGCTTATTTTTTTTAGTTGCGATAAAAAATGGTGGATGTTTAGATCAAGTTGGTTGCAGATCAAGAAGGTTCAGATCATTTTTGTTTTTGTATTTTTTTATTTTATTATATTTTGTTCAGGTCAAGTTGGTTTCAGATCAAGAATATCCTAACAACCCTAGGTTTGATCTGAGTTATAGTTCTCTTTGTTGTATTCTCTTTGGTTTCGGATCAAGAATGTCCTAACAAAAACCTGGGTTTGTTTTATTTGTTGATAAAAAAATAATGTATTCTCTTTGTTGTTTATATGTATTCTGTAATATTATAGTTCAATAGTTAAAAATTTATTTACAGCTATAAAATTTGTTCTCTTACCTTTTCTTGGAACAAGCAAAATTGAAACTGAGTCATTTTAGATTCGCAGTGATGTCTTTTT
This sequence comes from Sambucus nigra, assembly GCA_949130495.1. Classification (NCBI taxonomy): domain Eukaryota; kingdom Viridiplantae; phylum Streptophyta; class Magnoliopsida; order Dipsacales; family Adoxaceae; genus Sambucus; species Sambucus nigra. Next base: position 79,299,906 of record OX422207.1, on the reverse strand, counting down.
TACACTCAAACATAGTTTGACTATGTAGGAATATGCTCTCAACAAATTTTTATATTTTGTACTAAAATATAGTAGTAAAATGCGGCAAAATTGAGTAGGAATATGCTCTCTACTCCATGTAATCAAATACTATATCTGATGTAGTTGAAAACACATTAGGGAACATATATTTAAGCAAGTAGTGAGACATTAAGTTGACGTACACACCATTTATTTCATTAATTAAAAAACTTAAAGTTGAACAAAATTTATCAACTAAAATTTATTTTTTTATTATCAACTAAATTTATCAACTTAAAGTTGAACACCAGTTAAAAAATATGATTACATGTTCATGACACAACACCTCTACGGCGGAGCACAAGGCGCTATAAAAAAAAGATTCTCTTTTATTTTCAACTCATTTCACATCGGAAAAGAGTACAAAATCAATTACACCTACTCTGTGCAACAATCAATATATTTTTTCTCACACAACACGCAATCTCAGTCTTGGCCTTACCATAATACGCAACCTCAATCTATTTGAAAAGTCTACTATTATGATTCAATGTACCCACATTTTGAAAAGTTTGTCATTATGCGGAGGTGCATGATGGGTCAATTAAACAACTTTAAAATACCATAGTTTGAAAAGCTGAACTAGATGCCCACGCCTAGAGTTAACTGCCGATATGATTCACTTCACTTCTATAAGATAACACTATAAGATAGTGTTATTTATTAATAACAGACATTTGAATCTTTCTGCCACAAGTAAGAATACACTCAAATATTTTGTTTAAAAATTATTCTATCTTTTCGATTTAACAAAATAGTATTTCTTTATATATATATATATATATATATATATATATATTAAATAAAAAATAGTATTTTTTAAGAGTATTTATTTTTAATCAATTCATTAATTTTATAAAATATCATTAATGAATTAATTTATAAATGAATCAATTTATAATTTTGAAACAAAAGCGTTAAGCAAATGCTTGATTTGATAACCTTATTTCTTCTTCGAGGAAAGTGCTACTTCCTTTTTTAAATCTTATGGCAAGAAGGAACAAAACGGTGTAGAGTTACTATACGCTGATGGATCATTCTTAAGGACATTTTGTGCTATTTCTATTGCGTTATTTCTATTTTGTGAAATTGATTATGTTGTTTATACAAGGACAATCACAATGACTATTGTTGTTGTTTGAGTAAATTTATTATTAACTTATATTATGTTGTTTATAGGAGGTTTAAGATGGACTACTGTTATTGTTCCAATTTTTTAAAATTGTTTACAATTAGATATTGTAAAAAAATATTTTGAATTAATTATACAAGACTTAAAAATGGCCCAATTATTTAAACTAATAGATTCGTAACATAGGTTATTTCCAAAAATATTTCTCTGTTGTGAACTAAATACGACGCATGGTCCTATCAACGATGTACACTTACGAAAATTTGCATTGTGAACTAAATATGTTGTAAAAAATTGTACGACTTAAATTTATCCGATTCTATACTTTGATAGTATACACTTCTAACATATAAAATATTTATTATTTATATTATACACAACTTTTTGCTTTTCAAAATTATCAGCGTATTTTCAGACACGGGCATACCCCGGTATATATATATACTCATACATACCAAGTATACATACTTGCTAGCACAAACCTGTTTTTTTAAAATATTAAAAAATAATTGAGTTGAATTTTTATGTGATATTTAAATATTTTATGGGACCCATATAAAAAAATCAGCTCAAAATATTTTTTTTCCTATTTTAAAAAAATCAGTCGAACTTTCTCAGCTTTAAAGTGCCTTAAAAGTGTAAAAGTTTGACCGATTTTTTTAAAATAACAAAAAAAGTTATTTTGAGTTGATTTTTTTTTGGTTCCATGAAATATTTAAATACCACACAAAAAAACTCAACTAAAAAATAATTTGTTAACTATGTTAAAAAACCGGTAGTGAACTTGGTATATATATATATATATATATATATATATATATATATATATATATATATATATATATATATATATATATATATATATATATATATATATATATATATATATATATATATATATACAGAAAGGATCTCATGCATACCCAGTTTGCATACCCTCCGTGCGGACCATTTTTTTAAAATAGTAAAAAAAATAACTTCGGGCTGATTTTTTTTTATAGTTTCTAAACATTTAAATAGGACCATAAAAAAAAATTCAGCTCAAAATGAATTTTTTTGCTATTTTAAAAAAATCGGTCAAACTTTGTCAGTTTTTTAAAATAGCAAAAAAATTCATTTTGAGTTGAATTTTTTTTATGATCCTATTGAAATGTTTAGAAACTATAAAAAAAAATTACATTAAAAATATTTTTTTTACTATTTTATCAAAATTGGTCCGCGCCAGCGGTATGCATGAGAACCGCTCTCTCTCTCTCTCTCTCTCTCTCTCTCTATATATATATATATATATATATATATATATATATATATATATATTTGTTGTGTGTGTATATGGTTTTGTTATATGTGTGTTATAAAAGTTTGGAAGTGAAAGAGAAAGTGAGGAAGGGGTGAAAAAGTTTATATTTATTTAAAATGAGGGTAAAATGGATAATTTAATAATTTTCTGTTAAACTTTAACGAATATTTGGTCGGAGTCCCAGTTTGAAATAAGTTAAATAGTTTGGGTACTAACTTGAGGTAAATAAAATAATTGGCAACCATTTAAAAACTTGTGTGATAATTAAGGGACTAAAAGTGTAATTTACTCTTATTATTTTATTTTATTTTATATGTACTCAATCATATCTATACACTCATTGTCTAGTTGAAAAATCGATAGTTTATAAAAATTGACCAAATCTCTGTGGGTTCGACCCCTTCTTATATTGGCTACATTTCAATAGCTCGTGCACGTGCGGTAGTTTTAATATTTAAAATTTGACAACAAGTTTTTGGCGCCATTGCCAGGATTTCGATCGATTTTAAAAAATATTGATTTTTGGACTAGTTTTTAAAAAATATGAAAATTCAAAAATTCCAGTAGCTTTTTTATTATTTCCAAAATATAAAAAAATTATATATATTTTAAAATCATATTTAAGTCTTTTGTAAGTAAATGGTCGTTTTTGACACTAGTTATCTTACAAAAGCACCTAAAATTTTAGAAAAATAAAAAATAATAATTTTGTTTTATAGGAAATTTTCAGATTTAATTGTTTTTGTAACTTGGACCAAAATTTAAAAATAAAATAAAAAAATAACAATAATTCCAGTAGTATATATTTTTTTCTCAGAATATAAAAAAATCATATAATGTGCTTTTTATTTGTTTCTTTTTCTCTTTCTCGTGTTAAATACACCATAAGTGAATGTGTTATTATATTTGTATTTAACATTTGTGTGTCGCACTTTACGCTTGTGTAGTTATTTTTGTGTTATTTTTTATTAGCACACTTAAAAAAAGTTTATTAAAAAGTAGTAAACTACAATGGGCGACCTACATATTGTTATTTCATCATTTTTTTCGGATTCCTATATTGAACCTTTGAATATATGGCAAAAAATACTGAACTGACTATATATTTCGATTTGAGTCGAATAGATCAGTAATAATTTTTAAATAAATCAAAGAAGGCATGAACGAGAGTCCAAGTCCTTTAGTTACTATTTGCACACCAAATTGTATCAATTGGGAAGAGGTAAACAATCATTGTAACGAAGATATTTCTGAAAATAGTAGTGAAATTATTGTGGATAGTCAAATTTGTGAGGAGAAAATTGACAAAATTGACACTTGTAATACTTGTAATGATTTGGATGTTGAGTTTTGGTCAAGTTTTTTTCCTATAATTTAATTGAGAGAAATGCCACTTCACTATATATGTGAAAAATTTAATTAAGGATTCGTCACCCGATTCTATCGATAATTCTAGTTTTTATGATGGTCCTCCTATTTTTTATGAAGAAAGTATATCCTCACCACGTGATACCTCTTCGTCTTGTATTTTTTGTAAAGTCTCACACTTAGGAGTAGAGTATGCATCTCCAATTTTACATGACTTGTAAAAACGTGACTGTGTGATAATTGATTAAATTAATACACTTATTTAATTAGATTCTATTTTTAAACAAACTCAATCCTGTCCCTACACATGCATCTAAACATCATAAGTAATTCAACCCATGCATGAAAAATAAAGACGACCGATGGGTAAAACCTTTTATAAACACTTTGAAGCATTCACAAGACCTTTGACTTACATACAACCTGATAATCGCCCATAAGGGTGTAATGCACGGTGCCTTCAACAAATCTTTAAAGATACGAGAGACAGCGAAACACCCTCCAGGCGTCGGTTCATCGTCTTCGGCTCGTCCACACGCAGAATGACTACGCTCGGTATCCACCGATCAAATATGGAGATCCCTTCTCCACAAAGGTTGAACAAAGGCAAAATTGTGTTCTTAAAACACCAAAAAAAAATTCACTAAAGCAAATGGGAGTTTAGTGAATTGAAAATAAAAAGGGAATTAAACCCTAAAAGGAAGAAGCCTAAAGAATTCTGCTTTCGCAGTTTTTCTGTTCTGTAAAACGCGGGGACTTCTTAATGAAAACGAAACCAGAGAATGAGATTTTATGGAAAATGGCACCGCCTCGAAAACAGAGCTCGTTCGAACGAGATCATCATGTCGCTCGAACGAAGGACAACTGTCGTTCGAACGAGATCGCGCGGCATGCTATCTCGCGTGAATGATGTGCTATGTCGCTCGAACAACTGTTGCAAAAAAATTATTATTTTAATGTTCGCTTCAACACTTAGAAAAAAATACTCATTCTCAAATTTTGACGAAAAAGTCCGCTCCACCACTTAGAAAATATTTTGTAAAAGTATCCCACAAGCTCTAAGTGAAAAGTTAAGGTATTAAAAACATAACCTTACCAAAGTACACTTCGCGGAGTCTTGATTGATGAACAACTTGAGTAATTCAGATCCGTCTTTGATGTAGACGATTCTTGAATGCTCTTTGACGGTGTAACGGTATATGATAGAATAAATTGATAACGGACCTATGAAAATATGTCCTTACAAATCTCCCCTTATGTCTATGCCGGTACATACATAAAAAATCCGAATTATCAAAAACCAAAATGCCTATACAAATCTACCCTCCCATGAATAAATTTGCATGACCTCAAAACTGTTCTTCAAACATCTTTGTCAAATCTCAAAGCTTTTCTCATCAAGGTGTGCAATATCATGACCTTCAATCTTTGTACCTACACACATGAGATAAAGCAAAATACCTTCGTGTCGCATTGAGTTTGAAATGATATAAGAATAAAGTATTAATAAATCAAATCTCCCCCATAATGCAAAAACTCCCCCATAACATGATAATTATTTCTCCCCATTTTTATGATATCCCCAAATAGATAGATAAGAAGAAAAAATCAAAACATGGAGTATCATGATAAAATGCATAGCAAACAAGGATCAGACTACACGCATGCAAAGGTATATCCAAAAAAAAAATTCACAAACTATTTTTGATTTTTTAATTTTTTCAAAGCAAAAATAAGATACCAAAAATCACACCATGGATTTAAACTAAAACAACCAAGTCATGGAAATGGAATGTATGGGTGTGAAACATATTCGATAGGAAAATTAACTCAATCAATCGTACGTGCACGATGCATATGTGTACTCCTAAAGAATGAACATCAAAAGTATCCGTAGGTGTAAAAATTGTTGAATTTAGATGACATCGTCTTATGCAAATCAACAAATCGAAGTAAAATGATTTCCACTCCAATAACGTCCAAAACTATTTAGCGCTTTTTCAAGGACGTGCAAACTCGTTATAAAATCTCCAACCAAACACCCTTAGATTTATATTTTGAATAGAGGTGATCTAAATTCTCAAACTTTGGAGAATTGGTGAACAAACCCAAATGGCCCATTTTTGGCATGAATTTCTTTTTATTGCCTTTAAATTTTTTCGGGCTCTTTTAAACCTCTTTGGATCCCGGATAATAAAATTCCTCAATTTTTTAGGTCCAATTTAAACAACGGCTTAATCGCAAAGTATAAAAAAAATCTTTCGTAGCCCTTCATCGTTTTTAAATAAAGCACATAAACTCACAAAACGGTTCTTACATGCACATCTTTCTTATTAAGTTTTATCGCTCTTGGTTCGTTTTAAGGACAAGTTTGAAGTGAAAACACCCAATCAACATGTGATAAGACAAGCACAATAATCAAACAAATCCATGCACGTGTGCAATAAAGGAAATCATGAGTCAAACATGTAGGAAGTAACACTAAATTACATATCAATGACTCTAAACATTATAAAGCACATGGATGAATTGACCTATTGTTTCAAAACACTATCAAATAGTCACATGAAATATGGAATGATATTGTGACTAGGTCATCCTAAGTGTTCATACGTAAACGGTGCAAAGAAAATACAAAAATCTTCTCGAATTTTTGAAATTTTTTGCAAAATAATATCTTTTTGTATTTTTCATTTTTTTAAAACAAAAATTTATACAAAAAGTACATGTCAACACACTAGCAAATATATAATATGAAACCTCAATTAGTGTATGACAAACATGCAAACACATGGCAAGAAAAGAATCATGTGCAAGAGAATCAACTTGTCTAAAATCTAGCGTATACAAAAGTGATTTCCTAACCCAAACAGATGTGAAACGACGTGTGGGAGTTTTGGGAACCACGTGTAATACCCCGTATTTTTATGGATATCTATTTATGGGATTAATTGAATTAAATGTGAATTAATTGAGAATTAATCCGGATAAAATATTAACGAGATGTGAGTTAGTATTTGATTATAATGTGTATATATGGCAATATATGAATATTGGAACTATTGAAATTGTCGCGAGATTGAAATACGGCAATTTGAGAAATTTTGTTGGGACGCGCGTGACAGTCGCGTCAGGAATATATTTATTTGAATTAAAAAGTGAATTTTATTTTTATCACCTGTATGGTCATTTTGAGTGCGCCAACGAGTCCGGAAGGGTGGAAATAGTCAGAAAACACTAGCCGGGGGTTAAGTTTGGGTCCTGGGGCATTATTGGGCCATACCGGTAACTTATAGGGACATTTCGGTAATTTCGAAAATTGGGTAATTAAAACCCACGAAAATTAGAGTTAGAAATCTGACTTAGTCTCAACCCACTAAGCCATTTCCAACCCTAATTTAGGTAGTGGGCTATGGGAGAGCTTTAGAAACCTTAAAACTTGGCAAAAACCAACCCCACCTCCATTATCACCTTGAGAAGAACTTGTAGAGAGAGAGGAAGAGAAGAATTCTGCAGAGAGAGAGAGAAGAAAATCCAACCTTCAAGATTCAACCTCAAATTCAGAGAAAGATTAGAGGCAAGTGGTTTAATTACAATTGATTCAATGCCATGCTTTCCATGTTTAGGAATTATCGAATTTATCTTGGAAGATGATATAGACCCATGAATTGGAAGTTTAAAAACTATGAATTATGTTAGGGACTGCATGTAGTAACAATCTGGACGAATTATGAATTCAAAATTATTACCCTTGATGATTTAAAAACGGATTTAAGAAGAGGTTTATTAATGTTCTTGAAAGAATTAGAAAACTAGGGTTCTTAATGAAGATTGATCCATATATAGCCCTTGGTTGATGAATTATTGGTTTTAGAACGTTATTAATGTTGTAAAATGGTTGTATGATGATACTATAACGTTGTATTAGAGATTCATGCATTAAAAGTATGTTTTGGGTTGATTTGAAAACTGCAAAACGAAGCAGTCCGTAGCCATACCTAGTGCATTCGATCGATCGATGTTCATCAGTCGATCGATCGACCGCCATCGATCGATCGAAGGAAAAGGTCAATCGATCGACCTTCCCAGAATGAGTAAAGTTTTTCCCTATTTAAATTTTAATGATGTTAACCCTTGGATAATATTGTTGGAGACCGTATGAATACCCTTAACCTTAAGGAAGACCAGTAGGCATGGTTATGAAATTTGGACCTTAATTAGAATTCAATTTGAGGAATTATTCTAAACTAATGAAATTCGATAAGTGAGATAATATTTGGGTTAATAGTGTAAATTTGAATAATTTGATGAAATGAGGTTTGGGGCAGAAGTAAGGACCTTAGGAATAAAGATGTTATACGTGGGAATAATAGGAACTTAATAATCTATTTTAGATAGGTTTTAAGTATAAGAAACTACGACCTGATACGTGTCGACAGTTTAACTTTTATATTATCGGGAGACGTAAAATATACAAATTTGGAATAATGGTATAAGGATGTAGAGTATACCTTTATTAATATTGAATTATCTAAGATGTGTGAATGCTTAGTATATGATTTTTATATGTATGACATACCTACCATACTTGCTATCACGGGAGGTTACGTTCACTTAGGGCCTTCTTATCCTTGTATTGCCTGGATTTAGATTGGTACCTCGAGGACATAGTTCAAGAGAACGACTTATTTGTGAGTTAATAAGCCAGTTGACTATGGAGCGTAGGTATGTACGTGACCATGGATATGTTGAATTATGTTCGCCTCCATTTTTGTGTGTGGTGTTTATTCCAACAATTCCTGAGAGATTCGGAATTTGTGATCCTTATGTACATGATGTACCGGGATGGATAGAAGAGTATGTTGGGTGCTTATATTGTATATTTATGATGTGAATAATATACGGTTAAATGAAAAGAAAATTGCTATGTTAATTTGTGGGTATAGTAATTGTAATATTATGAAAAGATAAAAGGAGACATATATCAATAAATGGTTTTGTTAATAATTGGAAATCCGAGAATTAAAAGTAGAACTCTCTATTTAATTGTTAAGGTTGGAATTAAACGTGAACCGAGTAGAAGTGTTAGAAACTCTTTGGAACTAGATAGTTATGAGAAAACACATGAATGGGTACATGAACGTTAGGAGTGCACAGTTAGACGAGAGGTGAGTATTTCATGTGAGAGCACGTCCTAACATGTATTTTGCATTTATTGTTTTAAATGTTGTTAAAGCACTTGCTGTTTTCAAAATACTCTCCACTTTCGGGCTCTGACCCGTTTGCTTTCAAATCTATTTTTGTAAAAACCATTTTAGGTGCCCAGCCACAAGGACACCATGCTTAGGATCCTCATTCAGGTGACGAGCTGTAGCTGTTTGTGGAAGTTACAGGACATTGATTATAGACGCTTCATCTATCTTGACTCTATACTCAGTATTTATTAGTTGTAGGGCATGTCGCCCATTTCTTTTAGAGGCATTTCATTTATTTCAGTTATTCAGACTTCGGGCATGTAATTAATTCAGAATTCAGACTTGTCTTATTATTTTCAGTTGTGGAATTGTTGTGAGGAGTTTTCCTCCGGACTTATTACTATTGTTGATTATTTCATTACTTCGCTATGGTGAATGGATTTATGTTATTTTTCCATTATTCTTTTATTGCATGTTAATCAGACTTAACTAAAAAAATTTGGCAACTTACTTTTTAAATACTAGGTGGTTAGTAATCATTAAAATGTTTTCGACAGTGATGCTATTAACTGGATCAACTTGGCATTTTGTATTAATTTAATAAAGGAGTAGCTACCCGGTATTTAATTAGTCGGGGTGTCACAGGTGGTATCAGAGCATCAGGTTCTAGTGTCCTTTAGGATCTGTACGGCTTATTATGTTTCCGCTGAGCTTTCGTTGATGTAGAGCCCTATGTTTAGGATTGTTGATATCTTTGGTGAGATTTCGTTCTCCTGCTATGATGTATATGATAGCGAATCGTATTGCGATCGGGTGTATTCGTGTGCCGAACAATGTAGTACGTCAGGCGAAGACAGTTGGGTGGACAGCAGGAGGCAACTATTTATTGAGGTTAATTGATTTATTTAAAGAAGGATGACCGTAGTTGAAGTCACCGATATCATGGCACGGAAGTCCTGGATGATATAGAAGGCTAAGACGCGACTTGAGACTTCCGAGTACAGCTATAGTAGGAATGGGGTCAAATTAGACACATTCAACAAGGTTGGAATGGGAGAGTCAGAGTTAAGTAGCAATACTCGAAAGGCGAAGACGGCATATGCTAGCCAAACGAACGCAATGTATCCAAAGGCTTGGACATATGTCGAGGTATGGCCAATCGAGAGTGAAAATTGGGGAGAAATTTTTTCCTTGACTCGTAAGGGTGGAGATTCAATGGTGAGAAACAAGCAACCCACTTAAAAATGGAATGTAATGTCGAGAGGGTGTACACGTATGGTTTGACCATAAGTTCCTTCATCAGATGTTCAGGTTGAAAGGCGAATGTTATTCTGAACTCACATAAGAGGGCCAAACAGGGGTCAACTTGTGAGGAGAAATTTAATGTTGTAGCGAACCTTACACCGGGTGGAGAAGGTGGTATGGAGAAGAGGATGTTAAAGGGAGAATCTACATACAAGAAGAATTGTTAGCTCTTATGGGGAATTCTGCTTGGATGATAAATATAGATAGTAATTATATCGCGTGGTGTAAATTTGGAGATAAATGTTCCCTTGGGTAGGGAGATAAAAAAATCGAAGAATTTTTATAGAATAAGACTGGGAAAATGGTGTTGGAGAAACATCACAAGGAGGAAGACCCAATGGAGAAACCGTTAAAATAATTCGATAGCGGAATTACTACCGAGCGATGGTAATTTCAGTAAGAGAGGTGGAAAACTAGTAGTGTATTCCTTAGGTACATCAAGCTAAGGGAACAATGGAGATAGTCTTCAGAGTCGAGACTACCAACGTCCGAGAGATGGACCACCCCAACATGATTTGTGAGACAAAGGATAAGTGGAGTATGTGTAGAGGTATCTCTGTGGGGAGTGAAACCCGTGCGTTATAAAATTTTTCATGATACAAGAGTAGGGATCACGGTATTGTGCCTGGCAAGGGCAACAGTTATTGAAATATCCGGTTTGGGACAGACATGTGTGGTAAGTCCAGTAACCATTTGAGCAGCCGGGACGATTATTAGGATAGAAGTATGAGTTATATCCTCAGATAAGGATGCATGTTATTTATGGCATGAATGAGTTACTACATTTGTTACAATTGTATTTTCACTTGAGAGTCGAAGTTTAGTGAGTATATCAGTAAGTTTATTATATACAAGAACATTTTCCCTGATAGTGTGGGGGGGTTACTTTTATTTTCATCCACGGAGGATGAATGGGTATATTAATAGCAGTTTATGCTTTATAGAAATTACTCGTTTTAGTGCTATGTTATACGAGTATGATATGATCTTAATTATTGTTTTATATATATGATTATACCGATAGTGTGCTGGTATTACAAGTTTATCGAAGTTACTACCTTGGGGTAGCAGGTTTTATTCTGGCGAGGCCCCATCTGTTAGAGAGCCGGGCTCGCAATTGTACTTTCGTGCGTATATATATAAATATATATACAGGTTATGATTTCAAATGGGTATAATGGTCTCGGATATTTAATCCCAGTATGCGTAGGGATTTCATTGTTATGAGTTGTATGTAATTGATTTACTAGTCAACAAAGAGTTAGTTGGTTCTTATAATTAACGATAGAGAGGTCGTAACAAAAAGAGTGCATTGTTTTATCACCCGTTAGAGATTTGGAAGTTTATACTCATAGTTGTGTGTCGGGGGACGGGAATTTGAGGGTCCCAAATATCTCGCATGTTGTATATGAAATGTGATTTCCATCACTGTAAAGAGAAAAGTGTCTTTCAGAAGGAGTTCTTTGTTTATGTATAATTGCGAACTGAGATGAAACTTTATTGTTAAAAGACGAGAGCATAGGGGTACATATTATGGACAGAGCTTAACGGATTCCGATGATCGACAATGTTAGGTAGTAGTGTATCGGGGGAGTTCCTTGTTTGGATTTCGCTTTGCGAGACACCCCACGCATGAAACTTAGCGTAAGGTTGGTAGTAAGGAGATGTGTAACCCTTTGTTCATGATTTGGATACCTCTATCGTTATGGGAGTACGTAATTATCACGTGAAGTTACAAGGAGTAAATTATGATGTAAGGCCATTAGAGCCAGCTGTTAGTAAATTACGATATAAGTACTAATAATGTTGGTTTTGTCACAACGCGTTGAAGGACGCATTGAGGATAAGGAGGATTTAGGATTTCTAATTCAGAAGCGATTGAGAACGCCCAAGTGGTATAGCACCGTTGTATTTACAGTGACAATAAAGAATTTGGGATTTGTATGTAGCGTATATAATGTTTAAAAACCATATGGTTGGGTTATAAGGGGCGTAGACATCTTGATTTACTAAAGTATAAATCAAAGGAAGAGGAAAATAGACGGGTGAGATTATTACTTATGAGATTAAACGTCATAAGAAAAGGTGTAAGTGAATATCATGTGTAGTAAGTGTAGCACGTTCAAACTTAGGCAGTAGAAAGCCATTTAATAAAGGGATATCTCTTGAGAAGGCGAATAAATTATTATGAGAAATTTGGAGTAGAGTTCCGATCAATCGAATGTTGAGGGTGACTCACGAGTAAATAGAATGAGGATGTCAATCAGGTATAAAGTCCAGATATGCACAAAGTGGTGAAAAGTGTAAAGGTCCAAACCTTTGGTATTCGTCGGGAAAATAAGATCATTAAGTATCATTTAACGGGGAAATTTTTTATGTGAATATCGACATTAAAAGAGGTATAGTAAGTAGCAGAACAGTTGAGGTTAGATGATCAACCAAATAATTTTGTATCAAGACGACGATTCCAAGAATGGGAGGGTCAAGTTGGAGAATTTTCTTGAGAGGTAGCCAACTTATTCATAAGTAATGAGTTCCTTCAATTATGTGGGACATGTTGTCCAAAAGGAGAGAAATTGTTATATACTTGGGGTGATTTACACTATTAGATAGTGAACATGCTGATACGTGGTTCGACGTAGTATTATTTAGAACTGGGATGAAATCCCCGAAATCCACATTTAGGTGGGGTGACAATAAGTAGTGGTAAATAACGATTCAAACTGAGGGTTGAATCACCTATAACCCGAGGTACAGGCGCAAGGTGACTAACGACTGAGGGATTGTATGAAAGAAATTTTGAATTCATTGCGATATTTTCAATTCCAAATCGAGTATAACTAGTGAGGTATATTGTAGTCATGAGGAGATGATATTACCTAATGGTAGAGTTGGGGGAAAAGCACCCATATCTATTTTATAGTAAACAAGGTGCTTACAATTATTTTGTGCAACACCAACCGGCTGTAGTAGTTTTCCTTATGTAAAGGTCACAACGTCGGGAATAGAGATTCAAAGAGTGGACAGAGTAGTCACATCTGTTATTGATTCCTTCCAGAATGGGTGTTTCATGTTTTGATAAACGCGGGAGTTAATGCGTAATGAGGTGCGAACTCATAATGATATTAAAAAAAAACATAACCAATGAAGTATAAGGTATTTTTTTTTATTCGAACATTGTTTAATAAGAGCACAACGCGAGGTGCATTTATCGAAGATTATTCTGATAAGGTATCAAGTATGTTAAACAAGCTTATTGTGAAGCGAGGGTTTTACTGATTTGGCTTTTTCTTAATAATTGTTTTGAATACGGGAGGATACCTAATTTTTCTAGGTGTGCCTTGCTTTTCCGAATTTCGGGACGAAATTCTGTTATTAGGGGGGAAGTATGTAATACCCCGTATTTTTATGGAAATCTATTTATGGGATTAATTGAATTAAATGTGAATTAATTGAGAATTAATCCGGATAAAATATTAACGAGATGTGAGTTAGTATTTGATTATAATGTGTATATATGGCAATACATGAATATTGGAACTATTGAAATTGTCGCGAGATTGAAATACGACAATTTGAGAAATTTTGTTGGGACGCGCGTGACAGTCGCGTCAGGAATATATTTATTTGAATTAAAAAGTGAATTTTATTTTTATCACCCGTATGGTCATTTTGAGTGCGCCAACGAGTCCGGAAGGGTCGAAATAGTCAGAAAACACTAATCGGGGGTTAAGTTTGGGTCCCGGGGCATTATTGGGCCATACCGGTAACTTATAGGGACATTTCGGTAATTTCGGAAATTGGGTAATTAAAACCCACGAAAATTAGAGTTAGAAATCTGACTTAGTCTCAACCCACTAAGCCATTTCCAACCCCAATTTAGGTAGTGGGCTACGGGAGAGCTTTAGAAACCTTAAAACTTGGCAAAAACCAACCCCACCTCCATTATCACCTTGAGAAGAACTTGTAGAGAGAGAGAGGAAGAGAAGAATTATGCAGAGAGAGAGAGAAGACAATCCAACCTTCAAGATTCAACCTCAAATTCAGAGAAAGATTAGAGGCAAGTGGTTTAATTACAATTGATTCAATTCCATGCTTTTCCATGTTTAGGAATTATCGAATTTATCTTGGAAGATGATATAGACCCATGAATTGGAAGTTTAAAAACTATGAATTATGTTAGGGACTGCATGTAGTAACAATCTGGACGAATTATGAATTCAAAATTATGACCCTTGATGATTTAAAAACGGATTTAAGAAGAGGTTTATTAATGTTCTTGAAAGAATTAGAAAACTAGGGTTCTTAATGAAGATTGATCCATATATAGCCCTTGGTTGATGAATTATTGGTTTTAGAACGTTATTAATGTTGTAGGATGGTTGTATGATGATACTATAACGTTATATTAGAGATTCATGCATTAAAAGTATGTTTTGGGATGATTTGAAAACTGCAAAACGAAGCAGTCCGTAGCCATACCTGGTGCATTCGATCGATCGATGTTCATCAGTCGATCGATCGACCGCCATCGATCGATCGAAGGAAAAGGTCGATCGATCGACCTTCCCAGAATGAGTAAAGTTTTTCCCTATTTAAATTTTAATTATGTTAACCCTTGGATAATATTGTTGGAGACCGTATGAATACCCTTAACCTTAAGGAAGACCAGTAGGCATGGTTATGAAATTTGGACCTTAATTAGAATTCAATTTGAGGAATTATTCTAAACTAATGAAATTCGATAAGTGAGATAATATTTGGGTTAATAGTGTAAATTTGAATAATTTGATGAAATGAGGTTTGGGGCAGAAGTAAGGACCTTAGGAATAAAGATGTTATACGTGGGAATAATAGGAACTTAATAATCTATTTTAGATAGGTTTTAAGTATAAGAAACTACGACGTGAGACGTGTCGACAGTTTAACTTTTATATTATCGGGAGACGTAAAATATACAAATTTGGAATAATGGTATAAGGATGTAGAGTATACCTTTATTAATATTGAATTATCTAAGATGTGTGAATGCTTAGTATATGATTTTTATATATATGACATACCTACCATACTTGCTATCACGGGAGGTTACGTTCACTTAGGGCCTTCTTATCCTTGTGTTTCCCGGATTTAGATTGGTACCTCGAGGACATAGTTCAAGAGAACGACTTATTTGTGAGTTAATAAGCCAGCTGACTATGGAGCGTAGGTATGTACATGACCATGGATATGTTTAATTATGTTCGCCTCCATTTTTGTGTGTGGTGTTTATTCCAATAATTCCTGAGAGATTCGGAATTTGTGATCCTTATGTACGTGATGTACCGGGATGGATAGCAGAGTATGTTTGCACCGCAGCTTAGCCTTTGGGTGCTTATATTGTATATTTATGATGTGAATAATATACGGTTAAATGAAAAGGAAATTGCTATGTTAATTTGTGGGTATAGTAATTGTAATATTATGAAAAGATAAAAGGAGACATATATCAATAAATGGTTTTGTTAATAATTGGGAATACGAGAATTAAAAGTAGAACTCTCTATTTAATTGTTAAGGTTGGAATTAAATGTGAACCGAGTAGAAGTGTTAGAAACTCTTTGGAACTAGATAGTTATGAGAAAACACATGAATGGGTACAAGAACGTTAGGAGTGCACAGTTAGACGAGAGGTGAGTATTTCATGTGAGAGCACGTCCTAACATGTATTTTGCATTTATTGTTTTAAATGTTGTTAAAGAACTTGCTGTTTTCAAAATACTCTCCACTTTCGGGCTCTGACCCGTTTGCTTTCAAATCTATTTTTGTAAAAACCATTTTAGGTGCCTAGCCACAAGGACACCATGCTTAGGATCCTCATTCAGGTGACGAGCTGTAGCTGTTTGTGGAAGTTACAGGACATTGATTATAGACGCTTCATCTATCTTGACTCTATACTCAGTATTTATCAGTTGTAGGGCATGTCGCCCATTTCTTTTAGAGGCATTTCATTTATTTCAGTTATTCAGACTTCGGGCATGTAATTAATTCAGAATTCAGACTTGTCTTATTATTTTCAGTTGTGGAATTGTTGTGAGGAGTTTTCCTCCGGACTTATTACTATTATTGGTTATTTCATTACTTCGCTATGGTGAATGGATTTATGTTGTTTCTCCATTATTCTTTTATTGCATGTTAATCAGACTTAACTAAAAAAATTTGGCAACTTACTTTTTAAATACTAGGTGGTTAGTAATCATTAAAATATTTTCGACAGTGATGCTATTAACTGGATCAACTTGGCATTTTGTATTAATTTAATAAAGGAGTAGCTACCCGGTATTTAATTAGTCGGGGTGTCACACCATGGGAACACTAAACATAAACTTCCTAGGACATTTTCCAAGATCAAAACAAAAACGCCTAAGGTGACCTTTCCTAACACAATATGAACATGTGTAAACGGGTGGAACGACACCTATTGGTTGACCTTTTCTAACATCCTTCGAATTAGTTGGCCCTCTAAAACAAATAATAGTTTTGGCTTTAGCATTAGAAGCATGAGAACACGATGATCCATTACCATCACTATCAAACCTACTCGAGTCTGTCAAATAATTTTTTAACTTCAAAATTTTTTACTCAAGTAATAAATTAGACTCTTCCAATTTAAGGGACGCTTTTTTCAAATTTTCAACAATTCCTAGAAGGTTATCTCACTCTCCCTCAATTAAGGCAAACTTTTTCCTAAGAGTCTCTTCACGTGCCACAAACTCATTGATTAAAATATTTTTGTCATCTTTGGCATAAATACAAACCATCGAATTTTTAAGGTTCTTCAATTCTTTTTCTAAAAATAGAACCCTATCATCACTTTCCTTCTTGGAAAATTTTAAAGCAACAAAGTAATGGTCCAAGGAAAAAAATTTTTTTCGATAAAAATCTCTTTGATTTTGAACCGTTTGCAAAAGATCCAACGTAGATTTAAAACGAGAATTTTCTTTTTTCAAAAAATCAATTCTTTTAGCAAACGTCAAATTCAAATGATTTATATCATCAAAACTCTGACTCGTGTCATCAAAGGGGGGCATCCAATTAGATAAGTGCTCCATCGAAAAAATTGCGATTTTTCACAAGACTGATTTTTCAAAAAAAATCAATATCACACAATTTTGCGAAAAATAGGAATATGCGATAAATTAGCACAACCCGCTCTGATACCAATTTGATGACGTGAGAAGTTAAATTGTATCAAAAAAATAAACCCTTGAAAAATTAGTATCACGCGATAAATTGGCGTAACCCGCTCTCATACCAATTTGTAAAAACGTGATTGTGTGATAATTGATTAAATTCGCAAATTTCTAAATTGGCACACTTATTTAATTAGATTCTATTTTAAACAAAATTAATCCAACCCCTACACATGCATCTAAACATCATAAGTAATTCAATCCATGCATAAAAAATAAAGACGATCGATTCATGAAAAAACCCCTTTAGGGTAAAACCTTTTATAAACAGTTTGAAGAATTCACAAGACCTTTGACTTACATACAACCTGATAATCGCTCATAAGGGTGTAATTCACGGTGCCTTCAGCAAATCTTCAAAGATACGAGAGATAGCAAAATACCCTCCAGGCGTCGGTTCGTCGTCTTCGGCTCGTCCACACACAGAATGACTACGCTCGGTATCCACCGATCAAATATGGAGATCCCTTCTCCACAAAGGTTGAACAAAGGCAAAATTGTGTTCTTGAAATACCAAAAACAATTCACTAAAGCAAATGGGAGTTTTGTGAATTGAAAACAAAAAGGGAATTAAATCCCAAAATGAAGAAGCCTAAAGAATTTTGCTTTCGCAGTTTTTCTGTTCTGTAAAACGCTGGGACTTCTTAATGAAAACGAAACTAGAGAATGAGATTTTATAGAAAATTGCACCGCCTCAAAAACAAAGCTGGCTCGAACGAGATCAGCATGTCGCTCGAACGAAGGACAGCTGTCGTTCGAACGAGATCGCGCGAACGACTGTTGCGAAAAAATTATTATTTTAATGTCTGCTTCAACAATTAGAAAAAATACTCATTCTCAAATTTTGACGAAAAAATCCTCTCCAACACTTAGAAAATATTTTGTAAAAATATCCCACAAGCTCTAAGTGAAAAGTTAAGGTATTAAAAACATAACCTTACCAAAGTACACTTCGCGGAGTCTTGAATGATGGAGAACTTGAGTAATTCAGATCCGTCTTTGATGTAGATGACTCTTGAATGCTTTTTGACGGTGTAACGGTATATGACATAATAGATTGATAACGGACCTATGAAAATATGTCCTTACATGACTATTTTAAGAAAATATATAATAATTTTATGAAACCTCATTGTGATTTGTCACTCTCGTGTGAAACATCGACATATGATTCGTGAGATTTAAAATTTCTTATTATTGATGATGTTAGTGATCATCATTATGACCATGATTTTAATTTTTTGATTTATGTTGTGTGGTCATATCCTCAAGTTTGTGGTACTTTTTACTTAATACTATAAAGACTATTAATTGGAATGACTCACAACTATTTCGATTATTAATTTATGGTGATGGTGATAATTTCCAAGACTCTCTATATAATTAGTTTTTTACTTTCTTTCTTAGAATTTTTTGGTTATTTTAGTTTTATTGTATTTTTTATGGCTAGCATATATTTGTATAGTTTGGAAGTAGGTGTCAAAAGTGGGAATCCATAGGTAATATCTTCCTTTTACTTCTTTACTTTATTTTTTTGTTCATATTTTTATTTGAGCATACATTGAGGACAATGTAAAGTTTAGGTTTGAGGGTAAGGATGATACTTAAAAAATTAAAAATAAGATAAATTTTATAAAAAAAACACAAATTGTTTCAAAAATCTAAAAATATTTTCGATATAAGTGAGTTGTGAAACAATTTCTTAATACATAATTAATTCATAAATCTCTCAACTTATAATTTTTTTTACACTTAACCACATATTATGATTGAAAATGGATATTGAGGCGAAAGTTATTATGATTAACAAATAAATGTGGAGATTTTAATCCGATGATATATTTATGCCATTCATCATTTTTGATAAATTTAAATCAATCCGAGTTAGATAACTCAAAATTTCTGTAATAACCCGTATTTTTAAAATAAAATTAATTTCGTAGGAAATAAATTAAATCGGTGAATTTAATTAATTAGGTTGTGAATAAATAAATTAATTTTTATTTCATGTTGTGTGAGTTTGACTTTGTATGTTAAATAATTTTGGTAGGAAATAATTGTATGTGCATGGAATAATTGATATATGATGTGTGACACAATTGAAAAATATACTCGTTGAATAAAACTAATTGGGATGAGTTTCGGGAGGTTTTATGAACTCGTTTAGGTATTTTAGACCTTTAGAAACTGTCTTGGGATATACGGATATATGTTAGGATGTTAGTGGAATAATTTAATTATGTATTTGGCAGCATTTGTGGGTCCAAAATTGAGGCCTAAGGCCCAACTCGGGATTTATGTTTAAGTTATATTAATTAGGAGATTAAGGACCCCTTCCCCCCTCGGGTCCCTTATCCAAGAACCCTAATTGTGACTTTGGGAAGAGAGAGTCAAGAACCCTAGTTGTGTAATTGGGAGAGGAAATATTAAAGAAGAAATTTCAAGAAAACCGTAATGAAATCATCCCAGAACTCAGGCAAGAATTCTCTTGCTAATTTTATTTAGTCCAAAATACTTTCTTAATTCATCGAGTCTTGTATTCCATGTACAAATTCTGGAAATTTAGGAATTTATGATGATTTAATTATGACTTTAAACTATACTCACAAAGGTTTTGATTATGATAATAGAATAAAAAGCCAAAATTTAGGATGGTAGACTGTAAGGGTTTAAAGTGATAGAAAATCATGTTCTAGGACCCTTGTTAGATTATTATGATAATTCACATGTAGATATTACATCCACGATTACAGTTATGAGATTTCTATAAATTATAACCCTTGTATGTGGTAGAATTTAGAGGATTTATGGACACAAATCTAAAATTTCATGAGAACACCTACAGCTTGAAATTATGTGATTTGGGACTTGAACTGGGTTTTAAAATATGTAATAAATGATTCTAAGAGGGTAAACAAAGTCATGGGGATTGGTATTGATAATTATATTAAGGTTTTAGCCATTGGAATCATGTTTGGTTAGAAGTATTGAATTCCCGTTCTTGGAAAAATTCTGAGGAAAGTGGACTGTCGCCCAGGGGCGAACCGGTTCACCCCCTGAGCCGAACTGGTTCGGCCACTGGGGAGTCCGGGCGTGGGGTCCGCGATCGTATCTGGGAGAATTTTAGGAGTTCATATGAGTTGGTGGGACCGTGTACGGGTAACCATGGAATTTATTAAAAAATGGAAACGTGATGTTACTAACAAAAGGGAAGCTAAATTAACTAGATGATTAATTGTGTTTTATCAAGAAAGGATATTTAATAATTCACGCCTGGTTAATTATTAAATAAGGATAACTATGGAAAATCATTACGGGGAAGCTAGGGGGTAATTATTAGGATAATTACCTTTACATATTGTAATATGTATTTATATTTTGTGTGAACATACCTATGTTCTTGGACTATCCCATCGGTTGGGGTACGCGCGTTTGAGACAGTAGCACAGTCGGCATAGGTGGGCTAGGCGTAGTGTAGGTCATATCTTAGGTACTACGTAGCAGCGTCACTTATGAGAGATGAGTGTTGATGTTGTAACCATGTGTCACCGCTAGGTATGGGTCATGTAATGATGTACTCTGTAGGTACTGCCCCCACTGTATGTGTATTGTGTTGTTCGTTTTGAATAGAAGACTCCTCCGAACTTATCGATAGAGCACCGATGTGATACTATTAGTAGATGCCTTAGTGTTGCTTATATATGGATATATATATATATAATTAATGAAAATGAATGGAAGAATTTTCTAAGTCTAATGATGTAGAATATAACACACAAACTTAATACTACATAGTGTGTATGATGTTAATGGCGCCATTTTATGGTTAGTATGCTTGGAGTAAAAATTGGGAAATAGTAACTTGAATGTAGATAACTCTATTTCAGTGCGTTCATCTTGCTAAATGCATTATTATATTATCATCATCATTTTTTCACAATCTGTACCGGGACTTGGTTGGTTATACGTGTATAACTGTTTTTAAATGACGGGTGACACATGTTATGCATGTGAGTGACAATGGAAAACATTCACTTTGAATTAGCTATACTTTTGCAAAATAAATTTAGTAAGTTAATTCTTGCATACTCTAGGGTGCTAACCCAAAATTATAAATGTTTCCCCCCCCAAATGCTCTTGGACAGGGATAGCAGGACTGTGGACAGATCAACTTCTCAGTCTTGCATTGCGTATCAGATTTCAGATCATTGATTCTAGACTAGGTTATTACTCTCCTTCAGTTCTTTCCTTTTTATATTTGGATTATTATATGGGCATAAGCTCGAAATCAATTTTTTTTCTTATTGATTTGAGACACTTATGAGTATGTTGGGACTTGTTTATGTTATGTGGGTATTGGATTCTATTATTTAATTTATATTCAGTTTCAAACTCAAACGTGGCTTAATAATAAATATTTTGTATGGTTTAATGCTAAGAATGATATAGATTGTATAGCAAGCCCCATTTTCGGCATATTACGTATGGCCAACCTTTACGTGAGAAAATGGGGGTTGTTATACTTTCCGTCAGTGATTAATTCGTCGATGATCTTAAATTATTTGTTTTGTTCGATTACTGAAAATTAAACCTCAAAATGTGAATTAACTCGCTAGATGTCTTAGTAAGTTAACTTGCGACACTAATTAACTAAACGAAACTTGAGAAATGATATTAGGCCATCATTTTGAAGCCCAAAAATTAAGCTTAAATCTTTTTACATTATTCCATTGCAAGCCCACTTGTGCTAAAAAAATGAGCCCTTTATTGAAAATAAAAAAATCCATACCTAATTTTTGAGAATATCACGGTAAAATTGTGGTAAAAGGCCAAACTAAGAATGTTTGTAAGAATAATGCGTAAAAAGAAAGAAGAAAAAGGAAGAACGAAATAATGAGAAAATGAAATGAAAAAGGAAAAAGGAGTATGTGAGTCGAAAAAGAAAAAATAAAAAGAAAATGGAAGTTAGAAAAAGTGTTTAAAAAGTCAAAATACCGAGAAACCTCTATATTCTCAGAAAATTTTTGAAACTCCAAAATCTGTTTTTTCTAGCCAAAACCCAAGCTTACAATACAACCGAAAGAAAGTCGAAATTGATCTCAATCAAAGTTAGTTATAGTGTGGTGAGAAAATGAATATGATGCATGGTGTGATTCAAAATTTTCAATAAGTAATATATTTTTCGTTCATGAGATCATAATCATCCATTATAGAATGTTCATCTTTCATGATGTATATGTGAAGTTTGCTCATTGAATTTACTCTTGTATTCACATATATCGAGAGAAAATATACAATTCTGAGTGTTCGTTTGTGAGTGCATCACATGAGAATTTGAATCAAAATGAACTTTTGAATAAGAAACTTAATGATCAAATCTTTTGAAATGGACGGTTATATTAATGATGCATACATGCAAAATAAGTTAAGGTTGAAAAGTGAGTTTGGACTGTAGTTATGAAATTTTCATTTAAGAGTTGGTTATATTACCTTTGTGTCTTTTGTAAATTGAGTCAAGTTTTTGAATTTTTTGGGTGTATTCACTACAAACCCTAATGAGATAAAAATTGTCCACTAGGGTAACCTAGGGGTTTAATGACTTATTGCACATACTAAGTGAAATCGTGATTCCTATGAAAGTGAGTTAGATTTTAAAATTTAAGTGTTCCTCGAGGAATAGAAAGGTTTAGGTTTGGGGGTATTTGATGAGTGTATCATTTTGTTTTACTTATACCCAAATCTAGGACTTTCTAGTGTGGCACCCCACTTATTTTAATCATGGATGATTAGTCATTTACTAAAATAAACATGAATCTCATTTGGTTCATTCTTAGCATCACCGTCGAAAACTTTTTCTTATTACTAACCACCTAAGTTAAAATAAGACGGTGATAAATTTTATCTTTCATTAACATACAGTAATATACGAAAATAAAATAATATAAACCATTATCACAATAACTGAAGTCTAGAGCATCGCATGATAGATAAATAAGTAAGTAAATGCCGAATAAACTATCGGCTCCAAATTCAACATCCAAATGATAAGTTTAACTGAAAGAAATAAATGTCTAAACTGAACGGGCAACATGTCCAACTAAAATAACTGAATATAAATCCTAAACTAGGAATAAAATAGCTGAAGCGTCTAGTCAAGTCCTGCATGCCTCCACAAGTGCTGCAGCTATGCATCCATGGAATGATTTATCATATCTGGCATCCCTGTGGTTGGACACCTAAATTTTTTTTGAAAATAGTTTGATACGGGTCAGAGCCCTAAACCTTTGAAAAATATTTAACAAGTATTTAAATTGCAATAAGATCAGTTATTATACACATGTTAGTTTCACGTGCACTCTCTTGAGTTCCTCACTTATCAACTATAGTGCACACCTAACGTCTCGTATTTTATCCACCTAGTTATGGTACTCTGACTAATTAGTCTCAAGGCATCTATTATCCACTAATATATTTAACTCACCCGTACCGCCCATACGATACACTACCATAACTCATTAATCAACGTTTGCCGAATATTATGTTTGAACCATTAATTAAGTTTCTCTTACTTAAGTTTCTTTAGATACACGCTATCTATATCTTCTACTACCACACATGAGTAGAACAAATCACACATTTTTGTGTGTGTGTGTGTATATATATATATATATATATATATATATATATATATATATACAGCCAAACTCTAATGCGGATGCAACTTGCGGATTTAACTTGCGGACGGATTTTTGTGTATTTTTTAAAAATAGAAAACAATCAAATTTTGGCTTGATTTTTTTCTGTGGTATTTAAACATTTCAAGGGACCCCTGTAACAAAAATAGACTCAAAATAAAATGTTTTACTATTTTTAAAAAATCGGTCAAACATATGTTTGTTTTAAAGAGCTTTAAAAACTGACATATGTTTGATCGATTTTTTAAAAATAGTAAAACAATTCATTTTGAGTTGATTTTTTTAATAGGGAGCCCCTGAAATGTTTAAATACCACAGAAAAAAATCAAGTCGAAAAAAGTTTTTTACTATTTTTAAAAAATACAAAAAATCCATCCGCAAGTTAAATCCGCAAGTTGCGTCCGCATTAGAGCCTTCCTGTATATATATATATATATATATATATATATATATAATCACAACATCCCCAGACTGAGAACTGCGAATGCATTCATACTTTGCTAACGAGTCCATGAACCTCACGTACCACATCAAGGACTATTGATTCGGAATGACGCCTCGAACCATAAATCAAGTAACACACAATGGAGGCGAACATAGTTTTAAACCTTTGGACTATGCACATACAGATATACCACGTATAACCTCGTCCCAGGACTGGACCCCCTCGGCCAAGATCGAACAGTGTCAGACCATCAATCAGAGGTATCATCCTCGTCTTTGAACACAATAAAACCATCAACATCAGTGGTCTCATGACTCAAGTACCCTCAGCCTCGTCCATCCCCCGGAGGGCGAGGGCCAACTGAAGACAGCTCAACAAGATAGACACCGTACTATCATGGATGACCGATAATTGAGAGCTAGCAGAGCGCGTGGATTGGAGAACGCGTGGAAGGGTGCACATAGGTTGCAGATCCCACGTGCATAAAACCGTTATAACCAGATCTCCCTCACACATGAAGGAATATTTCATCATCATGATCTAAATATGACAGTGACAGTTAACTGCTCATTATTGACTATGACATACTACACATGCTTATTACATTCTTGGGGGGGGGGGGGGGGGGGGTACACTACACCCACCAGGCACTATATATACTTGTCTTCTCTAACAATGTAAAGGATCGCATATTGAAAACCCTAGCTAATACTCTATTGAAATCACAATAGATAGATAAAGTTGAGTGACTTGTATCACAAGGCCATTAGAGCCATTTTCATAGTGAAACTCACTCACCCTTGCACAGTGGAGTAATCCAGATGGCTGAGCCACTTACTTTATAGTCTCTTTCTCTATTGCCTTATCTCCTTCTTTACTTATATATCTGATTTCTGCCATTGTTGCACCTTCAAGGTTGTCCTAGATTGAGCTCTTACTATATTAATTAGTGATACCATAACTGGTATCATCAGTTGGCATCGTCTGTGGAAAGCGAGATCGTTATCTTCTTCTTCTCGTTTACAACTTACTCCTCCTCGAATTCTCTGATGGTGGTTTGACACCACATTTAGCTGGGCTTGAACCACCATCGAAAGAGCTCTAGTTTGGATTGTTCAAGCTTTCCTCTAGTTGATTCAACTCTTTCAATGCACCTTTTATTATTTATGTTCATCATATTCAATGGCTTTAGAACTTCCACCAAGCGTTGGCCCCAGTTCCAACCAAGAGTCATCTCAACTAGAGATGGCTGAGGTCGCGACGGTGTTGCAATTACTGGCGGTGATCCAAATGAAGATGCAGAAGTAGCTGACCATTTTCAGCCAGAACATATTAACAAGGACCACTAGCGCGACTATGGAAATGATATCTCTGGCCGTCAGGGATGGTAAAAATCAGGTGATAGGGGGACCACCCCTGGCCCCATAGAAAGAAACATAGTAGTAACAGAGACGAAGGGATATTGCTAACCCTAGGCATCTACGCCTGGGGAGGCGAGGCCAAGAGTCTGAAGACAATGAATGTGATGATGATGAAGAGTGCTGGGAACCATATAAGATCTCAGGAAATACTATACGCCCTATTCAAGCTAGTAGGGGAAACAATGTAAAGCCAAGACGAGATGGTTAACCTCATCCTTATATTCTTGATAAGCTTAGCTGGGGTCTGCCTTTTATAGATTCGGACCGATTGGAGATTTTAGATATCGACTCTCCAGGTCTTGGAGTATAGCTGGCTCAAGAAGGAATGGAGGATGTGCTGGTTGTCGACCACCATGTGGCCGAGACGAGGAGTAGAGAGTAGATAATAGTCATTAAAGGACGACTGTCAGATAATCAATATGGTAACCATCCGACAGAGAGGGGGCAAGTGATAATGCTATTGTGGCCAAGGTAGATGCTGCAGCTACAACATACCAGCCTTGGAACAGTTCTATTAAGAGGCTTGAAGATAAGATTGGAGACAATTTGAAGAGCTGTGACCCTTTGTAGAGGGGTTACATGGAAGGTTCACCATTCGTCGCTAAAATAGTTAGCTACCCCACCCCGACTAAATTCAAGCCGCTAGTGGTCACACCAAAATATAATGGAAGCACCAATCCAGTCCACTATGTGGAAATATATCAATCTGCTGCAGACATCTTATCAGTTTCCTATGAGATGAGGTGTAAAGCCTTTTCAAGCACCCTCACTAGTGCTGCTCACATATTGTACACCTCCCTTCCTAGAAACTCAACTGAGAATTTTAAGCAACTAGCCGAAATCCATAACTTTTGTTTTGGAGTAAAACCCCAGAAGAAGACCACTCATTTGTTGTATGTCAAACAAGGAAAAAATGAATTGTTAAAGGAATGTATTGCTCGCTTCAAGAATGAGAAATTGGAGGTGGAAGACTATGATGAGAGTATTGCAATGACTGCCCTGATGGGAGGATTGAAAAAGGGTAAGCTCCTATGAAAGCTGGTCGAGGAACCTCCAAAGCCCATGACAGAACTCCTGGCTACAGCCGGGAGAGTCATGAACGCAAAGGAGGCCATTACGTGCAAAGGAGAAGATAAAAAAGGAGCAAGCGGAAGTAAATCCCAAAAGTTCAAAGGCAAGGGAGATAAGAAGAGGTCGGTGGATGACAAGTTCGTTGATTATACCCCATTGATTGCCACCCCGGAGATGATCTTGAATTAAATAAAAAATGATCGATCATTGAGATGACCTGAAAAATTGAAAGCCCCACCTCACAAGAGGGATAAAAGTAAGTGGTGTGAGTTCCACCAGGATCACGGCTTGTCGCATCCCGACTTAATTAACTTAAAATCATCTTTTTATTTAGAGATAAATTCCCTTACACAATACTTTACTTTAATTCTCTTTGAAAATAACACCAGATTTTTTTTTCTTTTTCAAAAGCATGTTTAGATGAAAACATGGCTACCTTAACATGTAACTTACAAGTACTAAACAGCTCAACATACAAAAGTTCTTTAGTTTAACATTTATTAAAAAATCTTGTTGATATTCAACCCATATTAGATATTCATCACTCCCCCGTTTTATGGTCCTAACTTGGCAGTGAACTCTAAATAACATTATAGGAGTGTAAGCAACAAAAGCTTAGTGAATGACCATATACCACTCATATAACCAATTTAAATAACCATTTTTATTTTCTAATGTTATAACCCAACAGTAATTGTGTAACTCTTGCAAGCCTGGACCCGCCCAAGTCCAATTAACCCACCACAGTTATTGGGGACCACTACATCCCATAATTAGGCCCGAGTACAACAAAATTTTAAGTTGGATTAACGGGACCGCCACACCCCATAGGACCCACCACAGTACTTAACATTAGATAAAGGACTCGTCACAGTCCATAACATTAAATAACTTCGCTTAACGTTTTTATTCATATGCATATGCTTCACAAATACCACATCACTCCACAAACAGTTTAACACATGTATTTAACTACACAATTCCATATGAAATTATAAGCATTTATAATTCACTGGGAAGGTCACTCACCTTGAATTTGATACTAAGATTAATACCGAAACTATTTCCTTGGTATGGTAGTGTTATTCGCTTCCCCACCTAACAATTCAACATCATTAGTATTTGAATACACCAAATCACATTAAACTCAGTAACACATCACATTAGTTGGTCAATCTGACATAACTGGAAATTAATTGGATATGATACTTAACATTTATATAACACCTTATTCATTAGGGTTCTAACACAATTTACGGAATTAAATTATGAATTCTCTAGATAAAGTTATCCCCGTTTTATTACAACCTTTTCTAAATCATTTCTAGAGAAAAACAACAACAAAACTTCACCTTCAACACAACCCCTAAGCCAAAAAAAAGATATTTTACTCTCCCCTTCAAGTATATCATACTCGTATATGTTCTTTAACATTTCCAATTGGAATTTCTTGATTTTAACAAGTATTCAATGATTTATGCCACTTTTAACACATTTAGGTCTGAGTAGACCATCAAAGCATAACTTAACATTTTTCAAGCATACATAACCAACACCTCGGTTATAAATCATGGGAACATATATTAAACATATTTAATAATATAAAATTAAATTTACATAATTTTTAGAGTTCATTTGCTAAGTCAAGCAAAACATCGAACACCCGGTGTGCACACTTACACTTTTGGGGCAAATTTTATACTTGAACTTCAACTATCACCCACGATTCATTTCTTGGTATTTTAACATAATTTTTGGATATAGTATACATATATGATTCTATTTTAATATCCAAGTGGAATCATTTTATTTCAATAAGTATTCCATGATTTATGCCATTTTTAGTACAACTAGGTTGGAATAGAACATTAAAGCATAACTTAACATGATTAAGCATACCTACTCTCCACCTCGGGAATCAATCATGGAAAACATATAATAAAAATGTTTTATCATATATACACATCATATGAATGAATTTACTACATCAAAAAAATTTCACGAGAAGGGAATTCAAAACTGGATCTTTGAAGTTAACATTTACGATCATAGCACAAGTCCGCACGTATGTTATTAAGCCATCCTTAGTTTAACTCAATTTGGAAAAATGGGTATCATTAACATATTTATCAAAATAAGAAATATAAATATACCAAGTTTATAACCCATTCATCTGACCAAGTTTAATAAAGAGATAATTACCTTACGAGAATTCCTTGATTTATGGTAATTTTTCGAAGGATTTCTTCCTTAACTTCCTTTTTTTCTCTCTCCTTAGGCAAAATATTTTTTCATGGATGAATTGGATGAAGAAGGGGGTCATTTTAAGGGGCACATTCCACTTGGTCCAATCAAAATATAACACGTGGCACCATATAAAACCAAATATCATTTAAAGCTAAATGACCACTTTACTCCAAGTTCGTAAAAAGACAATATCTTCTCACTCGAATGTCCGTTTGATTCACCATTTGTTGTGTTATAAACTTAACTCATATATCTACAACTTTGATATTTTGTGTTTTCCCCAAATCATAAAACTAGTACGCCTAATTTAGGCCCGAACAGAAGAGTGTCAATTTATCCAAAATCTCAAAACTTTCACATTTGGCGACCTAACATCGCCAATTTCGGACCAACACCTTGGTTTAATTTTATAATAATAATGATGTATCAAAATGATATTTTCATGATGTATTTAATCACATAACTAATCATATGATCTAAATAAGTTATCCCCGATCATAAGCTCGATTAACATTTAATGCAACCGACACATATATCACATGAATACGCATCCCCCCAAATATGATAATTAACATGTTTAACACCCCTCACCAAATTATAACATATAATTTATACTTAATCATATAATTAACATTCCTAATCCCGTTTTAGGGCCTTACAATTCTACCCCTCTTATAAAAATTTTGTCCTCAAAATTTAACATATAAGAATTTACCAAACAGATGAGGATATTACACCTTCATGTTATTCTCTCTTTCCGAGGTGGCACACTCCACATTTTGACTTTTCCACATTACCTTAACTAACGGAATAGTTTTTTATTACATAACACCTACTTTTTCAATTTAAATTTAGTGATTGGTTCCTCCACATAGGTCAAGTCATCTTTAAGGTTTATCGGTTGTGAAATAAACACATGTGAAGGATCGGGCACATACTTACGTAACATTGATACATGAAAAACATTGTGTATCCTAAACAATTCTTGTAGCAAAGCCAATTTATAATCTACAATTCCAACTCGTTTCACTATTTCATAAGGGCCAACGTACCTAGGACTTAATTTTCCCTTGTTCTCAAATCTCATAACCTTTCTCAAGGATAAACACGTAGGAATACTTGATCACCTTCCTCAAATTTCAATTCCTTTCTTCTGTTGTCTGCATAACCTTTTTATCTACTTTGCACCTCCATCAAGTGATTATGAATAATATTTATCTTCTCAGTAGCCAGTTGCATAATTTTTGGCCCAAGTAGTTTTTCGTTCTCCTACTTTAGTCCAACACACTGGGATCCTGCACTTCCTCCCATACAAGGCTTCATAAGGAGCCATTTCAATACTCAAATGATAACTATTATTATAAGTAACTCTATTACTGATAAGTGTTCATCCCAACTTCCCTTGAACTATAATAAATAAATTTGTAACATGTCTTCGAGTGTCTGGATCATTCTCCCTGACTGCCCATCAGTCTGAGGATGAAAAGTTGTACTAATTTCAATTTACTCCCCAAAAGTTGTTGTAAACTAGGCTAAAAGTGTGAAGTGAATTTAGGATTTCGAGGAGAGATAATAGAAATAGGTGCACCATGCAATCTAATTATCGCATCCACATATATTTTGGCATATCTATCCATAGCATGAGTAGCTTTAACATGAAGAAAATGCGCAGACTTAGTTAATCTAGCAACGATAACCCAAATAGAATCAAACCCTCAGGATGATTTTGGTAAACCTATAACAAAATCGGCAGTAACATGCTCCTATTTCCACTCAGAAATAGGTTAGGATAGTAGTAAACCACAAGGTTTCTGATGCTTCGCCTTCACTTGTTGGCAAACTGGACATCTAGTAACAAAATCTACAATGTCGTGTTTCATTCCCGGCCACCAATAACATTGTTTCAAATTTTCATTAAGTTATGTGTTTCCTGGATGCATAGCATATAAAGAACAATGGGACTCCTTTAAAATTGTTATCCTTTATAAATTCCATCCATCTTCTTTTCAAGCAACACAATTTCCATCAACAAAAATAACATGCCATAAAAAATATTACTTTGGTCTAGCAAAAATTCATATTTAGAAAATTTAGTATATAACTACTTCTCTCACAAGGTCTATAAAATAATACGCAGGTGACATTCTGTTCCCCAATAAATTTAAATTCAGGTTCACCCGCTAACCGAAACACTACCTTCCTTTTAAAATAATCTGAACATACATGATACGAGGACAACCAATCGATACCCAATATCACATCAAAGTCATGCATATCGAAAGGTAGTAAGTCAACTAACAACTCCTTTTCACTTATTCGCACCATACACTCCCTACACACCCTATCAATAAAAACCAATCCTCCCTACTGGAGTAATAATAGCAAAACCAGAATCTAATGATGATAGTGGTTTATTAAGATGCAATAGATAAAGAAAAACAGAAAGAATGTGTAGAACCAGAATTTATTAACACATAAGCGTCTGTATCATTCATACGTAAGGGTAAACGTCTAGTGATTTCTTATTAATGAAAGTCAATTCCCAACTCATATATTACTCCATACCTTTATATACGTATGTCAAAAGTTCACACATCATAGATTATTGGTTTTATCCTGTTATATTAACAATGAGTGAACAATCTTAATAAACCAAACATCATTATTTACGCTTCTCACTTCATTCCCATAGTCCATCCTTATCATCATGTAACATTTCAAATAATAAATATTCTATTACAAGACTAACTTCTTATAGTTCATCTCTCCAACTTCCATTCATTATTTCAAATGATAAACATCATATTACAATACCAACTTATTACACGTTATCTTCTCATCTTCCACTTAATATCAAATATACGTGTTCGACTTTGACTACTATCCGTATGATCTCTGAAATTTTAGAGCATGTTAAATATCTTTCTTACGATCTTTAATATAAACATAGCCTCACTACTTTCCACATATCGATAATGAACTATCATTCACCAAATGTATATTTTTTAACCAATATTCCATATTCACTTTCATGTATCTTGTGCAGTCATGCACTATGAACTCAATATAACTTCTCACTATATTCCTATTTTCAGTATCGTTTGATTGTTCTTTAACTAAACATACAATGACCTTAACTAGTCATTTATCCAACACAATAACATTACAATCATAATCTTACGCCAATCTTTTTAACATTATAGTCTTACGCAACATCATTAATACACTAATCTTACCCGTTTGGTAACATGGATGTTAGACGTAACATCACCACTTAAAACTTAAACCATACTTACTAAGTCCATAATACTTCTCTAACTATTATATGTCTTATTTCTTTCAAATAACCTGTACAAATACCTACTCTCCACCTCGGCCATCAATCATGGAAAACATATACTAAACATGTTTTATCATATATACACATCATTTTCATGAATTTACTACATCAAAAAAATTTCACGAGAAGGGAATTCAAATCTGGATCTTTGAAGTTAACATTTACGATCCTAGCACAAGTCCGCACGTATGTTCTTAAGACATCCTTGGTTTAACTCAATTTGGAAAAATGGGTATAATTCACATCTTTATCAAAATCATAAATAAAAATGTACCAAGTGTATAACTCATTCATGTGACCAAGTTTAATAAATAGATAATTACCTTACGAGAATTCCTTGATTTATGGTAATTTTTCGAAGGATTTCTTCCTTAACTTCCTCTTTTTCTCTCTCCTTAGGAAAAATATTTTTTCATGGACGAATTGGCTGGAGAAGGGGGTCATTTTAAGGGGTTTAATTCGGCCTAAGGCACCTCCCACTTGGTCCAATCAAAATATAACACGTGGCACCATATAAGACAAAATTAAGCTAAATGACTACTTTACCCTAGGTTCGTAAAAAGACAATATCTTTTCACTCGAATGTCCGTTTGATTCACCATTTGATGTGTTATAAACTTAACTCATATATCTACAACTTTGATATTTTGTGTTTTCCCCAAATCATAAAACTAGTACTACTAATTTTGGCCCGAACAAAAAAGTAGCAATTTACCGAAAATTTCAAAACTTTCACATTTGGCGACCTAACATCGCCAATTTAGGACCAACACCTTGGTTTAATTTTATAATAATAATGATGTATGGAAAAAATATTTTCATGATGTATTTAATCACATAACTAATCATATGATCTAAACAAGTTATCCCCAATCATAAGCTCGTTTAACATCTAATGCAATCAACACATATATCACATGAGTATGCATCCCCCCAAATATGATAATTAACATGTTTAACACCCATCACCAAATTATAACTTATAATTTATACTTAATCATATAATTAATATTCCTAATCCCGTTTTGGGTCCTTATACGGCTACACCACTGACAAATGCTTCGCACTCAAAGACGAGATAGAAAAGATACTGAAGCAAGGGAAACTCAAGAAATTTATGGATAAGAGTGGGGCAACAGATGGGCGAGACGACTCCCGAAGGAGATAGGATGACAGGTGTAAACAGGCTGATCCGATTAACAAGGATGATGATGCCTCAGATGATGATGAGGCCGACCCTGACCTCCTACCGAAGAAAACTGATTCCAATGGTCGTCTATATACAATCTCTATGGGAGTAAAAATGATATGCGGTGGTCTAGCAGGTGGTGGTAAAGACATAGATGGTCAAAAGGCCCACATAGCAGAGGCCAAAGATCTCCCAAAATCGGAAGTAATAAACTCAGTCGCTGTTGATTCAAAGATGGGTAAGAGAAAGATAGTCGACATGAACACCTTGGTAATATGGTTCGCGAGGTTAGAATTCAAGGGGATTTTAGCCCCTCATGATGACACACTAGTAATCACTACGAGAGTGCATGGGTATAATGTCCCTAGAATATTGGTCGATGGTGGAAGTTCGATCGATGTAATGTTCTGGGAGTGTTTTAAGGGTCTGGATTAAGCAAAAAGAGGCTCGTCCCGTATCATCAACCCCTAATTGGCTTCAGTGGAGAAAAGTCCATAATCTTGGGATTTATGAAATGGACGTCAGTATGAGGAGACTTAACCGAGGTGTCTTACAAAGAAGATAAATTTCTTCATGATGAACGAGAACGTTTATTCAACCTACAACATCATAATGTGATGAGTAGACCTCAAAGAATTTGAGGTAGTACCCTTATCCATTCACCAAATGATAAAATTCTCGACTCCTTATGGAGTAAGGAAAGTTTAGGGTGACCAGGTTGAGGCACGTGAATGCTACTTCAATTCGATCGAGGAAAGAGAATCATATAAGAGAGCCACTACCACTTACAATATCGACACTCTCGACTCCAGGGATGAGATAAAATTAAAAAAGGGGGAGGCCGCCAAGGAGATAGTATCCATTGTCCCCAATGAGGATGAGCTAAAAAAACCCGTCCAGATCGACAAAGCCTTGAAAAAAGAAATCAAGGAAGAGTTGATCAAAGGATAGATAATTTTTTTTGCATGGAGTCACGCACACATGCCGGGGATTGATCCGGAGATCCTGTGCCATAAATTGAATGTAGACGAGGGAGCCAAGCCAGTCAGGCAGAGCTGGAGGATCTACAATAGGGAAAAATATGAAGCCATAAGAGATGAAATGAAAAAGTTAGAGAAAGTAGAGTTCATAAGGGATGTCATCTATCTAGAATGACTGTCTAATGCGGTCATTGTGCCCAAGCCTAATGGAAAGTGCAGAATGTGTGTTGACTTCGCCGATTTAAATAATTCATGCTCGAAAGATAACTTTCCCCTGCCGAGAATAGATCAAATGGTTGATGCCATGACTAGGCATGAACTGATGAGTTTTATGGACGCCTACTTAGGCTATAGTTAGATATTAATGGATCCAATCGATGTAGAAAATACCTCATTCATCACTGACAAGGGTACATACTACTACAAGGTAATGCCCTTCGACCTCAAGAACGCCGGGGCAATGTATCAGAGGATAGTAAATAAGATGTTTCAGGGATAAAATAGGAAAGAACATGAAGATATATGTTGATGACATGTTAACTAAGAGCCTTAAGGCTGATAAGCATGTGGTCGACCTCGAGCACACTTTTAATATAATGGACCAATATCGAATGAAGCTCAATCTCGCCAAGTGCGTATTTAGGGTTAGAGCAGGTAAGTTCTTAGGGTTCATCGTTAATCAATGAGGGATGGAGGCTAACCCTAGAAAAAAATTAAATCATTGGTATAGATGAAGACTGCAAAAACCGTAAAAGATGTCCAGAGGCTGACTGGGCGAGTTGCTGCGTTGAATATATTTGTGTCAAGGGCTATGGACATATGTCTTCCCTTCTTCAAGGTGTTGGGAAAAGCCTTCTAGTGGAATAAAGAGTGTGAGAGAGCCTTTTAGGAGTTGAAGTCTTACCTCGGTTCCCTACTTTTGTTATTCCGACCTACTCAGGGTGAGAAGCTATATCTATACCTGGTCATATCTGAGTAGGCCATCAGTGCAACCATTGTACAAGACGAAAATGGGGGTATAAAATCCATCCTATTTTAATAATAAGGCCCTTCAAGGGGCCGAGCAGAGGCATTCGAAGATTGAAAAGATGTCTTATGCTTTGATACATGCGTCGAGGAAAATAAAATCCTATTTTCAGGCTCACACGATGGTCATCCTTATAGACACTCCTCTTAGACAGGTTATCCATAAACTTGAGAAATTAGGTAGGTTGATGGCTTGGTCGTTAGAGCTAGGGGAATTTGACATTGTCTATCAGCTAAAAATAACCATCAAAGGGCCGACTTTAGCTGATTTTGTAGCTGAGTTCTCATGGGACGAGGTCGATACTAAAGAGTTTACAGACCTAATAAATGAGCCAGAACAGGCAAGTGTTAACCCGACCAAAGCTGAGACGAGTGTGGCCAGAACTGTAATGGCTGAGAATTAAGAATAGATATTCTTGTTCAAGAATGGAGTGCTGGATAAGGGCACCTTCTCCAAAAAAGATAATGTTCAGAGCCTGTTTGTAAATGACTCTTTTTACGAGACTGGGCGTGGTGTCGTCTTGATTGTGTCGGCCTCGGATGGGACTGACATTTAATATGCTCTGAAGTTTTAAGGCGTCCAATAGTGACTCATAATACGAGGCTCTCCTGGAGTTAATCTCCCTCACCAAGGCATTAAATATTGGGTTGATGACAGTTCGTAGCGACTCTCGATTAGTGGTAAACCAGATCCTAGGAGTGTACGAGGAAAAAGATAAGAGAATGGCCAAGTACATACCAAGGGTAAAAGTAATGTTGAAGAACTTCAATAAGGTGAATCTAAAAAGGATTCCTTGGATAGACAACAGCCGAGCCGATGCCTTAGCGAGATTAGCGTCTGCGACCAAAATAGAGATTAGAAGGTCAGTGCCTGTGGAGATCCTACATCGACCGACCATTGAAGAGGAAGATAATACATTGGAGTTATGCTTGAACCTGAACCTATGTGCATCTTGGATGGACCCGCTCATCTAATACATCAAGGATGGTGAGCTACCAGAGTAAAAGTTGGAGAGAAAGAAGTTGAGGTACAAAATGGCCAAATTCTTAGTTATAGGAGAAGTCTTATACAAGAAAGGATTACTTTTCCCTTTACTCCGATGCGTTCATTAAACAGAGGTAGAATATATTCTGAAATATGTACATGAGTGTTCTTGCTCCAGTCCTATAGGAGGGAAATCATTGGAAAAAAAGAATAGTCACTCAGTGGTATTGGTGACCGACCCTGGCTAAAGATGGAGCCAGCTATATGAAGAGATATGACAAATGCCAAAGACATGTTAGCATTCCTTATCAGCATCATCAACCCTTAATATCTATTACTTCCCCCTGACCATTTATAGTTTAGGGGATTGACTTTGTAGGACCCTTTCCCAGGGCAACAGGCAATTACAGGTAACGTATTATGGCGATTGACTATTTCTCTAAATGGGTTGAGACAAAGGCCATGATAACCATCACCGAAACTAAGACCTTCAAATTCATTTGGAGGAACACTATTTGTAGGTGTAATCTGCTTCACACCTTGATCTCAGATAATGGCAAACAGTTCAAGAATTTATCTTTAGAAGCTTACTGTAGGAGAGTTGGCATTAAACAGTTTTTCTCAGCTCAAGGCCGACCTCAATAAAATGGCTAAACTGAGGTGACAAATAGAACCATCTCATAAGGGATCAAGAAGAAACTAAAAGACGCTAAAGGTCTTTGAACAGAGGAGGTACACGCTATCCCGTGGGTATACATGATGATAAAGAGAACGCCAACGGGGTAAACCCCATTCATGCTTGCTTACGGCTCAGAGGTAGTGATACCCAAAGAGATTAGCCTACCAAGTCACAGAGTTTAAACGTAAAGTCCAAAAGCAAATGCTGAGGAGCGATCTTTAGATTTGGACCTCATTGAAGAAAGGGGAGAGAAAGCAGAGATTAGGTAGTCTTCTTATCAGTAGAGGACTGAAAAATTATACAACAAGAGGGTTAAGGCTAGTCCAATAAATGTTGAAGACCTGTTATTAAAGAAAGCCTAGCAGAAGCCGAATAAGATCCATTCAAACTGACATAACCCCTATAGAGTTATTGAAGAGGTTGTTCCTGGCACTTATTGTCTGGAAAATTTGGAGGGAGAGCCGTTCTCAAACCCTTGGAACACTGTTCACTTAAAGAGA
This sequence comes from Sambucus nigra, assembly GCA_949130495.1. Taxonomy (NCBI): domain Eukaryota; kingdom Viridiplantae; phylum Streptophyta; class Magnoliopsida; order Dipsacales; family Adoxaceae; genus Sambucus; species Sambucus nigra. The sequence continues at coordinate 79,261,736 of OX422207.1, read as the reverse complement.
TATTATCAATAGGAATTTGTAAAAAAATTTACTTAATCTTTGTATGAGAGTTGTACTAAAAAGTCAATAGTGGTGAATGAAAAATATCAAGTGTTCCCTTATATTGTTGTTGTATGATTGATCAAATTGTATGTTTAAACTCGTCCTAAGTTACAAAATTTTTTTTAAATGGTGAAATAATATTAACTCACTCTCAGTGATACAATGATTCAGGTGGGGCTCACCTCGTTCATGGATTCTGAATAACACCGAGAGGGGGGAACAGACAGTGTGATAACATCACCAAAGTGGTGAAAGACACAAAGCAAATTTGAGAGTCATTTAATTATGGTTCATTTAAACATCATTAATTTGGTGGTATGAGAGTCAAAACTCTCTTAACAAGACGACATGGTAGGACGAGATGACACTCATCCATAAATTCTCAAAACGACGAGAAGGGACTTGTGACGCGTGGTTCGGATCGGGTTGATCCTTTATTAACCCTTAAATTCGGGTCGGGTTGATATTTAGCCACAATTTTTTTTTGTAGGTAAAAAAATCGCAGCTAAATGTAAGTTTTGTTGTAGTGTTAACATATATTATCGTTTCATCATAATGATCAATATTTCGATAAATGCGTATATATTATTTTTAAGATATTATTTTGGGAATATTTCTATGGATGACCTCACTTTATCTTTTCTTTGGTATGAGTTGGATAATTCCGATCTCCATTTATATATACACGCATATATACTTCATGGAGAAATAAAGGAAAACAGTAACACAAGCCCATGAGAGACCGAAAGGGCAGGATGGGTGCCTAACACCTTCCCATTCCGTAACTTATCCCCCGAACCTTTGAACTATTAGTTTCGTAAGCATCATTTTGTCTTTGATGCCGCTCTCTCGAAGCAACGACATGTTCTTTTGCCTATTTTGTGAAAAATAGACTTGTGACTCCATCTCTTTACATTCACCCCACACCGACGATGGACGAATCTCTCATAGAGTGAGAGGGCAGCGCGAGACCTTCACCCCTCTCCCCAGGAAAGGAGATGATCGGGATGGCCACAGTGGCGACTCCGCTGGGGATTATTTTTCATAAGAGGGATAAACTTTATTTGCATGGGTGTTATTATTTTCTACTTGTGTGCGTATACACCTACCTGTATGTTCCCTTTTTTCTCCTTTATTATTTCTTGTACATAAATACCTCATGCTTATATCAGTACTCACTCACACACTTATAGATACTCTCCATGTACACTTCACACTACTTGCTGATGTTGCACACACCACTTAGAATATCCATGCTTACACACACCTCCACTTATCACCCTTGTATATATCCATGCTCACTCACACTTGTCACACACCACGTGTAGCTGATCCATGCTTAGGTTCACTACCACACACTCACTTGTAGATATTCACATATCACTCACCCTCACATATCCATGCTTAGTATAATCTTCATAATCCATGTCAGATTTACTTTTTTATATTTGTACATTCTTCCCTATTAGTATAATGCTCATCATGCCAAATAAAGATACTCTCTCCATAATATACTAATCAAGAATCATGCATTTTGAACACTAAGTCACCAAAAAGCATGGCTAATGACCAAATTTTGTCCCATAACTGGGGGTCACTTCGTGATGGGTACTGGTCCAGCAGTTCGCAGTTCGCCTAAGCAATATGACTCTCACCTTCCATTGGCCAAGTACCTTTGACGTATATCGAACGGCTCCCCCCGCATCGTACTGCTTGGCCGAAGTCATGACAGGAGGTGTATCGCATGGAACTCCTTCACGAACGTCGAGTATATTGAATTCTCTCTCACACCTACTGTCCACATGAGGTATATAGTGAGGCAATTCACGTACACTCAGGTATATCAAATGGCTTGTCTACACATACCAATTACCCTAAAAAGCAAGATGTATATCTTGAAAGTCATGCCAAAGGAGGGAACCCTTCCAATTAACCCAACTACTGCATACCATCATATAGGTGTCAAACCTAGGGCACTCATATTTAGTTTCCTAATTTTTACCGAAAACTCTGCTGAAATGATGGGTCAGCATGCCGCCCAAATTTTTATGCAATTCTGTCTTTTTCAAAAATGAGACCCTGTCCATGTGCCTGGAAATAAGTCCAACCATGTTTTTACGTATTTTTCAAAACCAATTTTCTAGACTCGGGTCCTGTTCGACATTTCTTTTTGCATTTAGATAAACCTAATATAAGTGAGAACATAATAAACATAATAACAATCATTCTGATACCCTTATCTTGTTTTTCCTCTTTCTTTACCAAAAGTGTCAAAAATATTTTTCCTTCCTTATACTAAAAATATTTTTCCTCCTTTTTATCCAAAAATATTTTCCTCCATTTTCAATAACAGTTTTCCCCTATTCTCTTTCAAAAATAAATTTGAATTTTCTGCTTCTTAGTTCTATCGCATACCCAACCCTTGGTCTGGCTCCCTATTGGCTTCAGTCTTTCGTTAAACCACCCCGAGGCTCTGTCAATTCCCTCACTACTTCCTTCGAGTCCATAATTCACCTTCATCCACTTCCTTTGGAGAATGCCAACCAAGCGTCGAATGTGCAACCTGATTTGATGATGGTTCTAGCCTAACTCACTGCCAAAATTGTTAACCCTCAAATTGAGGTTCTTGAGATGTAACGAAATAGGGTCTTTATTCCATAAGAGCCCGTCGTCCTCTTCCCTCGCACTATGGGTCCATCTGTACCTGAGCCTATTTAGGTCCTCGAGGAATATCAGCATACTCCACGTGCCCCTTCTACCAATGGGCCACCTTCAGCTCATCTCCCTATGCCAAATATTTCCCAACTAGGGGCTAACCTTCCCATAACCATTGCTCCGAAGGAAGAAGAGTTGAACAAGGTGAAGGAAGACCTTAAGATGTTGACCAAGAAGTTTGACAAAGTCTGAATTTGTGGGAATTACATGGATTACACCCATATGTCTCCCTATCCTTAAGCGAGGCTATCGAAAAAGTTCAAGATTCCTAACATTGAGAAGTTCGGGGGTTGTGGACCCCCAATTGTTCATATTTGAAGTTACCACCAAGTCATGACTCTCTTAGGTTCCTCTAAGGAAATAATGTCCCAAATGTTCCAACATAGCTTGAAGGACAACGCACTTAGCTGGTTCTTATCTCTTGAAGAATTAAGGATATGTAATTGGGAAGATATTTCTCAAGAGTTCATGTCAGAGTATAAGTACAATGAAGAATTAAAGTTTACCCATCGTGATTTAGAACTTCTCAAATAGAACCCTGGGGAATATGTTAGCAACTTCATAGCAAGGTGGAGAGAGAAAGCATCCACTATAACCAACCGACCTTTCGAAGAGGAGAAAGTCAGTATTGTGAAGAAAAACTTCGTACCCCATGTCTGAGCGATAATGGGATGACAGTCTTACCCTCATTTCCGAGCCCTCTGAGAAGTAGGTGTAAATATAAGAAAGTCTTGCCAAGACAGAAGTTGAGCTGAAAAAAGTATCCGGACAGTTTACTCCTAAAAAGTATGAAGCCTACCAATACCCCAGTTTCAACCATCAATAACATCTCTCAGCCTGCCACTTCATGGGTGATTAGGCTCAAATTATTTCGAATTTATCCCCTTAATTTAGCGACTTTTATCATCTCGAGTAATGCAAAATGAATTTAATTATCGCATTTCCTTGCTACTGACTTCTTCTAACAAGTATATCTAGTTTCGTGTATTTCTCATGAGTTTTTTAGGTATTTAAAGCATTGAGGAAGAAAGAAATTGGAAAAGCTGAGAAAAAAATCAAAGAAGGAAAGTCAAAGGGCAATTTCATAATTCTGCAACTTTAGTCTAGAAGCGAGACTAACTGGAGAGTTGAAGATATTCCAATTACAAGAACATTGGAAGAAACAGCAAGTCAATTCGAGCTACGGTGAAAAAGTTACGAGCATTTGAAGATGAGAAAAAGTCTAAAAAAGATCCCTACATGATCCTGGAAGGTGGTCCAGACCGCCCTGTAAAGGGATCCGGACTGGTTCCCCAGCAAGTTCTGTATAAAAAGTGGAGGCGATTCGGACCTTTTACTAAAAAAGGATCTGGACTGCATGGCCAAAAATGTTTTGAATGAAAAAGGGGTGCGATCCGGACATGTTATTCAAAAAGGATTTGGACCTCCCTTGCCTAAAGTTCTGTTTGAAATAACGGGGGGATTCAGACCACCTCCCCCGATGGGTCCGGACCACATTGGATTTTCTCGATTTTTTTTCTTTTTCTCAGAGTTTTAAGCGGGTGAATATCTTGAAAAGTTCGAAGCTATTTATGCTAGGTTGTTACATAATAATAGGAGTTCAATTTTTTAGGTTAGCTAATTAGGAGTATAGGGTTTTTGTAGCTAAAAACCCTAGTTTTCAATAAGGTGCATTGCTATAAGGATCACACTTTAATTTTCTTCAATACAAGTAATGTTCTTCATTTAATTCTTAAATATCTAGTTAATTTGATTGCTGGTTTGATTCTGCACTTCTCTTTTCCTCTGTTTTCTTTAGATTTGATGTTTTATTTCTCAAAAACTATGTTTTTCTCCACTTTAATCATGCCCAACTAATTTTCTATGGGTTGGGATGCACGAATCCAACCCGATGTTCTTTAGAAATGCGTAAAATTTAATTTCAAATTAAATAATTGATTAAATCGTGTTGTGTGGTGATCACAACCGTTGTAAGGATTTTGATCCCGTTTTCCCTAGGTAACCGGGATGCTTAAGAGTGCAACGCGCGTGTAGCTACTACGTCACCGCTTTATTCTTACTTTTGATTATATATGATGCGGTCTTGAACCTCATATATATAATGCTTAAGATTAATAAAGACTGGGTTTTCTCAATTATTTCAATTCAGAATTTGGTTTTAACATTAGTAAATGAACTAGGGTTGGTGGAGTGTATCCTAACTCGTTTTTCTCACCTGCAATCTTTTCAGTTAAAAATTCAATTTCATTAGAGTTTAAAATTTTATTTGTTTCTTGATTCATTATATAAATTTTCTTCTTACTTTTAAGTGTAGTTAATCCATCTCCCCAAATCACCGTTTCGTTTCTTTTAGAGTCAAAGCTAGGATTCCTTCATCTTTCCAACGTTATTATGATTTCTCGTCCTATTCCCCATGAAGACGATCCCGACTTATCGAGTTTATTACTAACGCGACAAGCTTGCACTTGAGCCTATATTAGCACGGACACTAGATATACATTTGTGGTCGCGTCAAGTTTTTGGCGCTATTGCCGGGGAATTAGGCAGACTTAGGTTAGATCGAGTCCATCTAAAGCTTAGACCAAAAATTCAAAAAAAACAAAAATCCAAAAAAATCATCTCTCAAAATACTTTAATGCAAAATCCTGAAAATACTTAAACTCCTCAAAATACTCCAACCAGAATTTACGAAAATACAATTGTTGAGTATAATTCTGACAGCCCACACACGCCTCGTGTTCCACAGTTTTGGGTTCTACTTCCTACTCCTGAGCATTCTATTCCTAGTCACACTTTAAGTTAATACTTGAGCCACACATCTAGGACATCAAGTGAGAATTCCGAGCCATTTGAAGAGAGAGCGATGTCTGATGCCGCTAGTTTCAGCACTGGAGAGGGAAATCCACCCTATCGTCCTATTATAGACTTACTCTTTCCTGAATGAACTGTCACCCCTGGTTGTATTTTACTTCCGTATAATGCCGGTCAGTTCCACTTCAGTAATGGGATGATAGATATTCTCCCTACTTTCCATGGCATGGATTCGGAGAAGCCATACCTTCACAGAAGAGGGTTCGAAGAGGCGTGCGAGACATTTAGTGACCAAGCTTGCACGCAAGATGTCGTTTGCCTAAATCTTTTCCCTTTTTCCTTAAAGGATAAAGCTAAAACCTGGCTATGGTCTCCACCCCTGAACTCCATTATTTCCTGGAGGGATATTTAATCCAAATTTCTCTCAAAATTCTACCCACCGCATAAGACCAACTCTGTTAAGACTCAAATCCAAGCTTTCCGAAAACAAGATAATGAGCTTTTGACAAGTGTTGGGAACGATTTCAAGAGTTGGTAAGTGCATGCCCCCATCATGGATTTGAAAAACACCACTTGATCTCTTTATTCCATAATGGGTTAACAGTGACTTCCAAAAAACTTATGCAAACTATGTGTGAACGACCATTCTGGGAATTAGATACTAGTGATGCTGAGGCCCATCTTAAGTATGATGCAGAAACTACTCAAGCATGGGACACATCTGATCCTAATACCCAAGCACGATCAAGATAAGCATTGATCGCTCCGACTGCATCCGGTTTATACCAATTGGATATTGATACCTTAATAGACTGTTGATTCAATCAGTTTCAGAGAGATATGAAAGATTTACTTGATAGCCGGTTGAGAGATATTTCCGAATCCAGCTGTGTCGCGAAAGAAAAGGTGTGGGATATCTGTGAGGCGGGTCATTCCACGAAGGCATGCCCGACGATTTTCGCCTACAAAGCCATGCACACCGAGCAGGTGGATTCTATAGGAGGGTTCAATTGAAATTTTAACACCACGCATGGGAACTCATATAACCCTTCGTGGAGAAACCACCCTGGTTTTAACTACGGACAACCACAAGCTGCGATAAACCCACATTCACAGGTTGTCCCACCTCCACCCCCTCCTCAATTTCAGCAAGCACCACCTCCTCTAGCTCCATATATTACTCCATCACAGAGGAACCTTTAGGATATAATAAACCAGTTTATGAACTCCCAGAGTGCAACCAATGCTAGATATGATCGCATGTTAGCTGACATAAATGCGAACATCTCAAAGTTGCAATCGACGTTAATTATCTAAGAGAAAGTTAAGTTCCCATCCCAGGGGAAAAGACCACCCCAAGATAAATCAAGTGTAAGCTCTATATACCAGGCAGATCTTAGGCAATGTACTGTAATTACCACTCTGCATAGTGGGCGAGTAGTTGACCTTTCACGTCTTCCACATGATGATAAAAATGAAAAGGAGATTTCACCCGGCACGAAAGAGGCCGAAGATGTCTCCAAGAAAAAGAGTAGTAATGATGACATAAGAGAGCCTTAAGTGGTGGTGAAACCTCCGAGGGCAGCCCCATATGCCCAAAGGTTGATCCCTCAATCCAAGGAGACCTCCCGGGACGATATCTTAGATGTTCTTAAGCAAGTTAAGATCAACTTGACTTTTCTCGAGACCATAAAGCAAATTACCGCATACGCTAAGTTCCTCAAGGACTTACTCACGTAACATAGAACGTCAGCTCCGTGTTGTTGAGTGACACTCCACTAAAATATAAAGATCTGGGTTCACCCAACATCTCGTGTATCATGGGGAAGAATCAAATAGAAAGAGCGCTAATAGATTTAGGGGCAAGTGTTAACATTCTTCCTTATTCTATTTATAAGTAACTTAATTTGGGGACCCTCAAGCCCACAACCATGACCCTCCAACTTGCGGATCGCTCCGTGAAGATGCCTCAGGGAATTATTGAGGATGTAATCATCAAAATTGACACTTTCTAATTTTTGGTAGATTTTGTCATTTGGGATGAGGAGCCATCCATTCTCATGAGTAATCATGTCCTCATCATCCTTGGTCGCCCATTCTTAGCTACGGCTAATGCACTCATTAATACTAGGAGTGGGAGAATGCAATTAACATTTGGGAACATGACCCTCAAGACTAACATCTTTAATAACATTAAGAATGAGGGTGATAGAAGTGAATCACGAGAACTGGATCTTCTAGAGGAAGCACATGGGAATGAGAGGTCTCACAAGGGAGAGCTGTTAGGGGTAGGTTGCATAACACAAAGTAAGAGCGGTAATTCTGACGATAAGATCTAGAAAGAGAAGTATGTGTAGTAACCGCAATTGAGAGAAAAAGCAAGCACGCAGGAGAAAGCAGGATATAAAGATTCAAGGAGAGCGAGAGAGAATAAGTGAATGTTAAACAAGAGAGCGAGTTAGGCAATATGAGTCTAGAGGAGTTTGAAAGTGAATTTGGTCCAGTGGATGAGCGCCTCAATGTTGAAGTTCAATCTCACTTGAACTCATTTAGTGACTTACAAAAGAGCGAATGATAAGAAACGATAGATGAATTCCTTCGCTGTAACCATTCACTCATGCCACTTGAGTTCTTGATGGGAATTGAGGAGAAAGCTAGGGTTCCACCCGAGCGAGAGCACGACCGATGCATGCCATCCAGGCTATTGGAGTTTTCGAACGTGATAGCAGGAGAACCACAAGACTCGTCTGATTTAGAGCCTGACCCTAGCATTACTAAGGGTAAGATAAATCAAGGTTTGATTAGTTCCTCCAGTTTCGACCAAGAGGACCACTCTAAATCAAGACAAGTAAGCTGAACGTATATTGGACACCTTGAGAATACCATTTGAAACACATCTCATGAATCTCAAGGCGACTCCTTCACTCTTGGGAAGGGGCCCAACTTGTTTCGATTATTGGTTTATAATCCTAGGACGGGAGAAACAAGGAGAGCATCGGACCCCATGAGTGGGGTCGGGTGAATTTTAGGATAGAAAGTTAGGTCGTTGCACCCCCGACGAGTACGGGGTGATTATTGTGTATACGAGTTAGGTGTCGGTTAGGATAGGTAAAGTAGGTTCAATAAATAGGTGTGGATCACATTCAGCAGGGAGGAATTATGCATTTTGAGATCGCCTCGGGGTTCGAAACGAGGGGTGAGTGAAAATCAGGGTCACGGTGGAGTTGAAATTAAGTGGGAGAGACTTTAGAGTGCAAGAGAGGAGAAAAAATTAAGTTAGGTGAATTTTGCTACAAATTCAGAGGCGATCCGGACCGCCCCTGGGCACCCGGTCCGGACCGCCCTCTAGTTTTCTTCGTTCTTTCCCTAGGTGCTCCCTCTTTCCCCAATCCCTTAACTTCCCTCCACTTTGTTTCTCCCCACCATTTTCCTCCCATCCACCACCCTAGTGAAGCTTATGTTTGTTTGTGTCGGTTGTTGTTTATTGGGTGCTTGTGATGAACATTCGTGTTTTCCTTTTCTCTTGATGTACCACAACTCTTATATGTAAAGATACACATTTTCTCCATTTGATTGTTTTATTTATCGCACTTTTTATTTTGCCTTATTTAGATTTTAGTCCTTTTAATTCGGGACAATGCAAAAGTCTAAGGTTGGAGGGGTGACGAGTATGTATTTCTAAAACTTCACAAATTTTCAAAATGCCAAAAAAAATAGAAAATTTCAAAATTTCCAAAAAAAAAAAAATTGAAAAATTCTGAAAAGCCAAAAATATTTTTCTTCAAAATAAAAAAAATTTGGAATTTAAAATTTTCAAAAATATCATTAAAATTCGGCTGAAAGTCTCAAATTGTGAAAATAAATTACACAAAGTCGAAATTGACCAAAGATGGAAATTGACGACTTTACGAATAAGTGTGGAGATTAACCAACCCAGTGAGATTTTGAGCCTTTCATTCCTTTTTTGAGGAAATAAATCAATCCGAGTTAGTGGCTAACTCAACGTTCCATTCAGTGTTTAAAGTAAGTCGCTGTGATCTCAATACCCTTGTTTGGATCAGTTATGGAAACGTGTGAGATGTTATCTCAAAAAACGCACTTAATAAATATCTAAAATTAATCCACCTCGACACGCATATGGTAAAGCAAATCGCGTTTGGACAATGAAGTAGGCCATCGTTTGCTACCCAAAAATATTAGCCATAAAAAGTTGTGAAAAATCATCCCCGTTGCAACCCATTTTGAGCCTAATCAGTGGGTACCAGAAAGCCTCCCTAACCCAGTTAAAAAAGAATACACTGAGCTTCATGCTCCCCTTTCCAAAGTTTACCAAGCTCTCTTAAGACAAAATCTTATCAAGCCATTGGACCCTTGTCCATTACCAAACCCACTTCCCTAAAATTTCAAACTAGACGCCCATTACAATTTTCACCAAAGTGTCGACCATACCATTGATCAGTACTTTCAAAATGTAATCCAAGGTCTGATTGACTGAGGTATCATCGACCCACCAGCCAATCCTAAACCAAAAATTACCCACAATCCATCCTAAATCATATAAATGCCACCTTCCTAGAAGAAGACCCAAAATTTTATCCATCTACCCAGATCGTACCCAGTAAATCATCCATCATACCCATATATTCCCCTAAACCCCTCCAAGTTTGCCCATATTTTCTCCTACATTCTACCAGTTTCGCCGATCAGGCTCTTGCACTTCTTATTAGAGAATGCATTGTTATTCGCACCTATTTCGGAGGGAAAGATATGGAATTATATGCAGTATTGAACCAACTCCTAGAGTTTGGGCTGAAATTGTAATAAGAAATGACCATTGATTGCCAGAAACTCAGTCCACTATTCTTGAAATCTCGGGAATGTGCTCGAGAGTCAGATAGTTGGGTGGTACCTACCGACGAAGTCAACTTAGATAATGTCATCTAGATCTTGTAAGACCTATTCTCATAGATTGGTGAAATTTGTAGTATATCTGATCTACTTGATGCTTTGAAACTACAAAGGCTTAGACATTACTTCGATGCTTATTAATCCTTTCAAAATGGAAGCAACGTACCATTTTTGTGATTTCTTTCTATCAAAGAATCGTACGAACAATTGATTCCCGCGTGATACACTTTGGATAGAAAAAGTTTCATCAATTCCAATAAATTTTATTTTTGAATTGAAAACTTGCTTGAATCGGATCCCTTCACTTCTACATCTCCCCAACGAATGGGAGGATCTACACAAAGAGGTCGTTAAGGTTGTGGAGTGTATTAACTTTTCATGGAAAGATAATGTCATTACCACCGAACGGGGGGACGAATTTGATAGTTCAGATGAAGAGAAAATTCAAGACAAGACTAGCCCAATAGTCATCATATGTGGAATGATATCATTTAAGGAGCTGCTAGGAGAAATTAACAAGGTGACTGAACAACCCGAGATAGATGAGGAAATGGGGAATCTATTTTTCCCCTCTTCTGTGAAACATATGTGTGGCCATCCCCGATCCTCACGACGGGAGGGATGAAGAAGAGGGTGTCTTCATGTCAAGAGGATCTTGGTCCCGTGCATCCCTCTCGGGAGCGCTTCGGCCAGCATCGGTGATGAGGTAAAAAATATAGAGAGATGGAGTCGCCAGTTTATTTTACACAAAAAAGACAAAAGAAAAGAGAGCCACCCGAAGGACAGCATCTAAAGACATACTGATACATACGAAACCAAAATGATTCGAAAGGGGTCCGAAGAGTAAGTTACGAAATGGGAAGGTGTTAGGCACCTATTCCGCCCTTACGGTTTCTCATGGGTTGTTGCTATTTTCCTTTATTTTCCCGTGATATGTGTGCATATGTATATGTAGTGGAGATAGGAATCATCGACTTGTATCATGAAAGAGATAAAGCGAGTCATCCGTAGGAATGTTCCTAAAAAATAATATTAGAAAATAGGATTTATGCGATTATCCTAGCGTTGATCATTATAATGGAACGATAAGGCATACGGAATAATAAGCCACTAAGAACAAATATATATATATATATATATATATATATATATATATATATATATATATATATATATATATAGATTTTAGAATAATTAAGTTAAAGAATGTAGAAAAATAGAAAATGGGAGAAAAGTAGGAATAGGACTCGAGTCTCGGGTTTTACCCCGAGACGCCTATGTAGGCTATAGAGGCATCAAAGTCCACATAGTTCGTATGCAAAACGAGGGGTGGGATTTATCCCATAAATCCAACCGGGGACTTCTCTTATATGTGTGTGTGTGTGTGTGTAAAAAAGTGCTTTAGTTGTAAAAAAAAGGTGTGAGAAAAGTGTGAGAATTCCCGTTTGGAATTTATGAGCAAACCCTCTTTTTCTTGCTTTTTTTGGGTTTTATTTATATAAAAATAAGGGATGTGAAATAATACTAAATAAAAAGTATATTATGATATGTGAGATGAGAGAATAAAAGTGCTAAGTAATAAAACAAGTTAATGCGAATTTAGGAGAATTTGAAGAGAGGGTTGAGGAAGTTGGACCTTCTTGAAGATCTTGAGCTGGATCTTGGATGTTGGAGAGTAGCCCTTGCACTTGGGTGATGATGGAAGGTAGTTAATTCACCAAGTTTGATAAAAACGATGATGAAAGGTGAAGGTTGGAAAGCAATTTGGATGTGTAAATCACGCTGACTTTGAGAGGGGTTTTCTGAGCTCGTTGAGAGTGATGGATTTCAAATCTTGTGTCCCTCTTGCAATGAGGTCAAGCCCTTCTTTTTATTAGGCCAGGGCATTTACCATCGACATAGTCTTAGTCCTGCCAATCGGAATGTGTTTTTAGGCACACTGCCGATAGGCAGGGTTTGGAACCTGTTATTTGACAGTCTCTTTCAGGTTCCTTCGAAAAATTGGTCGTAGATCGCAAACTGTTGATTCGAATCATACATGGGGAAAACTGCTAGAAAAGTAATTCAGAGACCTTCGAAAGTCATTTGGACTACTCCCGGGTCTGGGAGTTGACTTTGGGTCAAATGTGGTTCGAAAGCATTCATCGGTCCTTTGGACGGGGGATCGTCACACACAAACGGATCGTTCGTCCGCATGGTAAGTCAGAATTGCGCATTGGGTGGACCATTAGAAAGGTTATGAGATGTATTTCAACATTCCAAAGAGTTTAACTCGGTTTGAGGAGTTGTCTTTGGTCAACCGGGGTCTGGAAGCATTCGATGACCTTTCAGAGTAAAAAGAATCGTTCGTCCATACTGTAAGTCAGAATCGCGCACGGGATAGACCGTTGGAAAGGGTTTTCAGTGACCTTTGAAGATTAATTCAGTCTCAGTCTAGCTTAAGAGTTAAATTTGATCAAATGGAGCCTGAGAGTGCCCGATTTCCTCTAGGTCAGGTTTCGGGGGGAAACGGGTCGTTCGTCCGCACCGTAAGTCAGAATCGTGCACGGGATGAACTATTGGAAAGGGGTTTCAGTACCCTTTGGAAATTCATTCAGTATTGGTCGAGATCAAGAGTTTGACTTTTGGTCAAATGGAGCCTAGGAGTGCCCGATGGCCACTAGGTCAGTACTCGAGGTATGACTTAGGTTTGCATCGATGAAAAGAGGTGCTAGGGACCTAAGGAGAGTTTAGGGGGTACTAGAATGGGGTGTCTATAAAGCCCCTCGACGGGTGAGTTTGGAACAAACGATAGATATCGAATAGACACTGCATGATGCCTTTAAAAGAGTATGACCAATTCATAGGGTCAATGCCAATTCTGAGGACCTAAGGATGAGGATGGCCGGTTCTGCGGGTTGAGGCCGATTATGAGGGCTTGAAGTTGAGGGTAGCCGATTCTACGGGTCCTGAGGGCTTGAGATGAGATGACCAATTCTACAGGTTGAAGCCAATTCTGAGGGCTTGAGTTGAGATGACCAATTCTGCGGATCGAAGCCAATTCTGAGGGCTTAAGTTGAGATGACCAATTTTGCGGGTCAAAGCCAACTCTGAGGGATTAAATTGAGATGACCAATTCTGTGGCTCAAAGCCAATTTCGAGGGCTTAAATTGAGGTGACCAATTGTGCGGTTCGAAGCCAATTTTGAGGGCTTAAATTGAGATGACCAATTCTAAGGGTCGAAGCCAATTCTGAGGGCTTAAGATGAGATGACCAATTCTGCGAGTCGAAGCCAGTTCTGAGGGCTTGAGATGACTAATTCTGTGGGTCGAAGCTAATTCTGAGGGCTTAAATTGTGATGACCAATTCTGCGGGTCGAAGCCAATTCTAAGGGCTTGAGATGACCAAATCTGCGGGTCGAATCCAATTCTGATGGCTTAAGTTGAGATGAACAATTCTGCAGGTCGAAGCCAATTCTGAGGGCTTAAGTTGAGATGTTCTCGGGGAACTCTATCGGGGAAATTTCTTCGTGATTTTGATCTGAGCTGGGGAGCCGATTACTGGGGAAATCCTCATATCTTTTGGAGAATTTGTGGAGGAATAGCCAACCTGATGTTATAAATTCCACTGGGGACGTGATTAGGTGGTCCAGGGTTTGGACGTATTGCTCGGGGAAATTTGAGATCTTTAGGGAATAAGAAATAACCTGAAGTTCGGGATACCTTAGAGGTCCTCTAGGGACGTTACTGGGGGGAGATTCTCTTGGATTTTGAGATTTCCACTGGGGAAATAGGAGTTCCGCTTGAGGGAGTGTGAAATTTTCTTGGTAAAAATATTTTAAATCCCCCTCGGGATTTTTAGGAATTTATTGAGGATTTTCAAGGTTTTCTGGTATTTTCTAGGAGTTTTTGTACGAAAACTTAAAGGGGTGCTGATCAGCATGGTGTGGAGTGTGTCATTTGACAGTGGCGCGGACTTTTGGACTACCTCGAGAAGATAAAGGGGCAGTGCCAATCGGTAGGTTTGGGGTCAGTGCCGATCGGCATGACCCTTGGCTTCCCCTAAAAAAGGGCGGGCTCCCCTAATTTTTCATAGCTTCTTACCTTCTCTCTTTCTACGATTTTCTTCTACAAATCATTCTAGCATTCCGTAATTTAAAAAATGGCCGCTTTAATGAGCACTGTGGTATACCGTGAGTGGTTGGCTATTGATGACTGGGCGAATGTGGAGTGGAGGGCTAGGGAGCCTCTTGCTTTGGGGAGTGATAACTCTTTTGATGCATTTGAGCCAATTACGGATGGGCGGACTTTACTGCGGGAGCCATCGCGTCATCGCTCTTCTAGGGTGGTGGCCCCTGGTGGTTATGTAAGTAAAAAAATGACGTTTAGCATTTTTTTTTGGTGATTTCCTTTTTTTTCTTGGATTTTGACAAGGTTTTTCTTTAACAGTCTGATGTTTCTTTGTCGATTATGCGTGCTCACGGGACGACGGGGCTTAAGGATGTCTGGGAGCACCTTCCATCTGTGGTGCGTTGGGTAGTATCATCAGCAGGCTGTGGGAGGCTGGCATCTGTGCTGTATGACACGCCTCGTTCGACGACGGTCTTATACACTCTGGGGGAGAGGTGGTGGGACACTACCCACACCTTCCATTTTGGATTCGGGGAGATAACTGTGACTCCCATAGACGTGCAGCAGCTACTAGGGATGGATTGTGATGGAGAGCAAATAGAGGTGGATCGTTCCCTGCGGGTGAGGCCAGAGGCAGTATGGGCGACGCTCGGTGATGTTGGGAGGATAATATCAAGGGACTTTATTCATCTGTCCCTGCTAAGGGATGTTTTACTGAGTAGGGTGATTGATGTGAAGGATGGGCTACAGGTGAAGCAGATGGCTCAATTTTTATCTTGCTAGTGTTGGGGGGATTTCCGATGGCGTCGAGCAGCGACGTCGTCCACTTATGGTTTTTTCCATACTTGAGGATGTTTTCGAACATCCCTCTCTATGATTGGGGGATCCTGACTTTGGCGGCCCTTTATTTTTCTCTAGATACATTTAGTCGGTGCTGTTGTAAGACTTTTACTGGAGTCATGTATCTTCTTGAGGTATTCTTTAATTTTCTCATTTTTCTTTTCATGCATTCGTATTTCCCTTACGCAACTTTTTTTGATTGTGGATTTTTATCTTTGGCAGACGTGGTTATATGAGGTGATTGGGTGTAATAACCGACTGATTTCTCTGAAGGATGAGACTGTTGGGTAATTTTACCGGTTGTATCGGCGGCGGAAGGCCAATCGGCAGTCGAGGAAGTCTCTCTCTCTGGAGGCGGTGCGTCAAGTCTTGAATGGCCTGACCAGTGATAGGGTAAGATTTTTTTCTTCTTTAGTCCTGGTCTTTGTGTGCTCTGATTCTGTATTGTGACACCCTGACTAATTAAATACCGGTTAGCTAATCCTTTATTAAATTAATACAAAATGCCAAGTTGGTTCAGTTCGTAGCATCACTGTCGAAAACGTTTTTAATAAATACTAGCCACCTAATATTTAAAAAGGGAGTTTCCAATTTTAATTAAATCCGATTAACATACAATAAGTAAAGTATGAAATGCTAACATAACCACCATAACATAGTCACAATAGAATAACCATCAAACAATAATGAGTCTGGAGGAATACTCCTCACAACAATTCGAATACTGAAATAAATAAATACCAAGTTTGCATCACTAAATTAATTACAACCCAAAGTCTGAAATAAATGATAAGTAAAATGTCTCTAAAAGAAATGGGGCGACATGCCCAACCAATGAGAAAATATGATAATGGAGTCAAGATCGAAAATGGAGGCGTCTACTGTCAAGGTCCTGTAACTTCCATAGCAGTTACATCACGTCACCTGAATAGAACTCCTATGCATGGTGTCCTTGTGGCTGGTCACCTAAAAGGTTTTTACAAAAATAGATTTGAAAGCAAACGGGTCAGAGCCCAATTGTGAAAATAATTTAAATTTTTTGCAAGTGATTAATATCATTAAACAATGAATATAAAGTACATGATAGTGTTTGCACTCACATGAGTTCCTCACCTCTCAACTAATTGTGCACTCCTATCGTACCCGTACCCATTCTAGTTGTTCCCATATCTAACTAGTTCGATACTAAAATCTAACATTTCTATACGATATCTAATTCAATTCCCAACAACTTTTAGTTACCAGAGTGCCATAACTTTCTACGCAGTTTCCCATGTTAGTACTACTAATTACTAGAGATCTTCCATTTTTACTTTACAAACTGTTGCTATTATTTATACTCACATTTATGCATGATAATTCATTTCAATTAACCGTATATTATTCTCATCATAAATATACAATACTAGCACCGCCGAGGTTAAGCTGCGGTGCTCACATACTCTGCTATCAAATCTCGGTACATCACGTACATGAGGACCATGTATTCCGAATCTCTCAGGAAAAGTTTCATTAAACAACAATCACAAATAATGGAGGCGAACATAGTTCACATCACATGGGTCACGCACATACCTACGATCCTATGATCAGTAGACTTATTTACTTCTCAATAAGCCCTTCTTTGACCTATGTCCTCGAGGTACCAATCTAGATCCCCCCGTAGGCACACAAAGATTAGATGGCCCTAAACGGACGCCAACCTCCCATGATAGCAAGTACGGTAGGTATGTTATACACAGATAACTACATATACTAAGCATTCACACATCTTAGATATTTTAATATTTTATTAGTGGTATACTTCTCATTCTTCTACCAACACTTAGTGTTATAAAAGTCACAAGTCCCCGGTTTATATGCATTTAAGTTATCAATTCTTCACTTTGTGATTAGTTACTCGCTTCCCAATCCATAAATGTCATCCGGTTTACTACACGATTCTAAGTTTTACTCCTCAATGTACCCCAATCTCCCAACTATGCCCATTAGTTAATAAGGGAAGGTTATCTCCCCATTTAAATGAGTCTACGGGATACTAGAAATAAATTCAGGCCTAAAAGGCCATTCAGTCAACTCGTTAGAAATCTCGTTCGAACGAAAGGCTTCGAATGAACTACCAACTCATTAGAAGTTATACTGTCATATCGTTAGAAGTTCGTTCGAACGAGGTCGTTCGAACGACCTGGGCAGGTCTTCAAACGAGATGGCAGTTTCAGCCCAGAAATTTCCAAGTCCGATTTTCTCAATTCCTCTCTTCTCTAAATCCACCCTATGACCATCCGAGTTATGTTCTAACGTTTTTAAACCATTTCTAACCATTCTAGCTCATCCCTTGACATATTTTAGAGGTCAAATCTTACAAATCATCATGAAATTATTATGAATCTCCAAATATTTCCCCAAACCCTTTGAACATGAACCCATAATTTTGTTATGCCCAATTACTCATCATAAATCCATTTTTAAATCATCATAAATAACTCTACGAATATTAAATCAATCCATCATCATTCTACATGCAAATCCTAACCCAAATTCAAAGTTTCTCCATCAATTTCGTGGGTTTTCTTCAAAGATTTCAATATAAGATAATTCCTACACTAAACATGGAAGACATATTCAATGCACTAAAAATATCAAATCACTTGCCTTAGATTGTTCTTCAGAATTGATGTTGGTGAATGAATGTTGATTCTCTCCTTTCTCTACGGATTTTCTCCCAAGGTTGAAGATGGTGGTTGGAGGTTTCTTTTTGGAACTCTTCGAACTCTCCTATAACTCCCGTAGCCCTCTAACTCATCTAATGATGATAATGGGCTTAGTGGGTTCCTAAATAATATATAATTAACTCCTAAAATTCGTAGGTTTTAATTTCCATATTTTTAAAATTACCAAAATACCCTTATAAGTTGCCGGTATGGCCCAAAAATGTCCCGAGACCCAAACTAAACCCCCGGCTAGTGTTTTCTGACTATTTCGACCCTTCCGGACTCGTTGGCGCACTCAAAATGACCATTCGGTTGATAAAAATAAAATTCACTTTTTAATTCAATTAATTACATTCTTGACATGACTGACACGCGCGTCCCAACTAAATTTCCCAAATTGCCGTATATCAGTCTCGCGACAATTTTTAATATTTTCAATATTCATATATTGCCTTATATACACATCATAATAAAATACCAACTCACATATCGTTAGTATTTATATCCGGATTAATTCTCAATTAATTCACATTTAATTTAATTAATCCCTTAAATAAATATCAATAAAATTTATGGGGTATTACATGTATTTGACGTATATCTGCTGGGGATTTTTTAGGTGACCTTTTACCCTTGGGGGACGGCTGTTTAGGACACGGGGTTGACGGGGGTGAATGCGCAGATGAGGCATTTGATGGCGCATGAGTTTGGCCACTCTTGGTATCTTGGGGAGAGGGTGGTTCGATAGATTGCTGAGGAGGAGATGGTGGTGCCACTTGCGAGGCCCCTATGTCTATGAGGTGGGAGAGACTGTTGCCAGAGGATGCGAGGATCACGGCGATGATTGGAAAGTCCTATCTGTTGTACATCAATACGACGGTGTCGTATGATTATATGGACTTCGTGATGAGTTAGCTGATGGAGCCCATCATATATGATGCACTACCTTTCCCTCCTATGGGTTCGAGTCGATCAGTGGGGTCCTCCCACAGCGGTGGTGGTCCATCGACATCTGCGATGGCGGTGACTTCGGTGGTCCCCTTTGTGAGGTTGCATACCCCTTCATACAACATCCGACGGGATGATGGAGGGATGGTGCCTATGTTGCATCGTCCTCATGCGATGGACCTGGAGGAGTTCGTCTTGACAGAGGAGGTTCTTCGTCCTTTGGTATATCTTTTTGTTCTTCTCTTTTCCTTCTTTTTGGTTTCTTTTGATATTTTCTGCTTGATACTGATTTTGCCTTTCCTTGCAGTAAGTTCGAGTGTCCACCACTTGGCAGAGGGACCTTAGGGGCTGGATATCTTCGGCGACTGGCCATATTCAGGACGCGGTTCCTATTCCTTCTTGCTTGGTTCCATCTGCCTCATCTCGAGAGGAGTCTAGTTCGAGTAGTGGTGGTGTGTCATTTTTCTGCAGGGGAAAGAGAGCGCATCGCAGGGGTGGGAGTTCTTAGGGAGAGAGGTAAAGGTTAGGTGAGAGAGAGAGAGAGAGAGAGAGAGAGAGAGAGAGAGAGAGAGAGAGAATGTGGGTTCGGGCTGAGTCCCATTGTTTTTATGCTTTTCTTTATTTTCCTGCAAAATGATGTAACACAGAAACATATCTATGCAAATGCAATGGAGTTTTTTTTATTTATCTTCTGTTAGTAATGAATGGATGAATGCATATACATTTTTTACTTTGCTACTGAGACCGTAAAAAGAAATATTTTTGGGATTTGAAGGAAAGTTTTATTTAAAATGAGAATTTATACAAAAATGGAAGGGGATTTTCAAATTTTATTGAGAATATCAATTTATTTTTATTGAGTTTTCTTATTTTGACAAAAGAAAAAAAATGTAAGTTTCTAAAAATAGGGGGTTGCCGATCGGCAAGCACATTTTTCCTGCCTATCGATAGGTCAGTCCAGTTTAATCAATCAAAGCTTTGATTGGTACCCTCTTCAGCCTTTGGTACCTTGTGGGGCAGGGTTCCCTCCGATTTGTGCAGGGGTTATGTCTTTTGTGAGGGTTTTCAAGTATAAAAGGGGTAAGGGTGGAGTGTTTTCATCACACCTTTACATCCTAACTTTCTTATTCTGTGAGATGGCTCTCCCTGGTAGTGTTGAGTTTGCCAACTACATCGATACTTTGGAGGCGATGTGCTCCTATAATGTCGACTGCGATGCTTTTAACATGCGTCGAGTCTCTTTATGGCGTAATTGGCCCATAGAGTGGAACATGCTGATGGCGGCGGTACAATTTTGGGACCCCGACGACCATGTATTCCGCTTTGGCTTGGAAGAAGTCTGTTCGACTTATGAGGAGTTTTCTGCCATGTTGGGAGTAAATCCTAGTGTAGCGGCTACTATGCCTGAGTTTTCTTGATCTCATCGGGAGCTGTTAGTTGGACTTCTCCATGTCTCGCCCTCGGCGGGTAAATCCTTGGTTACTGGAGGAATGATTTCCCTTCGGTAGTGCTGCGGTCTATGTATTTGCAGGAGGTTTGTGATGCTAGATATGTCAGAGCCATCGTTCTGGGCTTAGTTTTGAAATTACTGCTGGTGACTGGGGAACTTCTGGTAGACCTACAACTTATAGCCATCATTTCATGGATGTCATACCGTCACAATCCTGCGACGGTGATACTGGCGGAGACTTTAAATGGCCTGAATGCCTGGCGAGAAGGTTGTTCTGACTTTCTGAGGGGTAGCCCCGTGATGTTGTTCATGTGGTTGTGTGAAAGATTCCGCCCGGTGACTTCTCAGGAATACCCTTTGTCGGCTGTACCCAACTTATTTTTGCGCCATTTCATCAGCATTGGCCTGGATATTAAGAGCTGGGAGAACTAGTTTATGGAGCATGGGGCTTTAAATCTCTGCTGGTCAATACCTTGGTGGGGACAGTAGCTGCCTATTCTGGAGCTGGAGGAATACCCGTATGTCTATCTGGTTGGTTTCAGATAGACCTCTTTCTATTTCCTTTGGCGGCTTCTGCGCCAATTTAGCTGGGAGCAGGTCGTGCCACCTCGAACACTAGATTTCTTTCCCGTAGAAGATCTGATGGAGCATCTGCGCATGCGGCTTGGCTCTTTGTGGGAGAGTCGGCGTCAATCGTCCTGTCCTTCTCAGTCTATTGGGAGAGTTTGGCACATCCTTGGTTATATGAAGTGGTTGTGGAGAAGAGTAGTCAATAAGATGTTGGTAGTGGAGACTGGACAAAGGTGGTTTGTCTTATCTGATACCATGGAGGGAGGTGTTGTAGTTTTTTTGAGACTGGTTCGAGCTTATCAGTCTACGGAGTGTCTGTGGCACTCCATTTAGGCAGGGGAAGCTTGGGGACTCCAGGATGTAGATGATGATGATGGAGCGAGCTCCTCTGGTAGCTGTGGGTAGGATTCTTAGAGAGTTTATTTTGTAATGGGGAATAAATTTGGGGATTTTATTTGGATTTCTAGGAATGTAGGGGAAAGGGAGTTATCCGTTCCTTTTCTTATGTAATTGTACCGTAATTTCTTATTAGTGAAATAAACAAGTTTTTGATCATTTAGCTGTACCTTTTGATGGATTTTGTATTTTTGAATTATCTATACCGATCGCTAAGGCATGTATAATCCTTTTGTTCAAGTATATGTTAGAATGAACTGACGTTCTCAGAGATAAGAAAAGAATAGTTTTTTTTTATGAAAAAGAAGGGGTCATGCTCATGTAAGATGTATGAGCTGCCTACGTACTTCTGAGGTTTTTTTGAAAGGTTTTAATTTTTCTGAAAATGGTTTTTGCAGAGGATCAGGCCCATGTAGTTTTGGGTAGAGGTAAATGAAGTTGTTTTAAGAATAAAAGGGAGTTGAGAAGAGTCGTAGCGCGCCGAGATTTAGGACTAGGGGTAAAATTTCTTGAGACGGTCCAGGTTGACTGGATGAGCCATCTCTTCTCCATCTAGGTCGGTGAGCATGGCAACACCACTGGACAAGATTTTCTTTACAATGTATGGGCCGCTCCAATTGGGCTTGAATTTATCTCTGGGGTCCCAAATGGGCTTCACTATTTCTTTGAGGGCTAGATCCCCTTCTCGGACACCGCGGTCCTTGACTCTATTATTAAATGAATGCTCTATTCGGCGATGGTACCCTTATATGTGATACAGTGCTTTCAATATCCTTTCGTCCAAGAGTGACAGCTCGTCGAGATGACTTTGATGTCAGTCCTCCTCACTGACTTGGCTTTCGAGCATGACACGAAGTGAAGGGATTTCTAGCTCCATGGGTAGGACTGCTTCCCTACCGTAGACTAGAGAGTAAGGGGTAGCCCCTGTAGAGGTTCGAATTGAGGTTCGGTAGCCCCAAAAGGCGTATGTGATTCGGTCAGCCCAATCTCGACAACTTTCAGTCATCTTACTGGTGATAGCTTTGAGGTTCTTATTGG
This sequence comes from Sambucus nigra, assembly GCA_949130495.1. NCBI lineage: Eukaryota > Viridiplantae > Streptophyta > Magnoliopsida > Dipsacales > Adoxaceae > Sambucus > Sambucus nigra. Next base: position 79,239,198 of record OX422207.1, on the reverse strand, counting down.
CGGCTTTGACTGCACCATTGGTCTGAGGTCAGTAGGGGAAGATTTGTGTCTCTGAATCCCATACTCGTTGACCATTTTTGTGACTTCTGCCTCGAAGTGAAACCCGTTATTTGACACTAACTCGTGCGGGAGATCATATAGGCAGATGATGTTTTTCTTGATGAATTGGGCCACTTTTTTGGCATTCAGGACTGCGTATGACTCGGCTTCGACCCATTTGGTGAAGTAATCAATGGCAACTAGGATGAACTCATGTACGTTGGAGGCCTTGGGTGTGACTTTCCCTATGATGTCGATACCCCAAGTGGAGAACGACCAGGGATAAGTCATATTGTATAATTCTCGAGAAGGCAGGTGTTGAAGGTTAGAAAACTGTTGGAATTTGAGGCATCTCTGGATGTAGGCGGTGCAATCCTGGATCATGGTGGTACAATAGTAGCCTTGTTAGATTATCTTCTTGGCAAGCATGTGACCGTTCATGTGGGGCCATTATTCCTCGCTGTGGATTTTCTGCATTACCTCTTCAATGTCAGCCCTTGCGATGCAGTGTAGATGGGTTCCATCGAAGTTTCTCTTAAATAGTGCTTTGTGACAGATGATGTATTGGGTAGCCAGTCTTCGGAGAGTTTCCTAGTCTTTCTTATTGGAACCCTCAGGATACCTACCATGCTTGAGGAGGTGCCAGATATCATAGTACCAGTAATTGGCTAGCTCAGGATCTTCTTTGGTGATGAGCTCAATGTGGTAGCAATGGGTTGGTTTATCTTTCTTTTGAACTAGGAAGGGGTCCATTGTTATTCCTTCGGGCATGTCGACCATAGAGGCTAAGGTAGGAAGGGCATCTACTAGGGTATTCTTTGCTTGAGGTAGGTAGTGGAAGGTGATATCCTAGAATTGGGAGGCTAGTTCTTCTAAGTGGGCATGGAAGGGTTGGGGTTTCTCGTCCTTAACTTTCCTTTTTTTGAGCACTTGATCGATGATAAGAGCGGAATTCCCATAGACATCTAGGCATTGAATATATTTCTTAAGAGCAACTTTGAGGCCTACCGTACACGCCTCATATTCAGTCATGCAATTGGTGCAGTGGAAATCCAACTTGATGGCGATGGGAGTGTGGGAGTCATCTGGGTTGATCAGAAGTATCCCAATGCCATATCCCTTTTTGTTGGCAGTGCCGTCAAAGAACATTTGCCATCAGAGGTCGTCTTGAGCGGTGTAGAGGATATTTTCATATGGAAATTTGGATATCCAGTTGTCAGCTTCTTTCATGGGGTAGTCAGCGAGGTAGTCAGAGATGGCTTTCTGTGTGACGTACACGATATCAAACTCATCTAGGAGTATCAACCATCAGGCCATTCGACTTGATAAGACGGGTTTCTCAAGAAGGTACTTGATGGGATCCATTTGGGATACAAGTTTAATGGGGAAGGTGAGCATGTAGTGTCGTACCTTTTGGGTGACCCAGACAAGCGCGACACATGCCTTTTCCAAAGTAGTGTAGTTGACTTTGTACCCAACCAATTTGTCACTGGCGTAATAGATGGCTCTTTCTTTACGAGAATCTTCAAGGTATTGGGCTTGCAAAGCCCCAACTGCAGTGTCGGTTATGGTTAGGTATATGAGCAATGGGAGACCAGGCAGTGGTGGCATGAGTACCGGAGGTTGGATCAGATATTGTTTGATTCGGTCAAAGGCTTCTTGGCAGGCCTCGTTCTAAACCTTGGTTGAATCTTTTCGGAGGAGTTTGAAAATTAGTTCACAGATGGAGGTTAGCTGGATGATGAACCGACTAATGTATTAAAATTTCCCAAGGAAACTACGAACTTCTTTTTTCGTTCGGGGAGCTGAAATCTCAAGTATGGATTGTGCTTGGCAAGATATGCTTATATCCCCTTCTCACTGACCATGAATCCCAAAAGTTTTCCCTTTGTGACGCCGAAGACACATTTTTGTGGATTGAGACTCATCTGATATCGTCGCAATAGTTCGAAGAACTTTCGGAGAGCGGGAATATGAACTTTTCTAGTTTTGGATTTTATAATCATATCATCCACATAAACCTCGACTTCTTTGTGAATCAGATCGTGCAAGATGGTTGTGGAAGCCCTCTAGTAGGTAGCCCCATCATTCTTGAGATCAAATGGCATAATAATGCAACAAAAGGATCCCCATGGGGTTATGAACGTAATTTTTTCTTGGTGATCTGGGTGCATTTTGATTTGGTTGTACCCGACAAACCCGTCGATAAATAACTTGAGAGCATGACTGGCTGTGTTGTCCACGATCATGTCGATATTGGGTAGCGGGTAATCATCCTCCGGAGAGGCTTTGTTCAAGTCCCGGTAGTCTACACACATCCGAACTTTCCCTCGTAATTTTGGTACAGGCACTATGTTGGCTAGCCATGTGGGATATTCGATCACGCGAATGAAGTCCACGTTCAACTATTTGACCACCTCTTCTTTGACTTTGAGCGACCATTCGGTGTGAAGCTTTCTCAACCTTTGTTTAATCTTCTTGTAATCTGAAAGAGTGGGGATCTCATGTTGAGCTATTTCAGGATCAATGCCGGGCATATCGTTATAGGACCATGCGAAGACATCCATGAATTCTTTCAATAATTCTTCGAGTTGTGCGCGCTCATGCTCGTCAATGGTAGCCCCTATCCTAATCTCGTGAAGTTGGCTACTAGAACCGAGGTTAACAATAACAGTTTCTTCTTCATTAAGTTAAACGTGGTTATGTTGTTTGTTATTAACCTTATTTAGATCAATTAAGAATTGTTTATTTGTAAAATCATCATCATCAAAAGTTTGATTAGAATCCAAACAGTTAATGTAAGGCACAACAAGATACTAAAAATCTTTATTTATTTCATTGATAGGAAAAACAACATTGAGAACCTCATCAAAGGAGATCTCGATTACATTTGAGCAAGGATAGACAACAGAAGAAAAGATGGGGTAAACAATGGGGTTAGGTGGGATTTCAACAGGTAGAATCAGCGCAACATGATGGTTGAGGAGAGTTGTAACAACAACTTTAATCAGGTGGGATGGATCCAGTGATGTGGTGTTTGAATGAACCATGCAGAGTGTCAGCCCCAGTATCTGTAAGTTGAACGAATCTTAGGAGTCACTTCCCTCGAAATATGTGGTATCTTTGATGAGTGTTTGTACATGGTGACGGGAACTTTCGGCCCATGGGTAGCTGTCTTGGAAAAAGATCTCCATTCCAGGCTTTATCTTCTTGTCTGTATGGTCATACCAGGGTTCCGAAAGCTGCAAAAGGGGAAGTCCTCGCCCTCTTTTATGAATCGTCCATTCAAAGAGTCACCTGGGATAGTCTGGATGCAGTCTAATCTTCTCTTTGGCCGAGACTGGTGGATCATTCTGAGATCTTAATCTAACGGTTGATACCTCAAATCATAAGGGGGAAATCTTTTTTCAGTTCAATGGGTTCAATTATCCCTTGCTGTCTTTGTCCTAGCCCCAGTCCGGGCATGAAGTGTATGTTTCTGAACATCTGAATCACATTAACATTGCCACGAGGGTCGTATTCTGGACAAACTCTTTCTTTGAAATTGTCCTCCGCCGGGAGTAGAAGTGGTTCAACTCAGAATCCTGATAGGAGCATATCATTTGACCCCTACTGTATCTCAAGGATTGGATTTCTGGTGCTTGCACCCTCGGTATTGTCGTCGTCACCCAAAATGGTGATGACTCATCCATCGGCCAAGAATTTCAATTTCTGATGGAGTGAGGAAGACACACCCTTGATACTATGGAGCAAAGGTCGTCCGAGCAATAGGTTGAAACAAGATGGGATGTCAATAACTTGGAATTCAATGACAGGGTTTATAGGGCCAACCCTTATTACAAGTTTTATGGATCCCATCACTTCTCGACGAGTATTATCGTAGGTACGTACAACAACGGAGGTTGGAGAGAGGTCACTTTCCTTCAGTCATAAGCATTTGAAGGTTCTTAATGGACAGACATTCAAGGCGGATCCATTATCGATAAAAGAGGGTGGTACGATCTTCCCCATAACTTCGACAGAGATGTTGAGTGCATGATTGTTGCTTGGCCCAATTCTGGGGATTTTTTCTTCGGAAAAGGATAGCATTCGGGTAGAGGTCAAGGATCCGACTAAATTTACCGCCTCTTCTGGTGTGGTAGAAGGAGGAACTGTGGGTCCAGTGAGCAACTTGATCAAAGCATTTCTGTGCAGCTGGAAAGACATGAAAAGCCCCTATAGAGTGATATTAGCTTGAGTTTTCTTCAGTTGATCGAGGATCTTGCTTTCCTCGAGGGTCATTTCTGGCATAAGAAGGTTCTCAACGCCCTTCCCTTTGTCATTGGCTGGTAGTGAGCTTGAGATCTGGTAATGCCTCCCTGATCTGGTCATGTGATTTACTGAAGAAGGGAAGAATATAAACCCTGTTTCTTCGTCGATCTCGGGTTTTTCTGCCACTTTGTTTATTTCTCTAAGCTGTTCTTCAAATGATATCATCCCACACATATCGGATATCGGGCTAATTTTATCGGAAGCTTGCTCTTCATTCGAATCTTCAAATTCTTCCCCCCATTCGATGGAAATAATTCTGTCTTTCCATGTAAAGTCAATGCATTACACAACTTCAATGGCTTATTCGTACATGTCCTCCCATTCTACGGGGGGATGTAAGGGTGAAGGGACCATGCGACCTTGTAGTTTTAGAGTATCAAGTAACTCAGTCATACTACAAATATTATTGGTTTGCCTGAATAATTCTACCATGATCAGGACAATGCCATCTAGGCTGACTTCATCGGTTGGTACCACCCAACTTTCTGACTCTAGGGTCCGTTTACTTGCTTCTAAGAATAGCGTACTGAGCCTCTAGCAATCAATGATCATCTATGAGGGAAATTTCAGCCCAAATATTAGGCGTTGGTTTAACACTTATGATAATTCCATACTTCCATTTTCAGAACAGGTACGAACTTCGATGCATACTTTGGTGAGGAGTGACAGTGCCTGATCAACGAGGCTAACAGGGTGTAAGAGGATATATGGGCAAGCTTGGACAGGTTTGGGAGAGTGTATTTTAGTTGAGGGATCAAATTTTGGGTTCTCTTCTAGGACGATGGCATTGGCATGATTTGGGAGTGGGTTCTGTGTAGTGTTTGGCTTAGGATTGGCTAGTGGGGAAATGGTACCCCGGTCAATTAGACCTTGAATTATATTTCTAAGGTGAAAGCATTGGTCGGGGGTATGGCATGTAGTTTGGTGAAAGGCGCAATGGGCATCTGCCTTAAAGTTTCTTGAGAGTGGATTTGGTAATGGACGGGGGTCCAAGGGTTTGATAAGGTTCCAGATTAACAGGGCTTGATAAACTTTGGAGAGGGGAGCATAGAGATCGATGTATTCCTTTCGGATGGGGAGATGATGACTTTCTGGTGCCCACGAGGTGGTTGGTTGAGAAATGTTATTAATGGTTGAAACTGTAGCACTGCTGGGCTTATCGTATTTTCTGGGGGTAAACTATCCGGACACTTTCTTTAGTTTAACTTATGTTTTAGCAATACCATCCTTCATTTCTACTCCGGCTTCTCTGAGATTTCGGAAGTAGGGATAGTATTATCCTCCCATTATTTCTCGGACATGGGGTAAGAAGTTCTTCTTCACTATGTTGACTTGTTCTTCCTCGGATGGTCGATTGTTCATGGTAGTTGCTTTTTCCCTCCATCGGGCTATGAAGTTACTGACTGATTCTCCAGAATTCTATTTGAGAAAATCTAAATCATGGAGTGTGACCTCAAGCTCTTTGTTGTATTTATACTACGATATGAATTCATGGGCTACATCGTCCCAGCTACGGATTCCGGACTCCTCGAGAGATAAAAAACCATCGAAGGGCGCTATCCTTTAATGTTTGCTGAAATGATTGGGACATCACTTCTTCAGAAGCCCCTAGGAGAGTCATAGAAGGTGATAACAACGAAGATGAACAATCGGGGGCCCACTTCCTCTAAATTTCTCGATATTTAGCATATTGAACTTCTCGGGTAACCTTGGCTTAGGATAAGGAGACATGTGGGTGTAGTCCATGTAATTCCTAGAGATTCTAACATGGTCGAGCTTTTTAGTTTGCATCTTGAGATCTTCAAATGTTCCTCTCTTGGATCAATGATCATAGGCAAGTTATCCCCATACTGGGCAAGGTTCGGCATAGGAAGCTGGGAAGGCAGAGACCCATTAGTAGGAGGGGCATGTGGAGCGTGATGATACTCTTCGCGAACCCATATAGGCTCGGGTGGACCCATAGCACGAGGGAATAGGGCCTCGAGCTCTTAGGAAACAGGAACCTGGTTTGGTTGCATCTCTCGGACATCAGTCTGGAAGTTGTCAATCTTGGACACGAGCTAAGCTAAGACTGCCGTTAGATCTGGCTGCACAACTGGTACTTGATTCGTGTTCTCCTAGGAAAGTGGATGGATATCGGACTCGGAAGAAGTAGCAGGGGAACAGGCGGAACTCCGGGGTGATTTGAATAAAGATCGAAGCAAATAAGGAGCCAGGCCAAAAGCGTGCGATCGACCTGAGAAGGGGTAAAATGGGATTTATTTTTGATAAAAAAAGATGAAAATATTTTCGACATTTTTTCCTTTAGAGATTGAAAGACAAAACATTTTTGAATTTTCGATAAAGAAAGGAGAAACGTTTTTGGATTTTTGATAAAGAAGGGAGAAATATTTTTGGATTTTTGATAAAGAAGGGATAAATATTTTTGGGAGACGGGTCTCAACATGATTATTATAATTATTATGTTCTCACTTGTATTAATTTCTTCTAAATTAAAAAAAAAGAAATGCTGGACGGGACCCGAGCCTAGAAAAGTCGTGTTTGTAACATATACAAAGATATGGTTGGACTTATAACCAGGCTCACGGGCAGGGTCCCGTTTTAAAAATGCGCGAAAATTTGGGCGACAGGCCGACCCAAAATTTCGATAGAGTTTTGGGTTGAAATCGACAATATAATATGTGTGTCCTAGTCTTGACACCTATATGTGGGTATGCAGTTAGTTGGGTGAATTGGAAAGGGTTCCCCCCTTTGGTGTGGATTCCACGATATACGTCTTGCTTTTGAGGGCAATCGGTACATTTGGACAAGCCATTTGATATACCTGAGTGTACGTCAATTGCCTCACTATATACCTCGTGAGGACGGTACGTTGAGAGTAAATTCGATATACTCGGCATACGTGAACGAGTTCCATGCGATATACCTCCCGTCATGACTTCAGTCAAGCGGTACAATGGGGGGGGGGGGAACCATTCAATATACGTTGAAGGTACTTGGCCAATGGAAGGTGAGAGTCATATTGCTTAGGCTAACTGCGCCCTACCGGACCAGTGCCCTTCACGAAGTGACCCTCCAGTTACTGGACAAAATTTGGTCAATAACAATTCCCTTTGGTGATCTCATGTTAATCATGCATAATTCTCTTATTAGTATCTTATGATGATAATGTCTTTCTTGATTATGCCATACGGGGAACAAAGCACAAGTACCAATGGTATACTAAGTATGGATGGGTGATGCGTGAAACATGTGGATATATGTGATCCTAGGTGCACGAGGTGTGAAGTGTACATGGAGAATCTTCTACAAGTGTGTGAATAGAAGCATAAGCATGATGTACAGATGAATAGTAAAGGGGGGCATGAAAAATAGGGGAAAATATAAGCAAATATAACACCCATGTAAATAGAGTATAGCCCTTAAAATAAGTAGTCCCTAACGGAGTTTCCACTGTGTCCATCCCCGATCCTCGCGACGAGAGGGATGAAGAAGAGGGTGTCTTCATATCGAGAGGATATTAGTCTCGCGTATCCCTCTTATGAGAGCTTCGACCGACATCGGTGATGAGGTGAAAGATGTAGAGAGATGGAGTCGCTAGTTTTATTTACTCAAAATAGACAAAAGAAAGTAGAGCCATCCCGAAGGACAACATCCAAAGACATACTGATACATACAAAACCAAAATAATTCGAAAGGGGTCCGAAGGCTAAGTTACGAAATGGGAAGGTGTTAGGCACCCATTCCGCCCTTACGGTCTCTTATGGGTTGTTACTATTTTCCTTTATTTCCCCGTGATATGTGTGCATGTGTATACCCAGTGGAGATAGGAATCATCGACTTGTATCATGGAAGAGATTAAGCGAGTCATCCGTAGGAATGTTCCTAAAAAATAATATTAGAAAATAGGATTTATGCGATTATCCTAGCGTTGATCATTAACGATAACGCATACGGAATAATACGCCACTAAGAAAAAATATATGTATATGTAAACCCATAGATTTTAGGATAATTAAGTTAAAGAATATAAAAAAAAATAAAAAATGGGAGAAAAGTAGGAATATGACGGTTTTACCCCAAGATGCCTACGTAGCCTATAGAGGCATTAAAGTCCGCGTAGTTCGTACGAAAAATAAGGGGTGGGATTTATCCCTTGAATCCAACCGGGGACTTCTCTTATGTGTGTGTGTGTGTGCGTAAAAAAGTGATTTAGTTGTAAAAAAAGGCGTGAGAAAAGTGTGAGAATTCCCGTTTGGAATTTATGAGAAAACCCACTTTTTCTTACTATTTTTTGGGTTTTATCTATATGAAAATAAGGGATGTGCAATAATACTAAATAAAAAGTATATTAGGATATGTGAGAATAAAAGTATATTAGAATAAAAGTGCTAAGTAATAAAACAAGTTAATGCGAATTTAGGAGAATTTGAAGAGAGTTGAGGAAGTTGGACCTTCTTGAATATCTTGAGTTAGATATTGGATGTTGGAGAGAAGCCCTTGCACTTGGGTGATAATGAAAGGTAGTTAATTCACCAAGTTTGATGAAAAAGATGATGAAAGGTGAAGGTTGGAAAGTAATTTGGATGTGGAAATCACGCTGACTTCGAGAGGGGTTTTCTGAGATCGCTGAGAGTGATCGATTTCAGATCTTGTGTCCCTCTTGCAATGAGGTCAGACCCTAATTTTTATAGGCCTAGGGCATTGACGATCGGCATAGTACTGGTCCTGCCAATCGGCAGGTGTTTTTAAGCACACTGTCGATAGGCAGGTTTTGAAACCTGCCGTTTGGCAGTCTCTTTTAGGTTCCTTCAAAAAATTGATCGTAGAGCGCAAACCGTTGATCCGAATTGTGCACGGGGCAAAACAGCTGGAAAGGTAATTCATAGGACTTCAAAATTCCTTAGACAGCTCCTGGTTCCGGGAGTTGACTTTGGGTCACATATGGCTCGGATCATTCTTCGGCCCTTTGGATGGGGGATCTTCGAACACAAACGGATCGTTCGTCCGCATGGTAAGTCAGAATCACGCACAGGGTGGACCGTCGGAAAGGTTATGAGATATACTTCTACATTCCAAAGAGTTTGACTCAGTTCGGGGAGTTGACTTTGGTCAATCGGGGCCTAGAAGCGTTTGATGACCTTTCGAAGTAAAACGGATTGTTCGTCCGTACCGTAAGTCAGAATCGCGCACGGGGCGGACTGTTGGAAAGAGGTTTTAGTTCCCTTTGAAGATTCATTCAGTCTTAGTCGAGCTGAATAATTGAATTTGGTCAAATGGAGCCTGAGAGTGCCCATGACCTCTAGGTCAGGTTTCGAGGGTCAGAATCGCGCACGGGACGGACCGTTGGAGAGGGGTTTCAGTGCCCTTTAGAAATTCATTCAGTCTCGATCGAGCTGGAGAGTTTGACTTTTGGTTAAATGGAGCCTGGGAGTGATCGATGGCCTATAGGTCAATATCCGAGGTATGACTTAAGTTTATAGCGATGAAGGGAGGAGATAGGGACCTAAGGAGAGTTTAGGGGGTACTAGAATAGGGTGTCTACAATATGAATAGATCAGGGTGGCATTAATAAGTTCCAAACCCGCAATCACCAACGATCGATAAGGGAAAGGGTGTTGAGAAACTTCCTATATTGGGAAATAACCCTCGAGGAGAGAAAGATCCTCAATCAGTTGAAGAAAACTCAAGCTAACATCACTTTATGGGGAATCTTTATATCTTTCCAACTGCACCGAAACGCCTTGATTGCATTACTTATCGGGCCTAAAGTCCCTCATTCCACCACGCCAAAAGAAGTAGTGAATCTGGTTAGATCTCTAACCACTATTAGAATGATATCATTCTCCGAAGAAGAAATCCCTAAGATTGGACCAAATCACAACTATGATCTTAATATATCTATCAAAGTCATGGGAAAGACCATCCCATTTTTTCTTATCGATAATGGACCAACTTTTAATGTTTTCCCATTAAGAAAGAACCCTCAATTACTTGGGACTGAAAGTGAGCGACCTTGCTCCAACCTCGATCGCGGTGAGCGCTTATGATAATACTCATCGGGAAGTGATAAGATCCATAAAGCTTACAATAGGGGTTAGCCCTATAAATCCCATTGTTCAATTCCAAGTAATCAACATCCTGACTTGTTTTAATCTGTTGCTTGAATGACCATGGCGCCATAGTATCAAGGGTGTGTCTTCTTCCCTACATCAGAAACTGAAGTTCTTCGCCAATGGGAAGGTCATCACCATCTTGGGCGACGAAGATAACACCTAGAATGCAAGAATTAGAAATCTAGTACTAGTGATAGAACATGGGGCAAATAATATGCTTCTATCAGGTTTTCGAGTTGAACCGCTTTCGCTCTCAGCATGTGATAATTTGAAAGACAGAGTTTGTCTAGAACACAACCTTCATGGAAACGCCAATGTGATCCAGATGTTAAAAAACATGCACCTCATGCTCGGACTGGGGCTGGGAGGATGACAATAGGGAATAATTGAACCCATAGTGTTGAAAAAGGCCTTTCCTCCTTATGGCTTGGGTTATTAACCACCAGTAGAAGAACTCAGAATGCTCTGTCAACCTCGGCTAAAGAGAAGGGTAAAAAGTACCAAGATTGTCTCTGACTAGAAGATTCATTAGAGAGGGTGAAGATTTCCCCTATTGTGCCTTTATCGAAACTTGTTATGATCACTGGATAAAAAAATGTGACCAGGAAGGGAGATCATTTTCTAAGATAGTTACTTATGGGCTGAAAGTTACCAGCATCATGTGTGACCACTCATTAAGAAGTCCATATTTTTCTACGGATTATTATAGGGAAGTGACTCTGAGGATTCATTTAACTTGCGAACACTGAGGATGCCACTCTGTATGATCCACTCAAGCGCTACATCATCGGATCCGTCCTGCCTGATCAAAGCTGCTGATGTACCTCTCTTCAACTGGTATGCTATACCTATTCCACCAGTTGAAATTCAACCCAACTCTAATGTTTATCCCATTTCCTTTTCTTTTATTATTCCTCCCTATTCTGATCTAATCAAAACCTCCTTTGATGAGGTTCTCAATGCTATTTTTCCTAATAATGAAATAAATGAAGATTTTGAGTATCTTGATGTGCCTTACATTAATTGTCTTGATTATAATCAAACTCTTGATGATGTTGATTTTGTAAATGAACAATTCTTAACTGATCTTAATAAGGTTAATAACAAACAACTTAATCGTGTTCAATTTAATGAAGATGAAACTATTGTTATTAATCTCGATTTTAGTAGCCAACTACGTGAGACTAGGATAGGGTCTACCCCTGACGAGCAAGAGCGTGCGTAACTCAAAGTACTACTAAAGGAATTTATGGATGTCTTAAAATGGTCCTTCGATGACATGCCTGTCATTAATCCCGAGATAACTCAACATAAGATTCCAACTCTCTTAGAATGCAAACCGGTCAAACATAAATTATGAAAGCTCCACACCGAATGGTCGCTCAAGGTTAAGGAAGAAGTCGTCAAATAGTTGAACATGTGTTTCATTCGAGTGATCGAATATCCCATGTGGCTAGCTAATATCGTACCCATATCAAAATCCGTAGGAATGGTTCGCATGTGTGTTGACTATCGAGATTTAAACAAGGCCTCTCCAAAGGATGACTATCCGCTACCCAATACGACATGATTATGGACAACACATCTAGTCACGCTCTCAAATCATTTGTTGATGGTTTTGTCGGGTACAATTAGATCAAGATGCACCCAGATCATAAAGAGAAAACTGCATTCACCACCGCTTGGGGAACTTTTTGCTACACCGTTATGCCATTTGGTCAAAAAAACACAAGGGCTACCTACTATAGGGATGTGAAAACCATCTTGCATGATCTGATACATAAAGAAGTCGAGGTCTACGTAAATGATATGATTATAAAGTCTAAGACTAGGTAAGGTCATGTTCTCGGTCTCGAGAAGTTCTTCAAGCGACTACGATAATACCAGATGCGACTTAACCCACATAAATATGTTTTTGGAGTTACCAAAGAAAATATTTTAGGATTCATGGTTAGCGAAAATGGGATTGAAGCAGATATCGCCGAATTAAAAGCCATACTCAAAATTCTACCACCCTAAACGGAGAAGGAAGTCTAAGGATTACTTGGAAAATTGTAGTATATCAGCCGATTCATCAACCAGTTGACTTATATCTATGGACCCATCTTTAAACTCCTTCAAAAGGATTCCACTAAGGTTTGGAATGAATCTTGCTAAAAAGCCTTTGAACGAATCAAGCAATACCAAACCCGACCTCCAGTACTCATTCCACCATAACCTGGTTTACCCCTACTCCTATACATGACTGTAATAGACACTGCAACTCGGGCTTTACTGACCCAATACTTTAAAGTGTCTCTCAAATAAAGGGTCATCTATTACACCAGTCGCAAGTTGGATGTGTACAAATTTAATTTCACTGCCTTGGAGAAAGCATGTGTCACCCTTGTCTAAGTCACCCAAAAATTACGGCACTACATGATCGCCTTTCCTACTGAACTTGTATCCCGAATGGATTCCATCAAGTACCTTCTTGAGAAACCTACCCTATCAAGATGAATGGCCCGATGGTTAATGCTTTTAGATGAATTTGATATTGTGTATGTCACACAAAATTTCATGAAAGGAAGAGCCATCTCTGATTACCTCGCTGACTACCCTATGGAAAAAATCGATGTTTGGATTTCTGAGTTCTCGAATGAGGATATCCTATGTACTTCCCAAAAATAAATCCGGTGAAAAATTTTCTTTGATGGCGCTGCCAACAAGAAAAGGGTATGGTATTGGGATACTCCTAATAGCCCCTGATGACTCTGACACTCCCATTGCCATCAAATTGGATTTTCCTTGCACCTATAAGATGACTGAATATGAGGCATGAATGGTAGGCCTCAAAGTTGCTCTCAAGAAAGGAATTTGATAACTAGATATCTACGGGGATTCATCCCTCATCATCGATCAAGTACTCAGGAGATGGAAAGTCAAGGACGAGAAACTCTTACCCTTTTATGCCCACCTTGAAGAGTTGGCTTCCCAATTCCAAGATATCACCTACCACTACCTGCCCATAGCAAAGAATAACCTAGACGACGTCCTTGCTACCTTAGACTCCATGGTTGATATGCTCAAAGGAATAACGATGGCCCCCTTCCTATTCCAAAAGCAAGCTAAACCTACCCATTACTACCTTATTGAGCTCATCACAGAAGAAGATCCTGATATAGCCGATTGCTGGTACTATGATATTTGGCGCCTCCTTAAGTATGGTAGGTACCCCCAAAATTTTGATAAATAAGATCGAGAAACCCTTATCAAACTGGATGCCAAGTATATTGCCTGCGATAAAGCACTGTTTAAGAGAAACTTTGATGGAACCTATTTACACTGCATTACAGGGACTAACATTGAAGAGATGATGCAAAAAATCCACAACGGGGAGTGCGAACCCCACATGAATGGACATATGCTTGACAAGAAAATCATTTGATAGGGCAACTATTGGACTACCATGGTTCAGGATTGCATAACCTATGTTCGGATATGTCTTAAATGCCAGTAGTTTTCTAACCTCCAACACTTGCCTCTACACGAATTGTACAACATGACTTCTCCTTGGCCGTTTTCCACATGGGGCATCGATATCATAGGGAAAGTTACACCCAAAACCTCCAATGGGCATGAATTTATCTTGGTTTCCATTGAATACTTCCCCAAATGGGCTGAAGCCGAGTCATACGCGGTTCTAAATGCCAAGAAGGTGGCTAAGTTCATTAAAAAAATATCATTTATTAATATGTGGACCCGTATGATCTAGTGTCAGACAATGGGTTACACTTTAAGGTAGAAGCCACAGAAGTGGTTAACGGGTATGGGATTTAGAGGCATAAATCTTCTCCCTACCGACCTCAAACCAATGGAGCAGTCGAAGACACTAATAAGAACCTCAAAGCCATCATCAGCAAGATGATCGAGAGCTGTCGAGATTAGGCCAACTGGATCCCTTACGCTCTGTGGGGCTATCGCAGTTCAGTCCGAGCATCTACTGGGGCTACACCTTACTCTCTGGTATACAACATGGAAGCAGTCCTACCCGTTGAGCCAGAAATTCCTTCACTGCTTATCATGCTTGAAAGTAAAGTCAGTGAGGAAGACTGGTATCAAAGATGTCTTGACGAGTTATCACTCTTGGATGAAAGGATACTGAAATCTCTATATCATATACAAGGGTACCATCACCAAATAGCACGATCATTCAATAAGAAAGTCAAGCACCGTGGTGTCTGAGAAGGGAAATTATCCCTTAAAGAAATAGTAGAACCCATCTGGGACCCTAGAGGGAAATTCAAGCCCAATTGGAGTGCCCCCTAAATTATAAAGAATATCCTATCCGGCGGTGCCACTATACTCACCGTCCTCGATGGGGGAAGAGATGGCTCGTCCAGTTAACCTGGACCATCTCAAGAAATTCTACCCTTAGTCTTGGTGCGCTATACCTCCTCTCATCTCCCTTTTATCCTTAAAAAAAATCTTCATTTCGCTCTACTCAGAACTATGTGGGGCTTGATCCTCTAAAAATCTTTTTGCTTTAAAAAATGAAACTTAGAAATTTTTAAACCCCCCAGAGGTATGTAAGCAAATCATACGCTCCACATGAGAACGACCCCCTTCTTTTTCACAAAACGCTATTCTTTTCTTGTCTCCAAGAACGACGGTTCATTTTTATCATTTACATAAACAAAAGGATTATGTATGCCTTAGCGACTGATATAGATAATTCAAATGCAAAAACTCATGAAGAGCCACAAAAATATAATTAAAATTTTCTTTATTTCATTGATGAAATTTCCCGTTACAATGACATCGACATAGGTAGCCAAACAACTTCCCTTGCTAACCTAACATTATTTTTCCTAAACAAGCCAAACTGCTCCTAAATAAATTTATTCCCATACATGACCAAACACATCATAAGAGCTTCACAAATAAATTTCCCAGGGATCCTACCTGTAACTTCCAGAGGAACCAGCCCCATCATCATCTACATCTTGGGGTCCCCAGACCTCCCCTGCCTGAATAGAATACTGAAGGCTCTCCATGGAACAATAAGCCCAGACTAGCCTAGGGAAAATAACAACACCTCCCTCCATGATGTCAAATATGGTGAACCATCTTTGCCTCGGTCTCCATGGATAACAGTTTGGCAACTAACCTCCTCCACAACCATTTTATGTAATCCCCCAAAATATGCCAGACTCGGCCAACAGACAAGGAAGGACGGATCGACAGTCGACGATTCTCCCACAGAGAGCCCAACCACATGTGAAGATGCTCTATTAAATCTTCCACAGGAAAAAAAATCTAGTGTACGAGGTGGCACAATCTGCTCCTAACCAAATTGGCACAAGAGCTGTCAAGGAAAGTTGAAAAAAGTCTGCCGAAGGCCAATCAACTGAACATACTGATATTCCCCCAGTTCTAGAAGGGGATGCAAATCCCCCCACTAAGTCACTGAACAACACAAACCTTGAGCCCTGTGCTTCAAAAACTAGTTCTCATAGCGCTCGATATCCAGGCCCATGCCGATAAAGTAGCGAGAAAATAAGTTTGGCATAAATGCCAATGGATATTCGGGAGGGACCGCCATACAAAATCTCTCTAACAACCACATCAACAGCATAACGAGCCTACCCCTAAAGAAGTCATAAAGGACTTATCTCCAAGCATTTAGACCATTTAGAGTCTTCGCTAGTATCACCGCCATAGGATTATAATGGTACAAAATCCAAGAGGCGATAACTACGAGTTGTGGGTCCACCAACAGTTCCCTAGTCACCAACAGTAATTTTAAATTAAGCCAAGAATAACATCTCCGGCATAGCCCGCATAAAAAACATCCAGTAGATGCACAGAATGCAGCACACGATAGAGAGATCATTCCTCCCGTAACCAATAATCGAGCCACCGAGGGTGAGATATGGAGAAGTCCTGCTAACAGCTCCCGAGGATATCGAGAAAATTTAGGCATGGTCGCCGCAACACTGGGATTTACCCCAAACATGGAAGAGAACTCTTCTTAAGTTGGATGGACTTCGCCCAAGCTAAATTGAAAGACATGGTGCTCAGGCTACCAAAATTCTACCTCCGCCATCAGCATGTTCTATTGAATAGGACGGTTGCGCCATAATAAAACTCGACGCATGTTGAAGGCATCGTAGTCTGCATTAAATGAGCACACAACCTCTAATTTTTTGAGGTAAGAGTAAAATTTGACATTTTCGGGGAGAGCCATATTGGGAATGATGAGACAAGAAGCAAGAAGTATGCAAAGAAAGAAAATGTGGATGGGTGAAGAAAATACTCCACCATTACCCCATTTTATACTTGAAAAACTTAGCCAAATACAAAGTCCTCTAAATCCTGGAGGAAAACCTGCCCCACCAAGGACCAAGTAATTGAAGAAAGTGCAATCAAAGCCTTGGGTTGATTAGACTGGACTGACATGCCAACAAGCAGGACAAGGCGTGTGCCAATTGGTAACCCCCTATTTTTGGAAAGTTCCCTTTTTCTTTTTTTGTCAAAATAAAAAAAAAACTCAATAAAAATAATTTTTATTCCAAGAAAATTTAGAGTTTCCTTCTCTCTTGTACTTTTACTTATCCTGTTTTAAAATAAATTTTCTCTCGAATCATTTTAAATGCTTTTTACAGTCTCAGCATCAAAGTAAAAAGTGTATATGCATTAAGTAACTAAAGCAAAATATTTAACAAAATCCCATTTCATTGCATATATATTTCTTTATTATATTTTGCCTCGCAGGAAAACATAAAAACAATGGGACTCGTCCGGATTCCCAAAAAATAATCTATCTCCCTAACCTAAACTTATTTTCTTTCTCTCTTTTCTCTATCTATTTAAGACCCTTCGTCCATACGGTGTACGCACTTTCCCCGGTGATAGTCATAGAAATCTATTAGCTCATAGAGTACTTTCGTGACAGTTGATAGTTGTGACTGCTATGAGTACTATTAGAAGGTAGTCCCTTATCCCATTCCTTTCGAAATGGCGGGATGGAAGAAAGAAAGGAAGTCTATGAAGTACCATTCGGGCTCCCCCTCTTCAGGAGGTGGATCCCTTCACTCACTGTTTCACATTCCGTTCATAAAATTTCCCTCGTTAGATGACGTAGGCGGCACCAAGAAAGACAGAATCGGGATCGACTTCCAAATATGAGCAGTCATAGAAGCCACCCAATCCCAAATATCTCTCAGCCAGGTGGTCGACACCCAAATGTGCTCCAAGAAAAATAAAAAACAACAAATCATTCAGTATGAGGTAAAGAAAGAAATCAGAAAATCAAAAGGCAAAGAAATAAAAGGTATATCGCCGATTGAAGGACGTCCTCTGTCAGCCCCAGCTCCTCCGGGTTCATCGCATTGGGATGATGAATCATACGCACTGACCTTCCGTCAGACCGTTAGATGTTATAGAAAGGAGGAGCCAACTGCACAAATGGAACCTCTTATGTCATCGCAGCTGCCGATGTCGACGCACCACCCGCACAGTGGGAAGACCCTACTGGACGACTTGTGATCCTACCAGAGGCCACAGGGGGAAGAGGCATAACGTCATATATGCTGGGCAACATTATCCAGCTCGACACGAAATCCAAGTAATTATAGCTCGCCAGCGTGTTGGTATATGATGAATAAGGCTCACCGACCATCGCCGTAACCCTCATCTCCTCTGACATCTCCCTCTTTCACCTTATATACATAGGGGGACTCATAGGTGGAACCATCAACTCATTATTCAACACCTATCGGACTACTCTCTCACCTAGATACTCGGAGTAGCCGATCTCATGCGCCAGCAGACGAAGAAGCTGCGCGTTCCCCCCGACCACTCCCATGTGCTGGATGGCCATCCCCTAGGGATAAAAGGTCACCTGTAAGATCCCTAGAGAAATATCAATATCTGAAAATATCGTCAAGGAAAAATGGTTTAAGAAGAAAAAAGATTTACCCGATCGCTAGTCAGGCTATTCAAGACATGACGCACCACCCCTAAAGAGAGAGACCGCCTAGATTTCTAGTTGGATTTTCTCCACCAGTACATCCCACAAAAGCCCTCAACATACTCATACTTTAAAGCTATTAGTTGGGCGTTAAGCCCAATCACCTCATAAAACCACGTCTGCAAAGGATAAAGGACAACAATCAAGGAATCAAAATAATGAAATGCATAAAGGAAAATGAAAATGCATAAAGAAAAATGCACAAAATAAAGAAAACCTCCAAAAGATACGTGGAGCCAGTAAAGGTCTGCCGACAATACCAACTGAATGAGTTCAGAGAAGAAAAAGGGGTCGCTAAGGTCAGGCTTCGAATAATTAAAAATACCCTCAAATATGGAAAAAACCATAAGTGGATGACGTCGCGACACGTTGTGACCAAGAACCCTCCCAACAACAAAAGAATAAATAAGTGGGCCATTTGACGCACCATCAGCCCATCAGTCTCGTCGATCTGTCGACTAAGCAAAACCTCCTTCAAAAGAGGCAAACGAATGGAGTTCCCAGAGACTATCCTCTCCACATCACCCAACGTCACCTCCACCGCCACCGGCGTCACCCGTAAATTTCGGTCCACCTCTATTTGGGCCCACTTACAATTCAGTCCCTGTAGCTGCTGCACATTGACGGGAGTCACTATCATCTCCCAGAGAAAAAAATCATGGTGTGGGTGGTGTCCCACCACCTCTCCCCAAAAGAGAAAAGGACGACGTCGAACAAGGCGGCTCATCCAGGGCAGACGCCAAACTATCAAAGCTAGATGATGACACCACCTAATGCACCACCAATGAGAGGTGCTCCCAGACACCCATGAACCTCGTTGTCCCTCAAGAATTCCGGTTCAATACAGAGATATTAGTCTATCAAACCTAAAAGGAAAAACCCTTTTCAAAATTCAAAAAATAAGGAAATATCACCAAGAAAGAAGAAAATAATACCAAAGGTCATTAACACTCACACAGCCACTAGGGTTCAACACCTTAGAAGATCGATGGCATGCCGACTCATGCAAAAGACTCTGTTAATCCACAACTAGCTCGAACGAGTCGAAAGCATTCTCACTACCCAATAGTAGGGGAACACTGGCCCGCCACCCCAAGTGCGCCCAGTTGTCGACATTCAGCCATGCCATGTGAATCACAATGCTTAAAAAATCTGCCATTACTCAGTTTTGGAGGAGAAAAGAATGCTAGAACAGTTTATAGAAAAGAAAGGCAGAATAGAGAAGATCTGGAAGCTGTGAAAAATGAGGAAATCTCGCCCCTTTTTATAGGAGGCTAAGGGGCATGCTGATCGGTAGCTCCCAACAACATACCAATCAACACTGTCCTTTCACCTGCCCGAGGAAGACAAAAAGACCGTGCCACTGCCGTTGGGCATGTTATACACCTTGTCAGTCGGCACCTCTCCTGAAATTTTGTACAAAAATTTCCCTAAGCTGCCGAAAAATCCTCAACAAATTCCAAAATTTACTTTTTTTTTATGTTATAAAGCCATTTTTGCATATTCCAAATTATTGTAGGCTTTTCTTTTACATCTGGTAGAAGAAGACAACAAATATCAGGTCTTCTCCATATCCTGAAGTTCTAAAAGTTACACACCATCATCAAAACTTGTGGATTTAGTCTATCAAAGACTGATGAACCCTCAATAGGTGACAAAAAGCTCATTGTAATTTGGCTAGATAACATGGGCACACCATGCTATGTTGATAAATAACTAGTCACACTTGATGTTTCGATAAATCCTTCTCACAAAGAGATTAAAGCCCAAATCTCCAACAGCTCCACAGAGGATTACTAAGCCAAGATAAAATATCAATGTGTATCCAAAGTAGAAGCTTGTTTGACATAGTCTTAGTCTTCACGTAGTAGTAATATATCAAGTAAAAGTACACATAAACAACTGTTGATGCGACAGAGAAGAATGAAATCCATTTCCATTGATAATTATCAGCGTTTAGCAAGAAATATATCCCCACTATTGTCACACGTATAGTAACAATAAGGAGAATAAAAAAACTCGGAAGCATAAATCCATAGACATAGTACACCTTATAATTCCAGAAAGATGTAAAGAAAAAATATATCTCGATGAATATGCTGCCAAAGGGTAATAGTTCTCCCATTATTGAGACTACTAAAGGTGTAAGGTACCACTTATTCTTGGGAATCGGATGAAGAATGGTCTTTACACGGCATGGATTGTTTGGAGCACGAATTCAATTTCTTCCAACAACTGTACCAAGAATATCCATAGGAAAAGAGATAAAACCCCGAATGACAAAAAACACCACCATCGTGCCAAATGGATTGGCTACTATAGACCCATAAAATATAGCAACCGTGTTCAAAATAAAGCCAACCCCAAAGCACAAAAATGGGAAAAATAAAGCTGTGAAAATCATAGACTTTATCCACTTTTACCCCTAGTGCGTGAGTACATCCCATTGCTCACATAACTCGAAATGAATGATGTGAAAGTATAACATACTATAAAAGTTGTGACAATCGCTCCTTTCCTTATGTACAACATACCAATAATGGCACACAAGATGATAAGAAGAACCAGCACTGCCAGTTGAGCACCCATACCAACAACAACTGAAAGTATTACCAAATTGCGAGGAGGTTGAAAATGTCCACGCAGATAAGTTTCCAACCAGACTATTCACTTACATCCCTTTCCACAGTTTCTAGATCTTCATCTTCCCGAGTGTATTTAATATAGTCATTTTTAAGAGTACGCATTAATATCATTGACACCAGACCGGTGAGGAAGATAACAATCATAAACGTATTAAAAATGGAAAACCAGTGAATTTGATGCTCAAAGAAGGGGTAGTCCAGGTAAACATAAAAACGTCGTGCAAAAATGATATTTGTTAGAATCCACTTGACAGAATATGTCATGTCCAATGTTTTTCCCACTTCCAATGGTTTTGGACTTTGTTGAGTTAGATTGACATGAATGATCCGATCTTTGTTGTAGTTCACAATAATATTCTTGTGTGCGTACAACACATGCTTGTTATCAGTGCTCCAAACCGAATTCATTTCACAGACAAAACCCCATAGAGGAATATCATCCATGAAGAATTCAAACCAATAGCTACTTTCAATAGCATCCTTAAACTGTTTGGCCTTTGTTTCATCAAGTTCAAGTTCACAAATGGTACTCTTTTCCAAATTTTTTCAAACTTCACATCAATCTGACTATTAATAAGTTCATTTCCACCCAAGACCTCACTAAGACCTTCCCATTTATGACCAGCATTGCCAGGTGCATGGAAAAATGGAAGGATGTAATATTTGTAAGTTTCTTGTGGATTATTAAAAGGCCTAGATTATTTACCCAAAGTATTACTGAGTCGTCTTGTTGATACATGAAATTTGAGTCCAAAGAGAAATCTAAAAATTCCCTAGAAAGCCTGCACCCAATCCTCAAATTAATACCTTTTCCCTAGTGGAGTTTCCAATTTTCTCCAAGAAAACTACAACTTAAGCCTTCAAAATTGGCTTTGACCCGCAAAATCGATCGCCCTTACTTAGGCCCGCAAAATTGGTCGCCTCTACTCACTGTTCTAAAAAACCCGCCTAGGCTCCGCCTAGGCATGTCTACGCTTCAGGCTTGGGAGAAACTCCCAGGTTTAAGCTTTTTACGCCTTATTCTTTGTAAAAACCTTAAGGCGCACTTTTTTTTCTAAAAACAACAATGTTTTAGTGAAACCGTATCACCTTTTAAAGATTTTTTTTACAAACCAGACCACTGTCTCATCCAAAATAATCAAATAGTATTTTAATTTGCAAATATTCAGACATATTTTTATGATATATACAATTTTAGTATTTTAATAGCCTTGTTATGGTTAAAAAATATTAAAAAATATTAAGAAGGCCTAAATGCCTTTTCACGCCTTTTTACGCCTAAGGCCAGCCTAGACTTCTAAGGCCTAAGGCTTGGCCTCCACGCCTCGATCATGCCCCGTGTTTTTTAGAACCTTGCCACTACTTAATCCCTCATAATTGGCTTCGACCCGCAGAATTGGTCGCTACAACTTAAGGTCCTCAGAATTGACCTCAGCCCTTAGAATCGGCTTCAACCCTCAGACTTGGTCGATATAACTTAAGCCCTTAGAATTGTCTTTAACTCATGGAATTGGTGACCTCTACTTAAGCCTTCACAATTGGCTTCGACCTTTAGAATTGGTCATTTCTACTTAAAGTCCTTAGAATTGACCTCAGCCCTCATAATTGACTTTAACCCTCAGAATTGGTAGCTTTTACTTAAGGTCCTCAGAATTGACCTCAGCCCTAAGAATCGATTTCGACCCTCAAAATTGGTCACCCCTACTTAAATCCCTCAGAATTGGCTCTGACCCATAAAATTAGGTCTCTATAACTTGAGGTCCTCAGAATTGACCCCGACCCTCACAATTGATGGATTCAACCTCGACCCATAGAATTGGTTGCTCCCATCTTAGGTCCTCAAAATTGACCTCGGCCCACAAAATTGGTCGCTCCCAACTTAAGCCTTCAGAATTGGCTTCGACCAGCATATTTGATCACTTTTACTTAAAGCCCTCAAAATTGTCTTCGACCCGCCGAATTGGTCACTCCCATCTTAAGCCCTCAGGATTGTCTTTGAACCTCAGAATTAGTCTCTCCCTACCCTAGGTCCTCAGAATTAACCTCGCCCCATAGAATCGGCCATCCCTAGCATTTCCTTAGGTCCTCAGAATTGACGTCAACCCTCAAAATTGGCTTCGACCCTTAAAATTGGTCGCTCCCTACCCTAGGTCCTCATAATTGACCTGAAGTCATAAATTCAGCCATCCCTAATGTTTCCTTAGGTTCTTAGAATCGACCTTGACCTTCTGAATCGGTCATCCTCATCTCTCTTGGTCCGCAGAATTGACCTTTTTCCAAAACATCATGTGCTGTCTATTCGACGGCTTGTTCCAATCTCACCCGTCGAGGGGCTCTGTAGACACCACATTCTAGGAGACCCCCTAAGTCTCTCCTTAGGCCCTATCACCTCCCCATTTCACTACAAACCCTAGGTCATACTTTGAGTACCGATCTAGAGGCCATCGGGCGCTCTCGGGCCCCGTATGACTCCGATCGACTATATTGTTAGAGCGAAAGCTCAATGGATATCCCATCTTCAACGATCTGTACCATGCATGAATCGGCATAATGGTTCGGATGAACGAATCATTTTACAAATGAAAATTAATCTGGAGGGCATATGGCGCTCCTGGGCCCCGATTTGACCCCAATCAAATTTATAGTCAGAGGAAAATCTCTTTAAATATTTGAATGACACTGAAATCCCTTTCTAAGGGTATGTTCCGTGCACAAAACAACATAACCGTTCGGACGATCTAGAGGCCATCAGGCGCTCTCAAGCTCCGTTTGACCAAGGTGAACTCTTTAGATCGAACGAGACTGAATAAATCTTCGAAGGGAACTGAATACCCTTTAACAGTCTGCATAGTGCATGAATCAGCCTTATGGTACAGATGAATAACTCGTTTTACTCTACAAGGTCACCAGGCACTTCCGGCCCTAGTTGACCAAGCTAAATTTTTGAACCGAGCGAAGCTCTTTGGAATGCCAAATTACCTCGCATAACCTTTCCAAAGGTCCACCCCGTGCACGATTCTGACTTACAATTCGGATGAGCGATTCAATTCCGTCCAACGATTTGTCGTCCAAATGATCGACGAGTACTTCTGAGACACGTTTAACAAAGTCATCTCCCAGACCCGGGATAGGCTCAAAGGACTCTTGAAGTTATCTGAATTACCTTTCTAACGATATGCCCCGTGCACGATTTGTATCAACGGACTACGTTCTATAACCGTTTTTCGGGAAAATCTGCACGAGATTGTCGATTGGTTCCCTGCTTATCGACATTGTGCCTAGGGTTACTTTCCAAATGGTAGGGATAGGGCTATGCTGATTGGAACCCCTTACCCTATAAAAAGAGGGCATGACCTCACTCCCAAAGCAGACCTCAAATCGATCAGCATCATTGATCTCATCAATATTCATTTTCAATCAGTGAAGTTTCCTTATGTGAAATTCCATCCCATATTACATTCCCATCCTTTTCATACCCAATTTGGAAAAATCTCATTTTCTCACATCCAACATTCATCTCGACATCCAAGGGATCTCATCAAAGATCAAGATCATGCTTCAATTCTTCAAATAAGGTCCAAAATCCTCCTCTCTCTAATTTTTTTTTTTTTGCATTAATTACATAAATACATAATCTAGCTTTTACTTTAGTTCATCCACATTAATATCTCACCTCTTTATTAGTTATATTGCATATACTTTATTTTCTATAAAAAAACCCAAAACCAATTAAAAGAGGGTTACACTTATAAATTCCAACATGATTATCGATCACACTTTTTCAAAACAAAAACACATTTTATACACACATACGCACATAAATTCCTGTTCAAATTTATGGGATAAACTCCACCCTTAAGCCACATGCGAACTACGTGGACTTTGATGCCTTTATAGGCTATATAGGTATTTCAGGCTAAAATCCGATACTCGAGTCCAATTTTTCAAATTTTCAATTCTCCATTTTTCGCATTTGCATATTTTTAGCTATACATTATTTTTAATGTATATCATATTTGTGATCCATATTTGATCATAACAATCAATATTTCGATAAACGCATATATCTTATTTTCTAGATATTATTTTGGGAATATTCCTATCGATGACTTCACTCTATCTTTTCCATGGTATGAGTTGGGCAATTCCGATCTCCATTTTTATATACACACACACACACACACACACTTTATGGAGAAATAAAGGGAAATAGTAACATACGCCCATAAGAGACTGAAAGGGTGGGATGGGTATGTAACACCTCCCATTCCGTAACTTAGCCCATGAACCTTTGAACTATTGGTTTCATAAGCATCAGTTTGTCTTTAATGTCGCTCTCTCGAAGCGACAACATGTTCTTTTGCTTATTTTGTTCAAAGTAGGTTGACGAATCCATGTTTTTACATTAATCCCACACCAACGACGGCCGAAGCGCTCTTAGAGTGAGAGGGCGCGAGACCTTCACCCCTAACCCCTTAGGAAGGAGATGATCGGGATGGCCACACTTGAGACTTGATAAAGGAGTAAAAGTTGGGGTTAGGATTTCGTAGTCATGATGGTTAAATCTTAGGTAAATTAGATGGTGAACTTGGGAGTTTCATAATCATAGTGGTTAAATCTTAAGTAAATTGGGTGGTGAACTTGGGAGTTAGGTTAAAATGGTGGGGGTCACTCTCCATTATAAAGAAATGAAGGCGACTAGCTAGATTCACCTTCATTGCAGATAAGCATCGTTCAAATCTATTTTGGCTTAATCTCATAGGCACCAATTAATTTGTCTTTATTTTTTACAACTATTACAACAACTAGGAGTGCTTGTACTTTTAATACCAATTGACACAACACGATAGACGAAACACAAGAGAAACCACGAGTTATAATCAATTCTATATATCTCCCAATAACTATTAATTAGTTATACTGAATAGCTAAAACCTTATATTTATAGGGAAATGTTATTTTACTAACCAAGATAACCCATAAGGTTAAAGACTAAAAGGGGCACACTAGAATATTCCAAATTAATATCAACCCTAACCCACCACAACTACAACATAAAATACAATAAAAGAGTAAAATTTAACACATTACTATTAAGCACATCATCCCTTATTCTTAACACATACCACTTATATAATAAAAATTCTCATCAACGAACGAAGTTTTTTAAAATATGCACCTAACAAAAAAGAGATGAAAAAAAATTAGGATCCCCAAATAACTTTGTCGATATTAAGGAGGCCTAATTATGTCAATCTTTTCTTTTATTAATTTTTATATTTTTAGGGTCAAACTCACAAATATTAATCTCCAAAGACAATTAGTTTTTTTTAACAACACCATTAGAAATTGTTAGTCCCGGAGTACCCATGGGTTCTTGAAAACCCAAATTTCCCTTAGGTTCCCAAATCCCATTTTTACAAAAATAAAACAAGATTGAATTTATTTCTCACGGCCAAACTTTCCCCATGATTTAAACTAGTAACCTTAGTAGCTGCACTTCCTCTTCTTCTCTCTCTGGTTTGACTTTCCTCTTTATCTCCCCTTTTCATTCTTCAACTATTTTTTTCTTTAAACTTTACTTTTTGAACCGGGGGGGGGGGGGGGGGGGGGGGGGGAGTATAGTGGAGTTAAATAGTGAAGGTGGGTAGGTTAGAGTTTAGTTGTGAAGGTGGTATATATGCCTATCCATGTGTGATTTTTTTACAAACATTTTCTTATACTATAGAAGGAAATAATTATATGTACCAAAAACATTCCATGAACAATTTACTAGATATAATGTTTTGATAATATAATCACATACCTGGTGAACACAGGTGACTCACTTGCGCAAGGTTCCCTTTTGAGTATTACAAGCCTAATCATTTGACATTACCATTTTTTTACCTTGACATTTCCAATAGATAACTATTCTTTTAGATGTTTTGTGACTTTGAAAATGTATTTGGAAATAATGTACATTTACTTTGAAAATAATGGATAAACTTGTTACCATTTATTTATCCTTGTTTCTGCATATATTGCACACGGTTTAATAAATCTCATGATCAAACATAACATATTATATATATATATTGGGCATGGTCCAAAAAATCTCAGGACGAAACATGACAGTATAATATATATAGTAAGGAACATGTTTTGTGTGCTATAAAATTACATAAAAGTGTTCCAAGTGACCTTGTTGAATAAATTGTCGATGTTGTAGAACATGAACTAAACCATAATCATGAATTAGTATGAAATCACTTTGATTCAAATTGATGTTTTATTTGATTAATTTGTTTATGAAGAAGTATTAAAGGATGATTCAAAGTTTATTTCACACATTATGATAATTATAGATCAAATGGGAGATTATATGCCCAAAGTGCACCTTCCCATTCAGAGACACTAACCTCGGCCTGACTCACAACCGAGGTGGTAGAGGCTCATAGTGACCGACAATAATATCGTCCCTCACAAGGTCGGCTCTGGCAGACGTTGCATAAACCTCATCATCAAGGCTTGCATCTGGGTTCAGACATCCATCCCAACATCGGCCTAGGACGATGTCACATTGTATCAACCGAGATTAAATAGGCGCTTGGGCTCAACTTGTATAGGGTCGGACACAGATGACGTTGCCAGCATAACCTCAAATGATCCCTGCATATGGCCACAAACGCATGATTTCGGCCTCGGCCGACGTTACGAGTATCATCTGAGACCAGCAAAAGACATAAGATCAATCAACAAGCACTATGTCATCATCGGCTTCGGCTGACGTTACACCTCATACCAAACCTCGGCCGGACATCTCGGCTGATGTCTTCATGGAACATTGATCTCTGACAAGTTAAGGGTCGTACTCCACCAACCTCGTACTCACCCAAGTCGGGGTTAGTATCCAGCTAAGACAGCCGAGCATCGATAATTGTATGCAAGGGTAGGAATGCATGGACAAAATCAGTTGTAACCGAATTAATCCCCTCACGTGGGGGAATATTTCATCATCATTCTCTACATGTGACAGTGACAGATGTCTTCATTAGATTGTCTAGATCAACACACACATGATCATTGCATGCATGGGGGGTACATTACACCCACCACTATATATATACTTGTCTTCTCCAACCTTGGGAGGGATCTCGAAAATTACAACCCTATCTAAAACTCTGTCCAATTATACAGTAGAGAGAGAAAGCTTAAGAGATTGTATCCATGGCCATTAGTGCCTTATTCTAGTGACTTTACTCACTCACTTGCACAGTGGACGTAGGCCTAATTGGCTAAACCACTTATACATTGGTGTTTATCCTTTTCTCCTCATCTCCATCTCTTATATTTAATATACTCTTGTGCTGCCATTGTTAACATTGATTTAAGCTTACAAACACCTTGAAGGATGGTGCTGCTTCTAGCATCATCATTTTAGCACCGTATGTGGGAACGAGAAGCTGTCTCTTCCACTTTTTTTGCTTAACCTCACTGGAGACTCTGTTGATGAACCAAGCCTCACCCCTTGTGTGGAGCTGTTTCACCATTGAAAGAGGTCCTTTAAGGTATTAAGCTCATCTTCTTCGCAAGCCCCTTTAGTGTTAACATATGGCACCAGAGTTACCACCACCACCACGACCACCACCACCACCACCACCACCACCACCACCACCACCATATAGTGTCGGAGGACCTAGTTCCATCCAGGCACCACCCAATCCGAAATGGCTGAGGTGGCTGTAGCCTTGAAGTCCTTGGCTGCAACGCAGCAAGCAATGAAGGAGAAATTTGTACAGCTCAGTCAAAATATGATGAGGCCACCTAGGACTCATCGGAGATGATTACTCTGACGGCTGCTCAACCCCATCTAGAGGCCAGGGGACCACACCAGGCACCATGAAAAGACCAACCAACACCTCAACGGAGGAGGGACGTTGTTGACCCTAGGCATTTGCGTCTGGGGAGGCAAGGACACCCTTGCCCTGAGGATAGGTATGACGATATGGAGGCATAAGACGTTCCAGAAGATTGTTGGGAGCCGTATGAGGTTTTAAATAACACAGTGCATCTGGAGACAGAAAAGGTGAAGGTGCCCAACAAAGAGGGTCAGCTTTCGATCGATTAAGCAGAGGGTCAACCTTTGAAAGGCTTAGGCCAGTAAATGACCTGAGACAGAGGTTATCCAGGTCAAGAAGTGTAGCAGGGTCACAAAAGGTAGATGGGGAATATCAGCCTCATCATGGCCGACTTCGACCCCAGCACGGCCGAGATAGGGACCAAGAAGAGGTCAACAACCGACGTTGTGCTGTGACTGGGGAACCGTCAGTCCGTCTAATGGAGGTTGCTGGGGATAACCTCGTGGAATGACTCCATCCAACGTATTGAGAAGAAGATATGAGACCTCATCAACAACCGAGACCCATTGCAAAGAGGATTCTTAGAGGGTTCTCCATTTGTGGCTAAGATAGTGAGCTTCCCAACCCCTGCCAAGTTCAATCCACCTACGGTGTCTCCCAAATAAAATGGTAATACCAACCCTGTGCATCACATTGAGATGTACCAGTCTATGGTGGACATTTATTCAATCCTAGATGAGATAAAGTCCCAGGCCTTCTCCGAAACTTTAACAGGAGCTGCACACATCTGTTTTACCTCTCTTCCAAAGAAATCAATTGAGAACTTTAAGGGCTTGGCTGAATGGTTCATTCATAACTTCTGTTTAGTGGTAAGACCTAAAAAAAAAACCACTCATCTGTTGTACGTCAAGTAGGGAAGGAATGAGAGTTTAAGAGACTACATTACTAGATTCAATAAAGAGAAATTGGAGGTTGAAGATTATGAAGAGAATATAGCCATGACAACCCTCATTGGAGGACTCCATAAGGGAACGTTATTATGGAAACTAGTGAAAAACCCTCCCAAGTCTATGGCAGAGCTATTGGTAACTGCATGAAAGGTCATGAACACTGAAGAGGCCATGTCCGCAAAGTATGAGGATGAGAATGGAAGTGGCAGTTGGAAATTCTAAAAAAAGAAAGATGGAAAGAAGAGGTCAATCGATGACAAGTTTGCACACTATACTCCTTTAACTGTGAGCTATGAACACATCCTTAATGAGATCAAGAATGACCGGTCTCTAAGATGGACGGAGTAGCTGAAGGCTCCTCCGCATAAGAGGAACAAGAACCCGTGGTACGAATTCCACCAAGACCATGGCCATATGACAGATAAGTGCTTCGCCTTAAAGGATGAGATCGCTAAGATGTTGAAATCTGAGAATATGAGGAAGTATGTTGATGGTAAGGCCCCTAAGAATGGAAGAGATGACCCTAAAAAGAAGAGAAACAACAGATGTCGGGATGATACTCCAGCGAGAAGAGACGATGACTCAGATGGAGATGATAAAGACGATCCAGACCTCCCACTAAAAGACGACAATGCCTCGGTGAAGAGGGTTGGAATGATCTTCTTTGGTGTTAACACCATATATAGAGGACTTGCTGGGGGTGGCTCCGAAGTTGGTGACCCAAAAGCTCATATGTAGAGGCCAAGTCAGTGACCAAAGTAGAGGTTGTGAATCTAACGTCTTCAAAAGCTAAGCAGAAGAGAAAGAAAGTGGATATGGATACTCTTATAGTTGGATTCTCCCGAATCGATTTTAATGGTATCTTATCTCCGCATGATAACCCTTTGGTGATTATAACAAGAGTTCATGGATGTGAGGTACAGATAATCCTTGTAGATGGGGGAATTTTGGCGGACGTGATGTTCTAGCCCTTCTTTAAAAGCCTAGGCCTCAGCAGAGCTAGGCTAGTCCCCTATCATAATCCGTTGATGGGCTTCAACGGGGAGAAGGTCCATCCGTTAGGCATGTATGAGATGGATGTTCGAATGGGGGATGAGTGGCCTAAGAGGTTGAATAGGAAGATCAATTTTTTTGTTATGGATGAAAACGTCTTCTTGGCATACAACCTTATTATAGGACGAGTTGCCCTTAAGGAGTTTAAAGCCGTGCCGTCAACAATCCACCAAATGATAAAATTCCTGACCCCATATGGGGTAGGGGAAGTGCAGGGTGACCAGACCATAGCATGATAATGCTACTTCAACTCAGATGAAGAAAGAGAGGCCCATAAGAGAGCAACCCCCACATATAACATTTATACGCTTGATCTGAGAGATGAAACAAAGTTGAAGAAAGGAGAGGACGTGAAAGAGGTAGAATCCATCGTCCTCAATGAGGACGAACTGGAAAAAACCATCCAAATCGATAAGGCCTTAAAATTGGCAATCAAGGAAGAGATGATAAGATTCTTGAAGAAGAGGCAGAGTGACTTCGCTTGGAGACACGCAGATATGCCTGGCATCGACCCGGAGGTTATGTGCCACAAACTCGACGTGGAAGAAGATGTTAAGCCAATCAAATAAAGACGAAGAGTTTACTCCAGGGAAAAATATGACATCATAAGAGAGGAGGTAAGAAAATTGGAAGAGTCATAATTTATCAGGGAGGTTATATACCTAGAGTGGTTATCAAACGTCGTCATTGTGCCCAAAGCCAATGGAAAATAGAGTATGTGCGTAGATTTCACCGACCTAAACAAGTCTTGCCCTAAATATAGTTACCCCTTACCTCGAATAGATCAGATGGTAGATGCCACGGCAGGGCATGAGCTCATGAGCTTCATGGACGCGTATTCAGGTTATAACCAAATCTTCATGGATGCTGAAGACTCGGAGAAGATAGCCTTCATCACCGACAAGGGATATATTGTTATAAGGTTATGCCCTTCGTCTTGAAAAATACAGGGGCCATGTATCAACGTCTTGTGAACAAGATGTTTGGAAATAAAATTAGCAAGACTATAGAGGTGTATGTAGACGATACGTTAATGGAGAGCTTAAAGGCCTGCACTCATGTGGCAGAACTAGAAAAGACCTTAGATACCATGGACCTGTACTGAATGAAACTCAATCCCACGAAATGCGTCTTCGGGGTAGGAGCTGGAAAATTTCTCGGATTCATTTTCAATCAGAGGGGAATAGAGGCTAACCCTAAGAAGATTAAGGCTTTGCTTGATATGAAGACACCAAGAAGTATCAAAGACGTTCAGAGGCTCACTGGAAGAGTAACTGCACTCAACAGATTTGTTTCTAGAGCGACAGACAAGTGTCTTCCATTTTTAAGGTGCTTAGAAAGGCCTTCGAATGGGACAAAGAGTATGTAGAGGCTTTTAATCAGCTCAAGTCCTACCTCGGATCTCCCCTGATCTTATCTCGGCCCATAGTGGGAGAAAAGTTATATGTTTATCTAGTAGTCTCTGAGTCAGCTATAAGTGCAACCATAGTACGGGAAGATGTTAGGGTGCAAAGGCCTATGTACTTCAATAGTAAGGCCCTTCAGGGGTCTGAAAAAAACTATCCTCGAATGGAGAAATTGGCCTACGCTTTGATACACGCTTCGAGGAAGATGAAACCCCATTTTGAAGCGCACTCTATGGTCATCCTCACTGACTCCCCACTTAGGCAAGTCCTCCACAAGCTTGAGAAGTCAGGCAGAGTGATGACCTGGGCCATTGAGTTGGGAGAGTATGACCTTACTTATTAACCCAAGGTGTCCATTAAAAGGCAGGCACTTGCAGATTTTATTGCTGAGTTCACGTGGGAAGAGACTGAAGTTGAGAACAGTCCAGTGATCGTAGAGGGCTCAAATAGTAATGTCTTCTAAAACCCGAAAGAGGTTGTGTCCAATAGAGACAGAAACGGAATAATAGAGAATGAGGAGGACAGGTACCTCTTCAAGCAAGGAGCCCTGTCGAAGGGGAGCTTCTCTTCGAATGAAGACATATGGAACCTCTTTGTTGATGGGTCTTCTTGTGAAAGTGGAAGCGGTGCGGGGTTGATACTCTCAGCTCCGGACGGTACCAAAGTTGAATATGCACTAAGGTTCAACTTCAAGGCATCAAACAATGAGTCAGAATATGAGGCCATGATAGCGGGCCTCTCCTTGGCAAAGACCCTTAAGGTTGGTCGACTCCTACTTCATAGCGACTCGAGGTTAGTTGTTAACCAAGTGTTTGGAGTTTATGAGGCCATGAATGAAAGAATGGAAAGATACCTGAAGAAGGTAAGAATGATTCTAGAAGGCTTCGAAGAGGTGAAAATGAAGAGGGTACCTCGGTAAAATAATAGCCACGCAGATGCGCTAGCAAGGTCAGCTTCAACAACAAGGACGTATATCATAAGGATAGTACCAGTCGAGATCCTGCTCCAACCGACTATTGAGGAAGAAGAGGTTACCAGCCCTTGCCTCAAATTGAACCTAGGGGACTCATGGATGGACCCCATCATCAGATATATCAGAGAGGGAGAGCTACCTAAATCGAAGCCAGAGAGGAGGAAACTGAGGTACAGAGCTGCAAAATTCTCAATAGTAAGAGATATCCTATATAAGAAAGGATTTCTGTTACCTCTCCTCAGATGCATTCATCACACAGAAGTTCTCCGCGTCCTACAGGAGGTACACAAGGGTTCTTGCTCCAGTCACATAGGAGGAAGACCTTTGGCCAAAAGGATTATCACGCAGGGATACTGGTGGCCGACCTTAGCCAAGGATGCTGCAGCCTACGTGAAGAAGTGCGACAAATGCCAAAGATTCTCCACTATCCCCCATCAACCTCATCAACCTCTGACATCAATCAGTTCCCCCTAGCCATTTGCAGTATGGGGGATTGACTTGGTGGGTCCTTTGCCAAGGGCTGCGAATAATTATTGATTTTTGATAGTAGTGATTGACTACTTCTCCAAGTGGGTGGAGGACAAGCCGATGATCACGATCACAGAATAGAAGACCTTCCATTTTATCTGGAAGAACATCATATGTAGACATGGCCTCCAAACACCTTCATCTCAGATAACGGAACTCCGTTTAAAAATTCTTCCTTGGAGAAGTATTGCGAGAGAGTTGGGATCAAGTAATTTTTCTCTTCTCCTGGTCGACCTCAGGTAAACGGTCAGACCAAAATCACGAACAAAACAATCCTTAACGGGATCAAGAAGAGGTTTTAAGAAGCTAAGGGGAGGTGGAGTGAAGATGTTTATGTCGTATTATGGGCCTACAGAATAACGGCTAGGACACCAATGGGGGAGACCCCATTTATGTTAACACATGGCTCAAAAGCCGTCATACCAACAGAGGTAGGACTCACCACTCACAGAGTTCAGAACTATGACCCTGAGAAGAATAGGGAGGAGAGAAGAATTGACCTAGATTTGGTTGGGGAAAAAAAGGGACGACGTTGAGATCAGACAGGCAACCTACTAGCAGAGAACAATAAAATTCTACAACCAAAGGGTAAAATCGAGGCCCATAGCTGTAGGAGACCTAGTGCTGAAGAAGACGTTGCAGAAAGCAAACAAGCTTCACCTAAATTGGCATGGACCTTACAAAGAGATCGAGGAGGTTATACGCGGGACCTACAGGCTGGAAAACCTCGACGGGGAACCTTTCTCCAATCCATGGAATTATGATCTCTGAAAAAATATTACATATGATGTTGCAATGGTTTCTATGTAAATGTATCAACTTATGAAGAGATTATTAATGAGAAGATCAATTCCTGTGTCAATTATTGGTTCATTATGCTTTAGTGGTGAAATTTATGAGGGTAATATCTTAATTTGATGACCTCAGACCTTAAAACATCATAACTTGATGATAAGGTCTGAGGTGAACATCATATTTGGATGACCTGAGACTTTAAACATCATTAATTTGGTAAAATTTATGAGGTGAACATCACATTTGAATGACCTCAGACCTTAAAACATCATAACTTGGTGACAAGGTCTGAGGTGAACATCATATTTGGATAACCTCAGACCTTAAACATCATTAATTTGGTGAAATTTATGGGGATAACATCTTAGTTTGATGACCTCACAACTTAAAACATCATAACTTGGTGATAAGGTCTGAGGTGAACATCATATTTGGATGACCTCAGACCTTAAAACATCATAACTTGGTGATAAGGTCTGAGGTAAGCATCATATTTGGATGACCTCAGACCCTAAACATCATTAATTTGGTGAAACTTATGGGGGTAATATCACATTTGGATGACCTCAGACCTTGAAACATCATAACTTGGTGATAAGGTCTGAGGTGAACATCATATTTGGATGACCTCAGACCCTAAACATCATTATTTGGTGACAAGGTTTGATGTGAAGCATAATAGTTTGATGACCTCAGACCTTAAACATCATTAATTTGGTGAAATTTATGGGGTAACATCATAGTTTGATGACCTCAGACCTTAAAACATCATAACTTGGTGATAAGGTCTAAGGTGAACATCATATTTGGATGACCTCAGACCCTAAACATCATTAATTTGGTGAAACTTATGGGGGTAACATCACATTTGAATGACCTCAGACCTTTAAACATCATAAGTTGGTGACAAGGTCTGAGGTGGACATCATATTTTGATGACCTCAGACCTTAAACATCATTAATTTGGTGAAATTTATAGGGTAACATCATAGTTTGATGACCTCAGACCTTAAAACATCATAACTTGATGATAAGGTCTGAGGTGAACATCATATTTGGATGACCTTAGACCTTAAACATCATTAATTTGGTGAAATTTATGAGGTGAACATCACATTTTAATGACCTCAGACCTTAAAACATCATAACTTAGTGACAAGGTCTGAGGTGAACATCATATTTGGATGACCTCAGACCCTAAACATCATTAATTTGGTGAAATTTATGGGGATAACATCTTAGTTTGATGACCTCAGACCTTAAAACATCATAACTTGGTGACAAGGTCTGAGGTGAACATCATATTTGTGTGACCTCAGACCTTAAAACATCATAACTTGGTGACAAGGTCTGAGGTGAACATCATATTTGGATGACCTCATACCCTAAACATCATTAATTTGGTGAAATTTACGGGGGTAACATCTTAGTTTGATGATCTCAGACCTTAAAACATCATAACTTGGTGACAAGGTCTGAGGTGAACATTATATTTGGATGACCTCAGACCTTAAAACATCATAACTTAGTGACAAGGTCTGAGGTGAACATCATATTTGGATGACCTCAGACCCTAAATATCATTAAATTGGTGAAATTTATGAGGGTAACATCACATTTGGATGACCTCAGACCTTGAATCATCATAACTTAGTGAAAAGGTCTGAGGTGAACATCATATTTGGATGACCTCAGACCCTAAAGATCATTATTCGGTGATAAGGTTTGAGGTGAAGCATCATAGTTTGATGACCTCAGACCTTAAACATCATTAATTTGGTGAAATTTATGGGGTAACATCATAGTTTGATGACCTCAGACCTTAAAACATCATAGCTTGGTGACAAGTTCTGTGGTGAACATCATATTTGGACGATCTCAGACCCTTAACATCATTAATTTGGTGAAACTTATGGGGGTAACATCATATTTGAATGACCTCAGACCTTAAAATATCATAACTTGGTGACAAGGTCTGAGGTGAACATCATATTTGGATGACCTCAGACACTAAACATCATTAATTTGGTGATATAGTACAAGTGTAAAATCATAGTGTAGTGATGAAGACACGCGCCAAAATGATGAAAGTCCAAGAGAAGAAAAATTCTCCTCAGAGAATGGTATAACACAAAGAAGTTAGAGTTACAGGTCAAAAGTTAATAGAAAATGTTATCAGAGGTTACAAACCGATATAAATCAGAAATAAAAAAATTACAAATAAGAGCTTCACAAAATAAGGCCTAAGTGTTTGCAATCTCAGAGTTAGTGGCTATGCCCCTACTTCCTTCTCCGATGTTGGTCACTTCTACCCCATCATCCTGAGGGTTAACGTCTTCAGTCCTTATATCTTCTGGTTAAGCAGTCTCGGCAAGCGCAACACCTCCTTCCTCCTCGACCTCTTGTAAGGACTGAGCAAATCGAGGATCCACATAGCCCAGACCAACGAAGTACGAGGCTCCAGGCTCCCTGACTCCTTCTCTTTCATTGCAACCCATTTTCCAGTGGCCTTAACACCCATTTCGAGGTATTCAAAGCCAAAGCTGACGAATTCGTCAGAGACTTTGTAGTTCTCTAAGATCTTCTCTGAGGCGTCCTCCAGAGAAGCCTTCATAGCTACATCAACCTTGTGTTAGAGAGAGTCAACCTAGACATTCAAAGCAGAGCTGTGGTCCTTCTTAAGCTTGCCCATGACCTTCTCCAACTGCTTAACATTAGCTTCAGACTTCTTTAAGGAAACCTTCAAACACTCCACTTCAGCACTCAGAGTGACCTCTATCTTCTGGGCCTCTCTTCCCTTCTCAATCAGCGGGAGCTTCCTCAGGTCCAGTCAACGAACTGGTGCATGGTGAGGAGACCCTACAAAACATGTTCAGGAATATCAGTTCAAGATTTGGTATAATTCAAAGCTGATGTTACACTTCAATATAAACAGTAAGAGTCTTACCTGGATAGATCACTGGAGGGAAAACTCGACCAATAGAGGGGTGTCAAAAGAACGGAAAAATCGCTTATCGACGTCGGTTATTACGGAGCTGATGGCATCCAAGGCCTTCAAACTCTGGCCAATAAGGCTGTCGCCGATCTTCAGCTGCTCCAAACGAGCAACTAACGCATCCTCAGAGAAGATGGGGATCGTGCGATCCCCCTTAAAGGGTTTATTCTTCAGCCTCTAATCCTCAGGGGCAGGGTCATTGGACTTCCTTTTTTAGAAGCATCGTCCCTTGAAGTGGTAGGGGGAGGAGGAGGCGCAGTCATGCCTGCCTTCTTCATCAGCTTAGTAAGACTTGGGGCTACCATATCCCAGATATAGTCTGAAACTCCTTCCGGCCGCTCTGTAAAAAGAATAAGATCTGAGTTAAAGAGTTAGAGATATAACAAAATCAGGGGTTCAACTTGTTGAAAAAATAATGTAACTTACGAAGCTCGGTCAGGGGACTCCCCCCAAGGCCAGTCTTAGAGAGATAGTAGGGGGTCAGCAAGTTCTCATACTTGACCAGCCAACCAAGATCTCCCCGATCCTAAAGATCCTTAACCTTCTGAAGGTTATTTTGACTCAATCTTGGGTCTTTCTTTGCAACTAATGATACCATTCCCCATCTCAAGGGTACCCTCACCTCGAAAGACGAAGAGGTGGCATGAGCGCCAAACTCCCAGGCCCCTGAGGCGAAGAAGCACCTCAGTTTCTAATTATATTTAGAGGTTTGGGTGATCAGCAACATCTTCTTATTAGACTTCCTGGCTAGGAAGTGATAATAGCTCGGATGATTCTTGGTAGAGGAAGGCACATAACATCCTATGAAGACCTGAACAGGAAGGTTTGAATGATGCACTACCCTCCATAGGACGATGGCCCCAATCATCACCCTTCAAGTGATGGGAGATAATTGGGAAGGGGCTAAGTCAATGTGGGATAATATGGCCCTTATTATTGGATGAATGGGGAGATGAAATCCTAACTTGAACACTTGCTCATATAGGCAGATTTCACCATCTCGGACGCCAGAGGCCCTTTCATCCCTCAGAGGCCTCCGATGTTTTATGGAGGGACCTATGGAATAAAGATGCCTAAAGTCTAGGAGGTCGAATTCGTTGATAGTGCTCTCTATCTCGGCCGCCTTTGGGACATCAACATCACTCTTGTGACCATCATCCTCATCCCGAGAAGCATCAACTTGGGCAGGGGTGGGAGAACTAGTAGGGAACCTCTGAGTGAACTCAGCCCTTATGGTAGACAACAGGGGGATAGCATTGATAGGTGGTGGAAGGGCTACACTAGGTCCTATAATTTCGACATCGGAGGAAGAGTGCGAAGTGATAGAACTCCTGTTAGACGAGGCACGGATGGAAACCTCGGCTTGGTCAGGGGCTTGATCCATCCTGATGGAATAATCCATGGCTTCTTGAAAAGATTCCACAGACATAGGGTCTGAGGTTGACGACTCAGCCACTGATATCGGAATGGGTTCTACTGGGACCTCTGCTGGCATAGATTGCTCAGGATATATCACTGTCAGAGGGGGTGGAAATATAGGTCTGAGGGGGATGGCCTCAGCCCTACGAGCTTCCTCTTGGGCTCGCTCTATCTGCTTAATTTTTTCTAAGGTCTTCTCCCTAAGAGAGGGGAAATCTTCTAAAAGTTGGTCTAAAGGTCTGAGCATGTAAGGATGAGACTACACTTGAGACTCAAAGCCACAAACAAACAACTTGTCTTAACCTAATGAAGGACCTAAATGATACTTTAGAATAAGAATAAGTATGAACAGTCTTAAATGTTGTCGGACAGCTCTTGATATCTCACCGAAAAACTTTTAAATGCCACCGAAAAAATTAAACTCTCATCGAAAAACCCACGCTCACTCCAGAAATTATAAAAATGGCAATTAAAAGGAAGGAAATGGTAGTGCAAGGTGGAGAGGATACCTGGATGACCGTGGAATAAGAGGAAGTAGATGAGGATCGAACAAGCACCTCGCAGTAGCAGCAAAATCTCTTGAAGAGAATGAAGTTGCAGAGAAAAGCACTGGCGGGAAAAAAGAAGAGGAAATGAAGAAGAAATAAGGAAAGGGGGTTTTAAACCCACAATTATTTTGGCACGTGTCCTAAGGCTCATCATTGCCTTGGGAACCCAAAGGTACAAACTATGAACGCACGATAATCACTTAAGCAAGTGACATGTGCCAAGATAGTATTGGCACACAATAAAACTTAGCATCGGCTTCTCAAAATACCCCTTAATCACCTACTCACGTAGGTAACTACGGGCTAGGGGTGATTGATATGCCCAAAGTGCACATTACCATTCAGGGACACTAACCTCGACCTGACTCACAACCGAGGTGGTAGAGGCTCATAGTGACCGACAGTAATATCGTCCCTCACATGGTCGGCTCTGGTAGACGTTGCATCAACCTCATCATCAAGGCTTGCATCTGGGTTCAGACATCCATCCCAACATCGGCCCAGGCCGATGTCACATTGTATCAACCGAGATTAACTAGGCGCTTGGGCTCAACTTGTATAGGGTCGTCCACAGTCGACGTTTCTAGCAATCACCTCAAATGAGCCCTACATATGGCCACAAACTCATGGTGTCAGCCTCGGCCGACGTTATGAGTATTATCTGAGACCAGCAAAAGACATAAGATCAATCAACAAGCACCATGTCATAATCGGCTTCGGCCGACGCATACCCAACCTCGGCCGGACATCTCGACCTAGGTCTTCATAGAACATTGATCTCTGATAAGTCAAGGGTCGTACTCCACAAACCTCGTACTCACCCAAGCCGAGGTTGGTATCCAGCTAAGACATTCGAGCATCAACAAGCGTATGTAAGGGTAGGATCACATGGACAAAATTAATTGTAACCGAATCAATCCCCTCACGTGGAGGAATATTTCATCATCATTCTCTACATGTGAAAGTGATAGATGTCTTCATTAGATTAGCTAGATCAACACATACATGCTCATTGCATGCATGGGGGGTACATTACACCCCCCACACACTATATATACTTGTCTTCTCCTACCTTGGGAGGGATCCCAAAAATTACAACCCTAGCTGAAACTCTGTCCAATTATACAGTAGAGAGAGAAAGCTTAAGAGATTGTATCCATGGCCGTTAGTGCCTTATTCTAGTGACTTTACTCACTCACTTGCACAGTGGACATAGGCCTAATTGGCTGAACCACTTATATATTGGTGTTCATCCTCTTCTCCTCATCTCTATCTCTTATATTTAATATATTCTTAAGATGCCATTGTTAATATTGATTTAAGCTTACAAACACCTTGAAGGATGGTGTTGTTTCCAGCATCATCAGGAGACCCTTAGGATTATTTTAAATAACAATTCTTTATTAATGTGATATGTAATTAAAGAACACTAAGAGTCATATTTAATTCATTTAAAGAATACATCTAAAGACAAACAAAGAATTAATTTCATAATGTATGTCTCATATTATTGAATATGATAATGAAATGTCACCTACGACTAAATAAGAGTTGTGTAACTCTTGGGTATCTACTGTGATGGACGATTCAGATTAAGTGACTATTGGATAATTAGGTCCTCGCTTACCAATAATTGGTATTTGATTTCCATCATTCAGATACACTAGAGTGCAACATAATGAAACTATAAGTTAAGGGAGAGAAATCTGAAATTCTCATAAAGGGGTTAATTGTGTTGAACAAAATAATAATGAAATATTTCAAGGTATAGAGGAACGGTTTCAAGGTGCTATAATCTAAAACTCATTAATTGATGCACCAAATTTGAAGAACAGTATTAGCATGGATAAAAGTAAGTATTCTTAATCTTTTTAGAAAGGGTAAATGTAATTTTTTTGATTATATAAGATCGATAAATGTTTAGATCAATTAAATCATGTTTTACTTTAGATGTTCTTTATTAAAATATGATTTATAGTATTATCTTGTTTTTACCATCTTATACTTGTATTACATGCTCAGAATGATATTTAATTTCTTTGATGCGATCTGTAATTTTTAAAACAAAACGCCTGAAAAGGTCCGATAAGCTTAAATAAGAAAAATACGAATTTTATTGGCAGATACGAAATTAGGAAACTACTTCTTAAAGGTTACTTACCGAGGAACCCCCTTGTCCATGGGAGACTGGGAAAACAGATTTTGGGAGAGGTCGTGAACAAAGTGAATAAGCGCGTTGCAAGTTTGAAATCCAAACTCCTTTCACTAGCTGGAAGGGGAACCATGATTCAATCAGTCTCTTCCACTATCCCAAACTACTCCATGAAAATGACCATTCTCCCCAAAAGTATATGTGCCACTCTCAGCAAAATCAATAGGAATTTCTTATGGAAAGATAGTGATAAACTCAATAAAGTCCACATTGTCTCTTGGGATAGCATGTGTAAGCCAAAATCTAGGGGACCTTGGGCTACATAGTAGCGAACACATCAATAATGTGATAATCGCCAAACTTTGATGGAGAGTCATAACTGAAAAAGATCCCCTTTGGATCGAAGTGTTTGAAAAATAAATATAATAATGACCCCAATTCTAGATATTGGCCTAAGAAATCTAATGTGTCCCATGTTTGGAGAAGTATTTCCAACTTTCGTAAGATGCTCCAAATGGATTGGTGGTAACAATATTTCTATACACACATTTGAGGACTGGTGGTGCTGGAGTAGTAACATTATGCCCCCGGATGAGCCTAGAAGTGATAGCCATGAGTTTGTTAGTACCCTTATCACCAGTGACGGGAAGTGGAACATCCCTGAAATTTAGAATAGATTTACTAGCAGTACTTTGAATGATATCATTAGTACCCCGTTGCCCCGTGTGTACAGTAGAGCCGAAAGACCCAGTTGGGGTGCCAGTGCTAATGGGAGTCTCCATAAAGTCATGTTACCATTTTCTCGTGAACCTTGTGTGACACCCCGACTAATTAAATACCAGGTAGCTACTCCTTTACTAAATTAGTGCAAAATGTCAAGTTGGTTCAGTTCATAGCATCACCATCGAAAACATTTTAACAAGATCGAAAATCGAGGCGTCTACTGTCAATGTCCTGTAACTTCCACAACAGCCACATCACATCACCTGAATAGAAATCCTATGCATGGTGTCCTTGTGGATGGGCACCTAAAAGGTTTTTACAAAAATAGAGTTGAAAGCAAATGGGTCAGAGCCCGATTGTGAAAATAATTTAAAAATTTGCAAGTGTTTAATATCATTAAACAGTGAATATAAAGTACATGATAGTGTGTGCACTCACATGAGTTCCTCACCTCTCAACTAATTGTGCACTCCTATCATACCCGTACCCATTCTAGTTGTTCCCATATCTAACTAGTCTTGATACCAAATTCTAACATTACTATACGATATCCAATTTAATTCCCAACAACTTTTATTTAATAGAGTGTTATAACTTGCTACACAATTTCCCATGTTAGTACTACTAATTATTGAGATCTTCCGTTTTCACTTTACAAACTGTTGCTATTATTTATACTCAAATTTATTCATGACAATTCATTTCAATTAACAGCAAATTATTTTCATCATAAATATACAATACTAGCACCCCGAGACTAAGCTGCGGTGCACACACACTCTTCTATCCAATCCCGATACATCATGTATATAAGGATCACGTATTTCGAATCTCTCAGGAATCGTTTCGTTAATCAACAGTCACAAACAATGGAGGCGAACATAGTTCACATCACATGGGTCACACACATACCTACGCTCCCACGATCAGCAGACTTATTAACTTCTCAATAAGTCTTTCTCTGACCTATGTCCTCGAGGTACCACTCTAAATCCCCCCCATAGGCACACAAAGATTAGATGTCCCTGATCGAACGCCGACCTCCTATGATAGCAAGTACGGTAGGTATGTTATACACAGAATACTACATATACTAAGCATTCACACATCTTAGATATCACATTATTTCATTAGTGGTATACTTCTCGTTCTTATACCAACACTTAGTGTTACACAACTCACAAGTCCCCGGTTTATATGTATTTAAGTTATTAACTCTTCTCTTGTCGTGATTAGTTACTCGCTTCACAATCCACAAATGTCATGCGGTTTACTACACGATTATAAGTTTTACTCCTCAACGTACCCCAATCTCCCAACTATACCCACTAGTTAATAAGGGAAGGTTATCTCACCATTTAAATAAGTCTACGGGATACTAGATATAAATTCAGGCCAAAAAGGTCATTCTGTCAACTCGTTAGAAATCTCGTTAGAATGAGTGTCGTTCGAACGAAAGGATTCGAACGAACTACCAACTTGTTAGAAGGGACACTATCATCTCGTTAGAAGTTCGTTCGAACGAGGTCGTTTGAACGACCTGGGCAGGTCTTCTAACGAGATGGCAGTTTCAGCCCAGAAATTCCCAAGTCCGATTTTCTCAATTCTTCTCCTCTCTAAATCCACCCTAAGACCATCCAAGTTATGTTTTAACGTATATAAGCCATTTCTAATCATCCTAGATCATCCCTTAACATATTTTAGGGGTCAAATCTTACAAATCATCAAGGAATTTATATAAATCTCCAAATATTTCCCAAA
This sequence comes from Sambucus nigra, assembly GCA_949130495.1. Classification (NCBI taxonomy): domain Eukaryota; kingdom Viridiplantae; phylum Streptophyta; class Magnoliopsida; order Dipsacales; family Adoxaceae; genus Sambucus; species Sambucus nigra. The sequence goes on along the minus strand of OX422207.1, from coordinate 79,194,929 downwards.
ACCCTATGAACATGAACCCATAATTTTATTATGCCCAATTACTCATCATAAATCCGTTTTTAAATCATCATATATAACTTTTTGAATATTAAATCAGTCCATCATCATCCTACATGAAAATCCTAACCCAAATTCAAAGTTTCTCCAACAATTTCATAGGTTTTCTTCAAAACTTTCAAGATAAGATAATTCCTACACTAAACATGGAAGAAATATTCAATGCACTAAAAATATAAAATCACTTGCCTTAGATTCATTCTCCAGATGTGTTGTTGATGATTCGAGGTTGATTCTCTCCTTTAATCACTCACAAATCCTCACCAATTTGATGGTGGCGAGTGTTTTAGGCTTGGAACCCTATGGTAACTCCTCTCTAACTCCCGTAGCCTACTTCTAAAACTTTTTTGCTGGTAATGGCCTTAGTGGCCCCTTTAGAATAATAAATATTAACTCTAATTTCTTGGGTTTTAATTCCCATATTTTTAAAATTACCAAAATACCCTTTTAAGTTGCCGGTATGTTCCAAAAATGCTCCGGGACCCAAACTAAACCCCCGGCTAGTATTTTCTGACTATTTTGACCCTTCCGGACACGTTGGCGCACTCAAAATGACCATTCGGTTGATAAAAATAAAATTCACTTTTTTAATTCAAATAATTACATTCCTGACGCGACTGACACGCCCGTCCCAACTAAATTTCCCAAATTATCGTATTTCAGTTTTGCGACAAGTTTAATATTTTCAATATTCATATATTACCATATATATACGCATCATAATAATATTCATATATTACCATATATATACGCATCATAATCAAATACCAGCTCACATCTCTCTAGTATTTATATCCGGATTAATTTCTAATTAATTCTCATTTAATTTAATTAATCCCACAAATAAATATCAATAAAATTACGGGGTATTACATACTTCCCCCCTAATAACAGAATTTCATCCCGAAATTCAGAATTAAAGAATACCTGGTAAAAACAAGTCTAGATAACGCTCGCGCATCTTATCCTCGCGCTCCCATGTGGACTCCTCGGCATTATGATGCCGCCACTGAACACGTACTAATGGGACTATCTTTGACCTTAGTTTCCTCTCGCTTCGGTTCAAAATAGCAATCAGCCCCTCCTCGTAGGAACTATCGGGTTGGTGATCGATGTCCTCCAAAGCAATGTGAGTATGGGCCAAATCATCCCTAAGATATTTCCTTAGCGAGGAAATGTGCAACACATCATGAATCCTATGCAAGTGCTCCGGTAATCCAAGTCTATACACAACTGACCCAATTCGCTCGATGATAGGAAATGGCCCCACATGTCTCGGTGCCAGTTTCCCCTTCTTTCCAAAACGCATAATCCCCTTCATAGGAGATACTCTGAGTAAAACCTAGTCCCCCACTTTGAATTCTCTGAAGAACCTCTTCGCATCAGCATAGCTCTTCTGTCGATCCTGAGCTACCCGAATGCGACTCCGTATCATCTCTTCCTTGCCGAAGTATCCTAAATTACTTCCGGCCCAAGGAGTTTGTTATCCCCCACCTCTAACCAACATGCTGGGGAACGACAAGGTCTACCGCACAACGCCTCAAATGGAGCCATGCCAATGGTGAACTGGTAGGAGTTATTATAAGCAAACTCCACCAGTGGGAGGTACTGCTCCCATCCACCTCCAAAGTCTAGGATGAACATACGTAACATGTCCTCCAACATCTAATTTGTTCGCTCGGTCTTCCCATCGATCTGTGGGTGATAAGCCGTACTCAACCGCAATTCAGTGCCCATGGCCTCCTGGAAACTCTCCCAAAACCATGAAACAAATATCTTGTCTCTGTCAGACACGATATTTAGAGGCACACCGTGAAGTCTCACTATTTTCACAATGAAAATCTGAGCATAGTGTCCCGTAGTGTAGTCTGTCCTTACGGGTAGAAAATGAGCAACTTTGGTCAACTGGTCCACAATTACCCATATGGAGTCGTGACCCCTCTGTGACGTAGGTAACCCCATGATAAAGTCCATGTATATGCTTTCCCATATCCACGTCGGAACCTCTAATGGCTGTAGAAGTCCTGCCGGTCTCTGATAATCCACCTTTACTAGCTGACAAGTGGCGCATTTAGAAACAAACACGGCAATATCTCTCTTCATCCCGCTCCACCAATACTGTCATCTCATGTCTTGGTACATCTTATCCCCACTAGGGTGTATCGCGAACCGTGATCCGTGCGACTCTATCATAACCTCGTGTCGTAAGTCTTCCCCCTCCGGAACAACCAGTCTCCCATTGAAGCGTAATCCCCGTCTGAACTAACGGTATAGGATTCGTCTCCCTCTGCTAGTAATCAAACTATCTGCTCCTGACAGAATGAGTCATTTGCTTAGGCCTTTACCACTCTAGTAACAATCTGAGGTGTAATAGTCATCACAGACATGAACGATCGGGCCACTGCATCCTGGTGTCCCAACTCCTTCCACTTAGCTTTCCACACCTCGGCCACATCATCTACTGGCCTACGACTCAACGCATCTGCTACCACATTAGCCTTTCATGGGTGATATTGAATATCAAACTGATAATCCTTCACAAACTCAAGCCACCGCCGTTAACGCATATTCAGTTCCTTCTGTGTGAAGAGGTATTGTAAAGACTTATAGTCTGTGAACAATCGAAAATTCTCCCCCAGGAGATACTGTCTCCAAATCCGAAGAGAAAAAACGACTGTCGCTAACTCCAAGTCATGGGTGGGGTAATTCCTCTCGTGAGGCTTAAGCTTACGGGAAGCATAAGCTATGGCCTGACTCTTCTGCTGCAGCACACCTTCGAGTCCTTATAAGGACGCATCGGTGTAGACTAGATACTCAACTCCCGGTCTGAGCAATGCTAACACAGGTGCTGATGTCAACTTGTCCTTCAACTTATCAAATGCCAACTGACAGGCATCGCTCCTGATGAATGACACACCTTTGTGAGTCAGATGTGTCAAAGGACCCGCTATCTTTGAGAAACCACGAATAAACTTCCTGTAATATCCTATTAGTCCCAAGAAACTACGGATCTCAGTCGGTGTCCTGGGCTGTCCCCACTCCATCACCGCGGATACCTTTCCCAGATCAACAGATATCCCCCGGTATGAAATGATATGCACTCAAAACTGAACCTTCTTCAGCCAAAACCCACACTTCTCATACTTTGCATAAAGCTCGTTCTGACGTAGCGTCTGCAAAACCTGCCTCAAATGCTCGACGTGCTCCTCTTCTGTCTGGGAGTAAACTAGAATGTCATCAATGAAGAACTGGTCTAGGAACTCTCTGAACACCCTATTCCTCAAGTTTATAAACACGGCTGGAGCGTTGGTCAAGCCAAAAGGCATAACCCGAAACTCGTAGGAACCATATCTCATCAAGAAGGCAGTCTTTGAGACGTCCTGTTCCCTGATACGCAACTGATGGTATCCCGATCGCAAATCAATGTTTGAGAAGAAGGAAGCTCCTCTCAACTGGTCAAATAAGCCATCGATTCTGGGCAACGGATACTTATTCCGTATCGTGAATTTATTCAACTCCCGATAATCTACGCACAATCTCAATGATCCATCCCTCTTCTTTACGAACAACACAGGGGCACCCTACGGGGAAGTACTCCTCCGGATAAACCCCTGACCCAATAATTTCTCTATCTGATCCCGTAACTCTCTCATCTCTGCCGGAGCCATACAGTAAGGTGCGCGGGCAATTGGTCGTATGCCCGACGTCAAATCGATCACAAAATCTATCTCTCTACTAGGCGGTAATCCAGGTATATCCTGAAATACATCAGCAAACTCCCTCACGACTCGGATCGAATCGAGTGGTAGCACCACTTCCTTAGAGGTCTCCTCCTCTAAATAGTACAAATGAGTGGACGATCCTCCCTCAGGGAGAGGCATCGCCACTAAAAAAATCTCCTGTCCGGGAATGGGAAAGATAATACTCCTACTAAAATAGTCAATCATGGCTTGGTACGCAACTAGTCAATCCATACCAACAATCACATCATACTCAATCATCTCTAACACTAACATATCAGCGGGTAAAGTAAACCTCCCGATATCTATACCCACACCTCTATAAATAAGGGAAATCACGGAACCCCTACTCAACGGTGAATCTACACAAGTAACCGTGTTCTCGGCGATGTCTAATAACCCAATAGTGCGTACAAATCTCATGGCAATGAAACGATGTGTGGCCCCCGTATCAAATAAAATACGCCCCATACTCCCCTGAATAGAGAACATACCCTCAATGGCCGGTGGATCCTGTGGGACTGCGGCATGTTGGAGCTGATACACTCTCCCATACTGAAGCTGTCCCTACTGGACTGGGACCGCTGGAATGGGTGGTAGTGCTGCCATCAGTGGTGGTGCTGGGAGGGCAGCGGGAAACATAAGCCTCTATGGCTCATGTCGAGCACTCTGCTGCTGCTGCTGTGGGTCCCTGCCCCTATTAGGACAATCCTGGCGTTTGTGGCCAGTCTTGCCACAAGTGAAGCACTTCCCCAGAAAATTTCCCCCTCGCTGTCCCTGCTGACCACAACCCTGATGGCCGTTACCATTTCTCCCCTAGCCGTGCTGGCCCTGCTGAAACTGCTGCTGCTGGTCATTCTGACCCTGCTAGCCCTGATGGTCGTTCTGACTCTAATGGACATGCCTGAAACCTCCATGACCACTCCTAAAACCTCCAGATCTGAATCTCTTAGAATCCCCTTGTTGGGAACCCTGATCACTCTGCCTATGCTGACCCTGAGCAGATTGTGCCCCGTTGGCACCATTTCCCCCTGTCCTGCCCTGATGGCTGGACTCTCCTAATCTCTTACTCTCAGTCATGTGAAAGCGGTGATCCTGGAAGTGCAGTAGTGCAGCATTAACCACATCAGAATAAGTGGCTAACGAGAGATTCCCCAACAAGTGCTGACGGATCCTTCAAGTCAATCCATCCGTGAACTTTTGAATCTTCTTCTCCTCAGTCGGAATCTCATCGGGAATAATGTTCAAGAGATTAGTGAATTCGGCCTCATAGTCGGCCACGGTCCTCCCCTCCTATTTGAGGTTCATCAAATTCCTCCTCATTTCAGTATGAACAGCTGACGGAAAATATTTGCGGTCGAACCGCACCCAGAACTCCTGAATAGTGAGGGCGCCCCTCTCCTCCGCGGTGGTAATGGACTCCCACCACTGCAATGCAGATCCTACTAGCTTGAAAGTAACCAGTATCTGCTTCTAAACATCTGTGCACTCGTACATCCTTAAGTGCCTCTGAATGTCCTTCCTCCACTGACTGGATACCACAACATCGGAGCTACCTGCAAACTCTGGAGGGTGTTCTTTCTGAAAAGCATCACGGAAGCATTCCCAAGAAGATGGGAATGCATGAGCCTGAACTGGCGTGAATACTGGGGCCTAGGGTGGTGCCTGCTGTACAACGGCTAGGGTGGTATTGACCGCTTGAGCTACAATAGCTGCAACCTCGACGGCATTCATAGTGCCCTGAACTGGTACAGGCTGTGGCTCTAGCTGTACATTCCTAGGAACTCGCTGTGCATGTCGTGGAGGCATTTGAAATGAGAGTAAGGTCTTATAAGTTTGCAGTTATTATCTCAAAATAGCTGAAGAGCGATACATGCACAAAAGAATACAACGGTCCAAAAATATAGGGCTCTACATCAAACAATGCTCAGCGGAAACATAATAAGCCGTACAGATTAAGGACACTAGAACCTGATGCTCTGATACCACCAGTGACACACCGACTAATTAAATACCGGGTAGCTACTCCTTTATTAAATTAATGCAAAATGCCAAGTTGGTTCAGTTCATAGCATCACTATCGAAAACGTTTTAACAATTACTAGCCACCTAATATTTAAAAGGTGATTTGCCAATTTTAATTAAATCCGATTAACATACAATAAGTAAATTATGAAATGCTGACATAACCACCACAACATAGTCACAATTGAATAACCATCAAATAATAATGAGTCTGAGGAAATACTCCTCACAGCAATCCAAATACTGAAATAAATAAATAAATACTAAGTCTGCATCACTAAATTAATTACAACCCAAAGTCTGAAATAACTGATAAGTAAGATGTCTCTAAAAGGAATGGGGCGACATGCGTAACAAATAAGAAAATCTGATAATGGAGTCAAGATCGGAAATGGAGGTGTCTACTGTCAATGTCCTGTAACTTCCACAGCAGCTACATCACGTCACCTGAATATAACTCCTATGCATGGTGTCCTTGTGGCTGGGCACCTAAAAGGTTTTTACAAAAATAGATTTGAAAGAAAATGGGTCAGAGCCCGATTGTGAAAATAATTTAAAAATTTTCAAGTGTTTAATATCGTTAAACAGTGAATATAAAGTACAAGATAGTGTGTGAACTCACATGAGTTCCTCACCTCTTAACTAATTGTGCACTCCTATCGTACCCGTACCCATTCTAGTTGTTCCCATATCTAACTAGTCCTGATACCAAATTCTAACATTACTATACGATAACCAATTCAATTCCCGACAACTTTTATTTAATAAAGTGTTATAACTTGCTACACAATTTCCCATGTTAGTACTACTAATTATTGAGATCTTCCATTTTCACTTTACAAACTGTTGCTATTATTTATACTCACATTTATTCATGACAACTCATTTCAATTAACAACATATTATTCTCATCATAAATATAGAATACTAGCACCTCGAGACTAAGCTGCGGTGCACACATACTCTGCTATCCAATCCCGGTACATCACGTACATAAGGACCACGTATTCCGAATCTCTCAGGAATCGTTTCGTTAATCAACAGTCACAAACAATGGAGGCGAACATAGTTCACATCACATGGGTCACGCACATACCTACGCTCCCATGATCAGCAGACTTATTAACTTCTTAATAAGTCCTTCTCTGACCTATGTCCTCAAGGTACCACTCTAGATCCCCCCGTAGGCACACAAAGATTAGATGGCCCTGATCGAACGTCGACCTCCCATGATAACAAGTACGGTAGGTATGTTATACACAGAATACTACATATACTAAGCATTCACACATCTTAGATATCACATTATTTCATTAGTGGTATACTTCTCGCTCTTATACCAACACTTAGTGTTACACAACTCACAAGTCCCCGGTTTATATGTATTTAAGTTATTAACTCTTCTCTTGTCGTGATTAGTTACTCGCTTCACAATCCACAAATGTCATGCGGTTTACTACACGATTATAAGTTTTACTCCTCAACGTACCCCAATCTCCCAACTATACCCACTAGTTAATAAGGGAAGGTTATCTCACCATTTAAATAAGTCTACGGGATACTAGATATAAATTCAGGCCAAAAAGGTCATTCTGTCAACTCGTTAGAAATCTCGTTAGAATGAGTGTCGTTCGAACGAACTACCAACTTGTTAGAAGGGACACTGTCATCTCGTTAGAAGTTCGTTCGAACAAGGTCGTTTGAACGACCTGGGCAGGTCTTCTAACGAGATGGCAGTTTCAGCCCAGAAATTCCCAAGTCCGATTTTCTCAATTCTTCTCCTCTCTAAATCCACCCTAAGACCATCCAAGTTATGTTTTAACGTATATAAGCCATTTCTAATCATCCTAGATCATCCCTTAACATATTTTAGGGGTCAAATCTTACAAATCATCAAGGAATTTATATAAATCTCCAAATATTTTCCAAAACCCTATGAACATGAACCCATAATTTTATTATGCCCAATTACTCATCATAAATCCGTTTTTAAATCATCATATATAACTTTTCGAACATTAAATCTGTCCATCATCATCCTACATGCAAATCCTAACCCAAATTCAAAGTTTCTCCAACAATTTCATTGGTTTTCTTCAAAACTTTCAAGATAAGATTATTCCTACACTAAACATGGAAGAAATATTCAATGCACTAAAAATATCAAATCACTTGCCTTAGATTCGTTCTCCAGATGTGTTGTTGATGATTTGAGGTTGATTCTCTCCTTTAATCAGTCACAAATCCTCTCCAATTTGATGGTGGTGAGTATTTTAGGTTTGAAACCCTACAGTAACTCCTCTCTAACTCCCGTAGCCCACCTCTAAAACTTTTTGCTGGTAATGGCCTTAGTGGCCCCTTTAGAATAATAAATATTAACTCTAATTTTCGTGGGTTTTAATTCCCATATTTTTAAAATTATCAAAATACCCTTTTAAATTGCCGGTATGGCCCAAAAATATCCCGGGATCCAAACTAAACCCTCGGCTAGTGTTTTCTGACTATTTCGACCATTCTGGACACGTTGACGCACTCAAAATGACCATTCGGTTGATAAAAATAAAATTCACTTTTTTAATTCAAATAATTACTTTCCTGACGCGACTGACACGCGCGTCCCAACTAAATTTCCCAAATTATCGTATTTCAGTTTCACGACAATTTTAATATTTTCAATATTCATATATTACCATATATATACACATCATAAGAATATTCACATATTACCATATATATACGCATCATAATCAAATACCAACTCGCATCTCGCTAGTATTTATATCCGGATTAATTTCCAATTAATTCTCATTTAATTTAATTAATCCCATAAATAAATATCAATAAAATTACGGGGTATTACACCTTGATGTCAATACCCCCTCCTCATGCAATTTGGAAGAGAATTTGGATTCTAAAAATCCCACAAAAGCTCAAAACCTTCCCGTCTCTCATTTTCATGGTAAACTTCTCATTAATCAACGTAGGGTTGTTAGGGGCCCTCATTGACGATAACAAATGCGGTATTTTCCATAATGTTGAGGACATTGAGCACACCCTCAGAGGTATGTTCTCTAATTTTCATGATTAGATTGTTTATAACATTCGGAATGAAGAGGACAAAGGGTGGGATGTTTTTTTTATCTCATGTTTCTGGAATATTGGGATAGCGCAAAATAAATTTGTGTTTGATAAAATTGATACTCTTCCGTATTTGATTAAGCATCTTAGCCAAAGGCTTGCCTTTGAGATTCGACACGCCTTTGGCCAAAATGATTATCAAATACAAGTGGGTCACACTCTTCTCATTTGTCGGTTGTATCCTCCTACAGATTTTATCAAAATCAAAACGGATGGTAGTTGGGACGAAACAACTAAGACAGGATTGTTTGGGGCCCTCACCAGGGATGACCATGGTAGATGGATTTTGGGCTTTTTTGGTAAAATACAGGGTTGTGCGAGCACTCTTAATACTAAATTTGAAGACAACTTTTTTGGACTGAACTTGGCCTATGAGAAAGGTTGGAATCATAGTCATCTAGAATCAGACTCTCGGGTTGCTGTGGACCTCATCAACAACGAGGCAGGGACTAACCGCCCGCTTGCAAAAGTCATAAAAAATTGCATTGAGCTTATGAACATCACCAAGGCAAGTGTCGGTCACGTACTTGGAGAAGGTAACCACTGTGCGGATTGGCTCGCCAAAGAAGGACGAAGGCAAGATGATCATTTTATTGAAATTCAAGAAGCCTCGGACCAGCTCATCCATCTCATTAATGAAGACGCATCGGGAATGACCATAAAAAGAGCACGTTGATTGTTCTTCGCTTTGTTTTCTTTTTTTTTTCCTTTATACCAAAAAATGTACACATTCTCAAACATAATACTCACCATCCTTAGCAGACTAGAGACTAGTTACACTTACCTCTATGTCTTATCACTTCTTTATTTATTATTGTACATATTTAGCAAACTACAAGAGAGTGACACACTAAATAACATTTGTGATGCCTTGTGTAATTTTTGGGAATGAAGAACATATATAACATACCACGATAATTGGAGAAAGCTAATGTGTAGTGGAGATCTTATCACTTTTGATTGATTATAAATTTTCTAAATCGAGATTTTCCACGTATGACTTGATAGCATATTAGATCTTATCTTAGGTTGTTTTAAAATTTGTCTTAATATTTTCTGGGTGTATTTTATAACATATAGATTATCCATTATTACTATTCAAAAAATGATAATTTTCTCATAAAATTATTATTGATGTGAATTATATTAATTCTAACAACTCATGCTCATTCCATCTCAAATTAATACTCCTCGTATTTCAATTAAAAAAATACTTTCCGAATTAATATATTAGTTATTTTAATTTTTAACAAGTCACATGCCTTGCCTTGCTCACGACTGTTAAATCTAATTGAAGTTTAACGTAACACGTACCAAACTCAAAATTAATTAAAAAAAAGTACTGACTCAAACGAAATAAATATGAATGTATTGAAGTACAATTCAAACTTATTCAAATAAAAACCGACCAACGTTAATTAGGTAGACCTAGTCCCGTCTGCCACCACTGTTGGAGTGTGATATATTTTCACTGTTGGAGTGTGACATACAACCTTTTGAGGTTTTATGACTTTGAAAAGTATATTTACTTTGAAGATGATAGATAAACGTTGTTTCCTTTTATTTATCCTATAAATATCAGGATTAAACATGACAGCATATTATACATATTGCGCATGGTCCTGTCAGTCTCAGGACCAAACATGACATCATATTATATATACTAACGAAAAAGTTGGAATTTATGTAGAGGAGGAGTGAGAGGATGAAGCTTGCAAAGTCCAACCATGAGGTATGAGGAGACGGGTTTGGTGGTAGTAAAGCACAGAAGGGCTCTCATGGTTGTGCACTCCCTCATATGTTGTTATCACATAACTTGGATTTTCAGTGCTTCTCTCTACCCTCTTTTTCACGTTGCACCCTACGTTTGAACACTTGAAATAATGCCTGCATATTACATATATGAATTTATCTCTCCGAATCAATAATGTAGCTAACATTAATTGATGCATGAAAGTCAATAAACGGATAGAGATTGGAACTTTGACAGGAACCTTTGCATGCATGACAAATATTAAGGGAGCATATACATTAAGCAACGACGATGTCTTATTTTAGAATTTCAGTCCTAGTAGGTTACTATATGGCTCATTGCTCATGTTCCAAGTTTTTAGTATTTGAACCTTAATGCCCTAGTCCTCAATATGGAACAACGCACTCACACTCACACACATTGTCCATGTGCGATTTCACAAATAACCGCACTCACACTAACCTGATGAACTGGACAACTTAGATCTTAACTGTGAGAGAGGTGAACTTAAGAGCATCTCCGGTGGAAGTTTTTAAGGTACACATAATTTATAGACCATATGTGTACTAGTATAATTTCATTTTAACATTATCGGTAAAAAATTACACGGACCAGTCAGTATTTTAAGAGTGCGAATCGGACATGTCACATGACGATGCGTCTAAAAATTATCGACTAAATTATAGGCGTACTCTCTCTCTTCTAGGAGAGAGTGTAATAAAATGGAAGGAGGGAGTATAATAATTGCACCATAATGCAGAGGATGATAGTAGCATGGCATTCGTAATTCCAGATTTTATTGTTGTTCATAGTAGGGGTGTTCGCGGTCCGGTCCAGTCCGATTTTTAGGATTTTTAAGGACCCGACCGATTGAACCGGTCCTAAAAAAAAATGGACCAAGACCTGACCGATTGTATCGGTCACCCGATCCTAGTCGGTCCGGTCTAAATTATCGGTCCTAATCTTATCTACAATATACAACATATTTTCGGCCTAGTCCTGCATGCCCAGGATGATCAATCTTTTAGTTATCAATTTTTTTTCACTTTGACAAACATATTTTGACCCATCCACTAATTGTACATTTCAAACCTATATTTTACCAAGCCATTTTACTACTTTTCATCAACCATTATCATAAGTGATAAACCGATGTAATAAATATAAAATGCATTAAGAAACGATTATGTATGCTGTATGTTCATCAAAAAAGCCTCACAAAATTGTTTTTTATTTCTGGATTTTTAGCATTTACTATTTAATATGAAGGTTTCATTTCAAAATTTTGCCTAACAAGTTATTATTCATACATTTCATACAGAATATATACAATGTTCTCAAGCTCACTGATTGGGGCAAAAAAAACTTATTAATACCTTACTTGAATTGAGATGGCGACTTGGAATGCTACAGAAGAGGAGGCGGAGAAGATGAGCGGCCGAGTTTATAAGCGAATGGGGGAGAAGAAGATTTAGAACATGCGTGTGACTTAGAAGGTCTGATTTGAGTGAAGCTTAAGTTTATGAACATGATTTGAGTCTTGAGAGTAGAGAGAAGAAGAGGAATGAGGAGCGGCTGTAGAGTTTTTTTTTGTGACAGATAGAGGAAGAAGAATGAGCGTGTGTCTTAGATTAGGGCTTTTGTTGGGTTCTTTTTTTAAATGACGAGCATGCCCTTTTTTATGTATAAATATAATTAACTAAATATATATTAATAGTAATCGGTCCGGATCGGTTCAGACCGGGTATTTAATAAGGGGAACCGAGGACCGGACCGATTAGATCGGTCTGTCAAAAAAAAAAAATGGGACCGAACCGATTAAAAATAAAAATCGATAAAAATAAGGCGGTTCGATTTGGTTCGATTCGATCCGCTAATCCATTCGATTTTCTGAACACCCCTAATTCATAGACCGATAATAGATACCCTTTTAACTTAGAAATGTTGCTCCCATGTATTAATGGCCTGTGCCCACAAGATCACTCCCTTTTTTGGAAAAAAAATAAGATGTTGTAATAGTAGTTGAATACGGAGGCTTCATGATTAGAGGTTTGTACCTTTAGCATTACAACCATCATTAGGACAGCCTTTTGAATGATGTATAATGTTAGAAAACCTTTTTCACTTTTGTACTTCCTTTGCCCTATGTGGTGTGTTAACTCTCAAGCGCAAGGGCGGGGAGTGAATTTGATGGTTAGTTTTAGTGGATAGTATTGCTACAGGTACTTCAAAACATTTTTGTTTGAGAGAAAGGGCATTGCAACATTTAATTTTGAGTAGGTGATGGTTTCTATGTAAAATGGGACGGACGAAGCAAATTGGAGAGAGAGAGAGAGATGTGCTTTGTGATAGCCTTCATCTCCACAATTATCCTTCAAGGAGTCACAATTTGAATTAATCGTGATGATTTTGATTTTATTATGAATTTTAGATAATTTTAAATCTATACAAGCTAATCATGTCCCACCTCCTCTTTTTTTACCCTGATATTCTTATCGGGTCCAAGTATCAATTTAGTATCAAATGCGTTTTATTGGATTGTACATTGGTGGGAGGTACAGCATTTCCTGACGGGATCCACATTATAATACAAACAAATAAATAGTATCGGTACTAAATCGGTACTAACATCTGATGTGTCTAACATTTTCCATTTTTACCCTCTATAAACACCAACCTATAGGTAAACTAGGGCTGTGTTTTTTTTTTTCCGAACATTCCGATTTTTTCGATATCCGATCCGATATTTTCTGATTTTGGAACGTATATAACGTTTCCGATTTCCGATTTTTTCGAAAAAAATCGGATCGAAAATTGAAAATAAATCTGAATTTCCAATTTTTCGATTTTTCCGATCCGATTTTTCCTAAACTATGCCAATCCGATTTTTCCGAATTATTTCCGATTTTTTCCGAAATATTTTTCGATTTCCAATTTTTCTAATTTTTTTAAACATTCTCATGTGTCCCACATCGGCTAGGAGAGGAAGAGAGGCCCAAAAAAGTCATGTATAATAGGAGAATATCCCTCTATCCTCTACACAAATGAAAAAAATGGTTAAATTCTTACATATTTACATGTTGGGTTAAATCTTTTTTTCGATTTCTTTAAAATGAGAATTTCGAGTAATCGAAGATACTATATTAATTTTTTTGATATTTTGGAATTTCCAAAACTTCTGAATTTTTAGTATAATTTTTGAATTTCCGAATTTTTTCCGATTTCGGAAACTTTTTTGATTTTCCGAAAAAATTGGATAGGAAATTGGAACAAATATTTTATTTCCGAAAAAATTGGAATTTTTTTCGAAAGACCATTTTTTCCAATCTGATCCGGCCGAAACACAACCCTAAGGTAAACCATTTTTACTCACCCAGGCCACCTGTTTCTTCACACGAGAGAGAGATTGTAAATGGGTTGTGTTTTAATGGTGGGAAAAAGAAGAAAGAAGAAGAAGTAGAGGAATGAATGTATCTTGGCTACCATTGGAACAGTTTTGGGGGTGAATTGAATTTGGTTCGCAGTTCGATCCCTGACACTGTCAAAATAATGTTTGACCAACGAAAGTCACGAACCACGAATGGGGATTAGTCGAGGTGCGCGTAAGCTGGCTCAGACACCTCATAGTATGCTACAAAAAAAATCTACTCTTATGTAATTTAAAAATCCGTCTTAATAATTTTTTTTGGTATTTTATAACATATTTAATGTCCATTATTACTATCCAAAAAATGATAATTTTCTCATAAACTTATTAATGATGTGAATTATATTAACTCTAACAACTCATGTTCATTCCGTCCCAAATTCATATTCATCGTATTATAATTAAAAAATACTTTCTAAATTAATTTAGTAGTTATTTTAATTTTTAACAAGTCGCATGCCTTGCCTTGCACATACGTTTATGGTAAAAGGTATCAAAACTCAAAGTTAATTAAAAATGTGTCCAATTAAAACGAAATAATTATGCATGTAGTAAAATAAGAAAAATAAAAAAAAATCAATTATTAGGTCAAGCCGAACTAACAATTGAAAGTTAACAAGGAGAAAACAGTGTGACAATATATTATTCAGTTATTTATATACACAAACATGGCAAGTCGTTACCATTTATCGTACCATTGAAAAGACACGTTCCGTGTGTGATAAGTCAGTGGACGTATATTTCATATATTGACAACTATATATAAGTTGCCAAACACAAGGGTAGATGGACTTTGAAGGCCACCGATTGCAACCTGAGATAGTTACTGAAAAAAGAGGTAAAGTGTGTAATATAGTATTTATACTCACCCAACGTATAGGTAAACCATTTATACTCATCCAAGCCATCTGTTTCTTCACGAGATATTGTAAATGGCTTGTGTTTTGATGGTGGGAAGAAGAAGAAAGAAGAAGAATAATAAAGAAGGGGATGATCTTGAGAGGATGAATATATAAATGCTTATATTGGGGAAAAATAGAAAGAAAAGGGAGAGATGAGGGAGAAAGTGAGTGCTTGGCAAGTGTTTTAAAAACAGATGATCTTTGGGCGATTTTGAGATGCTTTCAAAACTTTGAGGTTAAAATCAAAATATTTGAAAGATCCGGAAAAAATTAAAATTTGAGCCAAAATTTAGAGCTTTTTGTAATAAACCCTAACTAAAATATAGCAATATATTCTGGATCACACACAAAAAAGTCCTTCAAACATGATTTAATATACATTTAGTTCAAGACTTTTTATTTTGTTTCAAAAAGTCCCTCAAACACTCATTTAACCAATATTATCTTATTTTTAATGTCCGCACTAACGATATATAGAGGGAGTTTTCGGAACAAATAAAGAGAGTTGGACTAAACGCGTATTAAAAAATATTTGAAGGAATATTTAGTACATGCCTTATATAGTTGACATAACCTAAATTTTGTTGTTTCCCTTGACATTTAGGCATAGTTCAAGTCTCGTGACATTTCAAGTGCTTTGGGGAGACTTGGGCGACATTTGAATTGCCGCGGGAGAAAAAATAAAAAAAGAAGAAATACGTCTCCTCGTGGCAGTCAAAGTGTCGTTTCATTTTCTTAGATACATCGTGCATATTGATTGGCTAAATGTCAACCATTAAGCCAAACCTTGCTTTTTGAAAAAATGCATAATCAAGTGGAGTTTTTTTTTTTTAATCATTTTGAAAAATGCATGTTATATAATATTTTGGAGATGGAATTATTTATATCAAATATGAAATCATATATATTTAACCAAAAACCAATAAAAAATCTCACCTTAAAAAATACATGAGGTAATATGTGATTAAAAAGTTTCGACAGGTATAAACCACAATCTCCTAATTTTTTCCATCATTGCTATAATACGCCACAATATTTCCAGAACAGTACTACACAAGACATTATTCTAGAATCTGATCGGTTAGCTCAACTGGTCAAGCTTTACATTTGTTTCTAAGAGGTCGCCAGTTCAAGTCATCGCAAGGATACGGATCTCAGGTTATTTATGTGTGAGTTCACACCGCTTGTTTCGAAAGCCTTGTTCGAGACGAAAGAAATTAGTCTCGAGGTGCGCGCAAATTGATCCGAGAATTACCCTCCGTACAAAAAAAAAGAAGACATTATTCTAGTGCATGACCTCAAAACCTACAAATATTGATCACAAATGTGTTTTTGTATAACGAGACAATAAGTTAACGAGGATAACAGTGTGATAATATTATTGAGTTGTTTATATACACACGCATGGCAAGTCGTTACCATATATTGTACCATTGAAAAAGACACCTTCCTTGAGTGATAATTCAGTAACTGTATATTTCGTATATAGACAACTATTTATAAAGCTACCAAACACATGAGTAGATGGAGTTTGAAAGAGTGATTTCTAAAGCCTATTGCTTAGGTTGGTGACCACCATTGAACTTGAAGGGCCACCTGACTACAGCTTGAGATATATTTAGCAGCCTAGTTGTAGACAGGATTATGCTTGTTCCCATGAGGCTAAAGAGTCCACAGTTCCACCTAGCTTCTATGGCAGGGAGAATGTTTATTGGAGGATGGGGATTAGAGTAGCTAGGGATAATGTGTATTTAGTTATTTTTAAGGGAACTAAATTTATATAAATATAAATGTTATGTTTTTAAGGGTGAAACTTCTAAATGTTCAAAAGTTTGCCTATAAAAAAAATGTTCAAAAGTTTGGGAGTGGAACCCTAATTACACCTGGCCAAATAAGATATAACGAATCGAATCAATGCGAAAATATGAATTGATAGGTTACCCCTCACAAGGTTTTAGGTATAACGGGTTGACCATTATACACGGGCACACATATTTGTGACATGATAGCGAATACACTGTTTAGAAAAGACAAGAACCCGCCATTTGATAACAGTTATGTTCAAGCTGACCAAGTCAGCTCCCATTCACAACACTTACAACCCACTAATCACACACCTGCTCATGTACAGTTATAAGCCACTCCTCATACACTTGCTCATGTCCGAAATTCAGGACTCAACTACTGCCACGGTTTATATATCACACTAGTAGTGTTCCTACTTATAAGGACCTGTTTGTAGAAACAGTTGTACTGCTCTTGTATAAAGTTGTATCGTGGTAAATGAAATATAGTCAGTGAGTTGCATAACTGTTCTTCTCTTTTTTTTATCTCCAAACTTTACATGGTATCAGAGCACCAAGTTTCAATGGAGACAAACTCATTCACTCTTTCCATGAGTTCATTCAATCATTTGATGCCATATGTTCTATAAATGTGTTGGAAAATTGGACTTAAATGGGTATTATAAAGCTGTCAATCTGAACAGATTTTTGAGCAACTTTGAGCTCAAATTTAGGTGGGACCCACACTACAAAAATTGTGGGACCATATACGAACGCGTTCACCTCCGCAAGGAGATTAACGTAGTATATTCATATGTCCAATTTCAATAAGTTATGAATGATAATTATGTCCCCAAAGTGACTCACAAAGCAATGAAAGTTAATGAATTGGGTGTGTTTTAACTCTTGTCCCACATTGAAAGAGTAGTGGAATTTTGATGAGTTAATAACACCCCAAGTATGGACTAAGGCTTGGATGCCTTGGGAGTATCCCAACTCTTTGAAAGGGAGATGACCTAAGCTATGCACGGGTTGACTTTCGGTCAAAAGTCCACACGCGCGCGCGTCCGTCCGGCCGGCTTGGGCTTAGGAAAATCTCCTACATTTTTGGGCCGAATTTATTTAACTTTCTGGGCTTTAATTATTAATTAATTACGAAATTAATTAATTAATTAATAAACTGTTGGCAGTTATTGCCAACAGTCAACGGTTAATTTCGTTTAACTGATTAATAAATTGTTGACAGTTAATTTCGGTTGACTGTTCCAACAGTCAACACAAAAGCTATAAATTAAACATTCCCCCTACAGAATTGACTACTGAAAATTTGCCCTCCCATAATTCTGAAATTATGCTGCTCCAGAAAAATAAATCCTTTTTCTATTGCTACTGCATACATTCCTGCATATCATCTCTTTGGTCTGGTTGAGTATAAACACAGAATTGTGTTCGAAGAAATTAATCATTGTTGTGCTACTTGATTAATTTGGAAATCCGTTCTATCTTGGGAGACAATTATTCATTACCTTTGGCACTTTGTGGAGGGAATAAATTTGTCTTAAGGACACTGTTCTAAACAGCGCTCGGATTATTTCTTCTATTCTAATATTATTTCTGCAAATTCTAGTAAGTATTTCATTTCTATAATTCTGTTTCAATTCTGTCATTATATTAATTGTTCATAATTCTGTACAATTGTTATTTATAAATAGTAGACATAGCAATCTTAAGACAAATTTATTAAGTTCTACTGTTTTTTAGTGTACAGAATTTTTTTATTACAGAAATTTATTTGTTGGAAATAAATCTGTTTTGACAGAATAAAATGAATTAATTTACTGCTTTATTGTAGAAATTAGTAAAACAATTTTGATATAGAAATTAATTTCTATACTGTTTTTATATTCTGTTTTAGAAAATAAAATTTTATTTGTGTACTCTTGTTAAATTATAATTCTGTTTTGTACGGAATTCTTTTTATTATTAAAAATTAGTGTGACACAGATTTTAAAAATTTAATTCTGTTTTGTACGGAATTCTGTTTTATATTATACTTTAATTCTGAATTATTATTTGAATTCTTTTGGAATTCATTTATTGTGAATTATATTTGGAGGAAATTGGTGCACATAATTTTGTATTCTGTTTTGATTAATTCATTATATATGAATTTTATCATTGATAAAAATTCTGTTTTTGTAACAATAATGGAATCACAAAGTACGAACACTACTCCGACGAAACTGATTGTCACCAACACAAATGTGACTGCACCCGTATCTATGCCACACGAGGAGAAACCGAAAAAGTTCATTGGGGCTCACTTCAAACGTTGGCAAGGACAAATGTACTTCTATATCACTACCTGCCAACTGGGCAGGTTTGTATATGAAGATTGCCCCTCTATTCAAGAGAGAGATGACACTGAAAAGGTTGCTGCTGTCGATGCTTGGAAGCACTCGGACTACTTATGCCGAAATTATATTTTGGCCTACTTGGATAAGACTTTGTACCATGTCTATTGCACTATCAAAACTTCCAAGGAATTATGGAATTCTTTGGAAAAGAAGTATAAAACTGATGATGCTGGGATGAAGAAATTTATCGTTGGGCGTTTTCTGGACTTCAAAATGGTTGATTCTAAATCTGTGATCTCGCAAGTGCAAGAATTCCAAATGATCCTCCACGACATTCATGCTGAAGGAATGTCAATTAGTGAAACTTTCCAAGTTGCTGCAATTGTTGAAAAGTTGCCACCTTCTTGGACTTTGTTCAAAAACTATCTCAAGCACAAGCGTAAGGAGATGAATGTGGAGGAGTTGGTGGTCCGGCTAAGAATCGAAGAAGACAACCGTGAGTCTCAAAAGAAAAGTGGGAAGAATCCGATGGAAACAAAGGTCCATGTCGTTGAAGATCCTAAGAAGAACAAACGAAAGTATGATGGGGAAGGCACTTCCAAACATAACAAGAAAAAGTTCAAAGGCAAATGCTACAATTGTGGTAAACCGGGACACCGCTCAAGTGAGTGTCGTAAGCCTAAGAAGCAAAATAAAAATAACTCTCAAGCAAATGTGACTGAGGGTGAGAATATCACCAATGATTTGGCGAATATGAATCTTTCTGCCGTTGTCTCTGAATGTAACTTGGTTGGAAATACCAAGGAATGGTGGGTGGACACTGGATCCACACGACACATTTGTGCAAACAAATGGATGTTCTCCACCTATAAGCCTTTGGAAAATGAGGAGAACCTTTTTATGGGAAATTCTTCCACTTCTAAGGTGGTGGGACAAGGAAAGATTGCTTTGAAAATGACTTCTGGAAAGGAACTTACTCTCAACAATGTTCTTCACGTGCCTGATATTCGAAAGAATCTGATTTCTGGATCTCTCCTTACTAAGAATGGTTTCAAGCTTGTGTTTGTGTCTGATCGCTTTGTGTTGTCTAAAAATGACATGTATGTAGGAAAGGGATACCTAAATGAGGGGCCCTTTAAACTGAATGTTCTTACTGTAACCCCTAAAACATCTGTTTCAATGAATGAAATTGCTAGTTCTTCTTACTTGATTGAGTCATCTAATATTTGGCATGCTAGATTGGGACATGTTAATTTTGATACATTGCGTAGATTAATTAACTTGGAATTTTTGCCAAAATTTAATATTGATAAAAATCATAAATGTGATATTTGTGTGGAATCTAAATTAGCTAGATTACCTTTCAATTATATTGAAAGGATAACTGAACCTTTAGATTTAATTCACACCGATATTTGTGATTTGAAATTTGTTCAAACTAGAGGTGGAAAAAAGTATTTTATTACTTTTATTGACGATTGCACAAAATATTGCTATGTATATTTGTTACATAGTAAATATGAGGCTATTAATGTATCTAAACAATATAAGAATGAAGTTGAGAATCAATTAAGCAAAACAATAAAGGCTATTAAGAGTGATAGAGGAGGTGAATATGAATATCCATTTGAGGAATTTTGTTCTGAAAATGGGATTATTCATCAAACAACCGCTCCTTATTCTCCTCAATCGAATGGTGTTGCTGAACGCAAAAACCGTACTTTGAAAGAAATGATGAACTCAATGTTATTAAGTTCAGGAGCTCCAAAAAATTTGTAGGGGGAAGCCTTACTTTCTGCTAATTACATTCTCAATAAAGTACCTCACAAAAAGACTCACAAGACACCTTATGAATTATGGAAAGGTCGAAGACCTTCCTATAAATATTTACGAGTGTGGGGGTGCTTAGCCAAAGTGATGGTTCCTAAACCTAAAAAGGTAAGAATAGGGCCAAAAATCGTGGATTATGTATTCATCGGTTATGCTACTAATAGCAGTGCATATCGATTTCTAGTTTGTAAATCTGAGATTTCGGACATTCATGTAAATACGGTTATTAAATCGAGGGATGCTTCATTTTTTGAAAATGAATTTCCGTATAACATGACCCGAGAATCTGGTCCTTCTAAAAGGACAAATCAAGCTACTACAAGTAGTACTCATCAACCTATTGAATCAATAGAGGATGAACCAAGACGTAGTAAAAGAGAAAAAACCTCGACTTCTTTCGGTCCAGATTTTCTAACATAATTGTTAGAAAATGAACCTCAATCGTATAAAGAAGCTATATCCTTACCCGATGCTTCCAATTGGAAAGAAGCAATTAATAGTGAAATTGAATCCATATTACAAAATCATACATGGGAACTAGTGGATCTTCCACCAGGTTCAAAACCGTTATAAATGGATCTTCAAAAAGAAATTGAAGGCCGATGGATCAATTGATAAATATAAAGCTAGACTTGTAGCTAAAGGCTATAGGCAAAAGGAAGGGTTGGATTACTTCGACACATATTCACCGGTAACAAGAATAACGTCCATTCGGATGTTAATAGCAATAGCTGCTATTAATGGACTTGAAATACATCAAATGGATGTAAAAACTGCATTCATAAGCGGTGAACTAGACGAGGAAATTTATATGTAGCAACCTGAAGGGTTCAAAGCTCCCGGACAAGAAGGAAAAGTATGTAAGCTTGTTAAATCACTATATGGATTAAAACAAGCACCTAAGCAATGGCATGAAAAATTTGATAATGCAATGTTATCAAATGGTTTCAAAATTAATGAATGCTATAAATGTGTTTACTTTAAATACATTCATAATGGATATGTCATTGTATGCCTCTATGTTGATGATATGCTTATCATGGGTAGTAACTTGAAAATTGTCAAAACTACAAAACAAATGTTGAGTAGTAGATTTGACATGAAAGATATGGGAATCGCCGATGTTATATTAGGAATTAAAATTTCTAGAACATCGGATGGACTTATATTATCTCAATCTCATTACATAGAGAAAGTACTTGAAAAATTCAAGAAGTATGATATTAGTCCTACCAAGACACCTGTAGATGTAAATTTACATCTAGCAAGAAATAATGGTGAAAGTATATCTCAACTAGAATATTCTCGTATTATCGGCAGTTTAATGTATATCATGAACTGTACGCGACCGGACATAGCATACTCAATAAGTAAGCTAAGTCGATTTACGAGTAATTCAGGAAGAGATCACTGGAAAGCAATATTGATAGTTTTGGGTTATTTAAAATATACTCAAAACTATGGATTGCATTACTCAAAATATCCAGCTGTTCTTGAAGGACATTGCGATGCAAATTGGATATCTGATACAAAAGACTCTAAGTCTACGAGTGGGTATGTGTTTACCCTCGGAGGTGCAGCCGTATCTTGGAAATTCTCAAAACAAACGTGCATTGCTAGATCGACAATGGAATCTGAATTCATTGCACTAGACAAAGTTGGAGAAGAAGCCGAATGGCTTCGAAATTTCTTAGAGGATGTTCCAAATTGGTCTAAACCTGTGCCCGCAATATGTATACATTGTGATAGCCAATCAGCCATTGGAAGGGCACAAAATCACATGTATAACGGAAAGTCACGACATATTCGTCGTAGACACAATACCGTTAGACAACTTCTCTCAAACGGAATTATCTCAATTGACTATGTAAAGTCAAAAGATAATATATCGGATCCACTAACGAAAGGTTTAAACCGAGATCAAGTTGAAAGATCATCGAGAGGAATGGGTCTAAAGCCTATAAATAAATAAGAATCAATATAGTGGCAACCCAACCTAGCTGACTGGAGATCCCAAGATCTAGGTTCAATGGGAAAACCGAACTACGTTGTATTCAGTAAGCACTGGAGGATATATCATCCTATCCATTCCAAAGATGAGACAGTGCATATCTGTCGCGAAATTAGGATAAGTTATGCTTTTAATGACATCTATATCTTAGTACGTCTAAGTGGGGTATTGCAGAATACTCTTTATGGTAGTCACCTACGTAAGTAAGAAGGGGGGCCACTTCTATGAGAATAATGAAAGGCATATTATCTAAAATACTTGCGGAACCAAGTGGTGTTCACTGCCAAAATGAACACAAACGTGAGAACCAACTGTGTTGAAGAATTGTTGTGTGAATACTGTTGTCTAGGTTTGCAAAAACGGTTGACGGTTCAAGGACGTGAAGTCTACTGATTAACCAAGTAAATCCGATAGTATATCACTAATGAAAGTTCAAGGCCACTAGGCTACTTCTCCCGATGCAATAAGTCTTCAGTTTTACTCAACTTGTGTCTGCATCTGCATCAGCATCTGTTTTGTTTTATTTATAGCGATATATCATTCATGTGGGGGATTGTTGGAAAATTGGACTTAAATGGGTATTATAAAGCTGTCAATCTGGCCAGATTTTTGAGCAACTTTGAGCTCAAATTTAGGTGGGACCCACACCACGAAAATTGTGGGACCATATATGAACGCGTTCACCTCCGCAAGGAGATTAACGTAGTATATTCATATGTCCAATTTCAATAAGTTATGAATGATAGTTATGTCCCCAAAGTGACTCACAAAGCAATGAAAGTTAATGAATTGGGTGTGTTTTAACTCTTGTCCCACATTGGAAGAGTAGTGAAATTTTGATGAGTTAATAACACCCCAAGTATGGACTAAGGCTTGGATGCCTTGGGGATATCCCAACTCTTTGAAGGGGAGATGACCTAAGCTATGCACGGGTTGACTTTCGGTCAAAAGTCCACACGCGCGCGCGTCCGTCCGGCCGGCCGGCTTTGGCTCGGGCTTGGGCTTATAAAAATCTCCTACATTTTTGGGCCGAATTTATTTAACTTTCTGGGCTTTAATTATTAATTAATTACGAAATTAATTAATTAATTAATAAACTGTTGGCAGTTATTGCCAACAGTCAACAGTTAATTTCGTTTAACTGATTAACTGTTTTTGACAGTTAATTTCGGTTGACTGTTCCGACAGTCAACACAAAAGCTATAAATTAAACATTCCCCCTACAGAATTGACTACTGAAAATTTGCCCTCCCATAATTCCGAAATTATGCTGCTCCAGAAAAATAAATCCTTTTTCTATTACTACTGCATACATTCATGCATATCATCTCTTTGGTCTGGTTGAGTAT
Source organism: Sambucus nigra (assembly GCA_949130495.1). NCBI lineage: Eukaryota > Viridiplantae > Streptophyta > Magnoliopsida > Dipsacales > Adoxaceae > Sambucus > Sambucus nigra. The sequence goes on along the minus strand of OX422207.1, from coordinate 79,170,556 downwards.
AAACACAAAATTGTGTTCGAAAAAATTAATCATTATTGTGCTACTTGATTAATTTGGAAATTCGTTCTATCTTGGGAGACAATTATTCATTACCTTTGGCACTTTGTGGAGGGAATAAATTTGTCTTAAAGACACTGTTCTAAACAGGGCTCGAATTATTTCTTCTATTCTAATATTATTTCTGCAAATTCTAGTAAGTATTTCATTTCTATAATTCTGTTTCAATTCTGTCATTATATTAATTGTTCATAATTCTGTACAATTGTTATTTATAAATAGTAGACATAACAAAATGTAAGGACACAAGTCGTCGATTGAGTCTTAATGTATTATTGGCTAAATTTTGGATAAAAATATTTGAGTCATAGGATATTGTTCAAGTGTATCCATCCAAGCATATGATGTGTTAGTTGAAGACGTAGTGGCCAAGAGTATAAAGCTTTATCATATGCCGGGTTTAGTGTGCCTCGTTTCTATATCAACAACACTATATATATATATATATATATATATATATATATATATATATATATATATATATATATATATATATATATATATATATAGGAGCTTGGAAATTTATTGAGTGTAATTTATATTTTTTTTATAAATAATTTTAACGACTTTGTTTTACTCAGAAAGTATTTTTTAGAACTTTTCATAAAAAGTTTTGGGCTTACAAAGAATATTTTATTTTCTAACGCGTAGTTTGAACGAACTCGAATATCGTTCAAACAAGATTCCCATGTCGTTCGAACGAACTGGAATCTCGTTCGAACGAGATTCCCAGGTCGTTCTGTAAGGACATATTTATAAGTCCGTTATCAATTTAGTATGTCATATACCGTTACAACTGTTAAAGAAGTTGAAGAGAAATTTAGCATCAAAGACGGATCCGAATATCAAGGTTCTTCATCAAAAAGACTTCGCAAAGTTTACTTTGGTGGATTCCGAGACCGCGGTGGATCTCCGTGGTTATTCACTAGGCAGAGGTGTATACAAGAAGAAGCGTCGGGGCTTGGACGGAGTCAAGTAGGGTGTTGTAAGCCTTTTTGTCTTGTACTTATAAAACCGTACTTAGTGGATTTGAGGTTAGGGCCGTCCGAGATTTTTTTTCGTCATAGATTTTTCCTTGTACTTCGTGACGTAGTGGTTGCTTACTTATTCTATCTTTTGCTATATCAGATTAGATGCATGCTTAGGTAATAAGATAAAATTGGTTTAGTTAATTTGGTGCAAGTTCAATTTGGGTAAAAAAGAATTTAATTCAAGTCATTACTTTAATTTGATAAAATTTGATTTGGCCTAATTTGCAAATTAAATTATTATTTGTTAGGCAATTTTTAGGACTTGGATTGAATTAAGTTGTTTAAGTGAAAATGAATTTGTTGTTTAATTTAATGTCACTTCTTGTTTAGTTTAATTTTAATTTGAAAGAAATTAAAATTTGTTGTTTGTGTGTGTTGTGTTGAGCCATCTTTATTCCGCATCTAAAAGGAAATTTATTTTTGTAAAATTTAAAATTGGGGGTCCTATCATTTTCAAAGTGGTATCAGAGCGGGATCGCTAAATTATTGCGTTTAAGATCCTTTTAAATATTTTTGACTAAAATGGAATTTTCTCCATTTTCAAAATTTCCTATTTTCGATGGTTCCAACTACGCGTATTGAAAAGCGCATATGGGTTCGACACTTAGGTCTCTAGATGAGAGGGTTTGGTTATCAGTCATTAACGGGTGGTCCCCACCTACATATTTAGTAGAAAATGAGCGTGTTCCCAAACCTACAGATAGATGGAGTGAGAATGAATTTAAACTTGCAAATTTTAATTCCCGAGGTTTAAATGCCTTGTTTAGCTTGGTCACACCGGATGAATTCTGTCGCATTATGACGTGTGAAACTGCTAAAGAAGCTTGTGATATTTTACAACTCACTCATGAAGGAACTAGTGTCGTAAAAGCTTCTAAACTCCAAAAACTCACCACTCAATTTGAAACCATCAAAATGAATGAAAAATAAACATTTGATGAATTTTATGCTAGACTTCCCGATATAGTTAATTCATATTTTAATTTGGAAGAAAAAATACCCGACAACCGAGTTGTAAAGAAAATTTTAAGGTTCCTACCTGATAGATTTATTTCTAAGGTGACCGTGTTAAATTCTTTACCCACTTTAGCCTCTACGAAATTAGAAGAGCTCGTAGGTGATTTACAAATATGTGAACTAGACATGTTTCCCTCTAAAATTGAAAAGAAAATAGATACGGGCATTTCTTTGAAAGCCCGAAAGGAGAAAAAATAACACTACACCAAAATGAAAAAATTGTCACTTTTCAGCGGGCCACTCTTGTCAATGTCATTGATCGTGTAAAAAAATACGCATTTTGTGTCACGGTCATTGGCCTTGATAGGACCGTGACAATTCTTTAAATAATTGTCACGGTCAAGGACCTTGACACGACCGTGACAACTTCTTCAGCAAAAACCCTTTCCCCTTCTTTTTTTCCTCCCGCCGTTCCCTCCCTCTCTTTCTCTACGTTGCTCTCTCTCTCTCTCTCTCTCTCTCTCTCTCTCTCTCTCTCTCTCTCTCTCTCTCTACTTTCAGGTTTATTTATCTCTCTCTCTCTCTTCCATTTATATATATGTTTGTGTGTATATATATGTGTGTGTGTGTATATATGTGCGTGTGTGTGTGTGGGGGGTGGGGCAGGGTGGGGTAGGGGGTGGGATAGGGGGACTATTGTGTGTGTGTGTGTATATGTGTTGTGGGTAGGGGTGTGGAGGGAGGTGGGGCAGGTCGGGGGGCTATTGTGTGTGTGTATGTGGTGGGTGGGGGTGGGGGTGTATGTGGTGAGTGGGGTGTGTGGAGGGAGGTGGGTAGGTGTGTGTGTGTGTGTATTTGAATTAACCCATGAATTTGTATTTTTGTATTTGAACTAACCCATGAATTTATTTTTGTATTTGAATTAACCCATGAATTAACCCATGAATTTGTCAAACAAATTGACAAATTCACTAGTTATTTATTTTTGTATTTGTATATATATGAGTTCTTGAATTTTTTGCACTTTTGTTAAAACTAACTCGTGAATATATGTTTGTGTATGTTTGTTAGGTGTATATGATGTTCATATGTTGGAAATAACCCATGAATTTGTCAATTTGTTTGTGTGTGGGGTGGTGGTGGTGGTGGTGGAGAGCGGGGTAAGTCAAGGTTCCATTGTAATTCTCTTAATATTGTGTTTTGATGAGTCTATGAGATAATATATATTGTTTCAAGGTTAACTCATTGTAGATAAAAACATTCACATAGTAAAATTAAATTGAATCCATCCATAGATTCTATAATTACATGCGCTAAAATATAATTAATAAATGAAACAGTTTTACATGAAAGTAAATTAATAATTAGTGCCCATTTCATATGAAAGTAGGATTGCCCCTCAGTCTAAATTAGTAAATTAATAATTCTATACATTAATTGTTAGGTTAATTGATGAAATGAATTAATTGAGTAGATGAATTAGAAGAAGTACGGGATACACATTTGTTGTTGACATTGCTGTTGAATTATTTTGTTTAGTAAATGTTTGGTTGGTTAGTTTTAAAAGTGGCATCAACCACTGGATTATTGTCCATATGGGGATGGGATTTTTCAACTTTTTTTGAAAATTACTCTGTATATCGAACAATATATATATAGTATGATAATTAAATGAAACATACTTAAAATTAAATACGTGTTTTAAAAACCTATTGAAGTATTGAAGAATTTTTTTGAGTTGTGTATTTACCTTTTGAAGTATTGGGATCTAGGAACAAGTTTTAAAAATAATTTTGGAATTTTTTATTTTGAGGCATTCGAACGAACATATTATATAACATCTATTCCATGCTTTACATCTATTCCGGCATATATAATATATATAATAATTCCATGCTTTACATCTATTCCACGTTAGATGTTTTCAACTAATTTAGACATATTTATGTTTGTATGTGTATATGTGTGTGTATATATGTGTATATATGTGCGTGGTGGTGTGTGGCGGGGGAGGGGGCAGGGGGGGTGGGGGTGGGTGGGGGGTGTACGTGTGCGTATGTGTGGTGGGGGTGGGGTGGGGTGAGGGGGGGAGGGGGTGGGGGCAGGGGTGGGGGGGGGGTGTACGTGTACGTGTGTGTGGTGGTGGTGGTGGGGTGAAGGGGGGGGGGGGGGGGATGGGGTAGGGGTGTGTGTCTATGTGTACTAATAATTCCATGCTTTACATGCTTTACATCTATTCCATGCATATATAATATATATAATAATAATAATTCCATGCTTTACATCCATTCCACGTTAGATGTTTTCAACTAATTTAGACATATTTATGTGTGTATGTGTATATGTGTGTGTGTATATATGTGTGTAGTGGTGTGTGGTGGGGGAGGGGGCAGGGGGTGTGGTGGGGGGAGGGTGGTGGGGTGGTGTGTGTGTGGGGGGGGGGGGGGGGTGTACGTGTGTGTGGGTGGGGTGGGGTGGGGTGGGGTAGGGGTGTGTGTCTATGTGTACTACTAACATTTTTTTATCTGTACTAATAATATTTTTTTACAGCAAATGTCTCCTTCAGGTATTAAGGCGAAGATGATGATGTTGTTTATGATGATGTCGTCTGGGCTCGGTGGTAGCGGAGGCGATGAGGGCTCCTCGGCCCCTAGGCTCCCCAAATATGAAAAATTTGGGATTACCATCGAGAACAAATCGGAGCTATTAGCGAGATCCCTCGAGCTGCTAAAGACGGTCATCAGTCCGGGGTTTATGAGTTGGAAGGAGATGTCATATGAGCTCAAGTTAGCTGTTTGGGCGGCACTACAGGTAATATATTTATATTTATATGAATATTTCAATTTCAATTTCAATTTCAATTTCAATTTCAATTTCGATTTCGATTTCGATTTCGATTTCAATTTCGATTTCATTTTATATTTATATTTATATTTATTCGCAACTAACATTGTATTTGTTGGACATGAACAATTCAACTTGGATCCAAAGCTACGCGATTCCGTCTTGGAGAAGTTTAGGGAGCAACACAAGACGTGGAAGAAAAATATGCGGACACGGTACTTTGAAAAAACACGAGAGTCCATTATCCAATGGCATGGATCCGTCCCGCCCAAGGAGCCGATATCATTGGCACAATGGCAAAAGTTCATTGACAATGAGATCGAGGATCGACAATTGGCATCTCGCCAATCGGGGAGGGAAAATCGGGCAAAAACAACGGACGCGCACTACTCCGGCCGGACGTCTTACGCCGAGGTGGAGCATAGGATGAAGGTAAGATTTAATTTTTCTATAACTACAGAAATATATTATTCTTCATTATTTTACTTTGCGAGGCCGATACTAATTTTACTTTATTTTAATTCAGGGGGTAGGGAGTGGCCCAGGGGGTAAGCCACATAGGCTTTATACTTATGTGGCTCTTCGAACGAAGAAGGGGAAGGACAAGGAGGTGTCCCCGAGCATCGCGGCCACGATTGTAAGTAATCCGATAGTTTAATTTTTGTTAATTACGTTATAATTTTTTAGTTTACTTATTTTACTAATCATGTGTTTTTTATCGTTTCAGGAAAAGCTTAAGGAAGTGCATGAGTCGCAGTCTGATGCCGACAAGGCGTCTTTGTCCACAGACGCACTCAACCAAGTGCTTGGCTCTGATTGCAAGGGGAGGATAAGGGGGGTGAGCTCACGGGTGGCCAAATCTAGGATCATCGGATTGGAGACGAGCGACACCGGGTTGGCTCGAACGGTGGATTCACATGACGCGAAGCTGTCTCGTTTGGAGGTGACGGTCCAAGATATGTACTCATTCATGAAGCGTACGTTGGGCGGAGACCGTAAGGGGAAAAGGAAGGAGAAGGCGGTGGAGGAGGAGGAGGTGTGGGAAAACGAGGCGTAGGATGATGAGGATGTGGACCTCGCTGCTTCATCACCGACACATGCGTACTTCGATGATCCACTTCTTTATTTGACTCCCTTCCCCAGACCGATGTCGACAATTGGTTGGCCGAGCATGTTCATATTGGACGTATTTGATGGCCAGCGGATAGGGCAGGGGTTGAGGAACCCGAATATCGTCCAGGGTGGAATAGTTCATGGACGTGCGCTTCAAGAGATCGAGTCCAAAGTGCTCGTCACGCATGTGATACCCGGGAAGGAGAACTACCTATTGTGGTTGCGCGAACAATGCGGCACGATGTATATTAGTGAGTGTGTCAATTCGTATATCGTGTGGCCTACTCACCTCCTCACATTTACCCCAGACATGTAGTGACATTATTTTTAAGTTGGTACATTTTAATTATATTTGGATTATATCGTCATGTATATTATTTCTATTTTGAATATATATTTCCATTATATTTAGTTTGTTTGGATATATGATGTTTAAATAGGTACAACGTTGCTATAACAGGTACAAATATACTGTTGGGCAGTGGCAGTGGCCATACTGCCCAGCAGATTTTTTTTAAATTCTTCCAAGAATTGTCACAGTCATTGACCGTGACAAGTCCTTGACAAATATGGTTGTAACGGACTTGTCACAGTCAATGACCATGACAATTTTTTTAAAAATGGTCAAGGCTTTGTCACGGTTATGAACTATGACTAAACTTGTCACGAGTCATGACCGTGATATTTCTAACGAACTTGTTACGATCAATGACCATGACACGTCCGTGACAAAAAAAGTTGTCTCGCCCCGAATTGTCACGGCCATTGACCTTTACAATAATGCATATTTGGTGTAGTGTAAGTAGTATAGAGTGAATGTGAGAGTGACTCGGAAGATATGGCTATGTTTGCTAGAAAGTTTCGAAAATTTCTTAAATTTAACAAAGATAAATTTAAAAATGATTTTAAGAAATTTTAAAATTCTAAGCATGACAAAGCCGAAAAGATCCCTAAAACTTTTAATGAAAATTTAAATAGGGACGAGTCAAATAGATGTTACGGTTGTGAGGGTTATGACCATAAGACTTTTGAATGCCCCATTAAACTAACGAAAGAGGGTTAACAACCTATTTCATATAATGCTACCCATAGTGATAGTGATAAGGAAGAGGGACTCGTTTCCCCCATTGAGCCCAACTTTACCCCGTTCATGGCTAGTCATGTTAGTGAGTGTGAGATAGTGTCCGACGATGACAGCTTAAAACATGACACTTACAAGGCCTTTGTTTGTTAATATAAAAAATATGATGGTAGTGAGAGTGGAGAAGAGAGAGAGAGTGAAAATAAAAATGAGGTTGATGTGAGTGAACTTCAATTTGCATTTCAAAAATTATATGAAGAATCTATTAAATTTAAAAGAGCAAATTTGAAGTTAAAAGCTAGTTTAAAAGAGCGTTTCGAGGTCACTAATGAGAGTGTTTTAGTGGAAGACCTTAGAACCCGTGAGAAAGCTCTTCGAGAGAAACTTGAATATGTAGAAGGCGAGAGAGATAGCCTTAAAGGTTTAATGGAATCCTTGAAAAAGGAGTTTCTCGCGTTTGAAGAGCTCAATGTTTTATTAGAGTCTCACATTTTAGATTTAGAAAATAAATTAAAAGACTCTAGTAAAATCAAATTTGATTTGGAGTGTCGTTCGGAGAAATTCGATAAACTCTTAGGAACAGTCCAAATTAAAAATGACACTTGTAGTTTAGGCTTCGATACTTGTAAAGAGTCAACTTTTAAAGCCAAAACCAATTTTTTAGGAGAATCCTCTAGGAACAATGTAATAGATCATTCCTTAGAAAAGTCTTTTCGCTGGGTCTTTAGGTGCTCACATTGTGGTCGAAAAGGTCATCTTAGGAAGTTTTGCTTTGATCTTAAATGAGGTCCTAGAAAATCCCTACGTAAGGCAACCGAGGTAACCAAGATTCCTACACCCCGATATCATCATTCATCATTAGTTTGGGTTAGGAGATCCGACTTGGTAGCTTTACAAAATATGATTTTTTATTCTCATTTACTTTCACATGCTTCCTCCCTTGCAAAATATAAAGGTTGAATGTGTTAGTTGTTTGCATACATTAGCTTTTGTACTTCATGCTAATTTATCATGCTAATTTTATGCTTCTTAGTCATTGTTCTACTCTATACTTCGTTCTTTAACACATGTTAGAATTATGATTGTTGTTTATCTTTTGTATTATAGTTCTTTCATTTTAGTTTGCATTAAATTAAAAATACAAAAAGATTTTGTTTATCATTTGTGTTTCACCTTTTTAGTAATTTAGGCTTAATGAAAAATACAAGTGATTTTTGTTTATCTTTTGGAGTAAATATTTTTGTTTGTTTGGTTTAAAAATTCCAAAAAAACTCAAAAAGATTTTTATTTTGTGTGTATTTTAGTTTGACACACTCTAAGTGGAATATACTTGTGTTTGAATCCCTTCTTTTTCACTCCCATATGGCCAGAACTTTTGGTTAAGATTGTCAATCCTTAAAATGTTCTTTACCATGCTTACACGGAGTAGTTGGATTTTGTGTTGATATAATGGATTCTATTTTTATATGCCTCAATTCACACATGCACAAGCTCACTTGAAATTATAACTTCATATGTATATTTGATCTTTGTGAGGTGTTCTCCTTCCAATCTTGTCATCTACATATTATGTAACCTAGGAGGACTAGTGCATGTTAAAATCCGTTGCACGTGAGAATTGAGCGATAAAAGATTATATATATATATATATATATATATATATATATATATATATATATATATATATATATATATATATATATTGTGCACGGGGAAGGTCTCCAAAAGAAAATATCATCCTTTGTGAGTAACCCACCGTTTGCTTGGACCTAAAAGAAATACGTGGTCCAGAGGCCTAAAAGAATTAAGGCATTAAAAGAAAATATTTGCCAAGGCCTATTTTGTTTGTTTGATATAGTCATTCAAAAATTATTATGCTTAAATTGAGGGAGATTGTATGGTATATCAATGGTTTGCACAATGTCCGTTTATCCTAGTTGTTCTTTCAATGTCATGACTCTATTGGTTTGTAGAATCGTCAAACTTCTAGGCTTGTATGCATTGTGTATGTTTGTTCATTGAGTTCAATCTATATTTTCACATGAGGTTATATTCAAATGTGATGAAGTTTGAAATTAATTGAGAACTCCGTGAACATGTTTTAAGTGATTGGGTCTACATTTAATTGTTACTAGTTCACACTCCAACACTTTCGTTTTCGTATAACACATTTTTGCCATACAAATGTGAAAAACTTATTATATTTTGTGTCATGTGTGGTGTCTATACCTATATATATGTGCGTGTGCGTTAGTGATATTCATTATGTCTACATATATATGGTATTTTTTTTCTTTGCCTTTCTTTCTAGTCCATCTATGCTTCAACTTCATAATTGGTATCTATCTTGTTGCATATTGTTGTTGATATCACATGCTTAGTATCTTATGTATCACATTGATATCATTTTTTTGTATATGCTTATCTATTCGTTATTATTTGTATGGATTAGTTATGATTTTGTTGCCCATATGCTTTCATGCTCTTATCACTCTGAGCTTCATCGTGTTTAAATTAGTTTTATCTTTGTCTATTCCTGAACAAAAAGGAGGAGAATGATAGGGGGAGAAATGGTATCTAATCCTATTATAATCGTATCTTAGTTTGGGAGATTTAACTTAGGGGGAGACGTCTCTTTAAGTAGGTCATTTATTTGATAAATGGGAGAATTAATTTAGGGGGAGTAATTATTTTAATTTCATTTAATATTCTTGATATTCCCTATGCGTTTGATAGTTTGCTTAAGTGTGCAAGAATTCTTCTAAATGGAAACTTTCATCGGCAAAGATACTGATCCTTGGGTTTTTGAGTCAAGCTATATACTTTTTTATTTTGGGTGGGATATTTTTTAAAGTCTAGTAGAGCTTGACGACCCTTTAGGATTTTTGTTTGGTTTTTATCCCGGAGTAGCCAAAGGGGGAGATTTGTAAGGACACAAGTCTTCGATTGAGTCTTAATGTAGTGTTGTCTCAATTTCGGACAAAATCATTTGAGTCATAGGATAGTGTTCAAGTGTATCCATCCAAGCCTATGAGGTGTTAGTTGAAGACGTAGCAGCCAAGAGTATAAAGCTTCATCATATACCGAGTTTAGTGTGCCTTGTTTCTACGTCAACAACATTAGTTCCAATGCTCCTAAGGTATAAATGCATTATATATATATATAGTAGCTTGGAAATTTATTGTGTGTAATTTATAATTTTTTTATAAATAATTTTAACGACTTTATTTTACTTAGAAAATATTTTTTAGAACTTTTCATAAAAAGTTTTAGGCATACAAAGAATATTTTATTTTCTGACACGTCGTTCGAACGAACTGGAATCTCGTTCAAATGATATTCCCAAGTCGTTCTGTAAGGACATATTTTATAAGTCCGTTATCAATTTAGTATGTCGTATACCGTTACAACCCTTAAAGAAGTTCAAGGGAAATTTAGCATCAAAGACAGATCAGAATATTAAGGTTCTTCATGAAAAAGACTCCACAAAGTTTACTTTGGTAAGGTTTTGTTTTAAATACCTTAAGTTTCCACTTAGAGCCTTTGGGATATGTTTATGAAATATTTTCTAAGTGTTAGAGCGGATTTTTTCGTCAAAATTTGAGAATGAATATTTTTTCTAAGTCCTGAAGCGTACCTCGATTTTAACACCCAGGTCGTTCGAGCGATATGTGCATGTCGCGCGATGTCGTTCAAACGACGTCTGTACTTCGTTCGCGCGAGATTTCTATTTCTTTCGAACGAGCTCGTGTATCGAGGCGACACATTTTTGTATAAATACTCATTAAATGATTTCGTTTTCATTAAGAAGTCCCAGCATTTTGCAAGGCAAAAACTGCGAAACTGTAGAATCCTTTTGACTTCTTCTTTTAGGGTTTAATCCTTTTTTGGTTTTCAATTCATAAAAGTCCCATATGCTTTAGTGAATTGTTTTGGTGTTCAAGAATACTGCTTTGCTTTTGTTCATACTTTGTGGGGAGATCTCTACAACCGAAGAGCTGCTTGCTATTGGGGAGGGAGTCTCTACGGAGTTTTTCGGTTGCGGTCCATGTGGTATAGCTGCGTGTGAACCACTGCTGATTTCTAGCCGATGCTTTAAAGGTTTGGCGAAGGCACTGTGCGTTACTCTTGTGGGCTAAAGCAAGATGGTATGCAAGTCAATGGCATTGTAAACTTGTCAAAGTTCTAGAAATAAAAGGTTTTGCCCTGCATGGATTTTTCATGAAATTTGTGTCGCATGCTTTATTTATTTATGGGTTGACACACCCACACACATAGTTGCATGTTTAGGGGCTGGATTGATTTGGTTTAAAAATAGACTCTAATTGAATAAGGTTTAACTGGAAACTTGCGAATTAATTGGTATCCCATACCGTCGTCATATTTTACAAATTGGTATCAGAGCAGGTTCCGCTAATTTATCGCGTATTCATATTTTCCGCAAAATTGTGTGATATTGATTTTTTTTGAAAAATCAGTTTTGTGAGAAATCGCAATTTTTCCGATGGAGCACTTATCTAATCGGATGCCCCCCTTTGATGACACGAGTTAAAGTTTTGATGATATAAATCATTTGACGTTTGCTTAAAGAATTGATTTTTTGGAAATAGAAAACTCTCGTTTTAAATCTGCGATGGATCTTTTCCAACGGTTCAAAATCAAAGAGATTTTTATCATGAGAAATTTGTTGCCTTGGACCATGAATTTGTTGCTTTAAAATTGTCCAATAAGGAGAGTGATGATAGGGTCCTATTTTTAGAAAATGAATTAAAGGGCCTTAAAAATTCAATGTTTTGTGTTTGTGCCAAAAATGACAAATATTTTAATTAATGAGTTTGTGGAAAGTGAAGAGACTCTTAGGAAAAAGTTTTCTTTAATTGAGGGGGAGCCAAATAACCTTCTAGGTTTAATTGATAATTTGAAGGAGTCCCTTAGATTGGAAGAGTCTAATTCTTTGCTTCAGTAAAAAATTTTGAAGTTAAAAAATGATTTGACTGACTCGAGTAGGTTTGATAGTGATGGTAATGGCTCATATTGTTCTCATGCTTCTAGTGCTAAAGCCAAAACCATTGTTTGTTTTAGAGGGTCAATTAATCCCAAAGACATTAGAAAATTTCAACCCATAGGTGTCGTTCCATCCGTTTACACATGTTCATATTCTGGTAGGAAATGTCACCTTAGGCGTTTTTATTTTGATCTTGGAAAAAGTCCTAGGAAGTTTATGTCTAGTGTTCCCTTGGTTCCTAAATCCCCCACACAACGTTTCACATCTATGTGGGTTAGGAAATCACTTTTGGATACACTAGATTTTAGACAAGTTGATTCCCGTTTGCTTGCACATGATTCTTCTCTTGCCATATCATATAAATGATTGTGTTTGCATGTTTATCATACACTAGTTGTGGTTTCATGATATATATTTGATAGTGTAATGACATGTACTTCTTGTATTAGATTTTTGTTTTTGAAAAATTTTGAAAAATACAAAAAGATTTTATTTTGATAAAATTTTTTGAAAAATTCAAAAAGATTTTTGTATTTTATTTTCACCTTTTATGGATGAACACTTAGGATGACCGAGTCACAACATCGTTTCATATTTTTCATGTGACTATTTGATAGTATTTTGAGATAATAGGTCAATTTATCCATGTGCTTTATAATGATTGGAGTCATTAAGATGTAATTCGTTGTTACTTCCTGCATGTTTGACTCATGATTTCCTTTATTGCGCACGTGCACGGATTTATTTGATAGTTTTTCTTGTCTTAACACATGTTGGTTGGTGTTTTCACTTCAATCATGTCCTTAAAACGAACCAAGCGCGATAAAGCTTGAGAAGAAAGTTGTGCATGTAAGAGCCGTTTGTGAGTTTGTGTGCTTTATTTGAAAACGGGGAAGGGTTGCGAAAGGTTCTGTTGGACTTTGTGAATACTAATCCACTGTTTAAATTGGACCTAGAAAATTGAAATTTTTTATTATCCGGGGTCCAAAGAGGTTTAAAAGAGCCCGAAAAACTTTAAAGGCAATAAAAAGAAATTCATGCCAATTATGGGCCAATTAGGTTTTTGCACAAATTCTCCAAAGTTTGAGAATTTAGTTTATACACCTCTAAAAGAAAATATATATGAGAAAGTTTGGATGGAGAATTAAAACGGGTTTGCACGTCCTTAAAAATCTTGAAAAAGCGTTAAATAGTTTTGGACGTTATTGGTGTGAAAATCACTTTGACTTTGATTTGCATAAGACGGTGTCATCTAAATTCAATAATTTTTACACCAAAGGATACTTTTGATGTTCATTTGTTAGGGGTACACGTATACATCGTGCACATATGATTGATTGAGTTTATTTACCTATCAAATGTGTTCACACCCATACATTCCGTTTCCATGACTTGGTTGTTTGAGTTTAAATCCATGGTGTGATTTTTGGTATCTTATTTTTGTATGAAAAAATTTGAAAAATCAAAAATAGTTTTTGAAATTTTTTGAGATACTCCGTTGCATGCGCGTAGTTTGATTCATGTTTACTGTGCATTTTTATTGTGACACTCCATATTTTGATTGTTTCTTCTTATCTGTCTATTTGGGACCATTATAAAAAGGGGAAGAAAGAATTATCATGTTATAAGGGAGTTTTTGCATTATGGGGGTTATTTGATTTATTTTTATATCATTTCAAACTCGATGCGTCACGAAGGTATTTTTCTTTATCTCATGTGTATCGGTACAAAGATTGAATATTATTATGTTGCACACCCTGATGAGAAGAGTTTTGAGATTCGATGAAGACTTTTTTGAAGAACAATTTGAGATCTCGCAAATTTATTCATGGGATGGTAGATTTGTATAAGCATTTTGGTATTTGATAATTCAGATGTTTTTTATGTATCTACCGGCATAGACATAAGGGGAGATTTATAAGGACATATTTTATAAGTCCGTTATCAATTTAGTATGTCGTATACCGTTACAACCGTTAAAGCAGTTCAAGAGAAATTTAGCATCAAAGATGGATCCGAATATCAAGGTTCTTCATTAAAAAGACTCTGCAAAGTTTACTTTGGTAAGGTTTTGTTTTAAATACCTTAACATTCCACCTAGAGTCTTTGGGATATTTTTACAAAATATTTTCTAAGTGTTGGAGTGGACTTTTTCGTCAAAATTTGGGAATGAGTATTTTTTCTAAGTCCTGAAGCATAACTCGATTTTGATGCTCAGGTCGTTCAAGCGAGATGTCATCTCGTTCGAGCGACATGTGCATATCGCGCGATGACGTTCAAACGATATCTGTACTTCATTCGTGCGAGATTGCTATTTTGTTCGAGTGAGCTCGTATACCGAGGCAACGCATTTTCGAATAAATACTTATTAAATGGTTTCATTTTCATTAAGAAGTCCCATCGTTTTGAAAGACATAAAACTGCGAAACTGCAGAATCCTTTTGACTTCTTCTCTTAGGGTTTAATCCATTTTTGTTTTTCAATTCACAAAAATTCCATATGCTTTAGTGAATTGTTTTGGTGTTCAAGAACACTGTTTTGCTTTTGTTCATCCTTTGTGGGGATATCTCTACAACTGGAGAGCTGCGTGCTATTGTGGAGGGAGTCTCTACGGAGTTTTTGGGCTGCGGCCCGTGTGGTATAGATGCATGTGAACCACTGATAATTTCTAGTCGACGCTTTGAAGGTTTGACGAAGACACCGTGCGTTCTCTGGTGGGCGAAAACCATATGGTATGTAAGTCAATGGTCTTGTAAACTTGTCAAAGTTCTAGAAATAAAAGGTTTTTGCCCTGTGGGAATTTTTCCTGAAATTTGTGTCACATGCTTTATTTATTTATGGGTTGACACACGCATACACGTAGTTGCATGTTTAGAGGCAGAATTGATTTGGTTTAAAAATAGACTCTAATTAAATAAGGTTTAATTGAAAACTTGTGAATTAATTGATATCACACACCGTCGTCATATTTTACACGTTCGAACGAGACTTCTAACGAGATTCCTTTTTTCGCACTGGAACATCGTTAGTAAAGTCGTTTGAACTAAAAAGTCGTTTGAACTAAAAAGTCGTTTGAACGATAAAGTCGTTCGAACGACTTTAGTGGGAACAGTTTTTTGGAAGTTTTTGCCAATTTTCTCCATGTTGCCACTATGTTTTCCCCACTACTTTTTAACAGAATTATGAAGTTCGGAAACCAACTTTTTGGATCCGAATTTTTCACATTCTAAGAGACTTTAGAGAGAAAATTATTTCAGGAAAAAGTTCTAGGTTTTGTTTTTGATTTTTATGGATTAATTTCACCAAACACACACACACACCCAATAGTTTGTTTATTTCAAGTTCCTTAATATATATATCCTTTCTTGGATTATTTGGGACCGTTTTTTTTCTCTACACCTCAAAGAAGAGAAGTTTGGGTTTACTTCTACATCCCATAAAGAAGAAGTTTGTTTACTGTGACATACCCTCTTGAAGAAAGGCTCCTTGTTCGGGTGGCGATGACCAGAAAAAGTACGATCGGTGGATTCTGAGATCGCGGTGGATCTCTGTGGTTATTCTCTAGGCAGAGGTGTGTATAAGAAGAAGCGTCGGGACTTAGATAGAGTCAAGTCGGGTGTTGTAAGTCTTTTTGTCTTGTACTTGTAAAACCGTAGTTAGTAGATTTGAGGCTAGGGCCGTCTGAGGTTTTTTTTCCGTTATGGGTTTTTTCTCGTACGTCGCGGAGTAGTGGTTGTTTACTTATTTTATCTTTTTCTATATCACATTAGATGCATGCTTAGGTAATAAAATAAAATTGGTTTAGTTAATTTGGTGCAAATTCAATTTGCGTAAAAATTAATTTAATTCATGTCATTACTTTAATTTGATAAAATTTGGTTTGGCCTAATTTGCAAATTGAATTTATTATTTGTTAGGAAAATTTTAGGACTTGGATTGAATTAAGTTGTCTAAGTGAAAATCAATTTGTTGTTTAATTTAATGTCACTTCTTGTTTAGTTTAATTTTAATTTGAAATAAATTAAAATTTGTTGTTTGTATGTGTTGTGTTGAGCCATCTTTATTCCGCATATAAAAGAAAATTTATTTTTGTAAAATTTAAAATTGGGGGTCCTATCATTTTCAGTCAAACTAAAACCTTCCAATTATCTAGTCTGGAGGACCCAAATGCTACAATTGATGCAGTCAATGAAAGTGACTTATATGATTTTTGATAAGCCACTACCACAACCTGCAAATGAGAAAGATAACTCAGTATATGAAGATTGGAGAAACAAAGACGCGCTGCTAAGGAGTTGGATTGTCGGCAACATGACCGAGGAATCAATGTATTTGATTGTTGGATGCAACACTGCAAAGGAGACATGGGAAACACTTAAAGAAAAGTGTCTTCAAGCTTCGAAGGATAAGGACTTTGCGTTGAAAGAACAATTGCGCGCGATTACAATTGAAGGTAAAAGAATTGATGACTACGTAAAAGAGTTTAAAGAGATTTGTGATAGCTTAACAGCTATTAACAAACCTCTTGATGAGGATTCAAAGGTGATCAGTTTTGTCCAAGGTCTAGGTGCTAAATAAAAAACATTCCGAACAGTTATGATCGGAAAACCACCTTATCCTAGCCTTGAACAATTGATTTCTTCCCTAACAGGTTTTGATATGCGAGAAGAAAAGGAAAGTTCATTAGTGACTAATACACAACAACAACCTGCTCAACTTGATCACACTATGGCCTTCGTTTCCCGGTGAGCACCTTTTCAAGGTTACACGAGGGGACGTGGAAGACATTTTCGAGGAAGAAGCAACTTCGATGGAAACATCAACTCTCGAGGTCGAGGGTTCAGACCTGCCGGCACCTATCATAATAATTGGCAAGGTGGACGATATGGCCAGAATTATCAAGCCGGAGCAAGTCATGCATATGGTCAAAATTTTCAACCTGGAGGGATTGCATCAACTGTTCCAAGGACATTTAACAATGCTGATTTTGTTGTAGCAGATGGACACCAAAATCAGGCTAGAGGAGAGACAATTATAATTCAGGGGGAATTCCAAATATGTGGTTCAAATAAATACAAAGCTCTTACCTGCTTCTACAGGTGGCACTTCTCAGTTCAGTCACAAGGGGAACCTCCACAAGCTATTATAGCCCCCACTACTCAGTTTCTTATGGACAACAACTTGTATATGGACCCTTTGCATCCTCTCACACGACAAATACTCCAGGTAATATTTATTAGTTACAAACCTATCATGGAAACAACAAGGTCACTATAGGATATGGATCACAACTAGACATCACACACATTGGTCACAAAGAAGTAAGCGGGCTTAAACTAAAGGATGTGCTTGTGGTCCCTAAGTTAAATAAATCCCTTGTTTTCGTTTCTCAACTTGCAAAGGAAAATGAGTGTACTCTTGAATTTACTAATAATGATTTCATTGTTAAGGACAAGAAGACTAAGAAAGTGCTGGCCAAAGGAACTAAAAAGGGATCCATGTATGCTCTAGATGATCACAAGATGGAAGCCTTAACAGTAGTACATGAAGACAAAGGAAATGAAGATGTTTGGCATATGAGATTAGGTCATCCTAGTAATGAAACTTTGAAGTTGTTAGATAGAAACAAGTGCTTACATGTGAGCAATTAGAACAAAAGACCAAATGTTTGTGTTAGTTGCCTAATGGGAAAAAGTTGTAGGTTGCTTTTTAATTTAAATTCAAAAATTTCTCATGAGCCACTTGAAAAGCTTCATTCTGATTTATGGGGTCCGACACTAATTAATTCCTCTCAACAAATGAAATATTATGTGATATTCATTGATGATTGCACTAGGTATACATGGCTATATCCTTTGAAACCAAAATCAAATTTCTATGAAGCATTTCTCCAATTTCAAAAAATGGTGGAAACTAAATTTTCAAACAAAATCAAGACCTTTCAATGTGATGGTGGAGGTGAATATGCTAGTAATGAGATCATTGATCACTTACAAAAATGTGGTATACTTCGCAACATATCATGTCCAAATACTCCGGAACAAAATGGAGTTGCAGAGCGAAAACACAGACATATTGTTGATACAACCCTTACACTCATGTTGCATGCAAAAATTCCTCTATTCTTGTGGGTCGATGCTTTCTTAACTGCTTTATACCTCATAAATAGGCTGCCTTCTTCTAAACTTAAGAAGGACACTCCTTTTTCCAAACTTTTCAATAAGGAGCCTAACTATGCCACTCTAAATGTATTTGGATGCAGGTGCTTCCCATATATCAAGTTAAAAACTCAGCACAAATTCAGTCCTAAGTCATATCCATGTGTATTCCTTGGATATAGATCACTTCATAAAGGTTACAAATGCTATAATCCATCTACACGACGTGTGTATATATCTCGGAATGTGGTTTTTGTTGAGAATGTGTTGTCTTATGTCAATCCAGACAGATATATGAATAGTTGGGACTCCCCTAGTGATTTCACCACCTATGAAGATTTTTTTGTCCCCACCCCTACCACTACAGAACCACACCATACTCCACCTCACTTCAGACCTGCATCACCTGTCCAAAATCACGGACCAACGTCCTCTCCCTCTAGTCACTTTCCACCCGCTTGGACCCTTGACCCATCTCCTATTTAAATACCTATACCTGCTTTAAACCGTACACCCACTTGTGTCCTAGACCTACCCTCAATACCCAATAACACTCCACCTCTTTCTCCTATTAGCGTCCCATCACCCTTAACACCTCAGTTGTCCACCCCTTGTCCTTCACACTCCCCTTTACACCCTGTTCAAAATCCAATCTTTAATAGTGATGGCATTGACCTTTCCATCCCTCCATCCTTAGACGCCTCACCCACCCCGGCCTTATCTTATTCCAACCTCGATACCTATCACTCTTCCAACCACAACAAATACCCCACGCTTACACGTGCCAAAACCAAGTCTAATGCTGTCTTACCTCTAACTACCTTGTCTGCCTTACAAACCTACATCCATCCCTTATCTCCTTGCATGGAACCTCCCAACTTCAAAACAACCCTCACTTAACCCACATGGGTTTTTGCCACACATGACGAGCTCACAGCTTTTCACAAATAGCATACCTGGACCCTTGTCCCCAGACACCCTTCCATACATTTAATTGGTTCAAAATGGATTTTTAAAACCAAACTTCACCCTGATAACTCCATTGATCAGCACCGAGCGATACTTGTAGCTCAGGGATATAATCAATTTGAGGGAGTTTGAGAAACCAAGAATTACGTGTGATAATTGATTTACTTCGCAACTTTCTAATATATCACACTTATTTAATTTCATCCCCTAATCATTCATCTAAGGTGCGTGTGTCAACCGATAAATAAATAAAGCATGTGACACAAAAAATTATGCTGAGACACAGAATTCAGGAAAAAACCCCTTTCGGGTAAAACCTTTATTTCACTATGAATATACAAGCCGCAACTTACAATTACATAGAGAAATCTGCAATGGATCAACGCGCAGCCAACCCACAAAGACATGCAGTCTTGAACTCAGCAAGAGAATACACGCAGCACCCTCCAAGGACTCGCAGCCCAAACAACGAAGGAAGAACCGCAGCTCTCCTCAATGACACGCAGCGATAAAACTTTGTAGAGACTCCCTCAGCAATGACACGCAGCCCTCGGTTGCAAAGATCTCTCCACAAAGATGAAAAATAACAAAGTTTGTGTTCTAGGGTTCCAAAAGATTCACAAAAGTAATTGGGATTTTTGTGTGAATCAAAAAGATGTTTTGCACATAAAAAAGGTGAAGACTTAGAGTATTTAGGACTCTGAAAATCGTCTTGAAAAGTCTTAAAAAATAACTCCCCGAAGTTGGCTTTAAATAGGAAAACTTTGAGCCTAAAAAATCTGTAGCGAATCTGGCCGAATTTATCCCAGGCGGACCGGTCCGGCTTGGAGGCGGATCGGTCCGACCTCGGATCGGTTCTTTTAAAATTTGGCTTCTTCGGTTCGCTTTCGGTCTGGGGCTTACTGGATCTGCAACAAGCGGATCGATCCGGGTAGAGGGCGGATCGGTCCGGTAGGTAGGCGGACCGGTCCGGTTTTCCCAGAAAAATAAATGCCTCATTTTGCTTGAAAAAACTTACTTCTTATTTTTATAAAAAACATTTTATAAAAATTTCCCAATACTAAATATGAACTTTAAGGAACATAAAAACAAAATTTTACCAAGTTCATTCTCGCAGAGGCTATAATGTTGAAGACACTTTGATATTCGGATCCGTTGATGTAGATGCGATCTTGAGTTTCTTCAACGGTGTAACGGCGTACGACATACAAATTGATAATGGACAAAAATGTCCTTACAGAGTTGATTTTTATGACACCTTTAGCCCTGTCATCAAATCAACTACTATTCAGATTGTCCTCTCCATTGCCTTAGCACAACTTTGGACCATTCGTCAATTGGACGTCAAAAATGATTTTCTTCATGGATCCTTATAAGAATAAGTATACATGAAACAACCTACGGGTTTTATTCATCCTCTTTTTCCTCATCATGTTTGTGCCTTGCGTGAATCCATTTATGGCCTAAAACAGTCGCCTCGTGTTTGGTTTGATTGACTTAGGTTGCGTTTGTTTTTTTATCTGAATCTGAAGTCTGAATCTGAAGTCTGAAGACTGAATCTGAAGTCTGAAATCTGAATCTGAAAAATGTGTTTGTTTTTACGTCTGAATATACTTCTGAATGAATGTATTTAGACTGATTCAGACTTCAGATTCAGACTTCAGACCTAACTCTACCTCTTAATCACTAAGAGGCAAATATGACCGTTAACCTCTTAATCATTTAAAAAAACAAACACTTTTTGATACCTCTTAAGTCTGAATGATTCAGATTCAGACTTAAGAGGTAAAAACAAACGACCCCTTAGTGACTTTCTTATCCAACTTGGTTTTATTTACAGTCATGCGGATCCCTCCCTTTTTTTTCAACATCACCCTCATGTCACCATTCTTTTTCTCGTCTATGTCGATGATATCATTGTGACTAGTTCCAATCCTTCCCTCCTCACTCACCTCGTCTCCAAATTACCGTCAGAATTTTCCATTAAAGATTTGGGTCCATTACGCTATTTTCTTGGTATGGAGTTTGTTCCCATTCCAGGTGGTTTTATGCTCACTTAACAGGCTTACATTAACAAACTTCTTGATCGTGTCAACCTGCTATCCTCTAACCCTTACTCCACTCCTTTACCTGTCAACGATCTCCTCCCTACACTTGCCTCCCTTTTGCCCAACCCCACTACTTTCTGGTCTATTGTTGGGGCACTTCAATATGTGACTATCACCCGCCCTGATATCACGCATACCATAAACACCATTTGCCAACACAGGCATGCCCCCACAGAATACCACGTCTCTCTTGTCAAGTGCCTTCTACGATACCTTAAAGGCACGTCCTCATATGGGTTAAAGTACCTACATAACTCCTCTCTCCAATTATATGGGTATTCCGATGCTGACTGGGTCGGTTGTCCAACCACTCGGCAATCCACTTCTGATTACTGCATTTTCTTAGGCTCCAACTACATTTCTTGGTCATCCAAATGCCAACGGACAGTCTCACGTTCAAGTTGTGAGGCGAAATATCGTGCTCTTACTGCCACTACTGCAGAATTAACTTGGGTCTCTTATGATCTTAAGGATATTGGTATTTGCTCCGGTGCACCACCCATCTTACTGTGTGATAACATTACTGCTTTGTATATGAAAGTTAACCCCGTGTTGCATGCTCGCACCAAACATGTGGAGCTAGACTACCACTTTGTCTGGGAAAAAGTTGCTCAAGGAAAATTGAACACTCAATTTGTTCCCTCCAAATCTCAACTCGCTGATCTCTTTACCAAGCCTTTACGAGTGGGTCCATTTCAAACTCTTTGATCCAAGCTTGGTGTTTGGCCATCACTCACACCAACCTTGAGGAGGAATGATAACAGTTATGTTCAAGCTGACCAAGTCAGCCCATTCACAACAGTTACAACCCACTACTCACACACCTGCTCACGTACAATTATAAGCCAGTCCTCATACACTTGCTCATGTCCTAAATTCAGGAATCAACTGCTGTCACGGTTTATATATCACACTAGTAGTGTTCCTACTTATTGTTGGAAAATATTGTGTTTTTACACAAATTATTTTATAACCAAATTAATATATTGATCAAAGTAGGACCAAGTACGTGCGCGTTCCTTGTAGAATGTCAAGAGTCACGCGATATATTTATTTGTTTAAAACGGATAAATGATGAATAAGAAATTTGGTATCAAAGTGCCTCATTTATGTATGAGGTTTATTGGGAAATTTTATTTAAGTTTCTGGGACAGTTTTTCGTAACTGTCGCTAAAGGTTGTGACTGTTCGCTATATAGTGACTGTTTTTCAGAACCGTCCCTAAAGGTTGTGACTGTTCACCATAAGTTGTGACTGTTCATGAAAAACGTCCCTAAAGTGACTGTTTTCTAAAAGACATGTCTTTTCATGGAAAAACACTTTGTTTTCTATAAATACATGACTTGTCTTCATTTTTAAAGAGAGGAAATAAGGAGGAAAAATATTTTCTATACTTTCCATTCCCAATCGAGTCGGATAGAGTATCAAACATAATTGGATCGTGGGACACACACACTGAAGTGCTTCTTGCACGTGTCGAGACCGTTTTATCCTGGGAGGCAAACGCTCATTGTTCATTGCCGTAAGCACCGTAGCGGGAGCGCATTTTGTCTTAAGGAGAGAGTGTCAAACACTTGACTCGGTCATCTTCTTCATTTGTAAGTTCTAATGGTATAATTTTTATTGCATAAATATGATTTATTTCATATTTTAAATTTGATAAAACACAAAAGTATATATTATATATAACAATCTTAAGACAAAATGAAAAATATTTTATGTTACTTTGTGTTTTAATTTTATGAATAGTTTTCGAGTGTGAAAACATATTTGTCCATCCTTTAGTTAATGCATGAAATTAGACCTTTCATAGTACATTGATGATTGAACGTGTGGTATTGTAACTTTCCATGATTTATTTCATGATTTTTCACTTTTGTACACAATTTTTTATGTGGCTTAATGTTTCTGTCTTTTTACTCTTGGTGGGTTAAGTATGATACTAGTAATATTGCAAATGATATCACACCTGGGATAAAATATAATGTTAATAGAATCTAAATGCGGGTGTATTGTCTTTAATTTTGGAAGTTTTGTCTGTAACTGTGCGTACTGAATGATGAGAAGACATTGTTTACTTTTGGTAATTGTATATTACCATCATCGAAGTTGCAAATGGCAACTGAGTGACCATTCAAAATATTACGAAGACTTTGTTTGATTGGAATTGATTATAAGAACGTTTCAAAGATTTATTGTCGGATCATAATTGTGACAAACGTCTCATTCGTTTATATTAAAATTATTGAAGTTTGGATGTAATTATTGAAGATGTAATTTTTTTTGAGGTATTTGGTTAAATTTGGAAACTCAACTTTGATATATGAATACTTGTGGTGTCATTTGGTTATTTGACAGTTTGAATCCATTAAGTATGAGTAATGTTCATATGCATTTAACTTGTATCTTTTCATCTTTAGTGATGTATTTGTTTTTTATGTCTTTTACATGGACTATGCCATAAATGGCATAAAAAGTGATTAGTTTATAAATAATGCATTTTTAATGTTTAATTTGATTATTGACATTGTATGGCGTGCGATAATTTTAGCGATAAAATTAATTAATTTTTAATTAGCATTCTTTTGAATGTCTAAAATTAGAATAGTGCGTCCCAAATAAGGTGATTTTGAATACATTCATTCAAATTTGTCCAAATGAACAAAGGGACAACAAGAGTGTGTTTGATTCATAGTATACTTATATAGTTTATTTATTGACGGTAGAGCTAAATACCAATTTTGGTGCGCTCTTAGATTGAAAAATAAATTAGTAAATAATGATGTGATGTCACATGTGTAATAAAGTGCATTTATGTATATTATCACATTACAATCAAATATCTGATTAATCAAATGTCTGATTATGCGTTGAGATTTAGTCACATCTTTGGTAATGTTATTCACATGATTTGTAAGTGCATTTTATCCAAATTAATGTGATTATAATATATGCGATGATATTATGGTCTCTTGTATGGTTACATGTATACGTGTAACAGTACTATTTTAGTGTCACCTAATTAAATTAGATTACATGAACGAAAATGTGATATATTTAGAAACATGATTTAAGTTGCATTCCTTGTAGAATGTCAATATTTAATTATTGTGATAATTCATGTAATCTTGATATTACATTTAAATTGGTTTTTAATCTCCCGTGTCACGAAAAAGAGAAAAATATAATATAATGCGTTGTCCATTATTGTTGGTATGTATGTTAAACATTGCAATGCATGCATTATATCGACTCTTAGAGATATGAATATGCACTATTGTTTAAAACGATGTGAACCAACATGTTGAAAATTTGAGAATAGTTTCACGCATAATAAATTAAAAAGTCCTATAGGTTAGGAATTTATTATGTTTGCATAATTTTATAGTTGTGGCATCCGATGATCTAATGTCATGTAATGAAAATTGAGGTGTGTAATGACATACTCTTTTCACGTGTAGAAGTCTATTGGATATTTGTTGCATGATTGTATATCATTAACCATATAGAATAATGCGACTTTTAATCTTAGGGGTGACCCTTTCACTCTTAATTTGTGAGACACTTTCATCAAAATATCATTGGAACATGCTATGTTAAACATGATGTTTCATGAAGAATTACATTTTTATGTAACATTCAATTGATGTTAACGTTGATGAAAAATAAATACAATTTGTATTGATATCGTGGTGCTCAATTTTCCATAGACTTGAAAGAGTGGATATGATCAATTTCAATATGTTACTCCCCTTCACTATATTGAATGTTATCAAATGCGATGAAGATTGCAAAAGATATGAGAGTCTTTAGTTGATATAAAGTGCTACATTCCTTTCCGTAATATATAAATTCATTTTGGAAGAATCTTATACTTCCAATTAATGCGTTTGTCGAACGTGTTCTTCAATGGAGAAAAATTAGTGTGGAGTGATTACAGATTTATTTATTGAATTTATGATTCAAAATTCAGAACCGAGCGGTTTAAAGACTGCTTTAAAGATGGTATAGAATTAAATCATAAATCCATATAAATGATCAAGGGATTCAGAACCAAGCAGTTTCATAACTGCTTTAAAGAAGGTAGAATCAAATTATGATCTCATTGGAGACTTAGGCGTAATCTTAAGACACCACAACTAGTAAACTCAAAGAAGGGAAAGTAACCAAATTGCATATTTTATATTATGATATTTTTAAAGTCCATAATCATAGAATATGTTGAAATGGTTTTGAGGCATATAAATTATGTGTGACACAACTCTAGTTTAATACTAAGAATTGTCACAAGTGCATTTGTAGGCCTATGGAACAATAAGGAATATACCATTAAATGTCGAAATCACTAAAGTAGAGAAACTTATCTCAACTAAATTTTATTTAGAATGAAATTAATGTATACCTTCTAAATGGACATATGTGTTGGTCCAAATATACATTAATGTCATTTCATTTTAAAGAAAAATAAAGCGTTTGGAGGTTGAGAATAAATGTATCAGCTTTGTATAATTTCAAATTTATGTTTGAAATTGTGGGGGAAGTATTGTGTTTTCTATGAGTTATATTCTCAACACATTAACCCATGATAAAAATTTTATGGGAAAGGTTGAGAACCTTTGATAAAATTTTTATGGGAAAGGTTGAGAACCTTTGTATGAATTCCTATTGAAAATAGGATAAACACTACTAAAAGTGTAGTATTTGGTTGCATAAGTGCATTTAATGTACTATAGCATTTCCAATGTGCATTTGTCTAGAGAAGTGTATACTTCATTGATTGAACGATAATTAATACTTAAGTACTTTGATTATATTCCAAGGTTGGAAATGATTAAGCGTGTACACAAATATTTAGAGTAAAGATAATGGATCAAAGAGTCTAAATTACAAATGAGTCATTCAGTATCGATACTAAGACATAAGTGACAAATGACATAAACATTAGGGAATTATGAATATATTTTAAACAATATATGACTTTCGAGACTCGTATTCCGAGTGATATATTAGCATGATTAGAAGTGTTAATGTTTGGAAATCCTCTTATGATGGAATATGAATATTATTTCCTAGAAAGCAAGGTACCTTGACAATTTTAAATCATAAATCCATATAAATGATCAAGGGATTCAGAACCAAGCAGTTTCATAACTGCTTTAAAGAAGGTAGAATCAAATTATGATCTCATTGGAGACTTAGGCGTAATCTTAAGACACCACAACTAGTAAACTCAAAGAAGGGAAAGTAACCAAATTGCATATTTTATATTATGATATTTTTAAAGTCCATAATCATAGAATATGTTGAAATGGTTTTGAGGCATATAAATTATGTGTGACACAACTCTAGTTTAATACTAAGAATTGTCACAAGTGCATTTGTAGGCCTATGGAACAATAAGGAATATACCATTAAATGTCGAAATCACTAAAGTAGAGAAACTTATCTCAACTAAATTTTATTTAGAATGAAATTAATGTATACCTTCTAAATTGACATATGTGTTGGTCCAAATATACATTAATGTCATTTCATTTTAAAGAAAAATAAAGCGTTTGGAGGTTGAGAATAAATGTATCAGCTTTGTATAATTTCAAATTTATGTTTGAAATTGTGGGGGAAGTATTGTGTTTTCTATGAGTTATATTCTCAACACATTAACCCATGATAAAAATTTTATGGGAAAGGTTGAGAACCTTTGATAAAATTTTTATGGGAAAGGTTGAGAACCTTTGTATGAATTCCTATTGAAAATAGGATAAACACTACTAAAAGTGTAGTATTTGGTTGCATAAGTGCATTTAATGTACTATAGCATTTCCAATGTGCATTTGTCTAGAGAAGTGTATACTTCATTGATTGAACGATAATTAATACTTAAGTACTTCGATTATATTCCAAGGTTGGAAATGATTAAGCGTGTACACAAATATTTAGAGTAAAGATAATGGATCAAAGAGTCAAAATTACAAATGAGTCGTTCAGTATCGATACTAAGACATAAGTGACAAATGACATAAACATTAGGGAATTATGAATATATTTTAAACAATATATGACTTTCGAGACTCGTATTCCGAGTGATATATTAGCATGATTAGAAGTGTTAATGTTTGGAAATCCTCTTATGATGGAATATGAATATTATTTCCTAGAAAGCAAGGTACCTTGACAATTTTAAAGAGGATGATTTGAGATAACAATTATAATGCATGTTCTTGCAATTGAAAATCATTGCTTGAAAAGGCATAAATCAATTTGGCAAGTCACGACTTATTAGTCATGACATAAGACCATAAAGAAATCTTTCTTTGTTAGTGATAACATTAGGCCTAATAAAATCATTGCGGATCCGCTAACAAGAGAGTAAGATACGTACATCAAGGGGAATGGGCTTACAGCCGGTTAAAACCTAAAAGAATTGCCATAATGGAAACCCAACCTAAATGATTGGAGATCCCAAGAATTAGGTTCAACGGGACAACCTAATTATGTGCGATTCAGTTAGAACTGAGAAGAAAATAAATTCTTCCTCCCATTCCTAGGATGAGTCAGTGCACTATCTGCCGCGTGTAATAGGATAAATTTTATTTTAATGATTTCTATATCTTGAACATAAGGATCAAGTGGGGTATTAGCAGGATACTCTTTATAGAAATCACCTATGTGAGTGAGAAGGGGACACTTCTATGAGAATAACCAACGGCTACATTGTTAAATTCTCTAACACACTCATGAAACCAGGAGGTGTCCAAGGCCAAAACGGACACAAAAGTGAGAACCAAGAATGTTCGGAGAAGGACTATGTGAATTCTATTGTCTCGGTTTACACAAAAAGGTTGATCAATTCAAGACATCGCGTTCATTGATTGGCCAGTAAACCCGATAGTCTCTCACTAGGAAAGATTCAAGGCCAAAAGCTATCTTTACCGATGCAACCCTTTTCCACTGATACTCTGTCTAATTTGTCTTCATGTTCATTTGATTCTTCACCCAAATTTCATTCATGTGGGGGATTGTTGGAAAATATTGTGTTTTTACACAAATTATTTTATAACCAAATTAATATATTGGTCAAAGTAGGACCAAGTACGTGCGCGTTCCTTGTAGAATGTCAAGAGTCACGCGATATATTTATTTGTTTAAAACGGATAAATGATGAATAAGAAATTTGGTATCAAAGTGCCTCATTTATGTATGAAGTTTATTGGGAAATTTTATTTAAGTTTCTGGGACAGTTTTTCGTAACTGTCGCTAAAGGTTGTGACTGTTCGCTATATAGTGACTGTTTAATGGATCAAAGAGTCTAAATTACAAATGAGTCGTTCAGTATCGATACTAAGATATAAGTGACAAATGACATAAACATTAGGGAATTATGAATATATTTTAAACAATATATGACTTTCGAGACTCGTATTCCGAGTGATATATTAGCATGATTAGAAGTGTTAATGTTTGGAAATCCTCTTATGATGGAATATGAATATTATTTCCTAGAAAGCAAGGTACCTTGACAATTTTAAAGAGGATGATTTGAGATAACAATTATAATGCATGTTCTTGCAATTGAAAATCATTGCTTGAAAAGGCATAAATCAATTGGGCAAGTCACGACTTATTAGTCATGACATAAGACCATAAAGAAATATTTCTTTGTTAGTGATAACATTAGGCCTAATAAAATCATTGCGGATCCGCTAACAAGAGAGTAAGATACGTACATCAAGGGGAATGGGCTTACAGCCGGTTAGAACCTAAAAGAATTGCCATAATGGAAACCCAACCTAAATGATTGGAGATCCCAAGAATTAGGTTCAACGGGACAACCTAATTATGTGCGATTCAGTTAGCACTGAGAAGAAAATAAATTCTTCCTCCCATTCCTAGGATGAGTCAGTGCACTATCTGCCGCGTGTAATAGGATAAATTTTATTTTAATGATTTCTATATCTTGAACATAAGGATCAAGTGGGGTATTAGCAGGATACTCTTTATAGAAATCACCTATGTGAGTGAGAAGGGGCCACTTCTATGAGAATAACCAACGGCTACATTGTTAAATTCTCTAACACACTCATGAAACCAGGAGGTGTCCAAGGCCAAAACGGACACAAAAGTGAGAACCAAGAATGTTCGGAGAAGGACTGTGTGAATTCTATTGTCTCGGTTTACACAAAAAGGTTGATCAATTCAAGACATCGCGTTCATTGATTGGCCAGTAAACCCGATAGTCTCTCACTAGGAAAGATTCAAGGCCAAAAGCTATCTTTACCGATGCAACCCTTTTCCACTGATACTCTGTCTAATTTGTCTTCATGTTCATTTGATTCTTCACCCAAATTTCATTCATGTGGGGGATTGTTGGAAAATATTGTGTTTTTACACAAATTATTTTATAACCAAATTAATATATTGGTCAAAGTAGGACCAAGTACGTGCGCGTTCCTTGTAGAATGTCAAGAGTCACGCGATATATTTATTTGTTTAAAACGGATAAATGATGAATAAGAAATTTGGTATCAAAGTGCCTCATTTATGTATGAAGTTTATTGGGAAATTTTATTTAAGTTTCTGGGACAGTTTTTCGTAACTGTCGCTAAAGGTTGTGACTGTTCGCTATATAGTGACTGTTTTTCAGAACCGTCCCTAAAGGTTGTGACTGTTCACCATAAGTTGTGACTGTTCATGAAAAACGTCCCTAAAGTGACTGTTTTCTAAAAGACATGTCTTTTCATGAAAAAACACTTTGTTTTCTATAAATACATGACTTGTCTTCATTTTTAAAGAGAGGAAATAAGGAGGAAAAATATTTTCTATACTTTCCATTCCCAATCGAGTCGGATAGAGTATCAAACATAATTGGTTCGTGGGACACACACACTGAAGTGCTTCTTGCGCGTGTCGAGAGCGTTTTATCCTGGGAGGCAAACGCTCATTGTTCATTGCCGTAAGCACCGTAGCGGGAGCGCATTTTGTCTTAAGGAGAGAGTGTCAAACACTTGACTCGGTCATCTTCTTCATTTGTAAGTTCTAATGGTATAATTTTTATTGCATAAATATGATTTATTTCATATTTTAAATTTGATAAAACACAAAAGTATATATTATATATAACACTTATAAGGTCCTGTTTGTAGCAGCAGTTGTACTGCTCTTGTATAAAGTTGTATCGTGGTAAATGAAATATAGATAGTGAGTTGCATAACTGTTCTTCTCCTTTTTATCTCCATACTTTACAGTCCCAACAATATTAGGTGCCCTCTTTAATAATCAGGCGTGGGTCGGGCAATTTAATAGGAACCAGGTAAGAAACAACACGAAGATGACACAACGGACTATGTTGCCAGACATGCTCCCTGGATCTGTCACTTGCAACAATCCCCACAATGGCAGCCCACCGATCCATATTAAGGGCAGCCTGAGAAATGTTAGAACCCTAAGAAAATATTTAAATGAGGCCTTTTCTTAAAGAATTCGAATTAAATAAAATGAATATATACATTACATGAGTGTGTGTTCCCATATATATATATATATATATATATATATAAAATTTATCGTCCTTGCAAAATTATCAATCACTTTATATTTTTGAAATTGTTAGAAGGGGTTTTTCATGGTGGAGTGGCTAACTCAATTTTTTTTGACATAGTTTTGTTGTATAATTTTATTCAATATTCCTTTCAAATACATATGAGTTTATATTTCGTAAAATTTAATAAGTTTGAATATAAGAACTAATATCCACAACTTTCCTTTTAAATAAGGGAAATAACAAAAAAAAAATGAACTACACATAAAAAATGTAATGCAAACAACCAAAAAACTCACAAGATGCTTAGAAAATCCTGTATTAGTATAGAAAAATTACATGCATGTACACACATACTTTGTGTGTGTGTGTGTGTGGAGAGAGAGAGCTAGAGAAAGAGAGAGATTGACAAGTTTGAACGTCTAAGCCTTAGGGAATTACCCATGGACGAGAGTTCTTCGTATGACTATTCACCCATAACACTCAAAAGAGGGTCCTACCCTATGTCCGCAATGACAATAAGAATTGCTTGATCTAATTAGTTGTTGCCGATCGTGCTTCAATCCAACTCACATTCGACCTTATTTCCTATGCTTGTCGCCGACCATTACACCATAAAAAATACAAGTTTTCAACAGGAAGGGAGAAATAACTAGAGTTGACTTTCTTCAATGGAATGAAAAACACCACTACAACAAAACTTACATTTATCTGCGATTTTCTTACCTATAAAAAAATTTTTGTGACAAAATATGGACATTTGCTACGAAATTAATTTCGCGGCAAAAAACATTATTAGCAACGAAAATAAAAATTTCGTTGATAATAGATCCTTAAAAAGGCTGGCGCCAAATTTCCCGCCCTTGAGTGTAAGTGGAAATTATTTAGCAACGAAATTAGTATTATTGGCAACGAAATTCGTAGTAGTTAATATATTATTTTTGCAACGAAAAAATATTTCGTGGTCTAATACATAAGTTATTGGGCTTCTAACGAAAAATATTTTGTGGCCTAATATACAAGTTATTGGGCAACGATTTGTTTTTTGGTCTAAAAGGTAATTTTTTTAATCTTAATACTCCCACACGATAGGTCACAGTTTTCCCAAACCCATCCAAAATAGGAATAAAAACTCTCACTCTCTGTCGTTCCGTCGCACTCTTTGCCTACAAACCCACGAACACTTGAATCTGTCGTCGCCGCTGGACTCTCTGCCTCTCTCAATCAGGTACGTTCTCTCTCTTTTTGTATTCATCATAATGCACAAAAAACGGTTTCTCTTTCTCCCACATCTTGAATCTTTGTTCACCTGTGGAATTTTTATTATTGAGTTTGAGAGAACCTTTGGAATCTTTGTTCACCAACAAGGTGCTCCACCATTAATAGGACGGGTAAATAAAAGAAACCGTGTTTGTGGTCCAATTTAGGGTGATAGTTAATTCTATTTCTATCAGATTACTAAGGAAACATATTTTTTTATCTCCTGTATATTAATTAATGAAGATTTATCTGATGAAGCCTTAATAAAGTATAACTATATAATACGATTTTAAAATTTTTAAAGTTCTAACCAGTGAAAATTGGGCATTTGATTAACACTCATCAAAATGGAATCATTAATTTTAAAACCAATTTGAAACTCGCTTCTCCATCATCCCGTTTTAGTCTCCTTGGAAAATTTTGAACTTTATGTCTAACTGTATGATCTAAAGACGAAAACCCATGTTTAATTGTTAATGTTGTGTGTTGTTTTTTCATTGATTAGGGGATTTGAGGTCTATGTAATGGAACCTAATTAGAAATGTTGTGTTTTAACTTGAGGGCTGCCCTATATCCTTTAGTTTTATGGATATTTATTAGTGGTTTTTAATAAATATATTCTGTCTTATGCTTTGGAATTTTAAACAATAAAAATATTATATGAAACAATAAACTAATATTTTAATGTGTTTGAATTTTCATGTGAACTAGATGGATAAGAGTTGGATGCGAGAAATAAATAGATTTTGTGAAAAGTATGTCTTGGGTGTTAGATCATTCATTTGATTTGCGAAGGATCATATGGGTCTAGACAGTTACATTAGGTGCCCATGTTGCAATTGTCTTAGCATCGATCTGAGAAATATTGATGAAGTAGAAGATCATCTTTTCTTAAAAGGTATTTGTACCACCTACACGCAATGGACATATCACGGGGAATGTTCTATTGATATAGTTCGTGAGGATGTCAATGATGATATCGATGGTTGGATTGATAATGAATATGAAGGAGGGGACGAGATGCGAGGAGTTTTGGAAGACAAGCAGAAAGGGTTTTTCTTTGATGTTGGTCCAGCTGAAGCGTTTGAAACTGTTAATACTCCTAGATAAGTTGGTGCCGAGGATGAGACAAATTTTAACAAATTATTGAAAGATGCAGAGCGTGAATTATATCCTGGTTGCACGAAATTCTCTGCATTGTATTTTCTTGTGAAGTTGCTCCACTTGAAAGTTATCAATCACTGGAGTAATAAATCACTCAATATGTTGCTTGAATTATTGAATGAAGATTTCCTCGATGGAGAGACACTTCCAAAGTCAGATTATGAGGCAAGAAGCATGTTTCATGGCTTGGGATTAGGATACATATAGATTCATGCATGCAAAAATGATTGTTGTTTGTTTTGGAAGGAGCTTGAAAATAAACATGAGTGTCCAATATGTGGAGAGTCTAGGTGGAAGGTTAATGATGATAGGGGTAAACGTATTCCTCACAAAATACTTCATTACTTTCCATTAAAACCAAGACTCCAAAGACTATTTATGTCGAGAAAAACGGCCGATGATATGAAGTGGCACAAAGAAAAACGTGTCAAAGATAATGTATTGAGAAATCCTGGAGATTCTAGTGCATGGAAGGATTTTGATATAGAGCACGAGTGGTTTTCTCAAGACCCTCGTAATGTAAGTCTTGGCCTAGGAAGTGATGGTTTTGACCCCTTTGGTAACATGCACAACTCATATAGCATATGGCCAGTAATACTTATGCCATATAACTTGTCGCCTTGGTTATATATGAAAGAGTCATTTTTTATGATGTCGTTACTTATTATAGGACCTCTGGCACCAGCTAAGGATATGAATATGTATTTACGACCATTAATTGATAAGTTGAATGAGTTATGGGAAGTTGGTGTAGAAACATATGATGCATCCACCAAAACGAATTTTCATATGCATGCGGCAGTTTTATGGACTATAAATGACTTTCCAGCATATGGTAATTTGTCTGGTTGGAGCACTAAGGGTTATATGGCTTGTCATAAGTGTAACAAAGATACTTGTTTGAAAAGAATAAGAAGTAAGATATGTTATATGGACCATTGTCGATATCTAGATCCTAACCACATATGGAGGAAGAACAGAAAATTTGTTGGTAAGCCAGAGCTTCGATTAAAGCCCATGAGCTTAAATGGGGATGATTTTTTGCGATAATAAAATTATGTCAATGATTATATACTAGGGAAACATTCGGGTAATAAAAATAGGAAGCATACACCTGAAGAGCTAAACTGGACAAGAAAAAGCATTGTTTTTGAATTACTATATTGGAAAACATTAAAACTTCGACATAACCTTGATGTCATGCATATTGAAAAAAATATTTGTGAGAGTGTTGGGAACTTTATTAAATACTGAGGGGAAAACAAAAGACATGTATAAGGCGAGATAAGATTTGGAGGATATGAAGATAAGAAAGGAATTACATTTGAAACGGAATGGGGATACATATATACTGCCGCCTGCATGTTATACGCTTAGTAAGTTAGAAAAATAAGGTTTTTGTGAGTTCTTGAAATCAGTGAAGTTTCCCGATGCATATGCTTCGAATATCTCACGATGTGTGAACGTTGGTGATGGTAAGGTATCTGGGTTGAAAAGCCATGATTGTCATGTTCTATTACAATGATTATTACCCGTTGGGACTCGTGGATATTTACGGAAGGAAATATACATTGTGATAGTTGAGTTGGGGAATTTTTTCAAATATTTGTGTTGTAAAACACTGGATGTAGAAAAACCGAAGAGGTTGGAGAAAGACATTGTCGTGATTTTGTCCAAACTAGAAATGATTTATCCACCGACTTTTTTTGATGTAATGGTCCACTTAGCTATTCATTTTTCGTGGGAGGCTATGCTTGGAGGACCGGTGCAATATAGGTGGATGTATGCTATTGAAAGGTATGTCAATATACTAATTGTTATATTTTTATGGTTATTTTGACATAGCCCCCACTTTTTAAGTCAACATGAAATAAAAAGTGGGGGTTAAGTTAAAATACTTATTTTTTACGTATAGTTTATAGATTTAACATGAGGTAATTTTTATCATTGTAAATGCTAATAGGTACTTGGGAACATTAAAAGGTTACGTGCGTAATAAATCTCGACCGGAAGGTTCTATAGCAGAAGCCTACATCATTAATGAATGTTTGACATTTTGCTTAATGTACTTTGACGAGATTGAAACTAAATTCAACTGCCCAAAAAGAAATTATGACGGGGAGGAGCAAAAGGAGGGATTGAATGTATTCTTTCAAAAGGTACGCCCTCTGGGGGAATGTACTTATGACTTTCTCACAGGGACTGAGATGGAACTGATGAGGTGGTATACGTTGAATAATTACGAGAAAGTTGCTCTATATATAGAGTAAGTTAATAACTAAGAAGTAATCTTGATAAGTATTAATTTTGAAACTACTACGAAGCTTATTGGTATAATTATTACCATTATTAGTGAGCATATGGAGGAGCTGAAGAAAGAAAGCCCTTTGAATTTAGAGGAGAGAAGTCGAAAGAATTTCCCTAGCTGGTTTGAAGAATGTGTAAGTTTAAGAAAAGTTATCATAACATAATATTGATGTATAAATTTAATTATTTTTTAAGTAATATAATTGGTCTAACTTATATTATTTAAATTTTGTCTTTAATAGATGAAAAAGTTGTATGGCCAGAAGTCTCCAGAATGTACTGAGCAACTATATGCATTAGCATGTGGTCCTGGCATACGTGTAAACAAGTATAAAAGTTGCATAGTAAATAGAGTTAGATTTCACACTAAAGACCGTGACAATCACAGGAGAAGTCAAAACAACGGTTTAATTGTTAAAGGAGATCATAGTGATGAAGAGATTAACTTTTATGGTATATTGAACAATATTATTGAGTTAGAGTATATCAAGGGAAATCGAGTCCTCCTTTTCGAGTGTGATTGGTTTGAAGCTGATAAAAAGAAAAATCAGGAATACAGCCCGATGAACACTTTACAAGCATCAATGTTAATGGTAGGTGGTATAAGAGTGATCCTTATGTTCTAGCCATTCAAGCAAAACAAGTGTTTTATCTTAATGACACAAAATTGGGAAAAAATTGGCAAGTTGTTCAGGAATTCCAGCATAGAAACTTGTATGATCTTGGGGTGGAAGATATAGACACAGATGTATCCGAAACGAACGATTTTGTGTACCAGGAAAATGCTTCATCAGAGGTTTTTGAGTTTATAGAAGTTGATGTTGGCCAGTTGTAGAGAAACGATGTAGAGGTGGACACTATTGATGCTGAAATTATAGATATAGACAAAGGAGTACTATCGGAAGAAGACATTGTTTCCCTTGATGACGTCGATGATGAAGACGAAACACTTAATGAATATTGTGAAAAAGCGGTAAAACTCGTAGTGGTCGAGGAGGATGATAGTGATATAGATTGAATTTGTTAATGGAAAATACTTTCTTCAGTTTTATTATGCCGGATTGTTTTTATTTCATGCATAGTATACTATTTGAATATGTTAAGGGAATTTAGTTTTATTACTTTCTTCAGTTTTATTATGCCATATTCTTTTTATTTCATACACAATATATCATTTATATCATTTAAGTTATACTATATTGCCTAAATTGTTTGAATTACATTAATGTGTGATTTTATGTTCTTTTTTAGTATGGCACCAAGAAGACGTCTTCGGTCAAATAGCACGAAGGAGGCTCCCACGACACCCATGGCTCCCATGGCACCCACAGTTCCCCCAGTGCCCCGGGCTCTCACGGCTCCCCCGTTTACCATGGCACCCACGACTCCCCCGGTGCCACTAGTGCCCACGGCTCTCACGGCACCCATGACTCCCATAGCTCCCATGGCACCCATGATTGACCACATAATGGATGTGGAATTTGCAAGTATCTTGCTATCAACACAATAAAGCAGTCCTGGAACGTCCACGACCCATGCAAGTACAAAAACTAATTTTCAAATGTTTCGAACACAGATTCTACCACTTGCCGCTAATATTGTTTTTTTTCTTTTAAAGCTTCGAATATAGATTCTACCATAACGAAAAAAATTCGTGGACCTACACGGGGCAAGGGGCTTCAGAAGATGATAAAAGCTATTGGGAAAAAGATGCGTGTTGATATTTCAAAGGAGAAAAACAGGCCACTTGACAAAGACTAGTCTGCTAAATTATCAAATGAACTTGGGATTATCACTCGTAACCTAATTCCAGTCCCAACCAAATGGAAAGACCTCACTGAAGCTGATAAGACAAAAGCGTTCGACAAACTCAATGTAAGTAATTTCTTATTAAAAAGACATTGCTACTATTTCTGTTTGCTAGGGCGATAATATGGAATCCAATGGGCGTTTTGAAGTTCGTAGAAAAAGACTAAGTAAAGAAAATAATTGGCTTCCCAAGGTTTTTGCAATAAAATACTTAATTTCAGATTTTATTTGATAATAAAGACACCAATAGTTAGGATTGCTTAATATATTTTGCTCAATCTTGGTCTATTTGTGAACCCATGCATGGGTTTGTGATGAGTTTGGGAGCGGGATAGGTACAGGGCAGAGGGTGTGCATGTGGTGTTAACAGATTGGTGATGTTAGTTGTTAGGTGTTGGGATTATGACAGTTTTAGGTGTAGTGAAGCTGTTCTCACCCTTGTGTTTGTATCCGTTTCACCCTAAAGTTTCAAGTTTTTTAATGTTAAATCCTAAAGAACCTATAGTGAACCCTAAAGCCTCATTCTGATCCTGGTCCAAAGAGGAATAGATTACTTTGATTGTAGATTGTAGATAAAATGCATACAAAAAGTTTCGTATCTGCTTAACATAGCTAGAATTAATGAAGACACCCCTTATTTAGCATCTAACATTAATAATTCTCGTTTAAAGGGCTCTACCTCTAGATCAGAGTTCAAAGAATTCATAAAAGTTCTTTCAAACTCTTAAATGAAGAAGAGAAAACAGAAAGCCTCTAGGGAGAAGCAAACTAGTGTTGGAAATGAGGGTGATAACCTTATAAACAACTTGTTTGTTTCTAAATGGCGGTGCAGGAATGTTAACGGTCTAGATAATTCCCCATCACAATTAGCTCTCAAAAGCTTATGTGATTCCCTTAAG
Organism: Sambucus nigra; assembly: GCA_949130495.1. Lineage (NCBI taxonomy): Eukaryota > Viridiplantae > Streptophyta > Magnoliopsida > Dipsacales > Adoxaceae > Sambucus > Sambucus nigra. The sequence goes on along the minus strand of OX422207.1, from coordinate 79,132,260 downwards.
CTAGACATTCTTTGCATTTTTGAACCTATGAAAAATTTCTCAATTTTTAACATTTATTGGGATTTTTGGGTATGACTTTTCCTTTTTATAACAATAGAGGATATAATTTCCCAACTATTTGGGTGGTTTATTTACTTCTATTCCTACGCCTTCTATTATCAGTAATGATGCTCAACAAGTTACTATCTCCCTCTTAATTTTACATCAACAATTTCCAATCATATGTGGCTATGCATCCACTAATTACATTCTTCAGTCAAATATTTGGAACTCTATTTTCCAAATTCATTCTTCCTATCCTCTTCCATGGACACTAGTTGGTGATTTCAATTTAGTTCTTTGCTCTCATGAATGCAAAAGTTCTAGACTTCCAATTAATGGATACTATTGGACTTTTCCACACTTGGGTAAAGAGTGATAATAGATATGTTCAGAAAAGGTTAGATAGATCCTTGTGCAGTCAATCTTAGCTATATATTTGGGAGAAAGTGAACTGCTCTACAGATGTTAGATTCCATTCTGATCATCTCACTATCATTCTTGATTATGTATCTACTAGTCTCTCTAGACCAAACCATTTTAAATTCGTCTCTTCCTGGATCAATCATGAGAATTTTTTGAATATGGTTTCCAAATTATGGGAATTAAATATGTTCAGGGGTTGTCCTATGTTTGTCCTCACTCGAATCAATTAAGCATCACTTTAGAAAGACAAAGCTAGAATAAGATGGCTTGAGAAAGGTGATTGGAATTCTGCCTACTTTAAAAAAATAGCCAAGTATAGGATAACTTTAAACAAAATCAGTTGCTTAGAGAAAGATGGTAGAGTTAATTATGATGTTGCATCCCTCAAATATAACATAATTCTGCATGTTTCTTCCAAATATACTCCTCAACCCAGTAGAGTGAAGACAAATATGATTTAAAACCTCAATTATCCTGTTATTGAGGCTTTTGATAAGAAAGTTTGGTTAATATTTCGGATAATTCTAAATTAAAAGCACTATATTTTCAATGGACTCTCATTCTGATCTTGGTCCAAATGGAGTCTCAAGTATGGCAAAAGAATGTAGAAATGGTGCAGCTAAATATGCTTAGCTGAGAAGGAGAGATAGAGAATGATAGTAGAACACCAAAATCACCTATTTAGTCCTAAAGCCCTTGCAGTATGAAATTCCTCAAAAGTAGCACTTGTCATGAGCCCTTCCAATTTAGTCTAAACTTAATCAGTAGTGATTTAACAAAGACCCACAATCCATATTATCAATTGAACGTACTTCCAATGTTAAAAGAGTTATACCCAATCAGTCAAAAACCACGTTAGCTCTGTTCTACAACAAAGCAACAAAAGCCCTAGAAACACCCTTAACCCCCACGAGAGCTCCCTCAATCGAATTTGAACACGCGGCACACGTCATACCAGTCACTCTCACCTGAATTTTCCTCATACCTTCATCTAAATTATCCGCAGCACACATCATGTCGCAATGTATACACAACTACTGAAATTCTTTTTGATATGTAGGGAAGCACCTCCAGTAATTCTACTTTTAAATCCAAGGATGAGTTGGAGGGCACTATTTCAGGTATTAAGTATCTATGGGCACCAAAACCCAAAAAACTGAACACTTTTAACCAAAAAAGTTTTAAGTTTTAAGTATCTATTGCCACCATTAACAGTATTAAACATTCAAACAACAAATCGGATCAATTGCAGCTTATTTCCTAGTTGCAGAACAACTGTTTTCAATCCTAGTTGTAGTTTATTTCCTTCCAAAATTAAGAGTGAAACTCTTTAAGAATGGTTTGAATTCTAAGGAGATTCTGCGTCGAATTAGTGAGGGGAATGAATTGCTTGAAATTCTGAGTGAGAAATTATTTAGGGCAATTCTGCGTCGAATGGTTTGGGGCCTAGAAAGTGTCATTGTTGCTGAAATTCTTTTAATCATTTATAGAAAATAATTTAATAGAACAGAGTGCTTCTTATGTCCATTCAAGAGTGCAACACTTCCAACATGTTGTCTGCTTATGTCCATTCAAGAGTGTAACATGTGATTATCTGTTGATGATACTTTTCTTGCAAGAGTGCTGCATATTGTCAAGCCTGTATTTAAATGAAAATATGCATTTCAAATTTTATTAGCAGTTGTTTATGATACTTTTCTTCTCCATACTGCCCAACACTTCCAACATATGAATAGTGAAATATTAGCAGTTGGTGATGATACTTTTCAAATTTTATTAGCAGTTGTTGATGATACTTTTCAAATTTTAAATCTGTTTGTATTCATCTTTACTTGTGCCCGGGTATGTTTTAGATCTTTGGTTGGGATTGGTGCACAAAAGTGTGGTCATATGAATAGTGAAATCTGTTTGTATTCATTTTGCATATTTGATTTTGTGAGATATATTCCCCAAAACTAACTTATTACATAAAATTTCAGGAGAGATTCGACATTGATTTTGATGATCATGCGAAGGAGTGTTTAGAAAAGCTAATGAAAGGGAGAAGTAGGAGGCAACAGAGCAAGCTTCGTGAAGTGTATAAGACATATGGATCAGCAGAGGAAGCTTGAGAAAATATCCCTACTGGTATGACCAAGGATAATTGGCTTAGTCTATGCGATCTTTATGGAAGTCCAAGATATTAGGTTTAAACTATTATTGATCTTGTCACCTGTAAATATTATTTTATTAAAATACGCATACTTATGATGTTTGGAAAATTACTGCAGAGACAATGTATTGTAAACCAGAATAACAAGTTCAAACAAATTGTGAAGCATAATCAAGGGCCAAAAGCATTTGTTGTGGTTCGTCATGAACTGGTAATATATCTACTTGTTTTGGTGGTCAGTTGAGAATTTATTTTGCAAGTATAATTATTAATTGTTTGTTGTTTAATAGCGGAGTAAAGAGGTGGACGGTCAAGAACCGAATAGGATCAAGTTTTATAAAGAAACGCATTGCAAAGATGAAAAATGGACATCTCCTAAAGCCGAAAAGCTCTTTGTAAGTCTTATAAATTTTATTTTGCAAGTATATCTCATCAAAACTACTTAATCAGAAATTAACTTCAATACTATAATTAAGAATTGATTAGGTAATTACTTCTTTTGATTGAATTGAAATTTATAAAAGGGTAAATTAGATTTAGAAATTGCACATATTGCATTATGATTTACTATTTTAAAACGTTACACATACTGCATTATGCTTTACCATTTTAAATTTATTTTGTCTTCAAGGGGCTTAAAAATTGTAGACATCTTGACAATTTCACCAAACTTGTAATCCTTTTTCTTCTATTTTCTTTGCAGAATGAGATGAAGCGCCTTGAATCTGAATCAATATTTGAGGATGGTACCATGATGAGCTCAGAAGAGATAGCAGATAAAGTTCTTGGCACAAGACGGGGATATATTAACGGTCTTGGTTATGGTCCAAAAAGAAAGGATTCTAAAATTAATATAATGAGATTGAGGAATGCCGAATTGGAAGAGGCTCGTAAGTAGTCTATGAAAGTTCAAGAAGATTTGATGGGTCGTCTACAAGCTCGTGAGGTAGAGGCAACAATTCAACGAGAAGAGTCAGTGGCACAAAAGGCCGCTATAGAGACTCAATGTGCAATGCTAGATGCTATTCAAGCTCGACAAGCGGAGTTCGATAAGTTGATTCAGTCGTTGATCACATCACGTTCCTCATCTTACGAACGATGGTAATCTAGACATCCTTTAGTTTTGCTACTCGTATGCTTTAAAATGTTCACATTCGTAATCGATTATTATCTCTTTAATTATCAACTTTCGCTCTTCGTTATAACCTTTTCAGGATAAAGCCAAATAAAATACTACTTAATCTTAGCTAATGATATTGCATTCTCTTAATTGCAGATTTGACGTGACAAGAAGTTATTTTTGGGGCACCATGAACTTTTGACATTTGACGTTTGTAAAGGGAATTTCAGACCTCTAAATCCTATAACCAGTTTAAGTTTTTTTTTTGCACCATGGATATTTGTCGTTTGTAAGGGGGTGAATTGTGGGACTTCTACGCCCTTTGAGAAGTGTTTAGGTGACTTAACAATGTTTGTGTACGTGATTTAATGTGAATTTTGGTTATGATAATTAGTTATTTTGTGCATCTTAACGAATGTGTTTTTTTAAATGGTAATTTGTTTAAATTTGGTGGTATACATTACTCTATAAAATTCATTTAAAAAAAATATATTTTGAAACAATCCGTTACCAAAATAAATGTTTTCGTACTTAAATATGCAATTGATAAATAAATGTGTAGTTTAAGATTTGATAATTTATTATTGCAAAATTAATGATTAAAAATCAGTTTTCAACAATTAAATTTCAAAGCCAATAGATTTCAAGGGAAGGTACAAATTTCGTAGCTAAAAGCATCTAACACACAAATTTATTGATAGAATTGGCAACGAAATGAAGACATTTAGCAATGAAATGTTGAACAATTAGCTACAAAATAAATTGTAAATTTCATAGCTAAAAGCTTCTAACACACTTGTTTATTGATAGAATTGACAACGAAATGAAGACATTTAGCAACGAAATGTTGGACAATTAGCTATGAAATAAATTGTACCGTAAATATGATAATTTGGCACGAAACAAATTTCGTGGCAAATGGCCTAAACAATTGGACACGAAATTTAATTTCGTGGCCATATACATTCAGCAACGGGCCTTTGGCCACGAAATCTCTACGAAATAATTTTCGTTGCCAAAAACTATCAGTAATGAAATATACACTTTTGACTACGAAAAATTTCGCAGTTAAATGTAAGAATTGTTGTAGGACTCGTGAAGACAATTTGCGAACGATAACGTCTTACAACTTCCCAAAGACTAATATACGGACGTTTCCCCATGGTCAAATCGAGTGAGACATCAAATGACCAAGCTAAAGGTATATATATATATATATATATATATATATATATACGCACACACACACACACATGCGCGTGTGTGTATATGTGTGTTTTATGGATTTCCAAATACGGAGCCCTAAACGTGCTTAAGTTGTTTAAGGTACTGCCAATTGAATTCCCACGTCACCTAAGAATTAAATGGATTTTGCATTACATAGATATGTGGGGTCCTTACATCCCCGTGTATCGTGAGAATTGATACGTTTACACATGTATTAATGCATGTAGCGTAATGTTATTAACACATTTATATAATTTTTTCCACAGTATAGACAAACAATTTAAATCCTTATAGAATGAGACTATCCAACTACCAAAGAGTTACTCGTCCGCATTGGGACATATTTTACAAATAGTAGTGGTGTGTGTACACATGTATACTTGCGTGTAACGTAATTTTACGGACATATTTATATAATTCTTTTCATAGTATAGACAAAAATTTAAATCCTAATGGAATGAGACTATCCAACTATTAAAAAGTTGCTCGCCTGCATGTTTATGATGTAATATATTGACAGGAATTAAGTTCCCTTATATATGTTGAGGTACCATTATTTATAGTATGATATGTCACTCAGTTTTATTGTCACAAATCTAGACTTATCTCATCAAATATAGGGAAAGGGAAGAAACACATAATTTTGTTGTGATATACATTGTTTTCCGGTTACTCGACATCATTTATCCTAGAAAAATCATCTTTTTAGTTTTAGAAACATTCCATGTGGTATATAGGCAGTGTTAGAAAAATTAATATTACTATGAACATCTTAACAATTCTAATATTTCATGATATTGCAATTTTATATTTTGATATTTTTCCCGATTTGGAGGACTTTGTTCCATGTTTTCCAAGTAATATTGATGGCATTCTAATCCGACGATATTCATTTAACATCAACAGTATTTCAAGATTTTACGCCCATTATTGGACCTTGGCAAAATTTATTTCGATCGCACTTCATAAACATACTTAAACAAAAATTAATGCAAATAGTGAATTGGGTGAGAGAATAAAAAATATATTAACGGATGTTGATGTTGGCCGCTTAGATCATAAAAATATATTTAAAAAATTATACCTAACATTTTACCTAATTTTATCCTAACAAATCCCAATAAAGTTCTCTCTCTCTCTCCCTCTCTCTCTCTCTCTCTCCCTTTTATGTACACACAGTATTTTGGAGAAGTTTTGAAAAGTTTTTTTTTCCGCAAGACAGGGTAATTTTTGAGCCGGCAATGCGATCTCTTTAAAAAGTTGTCAACTGATTGACATATTTTAATGGGATATATTGTTTATCAAGTTATATTTATTTTTCCATTTCTAAATGAATATATTGGAGATGTTGAGAATATTATTAGACCATGAAAATGTGATATATCTGAAAATAAAAGTATCTTCTCTCTCAATAATAATAGATAACTCTGTCAAATATTGGAATATATAACCCAAACCAATTAGTAATGGTTGGAGGGTCCCCAAACTCTTATATACTGTAGTCCGCAACGTTTGAGCTTTTAACACATTGACAAATTATTTGGATGACGTAACAATTTGGTTGTAGGGCGATAGTTCGAAATCATGTTAAATGTTGAAGTATCCCATCAAAACCAATAGACAAATAAGAGGAGGTCCTATGTCCCAGAGATTTTATATTTTCAATCCAATTAATCCCAGATCCAATGAAAAAGGCTCCATACCATGTTTTAAGGAGTCTTTTGCTCCGTGTAAATGTTAAGAAACCTTTTAGAGGACCAACCAAACTCTCTCAATTTATACTTTGAGAATCACAATAATCATAGAATAGCCGACATGCACCCTGAACATGTGTAAGTTATATTTGTATTATTTGAATAATAATCGGCAACCTATAGCTTTTGTTTTTTGTTTTTTTTTTTTTTTTTTTTTTTGATGACGTAGGGTAATCCCCGGGCCAGCTTGCGCGCACCTCGAGACTAATCCCTCCGGCCGGATGATACTCTTACAGAGGGATAATAAACACCCTCTGCACCCTGGCCCTATAGCTTTTGTTGTCAAATGAATACATAATATATAGTGGCCGACCGGTTCAAAGACAACAAACACTTTTTCACAAAAAAAACACTTTTCAGCCATCTAATGAAAACATGTCATTTGGATTATTTATTTAATTAGCTGTTCTAGCTACCCATGAGAAGTAAGATTGTGATGGCAGCTGTCCATATATACTTATATATACATATATATATATATATAGAGAGAGAGAGAGGAGTTAGGAGTGACAATTCGTATGCGTCGTGTTGTTTTATGTCAGGTTTGTGTTAAGTAGTAGTGAATCTTAACTCGATCTATTTAATTAATCGTGTCAGATGAGTAAACACTAATCCGATCTGTTTATTATTGTGTCCTGTACACATAACCCATTAAGTAAAATATAAAATAAATTTTTTCTTTTTTTTTAACTAACCTTACCCCTCATAGCCCTAAAATAACTTAAAATTCGATTAATTTCAACTCCTTACAACACATAAATAATTTATCATCCAATTCTCCATGAATTTTATACAATGTCTATCAAGATATATAAATTATTTAATATATTCTCCATTAAATACGAGTTAAACGGATCTATTCGTATCATTTTCGAATTATACATATATGACACTAACTCAACTCATTTTTTATTCATATTGATAGATTATATTATATTCAAATTTGTGTTAAAAAATCATCAACTTTAATCCGTTAATTTCATATCAAGTTATCGCACCCTAACAAAAGTTTGAGAGAATTGACAAAAACATATTTCTCAAGTGGGGTATTCTTTAAAATGACAAAAGCAATAATGACGATGACATATAACAAACTCATTGAACTGCCATTAATGGGAATTCTACCTTTTTATACCTTTTTCATCATTAGGTGGAGTTAGTTTGCTATTTATTGCACAAACTTATCCAAATTTGATCAATATGATAGTCATCCTAACAAACCTATAAATATAACTAACAAAAACTAATGAAATCACCAATCACTTGATACATACCTTGGGTTTGGGCTATCCTTAACCTTTTTCTTCCCATATTTTCTCCATTTAAAGCCATCATCCATGATATCTTTCTCTGATTTCGTATAAAATGCAAACCTAGCTATCTCCTCCCCATTTTCATCACTTCTACAAAATATAACATGTTATATCACTAGTACGCATGTGTCCATATATGCATATGATTCAGACCAAATAAATTATCATTTTTTAAAGCAATGAAATTTATCAAACATAAAAAAAAAAAAAAATTAACTCACAAAAGTATTTTATACGTTTCGAACAAAAACAGTTTTTGACATCTGCATTTTTAGTTATAAAAACAGAAACAAAAACAAAAACAGTTTTAAACTTAGAGAAACCAGGTGAAAAAAAGAATGAGAGAAATTACAAATATCTAGGTATATGGACTTGCATGGTATTATTTCTTGGATTTTGATCGGCAAATTCTTTAGTGCCTCCGGTGACATTTTTCGCGTATGAGACCGTATCTTGTGGTGAAATTTCTTCCTCGTAACCATCTTCGATGAGAGAATGGGATACATCGATAAAAGTATTTTCATTAGGGTTGGGGTTGGAGCTAAAATTAGGGTTAGGATTTGTATTCATGGTTAAGGAGATATAGTGGACATGATAGTGTAACTTGAAGAGTTGAATATCTCAAGCGTGGGTTGTATTTAAATATGATTAACATGGGTGTTTTTTTTAATATATAGTTTTTAATTTATGGTCTCACCTTCCTGGAGGGACACACTGAAGGTTCTCTGGATTGCCATGTGTTGGACTTTGATTGGACATGCTGATGTCATTAAGGGGCCACGTGTTGCAATTGATAGTATACATTACTCACATATACGTTCGGGGACTATTAAGTGACGGCATGTGCAGTTATTTGTTCGAATCCGACTGACCAATGGTTAAATTGCATGGTAGCTGTCGAGTAAGACTAGTCATCATTTGGGGTATCACATGTTCATATTTAAATGCGGTACTCATTTTGGTTCAATAATATTGCTATTTTAATACGACGCATTTCAAGAATTCATTCGGGTTGTCAACTATCATCTAATTTGATTAATTAATTATATCAGAAAAACAAAAATGAACCATTAATTTGAGATCTCAATCCCCCTCAAAAATTAAAAAATAAAATAAAAATCAAGACTATTAATTCGACACAAAGGAAGTAATAAATATACTCTTATAAAGTTTCAAAAATTCTATTCTACCCGAATTTTTTACTGCATTGTGGTGGACACATTGATGTGTCGGCGTGTTATTGATTGATTTTTGGAGTCCACGTCAGTGGAACCTAAAAATCAACCAATAACAGACCGACACGTCACTCTGTCTACCAAAATTCAGTCAAAAATTCGAGTCCAATAAAACTGCTTATCAAGTTTTGTTCTTAGAATTGAAGAATACGTGACTCTGATTGCAATAGTGTCATTCCTACATAGTATCGTTATCCTATAATACTTTTTTTGGTAGGTTAGTGATACAAATGTCAATAGCTAATGAACAAATCTAGATAGCCTTTATCACACTTTCTCTTTAAAAAAATATATCTCATATACGGTTAAAAATAAGAATGTAAAAATTATACTGTACAAAATAGTTTGGAGTATCTCTCATTCGTAACAAGATAAGACAATATAGGGTTGAATATCATTGACCTGTATCTCATAGGCTATTTGCAGCACCAATAAGAAGAAGAAAAAGACTAATCAAAATAGAGGGACAATAACAAAAAGGCTTGCAACTATATTTGGAGGAATTCATAAGTATTGGTCCTAAAAACTAAAGTTTAGTTGATAACATTTGCAATAGACACGAATAGAAAAAGAAAATTCATATGGCAGGCCTCATGTAATGTGATTAAAACAAGGATGATGATTAGAGTAAATTATATACTTAACTCTTAAAGCAAAAAATAAGTTTTTTTATTCAACCCTTAGTTTTAGTTTTTGCTCCTATTAGACCCTCAATGAATGCTAATCATTGTAATTTGACCTATTGGTCTAAAAGCAACCGTCATGTTGATATAAGCAACGGTAAAAAGGCATTTTAGATTACTAGGTGTGACCACGTGCGTTGCACGGGTGATCGAATTCGAGTACTCAATTTCAGCATTAAAAGTAGAGAACAAAACATTATAAGTACTAACATTCATTACCACCTAAGAAATCCACACAAATGGTACGTGTTATAATATGTTTAAAATATTTTATTCATAATAAATTTATGTGTCCCTGAAAATAATACTGTCTAACCACGAATTAAGTCCAAAACTTAAACAAGGAGAGAGAGTCATAAAACACAAGAACACAGAAGATCAATCAAATACGGAAATTAAATAGGTTATTTGGAAGATGCCATATCACAAATCGCTTAGTTCAGATGGCCTTACTGTCAATTTTTTTTAAAGATCATTGGGAAGTGGTAGGCTCTCCTATTATAGAAGTATTGCAATCCTTTTTCAAACTGGTTATTTGCTTAAAGGGCTTAATAAAATGCTTTTAGTTTTTATTCCTACAACTGAGCATCCTACTAAAACCTCATAATTTCGTCCTATTTGTCTTTGTAACGTGGTCTACAAAACTATCTCCACTTTAATGATTATCATGTTAGGCCTTTTCTAGTTAAAATTGTCTCTCATTTTCAAAACTCTTTTGTGCATTGGAGACATATTCGAGATAATATTTTGATCAATCATGAATTTCACCATACTATGCAGGGATCTAAATCTAAAATAGGTAGTTTGTCTCTTAAACTGTACTTTCCAAAGATTATGACAAATTAGAATTGCCTTTTATTAGATGGATGCTTCTTTAACATGGTTTCCATGAATATGGGATTACTAGAATTATGTCATGTATTACTACCACTTCTTTTGTTACAGTTCTTAATGGCCAAATTGATCCGTATTTAACTCTTCTAGGGGCATTAGACAGGGGGGTCCACTTTCTCCATATCTATTTATTCTTTCCCTTGATGTGTTTATTCACAGTCTTAACAAAGTTAATCTGGATAATCATATTAATGCTGCTAAGGCTTTGAAATTTGATCCTCATATTCCTATCTTAGCTTTTGCAAATGACTGTATTATTTTTTTAAAGTGGAATATTAAAAATGTGGAGAATATGACTATTTTACTCAATACATTTTTCTTTGTATCAGGTCAAACTCTTAATAACGACAAATACACTACTATGTTCTCTCCTAAATTTGACAAATATAATAAGAGAAGTATTAAAGATCTTCTTCATATCCCTAAATTTTCTGCTAATGAAAAATACTTAGGGGTGCCCCTTATTAATGGGAGAGTTACTAAGGATATGTTCGAGGGCTTGATTCTCAATTTAGCGGAAAAGGTTAACATGTTGTATAATAATTTTTTATCGTATTCAAGTTGGGTACATCTCAATAATTCAGTCGCTGTTTTTATGTCGGTTTATGCTATGTCGTCGTTCTAACTTCCTAAAACCTTAATTGATGAATTTTCCAATAGAATTAAAAAGTTTTTTTAGGGAAACTCCTTATTCTCGAAAGAAAGCTACTATTCCCTGGCGCCGTATGGCGATTCCAAAATTTATGGGAGGTTTAGGAATTAAAATTATGCACACTTTGAATAAAACTTTTATGCTCAAATTAAGGTGGAACATTTTAACTAATCCTCATTATCTGTGGGCTAAAGTTATGGAGAAGAAATTCTTATAACGAAACGTTTTTCAATGCTAAACTTAAGACTATAAACTCATGAGCATGGAGTAATATTTATAAAGGCTTGGCCCATATAAAAGGGAGTGAAGTGGTCCTAACATGAAGGAAATGTGAGTTTGTTGAATGATAATTGGTGTATGAATAAATAGTTGTCTTCTATTCTCAATCTTAATAATTTTGATAGTACCCTTTGGGTTTCTCAATTTAGATTGCCTATAACCGATGACTGGAATATTCCTAAACCCTTTCAAACTATCCTCATGCATCTGATTCCCACTATAACTGGTATACCTTGGCATAATTCGGGTTCTAAAGATATTGGGTTTTGGAGTTCTAATAAAACTGGTATTTTCTCCATCAAATCCTTGCATAATTAGCTTATAGAGAAAACTTTTAGTATCACTAGACCTTTATTACCTTAGTTTAGGGTTTTTCAATTTAACTGTACCAATAAAGTTAAACTCTTTTACTAGTTTTTGGCGCACCAATCCCTTCCCACTACTGATGTTTTATTTGTTAAGAATATAACGACTATTGGTAAATGTACTTTATGCAATCAGGTGGACTCTGTTTTTATTTTCTCACTGATTGTCCTATATTCACTCAAATTATGAACGGGTTTGGGCTAATGCATCCTGATCCACATTGGCATTTCCTTCTTAATACTGATCTTACGCTTGATAACAACCTTACCCCTCACTACACTAAATCTTGCGAATGGTCACAACCTGGGGGTCATGGTCTAGGGCCGTGACCAGATCCATGACCACACTGGATCATGGATGCTCCAAGAAGTGGTCAAGAACCAAATACCTGATCACTGTGGGTCATGGACCTGGGCCATGACCATATTAACACTGAATTCGCTCTAAAATTCCCTCCAAGCTTGGTCGTGAATGGGTCACGATCTTAGTCCATGGCTATGTACATGATGAAGGTCACAACACATACACCGTGGGTCATGGTTGGGGACCATAACCATCTCAAGTGGTGGGTTACGGCTGGAGAACATGACCAATCCATATCTCACACATGCCACGAGCTGATGTAGCAAAATTTTTAAGGGTCGTGATAGTGGGTCACGACCTAGAATCGTGGCCATGTTCCTTACATTAAAATGCCAACAACCACACCAAATTCTTTTCCATCAATCGATTTCGACAGCAGCTAAAGCCCTAGGCGATTTTGGTTCTGTTGTGTTCTATTTTTGTTGGATTTTTGTTCGATTTCGATTTCGGCTAAAATGTATTACAAAACCCTAGTTATTTGTAACCCTAGACATCATATTTTTTTGACAAAATATAATTAAATGAAGTTTTAATATGTAAAAAAAATTACGTCTACCGTGTTATAGGTTATATGGGTGTGGTGACATTGTATTGGGTGTTATATGCGTGTTGTCATTTTTTTGACTAAATATAACTAAATGATTTTTTTTGACATTGTATTATGGGTTATATGCGTGTCGTGACATTGTATTGTGGGTTATATGCGTGTCGTGATTTTTTAACGGTAACTCTTAGCGCCTTGTGTTTATGTGGCAATTAAGACTCACATCAATCATATTATTGTGGGTTATATGCATGTCGTGACATTGTATTGAGGGTTATATGCGTGTTGTGATTTTTTTTACAAAATATAATTCAATGGATTTTTTTAACAATGTATTGTGAGTTATATGCGTGCCATGACATTTTATTAGGGGTTATATGTGTGTCGTGATTTTTTTGACAAAATATAATTAAATGGATTTTTTTGACATAGTATTGTGAGTTATATGCATGTCATAATGCTTTAATAGTAACTCCTACCGTGTTGTGCTCGTGTGGCAATTAAGACTCGCGTCAGTCATCGTATCGTATCTTGTCATCGTGTTATTCATGTCTTGTATTTTTATGTTATTCATATTTTAGCAATTCTTTAATTCTTTACTTCTCTACTTTAAATATGAATCCCAAACACGTGTGTACATTAATAATTGTGTCGTTTATGAATTTATCATGTATAAAATGAGAAATGACCTTACTATAGTGAGATATTGTGATTATGGGTATGTTTTTTGTCGTAGATGATAGAAGGAGTGTGGGATAATTATTGGTTGTTGGTTTGGTTTTTGGATACTATGTTGGATTTCTTGATAATAAATCCTAACAAAACGTGTTACAAATAATTACGATGGGTTGCTGTTGGGATTTCACATCAGTGACATAAAAAATGCGAGAAATTAAAAGAAGGGCAGTGAAGAATCAAAACCTTAATCAAACTAATATACCATTTGTTGATGTCTAAAATTGGAAGTAATTTGTATGATGCTAATTTTATAATCACAGATAAAGTAATAAGAGAAAAATAAACGAGACATGAGGATTTTTAAGTGGTTCGGCTATAAGAAAAGCCTACAACCACTGAGATTGTATTTGATCTTGTTGATTATAGAAAAGTAGGTATTCTTTGTAGAAGAATGGCCTTGTATTTTTTTCTCCTCCCTTTTGTGAAAGTAATACATTGTATTTATATTGACCCAGGGATCAAAGGGTGGAATGACTTTATACATTTAAGTATTTACACCCGTACATAATGAATGTGACTATTGATAGTATTGGGCACATGTGGAATGACTCTTGGCTAATTTTCACGCGATGACTGTTTATTTATAGTGATGGTTTATATTTTGTCACGCGATGACTGATTATCTATAGTGATGACCTTTCTTATCTGCTCATCAACTATATTATAAGCCAATCAAGTGATTGATGAGTAAGACTGTTGCCACGCGAGGGGACATGTGTCCAGTTCTAATTGGTTCACGTGGATGGATAATTTTTGGCATCAATAAAATCCCCCAATGCTTTATTCTTGATATTTTGTTAAAAGGATGAAGTATGAGTCATGCAGAGTTGCTCAACAATCTTTTGTGATTTTAGTCGGCTGCCTACTTATAGGACTTGTAAAACATTTTCATCATTTGATCATGTGATGTCAATTTCGTGAATAATTTGAAATTTAGAGAACCGCCGGAGGGTACATTAGTAATTTTCTCGTCTTTAGAGTCGTGCAGTTGTCAATATGTCAATCGTTTATATAGTTAATCATTACATGCACTATTTTTTATTCATGCTATAAGAGACGAGATTTTGTCTGATTTCTGTACCATAAATTTTCAAAATTTTGAACTATCTTCCGTCTCGAACCGTTTTGCCTTCAAGCTTTCTTTTTGCGTTCACTTCCACTCTTGCTTCTGCCATCACTTTCTCTATAAGCTTTCTTCTTCCCTTTCCTTTGATTTATTTCTTTGCTGTAATCATGGTGTAAATCGTTCATGGTAATTCTTTAGATGAATTTAGATGGGAAAGTAATATCCATGATTAGGTAAAATTGGAAATGCTTGTTCCTCCAGTTGACGTTATATCATTACTAGAGGGTCATTGGATCCCTTCGCTGTTTATAGCTTAGTGTGGTATTATCTTTCTCCCAACTACTTATTTCTGGAATTCTATCAATATTTTGATATTGTCCTTGCTAGGGTAGCCCCCAATACATAGAGAATGGTAAATGGGATTCATAGGCTTAATCAGATATATAGGACCCATATTGGTATTCCCGAGTTGCTGTTCGGCTACAAGTGGATTATTAGTGATAACACCTATTATTTGAAAACTATGTTTGCCAATAAAGCCTTAGTGGTTAACTTACCAGATTCCAATAGGGACTATTTTCATTATGGGTTAATAGCAAAGAACTAGCAACATGCTCATCTTCAAAGATGAGAAGTGTATGATGGGCCCAGGGGTCCCCAGGAGAGAATGGTATAGGTTAAAACCATTTTTATTTTTATTTTTATGATGACTAACAGTTTGATAATATGTAAATTATCCTTTTTGTCTTCTTTTTATGCAGTGGACATCAAGAAAAAGTGTCCAAAGGAAGGGGACATCAATCTTCAAGAGCTTAAATATTTATGGAGCATATATCAACGAGTTAGTGAGGAGCATCCCAGAGTAGCCTCCTATCTGTTAGAATACATAAGTTCTATTACTTATTTTGTTGCTAGGCCAATTAGTTTAGCACCTTCGATTCCCATTAATTTAGAAAAGGAACCAATTCCCACTTCTTCGATCGAGAAATTTGCTGGAGTTGAGAAGGACCTTGGAACATATTCCTGATTCGAATCTTTAGATATTTCTACAATCCCTATTTCCCCTAGCTATCATGGGTAAGAGAAAGCTTCAAAATTTGATAGAGGGGTCTTCGTCTCCCACCTTCAAGACTGCCAAAGCTACTGATACCCAGAAGTCCAAAATGATTGAAAAAGGGTATAAGGTTGCTGAAAAGGTTCTTGAGGCTAGAAATGCTGAGGAGGGTGAGGCTGACAGAGGTCACTTAAAGAGAATAAAGAGAGAACTTCCTAACAGATTGACCAAGACAACTTCTGTCGACCAACATGGGTTGGTAAAAAAGATTTAATATCACCTGGAAGTTGTTGGGTCATCCTCGGTGGCTGTTAATCCTGGTTTGTCTAGGAAGTTAAATAAGTCTGGAACTCTTCCTACTGATAGGCTAATTGTAGTTCTTATGTCCCGTTCCATACTAACAGAGAGAGATTTCCAAACTTTGGCTTTGGTAATCATCTTTAATATCTCGCTCATATTTACTGTCTTATTCCTTTTTCACTGACTTACTACTTTTTCATTTTGGTAGTATTTGGTGGACTTTAATCAGATGATGGAGAAGGATGATCAATTGCATTCCTCTTCAGGAGAAGTTTAATAGGCCTTTGAAGGTCTAAAAAAATATTTGGAAGCTATACTATATGCTTTGGAAACAAAGCCAAAAACTTGGGAGGAAGAAATACATAAGGCCAATGAAAGGGACACTATTACTGAGGGGAAATTAAAGACTACTGAGACCAGTCTAGCAGCTGTAGAGGACAGGGCCAATGTGGCTGAAAATAAGTTCTCATCTGCCAAGGAGAAGCGTAAAGGTCTGACTGTTGATCTTGTTGCACATAAAGCCAAGAATAAGAACATCAAAGACACTTCTTTTGACAAGGTATGAGAGAAGGCATTATTGGTTGCTTCATCCCAGAGTGAGTACGCCAAGAAATAATCCTTTAAGGATGGTTGGTCGAAAGCACTCAAGGAAGTTGGCACTGCTGATAACTCTAAGCTGTTCCAGAGACACGACCCAGGCACTACTCCAAATTTGGAGGAAGAGTTTAATGATGAATAATGATCAGGGGAGTCTTCCTTATAGCCTCTTGAGACTATTATGGAACCAGTTAGTGGAGTTGTCCTTCCTTTTGAGATGCCCCATGAAGTTAATGCCCAGGATATAGAGAATCTAGCTCCTTATTATTTATTTTCTTTATTTTCTTTGTCTGCAAATGTCTTTTTTGTTCTTATATTATGATCATCATTTTGTAACACCCCTTTGCTTATTAGTGAAGAGACTTTACATCGATTTAACTTGTGTATTTTCCTTTTCATCTTGCTTGGTTATTGTGAAATTAGATTTCCTGAAAGATTTTACTTGATCGTTATCTTTGTATTCTTACCCTTGTGAATTATAGTTTGTAAAAAGTGTCGTGTGCGATACTGATTTAAATAAATGCGCAAATTCCAACCAAAAACTTATTTAATTATAGTCAATTTTTAAACCAAGTTAATTCAACCTCTAAACATACAACTACGTGTGTGTGTGTGTGTGTCAAACCATCATAAACACAAATATGCTAACTCACAGATTTTAGGAAAAATCTCTGAAGGGCATAACCTTTTATTTCACTATGAATTAAATTGCAATGAAATCTGCAATAAGTTTACCTTAGCAAACCTATGTAGACACATAAACTAGAGTCAACAATGGATCCCACGCAGCAAACCCACATGAACCACAGTCCAATCTTCAGCAAATGAACACCTTCAAGTAATCCTCAATGACACTCAGTCAACATCCCAGTACCATAAAAGGCACCTAAATCAGCAACATAAAATTCCAGCAAAAATATATCTTGGGTTCCACAAAACAATTCACATAAAAGTAATTGGGATTGTTGATTAAAAACATACTTTGAACCCTCAAATGGGAGAAGAAACAATTCTGCTCGTAGCAATTATCGAACCAAACAAATTCTCTCTCATAAAAATTTTTCTGATAAAAACAAAGTTCACCAAATAAAAAACGTAAGCTGAATACCCTTTATATAGTAATGATTAGGGCGACAACTCGTTTGAACCAGAAGGATTATCCTCGAACAATGTTGCATCTTGCTTGAACAATCAAGTTATCGTTCAAACGAGAAAGCATCTCGCTTGAACCAACCTGATCTCATTCGAACGAGATCAACGTCAATCCCTAGGCTCGCTACAGGACTTAGAAAAAATCTCTTAAACTTGATAAACGTTTTGAACGAAAACTAACAAGTATGATTTATAAAACCTTTTTCAAAGAAAACTTTATAAAAACATTTTTTATATTTAGAAAAACTTTCTAGCCCTTGTATAAACAATATCCCAACACTTTTAATGTGAAATACAAATGGACCTTAAACATATTCTCACCAAAATCATCTTGTTGAGCTTGAATGTTGAAGACCACTTGATATTCGGATCCGTCTTTTGTAGATTTAAACTTGCCTAATTCTTTGACGACTTGTAGCGGTATACGACATACAAAATTTTAATGAGACTCACAAGATAATGTCCTTACAAATCTCCCTTTATGTCTATGACGGTACAGAATAAAAACATTCGAATTTAAAAAAAATGACCTATACAAATCTACCCTCCCAAGAACTCAAAAGTGAAAAGGTACTAAACATGTCGGTCTCAAACTTTTCTTCTTCAAAAATCTTCAACTTCAAATATTCAAATCTTTGATCTTTTCTCATTAGGGTGTGCGAAAAAATGATCTTCAATTTTGTACCTACACACATGAGAAAAAGTAAATACCATCGTGATGCATCGAGTTTGAAATGATATCAAAATAAATCAATCAATATAATAAAATCTCCACCATAATGCAAAAACTTCCCCATTATTCATTCTCCTCCTTTTTATTTGTCCGAAATAGACAAAGAAATGAATAAACAAAATACACATAGTGTGGCTATCCCCGATCCTTGTGGCGGGAGGGATGAAGAAGAGGGTGTGTCTTTTTCTCGAGAGGATCTTGGTCCCGCGCATCCCACTCGGGAGCGCTTCGATCGGCGTCGGTGATGAGGTGAAAAATGTAGAGAGATAAAGTCGCAGTCTATTTTACTCAAAACAGACAAAAGAAAAGGGAACCGTCCCGAAGGACAACGTCCAAAGACATACTGATACATACGAAGCCAAAATGATTCGAAGGGTCTGGAGGCTAAGTTACGAAATGGGAAGGTGTTAGGCACCCATTCCGCCCTTACGGTCTCTCATGGGTTATTGTTATTTTCCTTTATTTCCCCGTGATATGCGTGTATGTGTATATGTATATGTAGTGGAGATAGGAATCATCGACTTGTATCATGGAAGAGATAAAAAGATTTATCCATAGGAATGTTCCTAAAAGATAATATTAGAAAATAGGATTTACGCGATTATCCTAGCGTTGATCATTATAATGGAACGATAACGCATACGGAATAATACGCCACTAAGAACAAATATATGTATATGTAAACATATATATTTCGGGAGGATTAAGTTAAAGAATATAGAAAAATAGAAAATGGGAGAAAAGTAGGAATAGGACTCGAGTCTCGGGTTTTACCCCGAGACGCCTACGTAGCGTATAGAGGCATCAAAGTCCATGTAGTTCGTATACAAAATGAGGGGTGGGGTTTATCCCATAAATCCAATCGGGGACTTCTCTTATGTATGTGTGTGTGTGAAAAGGTGTTTTAGTTGTGAGAATTCCCGTTGGAAAGGTTAGGATATTTACTTCGACATTACAAAGAGTTTGGCTCAGTTTGGGAAGTTGACTTCAATCAACCGGGGCCTGGAAGCATTTGGTGACCTTTCGGAGTAAAACAGATCATTCGTCCTTACCGTAGGTCAGAATCGTGCACAGGGCGAACCGTTAGAAAGGGGTTTCAGTTCCCTTTGAAGATTCATTCAGTCTTGGCCGAGCTGAAGATTTGACTTTGGTCAAACGGAGCCTGGGAGTGTCCGGTGGCCTTTAGATCAAGTTTCGGGGGAAAATGGGTCGTTCGTCCGCATCGTAAGTCAGAATTGTGCACGGGGGTGGACCGTTGGAAAGGGGTTTCAGTGACCTTTGAAGATTCATTTAGTCTTAGTCGAGTCGAAGAGTTTTACTTTTGGTTAAATGGAGCCTGGGAACCCCAGATGGCCTCTAGGTCAGTAGCCGGGGTATGACTTAGGTTTGTAGCGATGAGGGGAGGTGCTAGGGACCTACGAAAAGGTTAAGGAATGTTAGAATGGGGTGTCTACAGAGCCCCTAGACGGGTGAGTTTGGAACAAACGATAGCCGTCGAATAGACACCACATGATTCCTTTAAAAGAGCATGACAAATTCAGAGGGTCGAGTCCGATTTTGAGGACCTAAGGATGAGGATGACTGATTTTGCGGGTTGAGGCCAATTCTGAGGGATTGAAGATGAGGGTGAACGATTCTGTGAGTCGAAGCCAATTCTAAATGGCTTGAAGATTAGGGTGACCGATTCTACAGGTCGAAGCCAATTCTGAAGGCTTAGATTGAGATGACCAATTCTGCAGGTTGAAGATAATTCTGAGGGCTTAAATTGTGATGAACAATTCTGTGGGTCGAAGCCAATTCTGAGGGCTTAAATTATAATGACCAATTATGCGGATTGAAGCCAATTATAAGGGCTTAAATTGAGATGACCAATTCTGCGGGTCGAAGCCAATTCTGAGGGATTAAGTTGAGATGACCAATTGTGCAGGTCGAAGCCAATTCTGAGGACTTAAATTGAGATGACTAATTCTGCGGGTCGAAGCCAATTCCGAGGGCTTAAGTTGAGATGCCCAATTCTACGGGTCGAAGCCAATTCTGAGGGCTTAAATTGTGATGACCAATTCTGCCGATCGAAGCTAATTCCGAGGGCTTAAATTGAGATGATCAATTCTGCGAGTCGAACCCAATTCTGAGGGCTTAAGTTGAGTTGACCAATTTTTCGGGTCGAAGACAATTCTGAGGGCTTAAATTGTAATGACTAATTCTGCGGGTCGAAGCCAATTCTAAGGGCTGAAGTTGAGATGACCAATTTTGTGGGTCGAATCCAATTCCGAGGGCTTAAGTTGAGATGACCAATTCTGCGGGTCGAAGCCAATTCTGAGGGCTTAAGTTGAGATGACCAATTCTGAGGGATTAATTTGAGATGACCTCGGGGAACTCTGCCGGGGAAATTACGTCATGACTTTGATTTGAGGTGGGGAGCTGATGGCTGGTGAAATACTCGTATCTTTTGGAGACTTTGTGGGGTAATAGCCAATCTGATTCTATGAATTCCACTAGGTAAGTGATTAGGTGGTCCAGGGCTTAGACGTATTGCTCGGGGATATTTGAGACCTTAGGAGATGATCTTGAAGTTTGTGGATGCTTTAGGTGTCCTCCGGGGACGTTACCGGGCGGAGATTAACTTGGCATTTGAGAGTATCGATGCGAAAATATGGGTTTTTCTTGAGGGAGTGCGAATTTTTCTTGGTGAAAATGTTCGAAATCCTCCCTGGGATTTTTAGGAATTTTCTGAGGATTTTTCAGGGTTTTCTGATATTTTTTGGGAGTTTTTGTACAAAAATTTAAGGGGGGTGCCGGTCAGCATGGTGTGGAGGGTGCCATTCGGCAGTGGCATGAACTTTTGGACTGCCTCGAGAAGATAAAGGGGCAGTGTCGATCGGTAGGTTTGAGGTCAGCGCAGATCGGCATGACCCTTGGCTTCCTATAAAAAGGGGAGGGTTCCCCTCATTTTTCACAGCTTCTTACCATCTCTCTTTCTGCGATTTTCTTTTGTGAATCGTTCTAGCATTTCGCAATCTAAAAAAATGTTTGCTTTTGTGAGTACTGTGGTACACAAGGAGTGGTTGGCTGTTGACGACTGGGAACTTGTGGAGTGGAGGGCTAGGGTGCCTCTGGCTTTGGGGAGAGAGAACTCTTTTGATGCATTCGAGCCAGTTGTGGATGAGCGAACTTTACTGCGGGAGCCGTCGCGTCATCGTTCTTCGAGGGCGATGAACCCTGGTGGTTATGTAAGTAAAAAAATTACCTTTGGCATTCTTTTTTTCCATGAATTTTGACAAGGTTTTTCTTATGACAGTCTGATGTTTCTTTGTCGACTATGCGTGCCCACGGGACGACGGGGCTTAAGAATGTCTGGGCGCACCTTCCACCTATGGTGCATTGGGTAGTATCGTCAGCAGGCTTTGGGAGGCTGGCGTTCGTGCTGGATGAGACGCCTCGTTCGATGACGGTCTTATGCGCTCTGGGGGAGAGGTGGTGGGACACTACTCACACCTTCCATTTAGGTTTTGGGGAGATGACTGTGACTCCCATAGATGTGCAGCAGCTGCTGGGGTAAGATTGCGATGAAGAGAAAATATAGGTGGATAACTTTTTACGAGTGAGGCCGGAGGCTGTGCGGGCGACGCTCAGTGATGTGGGGAGGATAGTATCTGGGGACTCTATCCGTCTGTTCCTGCTGAGGGATGTTTTACTGGGCATGGTGATTGATGTGGAGGACGGGCTGCAGGTGAGGCAGATGGCCTAGTTGTTCATTTTTCTAGTCCTGGGGGGATTTTTGGTGGCGTCGAGCGGCGACGCTGTCCACTTATGATTTTTACCATACTTGAGGATATTTTCGAACATCCCTCTCTATGATTAAGGGAGCCTGACTTTGGCGACTCTTTATTTTTCTCTGGATGCATTTAGCCGGTGCTGCCGGTAGACTTTTACTGGAGCCACGTATCTTCTTGAGGTATTATTTAATTTGTGCATTTTCTTTTCATGCATTCGCATTTTCCTTATGCAACTCTTTTTGATTACAGATTTTTTTCTTTGGCAGACGTGGTTCTATGAGGTGATTGGGTGTAATACCCAGCTGATTTCTTTGAAGGATGAGACTTTTGGGGACTTTTGTCTGTTGTATCGGTGACGAAAGGCCAATTGGCAGTCGATGAAGTCTCTTTCTCTGGAGGCGGTGCGTCAGGTCTTGAATGGCCTGACCAGTGATAGGGTAAGACTTTTTTCTTCTTCAGTCCTGGTCTTTGTGTGCTCTGATTCTGTATTTGACTTATATCTGCTGGGGATTTTTCAGGTTACTTTTTACCCTTGGGGGATGATCGTTCAGGACACAAGGGCGACTGGGGTGAATGCACAGATGAGGAGTTTGCTGGCGCATGAGTTTGGCCAGTCTTGTTATCTCGGGGAGAGGCTGGTTTGGTAGATTACTGAGGAGGAGGTGGTGGTTCCGCCAGCGAGGCCCCTTATATCTATGAGGCAGGAATGGTTGTTACCAGAGGATGCGAGGGTTACGACAATGATTGGCGAGTCCTATCTGATGTAAACCGATACGACTGTGCCGTATGATTATATGGACTTTGTGACAAGTTAGCTGATGGCTCTCATCATATATGATGCACTGAATTTCCCTCCTCCGGGTTCGAATCGGCTAGTGGGGTACCACAGTGGTGGCGGTCCGTCGACATCTGCATCGGCGAAGACTTCAGAGGTCCCCTTTGTGAGGTTGCATACCCCTTCATATAACATCCGGCGGGCTGATGGAGGGATGGTTCCTATGTTGCATCATCCTCATGCGATGGACCTGGAGGAGTTGGGCTTGTTAGAGGAGGTTCTTCGTCCTTGGGTATATATTTTTGTTCTTCTCTTTTCCTTCCTTTTGGTTTCTTTTCATCTTTTTTGCTTGATACTGATTTTGTCTTTTCTTGTAGAAAGTCCGGGTATCCACCACTTGGTTAAGGAATATTAGAGATTGGATATCTTTAGTGATCGCCCATATTCGGGATGCGTTTCCTATTTCTTCTCCCTTGGTGTTGTCTACCTCATTCGGGGAGGAGTCTGGTTCGAGTAGCGATAGTGCGTCGTCTAGCCACAGGGGAAAGAGAGCGCGTCGGAGGGATGTGAGTTCTTAGAGAGAGGTGAAGGTTAGGTGAGAGAGAGAGAGAGAGAGAGAGAGAGAGAATGTGGGTTTGGGGCTGAGTCCCGTTGTTTTTTTGCTTTTCTTTATTTTCCTGCAATATGATGTAACATAGAAACATATCTATGCAATGCAATGGAGTTTTTTTATTTATCTTCTATTAGTAATGAATGGATGAATGCATATGCGCTTTTTACTTTGCCACTGAGACCATAAAAAGAAATATTTTTGGGATTTTAAGTAAAGTTTTATTTAAAATGAGAATTTATATAAAGATGGATGGGGATTTTGAAATTCTGTTGAGAACATCAATTTATTTTTATTGAGTTTTCTGATTTTGACAAAAGAGGAAAAAGGTAAGTTTCTAAAAATAGGGGGTTACCGATCGGCAAGCACCTTGTCCTGCCTATCGGCAGGTCAGTCCAGTCTAACCATTCAAAGCTTTAATTGGTACCCTCTTTAGCCTTTGGTACCTTGTGGGGCTGGGTTCACTCCGATTTCTGCAGGGGTTATGTCTTTTTATGATGGTTTTCAAGTATAAAAAGGGGTAAGGGTGGAGTGCTTTCATAAAATCTTCACATCCTAACTTTCTTATTATGTGAGATGGCTCTCCCTGGTAGTGTTGAGTTTGCCAACCACCTCGAGACTTTGGAGGCGATGTGCTCCTATAATGTCAACTAAGATGCTTTCAACATGCGTCGAGTCTCTTTATGGCATAATTGGCCCAAAGAATGGAACATGTTAATGGCGGCAATAGAATTTTGGTACCTCGAGGACTATGTATTCCTCTTTGGCTTGGAAGAAGTTTGTCCGACTTATGGGGAATTTTCTACCATGTTAGGAGGAAATCCTATTGTGGCGGCTGCTATGCCTGAGTTTTCTCGATCTCCCCGGGAGTTATTGGCTAGCCTTCTCTACGTCTCACCCTCGACGGGTAGATCCTTGGTAACTGGAGGAATGGTTTCTCTTTCGGCGGTGTTGCAGTCTGTGCATTTGCAGGAGGTTGGTGATGATGGATATGCTAGAGCCGTCGTTCTGGGCCTAGTTTTGAAATTGCTGCTGGTGACTGGGGAACTGCTGATGGACCCACAACTTGCAGCTATTATTTCATGGATGTCCTACCGTCGCAATCTTGCGGCGGTAATACTGGCGGAGACTTTGAATGGCCTAGATGCTTGGCGAGAAGGTCGTTCTGACTTTCTGAGGGGTATCCCTGTGATGTTGTTCATGTGATTATTTGAAAGTCTTCATCTGGTGTCTCCTCCGGAATACCCTTTGTCTTCTATACCCAACTTCTTTTTGCACCATTTCATCAGCGTTGGCCTGGATATTGAGAGCTGGGAGAACTGGTTTGTGGAGCACGTGGCTCTAAATCTATACTGGTCAGTGGCTTGGTGGGGATAATTGCTGCCTATTCTAGAGCTGGGGGAATACCCATATGTCCGGCTTGTTAGTTTCAGACATACCTCTTTCTATTTCCCTTGGCGGCTTCTGTGCCAATTTTCCTGGGAGCAGGTCGTGCCACCTCAGACACTAGATTTCTTTTCGGTAGAAGATATGATAGAGCGTCTGCACATGCGACTTAGCTCTTTATGGGAGAGTCGGCGTCCGTCGACCCATCCTTCTCAATCTGTTGGGAGAGTTTGGCACATCCCTGGGAATTATATGAAGTGGTTGGGGAGAAGAGTGATCAGCAAGATGTTGGTAGTGGAGACTGGACATAGGTGGCTTGTTTATCCGATACCATGGAGGGAGATGTTTTAGTTTTTCTGAGGATGGTGCGAGCTTTTCGGTCCATAGAGCGTCTGGGGCACTCTATTCAGACAGGGGAATCTTGGGGACCTCAGGATTTAGATGATTATGGAGTGGGCTCCTCTGGTAGCTGTGGGTAGGACTCTTTGAGAGTTTGTTTTTTAATGGGGAATAATCTAGGGTATTTTATTTGGCTTTGTAGGAAGGTAGGGTGAAGGGAGTTATCCGTTCCTTTTCTTATGTAATTGTACCGTAATTTCTTATTAGTGAAATAAATAGGTTTTTAATCCTCCAACTGTGCCTTTTGATGAATTTTGTATTTTGAATTATCTATACCGATCACTAAGGCATACATAATCCTTTTGTTCAAGTATATGTTAGAATGAACTATCATTATCGGAGATAAGAAAAGAATATTTTTTGTGAAGAATAAAGGGCCGTGCTCATGTATGAACTGCCTACGTACCTCTGGGGTTTATTGATTTTTTTTAATTTTTCTGAGAATGATTTTGTCAGAGGAGCAGTCCCACGTAGTCGTGGGTAGAGGGAAATAAAGAGATGTTTTTAGAATAGAAGGGAGATGAGAAGAGTCGTAGCGCGACGAGATTTTGGACTAAAGGTAAAATTTCTTGAGATGATCTAGGTTGACTGGATGAGCCATTTCTTCTCTATCTAGGTCGGTGGTATGGCCAACAGTTTGGTGAAAGGCATAATGGGCATCTACCTTGAAGTTTCTTGGAAGTGAGTTTGGCAATGGACGGGGGTCCAAGGGTTTGATAAGGTTTCGGCTTAACAGGGCTTGATAAACTTTGGAGAGGGGAGCATGGAGCCCGGTGTATTCCTTTAGGAATGGGATAGGGCGGTTCTCTGGTGCCCACGAAGTGGTCGGTTGAGAGAAGTTGTTGATGGTTGAGACTGCGGAATTGGAAGGTTTGTCATATTTTTGGGGGGTGACTGTTCGGAAACCTTCTTTGGTTCAATCTATGTTTTAGCAAGACCTTCCTCGATTTCTACTCCTGCTTGTCTGAGAGCTCGGAAGCGGGGATAATATTGTCCTCCCATGGTTACTCGAACATGGGGCAAGAAGTTCTTCTTCACAATGTTGACTTGTTCTTCCTCGGATGGCCGATTGATCATAGTGGCTGCCTTTTCCCTTTATTGGGCTATGAAGTTACTGACTGATTCCCCAGAGTTCTGTTTGAGCAGCTCTAAATCACAGCGGGTGACCTCAAGCTCTTTGTTATATTTGTACTGCAATATGAATTCTCGGGCTATATCCTCCCAGCTACGGATTCTGGACTCCTCGAGAGACAAAAACCATCGGAGAGAGCTATCCTTCAAAGTTTTCTAAAATAATTAGGCCATCACTTCTTCAGAATCCCCTAGGAGAGTCATAAAACGATGATAACTGCGAAGATGAACAATCGGGGGTCCACTTCCTTCGAATTTCTCGATATTCGGCATCTTGAACTTCTCGGGTAACCTTGCCTTAGGATAAGGAGACATGTGGGTGTAGTCCATGTAATTTACGGAGATTCAGACTTGGTCGAACTTCTTAGTTAGCATCTTGAGATCTTCTTTGACCTTGTTCAATTCTTCCTCTTTCGGATCAACGATCGCAGGCAAGTTAGACCCAGGTTGGGCAAGGTTTGGCATAGGAAGCAGGGCAGGTGACGATCCATTAATATGAGGGGAACTTGGAGTGCGTTGATATTCTTCGAGAACCCAAATAGGCTCGGGTGGACCCATAGCGCGATGTAATAGGGCCTAGGGCTCTTGAGGAACAGGAACCTAGTTTCTTTGCATCTCTCGAACCTCAGTCTGAAAGTTGTCAATCTTGGACACGAGGTGAGCTAAATTTCCATCAGATCTGGCTGCGCAACTAGTACTTAATCTGTGTTTTCCATGGAAAGTGGATGGATACCAGACTCGAAAGAGGTAGCAGGGGAACAAATGGAACTCCGGGGTGATTTGACTTAAGAACGAAGCCAATAAGGAGCCAGACCAAGAATGTGCGATCGGCCTGAGAGGGCGTAAAATGGGATTTATTTTTGACAAAAAAGGATGAAAATATTTTTGACATTTTTTCTTTTTGAGATTGAAAGACAAAATATTTTTTGGATTTTTGGTAAAGAAAGGAGAAATATTTGGATTTTTGATAAAGAAAGGAGAAATGTTTTTGGAAGACGGGTCTCAGCATGATTATTATCATTATTATGTTCTCACTTATATTAAATTATCCTAAATGAAAAATGAAATGTCGTACGGGACCCGAGCCTCGAAAAATTGGGTTTGTAACATATGCAAAGCTATGGATGGACTTGTAACCAGGATCATGGGTAGGGTCCCATTTTAAAAATGCGCAAAAATTTGGGTGGCAGGTCGACTCGAAATTTCGACAGAGTTTCGGGTTGAAACCGACAATCTAATATGTGTGTCCTAGGCTTGACACCTATATGCGGGTATGCAGTTGGTTGGGTGAATCGAAAAGGGTTCCCCCCTTCGGCGTGGCTTTCACGATATACATTTTTTTAGGGTAATCGATACATGTGGACAAGACATTTGATATACCTGAGTGTACGTGAATTGCCTCACTATATACCTCGTGGGGACGGTACGTGTGAGAGCGAATTCGATATACTCGGCGTAGGTGAACGAATTTCCTGCGATATACCTCCTGTCATGACTTTGGTCAAGTGGTACGATGCGGGGGAACCATTCGATATACGTAGAAGGTACTTGGCCAATGGAAGGTGGGAGTCATATCACTTAGGCTAACTGCGCCCTACCGGACCAGCGCCCATCACGAAGTGACCCTCCAGTTACAGGACAAAATTTGGTCAATAACAATGCTCTTTTGTGATATTATGTGAATCATGCATGATTCTCTTATTAGTATCTTATGATGAGAGTATCTTTCTTGATTATGGACAACAGGGAGCAAAGTATGAGTACTAATGGTATACCAAGTATGGGTGGGTGATGCATGCAACATGGGGATATATGTGATCCTAGGTGCACGTGGTGTGAAGTGTATATGGAGGATCTTCTACAAGTGTGTGAATATAAGCATAAGCATGAGGCACACATGAGTAGTAAAAGGGGAACATGCAAATAGGGGAATATATAAGAAAATAAAAAACCCATGTAAATAGAGTCAAGCCCTCAAAATGAAAATCCCCAGTGGAGTCGCCACTGTTGCCATCCCCGATCCTCGCCGCGGGAGAGGATCCTGGTCCCGCGTGTCCCTCTCGGGAACGCTTTGGCCGACGTCGTTGATGAGGTGGAAAATGTAGAGAGATGGAGTCGTCAGTCTATGTTACTCAAAATAGACAAAAGAAAAGGGAGCCATCCGAAAGGACAACATCCAAAGACATACTAATACATACGAAACAAAAATGATTCAAAAAAGGGTGCGGAGGCTAAGTTATGAAATGGGAAGGTGTTAGGCACCCATTCCATCCTGACGGTCTCTCATGGGTTATTGTTATTTTCCTTTATTTCCCCGTGATATGTGTCCATGTATATACGTAGTGGAGATAGGAATCATCGACTTGTATCATGGAAGAGATAAAGCGAGTCATCCGTAGGAATGTTCCTAAAAGTAATATTAGAAAAATAGGATTTACGCGATTATTCTTATGTTGATCGTTATAATGGAACGATAACGCACTGGGAATAATACGCCACTAAGAAAAAATATATGCATATATAGAATTTAATAGAACTGAGTTTAAAGAATATAGGGAAAATAAAAAATGAGAGAAAAGTAGGAATATGACTTGAGTCATGGGTTTTACCCCGAGATGCCTACGTAGCCTATAGAGGCATCAAAGTCCACGTAGTTCGCATGCAAAATGAGGGGTGAGATTTATTCCATAAATTCAATCGGGGACTTCTCTTATATGTGTGTGTGTGTGTGTGTGTGTGTGTAAAAACGTGTTTTAATTGTGAGAAAAGTGTGAGAATTCCCGTTTGGAATTTATGAGCAAATCCTCTTTTCTTATTTTTTGGGCATTATTTATATAAAAATAAGAGATGTACAATAATACTAGTTAAAAAGTGTATTAAGATACGTGAGATGAGAGAATAAAAGTGCTAAGTATTAAAACAAGTTAATATGAATTTAGGGAAATTTAAAGAGAGAGTTGAAAGAGTTAGAGCTTCTTGGAGATCTTGAGCATTATCTTAGATGTTGGAGACCAGTCCCTGCACTTAGATGATGATGGAGGTTACATAATTCACCATGTTTGATGAAAAAGGTGATGAAAGATGAAGGTTGGAAAGGGATTTGGATGTGGAAATCACGCTTACTTCGAGAGGGGTTTTCTGAGCTTGCTGAGAGTAATGGATCTATGATTTTTCTCATTTTTTGGAATAAGGTTAGGACCTCATTTTTATAGGCCCGGGCAATTGGTAGGTGTGTTTAGGCACACTGCCGATAGGCAGGGTCTGGGACCTACCGTTTGACAGTCTCTTTCAGGTTCCTTCGAAAAATCAGTCATAGAGCGCAAACCATTGATCCGAATCGCGCCCGAGGAAAATCATTGGAAAGTTAATTTAGAGACCTTCGAAAGTATTTGGACTGCTCCCGGGTCCGAGAGTTTACTTTGGGACAAATGTGGCTCGGAAGCACTTGTCGGTCCTTTAGACGTGGAAATATCGGGCATAAACGGATTATTCGTCCGCATGGTAAGTCAAAATTGTGCATAGAGTGGACCGTTGGAAAGGTGAGGAGATGTACTTCGACATTCCAAAGAGGTTGACCCAGTTAGGGGAGTTAACTTTGGTCAACCAGGGCCTGGAAGCGTTCGATGATTTTTTGGAGTAAAACAGATCATTCATTCATATCGTAAGTCAGAATCGTGCACAGAGTGGATCGTTGGTGATATGCCCAAGTATAACCTCAGCCAGGGATACCTACCTCGGCCGAGATGGTGGCCGAGACATTGGTAGGCCCAATAAGGGGTAAAGACCACCGGTATCATCCCTCGGCCAGGACTACCTCGGCCCCGGCCGACATTACTACATGCACCTCCCCAAGGATACTACGCACGTCGCAGATATCAACAGCACCCTCAACTGCCCAGGAATAGCAACCTCGGCCATCAGTAGGCCGAGATAACAAGGAGCCACCGATTCACCTTCATCATAGATCCTACCTCGGCTTGGGCCAAGGTTACCAGAGGTATTAGTAAACATCAGCATGCCACATGCCTAACCTCGGCTCAGGCCGACCCTAGCATATACCTCGGCTGACATCAGGTCGAGATTCCTCATGACACTTCGCGGATTGAGCGGACATCCAACCTTTATAGCTCGGCCTCTCCTAGGCCGAGGCCATTCACAAACATGACTGCCGAGCATCTGTTGACATTCGGATAAGGACACCTGGGCACAAATCAGTTGTAACAAGATTATTCTCCACATGGGGGAGAATATTTCATCATCATTACCTACATGTGACCATGACAGGTGGCACACCCCTATTGGTGAGGATACCACACACATGCACATTACATGCATAGGGGGTACATTACACCCCCTAGGCACTATATAAAGGGATCATCCCCTACCTTGCAAAGGGATCTCATTCATGCAACCCTAGCAGAAACCCTGTCAAAATATACAGTAGAGAGAGAGAGCTTGAGGGAATTGTACCCATGGTCATTAGTACCATCTATTAGTGATATTACTCACACGCTCACTGTGGACGTAGGCCAGAACAGGCTGAACCACCCATATTCCGGTGTTAATCTCCTCATATCCTCACCTCCTTCTCTTCTCTTTTTATAGCTGTACTGCCATTATTATATACATATAGAGCTTGGAAACACCTTACCTGGTGGTGCTGATTCCCAACATCATCATTTTGGCGCCGTCTGTGGGAATCGAGAGGCTATCTCTTCCTCTTTTTCTGCTTTACCTCACCGGAGACTCTGGTGGTGAACCAGGAACCACCCCTTGTGTGGAGCTGTTTCACCATTGAAAGAGGTCCTTTAAGGTATTAAGCTCACTTGCTGTTCAAGCTCTTTATTATAAACACATGGCACCTGAATTACCACCGCCTCTTCCGCCGCCCGGAGGTGGAGGGGCTAGCTCCAGTCAGGCTCCTCCCCAGTCCGAAATGGCGGAGGTGGCAGCCGCTTTGAAATCTTTAGCTGCAACACAACAAGCCATGAAGGAGCAATTTTCCCAGCTCAGCCAAACCATGATGATGAGGCCACCTGGAGTCTCCCCGGACATGATAACTCCGGCGGCAGTTCAACCCCATCCTGATGCCAGGGGACCACCCCAGGCACCTATGAAGGACCAACCTGCACCCCAGCGGAGGAGGGACGTTGCTGACCCTAGGCGCTTGCGCCTGGGGAGGCAGGGAAACCCTTGCTTAGAGGACAGGTATGATGACCTAGAAGCTGAAGAGGTCCCGAAAGACTGCTGGGAGCCGTATGAGGTGTCAGATAACACCGTACGACCCCTTAGGCAGAGCCAAGGATGTGTCGGCCGAAGAAGAGACGAGGCCCAACATAGGGGGACGGCCTTTGATAGGCAGAGCCAAGGATGTGTCGGCCGTGGAAGAGATGAGGCCCAGCAGAGAGGCTCGGCCTTTAACAGATTGAGTAGAGGGTCGGCCTTCGAGAGGCTAGGCCCAGTCAATGACCTGAGGCAGAGGCTATCGAAGTCAAGAAGCGCGGCAGGCTCTCAAAGAGGGAATAGGCAGGCTCGGCCAGATCAAGGCCAACCCGTGGAGAGAAGAGCCAGGGAGCAGGAAGAAGTCAATAGTCAGCGTGTTGTGGCTGGGGAACCCTCTGTCCATCGAAGGGAGGTGGCAGGGGATAACCTCGGCCTAGCTGAAGAGAGAAGACCCTGGAATGACTCAATCCAACGTCTCGAGGAAAAGATAGGGGACCTCATAAAGAGCAGGGACCCACTACAGAGGGGCTACTCGGAGGGCTCCCTGTTTGTAGCTAGGATAGTGGGATTCCCAACCCCAGCTAAGTTCAAGCCTCCTGCGGTGATGCCTAAGTATGATGGCAGCACTAACCCAGTGCACCATATCGAGATGTATCAGTCGGCGGCAGATATTTACTCAATCCCTGATGAGATGAAGTGTAGGGCCTTCTCAGGGACCTTGACAGGAGCAGCTCATAGTTGGTTCACCTCTCTTCCAAAGAACTCGATTGAAAACTTCAAGGGCCTAGCAGAGCAGTTCATCCACAACTTCTACTTTGGGGTAAGACCTCAGAAGAAGACCACCCACCTCTTGTATGTCAAACAGGCTAAGGGTGAAAGCCTAAGA
Organism: Sambucus nigra; assembly: GCA_949130495.1. Classification (NCBI taxonomy): domain Eukaryota; kingdom Viridiplantae; phylum Streptophyta; class Magnoliopsida; order Dipsacales; family Adoxaceae; genus Sambucus; species Sambucus nigra. Next base: position 79,099,387 of record OX422207.1, on the reverse strand, counting down.
GACTATATAGCAAGATTTAACAAGGAGAAGTTGGAGGTAGAGGATTACGAAGAGAGCATAGCCATGACCGCCCTGATAGGAGGCCTCCAGAAGGGGAAGCTATTGTGGAAGCTGGCGGAGGACCCACCCAAGTCTATGGCAGAGCTGTTGTCCACCGCAGGGAAAGTGATGAATGCGGAAGAGGCAATGGCCGGCAAATATGAGGAGGAGAATCGTGGTAGCACTGGGAGGTCCCAGGGTAAGAAAGAGGGGAAGAAGAGGTCAGCAGACGACAAGTTCGCTCATTACACTCCTCTGACTGTGAGCACATCCTTAATGAAATCAAGACTGACCGGGATCTGAGGTGGCCAGAGAAATTGAAGGCCCTACCACATAAGAGGAATAAGAACCTCTGGTGTGAGTTCCATCAGGATCACGGCCATATCACAGATAGATGCTTTGCTCTGAAGGATGAGATTGAGAAGATGCTGAAATCCGAGAAGCTAAGAAAGTACGTGGATGGCAAGGCCCCGAAGGGTGGAAGAGAAGACCCTAGGAAGAGAAGAGATGACAGGTGCCGTGGCGATGTCTCGGCTAGAAGGCATGATGATTCCGAGGGTGATGATGGAGATGAACCGGATCTCCCTCCTAAGGATGACAACACCCCGGTCAAGAGGGTAGGGATGATCTCCTTTGGTGTTAGCACCATATGTGGGGGTTTCGCAGGAGGTGGCTCTGAGGTAGCCGACAGGAAAGCTCATGTAGCGGAGGCCAAGTCAGCGGTCAAACCTGAGGTTGTGAATCTAACATCTTCTGACGCAGTGCAGAAGAGGAAGAAGGTGGACATGGACACCCTAGTGGTGGGATTCTCCAGACTTGACTTCAAGGGCATCTTAGCCCCCCATGATGACCCTTTAGTCATAACCACAAGGGTACATGGGTGCGATGTTGGGAGAATCCTCATAGATGGGGGAAGCTCGGCAGATGTGATGTTCTGGCCTTGTTTCAAAAGCTTGGGTCTTAGCAGGGCAAGGATGGTGCCTTACCATCACCCATTGATAGGCTTCAGTGGTGAGAAGGTGCACCCATTGGGCATGTACGAAATGGATATACGGATGGGAGATGAGTGGCCTAAGAGGATGACTAAGAATATAAACTTTTTTGTGATAGACAAAAATGTCTTCTCGGCCTACAACCTCATCATCGGAAGAGTGGCCCTCAAAGAGTTTGAAGCCGTGCCATCAACGGTCCACCAGATGCTAAAATTCCCGACTCCTTATGGGGTAGGGGAAGTGCAAGGGGACCAGACCACGGCGCGGGAGTGTTATTTCAACTCGGCCGAAGAGCGAGAGGCCCATAAGAGAGCAACCGTTACAGCATTGACACACTTGATCCCAGAAATGAAACAAAATTAAAGAAGGGTGAGGCCGCGGAAGAGGTAGAATCCATCGTCCTCAATGAGGACGAGCTGGAAAAAACCATCCAGGTCGGCAAGGCCCTGGAGCAAGGGATCAAGGAAGAGCTGATAAACTTCCTTAAGAGGAGGCAGAGCGTCTTCGCGTGGAGTCATGCAGACATGCCTGGCATCAACCCTAGGATCATGACCCACAAGCTCAATGTGGATGAAGATGCTAGGCCTATTAAACAGAGGTGAAGGATCTACTCCAGAGAGAAGTATGAGGTCATCCGGGAAGAGGTGAAGAAGTTGGAAGAGGCCGAGTTCATAAGAGAGGTTACTTATCCAGAGTGGCTCTCAAATGCAGTCATCGTGCCTAAGGCTAATGGAAAGTGGCGAATGTGTGTAGATTTCACAGACTTGAACAGGTCTTGCCCGAAAGACAGCTATCCCTTGCCTAGGATAGACCAGATGGTGGATGCAACAGCAGGGCACGAGCTTATGAGTTTCATGGATGCTTATTCAGGTTATAACCAAATCTTTATGGATGCCGAGGACTCTGAGAAGACAGCCTTCATCACTGACAAAGGGACGTACTGTTACAAGGTGATGCCCTTTGGTTTGAAAAATGCAGGCCCGACCTATCAACGTCTTGTCAATAAGATGTTCGAGGAGCAGATAGGTAAGACCATGGAGGTATACGTGGAAGATATGCTAACGAAGAGCCTGAAAGCATGTACTCACATAGCGGACCTTGAGAAGACCTTTGATGTCATGGACTCCTACAGGATGAAGCTCAACCCAGCGAAATGTGTCTTCGGGGTAGGAGCCGGGAAGTTCCTGGGGTTCATCGTTAATCAGAGGGGGATTGAAGCAAACCCGGAAAAAATCAAGGCATTGCTCGATATGAAGACTCCTAGGAGTATCAAGGATGTTCAGAGACTCACTGGAAGGGTGGCGGCCCTTAACAGGTTTGTTTCCAGAGCCACGGACAAGTGTCTTCCGTTCTTTAAAGTTATGAGAAAGGCCTTCCAGTGGGATGAAGAGTGTGAAAAAGACTTTGATCAATTGAAGTTCTACTTGGGGTCTCCCTTGCTTCTGTCCCGGCCTATCGCGGGGGAAAGGTTGTTTGTGTACCTGGCAGTCTCTGAGTCAGCCATTAGCGCGGCCATCATACGGGAAGAGGATGGGGTTCAGAGACCTGTGTATTTCAATAGTAAGGCCCTTCAAGGGTCTGAAAAAAACTATCCCCGCATGGAGAAATTGGCTTATGCCCTGATACACGCCTCTAAGAAGATGAAGCCTTACTTTCAAGCTCACTCCATGACAGTCCTCACCGACTCACCACTGCGGTAGGTCTTGCACAAGCCTGAGAAGTCCGGAAGACTGATGACCTGGGCCATCGATCTAGGAGAGTATAACCTCACCTACCAGCCCAGGACATCCATCAAGGGGCAGGCCCTCGCAGACTTTGTCGTAGAGTTCACCTGGGAAGAGGCAGATAGAGGTTCGGAAGAGGCCGAGACAGAGAAAGGCCTGGATGATGGCGAAGAGACAAACCGTAGTGTCTTCCGAAATTCGGAAGAGGCAGAACCAAACGTCTTCCAAGGCCGAGAAGAGGTTGTACCAGGAAAAACCCGGGGCAGAGTGGAAGAGAACGAAGAGGATCGGTACCTCTTCAAGAAGGGAGTTATGAGTGAAGGGGTCTTCTCATCCGATGCGAACGTGTGGAGCCTCTTCTTTGATGGCTATTCTTGTGACCATGGAAACGGCGCGGGGCTAGTACTCTCGGCTCCAGATGGCGCCAACATTGAGTACGCCTTGAGATTCAACTTTAAGGCCTCCAACAACGAGTCTGAGTATGAGGCCATGATAGCAAGTCTCTTGTTGGCAACAACTCTTCAAGTAAAGCGGCTCCTACTCCATAGCGACTCAAGGTTGGTTATCAATCAAGTGCTGGGGGCATACGAGGCCAAGGATGAAAGGATGGCCAAATACCTAAAGAAAGTAAGAGGGTTGCTAGAGTACTTTGAAGAAGCCAAACTGAAGAGAGTACCTAGACTGAGCAATAATCACGCTGGTGCATTGGCAAGGCTGGCCTCAGCAATGAAGACAGACTTGGGAAGAACCATCCCAATTGAAATCTTAGGAAAGGCAAGTATCGAGGAGGACGAGGTATGTAACCCTTGTCACAGTGTAAACCTTGGAGACTCGTGGATTGACCCGATTGTCAGATACCTAAGAGAAGGGGAGCTACCTGAGTCTAAGATGGAAAGAAAAAAGTTGAGATACAGAGCTGCAAAGTTCTCATTGATAGGAGACGTCTTGTGTAAAAAGGGGTTTCTCTTGCCCCTCCTCAGATGTGTGCATCCTGTGGAGGTACCTCGGATCTTACAAGAGGTTCATGAAGGCTCCTGCTCCAGCCACATAGGAGGAAGACCCTTAGCCAAAAGGATCATCACTCAAGGATACTGGTGGCCAACCTTGTCTAGGGACGCTGCTGACTATGTGAAGAAGTGCGACAAATGTCAGAGGTTCGCCACTATCCCCCACCAACCCCATCAACCTATGACATCAATCTCTTCTCCGTGGCCTTTCGCGGTATGGGGATTTAACTTAGTAGGACCTTTCCCAAGAGCAGTCAACAACTATAGATTCTTGATAGTTGCCATTAACTACTTTTCAAAATGGGTAGAGGCCGAACCAATGATAACGATTACGGAGCAGAAGACCTTTCAGTTCATCTGGAAGAACATCATATGTAGGTATGGCCTCCCAAACACGCTCATCTCAGATAATGGGACCCAGTTCAAGAACTCCTCCTTAGAGAAGTATTGCCAAAGTGTGGGGATTAAACAGTTCTTCTCATCTCCTGGTCGACCTCAGGCTAATGGCCAGACTGAGGTCACAAACAGGACTATCTTGGACGGAATCAAGAAGAGGTTAGAAGACGCGAAGGGGAGATGGATAGAAGAGGTTTACGCTGTGCTATGGGCTTACAAGACCATAGCGAGGACACCCACGGGAGAAACCCCATTCATGCTGGCTCACGGTTCAGAAGCTGTCATACCAACGGAGATAGGCCTACCAACTCATTGGGTTCAGACCTACGATCCTGACAGCAACGAGGAAAGGAGGAGGTTAGACCTGGACCTAATTGAAGAAAGAAGGGAAGACGCAGAGGTCAGGAAAGCAGCATACCAACAGAGAGCAGCAAACTTCTACAATCAAAGGGTGAAATCAAGACCCATTGCGGTAGGAGACCTAGTGCTTAAGAAGACCCTACAGAAAACAAACAAGCTACACCCGAACTGGCATGGCCCCTACAGAGTAACGGAAGAGGTTGTGCCTGGCACGTATAGGCTAGAAAACCTAGAGGGAGAACCCTTCACCAACCCATGGAATGCTGACCACCTAAAGATATATTTCATATGATGTGGCATCTATTTCGTAAATTGTAAATGTACCATCTTATTGAGAAGAGGTTGTTAATAAAGATCAGTTTCCATGACAAATTCTCGTTCCATCCTTAACATCATTAATTTGGTGATTTATTATGAGGCTAACCTCGGCCCAGGTGATGACATCAGACCCTCATAACATCACTCGGTGGTGACGAGGTCTGAGCTCAGACACCTAGGTTAGAGGACCTCAGACCCTTAACATCATTAATTTGGTGATTTATTATGAGGCTAACCTCGGCCCAGGTGGTGACCTCAGACCCTCATAACATCACGCGGTGGTGACGAGGTCTGAGATCAGACACCTAGGTTAGAGGACCTCAGACCCTTAACATCATTAATTTGGTGATTTATTATGAGGCTAACCTCGGCCCAGGTGATGACCTCAGACCCTCATGACATCACTCGGTGGTGACGAGGTCTGAGCTCAGACACCTAGGTTAGAGGACCTCAGACCCTTAACATCATTAATTTGGTGATTTATTATGAGGCTAACCTCGGCCCAGGTGGTGACCTCAGACCCTCATAACATCACGCGGTGGTGACGAGGTCTGAGCTCAGACACCTAGGTTAGAGGACCTCAGACCCTTAACATCATTAATTTGGTGATTTATTATGAGGCTAACCTCGGCCCAGGTGATGACCTCAGACCCTCATGACATCACTCGGTGGTGACGAGGTCTGAGCTCAGACACCTAGGTTAGAGGACCTCAGACCCTTAACATCATTAATTTGGTGATTTATTATGAGGCTAACCTCGACCCAGGTGGTGACCTCAGACCCTCATAACATCACTCGGTGGTGACGAGGTCTGAGCTCAGACACCTAGGTTAGAGGACCTCAGACCCTTAACATCATTAATTTGGTGATTTATTATGAGGCTAACCTCGGCCCAGGTGGTGACCTCAGACCCTCATAACATCACTCGGTGGTGACGAGGTCTGAGCTCAGACACCTAGGTTAGAGGACCTCAGACCCTTAACATCATTAATTTGGTGATATATTGTGAGGCTAACCTCGGCCCAGGTGGTGACCTCAGACCCTCATAACATCACTCGGTGGTGACGAGGTCTGAGCTCAGACACCTAGGTTAGAGGACCTCAAACCCTTAACATCATTAATTTGGTGATTTAATATGAGGCTAACCTCGGCCCAGGTGGTGACCTCAGACCCTCATAACATCACTCGGTGGTGACGAGGTCTGAGCTCAGACACCTAGGTTAGAGGACCTCAGACCCTTAACACTATTAATTTGGTGATTTATTATGAGGCTAACCTCAGACACCTTGGTTAGAGGACCTCAGACTCTTAAGTAATGGTTATGGCATCATATTAAATAATGACTTCAGAGATTGCATGGCATTCAAATACATTCAGAGATCAAGATGAAGGAAGACATTGGCATTCAATGAAAGAAATTGCATAATATTTACATGTCTGAGAAATTATAAATGCAAGATTACAAGTCAAAACAAAAAATGCAAAATACAAGGCCAAGTCAAACATCTGAGGGAGGAACATTCGATGTCTCGGCTGGATTGGCCTGCTCGGCATTGGTCATCTCAGCCACTTCATTTGCAGGGTCAGTCCCTCCGAGATCAGTCCCTTCCAGAGTAACAGTATGACCAGGGGCAGCAGCCTCGTCCTCTATCTCTTGCAAGGCCTGGGCAAACTGAGCGTCGGCAAGGCCGAGGCCCACAAAGTCGGAGGCCTTTATGGTGCCAACCTCGGCCTCCCTGACCTCGTCCCATTTGGTGGTGGCCTTGATACCCCTTTCAAGGTATTCAAGACCAAAACCTACAAACTCCGCGGAGACCTTGTAATCAGCAATTATTTTCTCCGAGGCATCTGCAAGAGAGGCCTTCACAGCAGCATTAACCTTCCTCTACAGGGAATCATCCTTGTCCTTCAAGGCCTTGGTGTGGCTCTGGATGAGTGCAGAGATGTCCTTTTCTAGGCCTAGGGCCTTGTTTTCAGAATTTTGGGCCTTGGTCTCAGCATTTTGCAACTCCGTCCTCAGACGGTCGACCTCGGCCTTCAGGGTGCTCTCCACCTGCTCAGCCTCTTTCCCCTTCTGGATCAGAGGCAATTTCCTCAAGGCCCAGTTAGATAACTGGTACATGGCAGTCACACTCTGTACAGACAATGAAGAGGTTAGAGGGAAATAAATTCAGAGGTCGCACTTGGCAAAATGAACGAGCCATACCTGGACGGCTCTGTGGAGGCCGAACTCAACCAGCATATGAGTGTCCATGGCCCTGTAAAAGCGCTTGTCGGCATCAGTCATCACGTTGGCAAGGGCGTCCATGGTCTGCCTGCTGTTGCCGACCACGCTCTCGGAAAGCTTCAGCTGGTCCAGACGAGCAGCTAAGGTATTGGCTGTGATAGGAATTGCAGCGTCTGGAGTCCTCCTTTGCCTGGAGCTCGGCCTCTGATCCTCAGGGGGATGGACCTCAGGGGCCCTCTTCTTGGACTTGGATGTTGAGGGAGCAGGTGGAGGAGCATTCAAACCGGTCTTCTTGACAAGTCTAGCCAAGCTTGGAGCTGCCATCTCCCACAACTCGTCTGAAATGCCCGGTGGTCTCTCTGCAAAAATGAAAAGATAAGACTCAGAAATAAAGTAAGTATAATCAGAGGTTAGACTTGAAATAAAAATAAAAATCCTTACCAAAGCCAACTAGGGGACTTCCACCTAAGCTCGTCCCCGAGAGGTACTGGGGGGTCAACAGATGCTTGAACTTGACAAACATCCCATGGGCCCCTTGGTCTTGCAGGGCCTTCACCTTTTTGCCATTTTGAACACTTAGTCCAGGGTCGGCCCTAGCAAAGACCTGAACTGGGAGGTCAGAGTGGTGGACCGCCCTCCACAAGATAATGGCCCCTATGATAACTCTCCAAGCATTGGGAGAGAGCTGTGAGGGGGCCAAGTTAATGAAGGAAAGGATGGACCTGATGACAGGCTTAAAAGGAAGACGAAAACCTAACTTGAACATCTGCTCGTACAAGCAGATCTCTCCATCTTGACCATGGTAGGCCCTCTCTTCCCTCAGAGGTCTCCTTAAGTGGATAGAGGGACTGATGGAGTATAAGTACCTAAAGTGCAATAGATCCACCTCAGTAACTGTGCTTTCATACTCGGCCGCCTCAGATGTGTCAACATCACTTTCGGCATCCTCATCGTCGTCAGACTCAACGTCGGCTTGAGCAAACGTAGACGGGTGACCAGGGAACCTTTGAGAAAACTCGGCCCCAATAACGGCCGACAGTGGGATGGCATTTAGAATGGGAGGCACAACCACACTTGGCCCAACAAGCTTAACCTCTGAATAAGAACTTGAGGTACTTGTGCCATTTTGGGATGAGGCCCGGCTGGAAACCTCGGCCTGGTCAGGGTCCTGACCAGCCTGAGGAGTGAAGTCCATGGCCTCTTGGAAAGAGTCCACAGACATCGGGTCGGAGGTGGAAGACTCAGACTCAGACATCGGCAAGTTATTGGCAGAGGCGTCTGTCTGATAGAAATTCTCAGGTGGACGAGGGTATACCACCTTGAGAGGTGGAGGAAAGAGAGGTCTGACAGGGAACTCCTGTGACCTACGAGCTTCTTCCTGAGCTCTCTTTATTTGCCTAATTTTCTCTAAGGTCTTTTCTCTAAGAGATGGGAAGTCTTCAAGAAGTTGATACAGGGGTCTGAGCATCGGGGGACGACCCAAAACTTTGGCAGACCCTAAACTTGAGGAAAAATCCTAAAAACTACAAACGAGTTTGGCTTGAAAGATTAAGGGGACCAAAGATCAAACCAAAGAACTTTTGCAGAAAACCTAGCTCACCGGAAAATTCAAACCCTCACTGGAAAACTCATATGACCACCGGAAAATTCAAACCTTAACCGGAAAATTCAAGTTAAAATGCCAAAATGAAGGAGATGGAGAGGGGGAGGTACCTGAGGGTGAGTTAATGAATGAAATAGAGGAAATCGCGCAAGAAATGAGATATTCCCCTGCAGAACAAGCGCTGGAACGAGGGAGCTTCGGAGAGAGAGAGTTGCAGAAAACAGGGCGCAAAGGAGAGAAATGAGGAAGAAGAAAGGTTTTTAACCTTTAAATACTTGAGCACGATTCCCAAGGCTCATCATTGCCTTGGGAAGCCCAAGGGACAACTGACAGCACATGCCAACCAAGTGGGCACGCCTTGGCTTGGGATAGGTGTCACGCAGGTGTTGGCCTTGGGGTGAACAGGCCTCGGAGGCAAGAATCCCCTAGCCACCTGCTCTCGCAAATGACTAAGGGCTGGGGGTGATTGATATGCCCAAGTATAACCTCAGCCAGGGATACCTACCTCGGCCGAGATGGTGGCCGAGACATTGGTAGGCCCAATAAGGGGTAAAGACCACCGGTATCATCCCTCAGCCAGGACTACCTCGGCCCCAGCCGACATTACTACATGCACCTCCCCAAGGATACTACGCACGTCGCAGATATCAACAGCACCCTCAACTGCCCAGGAATAGCAACCCCGACCATCAGTAGACCGAGATAACAAGGAGCCACCGATTCAACTTCATCATGGATCCTACCTCGGCTTGGGCCGAGGTTACCAGAGGTATTAGTAAACATCAGCATGCCACATGCCTAACCTCGGCTCAGGCCGACCCTAGCATATACCTCGGCTGACATTAGGCCGAGATTCCTCATGACACTTCGCGGATTGAGCGGACATCCAACCTTTATAGCTCGGCCTCTCCTAGGCCGAGGCCATTCACCAACATGACTGCCGAGCATCTGTTGACATTTGGATAAGGACACCTGGGCACAAATCAGTTGTAACAAGATTATTCTCCACATGGGAGAGAATATTTCATCATCATTACCTACATGTGACCATGACAGGTGGCACACCCCTATTGGTGAGGATACCACACACATGCACATTACATGCATAGGGGGTACATTACACCCCCTAGGCACTATATAAAGGGATCATCCCCTACCTTGCAAAGGGATCTCATTCATGCAACCCTAGCAGAAACCCTGTCAAAATATACAGTAGAGAGAGAGAGCTTGAGGGAATTGTACCCATGGTCATTAGTACCATCTGTTAGTGATATTACTCACACGCTCACTGTGGACGTAGGCCAGAACAGGCTGAACCACCCATATTCCGGTGTTAATCTCCTCATATCCTTCTCTTCTCTTTTTATAGCTGTATTGCCCTTGTTATATACATATAGAGCTTGGAAACACCTTACCTGGTGGTGCTGATTCCCAGCATCATCAGTTGGAAAGGGGTTTCAGTGAACTTTGAAGATTCATTCAGTCTCGATTGAGCTGAAGAGTTAACTTTGGTCAAATGGAGCCTGGGAGTTTTCGGTGACCTCCTAATCGAGTTTCGGGGGAAAACAGGTCGTTCATCGGCATGGTAAGTCAGAATCGCACACGTGATGGACTGTTGGAAAGTGGATTTAGTGCCCTTTGAAGATTCATTCAGTCTCGTTTGAGATGAAGAGTTTGAATTTTGGTCAAACGGATCCTGGGAGTGCCCGATGGCCTTTAGGTCAGTACCCGAGGTATGACTTGGGTTTACAATGATGAAGGGAGGTATTAGGGACCTAAGGAGAGGTTAGGGGGTATTAGAATGGGGTGTATACACCCACATTCCTCATTGTGAATTTTTTGCATTACCTCTTCAACATCGACCCCTGCAATGCAATGTAGATGGGTTTCATCGAAGTTTCTCTTGAACAGTGCTTTGTGACAGATGATGTATTGGGCCGCCAGTGTTCGGAGGGTTGCCCGGTCTTTCTTATTGGAACCCTCGGGATACCTACCATGGTTAAAGAGGTTCTAGATATCATAGTACCAACAATTGGCTAGCTCGGGATCTTATTTTGTGATGAGCTCAACGTGGTAGCAATGGGAAGGGGGCCATTGTTATTCCTTCGGGCTTGTCGACCATGGAGGCTAGGGTAGCAAGGGCATCATCTAGGTTATTCTTTGTTCGAGGTAGGTAATGGAAGGTGATATATTAGAATTGGGAGGCCAATTCTTCCAAGTGGGCATGGAAGGGTTGGAGTTTCTCATCCTTGACTTTCCATTTTCTGAGCGCTTGACCAATGATGAGGGAGAAATCCCCATAGACATCTAGGTATTGAATTCCATTATTGAGAGCAAATTTGAGGCCTACCGCACACGCCTCGTATTCAGTCATGTTTTTGGTGCAGGAGAAATCCAATTTGATAGCGATGGGAGTGGGGGAGTCATACGGGGCGATCAAAAGTATCATAATACCATAACCTTTTTTGTTGGCAGCGCCGTCAAAAAACATTTTCCATCGAAGGTTATCTTGAGCAGCGCAGAGGATGTTTTCATCTAGGAATTCAGAGATCCAGTCATCAGATTCTTCTATGGGTAAGTCACTGAGGTAGTCAGAGATGGATCTTCCTTTCATGGCTTTCTGTGTGACATACATGATATCAAACTCGGCTAAGAGCATTAACCAACGAGCCATTCGACTGGATAAGAAGGGTTTCTTAAGCAAGTACTTGATGGGGTCCATTCGATATACAATTTTTATAGGGAAGGCGAGCATGTAGTGTCATAACTTTTGGATGACCCAGACAAACGCGACACATGCCTTTTCCAAAGCAGTGTAGTTGACTTCGTACCCAGCCAATTTGCAACTGGCGTAATATATGTCTCTTTCTTTATGGGAATCTTTAAAGTATTGGGATAGTAAAGCCCGAGCTGCAGTGTCGGTTATGGTTAGGTATAAAAGCAAGGGGAGACTAGGCTGTGGTGGCATGAGTACCGGAGGTTGGGTCAGATATTGTTTTATTCGATCAAAATATTCTGGGCAGGCCTCGTTCCAAACCTTATTTGAATCCTTTTGGAGCAGTTTGAAAATAGGTTCGCAGATGGAGGTTAGTTGGCTGATGAACCGACTGATGTATTGTAATTTCCCAAGGAAACCTTAGACTTATTTCTCCGTTCGGGGAGGTGGCACCTCAAGTATGGCTTTTAGCTTGGCAGGATCTTCTTTTATCCCTTTCTCATAGACCATGAATCTTAAGATTTTTCCTTTTGTAACACCGAAGACACATTTCGATGGATTGAGTCTCATGTGATAACGTCGCAAACGTTCGAAGAACTTTCGAAGAGCGAGAACATGACCTGATCTAGTTTTGGATTTGATAATCATATCATCCATATAAACCTCGACTTCCTTGTTAATTAGATCGTGTCGGATGGTCGTGGTATCCCTTTAGTAGGTAGCTCCATCATTCTTGAGACGAAATGGCATAACAGTGTAGCAAAAGGTTCCCCACGGTGTGCTGAACGCAATTTTTTCTTGATGATCTGGGTGCATTTTGATTTGGATGTACCCGGTAAACTCGTCGATGAACGACTTGAGAGAATGACTAGCTGTGTTGTCCACGATCATGCCGATATTGGGTAGTGGGTAATCATCCTTCGGAGAGGCTTTATTCAAGTCCTGGTAGTCTACACACATCCAAACTTTCCCTCCTAATTTTGGTAAAGGCGCTATGTTGGCTAGCCATATGGGATATTCGATCACGCGAATGAAGCCCACGTTCAACTATTTGACCACCTCTTCTCTGACTTTGAGCAACCATTCGGTGCAGAGCTTTCTCAACCTTTGTTTAACCGGCTTATAATCTGGAAGAGTGGGGATTTCATGTTGAGCTATTTAAGGATCAATATCGGGCATATCATCATAGAACCATGCGACGACCTCCACAAATTTCTTCAATAATTCTTTGAGTTATGCGCTCTCATGGTCATCGAGGCTAGCCCCTATCCTAATCTCGTGCAGTTGGCTAATAGAACCGAGGTTATTAATAACAGTTTCTTCTTCATTAACTTGAACGCAGTTATGTTATTTGTTATTAACCTTATTTAGATAAGTTAAGAATATTTCATTTACAAAATCATCATCATCAAAAGTTTGATTAGAATTCAAACAGTTAATATAAGGCACAACCAGATACTTAAAATCTTCATTTATTTCATTGATAGAAAAAATATCATTGATAACCTCATCAAAGGAGGTGTCGATTACATTTGAGAAAGGATGGAAAACAAAAGAAGAAATAGGGTAAACATTGGGGTTAGGTGGGATTTCAATAGATAGAACCGGCGCAGCATGCCGGTTGAGGAGAGGTGTATCAGTAGCTTTAATCAGGTGGGATGGATCCAGTGATATAGTGCTTGATGAACCATGCAGAGTGTCAGCCCCAGTGTTTGTAAGTTAAACGAGTTCTCAGAGTCACTTTCCTCAATCTCTTTTTTATCTTTGATGGGAGATTGTACATGGTGTTGGGAACTTTCATCCCATGGGTAGCTGTTTTGGAAAAAGATCTCCATTCCACTCTTCATCTTTTTGTCTGTATGGTCATACCAGGGTTCTAGAAAGCTGAAAAAGGGTAAGTCCTCGCCCTCTTTGATGAATCGTCCATTCAAGGAGTCACCTAGGATAGTCTGGATGCAATCTAGTCTTATCTTTAGTCGAAACTAGCGGATCATTCTGAGCTCTTGTTCTGATGGTTGATACCCCAAACCACAAGGAGGGAAAGCTTTTTTCAGAACAATGGGCTCAAGTATCCCTTTCCATCTTTGTCCTAGCCCCAGTCCGGGCATGAAGTGCATGTTTCAGAACATCTGAATTACATTGACGTTGCCATGAGGGTCGTATTCCGGATAAACCCTTTCTTTGAAATCGTCCCCTACCAGGAGTAGAAGTGGTTCAACTCGGAATCTTTATAGGAGCATATCATTTATCCCGTGTTGTATCTTATGGATTGGATTGCTGGTGCTTGCACCCTCGACATTATCGCCGTCGCCCAAAATGGTGATGACTTGTTCGTCGACAAAGAGCTTAAATTTCTAATGGAGTGAGTAAGACACACCCTTGATACTGTGGAGCCAAGGTGGTACGAGGAACAAATTAAAACAAGATGGGATGTCAATAATTTGGAATTCAACGACAGGGTTTATAGGTCCAGCCCCTATTACAAGTTTTATGGATCCCATCACTTCTCGACGAGTATTATCTAGGCACGTGCAGCAGCGGAGGTTGGAGCGAGGTCACTTTCCTTCAGTCCTAACCATTCGATGGAAATAATTCTGTCTTTCCATGTAAAGTCAATGCATTACACAACTTCAATGTCTTCTTCGTATATGTCCTCCCATTCTACGGGGGGATGTAAGGGTGAAGGGACCATGCGACCTTGTAGTTTCAGAGTATCAAGTAGCTCAGTCATACTGCAAATATTATTGGTTTGTCTGAATAATTTTGCCATGATCTGGACAACATCATCTAGGATGACTTCATCGGTTGCTACCACCCAACTGTCTGACTCCCAGGCCCATTTTCGTGCTTCTAAGAATAGCATAGTGAACCTCTAGCAATCAATGATCATCTATGAGGGAAATTTCATACCGAACTCTAGGAGTTGGTTTAACACTTCTGATAATTCCATACTTCCATTTTCAGAACGGGTATGGACAACGATGCATGCTCTCGTGAGGAGTGATAATGACTGATCAACGAGGCTAACAGGGTGTAGGAGGAAATATGGGCAAGCTTGGAGAGGTTTGGGAGAGTGTATGGGTGTGATTTGAGTTGAAGAATAAAATTCTGGGTTATCTTATAGGAAGACGATATTGGCATGATTTGGGAGTGGGTTGTGAGTAGTGTTTGGCTTAGAATTAGCTTGTGGGGTAATGGTACCCCGGTCAATTAGACCTTGGATTATGTTTTGAAGGTGGAAGCATTGGTCGGTGGTATGGCCAACGGTTTGGTGAAAGGTGCAATAGGCATCTGCCTTAAAGTTTCTTAGGAGTGGATTTGGTAATGGACGGGGATCTAAGGGTTTTATAAGGTTTCGGCTTAATAAGGACTGATAAACTTTAGAGAAGGGAGCATGAAGATCGGTGTAATCCTTTTGGACTGGGACATGGAGGCTTTATGATGCCCACGAGGTGGTTGGTTGAGAGATGTTGTTGATGGTTGAGACTGAAACACTGATAGGTTTGTCATATTTTCTCGGGGTGAACTGTCCGAACACTTTCTTCGGTTCAACTTCTGTTTTAGCAAGACCCTCCTTGATTTCTACTCTAGCTTTTCTAAGATCTCGAAAGTGGGGATAGTATTTTCCTCCCATTGTTGCTCGAACATGGGTTAAGAAGTTCTTCTTCTCTATGTTGACTTGTTCTTCTTCGGATGGCCGATTGGTCATGGTGGATGCTTTTTCCCTCCATCGGGCTATGAAGTTATTGACTGATTCCCCAGAGTTCTGTTTGAGCAGCTCTAAATCACGACGGGTGACCTCAAGCTCTTCGTTGTCTTTGTACTGTGACATGAATTCATGGGCTACATCCTCCCAGCTATGGATTCTAGACTACTCGAGAGACAAAAACCATCGGAGGGCGTTATCCTTCAAAGTTTGTTGAAATAATTGGGCCATCACTTCTTCAGAATCCCCTAAGAGAGTCATAGAACAGTGATAGCGGCAAAGATGAAAAATCGGGGGTCCACTTCCTCCAAATTTCTCGATATTTGGCATCTTGAACTTCTCGGGTAACCTTGCCTTAGGATAAGGAGACATGTGGGTGTAGTCCATGTAATTGCCAAAGATTCTGACTTTGTTGAACTTCTTAGTTAGCATTTTGAGATCTTCTTTGACCGTGTTCAACTCTTACTCTTTTGGATCAATGATCATAGTCAAGTTAGCCCCATGCTGGGCAAGGTTCGGCATAGGAAGCTGGGCTGGTGGTGACCCATTAGCAGGAGGGGCACGTGGAGCGTACTGATACTCTTCGGGAACCCAGATAGGCTCGGGTGTACCCATAGCATGAGGGAATAGGGCCTCGAGATCTTGAGGAACAGGAACTTGGTTTCATTGCATCTTTCGGACCTCAGTATGGAGGTTATCAATCTTGGACACGAGCTGAGCTAAGACTGCAGTCAGATCTGGCTTCATAACTCGTACTTGATCTGTGTTCACCATGGAAAGTGGATGGATACCGGACTCGAAAGAAGTAGTAGGGGAACAAACGGAATTTCGGGGTGATTTGACATAATATCGAAGCCAATAAGGAGCCAGGCCAAGGGCGTGCGATCGATATGAGAAGGCGTAAAATGGGATTTATTTTTTAGATAAAGAATGAAAATATTTTTGACATTTTTTTTCCTTTTTGAGATTGAAAGACAAAATATTTTTGGTTTTTTGATAAAAAAGGGAGAAATGTTTTTGGGAGACGAGTCTCAGCATGATTATTATAATTATGTTCTCACTTGTATTAAATTCTCCTAAATGCAAAAATGAAATGCTGGACGGAAAAAGTTGGGTTTGTAACATATGCAAAGCTATAGTTGGACTTGTAACCAGGCTCACGAGTAGGGTCCCGTTTTAAAAATGTGCAAAAATTCGTGCGGTAGACCAACCCAGAATTTCGGCAAAGTTTCGGGGCGAAACCGATAATCTAACATGTGTGTCCTAGGCTTGACACCTATATGTGGGTTTGCAGTTGGTTTGGGTGAATCGGAAAGGGTTCCCCCCTTTGGTGTGGCTTCCACGATATACGTCTTGCTTTTGAGGGCAATCGGTACGTGTGGATAAGCCATTTGATATACCTGAGTGTACGTGAATTGTCTCATTATATACCTCGTGGGGATGGTATGTGTGAAAGCGAATTCGATATACTCGGCGTACGTGAACGAGTTCCCTAAGATATACCTCCCGTTATGATTTCGATCAAGCGGTACAATGCGTGGGAACCGTTCAATATACGTCGAAGGGACTTACCCAATGGAAGGTGAGGGTCTTATTGCTTAGGCTAACTACCCCTTTCTGGATCAACGCCCATCACGAAGTGACCCTCCAGTTACTGGACAAAATTTACAATCATAATGCTCTTTGGTGTTGTCGTGTGAATTATGCATGATTCTATTATTAGTATCTTATGATGAGATTATCTTTCTTGATCATGCCAAACAGGGAGCGAAGCACAAGTACCAATGGTATACTAAGTATGAGTGGGTGATACATGCGACATGTGGATATATGTGATCCTAGGTGCACGTGGTGTGAAGTGTACATGGAGAATGCTCTACAAGTGTGTGAATAGAAGCATAAGCACGAGGTACACATGAATAGTAAAGGGGGCATGAAAAATTGGGGAAAAGATAAGAAAATATAACACCCACATAAATAGAGTCTATCCCTCAAAATAAAAGTCCCCAGCGGAGTCACCACTGTGGCCATCCCCGATCCTTGCGGCGGGAGGGATGAAGAGGAGGGGGTGTCTTCATCTCCAGAGGATTTTAGTCCCGCGCGTCCCTCTCGAGAGAGCTTCGGCCGACGTCGGTGATGATGTAAAAAATGTAGAGAGATGGAGTCGCCAGTCTATTTTACTCAAAACAGACAAAAGAAAAGGGGGCCGTCCCGAAGGACAGCATCCGAAGACATACTGATACATACGAAACCAAAATGATTCGAAAAGTGTCCGGAGGCTAAGTTTCGAAATGGAAAGGTATTAGACACCCATTCCTCCCTTACGGTCTCTCATGGGTTATTGTTATTTTCCTTTATTTCCCCGTGATTTTTGTGTATGTGTATGTGTATATGTAGTGGAGACAGGAATCATTGACTTATATCATAGAAAAAATAAAGCAAGTCATCCATAGGAATGTTCCTAAAAGATAATATTAAAAAATAGGACTTATGCGATTATCCTAGCGTTGATTACAATAATGGAACGATAACGCATATGGAATAATACGCCACTAAGAACAAATATATGTATATGTAAACATATAGATTTTGGGACAATTAAGTTAAAGAATATAAAAAATAGAAAATGGGAGAAAAGTAGGAATAGGGCTCGAGTCTCGAGTGTTACCCCGAGATGCCTACGTAGACTATAGAGGCATCAAAGTCCTCGTAATTCGTATACAAAATGCGGGGTGAGGTATATCCTATAAATCCAATCGGGAACTTCTCTTATGTATGTGTGTGTGTAAAAATGTGTTTTAGTTGTGAGAAAAGTGTGAGATTTCCCGTTTGGAATTTATGAGCAAACCCTCATTTTCTTGTTTTTTTGGGTTTTATTTATATGAAAATAAAATATGTGCAATAATACTATATAAAAAGTATATTAGCATATGTGCGATAGAAAAGAAGTGCTAAGTAATAAAAGAAGTTAATGCGAATTTAGGAGGATTTGAAGAGAGAGTTGAGAAAGTTGGACCTTCTTGAAGATCTTGAGCTGGATCTTGGGTGTTGGAGAGCAGCCCTTACACTTGGGTGATGATGGAGGGTACTTAATTCACCAAGTTTGATGAAAAAGATGATGAAGGGTGAAGGTTGGAAAGGGATTTGGATGTGGAAATCATGCTGACTTCGAGAGGGGTTTTCTGAGCTCATTGAGAGTGATGGATTTCAGATCTTGTGTCCCTTGCAATGAGGTCAGACCCTCCTTTTTATAGTCCTAGGGCATTGTCGATTGCCATAGGCTTAATCTTGCCGATTGACATAGGAGAACTCAAAAACTTCAACAAATTATTTTTGATTTTTCAATTTTTCAAACAAAAATTGCAAAAATAATTTTACAAAAATCACACACCATGAATTTACACTAAGATAACCAAATTATGGAAACATAATGAATGGGTGTGAACATATTCGGTAGGCAAATCAACGTAATCAAACATAACATATGTGCATGATGAATACGTATACTCTTAATGAATGAATCTCAAAATCGTTCTTAGGTGTCAAAAAGTGTTGAATTTAAATGACATCGACTCAATCCATCAACACATCAAAGTTAAGAATGATTCCCACGCCAATAACGTCTAAAAACATGTAACGCCTTTTCATGACGCTGTCAGGACGTGCAAACCCGTTTTTCATTTCTTTTCATCCAAACTCCATCATAAGTAATAATCATTTATTTTTCTTTTGAGGTGATCCCTTTTTGGCATATTTATCTTTTTATTGCCTGCAAATTTTTTCGAGCTCTTTTAAATGGTGTCTTTCACGTCGAATTAATTTTAAACTCTCATATCCCTTTCCCGTGATTCACTCAGCACATTTTGTTGCAATTCAATTCCTCACGGTAAACGATTTTTACATGCACTACTTCCATTGTCAGGTTTTATCCCATATGATTCGTTTTAAAGACATAATTGAGATGACAACACTCCGACCAATATGTGATAAACAAGTACAATAATAAAACAAATCCGTGCAAGTGTACATTAAAGGAACTTATGAGTTAAACATGCAGGTAGTAACAACTAATTACATCTTAATGACTCTAAATATTGTAAAGCACAAAATTGAAATGATGATGCATATGCAAACATTATCAAATAGTCACAAGATATGGAATGAAATTTTGACTTGGTCATTCTAATTGTCCATTCATATACGGTGCAAAAATAAATTACAAAACTCTTTTTGACTTTTTACCAAAATTTTATCAAAATAAAATATTTTGTATTTTTCAAAACAAAAAAAACTAATACAAAAATGATAGATACTAGCAATAGGCAAAAAAAATATCATCATGCAAATAAACCTATGCTAGCAAACAATTCTAAACCTCAGCCGTTAGGTACAGTGGTATTTTTCAAAGGTGGTGACATCCTATGAAAAACCTGCATTAAGTCGTGTGAAGTCTTGACTAGAAACTTTAACTGCTCCCTAATATGTGCAAACTCTCTCGTGTAATCATCCGGAGCGTAAGGTGTGGGTGAGTTGATACCAATTTGTAAAAAGTGTCATGTGCGATAATGATTTAAATAAATGGTCAAATTCCAACCACAAACTTATTTACTTAGAGTCAATTTTTAAAACCAATTAATTCAGCCCCTAAACATATTACTACGTGTGTGTGTGTGTGTGTGTGTGTGTGTGTACACGTGTAGTAACAAAACGTAACTCATGACCCAACTTAAAACAAAACTCTCTAAGGTGTCCTCTCTTCTTGCAGTGTGTGCAAACATAAACAGACCTAGGTAAAACTCTCTTAAAACGTCTCCTATGAGCTCACCTATCAGGTATGGGACGTTTAGGTGGGTTGAGTTGAAAGCTATGTGAGTCTAACACTAAACTAGGAACCGGCTTGAGTGCAACTTGTGATGTGGAAGAACCATCATGAATTATTCCTAAACTCTTACCTCTACCCAAAATGGGATTAAGAACCATCTTTTCAACCTTCTTAGATGTGTTCTTTAAAGGGACTTTGACCTCCTGGGAACATTCGAGATCACTCTTGAGTTGGGATACACGTGTCGTCAGACTAGAAATCGTTTTGGTCAAATCAGTCTTTTCCCGGCATAAAGCTATCAACTGTTCACCAAAAGAAACCTTTACCTTCTCTAGTTGACTCGATTTTGCCTCAAAATCCCTAAAAGCGTCTAACTCTCTCTCTTCAAATCTCTCACCCTAAGACTCAACTCCTTATTTAATTTTTTAGTCTTTAAGGTCTCAGTGTTGAAATCTCTAAATGCGACCTGGATCTCACTATCACCCTCACTAGCGCACTCACTCTAGACTCGCTAAACACATTCAAATCATCCTCGGGGGTCTCACGTGAACAAGTATTCTCATCGTCGTGGGATAAACTGGGTGTGCTCACATGACTACCAGAAAAAGAAATAAACTTTCCTTATGAAGACTCATCCCTAGAATCTTTCACATCATCCTCACTATCACTAAGTGTGACTGGCATATCAACTTTCTTTCCCTCTCTCCTAAATCTTTATTTAATTAGAGTCAATTTTTAAACCAAGTTAATTTATCCCCTAAACATAAAACTACGTGTGTGCGTGTGTGTCAAACCATGATAAACACTAATATGCTAACTCACAGATTTTAGGAAAAATCCCCGAAGGGAAAAACTTTTTATTTCACTATGAATTAAATCGCAATTTACAATCATAATGAAATCTGTAATAAGTTTACCTCAACAAACCTACATAGACATACAGCCTAGAGTCTGCAATAGATCCCAGGCAACGAACCCACATGAACCGCAGTCCAATCTGAAGTAAAGGAACACCCTAAAGTAATCCTCAATGACACACAGTCAATAACCCAGTACCAAAAAAGGCACCTAAATCAGAAACATAAAATTCTAGAAAAAATATGTCCTGGGTTCCACAAAATAATTCACATAAAAGTAATTAGGATTGTGAATTAAAAACAAACTTTGAACCTTTAAATGGGAGAAGAAACGACTTTGCTCGTAACGATTATCGAACCAAACAAATTCCCTTTCTCTTAAAAAGTTTTCTAATAAAAACTAACTTCTCCAAAT
Source organism: Sambucus nigra (assembly GCA_949130495.1). Classification (NCBI taxonomy): domain Eukaryota; kingdom Viridiplantae; phylum Streptophyta; class Magnoliopsida; order Dipsacales; family Adoxaceae; genus Sambucus; species Sambucus nigra. The sequence continues at coordinate 79,078,205 of OX422207.1, read as the reverse complement.
AAAAAACGTAAGCTAAATGCCCTTTATATAACAATGATTAAGGAGGCAACTCGTTTGAACCAGAAGGATCGTCGCTCGAATGATGTTGCATCTCGTTTGAACGATCATAGCCGTCGTTCGAACGAGAAAACATCTCGATTGAACCGTCCTGATCTCATTCGAACAAGATCAGTTTCAATCCCTAGACTCGCTATAGGACTTAGAAAAAATCTCTTGAACTTGAAAACCTTTCTGAATGAAAACTAACAGGTAGGATTTATAAAACCTTTTTCAAAGAAAACTTTATAAAAACATTTTTTACATTAAGAAAAACTTTCTAGCGCTTATATAAAAAATATTCGAACACTTTTAATGTGAAATACAAATAGACCTTAAACATATTCTTACCAAAATCTTCTCGTTGAGCTTGAATGTTGAAGACCACTTGATATTCGGATCCCTCTTTTGTATATTTAAACTTGCCTAATTCTTCGACGACTTGTAGCGATATACGACATACAAAACTATGTTGAGACTCACAAGATAATTCCCTTACACAGTTTGATGCGAGGAAGAACACAATAGTTTTTACTGAATATGACCTACTTAGGCGTAGTAGAAGCCTACTAGAAGCTTGTCATATTCCCTTATCTGAAGAGGATTTAGTCCGATTGTTAGGCCCTGGTGTATCCAAGCAAGTAAAAAAGTCTTATACTCATCCCCATTATTTGTGAGATAGGGTTACAGCCAATAATGCTGCTTATTACGAAATAATAGAGCAACTTCAGGAGGATCATAATTTATCCAAAGATCTGCTTCATGTTGATTATGAAGCTAAGTATAAATTACTGAGTGATATGGTTGGACTTGATAGAAAACTTGAAGATTATGATTCCCTATATAGAACTAAGGAATTCTTACTAAACCGAGAAGTAAAAGAAGCTCAGGAAATAGGCAAATCATTTGAAGAGGAAAATAATCACCTCAAAAATGAGGTAGATCGCTTGAAGAAATCGTCCAACAGTAGTCCTAATGAAGGTGCTTCTTTCCTAGAAACTGAGAATGTAAGGTTAGTAAATGAGGAAAGAACCCATAAGACTTTAGCCGACCAAGATCCTCAGTTACAAGCAAAGAGTATTGCCATTGCCAATTTATCTATCCAGTTGGAAACTAAGGATAATGTTATTGCCAGCCAATCTGCCCAGCTGAAGGTCAAGAATGATATTCTGAAGAAACTCCAACATCAGGTAGAGAGGTTGACCTTTCAATTTCACAAGCATCCCAGGTTGATTCATATGGAAGGTTATAATGAGGCCCTAAGCCATGTGAATGATCATCTTACACAAAGTCATCGTAAGGGTTATAGGCGGGGATGGACAAACTTGCTTACCTTACTGAAATATGACAAAAAATATGAGTTATGGTATTGAAATGATCCTGGTTTGCTTGATTGTGATAAACCTCCATTCAAGTTGGGCGTATCACCAAATACCTGGGAGACTACGACCTTGATGATGTGCATGAGATAATCCGTCCTCCTCATTTAATCAATAGCCCGAGCAGTAGCAATAGGCAAATTCTAAGAGATTTTAATTACATAAATTCCTCCTATACCCTGGATGATCCTCCTGATGGGATGGAGAGAATACACTAGACATCTTATGAAATGAACAAATCACAAGGTAAAGATCCAACTAAATGATTGTTCTATTTTTGTACTTGCTTGATCTTGAATGTAATACCTTTAGTAGTTGAATAAAAGTATATGTACTTGTTGTCAACTTATGATTAGTTAATCTCGATGATCAGTTATTAAATCATGATTGTAGGGCCTTAGATTTTACTAATGCACTTAGATTTAACTGTAAATAGTTTTGTTGATCCAAGTTGGAACATTAATTATAAGTGGCAACTAAGTGTATGAGGAATGCACGTATATGTCCCTGTGTTTAGGAATGTATACATGTATTCCTGCATTTAACCCAATCGGGTAATATTTGTTTTTAACTTCTTGAGTTGTACACGAAGTTTTACAAATTTCTTATTTTTGACTTGCCAAAGATGAAGTCATACATGAAGTAATTATCATCAGCGACCAAGTGTGTTTGGAATATATACATACATACATATATATATATATATATATACATACATACATATATATATATATATATATATATATATATATATATATATATATATATATATATATATATATATATATATATATATATATGTGTGTGTGTGTGTGTGTGTGTGTGTGTGTGTGTGTGTGTGTGTGTGTTTGTGTGTATTTAACTTTGTCGGGTAAAGCTTCTTGTGTTGAAACATGAAGTTTTATTGACTTCTTATTCGTGATTTGTTGATATGAAGTCAGACATGAAGTAATAACTTGGTCGGGTAAAACTCGACAGAGTGTTAGGTTGTTGGTGCATCTCGAACTGCTTGTTAAGCTGTTAGTTCATCTCGAATTTGATAAGCTCAACCTGATTAAGTAGTTGATTTATGTAGTTATTTTCATTTTTTGATCGGCAAGGGCTGAAGACCAATAGACATTATTTGAGTATTATTTACGGGGATGTACATTGTCGTACTAAAAAAAATCAAAAAAGTGGGAAACGAAAATCGAGATATTTTACTGAACTGGAAGAAAAGTTTTGTTGAACATAAATCAGAAAAAAATACAAAATTCCTTTATTTACTAATAGTATTTTCGGAGTAGCTCGACATTCCAAGGGTTCTTGAATTCTTCCCCATCAAGTGTCTCTAGTCGAAAAGTTCCTAGTCATATTATTGCTGAAATGCAATATGGACCATGCCAGTTTGCTTCAAGCTTGTTGCCTTTCTGGATGACTTTCTTGAGGACGTAGTCACCTTCTTTTAAGGTGGTCAGCTTGACCATTTTGTTGTAAAAGCGACCAGTCCTTTATTGATACACAATGGTTCTGAGGGAGACATCGTCTTGGACGTCTTCCACCACGTCTAAGTCCAATTGTCTCATTAGATCAATCTTAGGAGAATCAAAGATTAACATTCTATGAGTTGGTAGACCTATCTCGGTTGGTACCATGGCCTCTGTCCCAAATGCAAGCAGGTGTTTCTCAAGTTGCTATCCTCGGCGTGATTTTATAAGCCCAAAGAACAAATTGCAATTCATTAATCCAGTGTCCCTTAGCAGCATCAAGTCACTTCTTCAATCCATTAAGCAAGGTTCTTTTGTCATTTATGTTTGACCATTGCTTTGTGGATGTCCTGGAGTAGAGTGTAGTTTTTGCATCTTGGATTAAATAAAGTATGCTTCAAGTTCATTGTTATCGAACTGGGAGCCATGGTCAGTAATAAAGGCATAAGGCATGCCATACCTGTATATGATGTTGTTCCACATGAATGGATATACCTTCTTGTAGGGCATCTATATTAATGGCTATACTTTCACCCATTTCGTGAAATAATCAACAAGCACTACCAAGTATTTAAACCTGTCTTTGGTGGTCGGCGATGGGTAGACCAAGTTAATTCCCCAAATGGCAAAGGGCCATGAAAAATAATCGGTGTTAAAAAAGCACCTGGTGCTTTATGAACTGCAGCAAATCTCTAGAACTTATTATATTTTCTTGCGTAGGACCTATAATCCTCCTTCATAGTTGGCCAGTAATACCCTTGTGTGGTAATTCTTTGGACTAAGGACTGACTAACTGAATGAGATCCATAAGACCCTTCATGTACTTCCTTGATTAAATCAAACCCTTCCAATGGACGGACACAACATAGTAACGAAACAATTTGTCCATTTTGTATATGACTCCATTCTCCAACACATATTTATCTTCTTTGTAGCGGAGCCTTCTTGCGACTTTTGGATTGGTTGGTAAGATTCATTTTTTGATATAAGCTCTAATCGGATCCCTACAGGATGGTCCTGCATCTACAGGGATAAAATTGATCATTGTATCCTTGTCTATACTCCTGATTCCTAAGATATATACTGGAATACTTCTTCTGAGTTCTATTCTTATTTTTGAAGCCAGCCGAGCAAGCTCATCAGCTCAGGCATTTTCTATCCTTGGTATTCTGCTTATCTATACAACTAAAAATTTGGAAATAACTTCCATTACCTTGGCCAAGTGTCTCACCATCAAATCTCCTTTGACTCCATATATATGAAGTACTTGGTTGACGATCAACTGGGAATCATCGGGTGCCACTACTTTCTCGGTGCCTAATGATCGGGCTAACTCAAGTCCAGGGATTAAAGCCTCGACCCGTCTTCATTATTTGAAGCTTGGAATTAAAACTCGAGGCCATATTCCACGTCAATATCATAAGGAGTGTTAAGTATGATACCTGCTCCACTAGAAGTTGCGCATGAAAATCTATCCATATATAAATTCAATAATGGAATTTCACTGCTAAAGCTTTATGTAGATATAATTCCATGGCGGAATACCTTCTTACTTTCTTATGCATATTTCTGGGCCATTTGTTGAGCAATGGACGATTTCGGTTGGTCGGCTTCGACTTTGTATTACTTTTGAGCTGAGTGTTCTTTAAAAGAAGTCTACTCGACAGGAAAGTTTAGTTGGTCTGTAACCTCTCGATATATAAATTCCTCATTAAAATCTACCAAAGCTTGCCCTTTTAATGATGATCTTGACTCATAAATGATGTCGTATTCCTCCAGTTCGATAGCCTAATACATCAACCCACCTAACTTTTAAGGTTTGTGAAGTTCTTGCCAAAGAGGTAGATCAGTTGTGACACCCCGTCTAATTAAATATCGGGCGATCACTCCTTTATTAAATTAAAATCAAGGTGAACAGTTGGTTCATTCTTAGCATCACTGTCGTAAAAATAACTTTTCCAATTTAAACACCCTAATTAATTAAGCTAAGTGTCAAAACCATTTTAGACATTACTTTCCAAATTCTATTTATAACCAATGATTTAAAACTTTACATAATTCAATATTAAAGAATCACACCACAATTATCCTGGAACATATAATCCAAATAATTTAAACATTCAACTAGTTGAATCCAACATTTAATACTTTAAATGAAAACATCCCGGCAATAATAAATCCCAAAGTGCAAGTACTGGAAATAAATGGATTACAATCTCCAATAAAACAACTGAAAAATGGAAAGGGCGACACGAGCCCAACTGAAATAAATAGTGCTAAGATTGGAATCAAATGAATGAGGTCGTCTAAGCAAGAGGCCTGCAACTCCCACCTAAGCTGCATCACGTTCCTTCCAAAGGATCCTATGCAAGACGCCCCTGTGGCTAGGCACCTGTGATATATACATATATATATACAAGAGGGAAAGGAAAATAGAAACGGGTCAGAGCCCGATAGTGTAAATGATTTAAAATTTGTTTAGCAAGTATTTAAAATGTTTACAGGCCAATGCAACAACATATTAGTGCGGAACTCTCTTGAGAATTTTTCACCTCTCTTCTAATGTGCACGCCTATCGTACTAACATTCCCAACGATTTAACTTATCTTATCTTGAGTTTCTCGTAAGATTTAAACTAAACAATTCAACTGTTTAAGAAGTAAATTTCATTTAGTAACAAAGCTCGCATCTTAACCTTATTTATTAATAAAGTTTTCTAGAAATATACCATTATACTTATCAAAACAAGCATTTCCAATATGAAGTCATTATTCATTTCTTACTTACCATAAACATAGTATGAAATTCCAAATTTCCGAATTTAATATATATATTAAATTCTCGTATAATATATATATATATATATATATATATATATATATATATATATATATATATATATATATATATATATATATATATATATATATATATATATTCTAACAGCACCCCACATAAAAATTATGGTGCCGGCATACTCGGCTATCCAATCCCCGTCTCACTCGTACTAAGGGAAATACAAGTTCGGAATCACTCTCGAACTGTATTAACACATACACAAACAATATTGAGGCGAAGCATAGATTCCAAGTCTCTAAGAGGTCAGTACATACCCTCACGTCTCTTAGGACTGTCTGACCATCGATCAGATATCCTGTACCAAGGATATCTATCTTCTAGGGTACGAGTCAATATCCCCCATAAAGGCACATCGACATAAGACTGTCCCAGCGCGGTAACCTCAGGGATAGCAAGTAGTGCGGGCATTTCACACGTATATAGTATATGCATCAACACAGTCATATAAATATACTACTATTACCATATCTCTTTAGGTACTTCCATCACCCATAATATAATATTTATCATTATTTCTCAATCTTTAGTTATCACGTATAACGGTTCGTCTCTTACTTTAATTTAGGGATTAATCCAACTTACTACGTAACACTCATGGACCCTATCCTCCCAAGTATAGAATTCAGTAGGTACTCATCTATTTTTCCAACGTAACTATCTTACGCGTCTCTCCCTTTAATGCATAATTTCATCGTCCCTTATATGTAAATATCCCAAAAATGTACATGTCGTCTTACATTAAAGGTCTCATAATTATTCATAAGTTATACTAGTCTTCTCTATCCCCCAAAATATTTTAATAAGGATGTCCAAATATTTTTACTCATTTAATTTGAATTTAACTATTTACAAAGGAGAAATATGAGTCTGCCAGAAAGGGTCGATCGATCGAGGGCAGGGGCTCGATCGATCGATGCGTCGATCGACCGACACTCCTGGATCGATCGATCGATCGATCAAACAGGTATGCGAATTCTGCAGATTAACAGTTACGGGTTTCATAATCTAACCTGAAGCAAATCCAGATTTTTCACACCCAAACTCCCTAAAATTCGTACTACAATCAGTATACACCCATATTATACATCTTCAACGTAAAGCATGCAATTTTCCATTAATAATCATAGATTAATAGGCCAAAACTCATATAAATCTCAAGAACCCTAGAATTTCTTAAACATGTTTCTAATCAGTCTTTTTCCAGAAATTTCTACTCCTAATTCATCATAACTTCGTGGTTAAGACTCTACATGTGAAGGGGTTTCCAAATTATCATTCAAATCATTACTACATGCGATTTTCCTATCTCCAACATGAAATTTCTTCTACCAAAATCATCCTAATCACCCTAGACTAATATGAACGATGCATTAATGAAAATAAGCAAGATAAATACTTTCCTAGAAATTTCAAAGTTCTGGTTTGATGACGAATTTGGTGTGGTTTCGTTCCCCCTCGCGCGATCTACGCGTTGGTGGTGGTGGCGGTGCAATCGGATGAATTTTCGGTCTAGAATTGCTTTGAAAGCTCTCTCCTTCCCTCTCTCATGGACGTCACTTGTCTTTGGTTGTGTTAACCCTAGAAGGAAACCTTAGACATCTGATATAACCGTTGAAATTTCGTGGGTTTAATTACCCAAAATTACAAAATGTCCAAAATGCCCTCCCGGGGTACTAATTAAGCCTAAAAATACCCCGAGACCCAAACTAAACCTCCGGGTAAACTTTTCTGACTATCTCGACCCTTCCAGACACTTTGACGCACTCAAAATGACCATACGAGCAACTTATAATTTATTCACTTTTATTGATCAATATTTAGTCCCGATGCGATACGGGCGCGTCCCGACTCAAATTTCCAAAATTGTCATTTTATTCACTCTTGACATTTAATAGAACCAATATTATATTACTTTACTCATTAGTAATATTCAACAACAAGTTTCCCATAATTACTAACTCACATCACGTTAATAATTATAAAGTGATTAATTTTCGGATTTATATTAAATTAATAACTCACATTAAATTTAATAAATCCCCAAATTAATATAGCGTAAAAATACGGGGTATTACATCAGTGTACACCACTATGGCGTGCGTTTGAAAATAAGGCTCCATTTACCTGGAGGCTTCAATGAGATCTAAGGCCAGTTTTTCCAAGCGTGGATACTTGAATTCAGCCCCTTTGAATGCTTTGCTGGAGTAGTAGACTAGTTTCTGGATCCCATTCTACAACTGAATTAATGCTGAGGTAACTGCGGATTCAAAAATAGCTAGATACAAGTACAATTTTTCTCCCAACATTAGTCGGGACAACAATGGCAGAGATCCTAAATACTTTTTTAACTCTTAAAATTCTTCTTCACACTCTTTATTCCACTCGAAAGTTTTCTGAGTACCTTAAAGAATGATAAACACCTATATATTGCTCAAGGAATAAATCGGTTTAGGGCAACCACTCTACTAGTAAGTTTTTGAACATGTTTTTTATAAGTTGGTGATTTCATTTCAATCAGAGCTTTGATTTTAGCAGGGTTTACTTTTATTCCCCTCTCATTCACTATAAAGTCGATGAACATTCCTTCTTGCTTGCCAAATATGCACTTGGTCGGATTTAGCCTATGAACAATAGGAGCTCAACATTTAATGCCTTTTTAGTTGTTCAAAAGTTTGACTGAGGTCCTTGATATGATCTAAAGCTTTTCTACTTTTAGTCAGCATCTCATCTACGTACACCTCCATATTCTTCCCAATTTGTTCTTCAAACACCTTATTGACCAATCTTTGGTACGTTGCAATAGAATTTTAAGCCTGAAGGGCATCACGTTGTAGCAATAGGTACCCCAGTTGGTAATGAAAGATGTGATTTATCTGTCCTCTAGTTTCATTTTTATCTGGTTATATCCAGAATAAGTATTCATGGAACTTAAGAACTCATGTCCTGTTGTGGCATATGCTATCTAATCAATTCTGGGTAATAGAAAATGGTACTTTGGGAAAGACTTATTAAGATCAGTGAAATCTACACACATTTTCCACTTATCATTCTTCTTCTTGGTCATCGCAACATTTTCCAACCATATTGGATATTTGACACATTCAATGAATTGGGATTTTTGTAATTTTTCTACCTCCTCTTGCATGGCCCAGTTCTTCTCAGGACTAAACAACCTGCACTTTTTCTTGATCGACTTGGCGTCCTTGTTAAAGTTGAGCTCATGACAGAGGAAGTTGGGATCAATCCCAGACATATATTCATGACTCCAAGAGAATACATTCCTTTGTTCACTTAAGAATGCAACCAGTTCCTATTTGAGGAGTGGGGCCAATTTGGAGCCAAATTGGGTGGTTCTTTGTATTTTTCATCATCCAAGATTATGCTTTCAGTAGCTTCTATTATCTTCCCTTTGACTAGCTTTGTTTCATCTCGAGAATCCAAAATATCAACTTCTAACTTGCTATTGGGATCCAGACTGTCAACTTGGTAAATTGTGGTCTTTTTCTTCAAATCAACCAAATCTTCCTACTTGGCTGAAGATTAATAGCATTCTATGGCCACCATCTGATCACCCTTTACTATGCGAACCCCGAAGTGAGTAGGGAACTTTAAACATTGGTGGACAGCGGACGGTACAACTTCAAATTTTTTTAATCCTACCCTGTCGAGGATCACATTGTAAGTTGACTTAGCATTCTTATTCATAACAAAGAAACGTATCTTCCCAGTGCAGCTTGCTGGCCAAGTTCTGAATAACACTTCCAATTTGACTATTCCAAGGGGATAAAAATTTTCATCGAAAAACCAATCAAGGGTTTGTGGTACGGTTCCATTTGAATAAGCTTCAGTCCCAAACTTTAGAAATAGGGATAGAATATGATATCAACTGAACTTCCATTGTCTTTTAGAACCCTGACATTTATAGCTTCCTGGATTCTAAACTTGATGACTGGCGGGTCATCATGAGGATACAGTACTCCAGAGAGATCATTTTTGGAAAATCCAATGACAAGTTTATTTTTGTTTACTTTTCTGGGCCGATCGTCACGAATTAAATTAATACGTTGTATGTAGGAGAAAGCTTGTGCTTCATTAGTATAAGCTTTCCTCTCATCAGACTGCTCTCCTCCTCCTACATCTCCACCTATGATGACATGGCAATTATAAGAACTAAGATTTATCATAGCCACCTCAATTTTTGGTTGCTGCTTCTCCGGAAGGTCTGGATCATATTTGTAACCATCCTCATGGCCTCACTTCTTATCATCTCTAAGATTGTAGGGAGAATTTGATCTTTTGCCTATTTCTTAGCACTAATTTCGATCAATAAATTTGCTCAGCTTTTCTCGGTGAATGAGGAATTTAATTTCATTCTTCAAAGAAGTACAATTATCGGTCGTGTGTCCACTATCCTTGTAGAATTTAGAATATTTGGACCTATTTCTCCTATTAGGGGAGTGCCCTTAACTTATTTGGACACTTTAGATCTTTATTGTGACTAATTTCCTCCAGGATATGGTGGATACTGACTGTCAGTGGAGTGTATGCTTTATATTTTTTGGGATTATCCTCTTTTTTCTACTTTAGTTCATTCTTTTAAGGCTTAGTGGTAGGGTCTTGCTTTGCAGCCATTGCTTCCTCGGCATTCATGATTTTTCTAGCCTTAGCTATTTGCTCTGTTATAGTTTTGGAAGGATCTTTTTCCAATGCGTAATATAGTTTTTCTGGAAGTAACCCACTTATTAAGGCAGTGATGGTTATTTTTTCTTCATAATCAACCACTTCTAGTTCTCATTATTAAAACGAGTGATGTATTCTTTGTTGGTTTCTCCTGCTCATTGCCTGACACATAGGAGATGAGCTACTCTCTTAATTGGCTTGGCCCCAAAACAGAAGTTGCTGATGAACAGCTCTGTAAGTTGATTAAAACTAGAAATTTATCCTCGGGGCAAGTTGTTGTACCATATCTGGGCTAAACCACTGATGGTGCTAAAAAAAGATCTCCATATCATTTCACTAGGAACGAAATATATATCAGCGGTTGCCTGATATTATTCGATGTGAAAAATGGGTTCAGTCTTACCATCATATTTAGGGGTAACCACTGGTGTTTTAAACTTATATGGGGTAGGAAAATCAATAATTACTTAGATGAAAGGAGACCCTTCAATAAAATTTCACTATAATGGATTCTTCGCCTTAGCCATCTATCCTAAGTATTCTTTTAATCATTGTAGTGGCCCATTCCATACAGGATTTTTGACTTTAGGTCTGTCAGAGGAAGCTCGGCCATCCCTACCATGCGTCTATGCTGACCTCTCTTCTTTAGAAGTTTGCTCGGCACGCACGAATCCTCTGACACTTGTTCTAGATCTAACTGTTCTTTCGTAGTGTTTTCTATGTTGTTCTCTTAATCGAGATGTTTCATGTTGATGCCCATTATTTACTCGAGGTCCTAGATGATCAATGGCTGGTGCCCTGTTTAATCGCTCTAATGTACTTGGACGTTCAGGGGTAAGAGAGAAACCATCATAATAATCTGTTGATCTGATTGAAGAACTGGCCCCTCTGTAATAAGACCTTTCATGTGAGGACCTGGAATAACTATTCTAATTTCTCATAGGAGGAGGGGGTATTTCCCTTCTAAAATACGGATCATTAGTATTCCGATATGGATCCGTTGGTCTAGCTTGCTAGGATTGAGCCAATTATCTCATAGTTTCTTGCATCGCTTCTTGCCATTTGGAAAGATTGAGCACGATTCCATTGATTCCAGTCGTGGTGGGAGAAATGTTGCCTCCTGCAGCATTACTGCTTTCAGTAATGTCATTCATCATGTGGAATCTTTCCAGCAAGTCAAATGAATATTTTTTTTAGTAGTGAATGATGATAGAAAAAATGTTTCCCACAAAAGGCGATAATCTGTTGATGTTTAAAATAGGTAGTAATTTATATGATGTCAATTTTATAATCACAGATAAAGTAATGGGAGAAAAATAAATGAGACACTAGGATTTTTAAGTGGTTCCCCTATAAAAAAATCCTACGTCCACTGAGATTGTATCTGATGTTGTTGATTATAGAAAACTAGGTATTCTTGTTAGAAGAATGACCTTGTATTTTATTCTCCTCCCTTTTGTGAAAGGAACACATTGTAATTTTAGTGACCCAGAGATCAAGAGTTGGAATGAATTTATACATATAGGCATTTATGCTTGCACATAATGAATGTGACTGTTGACAGTACTGGACACATGTGGAATGACTCTTGGATGATTTCCACGCTATGACTGTTTATCTATAGTGATGGTTTGTATTCTTCAGGTTGGTCTTTCGGTTGGCCGATCAACTAAGATGATGAAGTGATTAATGACTAAGATTGTTTCCACATGAGGGGAGAGGTGTTCATTTCTAATTGGTCCACGTAGTTAGATAATTTTTGGCATCAACACCCTTATAACTCACATGTTTAAATTAATAGTTATTAATTAATTATAACCCTTAATTGTAGGACTCATATTCACTACCTCGTATACTTTTCTCAAGAAAAATGAGGCATGCCGATAATCACTCGCAACACGAGTGTGAGAGGTTGCAATTGGACCGCACATATAACTCTTTTATTTGTGTGCTCCATATAGATATGGAAATAAAAATATTGAACAATTTAACTACCTTGTAAATCGTGGAGTTGATCTCCAAGTAGATTACCTGTTCGATCGTATTCTATTTTTCCTACTAAAAAGTTAGGATGACGGTATAAAAAATATATTTCATGCTCATTATATCGACATAACCTTAGTCTTGGTTAAATTGTTGGAGAAGGAAGACAAAATAATGCACCTGTTGTGGATACAACTGCATAAAGAGAGTAGTGTATTAGACTTTGATGTCCCACACAATATGCATGTAAAATTAATTCTCGCCAACAAGTTGAGAAATATGAAATTCCGAGTTCATGTTATAGATATCTGCACATCAATTATAGATACCCTTCCTCCTAGTTGGCCATGTGTAAAGATTCATAGGTTTTCAAAAACTAATACCGAATGGATGTAGATCGGACACATTGAACTTATTCTAAAATCTTACTCTGAAAAGGTGTATATATATATTTGGTTGATTAATTAGTTATAATTTCATATTATTATAATTATTTAGTCACTTATGGTTTTCCATTGTTTCAAAAAATGTTAGGAGGAAACAACCAAATGGTACCAAGTAGCGAGGTGACACATCAATGAGGTTCCTCATCTTGGGCACAACCCGAATTCTCAACACCAATGGCTGAGAAATTCACAACTCCACCAATGGTTCACTTCGCACTAAGATTAATGCCCCCATTGAGTACTCTCGTTGCTCCAATACCCCCATCCAGCGCTTTTGACACCTCCCGCTCAAATAAAAAGAACCCCATAAGGTTCTTCCTTCTCGAAAACAACCCAAATGGTAATAGGAATGACGTGGTAGACTTTAAAGCCCAGTTTTTATCGCTGGGAAAAATGAACATGGTAGTCGATGGACCAGACAACTAGAACCTTATTGATCAAGCCATTAAAGATGACACATATGGTAAAATCTGTAAGAATTTCTCATTTCCTAACGTTTCAAGAATAGGGTTCTATCTCGGGTTTCTGACGCATTGAGGACATATATACGAAACCTTCGAAAGAAACATTTCCCAAAGGAGGCAGCGAGCTCCGATGTTTTGGCTTTGAAAGAGACAGTTTCTCACAGTGTTAAAATGCCGATGGAGTAGTGGAATAATATTTTGGAGAATGTGATGAAGGAAACAAGTTGGTCCAAATGAAGAAAACCAAACAAAATAGGGCACAATAAACTGATATCCACAGGATAGGATCCAAATCATACTAGGATTTGAAGAATGAATGGGGGAGTACAACAAAGGATGGTCCACATGCCGGTGAACAACCAAATCGATCCAACTTATTCATGCTCGACGTGACAAAGATAATAAATTCCCTCCACGCTTAGCTAAGATGCTGGAATCAATAGAGGCCATCAGCAGTCAGTCCGATTCGAGCCCTTTGATGACCTTGAAAATGATGCCCTGACCCAAACCTTTGGAAAGGGAAAAAGGGGGGATGAGAGGTGTTGGATCACATATGCCAAAAATAAAATTTAAACACACCTCACCTCTCGTGGATGAGCTTTATTCTGTTAGGAATCAAATCTTGACCCAATGTCACCTCCTTCAACATTCCCCTCCCAAATGCCTCCTCTTTCAACACTCCCCTCCAAAATGTCGACTTCTCCAACATTCCCCTTCTAATAACGACTCCTCTAACATTCCCCTTTCTTGTGCCTCCGCCTTCCAGGGGACTTGGATCATCGTCAACAACTCACTATGGCCAACAATACTATTTCAAGGACATCGGCAATATGAGGCTTGTTGGTGTTTGCACACTCATCTGCGTAATTGTCGGAACTCCAGTACATAGTCGAGCTTTGGAGAGGGGTAAGGCCCAAATAATGGCCTTTCTAATATTCAAAGGTTGTGAAGATATACATGTGAACGATGACAATGGGGAAGGGATGTAATTGGGGAATTGTGTAGAATGTTTTATTACTTGGCCAATTTATCTGTTGGTCAAGTTCTAATAATATTTTCTTTCGTTTCGATTTTAATAACATTTGTTTTGTTTAAGTTGTAATATATTTTTCTTATTTCATTTGTGAGAATATTATTTTTGTTTCAGTTGTAGTAATATTTTTTGTTTCAGTTGTAAGAATATTGTCTTTGTTTCGGTTGTAATAATATTTTTTAACCTATTATCACATGACTGAAATTTGGAGATTATTACATGGATTTCCCAAAATACAAAGAGTGGATGGGAGAGACTAACCGAATAACAAATAATCATGTAAAGGGCGTTCAAGAATTTGTTAAATATGCTTCCAAAAACCTTAAAAGTGACAAGATTTCGTGTCCATGCACCCGTTGTATGAACGAAAAATATAAGTCATTGGAAGACGTTGAGTTTCAATTAGTGAAGCGGGGAATCTGTCATGACTATAAATATGGACATACCATGGCAAAAAAAGATACCATATGTTTCAAAAGAATAGTTGGTACCCAATCGCGTAACGGAACCCCAACGAGTGGAAGTTGAACATGATTCACAACACATCGTCCATTGATCGACTTAATTGATGATGTTTACGGACTCCACAATCCTCAAAACCACCAACCTATGGATACGGATAATGTGCATTATGACCAAGTAAATGAATAATTTTATGTTTAACTACCAGGAGATCGGGAATACATACGGTTGAAAGCCGATATGGCTAGACCATTATGTAAAGATTGCGATGAAGATCACTCGGTATTATATGCAATGATTTATTTGCATAATCTGAAGAGTCTATTTTGTTTACATGGGAACAAAATAAACGCTAGTCTTAAATGGGTTAAAGAATTCGTCACAAAGAGGACATGTTACCAGCCAATTATCCTACCAAGAAGAAGATCTTGAAGGGTTTGGGTTTGAAATACAAATCTATTCATGCATGAAGTATGATTTCATATTGTACCACAACGAGCACGAAGAGAAGGATGAATGTACTGTATGAAGTGAGCTTAGATATGTGGTTTGTGATAATGGAAAGGAAAAGTCTGCAAAAAATCGCAAGTGCTCACAAGTCCCACAAAAGCTTTTAAATTATTTTCCACTTGGGTCACGATTAAAGCCATTTTTTACCGTACCATGGAGAATAACGGCTATGACATGACATGGTCGTTATGAGGTGGGTGGAAATATGATGCGTCATTCGATTGATTCACTCATCTGGAAAATTTTAAACGCATAACACCATAAATTTGCAAAGGAACCGTGCAACGTTTGTCTTGCAATCTCAATCAATGGGTTTAACCTTTTCGATAATTTAAGTACTAGTCAGAGCTATTGGCTTATTCTCATGGAGCCTTTAAGTCTCCATCCAACACTGTGCGTGAGATAGGAGTTCACATTGTTATCTTTGTTGATACCAGGGCCGAAGGCTCCCGGAGATGATATTGATATATTCTTAGCCCCATTAATTGAAGAACTTACAAATTTACGGGATAAAGGCATGATAGTGTCTGACACTTATAAGGGTGAAGAGTTCAAATTTAAAGCAACGATGATGTGTGCAATCCACGAACTTTATACTTATGGAACCTTATTCGGTTGTAATGTTCATGGTTATTATGGATGTCCCATATATGTGGAGGAAATTGAAGACAGTTTCCTACAATATAGTAGTAAGATGATTTGCACGGGTCATTATAGATTTTTGCTGACTAGTCACCCCTTTAGGAACGACAAGTCTAACTTTTTGCCTATCATTCATGAGCGCACAACGCCACCTGCTCGACTTTCTAGTTAGTTGATCGGGAAGAAGACGACGGCTATGACTGCGGGGAATAGGTACGTAAGAAAACACCCTAACTTTATAAACCTCAATCGTAAAGCTAGGGGGATTCGAATGACCCTAGTAAAGCGAAGCCATGGTATCAATATTTTTTTATTTGCTATATTGGAAAGATCATCGTGTAAGTCATGTAACTGATGTATGAGTGGATCTCATTCCAACGATGGAAAAAGGGCTCGTCGAGATCTACAGGATATAAAAATAAAGATGAACTTATGGTTAAAAATGATCCTACAATAGGAATAATTTCTACCCCTGGCTGCTTTCAGTTTGACTACTAGTGAGAAAAGGATACTCGTAGACACGTTTTTCAACTTGAAGACTCCAACCGGTTATTCTGGTAATTTACGAAGGGTAATAAGCTACCAACAAATGACTTGAAATGGTGCAAGTCTCACGAGTGGCGTGTAATCATCCCATTAATCCCTCTGCTATTTTGGCATTGATTCTCTAAACACAAAGATCTCTGTCGGGAAATTATGCAAATAAGTTTATGTTTTACCCTACTTTGTGCAAAAGTGGTAAACATAAGGCACATTAAAGTTGCTAAATAATCTTTAACTGAGGTAGTTTGTGTATTAGAGAATTTTTTTCCTCCATTGTTCTTCGATATCAGCATACACCTGCTTATAAATTTATACGATGAAGCTTTATTATGTGGTCTCGATAGATATAGTTGGATGTATCCCTTTGAATGCTTGATTAAAACCTTCAAAGATTACGTAAAGAATACACGATATATTGGAGGGTCAATTGTTGAAGAACACATAACGGTGGAATTATTGCTATATGCTAGGGAACATATGATAAAACAACATGAGGTCCAATCCTCGTGGAGAACGAGTGATCAAGGAACCTGGCGAGTTTGAGGATGAATTGTCGTTTGGATACTCTAAAGAGGTGAAACTCATAAATCTAGAATACGAGTAAGAAGCTTGTTATGTCTTCAAATCATAAGATGAAGTTGAAGACAGGAGAGAGGGAGCGTCTACTAAATTCTTCTTCTTCTTTAATTTTATGTATTTTATATTTAATGATCTAAACTCTATAATTTATCGGTAGGGAGTACGAGAACGAATTTATCCAACATCAAAGGAGAAATTGCAAGACAACTAATTTAAGGGCATGGGTATCAAAAGAGTTAATTTTCACATCTTATGTGTGCGGTTATTTATTCATGTGTGGTAAAAACATGCCTTAATACAAATTCATTAATAAATGCAACTTCGAAAAAGAGGTTATGTCTCTTCCAGACTTGCACGCCTAACAAAAGGTCCTAGTTTTCGTGCGAAAGAGCTTGAGAAATTCTGCACCAAAGGTTTTTCTTTCATTTCATATCCATATCAGGAAAATCTTTTGATGCAAAATGGTGGAATATAAATTTCTATCTTGACCACTTGTATAGCTAGCAAAATCGATAAATATCCAAAGAATACGATGTTAACCTTTTTTTAAAGAAATAATTGCAATACCCCGCTTAAAATAAAAATGGGTGGCCAGCCCTATACTATAATTAATCAAGAATCTCAAATGGATCATTCTCAGCATCAACTAATGATACTAATATATACATAGCTAACTACCCGATACTGTAAAAAGAGGGTGCCAATTTTTTTTTAAAACATACATTGCAATAATCAACCAACAACATAATAACTACTCAACATGATAATGAACACACGCATGCTAAGATAAAAGAGAATAGCTATATAGTATTCTGGAAATACGCAAAAAGAAATACCCAAATATGCTGTCGGGTCACAGACAATACAACAATCTGAGAAAAGAAATATAAAAGTGCTACAAAAACAACCCTTGGGTGTAAGCTCGATATACAAACTGAATCCTAAACTAAATTTACAAAAGATAGGAAATGATTATAACAAAATCCCGCAATAGTCCGCAACTGCTACAGCTCCACGAATACATTGGATAGAAAACATCATTGGCTTCATTGAGGAGGAACATCTAAAATAATACAATATACATAGCAAGATGAAAATATAAACGGATCAGAGCCCGAGGTGTGAAAATATTTTAGCAAGTGCATTAAAATGCATAATAATTATAAATTCACTATAGCATGATTAAAGTGGAGTCGTACTCTCCTGAAAATCCAACTCACCCCTTAACTACAGCGCGCACCTAAACGTATGCACATGATCCTCAAATAACTACCCAACTCTTTCCAGGGACAATCCATTCCAACCCACGTCCAAATCCACACTTGCGTAATCCATCATCTAAAACATAACCATAAACTTCCCATTCTAACTTACCCCACGTGCAACTAAAATTATATTAACTTATAAATATACATATACATATCGCTTACTAGAATTTAACGGATTCTAGTTATAAACTTACACAAGTTATTAACATCAAAATGCTAAGGACTAAACTTCTCCCAACTCTTAACATCGCACTGCATTTCATGCGTGGGACATCTCACAAAGCGAAATCCAAACAAAGAACCCCCCCGATATACTACTCCTTGCCAACGTTGATCGTTGAGATTAATTATGCCCTCAATGAACGACGCATATAACATCAACTACTCAATTTAAATATTCTCCAGGTTATTCCCATAAAGCATTATTTCTCTATAACATACAAATCTGAGTACTAAGGATTAAACTTCTCCCCACTCCCAACATGCACTGTGTTTCGTGCGTGGGACGTGTCGCAAAGCGAAATCCAAATAAGGAAGCCCTCCGATAAACTACTCCTTAGCAATGTTGGTTATTGAGGTCCATTATGCCCTCAGTACCCCACACATAACTACGAATACATATGAGGAGCAATAATCCCTAATAACATAAATAAGATAATGCTCTGAACCTTTTTAGGGGTCTATAACATTACTCTAGTTATAAAGCACAGTTATACAACCCTAACAATCGAGTACACATAACACGCTTAGCGTACATTTAAATATCTAATACACCATCACTTATGGGTATAAAATACTTCACAATGATATCATCTTCCAGGAATTACTCGCTTTATCCTGGGTTACCATATATCGGATAATTATCACACCGCCATGGTAATAAAAATAAATCACAATGTAAGGAAGTGTCATTGTTCCGAAACTGAATGTGAGAACGAATTATACCCAAGACTTCTCACCTAGAATAAAATCACACTATAAATAAAGGATAACTATGACCTGGGGACTATACGCGCCCTTATCCTCAATCCAGGGGCCTCACCCACATCATGCAACTTCCCATGATAGCACCGGAGGGTATGCCCATACAATAAGTATATATATATATATATATATATATATATATATGCAATCACATCATAAAAATGCAAACCATCACACAAGGTATATACGATTACGCCATATAGGTAAACATACTCTTTTACGTCCATGTAAAAGAAGTGAATTCATTTATAAGTATATAACTCTCATTATACTAACCATTACTAACTCGCATACCTTCCCACAATTTCACAATATGATCCCTCACTTGAAGCTCATCCATTATACCTATTAGTATGAAAAGTCTCCCAATTCAATCAACCTTAAGGATACCATATATATCCGAATACACACCGATCAACAATCATTATCCCCAATCCATATTATGGTTCAATCGATCATCTGAACTATTAACGTTATCATAATTTATGATTCAAACCAAAAGTCCAACATCGCTAGGCGCATCCTGCCTCTTTCTTATAGACCCATAATTATCTCCAAATAGAAATCTCAATGATAGTGGGATTTTCACTAGTTGATGAGATAATTATCAATCGATATTCTCCCGAAATAACTCGATATGCTCCCTAATATTTCATCCTAGGTAAAACTCCCTAGAAATCTCCAAAACATACTTATCATAAAATATATAAAGGTTCCAATCGATAAACCTAAACGAACCATAGTGAAACTCACTCTAGAAAAACCTTGCTAAAACAACCATGTTTCCGAATCGATTCAACCCAATCCGAATCGATTCGGCCCAGCGAATCGATTCGGTCCAAAGGACCTGGGAATCTATCTTAGGCCGAATCGATTTGGCTTTGGGTACGAATCGATTCGGTCATTCAGACCTAGAAACCTGCAACATTCCAAATCGATTCGAAAAGGGGCCGAATCGATTCGGCCTGTTCAGAAGCTACGAAAATGGCTATTTTTCTTCAAAAGCCAAAAACTCCAAAAATCATTTTAATCATCTTCTCTCCATTATTCTTCAACCCAAGAATATTTCTAACATCAAAACTCATTATATTTCTACCCAACCAATTTTAAAACCCAAAATCCATATACCCACACCTCAAATACAAGATTTACCCAAAATCTAGGTTTTAACATATTTAACCCAAAATCCATAAATTTATCCACAAATAATGAGATAAATGATGCACAAGAATTATTTAGCAAGTTTAATCACTTGCCTCAATGTTGTAGAGTCTGAATCTCCCTCGAAATTGCGTAATAGCCAGAATCCCTAAACTTTTCTTCTCTTTCTCTTCTTCCTTTCCTCTTCTCTCTCTCTCTCTCTCTCTCTCTCTCTCTCTCTCTCTCTCTCTCTCTCTCTCTCTCTCTAGGGATTTCTCTTTCTCTCAAATGAGATTGTTATCTCCCATAAGATTTTTAAGCCTTAAGTCCAAGATACCCAACTTTAAATGATAATACACACTTTAAATGACCCGGTTACTCCAATTTGAGTCAAACGAACCTAAAAATATTGCAAACCCAAATAAGACGCAAGTACAATCATTTTGACTATCTCGACCCTTACGGGATCAACCGCATACTCAGAATCGACATTCGAAATACTTTCTAACATCTTTAAATTTTGACCTCAATTGCCAATTGAAAATTTCTCCAATATAAATAAACATTTAATTCTCCCCAATTAATTAAATCATTAGTCCAAAAATCGTGGTTTATTACAGACTTCCCCCCTTACAAGAATTTTGTCCTCAAAATTAAGCTCAACCTAGTTTCTAAACCTCAACTAGTTCCTACGACACGTACCCTCAAGATCACTATAACTATTCCTCCCACTTCTCACGGCGGATCATTTTAATTAAAAACCAAATCTACTAACCAGGGCGCCCACTCACCCTGTACTCGAGCTCGACTCGTAAACAGTACCAGACTTCACTTAGCCTAAAATTGTACAATAACTCGAAACAAATTAATACATAATAACATACTAATTATATAAAAAGTTTGAAAGGTCCAAAGATTTAACTCCTCTCAATTCCTGACATTCGCTACTTTCATGAGGGGGAGGTCTCGCAAGCGAAATCCAAATAAGGAACCCTCAAAATACACTACTATATAGCTCTATCGGGGATTGGGATCAGTTAGATCGGGACTAAGGTTTAAAAATATTTTTGAATCATTTGATATTTCCTGAAGGCCTATAAAACAATTTTATTTTAAAAACAGTTTATGTCTTTCGACATCCAAATAAAATACCTTATGCCCAAGACACAAGGCGCCAACAAATACAATACTCTTATCAACATTTAGATCTCAAAACTATCTTAACCATGAGTTAAAATCCCTAGTTCAACAATAACCCGCTAGTCTCCATACATGAGATGCACAACCTTCACCACTAGGTTGTTGAAATTACTACTATTTGTTGCCACTACAAGGCTACTCTCACCACCAAAGTCATCTCAAGAAACATGCAACACAATGATTACAGTTTGTCCACTATTGGCCTACAATATTGTACATGTTCACCTAAATTCCATCAATTGCAATATCACCCCAATGATGGAATTTTCCTAATTACATCACTGGTGTTAACTACCCATAAGCTCTGTACCTAAGGGTTATATATATCTTTTAATGCAAATAATTTGTGCCTAGTCAAGACACATTAATCATCGACCTTTATCGTTGAGTATATGCAACTCATTCAACTTGCTCATTGGGTGTCATACAATTCTATCGACATCTTAATTGATTCTATGTCACCAAATTTTAACGAAAGCACCTAACAATAACAACTACAGTGTCACCATTGTAGGCATGCATGGACACTTATAAATTACTAAAATTTTAACAAGAAATGCTGAAACGATTAATAACCATCAATCTAATAGTGTGCTACTTGGCACTAGTCTAACTTGTCGTGCTAACATTTTTTACTTTACCATCGAGGACACGAACTAAACCTTCATCAAACTAGCATGACCGTCCCAAATCACAGTGGCGTCGAAAGATCCAATACCAACCTCAACACATCAAACTAGAAAGGAACCTTGAATCTAGAGCTCTGATACCATTTGTAACGACTCGACCCGAATTTATGGGTTACACATGATTCAACTCGGTCCGAACCGATCTTTAGGTGTGAAGTGCAATGGAACAACCTATAATGTTGCTAATCCAGTTTTATTATAGTTACCATTTCACTTGTTATCATGTGATTCTAGTTTCAAGGTAAACTACGTAGGGACCCATGGGGAGTACCCTGAAGTCCAAGTAAACAGAGCTACTAACGTAAATATAAATAAAATATACTTCCCTATATAACGCCCTCAAAATAAGGAACTACTCCCAACCTGTCGTAACAAAGTGGGAATGTGATCTTATGCCCAGTGGGATTTATACAACGTCATATAATTGAACGGAAGAAAGGAATACTCACACGCTACAAGCACATGCATGCGATAGTATGTATATATCTACATAAGTATACCTTTGAAAATACACATGTCGATGAATTAAACATATTATTTTCGAAAACCTTACTTGCCCAAATTAATTGACCGCAATCTTATTAAAGGCTTTCTATAATCATACCTATCATTTCCCACTTTATTTAACACACCCTGTTCGATATTTGAAACCATTTCACTGAATTTATCAAAACCCATTCCTTTACCAGAAATGAACCCTTTCACTCATTTCAATACACTTAAGTATTTCCCTTGAAAATCACCATTTCAACACACGCATTCACCATGTTAGAAAATACGTATTTAATCTTTTAAATAACTTTTACAACACACTCTTGTGTTAAGTATGGGTTTAACCATTTAGATTCATTAACCACCTAATTATTTAATTTCTGGAAAATGGAGGAAAATAAAGTTTTTGATAAAATTATTTTTATTGCTCAAATATGTTGGTTATTATTTTTAAAGGCGAGAATTTCAAACGATTTCGAAAACGGAGTTAAAACGGATTTTAAAATGATTTTTAAATGTTTTTAACTCTTGGAATTCTAAGTCGGCGAACATTAAGTAATTTTCAAGAGTCATTTTGACTTCCAACTCTTCATTTATTTGCCTTATTTAAAGGAGTCTTTTGGATTCCAACTCTTCATTTATTTTCATTATAAAAGGGAGTCGTGGGAAACCCTTTTAACATACTTTTGGCACAAATTTTGGCTGCAAATATATTTTATATTCCTCTTCTTTTTATATACACATTGGCCCTTGAGATTTGTGAGTTCTAACCTTAGATTAGAGGTGTTCTTGGGGCTATTTTGTTGGAGGTTCTTGGAGGAGATTTTTTGGATCTTTTCTGTTGATCTTGAGGATGTGATCATTGGTTTCTCATCATGGTTTGAGGTATGGGGTTTTACACAATATGCTCCTTAAATCTCGCGAGTGTCATTCTCTTTGAATTCTTGTTAATTGAACTCATATTTGAATTGATAAATTCATTGAAATCTGGAAAATAATTGTTGAAATTATTTTGCTTGATGTGGTATTATTCATGTTGTAATTGAGCACGTTGTCATGAGATTTTAATATGGCACGGATGTTGGGCACCCGCCAAAATTCTTGTTTCCCGGGCTATGGCTTGATAGAGCATATACGGATGTGGTGAGGCGTGGTGACCCATTGATGTGTTGTTGAGAAATTATAATGATGAAATGCTATTGAGATTTGCATTTTGATTTGAATATTCATACTCGTGTTGTTACGTTTTATTCGTTGCTAATCCGTATTTGTTGAGCATAATTCCTGTCGTATTATGTACTTCCCCATATTTTCTTTTAGTGGCAGGTTAGCGCGGATTTTGGGGCGCTATGGAGATTGATTTTAGCGAGGATTGTTTGGGAAAGATTTTTATTATTTTGATGTATAGAGATTTGGAGATTTGTATTTTATTTTCGAGTTAGTTGTTGTATGTAATTCGAGAGATTTGGTATTTAATTTGAAGAGATTGAGATTAGTAGTTTCTCTTTTGTTGTTGTGGGACTTAGATGCTCTATACCTTGTCACTTGTGGATTTAGATTTATTTTATCGCATTAGCGCTCCGTTCGCTCTTCCCGAGCGGGAGGGGTGTTACAAATGGTATCAGCGCTTAGGTATACGACAACCCTCGGGCCTTGGGTTTTGGGTTCATTGCGTGGTTAGCAATTTTTGGAGATAGCAAATTTTAGGTGATATTCGTGATAGGTATCTAGATTAGATGCGAGGAATTTATTTTTGGAGACGAGATTATTTTGGAGATTGTTAGCCTGATTTTTTAGAGTTAGGCATTCGGCGAATTTCGAGGGCGAAATTCCATTGTTAGTGGGGAAGTGTAACAACCCGCGTAATTTTGGGCTATTTTAGTTCATTTCTGGAAAATGGAGGAAAATAAAGTTTTTGATAAAATTATTTTTATTGCTCAAATATGTTGGTTATTATTTTTAAAGGCGAGAATTTCAAACGGTTTCGAAAACGGAGTTAAAACGGATTTTAAAATGATTTTTTAAATGTTTTTAACTCTTGGAATTCTAAGTCGGCGAACATTAAGTAATTTTCAAGAGTCATTTTGACTTCCAACTCTTCATTTATTTGCCTTATTTAAAGGAGTCTTTTGGATTCCAACTCTTCATTTCTTTTCATTATAAAAGGGAGTCGTGGGAAACCCTTTTAACATACTTTTGGCACAAATTTTGTCTGCAAATATATTTTATATTCCTCTTCTTTTTATATACACATTGGCCCTTGAGATTTGTGAGTTCTAACCTTAGATTAGAGGTGTTCTTGGGGCTATTTTGTTGGAAGTTCTTGGAGGAGATTTTGTGGATCTTTTGTGTTGATCTTGAGTATGTGATCATTGGTTTCTCATCATGGTTTGAGGTATGGGGTTTTACACAATATGCTCCTTAAATCTCGCGAGTGTCATTCTCTTTGAATTCTTGTTAATTGAACTCATATTTGAATTGATAAATTCATTGAAATCTGGAAAATAATTGTTGAAATTATTTTGCTTGATGTGGTATTATTCATGTTGTAATTGAGCACGTTGTCATGAGATTTTAATATGGCACGGATGTTGGGCACCCGTCAAAATTCCTGTTTCCCGGGCTATGGCTTGATAGAGCATATACGGATGTGGTGAGGCCTGGTGACCCATTGATGTGTTGTTGAGAAATTATAATGATGAAATGCTATTGAGATTTTCATTTTGATTTGAATATTCGTACTCGTGTTGTTACGTTTTATTCGTTGCTAATCCGTATTTGTTGAGCATAATTATTGTCGTATTATGTACTTCCCCATATTTTCTTTTAGTGGCAGGTTAGCGCGGATTTTGGGGCGCTATGGAGATTGATTTTAGCGAGGATTGTTTGGGAAAGATTTGTATTATTTTGATGTATAGAGATTTGGAGATTTGTATTTTATTTTCAAGTTAGTTGTTGTATGTAATTCGAGAGATTTGGTATTTAATTTGAAGAGATTGAGATTAGTAGTTTCTCTTTTGTTGTTGTGGGACTTAGATGCTCTATACCTTGTCACTTGTGGATTTAGATTTATTTTATCGCATTAGCGCTCCGTTCGCTCTCCCTGGGCGGGCGGGGTGTTACACACATGCATGCGATAGTATGTATATATCTACATAAGTATACCTTTGAAAATACACATGTCGATGAATTAAACGTATTATTTTCGAAAACCTTACTTGCCCAAATTAATTGACCGTAATCTTATTAAAGGCTTTCTATAATCATACCTATCATTTCCCACTTTATTTAACACACCCTGTTCGATATTTGAAACCATTTCACTGAATTTATCAAAACCCATTCCTTTACCAGAAATGAACCCTTTCATTCATTTCAATACACTTAAGTATTTCCCTTGAAAATCACCATTTCAACACACGCATTCACCATGTTAGAAAATACCTATTTAATCTTTTAAATAACTTTTACAACACACTCTTGTGTTAAGTATGGGTTTAACCATTTAGATTCATTAACCACTTAATTACCCACTTTCGTTATCCCTTTTCCCTTATCTTATGGACATTAATAGATTTACCCATTTACTTGTTTATTTCACCTTTTTCGGAACATTTATTACATTCATTCAAATTAGGTTGTAGTAACACATTTTACAAAACAACCCATTTCTTTATATGTTCCATATTTCTTTTATCTTTTTTTAGAATCTTCCTATATTGCATATTTTCACGAGCTCCATACCGCCAGCTATCCGCACCATATGCTATGGCCATTGATTTAGGGTTTTTCACCCAAGGGCTTCGGACCCTTCTTTATTTATTCCGGTGTCATCGGAGTTCCTTTTAATGTGTTTTAATATTTTATAAATTTTCACATTATTTCCTTTCCTTCTTACCCAACCAAAGCAAAAATTCGAAACTTCACCGCCCTAATTTGTGTTACACTTGAAAATTTATCATTTTGTGTCCTTTACACTTTAACCTTGATTTTTATTCCAAAAATCATATTCATTTAGGACCACTCTGTGTAACACCCTTTCCAAGATTTTTATTTCATAAAAGGTTCCACTTTAAGTAAAATTACCATTTTACCGCTTTGTTTCCAAAATCATCTTTTACTCCATTTCACAAGTGTTAATTTCACCCTAAAATACTATTGAGTTATTGACAACAACTTCTTGAGTGTTTTAACCCATTAACACTTTTTTACACTTGGAGTAATCTCTTTACTTGATTGGAAATACTTTTACACCTTTTATCCCTTTTTAATTCCCTAAGTGTTAATATTTCACAACATTAGTAAGTTAGACTCATCAACCATTCCATGTTTGCGCATTAACACTTAATTAATACTTTTTATCAACATGCATAATTATTTACTTATTTATTCAAGAAATGCACATTTATAAGAAATGCATAATCATACTTAAGACTACTTTTATAAGAAAATTTATATTTTTTTTATTTAACATGTAGTCTTTAAACTCCATACACATTATGTCCTCTAGTCCCAATTATACATAATGTGGAGAATAACTTTCCAATTATTATTTTCTTATGTTTAAACTCAACAAAACCTTCTCTAAACTATTTTATACATTTAATGTGAAAATACTACAAGTTTATATGCACGAGAAGATGAATTGTAAATCAAAAAATCCTACTACATAGTTTAAACCTATTTATCATCAAGAAAAATTATTATACTTGCAAAAATACATTTTTATGTCACAAAAGACATTTTTATTTTGTTCAATCTAAACAAAATGTCATTTTTCAACAAATTCACCTTATTTCCAAACATTTTATTTCGTAAAATATTTTTCATCAAAATTACTAGAAAATACACCATTTTCATAAACACCGACTTTTATTATTTCAAAACCTTGAAATAATTATCTGTTCTTTATTTTTAACAAAAATAATATTTTTTCAACATTTTTATTCCATAAAAATGTTATTGCCTTCTACACAGCAATATATCATCTAGCTAACTACACCCTACTCAAATAGCCTAAACACAAGACTACAATGATTAAATAACATTATTACACTAAGATTAAGGTTACCCACCTCTAATGGATCTAATGGTGGTGTTTCTGTAGGAGCAGAAACCCCCACCTTCAAAGGTGGCCTTAAAGGGATTGCCAAAATCTCCTCCAGAAGCTCCACTGCAAGACCCACTTCAACTCGACTTCCCACTCATGAAAACCTCACCATCATTCTCCAAGAAACCACAAAAAAATCCCAAATTTGTAGGTCTCCTTCCACATGGGTACAAATGGGTATTTTTGGGTTGAACACACTATAAAAATGGTGGAAGAGTTATGTTTTATGGTAGGAATGTGGTGGTTTGGTGGTAGTGGAAGACCACCCACCTTACTCTTTATATCCCACTCTCTCTTTTATTCTTCCATCTTATCCCAACACAAAATAACCTCAACACACCCAAACAACCCTTATAAAACCCTCCCCAAACATCAAATCCTGTTTTTGCCCAATTTGGGCAAATTTGGGCTTGACAGCACACTAGATCAATGGCCCAAAACGTGACAGCGCACAAGGGCATCTGATCTAAAAACTCGACCACGGTCGTTCGGATGAATTAATATAGGTCGTTCAAACGACTCAAACTATGTCATTCAAAGTGTGCTTCTAATGACTCTTCTAACGACTTCCTACTGTAAACCTGTAGCATGATGTTAGAATCCCTACTTCTAATGACCCTTATAACGACATAAAGATAGACGTTCAAAAGACATCCCTTGTCGTCTGAACAACCCTATTTCTTTTTCTTTTCATTCCAACGTTTCACCCACAATTCCTACATATTTATAATCTGTCCCTCCTTAATTATAACCAATATCTAATTTAATTAATTTACTGGGCAGGATATTACATACATATCCCATATTTCACTGTACAACCTATTTATATACTAAATATATTTTTATTTCATTATTTATTTTACACAATAACATGCCAACACACATACTTTAGATATCCTTTGGAGACCAAAAGCGAGGAGTGGGTACTTATAACATGCTAACACAACCTTGTCGTTTGAACTTATAACATGCTAACACAATTCCAACATATTTACACAATAACATGCTAACACACATACTTTACATAACCTTGTCGTTTGAACAATTTCTCCAAATTTTCACCCATAATTCCAACATATTTATAATTTACCCCTCCTTAATTATAACCAATATCGAATTTAATTAATTTACTGTGGCGGAATATTATGTACATATCCCACATTGCATTGCACAACCTATTTGTATACTAAATATATTCTCATCTCATTATTTATTTTACACAATAACATGCTAACACACATAGTTTATATATCCTTTGGAGACAAAAAGTGCGGAGCAGGTGCTTAACAACTTCCCAATCTATAACCAAGTCCCTGAACCTTTGAATCTCTAGTCTAACACGCAAATCACTTGCCATCACTAGGTCTTTGTAGCGGACTACCCCTTCTTTTGTCTATTTCGTGTAAAATAGACTGGTGACTCCATCCTTTTCAAAGAGAACCAGGAAATGACCACTGATCACCGCCAATGACCCATGCCCAACATATTCTACCCCAGTGCACGAGTGCTCGCAGGGGGAGAGAGGCTCACCGCCCCGAGTGTGGGATCTCATAAAATATTAAGTGGTATGTAGGAGTGGTATATGATATTAGGCTAACTCTAAGGGCAATAGTGTCATTTTCTATTAACTTGGATATAGAGTCTAGGGAAAACTAAGAAATTCATATGATTAAATTAGTTGTCATTAGTTAGTCATTATTAAGGATGTTTAGAGAATTAACATAAAGAAGAAAAATAGGTAAAAATGACAAATGGTCAAGGTTCGCGACAAATGAAATAAGGTACGCAACTGCGAGTAATTCAATCGCGACTAGGATAAACCACTCGATGCTTGCGGGTGTGACAGGACACGATAAACTTGTGGCTGGGTTACATGGCATTATGGTTGGCTTCTTTATAAAATTATATCTTTTCATGAATTCCATTATTTTCCCAACTTACTTCACATCAACACCTATTGTCTTCCTGAAAAAACAAATGGTTTTCCTCTCCATTTTCCATAGAAACGGACACTTTTAAAACACCCTCAAACGCCTTCTTTCTTAAACATGTAAATCCATGCTAGTAGATAAATTTATGTGTTCGTAATTTACTAGTCACATTCCCAAGCATCTAAATTTTCTATACATTACTAATGAAGCCTTTGATTAGTGATAATAAAATTTATGTTCTTCCCCTATCCTCCCATGTTATCAAATTGATAAAAATATGAAAAGTCTCGAATTATCATAATAAGAAATATTTTAGGTTTTAGGTCCTAATTAAATGATTGGATATTTTGGGTTTTAGGTCCTAATTTTAGGTTTCTATACATTGTACACTCTTATGAAATAAATATTTGGGGTGCTGCTATAATTATGATAATAGTTTTTGTGGAAAAATAATTGAAATAAAATTATCAAAGGATTAATTGAATTAAAGATATTAAAGAGTTATAAACTTTGGATAAAACTCATAACAAAATGGGGATATATTGATGGTAAAATAAATAGTGGTGTTATCATTAATATTTAGGGAATGTCGATAGTGGACATTATGATTTCTTGTGCATGACTTGGAGTAAAGGTCCATGGTTGTTTGTTTTTTTTGGAGGAGTATTTATGGGGTGTATGTAGTGGAGATTGGATATTTTTTGGTTATATGACTAGAGAATTCTAGACCTTGTGATTTTGTGATGATGTGTGTGGGGAGTATATGGTTAGGGGTGAATATTATGATGATGTGAATTTACTTAGTAAAATGAATATTTAGTATGTTCTTGTCATGGGACTAGTGACTTCGATGGGGATTGGGGGCTAGACACGATCACAATTATTTATAATGAAGAAATTTCCTTAATTATAAAAAAATTTGAATGGTTAATTAATGAACATTGAGAAATATTCATATGATGAGAATTGTGTAGGGTAATAACTGTGAATTTATTATTTACTTATATAAATGTTTTGGATCATGTTTCTGGTGCTTGAGATCATTCAACTTAGATTTCCTCATTATTGGAGCACCATTTTATTCTCCCATTGTCTTGTCAGAGGATGTAGGTATCTACTGCCATATACTTCATTTTAGTTATATTTTATATGAGATATGTGAGTGTCACTATTTTATTTATGAGTCAGAGATGTACCCAGTTTTACTTTTATTGGAAATAATTCTACTCTATTGTAGCATGTGATGTTGGAGGTTTATTGTATGTTAATTATTGTGATTTATTATTGAGACAACTTATGGTTATTAAATTTTCGTTCGTGGTGATTCATTTTTTTTACATGTATTTAGGGTCTATCTTGTCTCACTCCATCTACATATATATATCTATTATTTTATCTCATGTTAAGAATAGTATTTAACTAAAATGACAATTTGTATAATTTAATAATTAGACTTGATCAGCCTATTTATTAAAATATATGATGCATTACAACCGTCGCCAACCCATAATCTCTTTGTACAATGATGGCCTCCATATCAAATGAGAATCTCTATTTCATGTGTAGGGATCAAGGTAGATATACCATGGAGGGGATCCATGCTCTTTCGAGCAAGAGGTTGTAGTTGGAAGGGATACTGAGGACCTAGAATTAGACATCGGATTTAATGGTTTTATAATGATTTTAAGGGTAACTTCCCCTAATACTTCGTGGTGTGTTTTATCATAGTCCTTGATGGACATGGTGGAAGGATCCAATTCTCAAACTAAGTACCCAAAGCTGATGGTTGTACGTAATGGGTATAAATTAATGGTGGAGGCATTATCTACTAGGACCAATGGAATTATTCGGCCTCATACCTCGATAATTATGTGTAGTGCAAACCAATGGTTATGACCTTCCCTGGGTAGGTTCTAGTTTTATAAGATGATGAGAAATTCCATGGTGATTTGGGAAATAATGGTTGGTATATTCATGAGATATAGGTCTTGGGGTACAAACACAGGGGGAGTTGCTTAATGAGATTTCTTATTGTTCATAGTACTAACAATTCCTAGATAGTGATGTTGGCCAATGTTTTTTGGATTTGAACGTGAACTTTGGTTATTTTGTTGGTCATAGACTGGGAGGGGATCTTCAGCCACACCTTTCCCAGTTTTAGTACCATTATTTTTTATTTTCTAGTCTCTAAAGGGAGGTGTCTCTAAAACAACATTGCAAAGGACAAAGAGGATACTAATAATAAGAGACCATAGAACCCAACCTCACTTACAACATATAGGGAAAGGATGATAATTTTATCTTCATAGGTGTATGAGTATCTCTTGATCTGTGGGATTTGAAGTGGTGAGTGCCATCTATCGATCATTACTTATTTCATCTCTATGATATTGATGATGTGGGCTTCATCCATATATATATTTCCATAATTATGTCCCATGATCGTGTGGTGATGAATCCACGAGGATGTTCCCAGTATAAATAAGTCAAATTACGGTAGGTGGATGAGTAGGTACAATTCGTTATATGGGTAAACTAGGTCTCACACGGGCTCGTCCTTATATGAGGAATGATCATATAAAGGGAGAGTTATTATGGCAAGGGGCCTGCGTATATAGTCTTATAGTTCTTGAGGAAGGTTGTTCCACCCTATTCTGTGGATGCATCCATACCTCTTGACATTAGAGTTTTGAAGTCCCCCAATATTATTGAAGAACAATATTAATGGTACCTAATAGGTTTATTATGTCCATAGACTATCATTTGTGTACTCTTTCCACTTCATTAAATGGAAATAATATATATGTTGCTCGAGGCAATCAGAGTCTTTGGTACAGGCCCTGTACATTAGTCTGAACTTGTGTTCCCGATGAGGTTGATCTAAAAAATAGGCATGTCCTTGATCATAGAGACCTTGTACTTTGTGGTGGGTGTGGTTCCATTGAGTCATCCTTTGCCAAACTTGGGGTTAATGAAAAATTCAACATGGCCTTTGTTATTGATCTATTTTCTATGATTAATAGTTGGTCAAAGAAGTTTTGAAAGAGTCTCCGTAAGGATGCTCAAGCTGTCAATTGTTTATTCCATTATTAGGGGAGGTTTACAATATTGGTCCATGTTATTGAGGGTGGAGTATGAGGTGGGAGGAAACTCATGTCCTATATAGATTATTCTTAATGGATCCGTACTACTACCTCAATCGGGTGTGACCATATGGATGATGTGGATAGGAGGGGCATGTCTTCCTTCTTCAAATTTTGATACTGAGTAGATTGGATTTAAACGGAGTCTTTCATAGGCCTGATGGAAGTTAATTTTTGACTTTTTTAGAGGAGGTTCCATTATTCTTGGGTAATCTTGTATTCTACCTAGTACATGACCAAACTTGGTTTGTCAAGTATCTCAGAAAGTAAGGAGACATCTTTTTCATCTAGAGTGATTCATACATCGTTCTTCTGCCTCGTATATTCATGTGTGAAGGGCCCAATATCTCCATTTAAAATGATCGCCTGTACATATTTGCCTATTTTCTTCATTCATTTAGGATAGGGTATTTGGTATCTAGATGTCCTAGTTAGGGATGGTACTGGGATGAAGCACACTCTTCGGTATTAGGTGTGTAGTCTTTTGATATTTCTAATATGGTTAAGGACCTAAACCACGCCATATTTTCCAATATGCAAGTGGTCATGGTGACATGCCAAAGAAAGGGTGTGTTATGCAATTTATACCATTCTTAATGGAAACTATTAATAAAAATGACAAAAAATAAATATCATCCACGACATAATAGTGAACAACAATAAATAACTAAGATGTAATAATATAAAAAGATTTTCCACTAAAACTAAATACATAACTATAAATAAAACTCCATAATACAAAGTAGTCTCAAACTGAAAAGTAAACGAGCTGAAACCACCTCGACACATAAATAAAATCTTGAATAATAAATACTGGAATGTCAAGTGAAATGAAATAAAAAATCTTACTTTAAGGACGAATAATTGGATATCCAAACAATGAATGTCTGACTTTTGAGTCTTGCTACTACTGTATAATAATAATAATAATAATAATAATAATAATAATAATAATAATAATAATAATAATAATAATAATAATAATAATAATAATAATAATAATAATAATAATAATAATAATAATAATAATAATAATAATAATAATAATAATAATAATAATAATAATAATAATAATAATACATTAGAAAAAGATTTTAATAGAAATGGGCCAAGGCCCGAATGTTGCAAGAAATATCAATATCATTTAACAGTGTTAAATGGAAGGCATTTACGCTTCATGTCGTCCCTCATCGACACTGGTACAACAGTACCTCAACTTTCCACTAACATAATACAATTTTAACTATCTGTATCCAACATAACCTTAACATTTTAAGTCAACCATCCCATAACTGGATGCATTGTACTAACAAGACAAATACAATTATTAACCTCCATGAAATCTATTCCTAGATACGTATTAAGAGTCCCATGCCCAATATTTCCTAAATCATGATCGGACTAAACTCTCTGCTTCGAACATAATATGAATGAAATATAAACAAGGAACCCCCCGATAACTTATGTCTAGTGTTAGTCAGAATAAATGGCATAGAATTTCCAAAGCAAATACCAATAATACCACTTATCATATGTAAAATAATTACGAATGAGAACTAACTCAACTCAAATACCTATCCAATAAAAAACAAATACCTAATCATCCCACCTAGAGAAATCAACAACCTACAAAACCATACTATGCCCAAGAGTACACAACACATTATAAATTCATTCGTCGGTCCATAGTAATCAACCAATCTTCAAGCATCCCAACCTAGATTAATCATCCAACTCGTATTGTGATATCGTTCGCATGGATAAACCACACCTTAACCATGGATGAATAATAAACCAACACAATCCACACCTTTAAACCACACTGTAAGATGTGGGTTCTTCAAATACAATTAGTATTAAGTGAGGCATAACCCCTTATCAAGACCGAAATTAACACCGTTAATTATTAAATGCTAGGGTTGGCCACATGTGAGTTAGAGACAATAGAACTCAATGTTCAGACTTATATTGAATAGCATGTTGACACAAAAGACGTATGGCAAGCACAATAAATAGATGGGACCAGTAGTGAGCGTGGTTGGAGGGAGAAAGAACAAGCACTCCAGGCACAATGAAGTTAAGACAGGAACTTCACACTCAGTTAATGCTCAATGATGAGAATATTAGATGAGTGTGGGGAGTTAATGATCTCTCGATGGTTCTCAACTGTGGGGGAATTTGGGCAGCGATTTCTAGGCTCCGAATATCTCTTTCTCTTACTTGTTCATCTTGTGTATATATATAGGGGCAAGGCTACTCGAGTAAGATTTCCTGTGATCGGTGTGATCAGGTGCATTAAATGCACAAGATATTGCATTAAATGAATGGGATCTCATGATTTTGGTGAAAAGCCATTCTATTAGCTGGAAGCATTGTGGACATGAATGAGGGATGTAACATGTCATCTTGGGGCTTACTTGAGGATGGCTAAATGGTCAAGTTTGGTGAACTAGGTCTGCCATCCTAAGAATAAACCAACTTAAGTGCTACATTTTTGTGTCCTTAAATGCCAGACGTTATGTTGTCAAAAAGTGGTTTAAATAGTGGCCCTGTCAGGTATCTGGTCACATCAGTCAAGCATGATGGTATTTGTGTTCGAGGCTGCTCGGCTGATAAGTGGCTTGAGTGTCTTGGCCTCTATATATTTGTTAAGAGTTATTTTGGGCCCAAGGTTCAAGATAAAAGTATCTAGATGAGGGTCCTTCGAATAGGTAAGTGTTAAGGTGGCTCGGTTGTTGTGCCTCGAGTGACCATTTGTCCTGAATGAAGTGTTGCCCAAGTGTGGCTAGAGAGTTACTAACTGTGTTCCCAACACTGCCTTGTTCTCAATCCTCCAAACCATATCCCTGCAAGATCCCTAAGAGGAGGTTGTTCGATAGATCATGTTAGCTCTCCCATGACCTGCCAGGCATGGTCCCTCGTGGGTACCTAACAACCTCACTCAAACATACATTTATAAGATAAAGTAAATGACACAGTATTCTATTACTTATTACAAACTATGGTCATCCAGGTGACCTTTATCTATGAATTGGATCCTTCGAACTGGGTCCTTCGAGCCACTTTTGTGAAGAATATTCGAGTTGGGTCGTTCGAGCCACATTTGTGAAATCTCTTCAAGGTGGGTCCAAAGGGCAACCTTCCTTCTCTTTCTTCGTGAACCGATCAATCTTCCTGACTAAGTTAACCACCCTTTGGCGGGGACACCCCCTACATTTTCCCCTTTGTAGAGATATTTATTTATTGCATGAAGAAATATCTATATGAAACCCTTTGTTGATCTTTAGTCTTTTCCTTGGGGAAAAGGAAGAGGTTCATGTAAGTTTCCCCCAAAGTTCTTCATTCCCTAAGGAAGACAAGACTCCAACCATGTTGTTTTAAATAGAATTGTTATTTGTTCTTCCATAAAATGACACATGGTAGCCCTAGGGTGGGCGTGTGTAGTCAACGCTGCTAATCCATGCATCCATACCTGAAGCATCATCATTGTAACCTTTTATTTTCTATACTTATGCATACTTGACAGCCACGCAAGCTAAACATTTCATTATTACGTTTTCCAAAGCGTTACCCTTTTGCTATCTTTTGGGGGTCTGTGTTTCCTCTATAAAAATAGGTATCCTCATTTCAAACAATCACTTTTGGGTTTCTATTCTCCTGTACTGAGATTTTGCGAAAGTTTGTTATCTTCCTCTCTTTCATTCCTTCAACTTGACGGTTTTTCCCCTTCTATCCATACTTCTATGGCACCTGTTGTGAAGCGAACCCAATCCTCTTGAAGGGCTTCTCCTGAGACTCTGGCATGCCAACACTAGTGGGCACGCTACTGTCGTGCTCCATACTTCGATCAGGAAGACTGCTTCTGGTAGACGACAGAGAAGTTTCCCGGTGAACTGGTGCCAACTGAGGACCCTAACCTGCTAATGGAGGAGGGTGAGGACGTTGGAGACTTTGAGTATATCCCCACCGCTACTGTTACTCATTTTTGCATTAAACGAGGCAATTTGCCCTATTCGAAGGTGGAGTTTCAAACTTCCTCTGGTGCTTGCGAGGGGTTGGGCCCTTGGACAAAGTATATACATTCCAAGTACTCTATTTGGTTAGCTCTTGTTTGTCTCTATTGCTCTTTCTGTCTAGGTGATCTTACCCTTGCCAAAAATAATACTGCTCTCCAATTGTTGATTTCCCGTTGGAAGATATTTGTGAGCTTCTGGGGTTGGAAGCTGCCTATTTTGATACTTTCTTCGATGAGGCCATCTCCAACGAGGAGAAAAATTTGAGAGATGATCTAGAGTAAGTGGTAAAGGATTGCATGGTCACTTATAAAAAGTGCACCTATTCTGAAGTGATTCGATACTTTTATTTCATCTAAGAGAAGGCTATTATTAGGGACTGCGAGGCGGCTAAAGAGAACCCTGGAGGGAAGCAGGTGTTTGAACGACCCCCACAGGGAAGGGATTTGATTCAAAAATAGAGTTAGCAGGCTATATTTGGATAATGATATGAAAAGTCTACCATCCAGGAAAGCCCCACGATTACCCCCGAAAGGACTTAATCAATATGGTTGTTCGAATGGCGAGCGGCATGAAGCCCCCCCTTGCTGCTATCGTTCTTGGCTTCTTGTACACTTGGTTGTACCGTATGGCGGCAGATTCTGTACGGAGCATCGACAGATTTGATGTTTCTAATTATGTCAACATTGTCCTTTTAATAACTTTTCTTTATGCCCATTTCCTAATTATCCTCTTGCGGGCAATTACCCTAGTTCTCCACCCATAGCAATCCCACGTATTTATTGCTGGAAGAATAAAAGTGTTAGGAATCCCCTCATTTATTTTCTTGATCGAGAATAAAGGTTCTTACCTCATCCCTATGTTGGGGTGGATCAATTGTTTACAAATGACTTTTTTACTAAGGAGGAACTCCCCATTGCCCCTATTGATGAAGCTTTTGCTAGGAATTTTCCTGAGAACATTGTCCCCCTTTTGCTAATACCTTTTTACTTTACCTCATACACATAGTGGTATTCCTTTTATTATGTTTATAGCCCCCACCGTGTAGCCATTAAATTCGGCTATAACCAAGGAGCCCCTTTTATTGAGTCATTTCACCCGTGAAAAACCCACAAACTTTTCTTTTATTTGTGTTAACTATCTGAGTTAGGTTGTTGTAAGTCTGTGTTCCAGTTATCTAACCAATACCGTGGTCCTAAGAAAAAAGGCTCGAGGGAAGAGGTTGGCCTTGTACCTGAATGTTTTCTAGCAAAACCAACTGGTCCGTTTTCAAACCAACATTTTAAAGGAACCCCGGTACCCTGAAGTTGTGAGATTCCCACCCATAGAGTTGGGTTTAAGAAATTGCACCACCTCATCATTTATTTTTCCTCTTAGTACTTCTAACACTGGTGTCCCCTTCGAACTGCCCCTAGTAGAGCCTGTGGACAAGGCAGTTATGAAAAAGAAGAAAGCCTCCCTTCCAGTCGAAGTTACTGTCGTCGCCCCTGGTCCCCTGAGACCGATTAAGAGAACTAAATCCCATCGCGTTGCCTTGATCAGGGAAATAGTTAGGGCCACCCGAAAGGTGACTTTGAAAAAACTCAAAACCATCCCACAACCTCCTTTTGGCCACACTCCCGATCCCAAAGCCTCCCAAGAGGTGAGCTCAATGCTTGATCAGCTTCTCCAAACTTGGGATAATTTTAACAAAGAAGATAGGATGTTTATGTAAGAACAAATGGCTTCTCAGGGGTTTTCATATGCTCCTCGCACTGCTGGTAGTGGTAAGAAAAGAAAGGCAGTCAGTCCTCTTAAGCTCGTGATAGAGGAATCATTTAAATCCGATGAGGAAGAGCTTCCCGAGGAACATGCTGCTATTGATGCTGGTGGTGATAATGATGAAGATGAGGAAGATGAGGAGAGAGATAAGGTAGTGGAATAAGAAGAAGTGTAAGAAGAGGAAGAGAAAGAGGAAGAGGAAATTTTATTGGTTCAGAGACGTAGGTTGAGGAGAATAGTTTCTCCTTCTAAACTATCCTCACCTCCCCAAGATTATGAGGTTCTAGAAGATGTGTTGGAGAAACAAGTAAACCCCTCGATCCCTCTTGATCTAAATGTTTCTTTTCTTATTTTCTTTTCATGCTAATAATTTCATTCTGGTCTTAACCTGCATTTGTCTCCTTTTTAGGTTCATGTGCGAGGTGATACACACGATGATGTTGGAGAGGATCATCCCTTCGAGAGAGATGCCCCTACTACTTCATAGGTAATCTCCCATTTCCCCTAGGGGAAGTTATATCTTATTCTTCATTTGATTCTAGTAGCGATTCTTCCCCTGATCCTACTCTTTTGCGCGAGTAGGTTGGCCTTAAGAGGGATGTTCCTGATGTAAGAGCTATTGAGGATATACCCAAGACCCCTGTACCTATTTCTTCATTGCCCTGGTAAGATTATTTTCCTTACTTGTTTAAGATGTTGTTGCTCTTTTAACTTATTATTATAAATTTTATCCTTCCCTTTTTTTTTGCAGGCCCCTGTACTTATTCAAGCTACTCCATCTGTTCCCCTTCCTTCGAATGACCATGTGCTTGTATATGTGTTCGGGCCTTCCATCCTGAATAAGGAAGGCACTGATCTTGCTGGGGTAGTTTAGGGGGAGGGCAGGCAGTATCGGATTGCTAAAATAGGGGGGATGTGAATGCCCCCCAAGGTCAACATCCTTTGGTGGCTCCTGATCCGATTGAGGAGGAAAACGTAATAGAAATGGCCACTCGCGAATTTTCCAGCGATCAGCTTCCAGAGGTACTTTTCGCTTCCATCTATATCTTGCATGTAAACTTATTAATATTTCCAAGTAATATTAGGATTTATAAATCTCCCATAACCGAGGTTCATACGGGCCAAGTCTTATTGGCATAATCTCCTATAACCGAGGGTCAAGCGGGCCAAGTATTATTGGTATAATCTCCCATAACTGAGGGTCAGGCGGGCCAAGTCTTATTAGCGTAATCTCCCATAACCGAGGGTCAGGCGGGCCAAGTCTTATTGGTATAATCTCCCATAACTGAGGGTCAGGCGGGCCAAGTCTTATTGGGATGATCTCTCA
This sequence comes from Sambucus nigra, assembly GCA_949130495.1. Lineage (NCBI taxonomy): Eukaryota > Viridiplantae > Streptophyta > Magnoliopsida > Dipsacales > Adoxaceae > Sambucus > Sambucus nigra. The sequence continues at coordinate 79,038,065 of OX422207.1, read as the reverse complement.
TACTTGCCAGATACTTTATGCATGCTTCCCTGATTTTATTTCTTACTTAAACTGTTTTTTTTTTGTATTTCAGGTGGAGGTCGATCAATCTGTGACCTGTAGACTAGAAGTTAAACCTGTTGCTAATGAAATGGTGCAAGAGAGGACCTTAGCCAAAGTTGCTTCTTTGGGTGGGACCCCTACTGCGAGGTCCCAAGAGGTGGCCCCTAGGGTTGGTGATGTGCCCGTAGTGGTAGATCCTTAGGTTCAGGTTAGTGATAGAACCTTGCATACTCAGCGCCCTTCTGCAAGTGACAGTGTGTTTAGCATACATCCTCCTCCTGAGGCAGCCCCCGAGGTGGTTACGAGGTAATCTTTGGCTAATTTCCCTTATATTTTGACCGAGGGTCCTCGCTTACTAACCAATCAATTATTGTCCCGTTTTCCTTCAACTTTTACCACCCGCTCCCTTCAACCTATTCCTGGAATAATGGCATGTCTCTTGCTCGGGCTCACTATGGTCTTAGAAGAAATCCTCAATACTCCCCTCGAATCTCTTAGCCCTGATAATATCAAGACTCTACTGGGAAGAGTTAATGTGCTCACGAATGATGGGTTTTCCATGTCCTAATTAGTAGAGCTGCTTCGCAGTTTTAAGAAGGCTGACCTGTCCGCCTTCTATCATCGGCTCCATAGTGCACATTGCTCACAACTGGCCATTTCAGAAGAGCTTATAGGGTTGGAGACCAAGTTGGTTGTATCTGATCAAGAGGTGCAGGAGGAACGCGAAGCCGTTACTCATGCGAAGGCCGAGCTAATTAAGAAAGATATGGAGTTGGAGTTCTTTCATCAGGTGATGGATCTTCGCCAGAAAGACTTGGATAATCTCATTTCAGACCAAAGAAACCTTGTGCAGATTCTTTCCCAACATCATCATAGGCTGTTTAGATCAAAGAACCATCTCTTTATTATGGACATCCCCTAGCTCCTTTGCTGCATGTTTCTATTACTGATGTTTCTCAATTGGGGGATTTGAAATTTCTTTGCTTTCGTGTAACCACAACTATATCTTTTATTAAATAAAGAAACATTGATGACCTTGGTGTCTTCTTCTATTTCCTTTTATTTATGGTGGCTTGACTTATTACATCAATGTGAATCACATCGTGCACGATGAAAAAAACAACCGTCATCATATAAAAGAAAGTAGTAGCCTAACATTTTCCTCATGAACATTGCTTGGGGATATATTAAATTGACAAACCCAATTTTTTTAAAACTTACATCCTTCTTTCGACTAAAAACAAAAAAACAAAAAAATAGAAAAGCAACAGTGTAATGAACAAACGTGTTGGCGAAACATACATTTAAACTTGGTAAATCTTCAGCCACTTATTGTTCAATTTGAAAGTAACATTATCTTCCAGCTTAAATATATCGCAATAACCCAAATTGTGGGATACTCGAACTGTATAAGGCCCTTCCCAATTGGCCTCGAATCTGGGTAATGACAAACCCCTGATATGCCTCGTGCATGCTTTCAGGACCAAGTCCCCCTCTTTAAACTTTCTCAGCCTCACCATCTGGCTGTAGGATCTGGACAACTGCTTTCTGTATATCTTGAAGTGCCTCACGACATTATCACTGTGTTGTTATAGGGCTTCGAGTTGTATATGATGGTTGTGGGGGAGCATGATGCTTCATAAGTAGTATCGAGCGGAAGGTACCTCGAGTTCTACCGATAACACGACTTTTTCCCCAAGTACTAAGGAAAATGGTGTGTATCCGATCGGTTTCCTTTTCATCGTTCGATAAGCCAATAGTACTTCAGGGATCTTGTCATCCCATGTGCCTGGAAAATCCTCTAACATTTTGTCCAAAATATTTACTAAAGTTTTGTTGGTATCCTCTACCTGTCCATTGCACTTCAGGTATGCTACTGTCAACTTGTGATGGATGATGGAGTATTTTTCTGTTAGCAGGCGCACCTCACTATTCATGAAGGGGGTACCATTATTCGATAAAAACACCATCGGGATGCCAAAATGGCAGATAATATACTCCTTCATGAATCGAGTTTCTACCCCCATTGTGGCTTTCTTAAGCGGTATGGCCTCTGCCCACTTCATAAAACATTTTGTAGCCACCAAAATTTAGATCTTCCCTCTTTACTAAGGGTTTATGGACCCTACTAAATCAAACTCCCAAGTATAGAATGGATATGATGTAGAGAGGGAGTGCAGGTCCACTGAAGGATCATGAATCGTATTCCAGTGTAGCTGACAAGCCTTTCACTTTCGAACGAACTCTGCCAAATCTTTCTCTATCGAGGGCCAGTAATAACCTAATGTCATTAGTCGATCATAAATTTTATCTCATCTGATATGCCCTGGTTCGTGAGATAGCTTTAATACTTCTTCAACCTCTTCTCCTCTTATGCACCTTAGGGGCTTGTCATGATAGCCTAGCCGGTACAGCTACCCATTTTATACGAAGTACCTCGGTGATCGCCTTTTAATCTTTGTAGCGTCCTATTTTTCTATTGGGATCACTCCGTCTATCAAGAAATCTGTATAGGGTTATCTTCAGTCTTGCGACTGGCCAATGAAATTGCATTCTGCTGCCTGATAAAACAGGCAATACTTCAAACATTCTCTTTACACTACGGTGGCTTATTGTCTCATCGAAGGACATAAATACCCTTCCCGTTGTATCCTCCCATACAAAGGGATCTCATTGGGTTCACAACTATCTTCATGCACCTCAAAAAATATTATTTTGGCTTCTTCGGGATCTACATACCGGGAAAACCACCCTCATTTTTTATTGTAATATAAGTTGCCTTTGGTAACAAAGTATTGTGCTAAATCGGCTAAGTTGAGTGGCCTTTCTCCCCTCTTCAGCTGCCTTCTAATATCACCCCTCCAATCATCTTTGTCTTATGAGGGGAGCATTTATGACACTGTCGAAGGGGTCGTTCTCTTCCTTATTCGTACTATTCCCCATTAAAGGCAATCATTCTATGCGATGGTTGCATAGGCGTCCGCATATATGTTCATCGTTCGAGGGTGCCACTTAATCTTTACCACCTTGAACTATCCAAGAAGTCACTGGATGATCGTTCGATAAGGCGCCAGGCTCCTGTGCTTCAAAGAGAATTCCCCCGCTACCTATTTTACCAAGTTAGAATCCCCTTTAATCGTTAGGACTTGGATTCCTCTTCATAGTGACTCAAATAATACCACGGCCAGTGCCTCATACTCAACCTCCTTATTCGAGCATTCAAACTCTAATATGAAAGATAAGAGGATTTCCTCACCATCTCTTCGTAGGATGACTCCAGCATCGCCATTTTCACGTCTGCAGAGCCATCGAACTCCATAATCCATTCATCAATGCTGGATGCTATGAAATTATCCTGGAGATCATCATCCGGTAGCTCTTTAATTGGTGGCTCAAATATCCCTAACGGGAAGATAGCCAACAAATCAACATATGCCTGGTTTTTGATGGCTCACGGGACCACACATTTGAGATCATACTCTGAGAGTATTAAGAACCATCGGGCTGCCCTACCTATTAACATCGTTCTAGCAAGTAAAAACTTTATAGGATCACACCTAGTCACGATATGAACCGTAAATGACAAAAAGTAATGCCTAAACTTTTATGCTACAAATACAAGGGCTAGACAATGTCTTTCAATGCTAGTATTTTTTTTTATTTTTTTATGAAGAGGGATAACACCCCCATAGAAATTTTATTAAAGAGAGAAGAATAACCTCTCTCAAGAAAAAATCGACTAAATATGGAGCTTTATAGTAGCCCCATTACAAAGAAGAGCCTATGAATGTTTTCTAATGTATTGGCACCCCAATTTATCCAGCTTTAAAGCACCTCTAACCAAGGATGGCAGGTCCATTAAGTGATTAAAAATGGCAGTTGAGGTTATGGAGAGGCTGTGACTAGCAAGAGCATCAGCAACCATATTTGATTCCCTGTAGAAATGAGATAATCTGAAACCATTTTTCTACATCATCTCCTTAATATCAGCCACAAACTCTATCAGTTGCCAAGGGGGATGCCAATATTTATTTATCAAGTTTACCACAAATAAAGAATCAGATTCAATCTCCAAGTTTTTGATATTCTGGTCCTGACATAGTTGCATTCCCAACCATATACTTTTGAGCTCCACAATAGTGTTATATGCTATTCCTTTAGGTTTTGCATAAGCAAAAATTAGATCACCCTTGTCATTTCTAATAATTCCACCTATACCGCTTAGCCCTGGGTTTCCTTTGGATGCTCCATCTGTGTTTAACTTAAACCAAGAAGAAGAAGGATATCTCCATTTGATTAATTTAATCGAATGAAGATGATTTTTGATTTTAATCTTGAAAACTTCTTGAATGCCATGGTCAAACTTTACAATCTTATTCAAAAATTTGGATTCTTGGCAAATTTTAGAGATAAGAGAAATGGATTAATTGATAATAGCTTTATTATCCACCTTTATATTATCAAATAAATCATGATTTCAACTTTTCCAGATTTCCCAACAAACTATATTTGGAATGCACTTACCAAGAAATTTTGAGTAATCCTGAGGGCCAAACTTGATCCACCAACTGAGAATCATCGATGGAATGTTGGTTAAGTTCAATTCAATTCCCATTAAATGAGAAAAGAAATTCCACACAGGAGTAATTTTTGGGCAATGAATGAAAATATGTTCCAGAGATTATGATTAGGCTTGACATGCATAGCATCTAGAGCATAACCTTATCCCAACTCTTTGAATATTAGGATCAATAGGAAGACAATTATTAAGGATCTTCCAGAGGTTAATAGAGAATTTCTTTGGAATATTCGGATCCCAAATAATGCTATTAGAAGATGAAGAGGCAATATGCATTTTGCAACTGTTATAGGCAGACTGAAAGAAAAGAACCCCGAGTCTTCTAAAGTCCAATACCATTTATTATCTTTGCAAATCTTGTTACCAAGGCTACTGTCTTTAACTTTCATCAAGTTCCTCCATGTGTGAGATATGCAATATGACCTCTGATCGCAGTTCTTGTATCTGTTTAACATGAATTCAGACCATAGAGAATTCTCAGAAGTCATTTTCCAAAATAGTTTCATAAAAGAAGCAGTTGATAAATTATGAAGATTCACCAATCCAAGACCCCCTTCTCTGATGTCTTTACTCAAAAATTCCCAACTCTTCCATTGATGTTTCCAACCCTGGTCTTCATTACCTCCCTAGAAGAATTTGTTGAAGATTCTATGAGCTTGAGTTAACACTGACTTCGGAGGAGAAATATAGGCTAATAGAAAAGAAGGGATAGAGGCAAGGACATGTTTCTACTCAAATTCAGGCCCGTGTATGATTCTACTTAAATAATAAACAAGTTTTTCAATGCCTTCCATCTCTTGGGCCAATAAAGCCCCAATAGACCGCTCAGTTGATGTAAGGTATAAATGTAAAGGGATACCTTCCTTCGGGGGGATCATTGTCTGAGGAGAAGTGAGGAGTGCCTTCAGCCTATGTATGGAGCTTTGATGCATTATTTCCCACGTAAACTTTATGCCCTTTATCAGTAACTTCATCAAGGGATGTGTCACTTCAGCTAACCCTGGGACAAACTGCCTTAGGTAGGAGACCTTGTCAGGAAAACTTTTTAACTCTTTCATCGATTTTGGTCTTGGCATGTCAAGGATGGCCCATACCTTATCTAAGTCCATTTATACCCCTTGATGATTTACCTCAAACCCCCAGAATATCCCACTCGTTACCCCGAATGCGCATTTGAGAGGGTTCATCTTCAACTTATACTTTCTACAGAGAGTGAGAACCCTCCTCAAATCATCCAGGTGGGACCCCTCCTTCTTGGATTTAATTACCAAATCATCAACAAAAACTCCACGGTCTTATGGAAAAGGTCATGGAAGATGGCCATCACCATCCTCTTGTAAGTAGCCCCGACGTTCTTCAATTCAAAAGTCATGATCGTGTACATGAAATTGCCCAAAGGTTTTCAGAAGGCAGTATTTTCTGCGTCGGTCAGATACATTTTCATATGATTGTATCCCACATAGCAATCCATGAAACTGTACATCTCATGGTCTGCCATTGCATCGATCAGGCTATCAATGGAGGTCAACGGGAATTCATCCTTCGGGCATGCTCGATTTAGGTCTCTAAAGTCTACTTATATTTTGATTTGGATATTTTCTTTCTTTCCCACAGGTACAATGCTAGAGAGCCAGATCAAATGTTGGATTGGGACTATGAAACCGATAATGAGGAACCTCTAAAACTCCTCCTTAATCTTTAGATATAACTCCGCCTTGTACATTCGAGTGGCCTGTCTCATCAGAATGGCTGAGGGTAAAACGTTCAACCCATGGAAACTCACCTCCTGGTCTATTCCAGGCATCTCGGTATACTTTCATGCAAAGACGTATTTGAATTCTAACAGTAACTTGGTCAGTTCCCCTCGAGAAGCTCCCTCAAAGTCATTCGAGATAAAAATGGGGTTTGGATCCTCATCGTCTCTAGCTAAGTCAATCTTTTCCAACTCCTAGATCTGTGGTCGAGGGTTATCCCTCATGCATTATGGTTCATCTTCTCTCTCTTCCACAAAATCTTGTACCCCGGAGTTATCAATTACTAAACACTGCCCCTGGTTATCCACTGGGAAGAATTCATAAACCAGGTTACTTCATTGTCCAGACTCTCGACTACCCCCTCACACCTTCACATTTATAGATGATCCTACCGTTAGGCAAAACCACCCATTTTCATTGACGGGCCACTTGCTTCTGAAACTGTCTCTTCATATGATTTCCATCCACCTCTCTCACTGTTCGCCTACTGAGAACACTCTACATTTGGACTTGGTGCTCAATAGGGTCGATACGTGAGGTCATTCGATCATGTAGCTATCTTGATAGGCTAGGGGGCCTCACCGCTCCTAGTTCGTGCTTTTCTTCGTAACTTACCACCGTTCGAGCAGGTGCCCACACCTTCTCTCGAGTTGAATGGATCCTTATATGCCCGGTATACCTTGTTACCATGGTAGCTTATTCGGCGAGGTCAGTATAAAAAGCTGCATCCACCATGTGAGTTTCCTCCTTTGCAAAACGTTTCTTAGTAGCTCGAATCACCACCTCCTTACCCTTTATGTTTGCCTCAGCACATTTATGATAAGTGGAGAGCACCAACCCATGATTGTGCATCCATATCCTGCCCACCAATAGTTGGTATGACGGCACTCAATTCATGATGTGAAATTTAATGTGGAAAGTAATGTTTCCCATCGTGATGCCTATATTAACATAACCCATCGATTTGGAAGATTGATTATCATACCCAGATATTGCCAATGAGTGGGTCACTATCCTTATTTTCGATAGCCCGATAGCATAAAAGGATCCAATGAGCATTATATTGATGGATGCCCCTCCGCCCAACAAGACTCGTGAGAAAACACGGTTATTTACTGATGCAGTAACATACAAGGGTCTGTTGTAGGGATATCTGATCAGTCTATCAGCCTCCTATAATGTGACTTCTGAGAGATACCTCCTTATGATCTTAGCCGTAGGTCCCTTCCACTTTAGGTGCGGAACTATGTTCTTATTTATGATCTCTAAGATGGCTCGCGTGACCTCCAGCCAGGAGTCTTCAGGAAGGGTAATCTAATCGAAGAACCAATTAAACTTTGGCGAGTGAGAAACGGCTGCACATTCGATCCATGGGTTTTCCTGGTCATCTTTCAACTCATAAACTCCCTCCACATCTCTATATGCATCATCACTGTATGCTATCATTGTGTTTACTTCCTCTAGAGAGCAGGCTCCCAACTGCCTACTGAGTTCCTCAAAGGGATCATATGTTCCTTTATCCTGGTCCTTTTCCCCTTCAATCTCATCACCTAAATGAAGCTGATCCAATAAGAAGATACGTTCTTCTAGAGATTATTCGAAGTCATCCTTAAAAGATTAATCGAAGTCATTCCCTTCGAGCCATTTTCCCATCGTCAATTACTCAGCTTCCTCATCAAAAGCGCTACTCATATGGGCTCCATTAGGTGTAAGAGGGTTATCGTTTACATTAGTTTGTGGTAACACAATATCTCCATTTGTCACATGACGGTCGATCAACCTTATTAGTGAAAAGCATACTCCGATTGGGTGGTTTACCTTGTTATGGAGTGCGTAATAATGAGGCTTCTCCCTGTCCTCCCGCGAGAGCAATGCAGTGTTGACATTAACCAACCTGCATACTTTGTCACGGACCATGAGGTCATAAATGTTCAAAGCTTGTTCCAATGTTAAAGGTATCTCGAGGGGATCCTCTTCATCCTCAAACATTCTCTTATTGTTTTTGCCCTTTCTACCTCCTCGGCCGCCACCATTCTCTTCTTTGGATCCATCGTCTGCATAGTTGACCCTCGAGGGTATTTCCCTACCCAAGTTGACCATTGACCTGATTAGAAAACTCAAAAAGGTAGGCGAGGGTACTACAGGTTTCACGACTAAAGTGATACTCCTCGCCACTTTTAAAAATGCTGAAAAAGTACCTTTTCGCGTTTCGTTAATTAGGTGACATATATACTCGAGCAGCAAGCTCTCTGCACACACTTGTAAAAGCTTGTCTTCTTACGTCTCCTCTCTCACATCAATATAACATTCACGAAACCTCCTGATATAGGCCACAACGTCTTCTCCTAGCTTCTAATTCTCCCGTGCGAGTTGGGTGAGCGTAAACTCATCCTTAGCCAAAAATAACTTTTGCATGAACAAAACGTGCAATTTTTCCAAAGAGCTTACACTACCTAGGGCCAAGTTGGAATACCACATGTAGGCTTTCTCTGTCAAGGATTTTGAAAACTCCCTCAGCCTTAGCTTTTTATCGTTGCATTAGGCCCCGAGACTTTCGATAAACCTCTTCACATGCTCCTTGGGGTTAGTGCCCTTCCCCATGTACTTCTCAAAAAGTGGTAGAATATACCCTACTGGGTAGGGTTCATTATTTTATGACTTTGGATAGGGGGTACGAAATTCATCTTACACCGAGGAACTATCTCCTTTAGATAAGGCTATAAACCTTAGCACCTCTTTCTTCATTTCCTCCAAATCGATCATCAAAGGGCTAACTGGTTGCAACGCTGTTTCCATTGGGATCATTGAAGATTGTATGCCTACTCCTTTGACGGCTGTCACGGCTGAGGCTTCCCCCATCTTGAAGCATTGGCCCCGTTGTCATGGGTGAAACCACAGTAGGGGTCACACTGCCCCAGGCTGGTGAAGTGGTGGGGAAGGTGTTATCAGAAGCAGGTGCATCCACGCCTCCTGTGACAATGGGAGGCGGTATAGCTGCAGGTGGTGTAGTGAAAGAGCTCACTCATATGGGAGCTCCCAACATCGCCTGGGTTGCCGAAGTTTTAATGAACTCCACGAACAAACCCATCAGCCCCTTTATTTGCGTCGGTCCTATTCTCGCTTACGTGGGCATTTCGTAACACCAACGTCGGCCATGCATGACTCCATCCTTATCGTTCTCGCCCCATTAGGCGGCGTAGAGTTGTTTGACTCTTCTTCACGCTGTATGGCATCAAATTCAATGACTCTAGTGGTATTATCCTCTGGCATCTTTCAAAAGAGAATACCTCCCAAACAGAGTCGCCAAATGTAAGATGTGGGTTCTTTAAATACATTTAGTATTAAGTGAGGCGTAAACCCTTATTAAGATCGAGATTTGCACAGCTAATTATTTAATGATAGCAGTGGCCACAGGTGAGTTAGAGACAATAGAACTCAATGTTCAGACTTATATTGAATAGCATGTTGACACAAAAGACGTATGATAAGAACAATAAATAGATGGGACCAACAGTGAGTGTGGTCGGAGGGAGAAAGAAAAAGCACTCCCGGAATAATGAAGGCAAGGCAGGAGTTTCACGCTCAGTTAATGCTCGATGATGACTATATTAGATGAGTATGGGGTGTTAGTGCTCTCTCGATGGTTCTCATCTATGGGGGAATTTGGGCAACGATTCTAGGCTCCAAATCTCTCTTTCTCTAACTTGTTCATCTGGTGTATATATATGAGGGACAAGGCTGCTCAAGTAATCTTGCCTACTATCGGTGTGATCAGGTGCATTAAATGCACAATATATTGCATTAAATGCATGGGATCTCATGCATTCAATGCCCAGAGGGTTAGTGACTGTGTTCCCAACGTTGCCTTGTTCTCAATCCTCCAAACCATATCCCTGCGAGGTTCCCAAGAGGAGGTTGTTCGATAGAGCATGTTAGCTCTCCCATGCCCTGCCAGGCATGGTCCCTCTTGGGTACCCAACAACCTCACTCAAACATACATTTATAAGATAAAGTAAATGACATAGTATTCTATTACTTATTATAAACTATGGTCATCCAGGTGACCTTTATCTATGAATTGGATCCTTCGAACTGGGTAAATTGGAGAATCTTCGAGGTGGGTCCTTCGAGCCATTTCTCTGAAGAATCATCGATGTGGGTTGTTTGAGCCACCTTTGTGAAGGATCTTCAAGGTGGGTCTATAGGGAAAACCTTCCTTCTCTTTCTTCATGGACCAATCAATCTTCTTGACTAAGTTAACCACCCTTTGGTGGGGACACCCCCTACAAAGTTAACCATGGATGAATAATAAACCAACTTAATGCACACCTTTAAACCATACTAATAGTACCCGAACACATATCGTATAGACAATTGTTTAGAGGTTATAACCTCTAATCTTTACACATACTCAATTAGGTAATAATCATTCAATGTCATAGACACCCCTCAAAAGTCATACTAGACTATCTTTTAATTCTTACCAAAATATGCTACCGAATCATGTCCCAAATCTAACTGAGACTATTGGTCAAAACAATACCAACCCAAATACTTGAGTTCCCCATAACTTCAACCATAAAATTTAGATAACATTATAGAAAAAAATGCCTAAACTACAAAACTAACAAATCAAATTATAATAACCGAAATCATCCCAACCCTTTTAAAATGCATTGCCCAAAATTATCCCACCCAAAAACCTTTAAATAAAACACCAAGACCCTACAAAATGACCTCAACTAGTGGATCTTAGAAAAAATGACCCCATGATCCAGCATATCCACCCGCGATCATGGTTTGTACTATCATCACCATGGATCCGAGTTCCACAATCATGATTCTTGCACGTCTCCATCATGGTTGCATCCGCTAAGGCCCCCTTCCCCTGTGCATCGTCATTTTGGAGGTTATTTCCTAAAGTGGCTTATATCCTTTACGGATTTAAAACCCAAAACTCGCCATTCGTAAGTGTTCCCAGGCCCTTAATCTCACAAAAACCATCCAAAATAAGTTATAATCAATACTATACTAAAACCCCAGCTTTAACCAATCATCACCCACAATTAATTTCAATATTAGGGCATACATACAAATTTTTACATTTTTTTCATGTGATTCAACATTTAACCCTAATTCCAATTAATTAACATCATTAACCTCCATTAAACTTGTGGTTCCTCATTAATCAACCATTCTCAATATAAAGCAAATCAAAATACAAAATATTAATTCAACACATATTTAAACATGCTTTCTCATAATTTTAATCAAAATAAACTAAGTTAAACCAGGAGCTCATTATAATCATGGATTTATTAATATAATCAAAGTTGATTTTCAATAATAGGGTTTATACTCAAATTTATAAACAATTAACATATTTAAAACACGAAAAACATGATTCTAACCAACTAATCCATACTCAACGATGAAAATAATAAACGGGTTACATTAACACAATAAGAAGGATAATATTTTGTGCTTTAAAGAAGATTAAACTTTGACCAAACCCTCTCGGGCACTCTCCTCTTCTCCTAAAGGGTCCGTATACTTTTAGGTTTTACTTATAATTCATTATGGTGATTAATTAGGTTTAAGAACATGTGTATAACCCTTATCACGTAGGTCCACTATGTGCCCATGTTTGGACCCTCAAATAACCCCAAAACACTTACCCAACACTTTTAAAACATGGCCCAAATGGGTGCATATCACTACGGCTCAAGTTGGCACCTAAAAAAGTACTAATTTGAGCATTTGTATTCCCTAGAGCCCCAGTACAACCATAACAATACACAATGTTCAAATTAATTACAACCGTGTGATTAATTTGACGAGTTATTCATAACTTATTTAAAATTCTCGCCTATCCTATATCTTTATAGAATTCTAACTAACTGTAACTAATCCATACCTTGCCATACCAATGATGTCTAACCACTTAAGTAAAACACTAAGTACATATCAATATTCTAGTGCCCAACTGACTCTTAACTCCAAACCTTACTAATATTAATGCATGGGACGCCTTGCAAGAGAAATACAAATAAGAACCCCCTTAATAAATTACTACTTAGATTAGTTGGTTGTTATATCCATGGGATTAATACTCGAGATATACAATAGTAATGTCCAGAAAAGTTAAACATCTATAACCATTAAGTCTTAAGGATACCATACCCAACTATCTCCTAACTCACGACCGAACTCGACACCATAAAGTGTATGAAAATTGTAGGAGCAGGCAAAGGAGATTTTGATCCAAAAGGAATCATGGTTAGGGGTCCCACGAGTTAGGTCATGTACTTTTGAATATCTCCCTTAGTGTAAGGACATTTTTGTCATGTCCGATATCTTACATTTATGTATGTTGTACGCCGCTATATTTGGCACGTCTCTACACGATCTCATATGACGGCCTCAATTCGAATTTTGGGAATCCAGCATTCATCATCTCCATCACGTGTACCACATATGCCTCAACGACTTCACGTTCCATGATTTTAGGGACTTAATACAAGTGGTACGCAAGAGAAGTCAAAACAGTGAAAGAAGGCAAGATATGAAAGTTTAAGGGAATTTTGGTAATTTTACAGCCACCGTTTGGATATTTGTTCAACTCGAAAGTTGAAGATCTCTCCACAATGAAGATACTGGAAGAAACAACACCTCAATCCAAGCTATGGTGAAGAAGTTACAGCTCTTTCAAAATAGAGAAAATTCTAAGAAAAACCTTATATGAATGTTGCATTTTTTTAGCCCCAAACCAGTGAAGTTTTGAGAACCGAAGGCCAAATCGGTTCGGGGGGTGAACCGGTTCACGGTACACCTGAACCGGTTCAGGTTACCTGATGCTGGCAAGAGTTCCAGATTTTTAAAATTCTTCTTGGTTTCCCTATAAAAGCCAACTTCGGGGGAGTTATTTCATAAGACTTGCTAAAACGTTTTTTGAGAGTTCTATCACCTCAAGTCTTCATATTTTTGAGTCCCAAGACTCATGTTTTGATTCACACATCCTTGTCAAATCTTTGTGAATCCTTTTGTAACCCAATAACACAGCTCTGCTTTTCTTCAACCCTTGTGGAGAAGACGCTCTCTTCTTCAGTGCTGCCCTCCTGGAAAAGGAAAGTTCCAGCGGTCGACATCAGAATCGACACCTACGGGTATTTTTGTGTGAATATTTCTAGTCGTTGCTTTGGCGGTTTGACAAAGACACCATGCATTACACTTGTGGGCAATTATCAGGTTGTATGTAAGTCAATGGTCTTGTAAACTTTACAAAGTTCTAAAACTAAAAGGTTTTACCCGAAAGGGGTTTTTTCCTTAACTTTGTGTCACATGCTTTATCTATTTATGTTTGATGGGTTGATTTAGATTCATGTTTAAGGGCTGAATTTATTTAGTTTAAAAGTAGACTCTAATTAAATAAGGGTTACTTGAAAACTTGCGAATTGAATTTAATCAATTATCACACAGTCACACTTTTCAAATTGGTATCAAAGCGGGTTGCGCTAATTTATTGCGTATTCCTTTCTTCCACAAAATTATGTGATATTGATTTTTTTTTTAAATCAGTTTTGTGAAAAATCGCAATTTTTCCAATGGAACACCCATTTAATGAGGAGCCTATTTTTGAAAAAGTTCATGACCATGCTGAAAATTTAAAAAGTTTGAATTTGAAACTTTACAAAAGAATTAAAGTTTTGGAAAAAGAAAATTCTCTCTTTAAAAGTAAGATTGAATATTTGCAAGTGTTTTAAACTCAAAGTGATATTTGTCGGGAGCACTTTGGTAATTTGTGTATTGATTTTGATTCTTTGAAAATTACAAAAAAGAAGAGTGATGAGAGGGTCCTATTTTTAGAAAAAGAATTAGAAGACCTTAAAAATTCGATGGTTTGTGTTTGTGCCAAAGAGGACAAAAATTTTTTAGTCAATGAATTTGTGGCACGTGAAAAGACTTTTAGGAAAAAGTTTTCTTTAATTGAGGGAGAGAGAGATACCCTTTTAGGAATTGTTGAAAATTTGAAAAAGAAATCCCTGTCTTTGGAAAAGTCTAATTTATTGCTTGAATCAAATATTTTGAAGTTAAAAAATGATTTGAATGATTCAAGTAGGTTTGATAGTGATGGTAATGTCTCGTTTTGTTCTCATGCTTCTAGTGCTAAAGCCAAAACCATTATTTATTTTAGAGGGTCAATTAATCCCAAGGACATTAGAAAAGATCACACTTTAGGTGTCGTTCCACCCGTTTATACATGTTCATATTGTCGTAGAAAAGGTCACCTTAGGAGATTTTGTTTTGATCTTGGAAGAGGTCCTAGGAATTCGAAGTCTAGAGTTTTGTTGGTTACCAAAACCCCGTGTCGACGTGTTGCATCCGTTTGGGTTAGGAAATCACTTTTGGATACGCTAGATTTTAGAATTGTTGATTCTCATTTTCTTGCACATGATTATTCTCTTGCCATATCATATAGATGATTGTGTTTGCATGTTTGTCATACGCTAGTTATGCTTTTTGATATATTTTTGCTAGCGTTGTGACATGTACTTTTTGTATAATTTTTTTTTGAAAATTTTGAAAAATACAAAAAGATTTTATTTTGATAAAATTTTGAGAAAATCCAAAAAGATTTTTGTATTTTGTTTGCACCGTTTATGGATGGTCACTTAGGATGACCGAGTCACAACATCATTCCATTATTTTCATGTGACTATTTGATAGTGTTTTGAGACAATATATCATGTCATCTTTGTTCTTTATAATGTTTGGACTCATTATGATGTAATTAAGTGTTTCTACCTACATGTTTGACTCATGATTTCCTTTATTGCACACATGCAAGGATTTGTTTATTATTGTGCGTGTCTTATCACATGTTGGTTAAGTGTTTTTACTTCAATCCTGTCCTTTAAAACGAACCAAGCGCGATAAATTTTTATAAGGAAATTGTGAATTTTAGAATCGTTTTGTGAGTTTGTGTGCTTTATTTGAAAACGGGGAAGGGCTGCGAAAGGTTCACATTTGACCTTTGCGAATACTAAGCCACCGTTAAATTGGACCTAAAAAATTGAGGAATTTTATTATCCGGGGTCCAAAGAGGTTTAAAAGAGCCCGAAAAATTTACAGAAAATAAAATGAAAATTCATGCCAATTATGGGCCATTTAGGTTTTTACACCAATTCTCCAAAGTTTGAGAATTTTGTTTAACACCTCTAAAAGAAAATATATATGAGGGAGTTTGGAGGGAGAATTAAAACGAGTTTGCACATCCTTGAAATTCTTGAAAATGTGCTACATAGTTTTGGACGTTATTAGTGTGAAAATCACTTTGACTTTGATTTGTTGATTTGCATAAGACGATGTCATCTAAATTCAACAATATTTACACCTAAGGATACTTTTGATGTTCATTCGTTGGGAGTACACATATGCATCGTGCACATATGATAGATTGAGTTGATTTACCTATCGAATGTGTTCAGACCCATACATTCCATTTCCATGACTTGGTTGTTTGAGTTAAAATCCATGGTGTTATTTTTGCATCATATGCTACAAATTGTATCATTATTTTTGTGCGATAAAATTTGAAAAATCAAAAAATGATTTGTGAAGATTTTGTGAGCATCTTCTTGCAAGAGCACGTTTGCCATATCTGATTGATGCTTTGTTTTGAACACTGTGATACCCCGTCTTTGCTTGTTTGATTTTTTTCTTCTCATTTGTCTATTTGGAGACATCATAAAAAAGGGGAGAAAGAATTATCATTTTATGGGGGAGTTTGAATTTTGATTTATGCTTTCATAAATTGGTATCTATGTTTATCTCATTTCAAACTTGATACGTCACTTGGTATTTTTCTTTATCTCATGTGTTTAGGTACTACATTGATGATCATATGTTGCCACCCTGATGAGAAAAGATTTGAGATTTTAAAGATCTGAAGAACAAATGATGAAGACTTATTCATTTGTATCTCTCTAATTTTGGGTTCATGGGAGGATAGATTTGTATAGGGAATTTTTTTATTTGATAATTCGGATTTTTTATGTATGTACCGGCATAGACATAGGGGGAGATTTGTAAGGGCATTTTTGTCATGTCCGATATCTTACATTTATGTATGTCGCACGCCGCTACATTTGGCACGTCTCTACACGATCTCATACGACGGCCTCAATCCAAATTTAGGGAATCAAGCATTCATCATCTCCATCATGTGTCCCACATCTGCCTCAACGAATTCACGTTCCATGATTTTAGGGACTTAATACAAGTGGTACGCAAGAGAAGTCAAAATAGTGAAAAAAGGCAAGTTATGAAAGTTCAAAGGAATTTCGGTAATTTTATAGCCATCGTCCGGATGTCTGGTGAACTGGAAAGTTGAATAGCTCTCCCCAACGAAGATACTGGAAGAAACGACACCTCAATCCGAGCTACGGTGAAGAAGTTATATCTCTTTGAAAATGGAGAAAATTCTGAGAAAAACCTTATATGAATGCTGCATTTTTTAAGCCCCAAACCAGCGAAGTTTTGCGAACCGAAGGCCAAACCGATTCGGGGGCCGAAAAGGTTCGCGATACACCCGAACCGGTTTGGGGTACCGGATGCTGGCAAGATTTCCATATTTTTAAAACTCTTCTTGGTTTCCCTATGAAAGGTAACTTCGGGGGAGTTATTTCATAAGACTTGCTAAGACGTTTTTTGAGAGTTTTATCACCTCAAGTCTTCATA
Organism: Sambucus nigra; assembly: GCA_949130495.1. NCBI lineage: Eukaryota > Viridiplantae > Streptophyta > Magnoliopsida > Dipsacales > Adoxaceae > Sambucus > Sambucus nigra. Next base: position 79,020,950 of record OX422207.1, on the reverse strand, counting down.
TTTTTGAGTCCCAAGACTCATGTTTTGATTCACATATCCTTGCCAAATCTTTGTGAATCCTTTTGTAACCCAAGAACACAGCTCTGCTTTTGTTCAACCCTTGTGGAGAAACCGTTCTCTTCTTCAGTATTGCCCTCCTGAAAAGGGAAAATTCCAGCCGCCGACATCAGATCCGACACCTTCGGGTATTTCTGTGTCAATATTTCTATCCATTCCTTTGGAGGTTTGACAAAGACACCGTGCGTTACACTTGTGGGTTATTATCAGGTTGTATGTATGTCAATGGTCTTGTAAACTTTTCAAAGTTCTAGAAATAAAAGGTTTTACCCGAAAGGGATTTTTTCTTTAACTTTGTGTCACATGCTTTATCTATTTATGTTTGATGGGTTGATTTAGATGCATGTTTAAGGGCTGAATTTATTTGGTTTAAAAGTAGACTCTAATTAAATAAGGGTTACTTGGAAACTTGCGAATTGAATTTAATCAATTATCACACAGTCACACTTTTCACTTAGGATGAAAATTGTGAAGTTCAGATTCTAAAGGGAAGTTTTCATTCTGATGCATAGGTCATTTTCATGATTTTGGATAAGGTGCAGTCGGTGTCATTTGACCTCATCTTCTCACCGTTAGTGCGTGGATGATGTGTCTACGGTTACATGATGGGGGGAGTTCCTGACGGATAAGTTGAAGTTTCAATAAATTGAATAATTTGGTTTCAGTATTAGCCAATCGCAACCTACAATGAGAATATTGGGTCAAAGAGAGAGTAGGTTACGTTTATAGTGTGAGGACGCTACATGCAAGATAACTTTAGACTTTCGAGTAGGAGGATAAAGAATCAAATTTTGAGGATAAAATCCACTATTTATTAATTGGGGAGAGGGGGATGTAATACCCCATATTTTCATAGTAATTAATTAATTGTTAAATTGATTGTTTATTTATGATTTCATGTGACATGTGGTATGTCACTCATTATAATTATTATATGTTATGATGAGATTTACTTATTTGTGACTATTTATTTGTGATTTCATGTGACATGTGGTATGTCACTCGTTATAACTATTATATGTTGTGATGAGATTTATTATGTTATCCTTTATGTCTTATGTGATTTAACACTCTTATGGAAATTGACATAATACACGGAAATTCATTATCTTAAATATCATAAGTGAGTTAGTATTATGGGCGACTATGGAATAGTAAGGACTAGGTGTCGAAGGTTTCCTTAATTGGATTATCCCCTCAGTATCATGTTCCACAAATTGTGAAAAAGTTTCTTATAGTATTGAGTTGTACGAAGTTAATTAGTAATTAGATTTCAAATGATTCGACTTGTAACTGCTTATAACTTAAGTTATTGAGATAATTAATTTTATTAAAATTTCTATATTTCGTGTGACATTTAGGACGTTAGGAATTTTTGTTTTTGACGTAAAATAGTGGGTTCAAGTTCATTTATCGAATTAGGAAGAGTTTTAGACCATTTGAAATGTTATTTGGGTTTATTAGGTTGGGATTCAAGTGAGGCCCAAGCCCAGTTTCGTGGAAAACTTAGTTTTTAAATTAGTTCATAATACCTAAAACACATTTGAATCATTAGAGAAATCGTATAATGATAAGGAAGGAAAATACACACAAGTGGAATAATAATTATGAATTTAAGGCTTGAATTCTAATATTTTCCCCAAGGTAAGTTTTTATCCATTAAGAATTTAAGTGGATTTATGTTCGGGTAGTATTAGTTATGGGAATCTAGACTAAGAACTTACACAAATTTGATTTCAATCACCTAATTCATAATTTACGATAATTTGACTTAAATTGGAGTTTAGTTCTTAAAAGTTGCCCAATATGTGTGTTTTTAAACAAAACCAATTTTCTCCGAAAAATTATCCAACTTTTAATATGCACCAAACCAAGTTGTGAAAAACCCAATTCTTACTTTAAATCAATTTTATCTTTATTAATCCTAAACATGCATCTAGTGATTAAAGAAAGAAAAATAAAGTAAAGAATGCTCACAACGCCGGATGTATGAGGAAAAACCCAAAATGGGAAAACAACCTCGGACGGCCCAAGCCAGACAATCACTATGAATGTGGATTTACAATGAACAGACACAGACTCACTCAACGACTCGATCCCCTCGGGTCTTGCTGCTCTACTGATCTTCAACCACTCCTCTCACAGTGCCCACGCAGAAAATCCTTCTTTCGCGAAACCTATCCACAACACACGCGTCCACGTATGTCTCGGTGTCCACCGAATGGCTTTGATTCATCTACTATGTCGAATAAGAAGTCCTTCTCTTTTCTTCACCGCAAAATCCTTTGATGTTCAATGATAGAACAAACTTCTTGGTGTAGCAAGATCACTTAAACATATAAGAATGATAACTCGTATCTTTGCCAACTCTAAGGATGTGTTTATGCTTTGTAAACCTTAGAAAACATGTGCAAACAATGTACAGGAATGTATTCAGTTTTTCCACATGTACACTTACGAAACTCTGATAGAAACACGCTTTAAATAAAAATTTAGCACCACCTCAAAATACGTGTCATTCAAATGACAATGCCATGTCGTTCGCGCGACATAGGCATCTTGTTCGAGCGAGATCCCTAAGTTGTTTGAACGAGCTGACGTGGCAGTTTGACTTTTTGACTTTTTATTCAAAACATCTCTTTTAAAGGAGATCCAAATAAGTCAAACTCTATTTCGAGTATATCAGAATAAAACGTAGTGTAAACCTTTAAAACACTTTTAAAAACATTTCAAAACATTTTTTTTATAAAAATACATCCTTATTTTTTATAAAAACAATTCCGAGCACCATTAATTATACGCAGTCATACCCGAGTGATCTCGGAATGCAATTAACTTTGAAGGCGATTAAACTTGCACCAATTAAACATCGGCATGATTATTTTTTTGAAGCTTTGCCGCAACGTCTTCAATTTTCTTCAATACGTCATAGACCAAGTGGGATCGTGACAAAATAAAAATCTCCCTATGACATATTACAAACAAGTTTTGTTCACAAAATTAAGTCAAAATAATACAGGGACTCAATTGGAAATTTATGTCCTTACAAATCTCCCCCTTTGACTATTCTGGGACAAAGCTAAATCAGTGAAATGCCTAATCCGGGCCGTCAAGCCGTATGACGCCTAAATCCCATCCCAAAAACCCAAAATAAAAAATACAGGACACAGACTAGTATATGTAGCACCGACGAGAATAAACTATCTGAATGTGCTGTAGACTTGAAATCTCGAATCACTGAAGCATACCTACAAACATGAAACAGACAAATAAATACCCAGTGAAGTATAGAGGAACAAATGAAACCAATATATATATCCAAATGATACCAAACAATAACAGATACCAATATGAATAATCTCTGAAAAATCATTTGTTAAACAACAATTTGAGCAACAAACATATACCAATGTGTACTACCAATATGAGATACCAATATGTAACATATGTACACCAAAACATGTTCAAATCTCCCCCTACATCACATACATCTCTCCCCCTTTTTGTCTCGAATAGACAATGCGATGAAAAGATAAACCAATCAAAGTATCTAGCATGAAAATATACCAATTTGAACCATTTCGATACCAATTTGAGAATTGAAATCGCTAGATAACCATGAGACAACCAACTAAAAATGATCAAGAGATGATAAATCAATAGCTAGTACACCAATGAATCACACAAAAAATATAGAAATCTAATCAGGTGTGATAAACGGACTTATAAGCAAAAATCCAATTTTGAATCAATAAAATCTGCATATAAACCGTGTCAGTCCAGAAAGACTTCCAGCAGTACCAAAAATATCACCAAATAAACCAGTGGACTATAAACTAATCAGAAGCCAAAATCAGCCTGTCGTTCGAACGAGCCAGGGACGTCACTCAAACGAAATGAGTACGTCGCTCGAACGAAGGACAGAGGTCGTTCGCATGATATGGATATGTCGATTGAACGACTTCTCGCGACCTGCCAAAATTTCCTAAATTCCTAGAAATATTATATAATATTGCCTGGGAAAAAATTTCCACAAAAAAATTCCAGGAAGGGCCTGACAGAAACAAAATATTGTTAAAACAGTAGGATTTTAACACAAAACGCAAAAAATCCTAAAAACTAAAAATGTGAGTTACATGCAAACATAGTACCGATGTGCTCAAACATGGATATGGAATGTATAGGTGTGAAACTAAAAACAAATAAGTCACAATTCCAACACATCGAAACGATCAAAAATCTCTAATTGATAGCGATGAATCATCAAACTTTATCATAGCCATAATAAAAGTGTGAGCTTAATGAACTAAACATACTACATGCACACAAATCCAAAATTTTGACGATTCTACAAACAATAACGTCAAATTGCAATGTTTCAACATCAGGATTAGATGTGAAAACCCATTAAATTTTTAATCCATCCAAACTCCATCAATAATATCATATTTTCTTTGAAATGAACTAAACTAATTTGGCCCTTTTCTTAACACATTGCATTTTCTTTTGGTCTCTTTTAAACGGTGGCTTTCACGACGCAATTTTGAACTCTCGCAGCCCTTTCCTGTGAATCACTCAACATTTTTACCAATTCAAATCTCTACGGTAAACGTTTTTTACATGCACAATTCTCCTCAAGTCTACTTATGCATAGATGACAAGATTGAGATAAGAACGCCTCACCAAATTCAAATATCCAAGAGAAGTCAAACATCCATATAAACTTGTGCATGTGTACAATATTGGCATATATACAAAATCGAATCAAAATGCATATCAATTTCAAAACAAACCCATATAAACAATGGTTAAGATCATTCAAAACATCGATAATAATGACCAAATTGTGACACCCCGCCCAATTAAATATAGGGAGATGAGTCCTCTACCAATTCAAAACAGGATATTCAGTTGGTTCATTCTTAGCATCACTATCGAAAAACTAACATATTAATCACCTAATATAAAATTAAGCTAGGTGTCAAAACATTTCCAATTTTAGTAAAACCAAGTAAATCCATTTCTTTCCATCTTAAAATATAAACCATTCACCACAAATAGGAATATAATAAATGTTTCACATGAATCAACTACTGAAATAAATAAGATTGGGTAAAACCTCCCAGTCCAAAACACCAAACCATAACTAAACTGAATAAAATATCTTCGATGAAGGAACCAGAAGTGGGCGACATATGTCCTAAACAATAAGTCTAGATGAAACTGAATAGAAAGATAGATGCGTCTACTACAAGGACCTACAACTTCCACAACAGCTGCAGCACGTCAAGCAATCCAAATATCTAAATCTGATACTCTTGTGGCTGAGCACCTGATATAATACATATATATAGGAAAAGAGAGAAGAGATACAAGAAATGGGTCAGAGCCCGATGTGTAAAAATGATTTAGCAAGTATTTAAAACTGGTTCTTAAAACAAGTCTTATACGCATGTTAGTTATCGAACTCTCACATGAGTTTCTCACCTCTCGTCTATTGTGCACGCCTAACGTAGATCTAATCTCCCCTAGTTATACTTCCCACTCTAACTAGTCAGAAACTATACTAATAGTAACTATGCTCACTAGTAGTATTCCCATATCGCCCATACAATACGCTAATCAGATAGTTTATCTCACATACTAAGTTTTATTATTAACCGTTTGAATGGTTAATCTTTTATCCACTAAGATTATTTTATTTCTCATTTCCATTTTATCTACTAGTTTCACAAAGTAGAAAGTTACCTAGGTACACTTATACATATATATAGTCTCATCACCCCTATATATATACACTAATCCTGCACTCTGAGGTTAAGACCACTTGGTGCAATGTAATGATTATTATTATTACCAAGTCTACTAATTTCACACAGTAGTAATATTCACAAGTTCATATATATATATATATATATATATATATATATATATATATATATATATATATATATATATAGTCACATCATCCCTATTCATATATATATACAAATTCTGCACCCCCAGGCTAAGACCCATTAGCGCACCTATCCAGAACATCCTATATCCCCGGGTTAGCACCCATTAATGCACCTATCATTAACAATTCAGCATCCCCGAGTTATCACCCATTAGTGCACCTAACAATAGAATCTTGCATCCCCGGGTTAGAACCCATTAATGCGCCTATCAATAATAATATAGCACCCCCGGGTTACCACCCATTAGTGCGCCTAACAATAGTCATCCTTGTACCCCCGGGTTATCACCCATTAGTACAGTTAACAATAGAGTTTCTGCACCCCCGAGTTATCACTCATTAGTGCGCTTAATTATAAGGTTCTTGCACCCCCGGGTTATCACCCATTAGTGCTCTTAACAATAATATCACATAATAGGCTTACACACATCCTATTATAATTTATAGATATTTCCCCAACCTACATACATACTTCGCATACGTATTTTAACCTCATCACTATGTATAGTATAAAATTTAGATTACTATCTCTCTCGTAATCTCCAAGGTACATTCTCTCTATACCGAAATAATTAAAGTATTAATCCTCCCATACTTTTCCCAAAATTCTGTCCTATTTGAATTTTCTATTTGGAAATTTCTCTCACTCCAATAAACCGACAAACTCAAAACTGGACTTTGAGAAAATCCCCAAAAATTCCCTAGCTCGTTCAAACCAGAAGGGTTGTCGTTTGAACGACTTCCACATGTCGTTCGAGAAACTTCGCGTGAGATGCCATCTCGCTCGAATGACTTCGCGCGAGATGCCATCTCGCTCGAATGACTTCGCGCGAGATCGCGCGAGATGTCACTGTTCGTCTTCTTTCCCAAAATTCTGCGTTTTGCCACCATTTATGAACCTATAAACCTCTAAGATTCAACACCCAATGCCTCATCATCAATACCCATCAACCCTAACAGGTTATAAATCATTCCTAACCTCCTAGGATCATTAATTCGTCATAAATCATCATAATTATATAAAATCCCCAAATCAATTCATATGAACCCTGGTTTCCAAATTTTTAATTAAAGGACCTAATCAACCCAGATTCGTTCATCAATATATACTCAAATTTCGTGATTAATACTCTACATACATGAAGGAATTTCAACCTCTAATTAAACCAATCCTTAATCATAATTTAAATCTCCAATTTTCACCCAATTCATATGTAAATTATTATTAATTTCACCTACACTAACATGAGCATGATTATTGCTAAAGAAAGAAAGTAATAAACACTTACCTCGAATATGACAGTCTGATCCATTGGTGATGTTGGTACATACGCGTTCCTCTCTTCTTGATATACGCGTTGGTGGTCTCGATTGTGCAAGGTAGTGTTATCTTGGCCCTTTTCTCTTGGAATTAGCTCTCCCTCACACCTCCTGTAACCGTTCTTAATTTTCTATAACTTTTTCACCCTAATGGACTCTCCTTGGCTGATATAATTACTCTTAATTTTCGTCCATTAATTTAGCCCAAAAATACAATTTACCATAATGCCCTCTCGGGGTGCCGGTTATGCCTAAAATCGCCCCGGAACCTAAACTAAACACCCGAGTATACTATTTTGACTATCTCGACCCTTATGGACTCAACGGTGCACTCGAAATGACCATACGAGTTAATAAAAGTAAATTCTCTTTTTATTCTATTCAATTAATTCCGACACGACTCACACGTGTGTCAGATTTAAATTACCAAACTGTCGTATTTCTCACTTTCGGCAATTTATCAAATGTTATAATTCCATATTCCATATTACATATTACACAGTAATAGTCAATAATTCTCAACAATAAGTATTAACCCTTGGCATGCTAGTTAATAATTATTTTAATCCGAATTAATAACAAATTAATTTCTCACACTTTAATTTAATTAATCCAACAACAATAATTAATCGCATACTTATTCCCATAATAATAATTAATCACATAATTATTTAAATCGTAAAAAATACGGGGTGTTACATACTTCCCCCTTGCAATGGAATTTCGTCCCGAAATTTGGAAAAAGTATACCAGGTACAGACAACGCTGTAAAAATATTGCACATCGCATCTTAGCGCTCACAAGTAAGCTACTCCGTACCACCCATATAGTACGCTATCGAATTCCCTTAATAATGAAAACTTCACATGTTTGCTTTAAACTCCAGGTTACCCTGTCATATAGGCTCTTGCCCAAGCCTTTCTGCTTAAGTTTCACTACTTCAACTTTTTTTAGATATTCACTATCTAGCCTTCTACTATTTGCACCTCAGTAGATTTATCCTCCTTTCAGATACATACCACTTCGTCTCGTGTCGTTCATACAAGTAAATTAGCTGTGCAATATATATTTCACACACAATATATACGATAATATCGATTCTTCTCCGACATTTGTAATCATAACTGTTCCCCCCACCTTTAACTATCAAGTAGGACAACAACAATAACAACGTTTACCGTGCCATACTTCTGCTGGCACTCTGTCTGAAGGTGATCTTATAGGAGTTATTTGGACACAAACTCCACTAGTGGAAGGTATTACTCTCATCCTCCCCTAAGATCTCAGGATCCACATAAAATTTTCTCTCCCGCAACCAATTAGACCGTTTATCCTGCCCATCCCTTTATGGGTATTAGGCCGTACTCAATCGCATCTTAGTACCTATAATCTTACTATCTCAGCAACATGAGAAAATCCTTGGGTATACTCTTCCATTCTCTAGTGGAAGGATCCCCTACTGGTTTCGAATTGTCCGTCCTTTTTTTAACAGTCAACGGACCCACTGCAAGACTGACTTTGAAAATTACTCTACATTAAACCCATTACCATTGTTATTTGTATCCTGATACCTTTTATAATCTCTTGAATGTACTTCAAATCGTGATACGTTTGACTTTGTCGGATAGTGTGACACAAGTCTCTTTTCCCGCTCAAAAATCTCATTTTATTTTGAAACGTAAGTCTCTAATAAATCTTATGGAGTAATCTTCGGCTTACCCGACTACATGTTATCGAATTCACAAGATAATCATAATCCACCGTTTGATTCAATCCCTTAGGGCGCCCATACACCCTATACCTCGCGCATCATTATACAAAAGACATAAAATTTTCTTACTTCAATTCTTGCACACTCGGTATGTTGATGTGGTAGGGGTACACTCAACCACCCCATTAGTCAAAACTTAATCAATCCTTCAATGGTATCATTGCTCCATTCTGAATAATACTAAGGCTAGGCGACTCTATTGGCCTTAAGTTATAAAAGAATTATTAACTCTCAATTATATTCCTTTATAGGTATAATAATCCCACTGTTATAAAAAACCCGCCTAGGCTCCGCCTAGGCTTGAGGCTTGGGAAAAACGCCCCGCCTTAAGATTTTGACGCCTTATGCTTGATAAAACCTTTAAGGTGTACTTTTTCTCTAAAAACAACAATGCTTTAGTGAAACGATATCGCCTTTTAAAGATTTTTTTACAAACCGGACCATTATCTCATCCAAAATAATCAAATAGTATTTTTATTTACAAATATTCAGACATATTTTTATGATATGTACAATTTTAGTATTTTAATAGCCTTGTTATGGTTAAAAAATATTAAAATACACTAAAAAAACCTAAACGCCTTTTCACGTCTTTTTACGCCAAGGCCCGCCTAGGCTTCTAAGGCTTAAGGCTTGGCCTCCACGCCTCGATCACGCCCCGCGTTTTTTAGAACCTTGAATAATCCACATACAAAACTTATGTACTATCGACCAAACTTCTCTCCAACTCCCGACATTCGCTAGTTTCATGCGTGGGATGTCTCGCAGAGAGAAATCCAAACAAGGAACCCCCCGATACACTACTATCTAATCTAGTCGGTTGTCGAGGTCCTTAAGGCCTTCAGTACATACTATATATTTTCTCATAATCTACGTATGTTGACATAAGAGTTTGCTCGGTCACTCTCATGTCCCTAAAAGTGTAACATGAAGCATGGCGCCCTCACTATCCCAAGTACTTGGCGCTATAAATATATAACGAGCTATATTTCGCCTCTTGATAATAACACAATGTATTCTAAGTCTTAATAGACAAATAAATTCCTATGCTCGGGAATCACATATAATTAGACACTATACTCGCTGAAGTCTATAATACCATGAAAGTTTGATATATACTCATATTTTTGCCCAACCCTATTTCAGGTGGCGCCGCACAAAACTAAGATCACTCCTCCCGGAGTATCCGGCACGACAGTCAGATCACTAAATTTTTACTATCGTTTAACCATACGGAAATTAATCACTCCATATTACCATAATAAACTCTACTAAAGTTGACTCAATGCAGTAGTAAATTATAACAACAAAACATTTTCTTAGGGTCCACTCGGTTCCCTCACGGGAAATTATCAAAATGCCCTTCTAACAATGAGAAATACGTTTGTAATAAGACTGTTAAAACTAATGTTCCCACTAAACTCGACCCGCACGCAAAGTTTAGGGTTTCTAATTTACATAAAAGTTGTGGCACACCCATGTCACTAGAATCTATCCTTTACTCACGAGGAAGAAGAAAAACCTCACCAGTCTCGCCAAATCACAGGGTCTCAGCACGTGGCTGCCATCACGACCCATGAACATCTGCAAACGTCATACATCCTAGGATTTCATCCTATATTTGTCCTCTTTCATCATGGACAATTTATTCCATCATGTGGATTTCGCGCCCATTATTGAAACGTTGGCCCAAACTCTCCAGGCCTCAATTATAGCTTTATTAAACTCCTGTTGACATCCCAGGTCCTGTAGACCCTGACATACTGTATGCTACTATTAATGAGGACTCTACTGGTCCAGCCTGAACCCATCACTCTCAGGTTATAAATTTCCTGGGGCTAATTCCCTTGACCCCAAATTCATTCACTAGAAGTCTCGCTCCTCCAGTTGTTATGCCTAACTGGCATGGTTTACCATTTCTAATCCCTTCGGTCTCTCATCTCAATTATGGACACCTTCAATACGTGTAGTTCTACTTCCTTCACATAAGGAAAACTTCACGAACCATTTCCCCATCACTAGTCCCACTAACCATTTTGGGAATGTCCTTCTCTCGGACCGAGTAGTCTTAACTCACAATTGTTCTTCCGTTGTCCCTTTGGCTACATTGGCCATTCAGAACTATGGTTGGCCTCTATAGCCCTGATTGACTTCAACGTCCTCTTGAAGTTAATCACTAAAAATCATCTAATCGAGTTCCCTAATGGGTATACTCTGAGGTGGGGTTTCATTAACCCCGTTAAATTCAGTTTCTGCTCTTCAGCAAATTTTTTAACCCTCTTTACTCCCTTCTCTTGGAAGTGTTAACACTATCATACTAATGCATGACCTTGACGACCTCGGGACTAGTCATCCTGGCCATATTTCCCATTCATACTGGTATTCTAATCACGGGTCCTTTATCAACTATAAAACCTTTGGATAATTTATACCCCTCTGCCAGGTACGAAGTTCATTATGTAATTCAACCTTTCTCTCACGATCGGTTTCTATCTTACCCATTGTGCTAAATATAAAAATTTCACTCGCATTTTGTTACCACATCGAATGGAAGACCTCACGATCAAATCGTACCCAAATTTCTTTGTAAATTTCAAACACACTTATTCATGTATGGTGATTGTCTCAAATCACTACATGATGCTCCTAAGAGCTATAGCTTTTAACTCCAAATTTAATTATGAGTGTCGTCACAGCCCACTCTACACCATTGCCTTCGGATTTTCTACTTTCGTTGTTCTCTTACATTTTCTCATTTTCTTCTCCGCATTTTCACCGATAGGTTTTCAAAAGAGTCCCTCTGATTTCCCCTTTATCGACTATGTTAGGTGGTCTTGAAATCACTCCACCGTTATCTATGACTGTGTCCTAGGAACCCACAGTTCTCGAGTGACGATTTTACTATCTCTAGCTTAAGTAATCCTCATGGTGATTTTTGTCCCGATCACTCTTTCCCGGTCGCTCTTATGTCTTCTGTTGAGCTTCATCTCCGCAGTTCTTCTTACGGCCCTCGCTGGTCGTCCTAAAATGTTCGGTGTTCGAATCACACAGAATTTTGTATAATGAGTCACATCCATTATAATTTGTAGTAGGAGAACGTAAGTAACATACGTAAGGGAACACAACAATCCTATCATAAGGCTCTACATCAAAGAATGATGCGCTGAAACGTAATAAGCCACACAGATCCTATGGACACTAGAACCTGATACTCTGATACCACCTGTGACACCCCGCCCAATTAAATATAGGGTGATCAGTCCTCTACCAATTCAAAACAGGATATTCAATTGGTTCATTCTTAGCATCACTGTCGAAAAACTTTTTAACATATTAATCACCTAATATAAAATTAATCTAGGTGTCAAAACATTTCCAATTTTAGTAAAACCAAGTAAATCCATTTCTTTCCATCTTAAAATATAAACCATTAACCACAAATAGGAATATAATAAATGTTGAACATGAATCAACTACTGAAATAAATAAGATTGGGTAAAACCTCCCAGTTCAAAACTCCAAACCCTAAACTAAACTGAATACAATATCTCCGATGAAGGAACCAGAAGTGGGCGACATATGCCCTAAATAAGAAGTCTACATTAAACTGAATGGAAAGATAGATGCGTCTACTACAAGGTCCTACACCTTCCACAACAGCTGCAGCACGTCAAGCAATCCAAATCTCTAAATATGATACTCCTGTGACTGAGCACCTGATATAATACATATATATAGCAAAAGAGAGAAAAGATACAAGAAACGGGTCAGAGTCCGATGTGTAAAAATGATTTAACAAGTATTTAAACCTGGTTCTTAAAACAAGTCTTATACGCATGTTAGTTATCGAACTCTCACATGAGTTTCGCACCTCTCGTCTATTGTGCATGCCGAAGGTACATCTAATCTCCCCCTAGTTATACTTCCCAGTCTAACTAGTCAGAAACCATATTAATACTAACTATGCTCACTAGCAGTATTCCCGTATCGTCCATACAATACGATAATAAGATAGTTTATCTCACATACTAAGTTTCATTATTCACCGTTTGAATGGTTAATCTTTTATCCACTAAGATTATTTTATTTCTCATTTCCATTTTATCTACTAGTTTCACAAAGTAGAAAGTTACCCAAGTACACTTATACATATATATAGTCTCATCACCCCTATATATATACACTAACCCTGCACTCTGAGGTTAATACCACTTGGTGCAATGTAATGATTATTATTATTACCATGTCTACTAATTTCACACAGTAGCAATATTCACAAGTTCATATATATGTAGTCACATCATCCCTATACATATATATAGACAAATCCTGCACCCCCGGGCTAAGACCCATTAGTGCACCTATCCAGAACATCCTGCATCCCCGAGTTAGCACCCATTAATGCACCTATCATTAACAATTCAGCACCCCGGGGTTATCACCCATTAGTGCACCTAACAATAGAATCTTTCATCCCCGGGTTAGCACCCATTAATGCGCCTATCAATAATAATCCATCACCCCCGGGTTATCACCCATTAGTGCGCCTAACAATAGTCACCCTTGTACCCCCGGGTTATCACCCATTAGTACACTTAACAATAGAGTTTCTGCACCCCCGAGCTATCACTCATTAGTGCGCTTAATTATAAGGTTCTTACACCCCTGGGTTATCACCCATTAGTGCTCTTAATAATAATATCACATAATAGGAATACACACATCCTATTATAATTTATAGGTATTTCTCCAACCTACATACATACTCCTCATACGTATTTTAACCTCATCACTACGTGTAGTATAAATATTTAGATTACTATCTCTCTCGTAATCTCCAAGGTACATTCTCTCTATACCGAAATAATTAAAGTATTAATCCTCCCATACTTTTCCCGAAATTCTGTCCTATTTGAATTTACTATTTGGCAATTTCTCCCACTCCAATAAACCAGCAAACTCAAAATTTGACTTTCAGAAAATCCTCAAAAATTTCCTAGCTCGCTCGAACCAGAAGGGTTTTCGTTTGAACGACTTCCACGTGTTGTTCGAGCGACTTCGCGCGAGATGCCATCTCGCTCGAACGGCGCCGCGCGAGATCGCGCGAGATGTCACTTTTTGTATTTTTTTCCCAGAATTCTGCGTTTTTCCACCATTTATGAACCTATATACCTCTAAGATTCAACACCCAATGCCTCATCATCAATACCCATCAACCCTAACAGGGTATAAATCATTCTTAACCTCCTAGGATCATTAATTCGTCATAAATCATCATAATTATATAAAATCCCCAAATCAATTCATATGAACCCTAGTTTCCAAATTTTTAATTAAAGAACCTAATCAACCCAGATTCGTTCATCAATATGTAATCAAATTTCTTGAATAATCCTCTACATACATGAAGGAATTTCAACCACTAATTCAACCAATCCTTAATCATAATTTAAATCTCCAATTTTCACCTAATTCATATGTAAATCATGATTAATTTCACCTACATTATCATGAGCATGATTATTGATAAAGAAAGCAAGTAATAAACACTTGCCTCGAATATGACGGTCTGATCCTTTGGTGATGTTGGTACATACGAGTTCCTCTCTTCTCGATCTACGCGTTGGTGGTCTCGGTTGTGCAAGGTGGTGTTATCTTGGCGCTTTTCTCTTGGAATTAGCTATCCCTCACAACTCTATAGCCGTTCTTAATTTTTCGTAACTTTTTCACCCTAATGGACTCTCCTTGGCTGATATAATTACTCTTAATTTTCGTCCATTAATTTAGCCCAAAAATACAATTTACCATAATGCCCCCTCGGGGTGCCGGTTAGGCCTAAAATCGCCCCGAAAACCAAACTAAACACCCGGATATACTATTTTGACTATCTCGACCCTTCCGGGCTCAACGGCGCACTCGAAATGACCATACGAGTTAATAAAAGTAAATTATCTTTTTATTCTATTCAATTACTCCCGACACGACTCATACGCGTGTCAGACTTAAATTACGAAACTGTCGTATTTCTCACTTTCGATAATTTATCAAATGTTATAATTCCATATTACATATCACGCAGTAATATTCAATAATTCTCGACAATAAGTATTAACCCTTGGAATGCTAGTTAATAATTATTTTAATCCGATTTAATAACAAATTAATTTCTCACACTTTAATTTAATTAATCTAACAACAATAATTAATCGCATACTTATTCCCATAATAATAATTAATCACATAATTATTCAAATCGTAAAAAATATGGGGTGTTACACAAATGTTCTAGCCACATGGATAATAAAACAATGGGGGGGGGGGGGGGGTCCAAGCACACCAATATGCCACATCAAACATGTAAACTCAAAAATAAAAACTGAAAATCTTTTTGGCTTTTCAAAATTTTTGACTCAAATAAAAGCAAAATCTTTTTGGGTATTTCAAAAGTTTTCTCAAAAATAAAATATTTTTGTATTTTTCAAATAAGACTCAAACAAATGAAAAATAAAATACAAAGAGATAAACTTGTCATAACACTAGCAAATTATAAACATGATGCAAGGGCTAGCGTATGACAAAACATGCAAGCTACTATCCATAAGAAATAGCAAGAGATGAATCATGTTCATGCATGTGAGAATCAACTAACGAATCATTTAGCATCTCCAAACGGATTTCCTAACCCAAACAGGTGTATACCTAACAAAGCGGGTTTTTGGAAACCAATGGGACACTACATTAAATCTTCCTAGGGTCTTTTCTAAGATCAAAACAAAAACCCCTAAGGTGACCTTTCCTGCCACAATGCGAACATGTGCAAACACGACGAGGAACGTGACCTTTAGGTTGACCTTTTATAATACCCTCGGATGTGGTTGACGCTCTAAAACAAACTATTATTTTGGCTTTTACATTTAAACTACTAGAACAAGACAAGCCGCTACCAACACTACTCGAGACATTTAAATCATTTTTTAACTTCAAAACTTTCGACTCAAGCAAATGATTAGACTCCTCACAATTTCGAGACTCCTTCTTTAAATTTTCAATTACCCCTAGAAACTTATCTCGCTCCCCCTCAATGTGAGCAAACTTATCCCTAAGAGCCTTTTCTCGTGCCACAAAATCATTAATCGAATTATTTTTCTCAACGGCACAAACTTTAGAAATTTTCAGATCCTGTAACTCTTTTTCTAAAATGAGGACTCTATCATCACTCTCCTTTTTGCCCAATTTTAATATATTAAAATTTTTAAACAATGAACTAAAGTGATCACGACAAATATATCTTTCAATTTGAAACGTTTGCAAATATTCAATCCTATTTTTGAAACCATAATTTTCTTTCTCCAAAACTTCAATACATTTTGCAAACTTTAAATTCAAACGATGTAAATCGTCAAAGCTTAGAGAATCCATCGAGAGAAAACAACCACAGGAGAGATAAAAAAACACATTAGATCACAAAACAAATAAAATATATTTTCTAGCTCTGATAGAAATTTGAAAGGTGCCCAATATGTGTGTTTTTAAACAAAACCATTTTTCTCCCAAAAATTATCCAACTTTTAATATGCACTAAACCAAGTTGTGAAAAACCCAATTCTTACTTTAAACCAATTTATCTTGATTAATCCTAAACATGCAGCTAGTGATTAAAGCAAGAAAAATAAAGTAAATAATACTCACAACGCCGGATGTACGAGGAAAAAACTCAAAACGAGAAAATAACCTCGGACGACCCAAGCCAGACAATCACTATGAATGTGGATTTACAATGAACAGACACATACTCACTCAACGACTCGATCCCCACGGGCCTTGATCCTCTTCTAATCTTCAACCACTCTTCTCAAAGTGCCCACGCATAAAGTTCATATTTCGCGATACTTGTCCATAACACACGCGTCCACGTATGTCTCGGTGTCCACCGAATGGCTTTGATTCGTCTACGATGTCGAACAAGAAGTCCATCTCTTTTCTTCACCGCAAAACGCTTTGATGTTCAATGATAGAATAAGCTTCTTGGTGCAGGATGATCACTTAAACATATAAGAATGATAACTCGAATCTTTGTAAACTCTAAGGATGTGCTTATGCTTTGTAAACCTTAGAAAATATGTGCAAACAACGTACTGGAATTTATTCTTTTTTTTTTCAGATGCACACTTACAAAACTCTTATAGAAACACTCTTTAAATAACAATTTAGCACCACTTCAAAATACGTGTCGTTCGAACGATAATGCCATGTCGTTCACGCGACATAGGCATCTCGTTCGAGTGAAATCCCTAAGTCGTTTGAACGAGCTGACGTGGCAGTTTGACTTTTTGATTTTTTATTCAAAATGTCTCTTTTAAATGAGATCCAAATAAGTCAAACTCTATGTTGATACAAAAATTAGTCAACTGACGTGGACCAATTATATAACTACACGTGTCACCTTACGTGACAAGTACATATGCTCACCGAGCTACATAGCGTGCCGACCTACTCAGCATGCAGAGCATCTGATCGGGAAGATCAAGCGACGATTGCACATTCAATGAACATCGGATTTAATGAACATTCTTATTGTACAGATGTATATGTTTATTAAACAGTGGCATGTCGTCTATTCATTCTGATAGCCCCAAGGCTATAAATACATTGTAACACCTACCGTAAGGGGGTAATTGATCTCTCGTAATCATCATCGAGATTAAGGCAAGCATCACCAATTTAAATCTAGTTTTTTTACATCAACAGATTGGCGCCGTCTGTGAGAAACGACTATACGTAGCGTTTTTCACTAAAAACTTATCACTAATGGCCGAACTCCCAGAATCCTGTAATCGAAATAATACCGGGGTCCCTCCTAACCCCTCTAATCCTCCAACTATTGATCAACTTACTCGAATAGTGTCCAACTTAGCCCAAGGGCAAACGGCTATGTCAGAAACCATGCGATAACTCATTCAGACTGTTTGTAACGGATCATCTGCCCAGTCAGGTTAATGAAGCCTTCAGAGAAACACCCATCTGCCATCTTCAAGAACCATACGTACGCTATTCCTGGAGGGTTCACAACCTAGGATCAGTGGCTCTCATCATACGGAGAGGTCCAATGACCCTTTATATCGTCCTGAACGGACTTCATCTATAAGAGCTACAGATTCTTGACAAAATGTTACCTTAACTCCTGACCGAACAAGTGCTTTGGAAAGGTTGAGCAGAGTCTCTCCTTTTGACCATTTGGGCCCTAGGAGGAATAGAAATCCCCCAAGGATTACGTCGAGGAATTATCAACGACCAACCGATATACGCGAGAGCTCTGCCCAATCACGCCCAGCAACTCGTAGTGAAAGATCCCAAAAGGAAAATTCAGCGTGCTCTTGTGCTCGGGCAAATAGGCACGAGGCTAAGAATGATGCGTGGAAGGGGTCCATTCAGAGACTGAAAGACCGGTTAGGGGAAATGGCTAAGGCCAAGAACCCTCTCCAAAGAACTTTTGTCCAAGGATCACCCTTTGTCCAGGAAATTGTGAATTTTCCCACACCATCAAAATTTAAAGCTCCTGTAGTGACGCCTAAATATGATGGAAAAACTGATCCCTTTCTCCACATAGAGCAGTACCAAGACGCTGCTAATATCTATGCGGTTCTTGATGAGATGAGGTGCAAGGCATTCTCAGGAGCTATCACTGGGTCAACCCAGATATGGTACAACAACCTTCCCCGAGGGAAGATTACCACCTTCCATCAGCTGACAGAGCTCTTCATAGGGAACTTCTAATTTAGTGCAAAGGCAGTTAAAAGAGTAGCACACCTACTGAGCTTAAGGCAAAAAATAGGAGAAAGTACCAGGGATTACATCACTCATTTTAATAACGAGAAGCTAGAGGTAGTCGAATACGAAGAGAAGACAATAATTATAGCATTGATGATCGATCTATTGCCTGATAATTTATATTATACCCTGACCAAAGATCCCTCCAAATCCATGGAATAATTGATGGCAAAAGAAGCTAAGATCATGAACGCCAAAGAGGCCATGGCTGCAAAGAAGAGTGCTGACACTAAAGCAGAGACTAAGGCCGAAGGTATAGCAAAGAAGAAGGATCAAAAGCACAACGGGAATGACAAGCGATAAAAAGGCAAGGAGATGATCAATTAATTAAAGAAGTATGGGAATTACACTCCCTTAAAGGTGGACATAAACCATATCCTGGAAGAGATAAAGAACAACGAGGAGCTAACTTGGACGGAGAAAATGAGTACATGCCCCGATAAGAGGGATAAGTCCAAATACTATGAATTCCATAGAGATCATGGACATAGGACCAAGCGTTGCATAGCTCTCCAGAATGAGATCGAAGCACTCATTAGGCGTGGAAAATTAAGTAAGTTCGTTGATCGCGAGAATGGTGGGAAGACTAACGAGAGAGGAAGACAAAGGTCCAAATCTTCGCGTCGAACAAAAGATGACAAAAAGAGGGACCACGAAGATAATCCATAGGACGACCCCGACCTCCCCCAAAAGACAAGGTAACCCGAGCGTGAGGTATTCTCAATCCACTTTGGATCATTTAATGTAATGTGATTACAGGTGGCGATGCAGGGGAGGAGATCATACTGCTGATAGGAAAGCTTACCTCAATGAGGCTCAAGCTTGTTCTTACATACATCGCATAAATTTGGCCGAAGACGATCGCCCGAGGAAGGCGAACAAGGATAAGATGGTTATCAGTTTTTCCAAAAATGATCTTGCAGGTCTACTGTATCCTCACGAAGACCCCTTGGTGGTCAAGATGAGAATAAAGGATGTGGTGATTTCACACGTATTGGTAGACAATGGTAGCTCTGCGGACATCATGTTTTACCCCTGTTTTGATAATTTGAATTTGAAGCTAGCCCAGTTGGAGCCATATCATAGGCCCCTCCTCGATTTTAACGGCGAAAAGGTTTTTCCACTTGGGACGATCAAGTTGGACATGCTCATTGGCACCTGGCCTGCTTGCAGAACAGAAAAGGTATACTTTTTTGTAATGGATAAGAATGTCCAATCATCCTACAATATAATCATGGGGAGGGTATACTTGAAGAAGTTTGAGGCAGTGCCATCCACGATACACCAATGCTTACAGTTTCTGACCAATTTCGGGGTTAGAGTTATGAAAGGCGACCAGAAAGCATCTTGGGAATGCTAGTATTCATCTATCGAGTAGGAGGAACTGGAGGATGCCAGGAAGAAAACCACCACCTACCAGGTGGATAAGTCTGAAGATGCATAAGTTGAGACTTTAGACCCTAGGGATGAGTCCCAGCTTGTGAAGGGTCAGGTCGTCGAAGCTACGGAGAGCGTCATTCTGGATAATGAATGACCGGAACGGATAACTTAAATTAATGCTTCCCTGGAGCCGTCAATAAAGCAGGAATTAGTGGCATTTTTACGGCATATAAAGCAAGCTTTCTCATGGAGTCATGAAGACATGCCAGGGATAGACCCAGCCTTCCTGTGCAACGAGATCAATGTTAATAAGGAGGTCAATCCAATGATGTGGTAAAGAAGGGTATTTAGCCCAGAGATGAACCAAGATATCCAGGAGGAGGTCGAGAAGCTACAAAAAGCCTCTTTCATTGAAGATGTCAAATATCCTGATTGGTTAGCCAATGTTGTGATGGTGAAGAAGAAGAATAACAAGTGGAGGATGTGTGTAGATTTCACAGATCTCAATAAAGTCTGTCCGAAAGATCATTTTCCCTTACCCCGAATTGATCAGTTAGTGGACGCCACCTCGGGGCACGAGTTATTGAGCTTCATGGACGCTTACTCCGGCTATAACCAGATTAAGATGAAACCAAAAGATAGGGATAGTACTTCTTTTATTACCCCAAGGGGAACATACTGTTATAATTTTATGCCTTTCGAACTTAAAAATGCAGGCGCTACATACCAGAGGTTGATGAATTAAGTTTTTACAGAGTAAATCGGCAAAAACATGGAGGTTTACGTCGACGATATGCTAACTAAGAGACAGAAAGCCGCCGACCATCTAGCTGACCTCAGCCAAACCTTTAATCAGTTGGACAAATATCAAATGAAGCTGAACCCGACGAAATGCATATTTGGTGTACGAGAAGGCATGTTCCTCGAGTATATTATGAATCAGCGAGGCATTAAGGAAAATTCGAAGAAGATTAAAGCTCTACTAGAATTTTGATCTCCAGCTACGAAGAAGGAGGTACAAAGCCTCACAGGCCACGTTACAGCTCTCAACAGGTTTGTGTTAAGAGAAACGGACAAGTGTATCCCATTCTTCAAGACTTTCAGAACAACTTTCGAGTGGAATGATGAGTGCGAGAAGGCGTTTCAAGAATTGAAGAAATATTTGGGGATTCCTCCACTGTTATACAGGCCGGTGATGGGAGAAAGATTATACTTATACCTGGCTGTCTCGAAAAGAACTCTCAGTTCAACGTTGATAAGAATGGAGGATGGAGTGCAAAAACCGATATATTACACCAGCAAAGCATTCCGAGGAGCAGAGATTAGATATCCAAGGATAGAAAATCTATCATTAGCTCTAATAGAGGTGAGCAGGAGGATGAAACCTTATTTTCTACTATAGTGGTATACACTGATATTCCACTCAGACAGGCTTTGCACAAGCTAAAAAAATCGGCAAGACTGATGTATTGGGCGATCGAACTGGGTGAGTATGATATTATTTATGAGTCAAGGTCCTCACTAAAAGGGAAGGCAGTGGCAGATTTCATTGCATAATTTACTTACCCAGATACCTCTGACCAATAAGAGTCTAATGCAGAACAACCCGTGGATGTTACAGGATCATCAAAGATAATACCCGATCAACTAACGTTAGCAGATTCATTAGAAGGGACGAACAACAAGCAACAAGTATCATCGGGTAACAGCCCAGTAGTGAAGAATGATAAGAGGAAGTACCAAATATTCCATCAGGGAACCTTATCAGATCAAGAGTTTGATAATGGTATACCTGTGTGGAACTTTTATGTTGATGGCTCTTTATGTGCTACAGGGAGTGGAGCCGAAATAATTCTTAACAGCCCTGATGGGTTAGATATCGAATACGCTTCGCGCTTTCAATTTTAAGATTCCAATAATGAGGCCGAATATGAAGCTATGATCGTGGTCCTCAGCTTAGCAAAAATAATGCATGCAGAGTAAGTCACCGTGTTTAGTAATTCACAATTAATTGTACATCAAATTCTGGGGTTGTATGCGATGAAGGGAGACTTGATGTCAAGATATCATGTCAAAGCTATAGAGATTGTGTCCACGTTTGCAGTGGTTCAGTTGATCAGAATATCAAGATTGGAGAATACGAGAGCTGACGCACTAGCTCAGTTAGCCTCAGCTACTCGCACCGAGCTACGAAGAACAATTCCTGTCGAGATATTAGTAGAACGGAGCATAGTTGATGATTTAATGGTGAAATTCATTACCCTATATATGGGACCATCCTGGATGGACCCCATCAGGGCATACATCGAGGAAGGGGTTGTGCTAACTGACCAACTTGTAGCCAAGAGGATGAAGTTTAAAGCTGCCCGATATGTACTGAATAATGGCATTTTGTATAGAAGGGGTATCATCGCAGGTCTACAGAGATGTGTACATCCCTCAGAAGTTAAAGACCTTATTGAAGAGGTTCACGAAGGTTCTTATGGAGCTTATGTGGCAGGTCGAACTCTCCTACAGAGGATAACGATGTAGGGATATTATTGGCCCACGATGAGAGCTGACTGCACAGCCTATGTGAAGAAATGTGATAAATGCCAACGTTTCTCTCCCGTTC
The DNA here is from genome assembly GCA_949130495.1 of Sambucus nigra. Taxonomy (NCBI): domain Eukaryota; kingdom Viridiplantae; phylum Streptophyta; class Magnoliopsida; order Dipsacales; family Adoxaceae; genus Sambucus; species Sambucus nigra. The sequence continues at coordinate 78,998,021 of OX422207.1, read as the reverse complement.
TAAGAACTCCCTAGGCATTGTTAACGCCCATTACTTCCCCCTGGACATTTTCTATGTTGGGCATAGACTTGGTTGGGCCCTTGCCGACCACCAAAGGGAGGTTCAAATATCTGCTAGTCGCGATCGATTATTTCACCAAGTGGGTTGATGCTGGACCTCTCATTGACATGTCGTACGAAAGGGTCTACCAGTTCATCTGGAGGGATATTATTTATAGGTATGGTCTGCCACATGCCTTTATCATTGACCATGGAACTCAATTTGATAATGAGGAATTTACCGCATATTGTCATCAATCCAATGTCCAGAAGATCCATTCTGCACCAGGCCACTCCCAAAGCAATGGGTAAACTGAACTGACAAACATGACTCTGCTGAACGGCTTGAAGAAACGACTGGATGATGCAAAAGGAAATTGGATTAACGAGATACACTCTTTGTTATGGGCATATCACACAACACCTCGAGCAACTAATGGGGAATCGCCTTACATGCCAGCCTTTGGAAGTGAAGCAGTTATTCCAGCTGAATTGGGCTTACCCACGCACAGGGTACGTAATTTCAATTCTGCTGTAAGTGATTTGATGAGACGCTTAGATCTGGACATGCTCGAGGAAGTTAGAGAAGATGCGGCAATCAGGAACGCAACCTACCAACAAAGAACAATCACATTCTACAACCAAAGAGTGAAGAAATGTGACCTCAAAGAGGGGGATTATGTGCTCAAAAAGGTGATCTAGAAGCATAATAAGCTAGAGGCCAACTGGCATGGGCCCTATCGAGTAACTACAGTTGTTCGTCCTGGGACTTATAGAATAAACACCTTAGAGGGAGAAGAATTCAAAAATGCATGGAATGCGGAGAATCTGCACAAGTATTATCAGTAATACAGATTTACATGTACACATTTCTCTTTAACTGAAGAAAATTGTTTGGTTTTTCCATAGTCCTTTTTGGTTCAATTTTTTTAGAGTACTAGTGCTACACACTACACCAACTCAGGTTGGTCGGCATCAACAACCACCAACCCCGGTTGGTCGGCACTAATAACTTTTACTAGTCTCATCTCTCTCCAGGATATTATTAAAGAACGTCACAAACTGAAAAAAGAAAAGAGGCTCAAATTAGAATATGAATATAGTATGTGGAAATAAAGTGGTAGGGATGATGATACTTATTGACGCGATATTTTGGGCCGCTAAATCAACGACCTTCTCCCATGAAAAGAAACCCCCAGCAGCTCGATACTCCGGAATGATCCAAGACTTGATCAAACCCCTGGCCAAATTCGGGGCGATAAGAGCTGGAGCGTTAGCCCCCCAGGAAGGACATCCAATATCAGAAGGTCGGGCAACAATTTCTATAGGTATTTTCTCAAGACCTCTCCTCAATCTCCTTAAAGGAGCACCTTCAATCAAAGGTGCTGCCTCTTTTTGTGTAATCGCAGCACATTCAATCAAAGGTGCTGCCTCTTTTGGGACAATAGGTAGCTTCTTGCCGTCCTCCTTGACAGTTGGAGTTGTCCCCTTAGATGGAATAATGTTCATTTTCCTTGTCCCTTCGGATGGGATATCTCCTTTGGTTTTCTTCACCCCATCAGTGTCAGGGGCATCCTTAACAAAGAACTCAGGCATTCTCCTCTTCTTCATCATTATATCAACAATGGATGTATTCAGATCATAAGAAGACTCTTCGGCACCTACCCGAGATTTCGGTACTTGATCAAGACCAATTACCACAGAAGGGGCAAGAGGACGTGCAATGAAGGATGAAGTGGTATTTTTATATCTCAGCAAATAAGAAGCGGCTCTGACGTTCTCTCCAGCAATTGATTGGTGCAAACTCCAGATAAGTTTAAGATCTTTTATATTAATATCGCTTTCTTTTGGGGGCTTTCTTTTATCATCAACTGCAAAAAAAAAATAGAATACATATCAGTGACGCATTTCATCAAACATAAACAAAGCTAAATCGAAAAATTAAAAACAACCTATCCCATTTCCATAAAGTGGACATCTGGGATCTTGGTAAACATCATTTCCTTTTAATGGAGGGTGTTGTCAATTTTTCATCACAACCCCATGATCAAAATAGTCCCTATTAGCATCGGGAAGATTGACTACTAAAGCTCTGTTAGAAAACCTAGTTTTAAAATAAATGTGGTATCACTAGTAACCCATTTATAACAAAATATAATCTCAGGGATCCCTAAGTGAGTCCCATGAGTTTGGTTTAACCTATGCACACCATTAACTACCCTCTATGTATTTGGCGCTACCCTTGCAGGAACAATATCAAAATATTGGCAAAACTCCAAACACAGGGATTAGGCGAAAAAGAAAAGCCACACTCCGCTATGAAAAGTGAGGGAAACCAGTGTCCCTCAGCCAGAGAAAATAAATGAGATGGAGAAGGAGAATCTTCTAGAATAACCCAAGAGGGAATCGCAAAATCAGCTCAAAATTTATCCAAAGATTCGACAAGATAAACCATGATGACTAAAGCTAAGAAAGAAGAACGAAAAAATTCTTACAGAGAATTGAGAAATCTGCTAAGGTAGACGATGGAAAGAACGATAGTATACAAACAGAGTAAGAAAACACAAAGTTTAGAAATCTGGAGATAAAAAGTAGATGACGATCTTTGATATCGCTTTTAAATGCCTTGCATCGGGAAGTAAGAAAAGAAATGATTACTAGAAAAGACGATTGCGTTTTCGACGGGTAAATGATGAAAAAGATGCAAATACCCAAGCGTCTGTCGCAGATTCAAAATATTTACGAGTTTGCCATTTCACGCTCAAATGACGAGGTTTAAGGAAAAATTCCTAAGTGTTGGAGATCTGTAATTAATCAAGGTACAAAAAGATACCCGAGTAACTTTTGAGTAAAATGTTCCACAATCTCACATCAAAGCTCAACTGTGAAATATTGGGGGCTTCTGTTGAAACGAAAATTAGTCAACTGACATGGACCAATTATATAACTACACGTGTCACCTTACATGACAAGTACATATGCTCACTAAGATACATAGCGTGCCGACCTACTCAGCATGCAGAGCATCTGGCCGAGAAGATCAAGCGGCGATTGCACATTCAATGAACATCAGATTTAATGAACATTCTTATTGTACAGATGTATACGTCTATTAAACAACGACATATCGTCTATTCATACTGATAGCCCCAAGGCTATAAATATATTGTAACACCCACCGTAAGGGGGTAATTGATCTCTCTTAATCATCATCGAGATTAAGGCAAGCATCGACAATACATATAGTGGACGTAGGCCATTTTCATAAGGCTGAACCACTTTAAAAATCTTTTGTCTCATTTCTTTATTCTATTTTTATTTGTGATTAATTAATTAGATCAAATCTAGTTTTTTACATCAACATTCTATTTCGAGTATATCAGAATAAAATGTAGTGTAAACCTTTAAAACACTTTTACAAAAAAATTAAAACATTTTTCTTTATAAAAATACATCCTTATCTTTTATAAAAGTAATTCCGAGCACCATTAATTATACGCATTCATACCTGAGTGATCTCGGAATGCAATAAACTTTGAAGACGATTAAAGTTAGACCAATTAAATATCGGCATGATCATTTCTTTGAAGCTTTGCCGGAACGTCTTTAATTTTCTTCAATACGTCATAGACCAAATGGGATCGTGACAAAATGAAAATCTCCCTATGACATATTACAAACAAGTTTTGTTCACGGAATTAAGTCAAAATAATACATGGACTCACTTGAAAATTTATGTCCATACAGTTCTTAATCCTATTAATGAATTGGGTTGTTAAATGTTAAATCCCTTGAGTTAGAACATTATATAAGATAATATTACTAGTTGTAAACTTGCGCGATGCGCAGGTGTGATACATAAGTAATTTGATTTTACAATTGTGAACAGTTAATCGGTAGAAATTTTATTTTCAAAATAAAATATAATATAAAGGAATAATGCTAAAGAAATTTAGTTATTTTACTAAATTGAAAAAAATATTTGTATTTAAAAGTTATAGTTTGAGTTATATGACAAAATTCCTAATATGACTTAAAAGGAATTTTATATCTCAAATTATTAATATTATATACATATAGTGCATTTGTTTACTGCTCATATTATTTATTTTCTCTACCTACTTCATTTGAGTTTATAAAAGATCGCTGTGAAATAACCATCACCATTGTTATATATATTCTAAAATTTTGACATTTTTTTTAGGTAAAACCCACTTCAGACATCCTTCCATGACTTCTTAATAGGCTTGAATATCCGATCAGAGTGACAAAATGGAGGATAGCAATTCATTTATCCAAAACTAAAGAACTGAAACCAATGTTAACAAAATCCATTGAAGTGGAAATAACCCATTATTACATTAATAAGTGAGCAACATCCATACCATAAAAAAATGAATAAGATAAGTAGTTTGAGCAAAAGGTCTGGGCAGTAAGCAAACTCACTTTAGACAATGGTATTGGCGGCACTGGCAATCCTAGGCCATAGATCAACACATTCCTTCCCAATGGGTCCAGTGATAGCAGACCCTTTCGTTTCTCCCTTCGGATTTACAATAACACTAGCATTATCATCAAAAACATGCACAAATTCGCTCAACACTGACTTTTTCAGGAATAATCCTGCAATGATCTTTGAAGTACATAAAAAATAGTCCTTTTGGCACCAAGGCCTGTGCTTCCTAACGGTGACAGCAGTCACATGACCTTACAGAGATCGGTCTTTCCTTTTTTTATGGTGGCCATCACCATATCACGGCAACTTGTTCAATCTTCCCTTGTTCCCCATAACTGTTATAATGTACATATTCTTTGCCCCTGTGTTATTTGCAAAATTTACCGTTGCTTCCACTGGTTGACCCAGTGACATCCGAAATTTATTTCCTACTGTTCCTCCTATTCCTCACTTCGGCATATTTGCGTGCGGAGTTTTCTAAAATTTTGATATGTTCTTTATTCTAAGTCAATAAAGATATCATTGTACCCTCTTTAGTGGAGAAATTCTCAACATCAGCCCCTAACCTATGAGTGGCCTTTCTTCAGTTTTACTTTTATCTTTAAATTGTTTATCCTATCGAAAACAGGGAGTTGAGTATTAAGCACTAAAATATGAGTTATGATTATAAGGTTGTCATTACTTTTTTTAACAATATTCCATAACAACTTGCCAACATTCAATTCTAAAAACGTTTCTCGAATGCTTAATTTTAAATTTCAGTATACTCCCACCAATTGAAAATATTTTTCGGTTACCGTCGGATGTTTGTATATGCTCACATATATGATCATCATCATCATACTTCTTTAATGACACATTCAATTCTCAAACCTCTTATATTTCATTGAAATATTAGTGAAAATGAGTTTGACTCAATGCCACTTTGTATTCATTGGTAAGTTTCAGTTTGGTCATTGTTTTAGTTATTCCATCCAATGTTGGATGATAGATCGGTTTAACTTGCAACTTATTTTCCTCCCCTATTCAAATTACTTGTTTGTATAGTTAATGAGTAATTATAAATGAATATTATATTTGAAATTACATTATTTTGTAGTACAAATCAGTGTACTGATAATATCCATTTATATTTCACATTTCTATTTCAGAATGCTATTTCACAATGACAATACGAAAAAGTTATTTCCCTGTCATATTTCGCATTGCGAAACAATTTGTTCATATTTCCCAATCATAATTTACATTGCTATTTTGGTAAGAATTTTGTATAATAATTATGGAAAAGGGGTTTAGACTAAAAATATTTCGTCAAGGAATTTTTAGTTCCAAATATTTCTTGTCAAGGGTGAATTGTTGCACGCCTCTTATTTTTATGCATTGTGAGGTGCTTTTACCAACGAGTTCAAATTTGTTGACTCACTTTAAAAGTGAGTCATGATAACCATTTCACATGATTTATTGAAGCGCTAAAATAACAAATAAGGCTTTTCTAATGAATTCCACAATGTTTAATATTTCAACCGATTACGTGAGGGGGTTACCGCAACCGTGTTCAGAGTGGGTCAACAAATCTCAACTATTTAGCAACTCTTTAAAACGATTTTTTTTTAAATTCAATCAATTAATGAACAATATTAAGGTTATCAATTGCCAAATTTAACTCATTAACTACATAAAAAAATACTTTTAATTTGGGATAAGGAAAAAAAGAAATAGAACTAATGGATAATAACTCTACAAGATTCATTTGGGAGTTGTGGATTGTGTCTTTCAAATGTGTCAAAAAATCGATATTTTAAGAACCACAAAAAATTCTTTATCCAACTTAATTGTGAGTAATTTATACCGTTCCCACAATTTCACATCACATTAAATTGCATGATACTAAAAAATAGCATGTAAATGAATTTGTGACAAAAATCAAGGTCTTATTTTATCAACAACACTTGACACAACATGAACGAAGAAATAATATAATATATTCAATCACATTCTCTGAAAAAAGTTTACGTGTTAAACTCCTCACACTTAATGGTTTTTATGTGTTATTTAACAACGTATGGATTTATAATTGCGCTCTTAAAATATAATAAAATGATATGTGTGGTTTCTGTTGTCATATTATGAAACTAGTATAATGCAAATGTATTATATTACAATATGGGACTGTTGTATTTTTTTTATAATAGAAAATAAATTTACATTGCAAAGATGTACTTGAATCAATCTTACGTAAAGATGTTCCAAGATGTGTCAAAAATTTTAAATTTAAAGAGAAGAAAATGTCACACTCAAGAACATGGATAGATCGAGATTTCATATAATGGGTCCTACTTCATAATCGACAAATCTAATTAGTAAACAAAATTTTATATACCATGACACAATGCAACAACAACGAAGCCTCATGAGAAAGAGACCATCATTATCCTTCTAGTATTGTTTTAGTTATAGTGTTAGTGACGTGAGAAAGTGCAAAGAAATATCTTACACAAGAAGACCATATAAAAAAGGTTCAAAACAACAAGACCATCACTCTTGTTTTATTATTATTTTAAGTGAGTGTTAGTGATGTTAGAAAGTGCAAAGAAGAATCTTTGCTACTAAAATTTTCACACCCGGATAGCACATGAGGTTTTTTTGTTAGAATTTTTTTATAAAAATGTGTTACCTTTGACGAAGATATTATTGGAAATAAGGAAACTTCAAATACTTCACCAATTGACAAGCCATACGAAAGTGAAACAAATTCAAATTTTATGTGGGGTACAAAATTCAGTCTTCTATGGGCATGTCCTAAAAATATAAGGATAATATTGAAGTAATATTATATCTTTTATTCATCTGAAAATTATGTAGGGTGGATTTTCCGTGAATACATCATAAACATTTAGCCAATCCGTGACGTTTCATTCTTGGGAAAAATAAAGTTATGGGTTATCAATAATTTTCTCCCTTCAAAGGTTTGATTAAATCTCACTTTGAGCCCATATAAATTAGATCCTCAAACGTTTATTAATTACTGCAATGTAATTTGAATTTATGAGTGCACCATTTAAAGGGGCCCCTTTTTTTTACCTATAAGGACAAAAGTGAGACAAACCGTATAGGATGAAAAAAGTGAGACAACCCCTGACGTTTCAAATAAAAGTTTAATCTCCAATTTTTAAATAGAACGTGGATTTATGCAATGCTACAATTACACATGCCCATATATTAAAGATCATATAAATCTATCAAATAATATTAACGTTATCGTGTGTTAAATATCAGTAATCTTTGATGGACCAACCTAATGTATATATGGACCAAAAAATACCTTGCCACTAATTGATTTTGACTTATTTAAAATTCCAATAAATTTTAGGAAGTGTACCCATTTTCTTTAGCATGAAAATTATTAACCCTTCTTAACTAATTTCCATTTCAAAGCATAATTATTTTATGTTATACTTAATCTTGAGGATTTTATATAATCTCCATGGAAGAAACTTAATAGTTTATTATGAATGTCTTGTCTAATAATTTACCGTAAGCGCTTAATGCTGATAACCACCGCATTCAATGAAGATTCACCGTAATGTCAACCTTGCCCATCTTAAATTAAAACCCTAAACAACATGGCATGCAATTGGCATTTTTTGAATGAATATTTTTTCATGAAAAGTACTGAAGAAACCAAAATTTCTAAATATTGATCCAAAAAAATTCCTGTTGGCCTAAAGTACAACCAGATAATGCACATTTTTGGCATTTTTCATGATTTTTTTTTCTGCAGGGGGCATGCGGGATAATTTTCCAAGAAATTTTTAATCTCAAGAAATCAAGTACCCCATTAATTCTTCTTTTAAAAGAAAGTAATGTTCACCAATTATATATAAGGAAATAGAGTACTAAATAATGTGCAAGTGAAATGTAATATTATAATATGTAACTGTACATAACATTGTACAAGACTTTATTGCAATTTTTGCATCATATTACTCTCTCTCTCTCTTTGCATCATATTACTCTCTCTCTCTCTCTCTCTCTCTCTCTCTCTCTCCACCTTTGTATTAAATCTTCAAAGGTGCAATAAAATGGGGTTTTGTAAAAGACTTCCCAAATTTATCTGCGTGACACCCTGTAAATTTCATGTTTTGGATGATCAATTATAAATATATAATTTACAAGTATCAAACTATTTAATCATTATATGCATGTGGAATAAAATAAAGACTAAAAATGAACATATGTATATCCCAAACCTTAGAAATATGAGAATTAAATAAAATTCATAGTGTTCAAAGGTATCAAAATGAAACTACAGTAATATAAATGAATACGACCAAATTATAGCAACAATCCTATGAGAACACAAATATAATGTAATGCATACAACTCTGGCATCCCATAAATAAAGATATAAATATCAATAGTGTATGAGATACAAAACTCTATAACTTAATAGCAATCCATTCTGAATCAACCCTACTATGCCAATCCTTGGGTACCACAACAATAAATGGTGAAAAAGCAATGGAACGTGAGTTAAGGCAAGTACAAAAAAACATTATCATTAACAGAAGCTAGAATAGACTATAAGAAAATCATGATATCCTCAAGCTACATATAACAAGCAATAATATCTAATAAAAAGAAAAAAAATAACCTTATGATAATATTATATACCCTACAAAGGAGAAGTAACCACAATATATCCCTTGCAATCTCGATAACATTGGTAAGATCGACCTTTAAGTATAATAACTTGTGGCACTCTGCCTAATTAAATACCGGGTGATCAGTCTTTTATTAAATTAAAAGACATTTCTCATCTGGTTCATTCTTAGCATCACTTTCGAAAACTTTATAAAACTTACTAACCATCAAGTATTCAAAAAGTTTATGTCAAAATTTTAATCTTTTTATTAAACAACAACAACCATATAAATATAAATTTAAACTATCCACACAATCAATGGGTCTAAATCAATACCGAATAAATAAATGAATGACTGGTCAAATAAACCATTAACAAACATCCAAAATCTATTATAATAATCCAACTGAAAATAATAAACTGAGTACAAAGTCCGACTGAAATAAAATATTTGGGACAACATGCCCAAATGAAATACTGAATTTCATCCTACTCTATAATGAAGAAACTGAAGCGATTAAGTCTAAACCTTGCAGTCATCCATATCTGTTGCGGCTACGCATCCCTGGAATAGATCATCAAGTTTGGCGTCCCTGTGGCTAGACATCTAAAAAGTTATGATAATATTTTGCAAGTGAATTAAAATTCAACATAAAATGTATGAATGCTCTTCATATTTAAGTTAGTGTCGCACTCACTTGAGGTATTACTCACCCCTCATTTATTGTTCACACCTAACGCTTCTTCCTAACCCTCCTAGTTATACAACCTCGTCTAACTAGCCTTATCCTGAAATTCATTGACATTGTACTCTAGCACGAGTAATTTATACCTTTACTTTGTATGTTATTTATCCCCTTAACTTAATGCATCCTCATTAAATTCAGTATATAACATTCTCACTAGGTATATACAAGAAATCCCTTTTTACTTTATTTACTTCGTTCGTATATAAATATCTACACTCTTATATACGTATCACATATAATATAGTTGCACTTCATGTATTTTACCCGTATATAAATCTACATCATATATACGTATCATCTATCACAAAATTCACACACATGTCGTATATATAACCATCCTCCTGAGTAGACACTCACCGAATGTTCTCTAAAATGATATCACATTAGGTATACTCATCCACCCGGACACCCCCACTCAGTTAGCTCCCCGAATTAAAGACACAAAAAGAAATGTAGCGGAGTCGGCCATAGTTCCTTCACCGGAAGTGAAACCGAATCATACCCCAAAGCGGTTCACCCCTGGAAATAAACCACACAATCAAATCTTGGACGGCTCTTAACTCAGGACTACACTCACCCTGCATTCACTAGTCAGTGGATTCACCCACATCGCGCAACCTTCTATGATAGAACTAGAGGGGTATGCACTTTCATAAATATTATTCACACCAATATTTATAAAGCACACAGATATATGTATACTACACAATCATCGCATATATATATTTTTAGTTTAAACCTTGTTGATCCGTGCCTAACCCCTGTAGCACTAGCCTAAAATATCGGAGTCAATCTCCCGACTCTAAACTTAATTAATTTGAACTTTAATTAATTTAATTAACATGGACTCACTCAACCAAAAATACCCGGACACATTCTCTCAGCCCGAAATTATTTCTTTCGAATTTATCACTAAAATTCTCGTAAATAAATTGACATACTTCTCACAATTTGTTTCCCTTAATATCCATTCTCCATTCTAGGTATTTATCTCCCAAAAATTCCTTCCTTAAAGTAAACTTCTTTTACTCTCATAAATATAACGAATAAAAAATTCCCTTACTGAAATCATAGTAAGTCACCCAGACTAATACCTCCGCCCCAAAGCAGGAAATAAACAAAAACTGGGCCTGGCCGCCTGCATCGCTCGAACGACTCATCATGTCGCTCAAACGATGGGCGATGTCGCGCAAACGATAGTGCGGGTAGCTCGAGCAACCTGTCACTATTTGTCTATCCTCTTGTTCTTCTCCACTGTATCGTCTGCCATTGTTATTCTTCAACTATTTTAAACCTAGAATTTCTAGTTGGATTCCTTTGAAATCAAAATGATTGCTACGCAAATTCTTAATAATCAAACAACCTCTAAACGAATTCAAACTCCAAATTAATTATTTACTCAACAAACAATATATGATTTCAATATAATATACTAGCTAAATCAATATCTCCAAATACCTAAATAACACGTAGGATTTATATAAGACTGAAAACCCAGATTTATGTGTGTCAACCCAAATCCCCAAAAACAATAATTTTATCACACCCACTATGATAGGAATTAATCATCAGAAATTTACATTGAAGAAAATTAACCACTTGCCTTTCTAGTTCGTAGAGTTTGAATTCTTGGTGTTAATGATGATTCCTCAATAAACACACTCAAATTCCTTTGATTCCCCAATCTCCTTTCTTTCTCCCTATTTTCTTCTCTAGAATTCTCCCTTTAGAATTGTATCTGTCAAAACTCTTCTAATTTGGGTTTTATAATATCTTTCCTTTAGAGTTGTGTTCACCCCAAACTCTTAAATAGTGATCTTCTAAAGTCAATCCCGAAATTATGCCTATGGGCTAAATTAAAATGCCCAAATACCTCCCGTGAGAGTCGAATTATGCCTAAAAACACCCCGAGACCCAATTACTACCCCAGATACTCATTTTTGAGTATATCGACCTATCTGAAATCAACCGTGCACTCAGAATTGTCATCCGAATCACTTTATATCATTCTTTAATTTTGACCTCAACATGCGATAAGCGCAAAATCTAAAAATGCTCCGAATTAATTAAACCTCAATTCGCCAAATTAAATAAATCCTCAAATTTAAATAATTTCTCCAAATTAAAATAATATATATTTCTTCCAAAAATAATTAAATTTAATGTCCTCGAAATTAGGGCGGATTACATATCTAAGAAAAACCTATATCCATAAAATATTGTACTCTTTTGGCAAAGCTGCTAAGAATCATCCTTTCCAACCTTCTACCAATTATCCACTAACCATCAACTTATCTTTAAAATATATGTTTACATGAACGCTTCTAAGGTCTAACACGAGATCCTAAACAATCACAGAACCCCATTATCTTGAACTCCCAACCATAACTAAACTCTATGTGTGGACCGTAACATGCAAATGTGGAACCCACCGCCCTCTATATATAGTTTACTCAAAATTTTCACGAAATATAATGCGGACATGACCACTGACCAGAACTATCAATCTCAACATAGGTGATATAAACTAATCCACATTTTCCCTAGAAAGTCAATTCTCAAATCCTCATCATAGTGAATGACGATGGGTCTCACACTCTACATTCATGAGAGTGTCTACGATGTACATGATACATGTACTAAGTTTATCAATGGATTACTTATAAAATTTATGATACCTATCACTTATGGATACACACATAATCCAGGAGCACCGGAGATAAAATGTATGAACTAATATTAAATAGGGAAGAATTCCATCCATCACAAATCGCCACAGGGAATCCTAAAATCCGATCACAAATCACAGTAAGGAATCCACACATCACATCACATAAAATATGTACCATGAAAGTTTGCCTATCTCTGAAGATACATCATACATCTATAATCTTGGACAAAATAATATCTCGTTTCCTAATGTCCCTAAAAACAAACAAGGGAAATCACTACCATACATACATACCCACATGAGGTATGCACCTGCACATAATTCCCACATAATTACAAATAATAATCGGGCAAAAACAACAATCCTAATATATGTTGACCATGGATTCAACTTTATTGCACCACTACTTCGATAATTGTAACTCTAATGCTTAGGGCTGGCAATTTTTGACACGATAACACGTTTATGGTAATAATTCGAAATGACCCGAAATTGACACGATTATCTTGTATAGATTTAAAAATACCAAAAACTTATACTCAAATAAAAATCAACGTGACCCGAAAATGATACGACTAACCCGAATGGCGATAAAGCCTATTTCGAATGTATCCCAATTCAGGATACACACATGTAGTAACTATTCTACGGTGACCATAATATTTATAATAGTAATCCAACACGACCACAATGCCAAATCCACCACGAGTCTCGATATCGACTTATAGCACTACCAATACAACATAATTCAGGATATAAGTACCATCCCTTTTTCACAACTCCGAAAGCATATATCTTACAGGCATAAACTATCCTTAATCAAATCCCAAAAATATTATCATATCCCTAATGTACCTGTAGGCTTTAAGATATAGTCATAACCTACAATAATCTATGGTACAAAGTTTATAACTTAAGTTTAGTCAATAATTCTAGTTTAGCGTCTACTAAACAACATCGCCTGACCCATTTAGGTTCCCCACTCATGAAGTGTACCCAAGTATCCATTTGATACAAATTTATACCATTATCTAAGTATAGATTTAGGTGTATAACCAACACCAACATAAATTGACACCCCGTAATAAGGACAAAAACAACACTTAGGTATTGTTTGTTTTTTTCCTCTGAAGTCTGAATTTGAACCATTCAGAATTAAGAGGTATAAAAAAGTGTTTGTTTTTTTAAATGATTAAGAGGCTAACGGTCATATTTGACTCTTAATGATTAAGAGGTAGAGTTACATCTGAAGTCTGAATCTGAAGTCTGAATCAGTTTAAATACATTTATTCAAAAATATATTCAGATGTAAAAACAAACATATTTTTCAGAATCAAATTTCAGACTTCAGATTCAGTCTTCAGATTTCAGATTCAGACTTCAGATTCAAATAAAAAAACAAACACAACCTTATTCTAAGAACAAAAATGATTAAGATCTAACTAGAATTCACTAGACCGGATTGATTCGGCTCATGTGTGATTTCATTCACCTCGTGGGAAAGAAAACTATGACCCACTAAAAGTTTCCATTTACGAAAACACAACTTCAAAATTCACCGAAAGTTCAATTTCATCATCATGAACCATGAGATTTTAATTTCCACAATTATGGTCGATAAATCTTAATCAACTTATGATTTAAATACTAAAATAACCAATTAAATCACGATTCCAGCCCAATTTGAATGAATCTGAACAAGAAACTAGTTTAAAAGAATGTGGTATACACTAAACTATTCTTGAATTAAAATTCCCCAAAACATCAACATAAGAGATGTGGTTTATAAATTCTTAATTCTAAGTTTCATCGGAATTAAATTCTAGTTTTACACCCAATTACATAATCTTCGCAAAAAAATCTAGTTTTATGACCATGTCTCCAAATTACAAGTATCCCACTAATGAAAAAGGTGTAATCATATATTATAAATCAAAATTCTTAGTTTAATCGAAATCTTCTTCATATATTAATATAAGTACATGAATTTTAATATGATAACACTCAAATCAAAAGGGAATAGTACATATAATTTCTTGATTTAATTAGTTATTGATCTTTTCTTCTTACTCAAGAAATTCTTTAAGTAGCTCCTAAAATCTTCAATTGTCTTCTTCCTATTAATCTCTCCCAAGCTGTTATATCTCACAAAGTAAGGCTATAGCTTAGATATTGAAGTTTGAAGTTAATTATGAGGTATATAAAAAAAAATTAAGGCTTCCATAAGCATGTTTTAAAACCACCTAAAAGGTCCTTATACATAATACATTTACCTCCAAACTTATCCCAATGGGTTACCTAACCCTTAGTCCCAATTCTATATATTTTCTAAAGTATTTGAGCACTTTAAATTCATCCCGAGTCCGACCCAAAACCAAATATAGATTCTAAAATTAAGTCCAAGATGGATCCATTAACCCGAATATTCAATAGGGAACAAAATTCCATTAATATAATTTCTCACTCAACTTTAAAGCCTCATAATTATCATTTAAAACCATTAAATAATTTCTAATTAATTTCTTAAAATTGCGGGGATATTATATTCTCCCTCCTATAATAATAATTTTTTTCCTCAAAAGTCTTTACATCCTTATCCTTTTAATGACTCAATACTAAAGGAGAATTAAACATCAATGCAATATCCTTGACCCAGTGGTGCATATACTTAACAACTATATACCCACTACGGTACTATTAATCATTACCAATATGAGGCTAACTAAAATCTATACAGGAGATAGTCATTGCAATAAGGGATTAAATTGAAATAAATTTAAAATGCATGAATGCTCTTTTTGTATTTAAGCCAGTATCGCACTATCTTGAGGACAGACTCACCCCTCAACTAATGTGCACACCTAATTCTTTCTTTATATCCCACCTAGTCCTCTACCCCGTAACTAGATCTTGGCAAAGTTCTTCCCTAACACAGTACTCTAACCCGAGTATGTTTAAAATATGATCTATAAGTTATTTGTCACTTTAACTAAATAATCATCTTTCCTTTAAGTCCATATAACATTCACACTAGTTATATAATAAATATAATTTTCTCCATGTATTAGATTTCTCGTATATAATTATTTCTCCATTACATACATAACACTATATTACAATATTCACACATATGTTGAATATATATATAATCCATCCTCTTGCGTAATACCTCATCGGATGTATTCTCTAAAGTGCTATCAACCCAGGCTACTTAGTCCCACCTGGAGTTTCGAGACAACTATTGTCTGCCGAATCGGAACCTAAATAATAAACGTAATGGAGGGGATCATATTCCCCTGAGTACGAGGACATCATCTCAATGTCTTATCTCTGAAATTGGACGCTATTACCTGGGGATATACTCGCCATCCTCCTCAAGCTAGCGGATTCACCCACATCGCGTAACCTCCCCCGACAACACTAGAGTATATAAATTAAATAAAAATCTAATCACTAATAATTTTAAGAACACAATATATATATATATATATATACACACTATCACACACTGTATATATTTAACTTAAATCTCGGCTTTACAGTGGACAAAATTCGTAGCACTAGCCTAAAATATTTCCGAGTCTATGGTTCGACTCTAATTTAATTAATTTACCCATTAATTAATTACCTTCCCGAGTCTATGTTTCAACTCCAAATTAATCTACTTCTCTCAATAATTAATTTAATACCTTGGCATAACTAAACCTATATACCTGGACTCACTCACTTGCCCTGAATTTAAATCATCCGAATTTATTGCTTAAATTCCCCTTAATAAGTTTGGCACACTCTTATTAACTATTTTATCCTTATTATTTCCCTCACACATTAATTATATCCAAACATCACCACACTGTTTTCCCCTTAAAGTCCCAAACAATCTAAAGACATGTACGCAATCCACCCAAGAAATCAAATGTCTAGCTAAACTTCCCATCTCGCTCGAACGAGAAACGATGTCGTTCGAACGAATGGTGACATCGTTTGAATGACCCTGGGTATTTTCTCTCTCTTCCCTTCTTCTTCAATTCAACGCTGTAACTCAAAACCAAAACCCAGAAAATTTCTACTACTAACCCTTATTTCGAAATTCCAATTCAACCACTTTCAGTCCAAAATTTATATACAACAAACAACTCAAATCCAAATTTAAAGATGATTTTTCCCAACCTCTTCACAAGTCATACATCTATCCCAATTAAATCATAAATTCCTTAACAGCACAATATGAACTTATAAGTCCTTACCAATCCAAAAATTGATTTAAAACATCCACAAATTTAAAACCCAATTTGTGCCAATCCAACCCAAAATCATTAGTTTACACACCTACTATGATATGAATTGAAGACAACAATTAATTTCAAAGAAATTTTAACCACTTGCCTTAGGATTCGTAGTGTCTGCTTAATCCGTTGGTTAAGAAATTATTGTGTGATGAATAACACCTTTCTTGTTCTTCCTCTTTGACTCTCAAGAGTCCTCCCTTTATGCCACTCTATGTTCTCCGATCCTATCAAGTGAGTTAAGGTTGCCCACAACTCCTAAACCTAGATTTATATATCCAAATCCCGTTTTTAGTCATATGACCCTAATTCAAATGGCCTAAACACCCCTGTGTGGGCCCAACTATGCCTAAAAATACCCCGTGACCCATTTACCACCCGGGGAACACTTTTTTGACTTTCTCGGCCCATCCGGACTCAACCGTGCACTCAGTATTACCATCCGAAATACTTTCTAACATCCTCTAATTTTTGAACTAAAAAATGCGACACAACAATAATCCAAATAATTAAATCTAAATTTACTGAATTTACATAATTTCTCCAATTTAAATAAATACTCGAAATCATAAATTTAAATTTCTTCTAATAAATATGAATTATATTTCTCCCAGAATAATTAAATTCAATATCCTCGAATTTACAAGGTGTTACACATATGTGTATGCATCATCAACCATAACATATCACAGTGAGTATCTCAATACACAACTATCATAATTCTATTTATATCCAATCTACATATTTGTAGACCCAAGAAAATCAACCATAATCTCGTTGAATATGAAACTACGTCACTAACTAGCACATACAAAACATAATTGATATAATTAACTACATACGATATCATTATACCTCAAATGAGAGACTGCATCATCAACCAACATATAATTTCAACATGTAGTAGGTACTCACTCGACCCATCCATCCACATATCACACGCCATAAGTACTCACATTACCCACGCTCTACATCACATCATAAAAGGGGCATACTATATATATATATATATATATATAAACTAAAACTTAAAATAAAAACTGGGCATAAGTTTAATTATGAAAACTTTAAAGTTTTAACCTAATAAAACACTTTCATTTCAGTAAGTTTGAAACAACTATTTTACACCTCTAAATTACTGTCATGTCCTTACTCTGCTCTCTCTACCACTTCTCCTCTAAGTCCAACCACCTCACGCACGTCGGACACTGTCTACCCTCCTGTTGGCTGCCGACCACTGTAAGCCGCTGCTCCATTTTTTTAATTGCAATGCTGCGATGCTATTATTACTTATTGGTGGTATGCTATGCTTTTTTTATTGCTGCTCTATTTTGAAGTTTGTTGTGGAGTATTTATTTTGAAGTCCGCTTTATTTTGAAAACAAGCTATTTTTTGTGTTAATTTTTAACCAGATAGTGTTTTTAAGAGACCTACTTCAATCATGCTATTTTTTTAATGTGTTGTGTTATTAACAAAGGTTAATGTTTGTTATAATTATTTTTGGGGTTATTTTTTATTTAAATTTCAGGTCGAAATGTTGGTTTCAATATTTGTTTATCTTTCCACTAAATTAAATAAAGTATGTTATTTTTGTTAAATATTTAAAAATAACCTTAAAAAATTCGGCTCGTGGCCTCCCGCCCTCGAACCCCCAAAAATTGCAGCTAAATTATCCCCCACTCTCTTGAATTACTGACTTTTCCCCTGTGTGTGTGTGTGTGTGTGTGTGTGCGTATGTGTGTGTGTGTGTGTGTGTGTGTGTGTGTGTGTGTGCATGTATGTGTGTGTATACACACACAACAACAGAAGGTGATCACGTTTACTTATGATCGGCGAGATGTGGGTTCACATGCTGTCCCACACCATATCTATAAATATAATACATAATCGTAATAAGGACACACAACTCACGTGATGTCATCGTACTAACCAAATATGAAATTTGGAAATGACATTAACAAATTAGATAGAATTTAAATATGGCCTCATTCATGCATGATTATATCTGCTGATCTTAATGAAAAATGTGATCATCTTGACTCTACCAAAATTATGGATGTCCTTTAGGCTTCAGTGGTAGAAATAAAAGTGATTAAATCATCTGTAATAGTTTAACCTACTATCGGATATCTCCTAATTGTGTACCATTACACTCTGTATCTATAACAAAGTTCTCATAATCCTCCTTGGAAGTTATTTCCTCGTCGATCCTCTCATTGTCTCGTAGTGTCTTTGTTTTTCTTCATCCACTACTTTTGGCGTAAATACTCTCTATTTTCCTCGTACGAACTTCACATTTAGTTAAATCTAATGACAACCACACGATTCTATAAGTTTCTCATCTCTTAGCAACATATAAGAGTCCTATTCAATACTTGCAGATTGATAGGTAGACAATATTACCATGTAACACCAGCTTACTAGGACAAATTAACCCGATAACGAAGTAATATATCTTCTTTTCATCGGTATCCATCTCCTTAGGTACAAACTAATGCAATTTTGTGAACTCTTATTCAGAATCTATAATTATGCAGGGACCTTGATTAAATGTCAAACTCTTCATTTTTTAAGCTACCCTAATCACATACAAAAATTATTATCCTCAAACTTATCTTGAAATTGATCACAAGTCAAAGTCATCCTCTTATAGGACTAGTCAAAGGCGGATGTAAAGAGGGGCATACCTGGCCTATAGCCCAGCTAAAAAAAAGTTACGAATACCTCTATGTTAGCCCACTATAAAAAAGTCTCACTTTATATAGCCCATCCCACATAATAATACACTACACACCATGCAAAAAAAAACATGAACAACTCTGAAAATTTAAAATACCCGACACCCAAGACTCCTTTTCTCTTAAGAAGTCAAACCTAACTCATCCACTACCCCAAACAAAGCCGTCACTTTTTTCAAAAATTAGCGAACTCCTCATTTTATATTCTTTTCCAATTCATCTCTCATAAGAAGAAAAACACATTAAACTAGAAATCACGGCTCCACCAGTTCTCGGCTCTCTTTTGGTTGCTGGATTCCAAATAATTTTTTTAAATATTTTCCTTCTCATTATTACAATCTAGATTAATAAAGAATTACCTCCTTTAATACTGTTTGTAATATTAATTTTATCAATATGATTGCAATCTTGTATATTTTTTTTACATTTTAAAATATGAAATTTAATATCTTACTCATTTCAATTGTCAAATTTTTAGGGTTTAAACTTGAGGATTTTCATTTTGTGGTGCATTCTTCCTTTTGGAGACCAAAGTAAGGTATTATTTCAATTTATATACACTATTAGATTGTAAATATTGTTGTACATTTTTTTATTGTGAATTATTAGATTGTATATAATATTGTACTTTTTTTATTGTAAATTTTGATAAAGAATAATGAATAATGGCATATAAATTCAGTTACTT
This sequence comes from Sambucus nigra, assembly GCA_949130495.1. NCBI lineage: Eukaryota > Viridiplantae > Streptophyta > Magnoliopsida > Dipsacales > Adoxaceae > Sambucus > Sambucus nigra. Next base: position 78,977,750 of record OX422207.1, on the reverse strand, counting down.
TTAAATCAATATCATATGTTTTTAATTGTTTATTTATTTATTTAATATTCGTTTCATAGGATCATACGCCATAAATATAGTGGAACATAATCAACCCCCACCCAAGAGAGGCAAAACTATTTTCTCATTCTTCAAAAAGAGAGAAGGTGACGATTCATCGAAAGAAGATAAATTTGAAGTAGCCAATATTGACACCTCAATTCTCGAGTTGCAACCTCAAGTTGAAAATGAAAGTGTTGAACCAAAACAATTGGATCCAATGGCTATTGAACGACATCTTGTGCTACGTAGTTCGATATATGAGATAGAATCTGTTACTCACCTAGATACAATTAAACGAGCTTATATGAATTTGGGTCCATATCAACCTAACCTCTCTGAGTATCCATGAATAAAGAAAGGAAATCAATATCGTAGATTTCAATATTCTTAGTTCAAATAATTTTCATGGCTAGAGTATTCCCCTTCAGCGAATAAAGCGTATTGTTTCCCATGCTTTCTTTTGGAAGATAAAAATAAGTCAGAGATTCGTTTTGCACTTACCATCGGTGGATTTGACAATTGGAAGAGAGTTAATGATTTTGCAAATTGTGTATTTTTGCAACATGTTGGGCTTCCATCTTCATCATATAGTAAATATGTTGAGTGCCTTAACAATTTAAAGACATCGTCCCAACATATTGATAAAGTGTTGAACCAACAATCCAGGGAAGAAATTATAAAGAATTACATACGTCTCAAGGCAAGCATTTTCAAACCGTTCGAATTCTTGCACTTCAAGCATTAGGTTTCAGAGGTCATGATGAAAGCCCAAGTTCATTGAATCAAGGGGGATTTTCTTGAATTATTGAATTTCAAAGATGAAGATAATGAAGTACTTTCAAGTATTCTTCAAAGTGGCCCACATAATGCAAAATACACTTCTCATCATATTAAAAAGGAGATTCTTGATATTATCGCTCACAGAGTGAGAAAGATGATTTGTGATGAAGTGGGAGGGGGGAAATTTGGTATTCTTATTGACGAATCATAGGATGAGTCTAAAAAGGAGCAAATGGCTCTTATTTTGATATATGTCGCCCATGATGGTATGCTAATAGAACATTTTTTTAATATCGTTGGCGTTGAGGATACATCATCATCCACTCTTAAAAAGGAGATCACTGATATTCTTGTTATGTACAACCTCCTGGTTTAAAAATTACGAGGTCAAGGATATGATGGTGCTAGTAACATGTGAGGTCATTGGAAAGGTTTGCAGGCATTATTTCTTAAAGATTGCCCATATGCATAATATGCATATTGCTTTGCCCATCAACTACGACTAGCATTAGTTGCCGCCGCAAAAGATGAGAGTAGTGTTTGGCCTTTCTTTTCTCACTTGTCTTGTATTATCAATCTTGTTGCTTCTTCTCCGAAACATATTTGTGAGTTAAAAAATTCACAAAGGGATGAAATTGAATGTATGTTGGTTAGTGGTGAATGACATTCAAGAAAAGGGGCTAATCAGATTGGTACCATGCATCGACTTAGAGCTACTCGTTGGATCTCACATTATGTATCTGTTCGGGGCTTAATAGGCATATATGATGCATCTTGCATGGTTATTAAAACTCTTATAAAGAGTGGGTCAAGTGCACAAATACATGGACAAGCTCGTGATGTTTTTAAAGTTATGAGGAGTTTTGAATTCATATTCATCATGCACTTAATGGAGAATATTATGGGAATAACTGATACACTTTGTCAGGCTTTACAACGTCAAACTCAAGACATTTTAAATGATTTAAAGTTAGTCTCTACAATAAAAGTTCTCCTTCAAAAATGGAGAAATGATGACTGGGGAACTTTCTTGAGAACGTGGTAAAATTTTGTCGACAAGATAATATTATTTTACCAGATTTGAGATCTCGTTATGATGAGGGTACGAGTCGTGAATGTCAACAACAAGATCACATCACCTTCGAACATTATTATCACTTTAATGTTTTCAACTCCATGATAGATTTCCAATTGATGATGTTGGAAAACAAATTCAATGAGGGGGTAATGGAACTTCTTACTCTCAGCTTGGGTTTCGTTCCTAGTGATGGTTTTAAATCATTTGACATGGAGAATATTTGTAAACTTGTCAAAAAATTCTATCCTAAGGATTTTATCGGACAAGACATTCATACTTTGAGATGCCAACTGATGCATTATCAACTTGATTTGGGTAGTGATCTTGAATTTCAGAATATTTCTACTCTTAGTGATTTGTATCGAAAACTTTTTGCAACAAGAAATTCGGAGACCTACTATATGGTTGATAGATTGATCCGTATTATGTTGACTCTTCATGTTTCCACTACAACTATGGAGAGAGCATTTTCAGGGATTAAGCGTGTTAAAACAACAATTCGCAATTCAAAAGGGGGTGGATTTCTTTCTTGTTGCATGACTCTCTACCTTGAACGTGATCTTAGTTTAAAGTTTGATTTTTATTATATAATTGATGAATTCGAATCTTTAAAGACTCGTCGCTCAAAATTGAGATAGAGATTTTGTTATCATCGTGTTATTTAAATACTATCATTTATCAAAATTCAATTATTTTTTGTGTGTAGTTTTTTTTAATTTGTGACTATTGTTTAATGTTAGCCCACTCCTAGGTGTAATCCTGGCTCTGCCTTTGGGACTAGTCACACTCTCCTATTAAATCACAACATCTCCAATTAGTTAAAAACTAGAAACCACATGCTTATTCAACTCGGTCCACTTAATCATATGATGGTGTCTCTGTGTCACTTCACCACTACAAAGATATCATAACATTTTTTAGAGCATGAAGACACTATTGGGTTCCTCCTTAGAAAATCACTTTAGTCCTTTTACCATCCTTTAAGTCGGCACAATATGAGTCATGTTAAAAAAAGAAAACTTAAAGTCATGTTTGTAAAGTGACTACTAAAACCTCAAAACACATAAGGAAATTCTAAAAAAAAATCAATTTACTTATGGTGATGCCTTATTCCAAAATAACAAGATTCATTATAACATTCAATTAATGGTCATGCATTAATACACTAAATTCCACGATTAGAAAGTAATACCAATGAAATAAAAATATGTAAATAATGTCCTTTGCTAGAATAATTTTCCATCAGATGTGCAAGTTAAATAAAAGGCAATACATAACAAAGGTCTCATCAAATAAGATCACCAAGGGCTCATCCATAAGTACAACTACAATTAACACATATGGTATCTAAGTTAGAATAAAAATTTTAATGTGTAACATCTCGTAATTTTTGGGCGATAATTTTTAATTAATTGATTCGGTAATTAGTAATTCACAGTAATGGGAATATTTAAATGTGAATATATTTAATTAAGTTAACGGGTGAGAGTTGATTTTTAAAAATTTATTCTAGATGGCGATTTTAAGTGCGCGGTTGAGTCTGATAGGGTCGAGTTAATCCAAAATGAGTGGTTACATGCATATGTTGGGTATTGGGGCCTAATTAAACATTGTTAAGGCAAGTGGTTTCAATTTTGATTATTAAATTGCATCTATCTTTTCATATTAAAAGAGGTGGAATCCAATTAAATTCTAGGGTTTGTTCAGAACAGAGGTTTAAAATTTGTTAATGGCGGACTGGGTTTTAGCAGAACAAAGAGAGAGAAGAAATACACGTGTCATTAGAATGACATGGTATTTTGTTTGAACGATATCCACTATCATTCGAATAACATGGATCTTCATTCAAACTATCTCTGATGTTTTCTAAATTTCTGCGATTCCCCTGATTCAAACCTGCTGTGTTGGAAATTTGTAGTTCCTACCCTAACTGAATTGTGAAATTGAGTATATAATTAGGGTTAATTTGGGAATACTTTACCTTGAAATATATTTGACTAAATTGCATGAAATTGGAGATGAGAGTTCGTGATTTAGAACATGGTAATATCGTTGTTTAAGTGATTAAACTTGATTGTATGAAATTGAAGGGTGGATTAGAACACTTGAATTTGGGGCCGAGAGATAAAAAGTTTAGGTATACTTAAAAATGGTCACACTAAAATGATGATAATGATTAGTGTGTAATTAATTAAAATGAAGTCGGACCGTAGACTTAAATACTTTAGGCTTGGGTGTGGACATAATACTCCAGTGGCCTGGATTTCTATATATATGTTGATGTGTAGTATATATATATGATTTATATATATACATTTGTGTGAATAATACATATAGTAAAGCCATATCAATATTAATGCTATCATAGGAGGTTGCACAATGTGGGTGAGTCCCCTAGCTAGCGAATGCAGGATGAGTATATCCCTTTCTATATATATATATATATATATATATATATATATATATATATATATATATATATTTGTGTGAATCTTATAATATATACGTATGTAGTAGGTTTCACCAAAAGCCTTCATGAGTCCAACTCAAAAATACACGTGCCCCACATTTGCTCAATCCACATGTATTCTAATTATTTCCACAAAAAACTTTCCACTGTTAACCGTTTAAACGTGAATGCAAATAACCGACAAAATAATCACCACCCACTTCCATGTAGTAATCCACGATTTTTGTTTTCTCTCTCTCTCTCTCTCTCTTTATATACAAAACTTTGCATCCTTTAACCTGACTTCCTGAGTACTTTTTTTAAGCTATGTTCTTTTGAATTACTAAATATGAGATATGATAATATTTTTTATTTTTGTTTTGCAGAAGTGGGTTTTTGTTTTCCTGGACAATCATAAACATTTCTTTGAGGAGATGACTTGCAAATTCAATAATTGCTATTTTTCCTTAGGATTGTATCTTTCTATTATATATGCAAATGTAGTTAGGTATTTATAGGGCTCCAAATAGTTGGTGATCATCGCAATGGTTATGTTATTTGAGAGTTTTCTTTATATGCTGCAGGTAGTTAAAATTACAAAAGTATGTAAAGCCAAATATGAACTTCACAAGAAGATAAGGATGATTAAGGTAGTAATTTTACATTATTTCATTGACCTACTACTTCTGCTTGCAATTTTTTAATGACAATACCCTACTTAGCTTAAGAATATTTTTATTTTTTGAAATTGAAGATTACTTTCCTTGAAAATTCGCATGACAAAAAAATAGCAGTTCTAACTTCCAAATTATAATTACCCCACCAAAGCAAACACGTTCTCAAACCACAATCATCCTATGTCTTCTAAACCCTAATGTAACCCTCCATTATCACCGTTGCACCCTCTCCAAAGATGGAACAACCGAAGACCCACACCATACCTCTATTCCCCTGGTGAGATTCATAATGTTCACCTAATTTAGAAAAACAAATATCTTCCAAGAATAACTCGAGACATATTTATCCCTCCATTGCCTCCACTAATATTATTGAGTAAGGCACTTTATCTCCTAGAAAAGGTTTGTTGATTTTTCCATTTACGACATGCTGGAAATAAAAAAATTGGTTTTTATTTTTTGATGTCTATTATCATGAAATAATGTTATTGGTTTTTAAATTAGGAAAAACATATTCTTGGTTATCGCTGTTATTCTTTGCTCTCATGTTTGAGGATAATCATTTAAGTTAGTTTAGCATGTCTAATGTCACTCTCTTATTTTCTTTTCTTTTTTATTCAAGGAAACCCAGTAAAAAAAGTCACATCAAACATACAAAATAGATGGTATAATAGAGACGTAGAAATAACATGGTGAAAAGATGAGAGTGAACTACACATTACTGCAAAGCATTTTTGTAGTTTGTTTAATGTGAATAGAAGTTGCGTAAAATTTAGTTATTTTTAGGGGAATGTCATAGAGAGGTTTGAATCCTTTTAAAGTTATAGGTACTTATGGAGTTATGAACTTTTTTCACATATAGTTGACCATGGGGTTGATTTGTAAACAAGCTTTTATACAGTTAAACACAGGACTTATATAATTTGTGAGGTCATTGTGTTTTGGTATTTGAATGAGAATATATGAACTTTCAGTGTCTCTCATATTTGTTTAAGAAATGAAACCATCCAGTTGTGTTTGCTTTATGTTTGGCTGAGTGCGTATTTTTGTATTTTGGTTTTTGCATGTGCAGTTATTTAGGAGACTTATGATCCTCATTTGGGTTCAAATTTATTGACTAGAAAAAGGGATTATGAAAACTACTTTTTTGAATCTTATGATACTCATTTGGGTTCAAATTTATTCACTATAATCGCATTTGATAAGCCACTTACCTCTATATCACAAAATTTTAAAACACTTAATTTTGGTTTTATTTTATTATCGAGCATCTAAACGCTATGATTTTTTTCCTCATTAGTAACATATATTGGTTTGTTTGGCCTTTGTATGCCAATTTTTAGACCTTACTTCTCTCTCCCTCTTTGTCAATCGTCTCATATCCCTACCTCACCAACATCATTCTCTCCCACGTGTACATATTGGTTTTTTTGTGAATGTATGAATGGGTGTTTGCAAAACTGGTCCGTTGTTATTTTTCATGAGTAACCTATAACTTTTCATATATATGATTAAATGAAATTAAAACATATAAAAAAATAGTATTTCCTATTGCATTCTACAAGTTTTTTCTAAAACTGATATTAGAAAAATGGTTCATCCATCTGAAATACACCGCTACACCTAGGGGTGTTCACGGGTCGGTTCGGGTCAGTTTTGGATCCTAATTCAAACAGAACTGATCGGTTCAATTTTATAAAAGCTCAGACCGAAATCGAACCGACTATGAAAAAAAACGTCGGTTTCGATTCCCATCGGTTTCGGTTCGATTCGGTTCCGGGTCAGTTTTCGGCGGTTTCCTATTTGGGCAATTTTTTAAGGCCGATTTTCGGTTTGGGTCGGTTTTTGAAGGTGGTTAATGATTTTTGGATATAAAAATTTAAGTTTTTTAGTTTTTTTTTAATATATATCGATTTCGGGTCAGTTTTTTATATTCGCAAACCATAGGCCAAGCTGGGCTAAAAAAAACCAGCGATTTCGGTTCGCTTTGGGCCGGTTCAGTTCGGTTTTCGGGTTGGTCAATTTTTTTGCACACCCCTAGCTACACCCTTAGTAGTATATACATCAACGCACACAAATATTAAAAGTAATATACATAATACTAACTATAAAATATTTAATTTAAAAAATTTATAGTATAATTTACAATAACTAAGTTCACAACTAATGTACTATATCTTAGAAATTCATGATAGCTTAGATAAATTGCATATGGCATAAAAACTGGCGTTTATTTTATTTTTTAAAAGTCAAAATTTTCTTGGTGTTAATTTGTTTTTTTTGTTTTTAGGCCAGTTCCTTCCCAAGTTGATTTTTTTTATTACAGACCATCATTAAAATATTTACCACATTTATCATGAATTCCATGTAGTTTCTTAACTTATTGGTTGGTCTTCCTAAATTGTCAATTTTTTTGTTAAGTTTGCAATGCTAAAAGTAGGTTTGGGGGTGTGTGGGTGGGTGGGTGGGTGGGTGGGTGGGTGGGGGGACAAAATGTAAACAATACTAATGGTTTGGGCGGATAGTTAACAAAATCGGGATGTATTGCAACTTTTGAAAGCAGTGGGAGTGTGTTGCAAAACTGGTCATAAACGTAGGGGGAACTCAAAATAACCCATTTTTTAATTATTTGGATTTTTGCAATATGTTATTTTTTACGATAATATGGTTCTTGATATTCATTGCATCATATTCATTTCAATTGAGGTGCAATTCTATCATATTACTTACATTTATGTGTTGATTGTTATGGCTACGATCATTTTTTTAACATACTAATCATAATTATGTACTAGATTACATATTATAATAATAATCTAAATGTGTTACACTAGACCGTGCATCGCACGGGTCACCACTAGTAATATATATAGTAAAGTCATATCAATATTAATGCTATCATAGGAGGTTGCATGATGTGGGTGAGTCCGCTGGCTAGCGAATGCATGGTGAGTATATCCTTAAGCCATGGCGTCTATGACTTAGGGGTGGGACCATTATGGTATGGAGCGGACACTTTTGGAGGGAACTATGGTCGCCTCCTATGCTTTCGGTGATAACATTTATATCCGACATGTGTTTGAATGTTGAGATATGATAGGTATATATAAGGCAGAATTATAAATGGGAATTTATCTATATATACATGGTGTGAAATGTATAAATAATATAACTTGGGAAATGGTTATATGGTATCAAGTTGGATATGGATATAAATGAGTTAGTGTGAAACATAACTTATCACTCGTATACATTATGTGAATTGTTTAAGGATATAACTCGTGAGAATGTTGTATGGCATTAAATGGGAAATGATTTAAACAACTTATTATGATTAATAACCTATAAATTGTATACTATACTCACTCGGGTTGGAATAGTGGAAATAGTGAGATATATGGGACAAGACTAGTTACGGAGGATTAGCTAGATGGGTAATACATAGTTTTGTTAGGCGTGCACATTAGTTAAGGGGTAACGTATACTCAAGGGAGTACGCGACACTAATTTAAATATGTAGAGCATTTGCATTTTTATTTCTTACATTTAAATAAACTTTCTAAATATTTTTAAATGTTTTGGGTTCTAACCCTTGCTATAAAATATTTTCATAAACCTTTTAGGTGTCCTACCACAGGAGCACCATGCCTGATTCTTCCTACAGGATGCGCGGCTGCAACTATGTGGATTGACGCGGGTTCTTGATGCGAACGCTTATATCATTTTATCTTTAGATAGTTATCTTTTCAGTTGTGCTCTTGGACTTGTACCTCTATATTCAGACTTGGAATGTATCAATACTCTTTTATACTTGCACTTTGTGGATGGCTAGTAATCGATGTTGTTCGACAGACTCTTGTATTTATTTTGTGGTATGTTTAGTTTTTTTCTTGTATTAGTTAATTTGATTTCCTAGTATGTTGGTTGGTTTTATTTTAGTTCATAAGAAAAAATTTGGCATTAGCTTAATTTAAGACTAGGTGATTAGTAATTTAAATTTTTTTGCGTCAGTGATGCTAAGAATGAACCAAATGAGATTTCGATTTAATTTGGTATAGGACTAATCACCTAGTATTTTATTAAGCGGGGTGTCACAGATGGTATCAGAGCATCAGGTTCTAGTGTCCTTAAGATCTGTACTGCTTTTCATGTTTCAGCATAGCGTTCTTTGATATAGAGCCTTATTATAGGATTCTTTTCACGTATGCGATTTACGTTATCCTACTATCATGTGATTCATATACGGTTTCGATCGAACGTGGTATATCGAACATTATAGAACAACCAACGTGGGGCGTTAGAAGGATTGCAGGAGGGAGGACGCAACATAAGCCATGTGGTATTCTAGAAATAGTGACGTGATAAGAGTCACCATGATAATTTCTCGAATATTTGAAGTTGGAGAAACCACTGGGGTATAGTAGTTTCCCCAAGAACCGTTGGCAAGGACAATAGAGCAAAGTTAAAACCCCAAGTATAGATGATAAGGGGTAAGAGTCGAAGAAAATTTTATTTCTGAAGAACAATCCTCTAGGATTCGAGGGAGGTGCGGAAGAATGATTTTCCAGCGGGTAGAGAACATCCAATTGGAATTACTTATGGCGGAGTGTAGTGTCACTTAAGTCAAAATTTTGGGCAAGGAAGTTTGTTCTTAGAGGAGTAGTATGGGGTGACAGGAGCCAGTCACCACACCCATGGGGTGATACCGTGAATAACGAAGCATGTAGGTGCGTGATAGAGAAGAAAAATCGAGTCTCTAATGTATTTGTCTGTCGTTGTTGCAATGTCTTTCCATCAAAATTCCCTTGAACATACAAATAAACTCAAAATATGTATAGGGGTAAGTAAGGGAGTATCAATCCAAGTCTAAGGATGAGACACAAAATATGAGAAGACAAAAGTGTAAATTCATTTGCATTTTATTATATTTTTCTATTTTTTCTTTTTATATTTTTTGTGGATTTTTCAAGGGATTATTAATTTACTAAGTATATACTAATTTTTAAAGTACTAACTAAGACGTAAAAGCTAATAAAAAATTTGAGGTAAACAAAATTGTGCTAAAAAGTAAACTAATTAAATTGAACTCATGAGGGCTTTAAAATACATCCCATGAATGGGAGATTAGCCCTCAAGAATCATCATCCAAAAATATAAGATAAACAAATGAAAGCATGTGATGATTAAAATAAAAGTAATAAGATAGGAATAGATCAAACCCATTTGTACTTGAATTGGAGCAACTCTTCAATTAAACATCCAAATTCTCTCAATCACAATCCCTCACTAATGTATTTATTGAATCTAAAAAAAATACAAAATAAAAATAAAAAAGATAACGGATGAATTCATAATGGACAATTAAATAATAAACGAGATTTGCAAAAAATGCAAATCCTAACATTATGAAATTGTACATTAGAACTCATCCAAAGAAATATGAAAGAGTGGTCCTGTACGAGTGTGTTTGAAATCACACCAATTTTCACCCCAAATTATTCAACTTTTAATTAGCACCAAACCAAGTTGTGAAAATCCAATTTTTACTTTAAACCAACTTTATCTTTATTAATCCTATACATGCATCTAGTGATTAAAGAAGGTAAATTAAAGTAAAGTAAAGAGTACTCACAACGCTGGATGTACGAGGAAAAACCCAAGACGGGAAAAAATCTCGGACGGACCAAGCCAGACAATCACTATGAATGTGGAATTATAACGAACAGACAAAAGACTCACTCAACGACTTGATCCCCGCGGGTCTTGACGCTCTTGTTATCTTCAACCACTCCTCTCACAGTGCCCACACAAAAAGTCCTTCTTTCACAATACCTATCCACAACACATGCGTCAACGTATGTCTCGATGTCCACCGAATGGCTTTGATACATCCACGGTGTCAAACAAGAAGTCCTTCTCTTTTCTTCACCGCAAACCCAGATGTTAAAGCATAGAACAAACCTTCTTGGTGAAGCAAGATCACATAAACATATAGTAATGATAACTCAGATCTTTGCAAACTCTAAGGATGTGTTTAAGCTTTGAAACCTTAGAAAAACATGTGCGAAACTCGTACTAGATTGAAAACTGTTTTCCAGATTGCAACTTTCTTAAATTCTGACGAAACCTTGCTTTAAATACAAAAAGTTCACCGTCTCGAAAAATGTATCGCTCGAACGAGATTAACCAGTCGTTCGCGCGACATGGCTATCTCGCTCAAACGAGCAGAGATGCAATTTAAACGACATGCGTGTCAGTTTGACTTTTTCTTTAAAACGTTTCTTTCAAAAGAGATCCAATTAAGTCAAACTCTATTTCAAGCTTATCAGAATAAACCTTAGTGTAAAACATTTAAAACACTTATAAAATGTTTTAAAATATTTTTTCTTATAAAATTACATCCTTATCTTTTATAAAAACAATTCAGAATCTCATTAACAATATGCATTCATACTTGTGTGATCTCGGAATGCAATTAACTTGAAGATTAATAAACTTACACCAATTAAACTTCGGCATGATTAATTCTTTGAAGCTTTGCCGCAACGTCTTCAATTTCTTCCATACGTCATAGACCAAGTGGGATCGTGATAAAATAAAATCTCCCTATAACATATTATAAACACAGTTTTGTTCATGGAATTAAGTCAAAACCATACAGGGACTGAATTGAAAATTTATATCCTTTCAAATCTCCCCCTTTGACTATTTCGGGACAAAACTAAACCAGTAAAATGCCTAAGACGGGTCGTCAAGCCATATGACGCCTAAATCCCATCCCATAAACCTAAAGTATAAAAATATAGGGCACGGACTAGTATATGAAGTACCGAAAAACATTAACTGTCTGAAAGTGATGTAGACTTGAAATCTCGAATCTCTGAAGCATACCTACACACATGAACTAGACAAACAAATACCCAGTTAAGTATGGTGGAACAAATGAAACCAATATATATATATCTGAATGATACTAATTTTACAATAGATACCAATATGAATAAACTCTGAAAAATCATTTGTTAAATAATTGAGCAACAAAATGATACCAATTTGTACTACCAATTTGTAAAATGTGTAATAAAAAACCTGCTCAACAAATCTCCCCCTACATCACATACATCTCTCCCTTTTTTGTCTCGAATAGACAATCCGGCGAAAAGATAAACGAATCAATCAAGTATCTAGCATGAGAATATGCCAATTAAAAATCGCTAGATAATCATGAAATAACCAGTTAAATATGATCAATAGATGAAAAATCTGTAGCAAGTAAACTAAGAATCACACACAGAATATAGCAATCTAATCAGATGTGACAAACGTAATCATATGCAAAATATCAATATTGAAATAATATAACCTGCATATAAATCAGTCAGTCCAGAAAGCTTCCAGCAGTACCAAAAAATATACCACAATAACCAGGGAGCTGCAAAGAAGAACGAAGCAAAAAAATCCATGACTGTCGTTCGAACGAGCCAGGGACGTCGCTCAAACGAGATGAGGACGTTGCTTGAACGATTCTTCTCACGACATGGTAATGTCGCTCGAACGACTTCTCGCGACAGGCCAAACTTTCCCAGATTCCCAAAAATATCATAAATTTTTGCCTAGTGAAAAAATTTCTAGAAAAAAATTTCAAAAAGGGCCTTACAGTAGCAAAACATTGCTAAAATAGTAAGCTTTTTAACACAAAACACATAAAAACTAACAATGCGAGTTACATGCAAACATAGTATCGATGTGCTCAAACATGGACATGGAATATATGGGCGTGAAACTACAACAAATGAGCCACAATTCCAACACATCGAAAAGATCAAGAAGCTCTAATTGATAGTGATAAATCATCAAACTTTATCATAGCCATATGACAATTAAAGTGTGAGCTTATTGAACTAAACATACTACATGCACACAAATCCAGAATTTTGATGATTCTACAAATAATAGCATCAAATTGCAATGTTTCAACATTAATATTAGTTGTGCAAACCCGTTTAAATTTTTTCCAACAAAACTCCCTCATAATTATATATTTTTTCAAGTTGTTTTGAGGTTTCTAGCATTCTTAACCCAGAGGAAATCTTATTGGCCCTTTTTCTTAGCATATTGATTTTTCTTTTGGGCTCTTTTAAATGGTGGCTTTCACGACGAGTTAAGTTTGAACTCTTGCAGCCCTTTCCCGTGAATCACTCATCATTTTTTCAATTATGTACCAATTCAAATCCTCACGGTAAACGATTCTTACATGCACACTTCTCCTTAAGTTTAATTACGCATAGATTACAAGATTGAGATATGAACGCCTCACCAAATTCAAATATGCAAGAGAAGTCAAACATCCATATAAACTAGTGCATGTGTGCAATGTTGGCATATATACAAAGTCGAATCAAAATGCATATCAACTTCGAAACAACCCCATGTAAACAATGGTTAAGATAATTCTAAGCATAGATAATAATGACCAAATGTCCTAGCCACATGGATAATGAAATGATTGGGGGGGGGGGGTCCAAGTACACCAATATGCCACATCAAACATGTAAACTCAAAAAAAAAAAAAACTTTTTGGCTTTTCAAACATATTTTGACTCAAATAAAGGTAAAATCTTTTTATTTTTTCAAAAGTTTTCTCAAAAACAAAATATTTTTGTATTTTTCACTAGGACTCAAACAAAAGAAAACTATAATATAAAATGATACACAAGTCATTATACTAGCAATGAATATATCATGAAGTAAACTAGCATATGACAATCAAGGCAACATTATCATCCTTTAGATTTAGCATGGGAAGAATCAAGTTCACCCAAATGAGAATCATGAAGTTTTATTCCTAAAGCCACTAAATCCGATTTCCTAACCCAAGTAGGTGTAAAACAACGCATGGGGGTTTGGGGAACCAGGGCAACTTTATTCCTAAACTTCCTAGGAGCTTGTCTAAGGTGGTAGAAATAACGCCTAAGGTGACCTTTCCTACCACAAAACGTGCAAGTGTAGCGACGGTGGGAATGATTACCTATATGTGGACCTTTTCTAATCATCCTAGTGTTTCTCACATGTGTGGGGGGAATGGGAACAACTCTCTCATCAAAACCTATACCTCCCCTATCTCCCTTAATTTGTACGGTGCCTAAGATCTTATCTAACTTCTCCGATCTAGCCTCCAAATCAAACTTAACTCTAGATGAGTATCTCAATCTCTCCTCCAAATCACGAATCCTAGACTCGAGCAAACGCCTAGACTCCTCAAACTCCAAAATATCCTTTTTCAAAGACTCCATCAAACCACGGAGATTATCTCTCTCACCTTCAACATACTCTAATTTCTCCCTAAGGGTCTTCTCTCGTGCCCTAAGATCCTCAATCAAACTATCCATATTTTCTATGGCACGCTCATTCAACTTAGCTTGCAATTTTGCATTTGCCTTTTTTACCTTAACCGTCTCGGCATACAACTCATTAAATGAAACTTGCAATTCTTTCACATCTACCTCCTCTTCGTCACTCTCTTCTCCCTTACTAACATGGGATTCACTCAAAACGTCCTCGGAAGTGTCATTCACATGAGAATCGTTGTCGCTCACATGAAATGCCATAAACGCAACAAAGTTATTCTCGATGGGGGAACTCTATCCCTCTTCCGGATCTCTATCACTTAAGGTGGCACTATATACAATTGGTTGCTTGCTCTCTTTCTTAAGTCTAGTGGGTCACTCCTTAACTTTGTGACCGTGTACCCCTCACACCCAAAACACTTATCCGACTCATCTCTCTTAGGCTTCTCAAACTTATCCTTTGAGGTGGGGTCAACTTTGTTATTCTTGAATTTTTCAAATTTCTTGGCATCTTTCGATTGCTTTTGAAACTTAATAAATTTTTTAAATTTCTTTGCCAACAAAGCAACATCCTCAAAATCGGAATCGGAATCGGAATCGGAATCGGAATTCGAAACTTTAATTTCCTCCTTTTGGGTTTTCAAAGCAATACCCTTTTCTTTCTTAGGAATTTGCTTGGAGGTAATCATGTCGATTTCATAGGTTTGTAAGTCACCTATAATCTCTTTCAGTATTGTCGACTATAAGTTACCCAAGGAATTTAAAATAGTCACTTTCGCATAAAACCTACTAGGCAATGACCTAAGGATTTTCTTAATGACACGGTTGTCAGGAATTTTCTCACCTAGGTTAAACGACGAGTTGACAATATTAGAAAACCTAGCATAAAACTCATCAAAAGTCTCACTCTCTAACATCCTAATGGTCTCAAACTGTGTAGTAAGATTTTGAAGTTTCGACGCCCTAACCGTGCTAGTGCCCTCGTGAGTGAGTGCCAAAATATCCCAAGCCTCTTTTGATGTTTCACAAGTCATAATTTTATTATATTCTTCCGGTATGACATGTGAAGAAATAATGTGCAAACCCTTAGAATTATATGTCTATGTTCAGTTTCGGTCCATGACTCGACAGGCTTTAAATTAGTGACCTCACCTAAAATAGTGACTGGGGGTGTCCAAACTTTCTCAACTACTAGCCACACACGCTCTTCCATAAATTTTAATGCACGTTTCATTCTCATCTTCCAATAGGTGTAATTACTGCCACAAAAATATGAGTTTGAAAAAGTTCATTATTTCCAAAATTCATCTTTGAAAACACACGGGATCACAAAACAAATAAATTATATTTTGTAGCTCGAATACCAATTTGAAAGAGTGGCCCTATACGAGTGTGTTTCAAATCAAACCAATTTCCACAAAAAAATATCCAACTTTTAATTAGCACCAAACCAAGTTGTGAAAAACCAATTTTTACTTTAAACCAATTTTATCTTGATTAACACTAAACATGCATCTAGTGATTAAAGCAAGTATAGTAAAGTAAAGATTACTCACGACGCTGGATGTATGAGGAAAAACCCAAGAAGAGAAAAAATCTCATACGGCCCAAGCCAGACAATCACTATGAATGTGGAATTACAACGAACAGACAAAAGACTCACTCAACGACTCGATCCCCACGGGTCTTGATGCTGTTCTGATCTTCAAGCACTCCTCTCATAGTGCCCACGCAGAAAGTACTTCTTCCACGATACATGTCACAACACACACGTCCACGTATGTCTTCGTGTCAACCGAATGGTTTTGATACGTCTACGATGTCGAACAAGAAGTCCTTCTATTTTCTTCATCGCAAAAACCATTTGTTCAAGTATTGGTGTAGCAAGATCACATAAACATATAGCAATGATAACTCGGATCTTTGCAAACTCTAAAGATGTGTTTAAGCTTTTAAACCTTAGAAAAACATATGCAAAACTCGTACTTGATTGAAAACTATTTTTCAGATTGCACCTTTCTTAAATTCTAACGAAACCACGCTTTAAATACGAAAAATTCACCACCTCAAAAAATGTGTCGCTCTAACGAGATTGACCAGTCGTTCGAGCGACGTGGTTGTCTCGCTGTAACGAGCAGAGATGTCGTTTGAACAGCGCCCGTGTCAATTTGACTTTTTCTTTAAAACGTGTCTTCCAAAAGAGATCCAATTAAGTTAAACTCTATTTCGTGCTTATTAGAATAAAATGTAGTGTAAAACATTTAAAACACTTTTAAAACATTTAAAAAAAAATTCTTATAAAATTACATCCTTCTCTTTTATAAAAAAATAATTCTGAATCTCATTAACAATATGCATTCATATTTGTGTGGTCTCGTAATGTAATTAACTTAAAGACGAACAAACTTGCACCAATTAAACTTCGGCATGATTAATTCTTTGAAGCTTTGCCGCAACGTCTTCAATTTCTTCAATAAGTCATAGACCAAGTGGGATCGTGATAACATAAAATATCCCTATGACATATTACAAACACAATTTTGTTCACGAAATTAAGTCAAAACAATACATGGACTCAATTGAAAATTTATGTCCTTACAAAATGAATTCTAGATCATTACTTTATATTGAGATAATTGCTAAAAGTGAAAAATCTCAACATAAAGGAATGGATTAGAATTTACCTCCCATAAGGGATGAATTCAACTACATCAATCTATTTTGAAATAATTGCTAAAAATGCAAAAAATCATTATAGAGGGGTCGGGTGGAATTCATCCTTGAGATACATTTCACTACACACCTCTATATTGAGATATTTGCTAAAAATGAAAATACTCTTTATACAGGAGTGTAGTGAAATGTATCAAACAAGAGTTTTAAAAACTAAATTTGATATGCTCTTGAAAATAGCCCAAGTCTTCAATTTATATGGTGCACATGGAGGCTAGGGGTAAATTGGGAGGAAAGTGTGCATTTGGTTTAGTGAGGTAAGGAGTGAGGGAATAAAAATATGTTTTGTTAAAAAGGGGTAGGGGTATATTTGGAATAAAGGTTAAAGGGGTTTTACAACATACAGGTTTAATGGTTTTTATTTTGGCTTGGCTTTTGGTTTTAATAGGTTACACACGACTTTTGGTTTGGGAAAGAAAGTAAATGGGTTCTTGGCAAAATCAAATTTGGTATTGGGTGATTCACATCCGGGTTGGATTGGGTTGGTGAGATGGTTCGGCTAGAGGTAAGGTTGGTTTTGGGTTTAGCGGTTTGGGTAGCCTCGGGTCGATGGTTGGGATGGGTCGCAGTTTGTCCAAGTGGGATTCCGGTGATGGGTGGCCGCAGAGTGGGGCAGGACCAGAGGTGGGCGAGTTTGGGTCGAGGTTGTGGTTCGGTGGGGATGGTTTCGGGTTAAATCTGGTGGATGGATAGTGTTGGGGTTGTGAGGAATGGGAAATGGGTATTGTCGGTTATGGAGGTGTTGGTTGATTTTGTTAATGGTGGATGAGAGAGAGTGGTTAATAGTAGGAGGTTGAAGATGAAGTTAGGGTAGTGTATGGTGTTTAGTGTAAGGGTTAGGATTTAGTTTATGTGTGTGTGTGTATATGGGATAAGGTATGAGTGCGTTGGTTGGGTGTATATGAGTGTAGAATAATGTGGTGTGTGTGTGTTTAATTTGTACCCTAAATAAAATAAAATAAGAAAATAATAAAAATAAACCTAATAAAATAAAAACAAGTAAAATAAAAATAAAAATCTAGTAAACTACGAAAGACTAATCCTAATAATAAAAAGAAATAAAATTAAACATTAAAAATCTAATAAAACTAAAAAACCTAAAATCCTAAACAAAAAATATAACAGACACAAAATAAAAATAAAAACAAAAATCTATTAAAACTAAAAATATAATCCTAATATAATAAAACTAAAGAAAGATAAAATCTGATAAAACTAGATAATAAATTCCTAAAAACTAATCCAAATAAAATAAAATAAAATAAAGATAAGAATTAAAATCGAATAAAAAATCAAAATCGAAATAAAGAAATAAAAAGACAAAATAAATCCTAGAAAATTCTAAATAAAGCTAAAATAAATCCTAAAAATAAAAATAACTTAAACTAAAAATCTAAAAAAATAATAAAAGCATAAACTAAACACACATGGGGTTCGGGGTAGGTTTAGGCTCAATTTAGGCTCGGGATTGGGGAATTAGCTCCATAAATCGCACATTTTCTTTGAATTAATCACTTGGGCTCCACAACATGCATTGGACTTACAAAATAGACAATAACGCGCATAGGACCCATATTTCTGAGAATTAGCAACTAAAATATGCCTATTCGAGGTATAAAATGTACACTTTTGGGTGCTTATCACACCACCCCCAAACAGAAAATTGCTAATCCTCGAGCAAAATATAGAGAGACATAGAGATAAGAAGCCAAAAGTGTACCACTTTCACGGGCACTTGCGATTGCACTTTGTTTAGACACCCCATTATGTTACCCCCTCACTCTCCTTAGGTCCCTAGTACCTCCACTCATCATCGCAAACCTAGGTCACGTCCCGAGTACTGACCTGGAAGCCATCGGGCACCCCCCGGCTCAGTTTCACCCAAAAGTCAAACTCCTCGTCTCGACCAAGACTCAATGAATCTTCGAAGGGAACTGAATACCCTTTCCACAGTCCGCCCCGTGCGCGATTCCGACTTACCATGAGGACGAATGCGCCGTTTACGTCCGAAACCTGACCTAGAGGCCACCGGGCGCTCCCGGGCTCTATATATGACCTATGTCAACCCTTCATCTCGACCGAGGCTGAATGAATCTTTGAAGAAAATGGAATACCCTTTCCAACGGTCCATCCCGTGCGCAATTATGACTTTCCATGCGGACGAACGATCCGTTTGACTCCGGGAAGCCACCGAGCGCTTCCCGGGCCAGGTTGACAAAAATCAACTTTCCGAACCGGGTCAAACTTTTTGGAATGTCGAAATAAATCTCCTAACCTTTCCAACGGTATGCCCCGTTAGCGATTCGGGCTTACCATGCGGACGAACGATCCGTTTGCATTCGCAGGATTCCCCGTCTAATGGACCGACAAACGCTTTCGAGCCACATTTGACCCAAAGTCAACTCCCAAACTCGGGAGTGGTCCAAAGGACTTTCGAAGGTATCTGAAATACCTTTCCAACGGTATGCCCCGTGCATAATTCTGACCAACGGTTTGCCCTCGGCGGCCAATTTTCTGAAAAAGCCTGAGGCGCACTACCAAATGGCAGGTCCCAGACCCTGCCTATCGGCACCTACCGATAGGTAGTGCCATGGCAATGACGATCGACAGACCCCTGGGCCTATAAAAGGAGGCCTTGACCTCATTTTCAAGGGAGCCCAAATCTGATAGCCAAACGAATCCCATAAACCTCTCTCGAAGGCAGCGTGATTTCAACTTCCAAATCCCTCTTTTGCCTCCACTTTTCATCATCCCTTTCATCAAAACTTAGTGAATTAACCACTCTCCATCATCATCCAAGCTTAAGGGCTGCTCTCCAACATTCAAGATTAAGCTCAAGATCTTCAAGAAGGTCCAACTTTCTCAAACTCTCTCTTAAATTCTCTTGAATTCCTAATAACTTGTTTTCTTACTTAGCATTTTATTATCTCATCTCACATATCCTAATATACTTTTTATTTAGTATTATCGCACATCTCTTATTTTCATATAATAAAAACCCAAAAAACAAGAAAAAGAGGGTTTGCTCGTAAATTCCAAATAAGGGACTCTCACGCTTTTTCACGCTTTTTTCACAACTAAAACACCATTTCTACACACACACACACTTGCAAATAAGAGATCCCCATTTGGATTTATGGGATAAACCCCACCCCATTGCTTTGTATGCGAACTACGTGGACTTTGATGTCTTTAGAGGCTACGTAGGCGTCTCGGGGTAAAACCCGAGACTCGAGTCCTTTCTCTCACTTTTTCTCTCATTTTCTATTTTCTCTAAATCCATTTTTCTTATATTATTAGTCTTAGTGACGCATTACTCCATGTACGTTATCGTTCCCTTATAATGATTAATGTAGGGGTAGCCGCGTGAATCTTATTTTTCTAATATTACTTTTATATCTTCCTACGGATAACTCGCTTTATCTTTTCCATGATACAAGTCGAGGATTCCTACCTCCATTCTAATATATACACATGCACACATCTCACGGGGGGAAACATAAAAGGAAAATAACAAATATCCATGAGAGACCGAAAGGGCAGAATGGGTGCCTAACACCTTCCCATTTGGTAACTAAGCCTCCGAACCCTTTCCGAATCATTTTGGTTTCGCCCGCACCAGTATGTCTTTGGAAGCCATCTTTCGGGGTGGCTTCCTCTTTTTCTTTTGTCTGTTTTGAGTAAAATAGAATGGCGACTCTGAATCTCTCTACATTTTTCACACCTCAAAAAATTGACGCCGGTCGAAGCGCTCTCCCGAGAGGGGACGCGCGGGACCCGAAGGATCCCTTCCTTCCTCCCTCCGCGGCGGGGATCGGGGATGGCCACAGTGGCGACTCCGTTGGGGATGTGTATTTATTTTGAAGGCTTGACTTTATTTACATGGACGTTATATTTATTTATGTTTCCCCCCATATCCGCATGTTCCCCTTTCTCATATGTATCCCATGCTTATGCTTATGTTCACACACTTGTAGAAAATTCTCCATGTACACTTCACACCACGTGCACCTTTCTCACATGTATATCCCCATGTTGCACGCATCACCCATCCATACTTGGTGTACCTTTTGAGGTACTTGTACTTTGTTCCCGGTTTGGCATAATCAAAGAAAGGCCTTCTCATCATAAGATACTAATAAGAGAATCATGCATGATTCACACGACATCACCAAAGAGCATTGATATTGACCAAATTTTACCCAGTAACTGGAGGGTCACTTCATGATGGGCGCTGGTCCGACAGGTCGCAGTTAGCCTAAGCGATATGACTCTCACCTTCCATTGGCCAAGTACCTTCGGCGTATATCGAACGGTTCCCCCGCATAGTACTGCTTGACCGAAGTCATGACGGGAGGTATATCGCAGGGAATTCGTTTACGCACGCCGAGTATATCAAATTCGCTCTCACACGTACCGTCCCCACGAGGTATATGGTGAGGCAATTCATGTACACTCAGGTATATCAAATGGCTTGTCCACACGTACCGATTGCCCACAAGAGCAAGACGTATATCGTGGAAGCCACGCCAAAGGGGGGAACCCATGCCGATTCACCCAACCAAACTGCATACCCTCATATAGGTGTCAAAAACCTGGGACACGCACTTTAGATTGCCGGTTTCAACCCGAAACTCTGCCGAAATTTCGGGTTGATCTTTCGCCCAATTTTCGCGCATTTTTAAAACGGGACTCTGTCCGCGAGCCTGGTTACAAGTCCAAACC
The DNA here is from genome assembly GCA_949130495.1 of Sambucus nigra. Lineage (NCBI taxonomy): Eukaryota > Viridiplantae > Streptophyta > Magnoliopsida > Dipsacales > Adoxaceae > Sambucus > Sambucus nigra. The sequence continues at coordinate 78,955,919 of OX422207.1, read as the reverse complement.
GTAGCTTTGCATATATTAAAAACCTCACTTTTCCAGGCTCAGGTCCCGTCCGGCATTGCATTTAGGAGAATTAAATACAAGTGAGAACATAATAATCATAATAATCATGCTGAGTTCCGTCTCCAAAAATATTTCTCCCTTTTTATCAAAAATCCAAAAACATTTCTCCTTTTTTATCAAAAATCCAAAAATAATCTCTTCCCTTTTTCGAAAAAAAAATAAATCTCATCATGCGCCTTCTCAGGTTGATCGCACGCCCTTGGCCTGGCTCCCTATTAGCTTAGGTATTTGGTCAAATCACCCCAGAGTTTCATCCGTTCCTATACTACTTCTTTCGAATCCGGAATCCATCCATCTTCCATGGAGAATGCAGATCAAGCACCAGTCATACAACCGGATCTGCCGACAGTCCTAGCTCAGCTCGTGGCCAAGATTGACAACCTCCAAGCTGAGGTCTGAGAAATACAACAAAACTAAGTTCCTATTCCTCAAGAGCTCGAGGCCCTGTTCCCTCGTGCTATGGGTCCACCCGAGCCCATCTAGGTCCCGGAAGAATATCAGCACGCTCCGCGTGCCCCTCCTGCTAATGAGCCACCGCCTGCCTAGCTTCCAATGCCAAACATTGCCCAGCCTATGGCTAACTTGCCAGTGGTTACTGAACCAAAGGAGGAGGAGTTGAACAAAGTCAAAGAAGATCTTAAGATGCTCACTAAGAAGTTTGACCAAGTCAGGATCTATGGAAATTACATGGACTACACCCATATGTCTCCTTATCCTAAAGCAAGGTTACCCGAGAAGTTCAAGATGCCAAATATCGAGAAGTTCGGAGGGAGTGGACCCCCAATTCATCTTCGCAGTTATCATCGTTCCATGACTCTCCTAGGGGCTTCGGAAGAGGTGATGACCCAACTGTTTCAGCAAACTTTGAAGGATAGTGCCCTCCGATGGTTTTTATCTCTTGAGGAATCCAGAATCCGTAGCTGGGAGGATGTAGCCCGAGAATTCATGTCGCAGTACAAATACAACGAAGAGCTCGAGGTCACCCATCGCGATTTAGAGCTGCTCAAACAAAACTCTAGAGAATCAGTCAGTAATTTCATAGCCCGATGGAGGGAAAAAGCAGTTACCATGACTAATTGGCCATCTGAAGAAGAACAAGTCAACATAGTGAAGAAGAATTTCTTGTCCCATGTCCAAACGACCATGGGAGGACAGTACTACCGCCATTTTCGAGCACTCAGAGAGGCAGGAGTAGAAATCGAAGAGGGTCTTGCCAAAACAGAAGTTGAACCCAAGAAGGTATCTGGACAGTTCACCCCTAGAAAATATGACAAGCCTGTCAGTGCCACAGTCTCAACCATCAATAACATCTCTCAACCAACCACATCATGGGCACCAGAAAGCCGCCCTGCTCCCGTCCGAAGAGAATACACTGAGCTTCATGCTCCTCTCTCCAAAGTTTACCAAGCCATGTTAAGCCAAAACCTTATAAAGCCCCTGGATCCACGTCCATTACCCAATCCACTTCCCAGAAATTTCAAGACCGATGCTCATTGCGCCTTTCACCAATCAGCTGGCCATACCACCGACCAATGATTTCACCTTCGAAACATAATCCAAGATCTCATTGACCGGGGTACCATCGCCCCACCAGCCAATCCTAAACCAAACACTACCCATACCCACTCCCAAATCACACCAATGCCATCTTCTTGGAAGAAAACCCAAATTTCGATCCATCAACCCAAATCACACCTTTATACCCTCCTAAACCCCTTCAACTTTGCCCATATTTCCTCCTACACCCTACTAGCCCTGCTGATCAGGAACTGTCACTCCTTACCAGAGCAAGCATCACTATCCGGACCTGTTCTGAAAGTGGAAGTATGGAATTATCAGATGTGTTGAACCAACTTCTAGAGTTCAGGATGAAATTGCCCTCACATATGATTATCGACTGCCAGAGGTCCAGTACATTATTTTTGGAGGCACGAAAATGGGCTCGAGAATCAGATAGGTGGATGGTATCAATCGACGAAGTTTGCTTAGATGATGTTGTCCGGATCATGACGGATGCATTCGGGCAAACCAATAACATTTGCAGTATCACCGAGTTACTTGACGCTTTGAAGATACAAGGGTGCCTGGTCCCTTCACCCTTACACATCCCCATAGAATGGGAAGACCTATATGAGGAAGCCGTTGAAGTCGTGGAATGTAATGACTTCACAGGGGAAAACATAATTATTGCCACCGGATGGGGGGGAAGAATTCGAAGATTCGAGCGAAGAACAAGTTTCAGAAAGAGCTGGCCCAGTAGCTGACTTATGTGGGATGATATCATTTGAGGAAATCCTTGGAGAAATTGATAAGGTGGCAGAATAACCTGAGATTGATGAGGAAACTGGATTTAAGTTTTTCCCTTCTTCAGTAAACCACATGACCAGATCTGGGAGACATTACCAAGTTTCGAGCTCGCTACCGGTAAATGATAAAGGGAAGGGAGTTGAAGACCTTCCTATACCGGAAATGACCCTCGAGGTGAGCAAGATCCTCGATCAACTGAAGAAAACTCAAGCTAACATCACCCTATGGGGGCTTTTCATGTCTTCCCAGATGCACAAAAATGCTTTAATCAAGTTGCTCACAGGATCCATAGTTCCTCCTTCTACCACACCAAAAGAAGTGATGAACCTGGTCGGGTCCTTGACCTCTACCCGAATACTGTCCTTTTCTGAAGAGGAAATCCCCAAAATTGGGCCATATCAAAATCATGCGCTCAACATCTCCGTCGAAGTTATGGGGACGGTTGTATCGCTTTCTCTCATTGATAACGGATCCGCTTTGAATGTCAGCCCACTGAGAACCTTAAAATGTTTAGGTCTAAAAGAAAGTGACCTCGCTCCAACCTCCGCTGCCGTGCGCACCTACGATAATACCCGTCGTGAGGTGATGGGATCCATAAAACTTGTAATAGGGGCTGGTCCTATAAACCCTGTCGTCGAATTCCAAGTCATCGATATCCCGACCTGCGTTAACCTGTTGCTCGGACGACCCTGACTCCATAATATAAAGGGAGTCTCTTCCTCATTCCATCAGAAATTAAAGTTCTTCACCGATGGGCGAGTCATCACCATCTTGGGTGACGACGGTAACGCCGAGGGTGAAGGCACCAGCAGTCCAATTCTTGAGATACAGCATGGGTCAAATGATATGCTCATATCAGGATTTTGAGTTGAACCATCCCTACTACCGGCAGGGGACGGTTTCAAAGAAAGGGTTCATCTAGAATATGACCCTCATGGCAATGTCAATGTGATTCAGATGTTCAGAAACATGCACTTCATGCCGGGACTGGGGCTAGGACAAAGGCAGCAGGGGATACTTGAGCCCATCGAACTGAAGAAAGCTTTCCCTCCTTGCGGCTTGGGGTATCAACCATCAGAATAAGAGCTCAAAATGTTTCGCCAAACTCGATCAAAAAGAGGGTTAGACTTCGTCCGGACTATCTCGGGTGATTCCTTAAATGGACGATTCATCAAAGAGGGCGAGGATTTCCCCTTTTGCGATTTTTCAGAACCATGGTACGACCACACAGACAAGAAAATGAAGCCTGGAATGGAGATCTTTTTCCAAGATAGCTACCCATGGGCCGAAAGTTCCCAACACCGCGTACAACCGCTTATCAAAGATACTGAAGAGACTGGAGAAAGTGACTCCGAAGATTCCTTCAACCTGCAGACACTAGGGCTGACACTCTGCATGGTTCATTCAGGCGCCACATCACTGGACCCCTCTCATCTGATCAAAGCTGCTGATACACCTCTCCTCAATTGGCAGGCTGCGCCAGTTCTACCTCTTGAAATCTCCCCTAACCCCAATGTTTACCCTGTTTCTTCTTCTGTTGTCTATCCTTGCTCAAGTGTAATCGAGACCTCTTTTGACAAGGTTCTCAATGCTGTTTTTCCTATCAATGAAATAAACGAAGATTTTGAGTATCTTGCTGTGCCTTACAGTAATTGTTTAGACTCTAATAAAGCTTTTGATGATGATGCTTTTGCAAATGAATAATTCTTAACTGATCTAAATAAGGTTAATAATAAATAACATAACCGCGTTCAAGTTAATGAAGAAGAGACTGTTGTTATTAATCTCGGTTCTAGTAGCCAACTGCGGGAGATTAGGATAGGGGCCACCCTTGACGAGCATAAGCGCGCACAACTCGAAGAATTGCTAAAGGAGGTCGTAGATGTCTTCGCATGGTCCTACGACGATATGCCCGGTATTGATCCTGAAATGGCTCAGTATGAGATCCCCACTCTCCCAAATGCCAAGCCAGTTAAACAAAAATTAAGAAAACTCCGCACCGAATGGTCGCTTAAGGTCAAAAAAGAGGTGATCAAACAGTTGAACGTGGGTTTCATTCGAGTAATCGAATATCCCACGTGGCTAGACAACATTATACCTATACCAAAATCAGGAGGAAAGGTTCGAATGTGTGTGGATTACCGAGATTTAACCAAGGCCTCTCCGAAGGATGATTATTCATTACCCAACATCGACATGATCATGGACAACACAGCCAGTCATGCTCTCAAGTCATTTGTCGAAGGATTTTTCGGATACAACCAAATTAAGATGCACCCCGACCATCAAGAGAAAACCGCATTCATCACCCCATGGGGAACCTTTTGCTACACCATTATGCCATTCGGTCTCAAGAATGTTGGGGCTACCTACTAAAGGACCGCCACAACCATTTTGCACGATTTGATTCACAGAGAGGTCGAGGTTTATGTGGATGATATGATTATCAAGTCCAAAACTAGAGAAGTTCATGTTCCCGCTCTTCGGAAGTTCTTCGAACGACTACGACAGTATCAGATGCGACTTAATCCACAGAAGTGTGTCTTCGGCGTTACAAAGGAAAAAGTCTTGGGATTCATGGTCAGTGAGAAGGGGATAGAAACAGATCCCGCCAAGCTGAAGGCCATACTTGAGATGCCACCACCCCGAATAGAGAAAGAAGTCCGGGGTTTTCTTGGGAAATTATAATATATCATCCGATTCATCAGCCAGCTAACCTCCATCTGTGAACCAATCTTCAAGCTCCTCCGAAAGGATTCAACCAAGGTTTGGAACGAGGCTTGACAAGAATCTTTTGATCGAATCAAGCAATACCTAACCCAACCTCCAGTTCTCATGCCACCACAGCCTGGTCTCCCTTTGCTCTTATACCTAACCATAACCAACACTACAGCCGGGGCTTTGCTAGCCCAGTACCTTGAAGACTCCCACAAATAAAGAGCCATCTATTACACCAGTCGCAAATTGACCGGATACGAGGTCAACTACACTGCTTTAGAGAAAGCATGTGTCGCACTTGTCTGGGTCACCCAAAAGTTGCGACACTACATGCTCGCGTTCCCCATCAAACTTGTATCCCGAATGGATCCCATCAAATACCTGCTTGAGAAACCCGTCTTATCCAGCTGAATGGACCGATGGTTGATGCTCCTAACCGAGTTCGATATCGTGTACGTCACACAAAAAGCCGTTAAAGGAAGAGCCATCTCTGACTATCTCGCTGACTACCCTGTAGAAGAAACAGATGTATGGATCTCCGAATTCCCGATAAAAATGTCCTCTGCACCACTCAAGACTGCCTCCGATGGAAAATGTTCTTTGATGGCGCTGCCAACAAAAGGGGATATGGCATTGGGATACTTCTGATCGCCCCAGATGACTCTCACACTCCTATCGCCATTAAATTGGATTTCCCTTGCACCAACAACATGACAGAATACGAGGCATGCACAGTGGGACTCCAAGTTGCTCTCAAGAAGGGTATTCAATACCTTGATGTATATAGGGATTCTTCCCTCATCATCGGTCAAGTGCTCAGAAAGTGGAAGGTCAAGGACGAAAAGCTCCAATCCTTTCATTCCCAATTTGAAGAGTTGGCTTCCCAATTCCGAGATATCACCTTTCGTTACCTACCCCGAGGAAAGAACAACCTAGCCGATGCTCTCGCTACTTTGGCTTCCATGGTCGACATGCCCGAGGGAATAACAATGACCCCCTTCCTAGTTCAAAAGAAAGACAAACCAACCCATTGCCACCACATTGAGCTCGCCACCTCAGAAGATCCTGAGCTAGTCAATTACTGGTACTATGATATTTAGTGTCTCCTCCGATACGGTAGGTATCCCGAGGGTTCCAATAAGAGCGATCAAGCTACCCTCCGAAGGCTGGCCACTCAGTACATCATCTGTCATAAAGCACTACTCAAGAGGAATTTCGATGGAACTCATTTGCACTGTATCGCAGGGGCTGACATTGAAAAGATAATGCAGAAAATCCACAGCGGGGAATGCGGGCCCCACATGAACGGTCACATGTTTGCCAAGAAGATCATCCGACAAGGCTACTACTAGACCACCATGGCCCAGGATTGCACCGCCTATGTTCGGAGGTGCCTTAAATTCCAACAGTTCTCCAATCTCCAACATCTACCTCGGCGAGAATTATACAACATGACTTCTCCCTGGCCATTCTCCACCTGGGGTATCGACATCATAGGAAAGGTTACACCAAAAGCGTCAAATGGGCATGAGTTCATCCTGGTTGCCATCGATTACTTCACCAAATGGGTCGAAGCTGAGTCATATGCAGTATTAAATGCCAAGAAGGTGGACAAATTCATCAAGAAAAATATCATCTGCCGATATGGGGTCCCGCACGAGCTAGTGTCGGATAACGGTTTGCACTTCGAGGCAGAAGTCACAGAAGTTGTCAACGAGTATGGGATTCAGAGACACAAATCCTCTCCCTACCGACCTCAGACCAATGGTGCAGTTGAAGCCGCCAATAAAAACCTCAAAACCATCATCAGCAAGATGACCGAAAGTTATAGGGATTGGGCCAATCGGATCCCGTACGCCCTCTGGGGCTATCGAAACTCAATCTGAACCTCTACTGGGGCTACCCCTTACTCCTTGGTCTACGGCATGGAAGCAGTCCTACCTGTGGAGCTGAAAATACCCTCACTACGCGTCATGCTCGAAAGCAAGGTTAGTGAAGAAGACTGGTGCCATGGCCATCTTGATAAGCTGACCCTCCTAGATGAACGGAGATTAAAAGCTCTTTACCACATACAGGGGTATCATCGCCGAATAGCGCGATCATTCAACAAGAAAGTCAAGGACCACGGTGTCCAGGAGGGGGATTTAGCCCTCAAAGAGGTAATCGGACCCATCTGGGACCCCAGAGGAAAGTTCAAACCCAATTGGAATGGCCCTTACATTGTGAAGAAGATTTTATCTGGAGGTGCCGCCATGCTCACCGACCTAGATGGGGAAGAGATGATTCGTCCAATCAATCTGGACCGTCTCAAGAAATTCTACCCCTAGTCTGAAATCTCGGAATGCTACGACTCTTCTCCCCCCTTCCTATTCTAAAAAAAAAAAAACTCTCTCCATTGTCCTCTACCCAGAACTACGTGGGCCTGATCCTCTGCAAAAATCATTTTCAAACAGATTAAAAAAAAAACTTTTCAAAAACCCCAGAGGTATGTAGGCAGCTCATACTCACCACATGAGCACGGCCCCTTCTTTTTCACAAAAATATATTCATTTCTTATCTCCGAGAACGACAGTTCATTCTAAACATCTACTTGAACAAAAGGATTATGTATGCCTTAGCGATTGGTATAGATAATTCAAAATGCAAAATTCATCGAAAGGCACAGCTGGATGATCAGAAACTTGTTTATTTCATTAATAAGAAACTACAGTACGGATTACATAAGAAAAAGGAACTAATAATCCCTTTCCCCCTACTACCATAAAAACCAGATAAAATCCCCCACATTTATTACATGAATAAGCTCCCCAGGAGTCCTACCCATAGCTACCCGAAGAGCCTGCACCCTCATCATCTACATCCTGAGGACCCCAATTTTCTCCTGCCTGAATGGAGTGCCGCAAACACTCCATGGACCGATGAGCCTTAACCATCTTCGAAAAGACCACAACCCCCCCTTTCATGGAGTCGGATAAAACAAACCACCTATGACCAGTCTCTACTTCCAACATCTTGCTAACTACTTTCCTCCACAACCACTTCAGATAATCTTTGGGGACATGGCAAACCTTACCAACAGACTGAGAGGGACGGGTCGACGGACGCCGATTTTCCCACAGAGATCCAAGCAACAGACGCGGGCGCTCAGTTAAATATTCTATCGGAAAGAAATTTGAGGTCCGAGGGGGCACGACCTGCGCCCAGCCAAATTGGTGCAAAATCCGCCAAGGGAAATAAAAAGAGGTCTACCTGAGACCAACCAGCTGCACATATGAATATTCTCCTAGCTCCAGAACAGGATGCAACTGTCCCCACCAAGGCACTGACCAATACAGCCCACGAGCCCCGTACTCCACAAACCAATTCTCCTAGTTCTCAACATACAGACCCATGTGGAGGAAGTAGCGCGAAAAGAAGTTGCGTACAGCCAATAAAGGGTATTTTGGAGGAGTCGGCAAACAGAATCTTTCAGACAACCACATGAACAGCATCACAGGGCTACCCCTTAAAAAGTCAGAACGACCTTCTCTCCAGGCATCCAGGCCGTTCAGATTCTCTGCCAATATTACCGCCGCAGGATTGCGATGATATGACATCCATGAAGTAATGGATGAAAGTTGTGGGTCCACCCGCACCTCCCCAGTCACCAACAGTAAATTAGAAACCAGGCCCAGAACAACGGCTCCAGCATAGCCAGCATCACTTACTTCCCGCAAACGCACGAACTGCAACACCCCCGGGAGGGAGATCATTCCTCCCAAAACCAATGACCTGGCCGCCGAAGGAGAAATATGAAGAAGCCTGGCCAACAAATCCCTAGGAGAACGGGAAAATTCGGGCAAAGCCGCAGCGACATTGGGATTCACACCCAGTATGGCAGAAAATTCATCGTAGGTAGGACAAACTTCTTCCAACCCAAAGCGGAATACATGGTCTTCGGGATACCAAAATTGTACTACCGCCACTAGCATATTCCACTCAAAAGGCCGATTACGCCACAAGGAGACTCGACGCATGTTGAAAGCATCATAGTCGACATTATAAGAGCACATAGCTTCCAAGGCTTCAAGGTAATTGACAAACTCAATGCTACCAGGGAGAGCCATCTCGCGACACTAAAAGATGATGGCTGGTTATGTAAGAATGCAAAAGGTGTGAGGAAAACACTCCACCCTACCCCCCCTTTATACTTAAGAACTCTCACAAAATACATAATCCCTGTAGAAATCGAAGGGTATCTTACCCCACAAGGTACTAAAGGCTGAAGAGGGTACCAATCAAAGCTTTCAATTGATGGGACTGGACTGAACTGCCGATAGGCAGGCCAGGGTGCTTGTCGATCGGCAACCCCCCATTTTTGGAAATTTCCTCCTTTCCCCTTTTGTCAAATCAGAAAAACTCCATAAAAATAATTTGATATTCAAAATCCTTTTTATCTTTACATAATTCCCCTTTTAAATAAAAACTTTCCTTCAAAAATTCCAAAAATATTCCTTTTACGGCCTCAGCAGCAAAGTAAAAGGCGCATGTGCATGCATTCATTCATCATTAAAATAAAAGATAGCAAAAAAAAAAATACATTGCATTGCAAATATATGTGTTTTCTGTGTTACATCATTTTACAGGAAATAAAGAAAAAGCCAAAAACAACGGGACTCATCCCGAACCCACACACTCTCTCTCTCTCTCTCAAGAGCTTCCACCCCTGCGACGCGCTCTCTTCCCCCTACGGCGAGACGACGCGCCCCCACTACCCGAGCTAGAGTCTTCCCCAGACGAGGCTGACGGCACCAAACAAGATGGAACAGGGACATCATCCCGAATGTGGGCAGTCGCCGATGATATCCAATCCCTGATGTCTCTAAGCCAAGTGGTCGACACCCGGATTTGCTACAAGGAAAAGGCAGAATCAGTATCAAGCGAAAGAAATCAAAATAAGAGAGGAAAAAGACCGAAAGGTTTACCGCAGGACGAAGAACGTCCTGTGTCAAGCCCAGCTCCTCTGGATCCATCGCAAGGGGACGGTGATCAGTCCGTCGGATGTTGTACGAAGGAGTGTGCAGCCGAATAAAAGGGACGTCTGAGGTTGCCGCCGCCGCAGGTGCAGATGGACCACCACCACTGTGGGAAGACCCCACCGCCCGACTCGAACCAGCATGAGGGAAAGGCAAAGCATCATGTATACTTGGCACCATCAACTAGCTCGTCACAAAGTCCATATAATCATATGGCGCGGCCGTATCAGTATACAACGCATAGGACTCGCCAATCATCGCCGCAATCCTTTCATCCTCCAACAACTGTCGCTCCTGCTTCATAGACGTAGGAGGCTGCGCGGGAGGCACCACCAACTCCTCCTCAGCAATCTGACGGATCACCCTATCCTCGAGGTACCAGGAATGGCCGAAGTCATGCGCCAACAAACGCATCATCTGCGCGTTCACCCCAGTCACCCCCGTATCCTGAATGGCAGTCACCTAAAGATAATAGGTCACCTAAAAATCCACAAGAAAAGTATGAGTCGATACAAGATCATAAGGTGAAAAAACCAAGACTGAAAAGGAAAAGACCTTACTCGACCACTGGTCAGGTCATTCAAGACCTGACGCACCGCCTCCAAGGAGAGAGATCCCTTCGACTGTTGGTTGGCCTTACGCCATCGATACAAGCGACATAAGTCCCCAACAGTGTCGTCCTTTAAAGTAATCAGCGGGGTGTTGCACCCAATCACCTCATAAAACCACGTCTGAATTCACAAGCAAAAAGAAACGCATAAGGAAAATGCGAATGCATGAAAGGAAAATGCACAAAGTAAAGGATACCTCCAGGAGATACGTGGCTCCAGTAAAAGTCTGTCGGCAGCACCGGCTGAATGCATCCAAAGAAGAGTAAAGGGTCGCCAAGGTCAGACTCCTCCAATCATAGAAAGGGATGTTTGAAAGCATCCTCAAGTACGACAGAAACCACAAATGGACGACGTCGCCGCTCGACACCACCATGAAACCTCCCAGCACCAATAAGATGAACAACCGGGCCATCTGCCTCACTTGCAGCCCATCCTCCACATCAACCACCCTGCTCAGTAAAACATCCTTCAGTAAGGACAGCCGGATATAATCCCCAGAGACTATCCTCCTCACATCACCAAGTGCCGCATACACCGCCTCCGGCCTCACCCGTAAAGAGCGGTCCACCTCTATCTGCTCCCCGTCACAATCCAGCCCCATCAATTGATGCACATCTATGGGAGTCAACGTCATCTCCCCGAAGCCAAAATGAAAAGTGTGGGTAGTGTCCCACCACCTCTCCCCTAAGGCACACAATACGGCTGTCGAACGAGGCTTCTCATCCAGCGCAACCGCCAACCTCCCAAAACCCGCTGATGATACCATCCAGCACACCACAGGTGGAAGATGCTCCCAAACATCCCTAAGCCTCGTCGTCCCGCGAGCACGCACGTTTTTCAAGGAAATATCCGACTGGCAAAATGAAAAATTCAATCAAAGGTCAAAGAAAAAGGGAAAAATCACCCAAAAAGGAAAGAATGCCAAAGGTCAGGTTACTTACATAACCGCCGGGAATCACTCTCGAAGAGCGATGACGCGACGGCTCCCGCAACAAGGTCCGCTCATCCGCAATCGGCTCGAATGCGTCAAAGGCATTCTTATTTCCCAAAGGAAGAGGCACCCTGTCCCTCCAATTCACATTCACCCAGTCATCAACGGTCAACCACTCCCGATGGACAGCGGTACTCACAAAAGCGGCCATTTCTTGAAGATCGGAACGTTAGAACAATTCGCGAAGAGAAATCGTAGAAAGAGAGAAGGCAAGAAACTGTGAAGAATGAAGGGGATTCGCCCCCTTTATATAGGAGGACAAATGCGCACTGTCTCTTCACCTTCCCGAGGCAGCCCAAAAGTTCGTGCCACTGCCGAATGGAACCTCTCAGTCTATGCCGACCGGCACCCCCTTAAAATTTCTTACAAAATTTCCCAGAAAATACCAAGAAGCCTCGAAAAATCCTCAGAAAATTCCTAAAAATCCCAAGAGGGATTTAGAACGTTTTCATCCAGAAAATTTTGCACTCCTTCAGGCCACACACCATTTTCCCCAACGAAGCCCTCAAAATCCAAGCGAATGACCTCTCGGGCAAGGCGCCCGGACCACCTAATCACCCCCTCACCAGACTTTACAAAAGGCCTCCCCGGCCATCGTCTACCCGATGCGATACATTATCACAGGGTATTTTTCCCAGCAAAAATCAGAAGAACCACTCGCCCCGAGCGATCTTTCCCAAAGGGAAATCCAAATTTTCCCCAGCTCATTCATCGTTCCCCAGCGGAACCTCAAATCCAATTCTTATCCCCCAAATGGAACTCCTCTTCCCTAGCGAAATCCTCAAAACTCCTCCCGAAAAAGCTCCGGAAAATCCCTAAGGATCACATGATAACTTCCCTAGCGAAATTCTCTCACAGCACCCAAAATAGGTTGTTCCCCCTGCAAGGTCTCCTATAAAGCTTCCCCCAGCTACCAGTACCCTAGCTCAAATTAGAATCACAAACCTCTTTCTACAGCAGAATCAAAGTACAATCTTTATCTACTCTTGGGTCAGAATTGACCCCGGTCTTGGATCGTCACCTTAGTTAGGTCAAAATTGACCTCGGTCTTCGATCGTCACCACTCTTGGGTCAGAATTGGCCCCGATCTTGGATCGTCACCTTAGTTAGGTTAGAATTGACCTAGGTCCTCGGTCGTCACCACTCTTGGGTCAGAATTGGCCTCGGTCTTGGATCGTCACCTTAGTTAGGTCAGAATTGACCTCGGTCCTCGGTCGTCACCACTCTTGGGTCAGAATTGACCCCGGTCTTGGATCGTCATCTTAGTTAGGTCATAATTGACCTCGGTCCTCGGTCGTCACCACTCTTGGCTCAGAATTGGCCCCGATCTCGGATCGTCACCTTAGTTAGGTCAGAATTGACCTCGGTCCTCGGTAGTCATCACTCTTGGGTCAGAATTGGCCCCGGTCTTGGATCGTCACCTTAGTTAGGTCAGAATTGACCTCAGTCCTCGGTCGTCACCACTCTTGGGTCAGAATTGGCCCCGGTCTTGGATCGTCACCTTAGTTAGGTCAGAATTGACCTCGGTCCATGGTCGTCACCACTCTTGGGTAAGAATTGGCCCCGGTCTTGGATCGTCACCTTAGTTAGGTCAGAATTGACCTCTGTCCTCGGTCGTCACCACTCTTGGGTTAGAATTAGCCCCAGTCTTGGATCATCACCTTAGTTAGGTCAGAATTGACCTCGGTCCTCAGTCGTCACCACTCTTGGGTCAGAATTGACCCCGGTCTTGGATCATCACCTTAGTTAGGTTAGAATCGACCTCGATCCTCGGTCGTCATCACTCTTAGGTCAGAACTGACCTCGACCCTCTGAATCGGTCATCCTTATTTCCTTAGGTCCTCAAAACCGATCTCGATCCGCTAAATTAGTCACCCTCGCTTCCTTAGGGTAGCAGATTCGGCTTTGATACACAGAATTGATCATCCCCAGTATACTTCTTAGGACCTTGGAATCGACCTCGACCCTCTGAATCGGTCATACTCCCTCAAAAGGCATCATGCGGTGTCTAATCGACGGCTATCATTTGTTCCAAACTCACCCATCGAGGGGCTCTATAGACACCCCATTCTGTTACCCCCTCACTCTCCTTAGGTCCCTAGTACCTCCACTCATCATCGCAAACCTAGGTCACGTCCCGAGTACTGACCTGGAAGCCATCGGGAACCCCCCGGCTCAGTTTCACCCAAAATTCAAACTCCTCGTCTCGACCGAGACTCAATGAATCTTCGAAGGGAACTGAATACCCTTTCCACAGTCCGCCCCGTGCGCGATTCTGACTTACCATGAGGACGAACGCGCAGTTTACGTCCGAAACCTGACCTAGAGGCCACCGGGCGCTCTCGGGCTCTATTTGACATATGTCAACCCTTCAGCTCGATCAAGGATTAATAAATCTTTGAAGAACACGGAATACCCTTTCCAGCAGTCCATCTCGTGCGCAATTTTGACTTTCCATGCGGACGAACGATCCGTTTGACTCCTGGAAGCCACTGAGCGCTTCCCGGTCCTGGTTGACCAAAGTCAACTTTCCGAACCGGGTCAAACTTTTTGGAATGTCAAAATACATCTCCTAAACTTTCCAACGTTATGCCCCGTGCGCGATTCGGGCTTACCATGCGGACGAACAATCCGTTGGCGTCCGCACGATCCCCCGTCCAATGGACTGACAAACGCTTCTGAGCCACATATGACCCAAATTCAACTCCCAAACTCGGGAGCGGTCCAAAGGACTTTCGAAGGTCTCTAAAATACCTTTCCAATGGTATGCCCCGTGCGCGATTCTGAACAACGGTTTGCCCTCGGCGGCTAATTTTCCGAAAAAGCCTGAGGCGCACTGCCAAATGGCAGGTCCCAGACCCTGCTTATCGGCACCTGCCGATAGGTAGTGCCATGGCAATGCCGATCGACAGACCCCTGGGCCTATAAAAAGAGGCCTTGACCTCATTTTCAAGGGAGCCCAGATCTGATAGAAATCTCTCCAAACGAATCCCAGAAACCTCTCTCGAAGGCAACGTGATTTCAACTTCCAAATCCCTCTTTTGCCTCCACTTTTGATCATCCCTTTCATCAAAACTTGGTGAATTAACCACTCTCCATCATCATCCAAACTTAAGGGCTGCTCTCCAACATTCAAGATTAAGCTCAAGATCTTCAAGAAGGTCAAACTTTCTCAAACTCTCTCTTAAATTCTCTTGAATTCCTAATAACTTGTTTTCTTACTTAGCATTTTATTATCTCATCTCACATATCCTAATATACTTTTTATTTAGTATTATTGCACATCTCTTATTTTCATATAAATAAAAACCCAAAAAACAAGAAAAAGAGGGTTTGCTCGTAAATTTCAAATAAGGGATTCTCATGCTTTTTCACGCTTTTCTCACAACTAAAACACCTTTTCTACACACACACACACTTGCAAATAAGAGATCCCCATTTGGATTTATGGGATAAACCCCACCCCTTTGCTTTCTATGCTAACTATGTGGACTTTGATGCCTTTATAGGCTACGTAGGCGTCTCGAGGTAAAACCCGAGACTCGAGTCCTTTCTCTCACTTTTTCCCTCATTTTCTATTTTCTCTAAATCCATTTTTCTTATATTATTAGTCTTAGTGACGCATTACTCCATGTGCGTTATCGTTCCCTTATAACGATTAACGTAGGGGTAGTCGCGTAAATCTTATTTTTCTAATATTACTTTTATATCTTCCTACGGATAACTCGCTTTATCTTTTCCATGATACAAGTTGAGGATTTCTACCTCCATTCTAATATATACACATGCACACATCTCACGGGGGGAAACATAAAGGAAAATAGCAAATATCCATGAGAGACCGAAATGGCGGAATGGGTGCCTAACACCTTCCCATTCGTAACTAAGCCTTCGAACCCTTTTCGAATCATTTTTGTTTCGTATGCACCAGTATGTCTTTGGAAGACATCTTTCGGGTGGCTTCCTCTTTTTCTTTTGTCTATTTTGAGTAAAATAGACTGGCGACTTTGAATCTCTTTACATTTTTCACACCTCACAAAATCGACGCCGGACGAAGCGCTCTCCAGAGAGGGGACGTGCGGGACCCGAAGGATCCCTTCCTTCCTCCCTCCGCGGCGGGGATCGGGGATCGCCACACTTTTCATGTGCAACAAGTCTTTAAACCTATAGGTTGCCCTACAGGACGAGTTTTGCCTCGTAAGGGTTTGTAGGGAATATACCCACAAAATTCTTTATTTGCAACGACAGATAATCTCTTATTAGACGTAGAATAATCGCACAATCCATCACAAGATAAATATTTTGGGAAATAAAAGCTAGAAGTGCATAAAAAGTTTAGCTATGTGAATACTCAAGGCACATCCTTCCTAAAACTCAACGTGTGTAATGTGAATCAGTCAAAACGGGTCAAGTATCACAAGAGTAATTCCTAGATTATCTTTTCGGAATCAATGCTTCAACTTTAAAATCTCACTGGATATATCTCTCTCAAACGAACTCTCGAGATTTGGGTAAGTGTATCGCTCTTGTGTATGAGGAGGTGAGTAAATATAAGCGAGTTCAAACGTCTCACACACACATAAGAAGGAACGAACATTTAGAAAGACAAATTATCTCATGAAAGAATGCTAATCACTATAGTGATAATGTCGAGTTATTCTCCACATGGACTTTCATTTGCCCGAATACGTAGGCAAAAATATGGATGTTTATGGGCGATGGGGAAATATAATGAGAAGGATGGGATGGGATGATATGAGGTAGGATGGTGATATGATGGATGGATGGTGTATGTTTGACAAGAGTTTATTACACTTTGACAAACAAATGTCTTTATTTCATAAGATCTTGACTGCAACTTTCTTTTTTTCTTCTTTTCCAAATACTCATCAATTTATGAGATAAATCTGCTAAAACTACAAATAATCCCAACATAGATTTGTATTTAATTTCTCTCCATATGAATTGACTTTGGGAGAGATGTTCACTAGAAATGCAAACACTCTCTATGACGGATCTTCTCCTTTTACTTTTTTTTCTTCTTTTTTTTTAGCATTTTTTTTCCAAATACGCATCAATGTCTGAGATAAATCTGCTAAAAATACAAATAACCCCAACATAGACTTGTATTTAATATTTCTCCATCTAAATCGTCTTTGGGAGAGATATTCGCTAAAAATGCAAACACTCTCTATGACGAATCTTCTCCTTTTACTTTCAACGCTCTTCCCTTTTTCAACATGGTGGGTAGAAAATGGAATTGATATGGAAATGAGCGGTGTGGTATATAGTGATGATATAGAAAATGAAAGTGTATATGTAAATGGGCGGTGTGGTACATGGTGATGATATGAAAAATGGAAGGTGTATGGATGAGGATAAATGGAATTTAGTTAGTGTATGGGTGAAAGTAAGGTGATCGGGCCAACTTCTAGACATGTGTTTTTTACAACTCGAAAGTGATGTCGTTCTCAGTAATCAAGCCAAAATTTTTAATGAAGAATAATGAGATCATACAACGATTAAGTGCGGACCCAAAGGAAATTGAATCAACTTGTGACTCGGAGATTGCGTAAAACTCTCTGAAAGGTGAAAGGTACGAATCTCTCAAGCTAAAGTCTCTCTTAGTGATCCTTAAGGTTTTCTTGGGAATTGTAATACTCTTCAACTCTAAATCACAGTAACGTGATAAGTGCGCAAATTCTTGTTGAGTCTAGAAATGCAACATGCCTTGTTACGTATAACATAAGCTATTTAGAAAAAAAAATATCCTCTAGCTTGATTCCTAGACTTAAAGATGGATGATAGAAAATTCATGTCGATGACTGAGATGAAAGAAACTGAACGAAATTTTAAAAATCAGGTTTAAAAAGTCAATTTTTTTCAAAAGATGTATGATTTTGATAAATTCTCCACCACCAAAAAGCAACATCGTCCTCCATGTTAAGTAAAATAATTTTTTAAAATTGAGAGCAGAAGGGAGGAAAGAGATTAATAGAATCAACCGCTAATGAAGTGGATAGATGAAGCCAAGAATAAACCTGAAGAAGTGATACGATGACAAAATGGTACAAGTCTATAAACATGAAAAGCATAGGGTGAGGTGAAACATCGCCCCTAAACAAGATGAGACTCATACAAGAAATCAGGGGTGCCTCCCGGTAGTGCTAAGTTTAATGTCTTCAGGCAGACCGAACCATTCTCACTCTAAAGATAAGAACGTTGGAAGTGCGGGGCTGCAGAAAAATTGGGTGATGAGAATCACCCCCAAATATGACTGAAGCGTCAGTCTTGTGGGATAACTTGACAAAAGTGAGGGTAAAGACACACCGATCACGATACTTATTTTTTTATTTTTTTTTAAAAAAACTGTGTTGTTTTTGAATATTTTGAAAAAGAAAAGAAAATATTTTAGAGATTTTTTTTTCAAAATATGTTGAAAAACATAAATATTTTTCGAATTTTTTTTTTGAAAATTATGAGAGAAAATGAAAAATATTTTTGGAGTTTTGGATTTTTAAAGAAAAAATGATTTTTTTTTTGATTTTATGATTTTTTCTTAATATCTTAAAAAGAAAGAAAATATTTTTGTGATTTCTAAAAAATAAAGAAAAATATGTTTTTATTTAGGAAATAAAGGAAAAAATATTTTTGAATTTTTTTATAAAAATAAAGGGAAAATTGTTTTTGGATTTTTTTTTTTTTTGGGGGGGGGGGGGGGGGATGAAAAGATGGGGAAAATATTAGGACTCTTAAATGTTGAATGAACTCACTGAAATCGTACTATCGAAAAAAATTGAATTGAACAAACACAAGTCAAGGATAAATCCTAACTAGCACATAGCCAATTTTTATCTTCAAAATTTTGTGAAAGGGTGCTTAAATTTTAATTAAGTCCGCGGGGGATAAAAAATCAAGAAATTATCTTATGATCGTCTTTTCAAAAATGTTCTCCTATTGGGCTACCTAGTTGATTGATTTTAAATTTAATGATCGCTAGGGTAGAACACAAATGGTAAGTGAGTGAGTCGGGTGATGAAATCCCTTATCGTGAACGATCGGGTACAGGTCTTAATTTGATTAATTCATCACACACATTTGAAAATAAATGCAAGAATAAAATCAAATAAGAGCATATAAGCACACATAATAATTGACTCGCTAACAGGAGAGGCGCGGGGGTTTAGCAATGTACCTCCCACGGTTTTTACACCGTGGGGTGCTGAAAAATTTAAGTCGACTGGTGGGAGATCACGCCTATCTCAGTCGGCCCAAGGAGTCCTACCGACCCAAAGTAGAGAGGCTTCTAAATCCTCGCCTTTAGATGCCCTCTCTCTACCTTGTCCGATTTTTCTATCACGCTTTTCTTCGATTATTACAAATATAAATAAAAAATAAATGGTGTCTCTAAGCACCGCAATACAAGCAGAGAATAAAAATCCTAATACATGCCTTCTAAAATAAATGAAAAAGGGTACAAAAAATAAAAATACAAATGAATCACAAAATGGAGAAATCCTCTCAAGTGCTTCAAGCTCCAAAGATTGGCAACAACGCCATTTGATAGACGATTTTTTGTGTATATCGTCGTTGCTTGAAAGTCCTCTAATAAAAAATCTCAAATACCTACAAAATATAATAAACTAAAGTGTAGTGGTAAGTGAGGTATCAATCCAAATGAAATGAGTGAAACAAGAGGAAAACACGTGTAATTCAATTTTTTTGTTATGTCTTTTTGGATTTTTGCCTTCTCTAATTTTTTTTAGCTTTTTTAAATATTAAAACAATTTTGAGAGGATGTGAATTTAAACTAAATCAAAGATGTAAATAAAAGTAAGTAAAGATACTAAAAAGCAAAAATAGAAAAATATAATAAAAATATATTAAAACGAAAAATATATTCCTAATATAATAAAACTAAAGAAAGATAAAATCTAATAAAACTAGAAAATAAATTCCTAAAAACTAATCCTAATAAAATAAAATAATGATAAAAGTTAAAAACGCAATAAAAATTCAAAATTGAAGTAAAGAAATAAAAATAGAAAACAAATCCTAGAAAGTTCTAAATAAATCCTAAAAATAAAAATAACTCAAACTAAAAATCTAAAAAAATAATAAAAGCACAAACTAAACACACATGGGGTACGAGGTAGGTTTAGGCTCGGGATTGGGGAATTAGCTCCATAAATCGCACATTTGCCTTGAATTAATCATTTGGGCTCCGAAACATGCATTATACCTACAAAATAGACAATAACGCGCATAAGACCCATATTGCCGAGAATTAGTAACTAAAATACGTCTATTCGGGGTATAAAATGTACACTTTTGGGTGCTTATCAGTGTGGATTACTAGGAATACTCTCACAATATGTTAAATTCAGAGACGAGGGAAATTTTAGTAATCTTTCCAATAAGGGTTGGATAGTGGCTGGATGGTAAGGAAAGATGATAGGATTTGCAAAATTCGTAACCAATGAGAGGGATACGAAGAACGAGTAGGGTTTGTATGTTGATAGTAAACCCGTGGGTAGGATATAGAAGCATAGATAGGAGATCTGGCTTAGATGATTGGTGTCGTTGTCGTCAAGTTGTACATTCTCATCTTTATCAATGCTCTGGGGCGAGGGGAGCCAAATGGAGTTGAAAAATTTATTATAAGAGTAAGATTGAATTTTTAGTGCTAGTAAGGTTTCAAGGGAAGGAATACCCAGTAGAGGACCCAAATTAATGATCGAGATCAATATAATCTCTATCTAGTGACGATGGGTTTACTTAGGACCATCAAGGCCAGTAACCCGTCTATTGGATCAACAGATCCAAAGGGATATTTGGAGTAGCCAACAGGGTCAAGACTACCAGGTTTGTGAGAAGGACAACCTCAACATGGACAGTGGGTCCAGAGGAAGGAGAAGGGGTAATGACATTGAAAGGTGTCTTGTGTGTAAAAGAGTATAAACACATGGGTGGATTTTGTCCTCAGTGAGTTAAGGGGTAGGAGTCAGATGCCTAGTAGGAGAACCTATTGGAGAAGTTTTTGGTTTGTTTAGGACGCGAGTTTATGTCTAATAACCGTTGAGCCGGAAGTGTTATGAGTACTTGAAACTACAAGTCTTATTCCGAGGTGATTGGGGTATGTTTTATGTAGTCACAATGATGTATTTATACTAGATTTGCGTGAGAAATGGATTTTGTGGGAGTATCATCAATATTACTAGTATTTGTATTCTTATCATGGAGTATCGGGGTACTCTTCGGTTCCACCTGAAAGGAATAGTGGGTTTATTGAGACAATGTAGTTCTTAAGGACTAGATCTTTTGAGAGGAGATAATTTAGGTATGGTTTCATCTGGCGTACGGACGGGTTCGTAATGGCAGGCGATCAAAGTAAGGCTGTCATGTTTATTGTTTCAGTATCGGATGTATATTCTCTTGAGATGTCTCACCTGGTAGAGGGTTGAGCAATAACATAGTGGCAATACGGTGTAAAGTAGGACTCATAGAGTGCAGTTGTCTAGTTATGTTGGATCCTGGTGCGTAGGACTTTTACTGAAGAGATTCAAGGGATGTAGGGTTATCGTGGAGCAAAGAGATTTAACTTATTATTAATATTTAGTGTTGAGGGCTTAGTGATAGTACGAGCGCAGTAGTATATGACTCCTTTAGAGACGCAGGAGTACATGATATATTTGTGAGTACGGGGGAAAGGTTTGAGAGTCCAGGGGGTATTCTTTGGGTTATGGGAAAATCAAGGACCGACGATGCTGAGGAATTGTGCGTTGGGGAAAAAGTTCTTTTGGGCCTTGCGAGGAAGTGTTATACGCATAAGCCTAGATAATATGTCGAAAGTGTGGAGACGTCATTAGATTTTAGGTCATTGGATTTAATGATAATTAGTGAATGTGTGGAGAAAATACGTTGAGTGGAAAGACACTAAGTGATAGGGCTAGCGAAGCTTGAAGGTATGGCAAAAGAAACACTACGAAGTTTTGGCACCACGAGTTGTCATGATTGCATATTGATATGTGTTTTGTGTGATTTATTTTATCTTCTTTTTCCATCGCAGGGCCCCTTAGGTATGGGACTAAGTGGGTATTTTGAGGATCTCACATCGATAATAAAGGAGGGGTAATGCCAGGGAGAATTAAATGGTGATGAGTAAAGTCATTAGAAGTATTTGGAGAATATAGCCACGCCGAGAAATACGAGGGCTGAAATTTAAACAAATATGGTTACGTACTTGATGATCGGAGGTTTGTGAAATTAGGCTCGAGTAAGAGTGTGTATGGGCACCCTGGGAGGATCCAGAGCCTCTACTGTGCAGATACTTAGAAAATTCGGGGAGAAGACGAAAAGGCGATGATGATGGGTATATTTCGGAGGAATGAGAATAAGTAGTCCCCCGAATTATGGAATAATAAAGCATGGTTGTGCTTGGAAGTAACATTGAGTGCGTCACAACCTATGATGTGCTATCACTAGGATTCGTGAGTGAAACGAATATGAGTGTACGTGTTAGCCGTAATAGCCATAATATATATATATATATATATATATATAGCGAAGATTCCTTGGTGTTAACCATGTGAGGGAGGGGGTTACACGAAGAGGATGGTTGCATTATACGAGAGATTTCTACTTTCTAGGATTAATGAAGTAGTGTGGATGTTTCTCCAAGTTTCAACTGTGTAACTATAGTTGAGGATATAGTGAATGGCCATACTAAGACTGGGTGTTAGGGGTACCAGGGTATGAATTATCATTTCTAGGTATCACTTGAGAGAGGGTCTAACGTATATATATGGTAATGTATGATAAAATGTGTTGCATGCTAATGTACTAATATTGTTAAAATTAAAATCCGAGGGAGTAGGGACATTTCTGATGTGATTCAGGGTGGTTGGACTTATTGTCAAGCAGGAAGATATAACTCAGGTTTTACTTTCGCGCAAGGAAACTAGTGATAGAAAGGGTGCGGTAGTAGGTGTTGTCTTTTTTATAAGAGTTGATATGTATAATTTTATGCCGAGAGAGGGGTACTTGGAATGTTATAATAGTGGCATTGAAGTTATATTACAATTTAAGTGTTGGTAAAATTCGGGTTTCATTTCATGCGGTTAAGAACATGTACATGGTGTATTGGCGCCCTAATTAATTAATCCGATTGTTCCTAATAATTCTAGATTAGAAATGGGGGAGGATGGGAGAAGTACCTCCCTTTAGTAGAGTTCGCGTATAACAACTTGTACCAATTTACTATAGGCATAGACCCATTTGAGGTATTGTACGGTAGGCCTTGTCGCTCACTAGCTTAATGGTTGGAAGTGGGGGATAAAAAACTTTTGGGGCCAGAGATGATTCGGGATATGTCCGCTAAGATTAAGTGAATTCGGGGCGTATCTGTATAGCCCAAGATAGACAAGAGCTACGTGGATGCAATCGGAAACATGTAGAGATAGAGATCGGGGATCAGGTGATAATATGGGTATTCCCTATGAAATGGGTAAGGAGATTTGGCAAAAAGAGGAAGTTAGTACCAAGGTATGTGGGCCCTTTCCCACCATTGAGAGAGTTGGATCAGTAGCGAACCGTTTGGGTTGCCCGATCATCTTCAGCATATCCACGAATATTTCATGTTACGTCGTTGAAGAAATATAAGAGTTGTCTAAGGGTGCTTTGGCAAGTCCCACTTGAGGAAATAGATTTGCAGCCCGATATTTCTTACGAGGAGAGGCCAGTAGGAATCTTATATCGCAGTGAGCACAAGTTACGATCAAAAGTAGTGCCGCTTGTTCGATTTCAGTAGGGTCATCATAGTGTCGACAATCCACTTAGCAGCGTAAGGAGGATATATGGGAAACATATCCAGAGCTATTTACTGCAGGAACGTCCGAATTTTAGGGACGAAATTTTCTTGTAAGGGGAAAGTATGTAACACCTCCTAATTTCTGGGTGATAATTTTTAATTAATTGATTCGATAATTAGTAATTCTTAGTAATGGGGATATTTAAATGTGAATATATTTCAATAAGTTAACGAGTGAGAGTTAATTTTTAGAAATTTATTCCAGATGGCGATTTTATGTGTGTGGTTGACTCCAGTAGGGTCGAGTTAGTCCCAAATGAGTGGTTACATGCATATGTTGGGTATTGAGGCCTAATTAAACATGTGTGAGCTCGATATAGAGAGTATGAACCCTTTTTATAAGGCCCATAGGCCCAAAAATGTGAATAGGGTTTTTAACCCCAAATGTCTAAGGGTTAGGCATCATTAAATCACATTTGAAGACTAAAAAGGGAAAAAGAAAAGAGAGAGAGCCAAAGAGAAAAGGACCTTGGGGATCTTGAAGAGTTAATTGTAACTCAACATCTTCATTCAAAGCCATAGATCTTCATTGTTGAGGCAAGTGGTTTAAATTTTAATTATTAAATTGCATCTATCTTTTCATATTAAAATAGGTGGAATCCTATTGAATTCTAGGGTTTGTTCTTGAATAAATTGAGGTTTTCTTTTAATGAGAGTTATAAATCTACAGAGGATTTGATAATTGATGAAATTGATGATTAAATTGGTGAGATTGTTAGGGATAGAATTGTTATATTGGATGAAGAAAATTAGGATGGATTTGGGGACATTTTACTGCAAAAACCTGTTCAGAACAAAGGTTTAAAATATGTTAATGGCGGACTGGGTTTTAGTAGAAGAAAGAGTGAGAGGAAATACCAATGTCGTTTGAACGACATGGTATTTCGTTTGAACGAGATCCACTGTCGTTCAAACGATAGGGATCTTCACTCGAACCATCTCTTATGTTTGCCAGATTTCTACAATTCCCCTTATTCAGACCTGCTGTGTTGGAAATTTGTAGTTCCTGCCCTAACTGAATTGTGAAATTGAGTATGGAAATAGGGTTAATTGGGAAATACTTAACCTTAACATTTATTTGACTAAATTGCACAAAATTGGAGATGTAAGTTCATGATTTAGCACATGGTAATATCGTTATTTAAATGATTAAACTCGATTGTATGAAATTGAAGGGTGGATTAGAACAATTGAATTTCGGGGAAGAGATAGAAAGTCCGAGTATACTTGAAAAGGGTTACACAAAAATAATGAGAATTAATTAGTGTGTAATTAATTAAAATGAAGTCGGACCGTAGACTTAAATACTTTAGGCTTGGGTGTGGGCATTATACTCCGATAGTTTGGATTTCTATATATATGTTGATGTATAGTACATATATATGATTTCTCTCTCTATCCCTCTCTCTCTCTCTCTCTCTATCTATATATATATATATATATATATATATATATATATATATATATATATTTGTGTGAGTAGTATATATAGTAAAGCCATAGCAATATTAATGCTATCATAGGAGGTTGCGCGATGTGGGTGAGTCCCCTGGCTAGCGAATGCATGGTGAGTATATTTCGTAGGCCATCACGTTTGTGACTTAGGGGTGGGACCTTTATGGTGTGGAGCGGACACTTTCGGCGGGAACTATGTGTAATACCTCGTATTTTTATGCTTTATAAATTTGGGAATTTATTAAATTTAATGTGAGCTAATTATTTAATATAAATCCGGAAAATTGATTACTTTATAATTATTAACGTGATGTCAGTTAGTAATTATGGAAAACTTGTTGAATATTACAAATGAGTAAAGAAATATAATATTAGTTCTATGAAATGTCACGAGTGAATGAAATGACAATTTTAGAAATTTGAGTCGGGACGCGCCCGTGTCGCGTCGGGACTAAATATTGATTAATGAAAGTGAATAAATTGTAAGTTGCTCGTATGGTCATTTTGAGTGTGCCAACGTGTCCGAAGGGTCGAGATAGTCAGAAGAGTGTACTCGGGGGTTTAGTTTGGGTCTCGGGGCATTTTTAGGCCCATTTAGCACCCCGAGAGGGCGTTTTGGACTTTTTGCATTTTTGGGTAATAAAACCCACGAAAATGATTAGGCTATATCAGCCATTTGGAATAGTCCTTTAGGGTTATCAGACTCAAAACTTTAGAACGGCCATAGGAGAGGGAAGGAGAAAACTTTCCAAGAAATCCAATGCCAAAAAGTCATCCGATTGCACCGCCACCACCACCAACGCGAAGATCGCGCGACGGGGAACGCAACCACACCAAAATCATCCACAAATCAGAATTTTGAAATTTCCAGGCAAGTGTTTATCTTGCTTATTTTCGTTAATGCATCACTCATGTTAGTCTAGGGTGGATTAGGATGAGTTTTATGGAAGAAAACCCAAGTTGGAGATAAGAAATTGCATGTAGTAATAAAACAAATGGAAATCTGGAAACCCCTTTTATATGTATAAGTTTAATCACGAATTTATGACGAATTAGAAGTAGAAATTATGGAGAAAGATTGATTAGAACCAAGTTAAAGAAATTCTAGGGTTCTTGAGATTTATATGAGTTTTTGGCCTATTAATACATGGTTATTGATGAAAATTTGCATGCTTTACATAGAAGATGTATAATATGGGTTTATACTGTTAGTAGTACAAATTTCTGGGCGATTGGGAATGAAAAATCTGGATTTGGATGAGGTAGGATGATAGAACCCGTAACTGGTTTCCTGCAGAATTCGCCATACCTGCTTGATCGATCGATCGAGCCAAGAGCTTCGATCGATCGAGCCTCTACCATCGATCGATCGACCCCTTATGGTAGACTAATATTTCCCCTTTGTAAATAGTTAAATTCAAATTAAATGAGTAAGAATATTTGGACATCCTTATTAAAATATTTTGGGAGATAAAGAGGACCAGTAGGACTTATTAATAATTATGAGACCTTTAATGTAATATGGGATTTGCATTTTTGGGGTGTTTACATATAAGGGACGATAGAATTACGTATTAAAGGGAGAGACGCGTAAGATAGTTACGGTGGAAGATCAATGAGTACCTACTGAATTTTTACACTTGGGGGGGATAGAGTCCATGAGTGTTACGTAGTGAGTTGGAATAATCCCTCAAATTAAAGTTAGAGACGAACCGTTATACGCGATAACAAATAATGTGAAAATAAAGATAAATGTCGTGATTATGGGTTATGAGATGAACCTATATTTGATATGGTAAAAGTAGTGTATTTATATGATTTTGTATATGCATATATTATATACGTGTGAAAATCATGCCCGCGCTACTTGCTATCCCTGAGGTTACCGCGCTGGGACAGTTTTATCTCGAATGGGCTTTCATGGGGGATATTGACTCGCACCCTAGAAGATAGGAATCCTAGGTACGGGCTATCGGATGGATAGTCGGACGGTCCTAAGAGACGTGAGGGTATATACTAACCTCTTGGACTTGGAAACTATGCTTCGCCTCAATATTGTTTTTGTTTGTGTTAATACAGTTCGAGAGTGATTCCGAACTTGTATTTCCCTTAGTACGAGAGATACGGGGACTGGATAGCAGAGTATGCCCGCGCCATAATTATTATGTGGGGTGTTGTTAGAATATATATATTATATAAGTATTTAATATATATATTAAAATTCTGAAATTTGGGAACTACCTACTGTGTTTATGAATAATTATTTCAATTTGGGAAAAAAATGATTGAAAAGTGTAATATATTGTTGAGAGACTTTATTAGTAAATAAAGCTTAAATGAGAACTTTGGTGTTAAACGGAATTTACTTCTTAACCAGTTGAAATTGTCAATCTAAATCTTATGAGTAACCTAAGATAAGATAAGTTAAACCGTTGGGAAGGTTAGTTCGATAGGCGTGCACATTAGAAGAGAGGTGAGAATTTCTCAAGGGAGTGTCGCACTAATACGTTATTGCATTGGCCTGTAAACATTTTAACTACTTGCTAAACAAATTTTAAATCATTTTCACAATCGGGCTCTGACCCGTTTCCATTTTCTTTTCTCTCTTGTATATATATGTATGTATTACAGGTGCCCAGCCACAGGGGCGTCTTGCATAGGATCCTTTGGAAGGAACGCGCTGCAGCTTAGGTGGGAGTTGCAGGCCTCTTGCTTAGACGACTTCATTTATTTGATTCCACTCTTATCATATTTATTCAGTTGGGTATGTGTCGCCCGTTTCCATTATCCAGTTGTTTTATTGGACATTGTGAGTCATTTATTTCTAGTATTGTCACTTTGGGATTTATTACTGCCTGGATCTTTTACTTTAAGTTTTAAATGTTGGGATTTAGTTGTTGAATGTTTAAATTATTTGGATTATATGTTCCAGGATAATTGTGGTGTGATTCTTTAATATTGAATTATGTAAAGATTTAAATGTTGGTTTACATAAAAATAAAATTTGGAAAGTAATGTCTAAAAATGGTTTTGACACTTAGCTTAATTAATTAGGGTGCTTAAATTGGAAAAGTTTTTTTTCGACAGTGATGCTAAGAATGAACCAACTATTCACCTTGATTTTAATTTAATAAAGGAGTGATCGCCCTGTATTTAATTAGGCGGGGTGTCACAGGTGGTATCAGAGCATCAGGTTCTAGTGTCCTTAGGATCTGTACGACTTATTTCGCTTTCAGCTATGCATTTTTGCTATAGAGCCCTATTTTAGGATTGTTGTATTCTTACTTTTACGATTATGTCTTCAGCTAATTAAGATTTGATAATAACTGTAGACTTATAAATTTCTTCACGTTTCATATTCCTCCGAGACGTGCACCAAAGGATAGGCGTGCCCAAGCCGAGTAGCCAGCAGCTCCGGCTCAGGGAACAACGAATGCTAATGAGTTAGCCGCTATTGTTGCTCAGGCGGTGAATGCCGCGTTAGCGGTAGTACAACAGGCTCCACCCCCGATTCAGGCAGTGGCGCCAGTACCTGCACAGCTTCCATCTGCATGGGAGCTTAGGGATGCCTTTCAGAAGGCGCATCCCCTGAGTTCTCTGGTAGTTCAGATATCATCATCGTCATCCAATGGAAGAAAGATATCCAACGGCATTTTCGTATGTATGAGTGCACAGAAGTGCAAAGACAGTTGTTGGCTTCCTTTAAGCTAGTGGGGGCCGCTTTGCAGTGGTGGGAGTCTACCACCACCTTGGAGGAGAGGGATACTATTCCGATTTAGGTATTCTGGGAGCGGTTTGACCGCAAGTACTTTCCACCCGCCGTGCAGACTGAGATGAGGCAGAAATTACTGAACTTGAAACAGGAGAATTCTATCGTTGCTGAGTATGAGGAGGAGTTCACGAGACTTCTCACCATAGTGCCAGATGAGGCACCTACTGAGGGTAAGAAGATAATGTTATTTATGGACGGGTTAGCTTGGAGGATCCGTCAGCACCTTATAGGGAATCTGTCTCTGAGTACTTTCACAGATGTACTCAATGCTACTTTACTACACTGCCAGGATCACCGCTTCCATCTGCAGGGAAGCAAGCGAGCAGGAGAGTCCGTCCAGCAGGGCAGGACAGGGGGTGGTGGCGCTGGTGGAGCACCGACATCCCAGGGACAGACTCGTCAGCATGAGCAGAATTCCCATCAGGGGGACCCTGCCAAGCGCTTTCGATCAGGTGATTCCAGGCAGGGATTTAGAGGTTAAAGGCAGGGTCAGCAGGGCCAGCCTAATCAGCAGGGCCAGCAAGGCCAACACCGTCAGCAGCAGGGTCAGCAACAGCGCCAACATTATTTTCATCAGGGCCAGTGGCGGGGTGGTAACGGCCAGCAGAGCCGTGGTCAGCAGGGTCAGAGGGGAGGTAACTTCAGAGGCTGATGTTTTGTGTGCGACAAGCATGTCCATAAGCGCCAGGATTGCCCAGAGGGTGATAGGGCCCCACAGCAGCAGGGTGCCCGTAATGAGCCACAAGGCCACTTTTTCCAACCGCCCTCCCAGCACCAACCCAGGTACCAGCCCTACCAGCCATTCCAGCAGCTCCAGTGCAGCAGGGGCAGTTACAGTATGGACGTGTCTATAACGTCCACCAGGCAGCAGCTCCACAGGAACCACCCGCGATTGAGGGTATGTTTCCTATCCATGGTACTATGGGTCGAGTTTTATTTGATACTGGGGCGACGCATTATTTTATAGCCACTCATTTTGCGAAAGCCTTAGGGTTATTAGCCACAACAGAGAGCACTGTGACGTGTGTAGACTCACCACTGGGGAGTGGATCGCTTATTTTCTTTATATGCCGGGTTGTGGGGGTAGAGATTGGTATCTTGGTATTACCTGCAGATATGTTAGCCTTAGATATGCATGAGCCTGACGTTATTATCGGTATGTATTGGCTCGCTGCTTATAGGGCCATGATAGATTGTTTTGGTGGGAGTATTATCTTTGCCATTTCGTGGCAAGAGATGTTTGTAGTGGAGATGCCTCGCCCAGAGGGAGGCTCGACCACTCATTTGTATTACATAGAGGAGGATACCTCTAAGGAGGTTGTGATTCCCTTAGACTCGATCCCAGTTGTTCGTGAGTATTCCGATGTATTTCAGGAGATACCAGGCCTACCCCCCAGTCGAGAGATAGACTTTATCATAGATTTATTATCGGATACTAGACCGATAGCACGCGCTCCATATTGTATGGCTCCGGCGAAGATGCGAGAGTTACGAGATCAGATAGAGCAGCTATTAGGTCAGGGCTTCATTCGTAGGAGTACCTCACCTTGGGGAGCTCCAGTCTTGTTTGTGAAAAAGAGAGATGGTTCACTGAGGCTGTGTGTGGACTACCGGGAGCTGAACAAGGTCACGATACAGAACAAGTATCCATTTCCTCGAATCGATGATCTGTTCGACCAGTTGAGGGGAGAGACTTTCTTTTCGAAGATAGATCTGAGATCAGGGTACCATCAGTTACGTATTAGGGAGCAGGATGTTTCAAAGACTGCCTTCCTGACGAGATATGGGTCCTATGAGTTCACGGTGATGTCATTTGGCCTCACAAATGCTCCATCCGTGTTCATGGACTTAATGAACTGAGTGTTCAGAGAGTTCTTGGATCAGTTTGTCATCGTCTTCATAGATGACATTTTGATATATTCGCACTCCGAGGAGGAGCTTGCCGAGCACTTGAGGCAGGTTCTTCAGACTCTATGAGAGCATCAGCTGTATGCTAAGTACGAGAAGTGCGGATTCTGATTACGAGAAGTACAGTTCTTGGGCCATGTTATTTCTGAGCAGGGGATAGCAGTCGACCTAAGTAAAGTGTCAGTGGTGAGGGAGTGGGGACAACCCACGACACCAATAGAAGTGCGTAGTTTCTTGGGGTTAGCCGGATACTACAGGAGATTCATTAGGAGATTCTCCAAAATAGTGGGTCCATTGACGAACCTGACTCGCAAATGGGTACCATATGTTTGGGATGATGCTTTTCAATTGGCTTTCGACGAGCTGAAAGACCAGCTTACTTCATCACCAGTTCTTGCTTTACCTAAGCCGGGTGTGGAGTACCTAGTCTACACCGATGCCTCTTTACGGGAACTTGGGGGAGTACTTCAGCAGGAGGAGAAGGCTATAGCTTTTGCCTCCCGCAAGCTTAAGCCGCATCAGAAGAATTACCCCACCCACGACCTGGAGTTAGCAGCGGTCATTTTTGCATTGAGGATATGGAGGCACTATTTACTGGGAGAGAAATTTCGCTTGTTCACAGACCACAAGTCACTGCAGTACCTGTTCACTCGGCGAGAGTTGAATATGCGTCAGCGCAGATGGTTAGAGTTTGTGAAGGACTATCAGTTCGACATATAATACCATCCAGGGAAGGCCAACGTAGTTGCTGATGCGTTGAGCCGTAGATCGATAGACGATGTAGCGGACATCTGGAAAGCAAAGTGGAAAGAGTTGGGTCACCAGGACGCAGTAGCACGTTCTTTCGTATCTTTCATGACAGTGACACCCGAGATTGTTACGAGGGTGATGCAGGCACAGATCGCAGACCCATTTTGCCAGGAGCAGATTGTACGACTTTTAGCTGAGGGTGATGAGTTCTATTCTGTTAGTTCTGATGGGGGTTTGAGATTTAATAGGAGATTGGTGGTCCCAGAAGGAGCAGAATTACGTCATGTAGTGATGACCTAGTCTCACGGGTCCCAATTTGCGATACATCCTGGAGGAGATAAGATGTACCAGGATATGAGGTGACAATACTGGTGGAGTGGGGTGAAGAAGGACATTGCTGAGTTCGTATCTAAGTGTTCTACCTGCCATCTGGTAAAGGTGGACCATCAGAGATCGTCAGGGTTGCTTCAGCCATTGGAAATACCCGCGTGGAAGTGGGAGAGTATTTCTATGGACTTTATTACAGGGTTGCCTACATCACAGCGGGGCCACGACTCTATCTGGGTGATTGTAGACCGTTTGACCAAGGTGGATCATTTTCTGTCGATGCGGATGGACTATACCACGGGTCAGTATACTCAGTTGTTCATTGTTGAGATTGTCAGATTACATGGGGTGCCCCTGAATATTGTGTCAGATAGAGACAAGATTTTCGTGTCACTTTTTGGGGAGAGCTTTCAGGAGGCTATGGGTACAGAGTTGAGGTTGAGTTCATCTTATCACCCACAGACAGATGGGCAAACAGATCGTACTAATCAGATGCTGGAGGATATGCTACGCATGTGTGTTCTTCATTTTGGAGGAGGTTGGGAGCCACATCTTCCACTGATAGAGTTCGCTTATAATAACTCTTATCACTTCACGATTGGCATGGCTCCATTCGAGGCTTTGTATGGCAGACCTTATCGTTCCCCAACTTGTTGGCTAGAGGTGGGGGATAACAAGTTGCTAGGACCAGAGGTGATTCAGGAAACCTCTGCGAGGATTAAGATGATCAGGGGTCGTATCCGAGTAGCCCAGGACAGGCAGAAAAGCTACACCGATGCGAAACGGTTCTTTTGAGAG
The DNA here is from genome assembly GCA_949130495.1 of Sambucus nigra. NCBI lineage: Eukaryota > Viridiplantae > Streptophyta > Magnoliopsida > Dipsacales > Adoxaceae > Sambucus > Sambucus nigra. The sequence continues at coordinate 78,923,338 of OX422207.1, read as the reverse complement.
TTTAATGTGGGGGACCAAGTATTACTGCGAGTATCTCCTATGAAAGGAGTGATGAGGTTCAGGAAGAAAGGGAAATTGACCCCGAGGTACGTGGGACCATTTCTTATTATCGAGAGGATTGGGCCGGTGGCATACAGATTGGGTCTGCCAGAGCATTTGCATCGCATCCATGATGTATTCCACATCTCGTCGTTGAGACGGTATCTTCGGGATGATATGGCCCATACTCACATCGCGATAGATGAGATAGACTTATAGCCTGACAGCTCTTACGAGGAGAGACCGGTGGCTATCCTAGACCATAGCGAGAGGAGATTGAGGTCGAAGGTAGTTCCACTTGTACGGGTCCACTGGGAGCATCATAATGTGGAGGAATCCACTTGGGAGCGCGAGGCAGATATGCGCGAGAGATATCCAGATTTATTCTTACTAGGTATGCCTTATTTCCGAATTTCGGGACGAAATTCAGTTATTAGGGGGGAAGTATGTAATACCCCGTATTTTTATGCTTTATAAATTTGGGGATTTATTAAATTTAATGTGAGTTAATTATTTAATATAAATCCGAAAAATTGATTACTTTATAATTATTAACGTGATGTGAGTTAGTAATTATGGAAAACTTGTTGAATATTATAAATGAGTAAAGTGATATAATATTGGTTCTATGAAATATCACGAGTGAATAAAATGACAATTTTGGAAATTTGAGTCGGGACGCGCCCGTATCGCGTCGGGACTAAATATTGATTAATGAAAGTGAATAAATTATAAGTTACTTGTATGGACATTTTGAGTGCTCCAACATGTCCAGAAGGGTCGAGATAGTCAGAAAAGTGTACTCGGGGGTTTAGTTTGGGTCTCGGGGTGTTTTTAGGCCTATTTAGCACCCCGGGAGGGCATTTTGGACATTTTGCATTTTTGGGTAATTAAACCCACGAAAATGATTAGGCTATATCAACCATTAGGAAGAGTCCTTTAGGGTTATCAGACTCAAAACTTTAGAACGGCCATAGGAGAGGGAAGTAGAAAGCTTTCCAAGCAATCCAAGGCCAAAAAGTCATCCGATTGCACCGCCACCACCACCAACGCGTAGATCACGCGACGGGGAACGCAACCACACCAAAATCATCCACAAATCAGAAGTCTGAAATTTCTAGGCAAGTATTTATCTTGCTTATTTTTGTTAATGCATCACTCATGTTAGTGTAGGGTGGATTATGATGAGTTTTATGGAAGAAAACCCAAGTTGGAGATAGGAAATTGCATGTAGTAATAAAATAAATGGAAATCTGGAAACCCCTTTTATATGTATAAGTTTAATCACGGATTTATGACGAATTAGAAGTAGAAATTCTGGAGAAAGATTGATTAGAACCAAGTTAAAGAAATTCTAGGGTTCTTGAGATTTATATGAGTTTTTGGCCTATTAATCCATGGTTATTGATGAAACTTTGAATGCTTTACGTAGAAGATGTATAATATGGGTTTATACTGTTAGTAGTACAAATTTCTGGGTGATTGGGAATGAAAAATATGGATTTGTATGAGGTAGGATGATAGAACCCGTAACTGGTTTCCTGCAGAATTCGTCATACCTGCTTGATCGATCGATCGAGCCAAGAGCTTCGATCGATCGAGCCTCTACCATCGATCGATCGACCCCTTCTGGCAGACTAATATTTCCCCTTTGTAAATAGTTAAATTCAAATTAAATGAGTAAGAATATTTGGACATCCTTATTAAAATATTTTGGGAGATAAAGAGGACCAGTAGGACTTACTAATAATTATGAGACCTTTAATGTAAGACGAGATTTGCATTTTTGGGGTGTTTATATATAAGGGACGATAGAATTACGTATTAAATGGAGAGACGCGTAAGATAGTTACGGTGGAAGATCAATGAGTACCTACTGAATTTTTACACTCGAGGGGGGGGGGGGGGATAGAGTCCATGAGTGTTACGTAGTGAGTTGGAATAATCCCTCAAATTAAAGTTAGAGACGAACCGTTATACGCGATAACTAATAATGTGAAAATAAGGATAAATGTCGTGATTATGGGTTATGAGATGAACCTAAATTTGATATGGTAAAAGTAGTATATTTATATGACTGTGTGTATGCATATATTATATACATGTGAAAATCATGCCCGCGCTACTTGCTATCCCTGAGGTTACTGCGTTGGGACAGTCTTATCTCGAATGGGCCTTCATGGGGGATATTGAATCGCACCCTAAAAGATAGGAATCCTAGGTACGGCCTATCGGATCGATAGTCAGACGGTCCTAAGAGACGTGAGGGTATGTACTGACCTCTTGGACTTGGAAACTATGCTTCGCCTCAATATTGTTTTTGTTTGTGTTAATACAGTTCGAGAGTGATTCCGAACTTGTATTTCCCTTAGTTCGAGAGATACGAGGACTTGATAGCAGAGTATGCCCGCACCATAATTATTATGTGGGGTGATGTTAGAATATATATATTATATGAGTATTTAATATATATATTAAAATTCTGAAATTTGGGAACTACCTACTGTGTTTATGGTAAGTAAGATATGAATAATTATTTCAATTTGGGAAAAAAATGATTGAAAAGTTTAATATATTGTTGAGAGACTTTATTAGTAAATAAAGCTTAAATGAGAACTTTGGTGTTAAACGTAATTTACTTCTTAACCTGTTGAAATTGTCAATCTAAATCTTACGAGTAGCCTAAGATAAGATAAGTTAAACCGTTGGGAAGGTTAGTGCGATAGGCGTGCACATTAGAAGAGAGGTGAGAATTTCTCAAGGGAGTGCCGCATTAATACGTTGTTGCATTGACCTGTAAACATTTTAAATACTTGCTAAACAAATTTTAAATCATTTTCACAATCGGGCTCTGACCCGTTTCCATTTTCTTTTCTCTCTTGTATATATATGTATGTATTACAGGTGCCCAGCCACAGGGGCGTCTTGCATAGGATCCTTTGGAAGGAACGCGCTGCAGCTTAGGTGGGATTTGCAGGCCTTTTGCTTAGACGACTTCATTTATTTGATTCCAGTCTTATCATATTTATTCAGTTGGGCATGTGTCGCCCGTTTCCATTATCCAGTTGTTTTATTGGACATTGTGATTCATTTATTTCTAGTATTGTCACTTTGGGATTTATTACTGCCTGGATGTTTTACTTTAAGTTTTAAATGTTGGGATTTAGTTGTTGAATGTTTAAATTCACTACACCAAATCTGCCCATTTGTCAAGGTCAATGACCGTGACATTTCGAGGATTTAAATGTTGAATTATGTTCCAGGATAATTGTGGTGTGATTCTTTAATATTGAATTATGTAAAGATTTAAATGTTGGTTTACATAAAAATAAAATTTGGAAAGTAATGTCTAAAAATGGTTTTGACACTAAGCTTAATTAATTAGGGTATTTAAATTGGAAAATTTATTTTTCGACAGTGATGCTAAGAATGAACCAACTGTTCACCTTGATTTTAATTTAATAAAGGAGTGATCGCCCGATATTTTATTAGGCGGGGTGTCACACTATGGTCGCCTCTTATGCGGTCGGTGACAGCATTTATATCCGACATGTGTGTGAATGTTAAGATATGATACGTATATATAGTGCATAATTATATACGGGAATTTATCTATATATACATGGTGTGAAATGTATAAATAAATTTACTTGTGAAATGGTCATATGGTATCAAGTTGGATATGAATATAAAAAGTTAGTGTGAAATATAACTTATCACTCGTATACATGATGTGAATTGTATAAGGATATAACTTGTGAGAATGTTGTATGGCATTAAATGAGAAATGATTTAAACAAGTTATTGTGATTAATAACCTATAAATTGTATACTATACTCACTCGGGTTGGAATAGTGGAAATAGTGAGATATATGGGACAAGACTAGTTACGGAGGATTGGCTAGATGGGTAATATATAGTTTCGTTAGGCGTGCACATTAGTTGATGGGTGAGATATACTTAAGAGAGTGCACGACACTAATATAAATATGGAGAACATTTGCATTTTTATTTCTTGCATTTAAATACACTTACTAAATATTTTCAAATGTTTTGGGTTCTAACCCTTGCTATAAAATATTTTCAAAAATCTGTTAGGTGTCCTACCACAGGGACACCAGGCCTGATTCTTCTTACAGGATGTGCGGCTGCAACTATGTGGATTGTTGTGGGTTCTTGTTGTAGACGCTTATATCATTCTATCTTTAGATAGGGATCTTTTTAGTTGTACACTTCGGCTTGTACCTCTATATTCAGACTTGACATGTATTAGTACTCTTTTATACTTGTATTTTGTGGATGGCTAGTAGTTGACGTTGTTCGACAGACTCTTGTACTTATTTTGTGGCTTGTTTAGTTTCTTTCTTGTATTAGTTAATTTGGTTTCCTGGTATGTTAATTGGGTTTGATTTAGTTCATAAGAAAAAAATTGGCATTAGCTTAGTTTAAGACTAGGTGATTAGTAATTTAAAAAGTTTTTCCACAGTGATGCTAATTATAAACCAAATGAGATTCCTGTTTAATTTGATATATGATTGATCACCCGATATTTTATTAAACGAGGTGTCACATAATGCCTCGCTATATGATCCCTATTTGGTATTTTTAACGCTACAAAGCTCATCATCATTACTAAACAAATATAATAAAGAAGTCCGCACTCAAAAACTTTTGCAAGGGAATAGACAAACTCTAAACTCCCAATATTTTTAATAAGAACTATTATAAAAATTATCCACAAATATCAATGATAACTAATCAAGGGTGAAGAGGATTACGTAATTATACCAATACATCGCTAAAAGAATCAAAATAATTAGGGTGAACATAGTATATAACAAAGTGAACTTCCAACTCACCATCAATGGTGAACATAGTATGTAACACTGTCATTGAGACACTGTTTGGGGGTGAATTGAGTTTGGTCCCCAGTTCGATCCCTGGCAGTGTCAAAAAATTGCTTGTCCAGCGAAAGCCACGAACCGCGAGCGAAAATTAGGCGAGGTGCGCGTAAGCTGGTCCGGACACCACGTGGTATGAAAAATACCTTACAAAAAAAAAAAAACTCACCATCCAATCAATTATCGACAAACAAATGAATCTCATCAACATGAGGTTCCAAACACACCCCAAATAAGACACTCATTCTAGAAAGTAAAAATAAATTGAAATGCACAATTTAAGTTGACTTATATTAGATTGGGTCAAATCAAATTGTGTTATTGGACCGGCCTCCCTTTAGACTACTGTTGAATAGTTTCAGACCGCCTTTAAATTGACTCAACGGTCAAAACTCGGTGGCCAAGCTTTTATAGTCGTCGAATCGATTTGACCAACCCACTGGACACAAAAATAATTCTAGAAATAACAAAGCAACAACCATTTTTTTAGGAATCCATCTTTTATCATTTATTCTCTGATAAAGTCAAATCACCATAATTTTCATTAATTCATAATTGGCTATTAAACTGAAATTAATGCAAGTTTCATGATAGAGGTAACCTTAAGGCAGTGGAAGGGGGGGCAACCATGTATACTGAAGGTACATCAAGAGATGACTTGTTAAAAACGTGTGGGAGTCAAATTTCTACGACCGCTAAAGATTAGAGGTCTCTATTGTCATTCAATGTTTATTTTAACTGCACATTGTATGAGTTTGTGCAAGACTTGCATCGAGTTATAAAATTTAAACAAAAATACTTAAACGCATACGAATCATTAATGGCTAATGCTAGTAGAGATTTAAATAATGGATATTCATGTAAACATTAGAAGATCATGTGAATTTTATTGAAAATCAGAATATCACAAACACACAAAATCAAAGATAGAATGTCTTAAAATGGTTAGAAAAAGTATGTTGTTTCACATTTTTTTGAAATCCATGAGAGCAATTTGATGGAGTAAATGACACTTTCTCCTCACGATAAACTCGTTCGTTCATGCTTATACAAATTTTGATAGGATGTCTATGTCGCACAATAAAACGATATTCATGAAAATGAAAAATAATAGGAAGATCTTTGTGAACTAAAAAATATCAACCAAATAAAAAAGGGTGATAAAATGACAAATGTTGGATTATTTAAACATTATTATCTAGAATAAATGAGAAGTGTTGGGGGGAAATCTGTAGCATCACAATGGGGTCTCTTCCGAACAATTTTTTTTTACAACTTTGGCATTTTAAGTTTAATTATGTGTTTTCAGTTTTGTAATGATTTAAAAACATAAAGAACTTTCTTATATTTTGCTAACTATAATAACATATTTTAAAAATATATATGAGAGGGTAAATCAAACCCTCAACCTCATACATGAGGGTGAGAGGTTTAGCAAATAAGCCATCCCTATTGGTTGATAATGCCTCAACACTTTCTTTATTCATTTAAATTTTTGTATGAGAGTTTTTTAATATGGGATACATAAAGACGAAAGTGAGGCATACCCTATATTAACTGTAAAAGATAATATCATTATACAATTTCTTACAATCATGATGTATTCTAAATAATACAATGATAATATGAAATATCGTAACAATAATGAGAGAAAAAGGGCTTCTGAAAGAGTTGGTTCGTAGGGAAAGAGAACAAGCACAACCAATATATTAAGTAGGCATGGCTAGGTACTAATATATGATCAATATGTTGAATTCAAGTGATAAATGTGAAATGTTGGGATAAATGTGGAGTAAAAGCTTATTGAATGCCCAATGATTTCGTTTGAATGATTTGGCTAAAGTGTGTATACTTTGGATTTTAGATTATTTTCAGATCATTTTTAATATTTGCACAATGTTTTCTTTTATAGAGACGAAAGGTGGACTAATATCCATGGTGTTGATGTAAAAAATTAGATCACTCTAATTATTCAATCACAGATAAATAAAATGAGACAAAGATTTTTAAAGTGGTTCAGCCTTATATGAATGGCCTACGTCCACTGTTATGTTATTGCTGAGTGTTTGGGAATTCTCGATTACAAGTTCTCTCAAGAAATTCCGGTCCCCCTTGAATGAGGGTGATACAAGGTATTTATAGCCCTTAGGCTGTACATGAAAGGGTTGATACATTAAATGATATACATATGAAAGGATAATACATTTAATGCAGCGTGTGCGTCAAGATGATAAACATTCAATGAATAGTTGAATTGTTGATTATCTGGCAATTAATGCTACGGCCGAGATGCAGATCGGACCACCTTAGTTGCTCGTTGCTCAAGAGTTTCTCGGAGTGCTAGAGTACCTCGGAGTACTAAAGTTCCTCGGTGTATCCTCGTTGCTCGGAGAGAACATGAGTTGGTCGGGGAAATGAACTTCCTCGTTACTATTGTGCCACGTAGATTGACACGTGTCTTCGTATTATTCGTCCATATCAGCATATTAATTTTGGTATCAACAGAAGCCCCCAATGTTTCATATTTCGAATTTTGAGGAGTATGGAACATTCTTTATCGGTGTATGGTGATATTAAATGACTTTACTGGGTTTTAGGAGCCTTTTCTTCATATTTGAATTTCCTTCCAAATTCGTAGAATCCGCCATTTTGCATTTTTATAGGCGCTTCGATCTTCGTGCCCTTTTTGTCCTTTTAGCCGCCGGAAGTTCGATAGTTTCTTTTTGTAATCATTTCTTTCACCATTTCCCAAGGCACAGTATTTAAACTTCCCACACAATCATATCGTCTTCTACCTTTTCCAATTTTCTTGCTTTCGAATTCTCCATAGTCTTTCTTTCTCTTGTGCGTTCATCCTTGTTTTCGTTCGTTGTCAACAGATCTCCTTTCTTCCTGTAAGATCTTCTTCCTTCTTCTTTTATTCACCATGGTTTATATTATTGAATCTATTGAAAAATTCCGTTCTGATTATTCCATTCCGTCTTGGGTAACTCTGGAGAATCTTCCCGAGCCCTTTGATTATTTTCGTTTGGCTGAGGGACACTGGTTCCCCAGCCTCTTTATTGCTGAGTGTGGATTTTCTTTTCCACCCAACTCTTTATGCTTAGAATTCTGCCAACATTTCGATGTTGTTCCTGCAAAAGTAGCCCCCAATACATGGAGAATAGTTAATGGGGTGCATAAATTAAATCAGACTCATGGAACTCGCATAGGAATTCCTGAGATTATGTATTGCTATAGATGGGTTGTTTTAGACAACGTCTATTATTTAAAAACCAAATTTTTGAATAGAGCTTTAGTAGTCAATCTCCCTGATGCCAACAGGGATTATTTTGAACATGGGTTAGTTTTCAAAAATTAGCAACATGCTCCTTTAGTCGGAGACGGAGTGTATGAAGATCCCAAATGCCCCCCATATGGCAATGGGATAGGTTATTTTCATTTTATTTTATTCTCGAAATTATGACTGCATCATGTTTGAATAAATGCATGATTGACATTTCAAATTGTTTTTGTTTGCAGTTAATAGCAAGAGAAAAACTCCTAAAGAATCAGAAGTTAATATAAGGCAATTGAAACATATCTGGAGCTTGCATCAGAAGATTGCAGACGAGCATATCAGGTCTGCCTCATACTTGTTACAGTACAGGAGTTATACGTCGTCTTTTACTGCTCGCCCTGTGATCAGCTCCAGTGATCCAGTGCAAATTTCTGAAGACTCTGATCCAGAATCTCATATTCCTTTGAGCCAGAAAATGGGTAGGAAAAGAGCTCCTCCTTCTCTATTTTATGACACTACTTCTGCTGCTGAGGCCAAGAAAAGCAAAATTGATGTCCCAGAGGGGACTAAGAAGGTGGATGTTGCGCCTTCCAAAGTTACCGAGAAGCCCCCAGTGGCTCCGAGCAAGAAGGTTACTCCTGTGGAGATGACTAATATCTCTCCGACCAAGAGCTCTTCCTTGGTTGAAACTGCTGAAGTCCCTTTGAGGAGATTGAGAAAATCGTCCTCAGTCAATTTGGCTGAAACTGTCAATCTGGCTGAAACCATCTCCTCTCTACCAGTTGGTGGTGTTGGTGTTCCAACCATCATTCCTCCGAGCTCTGCCATGATCTCGGTAAAAACTTGGATCATACCCGAGGTCCAAGGAACTGATGAAAAAATTTCTAGGGATATGCTGACATCCCTAGCTACCCGTCACCTGGCTTCAGTAAATTTCTCACACTCTGAATTTCCTCTCTTTCTTTGAATACTTGTATTTTTGTACTGATCTGTCACTTTTTCCCTTGTTTAGCTGGTGAATTGTTTTAACAACATCGTGAAGAAAGATGAAGCAATTAAAGCTTCCAGCTCCTCGTCTGGGGTAGAGGATGCTCTGCTGGGTTTGACCCAATCCTTGAAGGATTCTCGTCAGCAGTATAATGAGGATAAAGCTGACTGGGAGAAAAAGTTGTCTATAGTTGAAGCTGAGAAGGTGAAGCTGGCTGAGATCTCCAAGAGTTTGGAGAATAGGGTGAAAAGTTTAGAGGTCGAGCATCAAAAATATGACGACAAGCTCAAGAACTTTGGAGGGCTTGAAGATAAGCTGAAAAAGGCAGAGGAAGAGTTGTCCGTCCTGCGAGATGTCAAACGCCAAAAAGAAGAATTGGATGCGAAGTTAAAGACTGCCGAGGATCTTCTATCCAAGAAGCTCTCATCGAAGAAACTGAAAAGAAAGCTCGCAGTTAAAAAATCCTTCAGCGCTGGCTGGGATAAAGGATGGGACAAAGGGATTGCTGCGATGACATCCCAAGTACAATACGGGAAGTTAAAATACTTCCGAGATGGCTGGGTAGCTGCCCTGCAGGAATTGAAGATCAAAGACGACTCTGAGCTATTTCAGCTACACCTCCCTGGTCCTCCCCCACCAATTGTAGAAGAAGAAGAAGATGAGGCTATCTCTGATGAATCTTCCATGGCCATGGGTGATCAAGTCCCTGCCTCTCTACCTTCTGCCAACGAGGACATTTCTTCCATGCTTCCTCCTCCTGAGAAAATTTCAACTCCTGCTGATCAAGCTGCTGTTACCACCGAGCAACCAAGCTCCTCGTCCCAGCCTCCCGAGAAAGTCTTGGGAGACAAGGAAAAGGTGTGAAGTTGTTCGGTATCATTTCTATCTTTCATTATCATTTGTAATCAAACAATGTAATCTTTTTATGATCTAATAAAATACATCTTTGTTCTTCTCTGTTGTTGATGATTTGTTTTTGTTGACTGTTGTCTCCTTTTCATTATTAGTTTGTGGCTAGAATGGAACTGATATCTCCATATTATACAAAGCTGATGCAGCAATGCCATGAATATTATAAGGCTGGTCATACAAATTTGAGTGTATCAGAAATTGTTGACATCCTTGGCCATGATGCTTCAGAACAAGCAATTGAGGCTTATCGGTACTTGAAGGATTTACTTGACCGAGCTGTGGCCAACAACGTGGCCTACTATGACTTGATTGAGGAGCTTCATTGTACCTTGGAAGATCTTCAGAGTCAGCACAATGAATCAACTGCTTTGTTGCACAAGGAATATGAGAATAGCTATCAACAGCTTTCCTCTGAGATAGGTCACAAAAAGATCATTGCTGGGTACGATATTAGGGAGAGAACCCTAAAAGGTGAAGTTGAGGCCCGCAGACAGATCGCCGAACTGCTGGAACAAGAGAACAACAATTTGCAGAAAAAGTTGGCGCAATACGAGTCTGCAACTTCATCCTCTACTGCCTTGGTACCGGTCACTGATGAAGGAGTCTCATTCTTAGAGGTTGAAAACGCCAAATTAAGGCAAGAATTGGATACTTTAAGAAAGTCTGGTGTTTCTGCTACTGCTCGGGGACGAGGAAGAGGTTCTCGTGGGCGAGGACGAGCTGTTCAAAATGTTGTCGAGGAGCAAAGTTCTCTTCCTGCTCGGAGTCGATCAAGAGTTCTCAGTCGTAATGTTGAAGAGGCTCGCACTCAGTCTACTTTGGAAACTCAAGCGTTCCAATTGAATGCAAAAGATCGTGCTCTGTCTGAGATGTCCAAGAAAATCCTGACTTTGGAAGATCAACTTACTGCGACGAAGTCTGCTTTACATACCAAGGACCTTTTCGCCAAAAACCTTCTTGAACAATTGGATAGATTAACCTTCCAATTCCATAAACAGCCCAGGGAATTTTGGAATACAGGCTATAATGAGGCCCTTTATCACTTGGATGCTCGTATTGAAAATGCCAATAATGAAGGTTATAAACAAGGATGGTTGAACGCACTAGCTGTGTTAAAGCTAGAGCAGGGCCATTATTTATGGGATTATCATACTCCTAGGCTACTAGACTTGCCTGTACCGCCTTATAAACTGGACATGAAATGGATCCCAGCTCGTGCTATTCCTCGGAGCTTAATTTCAAAATATCTTGGTGACTATAGTCATCATTCTCAGATTGAATTATCTCGTCCCGAGTATCTCTTGGATACTCCTTCAGTAATGAATGTCAGGATGTTGAAGGATTTGAATTTTATCAATTCTCCTCAGACATTAAATGATCCTCCTGCTGGCGAGGAACCTGTGTCGAAGGCTGAAGGAAAAAAACCAATAGAATAGGATTTTCAATGTAATAGTTAGCATATATATATGTAACTTGTAATTTATTTTGATTTTTAATGAAAGACTTTCATTTTCTGTTTGCAACTCTGTATTGCTATTCTTCTGTGCTAAACACTACGTATGTATCTGTTAAAAAGATAACAATTTTGTGCTGTTCATCAACCAACTTAGTAATAAACAGTTACAAGTATCAAAAATGTTGTTCGATCACTTAATAATAAAGTAATGAGTATAAAAATGTTTAAAAAAATTTCAACCAACCAAGGTTGTTAAATTGTACTCGTCGACCAAATAAAATTAGCGAGAGTTTTCATAAAAATGTGTCCGACCAACCAGGTTGATGGACCCTCCTCGTCGATAAATTCTCCTCGTTGACCAATTACAGTTAGTGGGTTTTTATCCCCGACCAACTATACTTGGCTCAGTTTGGAATATTCTTTGTTTTCTGGAAAGGTTTTACCTTCCGACCAACTTGTTGGCATATTTTGTTTCTTAACCAGCCAAAATTGGCATTTTTAAGAATGTTGTTCTTGCCCTTTTACCATCCAAAGTTGGTTGTGGGTTTGAACTATCAGGTTCTTTCGAACTATCTTGTCCACAAGCTCTTTTACCAACCGAAGTTGATCACGCAAGTGTACGCCTCCTAACCAAAGGAGTATAATTTGTTCTCGCTATTTTACCAACCGAAGTTGATCACGCTCGAACTATCAGGTTCTTTCGAACTATCTTGTACACAAGCTCTTTTACCAACCGAATTTTATCACGCTCGAACTATCAGGTTCTTTCGAACTATCTTGTCCACAAGCTCTTTTACCAACCGAAGTTGATCATGCAAGTGTACGCCTCCTAACCAAAGGAGTGTAATTTTTTCTCGCTATTTTACCAACCGAAGTTGATCACGCTCGAACTATCAGGTTCTTTCGAACTATCAGGTTCTTTCGAACTATCTTGTCCACAAGCTCTTTTACCAACCGAAGTTGATCACGCAAGTGTACGTCTCCTAACCAAAGGAGTATAATTTGTTCTCGCTATTTTACCAACCGAAGTTGATCACGCTCGAACTATCAGTGTAGTGTATCACACTAGTATTCCCCAAAAAACTTGTAATAAAAGGAAGAGGATGGTGAAACATCATCGTTTTATTCATAATGAAGGAATTGCTTTACATTTTACATTACTGATAATACTTGCGTAGGTGTTCAGCATTCCATGCATTCTTAAATTCCTCTCCTTCTAGAATTGCTATTCTGTAAGTTCCTGGTCAAACAACTTCTGTAACTCGGTAAGGTCCATGCCAGTTGGCTTCAAGCTTATTGTGCTTCTGAATGACCTTCTTTAGCACATAATCCCCTTCTTTTAAGTCGCATTTCTTCACCCTCTTGTTCTAGAACAGAGCTGTGCGTTGTTGGTAAGCAGCATTCCTAATAGCTGCCTCTTCTCTAACCTCCTCGAGCATATCCAAATCTAATCTTCTCATCAAGTCACTGACTGGGGAATTGAAATTCAGCACTCTGTGTGTTGGGAGACCCAACTCAGCAGGTATTATAGCCTCACTTCCAAATGCCAGCATGTATGGTGATTCTCCAGTTGCTGCTCGGGGAGTTGTTCGGTAAGCCCACAATACTGACTGTAGCTCATTAATCCAATTAGCTTTAGCCTCACTTAGCCTCTTCTTCAAACCATTTAGTAGCGTTCTGTTTGTCACCTCACTCTGCCCATTGCTTTGAGGATGACCTGGTGCTGAATGAGTCTTCAGGATGTTTGATTGTTGACAATAAGCAGCAAATTTCTCATTGTCGAATTGTGTTCCATGGTCTGTGATGAAGGCATGAGGGAGACCATATCGACAGATGATATTCTTCCAGACAAATTGGTATACTTTCTTGTACATCATATCGATAAGGGGTTCAGCCTCTACCCACTTAGTAAAATAATCTACTGCGATGACGAGGTACTTGAATCTTCCTCGAGTGGTCGGCAATGGTCCAACCAAATCAATTCCCCACATGGCAAATGGCCAAGGGGAAGTTATGGGTGTCAACAAAGCTTGTGGAGTTCGTCGGATGGAGGAAAAACGTTGGCACTTATCACATCGCTTGGCGTAGGCTATACAATCAGCCCTCATCGTCGGCCAGAAATATCCCTGTGTCATCACCCTTTGTAAAAGTGTTCGACCTTCTACATGGGCTCCACATTACCCTTCATGGATCTCTTCAATCAATTCTTTCACCTCGGAGGGATGTACACATCTTTGCAAACCTACCATAATTCCTCGTCTGTACAAAACACCATTAGTTAGTACATACCGGGCAGCTTTAAACTTCAATTTCTTTGCCGCGAGCTTGTCCTCTGGCAATCCTCCTTCTTCAATATATGCCCTGATGGGATCCATCCAAGATGGTCCTAGATCAAGGGTAATAACATTCATCGTCAAGTCTTCATCTATGCTCCGACTTTCTAGTACTTCAATTGGTATCGTTCTTCGCAGCTCGGTACGAGTAGCTGATGCTAGTCGGGCCAGTGCGTCTGCTTGTGCATTTTCTGTTCTGGGTATTCTGATCAACTGAATGGCGTTAAATTCTGCCAGCAATTCCATCACCTTTGCATGATACTTGACCACTAATTCTCCTTTAACCACATATGTTCCCATCATCTGATTCACAATTAATTGAGAATCACTGAATACCATCACTTGTTGTGCTTCCATGATCTTTGCCAAATTAAGACCTGCTATCATGGCCTCATACTCAGCCTCATTATTGCAGGTTTTGAATTGAAATCGCAAGGCATATTCTATGTCAATCTTGTCTGGGGTTTTCAAAACAATCCCTGCTCCACAACCCGCTGTGCAAGATGACCCATCTACATACAATCTCCATGTAGGTAACTCGTCTTCAAATTTCTTCTCCAATAGAGTTCCTCGGTGAAATATCTGTTGTTCTCTTCCATCCTCTTCTGTTAATTTTCGTTCCTCGTCGACCATTTCTTCTCTCCCTTTTACCAACCGGAGTTGGTCTGGGTTTGAATTTGATGATATTTCTACATCCACAAGCCCTTTTACCAACTGGAGTTGGTCTGGACTTATGTCTGTTGATCCTGTAACATCCACAGGTTGGTCAGTGAGCAGCTTTTGTTCCTCGGGGGTATCAGGATATGTAAACTCTGCTATAAAATCTGCTACAGCTTGCCCTTTCAATGATGACCAGGGTTCATACACAATATCATATTCACCGAGCTCTATTGCCCAGTACATTAGTCTCCCTGACTTTTCTGGTTTATGAAGGGCTTGTCTTAATGGCATGATGGGCCTGGAAATATGGCCTCATTCTTCTACTTGCTTCAATTAATGCCAATGCCAATTTTTCTAACTTTGGGTACCTGATCTCTGCACCTCGGAAAGCCTTACTTGTGTAATAAATTGGCTTCTGGACTCCATTCTCCAATCTGATCAATTTCGAGCTGACTGCATGCTCTGATACTGCTAGGTATAAGTACAACTTTTCTCCCGTTATTGGCCTCAACAACAGCGGAGGTGTTCCTAGATATTTCTTCAAGTCTTGAAAGGCTTTTTCACATTCATCACTCCACTCGAAAGTTTTTCGAAGTGTTTTGAAGAATGGTAAGCATCTATCTGTTGCTCGAGATACAAATCTGTTGAGCGCTGCAACTCGTCCTGTAAGACTCTGCACCTCTTTCTTCGTCGTTGGCGATCGCAACCCTAAAAGAGCTTTGATCTTTTCTGGATTTGCCTCAATGCCTCTTTGGTTGACGATGTACCCGAGGAACATTCCTTCTCGTACTCCAAATGTGCACTTCGTTGGGTTGAGCTTCATCTGGTATTTATCCAATTGATCAAAAGTCTGACTTAAATCAACTAGATGATCAGCAGCTTTCTTGCTTTTTGTCAGCATATCATCGACATAGACTTCCATATTACAACTGATTTGCTCGGCAAAAACCTTGTTCATCAGCCGCTGGTATGTTGCTCCTGCATTTTTTAAACCAAAAGGCATAACATTATAACAATAAGTACCCCTAGGGGTAATAAAAGAAGTACTCTCCCTGTCTTCAGGTTTCATCTTGATCTAGTTGTAGCCTGAATAAGCGTCCATGAAGCTGAGCAGATCGTGCCCAGAGGTAGCATCCACTAACTGATCAATTCTGGGTAATGGAAAATGATCCTTTGGGCAGGCCTTGTTAAGATCAGTGAAATCAACACACATTCTCCATTTGTTGTTTTTCTTCTTTACCATCACCACATTCGCCAACCAGTCCAGGTATTTCACATCTTCAATGAATTGAGCCTTCTGGAGCTTGTCGACCTCCTCTTGAATGCCTTGATTCTTCTCGGGGCTAAATACCCTTCTTCTCTGCTTTACGGGCTTGATCTCCTTATTCACATTGAGTTCATGACATAGGAAGTTTGGATCTATTCCTGGCATGTCTTCATGACTCCATGCAAAAGTTTTCTTCCTATTTCTCAATAAAGTTATCAACTCCTGTTTTATTGAAACATCCAACGATGAACCTATCTGGGTTACTCGTTCAGGGTGCTCGTCGTCCAGAATAACATTTTCTGTAGATTCCACCACCTTTCCTTTTACAAGTTGGGATTCATCTCTGGGATCGAGAGTTTCAATCTCTGTATCTTTTTCCACCTGGTAGGTAGTAGTCTTTTTCCTTGATTCCTCAAGCTCCTCTTGCTCGGCAGATGAATAATAGCATTCCCGAGCTACTTTTTGGTCACCTTTCACAACTCCTACTCCAAAGTTTGTTGGGAATTTTAAGCATTGACGCACTGTAGATGGAACTGCCTCAAACTTCTTCAAACCAACTCTTCCCATGATGATGTTGTAAGCTGACTGCACATTTTTATCCATCACAAAGAAGCGTATTCTTTCTGTTCGGCAAGCAGGCCAGGTTCTAATGAATATATCCAATTTGATCGTCCCAAGTGGAAAAACTTTCTCGCCAGCAAAACCCAGGAGAGGTCTGTGATAAGGTTCCAATTGAGATAATTTCAGATTCAAGCTATCAAAGCATGAATAGTACATGATGTCTGCCGAGCTTCCATTATCTACCAACACCCTTGAAATCACTACTTCCTTCATCCTCATTTTGATCACCAGAGGATCGTCGTGAGGATAAAGAACACCTGCCAGGTCATTTTTTGAAAAGCCAATGACCAGCTTCTCTTTGTTTACTTTCCTCGGACGATCGTCCTCGGCCAGATTTATTCGCTGAATATATGAACAAGCTTGAGCCTCTCCGAGATAAGCTTTTCTTTCTGCAGTATGGTCTCCTCCTCTAGTATCTCCTCCTGTAATAACATTACAATCAAATGATCCAAAACGTATGGAAAATACCTCTTGTTCTGGCTGCCTTGGTTTCTTGGGAAGATCGGGGTCATCCTCTGGATCATCTTCATGGTTTCTCTTCTTTTTCTCCTCTGCTCGACGAGGAGATCTAGACCTCTCTCTAGCTCGGTCATTATTTTTTCTTTCACCTCCCCGATCAACATATTTTGCTAGCTTTTCTCTTCGGATGAGTGTTTCAATTTCGTTCTGAAGAGCTATGCAATTTTTGGTCATGTGACCATGATCTTTATGAAACTCGCAATATTTATCCTTACTCCTTGAATCAGGGTCTGACCTCAGTTTCTTTGGCCATTTTACCTCCTCGTTGTTCTTAATTTCTTCCAAGACATGATGAATACCCATTTTCAAAGGAGTATAATTGTCATATTTCTTCAAGACTTCCCATGATGATTTATTATTTCTGGAGCGTTTATCACCGCCATTGCCCTTATGCTCTTTATTCTTAAACTTGTCGACTTCCACCTTGGTGTCTTTATCTATATTCTTCTTTGCAGCCATACCTTCCTCGGCATTCATGATTTTGGCCGCTTTTGCCATTAATTCTGACATAGTTTTAGGTGGATCTTTCGCCAAAGTATAATACAACTTATTAGGCAACAACCCACTCATCAAAGCGGTGATTGCTGTCTTCTCTTCGTAATTTATGACCTCCAGCTTCTCGTTATTAAAATGAGTTATGTAATCTCTAATACTCTCACCAGATTTTTGTCTAACACTTAACAAATGTGCTACTCGTTTTACTGGCTTTGCTCCAAAACAGAAATTGCCGATGAACAACTCAGCCAACTGAAAGAAGGTTGAAATCTTACCCTGAGGAAGATTGTTGTACCAAATCTGGGCAGCTCCAGTAAGAGTTCCTGAGAATGCTCTATATCTCATCTCGTCGGGGACAGCATAGATATCGGCGGCAGCTTGATATTGCTCTATGTGTAGAACAGGATCTGTCTTTCCATCATATTTGGGGGTCACCATAGGTGCTTTAAACTTTGACGGGGTAGGAAAACCCACAATGGCCTGGAGAAAAGGAGTCCCTTGAACAAAAGTTCATTGTAAGGGATTCTTCGCCTTAGCCATTTCTCCCAATCTATCCTCCAAGCGCTGAATGGAACCCTTCCACGCATCGTTTCCTTCCTCGGGCTTATTAGTTCGAGCAATTGATTGTTCTGATGTGGCCTCTTGATATTTATCTTGACGAACAACTGGTCGTGATTGTGCTGATCCTTCTCTTAGATCTGATGGTCGTCGAAAACCCCTCGACATGGTCTTAGGTGGTCTCCTATTCCTCCTAGGGCCTAATCGACTGAAAGGAGACACCCTACTCAATCTTTCCAAGGCACTGGGTCTTTCTGGAGAGAGAGTGATACGTTGATCAGTATCTGTAGCCTTTATTGACGAAGTTCGCCCAGGCTGATAGGAGAAATCATCAGAATCCTCATTCCGATATGACTCAGTACGTCTGGATCGTGAAGAAAGTAAATAAGTTTGCCTCTGACCACTTCGATGTCCTGAACGTGCAGGTGCACCGCCATAAAGGGTTTGTATGAGTTGCCTCATTGTTTCCTGCATGGCGGTTTGTCCTTGAGCCAGATTCGTCATAATCCCGGCCAGATCTGGAGGTGCAGAGGGATTCGGAGGATTTCCAATATTTCCAGCATTTCGATTGCTAGATTCTGGATTATCCGCCATTGATGATGAATGATTTTTGGTGAAAAATGATAGTAACAATCGATTCCCACAGACGGCGCCAATCTGTTGATGTAAAAAATTAGATCACTCTAATTATTCAATCACAGATAAATAAAATGAGACAAAGATTTTTAAAGTGGTTCAGCCTTATATGAATGGCCTACGGCCACTGTTATGTTATTGCTGAGTGTTTGGGAATTCTCGATTACAAGTTCTCTCAAGAAATTCCGGTCCCCCTTGAATGAGGGTGATACAAGGTATTTATAGCCCTTAGGCTGTACATGAAAGGGTTGATACATTAAATGATATACATATGAAAGGGTAATACATTTAATGCAGCGTGTGCATCAAGATGATAAACATTCAATGAATAGTTGAATTGTTGATTATCTGGCAATTAATGCTACGGCCGAGATGCAGATCGGACCGCCTTAGTTGCTCGTTGCTCAAGAGTTTCTCGGAGTGCTAGAGTACCTCGGAGTACTAAAGTTCCTCGGTGTATCCTCGTTGCTCGGATAGAACATGAGTTGGCCGGGGAAATGAACTTCCTCGTTACTATTGTGCCACGTAGATTGACACGTGTCTTCGTATTATTCGTCCATATCAGCATATTAATTTTGGTATCAACACATAATATAGTTAAATGAAAAGAATATATAATAATACTTAACATGTCAAGTGAATTAAATGTGATCGAAAATACAATGGACTGACGGTAACACCTCGCATTTTTAATAGCATGGTTTGTCAAGCCGGAATACTAAAAAGTGCAAAAGTGCAATAATTTAAAAATATAATTCTTAGCATATGACAACAATATGAGATAATTTAAATTTTTTTCCATTTAACATAAGAAACAAGAGATAACAATGAATAAAATTTCAATAATAATAATATTTGTATTCAACCCCATGTAATATCTCCATCATCATACAACATTTTCAACACAAATTCCTCAGATACAAAAGGTGGATTCGCAAATGAATCAAGATTCCAATAGTTATCTTATATAAAATACAAGATGCCGAAAAGGAAACAACCCTATAACATAAAAGAAAATCTCCAAAGAATTACCATGTTCTTTAAGATCCAATTGCTCCTCAGACTTGAACCTATCCTGAGACGTCAGTCAACGCAACGGGTCAGGGCCCACTATATGAATACTAGTTACGTTTCCTAATAACATAACCCAACCAGAAGTATTAAATGAAATAAAAACTATAGTAAAGTTTTTCATGTAACGATAACCTTTAAATGTAGAATAGTTTTCAATGTTTATCGTACATATAAATGAATATTTCAATAACAATAGGAGCCATAGATTTTCACCAGTCATGTAATTTAACTTTAAAACTATGCCAATGTACAATGTTTTGGGAGTATCATAGTCCATTTGCTAGTAAAATCTAACAAAAAATCACACAATATTAGTTCATTTGCTACCATATACTAATTACTTAGTATCAACACCATTTATTTATTTTTTATTTTTTAGAGAAGAGGGACAACACTCCCACACATTTTACTAGGAAATAAGTTGGAGAAAAAGTCTCTCCTAGGTAGCTTTTACAAGCATTAGTGGAAAGCCAGAAAATATAAGAATTTTTATTTACTCCCATTACAAAAAAAAAACTAAAGAGCGAATGAAAAAAAGAACTGAAATTTGGGATTTTACGAAAAGGCTAAGAAAACATAGCAGAATGCAAACCGGATTTATCATGTTTGAGTAAACCTGTTATATGTTTTGGAAGAGAGTTGAGGAACCAAAATATAAAAGAAGAAAAAGATATGGAGGCTTGTTTGGAAAGACCATCAGCCGTCGAGTTACTTAGTTTGAATACATGAGAAATGGATAAAAAAAATTTTGAAGATTTCTGAAATTTGGGTTATCAAGCCTTTGTTCTTACAAGGGGGTACTTTTAGTATTCCTGAAGTCTACAATAACTTTATAATCAGAATTTATTTGAATCATGTCGATCCCCAATGTGTTGCAAATATAAATAGCCAGCGATCCCGCCTATATATTAGTCTAAAGTCCCAAATAAATGGAGAAACTAGGAACAAAATCACGTTGATTGTCTCTAATAACACCACCAATCCCACTGTGACATGGATTAACCTTAGAAGCACAATCAACACCAAGTTTGAAACAATCATCTTTAGGCTTTATCCACCTTACAAGTCTGAATAACTTCTTTATTAGACGAAATTACAGCCCAAAGATTGGTTGAAAAAACACTTCTTCGTGCCGCAAATTATCTTCAAAGAAAAAAATAGCCACTGAGTTTTTAATGATATCTTGAATATGCATTATGGACTTACTGTCTGTCATTCGGATATCCTCAAAGCTACATTAATTTCTATCGTTCCATATTTCCCAGAAATTTGCTAGAGGTATTACGAATCGAAGGAAATTAAGGTAGTCTCTCTTTTGTTATTTAAGCCGCCAAGAACTTATTACAACAGTGAAGTTACTATAGTTTAGACCAGACCTCAGTCCCAATAAACCAGCAAAATGATAACAAATTGAAGTGTCAAAGTTACTTTAGAGAAATGTGTGGTTTATTTTTTCCTCCATATTGTTTCAACACCTACATCTCGAAGAAATTATTATCCCAATTCTCTGGATCTTTGAGTTAGTAGGAATGGAGTTGTGGATTAATATCCACACAAAGATATTGATTTTGGAAGGATGAAATTTAGGCCACAGAAGCATAGAACTTAAAAAATATTTTTTTATCCGCGGCAATAAATTCCTGACTTAAAATACAATTGTCCACCAGTGTTTGGAGTCCACATAATCTCATTATCAATTATTAAAATATTATCTTCGTCCACATCCTGAATATTTATAATTCTTTTAATGGTATGAGAACCATCAGAGCTACTTAAATATGTCTTAGTACTTGTCCTTGATGAAGTTAGCGCATAATCCTTTCTTTGTCCGGAGGTTATATGGAAGCCTCAAACTACTAGCATTTACGACATCTCCCAGATGTATATAACCTAAACAACCTTCACTAGATTAAAAGAGAAAATGATCCCAAGAAGTCCAATTGAATTAGTTATCTTATCTAAGGCCACTCAAAAAGAACTTGGAGAATAATGAGGGTCCGTTTGGCAACCCAATTCCAAGCCATGTAAATGGAATTCGCAGGCCAATTTCAATTTCACGGAATTGAAATTGGTCTTCCAATTCTAATTCCAAGCCTTGGAATTGGGTTGCCAAACGGGCCCTGAGTGAATTGTGGTAATGATACCTTTGGGAGTTTTTAAAGTTGTCGAAGTCTATAATGGGATAAAAGAGTGGACATGTTTGATGAGAAAGAGCTTGCCACCTTGAGATAGAATTCTAGATTTTTAAATTTTCAATTTGGCTCTAATTTTGCCCACAATTTCATAAAAGTGAGACATTTTTCTTTTGCCTTTTATGAGCGAATAAATAAGATATGTAATTGGAAAGGTCTTGACGTTTAAACCAGTGTAAGAAGAAATTTAGGATTTCCTCTTAGTGAAGATGCCATTGTCAACAGTAAACGAACTCTATATCTATTAATTATCTATCCAGAAGTCATTTCATAGACTCCAAGAAGATTCATAAGCTTCTTCAGATTTATCTTCTCTCCATTTGTAAAGATGATTAAATTATCAGCAAAACTTAAATGGGAAATAATTTGACAATTTGATGGATAGTAAAAATGCTTTAAATTACACGTCTTCATCTCCACATTCAAGATTTAGCAAAGAATCTTAGCTGTAATAATAAAGATGCTAGGAGAGAGAGGATTTCCTTGCCTCTATCCTCTTAAAGATTTTTAAAACACCATCCATACTATCAATGATAATGACTGAGAACCAATTATTATAATAAAGTCTCCATGTTATATCGGTAAAGATCTTAGAGAAACTAAACTGCCTTAGAAATAAAGTGAAAAAAGGCCATGAAACTTGTAAATGCAAAATAATCCCACGATGGTTCCAAATAAAGATTGCAACACCAATTTATAAGTACGGAAGTCAATTTTAAATAGATTTTATCTTTCTATTCTAAACAGGCATCTATAGTGATAAAACAGATAAAACATTCAAAGCAATCAACTAAGGCGAAATTTAAGGAAAAATCCCCGCAGGGTAAAACCTTTTATTCCACTAATAAAAGATAAATCACAACATACAAACTAACAAGTGAAATACAACAATGAATCTCACAAGAACCACAATGATTGCAGTCGACATCAATGACTCCCTCGATAATCACAAAAAACTCAGTCTTCCTCCTTCAGCCTCAGTCTCCAGTAGTGAATCTCCACGGATATCACAAGTCAGGACTCGAGATCCTCTCCACAAAAGGTGTATGCAAAGATACAAAACTTTCTAGGGTTGAAACAATTCATAAGAACAATATTCAAGGATGTTTTATTGTGAATTAAACAAGTGTTTTTCAATACAAAAAGTGAAGAACTTTCACAAAAGTTATGCTGAAACAAAAGTTGGCAAAAGTCAAACGTTTCGAACACGAAATGGGTATTTATACAAAACTTAAGGCGACACGTTGTTCGAACGAGATTCTAAGGTCCTTTGAGCGACATGGTGATGTCGTTTGAAGTGGCTTTGAACGACCTCGTAAAAACAAAACAATACTCTCTCATTTGATCCATATGAGATTCTGGGTATAAAATGAGGTATCTAATGACATTGCAATGTCACTTGAATGACATTGCAATGTCGCTTGAACACTTTAAACGAAAAAAATTAAGTTTTAGAAACTCCACTTATAGTAAACTCAGAAAATATATTTTTCGAAAATAAAAAGTCCTGGACATTTTTTTATGAAAATAAACATCCCAAAATATAATTCCTTAAATTAATTCAAACTCTAAATTGATTTATACCTTATCGGGACGTCGAGAAGTTTCAAACTTGGAGATGCTTGAGTTCAGTTCGTGTTGACGATGCGTGACGATTTGTAACGCGATCTGCCAAACTAGCCTAAAGTTATGCTATCAACAATCCTAGAAAAATTGTTCTTACAAATCTCCCATGTTGAATATTCCGATAAAAAACAAACACACATGATCAAACACCAAATTAAAATTAAAATCTCCTATGACAAGAATACTAACACAATTCCCAACCCTATAACGGAATGCCATAAGTCTATTTGTTTTCAAACTTTGTCTTCATTCGTGTGTCTTTAATCTAGCTTTAAGTACCTACACACAAATCGAGTTTGAAACAAAGAAAAACTCATAAATATAAATCAACTCTCCCCCATAATTCAATCTCATCAAAAAATTTAATTTGATCCCCCTCATTTGTTTTTATCCGAAATAGACAAAGAAGTGAAAATAAAAACTTTAAAGAAAATCATCACAAATATGAAGATAAGATATCATAACAAAAAGATATAAATCAAGCATGTGCAATGATCATCTGAAAAGCAAACAACCTACTATTTTTGAAAATTTTCAATTTTTTCAACAATATCAAATTTCATAAATATATCATACAATAATACCATATGTAGTATATGCAAAATATATCAACGAAAATACGACACACAAATATATGTATAAATGACCACAAAAAATGACACAAAACACATAAGCATTTCACACTTGCATATTATTGTTGTGTCGAAATGTGCGGGACAGAATGAATGGGCGTGAACTAGTAACAAATAAATTACAATCCAAACACTCAAATATGTTCAAGAAGTTCTAATTGACTTTAAAACTTTATCAAGATAAGCCTTAGGCTCAAGTGACAAATAAAGTTGAACTTAATTAACAAAGCAAGCACAAAGCACACAACCCTAGAATATTAATGATTCAACAAATCAATAGCGTCATGAAAAAATAAGCACAACAAGGTATCATTGTGAAAACCCGTTAATCTTCAACTAATCTCCCTCAAAAGATAAACATGATCATATATTCTATTATTTTCTTTTGAAGTGGTCTCTTTTTGAATAATCAACAAACTAAACTATTTTGGCCCTTTTTGGCATATTTTTCTTTTTATTGCCTTAATTTTTTCTTGGGTTCTTTTAAATGACGACTTTCACAATGAGTTCACATCCCTCTCGCAACCCTTTTCCGTGTACACTCATCATTTTTTTCAATAATAAACAAACTCTCACGGGCAACAGTTCTTACATGTAAAAATCCTCAATAGTAAAATAAACACGTAGATGAAAAAATTGAGAGGAGAACATCTCACCAAGACCAAATATGCATCATGAAGTCAAAATTCATCAGCCTCGTGCATGTGTGTGCGAAGGTATAAACAAAGTCGAATCTATAAAGCAAGTCAAGTTCGAAACAACTCCATAAGCGTGGTTAAGATCAATCTAAGCATCTAAAGTCATAAACAAATTTCTTAGCCACATGGAATGTACAGAGTGAATTGGATTCAAATACAACAATACTCCATACCAAATGTGTAAAACTAAAATACACAAAAATTAAAAATCTTTTTGAATTTTTCTAAAAATATATAAAAAATATTTTTTAATTTTTAAATATGACTCAATAAAAGAAAAATACAATAAAAAAGTACACATGTCACAACACTAGCTAGAATATATCATGAAGCATAACTAGCTAATGACAAACAAAATTATGCAAGCAATCATCCATAAGATATAGCATGTGAAGCATCATGCGCAAACATATGAGAATCAATGAATCTAACATTTAGCATCTCCAAAACTGATGTCCTAACCCAAACAGAAGTATACCTAACTCGAGGGGTTATGGAAAATGATGGGACACTATTCTTAAATTTCCTAGGACCTCTTCCAAGATCAAAATAAAAATTCCTAAGGTGTCCTTTCCGACCACAATGTGAACATGTGTAAACGGGAGGAATGTTACCTATGTGTTGATGTTTTCAAACGTTTGTGGTTTTGGTTGACCCTTTAAAACAAACTATCGTTTTATCATTAACATTCGAAGCGTAAGAACTAGACGAGCCATTAACATCACTACTCAAACTACTCAAGTCTTTTAAATCATTTTTAACTTCAAAACGTTGGACTCAAACAAAGAATTCGACTATTCTCATTTTAGGGACTCGTTTTTCATATTTTCAATCATTCGTATAAGGTTATCTCGCTCCCCCTCAATGAAAGCAATCTTATCCCTAATATTCTTCTCACGTGCCTTAAAATCATTGATCAAACCATTTTTATCCTCATTGGCACAAACATAAACCCTAGAATTTTTCATATCCTCTAATTCTTTTTCTAAAACAAAGACTCTATCGTCACTCTACTTTTGGACACTTTTAGAATCATAATGCCATGGTGAAAGGTCACAAACATCTCACGAATCATGTGTATTTGATTTTGAATAGTTTGGAAAAGTTCCAAAATATTTTTCAAACGATTTTCAAGAATTTCAATTCTTTCGGCAAACTTCAAATTCAAATGAGAATCCATCGAGAGAAAAAAAAAACAACCACTAGAGATATGAATAGACAACCACACAGACAACAGGTAAACAAGATCAAATACAATAACTTAGTGCAACCTGCTCCGATACCAATTTGTCAAATTGAGAAGTTAAAAGGTATCATACGGAAAAACTTTTAAAAGAAATTAGGATCACTCAATACTTGGAGCAACCTGATCTGATACCAATTTGTAAATCTAATATAATCACAAGGTGGTTCCAAATAAAGATTGAAACACCAATTTATAAATGCAGAAGACAATTTTAAATAGATTTAATATTTTTATCCTAAACTTTCATTTATATTGATAAAATAGATAAAACATTCAAAGCAATCAACTAAGGCCAAGTTTAACGAAAAATCCCCACAGGGAAAAACCTTTTATTCTACTAATAAAATGTAAATCACAACTTACAAACTTACAAGTGAAATACAACAATGATTCTCGCAAGAACCACAATGACCGCAATCAACATCAATGACTCCATCGAGAATTACAAAGACCGCAGTCCTCCTTCTTCAGCCTCATCCTCAGCCTCAATCTTCAGCAGCGAATCCCCATAGGTATCACAAAGATACAAAACTTTATAGGGTTTAAACAATTCGCAAGAACAATATTTAAGTATTTATTATTGTGAATTAAACAAGTGTTTTTCAACACAAAAGTGAAGAACTTTCGCAAAAGTCCTGCCGAAACGAAGTTGGGAAAAGTTTTAAACGTTTTGAACACAAATTAGGTATTTATACAAAACATAAGGCGGCGCATTGTTCGAACGAGATCCTAAGGTTGTTTGAATGACATGGTGATGCCGTTTGAAGTGGCGTTGAACGGACCTCTTAAAAAAATTATACGCTCTCGTTTGATCCATTTGAGATACTGAGCATCAAACAAGGTATCTAACGACATGTCAATGTCATTTGAACAACATTCCAATGTCATTTGAATGACTTAAATGAAAAACAATGTTTTAAAAACTCTGCTTACAGTAAACTCAGAAAATATATTTTTCAAAAACAAAAAGTCATGTTGATTTTTTGATAAAATTAAACACCCCATAATAATAATTCCGTAAATTAATTCAAACTCTAAATTGTTTGATACCTTATCGAGATGCCAGGAAGTCTTCAAACTTGGAAGTGCATGAGTTCGATTCGTGTTGACGGTGCGTGATGATTTGTAATAGGATATGCCAAACTAGCCTAACGCTATGCTATGAACAATCCTAGAAGAAATGTTCTTAGAAGACTATATCATAGGCCTTCTCCATGTGAAGTTTGATAATCACATTGGACCCAAAACATTTCTTCCCCAAATTGCTGCATGATTCCCAAAAAAGAAGAATATTATCAGTATTCTACTCCCTTTTGTGAAACCACTTTTATTATAAAAAATGATGTTAGGAACCATTGAAGCAAGTGATTAGTGTCAAATATTATATTTTAGTACCCCTTTTATGTATAATATTGTAGCTCCATGATCATTAAATCACAAAAATTACACTTATTTATTGTATAATCTTGATATTCATGACTAATCTCTTTTTCAATGTTTATTTGAGTATTTACAGGTTTTGAGAAGCTAATGGTGACTCTTTCAAAGGCGAAATGGAAATTTTGTAAAGATAATGTCGAACTCGAACTCTTTATGAAGATTATCGGTCTCAAAATAAGGAACGTTTGAGTTTAAATGACATGTCAATCCAACCTCAAACGAAGATGTTATGAAGATTCAAAGTTTGAAATCGGGAAAAGTCAAAAGTCAAAGCTTCGGGTCAATGCAAAGTTAAACCTTATCACTCGGACTCTGTTGTAATTTTTTTGTCCTCGAAATGAAGGGCACGTCGGTTCAAACATAGCATATTAGAGGAGGAAATTATCTCTTAGTTTTAGTAGTTTTTTTCAAAGCATTATTAGTTTAGTATTTTTAGAGTGATTTACATGATTATAATATGAAGATTGAGTGACATATTCAAATATTCAATCTAAATTATTCTCATTTTTGTTTAAGTAAGTGTTATTATTTTTAATATTTACTTTTATACACTATTTTATTTAATCACTTAAACATGCTTTCTTGTTAGTTAAATTAGATTGAGAATAATGAACTTAGCTTGGGTATATAATTGTTTCGTTGTGGTATGGTGGATTAAACTTGTTTTGACGTTTTAATTGTTCCTATTTTTATACCTAGGAAACTTACTGGGGTATCTAATGTATGCACCATATTTGCTATCTTGTGTGTGTAATTTTGAAATATTGTTAACCTTAAACTCGTATTTAGACATTTGTGGAAATTTGGGGAAAGACACTCTGAGTTTAAATAATTGTTTAAATGAGTATTAATCATAGGTAAAATTTATGTAACCATGTAACCATTTATGTTTTCTATTTTGAGGTGGGTTATTTAATTTTCAACTTATAGTTTTCATATATGTTATTTAATTTAGTTTAAATATTTTCCTAAATTAATTTTAGTAAAAAATATTTGAAAAATTAAAAATCAACTTTTAGACATTATTTTACAGTAATAAATCAATTAAATTCTAAACGATGTTCTCTATAGATTAGTTACCTTACGCACATCTATACTTATAAAAATAACTGTAGAAATTATTTAGATTTTTCATTGAGGGGATAAACCAATCAATGACAGTGTCCTTGGATGACTAGACGATTTTCACCACAATCAAAATGGCATCATTACCACAAACCATTTTATTTTAGAATTTAATTTATTTATTACTTTATGTGTGTGTGTATGTGTGTGTGTGTGTGTTTGCGTGAGTGTGTTATTTTTTTTACAGACTTGAATATTTGAGAACCAAAAATTATTGATTTATCTGTCGCAATAAAAACTACACCAAAATGGTCAAATTGTCACCTTTCAGTCGGCCACCCTTGTCAAGGTCATTGACCGTGACAATAAACACGCATTTTGTGTCACGGTCATTGACCGTGACAAGACTGTGATAATTCTTTGTCACGGTCAATGACCGTGACAAGTCTGTGACAAATATATTTATCACGGACGTGTCACGATCATTGACCGTGACAATTCTTAAAATTATTGTCATGGTCAAGGACCTTGACACGACCGTGACAAATTGCTCAGCAAAAAACCCTTTGCCCTTCTTTTTCCCCCCCTCCGTTTCCCTCTCTCTCTCTCTCTCTCTCTCTCTTCCATTTATATATATGTTTATGTGTATATATATGTGTGTGTGTGTGTGTGTGTGTGTGTGCATGTGTGGGGGGTGGGGC
This sequence comes from Sambucus nigra, assembly GCA_949130495.1. Classification (NCBI taxonomy): domain Eukaryota; kingdom Viridiplantae; phylum Streptophyta; class Magnoliopsida; order Dipsacales; family Adoxaceae; genus Sambucus; species Sambucus nigra. The sequence goes on along the minus strand of OX422207.1, from coordinate 78,893,998 downwards.
AGGGTGGGGGGTTGTTGTGTGTGTGTGTGTGGTGAGGGTGGGTGGGGAGGGGGGGGGGGTAGTGGGTGGGGCAGGAGGGGTTGTTGTGTGTGCGTGTGTGGTGGGTGGGGAGGGGGGGGGGGTGAGACAAGGTCCCATTGTAATTCCCTTAATATTGTGTTTTGATGATTCTATGAGATAATATATTGTTTCAAGGTTAACTCATTGTAGATAAAAACATTCACATAGTAAGATTAAATTGAATCCATCCATAGATTCTATAATTACATCCACTAAAATATAATTAATAAATGAAACATACTTGATTTGCATAAATGAAATTAATGCTTTTAATTGATTTGCACTTTATCATTTTCACTATAATTTTAATTGTATAGTTTTAGATGAAAGTAAATTAATAATTAGTGCCCATTTCATATGAAAGTAGGATTGCCCCTCATTGTAAATTAGTAAATTTATAATTGAATGCGTTGATTATTAGTTTAATTGATGAAATGAATTAATTGAGTAGATGAATTAGAAGGAGTACGGGATACACATTTGTTGTTGACATTGCTGTTGGATTATTTTGTTAAGTAAAGGTTTGGTTGGTTAGTTTTAAAAGTGGCATGACCCCTGGATTATTCTCCATATGGGGGTGGAATTTTTTAACTTTTTTTGAAAATTACTTTGTATATCGAACAATATATATATATATATATATATATATATATATATATATATATATATATAGGAAGAGGATCACAAGTGGACCAAAAGAATGGACTTTTTAATGGACTTAACAAAAAAGACTAATAACCCACTAATTTTAATTCCTTGGTGTAATGGGTCCGCGCCAGCGGCACCCAATAACCGAGACTTATTAGTCTTTTTTGTTAAGTCCATTAAAAAGTCCATTCTTTTGGTCCACTTGTGAACCTCTCCCTATATATATATATATATATATATATATATATATATATATATATATATATATATATATATATATATATATATATATATATATATATATATATATATATATATATATATATAAGATAATTAAATGAAACATACTTGAAATTAAATATAGTGCGCATAGATACTAGCCTTCTAGTTCTTATGCGTACGCATTCCATAACCCTTAGACCCGTTCGAGAGTCATTACCCCTGTAATGAGATCTCTCGAATTGTCCTGTTTCGAAAGTTTGAGACTGTATAATTTTTGTATAATATTCTTAGTGGCTTAAAGTTGTTACTTTTGGAGGAAGTTCTGCAGTCGTATCTTAATGTTATCTGGGTACACACTAGATTGACAAGTGTGACTGTTATTTCAATTGATCAATTGAAATAACACTCACACCTGCCAATCTACATCGTGTACTTGGAGAACTACGGCGATATGCTGTCGAATTGTTTTCAAATCGTAACAATGTGCATGAGCTGTTAAGTATATTACAGAAAAATGCGGTCTTAAATGGGATAGGACCACTCACCTTTAGAGGAGATGGAGGAAATAGAAATTAAATGATGGGATAATTAAATGAAACAAACTATAAATCTAAGTTTTGTTTACCTTTAATAAGTGTTTAGTTGTGGTAGCTGTGATGGGATATCCGAAATATAAAGAGTGGATGGGTGAGACAAATAGAATAGGAGATGTGTTTCGTAGAGGTGCTAACGAATTTGTGAAATATGCAAGGAGATGTCATAATGATGAAGAGTTTCCGTGTCCGTGTGCTAGGTGTAAGAATGGTAAGGTGTTTGAGTGAAAAACAGTTGAACTACATTTGTTAAGATCGGGTATGCAAGATAGTTATCGATTTTGGAATTTTCACGGTGAATTGAAAGTTCCTTTTGTCCTCGACCAACCTTCACAACAACCTTCAACAAGTAGAATAGATGTAGAAGGGGACGACGTAGATAATAATATGTTAGAGGATTTAGTTGATGATGCGTACGGAGTTTATGAAGTAGAGGAGAATGAGGTTACTGATTGATGTGGGCAATTCATGATTTTCAAGCTTATGGGATATTATCCGGTTGTGCAGTACATGGTTATTTGGGATATCCGAAATATAAAGAGTGGATGGGTGAGACAAATAGAATAGGAGATGTGTTTCGTAGAGGTGCTAACGAATTTGTGAAATATGCAAGGAGATGTCATAATGATGAAGAGTTTCCGTGTCCGTGTGCTAGGTGTAAGAATGGTAAGGTGTTTGAGTGAAAAACAGTTGAACTACATTTGTTAAGATCGGGTATGCAAGATAGTTATCGATTTTGGAATTTTCACGGTGAATTGAAAGTTCCTTTTGTCCTCGACCAACCTTCACAACAACCTTCAACAAGTAGAATAGATGTAGAAGGGGACGACGTAGATAATAATATGTTAGAGGATTTAGTTGATGATGCGTACGGAGTTTATGAAGTAGAGGAGAATGAGGTTACTGATTGATGTGGGCAATTCATGATTTTCAAGCTTATGGGATATTATCCGGTTGTGCAGTACATGGTTATTTGGGATGTCCTATTTATGGAGAGGAGACTGAATCTCTTCGTCTATCCTCTAGCTTAAAAAATGTATACCAGCGTCACAGGAGGTTTTTACCCCCAGCTCACAGTTTCAGATCTGAGAAAGGTTTCAAGGCGGGGTTGAACATAGGCTACCGCCGAGACAACTTTCGAGTTCAGAAATTGAAAGTAAATCTTCTAAATGTGGCCCTAATATTCCAGGTAAGAATCTCAAATTTAAGAACGTCAACCATAAGAAGACCCCAACTGGGAATGAAACTGATACAAGAAAGGCATGGTCTCAGAGGTTAATTTTATTTGATTTGCCTTATTGGAAGAATAACTCGGTGCACCATGTATTGGATGTGATGCATGCAGAGAAGAACTTCGTTGAACATATTGTGGGTACTTGCCTTGGGGGGAGTCATTCAAAGAATGGAGAAAATGCACGAAAAGACCTTAAATCGTTAAAACTTAAGCTACAACTATGGTTGAAAGAAGATAGTAGGGAAAGGACAATAAATCCCCCTGGTGCATTTACTTTGATGAGTGTGGAAAGGAAGGTGCTTCTAGACACAATATATACTTTGAAGGACCCATCTACTTTTTCGTCCAACTTGAAAAGGATTGTGAATTATGTTACTCATGATTTACATAAGTGTAAGTCCCACGATTGGCATGTGATCATGCAATTGGTTCCTCTATTGTTTAAGCACTGTTTCTCCAAGCACAAGGATTTGCGTAGGGCTATTATGAAAATTAATATTACCTTCTCCCTCTTGTGTGAGAAGGTAGTCAATCGAGAACACATAGTGGCCACAAAATTGGCGGTGATCGAAGCGATTTGTGTATTGGAGAAGTACTTTCCCCCAGCATTCTTTGACATAAGTGTTCACTTGTTGGTACACCTATGTGACGAGGAACTTCTTTGTGGTCCAGTTAGATATCGGTGGATGTATCCATTCGAAAGATTGATGAAAGTTTTTAAAGATTACGTCAAGAATACGCGATACATTGCAAGATCAATTGTAGAGGAATACATCACCGTGGAGTCATCAATATATACTCGGGAATATATGCCTGACTCGACCAGCGTAGATGACACTGATGAGTTTGTCTATGATGGTGGTCATGTGATGGTAAAACGAGTGAAATTAATAAGTTTGCAACATGAACAAGTAGCTCGTTATCTATTTGACACACATGAAGATGTCGAAGAATGAAAAAAGTAAGTTTCGATTATTATAATTTTTAACATTATTTTAGATTATTTTATACATGATTAATTTTGTAATATGCAAAAAATATGAAGCCTGTGAGAACAATAAAAGACGAAAAACAATGGTACAACCAGACAGCGAATTTAGGCTGTGGTTGACACAAGAGGTAATTATAATGAAAATAGTCGTTATATAACGTTACATTACACTCAAATTTTACCACTAATATAATTAATTTATCTATATTCTTAGATCCTAAAGACGGGTGATGTGACATCAAGGCTTGCTCGTCTAGCCACTGAACCCTTGTTCGTGGCACAAGAGTACAAAAAGTATCGATTGAACGGTTACATTTTCGGCGCTAAAGTGTACGAGGAAAGTACAAATGTACAGAACTCGGGAATTTCATACAAGGCTCTTACTTTCTTTTGAGCGAGCGCAAAAGATAAAAACCTCGTTGAAGCTGAAATGACTTACTATGGTGCAATCCAAAGTATATTTGAATTGGATTATATAAGCTTCAAAGAGGTTGTATTTTACTGTGACTGGTTAAGAGTTGAGGATAAAAATGCTTGTAAAGTTGATCCTGTCACCAATTTGATCATGGTTGACTTGTCCAGGTTGAAGAGCAACGACCACGTGAGCGATGAGCCGTTTGTTTGTGCATTTCAAAAGGTTAAGCCAGTGTTTTACTCGGAGTATATCAATAACGAGCCGTGGTCAATTGTCCAACACGCGCCAAGGCGTCTAAATAGTAGTGTGGATGACTTGGCTGCTCCTACAGAATATCAATCCATTTTTTATGATAACCCGAATTTGAAACAATTTTTCAATTTGTAATAAATATTCGAATTTGTACCGAAACATCCATTTTTAATGCTTTTAATTGATTTGCACTTTATCATTTTCACTCTTGTGTAGTATGCGTGTGTGGAGAGGAGATTAATATATAAATATTCCAACTACATCTAAGTTTTATTTATACTAATCCATGAATATACGCTTCTTACCTTTAATAGGTGATTAGTACATAGTTATTTGGGGTGTCCTATTTGTGGAGAGGAGACTGAATCTCTTCGTCTATCCGAACACTAAGAAATGCCATTATCCTATGGAGTGATGTTCTGCAAATTCCTCCCAACCGTTGTGTATCCAAACATCACCAGTTAAAGTTGTCAATTCCACTTTCCATACCCCACCACTTGGAACCTTTAGCAAAACATGGGAGACCATTTGAAGGTGGAATTGACAACTTCAACTAGTGATTTTTGGCTACACAACGGTTGGAAGGAATTTGCAGAGCATAACTCCGTAGGATTATGGCATTTCTTAGTGTTCAGATATGAAGGGAATTATATTTGACACGATTGACCGGGGTACATTAGTTGGAAGGAGGTGCCATATGAGCTCAAGTTAGCTGTTTGGGTGGCACTACAAGTAATGTATTTATATTTATATTTATATGTCAATTTGAATTTCAATTTCGATTTTGATTTATATTTATATTTATCTATATTTGCAGGGCGGATACTAATTTTACTTTATTTTATTTCAGGGACAGGGAGTGGCCCTGGGGTAGGCCACGTAGGCGTCGCGGTACAAAATCTCTTTTCCAGCTAAATAGTTTGTAGATTTGAGATAATTGATGGTGATGTTGTTTCTTCTTAAATAGTTTCTATTTTGAATGTATATTTGCATTATCTCTACTTTATTTGGATATATGATGTTTGAACAGGTACAACGTTGCTATAATAGGTACAAATATACTGCTGGGCAGTGGCAGTGGTAATACTGCCCAGCAGATTTTTTTTAAATTCTGGTCAGAATTGTCACGGTCATTGACCGTGACAATTTTTGTAAAAAGGGTCAAGGCTTTGTCACGGTTAATAACCGTGACTAACTTGTCATGGTCATGGCCCGTGACACGACCGTGACAATTCTAACGAACTTGTCACGGTCACTGACTGTGACACGTCCGTGACAAAAAAAGTTGTCTCGCCCCGAATTTTCATGGTCATTGACCTTGACAAGTTGAAGTTGTCAAGGTTAATGACCGTGAAAATTCGGCAGATTTGGTGTAGTGAAAGTTTATGAAATTTCTATCTGTAAATCAGTTGGGTTATTCTTCCTTACTCTATTATTCGCAGTAATTGTAATTATATTATTGGTTAACAATTTTGTCATCATAATAGTTTTCAAAGTTTCCTTGAACCGATTACTTTTGGTGAATTCTTTGAAAATGAGAAGAATAATATTAGCAAAATAACTTTTGGTGAGTATTTACAGAGTCGGACAAATTATTTTAGGCATGCGAAAATTATTCTCATGATAAAACGCCTCAAAATTATAATAATAACAATGTTGAAAACTTTTGTGATAATAGTTCACCCAACTATTATAACAAAAAATCTCAAAATTGTTATACTAATAATTTTAAAAAGAGTTACGGTAGTACATCCCAAATTTTTCTTTTTTGGTAAAGTTGATATACTACCGAATTCATTGGGTGCATACTTGCAAAGTCAGAAAAAATGAAAACTTTGATAACTTTTATCACGAGGAAAATTATTATTAGGAAAAAATAATGAGATGCTCTATTTGGGTCCAATAATAATTTATTTAATACTTTAGAAGATGAAGAATGCTTTGAACAAAATGAGAACTCTGAGGAGTTTAAAATGATGCCTAATTTTGATCAAACAATTACTTTTTTCCCCCAAAAGCATAAAGAAGAATAGGAATAGAAAGAATATGATAATTGAATCACTTTGCAATGAAACAAATTATTCTTTCAAAAATAAAAGTGAGGTGGAGACTTTTGTTTCACCTCAAACATTTTATGAAGGTCAATTTATTGAAAGTGAATCTTTTTCCTTTAAAATTCAACACACGCTTGATGATAAAGAATATACAAAATTTGAATATATTTCCTCCCCATTTTCATTCACCGTTATTGAACCATTACAAGTACCTCAAGAATCGAAAGTCATGGAATGCTTTCTTAAAATAATTTTCACGATGAAACTTTTCTTTGAGTGTGCCCCACCTCCCATTCTATTTGAAAAGTCTTTAGAAGATATTTCAATATTTTGGGACTCATTTGTACTTGTACCCCATTATATCTAAACCAACCATCATCCAAAAAATATTTAATCAAAAATTTGTTATGGCTCATTTCCTCTGTCCAAAGCATGTCTCCCGTTGCAAAAATAGAACTCCCATTTTTTAGGAGGCATAAGATCAAGTGGGAGTCTCCTATTAATCTCACAAGCTCAACATATTGTGTGGCCCCAAAGTATTTTACTTTTACTATATGGTAAACTTCTCGTTAAACAGTTATATGTACACAGTAGTTTATGCTAGTTTTTATTTTATATATATATATATATATATATATATATCCCTGCTCTTATGCGGACTAGTCCGCATTTTAAAAATGCGGACCGGAAATGTGTCTCCTAGCGGTGAGCCTAGAAAAGAGAGAAAGTGTACCTATAATTTAGGCAATAATTTCTAGGCGCACCGTTACGTGATACATGTCCTGTCCGCATTCTTAAAATGCGAACTAGTCCGCACAAGAGAATTATTATATATATGTTGTTGTTTTGTTTTGCTTGTTTCTAACATGTTTTGTAGGAACATTGAACTTGATATCCGGGGAGCGCCCCACGTTGGATAACATCTCTCTATCATTAACATTAAAGGATAATATAATATTTTAGTTAGGGGGTGTCATTATGTATATGCATACATTATGTCCATTTTTTATAATTACATATTATCACTAAGCTTATCTATATGTAAATAAGAAAATATATAAAAATCAAAATAAATTTTGAAAAATGAAAATATTTTCTTTCTTTCTTCTTTTTAGACTGTTTGCTAAATTTTTATTTTTTCAATATTTAACTCTCTAGTTATCATATTCAATTAAAATAAAGAAATGAGAAATATCTAAGAGTTTACTTGCCTTAATAGCTCTTTACTTTATTTACAATCATCATTACACTTTATTAATTCATATGACTCATGAATTGACACATTATGCATAATACAAATTTTACTCGCGTAATTGTTAAAAGTAAAATTACTCGATAAATTTAAAGATGCATAGCTATATTTATCATGTGATATTTGGGTTCTCTCCCTTATTCTGAATGATGAATACACTTATTTATTATTCTTTCGAAAAATATTTTAACTCATTAGTAATCTCAATATTCTTGTTTAGATTGTTGACTAAAGGATGGTGATACGATCTTTATAAAAAAGAATTTGAAAAAAATATATTTTACCCTCACTATTGATCAAAGGAAATCCGCTCCCATCATCACATCCACTTCACTAACACATTTAAAATTGATTCAAAAAGAAATTCAAAGTGAAATGGGGACTGAACAGTAACAAGAGAAGAGAAGAAAATAAAATAAAAGAAAAGAAAAGAAAAGAAAAAGAAAAATATGGAATTCAAAATGATCATAGAATTCTAAAGAAAAGAAAATAAAAAGAAATAACTCTTCAAGTCACCCTTTTTAAAATAAATAAAAATCATTTTAAGGTATTGACTTTTAACATTCATGTACATATTTGACATCCTAAAAAGTCCTTAAAATGATCATAGGGTTAACATGATTTTATTCAGTATTAAAAAAAAATTCACATCCTATAGAAAGAGATATCCTTTCATGAGATTACATTTTATCATTTTATATAAATGTCTTTCATCACTGACATGTGCAAGGCTTTGCATCCAATTACATTTACTCTTTATGCCTACTTGTCCTTAGTGAATTACACTAATTTAAAGCGTATTCATTTTTTTAGTGTAATCATCACCGAGAATTTAGCTAGTGCGCTTCATTATAAACATTAAGTCATTAAAATCTATATACAATTTCACTTGAATTTTTTTTATCGCACACTACACACTTAGTCAATATATAAATCTCATGAATTATTTTAACATAATGGTTTTATCAAATAAACTATTGAAGAAATCTTCTGGCCATTTCTATTTGCTTGTTAAACTCCAAAATTATATTTGAAATTTATGCCTAGAGGATGGGCAAATATTTTGAGAAAAATCTATTACTTGTGAGTATCTTCATGATAAACTCTCACGAGATAAGAACTCGTCTACTAGGGTAACCTAGGAGTTTAACGTATTGTTCCATAAGCCAAATGCAACCGTTCATCTCATGAAAGTGGATCTTCATCCTTTTATAGTTCAGAAATAATATAACGGATTTAATGTAACACCCTATATTTTTAATGATTATATAATTAGATTAATTGTGAATTAAATCGAGATTAATTAAGTTAAATTGGAATAATTAATTCGGGATAATAAATATTAATCAGCGAGATAAAAGTTAATATTTATTTATATTGAATATTACTTAGTGGATGAGTAATAATGACGATATGAAAAGATTATAAGTGTCGTGAGTGAGAAATATGGTTGTTATAGTAAATTAGTCGAAATGCGTGTGTTAATCATGTCAGGACAAAATTTGAGAAATAAAGTATAACTTTACCTTTCATATTTTAAATGGTCATTTCAAGTGTGCCAATGTGTCCGTAAGGATCGAGATAGTCAGAAAAGTATACCCGGGGGTTTAGTTTGTATCCCGGGGCAATTTTAGGCCAAACTAACACCTCGGGAGGGTATTTTGGTCATTTTTATTTTTTCACGAAGGGAGACCCAAGAATTTAATAAGTATAAATTATATTGGGATTTGTAGAATTTAGGGTTACGTGAACCAAATTTAGATAGGTTATCAAGGAAGGAAGAAGGAGAGTCCTAAGAGAGCTCTAAGACCGTCCAACACCATTCTTGAACGAAAAACGCCACCGATGCGTAGATCGGAGGGAGAGGAACACAACCATATCAAAAATTTCATGGAATTCAGACCTACACCCAAAGGCAAGTTTCTATCTTGCTTAATTAATAAAGTATACATAATCCATGTTAGAATAGGATGTTTAATATCTTAAGTTCATGTGTTTTGATGACTCAATTGGGAAATTAAATCATGTTTTGGGTTGAATCTATATTGAATGAATTTCTGATAATTAAACATTAAGAAATTTGGTTTTATAGAGGTTCTTGGTGACAAATGATAAAATGGGGTTTTTGGAAATAATTCTTGATTTAGTTACAATTATATGATGTTTCTTAATGATTTGGTGATTATATAATGTTAGAAGTCATGTATATAGGTTGGGATAATGTTTGGTATGTTTGACTGGGAGTATAGGGTCGGGTAATGTAGGTTTGGATCTGTAAAAATGGTGTGAACTCGTAACAGTGAAGTGGACAAAACGAAAAGCGAATGGATTAGGCTCCCTGGCTGAATTGATTCAGCAGATGAATCGATTCGGGTTAAGGCCAAATCTATTTGTCTGCCCAGATGTTGACAATTTTCTCCCTTTTTATTTAGAACTCACGGGAGACGATCGAATTAATCTTTGAGATAATTGTTAACTATAGAGAGAGTTATTTTAAGATACCAGTAGGTCAAAATTGGGTTTGAGATTTAGTCACATGGGAGAAACGTAAGGGCTATTATTAATTCGGCATAATTGAGGAATAAAAACCAAATTCAGAGAATGATATCGTGTCATGGGAATTCGGTGGGAACGATGACCTAGACCAGTAGGTAATGAGTGAGATAGCTACTGAATAGACTTAAGGGACAATTGGTAGGCTTCCAAGTGATGGGAAACACTCGGGCTTCTGCGAATAAGAAGTTTAACGGTATGCTGATAATACATAGGCTATGCGAGAGTATGTAGACTATGTACCGACTATATTATGGGATACGATATTTCCTTAATTTAATTACATATACATAGGTTGTGTGAATACCTAATGTGCGGCTTATTTTGTGTAAGACATACCTACGCTACTTGCTATCATGGGAGGTTCGCAAAGGGTACAGTCTTATCTTGATGAGCCATCTTAGGGTATTTTGTCTTCAACCTCGGAACATATAAATGAGGGATGAGCACCACATGTGTGAATGAGGGTGTGCCCAGTCATTTGTGTGAGTAGGTATGTGCGTATCCTAAAGGACTAGGACTATGTTCGCCTCCAAATATGTGATTTATATTTCTAGTTTGAGAGTGGTCCTGGACTATTAGTCCTCTATCTTTACGTGATGTACCGGACTTGATAACAGAGTATGCATGCACCACAACTCATCCTAGGGATGCTATATAAGTATATATATAATTAGAGTGACATTTATATATATACTTGTGATTTAATTCTACTATTTTTTCTTAGTACATGAGAAAGATAATGATATATAAATTAATCTAAAATTGTGAGAACTTAACCCTAAACAATAAATTTATAATTGTCTAATAGACATAGAACTTCAATAGTTGTTGAATGAGTAATACGGGTGAACACACACAGTTAGAAGGTGCGGTAAAATTCTAAACTCGAACTAGTTAGAAGGGGTATTATAACTAGGACGAGTTAGGAGTATACGTTAGGCGTGCACACTAGTTAAGGGGTAAGGACCTTAAGTGAGATTCGTGAACCTAACATGTATATAATATCTGATGATTATGCATTTTAAATACTTGTAGAATTTTTAAATGCTTTTACTCGGGCTCTGACCTATTTTCCAAATCTATTTCGTAAAAACACTTGTAGGTGCCCAGTGAAGCCCTTATACTTTTGACTCACTTGAGTCCATATTATATAAGTGCTCATCTAGTTTGGAAATTGTGACAAAATTGTGTCCTACCTAGAATCCAAAGAACCTCAGAAGTTGGTTTGCTACTTCATCTCTCTATCTTGTAGTGATCAAGAACCTATTGCCAACACTCACACACAGTAGAATTCATTTATTGCTTATCATACTGCATAATAATGTGTGTACATATGTTGAGTGTGTTTAAATCCCTAAATTGGAATTTTAATAACTTTTTGGGATTTTTTAAACATTTTTAAAATAAGGTTTTCTTAATTAAAACTTGTTTTAAAAAGTTTTGTGGTCAATTTATAAATATCATTTGTTGACTTTATTGGCTTAATGTTACCTTGGGTAGAATCCGAAAGCGGAGTAAACTTGAGGGTGTGGTTTTAATTAACTTTGAACGCGCGTTTGTTATCCTGTTAATAACCAACACTTGTCCTCGTCTGATTGGCTGAAGTTGTGTTTCTTTACTGAGTTAAAACAACGTTCGTTCCTAGCCCTTGGATCATTAGCTATCAACGTTGTGCATGTTGTCTTGGTGAATCCCAGTACAACTCTTTAGACCAATCAGAATTCGTTTAATCACCGCCTTATTAGAACCCTACGATCTAAGTCAATTTGGCTTGACTTAATCCAGGCCCTTGGTTTTGAGCCTGCCTCTCGAACCTTCTCATCACCCTATAAAAGGGACCCTTCTCTTAGACTTCGAAGACTTTTTCCATTTTCATTTCCTTTCAGAAATTGAGAGAGTAGAGAGAGAAGAGAGAGAAGAGAGAAAACAGAGAGAGAAGAGAGAGAGTTAGAAACCCTAACCCTATTCGTCAAACCTCTTCCATCCAAACTCAAACACTTATTCAAATACCTCCATATCCAAAACACTTCCTTGAGTGTTCTTGAGAGTTTGATTTGAGTTTGTTTTTGTTGCTGTAACCTCGTGTTCACTTGATCTTGTTTTTAACTTAACCGTTTTACTCAGATCTACTTTCTGATTTCATAGAAATGTCAGATCTGAGTTATTAATGTTACATTACACTTAGTTTCATTTTATTTCTCATCTTGAGAAATATATTGTTGATTATTTTCTTTAAAACGTTTGCTTACTTTGAAATCAACAATAAATGTTTTCTGTTTCTAGTTCTTGTAAAACTAAACCTTTGACCTAGTTTGGAATATCACTTGGAGGTTTTCAATCTCGAAAAGCTTCTCTAAATTCTGAGATTGATTAAGACCTTGTCTGTCTTCCTAGCAAGGTATCTGTGGATTCTGGGAATGATTTAAAGGTCAAATAAGGTGAAAAGTTTTGTAAGAAGAAAGAAAAAGAAAAGATCACAGCATATAGTGTTATTGTAATTTGTTAGGACTGTTTGTACTTAATAAGTGTGTGTGTGTGTGTGCATGCATGTGTTAGAAAGCACCTTCACAAACACTTTCACCCTACAACACGAAAAGTGTTGGTAATAAGATCTTGAGAACAAAGAGTCGACGTAAAGTGCTGGAACAAATCAGAAGTTAACAAACTGGGAGAACTACATCTACAATCATAACTGCAGAGAAGTTTAAGGACACCAGAGGGTACATTCCTAAACTTATATAGGACTGAGTTGTTTGCATGTCAGTTATATAGTTTGTAACTCATATATTTATTTTAGTGAATTTTTCATTTTACTCCGTAGAGGGAGTCGTGGATGTTTCCTCAATTGGTGAGGTTTTACCACGTAAAAAACATCGTGAACATAATCTTTCTACATCTCCTCATCTCACTCTTGGTTGTGCTGAGTTTAAGATTTTTAAACTACTTTATAAACCTGTTATTCAATTCTTGAATAGATCTCGTACATACTGATTTATTAAACACATCTTGTGTTCAAATAGTTTGGTTTTTACGAAAAGAGTTTCTTAAAAAAATAGATCGGAGTTACTTAAATTGTTTGTTTTTAATAAACGGTTTTAGTAACATTTTTCAATTAGTATCAAAGCTTTGTAAACTGCTTTCAAAAGAGATCCTGTGTTTCTGAAATTATTTTCTGAAAATCAAATATGGACGAGAAAAATGAAAGATTTGGTAACTTGACCAGACCTCCAATCTTTGATGGAACCAATTTTTCTTACTGGAAAGTAAGGATGATTGCTTTCATTCAAGGAACTTTGGGAGATGATGTCTGTGACATTGTTAAAAATGGTTATATTTTTCCTACTAAACCAGCCAACGAAGGAAGTAATGAGAGGGTTAAGAAAGCTTTAAGTGAGTTCACTCAAGAAGAGAAACAAGAGATAGTATGACGATACAGGAGTTCTTATCGCAGTTTGACTATAAATATTTTCCATTCCCCCTCCAGATAAAGATGAGGCAAAAACTACTAGATCTCACCCAGGAGGGGGAGACCGCTACTGAATAGGAGGAATAATTCACGAGCTTGACTAAATTTTTTCCAGGAGAGGTACCAATCGAGGAGAAGAAGATACAGTTGTTTATAGATGGCCTCACTTGTAGGATCCAATAACACTTGTTGGTTAATCCAACTTTGAGGACCTACACAGAGGTACTGAATGCTGCTATGTTACATTGTCAAAACCACCGCTTCCCTGTTAAGGTAAATAAGCGAGTATGAGTGTCCAATTAATAGGGCGGGACTGGGGGCAGTAGCACCGACGGGGCGTATCCGACCCAGTGCCAACAAAGGCATTTTGAGCAGGGTCCCCACCAGGGGGATGCTGCTAAGAGGTTTCATTCTGGGGAGTATGGGTAGGGACATGGTGGATATAGGCAAGGCCACTCAGTCCAGTCGGTCTAGTAGAAATTTCATTAGTAGGGGAGAAAATGGATAGCAAGGTTGAGGCCAGCAGGGCCAGAGGGGAGGTAATTTTGTGGACATGTATTTCGTTTGTGGTAGGACTGGCCACAAGTGACAAGATTGCCCTGATAAGGGCCGGGTTCAGCAGCAGCAGCAGGGAGGTCGCTAAGAGTCTCAGAGACCTATCTTCCCTATCGCCCTCCCAGCACCAGTACCTGTACCAGCCTTACCTATATCACTAATAGTTCCAGCATCCCTACCTCAGTAGGGGCAACTACAGTATGAATGCGTGTATCACGCCCACCAGGATCAAATGCCATAGGCTCCACCCACTGTTGAGGGTGTGTTTCTTAACCATGGAATTTGTGGGGACATTTTATTTGACACTGGGGCTTCACACTCATTCGTAGCCTCTAGGTTTACATGGGCCATAGGGTTATTCGATACTGCAGATAATACAGTTACATATGAAGACTCACCATTGGGCAATGGGACGTTGATTTTTTTTATCTGTCGGGGAGTGAGTATAGATATCGGGAGATTATCTTTGCTTGTTTATATGCTTGTGTTAGATATGCCATAGTACGACGCTATCATAGACATGGATTGGATAGCTGAGTATAGGGACATTATTGACTTCTATGGTAGGAGTATATAGTTTTTGTGATCCCCGACCAGGAGATTTTTTTAGTGGCGATGCCTTGTCTTGAGGGATGATCATTTACTCATTTATACTACATAAAGGAGGAGACAACCCAAGGGGTAGTTATTTCTCTTGATTTGATCCCAGTCGTATGTGAGTTTCCCGACGTGTTTTAGGAGATATTGGTACTTCGCCCTTGTAAAGAGATTGAGTTCGTCATTTATTTGGCATCAGGTACTCAGCCGATAGCTCTGCACCATATCGTATGGATCTTATGGAAATAAAGGATCTATGAGATTAGATTGAGCAACTATTAGGGAAGGGTTTTATACATCGTAGTACATCACCGTGGGGTTCCCCTGTATTATTTATAAAGAAGATAGATGGGACTTTACTCTTGTGTGTGGATTACCGAAAGCTGAATAAAGTCACGATACAGACTAAGTATATGTTGTCCCGAATCGATGACTTATTCGATCAGTTAAGAGGATCCTTATACTTCTCAAAGATATATTTGATATTTGGGTATCACAATTTGCGTATCTAGGAGCATGACGTGTCTAAAACTACCTACTTGACGAGATATGGGTCCTACGAGTTTCGAGTTATGCCATTTGGGCTAACCAATGCGCCTTCCGTATAAATGAACTTGATAAATAGGGTGTTCAGAGAGTTCTTGGATCAGTTTGTTATCATCTTCATTGATGAAATTATGATTTATTTTCGAACCGAGAAGGAGCATGCCGAGCATTTGCGTCGGGTCTTACAGACACTGTGTGAGCATCAGCTATATGCAAAGTGTGAAAAGTGTCGATTCTGGTTACATGAGGTGAAGTTTTGGAGGCATATTGTTTCAAAGAGGGGGATATCAGTGGAAGAGTAAGGTGTCAGCGGTGAGGGAGTGGGGACATCCCACGACACCAATGGAGGTACATAGTTTCTTTGGTTTGGTGGGATATTACGGGTGGTTTATTCGAGGATTTTCAAAGATTGTGGGTCCTTTGACTAACTTGACTCGTAAAGGTGTACCGTTTGTTTGGGATGATGCCTGTCAGTTGACTTTTAATGAGCTGAAGGACAAGTAAACTTCATCACCAGTTCTCGCTCTACCCAAGCTAGGAGTGGAGTACCTAGTTTACTCATATGCATCCCTATAGGGACTTGGGGAAGTACTTCAGCAGGAGGATCGGGCTATAGCTTTCGATTCTCGCAAGATTAAGCCTCATGAGAGGAATTACCCCACCCATAGCTTGGAGCTAGCGGCAGTTGTGTTTGCCCTTCGAATTTGGAGACACTACCTGTTGGGGGAGAAATTTTGCCTGTTCACAGATCATAAGTCTCCACTGTATTTGTTCACTCAGAGAGAGCAAAATATGCATCAGTGCAGGTGGTTTAAATTTGTGAAAGACTACCAGTTCGAGATCCATAATCACCTGGGGAATCCCAATGTGGTGGCTGATGCATTAAGCCATAGACTAGTGGGGGAGGTGACTGAGGTATGGAAAGTAAAATGGAAGGAGCTGGGTCATAAGGATGCAGTTGCCAGATCGTTCATGTCAATTATGACCATTAAACCCTAGATTGTCACGAGGGTGGTACAGACACAGGAGATGAATTCGTTTTGTCAGGAGAGGATTAGGCAGTTATTAATTGGGGGAGCTAAGTCGTACTCCATTAGTTCAAAGGGAGGTTTTCAATTCAACGGGAGGTTGATAGTTCCTGAGGGGGAGGACTTACGACACGCTGTGATGGTAGAGGCACACAAGTCCCGATTTGCATTACAACCTGGAGGGGATAAGTTATACCAAGATATAAGACAGAAGTACTGGTGGAGTGGGATGAAGAGAGACATCCCTGAGTTTGTCTCGAGGTGTGCCACCTGTTAGCTAGTAAATGTGGACTATCAGAGACCAGTAGGAGTTCTACAACCATTGGAGTTTCCTATATGGAAATGGGATATCATTTCCATGGACTTTATTACTGGGTTGCCTACTTCTCAGAGTGGTCATGATTTTATATGGGTGATAGTAGATTAGTTGACCAAGGTAACCCACTTACTGCCAGTCTGGACAGATTACACTACAACTTAGTCTGTGAAGATTTTTATTGCTCAGATTGTATGGTTACATAGAGTGCCCCTCGATATTATGTCCGATAGGGATAAGTTTTTTGCGTCTCTCTTTTTGGAGAGCTTCCAGGAGGCCATGGACACAGAGTTGTGGCTGAGTATGACCTATAACCCACAGACGGACAACCAAACTGAGTGGACTAATCAGGTGTTGGAGGACATGCTATGGATGTTCATCCTGGACTTTGGGAGAGGTTGGTAATCGTACCTTCCACTAGTGGAGTTTGCCTATAATGACTCCTATTAGTTTTGTTAGTCCCCGAATTTTAGATTTCTCTAAGAAATATTATTGTTTCGTTTCTATGAAAAACGGATGCGGAAGCGTTAGAAGATGGTTCACAAAATAAACAAACACCAAATTTTAATTTCTATTTCAAATTAAAATTAAACCAAGTGAAATTAATTAAAACACAAACTCATTTAAATTTCACTTAAACCAATTAATTAATCCAAGTACTAGAATTTGCCTAACTCATATTTTTCATTCAAAAAAATTAGGATAAACCATTTTTAACAAATGACTTGAAAGAAATAAACTTTACCCAAATTTAATTGTCCACCAAATTAAATTAATTGTGATTTAAACCAATTTTATCTTCTTTACCTAAGCATGCGTTCTAGGTGATATTGCAAGATAAATAAAACAAGAAATCACTACGCCACGATGTACGAGGAAAAACCCAAAACGGGAAAGAACCTCGGACGACGCTAGCCACAAATCCACTAAGTATGGAATTTACAATTACAAGACAAAAGACTTACATCAAACGACTCGATCCCTCTCAAGCCTCGACGCTCCTTCTTGTAAACACCTCTTCCTAGCGGATAACCTTGGAGCTCCACCGAGGTCTCGAAATCCACCGATAGGACTTTATATGGTCACCGTCACCCGAACTAGGAGTCTTTCTCCAAGAGGGTAAATCAATATAAACAACTTCTTCTTTGTGGGATTTAGAAGCAAATCCAAACACTCTCTTCAATTCGGTGTATAGATAAACCCGGTGCTAAACTCCAAGAAAGATGTATATATAAATGAACTTGGATAAATAAAACTATGGGTGAAAACAAGAGTGGTAGATGAATTTTACTTTGAAAATTATCACTCAAAACTTGATCTTTTTCTCTTTATAATTTTGCTCTCAAAACACTCTCTTGGAGTTAGAAGGATATGAAAAAGATTACTTTGAAAAGGTTATTCCCACACATAATAAAGTCTGAGAAAAAACAGTTACGAAACAAGTGGGGAAGTGGGAGAAAACTGATTAGAAACTGCCAAAAACTGTTCTCGCTAAATCTCGTTCGGACGACATTCTCGTTCGAACGAGTCTTCTAACAAAGTTCCAGTATGAACTCGTTAGAAACTCGTTGGAAATCTCGTTAGAACGACCATCTCGTTCGAACGATATTTCAAATGAAGTTCCCGTATGCCATAATGGAAAGTCGTTGGCAATCTCGTTTAAACGACTTGTGGTTCGAACGACAATCTCATTCGAACGACACTTCGAACGAACTCAAAGAATGTTCAAAAATTCTTTTTTTAAGCCCAGAAACTTTTATATACTTTATATATAAGTTTTAATAGAAAACATTCTGAAAACAAAACACAGTTTTAAAAACCTAACACTGATGACGTAGAAAATGAGACACTTAAACTCGGCAACTTGATGAAGCTTTATACACTTGGCCGCTACGTCTTCAACTAAACATATCATAGGCTTGAGTAGATGATCAAAATACTCTATCCTATGACTCAAACGTTTTTGTCCAAAATTGAGCCAAAACTACAAAGGACTCAATTGGAAATTTGTGTCCTTACAAATCTCCCCCTTTGTCTATTCCGGGACAAAAACTATACATAAATCCTAAAGGGCCGTCAAGCTCTACTAGACTAATAAAAAGTCCCACCCAAAATAAAAATACAATTCTTGACACAAACGACCTAAGGATTAACAATCTTTGCCGTTTGAAAGTTGTCGCTTTATAAAATAATTCCTGCACACTTAGGCAAACACATTACACGCATAGGGAATATCAAAATAGTTAATGCAAGTAAAGTTAACTACTCCCCCTAAATTAACTCTCCCTTTATCAAGTATGATCAACTTAGAAAGACGTCTCCCCCTAAGATAAATCTCCCTTAAATTAAGATACAATAATAATAGGATTAGATACCATTTCTCCCCCTATCATTCTGAAGCAAAAATGTAATTGTGCATATGGGCAACAAAATTATAACTAATCCAACAAATACAACTTAGACCAACTAAGACGCACTAAAATGATACCAATATGATATATAAATTATTAAGCATATGACATCAACAACGGATGCAATAAGATGGATACCAAGTATGAATTAAAGTATATAGGGATTAGAAATCAAAGCAAAGATTAAACAAAAAAAATCAAATATGTATACATAAGATATAACTAATAGACGTAAGTACACATATATAGATATAAACACACAAATGACACACACAAATTATAATAGGAGTCTTTCACACTCGTATGGCAAAAATGTGTCATATGGAAACGGAAGTGTTGGGGTGTGAACAAGTAACGATTAAATTTATACCCAATCACTTAAAAATATGTTAACGGAGTTCTCATTTGATTGCAAACTTCATCACATTTGAATATAACCTCATGTGACAATATAGATTGAACTCAATGAACAAACATACACAATGCATACAAGCCTAGCATATTGATGATTCTATAAACCAATAGAGTCATTACATGAGATATGCAACTAGGATAATCAGACATTGTGCAAACCGTTGATATACCATCCAATCTCCCTCAATAAACATTTATATTAATTTTGAATGAATATATCAATCAAACATAGGCCTTGGCACTTATTTTTCTTTTTAATGCCATATATTATGTTTTTAGGCCTTTGGACCACGTATTTCTTTTAGGTCCATTTAAAATGGTGGCTTACAATCGCAAAGGATCACTAAGTCCTTTCGGAGCCCTTCCCCGTGCACATTTTTATTTATCATGTTTTCATTTTTAACACAAATCTCACGTGCAACGGATTTTGACATGCACTAGTCTTCCTAAGTCACAATTATGTAGCTGAAAAGATTGGAAGGAGAACATCTCACATAGCTCAAATATACATATGAAATTAAAATTTCAAAAGAGCTCATGCATGTGTGAATAGAGGCATATAAAAATAGAATCCATGTAAACAACACAAAATCCAACTACTCCATAAAAATATGGTAAAGAACATTTTAAGAATTGACAATCTAAACCAAAAGTTCTAGCCATATGGGAGCGTTAAAGGAGGGATTCAAACACAAGTATATGCCACTTAAAGTGTGTCAAACCAAAAATACACATAAAAATCTTTTTGAGTTTTTGAATTTTTTTTGTTTTTTTTTTACCAAAAATTAAAATATTTACTCAAAAGGCAAACAAAAATCATTTGGATTTTTTTTATTAAGCTTAATTCCAATAGATAAAAACCCAAATGATAAACAAAAATCTTTTTGTATTTTTCATTTAATGCAAACAAAATGAAGAAATAAAATACAAAAGATAAACAAAAATCATTATTCTAGCATGTGATTAAGCATGGGGCATAAACTAGAAAATGATTAAACAAGCATACATTTAGCATGTGAATATAGCATGAAGTATAAACGCTAAAGTATGCAAACACTAACACATTCCTCCTTTAGATTTAGCAAGGGAGGAAGCATGTGAAAGTAAATGAGAATTAAAAACCCTATTTTGCAAGGCAACCAAGTCGGGTTTCCTAACCCAAATTAATGAAGAATGGCCATCTTGGGGTGTAGGAAATTTAAAAAAAAATTGTTGGTTTACATTGGGATTTTCTAGGAATTCGTTTAAGATCAAAACAAAATTTCCTAAGATGACCTTTTCGACCACAATGTGTACAAGTAAAAACATGCCGAAAAGATATACCTCCGGAGTGATCTCTAAAAGATTTCCTAGTAGATTCTCCTAAAACGTTGGTTTTGGATTTATGAGTAGATTCATTACAAGTATTGAAGCCTAAACCACACGTGTCATTTTTAATTTGGACCTTTCCTAAGATTTTATCTAATTTTTCCGAACGACACTCCAAATCAAATTTGACATTACTAGAGTCTTTGAATTTATTTTGTAATTCTAAAATGTTAGACTCTAATAAAACATTTCGCTCTTCAAAAGCAAGAAGCTCATTTTTCAAATATTCCATTAAACCCTTAAGGCTATCTCTCTCGCCTTCTATATATTCAAAATTCTCTTGAAGAGTCCTCCCGCATGTCTTAAGGTCTTCTACTAACATACTATCATTAATGACCTTGTCACGCTCTTTTAAACTAACTTCTAACTTCAAATTATCTCTTTTCAATTTAATAGATTCTTTATAAAGTTCTTGAAAAGCATTTTGAAGTTCACTCACATTAACCTCTTCTTCATTTTTACTCTCTCTTTCTTCTCCACTCTCACTATCATCACAAACAAGGGAATCAAAAACTTTGACCTTGGAAGTGTCATGAGTTTGAGTATCTTCATGAGAAGATTCATTTTCGGTGCTCACGTGACTAGCCATAAAAGCCAAAAAAATTGGCTTAGTGGGGGAATCGGGTACATCTTCCTTATCACTATCACTAAGGGTCGCATTATATGAAATGGGTCATTTAACCTCTTTCCTTAGTTTAGTGGGGCACTCAGAATCCCTATGGCCATAACCCTCACAACCAAAACACCTATTTGATTTGTCCTTATTTAATTGTTCATTAATAGGTTTAGGGATCTTCTCGGCTTTGTCATACTTAGGAGTTTCAAATTTCTTAAAATCATTTTTGAATTTATCTTTGTTAAATTTTAGAAATTTTCTAAATTTACGAGCAAACAAAGCCATGTCTTCCGAGTCACTATCACTCTCGCTCTTTACTACTTGGTTGACCTCTTTTCGGGCTTTTAAAGCAACGCCCTTTTCAATTTTCTTTTCAGTTTTAGAGGAAAACATGTCTAGTTCATAGGTTTGTAAATCACCTACAAGCTCTTCTAATTTCGTAGAGGCTAAAGTTGGTTAAGAATTTAAAACGGTTACTTTTGGAATAAATCTGTCGGGAAGGGACCTTAAAATTTTCTTTACAACTCGGTTTTCGAGTATTTTCTCTCCCAAGTTAAAAGATTAATTGACAATATCGGAAAGTCTAGCATACAATTCATTAAAAGTTTCATTATCGTTCATTTTGATAGTTTCAAATTGAGTGGTGAGGTTTTGGAGTTTAGAAGCTTTAATGACACTAGTACTTTCATGAGTTAGTTGTAAAATATCCCAAGCTTCTTTAGCGGTCTCACACGTCATAATGCGTCGGAATTCATCCGGTGTGACAGTGCTAAACAAGGCATTCAAACCACGGGAATTAAAATTTGAAAGTTTAAACTCATTCTCAGTCCATCTATCGGTCGGTTTGGGACACGTTCATTTTTAATTAAATGTGTTGGTGAGGACCACCCGTTAACAACAGACAACCAAACTCTCTCGTCGATATACTTTAGTGCCGATTTCATATGCCCTTTCCATTACGCGTAATTAGAACCATCGAAAATAGGAAATTTTAAAAATGGGGAAAATTCCATTTTAGCCAAAAATTATTTAAAGGATCTTTAACGAAATAATTTATCGCTTTGGCTCTAATACCACTCTGTTAGTCCCCGAATTTTAGATTTCTCTAAGAAATATTATTATTTCCTTTTTACGAAAAACGAATGAGGAAGCGTTAGAAGATGGTTCACAAAACAAACAAACACCAAATTTTAATTTCTATTTCAAATTAAAATTAAACCGGGTGAAATTAATTAAAACACAAACTCATTTAAATTTCACTTAACCCAATTAATTAATCCAAGTCCTAGAATTAGCCTAAGTCATATTTTTCATTCAAACAAATTAGGATAAACCATTTTTAACAAATGACTTGAAATAAATAAACTTTACCCAAATTTAATTGTCGACCAAATTAAATTAATAGTGATTTAAACCAATTTTATCTTCTTTACCTAAGCATGTGTTCTAGGTGATATTGCAAGATAAATAAAACAAGAAATCACTACGCCGCGATGTACGAGGAAAAACCCAAGACGGGAAACAACCTCGGACGACCCTTGGCACAAATCCACTAAGTATGGAATTTACAATTACAAGACAAAAGACTTAAGTCACACGACTCGATACCTCTCAAGCCTCGAAGCTCCTTCTTGTAAACACGTCTTCCTAGCGGATAACCTTGGAGCTCCACCGAGGTCTCGGAATCCACCGATAGAACTTTATATGGTCACCGTCACCCGAACTAGGAGTCTTTCTCCAAGAGGGTAAATCAATGTAAACAACGTCTTCTTCATGGGATTTAGAAGCAAATCCAAACACTCTCTTCAATTCGGTGTAGAGATAACCCCGGTGCTAAACTCCAAGAAAGATGTATATATAAATGAACATGGATAAATAAAACTATGGGTGAAAACAAGAGTGGTAGATGAATTTTACTTTGAAAATTATCACTCAAAACTTGATCTTTTTCTCTTTATAATTTTTCTCTCAAAACACTCTCTAGGAATTAGAAGGATATGAAAAAGATTACTTTGAAAAAGTTATTCCCGCACATAATAAAGTCTGAGAAAAAATAGTTAAGATACAAGTGGGGAAGTGGGAGAAAACTGATTAAAAACTGCCAAAAACTGTTCTCGCAAAATCTCGTTCGGACGACATTCTCGTTCGAACGAGTCTTCTAACAAAGTTCCAGTATGAACTCGTTAGAAACTCGTTGGAAATCTCGTTAGAACGACCATCTCGTTCGAACGACATTTCGAATGAAGTTCTAGTATGCCATAATGGGAAGTCGTTGGCAATCTCGTTCGAACGACTTGTGGTTCGAACGATAATCTCATTGGAACGACACTTCGAACGAACTCACAGAATGTTCAAAAATTCTTTCTTTTAAGCCCAGAAACTTTTATATACTTTATATATAAGTTTTAATAGAAAACATTCTGAAAACAAAACACAGTTTTAAAAACCTAACACTGATGTAGAAAACGAGGCACTTAAACTCGGCAACTTGATGAAGCTTTATACACTTGGCTGCTACGTCTTCAACTAAACACATCATAGGCTTGAGTAGATGATCAAAATACTCTATCCTATGACTCAAACGTTTTTGTCCAGAATTGAGCCAAAACTACAAATGACTTAACTAGAAATTTATGTCCTTACAAGTTCACTATTGGAATGTCTCCGTTTGAGGCGCTGTATGGTAGACCGTGTCATTTTCTAGCTTGTTGGTTGAAGGTGCGAGACAACAAGCTACTTAGGACAAAGTTGATCCACTATACTTCAGACAGGATAGAGATGATTCAGAGTCGTATACGGATAGCTCAGGACTGACAAAAGAGTTATGCCAATGCTAAGTGATCCTTTCTGGAGTTTGATGTGGGGGATCTGGTGCTATTGAGTGTATCCCCTATGAAGGGTATGATGAGATTTTAGAAGAAAGGGAAATTAGTGTTAAGGTATGTTGCACCATTTTCAATCATCGAGAAGATTGGGCCAAGGGCGTATGGACTCGAATTTTCAGAGCACTTGCCCCCTATTCATGATGTATTCTATATTTATTCATTATGGCGATACCTTCGGGATGATTTAGCTAAGACTCACATTTCACTGGAGGAGATAGACTTATAGTCTGATATTTCATACGAGGAGAGGCAAATTACTATCTTAGACCATAGTGAGAGAAGATTGAGATCAAAGTTAGTACCGCTTGTACGTGTTCAATGGGGGCACATAATGCCGATGAGTCCACTTGGAAGCGCGAGGATTAGATGCGCGAGCGATACCCAGAGTTGTTCATACCAGGTAATTTCTTTTTCTGAATTTCGGGACGAAATTCCATTGTAAGGGGAGAATTATATAACACCCCATATTTTTAATGATTTTATATTTAGATTAATTATGAATTAAATTGGGGTTGATTAAATTAAAATGGAATAATTAATCCAGGATAAAAAAATATTAATCAGCGAGATAAAAGTTAATATTTATTTATATTGAATATTACTTAGTGGATGAGTAATAATAATGATATAAAAAGATTATAATTGTCGTGAGTGAGAAATACAACTGTTACGGTAAATTAGTGGGGACAAGCGTATTAGTCGTGTCGGGACATAATTTGAGAAAGAAAATTTAACTTTACTTTCCATATTTTAAATGGTCATTTCGAGTGTGCCAATGTGTCAGGAAGGGTCAAGATAGTCAGAGACGTGTACCCAAGGGTTTAGTTTGGGTCTCGGGACAATTTTAGGCCAAATTGACACCCCAGGAGGGTAATTTGGTCATTTGTATTTTTTTCAGCGGTAGACCCACGAATTTAATAAGTGTAAATTATATTGGGAGTTGTAGATGTTAGGGTTACATGAACCAAAATTAGAGAGGTTATCAAGTTAGGACGAAGGAGAGTTTTTAGAGAGCCCCAAGACTGTCCAACACCATTCTTGAACTAAAAACGCCACCGTTGCATAGATCGGAGGGAGAGGAACACAACCATATCAGTATTTTCATGGAATTAAGACCTACACACAAAGGTAAGAATTTATCTTTCTTAATTCATGAGTATATATCATCCATGTCAGAATAGGATTTTTAATAGCTTAATTTCATGTGTTTTGATGACTCAATTGAGAAATTAAATCTTGTTTGGGGTTAAATATATATTGGAATTTAACCCCTTATGTAATATAATGAATTTTGATGAATTTCTGATAATTAGACATGAAGAAATTTGGGTTTATAAAGGTTCTTGGTGATAAATGATAAATTGGTCTTTTTGGAAATAATTCTTGATTTTGTTCCAATTATATGATGTTTCTTTATGATTTGATGATTATATAGCATTAGAAATCATGTATATAGGTTGGGATAATGTTTGGTAGGATTGGTTGGGAGTATGGAATCATGTAATGTAAGTTTGGATGTGTAAAAATGGTGTAAACTCGTCACAGTTAAGTGGAAAAGACGAGACCTGAATAAGCGAATCGATCCGCCTCCCTGGACGAATCGATTCGGGATAAGGCCAAATCGATTTGTCTGCCCAAATTTTGATAATTTTCTCATTTTTTATTTAGAACTCGCGAGAAACGATCTAACTAATCTTTGAGATAACTATTAAATATAGTGAGAGTTATTTTAAGACACTAGTAGGTCAATATTGGGTTCCAGACTTAGTTAAATGGGATAAACTTAAGGGCTAAGATTAATTAGGCATAACTGAGGAATAAAAACCTAATTCAAAGAGTGATATCGTGTCAGGGGAATTAGATGGGAACGATGACCTAGACCAATATGCAATTAGTGATATAGCCATTGAATAGACTTAAGGGACAATTGGTAGCGTTCCAACTGATAGGAAACACTCGGGCTTATGCTAATAAGAAGTTTAATGCTATGCTGATAATATATAGGCTATGCGAGAGTTTGTAGACTTTATACCGACTATATTATAGGATACGGTATTTCCTTAGTTAAATTGTATATACATAGGTGGTGTGAATACCTAATGTGGCTTATTTTGTGTACGACATATATACGTTGCTTGCTATCGTGGGAGGTTTGGAAAGGGGACAGTCTTATCTTGATGAGCCATCCTGGTGTATTTTGACTTGTACCTTAAAACATATAACTTAGGGATGAGCACCACTTGTGTGAATGAGGGTGTGACCGGTCATTTGGATGCCTAGCCCAAAGGTTTCGCCTCTAAATATGTGTGATTTGTATTTCTTCTTCGAGAGTGATCCTGGACCATTAGTCCTCTATTTGTACGTGATTTATCGGGACTTGATAGCAGAATATGCATGCACCTAAGCTCACCCTAGGGGTGCTAAATTATTATATATCTACATATATACTTTGAGTGACATGTATATATATACTTGTGATTTAATTATATTGTTTGTGCTTAGGAGATGAAAAGATAGTGTTATCTAAATTGATCTAAAAATGTGAGAACATAACCCTAAACGAGAAATTTATAATTGTCTAATAGACATAGAACTTCAATAGTTGTTTTATGAGTAATACGGGTGAGCACACAGAGTTAAAAGGTGTGGTAAAATGCTTAACTCGAACAAGTTAGAAGGGGTAACATAACTAGGATGAGTTAGGAGTATACGTTAGGCATGCACACTAGTTGAGGGGTGAGGACCTCAAGTGAGAGCCATGAACCTAACATGTATATAATATTTGCTGATTATGCATTTTAAATACTTGTTGAATTTTTTTAATGTTTTTACTCGGGCTCCGACCTGTTTTTCAAATCTATTTTTTAAAAACCCTTTTAGGTGGCCAGCCACATGGAGGCCCAGCTTAGGAGTTCATTTTCATTTGGCGTTGCTACAGTTGCTGTGGATGATTGCAAGAACTATTTGCTAGACGCCTCCATTCCTTTCAAATCTGATGTATCCTTTATTTTATCCCAATCAGGCATGTCGCCCATATTCTATTAGTAGTTACCTCCAGAGACATTGTACTTCTTTTATTATTCAGTTCTGGATTTAGTTTTTACATAGATTATTGTATTGGAGATTCAGACTAGGGTGTTTACTCCCGTCATATCTTATTTGATTATGTATTTCATTATTTGTGGTGTTGATTAATTTAGTATGGTGAGTGTAATATTTAAATCGTTTAATTATTTTAAGTCATTTCATGTTAATGATAAAGATAAAATTTGACACCGGTTTTTCAAATACTAGGTGGTTAGTAAATATTAAAAAGTTTTTGATAGCGATGCTTTGAATGGACCAGCTAGATATTATGTTTTAATTTAATAAAGGACTGATCACCTGGTATTTAATTAGACATGGGTGTCACATTTAACATGGACATATCTTTCACTTTTTCTCTAGGGACTATCAATACGTTAGTTATGGGGTGTGATTAATGTTAAATATTGTATTTTATTACCCTTTTCATGTACAATATTGTTATCCTATGCTCGTTAAATCTCACTTATTATACTCATTTATTATATAACCTTGATATTCATGATTGATTACTTTTTACAAGGTTCATTTATGTATTTGCCTAGTTTGGGAAGCTAACGATGAAGCTTGGAAGTATTATGAACTAGAAACATCCACAAATGCGCTTTCAAAGGCAAAATGTGAATTTTCTAAAGACAAATTTGGACTCTTTTTCTTCAAGAAGATTTTCAGCGTTGAAATAAGGAATGTTTGGGTTTTAACGACATCTCAATCCGATCTCAAACAAAGAAGCTATGAAGAGTCAAAGTTTAAAATCAAGAAAAGTAAAAAGTCAAAGCTTCAGATTAATGCAAAACTCAAACCTTATCATTCGAACTCTAATGGAAGTTTGTTGTCCTTCAAACGAGGGTCGTGCCGCTTCAAATATCACATCAATCCCAAGTCATATGTGGAAGTTACAAGCTTTGGGGTGAAAATGCAATTATAGAAATTTGGGCTTAAATAAGGGTTATATTTTAGTGGGTGCATTATATTCGACAAGAGATAAAATGGCACGCTGGCTGGTGAAGGAAGAAAGAGAGTAAAATGTCTTGGGCTTGAATCTCACCCCAACCCCACATCATTTATAACAAAGAAGAATAAAAGAATTAAAAAGTTATAATTGTTGCTAAGGGGACTCGAACCTGGTTCTCCCCCTGCGTTCTTTCATTCCTTAACCACCAGACCGAACGTGCATTCTTATATATATATATATATATATATATATATATATATATATATATATATATATATATATATATATATATATATATATATATATATCACCCAAAAATATATAATCTATATTATAAGCCCATCTGGCTTGCCTAACTCATTTCCAACCATCCATTTGCACTAAGTTTTTCCTCTTTTTAAAAGCATTATGCTTTGTTTTTTTGCCCATGTTTCCTACATTAAAAAACAGAAAAATATTCCCAATTGATAGTTCCCATAAACAATGAGTTATTCTCATTTGAGCCTCTAACTATTTTTTCCTCACTTATGAAAGGGGTCTTCCCCTACACCAATTGAAAACATCCATTAGAGTAGGAAAACCATAATTTTAGAGTAAGAAATTCTCTTTTAGTTTTGCTAGTTTTTTAAGCTTTATTAGCTTAGTATTTTTCGAGAGAGTTATGATGTTGTAATATGAATATTGAGTGACACATTCAAATAGTAAATCTAAATTCTTCCCATTTTTGTTCAAGTAAGTATTATTATTTTTACTATTTTCTCTCATATACCGTTTTATTTAATTATTTGTAGATGTTTTCTAGTTAATTAAATTAGGTTGATGGGTATATAGTTGATTCTCTATGGTATGATGGAATACAATTATTTTGATGGGTTAATTGTTCTCTTTTTTTATACCTGGAACCTTGTGGGTATAATTTTGGGATATTATTGACCCCAAAATCGTATTTAGACTTTTATGAAAATTTGGGGAGTACACTCGGAGTTTAAATAATTATTTAAATGAGTATTAATCATAGTTAAAATCTGTCTATCCATCTAACTCTCAACCTACAGTTTTCATATTTGTTAATTAATTTAGTTTAGTATTTTTCTAAATTAATTTTTGTAAAAAGCATTGGAAAAATAAAAAATCATCCTTTACACTTTATTTTAAAGTAATAAATCAATTAAAATTTAAACAATGATCTCTACAGTAATTGTGTAGGCTTTTGCATTGAGGGAGTAAAGCAAGATATGACAGTATCTTTACATGACCAGTCAATTTTCACCACATTCAGCAAGTCTAGAATTAATAATTTTTCATATAATGTTCATATAGAAATTGTATAGGCCTATAGGTTTCTAATGAGAGCACTGAGAGCGGTTTTCAATTTAGGGAATCGGAGCTAATGAAGTGCTTAACTAGCTCATCGGGATTGAGTCACATTTGTCAGATCATCTGTAATAGTAGACAAGTACTTTTAGAAGAAAATTCCATTATAAACCTCAGGTTCTACAGTATTATCTTCATCCATCTCATTTACAACACATAAAAACTCAGGGTCCGTTTGGCAAATCAATTCCAAGTCATGGAAATGGAATTGGAAGGCCAATTTGAATTCCATGGAATTGAAATTGACCTTCGAATTCCAATTCCAAGGCTTGGAATTGGATTGCCAAACGGACCCTCAATGGAATCACGAAATTTGGTAAGATTTTCATTGACTTCTATTGAAATAAGGTTGGGGATGATATACAGTTAAGATTTGTGAAGCAAAAATGATTCTGCCGCTATATTTTAGATTTCAGTAGGGTCTTCAATTAAGTCTCCATCTTCAATTTTGATTTTATTAAGAGCCATTATACCACTTCTAGCTTTAATTGTGGAATGGAAAAACTTAGCGTTCCTGCAGTACTCAATGCTTTGTGAAACTTGGATTTAGATTCATTCATATTGCTCCTATTCTCTTCAAAAGTTCTTTGCTCAAACATATATTCTTTTAACCAAAAATCATATTCCATATCTTTAACATTTTGAAAAATATTTTGAAATGGCCTTTATATCATTGCTTAAGCGAGGCTTCTAATCTTCTTAACTTCCCAACAAATATCATCAAAGGGCTGCATGTGAGAGGCATTGGCCATGGGGAAGCATCAAAATACCAAAATTTTTAAATATGAAAGGCTTAGCAAAACTGTCAAAAATGGTTTGATGGATTATAGAATAAGGACATGGTCTGAGTAGTATTTGTTGGGATGAGTGATTCTACCGTTTGGAAGAGAAGATATCCAAGAATTATTGATCAAACCTCTATCCAGCGACGGAGCCACATGGGGCCGAGTAGGGGCTCCAGCCCCCACGTAAATTTTTTTTTTTTTTTTTAGAAATGTAGGTTTATAAAATATTTGGGGTAAAAGTTGAAATAAAAAAGTTTTGGGAGTTATATTTACAAAGTCTGAAACCCAAATGTTAAAACCCAAATGTTAAAAGTTAAAACCTAAACCTTTTCTCTTGTTTCAAAGTGAAACAGAGGAGACATTTTCGGCTGCCCCTGCCTGCCTCCAAAGCCAAGCCAACTGCCGAGAGAGAGAGGAGAAGTTATTTCCGTTCCGTCCCAGCCCCATTTCCGGCAAAGTCGCCTTTTCCGGCCGGACCCGGAGCCTTTTCCGGACCAGGCTTTGCTGCCCTGCCTACAGACAGGTACTCTATTTTAAACTTGTGTTTTTTTTTTGGGTTTAGTTAATTTATGTTGGTATTTAGTTTTGTTAATTTAAAGAACCTAATTAGTTGTTTTTGGTATTTAGTTGGTTTTGGTATTTAGTTTTTCTTGGCAACTAAGGAACACATGCAAGTAGTGTAGTGGATGATTTATTAATTTCAATAAAAGATAGACATATTATTTGGGAAAGGAAAACTATATATCAGTGACAGAGGAAAACTATATATCAGGAACACATGCAAGTAGTGTAGTGCATCACTATTTTTTTTTTAGGATATTAATGAATATAATTTTTTTTGTCAAATCAATCAACGTATAGAGAGATTTATTTTTATTTAGGTCAAATCAGTTAAATTTGGGGTGAAATATTGACTTAAATATTTATTTCTCTTTTCATTAGATTAAATAAATAACGTTATTTTTGTCAAATACTCAAAAACATCCTCAAAAAATTCGGCTCGGGGGCTCCCGCCCCCGAACCCCCGGTCATCACCGCTAAATTAGCCCCCACGAACGACAATTCCTGGCTACGTCCCTGCCTCTATCTAATCCAGTAAATATTATATCATTGTCCACTCTATTATTACACCCAAATTTTTTTGATCCAGTATACCCTAGATCAGTAGCACTCCAGTTAAATATAGCCTCATTAAAATCTTCCTCGGCATCAATTTCTACCTCATTACCCTCATTTTTTTCCCCGTGATTGGTCAATACATTAAATTCTCTAATAATGAGATGAGGATTGTTTGATAAAGAATCACTTTGGACCTCTAACTGACTCCACAAAGGCATTCTATCAGATTTAGTACATTTGGCATCAATTAAACTAACATATAAATCTTGGCTGAGATTGGCATTGTGAATAAAGAAATAAAAATTATGATGTTCATTATGAATTATTGTTGGAAAAATTGGAATTGGACATGGACATAAAGCTATTCAGATTTTTTGGATAGTATTTTGAGAAACTTTGAGCTCAAATTTAGGTGGGACCCACACCACGATAATTGTGGGACCATATACGAACGCGTTCTTCTCCGCAAGGAGGTTAACATAGTATATTCACATAACCAATTCCATTAAGTTATGAATCATAAATATGTCCCCAAAGTGACTGATAAAGAAATTAAAGTTAATGAATTGGGTATGTTTTAACTCTTGTTGCATATTGGAAGAGTAGTGAAAAATTGATGAGTTAATAAAACCCAACTGATGGACGAAGGCTTGAATGCCTTGGGGTATCCCAACTCTTTGAAGAGGAGATGGCCTACACTATGCATGTGTTGGGCTTGGGCCAAAATCCCATGCGATCGCTGTTCGATAGGCTCGGTTGGGATTGCGCTTATAAAATCTCTTAAATTTTTGGTCCGAATTGAATTAAATTTATGTGGTTTAATTATTCATTAACTAATTTCGTAATTAATTAATATTTAATAAACCGTTTGGTAGTAATTTCCAAACAGTCAACAGTTAAATTCGTTTAACTTTTTTGACAGTTATTTTGAAACGTCATTTGCTTTCCTATAAATACATTATTTCCCCTACTTTTTTAAAACTAATGAAAAAAATTCCCTCTCATTTTTTCTTCCAAATCGAAATGTTGCTATCTCTAGAAAAAAAATTCTGCATCACTTCATTCATATCATCCACTTCTGTTATGCTGTTTGGTTGACTAAAAACACAGAAATTGTGTTCGTTGAAATGAATTATTGATGTGCTACATAATTAATTTGGAAAATTCATTCTATCTTGGGAGACAATATTCATCAACCTCAAAGTACATTGGAGGGAAAAAATTGTCTTAAGCACACTGTGAAAATTCACAGGGCTCAAATTCTTTTCTATTTCTATTATTATTTCGGCTAATTCAAGTAAGTTTTATTTTCCATAATTTCTTTTTGTTTCTGTAATTATAATAATAATTTGTAATTTTGTACTATTGTAATAATTAAATAGTAGACATAACAATTATAGAAACCTTTATTTCCCCTTTCCACAAACCCCGAAAGTTTGACTTGATATTACTAAGACCTTATTCAAAATTCCACACCATCTTCTATTAGTTAATTTTGCCCATTTAAACCTTAGGCCCAATAATAGTAATTGCTGAAAGATTATAAAGCTTATAAAATAATTTTATTCTTCTTCTAGTAGGCTTATTACCCACTCCTCTAGCATTCTAACATAAAAAATTAATCATTTAAATGTTTGCTGAGAGGAGTTAGAGTTAAACTTGGCACCTGATCTTGTATTTCTATTGAACAAGGGATCAATAGGGGCTTTCTTGTTGAGTTTCTATGGTTGGTGATTGGAAAGTCTGTAAAAAAACTCAAATAATGGTCTTTAGACCGTGGTTTTGATTTCTTCTTTGCTTTTCCTTCTCTTATTGATTTTTCTTAATTTCCCTATGCAGGCTTGCTGGAAATATCTCATATTCTTCATGAGTTGGGGTAGAAATTTTGTGCTTGGGTTCCAAGTCAGAAAAATAAGTTTTCTCAGCTTCACTATGCTCCCACACTCAGGAAAGTCAGGAGCACCACGAGACAATATTTGGTGATCAACAACCATTTCTTTTTCACACTAAATATCATCATGATGGATTATTTTAATCTACTTCATGATAAGGTTTATACTAGCACCCACAATTGGTGAGAGTGTCTGAGTAAATTCCATATATGTTGCAACTTCTTGAGAATAATCATTTCTAACAAGGATCATGGATTGGTTGACTCTGGACTTGTATGCTTCAGTTTGATTTGAAGCAATATACTATATTTCTTGGTTGTCATAGGATTATTTGTGGTAGAACTTTTTCTTCTTCACTATTAGAACATTCTATACGCGTTGTAATATTGTCATTTATTGGAATTGAATCTTTCACATTAACTTCTTCAAATGACTTGAGAATTTAATAGAGGAAGTCCTCTTGATGTATTTTTTAAAATGGTGAGAAACTGTCTTATTTTGACCCTTCTGAGGATTCTTGAAAATGCAATGATCCGAGTCATGAAATTTTTTCAAACAAAAGTTCTAGTAAAAGGGGCATGTCGTTATAAGACAAAGGTTTTCCTGTTAACTTCAATGGGAGGTCTTCCATGTGATAAGTTATCAACTAGGGCATGTTTGAACAGGTCAGCAATAACTTTGAAGTATTCATTAGAGAATTGGACTGAAGGTTCTCCTTTTAATAATATAAGGCACTTTACTGGTATATTTTTTTTGTGAATGATGAAACAACACTTCCAAATGACTTGTTCCAAGAATTTGGTGGGTTGTGAGGCTTTGGATTCATTTTTGATGATAAGTTTGGCTAGGGAACGACATCTAAAGCCAAGCAAATCATAGTATAAACATAGAATCCCCTAACTAGAGTGAAGCTCCAAGAAATTTGGAAAGATTTTATTATTTTTGAACACCATTTATTTATTAGATAAATCTTATCAACCATCGATTTATCCACCGATGCACCACTATCACAAAATATTCAATTCAAAGCTATGATTAAAAGCCATTTATTCATGTTCCATTTTTTCATATCCAGTTACTTGCATCAATTCACTTTCATTTAGTTATATCATTTTGTATTTCATTTCTAATCCATCCAATTTGGCCTTTAATAATTATCATGTTAACTATTTGTTAACTAATTATAGTTTTCTTATTCCATTTATGTTACCTTTATTCTTCTAACACTCGTACCATTAACCAACCTATTGTACATCCCCAAATAGCCCGTGGTATGCCCCACTTCTGTATAAAAATATAGTTCCTCAGCAAATTCCTCGGACCCAAACCAACATATAGTATGTGTCACATTTATCTTCACAATAATATAATCTACCATCCTATCTCCTAGACCAATCTAGCATACAGTATGCATCATATTTTCCTTCACAATAATATAAACCCGTAGCCTATATCCCAGTCCAACTATCATACAATATGCTTCACATTTTCACGTATAACAATATAAATCGTGGCACAAACCACATTCTAAGCTAACGTGAAATAAACCATCATTACCTATGAAAAATCTAGGACCTTTATATACAATATATCCATATTCAGTCGACATTAAACCCTTATCAAAATTTTCAATAACCGTCAAAGAAGTTAGCCAATATAGGCCCCTGCACATACGGTTATTGCACAACCAGTCAGCATTATACCTCACACTATAGGAGACGACCAAGAAAAAATTCTGCATTAATTTAAGCATCCTAAAATCTCAACTTTTGATCCTCCCCAGATTTCACGTGTGGGACTTTTCATAAATGAAATCCAAACAAGTAACCTTTGACACCCCTCCTAGTCTAATACGGGTTGATCAGGCCATTATTAAAATAAACGAGACTCATATCTGATTCCATTCTTAGCATCACTGTCGAGAACCAGTTAATTAAATTAATAACCTATTAAGTCCGGTGTCAATTTATTTTAAATCTTATTAACATGCATACATGAATCCATTCAAGAATATAATTATAAACAAACTTATAGGCACACCGGGTGCAAGTACCGGACTAGTACCGATATTGATTTATTTGCTTGTACAATGGTGTAATTTGATTATATTATATTGTGGGCTCCACTAGTGTACAAGTCATATAAAGTGCATTTGGTACTAAACCAGTACTTGGACCTGGTAAGAGTATCATTACTAAAATTATAAACATCCACAGTGACAGAATGTAAAGAGTACTGACATCATAAATAAAATAAACCGAATAAACCCTCGGTATCTAAAATATAATAATCCAAATGCCCAACTGAAAATAATGTAAATAATGTCTAATAATAAAACTGTCCAACTGTGGAAAAAATTCCCAAAGAGAAATATTGAACTAGAGTACTATCTAGATAGAAATAAATAAGGTGTTTAATCAAGTTCTGCAGGCATCCAAAGATGCTACATCATCTTTTGACTTGAATGGAATGACTATCCCTGGCGAACTTGTGCCTGAGCTCCTAAAGGGTTTTGAAAAATATTTTTGATACGGGTGAGTGCCCAAAACATTTGAAAAATAGTTTCAAGTATTAAAACCCAATAATTATAAATCACTAAGAAATATCCATGTTCACCTGGTGTCATACTCACATGAGATTATCCTTTCCCCTCATCTACAGTGCGCACCAAACGTGCATATTTTATTTGCCTAGTTATGATACCCCGCCTAACTAGTCTAACCATTATTAATGTACTTTGATTCTATAAATATCTAGCCCATCCGTACTGCCCATACGATACCCCATACTATGTACTACGTAGTTAATTCATAAGCTATGACTTAGGGCTGGTCAATTATATTTGCCTCGATGCATATGCAATGTAACAATGCTCTAGTTATACTTTAATATTCACGCAATCATTTAAGCCTATATGCATATATCACTCTTTATATGTATATATATATATCATCCGCGATCTATAAATCCTAAATGTATCCCTAGTATGATATTAGGCACTCGGTACATCACGTACCACTGTTGGGCCGTCGGTTCTGAATCTCACCACCAATCCCAAATTTTAAACACATAATGGATGCGGTCATGAACATACATCCATAGGTCGTAACCATACCACATCACACCCAAATAGAATAAAAAATCATACATATCCTCTCATACGGATAGTGGCCATGCAAAAGTACTATGACCCCGGGAAACAATCCAACACCTACTACTTAACGCCACAGTAGACCGCCCACTGTGAGTAACCTCCTACGATAACATATTAGACTACGTACACACACACACACACACACACACACACACACACACATATATATATATATATATATATATATATATATATATATATATATATATAATCGGCTAACGTGCATAGTATCTCTGGCTGGACTAGCATACTAAATCCCAGAGTCTAACCCGACTTCATGATTCTATCCAAGTATCACCTTACTTATAGTTTAACTCTCTGATTATATACTTCTAGCCAATAGGCTAATCTAAGCAGACACTAGCCTAACTATCTTGAAATCTTAACTTGATTTCTCGATTTCATCCGTGCCTTACCTCACTAATTCACATATTTTTCCTTACACGAAATCCATCCCCAGTTAGCATATGACATTTTCTAACCCTCACCCTGAATTCACATAAGCCTAATTTTACCCACGTAGTCAAGATCCCATGCCACAAATAATCTGAAAAATGATAATAAGGCAAAGGTGGAAAGCTAGCAGAACCGAAACAGTTCATTAGATTGATCGAACTGCTTCGCTTCCCTAGTGAACCGATTCTGTTTGCTAGGCTACAAAATGTACTTTTGACGGAATTTCTTCTTCAACCTTAATCCATGGAGGTCCCAACCTTCACCAAACTACCTTATATGAACCCTAAATCATACCCAATCATTATACTACTTTTTTCTACATAAACAATCCCGAAAAACATCATCTAATCATATGAACATGAAACTTAATCTATGATTACATCAATAATGAACTTAAATTCCCAGATTTGGTTTTCTTCTCTTGATATGTCCAAGAACTCATCCTTATTTATGGTTTACGAATAAAATTTTCTTTAAAAACATTCTTATATTCTCCTCCATCTTTTATATATAACAAAACCCAGATTTTCCTCGGTTTCCCAGCCCAAAAATCCCATATTTTACGTGTTATTCTAAATAGATTTTTAACATGAATAAAATAAATTTCAATAATTATTAGAGCAAGTAAATTTTAAGATTATATAACCCTAGTTCCTTCTTCTAATATCCTTCTCTTGGCGATGATCTACGCCCCAAAGATGGTGGCCTTCCTTCCCAACAGCTCTCTCCTTCCCTTTTTTTTTTCTCTTCTCATTTTCTCACAAACCCTAACCTCTTTGGGGGGGATCGATAGCATCCCTCATCTTTCCACCTTGATTAAATATTAAGCTAAAACTCTCTAATTTTGGAATTAGGTCATCCCCCTCAAGTAAAATGACCCGTATGTCCTTCTATGTCTCCCACTTAGTCTTCAAAGCCGCCAAAAACAAATAGTAACCTTCGGTTACCTATTCTGTACTATTTTTTCCCATTCCGGATCATTGGTGCAATTAAAACTACCATATGATTACTCTAACATAAAATTTTCATCTCATTCCCGACACTACTATACCCGCGTGTGCTAAAATAGGAATGCAACAATCCTAGTCACAGTGCTCGACATCAAAGAGAGCTACGTTGAAAACGTAATGAAGTTGCTTAGATCCTAAGGACACTTTAAACGAATGCCCTGATACCATACATAACACCCCACCTAGTCTAATACCGATTGGTCAGACCTTTATTTAGGTAAATGGGGCACATATCTGATTTCATTCTTATAATCACTGTCAAAAACTAATTAATTAAACTAATAACCTATTAAGTTCGGTGTCAATTTTTTTAAAATCTTATTAACATACATACATGGAACCATTCAACAATATAATATAAACATCCTCAATGATATAATGTAAAGATTACTGATAGCATAAATAAATCAATTGAATAAACTCTCAGTATCCAGAATACAATAATCAAAATGCCCAACTAAAATAATGTAAATAATGTCTAATAATAAAAATGTCCAACTGAGGGAAACATTCCCAAAGATAAATATTGAACTAGAGTCCTATCTAGATAGAAATAAATGAAGTGTATAATCAACTCCTGCAAGCATCCACAGTTGTTGTCGCATCGTCTGATTGGAATGACTATCCCTGACAAACTTGTGGCTGTGCGCCCAAAAGGATTTAAAAATATTTTTGATATGGGTCAGCGCCCAAAACATTTGAAAAGTAGTTTCAAGTATTTGAACTCAATAATAATAATACACTAAGAAATATCCATGTTCACCTGAGATTATCCTCGCCCCTAATATGTATATTTTATTTGCCTCTAAACATCCTTAATCTACTTTGATTAGCTAAATATCTAGCCCATCAGCACCATTATACTATAACCCATACTATGTACTATGTAGTTAAGTCATAAGCTATAACTTAGGGCTTCTTCATTATATTTGTCAAATTGTATAGGAAATGCAACCATGCACTAGTTATACGTTGACATTCATAGAATCATTTAAACTCATATACATATTTCACTCTTTATACGTATATACTTAACATCCTCGAGATGTATCTCCTTGATGAATCCCGAGTATACCATCAGGCACTAGGTATATCACGTACCACTCCTGAGCCACCGGGTTAAAATCTCACCACCGATCCCAAATCACAAACACATAACGGAGGCGGTCATAAACATACATCCATAGGTCGTAAGAATATTACGTCACACCCACATGGACTGAAATCCAATACATAACTCTCATACATATAGTGGCCATGCAACAGTGCTATGATCCAGGGAAACATTCCAACACCTGTTGGTCAATGCCAGTGCGGACCGCCCATTATGTGCAACCTCCAAAGTTAGCATATTAGAGTAGGTATGTTCCCATAATGTTAATCACACAATAACTTATATATATATATATATATATATATATATATATATATATATATATACCCCCACACACACACTAGCGTATTACCCATGCCTGGAGACACGAAGAAATTTGGCAAAGTACGTAATCACAAAACGATAAAAATTTCCGAAGTATATAACTCAAAGCCAACAAAAATTTTGTTCCCTAACAAAACATAGTGTAATTTTACAAAACAGTCCACCATTAATGAACACCAAAAATAATAAGGTCCATTTAAACTGCAATAATAAAATTAAGTTTGCACCATGCGGTGGTGACAAGTTTGAGAACCTAATGCATATGTAAACACTTCTAAACACCCAAAGAGATGTTAACAAATAAAATTTTGTATTGAAAAAAAGTACCAAGTTGTTGCATATGTACACACTTCTAAACACACTAATGCATATGTAAAATGCCATTGGCGAAGCTATTATTGTAGGTGACCAAGATTGTTGCCAAATCGTAAATGTTTTGTATTATATTATTGATCGTGGTCAACTTTCTCGAAGGCCAGCATAATTTTCTAAAGTGTCACGTAGTGTATAATAAAAAATTTCTCAAGTTCCTTTATTTAAATTACTATCCACTTTGTTTAGGCAATAAAAAATACCACAACAATAATAATAATAGTCCATCTCGAACATCACATATGCCATTAACTATTTAACTTACAAAATATCATGTACCACAATAGGAAATTCAAAATTTTGAAGAAAAGTCTATTTACACCTCCTCATTCATTTAATTTTTGATTGGTTGGATTCTAAGCAAAGATGTAACCGGGGCTCCTACCATGAGAAGCATTTGGCTAAACATTTGGAGTTGCTAACTTAATAGTCTTCATCAGTAACATCTTCAATGACATAGTTGCACACATCTGAAAAGAAAAATACTTCGAATTAATATTTTTAGAAAAAGAGGATCAAAAATATATAATACATGTATGGTGAAATAGATTTACACACTAATCATGTTCTTATCTATTGTATACTAATCCATATAAAGATATACGTAACACCTCGCCTAGTCCAATACCGATTGGTCAGACCTTTATTTAGGTAAACGATTCACATATATGATTTTGTTCTTATAATCACTGTCAAAAACTAATTAATTAAACTAAAAACCTATTAATTTCGGTGTCATTTTTTTTTAAAAATCTTATTAACATATATACATGGAACCATTCAACAATATAATATAAACATCCGCAATGATAGAATGTAAAGAGTACTGATAGCATAAATAAATCAATGGAATAAACTCTCGGTATCCAGAATACAATAATCAAATGCCCAACTGAAATAATGTAAATAATGTCTAATAATAAAACTGTACACCTGAGGGAAACACGCCCAAAGATAAATATTCAACTAGAGTCCTATCTAGATAGAAATAAATGAAGTGTCTAATCAACTCCTGCAAGCATCCACAGTTGTTGCTGCATCGTCTGACAGGAATGACTATCCATGACGAACTTGTGATTATGCGCCCAAAAGGATTTAAAAATATTTTTGATATGGGTGAGCACCCAAAACATTTGAAAAGTAGTTGCAAGTATTTAAACTCAACAATAATAAGACACTAAGAAATATCCATGTTCACCTGAGATTATCCTCGCCCCTCATCAACAATGCGGACCTAACATGTATATTTTATTTGCCTAGGTATGCTATTCATCCTAACTAGTCTAAACATCCTTAATCTACTTTGATTAGCTAAATATCTATCCCATTAGTACCCCCTATACTATAACTCGTACTGTGTACTATGTAGTTAAGTCATAAGCTATGACTTAGGGCTTCTTCATTATATTTGTTGAATTACATAGGAAAAATAACCATGCACTGGTTATACGTTGACATTCACAGAATCATTTAAACTCATATACATATTTCACTCTTTATATGTATATACTTAACATCCTTGAGATGTATCTGCCTGATGAATCCCGAGTATACTATCATGCACCAGGTATATCACGTACCGCCCCTGGACCACTGGGTTCGAATCTCACCACCGATCCCAAATTGAAAACACATAACGGAGGCGGTCATAAACATACATCCATAGGTCATAAGCATATCACATCACACCCACATGGACTAAAAACCAATACATATCCTCTCATACATATAGTGGCCATGCAACAGTGCTATGACCCAGGGAAACATTCCAACACCTGTTGGTCAATGCCAGTGTGGACTGCCCATTATGTGCAACCTCCAATGTTAGCATATTAGAGTAGGTATGTTCCCATAATGTTAATCACACATTAACTTATATATATATATATATATATATATACACAGACACACACACAGACACACACTAGCGTATTACCCGTGCCTGGAGGCACGAAGAAATTTGACAAAGTACGTAATCACAAAACGACAAAATTTTTTGAAGTATATAACACCAAAACAACAAAAATTTCGTTCCCTGACAAAACAAAGTGTAATTTTAAAAAATAGTCCAACCTTAATGAACATCAAAAATAATAAGGTCCATTTAAAATACAATAATAAAATGAAGTTTACAACATGTGGTGGTGTCAAGTTTGAGAACCTAATGCATATGTAAACACTTCTCAACACCCAAAGAGATGTTAGCAAATAAAATTTTGTACCAAGTTTTTGCATATGTACACACTTCTAAACACACTAATGCATGTGTACAATGTTATTGGCGAAGCTGTTATTATAGGTGACCAAGATTGTTGTCAAATCGTAAATGTTTTGTATTATAGTATTAATCGTGGTCAACTTTCTTGAAGGCAGGCATAATTTTCTAAAGTGTCACGTAGTGCATAATAAAAAGGTTCTCAAGTTCCTTTATTTAAATTACTATCCACCCTGTTTAGACAATACAAAATACCACAACAATAATTATAATAGTCCATCTCGAACCTCACATATGTCATTAACTATTTAACTTACAAAATATCATGTACCACAATAGGAAATTCAAAAATTTGAAGAAAATTCTATTTACACCTTCTCATTCATTTAATATTTGCTTGGATGGATTCTAAGCAAATATAGAACCAGACTCGCACCATGAGAAGCATTTGGCAAAGCATTTGAAGTTGCTGACTTAATAGTCTTCATCAACAACATCTTCAATTAGATAGTTGCACACATGTGAAAAGAAAAATACTTTTTCTATATTGTTATATTTTATCAGTGAATCTTATACAAATTTAGTTTAGTTTCACATGACCAATAGGGGAGGCCCAGTTGGAGATGCAGGCCACTCTGGGATTGGTGATAGCTGGAAAGGTTGCTACCATTGTTGATCAGGTAGTTAAAGCCTCAATGACTACCATGGTGCATCAATTTCCCTAGGAGAATCCGCAGCAGCTAGTGGCGCCAGTCGTTCAGACACAACAAGTGTAATAGGTATAGGAGAGAGTCAAATAGGCCTTTCAGAAGGGCCATCTGTCGGAGTTCCAGGAGATCATGGATGTGGTGCCTCCTGCCAATGGAATAAAGACATCCAACGACATCTGCGTATGGTTAGGTGTGGGGATACTCAAAAAAAGATATTGGTTTCCTTTAAGCTTGTGCGAGCATCTTTACCGTGATAGGAGTCAATCACCGCTTATGAGGAGAGGGGCACCCTAACTATTGGGGAGTTTTGCGTACAGTTTGACCGCAAGTTCTTGCCAGGAAATTTCTAGATCTTGCACATGTGGGTTGGATAGTGGCTGAGTACGAGGATAAATTCATTCTCCTGGCAAATATTTTACCAGACGAGGTGGATAAGGATGAGAAGAAGGTGTTAAGGTTACAGATGGACTTACATAGAGGATCCAACATCATCTATTGGGTAATCCGATATTAAAGACTTATGATGAGGCCGTTAATGTCATACCTTTATGATACCAGGATCACCGCTTACACCTAAATGGAGCGAAGAGACTTGGGGACTCTATCTAGTAGGGGAACTCTAGAGGTAGAAGGGATAATGAGACACCACAACAACAGTAGGGTAGGTATCAGGAGCAAGATTCCTAGCGAGGGGATCCAGATCATAGGTTCAGATAAGGAGGATTCGAACCTAGAGATAGTGGGTTTAGGCAGGGCCATCAGGGCTAACAACGTGTTCCTGAAGGTCCGCAAGGCCAAGGGAATAATAGGCCATCAGTTAAAAAGACCAGGGAAGCATAGTCATGTCTAGAAGGCCAAAGACAAGTAGATTTTATGAGTAGGTTCTTTGTATGTGGAGAGTAGGGCCATATGCGGAGAGTTTGCCCGAATCGGTCCAGAGTACAATAGTAAGGTGCCCAACAAGGGCCACAAGTTCCATTACTGCTAGCAACACTAGTAGTTCCAATGATTCCACTACAACATGGACAGTTTTAGTATGGGCGTGTGTAGAACATCCAAAATTCTATAGTTTCGCAGTCACCACCAACCGTAGAGGGTATGTTTCCTAACTATGACCATATGGGTCTGGTTTTATTTGACATTGGGGCATCAGATTCATTTATTGCTATTACATTTTCATGAGAGGACAATTTATTAGATAGAACATATAGTATTATTATGTGCGTTGAGTCTCCATTGGGTAGCCGAGCCCGCATGCATTCCATTTGTTAAGGAGTGGATATAGATATTGGGGGACTATATTTGGTTATCGATTTACTTGTGTTGGATATGATATGGTATAACGTTATTCTTGGTATGGAGTAGTTGGCAGGATATAGAGTGATGTTGGACTACTTTAGTAGGAATA
Organism: Sambucus nigra; assembly: GCA_949130495.1. NCBI lineage: Eukaryota > Viridiplantae > Streptophyta > Magnoliopsida > Dipsacales > Adoxaceae > Sambucus > Sambucus nigra. Next base: position 78,849,547 of record OX422207.1, on the reverse strand, counting down.
TCGTGTTCACCATACCAAGGCATGAGATATTTTTAGTGGTGATGCCTCTCCCCGAGGGAGGGTTAAGCATACATCTCTATTATATTCAGGAGGAGACCTCGCAGGGATTTGTCATCTCGTTAGATTTGATCCCTGTAGTGAAGAAATTTGCTCATTTTTTCTAGGAGAGACCAATATTAATGCCGAACCGGGAGATTGACTTCATTATTGACTTGGCATCAGGGACAAGGTTGATAGAACATGCGCCTTATCATATGGTTCTATTGGTGATGTGAGAGCTAATGGATCAGATTCAATAGAACTTGGGGCAGGGCTTTATTCATACTAGTACATCATCGTGGGGTGATCCTATATTATTTATAAAGAAGAAGGATGGGTCACTGAGACTTTGTATTGGCTATAGTAAGTTGAACAAGGTCATGATCCAGAACAAATACCCGTTTCCACGTATCGATGACCTGTTCGACCAATTGTGAGGAGCAACCTACTTCGCAAAGATCGACTTGAGGTCAGGGTACCATCAACTACATATCAGGGAGAAGGATGTTCGTAAGACTTCATTTTAGATGAAGTATGGGTCATATGACTTTAGGGTTATGTCATTTGTGATGACCAATGCACTAAAATTATTTGTGGATGTTATGAAAAGATTGTTTATATATTTATTGGACTAGTTCATCATTATCTTCATAGATGACATTTTGTTCTATTCTTAGATAGAGGGCGAGCAAGTAGAGCTCTTGCATATGGTTTTCCAGACTTTATAGGACCACCAGTTATACGCCAAGTTTAAGAAATGCATAATCTAGTTTACGAGAGGTGCAGTTATAGGGAAACATTGTATTAGACATGGGTATTTTGGTGGACCCGAGCAAGGTAGCGGCATTGAGGGAGTGGGGTCAGCCCATGACATCGATGGAAGTTCGTTGCTTTCTGGGTCTAGAAAGTTACTACCACCATTTTTTAAAGGGGTTCTCAAAGATTGCGAGTTCGTTAATGAACCTAACTCATAAGGAAGTACCATTTGTTTGTGATGATCAGTGGGTTAGATTTTGATGAGATAAAGGACAAATTGACTTTGGCACTAGTGTTCGCATGACCTAGGGGAGGAGTGGGGTACTTTTTTTTACAGACACGTCCTTGCAAGGACTTGGGGGAGTTCTATAACAGGAGGATTGGGCTATATCATATGCTTCTCAAAAGCTTTAGCCCCATGAGAAAAACTGCCCCACACGTGATTTAGAGCTTGTATCGGTTGTTTTTTCCTTGGGGATATGGAGGCACAATCTACAAGGGAGAAGTTCAAGTGATTCTCAGATCACAAGTCACTAAAGTATGTGTTCACCCGAAAGGATCTTAATATGAGACAACATAGGTGGCTCGAATTCATGAAAGACTACTAGTTAGATATCCAATATCACCCGGGGAAGGCTGATGTGGCTGCAAACATGTTGATTTAAAGGCCTATGGGGGAGTTAGCGGAGGTTTTGAAGGCGAAGTAAGGGGATCTTCAATAGGAGGATGTAGTGGCCAGGGATTATATGGCAGTTTTGACAATCACACCCGAGAAGGTTATGAAGGTTATGAAGGTGTAGGCAGGGGATCCATTTTTTAGGATAAAGTGCGTCAGTTATTAACAGATGGAGCGGAGTCTTATTCAATTGGTTCTGAGGTATGATTACTCTTCAATGGGAGACTGATAGTCCAACAATATGGGGACATACGACATGCGGTGATGACAGAGTCTTACCGGTCGCTCTTTTTGACACATTTTGGAGAGGATAAGATGTACAGGACATAGGGTGCAGTATTGGTGGGATGGCATAAAGTGAGACAATGTGGAGGTGGTCTCCAAGTGAACCACTTGTCATTTGGTAAAGGTATACCATCACAGACCAGCCAAGATTTTACAACCATTGGAGATTCCAATATGGAAATAAGAGAGCATTTTGATGAACTTCATCACAGGGCTACCAACGTCATAGATGGGACACGATTCCATTTGAGTCATTGTGGATCAGCTAACTAATATGGACCATTTCTTGCTAGTGCAGACAAATTTTATGAGAGGGAAGTACGCCTCTCTCTTTATAGCAGAGAGAGTGAGGTTACATGGAGTGCCGATTAACATTGTGTCTAACCAGGACAAGATCTTTGTGTCCTATTTTTGGCAGGGTTCCTAGGCATATTTGAGGACTGAGTTGCAGTAGAGTATGACTTATTACCCTCAGATAAATGGCTAGACTGAGCGAGTGAATTAAATGCTAGAGGATATGTCGAGGACGTGCATACTTGATTTTAGGGGAGATTGGGAGTAGTACCTTCCACTGGAGTTTTCCTAAAATAACTCATACCAGTTCACGATAGTCATGGCACCTTTTGAGGCATTTTATAGCATACCTTATTGTTCATCCATTTATTGGTTAGAGGTGGGGGACAACAAGCTTCTTAGACCAGAGAAGATCCAGGACATTTCTTCAAAGATTGAGTTGATTCAGAAACGTATACAGATAGCTCAGGATATGAAGAAAAGTTAAGCAAACGTAGACAGGAGACACTTGGAATTCGATGTGGGTGATTAAGTAATATTACATGTGTCTCCCATAAAAAAATTTATGCATTTTGAAAATAAGGGGAAGTTGTCACCGAGATATGTGGGTCCTTTCTCGATCATTGAGAGTATTAGGCAAATTGCGTATAGGCTTGCTCTATCAAAGAATTTGCGAAGGATTCACGACATGTTTTATGTTTAATCATTGAATAAGTATCAAATGAGTGACATGACTTACTAGAATATACCGTTAGAGGAGATTGACTTACAGCTAGACTTCTCATATGAGGAGAGACCCATTGCCATCCTGGATCGTAAGGAGCGTAAGCTTCGATCGAAGGTGGTACCGTTTGTTCTTGTTTAGTAGGGGCATCATAATGCCAATGAGTAAACTTGGGAGCATGAGTACGACATGCGAGAAAAGTATTTCGAGCTCCTTGTACTAAGTATATCTGAATTTTAGGGATGATATTTTTAGAAAAAGAGCATAAAAAATATATAATACATGTATGGTGAAATAGATTTACACACTAATCGTGTTGGTATCTATTGTATACTAATCCATATAAAGATATACGTAACACCCCGCCTAGTCTAATACCGATTGGTCAGACCTTTATTTAGGTAAACGGGGAACATATCTGATTTCATTCTTATAATCACTGTCAAAAACTAATTAATTAAACTAATAACCTATTAAGTCCAATGTCAATTTTTTGGAAATCTTATTAACATATATACATGGAACCATTCAACAATATAATATAAACATCCGCAATGATAGAATGTAAAGATTACTGATAGCATAAATAAATCAATTGAATAAACTCTCGGTATCCAGAATACAATAATCAAAATGCCCAACTGAAATAATGTAAATAATGTCTAATAATAACACTGTCCAACTGAGGGAAACATTCCCAAAGATAAATATTGAACTAGAGTCCTATCTAGATAGAAATAAATGAAGTGTCTAATCAACTCCTTCAAGCATCCATAATTGTTACCGCATCGTATGACTAGAATGACTATCCCTGACGAACTTGTGATTGTGCGCCCAAAAGGATTTAAAAATATTTTTGATATGGGTCAGGGCAAAAAAGATTTGAAAAGTAGTTGCAAGTATTTAAACTCAACAATAATAAGAAACTACGAAATATCCATGTTCACCTGAGATTATCCTCTCCCCTCATCAATAATGCGCGCCTAACATGTATATTTTAAAAAACAGTCCAACATTAATGAACACCAAAAATAATAAGGTCCATTTAAAATACAATAATAAAATGAAGTTTACAACATGTGGTGGTGTCAAGTTTGAGAACCTAATGCATATGCAAACACTTCTCAACACCCAAAGAGATGTTAACAAAGAAAAATTTGTTTTGAAAAAAAGTACCAATTTGTTGCATATGTATACACTTCTAAACACACTAATTCATATGTTTAATGTTATTGGCGAAGCTGTTGTTGTAGGTGACCAAGATTGTTGTCAAATCGTAAATGTTTTGTATTGTAGTATTAATCGTGGTCAACTTTCTCGAAGGTAGACATAATTTTCTAAAGTGTCACGTAGTGTATAATAAAAAAATTCTCAAGTTCCTTTATTTAAATTACTATCCACCCTGTTTAGACAATACAAAATACCACAACAATAATAATAATAGTCCATCTTGAACCTCACATATGTCATTAACTATTTAACTTACAAAATATCATGTACCACAATAGGACATTCAAAAATTTGAAGAAAATTCTATTTACACCTGCTCATTCATTTAATATTTGCTTGGATGGATTCTAGGCAAATATAGAACCGGACTCGCACCATGAGAAGCATTTGGAAAGCATTTGAAGTTGCTGACTTAATAGTCTTCATCAACAACATCTTCAATGAGATAGTTGCACACATCTGAAAAGAAAAATACTTCAAATTATTATTTTTAGAAACAGAGCATCAAAAATATATAATACATGTATGGTGAAATAGATTTACACACCGATCGTGTTGGTATCTATTGTATACTAATCCATATAAAGATATACGGGAGGAACATGTTTTTTGTTTTATAAGTAAATGTATGGTATCTATTTTATACAAAACTGTTGTTTCTATACAAAACTTATGTATACAGAAATGCTCAAATGTATGTGTAGTATCAAGTATCAAAATAAAGTAATGATATAAGATGATATATCTATCAACCATGACATTTTGTCTAAAAATTTATGAGCTTAACATGTCTATTATAATGAGAAATAAGAAACTTATTCCATTATATTTTAAAGGAGAAACAAACTAACAAACACAAGATAATCTGAAGAACCAATAACTGAAGGTTCATAAAACTTTAAACTCGGAGTAGTTTACTATCATCAACTAAATAGACCATTTTTTTGTGAAAAATGATATTATTTCCCCTTTCACCTCATTTTATGTTGTACATATCAAAACTGACATACCTTGAAGATACTCCCAATGTGTAGTCACATTGTCATTCTAAATTGTCATGTGCATACAACATAATAGGAACTTTGACTAATATTTTAATATACTAAAAATCCAGGGAAAATATCATATAAAATATTACATCTGGACAAAATAAATCATGGTGTAGTGTTAATAGAAATCTCAGACATAATAAAATCAGGAGGCAAAAAAGAAATATTCAATGAGGGACAAAATGGTGCAAAATAAGATATATTATTAATTGCAATTAAACAATAATGCATGAAAATTGCTCCATAGACCATATATGCGTAATAACATCTTTGTACAGTTGTAGAATGAATCTAACCATTGCCATAATCCCGCTTCCAACCTTTTGTTTCAATTTTTATTATTCAGTGCTACCAAAGATTCTCGAAGCATGTCTTATGCTTAACTGCAGATTCTAAAACACAAAGAATCTAGGTTCTCTTTTGGGTTTGGTAACACGTTTGCTACTTGTCTGATACAAGTAATTTCTCTATTAAATACTTTCATTTATAAGTTGGCCAAATTTCAAAAAGAAAACCTTGCTGAGAAATAAAAATTCCGTCGTCATTGTTGTTTGAACAATTATGACAACACTTTTTACTTGTTGATATCTTATTGGCAACCTGAAACTTTGACGATGAGTTGGTAATTAGGACGGGTGGTTTTGTTAATGTGTATAAAGGGGTTATTAACCATGGGGGTGAAATTTGCGTTTCCATAAAGTTGTTGAGTTCCATATCCAAATAGGGAGCTCCTTAATTGTAGATGGAGATTAACTTGCTCTCTAAATTTAAACATAGCCATGTCGTATCTCTAATTGGTTACTGTATGTAATGCAATGAGATGATACTTATTTACTAATATATAGTCTATGGACCCATCTCTGATCATCTTTACAAAATTTATACCTATTTTGGAAATAATGCAAAAGGAGACATTTACAAGAGTCCCATAAATGTAACTAAACTAAAGCAGTCGAGGAAAAGATATTATCATCCGCATAATAATATCAAGGAAATTAGAATTCATTTTGAAAGATTTAGAGACAATAATATCAATGCTATGCTCAAAGTGACAAAATGACAAAGAGGTGCACATGCGATTCATACCTCTGTTATTTTTTTTTTACCAAATGAGCACCACGTGAAGATTGTGCACCAAAATAAGGCCATGTTATAAGTGAAACTAGATATCATATGTCCACTCCCCTCAAATACAACCTGCATATATATAATATGCATAAAGTTGAGCGTAATAAAAGTCATACATAATGATAAATAATAGAAGACCCATAATATCCAAGTGCAACTAAATTCAGAAGACACATAAAATATTAGCGTAGACAAAACGATGGGATTTTATCTAGCACTATTTTCTATTCACATCTAGTACCATCTTGTATAATGACAGAACTATGGGATATATACCATTTTCTATTCACATCTCGTACCACTTAATACAATGACAGTACCATTTTCTATAATGACAAAACCATGGGATTTCATCTAGTACATGACCATAGGGTTGATATGGCACCTTTTAATAATATCGGGGTTTGTACTATTATTGATTGCACATTATTTTACAGGCTTTCCTTCATAGAGTTTTGTTTCCTGTTATATGAACCTGAAATGATTACCAACTTTTCTCGGATGCCTATACCACATATTACACCTCTTTTAGTGCTTGATAGTTTTCCAAAAATATTGTACTCCAATCGCATCTAAAAGCACGTAGTATCACTGACATAAAGTGTACGCCTTAATCTTTATATCATAAACAGGAATCATGCTCACAATATCTATAGGTTCCTGTTTTTGTGGATATTGAGCTTCATAAATATGATAAAAGTCTAATTGTATATTCTAATTTTGATTCCCAAAGTTTGATTATATCATGTAAACGGTGACATGAAGTGTACATCACAATGTGGTGAGATAATGACATGATGTAGAAAGGGGAGATCATATCATTGCTAACACAAAATAATCATTTAAAGTTCATGCTCACAATAATTTTTAGGATCATGCTCATAATATGAAATCAAAAGTTTCCATGCATTTCGTTAATAGGTGTTTAGAAACCCTATTTAACTAGGCATTTACTCATGTATTATTTTAGTTAAATGAAAAAAATTGCCTATAAGAACCCCTCGGTCATTTCTCCATACACCTAGAATGCAACTTCTTAAAAGAAAAAATAACATCAGTACCTTAAGTGGAGTTTCTTACCAACAGAAAAGGATAGAGTGGGGTTTAGCATTGTTTCAAACATGGCACTAATGCTTGTAGAAAGTAACCCAAAATCTAAAACAAAGAAACATGATGTAAAAACCTAAAGCCAACATAAAATCAAGGAGATTGATTGTTAAGAAAAACTAATCAGCTGATATATACTTCTAAAAACACATTATCAACTCAAAACAAATACCAATAAGAGAAGTAAAAAAAAGCAAAAGTAAAACAACCATATGGCCCTTTTCTCAAACACCTAAGAGGCGTCAAAAAGACACTTTATATCTTTTGAAAATTTACTCGCACATATCATCAATGCACCAATTATCTCAAGAATTTACATTGTAAATAAGAGTTTCAATCACCCCTCACTCCAACTTAACCAAAACAATCTCATTCATCACTGTAATGGGACTGTAAAAAATTACACATGTAAGTAAGAGTAAATATAGAGGTGTGAATACAATCCATATCTACATACCATAAATAAAATGTAAAATCTCTCCCCAAGGGACATAAAATGAAATTAGAAAGGAAGAGCCCTCTATCCAAAATGGTTTAGTCATACACTTGAATTCTCGCTATCACCATATAAATGGTTAAAAAACAGTTAAATGTTTGTATTTACTTCTACTTACAAGTGTAATTTGAATAGGCATACTTCCATAAACACCAAATGACCTTAAAAGGAACACTAAATTATTTTTTTAATCATATATGCATAAATGAAATATGCATACTTCCATATAAACCAAATTAGTACCAAAAGAAACACAAAAGTAAATCCTAAAATTAAATCAAGACCCCAAAGTAAGTTAATCTCAAATTTGACATCCTAAAATTTTGAGCCGAGATGCATAACTTAATCATGAAACCCAAAATTTCAAACCCCAAAACACAATAATGTGAGACATATAGTAAAAATTATAAAAATTTGAACCAAGAACCATGATATTAGAACCAAAATCCTTAAACCTAGAAGATGATTCAGAGAGGGAGAGAGTACCTGAGATCTCAAAAAACCTGGAAGAATAAATATAAAAGTGAACCCCAAAATTAAATCAAAACCCAAAGAGGGTTAAACTCGAATTTGACAACCAAATGTTTTGAGCCGAGATGTGCAACTTAAATATGAAACCCGAAATTTCAAACATCAAAACACTATAATGTGAGAGATATAATAAAAATGAAATACATTTGAACCAAGAACCATGATGTTGGAAATAAAATCCTTAAACCTATAAGATGATTTTGAGAGAGAGCGTACTTGAGATCATTAAAAACTTATAGGAGAGAACAACCCAAGCTTAGGAGCAAAAACCTAAAAGATGATTTAGAGTGCGTGGGTTTCTGATAAAAGAGGCCGAGAGAGAGCTGGAGATGGGGTTGTGTGCGTGTTTAACGTGAGAGTATGTTACAAAATTACCCAATTTTTGAATTAAAGTGTAAGATTGAGAAGTAAAAAAAGAGGGGTAAACCAAAGAATTAATGGGTAGGTTTGTAAAAAATAAAGATATGTAATCTCAACCAATAAAATGTGTAAGGATGTGGCATTCATCCTCACCATTAAAATTGTACATAATTTAAAAACTTCCTTATCACACACACACATACAAAGATATATATATATATATATATACTGGTCACACTCGATGCGTACATATATGTAAAATTAACAAACGTATGAAATATCTCTCGTCGCACTAGCCTACTAAATCCCAAAAGTCTAACTACACTTTTCGATTCAATCTAAGTATCCCCTTACTTATAGTTTAACTGTCTTATTATATACTTTGGCCCAAAATTCTAACATAATCAAGCACTATCCTAACCATCCCGACATCCTAACTTAATTTCTTAATTTTCACCCGTGTACGTTTACTCACTTATTCACGTATTTTTCTTGCACAGAATCCATCCTCGATAAGCCTACGATACTTCCTAACCCTCACTCTAAATTCCTAGAACCCTAACTTCATCCGAGAACCGAAGATCCCATTCTCAATCCTCAAACGGTCCAAAAAATAATATTAAGGCAAAGGTGGAAAGTGAGTAGAATCGAACCGATTCATTGGACAAATCAAATTGGTTCGCTCCCCCAGCGAACTAGTTCGATTTGTTGGGGTACTCGAATGAACATTTGACGTGATTTCTTCTTCAACCTTCATCCATAGAGTATCTAACCTTCATCAAACTCCGGTATATGAACACTAAATCATAACCAATCATTATACTACTATATTCTACGTAAAACCATCTCGAAAAACATCATCTAATCATATGAACATTGAATTTAATCTATGGTTATATCAATAATGAACCTAAATTCCCAGATTCGGTTTCTCTCTCTTAATATGTCCAAGAACTCGTCTTTATTTATAATTTCACAAAATCTTTTCCTTAAAAACATTCTTAGATTCTTCCTATGCAATTTATATATGATAAAACCTAGATTTCCCAACCCAAAATCCCCATCCTTTACATGTTACTCTACACAGGATTTTAACACGAATAAAAGAAATTGCAATAATTATTAGAAAACGTAAATAATTAGCTTTAAGATGATAAAAGCCAATTTATTTCTTCTTAAATCCTTATCTTGGTGATGATCTACGCTCCAAAGATGGCTGTCTTCCTTCCTAACACCTTTATTCTTCCTTTATTCTTCTCTATTCTCTTCACTTTCTCATAAACCCTGGCCTCTTTAGGTTGATAGATAACAACCCTCCTGTATCCACTTTGATTAAATTTTAATCAAAAACTCTCTAGTCCCTAAATAGGGTCAGCCCCCTCCGGTAAAATGACCTGTATGCCCTTCTATAGCTCCTACTTGGTCTTAAAAGCCCCTAGAACCCAATAGTAACCCTCGGGTACCTATTCAAGAATATTTTAGCCCATTTCGGACCATCGGTGCACTCAAAACTACCATCCGAGTCCCTTGACATAAAATTTCCATCTCATTCCAAACACGACTCTACCCGTTGTCTTAAATGAAATACCGATAGCGCGTCGCTTTCACTCACTTATGACTTAACATATTTTAATAAGTTATATATTAATCCTTTTTCTTCGCTAATTAATATTTATTTAAGCCAATACATTTTATGATTATTTTAACATTACGTGCACACGTTTAAAATACTTTAACAATATGGGGTGTTATAGAACCCTCCCGACACACTGGTATCCAGGTTAGTTAACTATCAAGATTCTACAGTAATAATGCACTATGTATATTGTACTTAAGAACCACTAGTCAACCTATACCTCATTAAATCCCAATTCCTAACCTTCTCTAGACTCCATACGAGGGACGTATCATAAAGGAAATCCAAATAAGTTCCCCTTCATACACTTCTCGCTAGATTAGGTAGTTGTCGAGATAAAAACTAGAATAATCCTCTGATATATCCATTGTTTTGAAACTATTTATACCGAAACACTTTACCATCATGGAACTTATAGCTTACTCTATAATTAATGAAACACATCATAGCATAATCTATCTTCCATTTCGTCATTTTTCCAAGTATTTCCATTCACTTTAAAATTCTCATTTACTACAACCTTACTTTTCCTTTAATATCGATTATTCCAACAATCTTTCTAGATAAATATTACTATAAAATCTCAACTATACTCTTAATGTTAATACAATAATCCTCAATGCAACATTTCTTTCATTCCATCCTTAAATGTATATATCCCATCGTTTATAACTCCAAACTCACCATTATAAAATCTCAAGGATTGTAACTCTCAAGGCTAAGTATCATAAGTCAACATCATTCACTAACTCTTTTCAACAATATAACATGTACCTACACTCATCATCAATTAGTGAATGAAATAACACAATATATCTCTCATAACAAAATCCTTTATCTAAACAGATAAGGTCATAATATCAATATTATGATTAAAAAAGTTAAGTCATAGTAATAATAAAGACCAATGACAAACCCATCAATCAAATATGTAACTATTCACCCAATAACAATTTTCCCACCTATCACAACCCATAATCTTTTAACATCCAATAACATCAAATACCCAATAATTTTAAGGGGAGCATACTCTTAGGTCCCTCGCAAATATTTTTTTTAACATTAAAGGAATTTTGACATATTTTAAACACCCTCGTTTGGTTCCGTGTTCAGAAATTTGGATTTAAACGCTCTTTTAAATGTAGTTTTTAAATTCAATTTTTTTGTGTTTATAATTATTGGTGTGTGTTTAGTAAACTTATTTTTAAATACAATTTTTTTAAAATTAAATAAAATTGGCAAACATGTATATTTATAATATACATGTGTGTGTTTGTGTGTGTGTGTGTGTGTGTGTAAGTGTATAAACATGTTCATAAAACTTTCATACATGCATGATACATGAATGTATACATATAGACATACATACATCATGAATTATATACATGTACATTTAATATCATATACTTTTATGTATATTTAATGAGTTATATTGGGCTGTGTGTGTGTGTGTGTGTGTGTCTATATATATATATATAATGAGGTTGCATGTATAATTCACTATAAAATTATATACATACATGAATTGATAATATTTTTAATACATATGTGCTATATGTATATTTATATTATTCCATAAATTAATAATACATGTATAAAATTATATATAAGTATCATGTATCTATTGATAATATCATTTAGCTTTATATTATTCCATGCGTAATTTTTTGTAGATGTATATATATATATATATATATATAAGAATTACACACATATTAATTTATTATGTATGTATATTATATATCAAGGTCTAAATGCATTAAAATATTAAGAATGAATAATTATGAGTTGAAAAATAAGAACAAAAGTTATAAAATGCCCTTAACCTATTTTCTGAAAATGAGGTTGCCAAACGTAATTTTTTATCATAATTGTATTTAAACGCAGAAAACAGAATTATAGTTGCAAATCAAACAGGTCCTTAGGTTCACTAATTCTCTTCTTGTAGAAGTTCATGCTAGTGGCATAACAAGTGGAACTAATAGTAAACTATCCTTAATTGTTTAAAACTTGTCTACAAGGGACCTAATTCTAAATTTCCCTAATTAAATATCTATGATAAATACTAATATCATTCAGCACAATATCCCCAATATTAACAATTAATAAATGTACAATTTCAAACTCCAAAAATATAGGCTTAAAATTCTCAACATAACATTCCTAATAATACCAATTAATAAACACCTAACTTCTAATTCCAACAACATAGGTCTAGAACAAAATTTTGTGCATAATAATTTGTAGTCGCATAGAATGTATTCTATTATACATAATATTTATGATTACAACTTTACATTCGTATTAACCCAATTTCAAAGATTTTTATTACAGTAATATAGCATGTTATCTTATATAAAAGGGATTCATATGAATTTCCCAACAACTAAAAATGTTCTGGAATAATTACAAGTTTTGTATTAAAATTCCACGAGACTAAACATAATCATATTTCACTATTCAATTTTTAAAAGAGTCAAAAGGCACATATTTTAAATTATTGGCCAATTAACATACTACTCCTCATATAATTACAATTTTTATACAGTTTAATTTTTATAATAATTTCTTAGGCATCCTTATTCTCCAAGTATTTCAAGTTTCAATGTCAACAAATAATAACATTGGGATAATTAATTTCATTTTGATCTAATTAAATCTCTCATTTCTTTTAAATCAATTAACATGTAGGTTTAGGTAATAGATAAATCATTTAGGTTCTAAAGGAGAAAAATAGAGTATTCTTGCCTTGATTTAGAATTCTTTCGACTTGATGATGATAATCTTCTTTTATAATTTGATGTGTAGTCATCCTTATTTATTCTTATTAAAATATTTAGCCTTTCTTCTTATTATTATTTAATATCATCTAGTCTACTCTATCCTTGGCTTTATAAAAGTCTCAATTGAATCTAATTTTCTCTCTTAATATTCTCTCACTAAAAGGTGCCTAAAGGCTACAATATCTAAAAATATTTTATACATGAGTAAGTAGATTTTAAATAAACCTAAAACCTAATGAAATTCGTTATTCCCGCTTTCCATACTTGTTTTCCTTTTATTTTACCATTTAACCCTTCAAATCCCATCATAAATGTCTTATTAAATGAGATATAACACCCATACTGATTATACTAGACGGTACCCCGCGCGATGCGCGGGTGCAAATATATATTACGAATATTATTGAAAAAAATATATCATTTCATTATACTCTTAAAATTACATTATTTCATTATATATAAATGACATATGTAGTCACCAAAAAAGTAACTATGTAAAAGTTCATAATGTTTTGTATTAATGATTACATTGAGGTTAGTTTTTCATGATTCTGTAAAGAAACACGAATATAGCCTCACAACATTGTTTCTACAATATGTTGAAGTTCTCAAAGCATCCAAATAGTCTGTTATTTAATACTCGGTCTATACCAAAAAAATGATGATGTTAATTTTCAGAATTTCTGTTAGAATTACCTCATTATCCTTGGGGAATACATCCTGAATGGAATTTCTAACTTCCTCAACAAAAGAAACAAATTAGCCTTTTGGAACATTCACTGCATATTTCCCCATCAACTCAGCTCCCTAACTCAACAATATAAAAAAATAGATTAATCAAAATCCGTAACCAAAGCATTATAAGCAAGTCTGCGTATAATAGTATATGTACGAAGATGAGGATGATGCTCATAAAGTGACCTGATATTCGTGGATATTGAGACGATGAAGTTGATGGTGCCGCCATTTATCGATGATGGAGAGAGATCGATAAGCGAGCTTATTCAGTAATCCTCTAACCATTTCAATGATGATGATAAAAAGAACAATGTAAGATCCCATCCAAACAAAGGTTTTCCTCCTATCACTAAGTCTTATCCAAAGGGTAACCCATATGTCATTTCAAGTTAAATAAGGAGTATACTCTTTTTTTGGGTGCTAATTTCATCTTACTTGGAACCCTATTTATAATAGTATCTCTAATATACATGGGAGAGAGAAGGGGGAATAACGGAATCTAGAAGGAATTTAATAACGAACGGTCTAACCTAGATTTTGGGGATGGAGAACTCAATAGGTGGAAAGATGTTTTGGTTTCCAAGGTCGTGGAGCTTCATTTTTAATTGGAATTATATTAATGTTAATTAAAATCTCTACTACTATTGCTTTAGAAGTATAATATAGATAACATTTATATTCTTAATAATTTCATTTTTATTATTTATAATCAATATGAAAGCATAAAATACATCCCAAAGTCATTCATATCTTAACCTGCTCATCTCCCTCACTTAATTTCCCTCAATCTCATAATTAAGGTCAAATTAAACACACTGGCTGATAAAACATCTATTGTGTGAATCGTTGATGCAAAGACTTGTTAATAAAAATCCCATTGTTACCTAAAAATGCATTAAAACAAGTATATGGAAAGTAATGGGTATCAATCCGTGCTTCTTAATACGGACAAAAACAATTTGAAGACTTAGTATGATTTTTATATGGGATATTTATTTAGTTTAACTAATGATGTGTTAATATTTAAACTAAACTAATAAATATAAACTAAAATAAGAAATGAGTGAGGTAAATAAAGATAAAAATAAATAAGGGATGAGACTATACCGCATATATTAATTATTTTAATTGATTAATTAATTTATTTAAAATCGCAAAAAGTAATAATAAAGTTACAAGTCAACTTTCGCCACAAATGTAATTTTAATATTATTCTTTGAGAAAATTAAATTTAACAGGCTCAAAAAATCTAAAAAAATAGAATTAGACTCTCTTTGATAAATCACACGCTAGGATACACTAATTAAATATGATTTAATCCTTGGAAAATTATTTAGAGTTAAAATTTAAAATATAATATTACACTTTTAGAAAAATCTCTCAAGTTTGATTTTTAAATGAATATTATATTTTTATTTAATCTTGTCTCGAAAATCATTTTCCCTCTCTCGAAGCATAAATTAAAGAGTGAAAGTTCAAAACTAATTTTTAAAGTAACTTAATAAATAAATGAAACAAACTAATTAATTTATCATTAACATGGGTTTTATATCACATCTTAAATGGGGGATTTAGCCTGACATGTGAAGTATTTTTACATATGAAATGTAAAAACTAAACACTAGAGACATAAAAGAAAGAATAAAAGATGAAGAGAACAACATTAAACCAAGTTTCTTTGCATTTTCATTGAACCTCAAAGCTTAGGTAGTGAAGAACACCCTCAAATCTTAGTTCATATTAGAATATCGAAATTATAACTCCTAAACTCACAATTTGTTTCTCAAAATATAAATTTACTCATACAATTCCTTAAAAAATTATAATAGAAATAAATAAACGATAACACTAAACTAGCCTAAATTAAACCTACAAAGATGAACTAGGAATTTTGTCTACTCTCTACAAAAATTTGCTTCTTAAATGTGAAGACCAAATGCCCCTTTTATAAGTAGGAAGAAAGGCTTGGGGGCATTTTAATATTTTGAAAAGGGTGGTTAATAATTTAAATAATAAAAAAGAGGGTATGGAAGAAGGATTAGTTTATTTAAAAATAAGGCCTATTGAAAATAGAGCACGAGAGAAAAAGTATAAAAAAATGGTTTCTTTTTAAAAAATAAATGAAAAAGAAAGGAAAAATAATGGAGGTTTCATGGAAGAATATTAAAGAAATAAAAGTTTGGGGTGGAAAGTGGAATACAGGAAAAAAAATGGTTGGTTAAATAGGGGAATCTCGCACATGGGCCACACGCCACGCACCTGGCCACGCATGGCTTAGATGTGATTGAAGCGTAGATGGGTCACCACATGGTCCACCTAGATGGCGCCCCATGGTGCCCATAATTATTTTTGTAAGACTAGGGAAATGCCCCTCCTACGTGATTCGATCACCTAACCTTTTGTAAAT
Source organism: Sambucus nigra (assembly GCA_949130495.1). Classification (NCBI taxonomy): domain Eukaryota; kingdom Viridiplantae; phylum Streptophyta; class Magnoliopsida; order Dipsacales; family Adoxaceae; genus Sambucus; species Sambucus nigra. Next base: position 78,833,308 of record OX422207.1, on the reverse strand, counting down.
TATAATCTCAATGAACCACTGAGCCCCTCATGTAACTCAGTTACTAAACAAGCTAAAAATATATGTTTCTTAAGGTTTTCCCAATTTTCATATTTTACAAATAACATCCAAATCTTCATATATTTCACATACGACCTCTAAATAATGCACCGTAAGAACTGATGTGACCCTCATTTCATGCCGACAATTTCAATAGTTTTTAGGTCATGGGGTTTGTTTTCGTGTATGACGTGGGGCTATGAGTTCAACTTTCTTTTAATTTTGAACTTTTGCTCAGTTGTAATTTCTTCATTTGAACTCAAATTCACACGCCATTTAAACCCAGGCATCCGTTGGCTCGAGGCATACAATTTTCTTGATTTGTTTGAGTTCCAAATTAGTCATCTAAATTTACCATTCTACCCCTAAAACTGCATATGCGGTGTTTTCTTGCCCAAATTGCCTTGAGATAGCACATTTGAATCTGCAAATATATTTTTACCTATAAGATAAACAAATACCCTCATAAGGACAATTTTACCAAGAACTAGAAACTAAAAAGCATCTATTTGAGGTATAAATTTAATACTTTTGGGTGCTTATCATGCCACCCCCAAACTGAAAATTGCTAGTCTGCGAGAAAAAATAGAGAGAAAGAAAGACAAGAAATTGAAAGTGCTTCAGTTTTGCGGGTACTTGCAATTGAACTTGGCATGTAAAATAAGTCATTAAACTCCTTGGTTGCTCTAAAGGACAAGTGTTGTCTCGTGAGGATTCGTAGTGAATATATCCACAAAAATCATAACATTTTATTTGAAAACAATTTATTTAAAAGGATTGGTTAATCTCTTATTAAACATAGAAAAATCACACAATCCATCATTTAAGGCATGCGAACACTGAACTATGAAGTCGATGAAAAGTTCATCTTACTTAATATACAAGGCATTTTTTTTATCTAGAACTCAATGTGTGAATATGAATTAAAATAGTTTTAAGTATCATAAGAGTAATTATTAGATTTCTTTTTAGAATCAATGTTTCAACTTCAAATCTCACCGGATATATCTCTCTAAAACAAAATCTTCGATATTTGAGTAAGTGCATCTCTTTTGAGTGTGAGGAGGGTAGTAAATATAAACAAGGTCAAACGTCTCACACACATACATGAAAAAATAGATACTAGAATGAATTTGATCTCATGAAAGAAATATGAACCACTATACCAAAAATGTAGAGTTATTCACCATGTAGACTTTTCAATTCCCCGAACAACTCACCAAAGATATAAATGGGGTTAATGTAATGGATGAGGGGGAATGAGATGGGCAACAAGGATGATACGATGATTTAGGGATTTTTGAGAAGAGTGAACTATAACTTCAACTACTAATGTATTCATTTTACAAAATATGATCGCATGCTATTCTTTTTCCATTTTTTTCTCATTTCTTTTTTCTCATTTTTTTCCATATCACTATTCTTTTTTTTTTTATTTACAACTTTTTTCTTTATGTGATATGATTGTCTTTAGAGCATGAATGAAAACTATGGGTACCTCGTTTAACTATCCTGGTCCAAATGAGTAGCCCGATTAAGCCCGATCCAAGCTAAGGGAAAGTCCGACCCAAAGTCTAAGGTCTCGTGCATAACAAATTCAGTTATGACCCATTCAACCCAAAAAATCTCTCAAGACATATTCTAGGGATTGTAGGCTATCGTGGAGGTGTCCAACACCCCCACTCTCCAAAAATTACATGTATATATTGAACCCCCAGCCTGGGGAAAAATGGAGGAAATTGTAAACACTCCCTTGGAGTAAAGAGAAATATAATACAGAGAGCACCATCGTGGACATAGGCCATTTTGCCAAACCACCTATATTTTGTGTCGTGTGTCATTGCAATTATTTTGTGTTCTTTCTTTATTATTGGTGATAACATTGGATAATTATTTGTGTTGAGATTAATTGTCACCACAATTGGCACCGTTTTTGAGAAGCGATTATTCTTGCTTTAAGAAAGCTTCACGAATAAGAACCCAGAATGTTCGGTCACGGTAGTAACGCCCCTCAAGCAGGGGATATTCAAGAGTAACCCATTACTCGAAGGTTAGATCTGAAGTTCGGCGCTCAAACCCAAGTCCTCTCCTAGAATGACAAGCCTCAGAAGAAAGTCAGGGATCAGCTAGGTCCACGCAAGTTTCCAGGCTTATCGACGCCTGTGAGGCGAGGCTCCAAGAGAAAGAGGAAGCTACTCGCAAGAAGGAAGCCGAGAACGCTTGCCTCAAGAGAAGACTGGAAAATATGGAAATATAACTTCATCGCAGCACAAGGCAACGTCACTATCGCACTCGTGGACCTTAGGCGAGAAAATCTCGTAGCCGAGGAAGGAGCTCAAGATGTGGACCTCAAAAAATTGAGAGACACCGGTCAGATGACGACTTATCCGAGCAAAAATAATTAGCTCGTCATTACAGGAGCCCAGGATGAGGAGACGAAGACATATAAAATTTGGTCCGGAGATAAATGGACCAAAATTCGGCACATCGGGGCGCCAAATCGACCAGAGAGCTATCCAGGTAAACTCTCGTAACCTAGATGAAATCCCCTTTCTCAATGGAGATAGAGGAAGAAGAATCCCCCAAGAAGTTCTCGATGCCTAGATTCAAGATCTGTGATAGAAAGACTGATCATATCGACCATGTCAGGAAGTATAGGCAGGACATAACCCTTTGGAATCACAGGGACGCATTGATGTGCAGTATCTTTCCATCTAGCTTACATGACGTGGATCAAAAGTGGTTCAAGAGACTACCTCACAGGTCCATCAGGAGCTTCGAGTCCCTGGCAGAGCTCTTCATAACTCGCTTCATTACCAGCAGCTCCCACCCGAAGAGGATGGATGCTTTATTAACTATGAAGAAAAAGCCTTAGGAGAGCCTCAAAGACTATGCAAAGAGGTACAGGGAACTATTTAACGAGGTCCAGGACTACTCGGAGCAGTTTATCTCCGCGTCCATTAAGATTGGCTTGCCCAGTTCTTGCCTCTAACACCAGTCCCTCAATAAGAAGGAGGCCATGACCATTGACGGCTTAGTGGCATGTATTGAAAAATACGCCAAAGTCGAGGACGTGACTCATCTCAGTGCAAGGGAAAATGGTCGCGCTAATTTTGCCAGTAAGGGCAGTGATAAAACTGAGAATAAAAATAAAGGAAATAAGAATGGGGGCAAGAGTGGCCCTAAGAGTGGAAACAAGAGTGATGCCTCGAAAGCATTTCAAGAAGTAAACACAGTTTTTAAAGAACCGATCTATAAGATTCTGGCAAAGATTAAGGACAAACCATTCGTTAAGTGGCCCAAGAAGATGGGTGGAGACCCCTCAAAGAGGAACAACGCACTAAGATGTCCTTTTCACAAAGTGGGTGGACATAAAATTGAGCATTGCAAATCCCTCAAGTCTCACCTTCAACAGTTAGCTCAAACTAGACACTTGAGCGAATTTGTGGAAAAGAAGGCAGATAAGGTATCTATAAAAGGAGATGAGAGGCTCGATAATGTGATTAAGGAAGACGTCGGCCATGAGTTCATAATAATTCACGGGGCATCCGATATCAAACAGATTCAAGGAAACACAAATTGAATGGAAGTCAAGAAGCTTATATACGTGATGCAAGCTTTTCAGATCGATATAGCCAAAATGCAAGAAGGAAAGCGTCAGCGAGCAGGGACGTCGACTACAGCAAGAACATTGTGTTTACAGATAAGGAATTGGTGGGAATGAGAATGCCACATCATGACACATTGATCATTACACTCACGATAGCTAACTATGACATCAAAAGGTTGCTCGTCGACCAAGGTAACTCATCCGAAGTAATGTAGCTCGACATGTTCAAGAAATTGAAGTTAAGCGTTGATGACCTATAGGAAGACACCGTTCCTCTAGTTTTCTTCACTTGAAAAGTAACCATCCCTTTGAGGAAGATTGTCCTACCTATTAGGGCAGGAAACATATCCAAAATGATCGAGTTTCTCATGGTCGATATTGACTCACCCTACCAGGCAATCCTCAGCAAAGGATGGCTACACGCGATGAAAGTCATCCCCTCTACCTACCATTTGAAACTCAATAGCATAACTGAATGAGGAGTGGTGGAGATCCCCGAAGATCAGTCGATGGTGAGAAAGTTCTTCATAGCATCCATCCACCCAAAGCTAGAGAAAAATGTTGAGAAAGTTATAAGCAAGGATGAATAGTAGGAGAGTCTAATGCCCTCCAAATAGAAACTAAGGTATAGAAGACCAGGAGTGGAGGAGACCTGGCTCATCCCCTCTGAAAGAGTGGTCGAGGACCTGGAGGAAGTCACAGCTAGTACTAGCTCAAGTGAAAGGAAGGTTTTAATAGGAACCTCACTTACCGATCGCAAAAGGAAGTAATTGGTCACCCTACTCCAAAGTAACATAGATGTCTTTGCATGGGAGCCTTACGAGCTGCTCGGGATTGATCTGAGAATTACTTGTCATCGACTGCACATCGATTCAGGATTTAAGCCAATTGCACAAAAATCTCACCGTACTGCTCCGACAAAAGCCAAGGCAGTGGAGAAGGAAGTTGAAAAATTACTGGATGCAAGATCCATACGGGAAGTCTAGTTCCCTAAATGTCTATTTGTGGCCATCCCCGATCCTCGTGGGGAGAGAGAAAAAGGAAGGGGGTATCTCTCTGTGGAGGGAGGATCCCAGTCCTGTGCATCCCTCTCGGGAGAGCTTCGACCGTCATCGGTGATGTGTGAGGTAAGAAATGTAGAGAGTTGGAGTCGCTAGTCTATTTTACTCAAAATGGACAAAAGAAAATGGATCCATCCCTAAGGACAGCATCAAAGACATACTGATACATAAAAAACCAAATTGATGATTCAAGTAGGGGTTCAAAGGCTAACTTACGAAATGGGAAGGTGTTAGGCACCCATTCCGCCCTTGTCTCTTACAAATTTGTTGTTATTTTCCTTTATTTCCCCATGATATATATGCATGTGTATATGTAATGGAGATAGAAATCCTCGACTTTGATCATGGAAGAGATAAAGAGAGTCATCCGTAGGAATGTTCCTAAAGGTAATATTTAGAAAATAGGATTTACGCGATTATCCTTGCGTTGATCGTTATAATGGAATGATAGCACATATGGAATAATACGCCACTAAGAACAAACATAAATATATAGAATCTAAGAGAATTAAGTTAAAGAACTAGAAAAATAGAAAAAAAAAATTAGGACCCGAATCTCGAGATTTACCCCGAGACGCCTACGTAGCCTATAGAGCCATCAAAGTCCACATAGTTCGAGTACAAAGAGAAGGGTGGGGTTTATCCCGTAAATCCAATCGGGGACTTCTATTATGTGTGTGTGTGCGTGTGTGTTTGTGTAAAAAGGTGTTTTAGTTGTGAGAAAAGTGTGAGAAAAGTCTGGTAATTCCCGTTTGGAATTTATGAGAAAACCCTCTTTTTCTTGTTTTTTGGGTTTTATTTATATGAAAAATAAGATATGTGAAATAATACTAAATAAAAAGGTATATTAGGATATGTGAGATGGAGAGAATAAAAGTTCTAAGTAATAAAACAAGTTAATGAGAATTTAGAAGAATTTGAGAAAGTTGTACCTTCTTGAAGATCTTGAGCTTGATCTTGAATGTTGGAGAGCAGCCCCTCACACTTGGGTGATGATGAAGGGTAGTTAATTCGCCAAGTTTGGTAAAAAGGATGATGGAAAGTGAGGGTTGGAAAGGGATTTGGATGTAAGAATCATGCTAATTTCGAGGGTGGGTTTCTGAATTGGCTGAGAGTGATGGATCTCAAATCTTGGATCCTTCTTTGCAATGAAGTAAGGGCATCCTTTTTATAGGCCAAGAATTACCGATCGGCATGGGTCTGGTCCTGCCAATCAGAAGGTGTTTTTAGGCACACTACCGATAGACAGGGTTTTGAACCTGCCGTTTGGCAGTCTCTTTCAGGTTCTTCGGAAAAATTATCATAGAATGCAAAACGTTGATCTGAATCGTGCATGGGGAAAACCACTGGAAAGATACTTCATAGGTCTTCAAAAATCCTTGGACTTATCCCAAGTTCGGGAGTTAACTTTGGGTCAAATGTGGCTCGAAAGTGCTCGTCAGTCCTTTGGACGGGGGATTGTCTGACGCAAACGGATCGTTCGTCCATATGGTAAGTCAGAATCGCGCACGGGGTGAACCATTGGAAAGGTTATGAGATTTAATTCAACATTCCAAGGAGTTTGACCCGGTTTGGGAGTTTACTTTTGTCAACTGGGGCCTGGAAGAGTTCGTTGACCTTTCAGTGTAAAACGGATCGTTCGTCCATACCGTAAGTCTGAAATGGGCTTGGAGCAGACTGTTGGAAAGGGGTTTCAACGCCCTTCGAGGATTCATTCAGTATTGGTCGAGTTAAAGAGTTAAATTTTGGTCAAATCGAGCCTGGGCATGCCCGATGGCCTTTAGGTCAGTACTCGGGGTATAACCTAGGTTCGTAGCGATGGAGGGAGGTTCTAAGGACCTGAGGAGAGATTAAGGGGTGCTAGAATGGGGTGTCTACACTATCCAACCCAGTGGTTATCCCTAGGAGCAACGAAAAGTGGAGAGTCTGCATCGATTTCACCGACCTCAACAAGGCATGCCCTAATGACAACTTACCCCTCCCAAAGATTAATCAGCTGGTGGATGCCACTACAGCACACGAAAGGATGAGCTTCTTAGATGTATACTTTGGGTATCACCAGATCCCTCTGTATGAGTCGAATCAAGACAAAATAGCTATTATAACAACAATTGGGTTATATTACTACAAGGTTATGCCTTTTGGGCTAAAAAATATAGGAGCAACCTACTAGCGATTGGTCACCAAGATGTGCAGAGACCAAATGGAAAGAACTATGGAAGTCTACATCGATGATATGCTCATCAAGAGAAATCTCAAGGAAGACCACCTCTCTGAACTATCAAGAACCTTCAAAATCCTCAGGAAGTACCGAATGAAAATCAACGCGAGCAAGTGTTCTTTTGGTGTCGAGTCAGGAAAATTCCTTGGGTACTTAGTCAACAAGAGAGGTATGGAAGTTAACCCGGACCCGATCAATGACATCAACAGGGTGCAACCCCCCATATGATAAGATATGTACAAAAGCTCACAGGGATGCTCGCCACCCTAAGCTGTTTCATCTCAAAGTTATCCGAAAGGTTCCAGTCGTTCTTCCAATTATTGAAGAAAAGAAAAGATGTGGAGTGGAACGAGAATTGCTCGAAGGCGCTAGAGGGACTCAAAGATTACCTCTACACACCACCCTTACTCATAATTCCTTAAGAGAATGACTCTCTATACCTGTACCTTGTAGTTTCAAGTTATGCTGTGAGTTATACCCTGGTATACGAAAGAACGGGGATCCAACATCTAGTCTATTACACGAGCAAGACTCTCTTGGACGTCGAACATTGATACCTACCACTAGAAAAGCTCGCCTTTGCGCTAGTGGTAGCCTTAAGAAAATTGAAACATTAATTCAAAGGCCACTCCATTATTATACTTACATCCCACCCTTTTAAAGCAGTACTGATAAAAGTAAATCTGTCAGGTAGACTATCTAAATGGTCAGTCGAGCTCGGGTGATTCGACATTAAATTCCAGCCAAGGAATGCCATCAAAGGACATGTCCTTGACGAATTCATCACAGAGTTTATTGGATACCATCCTTACGAACAACACTAAAAATTCATCGGACGTCTGGAGACTATTTGTTTACAGAGTCTCCAATTTCAAAGGGGCAGGAGTAGGGATCGTGCTGATTACCCCTGAAGATATACTCTACGAGCAAGGAATCGGAATTGGATTTGGAACCTCCAACAACGAAGAAGAATATGAAGCACTGATCGTAGGCCTTCAAAAAGCACGAGCGCTTGGACTAAAGAAACTCCAAGTGTTCGGCGACTCACATTTTGCCTCCAACTAGATAAGTGGCGATTTCAACGCTAGAGATGAGAGGATGGCAACATACCTCGCCATGAAGAAATAATTAATGGCCAACTTTGGATAAGTCAGGATCCAATAATTTCCCAGAGGACAGAACAACTATGTTGATGCCCTAGCATCCCTAAGCTCCGCGATCAATTCTAACTTGAAGAGAACAGTTCCTATTGATTTCCTCGCCTAGGCAAGTATCAACCAAATCGATAAAGTACCAAGCATGGGGCATATTCTCCAGGTTGAAACATCCCCCAGTTGGATGAACCCCTTAAGGGATTATTTGTAGGATGGTGCACTACCAGTGGATAAGAAGACCGCTCATCAGATAAGTGTCAAAGCTGCTTACTTTCACTTATCTCCTGAGGGCAAGATATACAAGAGATCTTTCACTAGACCTTACCTCCAGTTCACTCATCCAAAGAACGTCGAGCAAGTTCTGCATGAACTCAATGAGGGAATATGTGGGTGTCACATTGGGGGCAGTTCGCTAGCTTTTCAAGTAATGAAAGAAGGTTACTGATGGCCGTACATGCAAAACGATACTGGAATATATGCTCGCATATGCAAAAAATGCCAACTTCATGCTATTATCGTTCACCAACCAACCAACGACCTAAAGTCACTTACCAGCCCATGCCTTTCGTCCAATGGGGAATGGACATCGTAGGACCTCTTCCTACCGCATCTGGTAATCGCAAGTATCTATTGGTCATAACAAACTACTTCCCTAAATGGATAGAGGCAGAGCCACTGGAAAACATTAGAGACGTGAACATGATAAGATTTATATGGCGGAACATTGTCACCCGTTTTGGGATCCCCAAGACCATCATCACTGACAACGGAACCTAGTTTGAAAGTCGCCTCTTTCAGGGTTTCTGCAGCGACCATGGGATCAGGCAATACTTCAGCTATGCTGCATATCCTCAGAGAAACAGACAAGCTGAAGCTTTCGATAAAACATGGATTGATGGGTTAAAGAAGCACTTGGATCGAGCCAAGGGGGCATGGGTAATCGAACTACCACCCCACATCTTATAGGCTTACCGCACTACCCCACGGTGAGAAACACCATTCACACTAACATATGGGATGGAGGCAATTATCCCCTTGGAAGTTGTCCTTCCTACCATGAGGACCATCCTGGTCGACCAAGGCCAGAATGATGCATCTTTGCTCGCTGAACTTGACCTAGATGAAGAGCAAAGACAGATGTCTCTAGTGAAACTAGGAGCTTATCAGCAACAACTAGCAAGGCACTATAATAGGAAGGTCAATCCAAGAGAATTCCAGGTTGGGGACTATGTCCTTAGGAAAGTTCTTGGCAATGCTGTAAAACCATCGGATGGCAAGCAAGGGCAAAACTAGGAGGGTCCATTCAAGGTGATAAGAGCTGACCTACAAGGAGCCTATCACATAGAAACGCTAGAGGGCAAGGAGATACCTCGAGCTTGGAATGCAGCCAATTTGAAGAAATTCTACTTCTAGTTTTTCTTTTTTGATTTTTTAACTCAATGTTGAAATTTTCAATTCATTTCTGATTAATAAAAAGTGTTTGGCAGTGGAATTCTATGAAGTGTTGAAATACATTATAATTCATGCACCTTTTCCAACTTATAGGATCCCCCCTTAATGCACAAAACTAAGATCACAAGATACGTATTAAAGCATGGTTAGTATGCAATGACCCTTTTTAGGCCTTTGTCATCAAACACGAATGACCTCCTAGCATTGCCCCTGGTAATATATGAAGCCCTACAGGGGACCCTTAGGCAACATGACCAAGCCAAGTTGGTCGCCAATATTGTTTGGCTAAAAAATCCTGCTCGGATAGAACATCCATCACCAGGTGTATCCTCGCCATTGCCACACTTAGGCCTAAGGAAGGGTGACAAAAAAACCTAAAAGGTAAAGTAAGGAATAATGGTATACTAAAAGCATATTGGACTGGGGGATACTCACTCAATAAACCAACTCCACCTATATTAAGTCTATTCGGTTAAAAAATCCTAAGATAGTTGAACAAGAAATTAATGGAGTAAAAAATACACAACACATGTTTAGTCGGAACATTTCCCAAAATATAACTGTTTCATTACATCATTACATATACAAGGAGTTATATATGCTGAGTAAATGAAATCCTAATGGGCACTTGGTCACTGAGAAAGATAGTTAGCTAATTGCGCCCTTCGGCCATCATCTGGGTGAGGAGCTAATTCCTCTTCGACTTCGTTTGATTTTGGATCCACGAGCTTCCTTGGGATTGCATCTATGGGAACCCATCAATCGTCCCTTTTGAATGGATTCGGAATAAAAGTTGAAGGGGAGATCTCATGTCGGTACGAGAGGAAAAAGTTCTTAGGGACTTGCAACTCCCTAACAGAACTCAGCCACCCTTTTATGAAAGATAACTCTTCAACCTCCCTCAACTTCGTCGGAGCATCGGTCCAACCCTCGTCATAACCATCAGCCCACACCTGCCAAGGACCCTTCTTAAACAGGTTCCTCAGTAGGGTAACATCTCTTTGGAGATCGAAAGCTATCATATAAGACCTGCGAATATCACCTTGAAGCTCGGTAATCTCCTAGCTAGGCCACTGTCATCAGTACCAGCTCACAACCTAGCCGATGAAGAGGAACATCGCAGAACTCGAGGGGAAATTCTTGGTGCATTATCCCTAAGTCGCGATACTTATATCCTTAAAACATCATTCTCTTATTGAAGTACCTATCCAGCTTGATTAACCTCAGAGGCATCCATAAGCTTTGCCTTCAAAGCATCCACTTCTTCTTGAACAAAAGCGTTGATCTCCTTCATCTCCTGGAGCCTATATTTTATCTTGGCAAAAAGCTTTAATTGATCCTTATAATCTTGATTCCTCAACTTAAGAGACTTGTAGATTCTTATAAAGGCATGGTGAACTCGATTGCTCGCATCAGGACCAAAAATATTTCCTAGTTTAGAGGAAGTAGGAATATATTCCTCAACGTCAACAAGCTACAAACCATATAAGCACTAAAGAAAAAATAAATCAGTACACGGAAGGGAACATAATTTCATTTCATTAAAATAAAGTCCAAGTACATATGTAAAAGAAAGAAAGAATAACATAAATACAAAAGTGCAAAAGTACAAATGTACCCTAAAAAGACTAGGTGGCAACCTCAGTCTGCTTTGCGGACGTTGGTTTCTTCTCTTGTCTACGATGCCTCCAGGTAAGCCTCCCTTTAATGGATTAGTCACCTTCCTCTGATCGAGGGGAACGTCAGCAGTATCAGTCAGGATAGTTGGGACAGCTTCATGGGCAGCAGGAGGAGGCACCTTATATACAACAGGCTTGAGGCACGATGGGGGAATCAACATTCACCTTAACAGAAATAAAGGCCTTATCCCAACCCTTCTTAAAGTTGAGACGGATAATGTAACCGATATGAGACTTAGCAACCTCATACACTGTGACCCATCTATCATTGTACGAGCTCTCTTTGAGGGTGGCATCCTCGAATTCCACCTTCTTCACCTTCTCAGCGAAAACTTTATTCTCCTCAATGACCGCCGGCTTGCTCATATAGACCAATTCATTTGACTGCCTTAGTTCCTCGATATCCTTGGTCCTTGCCTCTTTTACCTTGTTATCCTTGACCAAGCCAAGGTTAAAAGACTTCTGAGCAGCAGTGGCAGCCTTCAAATTCTCTTCCAACTTAACATTCTTGCTCACCGGCTCATCGTGACTACGATAGAGGACAGTGAAGTCAGAAATAAATTGTAGAAAGAAAAAGAAAATTAGCAAAGGAGACGTTAAAGGGAGAACTGTGAAAATAGAAAAGTAAGAAGAGACTTACCAAGGCTATCCCGTGACTCGCCTTTAGGTCAAGCTGGTTGGTCCCTATGCTAGACGACCTCTGGCAATCAGTTGGAAAAACTGCTCTCTCGAGCATCGTCGGGTCCAACTGAGGGTAAAGGGAAACAAAAGCCCCCTCAGTCAGGGCAGAAACAACTACCAAAGACTGCCCTATCTTGGTTCTCACTTCTTTTCTTCTTCTCTCTTCATCTCTCTCCTTCTTCTTCCTCTCTTATTCTTTCTCTCTCTCTCTCTCTCTCTCTCTCTCTCTCTCTCTCTCTCTCTTTCTCTTTCACCAATTCCTCCTCTTTATTCTTCCTTTCCAACTCATGAGCAACAATCTGGGAGCTAGTGGCTATATCCCCACTCCCAGATGTTTTCTCCTTCAACCTGAGAGCAAGCAACACATTTTCTTCATCGTCATCCTAGATCAAATTTTTCCTAGGAGGAGCCATATTTTCCTTCCTGGAGCTATTCGAATCCTCTGAGTCCTTCGAAACCAATGAACCCTCCTCCGAACTATAATATTCTTCTCAGCTTGAGCTTTCCTCAATATAATCACCTTCAACTCTACCCCTGTCAATTCCCTCACTCTCTTCACCATAGATGCTTTCCTCATCGTTTAATTGAATTGGGTCAGTAACAACCTATTCTATGATATCTAGTTGAGGAATACCATCCACAAGTCGTGCAATGAAACTAGGCCCGATGTTTTTGTACTCCAAAAGGAATGAGGCTGTCACGGATGCTCATCATCAGCCAAGTATTCCCTGATCTTCCAAGACTTGACCAACTCAGCAGTTCCAATATCGCGAAGAGCAGGTTCTTAGTTCTTTGTCTTCACTAAAAGATGAAAAAGAGGAAAATATAAGAAAGACAGTACAATAATAAAAAATTGATGAGAAGAACAAAAGCTATGCCTACCTATATATTCCTCCTCATAAAAGGGAATCATGGGTCCCCTGTACCACGCCCCTTAAGTTTAGGGTGGGAATTACCAGCTCCTGGAAATAAACCCCTCTTGTTAATAGTCCTTATGGGAATCAAGTAGATTGACTACCAATACCCTATCAGGACTCCTAGCTTTCAGATAAAGGATACCAGATCTTGTTAGAGAGAAGGAATCTTAATAACAAATTTCAGCAAGACCTAGATTGGTACCATAGAGCTAATTAATTCTATATACACCATTGACAATCTTTCAAACATTTGGAGAGCACCGTGCAGGAACTATGTAGAAATAACTAAAGAAATGCAAAAATAAGAGATTTGGGGGAAAAGTCAGACCCTCTAGGATAACAGAAGGACATGTATCCAATGATCATCCTCAAGGTCTCTAATATTATGAGGAGTAGGGCCACATTCAATATCCACCCAGTTTGGAATATTATAAAACTTCCTAAACTCAGCTATCGACCTATTGCCTATTCTTGCCATCAGACAAGAAAAACCCAAGCATCGATAATGAAGCAATTCCAATAAAAAAAGAAAGGAGAAGGAGTTTAAAGAACTTATGAAGTGAGAATCATCTTGAGACGATGCAAAGCAATAAGCAAAGAGGATGGGAAGATAAGGAAGAGCTCGAACACGAAAGAAGGAACCTGAAGATGAGAAAATGCAGTAAGATGCGGAGGATACCTTGAGAATTCAAAAGTTTGTGAAATGACACTAGAAATGGCTTCTTCAAAACAAGTTTAAACCCTCTCAATCATAATGCACAAAGAAGGAAGCAAATCTACCGCCTTAATCTACTCAAGAAAGACGCTTCAATCCCCAAAGTGCTACTCAATTCACAAAATTGCCATTAAGGATGATATTTAAAAATATTGAGCCCAAATTGTGACATAAAAAATTTTAGGGGCAATTGTGGGTACCTCGTTTAACTATCCTGGCCCAGAAGAGTAGTCCGATTAATCCCCATCAAAGATAAGGAAAAGTTCAGCCCAAAGTCTAAGGTCTCGTGCATAACTAATTCAGTTATGACCGCTCAACAATAAAAATCTCTCAAGAGATATTCTAGGGACTATGGGCTAACGTGGAGGTGCCCAACACCCCCACTCTCCGAAAATTACATGTATATATTGAACCCCCGACCCGGGGCAAAAAGGAGGAAATTGTAAACACTCCCTTGGAGTAAAGAGAAATATAATACAGAGCACCACCGTGGATGATAAGCATCCAAAAGTGTATATTTTATACCCTAAATAGAAGCATTTTAGTCTTTTGTTTTAATTAAAATAGGCCTTATGCTCGTATTTTATAATTTTGCAGGTCAATATGCAGTCGTAGTGTTAAATAATGCTAAATTCAGTAAATTGCGATGCAAAAGTGATCAAAAGCGTGCATCGAAGAAATCAAAAGAGACCGCGAAGTCAGAGTCCCATTGAGCTTGCCCCGATGTGATCCGATGCCCCGAATCAGTCCCGTAACCTTAACCTATCCCAGACCGAGCCCAGTCCATACCCCGAGCCAGTGTGTGTTAGTTTGTGCCTTTTTATTATTATTTTAGATTTTTAGTTTGAGTCAATTTTATTTTTACGATTTATTTTAGATTTATTTAGTAATTTCTAGGATTTATTTTCTATTTTTCTATTTCTTTATTTTGATTTTTATTAGTTTTTAATTTGTAATCTTTATTTCATTTTATTAGGATTAGTGTTTATGATTTCATTTTTTTTTAGATTTTACATTTTTAGGATTTTAGTTTTTCGTTTAATAGATTTTTATTTGTATTTCTTTTTAATTTCATTTTTTTAATTGAGTCTTTATTTTATTTTATTTTTAGAATAGTATTTTATTTTTATATTTTTAGTTTTGTTAGTTATATATATATATATATTTATTTATTTATTTATTGTGTCATTTTTTTAGGGGTACAAATTACACATACTAAATAACCTCAAACTTAAACATACCCAAATATCTTACATCTACACACACCTTCATCCCCACCATACACCCTACACCTTACCCACACCAAATAAACCAATCCCCCTTTTACTGTTCATCATCATCTTCCCCAACCAACATCCACCTTCTCTCTCCTCTCTCTCACAATCACCATCACCACAACCCCAAACCCGCCGGACTTGCCCCAAAAATGGATCTGCCTGATTTCCCCAACCCGCTGCAACCCGAAACCTCTCCAAAACCCTTGACACCTGAACCCGCCGAACCTCCGACGACCCACGAAACCATCTCCGGCGACCTCCTTCCCTCGTCGACCTCCTCCGCAGGCGTTGTCAGCCCTTCAATCAGACCCCTTGTGTAAACCTCCATCGCCATGGCCACAACACTACACCAAAAACAGGAAACTGGCACAGTTTAAAACCGTGCCAGACGCAATCTGGCACAGTTTAAAATCGTGCCAGACGCAATCTGGCACAGTTTAAAATCGTGCCAGAATCAGGCGTGCCAGATTTTCTGGCGCAGTTTAAAACCGTGCCAGATTTTTCAAACTGGCACGCTTTTTGTACGCTTTTAAACTGTGCCAGTTTTTTAATCTGACACGCTTTTGGCACGCTTTTAAACCGTGCCAGATGTTAAATCTGGCACGCTTTTGGCACACGCCAAAACCGTGCCAAATTATCTTTTTTCTGGCACGCTTTTGGCACGGTTATAAAGCGTGCCAGATTTTTTTATAAGCGTTCTCATTTTTATGCATTGGCACGGTTTAAAACCGTGCCAGATTTTTCAGTTAATTAAAAAAAATAATAATAGGAACCAAATCTGGAAAATCTGCAAATTCCAAATTCGGTAGGAAAAATATTTATTATTTGCAAAAACAAAATCAAGAAAATTCACAAATTATGAATATCGCAGGTTGTTGATAAACTAATGTGCATACAAACTTAAAAAAATTACAAGAGATAATACCAATATAAAGCAACACATGACCATAAAAGTCGACAATAACTTCAAAAAATTACAAGAGTTAATAGTTCCCATATAAAAAAAAATGGGCAGAGCTTCCTCTATTTTTTGAGCATTCCAAAACCTGCTAACATAAAATCTGCTCATATAAAGCCCGTATGGCCATAAAAGTCAACAATAAAACTACTATAGCCAGCACGAATATAAAAATAAACCATAAAACTACTGAAGCCTGCTCGGCCATAACACAAAAAATAGAATCCAGAATATTAACGACACTAAATACACAATCGCCCTGTTGTAAAGCATTGACTTCTTCGTGCGTTCCAAGTGGATAAAAGCTAATGATTGAATGTCATCCTACAAAAAAAATAAGACACAAAAAAGATACAATATTAGTAACCAAGTCATTTTTAAAAAAATCATATTCAAGCAAAAAAATTGCATATACAAGAAGAAAAATTGCATATACGACTACGCGGTCAGTTCCTACAAGTTACATTGGTCCCATGCGAGGTGTTCGTGCCACCTACGGGGTCGTTTGGGGGCTGGTTTGGGTTTTCACCCTTTAACGGCCTGTTTTCAAGTCTAAGTGTGATTTTTGCAAATTATCGTCATATTCTCAAACCGGGAGACCGGGGACAACGCGGTCAGTTCCTACAACTTATATTGGTCCCGTGCGAGGTGTTCGTGCCACCTACGGGGTCGTTTGGGGGATGGTTTGGGTTTTCACCCTTTAACGGCCTGTTTTTAAGTCTAAGTGTGATTTTTGCAAATTATCATCATAATCTCAAACCGGGAGATCCGGGACGACGCGGTCAGTTCATACAAGTTACATTGGTCCCGTGCGAGGTGTTCGTGCCACCTACGGGGTCATTTGGGGGCTGGTTTGGGTTTTCACCCTTTAACGGTCTGTTTTCAAGTCTAAGTGTGATTTTTGAAAATTATCGTCATAATCTCAAACCGAGAGACCTGGGATGACGCGGTCAGTTCCTACAAGTTACATTGGTCCCGTGCGAGGTGTTCGTGTCACCTACGGGGTCGTTGGGGGGCTGGTTTGGGTTTTCACCCTTTAACGGCCTGTTTTCAAGTCTAAGTGTGGTAGGCCCCGCGATGATTTTTTTAGGTTTAACATTGATATTATCATAAAATTGTACTTCAGCATAAAAAATTAACTGAAAAATTAACATTGAAATTTGAAATGTCTCCTAAATATTTCTACCATTTCCCTAAATACTAAATTGGACATAAATAGACATGATAACCCGAATAAAAACACGATTAACACGACAAGACACGATAACATAACTAACACAACTCATAATTATGGCACGATACGAACACGACATATCGTGTCAATTTCATGTCGTTTCGTAGCGTCTCTTCGTTTTGTCTCTAAAATTGTTGCCCCTAATAAATACGATAGCCCTAAATATTGAATAGTAAAATACAATACCCCTAATTTCTAACATTGAACAAAAAATACCACTAAATATTTCTAACATTTAAAGATTTGAGAAAAAAAATACTCCTAAGAATGAACAGTGTTAATTTCCTAAATATTTACAAATGAACACAAAAGTACTCCTAACATTAAATGATTTAAATCTTTGAAGGAACACAAAAATACTCTTAAACGTTTAATTTAAATGATTTAAACATTTGAATAAAAAAACATTTAAATATTTAACTAAATAACATACCTGTCATTGAGATTAGTTCACTGAAAAACATGAAAGATCAAAATTTCATCATTCAGACACCAAATTGAAGATCCATCTTGATTTCTATAAAACTGTTATGTCAAACTTTCTCCTCAGTTAATGGAAGTTCCAGAATAATCCACGATGGACTTGAAAGGCCCAAGTTTGTATTGATTCTGGAGACAAAAATATTGTTGTCATAGACCCCCAAATATCCCCCGAAAACCCCCTTTAAACAAATTTTAAACACTTACGTCTACTAATTTTCTTCTTGTAGAAGTTCACGCTAGTGACACAACGAGTGGGCCTAATAATAAATTATCCTTAAATGTTTAGAAATTGTTAACAAAGTAACTAGTTGATGGAAGAAATGGTTTGTTATCTGGACCTTGAATACTAGTTTATTCTCTTGTCATGTAGATAACGAATGTTGGTTAGGGTTTCGACATCTATTCCAGAAATATCCATTTCACATATATGCAATTAATTCGTCAGGTTTAGGCCTCAATATATTTCCTATATCGGTACAACAATACCAACTTGTAATTGAATCAAATGAAAGAAATTTAGAAAATAAACCTGGAGTGGAGATTGTTGTCGGAAGTTTGGTGTAGTGGTGAATCATCGGCTTCCATTTAGACTCAAACACTAATTTTGTTTAGTTCCTCTTTTAGGTATAGCACCCTCACCCACTTCTCTCTTTTTAGGCGGAGAAACTCTCGAAGATACAAAAGAGCGAGGGTCGTAGAGGCGTTTAAAAGGATGGAGCAGCTCGGTTTGAAGCCAGAATTCTCTAATGACAATAGGTGAGACTCTGCGATGAAGAGGCGGCGGGAGGCTGCGATGAAGAGGCGGCGGCGGGAGGTTGTGATGAAGAGGCGGCGACAGGAGGCTACGATGAACAGGCGGCAGCGGGTAGCTTCGATCGTGGTTGCCGGGTATAGAGAGAGAGAGAGGGAGATTTAGTCTCTTGAAATTTTGGTTCCCCCCTCAAATTTTGGGGTGTTATTTTTTTAATGAAGTGTACTCATATTTGGCATAGTTTAGAACCGTTCCAGAATCTGACACTGTTTTAAACCGTGCCAGTTTATGATTAAACCGTGCCAGAATCTCCTTCCCTCAGCGTGCCAGATTAGCATTTTTGGTGTAGTGCAAACCCACAACAAAACTAGCTCGAACCAAAACCACGACCCATGAATTCGAGGTAGCCCTATTTAAAATCGTTTAAATCGAAACCCACCAGCGGGTTGCCGAACCCGATGAACCGTGACCCGTCCAAACCCCAAACCTGCAAACCCAAGACCCGCTGCCCAACTCGCCAAAATCCAACCCAAATAAAAAAAAATCCCAAGAAATCAGGACTCTTCCATATCCATTATCATACACCTGCCATACTTCTAACGCCAAATACCCACATCCCTCTTCAAATGAGAGATAGACTTGAATCTCTAAAATATCTCATCTACAAACAAAACTACGTGGGTTATAGAAGTGGGGCATCTCATAAAAAAGACACTGATAGTAACAAAAGAACAAACGCAGAGAGAGAGAAAAACATAATGTATATTATGTACAGTTTAGGGTCATGAAAAAAATTCCAGAAAAATACAAAAAAAATAGTTTAGCTTTAGAATAATTTGTAGGTTTAGTTTTTAGTCTTCTTTTTGCAATCAAGTGATGAAAATTGTGAAGAAGTTGGACGTGTGTCAAGGCGCATTTCAAGACAAATTTGGGGAAAAAATTGCGTATTGTATTTCTACATTCTCTTTTCAATTTATTTCCTTCTTAACATATTATCTATTGTTGTTTATGTACACATGAGAATGTTTGGCTAAACACCCCATTAAAGGGGTGGGATGCACTGCGAATGATGTTAATTTAATTAATTGGTTTTATTAATTTTATATTTCTAGGTAAATTAATTTTTAACTGTCACCGATTAATTTATGTAACGAGAGTTAGTAAATCAATTGAACAAATTAATGTTTGAATTTAGGAATCGAACTAGGGATAGGTTTTTCCGAAATTTGAATATTAATTCGGTGTTGAAATTTGAAGAATGCTATTGTTTTCGTTAAATTGATCCTAGCGGGTAATTTTTTGAAAATAGTATAAGTCCTAATTTTTCATTGTGTGACATTTTTAAATTAATTTTATGAAAAATATTTTATTTAATTTATAATTTTAATGAGAGTTAGATTATCGATTTAATATTATCTCGAAATATTTCAATAAATTGAGAAATTAAAATAATTGAAAATGCAATGTAATCCCATCTCTTGACTTTCTCACATTATTTCACACTCGGTTGCACATTCTTTTTCATCATTTAGTCATTTTATAATTTTTAGCATTTGTTAGTTAATTTTTCCTTTGAAATTGTTTTAAAATTAAAAAAATATATATTTCATAAAAAAAAGTTGAAATTGCACGTTTTCATATCTATTGTTTCACCTTGGAAGTTGGATTGATACCCATACTTACTGCAATACGAGTTATTTTTAGACAAGTTTTGTAGGTACTTAAGGGAATTTTGAGAGTGGCTTTTGCACTACAATGATACATACGCAAAAACCCAGTTATCAAATGGCGCCGTTGCCGCTTTCTTGACGTGGAGACATGATTGAAGACTTCTAATTTTATTTATCTTTTTTTTAGTGTAGTTCTTCCTCCTCCCTCCTCATTAGACTGGTTGTATAGGATTTTTAAAGATTGGTATTTATTTTGGTACATTTTGACATCGATTTATTTGTAATAATTATTCATATAAAAAAAAGAAAAAAGGGAAACCGGGCAAGGTAGAGAGAGGGCGTCCAAGGCGAGGAAATTTGAAGCCTCTCTATTTTGGGTCGGTAGGACTCCCAGGGATGACTGAGATAGGCGAAATCTCCACCCGGTCAACTCAACTCGGTCTTCACCCCACATGTGTAAAAACTGTGGGAGGTATAATTTTTTTATCCCTCGCGACTTTCCTGCCAGCGAGTTCATTTTTTGTGTGATTAATTGCTCCTATGTGCTTTTAATTTCTTCATCGCACTTAAATTGAATGGTTTGATGAATTAATTTACCTAAGTCCTGGACTCGGTCATTTCAACGAGAAGGAATTTCATCACCCGACTCACTAGCGTATCCATTGTGTGCTACCCTAGCTTTCATTAAATTTAAAATCAATCACCTAGCTAGCCCTGTAGGCACACATTTTTGCAAGAGGTGATCACTATGATAAATTCCGTGAGTTTTGTCGCCCGCGGACGTAATTAAAATTTGACTACCCCTTTCACTAATTTTGAAGCTAATAATTAGTTATGTGTTCATTAGGATTTTTTCTTAACTTGTGTGTGTACAATTCCATTCCTTAGGTAGTCGGTTTTAGTTAGTTCAACAACTCAAGAGTCCAAATTTTCCCATTTTTCGAAAAATACCAAAAATATTTTCTTTTTTTTTTAATATTTTCAAAAATCCCAAAACGATTTTCTTTTTTTTTTCCATATTTAAAATACCAAAAATATTTTCCTTTTCTTATTTTCACAAAACACAAAAAGATTTTCTTTTCTTTTGAATAATATTTAAAAACCAAAAAATATTCCTCCTGTCATGGCCGAAGAACGTCCTTTACGGTAATACTTTGGCCATTTTACATTCTCTCGAAGTTTGTTTGATGATAATCCCGAATCGACCCTTGATTCATTAATCTAGGGCTTTAACTCTCAAACGCCCACCGTTGATACTCGGGTGTCATCCACGCCCACATCTCCTATTCCACCGCCTCCGGTGATGAGTGTCAACCCATCCCATGCTTCACCGTGCACATACTTCTTTCTTAGCGATCACTTGTCCCATGAGTGTCCATTTATATTCTCTCCATATGAATCCACTTTGGAACATGTGTATCCCTATGACACTATTTTGGACCCACCCTCGACGTATAGTCACGACATATCTAATGTCGAGGGGTATGAGTACCCGAGCTATTCATGGAGGGCTGATCATGCTTCCATGCCATATGAATCCCAACACCATATTGTGGATCCTTACGATTTGCAACAGTCATCATCGCCACCTTGTTCACCTCAGACCTACTAGTCCCCTTCATATGCTCCATAGCTTGATTACACTTTTTTTCCTCACGGAGATGCTTCTCCTGTGAATGCTACACTTGACCCTGCTCCACACACTTCATATGATTATTCTCCACACCCTAGTGTTTTTAGCGAGTTGTGACCACCTCACCCACCACCTTGCACATCCGCTCTCGAGAGCCTCTTACATAAGTTCGCACACACTCTTCAATCTCAAAACGAAGCCCTTCAACGGCTTGAACACATGGTTACTGCATTTGAGTGTGCGAACGAGTCGGATTTCACCACAAGTCAATCCATTGTTACACCCGTGTAGGACGATGATGTGTCGTCTTATGCCACTGATTTTGAGTATTACCAACCCTTTTATCTTGAGAATCTCGACGTTGAGACCACCCCGTGGTCCGAGCACCAAGTTGACAATTGTATTGACATATCTATTATTTGTGAGACTGATCCCACAACGCCCTACCCTCTCGAAACCACCATAGAGGTTCACATTTCCCCTTCCAGTGAATCCTTATTTATGCTTGAGCCTACACCTATAAATCCCACCGTGTGCGTTCCCGAGGAACCACTTCATCCTAGGTTAGATCCGGCTACGAGTGCTCACCATTTTCTTGACATTGAATCTGAGATGGTTTCTACCTCTCTTGATATAGATCCTACCCCATCATATTTGGCTCCCCTTGAGCCGAATATTCATGTAGATTCATCTATCTCGGATTTTAAAGCCTCGTTAGACCCTTTCACCACCTCGGATGGTGACGTAATGGTGGCTAAGTTGATCACTCCCTCGTTTATTTCCACACTTCCTCCTGCAAGTGACCTTCAGGATCACTTCGCCCCTCGGGAGGAATGTGTGTCTCCTACTCGTGAGTTAGATCATCTTCCCCCACCCTTAGTCCCCCCCGATCCACCCATTGTCCTTTCCACCCCACCACTTAGTTTGGACCTTGTTATTGCACCTCACCTATTCCCATACTCGTATTTAGGTCCTCACCTACATCCATCCTCCACCCTAGTGCTCCACGATCCCATTTGTTCACTTTTCATTGACCCCACCATCCATGTGAGTATTCTTGATACTCTCAACTACCGTAATACCAAGCTTGTTACTCTATGCACGCCACTTCCTCGTGGTGTTGATTTTTTCTATCAACAGACCCCTGGCGTGTCACGACATGTCCATTATCACCATCTATTTATAGAATGGTCGTGCACTTTCTATGAAGCCCGCCTCTTCATTTGCCAACCATTTTGCCTCCCCCACCAACTTGAGCATCATTCTCACAGGGCCCTTGTTGCCCTCACCTTTCGGCTCAATAAGGCCCGTGATCGATGTTTATTCTCCCATACCTTTCTCATTCTTAACTTGATACCCACCCACCCCTAGTCCACCGATGCTTTGCATCGAGTGATGCACTTTGCTATATAGGTGCATTGACCCGTTTTCGCCTTTATCCAACAAGACTGACGCTTCAGTCTTGTTTGGTGGTGATTCTCGTCACCCATTTTTTTCTGCCACCCGTGCTTTCCTGGTTCCTATCCTTAGGGTGAGATTGGATCGGTCTGGCTGAAGACGTTAAACTTAGCGCTATCGGGAGGTAGCCCGTCATTTATTGTTTCTGAGTATGAGTCTTATCCTGTTTGGGGGTGGTGTTTCACACCACCCATTGCTTTTCACATGATTTATAGGCTTGTACATATTTTTGTATCACATTTGTTCTTCAGGTTATATCTCTACTTCACTATGCGGTACATTTTCATTTGCAGTTCATTATGGTAATATCTTTATGTCCTTGTGATTTTTATTTTTATATATGGTTTTTAACATCAAGGACGATGTTCTCTTTTGTTAGGGGGTGGGAAATTTATCAAAATCGTACCTCTTTTGAAAATTTTCAGAAACAAGTGATTTTAAACTTTTTGTGTAGTTAAATTTAAATTTTTATGGCATGAATTGTCTACCACCCCTCTTTTAAATCTCAGAATACCTATGTTTGACTAAAAAAATGCGCTTTTTACAATAAATTAATTAATACTTATTTAAGCGTACTTGCACCATGAATTTCGAAACTCGAAAATTTTGCACTATCACGTTTACAATCAAAAGTTGAAGAGTAACTATATTCTCAATAGAGCCTTAAAAGATAAGTAGTGGAGACTTAAAACCCGTGAGAATTGAGCTTTTCACCTTTTTGAGGGTTTTTACATATCTTCGAGTCCCAAGTTGACTCAACTTTCTTTGGGTACTACATTTAGTCGTTGCATGATCTCATTATTTTTTCATATTTGGCTTAATCACTAAGAATGACCTTACTTTCGAGTTGTAAGAAACACGTGTCTTGTAGTTTATCCCGAGCACTAAACCGATTTTTTCATACACTTACCATTTTCTTATCACATTATCATTCACCCATTATCACTTTCCATATTACCCTTATCCATATGTCCCGAATACCATCCATCACTGCCATTTTTTTTTGAGAAAAAGAGTGCTTGAAATTATCAATGTAAATTGTCTTCATTTTCATTATGAAAAGAAAAATGCATCGCAAAAAAAAAGAAAAAAAAAGAAGAAGAAGAAAAAAAAAAGATAGAAGAGAAGAAAAAGAAAGATGCGATCATAAGTTCAAATGATGAAGATAATAGGCAGTCAAAGTGTATTTCACTCTTCTCAAAACACCCCATCATTCATCTTCGTCATTTCATTATCCCTGCATACCTTACATAAACCCCATTTTCACCTTTGGTAAAGTGTTCGGGCAAACCAGAAGATCGTATGATGAATAACTTGACATTATCAACATATTGGTTAGCATTCCTTCATAAGATCAGATTTTTTCATCTATCCGTCATTTTCAATAAAGTGTATGAGACGTTTGAACTTGCTTACATTTACTCACCTCCTCACACACTAGAGGGATACACTTACCCAATTCTCAGAGAGTTCGATTCAGAGAGATATATCCAGTGAGAATTGAAGTCAAAACGTCGATTCTATAAAGGTGACCTTAGAATTACTCTAATGATACTAAAAATTGTTTCACACTACACATGCTGAGTTTTAGGAAGGATTACGCTTTTTGGTATTAAGTAATTTCATCACATTTTTATAGTTGAATACAGTATTCCTTGACATCCTTTTTAGTTGGGTTGTATAGTGTTTCATCATCTACTCACATACTGCATTTAAATAAGCTTTTGAATTTTGTGGGTACATTCACTGCAAACCCTCACGTGACACCACTCGTCCTATAGGGCAACTATAGGTTTAACCGCTTGTTGCACATGTTAAGTGCAATCGCCAGTGCCTGCGAAAGTGGCACACTTTCAGATACTTATCTTTGTTTTCTCTCTAATTTTTGCTCGAGGACTAGCAATGTTCTGTTTGGGGGTGATGTGATAAGCACCCAAAAGTGTATATTTTATACCTTAAATAGAAGCATTTTAGTCTTTTGTTTTAATTAAAATTGGCCTTATGTTCGTATTTTATCATTTTGCAGGTCAATATGTAGTCACAGTGTTAAATAATGCTAAATTCATTCAATTGCGATGCAAAAGCGGTCAAAAGCATGCATCGAAGAAATCAAAAGAGACCGCGAAGTCAGAGTCCCATTGAGCTTGCCCCGTTGTGATCCGATGCCCCGAATCAGTCTCGTAACCTTAACCTAAACTAGACCGAGCCCAGTCCATATCCCGAGCCGGTGTGTGTTAGTTTGTGCCTTTTTATTATTTTTTTAGATTTTTAGTTTGAGTCTTTTTAGGATTTATTTTAGATTTACTTAGAAATTTCTAGGATTCATTTTCTATTTTTCTATTTCTTTATTTTGATTTTGATTTTGATTTATTTTTAATTTTTAATCTTTTTTTTTTTTATTAGGATTAGTTTTTAGGATTTCATTTTTTTTTAGATTTTACATTTTTAGGATTTTAGTTTTTCGTTTAATAGATTTTTATTTGTATTTCTTTTTAATTTCATTTTTTAATTGAGTCTTTATTTTATTTTTAGATTTTTAGTTTTGTTAGTTATATATATATATATATATATATATATATATATATATATATATATATATATATATATATATATATTGTGTCATTTTTTTTAGGGGTACAAATTACACACACACTAAATAACCTCAAACTTAAACATACCCAAATATCTTACATCTACACACACCCTCATCCCCACCATACACCCTACACCTCACCCACACCAAATAAATCAATCCCCCTTTTACTATGCATCATCATCTTCCCCAACCAACATCCACCCTCTCTCTCCTCTCTCTCATAATCACCTACACCACAACCCCAAACCCGCCGGACTTGCCCCCAAAACGGATATGCCCGAGTTCCCCAACCCACTGCAACCCTAAACCTCTCCAAAACCCCTGACACCTGAACCCGCCGAACCTCCGGCCACCTATGAAACCATCTCCGGCAACCTCCTTCCCTCGTTGACCTCCTCCGCCAGTGTTGTCAGCCCTTCAATCCGACCCCCTGTGTAAACCTCCATCACCATGGCCACAAACCCACAAAAAAACCCTGCTTGACCCAAAACCACGACCCATGAATTCGGGGTGGCCCTATTTAAAACCCTTTAAACCGAGACCCACCAGCGGGTTGCCGAACCCGATGACCCACGACCCATACAAACCCCAAACCTGCAAACCCAAGACCCGCTGCCCAACTCGCCAAAATCCAACCCAAATAAAAAAAAATCCCAAGAAATCAGGACTCTTCCATATCCATTATCATACACCTTCCATACTTCTAATGCCAAATACCCACATCCCTCTTCAAATGAGAGATAGACTTGAATCCCTAAAATCTCTCATCTACAAACAAAACTACGTGGGTTATAGAAGTGGGGCATCTCATAAAAAAGATACTGACAGCAACAAAAGAACAGACGCAGAGAGAAAGCGAAAAACATAGTGTATATTATGTACATTTTGAGGTCATGAAAAAAATTCCAGAAAAATTCAAAAAAATTAGTTTAGCTTTAGAATAATTTGTAGGTTTAGTTTTTAGTCTTCTTTTTGCAATCAAGTACTAAAAATTATGAAGAAGTTGGACGCATGTCAAGGCGCATTTCAAAACAAATTTGAGGAAAAAATTGCGTATTGTATTTCTACATTCTCTTTTCAATTTATTTAACATACTATTTGTTGTTGTTTATGCATACATGAGAATGTTGGGTTAAACACCTCGGTCAAGGGGTGGGATGCACTGCGAATGATATTAATTTAATTAATTGGTTTTATTAATCTTATATTTCTAGGTAAGTTAATTTTTAACAGTCACCGATTAATTTATGTAACGAGAGTTAGTAAATCAATTGAACGAATTAATGTTTGAATTTAGAAATCGAACTAGAGATAGGTTTTTTCAAAATTTGAATATTAATTCGGTGTTGAAATTTGAAGACTACTATTGTTTTCGTTAAATTGATCCTAGCGGGTAATTTTCTGAAAATAGTATAAGTCCTAATTTTTCATTGTGTGACATTTTTAAATTATGTTTTTCAAAAAGATTTTATTAAATTTATAATTTTAACGAGAGTTAGATTATCGATTTAATATTATCTCGAAATATTTCAAATTAATAAATTGAGAAATTAAAATAATTGAAAATGCAGTGTAATCCCATCTCTTGACTTTCTCACATTATTTCACACTCGGTTGCACATTCTTTTTCATCATTTAGTCATTTTATAACTTTTAGCATTTGTTAGTTAATTTTTCCCTTGAAATTGTTTTAAAAATAAGAAATAAAAAGAAATATTTCATAAAAAAAAATTGAATTGCACGTTTTCACATTTATTGTTTCACCTTGGAAGTTGGATTGATACCCAAACTTACCGCAATACGAGTTATTTTTAGACAAGTTTTGTAGGTACTCAAGAAAATTTTGAGAGTGGCTTTTGCACTACAACGATACATACGCAAAAAGCTTCTTATCAGTGGACATAAGCCATTTTTCCAAACCACGTATATTCTGTGTCGTGTGTGATTGCAGTTATTTTGTGTTATTTCTTTATTCGGGTGATTACATTTGCTTATTGTTTGTGTTGAGATTAATTGTCACCACAAAAACATTTTTACATTTATAATTTCAACCATTCTTTTTCTCAAAACTAAGGGTGATAATGGGAAAATGATATATGGATGGTGCGGATGAATATATATATATATATATATATATATATATATATATATATAGAGAGAGAGAGAGAGAGAGAGAGAGAGATAAATAGATAGATATGCGTATGTGGTAATATGGAAATTGAATGGTGGAAAATGGTAATCTATAGATGAAATGGGTGCAGGTTTAATGCTCCAAAGAAACTACAAGACACGGGTTTCTTACAACTCGGGAGTGATATCATTCTTAGGGGTTAAGCTAAAAAAAAGAAAAATGAGATCCTAAAACAAGTTTAATGCGGTACCAAAAAGAAGTTAAGTCAACTTGTGACTAGAAGATTTGCATAAAAACTTTCAAAATGGGGAAAATCTCAAATCTCACGGGTCTAAGTCTCCACTAGTGATCCTTAAGGCTCTGTTGAGAATTTTCACACTCTTTAACTTTATATTGTCATGATGTGATAAGTTTAGGCATTACTGGTGTAAGATGCCTTTCAAAGTATTACTCAAGCATTTATGTTTAAAGATAAAATTCAAATTCAATTTAGAGTATTCTAGACTTAGACGACGGGTGAAGGACAAATCACATTAAGAATAAGATAAACTATACAAAAAGTGTAAAATATAGCTTGTTTATGACAAAAAAACTGTCCAAAGAGGTAAGAGTTTAATAAAATACCCCACCCCAGATAAAAGATAACATCGTCCTTGATGTTTAAAATCATATTTTAAAATATTTAAAGAACGAGGTAGGAAAGATTATATCGGAATCGACTGCTAATGAATTTGCGCTGCATGATGGATCAAATGGTAAATGTGGAGAATAATGTCAGCACAAAAATATATACAAGTCTATAAAGCATAAAGAATCAGGGAGAAGGTAGAACACTACCCCTAAATAGGATAAGACTCATACTCAAGGATACAACAAGATGCCTCCCGGTAGCGCTACGTAACTTACCCCTAAAGATATGAACTACGACAACAAGGAGAGAAAAAAGGTATAGGTTATGGTGGTGAGTCAGTCTTGTTGGATACAGGCTTGAGAGTAGAACCACAATTACATTCATGGATGGCGGGATAGAGGAAGAACTCACGAGATGGCTTGTGGCGTGTGAGGATGGAGGGACGGTGCATGTAATGACTTAAAGAGATAGTTAACAATGGGAGACGTAAGATAACAAGGACCAAATAGGGTGGAGTGTCCGGTGAGACAAGTGGTGGGGGAAGGTGATCTAACTCGAGAGTAGGGTACACACACTCATTAAAAAGCTCAAAAAAACCCTCAAGGTCAACCTGAAGAGGGAGTGTGGTATCAAGTTATGGAGTGATGAACTTAGCCACCAATATGTCACCATTTGTGGTGGTGAAAAGGTCTAACGAGGCGTTGACGTACGAGATATATGAATGAACATCAATATTATAATAAAAGTGAGCCAAATATTTCGAGAATGTATTCATATGAAAAGAAGAAGGAACCATCTCCAAATTAATCTCGGTTAAATGGGTGGTACTCATACCCGAAGCTGACTTATAAGGAAGAGGTTCCTCGAGAACACACATAGTGACATCAATAGGAATAAACTGAGGCATATTTTTGGATATAACGTGTAGAGGAACCTCAAATGTGTGTTCATTTGGATTTTTTGGTTATGGATCGGTCTCATAATCTATGGATATGTCAACACAATTGTCAACTTAAGGCCCAGACCATGGGGTAGGCTCAAGATCGAGATTCTCTAGGTGAAAGGGTTGGTCATACTCAAAATTCATGTCAAAAGAAAATTCATCATCGGTTCTCATTGATGCAACAATGGGATGGCAAGGGAGGAAATCTGACTCTCTCGCACAATAAAATTCATTTAAGCATTGTTAAGGAGGTTGGAGGGATTAATTTTTATATTGAGTAGCTTTCCTTGTTAGAGGATGAACTTTTGCAAGAGTCTTTTGAGTGTGGATGTGGATGGTGGTGGGTATGTGATGGGCAGTGGTGCAACGGTATACTGTTGAGGTGTACACCACTCACTATTAGTATGAATAAACGGAGAATACTTATAGAAAGTTTGGGGAGTAGGGTCAAGTTTGTCAGACATGATAGGAGGACCTCCGTGAGAGACAAAATGTTGGTAATCATGGGGAGCATAATGAGGGTACTGATCGGGATGGGAGAACTTGATTTCCATGACGACGATCAGAAACTGCGAGGATCCACAACATAGGGTTGGGATTCATATTGCATGGGAGGGTGATCAAGTCTCCATGAATATCTTGGATTCTCACACCACTCAGTATTGGATATTTCATGATAATAGGACGAAGTGGAATTCAAAATAGTTTCATAATGATACACTTGGTCCATGGTTAGTTCATATGGATAAGGAACGTATGGGCACTCATAGGACAAATGATTGACCTGAAAGCAAGAGGAGCACGAGGAATATGGAAAATGGCCAACGTGGTCCCTTAAAGGATGCCCTTCAGCATGATGGGATTGATAGCGGGAAAAAAAGATTTTTCAAAAAGATTTTTGTCTTTTTCCATTTTTAAAAAAGAAAGAAAATCATTTTTGGGAGGAAAATATTTTTGGGATTTTTTGAATATAAGAAAAAGAAAGAAAAATGTTTTTGGATTTTGGAAAATTGAAAAAAATGGACTTGCTTGGAAACACACATGGACGGAGCACACAAAATCGACTAGAAAAGGATTTAAATTAGACACGTAAAAGAAAAGGACAAATCCTAGCTAGTATGTAGCCAATTTTTTTATATTTAATTAAGTGATGCGGTAGTTAAATTTTAATCCCGGCGCGGACGAGAAAATCACGAAGTGCTATTTGTCCCCTTTAAAAAATGTGTCTCCCTACTTCCTTTACAAGACAATAAGAGGCATGTCACAGATATTCTCCAAAAAGATACTACGACAAAACAGTCGGCCGGTGTAATGCTGGAGATAGCACAAACCCATTTTACGTGGCATCCTCACTTATGACCTTGTTTCCCTGCACGCTAATGTTCCTTACAAAGAATTAATCGAGGTTTTATCGGGTGGAGAGGACTCTATGGGTTGTCCTACAAGTTAAATTATTCTAAAAGTATCCTAGGAACATCGTATCCTACGAGGCTAGGTAGTTGATTGATTTTCAATATTAGTGATATCTAAAATTGAACACAGTGGATAACTGATTGAGTCGGGTGATGAAATCTCTAGTCTATTCAATAATCGGGTGTAGGTCTTAAGTTCAATTAATTCATCAAACCATAAAAAGTATGACAATGCATAAATTAAAGTCACATGGGAGTAAATAGTTAAACAATAAACGGACTCGCTAACTAGAGACGCGCGATTTACCTCCCACGACTTTTACACACGTGGGGTGATGACCGAGTTGAGTCTACCGGGGGAAGTTCACCTAACTTCAGTTGTCCCCAGGATTTCTATAGAATCAAAATAAAGACGCTTTTATCAACTCCAATGATCCTCTCTTTCTTTCGTCCCGTTTCTCTTTTCTCTTTTTTCTTTTTCTTCTACTTTATTATTAAAATAATTGGTGTCCAAAGCACCACAAATAAATGTACAAGGCCTTAATATCATAATACAACTAGTTTACGCAAAATAAAAAATATATACAAATGAAGAATGTAAACATCATCAAAACAATACTCCACTCGAGAATTCAGTAATGGAAATTGATGAAATTACTCTCTCCAAAAAATAAGCAAAGTCCAATGATTAAAAGCGCCGACAATGGTGCCATAAGGGTTATCAATTCCCACTTCTTAATGTGGAAAAGAGAAATTTTAAGACTTAGTTTGATTTTTAAAACAATGGGTAAAGGGATATTTACTTAGTTTAACTAATGATTTTCTAATATATAAACTAAAGTGATAAATAAAAACTAAAATAAGAAATGAGCGAGGTGAATAAATATGAAAACAAACAAGGGATGAGACTATACCACATATATTAATTATTTCAATTGATTAATTTATTTATTTAAAATGACCCAAGATAATAATAAAGTTATAAATCAACTCTCGCTTGAAATGTAATTTCAATCTTATCCTTTTAGAAAGTTAATTTTAACACATTCACGAACTCTTAAAAATTAGAATTAAACCCTCTTTAATAAATCACTTGCTAGGATAAAAATTATTTAATCCTTGGAAAAATTATTTACAGTTGAAATTTAAGATACAATATTAAACTTTTAGAGAAACCTATCTCTAATTTGATTCTAAAATGAATATTATTTCTCAAATTTGATCTTCTCTTGATAATCATTTACCATCTCTCGAGGCATAAATTAAAGAGTGAAAGTTAAAAACTAATTTTGAAAGGAATTTAATAAATAAATTAAATGAACTAATCAATTTAACATCAACATATGTTTCATCCCATCCCTTGAATTGGGGATTTAGCCTAACATGTGAAGTGTTTTTACGTTCCATTAGAGGCATAAAAGAAAGAATCAAAGATGAAGAGGACAACACTAAACCAAGTCTCCTTGCATTTCCATTACACCTCTAAGATTAAGTATTGAAGAATACCCTCAAATTTGAATTCGTATTAGAATATCGAAAATATAGATCATAAACTCACAATTTGTTTCTTGAAATATAAATTTCCTCACACAATTCTCTACAAAATTACAAAAGAAATAAATAAAATATTACACTAAACTAACTTAAATTAAACCTCAAAATAAGTGTAAGAGAAATATTTTATAGTTGCTCGTAGATTAGGCTTATTTATAGTTTTGGCATATCCCGTTACAAACGAACTTCCCAAAACTGAACACTACGTCTCTAAGATCATTTGAAGACACCTCAGAAATTATGGAGGTATAAACCTATGGCTTTCATGGATTTATATGAATCATATTTTGGGATGCTAGCTTTTAAAAGTAGAGGGTTTTATAAAGGAATTTTAAAATAAAAAGTTTTTTATTGGTCTCATTAAAATGAGATTCAGTCTCATTCAAACGAGATATGCAGTCTTGTTAAAACCAACATCTAACACCATTCAAATGAGAATGGGCTGTCATTAGAAAGAGATATGGTATCGTTCAAACGAAACTACTATTTTTATTTGAATGATGTATGTTTCATTCAAACGACCCCTCCGCCTCGAAATTCGTGTTTTTGATAAAACAAAGACATGATTTTTTAGAAATTTTGGAGAACTTTGGGAAAAAAAAATTCCATACCTGTTCCAAAATTTTCCTTTTTGGTTTTCCAAAACCACTTTTAATTTCACATTTCTTTCATCCCCATATATTATCTGTGAGATTTATGAACCCTATTTTCCAAACACACTTGCATAAACCCTTGTAGAGTCAATATCTAGTGCCGACTTGTGGAACTGAGGTTTCACTATTAAAGAAGACAAACGTTGATCAGTGGATACCGAGTGAAGACCGCTTCCTATGGATGGCTCTGGATTGAGTCGTATTTTGTAGAATGAATTGAAGAGTATGTGTGTTATACATACTCGATCTAAGTAGTTTATAAGTTGATTGTGTCTACGAATTACTGTACTGTCCTGAATAAAGGTTTTACCCTTTTTAGGGATTTTTCCTTATTTTCTTTGCCTGCATATTTTGACTGTGTGTACTTGATTAGAATTAAATTGGATCGTTACATCACATGAACACTTAATTACTAATCAAGATACAAATTGAAATTTGTTTGTGAGAAACCTGGTATACGAATTAATTCATAGAGTCCCATATTCTCAAATTTGTATCAGAGATGGTTGCAGTAACATATTATGTGATCCTTTTTAAAAAAAATGATATCAATTTTTTAAATTGGTGACATTTAAAATTTGGATTTTATATATAATTTTTATAAGGAGTTTCCTATTTTTGATCGGTTAAATTATGCATATTAAAAAGCTAGGACGAGGTCTTCTTTTAAAGCAATTGATGAAAGGGTCTGCCTTGTGTGTGAAAGAGGGTGGACACCACCCACTATAACTAACGAAAATTTCGAAAGTGTTAAACCCGTAATTTCTTAGATGGAAGATGAATTCGAGTCGATGGAATTCGTGGATGAATTACCTCATGGACATAACTTCGTCGTGTTCATGGATAGTCTTGTTAGTACATCTACTACACCTCACGCTGATGAGGAAGATACTAAACATGATGAACTCTAAAGCGAGTCTAGTCATTCCAAAGAGAGTGGGACAGATGATGTTTTAAGTGAGGATGAGAGTGCCCTTCAACGTGCTTGGGCTAAGATTTACGCTAAGTCCTTTAAAATGAAGAAAAAAAGGTTCAGCACTTGGAGTTTTGGCCTTAAAGAAGGAGTTAAAAGAGGCTAGAGAAAGAGAGTCCTCGGTGAGAATTTCTTTGGGTAAGAGATTCGTATTAGTAGAAAGGGAAAATGGTAACTTAATAAAAAAAATGGCTAGTCTTACGAGAGATCGTTAAGAATCTGTGGAGACTCATGAGAAACTTTAAGCCCTTGTATCCTAACTTGAGAAAGATCTCGAATATTTCCAAGAGGCCAAGGTTACTATAGAGGATACATCGAAGAAATATGGATAGATTCTCGTGGATCATGCTTTAGGCACGGGCAAGGAATAGATTTGTAACACCCCGTACTTTTAGGAATTATTAAATTACATTAGTGGGCGTAATTTAGGGATTAAGGGAAATCCTATGAATAGTAGCTTTGGGATTTATGAACATCTGATTATTACTGGAGTGTGTTTAATTTACTTTTAAGACTAAGTAAATGAGTTTGATTATTTTAAGTACATGTCAAAATTGGGTAAAGCGAAAAAGGATAATATTTTAATTGGAAAACCCGTATTAAGTTGTGTGGGGTTTGATGATTAAATTGTAGATAAGTGACTCGGATGGAGATTTTGAGTGTGCCGCCGATTTTAAAATAACCGAGATAGTCAGAATAGAATACCCGGGGGTATTAATTGGGTCCGGGAACTTTTAAACTAATAGGGACTCACAATTGAGTAAACGAGTCATTTTTGGGTTTATGAGGGATAAATCCTTATTCCTCCCTATATAAGGCATAAGAGAGGGAAATAAAAGGAAGAAAATAGAGAGAAGATGAAAGAGAGAGAGAGAGCAAAGAGGAAGAAAATGGAGATTTCGGCCAGACTCCGCGGGATTTGACTCGAGGTTGTCGGATTTTATCCACGAGGCACATATTTACTTGCTTATTTTCTTATAAAGCATAAATCTCATATCGTAGTTGGTAAATTAGTAAATTTTGGGTTAGTGCCCTTAATATAAATTTGGGGAAATTGAGTATGAGTTTACATATTGATGTGGTGTAAACTCTAAAAGATTTTTTAGTGTTAAATCCAAGATAATTGAGGGTAGAAATGGATTGAAAAGTGGTGGTGGTGGGGGAGGAGGGGTGGGGGGATGGTGAAACTAGGGCTTTTCGGATTTTTGGGTTTAAACCTAAGAAAATTTGTTTAATCCCCCAATTAATTGATGTGTTAGTTAAAAATCAATGTTTAGATGTTGGTAGTGTTGTTGGTGGAAATTAGAAACCATAAGAATGGAGTTGGGGTGATATTTTGGGTATATGGAATTTTGGATTTCGTCCAAAATGGACTTTGGCTGACCTAACTGGTATGGTCCATCAACCGCGACCCTATGGTCGGTCGACCGGGTAAGAGGAAAAAGGGGTTACTGATTTTGCAGCAAGGCAAAATTTCAACCCGCGGTCGACCAAGGGTCAGGGACTGGTCGATCGAAACTCTATTTCTACCCAAGAATTGGATTTTATTCATTTTCTCTTTGGGTTTAAAACTTAAGGGGCCTTCCTAATTAAGGTATTATATATGGTTGTGACCTAATGGAATTATGGAGTTAAATATTTGGGGGTTCCTAAATGTAGTGAAAGGACCTCTAAACTATTATTGTAGTGAGGTTTACCCATTAGGTTAATCGAATGTGAAATCCAAGGGTTTCCTAATTTAGGGGTGTTCGGGATGAGTAGCACTGGGGAAATTATTTCGTTGGGCGATTGTACACACACACACACACACACACACACACACACACACATATATATATATATATATATATATATATATATATATATATATATATATATATATATATTCCTACATGTTTAGAATAAAATCCTAGGATGTGAGTAGGATGGAAAATGAGGATAGGGGTTACATGCTTTAGCGATTACTAGATACGTCTATTGGTAACGGTAATTGTAAGAGCCGCGATACTTATGGGAACATTCGGGGTTATTGGCTATCGTTATGTGAGACTGGCAATTACGGCAACGCACAAATATATATATATATATATATCTCTGTGTGTGTGTGTGTGTGTGTGTGTGAATGGTATATATATATATATATATATATATATATATATATATATATATATATATATATATATATATATATATATATTTATGTGAAGCATACCCCCTCTAATGCTAACATGGGAAGTTGCGCGATGTGGGTGAGGACCCTGACTTGAGGAGCAGGGAGTGTATATTCCCCAGGTCATAGCGTCCATTTTTAAATTGTGTGATTTTTACCAGGGGTGAGACGTGGTGGGTATGTCTTATCTCATTTTCGGGGAGGAAATATGACCGCTTCCCATACGTTGTGATTTGGTTTTTACCATGTTGGTGTTATTTAGTTCAACCGCCGGTGCCCATGATGGTATATGAGTAATTCAATGAAAGATGATAGCATTGAGAGACTGCATTCTCGAGTTATAGCTCGTTGGGATGGTTATTATACTTGAGTTTTTAGTATATTACTTGTGTATTAGAACAAGATAAGATATATATATATATATATATATATATATATATATATATATATATATATATATATATATATATATATATATATATATATATAACTAGAGTACATAAAAAAAATGAATCAGGATTTATTCTCATTCCGGGAGATTTTATCTAGGCTTAAATTGTGAGTTGTATATTAAAATGAGTATGAAATGTATACATTTATATGTGTATGTATATATATTATGTACTGAGGTCCTAATGGATCTGGACGATCGACATTGCTAAGTAGTAGTGTATCGGGGGTTCCTTATTTGAATTTCGCTTCGCGAGACACCCCACGTACGAACGTAGAGCAGTGTTGAGACTGGGGAGAAATTTAGCCCTTAGTGCTCAAGTTAATTAGGATTGTAGGGATGGTCTGGAATGAATTACTTAGTCTTGGTAGCTTAGCTAGGTTATGTCATAGGTATGCAATAGGTGTGCACTATTAGGAGAGAGGTGAGGGGTATCTCATGGGAGTACGATACCAAATTAAATATGAAATAAATCCTATTTTATAAATATAGCATTTATGCACTTGCAAAAATATTTTCACAACTCGGGTTCCGACCCGTTTTATCTATTTCTCCCCTCTCTTGCTATATA
Source organism: Sambucus nigra (assembly GCA_949130495.1). Taxonomy (NCBI): domain Eukaryota; kingdom Viridiplantae; phylum Streptophyta; class Magnoliopsida; order Dipsacales; family Adoxaceae; genus Sambucus; species Sambucus nigra. The sequence goes on along the minus strand of OX422207.1, from coordinate 78,796,230 downwards.
TATATATATATATATATAGGTGTCCAGACACAGGGGCGCCTGGATGATGATTCCTTCGAGTCAGACGTTGCTACAGCAGCTGTGGATGCATGCAGGTTTCTTCTAGACGCTTCTATTCTTGTGATCTACATAGGAAGAATTGTATTATCACTCGGGCTGCAAGCCCAATTGTATTCACATATTCTTTTATCGCCTTTTAGTGCGGATTTTAATTTGGTTGTATTATGTTAAACCGAGTGTTCGGTTATTTTATTTCATTTTAGTTTATATATATATATATATATATATATATATATATATATATATATATATATATATATATATATATATATATATTGTTGTGGATGTTTTGAATTTGAATGGTTAGTCTAAAAATATTAGTTAAATAAATTTTTGACCCCAACCTAATAGGTTATTAGTAATTAATTTGGTTTTCGACAGTGATGCTGAGAATGAACCATATGAGACTCTTGTTCTAATTTGGTACAGGATTGATCGCCCGATATTTTATTAGGCAGGGCGTCACAGATGGTATTAGAGCATCAGGTTCTAGTGTCCTTAGGAATCTATGCAGACCTAATACGCTTTCAAGGTTGCTCTTCATTTGATATAGAGCCTTAGGATTAGGATTGTTGATCCCTTTTATGAGATTTCGTTCTCCTGTCATTATATAAGATTATAGTAAATCCTTTGCGCGTTCGTTCGAGGGGCATGTGCTGATCGAGGAAGGGCGACCAAAGAAAGTCGTGATGAGGGAAGCATGAGGCGGGGCTTAGCTGGAGTAGCTAGTTGAAGTTGGAGACTAGGATCGTAGTAGAGTTCACTCTCCTTGTGGAATTTGCTAAGGATTGTTTCATCAACTTGTAAGGTATACTAGTTATAATTATCCAAGTACCGTTATAGTAGAGAGTAATGCTAATGTTGAATTACCCAGTGAAGTTAAATTGGGGAAAGGTTCAAAGGATCCTTAATAAGGACCATATGTTGAAGTTGAGATTATACGGAGTCAGTGTAACATGATTCAGCGAAAGTGGAAGGCTTAGAAGATTTGGGCTAGAGAAGGGTATGGAAATACCATTGTGTGAAAATTTGAGGAAATTTTTTCACTCGTTGGAGCAATTTTAAAATGTTGGGAATGGTATTACCCATGTTTAAGAGAGAAGGATATTTTGTTCATAAAGGGATCTTCCACATGGATTTAACCGTTAGTTCCTTTGATTCATCAGAAATGAATCGAATGCAGTTCTTGCACTATTCACATAAGGATCCGTCAGAGGCCGACAGTGAATAAAGAGTGATTGGGATAAGTGAAATTTGTGCCAAATAGAGAAGGTACAATAAAGGGAGAGTCCTTCGAAGGAATGATAAGATCACTAGTTAGTGTTGTTAACACTTAATGAAAGTATGTTCATGAAAACCCCATAGGTGGGCATCCACCCGGGGAAAACATTGAAATAGGGTTGTTGAAGCCGGTAGTGGAGTTTCCTTTTAACGAAGAAGTTAAGGGGACTATGAAGGTGATTGTTAGGATCAAGGTTATTGAGTCCATTAATACTGATAACCTTAATATGGCCAGGGTGGCCAGAGATGGGGGAATGTTGCAATTTGGAGTGTAGAACCACACGATTAGTCCTTGCCCAATAGAAGTTATAGGACAAAGGTAGAGTGCCTAGATGGGGAACTAATTAAAGTAGTTTTGGGTTATGTTAGGGAAAGTGTACCATGTCCGAGAACCATTTGGAGTAGCTAGGGAGATTGGCAAAGTTTTTGTTATGTGTTTCAGCTCAGATGTAGGAGGTATATTTGGTGTGGCTAGATAGAGTCGCGATATTTCGTTAGCCCTAGATTCGTGTGTGTAATTTGAGCTTTTTGGGGCTGTTAGTAATATTATATAATGTATGTCTATGTGTTTTTCCGCGGTAGAGGAGTTCTAATTTTCTTCATTCGTTGTAAAAGAGGGTGTTGATATTTTGAGTACATATCTGGTTTGTACTACTCATTTTATGTGTGATATACGAGTATGATATTATTTTGAGTATAATATGTTCTTCGTTATTTGGAGTGATAGCAGGCTAATGATTGCGAGACTAGCGTGTCCGCAGAATATGTTATTATTGCGATATCTGACCTGGATACAGGTTGAGTTCTCCTTTATCAGTAGAGTTAGATGGAACTTCGATGATCAAATGTTTCATTATTATGATTCGAGTGCATGGTTTATTCTTAATCTGTGAGTTTAGGCTTATTGTTGCTTACGCTAAGGACTTAGTGTTAGTACAAGCGCCGTGTGGCATGCCTCCTAGGAAGAAATAGGAGTTCAGACCACCTTTTGTTGAAAGAGGGTATAGGGTTATCCCGGTTGTATATTTGAAGGTAACGGACCTCCACGACTGACAAAGTTAAGTAGTAGTGTATTGGAGGGGTTCCTTGTTTCGATTTTGCTTGCGAGATGCTCCATGCATGAACCTTAATGACGTCGAGAGTGGATAGATGTTATGGGATGCAAGGATATTAGTTTTGATGATACGTTACCTAGTGTGGAGAGAACACTATAAACTGAGAGTCATGTGATGATTGCATGCTTATGGAAATAGAAGTGCTAAGGAGAAGCACTGGAATGGTTTTCTCACCACAAGTATATGGATGAGGAAAGGTAAATGAAATTAATTTAAGTCTCGTAGTCAGGCCCTGATAAAAGGAAATTTTTTGAGGTAATGTGTTTTGGGTTGGATGTTTGCAACGCCTTTATAGAGAGTAGGCGTCCCAATTAGTAGGACTTTCCATTTCGATAAGAGGGAAGGACATGGAGATAGAAGCGCGTTAGTGCGATTTTTAGAGATAAGATTTTTCTACGTTCTATTACTATGCCTCAGACCGTTATATCTCGATGATCGAGGATGAAAGGAAATAGTGTAAGAGGAGGGTTACTTGTCTGGATTTCGCTTTGCGAGACGTACCATGCATGAAACCAAGAAAACGTTAAAAGTTGAGAGAGGTCTTGGGCACTAAGGAGATAGTTAGGTTATTATTAATTTTACGTGTGTTGGAATCACATCGATCATAGGATTATTAGTATATAAGGTCAGAAAGACTAATGGTGCCGATATCAGGAGATTTTGGTGAGTTAACCACGAGACGATTCGTGGGTTAACTTTAAGAAGGATTGGACTTCCAGGTATAGGAAGAACTGAATTTCGAATTATTTGGGTTAGGAAAACCAAGGTGTTAGTACAAGGCCGAGGCAATGAGGCCCATTGTTTAGAGAGAGTGTTACATGTCAGACGTTCACATTAGATGTACAGATGTGCACGGGTAAAAAGGTGTATGGGCACCTTAGTAAGTCGATTTATTATATACCGTATGGAATAGAAGGGAGAGTAGTATATCAAACGGAAGACTATTCTGTAAGGCATTTATAAGTGAGATTAAAGTTTGTTAAATGGAACGTTGTAGGAGGAACGCGATAATCCAATTGTATAGGTGCAACATGAGTTTGCGCACCTAAAGTAAAAGAAAAGACTGACGAGAGTAGTTAAACCTTAGTGTTCTGCTATAAACGAGCGGACGCTAAGAGTGTTAGCGAGAGTATCATCTTTTTGAGACGTTAGAACGGCAGGTATAGGATCGTTTTGATTACACGCGGCTATAAAATCCCTAGGTGCGATGTGATGTTAGAGTTAACCTTGCAACCGAGGTAGCATATGAAAATTTAGATAATTTTGTGGTGAAGCTAGTACATTTGAGCACACGCCTTAAGATGGGTAGAATATGGTAAGGGACCATCGTGTTAGTAACTTTTGACTTTGGTACTAAGATGTAGTGTAATTAGCCATCCTAGGTTGGTGGTGCAGGTTATATCCGAATTTTGAGGAAAAAATTTCGTTGTAAGGGGGGAGTATGTAACACCCCGTACTTTTAGGGATTATTAAATTACATTAGTGGGCGTAATTTGGAGATTAAAGGAAATTATGTGAATATTAATTTTGGGATTTATGAACATTTGATTATTACTGGAGTGTGTTTCATTTACTTTTAAGACTAAGTAAATGAGTTGGATTATTTTAAGTACATATCAAAATTGGGTAAAGGGACAAAGGATAATATTTTAATTGGAAAACCCGTATTAAGTTATGTGGGGTTAGATGAGTAAATTGTATCTAAGTGACTCGGATGGGGATTTCGAGTGCGCGACCGATTTTAGAATGACCGAGATAGTCAGAATAGAGTACTCGGGGGTATTATTTGGGTTCTGGGGACTTTTGGACTAATAGGGACTCGCAATTGAGTAAACGAGTCATTTTTGGGTTTATAAGGGATAAACCCTTATTCCTCCCTATATAAGGCACGAGAGATGGAAAGAAAAGGAAGAAAAGAGATAGAAGAGGAAAGGGAGGGAGAAAAGAGGAAGAAAAGGGAGATTGCGGCCAGACTCCGAGGGATTCGACTTGAGGTCGTCAGATTTTATCCACGAGGCAAGTGTTTACTTGCTTATTTTCTTATAAAGCATAAATCTCATATCGTAGTTGGTAAATTAGTAAATTTTGGGTTAGTACCCTTAAAATAAATTTGGGGAAATTGAGAATGAGTTTACATATTGACGTGGTGTAAACTCTAAAAGATTTTTTTTAGTGTTAAATCCAAGATAATGGAGGGTAGAAATGGATTGAAAGGGGGCGGGGAATGGTAAAACTAGGGATTTTAGGATTTTTGGGTTTAAACCTAAGAAAATGGGTTTAATCCCCCAATTAATTGATGTGTTAGTTATAAATCAATGTTTAGATGTTTGTAGTGTTTTTGGTGGAAATTATAAACCACAAGAATGGAGTTGGGGTGATATTTTGGGTATTTGGAATTTTGGATTTCGTCCAAAATGGACTTTGGCAGACCTAACTGGTATGGACGGTCGATCGCACCCCTATGGTCGGTCGACCAGGTAAGAAGAAAAAGGGTTTACTAATTTCACTGAAGGCAAAATTTCAACCTCCGCGGTCGACCGGCACTCTGTTTTCTACCCAAGAATTGGATTTTTATTCCTTTTCTCTTTGGGTTTAAATCTTAAAGGGCCTTCCTAATTAAGGTATTATGGATGGTTATGACCTAATGGAATTAATGAGTTAAATATATGGGGGTTCCCAAATGTTGCGAAAGGACCTATAAACTATTATTGTAGTGAGGTGTATCCTTTAGGTTAATCAAAGGTGAAATCCAAGGGTTTCCTAATTTAGGGGTGTTCGGGATGAGGGGCACTTAGAAAATTATTTTGGTGGGAGATTAGACACACACACACACACACACACACACACACACACACACACACACACACACACACATATATATATATATATATATATATATATATATATATATATATATTCCTACATGTTTGGAAGAAAATCCTAGGATGTGCGTAGGATGGAAAATAAGGATAGGGGCTTGATGCTTTAGCGATTACTATATACGTCTATTGGCAACGGTAATTGTAAGAGGTGCGATACTCATGGGAACATTTGGGGTTATTGGCTATCGTTATGTGAGATTGGAAATTATGGTCACATATATATATAATTGAGGAACGATGTAGATTATATATACGATGTGTTTACAATATATATATATAATATGAAACAAATACATATATATATATCTGTGTGTGAATGGTATATATATATATTTATGTGAAGCCTACCCCCTCTAATGCTATCATGGGAAGTTGAGTGATGTAGGTGAGGCCCCTGGCTTGAGGATCAGTGAGCGTATATTCCCCAGGTCATAGCGTCCATTTTGATATTGAGTGGTTTTTATTAGGTTTGAAACGTGGTGGGTACGTTTCGTCCCATTTCCGGGGAGGAACTATGACCGCTTCCCATACGTTGTGATTTTGTTTTTACCATGTTGGTGTTATTTAGTCCGACCGCTAGTACCCAGGATGGTATGTGAGTAATTTCCTGGAAGATGATAGCATTGCGAGACTGTATCCTCAAGTTATAGCTCGTTGGGATGGTTATTATACTTTAGTCTATAGTATATTACTTGTGTATGAGAACAAGATAATATATATATCTCTGACTAGAGTATAGAGATAAAATGAATCAGGATTTATTCTCATTCAAGGGGATTTTATTCGGGCTTAAATTGGGACTTGTATATTAAAATGAGTTTGAAATGTATATATTTATACGTGTCTGTAGATATGTTATGTACCGAGGGCCTAATGGATCTCAACGATCGACATTACCCATTAGTAGTGTGTCGGGGGGGTCCTTATTTGGATTTCGCTTCGCGAGACACACTATGCACGAACGTAGAGCAGCGTTGAGACTGGGGATAAATATAGCCCTTAGTGCTCGGGTTAATTAGGATTGTAGGGATGGTCTGGAACGAATTAGTTAGTCTTGGTAGCTTAACTAGGTTATGTCATAGGTATGCGATAGGTGCGCACTATTAGAAGAGAGGTGAGGGGTATCTCATGGGAGTGCGATACCAAATTCAATATGAGATAAATCCTATTTTATGAATATAGCATTTATGTACTTGCAAAAATATTTTCACAACTCGGGCTCTGACCCATTTTCTATATTTTTCCCCTCTCTTGCTATATATTATATATATAGAGATGTTCAGACACAGGGACGCCTAGATGATGATTCCTTCGACTCAGACGTTGCTGCAACATCTGTGGATGCATGCAGGTTTCTTCTAGATGCTTTTATTCTTGTGATCTAGATAGGAAGCTTTGAAGTATCACTTGGGCTCAAGCCCATTTGTATTCACATATTCTTTTACCACCTTTTAGTGCGGCTTTCGATTTGGTTATATTATGTTAAATCGAGTGTTCGGTTATTTTTTTAATTTTAATTTGTATATATATACTATTGTGGATGTTTTGAATTTGAATGGTTTGTCTAGAAAGATTAGTTAAATAAAATTTTGATGCCAGCCTCATAGGTTATTAGTAATTAATTTAGTTTTCGACAGTGATGCTGAGAATGAACCATATGAGACTCCTGTTCTAATTTGGTACATGATTGATCGCCCGGTATTTTATAAGGTGGGATGTCACAAGATTATGACGCTACATCAACTTTCCATGCCACACTAAAACCGGTTGCTAAATATATGGTAGATATTTATGGTCCTCTACTTAACGACAAAAGAGAGTTTAACCTGAGAAAGTGAACCAAGGTAAACCCAAGTCTATGTTTTTACTTTTGAAAGGAAATGTCACCTTAGATTTGATACAAGTTATGTAAAAATAAATGTACATAAACTCCCGCGCACCGCTATAGTGACTTTACTAATCTTGGAGAGAAAGTTAAGATCCTAGTTGCGACTTCACAAATCATGATGGAAGAATTTCAATGGATGTCTATGACATTTGAAAACGATTCTAATGCTCCAACTAGAGCAAACAATGATAAGGGTAAACAAAAGGTTACCTCTACATGGGTACCTAAGAAAGATGACAAAGACTTTATTGTGCACTTTACTCTCAAGGTTCAAAATACTTCCTAATGGTATTTTGATAGTGAGTTCTCTAGGCACTTAACCAGTGAAATATCATTTTTTACCAACCTTGAGGATCATAAGGAAGGCAAAGTGACCTTTGAGGATGGTATTAGGTATAGGAATTTAGGACGTGATTGTGTTGAGATACTCAGATTTCCTAAACTAGAGAATGTGTTGTAACTAAAAGGGTTGAAAGCAAACTTAATTAGCATAACCCAACTTTGCGATACAAAATTTGCTCAAAGTTTGATCGGTCTGAATGTAATCCAGTGAATGTTTGCTATAAGGACTGAGAACTGAAGATAAATTATATGGGATCATTCCTATGTTCTCCTTTGTGTATAGCAGTTCCACAACCTCCTCTATGGACCTTTGTCATTAACGACTAGGTTAGGTGAACTTTAGAGACCTAGAGATATTAGTGAAAAAGGACCTAGTACGTGGCTTACCGTCACTTGAGAAGCCAACGTCCTTAGTTTGCAGACCTTACCAATAAAGAACCAAATTTGAAGTCCACATCGAAAGTTGAATACCATTACCAGGACACATGTTTTGGAGTTGATTCACATGGATCTTATGGGTACTACTCGCTTGGAGAGTTTAGGTTGTAAGGGATACATTCTCGTTATGGTCTATGATTTTTCTTGTTCCTCTATTGAGGGGTTTCTTAGGGGACAAATCCGATTTAATTGAGTTCTTAAAAACCAAAGTGTCGTGTCTAACAAAACTAACATGGTGTCATTATTAATCTATTTCATAGTGACAATAACACTGAATTTAAAGTAGATGGAGTGGATGGATTTTTTTATTGAGTGGCCATCGAACACGAGTTTTCGGCCGTTCGTTCTCCTCAACAAAATGGGATAGTTGAGAGGAAGAAATGGACGTTAGAAGTGATGCCTAGTTTTTGTTTTACAGATGCAGCGAGTATCACATGACATATGGTGGATAGGGTATATCTTCGCCCGCACACACTTCACACTCCTTACGAGTTATGGATGGGGAATAAACCCAACTTATCGTATTTTCTTGTCTTTAGTAGCACTTGATATTTCTTGAGAGATAAAGAGAACTTAGGAATGTTTGACTCCCGGAGCACCGAGGGGATATTTTTAGGATATTCATCGACGACTAAGTCTTATAGGGTGTTTAATCTTACAAGCTCTAAGGTTATGGATTTAATAAACATCAAGATTAGAGACAGCAAGTTGCCAACGTCTATTAATCCTAACCGCTAGTGTGAGGATGATGCACCCCTAGTGACAATCCCACCTTTACTTATACTACCCTAGTGGACCCTTCTCTTGTTTTAGGGGATTCATCCTTTTGGGTTTAAAAAGAGTCATGACCCTACCGCTTTACTTGGTGATCCTACTGTAAGAGAAAATATTTTAGCATAGGATTTAATTTATATTTTAGTGTATCCCATTAGAAATCGACTCGTCAAACCGAACTCCAACATCTCAAAGATCGAAGACAGCCCAACATCTCAAGATGCTATAAACTATTGGTGTTCATATATTTTCAAAATCGTATTTGGGATGCTATTTCAATCAAACTGAGGCTGCTTTTTTTAAAGACTTTAAAATAGAAATTTATTTTTTTAGCCTCGTTCAAACGAGATACTATTTCATCAGAACAAAAATGTGATTTCATTAGAAGTCACTTCTAACAAATTTCGAACGAGGTTGGCTCATCCTGGAAGAATTTTCTTGGTAGGAGCTCGTCTAATGTAAGCTTTGAACAACACTGATTTTTTGTTAGAACGAGGTGCTTACTCACTTAAATGAAAGCTTATTTTCGTTCGAACGAGACACCGCCTCAATTTTTATGTCAAACCTATAAATACCTGCTTTGAACTCTTTTTTCATGGTGATGATGCTGGAAACATCACCACCAGGTAAGGTGTTTGCAAGCTCAAACTGGTATATAACAATGGGAGCATAAGAGTATATCAAATATAAGAAAATAAGGTGAGGATAAGAGAAGAGGGTGAACACTAGTATATAAGTGGTTCAACCAATCTGGCCTACGTCCACCGTGCAAGTGAGTGAGTAATATCACTGAAAGAAGGCACTAATCGCCATGGATACAATCTGTTAAGCTTTCTCTCTCTCTACAACGCAAAAATTACAGAGTTTTATCTAGGGTTGTAATTTTGGATCCCTTTACAAGGTAGAGGATGACCTCTATATATAGTGCTTAGAGGGTGTACTGTACCCCTAAGCATGCAATGTGCATGTGCATGAAGATCTAGCCAGTGTAAGGATGACACCCGGCTGATCTTAACTAAGTAATGATGTCCTTCATATTCCCTCACGTGGAGGGAATGATTTAGTTATAACATACTTGTCCACGTGTTCCAAGGTATCCATATGAGTTTAAATGCTCGGCTATCTTTGCTTGGTACGAACCTTAGCCTGGGTGAGTATTATGTTGGTGGAGTTTGACCCCTGTATTGCCTGATATCAATATCCGGTAAACACCTCGACTAGGATAGTGGGCCGAGGTTGGGTATAAGATATAACGTCATCCAAGGCCGATGGTGATATGGTGATTGCTAGTGACCCTAGGAGGCTGTAGTTGGTTCTGGAGTGATGCTTGTAACGTCGGCTACGACCGACCCCATGAGTAGTTGATCCCATGAATATGTGATCCCATGAGATGTGTAGACATCGGCAGAGGCCCAATTGAGGTGGTATTGGCTATCTCTGCAACTCTCTCTCTCTCTCTCTCTGTAAGAGCTTGGTTGCTGCATTTCAGGGATCTCCTTATTTCTATTCCTCTTATCCTTCATTTCACACTCCGACAGGTATCGTCTCCACTTTACTTTGCCATTTTCAACCTTTAATTCTTGATTCTTCATTTTCGGTGAGTTTTTTGGGTTTTCCGGCCACTGTTTGCATTTTTCGATGACTGTTTGAGTTTTCTGGTGGCTCTTGTTCTTGACTGTTCTTGTTTGTTCTTTTTCAAAATCTTAGTTTTATCCTTAGTTAGGTTATATCAAGTTGTTTGTTTTCATTTTACCGTCCCAACTGTAAGGGCATCCTCTTATGCTCGGACCTCTTTATCAACTTCTAGAGGACTTTCCCTCTCTTAGAGAGAAGACCCTTGCCAAGATCAGGAAAATAGAGCTAGCCCAAGAGGAAGCTCGTAGGTCGAAGGACTTCCCCTTCAGGCCTATCTTTCCTCAACCTTTGAAGGTGATATACCCTGAGCCAGTCGAGACTGCTGAGCCATCAGAGGATCCAATTTTTCCTTCACCCATGTCTGAGTCTGACTCATCCACGTCAGACCCCATGTCTGTAGACTCTTTCTAAGAGGCTATGTACTTCTCTATTAGGGAAGATCAGGCCCCTGATCAAGCAAAGGTTTTGAGCCGTGTCTCGTCTCATAATGGATCTAGTACCTCGTGAACTTCTTCAGATGTTGAAGTTATAGGGACAAGCGTTTCCTTTCCACCACCCATCAATTCTATTCCTTTGTTTGCCGCCACAGGGGCTGAGTTCGCTCAGAGGTTCCCTAGTGGTGTTTCTACACCTGCTCAGGCCGACGTTGCCAGGGATGAAGGTGATGGTCATGAAAGTGACATTGACACCTCGGAGGCAGCTGAGATAGAGAGTATTGTTACTGAGTACGACCTCTTGGACTTTAGGCATCTCTATTCAATAGTTCCTTCCATCAAACTTAGGAGACCTCAGAGAGATGAGAGGGGCTTTAGTGGCCGAGATGGGGAGATTTGTGTATATGAGCAGATGTTTAAGTTAGGATTTCATCTTCCCATCCATCTAACAATTAGGGCCATATTATCTCATATTAACCTAGCCCCTTTACAATTATCCCCCAATGCTTAGAGGGTGATGATTAGGGATATTATCTCTGGAAGGTAGTCCATCACTCAGACCTTCCAGTTAGGGTATTCACTAGATGATATGTCTCGTCCTCTGCGAGAAACCACCCCAGCTATTACCACTTCCTAGCTAGGAAGTCTGATAAGAAGATGTTGTTGGTTACCCATACCTCGAATCACAACTGGAAGCCACGATACTTCTTTATCTCAGGGGCATGGGAATTTGGGGCATATGCCTCCTCTTCCTCGTCTAATTCGAGGACACCCCTGAGGTGGGGAAAAGTGTCACTTGCTGCCAAGGCTGACCCTGGGCTTAGCCAGGATAGCTTACAAAAGGTTAAAGATCTTCAAGAACAGGGGGGCCATGGTTGGTTGGTAAAATACGAGCATCTGATGACCCCCTAATATCTCTCAGAGACTGGCCAGGGGGGATTCCATTAGCTGAGCTTCGTAAGTGTTTATTTTACAAGTTTCACCTCTAATTTTTTCATGTCTCTGATTTTCTAACTCAGACCTTTCTTTTTGCAGAATGACCAGAAGGCATCTTTGACGATATCTGGGAGATGTCGGCCCCAAGTCTTGTTAGGTTGGTGAAAAAATAAGGCCTAAACGCACCTCCACCTCCCCTAACAAAACAAAACATCGGCACATCAAAAGTCGATACTACAAAAAAGAGGAAATCCACTCCTGCTACTACAGCGGATCAGAGGTATAGAAAAGCCTCTAAGGGAGATCGTGCCATTCCTATCTCGTCCGGTGACACCCTTGCTGCTCGTCTGGAGCAACTGAATATTGATGATAGCCTGATAGGCAATGGTCTGACGGCAATGGACACCATCGACTCTATGATGACCGATGCTGATAAACGTTTCTTACACTCCTTAGATACCCCATTGCTGGTCGAGTTCACCCTTCACGGGCCTATTCATATAAAAGCCTCTACTCTTATCATTATTACAAGTGTAACCTCTTCCTTGATGTTTAAGGTATGAATTCATATGCATAATTCTGTGCTGTAGGGTATCCTGTCCATGCACCAATTTCTGGACTGGACCTTAAGGAAGCTGCCCCTTATCGAGAAGGGAAAGGAGTCCCAGAAGGTAGCAGCCTCTTTAAATAAAGAGGTGAAATGTCTGAAGGATTCCCTAACTAAGTCTGTGAATCTGAGGAATATGGAGGTAGTAAAGCTTGAGAAGGATCATAATGATGCCTTAAAGGCCAAGGACGACGTTCTTCAGCAAACGGTTGATGCTGTAGTGAAAGCTGCTGTTGAGGATGCCTCTGAGAAGATCCTGGTCGATTACAAGGTTTCAGATGAATTTATCAGTTTCATCTTTGAATACCTCGAAAGAGGTGTTAAGGCTACTGGTAAATGGGCGGCCACTAAAGAGAAAGAATCAGGGAGCCTAACAGCGTCAGACTTCATTGGTCTCGGCTTTGGTAACCCTCAGTTCGCTCAATCCTTGCAAGAGGTTGAGGAGGAGGGAGAAGGTGCTGCACCTTCAGAGACTGCACCACTAGAAGCTGTAGATACTGAGGATGTCAACCCTCAGGATGATGAGGCTGAGGTTACCAACATCGGTCAAGGGGACACCCATGTTGCTACAGACCCCTAGTTTTTGCTTTGTGAAGCTTTTGCACTTGTAACTTTTGTTTCACTTTTTGTAACTCTGATAACATAATTCAAGACCATATTTTGACTTGTAACTCTCCTCCCTTTATGTTATCTCATCCTCCTCAGAGGATTTTTCTCCTTTTGATGAATGCTCTTTCTTGAATATTATCTTTCAAATCATATAATGGCATTTATATTAATGTCTGAAGTCACAATATGATGATGCCTGTCATAATTTTCACCAACTTAATGATGTTTAAGGTCTGAGGTCATCAAATTATGATGTTGCACCTCATAAAATTTCACCAACTTAATGATGTTTTAAGGTCTGAGGTCATCAAATTATGATGTTATCCTCATAAATTTCACCAAATTAATGGTGTTTAAGGTCTGAGGTCATCAAATTATGATGTTATCCTCATAAATTTCACCAACTTAATGATGTTTAAGGTCCGAGGTTATCAAATTATTATGTTAACCTCATACATTTCACCAAATGAATGATGTTTAAGGTTTGAGGTCATCAAATTATGATGTTAACCTCATACATTTCACCAACTTAATGACGTTTTAAGGTTTGAGGTCATCAAATTATGATGTTATCCTCATAATTTTCACCAACTTATTGATATTTAAGGTCTGAGGTCATAAAATTATGATGTTAACCTCATACATTTCACCAACTTAATGATGTTTAAGGTCTTAGCTCATCAAATTATGATGTTACCCTCATATTTTCCACAAAATTAATGATGTTTAAGGTCTGAGGTCATCAAATTATGATGTTACCCTCGTATTTTTCACCAAATTAATGATGTTTAAGGTTCGAGGTCACCATAATATGATGTTTCTCCTCATACCTTTCATTAAGTTAATGATGTTTAAGGTTTGAGGTCACCATAATATAATATTTCACCTTATACCTTTCACTGAGTTAATGATGCTTAAGGTCTGAGGTCACCATGATATGATGTTTCACCTCATTATTTGTCATTGAAGCATAATAAAACAGAGTATTGACACAGGAATTTCTTTTCTCATTAAAAACCTCTTCATAAGACGATACATGTATTATAAAGAAAATTGTAACTTCATATGTAATGTTTCTTCAGGTTTTCCGCATTCGAAGGGTTGGAAAAAGGTCCCCCTTTCAGATTTTCTAGCCGGTAAGTACTGGGCACAACCTCATCGACCACTTTTTAGGGACCATACCAGTTCAGTTGGGGCTTATTTGTCTTCTGCAACGTCTTCTTCATCACCAGCTCTCCTACCGTTATAGGTCTTGACCTTACCCTCTGATTATAGAACTTTATTGTTCTCTACTAGTAAGTTACCTGTCTGACCTCAGCATCCTCTCTTCTTTCTTCGATCAGATCTAGGTCAAGTCTTCTCTCTTCCCCATTCTTCTCAGGGTCATAGGTCTGAACTCTATGAGTGGGGAGTCCTACTTCTGTAGGGATAACGGCTTCTGAGCTATGGGCTAACATAAATGGGGTCTCCCCTGTTGGTGTCCTTTCCGTTGTTCTGTAGGACCATAATACTACATAAACCTCTTCTGTCTATCTCCCCTTAGCTTCTTCCAGCCTCTTTTTAATACTATCGAGGATTATTCAATTTGTGACTTCAGTCTGACCGTTGAGGTCAGCCAGGAGAAGAGAATAATTTCCTGATCTTGACCCTCTCGCAGTATTTCTCCAAAGAAGAATTCTTGAACTGGGTTTCTTTGTCTGAGATAAGAGTGTTCGGAAGGCCATGTCTGCATATGATGTTCTTCCAGATGACCTGGAAGGTCTTCTGCTCTGTAATTGTGATCATCGTCTCAGCCTCTACCCATTTCGAGAAGTAATCAATGGAAACTATAAAAAATCTGTAGTTATTAGCCGCTCTTGGTAATGGTCCTACTAGATCAATCCCCCATACTACGAATGGCCAAGGATAACTAATTAACGTCATAGGTTGATGAGGTTGGTGAGGAATAGTAGAAAATCTCAGGCATTTGTCACAACTCTTCACGTAGGCGGCAACATCTTTGGCCAAGGTCAGCCACCAGTACCCCTGCGTTATTATCCTCTTAGATAAAGGTCTTTTTCCTATGTGATTGGAGCAAGAACCCTCATGTACGTCCTGTTAAACCAAAGAATTTTCCAACAACTCTTCTTGTTAATCTCTGAACTTCTTTTATAGTCCTTGGTGTCTTAATTTAAAGCAGATCTTTGATCTTCTCAAGGTTGTCCTCAATTCCCCTCTTATTGACAATGAAACCAAGGAATTTTCCAGCTCCTACTTCGAAGACACACTTGGCAGGGTTGAGATTCATTCTGTACAGATTCATGGTCTCAAAAGTCCTTTTCAGGTCAGCTACGTGACTGTCGGCCTTCAAGCTTTTCGTTAGCATGTCATCCACGTATACCTCCATGGTTTTACCAATCTGATCTTTAAACATATTATTTATAAGACACTGATAAGTCACCCCTGCATTCTTTAATCCGAAGGGCATGACCTTGTAACAATAGGTCCCCTTACCGGTTATGAACGTTGTCTTCTCTGAATCTTCAGCATCTATGAAAATCTGATTATACCCCGAATACACATCCATAAAGCTCATCAGTTCATGTCCCGCTGTGGCATCCACTATGTGATCAATTCGAGGTAAGGGGAAGTTTTCTTTTGGGAAAGAATTTTTCAGATCGGTGAAGTCTACACACATCCTCCATTTCTCATTAACTTTTGGCACTATGACGGTGTTGGATAACCACTCAGGGTATATTACTTCTCTAATGAATCTAGCCTCTTCCAACTTTCTTACCTCTTCCCTGATGACATCATACTTCTCCCAGGAGTAAAATCTTCACCTTTTCTTGATTGGCTTAGCGTCTTCTGCCACATTGAGTTTATGGAACATAACCTTAGTGTCGATGCCAGGCATGTCTGCATGGCTCCAAGTGAAGACACTCTGCCTCTTCTTCAAAAGTTCTACTAGCTCTTCCTTGATCTATGGTCTTAGGTCTTTGCCAATTTAGACATTTTTTCTACTCGTCCTCATTGAGGATGATGGATTTTACCTCTTATGCAGCCTCTCCCTTCTTAATCTTCGTCTCATCCGTAGGATCAAGTGTATCAATGTTATACATTGTTGTTGCCCTCTTATGGGCTTCTCTCTCTTCCGCGGAGTTGAAGTAGCATTCGCATGCCGAGGTCTGGTCACCTTGCACTTCCCCTACCCCATAGGAGGTCGAGAATTTTAGCATTTGGTGGACCATTGAAGTCACGGTCTCAAATTCCTATAGGGCCACTCGTTCGATGATGAGGTTATAGGCAGAGAAGACATTTTCACCCATCATGAAAAAATTGATTTTTCTAGTCAGCCTCTTAGGCCACTCGTCTCCCATTCGTATGTCCATCTCATACATGCCTAATAGATGGACCTTCTCTCCATTGAAGCCCATCAACGAATGATGATATATTATAAGCCTAGCTCTGTTGAGGCCTAGGCTCTTGAAGCAGGGCCAGAACATGACATCCGCAGAGATTCCACCATCGACAAGAATTCTTTGAACCTCACACCTATGCACCCTTGTGGTGATTACCATAGGGTCATCGTGTGGAGCTAAGATACCATTGAAATCGAGTCTTGAGAAGCCAACGATGAGAGTATCCATGTCTAATTTCTTTCTCGTCTCTCGCTTAACCTCTAAAGACGCTAGGTTCACTACCTCGGTTTTGGTTACTGACTTAGCCTCTGCCATATGGGCTTTGCAGTCTACTACCTCTGAACCTCCTCCTGCCAAGCCTCCATAGATGGTGCTAACACCAAAAGAGATCATGCCTACCCTCTTCATCGGGGCATTGTCATCTTTTGGTGGGAGGTCAGGGTTATCATCACCATCATCATCTGAGTCCTTATCCCTTGTTGTTGGGGCATCTTCTCGACATCTTTCATGTCTCTTTTTCTTAGGGTCATCTTTTTCCCCTTTAGAAGATCTTCCATCCACATACCTTCTGAGCTTTCCAGACTTTAACATCTTCTCGATCTCATCCTTTAAGGCAAAGCACTTGTCTGTCACATGGTCGTGATCTTGGTAGAACTCACACCATAGGTTCTTATTTCTCTTATGTGGAGGAGCTTTTAGCTTTTTGGGCCATATTAGGGACCTATCATTATTGATCTCATTGAGGATATGTTTGCAACTCATAGTCAGAGGAGTATAATGTGCAAACTTGTCGTTCGGAGACCTCTTCTTTCCATCCTTCTTCTTCTCGAATCTCCCACTATTGCTTCCATTTTCATCCTCATATTTTGCATCCATTGCCTCTTAGATGTTCATAAACCTACTAGTCGTTGCTAATAGCTTCCATAGATTTCGGAGGGTCTTTGTCAAGCTTCCATAGAAGCTTCCCTTTATAGAGTCCTCCGATGAGGGCTATCATAGCTAAATTCTCTTCGTAGTTTTCCACCTCCAGTTTCTCCTTATTAAACCTTGCTATGTAGTCTCTTAGGCTCTCATTTCTTCCTTTCTTGACGTATAGCAGATGAGTGGTCTTCTTCTGAGGTCTTACCCCAAAACATAAATTATGAATAAACGTTCAGCCAAGCCCTTAAAGTTCTTTATAGAGTTCTTCAGAAGAGAGGTAAACCAAATATGTGCAGCTCCCGTTAAAGTCCTCGATAAGGCCTGACACTTCATCTCATCTGGGACTGAGTAAATGTCTGTTGCAGACTGGTACATCTCAATGTGATGCACATGGTTAGTACTACCATCATACTTGGGAGACACCGTAGGTGGTTTAAACTTGGAAGGGGTTAGGAAATTCACTATTCGTGCCACAAATGGAGAACGTTTTGAGACTCCTCTTTATAGTGGGTCTCGACTTTTGATGAGGTAACTTATCTTCTCTTCAAGACGTTGGATGGAGTTGTTACAAGGCTTTGCAACGTCGGCCTGGCTGAGGTTTTCCCCAGTCACCTCCAAGGGATGGACTGAGGGTTCCCCAGCCGCAGCACAACGTCGGCTATTGACCTCTTCTTAGTCCCTACCTCATCTTGGTTAGGGTCAGCCTTGATGAGGTCGACATTCCCCCTCTTCACTTTGTGAGATGGCGGCACTTCTCGAACTGGACAACCTCTGACTTAGCTCATTAATCAGGCCGAGCCTTTCAAAGGCCGACCCTCTGCTCAAGCGATCAAAAAATGATCCTATTTGTTGGTCTCCATCGTCTCTTCTACCCCCATAACCTCGGCTCTGTTGGATAGGATGTACAGTCTTGTTCGAAACCTTATACGGTTCCCAGCAGTCTTGTGGAGATCTTATGCCTCCAAATTATCATACCTATCCTCGGGGAAAGGGTTTCCTTTCATCCCTAGACGTAGATGCCTAGGGTCAGCAATTTCCCTCCTCCGCTGAGTAGTAGGTTATTTTTTTTACGGTGCTTTGGGTGGACCCCTGGCGTCAGGATGGGGTTGAGCAACTGCCGGAGTAATCATCTTCAGTGGGACCCCAGGTGGCCTCATCATATTTTGATTGAGCTGGGCAAATTTCTCTTTCATTGCTTGTTGTCTTGTAACCGAGGACCTCAAGGTGACTGCCACCTCAGCCATTTCAGACTGGGGCGGTGCCTGGCTGGAACTAGGTCCAGCACCAGATGGTAAAGGAGGCGGTGGTAACTCCGATGCCATATGTTGAAACTAAAGAGCTTGTGATTAGAATATGAGAGCCTAAAAAACCTTAAAGGACCTCTTTCAATGGTGAAACAGATCCACACAAGAGGTGAGGCCTGGTTCGCCACCAGAGTCTCCGGTGAGGTTAAGCAGAATAAGAGGAAGAGACAGCTTCTCGTTCCAACAAACGACATCAAAATGATGATAATGGAAACAACACCACCAGGTAAGGAGTATGCAAGCTCAAACTAGTATATAATAATGGCAGCACAAGAGTATATCAAATATAAGAGAATGAGGTGAGGAAAAGAGGATGAACACCAGTATATTAGTGGTTCAACCAATCTGGCCTACGTCCACTGTGCAAGTGAGTGAGTAATATCACTGAAAGAAGACACTAATAGCAATGAATACAATATCTCAAGCATTCTCTCTCTACAGTGCAAAAATGACAGAGTTTCAGCTAGGGATGTAATTTTGAATCCCTTTACAAGGTAGATGATGACCTATATATATAGTGCTTAAGGGGTGTAATATACCGTCCAAGCATGCAATGTGCATATGCATGAAGATCTAGCCAGTGTAAGGATGACACCTGGCTGATCTTAACTAAGTAATGATGTCCTCAATATTCCCTCATGTGGAGGGTATGATTCAGTTATAACAGACTTGTCCACGTGTTCCAAGGCATCCATATGAGTGTAAATGCTCGGTTGTCTTTGCTTGGTACGAACCTCGGCCTTGGTGAGTACGAGGTTGGTGGAGTTTGACTCCTGTATTACCTGAGATCAATATTCGGTGAACACATCGGCCAGGATAGTCGGCTGAGGTTGGGTATGAGATATAACATCGACCAAGGCCGATGGTGATATGTTGATTGATGTTGAGCCTAGGAGGCTGTAGCTGGTTCTGGAGTGATACTTATAACGTCGGCTACGGCCGACCCCATGAGTAGCTGATCCCATGAATAGTTGATCCCATGTGACGTGTAGACATCGGCAGAGGCCCAATTGAGGTGGTATTGGTAACGTCGAATCTGGCCGACTTGTTGAACCTGAACTCCTAGGTCCTTACTGACCTCGACTTATTCTAAGTCGAGATGATATTCGTGGTTGATGGAACGTCGACTGTAGCCGACCTGATGTAGGACGATATCGTTGATGGGTATTCGTGAACTCTTGTTACCTCGACCGTCATATAGGGTGAGGTTGAGGTCTCGAAATTAGCGGGCACACTTTGGGCATATCACATGGGACATTGAAAAAAATGCAAAAATCATATCCTTGCAAAAGTTTTTCATATTTTGTTTCACAAAACACTTTTCAATTCACAATCTTTACATCCCCCTATATGATTTGTGAATCATTGTGAAACACTATAGTTTATATATATTTCATAAAACCTTGTGGAGAGGAATCTATACTTATAACTTATAAACTGAGGGTTCACTACTGAAGAAGGCAGAAGGCTGATCGGTGGATACTGCGGGTAGACTGGTTCCAATGGACAGCTCTGGATTGAGTCGGATTCTGTTGGAATTTTTTTAAGACTATGTGCGTCTAACTTAGTGTTTCTAAGTATTTTATAACTCGATTGTCTGTCAAACTTACGATAGTGCTGAATATATGGTTTTGCCCTTTTTAGGGTTTTTTCCTCATTTACTGTGTTGATTGCATGCATAGTTTAATCATTGTGATAGGAACACATCTAATATGCAAACCTAATTTAATCAAAGATTAAAATTTGATAATAATTGTATTTTTATGTCATTTATTTATACAAATAAATCCTGTAGATCACGCGCACTCTCAAATTGGTATTAGAGCCGATTACACCAAAAAATCATGCGATCCTTTTCCAAAAAACAATTTATGTCAAATTTTTTTAAAAATTTTATTAATCTTTAAAAGGGCGGAATTTATTGAATAACTTGTATAACTGAATGCCCATTTTTATTGTTCCAAGTATGCTTACTTCAAATCTATGATGAGGTCAACCTTAAAATCCATTGATGAACATGTTTGGCTGCTTTGTGAAAGGGGGTGGACACCACCCACTGTGATTGTTGACAATGTCATCAGCCCTAAACCTGTCTCTTCATGGACATAGGACGAATTTAAATGGAGAAATTTTAACTCGTGAAGCTTGAGTTCCATCTCGGGAGCCACAACCCTAGACGAATTCGACCGCATTATGATATGCGCCATGTCTAAAGAAGCTTGAGATATGCTCCTTCTCACTCACGAGGGAACCAACACTGTTAAATATTCTAAGCTACAAAATCTCACTACACGATTTGAAAATATCAGTATTCTTGAATCTGAAGCGTTTGATGAGTTTTATGGACGACTATTTGATATAGTTAACTAATTTTCAATTTAGGTAGAGAATAATTTAGACGCACATCATTAAAAAAAAATGAGATCGCTCCCTACCCATTTTATTCCTAAGGTTACCATGCTAAATACGTTAGGGATACTAGATACTCATAGATTATAAGAACTTATAGGAGATCTTCAAACATAGGAGACAAGTATGTTTCATAAAATAGTCAAAAATAAGGAAATAGGGATTACCTTGAAAACTCGTACTAAGAAAAATAAGAAAGATAAAGTTTTTGTATCCGAGCCTGAATTTGATTTTGAGTTGGATAACTTGGCCCTTTCTGCAAAAATATTTCAAAACATTTCTCAAATTTTTCAAAGAAAATTCTTCCAAAGAAAAGAATTTGAGAAAAAGAAAAAACAAGAATGAGGGCAAGAAGATTTGTGATAAATATGAGATAAGCTGATATGAATGTTAGGGAAAAGGGCACATGACAGGCTTAAGATACGGGAAAAGAAAGTTGTAAATATGGCCACTCTTAGCGATAGTGACATCGAGTCTGTTGATTAAGGGGAGAATTACCATATGAACTGTGCATTGCGTTCATGGCCACTCACGTTAGTACTTTTATGTTTTTTCCACAATGATGAGGACATATCTAAATGTGAAAGCCTAGTCGAAGTTTTGAACAATTCTAAAGATAGTGGGAGTCAGGAAGAGAATTTGAGTGAGGGAGAAGGTGGACTCCAAAAATCTTTTAGTTATCTTTACATCGAGACATTGAAAATGAAAAGGATTAATAAAGATTTGTCTCTTAGGGTGTTAAATTTTGAGAAAGATGTGAAAGTTTTGAGAGAGTGTAAGGCATCGGTGAGTCAACTCAAGAAGGTGAAGACTTTTTTATGTGATAATTTGATTGTTTTAGGTAGGGAGAAGACTGATTTGATAAAACTCGTGACTAGTCTTACCAGAGATCTTCAATCTTTATTGGATATTCGTGAGAACCTTGAAGCCCGTGTATCCAAACTCGAGAGGGATCTCAAATGTGCTTGGGAGGTCAGGGTCACTTTAGAGGACACATTTAAGAAGGTTGGAAAGATGATCCTCGGTTCCACGTTAGGTAATATTGAGAGGCAAGGAATAGGATATGACGGTGCATCCACATCTAAAGTCGCACCTGCGCCGATTCTCGAGTTTGTGATGGATCCTTATAGCCCGTAACAAAACCCACCAAGGTGACATAACCTACCATGGAGAGATTGTCCTAGATGTTTTGAGCAAGGTGTACCCATGCTCATTTATGTTTTTACCCATTGAAAACAAAGGGGTCATCTTAGATAGTTCTATTTTAAACTATGGAGAGTTTTTGATTGTGTGTTCCTAAGTATGTTTCAACATGAGTTGCTACACATGCTCCTGCATGCACTCCAACATGAGTTACTATGCATACTCCCACACACCACCATAGATATTTTGAGAGTTTTTTTAGAGGAAGTAGAGTATTTTGTCAAGACTTCACAAAATTTTATGAAGAAATTTCTGACGATGTCATCTCCTTTTGATAACTCCTCCGAACCTAATGATTAAGGTTCAAACTTGTTTATAGAATATGGTGATTATTATGTTCATATCTTACATCCCTATTTCTAGATTGTGTTATCATTGTATTTATATTTTTAATTTTGATACCTTTTCGAAATATCCAAAAATAGTTTTGTTTTTATGGAAAAGTTTTGGAAAATACAAAAAGATTTTTCGATTTTTATTAAAAATGTGAAAAAGGAAAAATGATTTTGTTGTTGATAAAATTTTTGAAAACTCCAAAAAGAGTTTTTTTTTTATATTTTATCTTCACCATATATGGATGAAAATTTAAGATGTCTCGATCAGTCATTCATTCCATATTTCCACATGACTTTTTTATAGTGTTTTGAGACATGACCTCATTCTATAATGTGCTTAATAATGTGTGGAGTCATTACATTGATAGTTGATGATTACTTTATACATGTTTAACTCCTAATCACCTCTAATTCACATGTGCATGAACTTGTTTGGACATTTCACTTACTTAACACTTGTCGAATATGATGTTCTCATCTCAATTTTTTCTTTATAAGGAACCAAATGTAAAAATTGATAACGTTGTGCATGTAAGAAACATTGCCCATATTTAAGCTATTTTTTTCGGAAAAATATTTTTATATGTTAGGCATAAAAGATCCTAAAAATATTAAAGGAACATAAATATAAAAGTGCTAGGTCAATTTTCGATATATTGATGCTTCGCTACATATGAGCATTAATTTCTTCAAAAATCATTGAGAGTTTATCATCATATATGTGAGAATTTAATGGATTTAAACTCGAAGATCAATGGGTATGCACTCTCGAAAAAATATTACATAGTTTGGCATCATTTGTGTGAGAATCATTTATGTTCATGACATGTCGATTAATTTGAGTCATTTTCACTTGAGTTCGCAAATTTACACCTAAGGTTAACTTTGAGATCTTTCGTTAGAAGTGTCTCAAAACTTCGTGCATAGATGTTATGACTATATATGTTGATTTTTCATGGAAATTATTCACACCCCAACATTCTTCATGCACGGTTAAGATATTTTAATGTTATTCCATGGTGTGTTGTATTTAATTATTTTATACTTTAACTTTGAAAGAAAAATAAAAATAAAATAAAAAATAATTGGTTAATACATGACTTTTGATCTTATCATCACCTAAGTTGCCTTGATTATTTATGTGTTGATATATTACTTCTTCATGTGATGCTTTATATTTAATGTTTCCTTTCTACTCATTTGTCTATTACGGACAAAAACGGGGAGAAAAAATTAGGTGGAGTTTTTTATTTTCTATTTAAAACTCTATATGTCACAGTATATCTTTGTTTAATGTGTGTAGATTTCTTTCGCATTGTTGATGAGTTCATGGACTACACCGGATGAAGACAGAGTTTCCCAAGGGACGAACAAGTTGAGATTGAAGAAAAATTTTCACTTTTGCCGTTCCATTTCTAGGGTTTGGGAGGGCATTACAAATCATTGTCATAGAGGTGCTTTTATTGTATGTTGGGTTTCAGTTTTTTATTTTTCAACAAAATAGCCAAAGGGGGAGATTTGTAGGAGAAAATATTTTATCTTAGGCCTTTGCTTGTATTTTGGTGTTTCGTTTTACAAATTGAACTCCAACATCTCTAAGATTAAAGACACCCCTACATCTCAAGAAAAGAATAAAACTATGTGTGTTCATAGATTTTCTAAATCATTTGTGGGATGCTATTTTTATAAAATCGAGGCTACCTTTTTCGAAAGTCTTTAAAATAAAGATTTATATTTTTGGTCTCGTTCAAATGAGATACTACCTCGTTTGAATGAAAATTTGATTTCGTTAGAACTCTCTTCTAATGAACTTTGAACGAGGTTAGATCCACGTGGCAGAACTTTCTCGTTAGAAGATCGTTTGATGTAAGATTTGATTGACATTGCTTTTTGTTTAGTCATTTAAACAAAAGCCTATTTTTTTTCAAGTGAGATTGATTCTTGAACAAGTCATCGCCTTGATTTTTGTTTCAAACATATAACTACCTATTTTGAACCTTTTTTTCACAGGACTTTGGAAAAAATGCAAATAACATATCCTTGCCAAAGTTTTTCATATTTTTTTTCATAAAATACTTTTCAATTCTCAATCTTTACACCCCCCATAAGATTTGTGAATCTTTGTGAAATCATATAGTTTATATATCTTTCATAAAACCTTATGGATATAAATCTATATTGCTAACTTGTGAGCCGAGGGTTCACTACTAACAAATGAAGAAGGCTGATCGGTGGATACCGAGGGTAGACCGCCACCTTGGGACAACTATGGACTGAGTCGTATTCTATTGGAAGTTTTGAAGACTCCGCGCATCTAACTTAGTGTTGATAAGTATTTTGTAAGTTTATTGTATGTCAAAACTTACGATAGTTCTGAACATATGGTTTGCCCTTTTTAGGGATTTTTCATCATTTACTGTGTTAATTGCATGCACAGTTTTATTAATTGTGATAGGAACACATCTTCTATTGAAACCTACTTTAATCAAAGATTAAAATTGGGTAAAAATTGGATTTTTGTGGCATTTACTTATACAAATCAATCCATTAGATCATGTGCACTCTCACCCACGCTAGGTGTCAAGACTCGTGCACAACTTAAGAATAGGGTTAACTGTCTTTCTACACCTTCTTAGTCAAGACCAAGAATGTTAAAGAAGTACTCAAGGATGAGAGTTGGATATCCACTATAGAAGATGAGTTTCTTCAGTTTTGCAAGAATGATGTCTGGGAGTTAGTCACCCAACCTAGCGAGACACATAGGTACCAAGTGAATTTACAAGAATAAGATGAATGAGAATGGTGCCATAGTTCCCAATAAGGCTAGGTTGGTCGCTCAAGGCTACACATGGATTGAGGGTGTAGATTTCGATGAGGCATTTTCTCTTGTTGCTAGGCTTGAGTTTGTCCGCTTATTACTCGCCATAATATGTCATCTGCGCTTTAAGTTATATCAGATTGATGTCAAAAGTTCCTCCATAAAAGACATTCTATAGGAGTAAGTTTATTTGGAACAACCAAAGGGGTTTGAAGACCATAAGCACCCAAGTCACGTCTTTTATCATAAGAAATCCATGTATTGTTTGAAGCAAGCACCCCATGCTTGGTACAAAAGGCTCACTTCATATCTTTTATCTCATGGATTCAAGAGTGTGGGAGTGGATAAAACGTGATTTGAAAGGAGATAGGGTGGTTCTATCTTAGTTGCCCAAGTCCATGTGTACGACATGGTATTTGGATCCACGTTCTCCCAACATTCTCACACTTTTAGGAGGAGATGAAGAGAGAGTTTGAGATAAGCATGGTTGGTGAGGTTATGTTCTTCTTAGGTCTCCATGTGCGTGTGTTAGAGGACGGGATATTCATATCTAAATCCAATTATATTAGGGACCTAGTGAAGAAGTTTGGTTTAGATTTCGCTAAGCACTCACACACCCTTATGAGTAGATAGATTAAGCTTAGAAAATACACAATATGCAATGAAGTAGATCAAACCCTTTATAGGAGTATGATAGGTAGTTTACTTTGCTTGACAGCTAGTCGTCCTAACATTGCCTTTAGCGTTAAAATTTGTGGGTGATACCATACATCCCCAAAAGAGTCTCATTTTCTCTGAATTAAGCGTGTCATCAAATATGTAAGTGGCACTCTTTTCTACGGTTTTAGTATTCCTTTGAAACTAATCATAGTTTGTTTGCCTATTTGGATGATGATTGGGCCGTTGATATTGATTATTATAGGATCACCTTGGGTGGGTGTTTTTTCTTTGGGAGTGATCTTGTCTCCTGCTTGAGAAAGAAGTAAATCTCCATATCTCTGTCCATGACGGAGGCTGAGTATATTGTCATCGGGAGTTATTGAAGGAAACTTTTATAGATGAAGTAAATGTTGGAAGATTATGGAGTTTCACGTGGCACAATGAATATTTCTTGTGATAATATGAGTGAGATCCATATATCCCAAAATTCGGTCCAACATTCTCACACAAAGAACATTAGGATACATAAGCATTATATACGTGATCTCATTGAGGAGAAGGTCGTGTTCTTGAAACCTTTTGATTCATTTAGATTTGAGGATCATAGGAAATCTTTAGATATTTGCATTGTTGATTGAGTTCAAGTACTATATCTACTATATGATATATCTCACATTCATATCTGACATTCATATTTCTAGATAGTATTATCATTGTATTTATATGTTTTTCCTTTGGATATATTTAGAAAAAGTCAAAAAAGAGTTTTATTTTTATAAAAAATTGAGAAAAATCGAAAAAGATTTTTTGTTTTTATGAAGAAGATTGAAAAAGTTAAAAAGATTTTATTTTCATAAATTTTTTAAAAAAGACAAAAAGATTTTTGAATTTTTCAATTTTTGACTATATATGGATGTACATTTAAGATATTCGGGTCACCCCAACATTCCATCCATTCACATGGATTTTTCATAGTGTTTTGAGACTTGACTTGCTTTGGATAGTGTGCTTAATAATATCATGATATCATTACATTACTTATTGATGATTACTATCTACATGTTAGACTCCTTGTCACCACACGTGCACGAGATTTATGAACATTGTACTTACTTGTCATGTGTGGAATAAGATTTTCTCATCTCAATTATGCTTTATAACAAACCAAATGTAAAAAAAGATAAGTTGTGCATGTAAGAATCATTACCCAGATTTTGTTTCCCCCAAAATGATGATAAATGGTAAGCAAAGGAAGGGAGATAAAAAAGATCAAACTATTCTTTGCATTAAAAGCCTCCATTGTATAAAACAACCTAAAAAGATTAACGACACACAAAAATTGAAGTGCCAAGGCCATTTATTTTAGATTCATTGATGCATAGCAACATATGAGCATTATGATTTCTTTCAAATATTTTACAATGAATTCATATAAATAAGAGATTTTGAGGGAGTTATAAAATAGAAGATCAATGTGTTTGCACAATGGAATTTCTTGAAAAACATTAAATAGTTTGGGATTAGGTGTCAGAACCATTTATGTTCATAGCATATTGCATAAGTTGAGTCAATTTCATTTGAGTTCACAAATTTACACCTAAGGTAGACTTTGAGTTCTTTCTCTAGCAGTGTCTCATGACATCGTGCACATATGTCATGAATGCTTATGTTGATTTTCCTATAGAAAATATTCACATAATTACATTCCATTTTCACGATGAGGATATTTTAGTGTTATTCTATGGTGACTATGTGTTTTTGTACCTTTATGTACTTTTTATACTTATACTTCAAATTTTTTGAAAGAGTTTCAAAAATAGTAGGTGGAGAACATATGCCTTTTGAGATTATCATAACATGTATTTTTCTTGATTATCTTTTTGATGATATCTTTGTGTCTTATTTATGATGCATATTATTCATGACTAGTTTCTCCTCCTGTTTCTATTACAAACAAAAACAGAGAGAACAAATTGAGGGGGAGCTTTATTTTTCTTTAAAACTCATACGCGTTATGGTATTTCTCGTTTCATGTGTGTAGGTATCTTCCGCTTTAATAATGATTTCATGGAGTAAACAAGAAGAATACAAAGCTACCTAAAGGTAGAACACATTTCAATTGAAGACAAAGTTAAAATATCATTCGGTTTCTACGGTTGGGAGGACATTAGGATTCATTGTCTTCGAGGGTTTTATTGTAATTTAGTTTCTGATTTTCTTTTCTATGAAATAGACAAAGGGTGAGATTTGTAATAGCAATATTTTATAGTTACTTATAGCTTAGGCTTATTTTATAGTTTTGGTGTATTCTGTTACAAACCATCATCTCACAATTGAACACTACATCTCCAAGATCATTCGAAGACACCCGACAAGTTATGGAGGTACAAACATGTGGCTTTCATAAATTTATATGAATCATATTTTGGGATGTTGGATTTTAAAAATCGAGGATTTTTATGAAAGGAATTTTAAAAAAAAAAATATCGCTCTCGTTAAAAACATATTGAGTCTTGTTCGAACAAGGATCTAACTCCCTTCAAACGAGACATTCTTGTCTTGATAGAGAATCCTCGTTGGAAGTACAAGAAAAGATAGGTGAAATGATAATGGGTTGTCATTAGAATGAGATGTGATATCATTCAAATGAAACTACATTTTTCATTCAAACGAGGTCTATTTTCCTTCGAACGATCCCGCCGCCTCAAAATTTGAGTTTTTGATGTAGAAATCGATTTTGTTCAGAAATTTTAGAGAACTTTGTCATAAACGATTTTCCCATACTTGTTCTAAAGTTTTTTCTTTTTGGTTTTCCATAACCATTTCATCCTCATATGTGATTTATGAATTTTTTTAACCCTAGTTTCCTAATGCACTTACATAAACTCTTATAGAGTCAATCTCTACTGCTGACTTGTGGTATTGAATTTTCTTTGCTAAAGAAGACAAAGACTGATCGGTGAACACCGATGAAAGATCCCTTCTTGTGGACGGCTCTAGATTGGGTCATATTTTGTGGAAGAAATTTAAGACTCTACGCGTTATACTTGGTCAATCTAAGTAGTCTGTAAGTTGACTATGTTTGTCAGTTACTCTATATTGTTGAATAAAGGTTATGTACTTTTTAGGAATTTTTCCTTATTTGCTTTGCATGCGTATTTTGACTGTGTGTGAATGATTAGAATTAGATTGGAATATTTCATCACATGAACACTTAAGTGCTAATAAAGATAAAAATTGAATAAAAATGAAATTTGTGTCTGAGAAACTTAGTATAAGAATTAATCCATAGAATCCCTCATTCTAAAAATAAACTACGAATTATTTCTACTCTCTATAAAAATTAGTTCCTCATATGTGAAGGCCTAATGCCCATTTTATAGGTAGGAAGAAAGGCTTGGGGGGCATTTTTGGCATTTTATAAAAGGACGGTTATTTAAATAATAAAAAAGGGTATGGGATAATGATTAGTTTATTTAAAAATGAGGGCTACTGATAATGGAGAATGGGAGAAAAATATAAAAGTTGGTTTCGTTTTAAAAAAGAAACGAAGAATAATGGAGGTTTTATGGAAGAAATATTAAAGGAATAAAAGTTTTGGTGGAAAGTGGAATAAAATGAAAATTTAGGTTGGTTGAGCAAGGGAATCTCAAGCCTGGGCTACACTCCATGCACCGGGGCACGCGTGGCTTGGTTCTGGTTGACGGGTAGCTCGGTCGGCGCGTGGCGCCAAGGCTTATGTTTGCAAAACTAGGGAAAAAACCCCTGCGTGATTTGAACACCTCACCTTTTGTAGGTGCAAAACTCAGCGAACCATGGATCCACTCGTGTGGTTCCGTTAATAAACATGAAAAAATATATCTGTGCCCTAATGTTTTCCCAATTTTCACATTTTACCAATGACATCCAAATTTTCATATCATTCACATCCGGCCTCTAAATGATGCATCGCAAGAACCGATGTGACCCTCATTTTGATGCTCAAAATATTTCAATAGTTCTCGGGTCACGGGGCTTGATTTAATGTATTACCCGAGGATTTGACTTTGACTTTCTTTTGATTTTGAACTTTGAACAGTCATGATATCTTCGTTTGAACTCAAATCGGCACGTCGTTTGATCCCCGACGTCCCTTCATTCGAGGCCTACAATTTTCATTATTTCTTCGAGTCCGAAATTAGTCAAAATGAATTACCATTTTGTCTCTGAATGTGCATATGCGGTTGTTTCTTGCCCAAATTTCCTTCAAATAGCGCATTTGAATCCACAAGTATGTTTTTCTTAATAAGATAAAAAAATACATGCATATGGATAGTTTTACTAAGAACTATAAATTAAAAAGAGTCTATTTGTGGTATAAATTTAACATTTATGGTTGCTTATCATTATCCCCAATTAATGACTAAACAACTAATATTCATTTAAATTAATTTTTCACTAAAATATTTAAAAATAACTCTTTATTGATCCAACATAACTACGATGACCATTGCTGCACATAAACTACTACGATTCAAGTTACGCCATTGTCCGGAGTTTTTCATCATGGATAAAAATTGTCAGCGATAAGATTTCACTGCAGCGAAAAAAACATCAATATGGCGAAGTTGAGACAACGCAGGTCGTGCATGTTCCAAAAAATTTTATTCAGTTTTCCTTAGAAGATTTTTCAAAAGTATCTTGAGGCATACTCTAAGTATGTTTGTTTATCATATGAACACACATGCTTAAAATAACCGGAAAGGGTGCAATATTTTATAAAAAAAATATTTTTATATATGAAAAATATTTTTTCATGTGTATTTAACGAAATTACAAAATCTAGGTTAGTCAAAAAGATTTTTTAATTATTAAAATAGATTAACCAAAGTGAATCTAAATATGTTAAGTCTTATACCTTTTCATAAGTGGTGTACTTGAGGTTTGTTATTGAGTGAATTCGATTCACTGACGAAGCTTTTCGATGACCTCTTGGAAAGAGATATATAGGTGTTTGGGTAAATAGGATGAGATAACCTAATCCTATGGGGAACTTTGGGTATTATGCTTACTCTTGAAATCTCCCCTTTTGTCTATTATGTGAGAAAATGCAAAAAATAAGGATTACACTCAAATGAATCAAATATATCACCTATGACCTGACTCGTCCAACCAAAGTCATACATAGATAGAAAGAAACACTGGAATGAATCACAAGAGACTCTAAAACCAATTGGAACTCTTGTAACTATTTCCTATCAAACACTTAGAAAACATAATAAAATACATTTTTGTAATTAAATTACAGTGAAATAGAAGTAATAAGATGAAACAATTGATAAATCAATATTAAATAAATTCATCTAATCATTAAAGAAGATATACCAACTTTACCAAATATCTCTAAACGATATGATATGTAAACTTCATTCCGTAAGCTTATACTTTCACTAATTTTTCTCCCCCTTTCTCAAGCATCTCGCCGCTTAAGGAAAAAAATCTCCCCCCCACCCCAATAAGAAGAAAGCTCTCTCTCCCTTTTTGTCATATAATTAACAAAGGAAAACACAGGGGCATTAAGAAGTGATCGAAAAAAATATAATCGAAAGGATGGAAACTAATATACCACGATATCTAATTGAGATATGAGGTAAAATTGGATATGAACACATGGGTACAATATATAAGCAAACAATGATAAATATGATATATAACGATCAAATGTATATCACCTAAAATGCTAAATATCTATTATTTCTAACTAAAATCTCCCTAACATGGTATAGCATAAAATGTAACCTAATAAGACAAATATTTTCTCTTTCTATCCTATAGCTAGATTTCTTTTAATAAAAATTTATTATCCTCCTTAATCAAGTCTTCTCTCCCCATATTAAACTTCTCCCTACTTAGTATAGATGAAGATACTAAGAAATCTAATCACTAAGGACACAAGTAACGTAGCTAAAGGACATAATTAGGGGAAATAAGCTTATAATGTGAAAAACACCCTATGTAACACAATAAGAACAAGGATATGAGAGTAATACGAGATATGAATTACAATGTATAACATATAAAGTAAAAAATGATCAATAATGATATAATAAGCCAAGTATATTGATTAGGCATGAATATTTCATATTTATCCCCTTAATTTTGGTTCTTTTATTATCCCATGCGGTGTAAATAGACTGGATTTATCTCATATCCATGCTATTAACGCTTCTTGGAGAGTGTTTCAAGTTTATTTCATTTCTGGTGTGTTTTACAAGTAACTTATGCAAATAAATGCGGGAGAGAAACCAAAATAGTTAAATGAAGATGAAGGGTTATTCCGTAATTTTGTAACCATAGTCCATAGGTAGAGCCAGCTGGAAAATTGAAGATCTTGAAATCACGAGAATACTGGAACAAAAATGGCACCTCAATCTGAGCTACGGTGAAGAAGTTATACGCATTTGAAGCTGAGAACAAAATATAGTGGCAAACTTCAAGCACATAAGGCATAACTTAGGTATAGGCAAGGACCTAAAACGGTGAGAAGACCGGTTTTCCCTTAGTAACACTCCATAATCATGACAAATTTTGTCACGCTTCTGAATCGTGATAAACTACCTGAAGCAAGATTTTTATTTGCGCCCTTTTCTTTAGCCTATGGAGTTTTATGTTTTAAGGACTCTTCTAAACGACTAAGGGATCTATGTAAATATGTATTAGGATTCTTTAGACCTAGATTTTATTAAGAAGAAATTTAGAGAGGTATAGGAACATCTAGAGAAAGATTTATTGCTTTTCATGCTTGCAACTTCAATAAAGAGCTAATTATTTTCGGTTTATTTCTTTCGAAGCATGGCTTGTGTATGTTCTCCCTTCTATACCGCTTTGGTAATATTATTTGCATCCTTTATTCTTATTTTTCATTCATCATGTCATCATATAATGTACATAATGCATGCATAGTTAGATTTAACATGTCTGGCTAGATAATTAGGGGTTGGGATACATGAACCCAACCTTGTCTAATAAGTTAGATATAAAACTGGATGAAATTGTATAGATAATTCGTAGGTTTGATATTTTTTTGAAACAAGTAATATACATCTATAAACTTCGTTTGCCCTATGTAACTGGAGTGTTTGAGGGTATAATACGCATATTGGCAATCTTGTCATTCACGTTAAATTATTTATTAACTAGACATTGTGCGGAGTAAAATTGTCATATGTTTAGTAATTTAAAAAAAATTAATGTTTTCTTCTAATTATAAGTAACGTTTTTGAAAAATTTTTATACAACGAAATTACTGACGGTTTGGGGGTCGTATTCCAATCCCCTTTTTCACACACATTTAAAATCAAAAGTTTTCAGAATTTGCATATTTTAGTTAATTCACATTTGTTGATTATATTGCATTAGTTACGTAGAATATTTCAAAATAACTTGTCACCTTTTTATTTCTTTTTCGTGAGTCGATCATTAGGTTTTATACACCTTCCATAATAGTCGTTATGTTTTATGCCTTAGTACCTGAGTTTGATACCTGCCTTGCTCGGATTATTACTTATGCGATCGTTTTACACTTGAGCCGTAATTCACACACACTAGAGACACTTTTAGAGTCGCGTCATGTTTTGGTGCTGTTGTTGGGGACTACGTAGATATAATAGGTTAGGTCGAATTAATCCTATAATTTTACTCTAATTCTTGAAAAAAATATATTCAGAAAAAGCCAAACAAGCCAAAAATATTGATAAAATTAAAAATTACAAATAAAAAATCCAAAAAATATTCTCTCCATACCTAAATGCAAAACACTACTCATAATCCCATCATTACTAGAGTACACGAGAATCCCACAGTCGAGCTTACCTGTGATTGCCCACGCACACCAAATCCTCCAAATTTCTGGGTTCCACCTCTTACACCGCCCAACTCCATCATTATTCACACTGAGAGTCACACGTTTAGGGCATCCGGTGAGGATATTGAGTCATTAAGAGAAAGAAAAATGTCTAATAATTATAATTATGGTACCGGTGAGTATGAGTTATTGTATCTCCCCATAAGAAACCTCTTATATCCCGAGTGAATCATCACTCCTGAAAAACTGTTACTAAAGCCGTTTAATACAAGATTAAATTATTTAAGTAACTCCGAACTGTTTTTTTGAAGAAACTCTTTTCTTAAAATCAAATCAATTTAATCACAACATGTGTTTATTAAAAATTTACAAGATATGTTCAACATTAGATAACTAGTTTTGAACAAAAAAACTGAGACAGTTTAAATCAGCACACTATTAAGAATGAGATGATGAGATGTAGAAAGATCAATGACAAGAGATTTTTAATGTGGTAAAACCTCACCCAACTGAGGAAACATCCATGGTTACTTCTAAGTCGCAAACCAAAAGTTCAATAAATCAAAATATATCAGTTACAAACTATATAACACACATGCACACAAATCAGACCTATTCAAGTTCAGGAATGTACCCACTGATTTCCTTCTAACTTTTATGCAGTTCTGATGTTGATCTGGCTCTCCCAGTTTGCTAACTTCTACTTTGTTCCAATCTTTACGTCGACTCTTGTTTCAAGATCTTATTACCAATATTTTCAGTGTTGTAGTGTGTAAGTGTTTGTGATGGTGCTCTAAAACATGCATGCATACACTCACGCTTATTACAAACATCCCTATTAAATTACAGATCAGATCTATATGCTGTATTTTTCAATTTCTCTCCTCTTAGAAAACAAAAAATTATTTGACCTTTAACATGATCCAAGAATCCATGGTTATCTTGATCGGAAGACGTTTTAAGATCTTAATCAATTTTAGGGTTTTGAAAATATTTTTGAAATTTAAAACCACCAAGTGCGATTCTTAACTAGGTCAAAGGTTTTGTTTCAAAAGAACTAGAAGAATAAAATGGGTTTATTGATTTTGAAGTTAAGAACATTTATAGAAAATAATCAACAAAAGATTTCTCAAGATGAGAAACTAAGAATTCAGATCTATGTGTAATATAACATAAATGACCAGATCTATGATTTATATATAATGAAAATACAGATCTAACCTAAATGTGTAAGTTGGACACAAGATCTCAAAACCGAGAGGTTTAAAACCATCAAAGAACTTTTAAACCAACACAGAAATAATTCTCAAACACTCAGGGTTGGTGTTCGGTGTAAATGGTTTTTGGAAAAATGAATTAGGGTTTGAAAGTGAGTTTGGACGAATTAGGGTTTCTAATTCTCTCTCTGGTTTCTCTCTCTTCTCTCTCTGCTCTCTTCTCACTCGAATAAAATGAAGTGGAAAAAGTCTCTCAAAGGCTGAGGGTTAGCCTCCTTATATAGTGGGATGAGAAGGATCGAGAAGGTTGAGATGAATCTAAAGGCTGAGATTTAGTCTTGGCCTTTTGAATTCCATCCCACGGTTTAAAAGAAGCGATGAGTTAAACACTTTTTGATTGTATTAGAGAGGTTCACATGTATAGGGTTTGGATGCATGCAGAGCATTGATTAAATCAATCCAAGGGCTAAAATTTAACAAAGCAACTGAGTCTATTAACAAGCACAAATCGAATCGGTATCAGGTTGACAAGTGTAGGCCTGAGATCAGAACTCACACGCGTATATGAGAATAATTACACACACACCCTATAGTCTCTAGGGCTTTCGGTTTCTACCCAAATGAACTTATAGGAATAAAACCATAAAAATAGTATTTACAGATTGACCCCAAAATCTTTTAAATCCCATTTTAATTATGAAAAAATTGTTTTAAAACTCATTAAAAATTCCCCAAAAAATTGTAAAAATTATTTTATGGGAAATTAACACACACAACACACGCACAAGTAATTTAATGCAAAAAGTGAATAATGAATGCAATCCTAATGTGTATGGATGTTGGTAAATATACCTTTAATCAATCAAACAAGAGGAATGAAGAGTAGAGAGGGTCTGAGGCTTTTTGGATTCTAGGGAAAGGACTCAATTTTGTCATTATTTCCAAACTAGATGAGCACTTATACAATGTAGACTCAAGTGAGTCAAGCGTATAAGGTGATTCAATATCCCCCTCTGAAAATATGAAACAAAATCTCCTTTGAGTCATCTAGGACTCGTAGGGCTACAAAGAAATAAGGAAAAAAACATATTCCTATACAAAAATTCTATCTACCCATTTTCTAGAAAAGAAAAGTACATAACTCAACTAATTAAAAATAAATACCCTATTACATCTGTTGAGAATAACTGGACTGAATCCTGCAAATAATCACTAAGATCAAGCTTATTACAAATATGTACAAAAAAATGAACTCATAAGACTCAAATTTCTCCCCCATTTTGTCTCAAATGGACAAAGGGAAAAAATATGCAAGTCCCAGAGTTTATTCAACACAAACCATACCTATCGATTTACGCAAAGAAATAAATCAATTGAAATCCAAAGGTTTGGTAAAGATATGTGCGAGTTGCAAATCAGTAGGAAGGTAATTGATTTCTAATTCCTTAGTCTCAACTAATTCGTGTATAAAATGATGTCTTATTTTTATGTGTTTTGTTCGCGAGTGTTGAACATGATTTTTAGAGATATTTATCGCTCTTTGATTATCACAATAGAGATGTAATTGTTCTACTTGAATACCATAATCACTTAGCATTTGCTTAAGCCAAAGTAATTGGGCACAACAACTTCCAGCGGCTATGTATCCAAATTCAGCTGTTGATAAAGAAGTGCAGTTTTGTTTCTTACAACTCCAACCTACCAAATTATTACCTATTTAGTAGCATTCTCCTGATGTGCTCTTACTGTCATCAGTACACCCAGCCAAATCGGCATCAGTGTAACCTATTATAGTGATAGGTTTATTATTGGTGTACCAAAGTCCTAAATTTAGAGTGCCTTTTATGTATTTAATGATTCTTTTAACACAAGTTAAATGGCTCTCTTTAGGATTGTTTTGATAACGAGCACACACGCAAACTGCGTACATAATATCAGGACGCGAGGCAGTAAGGTATAGAAAGGTTCCTATCATACTAAGATGTAGGGTGGGATCTATGGATTTTCCAGTTTCAACTTTAGATAGTTTGACCGTAGTACTCATGGGAGTTTTAGCATATTTTGCACTCTCAAGGCCAAATTTTTTAACAATCTCTAAAGCATATTTTGATTGCGATACAAATAAACCTTCTGAATTATGTTTGACTTGAAGACCCAAGAAAAAATGCAACTCCCCCAAAAGAGACATTTGAAATTCTTTATGCATAATTTCAGAAAAGGATTTAACTTTTGAGGGGGAAGTTGATCCAAAGATGATATCATCAACATAAACTTGAGCTATAATGATTTGTTTGTTAAAATGTTTGACAAAAAGAGTTTGATCATTTCCACCTCTCTTAAAACCTTTATCTAAGAGAAAATTGGAAAGACTCTCATACCAGGATCTTGGCACTTGTTTTAGGCCATACAAAGCCATTTTAAGAAGAAAACATGATTTGGATATTGAGGGTCAATGAACCCTTTTGTTTGTTCTACATAGGTCTCCTCAGTCAATATGCCATTAAGGAAGACATATTTGACATCCATTTGATAAAGCGTAAAGTGTAAGTAACAAGATATAGAAAAGAGAAGACAGACATATTCTAAGCGACTAACACGAGCAAAAGTCTCGTTAAAATCTATTCCTTCAATTTTTGAATATCCTTGAGCAACTAATCTGGCTTTGTTTCTAATAATTATCTCACTTTCATCAGATTTATTTTTAAATATCCAACGTGTGCCAATAACCTTTTTGTGATCAGGCCTAGGTACAAGATACCAAACATCATGAATGATAAATTTAAGTAATTCTTCCTGCATGGCAGAAATCCAGTGAGGGTCATTCAAAGCTTCATTTACATTCTTTGGTTCCACAAGGGAAACAAGATGTTAACAAAAATGTATTTTATCCCTAATTAAATTGGTTTAATTAATATACATTTTAGTTTAACTTAATATATTGATTTTGATGATTCCAAACATTTTTTTTGTTGTTATTCTATATATATTCATTATTGTATAATCTCGCCTCGACTCCTCTCAACGACATATTCGAGTAAAGGTATTCACGTATGTTGCACTTTTGCACTTGACACATTAGACACACATGCATTTTTTTTCTATGATTTTAAGTGTGACTAATTATTTGTGAGCATAAAAAAAATGAAATTATATTATTTTTGTTGAAAATATTTTGTTGTACAATTGGTGCAACTTTGCTTAAAATGATTATCGTATTCTAAAATAATTTTCGGAATCATTTTATTTATTAAAATGTCATTAGTTCCAAAATGTCTGTTTAAACAAATTTTTGTTTAACTATGCTTTATTTTTATACTTTTCGTCATTTAGTGTGGCTAGGCATGTCCACTAGTGCTATTATCTTGGTAGGTTACGATTTTAGCCATATTGTTAGTATTACCATTAAGTTATGGCCTGAGTTGTCCGATTGGACATGTCTGGTTGGTACCTGCTACTTATATGGCTTCTGATTTCAGACCATACTCATTAGCTTCTAGGTAGCACTAGACTTGACCTCTATACCTGTTACAACTTTCTGCCTTGATAAAAAAATGCCAAGTGGCCTATGCAGTGTACCCTAAGAACCCATGTTGCTTTGGACGAAATCTGGCCAAAAATTATGTTTTGAAAAAAAAAATGTCAGTTACATCTTATTCATTATTTTTTTTTTCTCGAACAGTTTTTTTTCTAACTGAAAGCCTTGGTTAAGACCTGCTCTAGTTACGGTCCTTACCTCCAGCTGCACCTAATCCATATCACCTGCTTGTCAGAGATTTCTTTGTCCGTTACTTCATTTTTTTCTTCTTCAAAAATTTATTCTTCTTTTAAGACCTGCTGACCAAACATTGGGTTTCGTAAACTTTCTTATCCGGCTTTTATCTCTTGTGCATATATATATATATATATATATATATATATATATATATATATATATCTTTTTCTGACAGCTTTGGAAGCATTCTTGAGTTAAGTCTCATCCATGTACTTAGTTATAAAAAGTGGAAGTCCTCTTGCACGCCTTGCTGTAAAATATGTGGGACGATTTTTTATGCCACGTACACCTGCTTCGGTAGTAATTATCTTGGAAAACACATATATCAGAATTGTAATCTTTCACAGATTTTGTTCGATCAGAGTTATTTTCTGATGGCTTAAGATCTAATGAACTGTAGCAATTTTTGTACACATCATTCGTGACATCAGCAAAGACTTGATACATTTCATTTATAATTTTTTTTATTACTGATCGTCCCTACTTTTATTACTGACTTGTGACGTTTTGAAAAAGAGAAGCCTTCTTTGAAAATATGTCTATCTCTTTTATCTCATTTATCACTAATGGTTTCTCTCTCTATCAGTCTACCATTTAATTCTTAGACAGTAAATTAAAGACAGACATGGAAATCATCTTGCCATGTACTCTTGAGCATTTATTGCTCCTTCAGCCTACAGATTTTTTTTGGAAGAGCATATCTCACTCTCCTCTCCAACGGTTATCTTATTATTATTTGATATCTACAAATTGAAGATCAGCTGTTGTTGAAACATACAGAGAAAAACAAAAAAAAGATCAAAAGAAAAAGAAAGCAACAAGAGAAAATCCTTTCTGCTCTACTCAAAGTTTGAGACAGCCACATATTATTTTTGCTTGATGTTTTAGCTGTCGTTGAAGAAGAGAACAAGCACAAGATATACTACTCTACTACTAAGAATTCAAAGAAAAGTTTAGTACCAAATATTCAGATCTACTGTGAAGTCTTAAACTAGAAGAAACTCAGCTTTACATTGTAACTTTTTGAGAGTTTCATCTTCCAAATTTTGTACTCAACTTTCGGAACTGTTTGAAGCTGGAACTTTAGCTTCGGTTGTACAAGTAGCAAGGTTTAGCTACTCGATTGTACGTTGGAGGTTTGATCCTGCCTTAGTGGATCACGGTATTGAAGCGCAAGGAGACGGAAGCGGCTCTGGCGCGTGGACGTAGGCCGGGTTTTTGGCCGAACCATGTTAAAATCACGGTGTCATTTATTTTCTGCATTTAAGTTTATTTATTTGCTTGTGTCAATATTTAATTTCATTATCAAGCATTAGACTTGCTAATTAATTAAAACTGAAATTAATAAATCTTTTAAGACTGAAATTATTATTTTCGTAATAATTAATAAAGTCCAGAATATTATTTTTTATTAAATACGAAAATTGATTAAAGATTTATTTGGGTATTGATTTCTGTGATTTATCTTGTCTAATTTATTTAGTTAAAATTGTTAGATAATTTTAGTGTTAATCTTTGAAGATTTATTTCTTCTGATATTTACATTAAATGATTTAAATTAAAAATATTTTCTGAAATATTAAATTAACCCCAAAAAGTTTGCTAAACTCAATTCACCCCCCCTCTTGAGTTAATATCTGGGCAACAATTGGTATCAGAGCCACGCTCTAATTTATTATCCTTGTTTTAAACATCTTTAGAGTTTACGATTTTTGGCAAACTTTAGTGTTTCATCTCTTGGTGAGGGACAATCAATTAACAGACTTCCTCTATTTTCAGGAAATAATTATAGCTATTGGAAAAATAGAATTAAAAATTTTGTTCAATCAAATGATTATGCTGTTTGGAGAGTTATTATAAATGGTCCAAATATTCCCATGAAAGTTGTTAATAATGAAAATGTTCCTAAAAATGAAAATGAATGGAATGATGCTGATATTCAGAAAATACAAGTTAATGCCAAAGCAATGAATATTTTACATTGTTCTCTTGATGTTAATGAATATAACATAATTTGTTGTTGTGAAAGTGCAAAAGAAATTTAGGATAGATTAGAAATTACTTATGAAGGAACTAGTCAAGTAAAAGAGGATAAAATAAGCATGCTTGTTCATAACTATGAACTTTTTAAAATGAAAACAGATGAAACTATTTCTGATATGTTTACTAGATTTACAAATATTATTAATGGTTTGAAATCTCTTGGTAAAACCTATACTGATTCTGAATTAGTGAGCAAAGTTCTCAGGTCACTACCATCTACCTATATGACCAAGAATCTAGCAATCAAAGAAGCCATACGAGAAAGACCCATTTCTCTTGATGAATTGCTAGGATCCTTAATTACTCATGAAATGGAACTTAAAGTACTAGCTGAAGATGAGAAGCCTAAAGTAAGCAAAACTATTGCTTTCAAATCCATTGAGGAAGAGGAAGATAGTGAAGAAGCTGATGATGATGAAGATGGTGATATACCACTTCTCACTAGAAAATT
Organism: Sambucus nigra; assembly: GCA_949130495.1. NCBI lineage: Eukaryota > Viridiplantae > Streptophyta > Magnoliopsida > Dipsacales > Adoxaceae > Sambucus > Sambucus nigra. The sequence continues at coordinate 78,754,852 of OX422207.1, read as the reverse complement.
CAAAAAATTTCTTGCCAAAAAGAAGGGTCATTCTGGAAAATTCAAGAAATTCTTTTCAAAGAAGGTACATGATGGAAAGTCATCCTCCAAGTTTGAGCCAAGATGTTACAACTGCAAAGAGTTAGGCCATATCAGACCTAACTGTCCTAAAGCCAAAGAAGGAAAGAATGATAGAAAAGAGAAAAGAAATGAGAAATACAAAAAGGTCATGAAAGCTACTACTTGGAGTGATTCGGATGAAAGTAGCAATGATGAAGATTCAAGTGATGAAGAAATTGCAAATCTTTGCCTTATGGAAAATGATGATGAGGTATCTTCTAATTTTAATTCTGATAGTGAATATGAAACTTTAAATGATCATGATGAACTTCAAAATGCTTTTGATGAACTTTATTATAACTTTGATGAACTTAAAACTAAATATATTAATCTTAAAAAGATGCATTCTTCTTTATCACATAAATATGATTCTCTCTCTGAAAACATAGATGTAATGAAATCTGAAAATAAGTCTATAAAATTAGAAATCGAAAAACTTAAAGTTAATGATTCACCAAGTTATTATCTTATTTCTGAAAATGAAAAATTAAGACTTGAAGTAAAGGATTTAACTTCATGTCTTGAAAAGTTTGTGAATGGAAAGAAGAATTTAAATATGCTACTTGGAAGTCAAAGATGGATGTATGATAAGGCTGGAATTGGTTATAATGAAAATGAAAATGAGAAAAGTTTTGAAAATTATTCTAAAAATATGGGAAATTCTTTATGTACATATTGTGGAAGACACACCCATTTTTCAGATTCTTGCAAATATAGATTTTCTACTAAAGTCGCATGGATTCCTAAAGGGACTTCTATTTTTGCTAACCCCTATGGACCCAACACATTTTTGGTACCGAAAGAAAAATGATTTAAATGTCCATTGTAGGTTTGTTTTAGAGTGGGTTCACATAAATCAAAGTGGTTCTTAGATAGCGGATGTTCAAGACACATGACGGGTGACAAAAGCAAGTTTTCGAGCTTGGTTGCCAAAGATGGAGGGCTAGTGACATTCGGAGACAACTCCAAAGGCAAAATCATCGGCATAGGTAAAGTCGGTATGGATCTTTCCCCTTGCATTGAAAATGTTCTTTTAGTTGATGGTCTTAAGCATAATTTAATTAGTATTAGCCAATTGTGTGATAAAGGTTATGATGTTACATTTAAAGAAGATTTTTGTTTAATAACAAATGCTAAGGATAATAGTGTTTTATTTGTTGCTTCTAGACATGAAAATGTTTATACTCTTGATTTTGATAATTTGTCACAACAAAATGTTAAATGTTTAACTGCCCTAAATAATACTTGTTGGTTATGGCATAGAAGGTTAGGACATTCCAACATGGAACAACTTAATATTTTGTCCAAAAATGAGTTAGTTAGAGGGCTGCCCAAAACTAAGTTTATTAAAGATAAAATTTGTAATGCATGTCAATTTGGAAAACAAACCAAAACTTCTTTTAAAAAGAAAAGAGATATTTCAACTAGTAGAGCTTTGGATTTATTACACTTAGATTTATTCGGACCTAATAGAGTTGCTAGTTTAGGTGGAAAATATTATGCTCTTATTATTGTTGATGATTTTTCTCGTTTTACATGGATTTTCTTTCTTACTCATAAAAATGATACACACCCTATTTTTGCTAAGTTTTGTAGAAGAATTCAAAATGAAAAAGGTTGCAATATTGTCTCTATAAGAAGTGATAGAGGAAGAGAATTTGATAATAAAGATGTCGAATTATTTTGTGATGAAAATGGTTTTGAACATAACTTTTCTGCTCCTAGGACACCCCAACAAAATGGAGTAGTAGAAAGAAAGAATAGATCATTACAAGAAATGGCTAGAACTATGTTAAATGAACATAATTTACCCGAATACTTTTGGGTGGAAGCCGTTAACACATCTTGCTATGTAATAAATAGAACTATTGTTAGAAAAGGTTTAGATAAAACTCCTTATGAGATTCTGAAAAATAAAAGACCAAATGTTAGTTATTTCAAAGTTTTTGGATGTAAATGTTTTATTTTAAATGATAAAGATAATTTGGGTAAATTTGATGCAAAATCGGATGAAGGTATTTTTCTTGGGTATGCACTTCATAGTAAAGCATATAGAGTTTTTAATAAAAGGACTTTAATAGTTCAAGAATCAATTCATGTATCTTTTGATGAATCAAATTCTTTTGCCAATAAAAACAATGATGATGATGATGTTTTAGTCCTAAATAAATCTGTTAATGAATTAAAATTAAATGAAAAGGTTAATTCTAGTGTTGATGATTCCATTAATGTCGAAAAGACTCCAAATAAAGATAAAGAGGTTAATGATTCTAATTTACCTAAAAGTTTGAAATTTATTAATAATCATCCTTTTGAAAATATTTTGGGTGAACCTTCTAGTGGTATTCTTACTAGATCTTCTTTAAAGAATGTTTGCAATAATTTAGCTTTTGTGTCACAAATTAAACCAAAAGATATAAATGAAGCTGAAAAAGATGAATTTTGGTAATTAGCTATGCAAGAAGAATTGTTACAATTTGAACGTAATAATGTTTGGTCACTTGTTCCCACACCTAAAGATAAATCTATTATTGGAACTAAATGGGTTTTTAGAAATAAAAAGGATGATGCTGGATTAATTATAAGAAATAAAGCTAGACTAGTTGCACAAGGTTATAATCAACAAGAAGGTATTGATTATGATGAAACTTATGCCCCCGTAGCTAGATTAGAAGCCATTCGCATGTTATTAGCCTATGCATGTTATAAAGACTTTAAATTATTTCAAATGGATGTCAAAAGTGCTTTCTTAAACGGTTTTATAAGTGAAGATATTTATGTTAAGCAACCTCCCGATTTTGAAAATCACATATTTCCAAATTATGTTTATAAACTAAATAAAGCCTTATATGGATTAAAACAAGCCCCTAGGGCTTGGTATGATAGATTGAGTGGATTTTTGCTTGAAAATGACTTTGTAAGAGGAAAAATGGATTCTACTTTATTTATAAAAACTCTTAACAATGATATGCTTCTTGTACAAATTTATGTTGATGATATTATATTTGGATCCACAAATGAAAATTTATGTAAAGATTTTTCAGAATTTATGCAAAAATAATTTGAAATGAGTATGATGGGGGAGTTAAATTTCTTTTTAGGCTTACAAATTAAGCAAACTAAAAATGGTGTTTTTATTAATCAAGCTAAATATATTAAGGATCTTTTAGTAAAATATGGTTTAGAGAATTCTAAAACACTTGGTACACCTATGAGCACATCTATAAAGTTAGATGTAGATGAGAAAGAAAAATCTATTAATTCATCTTTATATCGTGGCATGATTGGTAGTCTACTCTATTTAACCGCTAGTAGACCCGACATTATGTTTAGTGTATGTTTATGTGCTCGCTTTCAGGCCAATCCTAAAGAATCTCATTTGTGTGCCGTAAAACGCATTTTTAGATATTTAAATGGTACTAAAGACTTAGGATTATAGTATCCTAAAACTACATCATTTGAACTCATAAGTTATTCCGATGCGGATTTTGCGGGTTGTAAAGTTGATAGAAAGATCACTAGTGGTACTTGTCACTTCCTAGGACACTCACTAGTTTCGTGGTTTAGTAAAAAGAAAAATTCGGTAGCTCTTTCCACGGCAGAGGCAGAATTCATTGCCGCCGGTAGTAGTTGTGCTCACACTTTATATATGAAACAACAATTAGATGACTTTAAGATATCCTTTCAAAATACTCCAATATTTTGTGACAACACGAGTGCAATATGTCTAACTAAAAATCCAATTCTTCATTCTAGAACAAAACATATTGAAATTAGACATCATTTTTTACGCGATCACGTACAAAAGGGTGATGTTAAAATAGAATTTATTTCTACGGATCTTCAATTAGCCGATATTTTCACAAAACCACTACCCGAAGATCGTTTTACTTTTATTCATCGCGAACTCGGTATGGCTAGTATAAATAATCTAGAATTATAATTGAATATTTTTTATTACATTATTGACATGAATAGTGTATTCACATCTTTCCAAAATACTGTACCAACTAGTAGACAAACCATCATCTCCTATATATATGTGTGTTACTGCCTTTCACTCTATTTTCACACACACCATGCAGTCCTTCTATGTTGTTTGGGTAGGAAAACAACCCGGGATCTACACCTCTTGGGGAGAGTGTGAGCTTCAAACCAAAAGTGTAAGTAATGCAAAATTCAAAAAATATTCTTCTTACTCCGAAGCTCTTAACGCCATAGCTCTCTCTCCTCCATTTGCTCCTTGGGTAAGTCCACCTCCTTGGCCTTTTGTCCTACCACCTCATATTGCTACTCCCTCACAAGCAAACACTTCTACCAAATCTGAATCTTCCTCAACCAACTCCTACACCGGAAATACTATCAAACTTATGGTCAAAGATAATGGGAAAGAAATCCTTCTTGAAGACATCCCAATGATGTATGTCATATGATAAATAATCTGAAAATGTAATTTCCTTTTACTATAAATAAAATCTGCAGTTATCTTTTCTTTGCATCTCACCTTTTATCACCCATTCCTATTCCTTTTTGTTTATGACAAACAGGGGGAGAAGAGTGCACATTTTCTTCATATATTTCTTTAGTTGTTTGTCATCATCAAAAAGGGGGAGATTGTTAACAAAAATGTATTTTATCCCTAATTAAATTGGTTTAATTAATATACATTCTAGTTTAACTTAATATATTGATTTTGATGATTCCAAACATTTTTTTTGTTGTTATTCTATATATATTCATTATTGTATAATCTCGCCTCGACTCCTCTCAACGACATATTCGAGTAAAGGTATTCACGTATGTTGCACTTTTGCACTTGACACATTAGACACACATGCATTTTTTTTCTATGATTTTAAGTGTGACTAATTATTTGTGAGCATAAAAAAAATGAAATTATATTATTTTTGTTGAAAATATTTTGTTGTACAATTGGTACAACTTTGCTTAAAATGAATATCGTATTCTAAAATAATTTTCGGAATCATTTTATTTATTAAAATGTCATTAGTTCCAAAATGTCGGTTTAAACAAATTTTTGTTTAACTATGCTTTGTTTTTATACTTTTCGTCATTTAGTGTGGCTAAGCATGTCCACTAGTGCTATTATCTTGGTAGGTTACGATTTTAGCCATATTGTTAGTATTACCATTAAGTTATGGCCTGAGTTGTCCGATTGGACATGTCTGGTTGGTACCTGCTACTTATATGGCTTCTGATTTCAGACCATACTCATTAGCTTCTAGGTAGCACTAGACTTGACCTCTATACCTGTTACAACTTTCTGCCTTGATAAACAAATGCCAAGTGGCCTATGCAGTGTACCCTAAGAACCCATGATGCTTTGGACGAAATCTGGCCAAAAATTATGTTTTGAAAAAAAAAATGTCAGTTATATCTTATTCATTATTTTTTTTTTCTCGAACAGTTTTTTTTCTAACTGAAAGCCTTGGTTAAGACCTGCTCTAGTTACGGTCCTTACCTTTGGCTGCACCTAAGCCATATCACCTGCTTGTCAGAGATTTCTTTGTCCGTTACTTCATTTTTTTCTTCTTCAAAAATTTATTCTTCTTTTAGGACCTGCTGACCAGACATTGGGTTTCGTAAACCTTCTTATTCGGCTTTTATCTCTTGTGCATTTATATATATATATATCTTTTTCTGATAGCTTTGGAAGCATCCTTGAGTTAAGTCTCATCCATGTACTTAGTTATAAAAAGTGGAAGTCCACTTGCACGCTTTGCTGTAAAATATGTGGGACGATTTTTTATGCCACGTACACCTGCTTCGGTAGTAATTATCTTGGAAAACACATATATCAGAATTGTAATCTTTCACAGATTTTGTTCGATCAGAGTTATTTTCTGATGGCTTAAGATCTAATGAACTGTAGCAATTTTTGTACACATCATTCGTGTCATCAGCAAAGACTTGATACATTTCATTTATAATTTTTTTTATTACTGATCGTCCCTACTTTTATTACTGACTTGTGACGTTTTGAAAAAGAGAAGCCTTCTTTGAAAATATGTCTATCTCTTTTATCTCATTTATCACTAATGGTTTCTCTCTCTATCAGTCTACCATTTAATTCTTAGACAGTAAATTAAAGACAGACATGGAAATCATCTTGCCATGTACTCTTGAGCATTTATTGCGCCTTCAGCCTACAGATTTTTTTTAGAAGAGCATATCTCACTCTCCTCTCTAATGGTCATCTTATTATTATTCGATATCTACAAATTGAAGATCAGCTGTTGTTGAAACATACAGAGAAAAACAAAAAAAAGATCAAAAGAAAAAGAAAGCAACAAGAGAAAATCCTTTCTGCTCTACTCAAAGTTTGAGACAGCCACATATTATTTTTGCTTGATGTTTTAGCTGTCGTTGAAGAAGAGAACAAGCACAAGATATACTACTCTACTACTAAGAATTCAAAGAAAAGTTTAGTACCAAATATTCAGATCTACTGTGAAGTCTTAAACTAGAAGAAACTCAGCTTTACATTGTAACTTTTTGAGAGTTTCATCTTCCAAATTTTGTACTCAACTTTCGGAACTGTTTGAAGCTGGAACTTTAGCTTCGGTTGTACAAGTAGCAAGGTTTAGCTGCTCGATTGTACGTTGGAGGTTTGATCCTGCCTTAGTGGATCACGGTATTGAAGCGCAAGGAGACGGAAGCGGCTCTGGCGCGTGGACGTAGGCCGGGTTTTTGGCCGAACCACGTTAAAATCACGGTGTCATTTATTTTCTGCATTTAAGTTTATTTATTTGCTTGTGTCAATATTTAATTTCATTATCAAGCATTAGACTTGCTAATTAATTAAAACTGAAATTAATAAATCTTTTAAGACTGAAATTATTATTTTCGTAATAATTAATAAAGTCCAGAATATTATTTTTTATTAAATACGAAAATTGATTAAAGATTTATATGGGTATTGATTTCTGTGATTTATCTTGTCTAATTTATTTAGTTAAAATTGTTAGATAAATTTAGTGCTAATCTTTGAAGATTTATTTCTTCTGATATTTACATTAAATGATTTAAATTAAAAATATTTTCTGAAATATTAAATTAACCCCAAAAAGTTTGCTAAACTCAATTCACCCCCCCCCCCCCCCCTCTTGAGTTAATATCCGGGCAACACAAGACATGCATAATGATCATAGTTTCTTAATTGGGATCTTGTACGCACAGGCTCACTAGGGTTACCAACAACGTTATCTATGGGATGGTCTTTAGAAACACATTTAGGTACTTCAGGTGTCTCAATTGGTAAATAATCATCTATTTCTAGAGAGTCATTTTCTAAAGCATTTTCAGACTCTTGCACAATAGTTGGTTATTCAGTCTTACTCTCAACTGTAGTGTCACTTACAATAACATTTATGGATTCCATTATGGTCTTAGTGCGAAGGTTATAGGTACGGCATGCTCTACTGTTAGGTTAATATCCTAGAAAGATAGATTTATCTCCACGAGTTTCAAATTTGGATAAGTGTTCACTGTCTTTGCAGACATAATATGTACTACCAAAGGTTCTAAGGTACTTAAGATTGGGCTTCTTCCCATACCAAAATTCGTAAGGAGTTGGTTTATAATTCTTTTTAAGATAGACCCTATTAATAATGTTAAAGGCAGTACGAATAGATTCTACCTAAAAATACTTAGGTAAACACATGGCATGAATCATAACACGTGACATCTCTTGAAGAGTTCGATTCTTTCTCTCAGCCATACCATTTTGTTGAGGAGTCTTAGTAGCACTAAACTCATGTTTGTAACCATTATAGTCACAATATTCTATAATACAAGTATCTATAAATTCTCAACCTCTATCACTACGAATTATATTTACTTGAGTGTCCTCATTTTCAATTCGAAGAAGTATTTTCCGAAAAGTTTGGAAAGTGTCAGATTTTTGTTTTAAGAAGGCTACCCAAGTAAATCTGGTGAAGTCATCAACCATTACAAGAATGTAACTGTGTCCACAGAGACTACCAGTTCGAGAGGGAGCCATTTGGTCCATATGGATGAGTTCCAAGGGTTTAGAGGTAAGGATATCTTTGACTCTCTTATGAGGTGCCTTAATAATTTTTCCTTCCTGACATGACCCACAGACAATGTTAGAAATAGATTTGATCTTTGGTATACCACTAACTATTTCTTGAGAAGTCAATTTACTAAGGCTATCGTAATTTATGTGATCCATCCTGTTATGCCATATTTCATTATCATCCATTATGGCAACATTACAGATTTCAGTACTGATCATAACAGTATAACAATTGTCAGGAGTCCTAAATCCTATAATTATGCATTCAACCTTTTCATTTAAAATTTTGCAATTGTTCTTTAAAAAAGTGACAGTATGATTTGAGTCACAAAATTATGAGATACTAAGTAGATTAGCCTTAAGACCTTTTACTAGAAGAACATTTTCAAGCACATGTAATCCTTCTTCTCGGAGTGTTCCTTTACTAATGAGTTGAGATGATACACCATCACCAAAAATAACTTTTCCTCCAGCAAAGCTGGTTTTGTTTAAAAGTTTGGTATCATCCCCAGTCATATGTTTTGAACATCTAGAATCTAAATACCAACCAGAAGATGTGTGTTCAACTTTCAAAGCAGTAATCACAATGTTACACTTCATCTGGGGTAATAGATTATCTTTTCTAACCTAAATAGCTCTTGTTTTCATTTTGCGCTTATTTTCTCTCATTTGATAAAATTTGCGAGCATTCGATTTTTATTGGAAAATATTTTGCGCATGAGGTTGAATTTTATGGAAAGTATAAGCATTTGGTTTAGAAAAGTGTCTATAAATCCTTCTTGGAAATGATCTTTTAGGTTTGGTCTTTCTTTTTCTATAGTTAGAGTTTTTGTCTGGTTGTCTAGGCAGAACATAATTGTTACGACTTCTCCTAGAGTAGTTAAAGTTTTGGTACACAGGAGTATTATAGACAGGGTTAACTAAATGTATAGAGTAGCAACCTTCAAAGTAATGACCATATAAGTCACAGTATGAGAAATATAGATTGCTCGAAGATGGTATCTCCTTAGGCCTCTAAACATAAGTTTCATGGAATTTTGGAGTTGAACCTTATTCCTAGGGAGTACAATTTGAAAAACAGAATCACTCTTTCTAATCGGGGGGCAAACATATTTAGACTTAGGTGGACTTTCACACTTAAAGCAACTTGATTCCCTAATATCAAACTTTGATTGTTTTCCATCAAACTCCTGTTTTAGAGCCTGAAAATCTGGGCAAGTTTCTATAGGTCTTTTGCCTCCTGACACAAACTTAATGGATTCAAAGTTTTTAGTTTGTGTCTTTAAATTGGGTCAAAACCCTATTCCAGTTCGATCATCAGAATTGGTTTTTTAATATGCAACAAAACCATCAAAATAGTTTAAATTATTTTTAAATTTTACAAATTTTTTGAAATCTGTTGCTGACTTTTCTTTGGATTATTCCAATTCTAATAATGTCCCTTTATATTTTTTCTCCAGAGTTTCATTTTCTTCAATCAAATTCTTCAATTTTTGATTAAAAAAATTTACTTCATTTTCATGAGTTAGACATTGGGTAGTATACTCTTCATCATTAAGTTAACCATCAGACTTAGGTCTTCTAGTTTATTAATGAGATCTTTCACTATCTTTTCTCGTCTAGTGATTTTCTTGAGAGTTTTGGCATATAGTGTGTGAATATCATGGAGGTATTCAGTGTCCGAATCACTAAGTGTGGTGTGTGAAGTGACCCCTAAGGATTCAATTCTTGAACTCACACACTCATTGACATCGTCAGTATCACTTTCCCTTTGACTCACACACCCCGTGGTAGGACAAGCAATATTATAAAAATTAAAGCATCTAAACCAGTAGCATCATAATTCATAACAATAGAAGTAGAGTTACTAACATCATTCTCATACACAGGCATATTTATATCATCATTAAAGATAATCTTGGCAAAGAAAGACGTGCACGAATAAAAAACATCAGATGATTCTGGTTCCTCATTTTCAGAATCACTTGAATCATCCCAAGTTTTGCAAATGTTGGCCCAAGTATGTTTATTGGTAGTATTTAGTTTAACTCTACAGTCTTGTGCTATATGTCCCAATTTTCCACATCTAAGACATTCAATGTTCTTGAAGTCTTTGTTAGGTCTAGTATGAATTTCCTTGTGATGTTTCTCTTGACCTCTCTCATGGGGTTTGTGATTAGACTAAGTTGGATAATTTAACTTGCCCTGTTTGGTTTCCATTTTATTTCTAAATTTAATAGTTTTCGTAAACTGTTTTGTCATCAAGGCAATCTGATTGTCCAAACCATCTATGTCACTTTCCTCATCAGAATCGTCAATGGGAATATTGAGCTCAAGTTTCATCAGTTTAGACGTAAAACTCAAGTTGGAACTAGTTTGTTTCCTATGGGGCTGGGTCATTTGTTTCTTAAATTCTAATTCCATTTCCACAATTTTAAGTTTACTAGTGAGTAATTCAGAAGTGAGATTTTGGTCACACATTTCCTCAATAGCATATCTTTTGTTGTCATATTTCTGTGGTAATGATCTTAAAATTTTAGATACAATTTCATGTCTGTCATATGTTATCCCATTAGCATGCAATTTGGTCACAATGTCGTCAATTTCATGTAAAATTCATCAAAGGATTCATGGCCTGACCTAATTAGAGAGTTATACTGTTGGAAAAGCATTTGACTTTTAGCAGCCTTAACTTTAGTGTCACCTTTATGTGCTGTAATTAGTGTTCCCCATGCTTCCTTAGAAGTGGCACAAGATGATATCCTTTTGAACTCATGTTCATTTATAGACATAAAAATGGCATTCTTGACTTTGTTATTGTTTCGAGAAGTTTGTTTCTCTTCTTGAGTGAATTCACTTAATGTTTTCTTAATCCTCTCATTACTTCCTTAAGTGCCTAGCTTAGTAGGATAAGTCTATCCATTTTCAACAATATCCCAGACATCATCTCCCAATGTTCCTTGTATGAAAGAAACCATCCTTACTTTCCAGTAAGCAAAGTTGTTCCCATCAAAGAGTGGATGTCTGGTCAAGTTACCAAATCTTTCATTTTTCTCGTCCATGTTTGATTTTCAGAAAACAATTTCAGAAACACAAGATCTTTTAAAAAGAAATTTCCAAAGCTCTGATACCAATTGAAAAATTGTTACTAAAGACGTTTAATACAAGATTAAACTATTTAAGTAACTCCGAACTATTTTTTGAAGAAACTCTTTTCTTAAAATCAAATCAATTTAATCACAAGATGTGTTTATAAAAAATGTACGAGATATGTTCAAGATAAGATAACTAGTTTTGAAAAACGAAATCGAGACAGTTTAAATCACCACACAATTAAGAATGAGATAAGGAGATGTAGAAAGATTAATGACAAGAGATTTTTAAGGGTAAAACCTCACCCAACTAAGGAAACATCCACGGTGACTTTTAAGTCACAAAAAAAAAAATCCACTAAAACAAAAGATATCAGTTACAAACTATATAACACACATGCACACAAATCAGACCTATACAAGTTTAGGAATGTACCCACAAGTTTCCTTCTAACTTTTATGCAGTTCTGATGCTGATGTGGCTCTCCCAGTTTGCTAATTTTCACTTTGTTCCAGTCTTTACATTGACTCTTATTTCAAGATCTTATTACCAGCACTTTTAGTGTTGCAGTGTGTAAGTGTTTGTGATGGTGCTACAACACATGCATGCACACACTCATGCTTATTACAAACAGTCCTATTAAATTACAGATCAGATCTATATGCTGTATTTTTCAGTTTCTCTCTTCTTAGAAAACAAAAACCTCATTTGACCTTTAAAATGATCCAAGAATCCATAGTTATCTGGCTCGGAAGACGTTTCAAGATCTTAATCAATGATAGGGTTTTGAAAATATTTTTGAAATTGAAAACCACCAAGTGCGATTCTTCACTAGAACAAAGGTCTTGTTTTAAAATAACTAGAAGTATAATATGAGTTTGTTGATTTTGAAGTTAAGAACATTTACAGAAAATAATTAACAAAATATTTCTCAAGATGAGAAACTAAAAATGCAGATCTACATGTAATATAACATAAATGACTAGATTTATGATTTCTATAAAATAGAAATACAGATCTAACCTAAATGTTTAAGTTGGACACAAGATCTTAAAACCAAGAGGTTTAAAACCATGAAACATCTTTCAAACCAACACATAAATAACTCTCAAACACTCAGGGTTGGTGTTTGGTGTAAATGGTTTTTAAAAAAATGAATTAGGGTTTGAAACTGTGTTTGGAGGAATTAGGGGTTCTAATTCTCTCTTCAGTTTCTCTCTCTTCTCTCGGCTCACTCGAATAAAATGAAGTGGAAAAAGTCTCTCAAAGGCTGAGGGTTAGCCTCCTTATATAGTGGGCCGAGAAGGATCGAGAAGGTTGAGATGAATCTAAAGGCTGAGATTTAGTCTTGGCCTGTTGACTTCCATCCAACAATTTAAAAGAAGCGGTGAGTTAAATGCTTTCTGATTGTCTTAGAGAGGTTCACAGGGATAGGGTTTGGACGCATGTAGATCATTTATTAAATCAATCCAAGGGCTGAGATTTAACAAAGCAACTGAGTCTATTAACAAACACAAATCGAATCGGTATTAGGTTGACAGGTGTAGGGTTGAGATCAAAACTCACACGCGTATATGAAAATAATTACACACGCACCCTATAGTCTCTAGCGCTTTCGGTTTCTACCCAAATGAACTTATAGGAATAAAACCATAAAAATAGTATTGACAGATTGACCCCAAAAGCTTTTAAAGCCCATTTTAATTATGAAAAGAAATTATTTTAAAACTCATTAAAAAATCCCAAAAAAATTATTAAAAATTGTTTTAAGGGAAATTAACACACACAACACACACACACAAGCAATTTAATGCCAAAAGTGAACAATATATGCAATCCTAATGTGTGTGGATGTTGGTGAATATACCTTTAATCAATCGAACAAGAGGAGCGAAGAGTAGAGAGGGTCTGAGGCTTTTTGGATTCTAGGGAAAGGACTCAATTTTGTCACTATTTCCAAACTAGATGAGCACTTATACAATATAGACTCCAGTGAGTCAAGAGTATTAGGTGCTTCAACTCCAGGATGCATTATACTCCCATATAATGCAGGGAAATTTTGTTTTAGAAGTGGGATGATCCGAATTCTCCCAACATTCCACGGTATGGAGTCAAAAAAGCCCTATATCCACATGCGAGAGTTAGAGGAGGCGGGCAAGACTTTCATGGACCAAGCATGCACTCAAGACATAGTGAGCTCAAGATTTTCCCCTTCTCCCTGAATAATAAGGTTAAGACATTGGTTTGGTCACTAGAATCAAATCAGTAACTACTTGGAGGGATATGCAGGCCAAGTTTCTCCAAAAGTTATTCCCCCCACATAGGAACAATGCTATTAGGTATCAAAAATAAACTTTTAGACAAAATGAGAATGATATTTTTGATTAATTTTAATGAGTTAGTCATCACGTTCCCACACCACGGTTTTAAATAATGGAGGATCATATCTTACTTCCATCATTGGATAAGCTTAACTTCCAAACAACTCGTTGAAACCGTGTGCGAGGGAGGGTTTTTAGGGTTGGATGTGAACGATGCAGAGGACTAATTTAGGTACTTCATCGAGACTACTCATGTGCGGGACAAGTCGAACCTGAGTACCCAACCGAAGCCTAGACAAATTTCCACAACTCCTTTTTCATTCGGACTCTATCAATTGGATAAGTAAGGCAAACTAAAACTCTATATTAATCAACTAGTAAAGAGGCTAGAGTACGTAATCGAAGCTAGGGAAGACACATAACTGGATCCACTCGAGCAATGAGAGAGAAGGTGTGAGATATTTGTCAGGCAAGACATTCAACAAATGAATGCCTGACGATACCTTTGTATAAAGTGATATTCCAAGAGCATGTGGACGCGGTAGGAGCTTTTAAGGATAATGTTAACGCCCCTCGTGGGAATTACTATAACCCCTCATATAGAAACCATCTCAGTTTTTGTTACGGGAAACCAAATGCAGAATGAATCCGAACCTACATGTGGTCCCAAAATCACCACCGCTCCCACATTATCAAGAAGCTCCACCTATACAAGAAACAACTCATGTGCCTTATATTACCCCTCATTAAAGAAGTATCAACGAAACTTTAAACTAAGTCATGCAAACTCAGTCAGTGATAAATGCTAAAAACTATGCTGACTTGATGGCATCGTTGTGTAAGTTGTAATCTTCTCTAAGTGTCCTAGAGAACGAAAAGTTTCTAGCCCAAGGCCAAAGACCTCCCCAAGGTTAAAATTATGGTATCTCTAATACTAACGAGTAGTGAAATAACCACTCTGTGTTGTGGACAATTTGTTGACTTGTCACCTTTTCCCCATGATGTGCAGAGTGATAAGGAAATTTCAGCTGATAAAAAAAGAGGCCGAAGATGTCCCCTTTTTAAAGAGTGGTAATAATGACACATTTGGGCACTAGGTGGTGGTGAAACCTCCCACTACTGCTCCATACCCTCAACAGTTAGAATCCCACTCCAAAGAGACTACCCGAGATGATGTTTTAGACGTTCTTACTAAAGTATAGAATAATTTACCTTTCCTTGAAACCAAAAAACATATTCTCGCATATGCTAAGTTTTTTAAGGACTTGCTCATGGTGAAACGAAGGCTAGAGGTAAATAAGAGTGTGTTTTAGGCAAAGAACATCAGTTCAGTACTGTTAAGTGACCTTCCACAAAAATATAAAGATCCGGGAGCACCAACCATTTTGTGCATCATGGGGAAGAATCGAATTAAGAAAGCAATATTATATTTAAGGGTGAGTGTTAATATTCTCCAATACTCCATCTATAAGCAATTAGATTTACTGGACCTTAAGCCCACAAAGATGACTCTCCAACTCATAGATCTTTTTCTAAAGATACCTCGAGGGATCATTGAGGACGTGATTGTCCAAGTTGACACTTTCTACTTCCTAGGAGATTTTGTCATTTATGACGAAGATCCATCCACTTTCCCGAGTAATAATGTTCCCATGATATTTGGCTACCAATTCTTAGCTACGAATAATGCATTGATTGATAAACGAAATGGGCAAATACAACTCACATTCGAGAACATGACTCTCAAAATAAATATCTTCAAGATCACCAGGCATGAGGGTGATGAGGGAAAATTATGAGAGATGGATATTATAGAAGGGACAGTACATGAGGATGTTAAGAGGAATCACACAAGAGAGTCGTTAGGGGTATATCTTTTTACATCAAGTGAGAGAGATAATTCTAATGTTGATCAAGAGGTGGAGGAGGCATATTTAATCATGTCCATTGAGACCGAAAGAGAACATGCCAAAGTGAGCGGGAGAGAGAGGTTTGATGAAAGTAAAAGAGAATATTCAGAGATCGAGCAAGAGAGAGTTAGGAGATATGAGCCTAGAGGACTTTGAGAAAGAATTTGGGCCAGTGGATGAGAATCTCAATGTCGTTGTCCAATAATTATTAGAATCATTTTTTCACTTAGAGGAGAACGACTGCAAAGATCGGATAGACAAATTCTTTCTTTGTGACCATACACCCAAAACACTTGAGCTCTTGGATGTGATCATGGGGAAGACTAGTGTTTCGTTTGAGCTAGAGACAGATCCAATAAGTCTAAAGTGTAAGGAGAATCTAGGTTTAGCATATCCTTCCAATTTTCAGCCAGATATTTTCTCTAAGTCGGGACGAGTATGCTGTGATTCAATTGGGCACCACGATGATCTCATTCACATCATTCATCATGAGGCTCGAGGTGTCGCCCATATATATGGGAATGAGTCCCACCTATTATGATGATTGGTTTACGATGTGAGGAACATGGAGATGAAGAGAGCATTGGACACTATACATGAAGTCGGGTGAGTTTTTAGGAGTAAGAGAGGTCGCCACACCCTCAATGCGTATAAGGTGATTTTGTTGTATACTAGTGACTAGAGTTAGTTCTAGGGTAGCTTAGAGGTGCGTAGAAGTCGCGAGTTAGAAAATTTAGGAGCACCACATTGAGTTTTTGCGTACGAGAGAGCAAACGCACGTACAAGGGTGAGGTTGAGATTTCTTGGGGTCCCGAGGTGTTTTGGGAGGTTTCAGATACATTAAAGAGGAGAGCTATGGGGTGGAAACAATTAGAATAGGAAAATTATGAAGAAAATACATTTTAAGGAAAAGCACAATAGCCAAACCGCAAGTCGGACTGGTTTACAGACTAACCGGTTCACTGGTACCCCCGAACCGGTTCGGAGCACCTGCTTGCAAATTCCTCCCTCTTTTGTTTTTCCCCCCAAATTCATTCACATATCCCCCCTTCACTGTGATCAGACTCCATCGGCCCCTCGGATTAGATCTTGCGTTGTGATATTTTTGTTGCTCCTTATTTAGGTTGTTATTTTATGCTTTATTGTTTCATCATTGCAAAAACTATGTATTTGCTTTCACCTTAGTATTGTAATTGTGTGGTTCTCTTAATACAAAAATGTTCGTTTTAAATTTTGCATGTTTTCTATTTTACATTTATTCTTTTTCTTATTTAGATTTTAGTTCTTTTGCTTAGGTACAATGCAAATGTCTAAGTTAGGGAGGGTGACAAGTGCGTCTTTTAAACTTCACAAATTTTAAAATGTCCAAAAAAAATTCAAAAAAATGTCAAAAAGTTCAAAAAAATTAGAAAAATTCAGAAATTTCCAAAAAAGAAAATTTCAAAAAAGCCAAAATATTTTTTCTTCAAAATAAATAAAAATTGGAATTTAAATGTTTGAAAAATATCACTAACATTTTTGTTTGAAGTCTTAGTTTGTAAAAAATAAATGCACAAAGTCGAAATTCACCAAAGACAAAAATTGAGTGAAAATTGACGACTTTACAAATAAGTGTGGAGATTATTAACCTGGGGAGATTTCAAGCCTATCAGTTTTGGCGAGTAACTAAATCAATCCGAGTTAATGGTTAACTCAACATTCAATTTAGCGTGAAATAAGTCGTTGAAGATATCTAGTTTTTTATTTTGATCGGTTGCAAGAAACGAGTGAGATGTCGTCTTAAAAATATGCTAAAAGTATCTCTAAATTAAATATAATCTTGAGACGCATATGGTAAAATAATTAGTAATTCGGATAAATGAAGTTAGGCCATCGTTTTTACCCAAAAATATTAGCCATAATAAGTAATGAAAAATTACCCATTTGCTAGCCATTTTGAGCCTAATAAAAATTTTCAATTCCGTTTGATAACCCGAAAAACCTATTTAGCCCCTAGCAATGAAAATAAAAATTCATCAATCAAGTCTAAATGGTTCAATAAGAAGGGTTAAGAAAAAAATTAGCAAAATTCTCCAAAAAAATAGTAAGAGAAAATGTGCAAATGCCCGAAAAAGTGCCAGCGGACATAACAAGCAAGGAAATTTTCTAACCATTCCCATTTTACCCAATATAACCCGAGTAATTCATAACTGAGTCTGAATAATTGAATTAATTACCGTGTGGAGAGCTAAGACATGAAAAAATAAGAAGGGAGATTAATTAGTAAATTTAAGAGTCGATGTTTCCCGTTGTTTCAATAATCGTGTTATGATGATGAGATATATTCACCCCAAATATTTCATAATTCTAATTGTGTGAATGAATTCGTGTTCCATTATACTTACTCTTTATATCACGTACATCGATAGAAAATATACACATTTTGAGAGTTTTGTTTGTGAGAGCATTCCGTGAGAAATTGAATCAAAATGAATTTCTAGAAAAGTAACATAATGATCAATCGGTGGAAGCTAACATTTTGATTTTAGGCTTTGCACACATACATTATGAATTGAGATCCTTCAATAAAAATTTAACATTACTATATTTAAGAAATTGAAAATTTACAATTTTTAGTTATTTTGATTTTTTTCTTTGAGTCGAAAAATGAATTTTGTGAGTAAATTCACTACAAACCCTCATGAGATACCACTCGTCCTATTAGGGTAGCCTAGGAGTTTAATGGCTTGTTGCATATGCTAAATGCAATCGCTTTACCGCAAAAAAGGTATTCTATCCCATTAATATTTTTGAATTTTTTTTTAACTCATACTCTTATTTTTGAACGATCCAAGTTAGGGGGATTCGATTGGGCATGAATATTTCATATTTATCCACTTAATTTTAGTTCTTTTATTATTACGTGCAGTGCAAATAGACTGGATTTATCTCAAATCCATGATACCAACCCTTTTGGCATGTATTTATTGTTTTATGTATTTCTCTTGTGTTTTACAGCTATTTAATGCAAATAAATGCAGGATAGAAACTGAAACAATGAATGAAACAAAGGAAAGGAAACTGAAGGGAATTTTTCTAATTTTATAACCATAGTCTAGAGGAATATCCAACTCGAAAGTTTAAGATCTTGAAATCACTCAAATACTAGAAAATATGGCACCTCAATCCCAGCTAAGGTGAAGAAGTTATGCGCGTTTGAAGTTGAGAAGAAAATCTAGTGGTAGAATTATAAATAAGAGAAATTCAAGCACAAAAGGCATCACTTGGACACAGGCTAGGACCCGAACCGATGGGCGAACTGGTTCATCATTAGTAACACCCTAGAAATGGGACAAAATTTGTCACGCTTCATAATTGTGAGAAATTACCTGAAGTGGGATTTTTATTTTGGCCCTATTTTCTAAGCTAGAAAGCTTGATGTTTTGAGGACTCTTCTAAACGACTAAGGGACCTATGTAGACATGTATTAGGAGTATTTTAACCTATATTTTACTAAGGAGAAGGCTAGAGAGGTAGAAAAACATATATAGAATGATTTATTGCTTTTCATGCTTGTAACTTTAATAAATAGCTGATTATTTTCTGTTTATTTCTTTCAAAGCTTAGTTTGCGTATGTTCTCGATTCTCTACCCTTTTGGTAATATTATTTATATTCTTTCTTCTTATTTTTCATTCATCGTGTCATCATTCAACGTAAATAATGCGTGCATAGTTAGATTTAACATGTCCGGCTACATAATAAGAGGGTTGGGAAACATAAAGCCAACCTAGATTAATAATATGGATATAATATTGAATGAAATTGTATAGATTATTTAAAGGTTTGATATTTTTTTTAAACATTTATTTTAGGTCTCTTAATTTTGTTTTCCCTATGTAACTGGAGTGTTTGAGGGTATAATACGCATGTGAAAAATCTTGTCATTCATGTCAAATTATTTATTGATTAGATAGTGTGTGGAGAAAAAATTTCATATGGTTAATACTTTGAAAATTTGAATCTTTTCTTATAATTATAAATATAGTTTTTGAAAATTTTATATTCAATGAAATTACCGACAGTTCAGGGGATCATATTCTAGTCCAATTTTTTGCACATAGTTAAAATAACTAAAATTAGTCTTTGCATATTTTAGTTAATTCACATTTGTTGATTAGGTTTCATTTGTTACATAGAAGGTTTCAAAATAACTCATCACATTTTCCTTTCTTTTTCGTGAGTTGTTCATTAGGTTTTAGACACCTTCCTTAGTAGCCGTTACTTTTCACATCTTAGTACTTGAGTTTTAAAACTGACTTGCTCGGATTATTACTTATGCGACCGACTTACACATTAGTTGTAATTCACAAGCTATAGAGCCACTTTTAGTGTCGCATCATATATAAACCATCATTAAGGTCTCATCATAAATACTAAAAATGTACTAAATATAAGGCTAAGCATAACGAGTAAAGAGCATAGAATAGAAACGAGATAACAAATAAGAAATCAAGGTTTTAAATCTTAACTTATTAAATGGAAACATGGAAAGAATACTACTAGAACCCGATTAACAATCAAGCCTATATGAAATATGCGCAAAAATATGAACAACAAAAATTCTTGGTCATAAAAACGTCGAAAGTGAAGTGTAGGTAATACAGTGGCTAGTAACCATATAGGATACAATGACTAGCAACCATATATGATACACTAAGAGACAATGGCATTTCATATTAGCATTCTATAAAATTTTATCAAAATAAATAATGATCAGAAAATACAGTTTGGATGCAACATATTTATCCCAAGTATAAAAACTAATATATCAATATATATGGAAGTTTTGTATCAATATAAAAGTCAATGCTAATATAACATACTCTAAGGACAAGAATAAAGAACATAAAGGCTAAACCTAATTAAGATTATAAAAGTGAAAATATATACCAAAATTTATATCTCAATAAAGAGAAATTTCCCCAAACATGAATTTCAAACGAATCTTTTAAGAAACGTGCAAGAAATTCTACATGGGGAAAATGAGAATATGATGCAAAAAATGATATATAAATAACTTCTTGAATCTTAGTTCAATTAGATTATGATTAGAAAAGAATATATGCAATATTACCAGACTTACCAAAATTTGGGTACTGTTGAATGTTCATAATCAAGAAAAGATTATCCATAAAAGGCTAATAACATAATGAGGTATTTGTAAAGGAAAATTTCCAACAAAGTCAATTCGTATGTAATTTGGATTTATTCCATGTTGGACATAACTCCGTGAGTCATAGGTTAGGATTTGAGTTGTTAACCTTTCAAGCTTATGACATGATTTCTTGAAGATGTAATGGCCAAGTAGAAGATATTTATCATTATGTTGTGTTTCATGCTTGTTTCCGTCTTCATGTTCTAAGGATATTTTAGGTACGGATGCGTACAAATTTTGATCATTGAAAATTTTTATATTTGGGTGCTAGGTTTTTATAAAACTGTTTTAAAATATTTTAATCCTTTTAATATTTTTTAGTGGAAAAATAATTTTTTCATGACCTCGTTAAAGCGAAATTAGTAAGTAGTTCAAACGAATATATGGTACCTCATTAGATACAGTTCAAATGACACTTTTAATGTGATTTTTTTACCTTTTGCTAGGATCTCATTAGAAATGTCGTTTGAATGGTGTTCATATGAGATAGTATACTTCATTCGTATGAGGTACAATGTCTTTCGAATAAACCCACCATTTTCTTCTTATTCGAGGTTTTCAAAAATGATTTTCATCCTTATCTCATTTTTGACAGATCTCCTATAAATAGGAGTGCAGAACATCATTTTATTAAGAGAGAAATTCATATATTTTAAGTAACAATACTCTACCAAAAAGATCTCTCGTTTTACCCAAACCTTAAGTTTATACCCAAACAATTGTAGATCCAAGAATTATTATATTATGCTTTGAGATCTAGTTTCTTGGCACTAAGTTTTATTATGCACATCTTTGTAAGAATTGTTTCATACGGTGGACTCCGTATTTACTGTTCACACATAGTGGACTCCGTGGTGTGGTGTTGCAATGAAGAAGTGGTGGATTCCATTTCCCAATCTGTAGATGGTTGCTAAGTTATTTGGTGGATACCGAGGCATGTGTGCACTCACATGTTATGGCTATTGCGTGGGTGTATTCCTATGTTGTCGCTGATTGAAGATGCATCAAGGCTTTCAAGGAGTCGAGTCATTGTGTAGATCATTTGATGAATTTTATAAATCTTGTATCATTGTGAATTTGCGTCTCTAGGTCGTCTGAGGTTTTTCCCGCTATGGGTTTTCCTCCTACATCGGTCGTTGTGTGTTGATTATCCTACACTCACCTAGATGCGTGTTTAAATTAAGATAAAATTTGTTAATTTGTTTAATCATAACTTGTTCAAAGTCGGTGGAACATTAAACTTTGGGTTAAATTGTTTAAATTTAATATTTAATTAAAAAAACTAAAAATATACTTTTGTCTATAGCATTCCCTATTAGAACGCTTTCTCAAATTAGCATCAGAGCGGGAAAACTAAGTTATCTTGTAGATTCATCTTTTCGTGTTCTTTTAGGGTTATTTGGGAGTTTCTCCGTCTCTCTCTAGTTTTATTTGTTTCTCTGGATGGGTCATCATAGTGATAAGTTGGCGGATTCGTTTAGCAATGATGACGACTTTGATATTCGAGATGAATTTAATGAGCTTCATAAACATGCTAAAAAATTATCTCTTTTGAATTTTGAAGTTATCAAAAATAATTAAATTTCTTAAAAAATAAGCTTTTGTTCTAAAACTAGAGTTGATTTTTTGTGAAATGTTCGAACACAAAGAGATATCCTACATGTTAAGATCATGGACATGAACCGTGATTTTAAAACCTTAGAAGTGTCTAAAAAGGAGATTGAGGATAAAGTCCAATTTTTAGAGAATTAATTAAAGAACTCTAAAATTTCTAGGGTTAATGAATGTGACATTGAGGATAATGATAAATTGATAAAATACTTGCGGGCACATGAGAAAACTCTTAAGGACAAGTTCACTTGGATTGAGGGTTAGTGAGATAACCTTCTGGGTATTATTGAAATTTCGAAAAAAAGTCCCTATGATTTGAGAAGTCTAAACTTTTGCTTGAGTATAGTATTTTGAAGTTAAAAAAATAATCTAAAAACTCAAGTAGTGTTGGCAGTGGCTTCGATAATTCAAATGATTCCGTGCCTAAATCTAAGACTAAAATTTGTTTTAGAGTTTTATCCGTTAACAATGACCTTAGACATGGTCAACCCATAAGTAACATACCTCACGTTTACACATGTTCGTATTGTGGTAGGAAATGTCACCTTAGTGCATTTTGTTATGATCTTAGAAGAGATCCTAGGAAGTACGCATCTCGTGTCACCATGGTTACCAAATCCTAAAGTATTAGGTATTCATCTATTTGGTTTAGGAAATTACTTTTGGAGACATATAATGTTAGACCTGTTATTTCTCGTACGCTTGCACATGATACTTCACATGCTATATGTCATGATTGATTGTGTTTGCATGTTTTCATACACTAGCTTTTATACCTCGCGATATATATTCTTGCTAGTTGTATGATGTTTATCCTTTTTGTATTTTTATTATTCTTTCGGGGTCATATTGAAAAAATATAAAAAGATTTTGTTTATCTTTCGAGTTTCTTTTTTATTAAATTGGAATTATTTTGAAACATGTTTAAAAACGCAAAAAGATTTTTCATTTATGTGTAGTTTAATTTTACACATTTTGTGTGGCATAGTAGTGTGTTTGAATCCATTTCCTTCCATGTTTCCATGTGTCCACGACATTGATTATAATTTTTATTGCGTAGATTGTTCTTAATCATGCTTGCGTGGAGGTGTTTAAAAATTACTTGCTTAATGGATTCACTTTGCAAATGCCTCCTCCCATACATGCACAAGCTATTTTGAATTTTAACTTCATATGTTACATGACCTAAGTGATATGTCCTCCTAAAAATCTTGTCATATACAACTATATATGATTAGCGAATTTGTACATGTAAAAACCATTGCCCATGAGTTTGTTATTTTGTTAAAAATATGAATGTGCACGGGTAAGGGCAACAAAGGGAGAAATTTTCCTCCCGTGAAAGACCACCATTGGCAAGATCCTAAAAATTTAGAGGCAAAAGAAAAGAAAATATTTCTAAGGCCAAATTTTATTTCATTGATTCATCAATTAATTTGGTATCTTCAAAACGAGAGTGAAAATGATATATCTAAATTTTGAGGGTTTTACAAGTTGAAGATAAAGGGGTTTTCACAATGAGTCCTAGTTAATTCATGTTTGACATTCTTAATTTGAGAATCGTCGATATTTTCTAGGCTAGTATGCATTGTGTTTATTTGTCCATTATGAGTTCACTTTATCTCTCACTATGAGGCTAAATCTTTGTTTGATAAAGTTAATTCAGTCATATAGAACTTCTTGGATATTTTTTAGTGATTGGGTCTTTTTTTATTTGTTTCTAGTTCACTCCCTTTCATACAATCCCACATGTTTATAATATTAGTACTATGCTATTGTGTTACGTTTATGCGTTTTGTGTCCTTTTGTGGTTCTTTATACATATATATATGTGCCTGAGTGTCATTGGTATATTTTCCATATTTATATATATGACATCATTTGTTTTTTAGTCTTTGCATTTTCATTTAATCCATGTTTGCCATGTGCTTTATCTTTGAATCGAATTTACATGATATATGATCATATTGCTATCTCTTATTGCCTGTTTACATTGGTATTTCATGATTAATTGTGTATTCAAGTTGGTATCATTTATTGCATTAATATTTGTATTGATTGATCATTGTTTATATTATTTGTGCTTCTATTTCAATGTTGTGTTTGTTTCACTTTACACCATTGCATGGTATTATTCTTTCTTCCTTATTTCAATTGGTGTCATATGTTCTCATTTTTGGGGGGAGATGTGTTTTGTGGGGGATAAATGATCTACTATGAATTCTTTCTTTGTCTATTCATGAAAAAAATGGGGGGGGGGGGGGGGGGGGGGGGGTATCTTTCACATTAGTTTTAGGAGGATATTTTTATCTTCGAGGGAGGCGTCTTACCAAGGTAGGGATCATTAGACATAAGGGGAGTTTATTATTATGCAGATTTTATATATTGTTATATTCTCTTTGCATTTTAAGGTGTGATTAAGTGTGTAGGTTTGCATAATGAGACAACATTTACAAGCATGCAAAGATAGTCGTGTTTATGTGTTGATCAAGCTATACTTTTTCCTTTTGGAGTTGGGGATTTAGTCTTAGAAGATCTTGATGGACCATAGAAATTTTTGTTTTTAGTTTTATCCCGGATTAACCAAAGGATGAGATATGTAAGGAAGAATTTCCAATAGAGTCAATTTTTGTGTAATTTGGCTTTATTCCGTGTTGGAAAAAACTCTTTGAGACATAGGCGAATGTGAGTACATGAATTATCACAATAAATAATCATGAAAGCAATATGAAGTTGAAAGAAATTAATCAGACACAACAATAACATATGTATATGGTTTGAAAACTTGTCTATTTTCAAGGAGATGTTACTATGTTCTTTTTAGTCTCTCAATGTTCAAAGTTACATCCCCTTGCCGTGGGCCAGGGTTTACAATTTATAGATGTAGAAAATAAGAGATTTAGTTGTAAAAGTAACTCAATTAGCTCATGGATAACTCGTGGTGTCCCTGAATATCTCCTTCGAGATTGTTGATAACTAATTTGAGTATATCACTATTCATTTAAGTGCATATTAAATACATAAGTCTTAAGGGATAACTGATTTGGGTCGTCTAATCCACTGTTCACGTTGCGTTGGTCGACTACTCTTTTGAGCTGAAATAAATGAGCCCCCACAATTACCCCTAAAATTTTTGGGCTAAACACTTGGGAAAATAGATTTTAAGTAAGTACAAGTACCATGGCCTAAAACTATTTTTAAAATCAAAACGATAAGCTTGTAATACTTGCGAACTTGATAAGGTATGCTCGCCCGACGTCAAACACCATGGAAATTTTGTGGTTTCGTTGAAGAAGTAGGAGTACACTGGTCCGAGCAGGCATTTGGAGCGCCAAAATTCTCATTGATCCGAGTGCTCTATCATTAGCTCAAAGTCCAAACCCAGATACTTCACTTCCAACCGTTTCTCTTGCAACGCTTTCGTCCATGAAACTTTGAGCATTATTTTCTTCAGTTCTTCATATTCCCAGAGCTCTTCATTCATTTTCGTAAGTTCCTCTCATCTTCTCCTTTCTTTTACTACTAAGATTGTTCCTATTATGTTGCTAGCGTTATTATCTTTTATTATCCATGGAACTACTATATAATAAAATGATAGAATAATTTAATAAGTCTAATAATATTCATGAATGGGTAGAAATTGACTGTGCCCTCATCTTCGAAGTTGTCCATGACATTGAAAGGGAGTTTGTCATTTCCCCAGACTTTCTCTTTCAAAGGTTCGTCAAGACTTTGATGTCATCCCTGCTTAATGTTCCCCAAATGTTTGGAAAGTTATAAATGGAGTACATAGAATAAATGAATTGTATGGCACCAAGTTAGGACTTACTGAGCTCTACTATTGTTATGTTTGATCAGGCAATATTGACAGTATTTTATGCTTGAAGATGAGAAAATCTTATAGTATTTTAGATGTGAATTTCCCTGATTCTCATAAAGATTACTGGGGTCATGGCTTTATTTCCATATTGGCAACATCCTCCCCTACCTGAGGGCGAGAGGTACCGAGGCCATTGGATCTATGACTTGGGGGATTATCGTATAGGTCACTTTCTCTGTACTTCTGTTTGCTTTCTGTTTCTTTTTCTTCTATTTTTTGCATTGTACTTTTGTTTCCTGTTCTCTAATTTATATTTTCTTCCTTTGTTTTCCAGCTCGCGATAAAAATCAAGAACCGAAATTGAGTTAGGTAAAAGTTGTTGATCTCCTCAAAGCTTGGAGAGTATAATGAAAACTTCCTGAAGGTGAGCCCCCTCATTCTACAGCTTGCCTGATAGAGTACGGGAATAGCACCAGTAGTTTTATTGCTCGGTCGATTGATAAAGTCCTTATATTGGAATTGCTTGAAGTAGTTCCCTATGAACTAATTATGTTAAGGGAAGGGGAAAAAGGAAGAGGAAGGAGAGGAAGAAGAGGAGTCGGATGAGAAGGAGGAGGAGGAGGAGGAAGAAGAAGAAGAAGAAATAATAAAGGAGGAGGAGTACGAGATGATAACTCCCATAAAGAGGAGAGTGCTTAATTTTGATGATGACAATCAAGTTGTATTATCTAATCGGATGAACTCATTGAAGAGAATAGAAGGGGATTCCCCTAAGGTCAGTGGCTCTAACTTGGGATCCAAGGGGAAAGAGAGAGAAAATGAGATGAAGAGGAAGAAGAAGAGAGAATGAGAGGAGATGAGAAAAAAGGGAAAAGAAGAAACAAGAAGAGAGGAAGAAAGAAGAAGACAAAAAGAGGCTAATCCTTAAGGCTCCTACCGAGCCTTTTTTTACCATGGCTTGAGAGGGGTCGAGTGTGGCCAAATATCCCATACTTGCTCCTAATTTATTGAGGGTATCCGTGATCATGGATAATCATGAGCGCTCCCCATTGTTGTGGATGACCTGGCTAACACTCAAGTCCGCCCAAGGACTTGCTCTGGTAAGTTTCCTCTTGTCTTGTCTCTGTGGTCGTCTTCCTCATACTAATATTTCTTTTCTTTTTTCTGTAGTTTAAGGATGATTTTACTACTCTTCTAGATGGTCACACGAACCAATCCAAATAAAATATGGAGCACCCAGATGCCCTGATAACCATATATAATGCTGAGCTCATACTTTTATTGATGTATTTAGTTCTTTCGATTATGCGCATTTTAGTTACATTTCTTATTTGTTGTGTTATTTGTAGCACATTGTCCTATAGGACGACATTCCTCCCACCCCAAACATGGGGAGGACTTTAGGACCAGACATCAACATCCAAGATCAAAAAGCATTGGTAAAGCTCTGTAAGCAACTTAATGTAATGACTGAGTAGTATAAGGACCAGTCTGAGATGGAATCCAAACATTATAATGGTCTTCAAGTCATGGAGGACATAGATTCCTTAGTACAAGAAGAGATCAATGGTTTGAGGGTCCAAATCTTGGAGAAAAATGACGTGAGCCAAATTTGCAAGGCGATTCAAGTTGAGAATGATGCTCTGAGGACGGAGGTCGCCGAGCTAAAAAAGGACGTCCAAAGGAGTTATATCATCGCATCGGGACTTCAAAGAGATGTTACAAGGTCAAGTAATTTTTTTAAAATGAGCCCTCAAGAAATATGGGCGGAAGGTTATGACGAAGGACAGACATATGCACTAGCGAGGTTGAAGGAGGCTGAGATGTTGCATTCAAGCGTGGGTCACTAACTGCCCTTAGAGAGGTTAAGACTCTTAAGGAATGAGACATGTGGTATAAGTACCAGGTACTATGCACTTCTTATCGTCAACCTCCCTTATCAAAGGACGATAGAGGGATCTCCATCGATGTCATTCCAGCCAATATCCTAAACCATTACCTTGAAGACGATGAGGAGGTGTTCGCTCCTAACCCAGATGATGGACGAAGGTCACGCGTGGTTGAATATCCTGCTCGCCATAAATAGTTCATCTAGGTCCATGTATGGTCTTTAGTATATTTTGTATTCTTGTAATTGTGCTCTCCATTTTTTGTCAATAAATAATATTTAATTATCAACTTGTTCCATATTTTGTGCTTATGTTTACTAAATATGAATTAATAGTCTCCTTTGTATTTTGAGTGCTAAGTTCAAAGAGTTGGCATTTACCGACCACATACGACTTTTATAGACCATGCGATAATTATTGAACTTTTTAGGCTTCTTGACCATTAAATAAGTTAGTATTTAATATTAATCCTTTTGGGATCTTAGCCGATTAAATGAATCAAGAGCAAGTGTTAACCATTTTGGGCCCCTCCTGACTAAATGAGTTTGTTAACTTGTGTTCGAATATTATCCTTGTCCAATATGCATTAGCAATATACTTTCATCTGCCTTACCATTTAGGTCATATCGTCACACTCCGTTAGGCCTAGATGAGGTGATGGAAGGAATGTAACTAGTTAATGATCCATCCATCCAATCAGGTTTGTACTGACTAACCAAAGTTGGCTTTTAGCCTAAGGATCCCTATAGGACTTATTCTATTTTCAGGGAAACTCATGAGGTCTATTGTTTTTATGACAAAGACATGAGAATTTTAGCAACTGAAATACTTTAATAACTTATTTTAATTACTATGCACCCTTCTCGCACAATGAAATCCCTTGACTAAAATGAGTTGAATAACTTATTATAATCAACAGAGTTTTGTTATGCGCAAGGAAAGTCTTTGGATAAGACAAGCTAAGCAGCTTAGTGTAACCAAAGGTAATTTCTTCTTGTGGTTAAGGGATTTATCATTTGGAAAGGTGTTTAATACGGATATACATAAAAAAAATTAAAGCATCCAATATGCGAGAGACAATAGGCCTTTATTCATTGAATAATAACTTGAAAGCGACAGAAGTTTAAAATAACAACTTGCATAAACTAAATGTGCTGATAAAAGAAAAAAAGAGTAGAATTTCTTGAGATCGGTTGCGTTCCATGATTTTGGTATCTCCCATCCTTCTAGCGCTTCCAAGTAATATGCTCCTTGAAGGTCGTCCTTGATTACATTAAAATTTTCTTTCACATTTTGTCCCAACATAACATCTAACGGTCTTAAGGTACTGCCGAGGACTTTCCTTAGGACATTATTCCCCGCCTAGAATTTCCTCGAATTGATTTTTCTATTATACTGCTTGGCCATTTTCTGCTGCGGATAGGAAGACATCTTGACCATGGCATGTTCCATTCGTTCATTTACTAAGTCAAGTTGAGTGCGCAATGCAGCGTCGCTCAGACCTTGGTCGATGAAGTTTGTTCTCATGGTAGGGAGATCAGTCCAAGTGGGTCAATATCTTCCCTTCCATCAGTGAGTGCGGAATTTTTTTTCGAGTTGGTCACCTATGGTTAGTATAGTAGGCCCACGTAACATGGGGGATCTCGTCTACCCAGGCACCTTTCACTCTTTTTAGACTTTTCTTCAGGACATCAAGCAATGTTTTATTTGAAGATTATGCTTGACCATTGCTTTGGGGATAGGCCACATAACTTAAATGGTGCTTGATGCCAAGCTCATCACAGAAGATTTAAAAGATGCTTCTTTCACATCGTGTGTCGTTGTCAGTGATGATAGTTCTTGGTACCCCAAAGCGTGTTATAACGCACTTCCATATGAACCTTGTCATATCTGCATCACGATTGTTTGCTAGTGGTTTTGCCTCTTCCCACTTGGTGAAGTATCCTATGCTGACCAATAGATACTTATGATTTCCAAAGCAATAGGAAGTGGTCCGACAATATCTAGTCCCCGTTGTGAGAATGGCTAATGTCTCGTTAAAGATTTCAGGTTGCTAGTTGGATGTGGACCATAGGAGAGAATTTCTGGCACTTTCACAGCTGTAAACATTGGTACTTGCATCCGTTTTCATGTGAGGCCACCAGTAGCCTTCCTTGATCCCTCGAAAGTCCAATTATCTCACTCTTATATGACTCCCACAAATTCCATCATGAAGTTTGTTGGGGGCTTGTTCGGTATCAGGTGGGTGTAGGCACTAGAGGTAAGGTCCTCTGAATGAACTCTTATAAATCTTTCCCCTGGGTGAGGTAAAAACGAGGTGCTTTTACCCTCACTTGATAACACAATATCCTATCACCAGATAGCTTGTCACTCCATAGATACGTAATGATGGGATCCATCCAACTAAGGGAATTTTTCATGAGGAGGACTTGCTGAGTGACCACTGATTGCTCACTACTTGGCTGGTTGAGGAACTCTGTCAAAATAGTTCTTATGAGATCCGAATCAACTTCTGAGCTTAGGGATGCTAAGGCATCAATGTGACTGTTCTTCCCCAAGGGGAACTGCTGAATATCAACCTTCTTAAACCCTTCCATAAGACCTCTTGCTATGGCGAGGTATGTTACCATCTTGTCGTCATTTACGTTGAAATATCCACTTACTTTCTTGGAGACCATTTTGGAATCATTGAATTCATTGAGGCGCCTTGCCCCCAGTATTGGGCCTCGCGCAAGCCAGCGATCGGTGCTTCCAATTTAGCTTTATTATTGGAGGCTTTAAATCCCAACCTCAACCTGATTCCTAGTTCGATGATAGTTTCTTTTAGTGTGATGATGATGATTCCTTATCATGCCCCTTAGAATTTGGGGCTCCATCAACGTATAGGGTCCAATCCTTATACTGTGCTTTCTTGTTTATTGATTGTTCCATTTCTTGTATGTCAATAGGGTGGTACCCTATGAACTCGATGATAAAATCAACCAAAACTTGTCCCTTAATTGTTTTTCTTGGATGAAAGTGGATATCGAACCTCTCGAGCTTGACTGACCACTTTGAGAGTCGTTCGGACAGGTCGCCTTTCCAAAGAACAACTTTGAGGGGATATGAAGTGATGAACATTATTGAGTGAGCATTGGAGTAGTGTTTTAGCTTCCTTAAGGCAACCACTGGTGCATAGACTAACTTTTCCAAGGGCATGTACCATTGATCTGCATTTAAAAGTGTCATACTGGCATATTAGACGGGTATTATCCGCCTTACTTATCACATACCAGAGCCGAGCTAAAAGAATGGTATGATAATACGAGATAGAGATATAGAGGATCTCCATTATTGAATCACCAATAGGGGAAGTTTTCTTAGGCAGGGCTCGATTTCCTCTGAAGCCCTTGGTAATCATAATTCCACGTGAGACCTTTATCTTTGATAAGAAGATAAAAGAATGGTCAACAGTGTTTTGAGTACTTTGAGATAAAGAGTTTGAGCTCTCTGAGCATACCAGTAAGCTTTTGAACATCTCAAAATGTTCATGGAGGATGGACCTTTGTGATCACATAAATATGATATGGATTGGCCTCAATTCGTCGTTTGCTGACTAGATAGCCCAAAAATTTACCTCACTCAACACCAAATGAACACTTACTTTCGTTAAGTTTCATCTGATAGTTACTGAGGATTTCAAAGGTTATATTTAAGTTTGTGAAGTGGTCATCTCTGTTCTTGCTCTTGACAACTATGTCATCGATGTAGACCTTCATTGTGTCTTCTATCTGTTGGTGGAACATTATTGTGACCATCCTTTGATAAGTTTCCCCAATGTTCTTTAAGATGAACGATATAACCTTGTAACAGTATAACCCAATCGAGCTTATGAAGGATGTTTTATCTTGGTCGAGGTCGAACAATGGAATCCTATAGTACCCTGAATAGGCATGAAGATAGCTCTTCATTTCATGTGTTAACGTAACATCAACAAGCTGATTAATCTTTGGCAGCAAAAAACTATATTTTGGGCTGGCCCTGTTGAGGTCTGTGAAATCAATGCATCCCTCTAACAGTCACTTCTCTTCCGTACTACCACTGGGTTGGATAGACACTTGGGGAAAAAAAATTCACTAATGAATTATGCATCCAGAAGCTTCCCTACTTTGTTCTCCACGGCTTTAGCCTTATTGGGGGTTGTTTAACGTGTCTTCTAAGGGATCGACTTGAAGGTTGGGTTAATGTGCGCACAATGGCAGGCTATACCAGGATCAATCACAGGCAAATCATATGGATCCCAGGCAAAAAATTTAAATTATTTCTCAAGAAGGCAATCAA
Source organism: Sambucus nigra (assembly GCA_949130495.1). Classification (NCBI taxonomy): domain Eukaryota; kingdom Viridiplantae; phylum Streptophyta; class Magnoliopsida; order Dipsacales; family Adoxaceae; genus Sambucus; species Sambucus nigra. Next base: position 78,722,534 of record OX422207.1, on the reverse strand, counting down.
CTCTTCCTTTTCATGATCGGTGATTGCAGCTTCAATCAGAAACTTTCTCTGTAAAAAATTATCATCGACCCAACTTCCTCAAGGATTTCAATGACCTTGTTAGTGGGGTGGACCCTGGTCTCCTCCACCCCTAGTCGATCATACCGCAGTTGCTATTTATAGGGTCTAGCCCTATCATCGACTTCCTCAAGAGTGTCTTTTGTTTCCTTTGCCTTCTCTTTCTTGGGGAGGATGATCGTGATAAACCACTTCCTTTTAATGGTCTAGTCACCCAAAATCTTGACCATGTCTCGGTCAGTGATACACTTTAGCTTCGGGTGATAAGTGGATGGTACAACTCTCATGGCATGCAACCAACCTTTTTCTAGAATGGCATGATATATGGACTCTACATTCGCCACCAAGAACTCAGTCAGCTTCGAGATGTTTCCTACCCTGGCTGGATGGACTATATTTCCTAATGGCATTGTAATTATCCCTGTGAAGACGACTAATGGAACTATGGCCTCCTTAAGGTCGGTTAGGTTGAGCTTCGGATTGTTGAATAACTCTAGGTACATCACTTCAAACCATTATTTTTCAAAAGCTTCTCGTCCACAAAACTTTCGGTGTTATTTTCTTCAGTTCTTCATATTCCTATAGCTCTTTATTCATTTATGTAAGTTCCTCTCATCTTCTTTTCGCTTTCACTATTTTGAATATTCCTCTCATTGCTAAAGATTTTTCTTTTATCATACATGGCACTGCAAGATAAAAAAACGGAAGCAGAATTTAGGAAGTCTTAAAATATTCTTGAATGGGTGGAAATTAACTGTGCCCCCATCCAAAGAGATGTCTGTGACATATAGGGGCACCTGATTCATACCCTCTTGATCACATGGGGGGAGGGGGGTTGACATCCCCCAAAACCCTTTTTTCTGAGGTTCTTTAAGTGCTCCGATGTCGTCCATGTTCAATGCGCCCAAAATGTTTGGAAACTTATAAATGGGGTATATAGAATAAATAAACTGTACGGGACCAACTTAGGATTTGTTAATCTCTACTATTACTACGTCTAGTCGGGCACTAATGATGGTATTATATACTTAAAGATGAGAAAAGTTTATAGGTTTTTGTTGTGAATCTCCCTGACTCTCATATAGATTACTATGGTTATGCCATTATTGCCAGAAATTGGCAACATCCTCCCATACCTGAGGGCGAGAGGTACCAAGGCCTTTGGATATCTGATTTGGGGAGCATCATACAGGTCCATTCATCTCTACTTATGTTGTCTCGATTTTCCTTTTTCTTCTATTTCTCACTTTCAACTTATGTTTCTTGTTCTATAATTTATATTTCGTCCTCCGTTTTGTTGCTCACAATAAAAATCAAGAACCTAACTTGAGCGAGGTGATAGTTGATATGGTATGTTTCCTCTTGTCCTATTATCCTTTCAATGTGTTCATATTCTGCGCACTAATCTTTATTTTCTTGTTTTGTGCAGTTTTTGGCTAATTTTACTAGTCTTCTAGATGGTCATGATGAAAAATCAAAAAATATTTAGGAGTTGAAAATTCCCCAAAGAAGTTTGAAAAGGCCTTAGCTGACGCCTGCACTGCTTTCAAGAGGGAAAGGTAGAGCTTGACCCAGGCCTATTTCGATCTACGGCCGAATAATAACTTCGGGGTCACTAAGAAGGAGAAGCTTGCTCAAACAATCTGGGTCTGAGCCTGCCGACCATGCTGAGCATGATTCTACTGAGGTTAAAACGGCTGCTAATCAAGAAAGGAATGCTAGTGAGAAAGGGAAGGAAACAAGTAGTTCTGAAATAAATTTACATAATTGTATGACTTTTTCCTTTTCCTTTATTGTGACTTGTAATTTTTGTCTTCTAGTTGTACTTGCCTTTGGCCTCCCCTTATTTAATCAATTAAAAGGAGTTTTCTTTTATTGATGTGTTCAGTTCTTTCAATCATGCTGATATTCATTACATTACTTATTTGTTGTGATATTTGTAGCCCATTGTCCTAGAGGACATCATCCCCTCCCCCCCCACATCGAAATTGGGGAGGATTTTAGGACCAAACATCAGCAGCCAAGCTCTCAATGCATTTGTAAATCTCTGTAAGCGAGGAGTGAGCAGTACAAAGATCGGTCTGAACTGGTAGCCAAACTAAAGAATAATCTTTAAGGCATAGAGGATATAGGTTCCTTAGTGCAAAAGAAGATAAATGGTTTGTGGGTCCATCTCTTATAGGATAAGGATGTGATCCAAGTTGGCAAGGTGATCCAATTCGATAACGTCGCTCTAAGGAAGGAGGTCATTGAGCAAAAAAAGGACATCCAAAGGGGATATGTCATCGCATCCGGACTATAGAGAGATGTTACAAGTTTGAGTCACCTATTCAGAATGGGCCCTTGAGCAACATGGGTGGCAAGTTATGATGAAATCTAGACTGATGCACCATCAAGGTTAAAGGAGGCCTAGGATGTTGCATTCAAGCGCGGGCTGTTAGCTGCCTTTAGGGCCATAAGGACCCCTAAGGAATCAGATATATGGTATAAGTACCAGGTAGAGTGCACTCTGTGTTTATCTCATTTCAAACTCGATACGTCACGTGGTATTTGCTTTGCCTCATGTGTGTAGGTACTACATTCAAGATCAATATGTTGCACACCCTGATGAGAAAAGCTTTGAGATTTAATGATTATTGAAGATTGAAGAACAAACGATGAAGATTTATACATTTGTATCTTTCCATCTTTAGGGTTCATGGGAGGGTAGATTTGTATAGGTCATTAGTTGATAATTCGGATATTTTTTATGTATGTAACGGCATAGACATAGGGGGAGATTTGTAAGGACATTTTTGTCCATTGTCAATTTGTATGTCATACGCCGTTACACCGTTGAAGAAATTCAAGATCGCATCTACATCAACGGATCCGAATATCAAAGTGTCTTCAACATCATAGCCTCTGCGAGAATGAACTTGGTAAAATTTTGTTTTTACGTTCCTTAAAGTTCATATTTGGTATTGGGAAATTTTTATAAAATGTTTTTTATAAAAATAAGAAGTATGTTTTTTCAAGCAAAATGAGGCTTTTAAAAGTTTTTTAGTTTTCTGGGAAGCCGGACTGGTCCGCCTATATACCGGACCGATCCGCCACCGGACCGGTCCGCCCCTCAACCGGAATGATCCGCTTGCTGCAGATCCAGTAAACCCCGGACCGAAAGCGAACCTAAGAAGCCATTTTTTAAAAGAACCGATCCGAGGTCGGACCGATCCGCATCCAAGCCGGACCGATCCGTCTGGGATAAATTCAGCCAGATCTGTTCGAGATTTTTTAGGCTCAAAGTTTTCTTATTTAAGCCAACTTCGGGGAGTTATTTTCTAAGACTTTTAAAGACGATTTTCAGAGTCCTAAATACTCTAAGTCTTCACCTCTTTGATTCCCAAGACTCTTTTTTATTCACACACAAAAATCCCAATTACTTTTGTGAATCTTTTGGAACCCTAGAACACAAACTTTGTTGTTGTTCATCTTTGTGGTGAGATCTTTGCAACCGAGGGCTGCGTGTCATTGCTGAGGGAGTCTCTACAAAGTTTTATGGCTGCGTGTCATTGAGGAGAGCTGCGGTTCTTCCTTCGTTGTTTGGGTTGCAAGTCCTTGGAGGGTGCTGCGTGTATTCTCTTGCTGAGTTCAAGACTGCGTGTCTTTGTGGGTTGGCTGCGCGTTGATCCATTGCAAATTTCTCTATGTAATTGTAAGTTGCGACTCGTATATTCATAGTGAAATAAAGGTTTTACTCGAAAGGGTTTTTTCCTGAAATCTGTGTCACATGCTTTATTTATTTATGGGTTGATACATGCACCTTAGATGCATGTTTAGGGGCTGAAGTTAAATAAGTGTGCTATATTAGAAAGTTGCGAAGTTAATCAATTATCACATAGTCTTGTCTTTTCAAATTGGTATCAGAGCGGGTTGCGCTAATTTATTGCGTATTCCTATTTTCCGCAAAATCGTGTGATATTGATTTTTTTTAAAAATCAGTTTTGTGAAAAATCGCAATTTTTCATATGGAGCACTTATATAATCAGATGTCTATTTTTGACGGGTCTAATTATGCCTACTGGAAAGCTCGTATGAAATCGATTTTAAAATCTATTGACGAGCGTGTTTGGTTGCTTTGCAAAAATAATTGTGCTCCTCCCACGGTCACTGTTAATAACATCACCACTTTAAAACTCGTGTCAGCCTGGACTGAAGATGATTATAAATTGTCCAATTTTAATTCCCGTGGTCTGAGTGCTATTTCTGGAGCTGTCTCTCCTGATGAGTTTCACTGAATTATGACGTGCACCACGTCTAAAGAGGCTTGGGATGTTTTTAAATTGACACATGAGGGTACAAACGCGGTTAAAGAATCAAAATTACAAAATTTGGCCACCCAATTTGAGACTATTACCATGTCTGAATCTGAATGATTTGATGATTTTTATGCTCGTTTGTCAGACATTGTTAACACATGTTTTAATTTGGGTGAGCTGATTGATAACATGCGTGTCGTTAAAAAGATTTTGAGATCTCTTCCAAAACGCTTTATTCCTAAAGTCACTATTTTGAACTCTTTGGGAAATTTGAAATCACTTAAGTTGGAAGAACTTGTAGGAGATCTTCAAACCTATGAGATTGACATGTTTCCCAAAACCATTAAGGCTAAGGATAATGGCATTGCTTTAAAGTCTCATTTTAAGAAAAAGAAAGAAAAAGTTTGTGAGTCTGATTCTGAGGGAGATTTTGATTTTAATGACATGGCCTTGTTTGCGAAAAATTTTAAAAAATTTCTCAACATGAACAAAAATAATTCTTCCAATAAAAAGATTTTTTTTGAGAAAAATAAAAAGAAAGGAAAGGCCAAAGAAAGTGGTGAGAGGGAAAAAGGGAATGACTCCAATGAGGAGTGTGAGGAAGATTTTGAGAACGTCACTTGTTTTGAATGTGGGGGTAAGGGGCATAAGTCGTTTGAGTGTCCTATGTGGCTCAGAAAGAAAGGAAAGAAAGTAGCTATGCCCGCCACACTTAGTGATAGTAGTGAAGGTGAGGGTGATGAGACTAGTGGTGAGAAGTTTGTAGCTTTTTCTAGTCGTGTGAGCACACCCACCTTGTCCCACAATAGTGCAAACGAAAGTGATAGTGATGGTTTGAGCGCTTCAAGTGAGGGAGAAAGTGAGAGTGAAAGTGGAGATGAAAGTGAGCTCCAAAAATCTTTTAGAGATTTGTACACCGAGACCTTGAAAATAAAGAAGTATAATAGGGATTTAGGTCGTCGGGTTTTAGATTTGGAGAAAGAGAAGGAGGTTTTGAGAAAGGAGAAGTGTGATTTGACCAGCACGTTGTCTAGTCTGACGACACGTGTATCTCAACTCGAGAGTGATCTCGAACGTGCTCGGGTGGTCAAAGTCAAGTTTGAGAATGCAACTAAGAAGGTTGAAAATGTGGTTTTTAAGGGTAAAGGTGAGAAGTTAGGAATAAGTCATGACGGTGCTTCTTCTTCCCAATTAGCACCCGAGCCGGTTCAGTGACAGTTTCACATGTGTCTCACCCTAACCCACCTAGGCGTCCCATTCCTATTAGGAAAGTGCGTCCTAGAGTTTTTGAGAGAGGTGTTTCTATGCCTATTTATGTTTGTTCCCATTGCAAGAGGAGAGGACACCTTAGGGAATTTTGCTTTAAGTTGGGTTATGTATCACGTTTTGCCTCTACACGTGTTTCAGGCACACATGCACCCACACATGATACTTTACATTCGGAAACTACATGAGAGAGTTTGCACACTTAGGAGAGCAAGTTAAGTTTTTAGTCAAAACTTCACAAGAACTTATGGAGGTTTTTCATAAGTTGTCACCATCTTTGGAAAATCCCTCCGCACCTAATGATTAAGGTTTGACTTGTTTACTAGCATAGGGAGATTTTCATGATGTCATTGTTTGCCTATTGCTAGTATATATCATTTTGTATATATTTTTTTTTGAAAAATTTTGAAAAATACAAAAAGATTTTATTTTGATAATTTTTTTGAAAAATCCAAAAAGATTTTTGTATTTTGTTTGCACCGTTTATGGATGAACACTTTGGATGACCAAGTCACAACATCATTCCATTTTCATGTGACTATTTGATAGTGTTTTGAGACAATAGGTCAATTCATCCATGTGCTTTATAATGTTTGGAGTCATTAAGATGTAATTAAGTGTTGCTTCCTACATGTTTGACTCATGTTTCCTTTATTGCACACATGCACAGATTTTTTTGATTATTGTGCTTGTCTTATCGCATGTTGGTTGGGTGTTTTCACTTCAATCCTGTCTTTAAAACGAACCAAGCGCGATAATTTTTATAAGGAAATTGTGCATATAAGAACCGTTTTGTGAGTTTGTGTGCTTTGTTTGAAAACGGGGAAGGGGTGTGAAAGGTTCATTTTGCCTTTGCGAATACTAAGCCACCGTTAAATTGGACCTAAAAAATGGAGGAATTTTATTATCCGGGGTCCAAAGAGGTTAAAAGAGCCCGAAGAAATTGAAAGGCAATAAAAAGATATTCATGCCAAAAAAGGGGCCATTTAGGTTTTTGCACCAATTCTCCAAAGTTTGAGAATTTAGATTACCTCTAAGAGAAAATATATATGAGGGAGTTTGGTTGTAGAATTTAAAACGGGTTTGCACGTCCTTGAAATGCTTGAAAATGCACTACATAGTTTTGGACGTTATTGGTGTGGAAATCACTTGACTTTGATTTGTTGATTTGTATAAGACGATGTCATCTAAATTCAACAAACTTTTCACCTAAAGATACTTTTGATGTTCATTCGTTAGGGGTACACATATGCATCGTGCACATATGATTAATTGAGTTGATTTACCTATCGAATGTGTTCACACCCATTCATTCCATTTCCATGACTTGGTTGTTTGAGTCTAAATCCATGGTGTGATTTTTGTATCATATTTGTTCAAATTGGTATCTTATTTTTGTACAAAAAATTTGAAAAATTCAAAAATAGTTTGTGAAGATTTGTTTGAGCATCTCCTTATAAGAGCACGTTTACCATATTGTTTGATGCCCTATTTTGTGTACCGTGACACCCCGATTTTTCTTATTTGATTCATTCTTCTCATTTGTCTATTTGGGGACATCATAAAAAGGGGGAGAAAGAATTATCATTTTATGGGGGAGTTTGAATTTTGGGGGAGTTTTTGAGATTTAGCTTATGCTTTTATCATAAATTGGTATCTATGTTTATCTCATTTCAAACTTGATACGTCACGTGGTATTTGCTTTGCCTCATGTGTGTAGGTACTACATTGAAGATCAATATGTTGCACACCCTGATGAGAAAAGCTTTGAGATTTAATGATTGTTGAAGATTGAAGAACAAACGATGAAGATTTATACATTTGTATCTTTCCATCTTTAGGGTTCATGGGAGGGTAGATTTGTATAGGTCATTAGTTGATAATTCGGATATTTTTTATGTATGTAACGGCATAGACATAGGGGGAGATTTGTAAGGACATTTTTGTCCATTGTCAATTTGTATGTCATACGCCGTTACACCGTTGAAGAAATTCAAGATCGCATCTACATCAACGGATCCGAATATCAAAGTGTCTTCAACATCATAGCCTCTGCGAGAATGAACTTGGTAAAATTTTGTTTTTACGTTCCTTAAAGTTCATATTTGGTATTGGGAAATTTTTATAAAATGTTTTTTATAAAAATAAGAAGTATGTTTTTTCAAGCAAAATGAGGCTTTTAAAAGTTTTTTAGTTTTCTGGGAAGCCGGACTGGTCCGCCTATATACCGGACCGATCCGCCACCGGACCGGTCCGCCCCTCAACCGGAATGATCCGCTTGCTGCAGATCCAGTAAACCCCGGACCGAAAGCGAACCTAAGAAGCCATTTTTTAAAAGAACCGATCCGAGGTCGGACCGATCCGCATCCAAGCCGGACCGATCCGCCTGGGATAAATTCGGCCAGATCTGTTCGAGATTTTTTAGGCTCAAAGTTTTCTTATTTAAGCCAACTTCGGGGAGTTATTTTCTAAGACTTTTAAAGACGATTTTCAGAGTCCTAAATACTCTAAGTCTTCACCTCTTTGATTCCCAAGACTCTTTTTTATTCACACACAAAAATCCCAATTACTTTTGTGAATCTTTTGGAACCCTAGAACACAAACTTTGTTGTTGTTCATCTTTGTGGTGAGATCTTTGCAACCGAGGGCTGCGTGTCATTGCTGAGGGAGTCTCTACAAAGTTTTATGGCTGCGTGTCATTGAGGAGAGCTGCGGTTCTTCCTTCGTTGTTTGGGTTGCAAGTCCTTGGAGGGTGCTGCGTGTATTCTCTTGCTGAGTTCAAGACTGCGTGTCTTTGTGGGTTGGCTGCGCGTTGATCCATTGCAAATTTCTCTATGTAATTGTAAGTTGCGACTCGTATATTCATAGTGAAATAAAGGTTTTACTCGAAAGGGTTTTTTCCTGAAATCTGTGTCACATGCTTTATTTATTTATGGGTTGATACATGCACCTTAGATGCATGTTTAGGGGCTGAAATTAAATAAGTGTGCTATATTAGAAAGTTGCGAAGTTAATCAATTATCACATAGTCTTGTCTTTTCACACTGCCGACCCAAATAGTGGCCAAAGGGAACACATGGCTGATTATCTTGCAGGCCATCCATTGTTGGTCTAGGTCCTTATATGGTCATTAGTGTATTTTTTATTCTTGTAATTGTGCTCTCCCATTTTTGTTGATATATAATGTTTAATTATCCACATGCTCCATATTTTGAGCATGTGCTAACTAAATATGAGTTAATAAATGCCTTGGTATTTTGACTGCAAACAATAAAGCATTTACATTTACTGACCACTTAGGAATTTTACAGACCATGCAATACTTATTGCTCATTTCGACTTCGTGACAATTAAATTAGTTAGTATTTAAAGTTAATAATTTTGGTATCTTAACCGTCTAAATGTATCAAGAGTAAGTGTTAAAAATTGTGGGCTTCCATCCACTAAATGAGTTTGCTAACTTGTGTTTGAACATTCTCCCAGTTCAATACGCCTTAGCAATATCATTCCATTTGCCTTATATTTTAGGTCGTGTCGTCACACTGACTTGGGCATAGGCAAGATTATAGTGAGAATGTACCTGGTTAATGGGTCACCCGCTTGATCAGGTTTTTAGTGACTAATATAGTTGGTGACCAACCAAAGTTGGCTTTTTTGCCAAAGTATCCCATGTAGGACTTTTTCTGTTGTTGGGGAAACTCGCGAGGTCTATTGTGTTTACGACAAATACCTAAGTGTTGTGGAAATTGAAATACTTTAATAAGTTATTGTAATTATTGTGAACCCTGCTCGGCACATTGAAATCCCTTGATTGAAATAAGTTGAATAACTTATTGTAATTCATAATAGTTTTGTTATGCGCGAGGAAGGTCTTTGGATAAGACAAGATGTGCAGCTTACTATAACCAAAGGTACTTTCTTATTGTTGTTGGGGGAGTTATAATTTAAAAAGGGTTCATAATACTAAGATATATAACAAAAAATTGAAGTAGCCAATATAAAAGATGAAAATACGAGAGCCAATATGCCTTTATTCATTAAATAATAACTTGCAAGCGACATAAATTTGAAATAGAAATTTTTATGAACTAAATGTGCTAATAAAAGATAAAGAAGAAAAAAAAAGTAGAACTTTTTTATATTAGTTATGTTCCACGCTCTTGATATCTCCCCGCCCTCTAGTGCTTCCAACTGATATGCTCCTTGAAGGCCATCCCTGATTACCTTAAAAGGTATTTCCTAATTTGGTCCCTGTTTCCATCTGACGGTCTTATGGAATTGTCGAGGACTTTCCTTAGGACATAGTGCCCCACTTGGAATTTCCTCGGATTAACTTTTTTGTTGTATTTCTTGGCCAGCTGCTGTTGATAGGAAGCTAGCTTGATCGGGGCTTGTTCTCTTCGTTCGGTTACCAAGTCAAGTTTAGTGTCCAATGCATCGTTGTTCATCCCTTGGTCGACCAAGTTGGTTCTCATTGTAGGGAGACAAGCTTCAAGCAACATAATAACTTCCATTCTATAAGTGAGCATGAAGGGTGTTTCCCCAGTTGGCCTCCTAGGAGTAGTACGGTAGGCCCATAGAACATAGGGGAGCTCGTCCACCTAGTCACCCTTTGATATTTTCATCCTTTTCTTGAGGACATCGAGCATTATTTTGTTGGAAGTTTCTGCTTGACCATTGCTTTGAGGATATATACGTATTTACTATTTACACGCGGTGAACCCTTTAATTTTTTATTGCGATAAAAAAGTGGTGGTTTCCATGTTCTAACTCATAGACGATTATCGAGTTGTTAAGTGGATACGAAGGCGTGTGTGGACTCACATTGTGATAATCATGTGAGTCGAATCCTACGTTTTCTATATGGGTGAGAGGTTGCAGATCGAACACCCGTTAAGATTTATGAGGGTATCGAGTCTTTGTGTAAGTCATTTGTCGTATTCTTTAATCATTTATCATAGTGAATTTGCATGGATGGGTCATTTGAGATTTTTATCGTTGTGGGTTTTCCTCATACATCGGTCGCTGTGGGTTGATTTAATTATTTTATTCTGCAGTCACCTCAATGTATGTTTAGGTTAAGATAAAATTGGGTAATCTGTTTAGTCCTAAATTATTTAATATTGGTGAAACATTTAACTTTGGTTTAAATTGTATAATTTTAATATTTAATTTGAAAAAATTATAAATTAGCTTTTGTTTAGACCATTCTTTATATATGCCTAGCATCTTCAGGCTTTAACCAAGAACACCGGATCATATCACGATTGTGCAAACAAAAATAAAGAATAACATTGAAAGAGTAAAAGCAAGTTCGTGTTAAATTAAGAATAAAAATTCAAGAACAAATTACTGAATGCATCAATAGTAGTGAAAATTCCCAACATCTGATGGGATATTTTCAACTACACGTTTGTCGTCCTCAATGAGTGATTTGGTAAAAACCTTTAGTTTCAAATCCTTGATGTTATTTAATTTGGATGGTTACATATATTTAAATCATAACATTAATTATTTTTTTTTGTATGTGGTGACTTTCACTCATTCATTACTAAGATGGGATACTACTTCCAATTTTCAAAGATAGAATCATCCAATCAAAGTGTTACCCCTAACCATGTCTTCTCCCATGATTCTTTATATAGCATCTAGCATTTCAAATCGTGATAAATCTCATGCAAGTAAATTTGAGGATAATGTAATCTCTCTCACAAATATTCTGAGATTTTAACCATTTTTTAAAGATTGTAAAACTTTGTCGTTCATCATATAGTTGCATTTAACCAATGTTTAGTGCAGTGTAACACTACACCAAATCTGCCTAATTGTCACGATCATTGACCTTGTGAAGTTGGAGACAATTTGGGGCGAGACATCTTTTTTTGTCACGGACATGTAACGGTCATTGACCGTGACAAGTTAGTTAGAAATGTCACGGTCGTGTCACGGTCATGGCCTGTGACAAGTTTAGTCACGGTTCATAAATGAGACAAAGCCTTGACCCTTTTTAAAAAAATTGTCACAGTCAATGACCGTGACAAGTCCGTGACAACTATATTTGTCAAGGACTTGTCACGGTCAATGATCGTGAAAATTCTGGGCAGAATTTAAAAAAAATCTGCAGGGCAGTATGGCCACTGCCACTGCCACTGCCCAACAGTATATTTGTACCTATTATAGCAACGGTGTACCTGTTCAAACATCATATATCCAAAGAAACTAAAGATAATGCAAATATATATTCAATATAGAAACAATATACATGACGATATAATCCAAATATAATTAAAATGTACCAACTTAAAAATAATGTCACTACATGTCTGCGGTAAATGTGAGGAGGTGAGTAGGCCACACGATATACGAATTGACACACCCACTAATATACATCGTGTCGCATTATTCGCGCAACCACAATAGGGAGTTCTCCTTCCCGGGTATCACATGCGTGACGAGCACTTTGGACTCGATCTCTTGAAGCGCACATCCATGAACTATTCCACCTTGGATGATATTCGAGTCTCTTAACCCCCGCCCCATCAAATACGTCCAATATGAACACGCTCGGCCAACCAATTGTCGACATCGGTCTGGGGAAGGGAGCCAAATAAGGAAGTGGATCATCGAAGTACACACCTGTCGGTGATGAAGCAGCGAGGTCCACATCCTCGTCATCCGACACCTCGTTCTCCCGCACCTCCTCCTCCTCCTTCTCCTTCCCTGTCCCCTGACGGTCTCCACCCAACGTACGCTTCATGAATGAGTACATATCTTGGACCATCATCTCCAAATGGAACAACTTCGCATCATGTGAATCCACCGTTCGAGCCAACCTGGTGTCTCTCGTCTCCAATCTGATGATCCTAGATTTGGCCACCCGCGAGCTAACCCCCTTGTCCTCCCCTTGCGATCAGAGCCAAGCACTTGGTTGAGTGCGTCTGTGGACAAAGACGCCTTGTCGGCATCAGAATGCGACTCATTCACTTCCTTAAGCTTTTCCTGAAACGACAAAAAGCACATGATTAGTAAGATAAGTAAACTAAAAAATTATAAAGTAATTAACAAATATTAAACTGTCGGATTACTTACAATTGTGACCGTGACGCTCGGGGATACCTCCTTGTCCTTTCCCTTATTCGTCCGAAGAGCCACATAAGTATCGAGCCTATGTGGCTTACCCCTTGGGCCACTCCCTACCCCCTGAAATAAAATAAAGTAAAATTAGTATCGGCCCCGCAAAGTAAAATAATGAAGAATAATATATTTCTGTAGTTATAGAAAAATTAAATCTTACCTTCATCCTATGCTCCACCTCGGCGTAAGACGTCCGGCCTGAGTAATGCACGTCCGTCTTTTTTGCCCGATTTTCCCTCTCCGATAGGCGAGATGCCAATTGTCGATCCTCGATCTCATTGTTAATGAACTTTTGCCATTGTGCCAATGAGATCGGATCCTTGGGCAGGACGGATCCACGCCATTGGATAATGGACTCTCGTGTTTTCCCAAAGTACCGTGTCCGCATATTTTTCTTCCACGTCTTGTGTTGCTCCCTCAACTGCTCCAAGGCGGAATCACGTAGGTTTGGATCCAAGTGGAATTGTTCCTGTCCAAAAAATACAATGTTAGTTGCGAATAAATATAAATATAAATATAAAATGAAATTGAAATCGAAATTGAAATTGAAATTGAAATATTCATATAAATATAAATATATTACCTGTAGTGCCGCCCAAACAGCTAACTTGAGCTCATATGGCACCTCCTTCCAACTTATAAATCCCGGGCCGATGACCGTCTTTAGCAGCTCGAGGGATCTCTCTAAGAGCTCCGATTTGTTCTCGATGGTAATCCCAAATTTGCCATATTTGGGGAGCCTAGGGACCGAGGATCCCTCGTCGCCTCCTCTACCACCGAGCCCAGACGACATCATCATAAACAACATCATCTTTGCCTTAATACCTGAAGGAGACGTATGATGTAAAAAAATATTATTAGTACACATAGACACACACCCCTACCCCACCCCCTCATCCCTGCCCCCACCCCCTCCCCCCTCACCCCACCCCTACCACACACACACACACATACATGTACACCCCCCTCCCCCCTCCCCCCACCACACACCACCACACACATATATACACACACATACACACACATATATACACACACATACACAAACATTAAATAAGAGGTTTTGTTTATTATTATATATATTATATATGCCGGAATAGATGTAAAGCATGGAATAGATGTTATATATTATGTCCGTTCGAATGCCTCAAAATAAAAAATTCCAAAATTATTTTTAAAACTTGTTCCTAGATCCCAATACTTCAAAAGGTAAATACACAACTCAAAAAAATTCTTCAATACTTGAAAAGGTTTTTAAAACACATTTTATGAAAAAATTCTCTCAATTTAAAAAATATCTTAGTGTGTGCAATTAGCCAATATTATATCAAACTTCTCGAAAGGATATAGTCCTCATATTCAATCATGGAAGGCTCCAATGAGAGATACTGCATGATCTTCAATCTTTAGTCCTTAAGTTTCATCTGACCTAAACTAGATTGTGTCTCACTCATAACGAACCAAGTCTATTTAACTTGATAGACTCAAACGTTTTCATACATGAGAGGTCCAATTTATATATAATACAAATGTTTACATTTTCAATAAGACTTTTTCTAACATTTATTGAACAATAATGGTTCTTTCGATTTGGTTTGTTAAATACTAATCTAATAAGAATTTGGCGACATCCACGATGAAAAAAATTGGTAGGAGAAAAATGCTACCAATTTAATGTTTTAATGGTGAAGGAAAGTTCAAAATAACCTGCATTATTAAAAAACAAATATCTTTCAACAGAAAGAATGCATTGATTTCTTTAACTCCAAGAATAAAACTTCTAGAATCACTTAGAAATAAAATCACAACGAATTATTTTTTATCTTTAACCATAGTCATAATATCGTAATCTTCCCTTTGAAATTAAAATTAGACACATATATACAAGTACAAATATCTTCAATGTGGAATTAAGTCGATAACACTAATATTCTAAAGTTCATGAACGATATCTAACCTAAGACAAAAGTATAGGTTAAGCAACAACATATTAACATGTGAATTGTCTAATTCGAATGAAAATGAGTTAATCTTTATATACATAATCATCAATATTAATCTAAATGAGCTTATACCCATACAAGGCTAATTTTATATACATAATCATCAATGTTTTGCCTCTAATATAACAACCCCCTATTTTCCACATACTCACCCACCACATACACACACACACACATATATATATACACACACACACACATATATATATACACACAAAAATATATATAAATGGAAGAGAGAGAGAGAGAAATTAACCCGAAACTAGAGAGAGAGAGAGAGAGATAGAGAGAGCGTAGAGAGAGATATAGAGTTGTAAAAGGGAGGGAACGGTGGGGAGGAAAAAAGAAGGGGAAAGGGTTTTTGCTAAAGAAGTTATCATGGTCGTGTCAAGGTCCTTGACCGTGACAAATATTTAAAGAATTATCACGGTCATTGACCGTGACAAGTAAATTTGTCACGGACTTGTCACGATCAATGACCGTGACAATTCTTTGTCACGGTCGTGTTAAGGTCAATGACCGTGACACAAAACGCGTATTTTTTTGTCACGGTCAATGACCTTGACGAGGGTGGCCGGCTGAAAGGTGGAAATTTTGTCATTTTGGTGTAGTGTAAATTACAACAAGATATGATAACTTATTCTCAAGGTATAAATTTTATCAAAGTTTATAAGACTTAAAATAAAATTGGATTCATCTCATGAAGCATGTGACATATTCTCAAACAAATGGAAAAATGATCAAATAAGACATTTTGATATACAAAAATATGTCACGGAGTATGACATCCAAAAATCCATAGACATTATTGTACTAAAAATATTTTTGAATTTTTTGATGAAGAATATGTGCAACCATAAAAGGGAATGATATAGGATCACAAGATATAAATTGAGCACATAATCCTAAATATATTCTAACAAACTCAAATAATCATGAAAATAACTAATGAAGTCCTAAGAAAATCAATCTAGAAAAATCACAAGGTTACAACTAAAAGAGCATGTAAAACCTATGTACGAGACTACGCAAAATACAAGGATAATAAACAAGTGCAAAGAATATATCTAAAGTAACGTGAAAATATTTTTAACATGCATAAGAACATAACAAACATTCATCAAACAAAATATCAACTAGATGTGACAATCCTAAGCATATATTTGGAAATTCAAAATAAAGTATTATCCAAAACAAGGCCTTTCCAATTTATTCAAGAAATAAACTAAGAGTAAATCAATAAGACAAAAACATCACATGTGAGTTATCAAGAATGATAAATATGAAATATTTGTTCTCACATTTATTTCCTCACTTTATCTCTTATTATTTGTTAGATTTTATTCATAATTTTTCATCACACTTTTTACCACTTCTTTATATTTTCCTTCTAGTTTATTTATCAGTTGTCATTTTAGTTGAATTCACATCACAAAAACAAATTGTCTTAATATTAAAAAAAGCTAAAAATAATAGGAAAAGTAAAAAGTCTAAAGAAAAATTAAATAAAAAATTAATTACATTTTTTCTCTCATATGTTTCATCATTGGATTAGAATTGACAGCCTTACTTGCCTCCACACTCTAGTTTTATTATATTTTAGGTATTTAAAGGTTTTTATTAACTCGGTTTCAACAACGACAAACAAATTCAAAGTCCAAGTTATCAGATTTCAAACCAAATTTCCTATGCGCTTTCCAATAAGCATTGTTGTTATCACAAAAAGAGGTCGATGCATGATCGACTGACCCTCGAGAGACATGTGCCCTAAATTCAATATAATTAACCACTTTAGTCCTAGTTTGAAAATGTACGTGCCCTAGGTATTGACTCAAATTACTTAAATACATAAAATAATTACTACATCTAATAAAAAAAATTATTTTATCAACTAAAATTTATTAGTTCAATATTTCACGTGGGTATGAATTTAGACTTCTGAAAAACTATAAAAGGCCGCCCCAATTTACTTACGGACCCCAACCTCATTCTTGGAGATCTTGTCTCTAAAAAATCGCCATGTGAGAAAATTTGGTAGCTAATAACTCAATTTCACCCCGCAATTGAAGGACAACTACCCTTAATGAGTAAGACATTAACATATATTAAAATGTAGACAATGGACTCAAGGTGATATTTAAAGAAAAATCTTGTGTTATTTTAAAATTAATGAAATTGTTTTGGAAAAGAAATTGTGGGAGTCAATAAAACCATGCTCGCGGTTCTTGCTTGAGGTGGTATAATAAGAACTTCAACTTGAGTCTCTTTCGACCTAACCTATTCTCAAAACAAAAAGAACCATCAGCAACTCCTCTCCTGTTCTGGTTGAAGCATTTGGAGAGCATTTTTTATTGTGATTCATTTGTTTTTCACTTTTACTTTTTCTTAAGATTTTTTACTTTTTTCGTAGTCTTGTATTAGGATTATATTACTTGCCTTGTATTGCGGTGCTTGGAGACACCATTTATTTTTCATTTAAATTTGTAATAAAAAGAAGAAAAGCTTGATAGGAAAACCGGACAAGGTAGAGGGAGGGCGTCGAAGGGAGAGGATTAAGAAGCCTCTCCACTTTGGGTTTGTAGGACTCCCGGGGCCGACTGAGATTGGCGTGATCTCCCCTCGATCGACTCAAATCGTTCATCGCCCCATGGTGTAAAAACCGTGGGAGGTGTATTTCTCAAACCCTTGTGAATTCCCTGCAAGCAAGTCAATTTTGTGTTGACTACATGTTCTTATTTGATTTTTATTCCTCCATTTATTTTTGAATGTGTGTGATGAATTAATCAATTAATACCTACACCCGGTCATTCACGAGAAGGGATTTCATCACTCGACTCACTCGCTTATCATTTGTGTGCTACCCTAGATATAATTAAATTTAAAATCAACCAACTAGCTATCCCCTTAGAACACATTTTTTCAAAGGCGATCACTAAAATTATTTTCGTGATTTTTATCGCCCGCGGACTTCATTAAAATTGAATACCCCTTTCACTATTTTTCAAGATAAGAATTGGCTATGTGTTATTTGGGATTTATCCTTGACTTTTGTGTGTCCAATCCAATCCTTTAATAGTCGGTTTTAGTGAGTTCGAAAAATTTGAGCATTCCTCCAATTTTTTCTCTCGTCTTTTCCACCCCAAAATGTAACAACCCAAATTTTTTAAATGGAAAATTTTAAATTAATTTTGGAAATCGGAGAAAAAATGAAATTTTTTATTTTATAAATTTTGTAATTTAAAATGTTGGTTTTATATTTGAAAAATAAATTTTCAAATGGAGTTGGAATCAGAATTAAAACAAGGTTTTTATTTAAGGTTTACTATGTATACAAGTCTTAGAAGAGTCCTCAACACATAAAACTCTTTAAGAGTCCTCAAAACATAAAACTCTCTAAAACAATATTTAAAAATATTTGACCGTCCGATCGAGTTGAAATTGTTTGTGCAACTTCCTCTCGTCATCAGCTACTACGCCCTTAAATTTCATCCAATTCAAATGGTCTAATTGTTCGGAATATTTTTTTAGTGTTTGTATCTGATTAGAACTCTTTTCTTAATCAAACTCTTAATCCTTTATATATCACAAAAAATACGTGGTTTGGCTTTTCAAATCACTTTTTCATCAACTTTTCAACAACAAGACCTCTCTAAAATTATTCCCTTTCATCTACAAACTTTATCCCCAAACTCAATCAAGAGTTCGACTCAATATTTGAAGGCTTATTTGGTGTTTTCTCGAGTTTGGGCTAGAACGACTTTTCATTATTTTCGTGAGAGGAGCGTGATGGTGATGGTGCTATCATATTTTGACGTTGAAATTTATGTGACGATTCAATCATTTTTAGGTACAAGACTTACACAGTATGTTCCTAAATTATCTCGAGAGTATTCCATTTGTTTTCTGTGTCAATTGCACTCATGTTGAATTGTGATATTTATTGGAATCTTGAAAAATTATTGGAATCTATTATTTGATTCATTGAGATATATTATATTGTTGATTTTAACATAGTGTCATGAGATTTTAATATGGCACGGAGAATGGGCACCCTCCAATAGTCCAAAAACAGTTATATGACTTTGAGATGCCTAGGGGAGGTGAGGTGAGGCATGGTCACCCATTGATGTGTTGTTGAGAAATTAATATTGATATAATGCTTGAGTATTGCATTTGATTTGTATATGCGCATTTTTATTGTTGAGATTTAATCACCATGCTAATTATTTTTTAGCATCTATTCTTGTCATATTGTGTACTTCCCTTATTTTCTTTTAGTTGGCAGGTTAGCGTGGATTGGGACGCTATGAGATATTTTGGAGAAATATTTTAGATCATGGCTTGGAAGATTTATTATTAGGATGCATAATTAGTGGTGTAATTTTTAGTCGGATAATTTTATAGTCGAGAGAAAATTATTGTAATCTTTATTGTGAAAATAAAAAATTGTGGAGTTGTTGTATTTATATTATGGACATTTAGATGCTCTATATTTGTTGATTGATGGATTTAGTTTAGTTTTATTGCAGTAGCACATCGCGCGTCCTCATGAGAGCACAAGGTATTACAAATGGTATCAAAGCTTAGATATACGATAACCTGGGGTCTTTGGGTTTTTGTTCTAGCATACGTGACAAACGTTTTTCTTTGGAGATAGATTATTTTTTAAAGACGTGTTAGGTATCGTGGTGAGGATGTTTAGAATTTATTGGAGGACTTTAGTATTTTAATTTTTGGGATATAGAATCAAGTAGTATTTTATTTTGAGTGTTAGGTTTCGTCGAATTTCAAGGGTGAAATTCCTTATTAGTGGGGAAGTATGTAACGACCAGAATTTTTTAAATTAATTTTGGAAATCCGAGAAAAAAATGAAAATTTTGGATTTTATAAATTTTATAATTTAAAATTTTGGTTCTTATATTTGAAAAATAAATTTTCAAACGGAATTGGAATCGAAATTAAAACAAGGTTTTTATTTAATTTTTCCTTAGTATACAAGTCTTGAAAGAGTCCTCAAAACATAAAACTCTCTAAGAGTCCTCAAAATATAAAACTCTCTAAAATAATATTTAAAAATATTTGACCGTCCGATCGAGTTGAATTTTTTTCTGAAGCTTACTCTCGTCTTCAGCTACTATGCCCTTAAATTTCAACCAATCCCAACGATCCGATCATCTAGAATATTTTTTTTAGTTTTTGTATCTGATTATAACTCTCTTCTTAATCTAATTCTTAATCCTTCATATATCACAATAAATTCATGCCTTGGCTTTTCAAATCACTTTTTCATCAACTTTTCAACTATAAGACCTCTCCAAAATTATTCCCTTTCATCTACAAACTTTATCCCCAAACTTATCAAGTGTTTGACTCAATATTTGAAGGTTTATTTGGTGTTTTCTCGAGTTTGGGCTATAATGAGTTTTTATTCTTTTCGCGAAAGGAGCGTGATGGTGTGATCATATTTTGAGGTTGAAATTTATGTGATGATTCAATGATTTTGATGTACGGGACTTACCCAATATGCTCCTAAATTCTCTCGAGAGTATTCCATTTGGTTTCTGTGTCAATTGCACTCATGTTGAATTGTGATATTTATTGGAATCCAAAAAAATTATTGGAATCTATTATTTGATTCACTGAGACATATTATTTTGTCGATTTTAGCATAGTTTCATGAGATTTTAATATGGCATGGAGAATGGGCACCCGCCAATAGTCCAAAAATTGTTATATGGCTTCGAGATGCCTAGGGGAGGTGAGGTGAGGCCTGGTTACCCATTGATATGTTGTTGAGAAATTAATATTGATATAATGCTTGAGTATTACATCTGTTTTATATATGCGCATTCGTATTGTTGCGATTTATTCATCGTGCTAATTATTTTTGAGCATCTATTCATGTCATATTGTGTACTTCCTCGTATTTTCTTTTAGTTGGCAGGTTAGTGTGGATTGTGATGCTATGGGCTATTTTGGGGAAATATTTTACAGCATGGCTTGGAAGATTTATTTTTTGGATGTATAATTAGTGGGGTAATTTTTAGTTGGAGAATTTTATAGTCGAGAGAAAATTATTGTAATCTTTGTTGTGGAAATAAAAAATTATTGAGTTGTTGTATTGATATTATGGACATTTATATGCTCTATATTTGTTGATAGATGGATTTAGTTTAGTTTTATCGCAGTAGCACATCGGGTGTCCTCTCGGGCACGCGAGGTGTTACAAATGGTATCAAAGCTTAGATATACGACAACCTGGGGTCTTTGGGTTCTGGGTTTAGCATACGTGACAGACGTTTTTCTTTGGAGATAGATTATTTTTTGAAGACGTGTTAGGTATCGTGCTGAGGATGTTTAGAATTTATTGGAGGACTTTAGTATTTAAATTTTTGCGAAATAGAATCGAGTAATATTTTATTTCGAGTGTTTGGTTTCGTCAAATTTCGAGGGCGCGGGGTGTTACAAAAAATTCCAAAAATATTTTCTTCTTTCAAATTTCCAAAAAACTCCAAAAATACTTAATTCTTTTTTTCACAAAAACACAAAAACTCCAAATATATATTTTTTTCCTTAAAAAAAATTCACACTTTGCATGCCGACATGGCAACGAGCTAATCATCGATTAATTCATTACCGCAACCTTTCTCCCGTTTGTTCCACATTAGGAGAACCATGTGTTCCCCTTGATTTTTCCATACCACCGGTCAGTTTGAGTTGTCCCAGAGTCGATATCTCTACTTCATCTATCCATCAACCCGCCATGGCCGAAGAGCGTGCCTTGAGGGACCTCCACCATCATGCATCGTTCTTCCACCCACCCCTAGCAGGCCAATTTGAAATTTTCCCGGCCACCATTTCATGTTGCCCAATTTCCATGGCCTTTGACGTGAGTCTCCATACACTCACTTGTGAAAATATTTCACGATTTGCGCGACTTTTAAAAATCAAAACTTGGATGAAGAAAATGTTCGTTTTCGCTTATTACCATTTTCTCTCCATGATAATTCATCCATGTGTCTCCATTCCTTGCTACTGGATTCTATCCATACATGGTAACAACTTGCGAAGAACTTCATGTCTAAGTTTTATCTAATGAGCAAAACCAATGAGATGCGCTAAGCCATTGAAGAATTTCGTCAAAAATAGACCGAGCAATTTTGTGAAGCATGGGGCCATTTTCATGAATATATCAATAGTTTCCCACATCATGGTCTCAAGAAAAGTCTCCTCGTCCATATTTTTTACAATGGTCTCATTATTTCCTCTCGCACCATGATTGAATCCATGAATAAAGGAAAATTCATGCACTTAACTCCCCCGATCGTCTATAATTTAATCCTCGAATTAGGCAATGACTCCATAGATTTGGAGGGAACCAAAGAATTTTTAAGATCTAAACCACCACGTGTAGGATGAACTTATGAGGTAAAAAATGATCCTGATTTTAAAACTTTGCTTCATCTCTTAAACACGTTTCCTAAGACAGTTGACGCACTCAGCCGTTCTATGCAAAAAAATGTTTCTCTTTCTAAACTAGTGATTAATGTCAACGAACCTAGTCCCTCTTGTCATGTATGCTTAAGCTACATTCATTTTTCTCATTTGTGCCCCCTCATTAAAGATGATACCGAACCCACTATGGACCAATCATATGCCTTTGATACCATATGGACCCGCTCCCCCGTCGTTTACTTACAATCCCAACAATAAGAATCATCCCTATTTGTCTTATAAGTACGACAACAACCTTGCTCCATCACACCCACAACAACATGTTTGTGGTCCACCTGGGTTTCACCAAAACCCACAAAGGAAATATCTCCCTCATATCCAGAACAACCATGCTCCCTACCATACACAAAACTATCAATCATCCATTGTCCCCCATAAAGAACCACCTACCACCAATCATCAAATTGTCCCTATTCCACCTCCCTCTTATGAGTATTCACCATCATTTAGTTCTCACCTTGAGTTGGTCCCCCAATCCCCTTATTCCCCTCCACCGCAATCATCCACCTCCTATATCGAGAAGATTCTTACTCAATATATCACGACTTAACAACAAACTACGCAAGCATAGACTCAAACCAGCCAACGATTTAAGTAACATATTAACCAGTTTGAGTCTGAATGAGAGAAAGGTCGATGTCCAAGTCAACCCATTGCTAACCCTAAGGGTAATGGCAAGGAGTTGGTTATGAGGTTGGATCAACTATCACTCCACCCACATACCACGAAAATATGAAATCAGTGAGTACTCTGAGATCCGGTAAAGAAATTGGCAACGGTGTTGTAGTCCCCTATGATGTGCAAATCCCGCCCACCCAGAATTGCCCATTAGAACCTCTCCTAAGGTTTTACCACCCAAAAAATAGACTGAAAAGAATGAGACTAGACCTAATGATTCCACCGTTGTCTATGTGCCCAAATCACCATTCCCTCATAGGTTGGCTCCGATAAAGAAAGCCCAACAATTTTATGACATCAAGCAAGTTTTTTAGAATGTTCACATTAGCATTCCATTCCTCACCACCATTCAACAAGTTCCCTTATATGCCAAATTATTGAAGGACTTATGCACTGTCAAGAAACAGACGAATGTGCCTTGTGATGCATTTGTCACTGAGCAAGCTGTAATAACCCCGATTTTTTAAATAGGTATTTTTTTAAACTAAATTTGAAAAATTCTAGAAAAATAAAAATTGTGATTTAATTATTTTTAATAATTAAATATGTTGGGGTTTATATATAAAAATAAGGTTTTAAGTGGAATTTAAATTGAGATTATAATTTGGAAATTATAAATTTTTGTATAAAATCAGGGGAGGATCCGAGCTAAAGAGGATAAAAATAATATTTTTAGAAATTCGAACGTCCGATCGAGTTGCATTTTTCACAGAAGCCATGTTTCACTGTTCGCTACAACATTCTAAAATTTCAATCCATTCTAACGGTTTGATCGTCTGTAATGATCTTTGAGTGTTTGTATCTCATTACAACTCTTTTCTTAATCAAACTCTTAATCCTTTATATATCACAACTAATTTGTGGATGGACTTTTCAAATCACTTTTTCTCAAACTTTTTAACCAGAATACCTCTCCAAAATTACTCCCTTTCATATACAAACCATAGCCCCAAACTTATTCAAGATTTGAACATTAGATTCGAAGGCTTATTTGGTGTTTTCTTGAGTTTGGGCTAGAACGAGATTTGATTATTTTCGCGAGAGGAACATGATGGTGTGATCATATTTTGAGGCTGAAATTATGTGATGATTCATGTGATAATTTTGAGGTATATGGCTTACACAATATGGTCCTAAATTCTCTCGAGAGTATTCCGTTTGTTTTATGTGTCAATTGCACTCATGTTGAATTGTGATATTCATTGGAAACCTGAAAAATTGTTGAAAGCTAAATTTAATTCATTGTGATATATTATATTGTGATTGAGCATAGTGTCATTATATTTTAATATGGCATGGAGAATGGGAACCCGCTAAAAGTCCAAAATTCGAATATGCTTAAGAATGCATAAGCACAGTGAGGTGAGGCCTGGTGACTCATTGATGTGTTGTTGAGAAATTACTATTGATATAATGCTTGAGTATTTCATTTGATTTGTATACACGGATTCGTATTGTTGCTATTTCTTCATCGTGCTAATTATTTTTGAGCATCTATTCCTATCATATTGTGTACTTCCCCATATTTTCTTTTAGTTGCCAGGTTAGCTTGGTTTGAGACGCAATGGACTATTTTGGAGAATTGTTTTAGAGCTTGGATTGGAAGATTTATTTTTGATGTAATAATTAGTGGTGGAATTTTTAGTTAGAGAATTTTATATTCGAGAGACTTTATTTTAATCTTTTTGTGGGAATAGAAATTGTGGATTTATTTAATTTAAATTGTCGACATTTAGATGCTCTATACTTGTTGATTTATGGATTTAGTTTAGCTTTATCGTAGTAGCATGTCGCGTGTCTCTTTTCGGGTGCGCGGGGTGTTACACATGGTATCAGAGCTTAGGTATACGACAACCCTCGGGTCTTGGGCTTGGGGTCTAGCATGCGCATTAGACGAGTTTTCTTTAGAAATAGAAAATTTGTGAAGACGTGTTAGGTATTGTGGTGAGGATGTTTAGAATAGAATGGAAGACTTTAGTATTGTAATTTTTGGGAAATAGAATCTATTAGTATTTGTTTTAGCGTTAGGTTTCATCGAATTTCGAGGGTGAAAATCCTTGTTTGTTGGGAAGTATGTAACAACCTTGATTTTTTAAATAAGTATTTTTTTAAACTAATTTTGAAAAATTCAAGAAAAATAAATTTTTGATTTAATTATTTTTAATAATTTAATATGTTGGTTTTTATATATATAAATAAAGTTTTAAGTGGAATTTAAATAGGGATTAAAATTTGGAAGTTATAACTTTTTGTATAAAAATCGAGGGAGGACCCGAGCTAAAGAGGATAAAAATAATATTTTTATAAATTCGACCGTCCGATCGAGCGAAATTTTTCACAACATCCCTGTCTCACCGTTCGCTACAACAAACTAAAATTTCAAGCCATTCAGACGATCCGATCGTCCGTAATGATTTTGAGTATTTGTATCTGATTAGAACTCTTTCCTTAATCAAACTCTTAATCCTTTATATATCATAACTAATTCATGGGTGGACTTTTCAAATCACTTTTGCTCAAACTTTTTAACTACAATACCTCTCCAAAATTACTCCCCTTCATCTACAAAACATAGCCCCAAACTTATTCAAGATTTCAACCTTAGATTAGAATGCTTATTTCGTGTTTTCTCGAGTTTGGGATAGAACGAGATTTGATTATTTTCGCAAGAGGAACATGATGATACGATCAGATTTTGAGGTTGAAATTATGTGATGATTCATGTGATAATTTTGAGGTACGAGAGTTATACAATATGCTCCTAAATTCTCTCGAGAGTATTACGTTTGTTTTATGTGTCAAAGGCACTCATGTTGAATTGTGATATTCATTGGAATCCTGAAAAATTGTTGAAATATTAATTTGATTCATTGTGCTATGTTATATTGTGATTTGAGCATAGTGTCATGAGATTTTAATATGGCATGGAGAATAGTCACCCACTAAAAGTCCAAAATTCGAATATGCTTAAGAATGCATAGGCACGGTGAGGTGAGGCCTGGTGACTCATTGATGTGTTGTTGATAAATTAATATTGATATAATGCTTGAGTATTGCATTTGATCTGCATATGAGAATTCGTATTGTTGCGATTTTTTCATTGTGCTAATTATTTTTCAGCATCTATTCCTGTCATATTGTGTACTTCCCGGTATTTTCATTTAGTTGGCAGGTTATCTTGGATTGGGACGCTATGGACTATTTTGGATAATTGTTTTAGAGCTTGAATTGGAAGATTTATTTTTGATGTAATAATTATGGTGAAATTTTTAGTTGGAGAATTTTATATTTGAGAGACTTACTGTAATCTTTTTATGGGAATATAAATTATGGATTTACGTCATTTAAATTACGGACATTTAGATACTCTATACTTGTTGATTGATGGATTAAGTTTAATTTTATCGTAGTAGCACCCCGCGTGTCTCTTTTCGGGTGTGTGGGGTGTTACAAAGGCCACATCCCTCATACATGAGAATGGTATTGTGTTGTATAAAGACCCAGTTGTCCTACTATATCTGCATGTTAGGAGATAAGTTCACTACTCGAGCTTTGCTTGATCTCAGGGCTAGTGTTAATTAGTTACCTTACTCCATTTACCTTGAGTTAGATTTACAAATCATGAAACCCACATGGGTTACTCTTCAACTTGTATACCGTTATGTGAAAGTGCCTACAAGAATTGTTGAAGATGTTTTGGTTAATATTTCTGACATTTACTACCCTGTGGATTTCATCATCTTAGACACTCCTGCTCCCGACCAAACCAATATTTCTATCATTTTGGGTCGCCCTCTTTTTGGCAACTGCAAATTCCATCATCAATTGTAGAGATGGGTCTATGAATCTTTCTTTTGGAAACATGACCGTAAAATTTAATATCTTCTACCTCATGTAACAATGGCCCGACGTTGATTCTATTGATGAGGTGTGTGTGATTGACTCCTTAGTCCAAGAGATATTGGATCTAACTTACCTAGAAGATCCTATCCAACGATGTTTGGCTCACTTTGTGTCTGAATTTGATATTGATTCCTCCATCTCGAACGTGAATGCTTTGTCAGATTCGACACCTTTGATGGACACTTCCACACGGACTACTTCATTTGATCCTCACTTTGTGTAGGCTCTACTTTTTGTGGATGACCCAATTAACGTATGCCCCTATATGTCCCAAGACTTTATTCCTGCATCTGAGTTCAATTCCTCTCCCAATTCGCCACCTTGTTTTGAGCTTAAGCCATTACCTGCTAAGTTGAAATATGCTTTCTTAGTCCCAAACCAACATCACACAGTCATTATTGCTTTCGACTTGGCACTAATTCAAGAAGAGCAATTAGTCCATACTCTCACTCAACATAGCACTGCTTTAGGGTGTACCATTTCAGATATTAACGGTGTGAACCCCAATGTTTGTAGCCAACGCATTCATTTGGAGGAGAACGGTAAGACTTCTCGTGAGCCACAACAGTGACTCAATCCCGCGATGAAAGAAGTCACGAGAGCTGAAATTTTATAATTTCTTGATTCCAGTATCATTTACCCCATATAGGATAGCCAATGGGTCAGTCCCATTCATGTGGTGCCTAAAACATCTGGCTTCATTATTGTCAAAAATAGTGACGATGAGCTTGTTCCCACCCATATACCAATCGATTGGCATCTTTGTATTGATTATAGAAAGATCAATGTCGTCACTCATAAATACCACTTCCCTCTCTAATACATTGACCATATGCTAGAACACTTAGCTGGTCATGCTTATTATTTCTTCCTCGAAGGCTATTCAGGGGACAACCAAATACCCATTTCCCCTAAAGACCAAGAGAAAACTACCTTTACTTATATCTTTGGCACCTTTGTGTACTCTAATATGCCGTTTGTCCTTTGCAATGCACCCACGACATTTCAAATGTGTATGACTGGTATGTTTAGTGACATAGTAGAGTGTTTATCGAAGTCTTTATGGACAATATTTCTCGGTTTTTTCCATCCTTTGAACAATGCCTGTCTCACCTCACTATGGTCCTTCAACATTGTCAAGAAAAGAAGTTGGTCCTTAATTGGGAAAAATGCCATTACATTGTAAAAAAAAAGACCATTTTTTAGGTCATGTTGTCTCTAGCTCCAGTATTGAGGTAGATAAAGCGAAAGTTGACTTGATTTCCACTCTTCCCATTCCTAAGTCTGTTAATGACAGTCTCTCATTCTTAGGACGTGCGGGGTTCTACCGGCGCTTCATTAAAAACTTTTCTAAAATTAATCGACCTTTAACAACCCTTTTATCCGAAGATGTCCCATTTGTCTTTGATGATTCATGTGCCGCGGATTTTGAGCGCCTCAAAGCCAATCTCACTTCTGCTCCTATCATGCAACCTCCCATTGGTCTCTCCCCTTTGAGCTCATGTGTGATGCATCCAATTTTTCACTTGGTGCCTTTCTTAGCAAGCGAGTTGACAAGATCCCCCAAGTCATCTATTATGACAGCAAAACCCTTCATGATGCTCAACTTCATTACACGACCATAAAAAAGGAGTTGTTAGCGATATTATTTTCTTTTGATAAGTTTTGTTTGTATTTCATATGTTCCCCTATCATCGTGTACACTGACCATGATTCCCTTAAGCACATTTTTCATAAGAAGGATTCCAAACCACGATTGATACGATTAATTCTCTTACTACAAGAATTTAACCTTGAAATTCGAGATAAGAAGGTTTGTGAGAACATAGTTGCTGACCACCTTTCCCGCCTTACAGTCATGTCTGCCTATGATCATGTTTCCATTTTTGAGTCATTTCCGATGAAAAACTTTTCTCCATCTCCACCTCGCCTTGGAATGCTGATATTATGAATTTCCTCATTAACGATCAACTTCCCAATCATTGATCGAAACAAGATCGCTCCTCATTTCATGGCAAATATGAAGTTTTACTCTTGGGATGACCTATTCCTTTACAAGTATTGCACTGATCAAGTCATTCGTCATTGTGTTCCAGAGTGTGAAGAACTCATTATTATGTCCTTCCATGATAGTGCTTGTGGAGGCCACTTTAGGTTAAAGAAAACTGCCGCTAAAATTTTAAAAAGTGGTTTGTATTGGCCGACCCTTTTTTGAGATGCCCACCACTATTTCTAGTCTTGTTCCAATTTCCAACACTCTGGGTGTACCTCTCTTCGTCATATGATGCCTCTCACACCCATCCTCATTGTGTAAATCTTTGATGTGTGGGGTATCGATTTCATGGGATAATTTCCCTCCTCTCATGGTTTTCAGTATATCCCAGTTGCAATTGATTATGTCTCCAAATGGATTCAAGCAATCGCTTGGCCCATAAATGGCCATCGAGTTGTTGTTAAATTTCTTAAGGAGTATGTCTTCATGCATTTTGGAACCTCCAAATCTATCATTAGTGATGGGGGTAAGCATTTTTGCAATCGATTCTTTAAACACCTTATCAAAAAGTATGGTGTTACCCATATGGTTGGTCTCTCTTACCATCCTCAGATTAGTGGTAAAGTTTAGGTCTCAAACCGAGAGATCAACCAAATTATTGAAAATAATCATCAAGACTAATAGTAAAGATTAGTACTTACGCTTGAACAACGCATTGTGGGACTACCGCACTACTTACAAGACTTCGATTGGCAAGTCTCCTTATCGATTGGTTTTTGGAAATACTTATCACCTTCTTGTAGAGCTTGAACATCACGCATATTGGGTTATTAAAGCCCTTAATTTTGATATTGACAAGGTAGGAGTCCATAGGAACTTGTAACTTAATGAATTAGAGGAGATACGAAATGATTCCCATTATTTGTCCAAGAACTATAAGGACAAGATAAAGTGGATCATGACCAAAGCATCATGCATAAAGAATTCTGCCCTGGTAAAAAAGTTTTGTTGTATAATTATCGGCTTCATCTCTTTCTCGAAAAATTGAAAACTAGGTTGTCTGAACCTTTCATTGTTGAATTAGTTACTCTATGTGGTGCCATAAACATTAAAAATCCCAAGGATGCAGCCTCTTTCAAGTCAATGATCAATATTTGAAGCCTTTCTTAGAGTTATGTCCCACTCAAGTTGAAGAAATTAACCTTGTTAACTCAATCTTTGAAGACTGATGCTTCAGTCTTGTTTGGGGGTGATTATCATCACCCAATTTTTCTTCCACCCCTTACTTTCATAGTTCTTATCTTTAAGATGAGTTCCCTTCGGTCTAGCTTAAAACATTAAACTTATGTAATAACCCGCGTAATTTTGGGCTATTTTAATTAATTTCGGGAAAATGGAGGAAAATAAAGTTTTTGATAAAATTATTTTTTATTGCTCAAATATGTTGGTTATTATTTTTTAAGGGGAGAATTTCAAACGGTTTTAAAATCGGAGTTCAAACGGATTTTAAAATGATTTTTAAATGTTTTTAACTCTTGGAATTTTAAGTCGGCGAACTGTCAATTTTTGGGCACGATCGATCGATCGAAGCCTGGGAGTCGATCGATCGACCTACCCAGATTTCGTGAACAACAAGTAATTTTCAAGAGTTGTTTTGGCTTCCAACTTTTCATTTCCTTGCCTTATTTAAAGGAGTCTTTTTTATTCCAACTCTTCATTTCTTTGCATTATAAAAGGAAGTCGCGGGCAACCCTTTTAACCTACTTTTGGCACAAATTTTGGCAGCAAATATATTTTATATTCCTCTTCTTTTTATATACACATTGGCCCTTGAGATTTGTGAGTTCCAACCTTAGATTAGAGGTGTTCTTGGGGATATTTTGTTAGAGGTTCTTGGAGGAGCTTTTGTAGATCTTTTGTGTTGATCTTGAGAATTTGATCGTTGGTTTCTCATCATGGTTTGAGGTATGGGGATTTACACAATATGCTCCTTAAATCTCGCGAGTGTCATTCTCTTTGAATTCTTGTTTAGTTGAACTCATATTTGAATTGATAAATTCATTGAAATTTGTAAAATAATTGTTGAAATTATTTTGATTCATGTGGTATCATTATATTGTTCATGAGCACGTTGTCATGATATTTTAATATGGCACGGATGTTGGGAACCCGCCAATAAACCTGTTTCCCTGGTTATGGCTTGATAAAGAATATACGGATGTGGTGAGGTCTGGTGACCCGGTTAAAGTGTTGTTGAGAAATTATATTGATAAATGCTTTGAGATTTGCATTTTGATTTGAATATTCGTACTCGTGTTGTTACATTTTATTCATCGCTAACATATATTTGTTGAGCATCTTTCTTATCGTATTGTATACTTCCCCATATTTTCTTTTAGTGGCAGGTTAGTGCGAATTTTGGGGAGCTATGGAGATTGATTTTAGCGAGGATTGTTTGGGAAAGATTTGTATTATTTATTTTGTTGTATAGAGCATTAGAGATTTGTATTTTATTTTCGAGTTAGTTGTTGTATGTAATTCGAGAGACTTGGTATTTATTTGAAGAAATTGAGATTAGTGGTTTCGTTTATATTATGGGATTTTTTAGATGCTCTATACCTTGTTATATTTTGGATTTAGTTTAGTTTTATCGCATTAGCGCTCTGTTCGCTCTCTCCGGGCGGACGGGGTGTTACAGAATGGTATCAGAGCTTAGGTATACGGCAATCCACGGGGCTTGGATTTTGGGTTCATTGCGTGGTTAACAATTTTTGGAGATAGAAAATTTTAGGTGATATTCGTGATAGGTTTCGAGATTAGATGTGAGGAATTTATTTTTGGTGACGTGATTTATTTTTGTAGATAATGTAGTGGCCTGATTTTTGAGAGTTAGGCATTCGGCGAATTTCGAGGGCGAAATTCCATTGTTAGTGGGGAAGTGTAATAACCCGCGTAATTTTGGGCTATTTTAATTAATTTCTGGAAAATGGAGGAAAATAAAGTTTTTGATAAAATTATTTTTTATTGCTCAAATATGTTGGTTATTATTTTTTAAGGGGGGAATTTCAAACGGTTTTAAAATCGGAGTTCAAACGGATTTTAAAATGATTTTTAAATGTTTTTAACTCTTGGAATTTTAAGTCGGCGAACTGTCAATTTTTGGGCACGATCGATCGATCGAAGCCTGGGAGTCGATCGATCGACCTACCCAGATTTCGTGAACAACAAGTAGTTTTCAAGAGTTGTTTTGGCTTCCAACTTTTCATTTCTTTGCCTTTTTTAAAGGAGTCTTTTGGATTCCAACTCTTCATTTCTTTGCATTATAAAAGGAAGTCGTGGGCAACCCTTTTAACCTACTTTTGGCACAAATTTTGGCAGAAAATATATTTTATATTCCTCTTCTTTTTATATACACATTGGCCCTTGAGATTTGTGAGTTCCAACCTTAGATTAGAGGTGTTCTTGGGGCTATTTTGTTAGAGGTTCTTGGAGGAGCTTTTGTAGATATTTTGTGTTGATCTTGAGAATGTGATCGTTGGTTTCTCATCATGGTTTGAGGTATGGGGATTTACACAATATGCTCCTTAAATCTCGCGAGTGTCATTCTCTTTGAATTCTTATTTAGTTGAACTCATATTTGAATTGATAAATTCATTGAAATCTGGAAAATAATTGTTGAAATTATTTTGATTCATGTGGTATCATTATATTGTTCATGAGCACGTTGTCATGAGATTTTAATATGGCACGGATGTTGGGAACCCGCCAATAAACCTGTTTCCCGGGCTATGGCTTGATAAAGCATATACGGATGTGGTGAGGCCTGGTGACCCGGTTAAAGTGTTGTTGAGAAATTATATTGATAAATGCTTTGAGATTTGCATTTTGATTTGAATATTCGTACTCGTGTTGTTACGTTTTATTCATCGCTAACATATATTTGTTGAGCATCTTTCTTATCGTATTGTGTACTTCCCCATATTTTCTTTTAGTGGCAGGTTAGCGCGAATTTTGGGGAGCTATGGAGATTGATTTTAGCGAGGATTGTTTGGGAAAGATTTGTATTATTTATTTTGTTGTATAGAGCATTGGAGATTTGTATTTTATTTTCGAGTTAGTTGTTGTATGTAATTCGAGAGACTTGGTATTTATTTGAAGAAATTGAGATTAGTGGTTTCGTTTATATTATGGGATTTTTTAGATGCTCTATACCTTGTTATATTTTGGATTTAGTTTAGTTTTATCGCATTAGCACTCCGTTCGCTCTCTCCGGGCGGGCGGGGTGTTACAACTTAGTGCTACCGGAAGGCAACTCGTTGTTTTGGAGTATGAGCCTTATCCTATTTGGGGGTAGTGTTTCATAACACCCAATGCTTTACCATGTTTATAAACTTGTACACAATTTTTATCACTTATTTAGGTTCATCTTGGCTACATCTTTACACTTCATTAGCGGTTGATTATGGTAATCGTTTTCCTCCCTTCCGCTTTCAATTTTATAAAAACATTTTACTAAACATCGAGGACGACGTTCTTTTTTGTTTGGGGGGGGGGGGGGGGGGGAGGAATTTTATCAAAATAATACCTCTTTTGAAAAAAAATCAAAACCTAATTTTTAAAATTTTCGTGCAGCTTTTTTCATCTCACTCATTGATGTGAATTTCTATCATCCATCCTTTAAGTCTAGGAATCAATCTATAGGATTTATTTTTTCTAAATAGCTTATGTAATACGTTCCAAGCCATTTTTCACCATGAGTTTCTAGACTCAACAAAATTTGCA
This sequence comes from Sambucus nigra, assembly GCA_949130495.1. NCBI lineage: Eukaryota > Viridiplantae > Streptophyta > Magnoliopsida > Dipsacales > Adoxaceae > Sambucus > Sambucus nigra. The sequence continues at coordinate 78,688,905 of OX422207.1, read as the reverse complement.
CACTTATCACATCACTACGGTTTAGAGTTGTAGAGTAGTATAATTCTCAAGAAAATGTTTAGGATGACCAGTGGAGACTTTAGCTTGTGATATTTGTTATTTTCGCCCTTTTATAGTGTTTTACGCAATCTCCGAGTCAAAGTTGATTCAACTTCCTTTGGGTCCACACTTAATCATTGTATGATCTCATTATTCTTCGCCAAATTTTTAGCTTGATCACTGAGAAGGATATCACTTTCGATTTGTAAGAAACATGTGTCTTGAAATTTGTCCCGATCACCAGACTTTCACCCAAACATCCACAACCATACACCTTTAATTTTCCATGTCATCACCATCTAGCATCCCTATTTTCATACCACCCTCGCCACTCACCGTTTTAAAAAAAAAAGAGTGTTTAGCGTATAAAAGCAAAAAAAAAAAAGAGAAAAAAAAGAGGAAAAAGAGGAAAAAAAAAGAAAATAGAAAATTGTAGTCAAGTTCTTGTCAAATAAAGACATTTGTTCCTTAATTTTAATACACTCTTCTCGAATATCCATCAAAATATCCATCATATCACCATCATACCTCATTTCATCCCATCAATCCTATTTCATTTCCCACTCACCCATAAACATTCATATTCTCCCCTAGGCGTTTGAGCAAATGAAAGTCAATGTGGTGAATAACTCAACATTTTGACTATAGTGATTAGCATTCTTTCATGAGATCATTTTCTTTCTAATATGTTCACTCTTTCTTATATGTATGTGAGACGTTTGAACTTGCTAACATTTACTCACCTCCTCACACACAAGAGCAATACACTTACCCAAATCTCGTTAGTTCGTTTGAGAGAGCTATATTCGTGAGATTTTGAAATTAAAGCATTGATTCCAAAAAGGCGATCTAGGAATTATTCATGTGATTCTCGACCCATTTTGACTGATTCACACTACACACATTGAGTTCTAGGAAGGATGTACCTTGAATATTCACTTAGCTAAACTTTTTAACACTTTTAACTTGTATTCCTCAAACTATGTTTCTCTTGTATTCCTCAAACTATGTTTCTCGTGATCGATTGTGTAATTATTCAACATCTAATAAGAGATTGACTGCCATTTACAAATAAATAATTTTGTTGGTTTATTCCTTAAAACCCCTCACGAGACAAAAACTCGCCCTGTAGTTCAACCTATAGGTTTAAAGGCTTATTCCATATGCTATGTGCAATCGCAAGTGCATGTGAAAGTTGTACACTGTTGGTTTCTTATCTTTCTTTCTCTATATATTTTGGTCGAGAACTAGCAATGTTCAGTTTGGGGTGGTGTTATAAGCACCCAAAAGATTTTAAATAATACCCCGAATAAATAATTTTTAATTGTTAATTCTCAACAAAATGGATCTTATAAGCTTATATGTCTATTTTGTAGGGCGTACGCCACTTGTGAATCTAAAAGTTGTATTTCGAGGCAAATGCGCGTCAAAAGTTTCTAAACTAATCACTGCTCCTTTTTGCCAATCCCATAACCTCTTCTATAACCCTAACCTAGCCCTGCCCTGACCTAAATCCACCTAGAGCCCTGTGTGTTGAGTTTGTATTTTTATTAATTTTTAGATTTTTTATTTGAGTCATTTTAATTTTTAGTATTTATTTAGATTTTTTAGGATTTATTTGCTATTTTTATATTTCTTTTTATTTAGTCTAATTTTATTTTCATTTTTCATTTTTGATTTTTTAGTCTTGATTTTATTTTATTTTTATTAGGATAAGTTTTTTTTAGAAATTTATACTTTTTTATTTTATTATATTCTGCATTTTCTTTATGTTTATTTTATTTAGTTAGGATTTTGGTATATTAGATCTTTATTTTTATTTTACTTTCAATCTTTGATTTGAATCTTTTATTTTTAGCTAGGAATTTAATTTTTTAATTTTAATAGGTTTTTTTTTAAGTTGCATTAATATTATTATTATAGTTGTATAGTTTTTATATGTATATTTTTTAAGGTACACACACACACACACACACTATGTCCCTTACACCCTCACACACACAAAACCTACCCCTCATCTTCAAACTCCAACTCTACACCCTTTCTCTCCTATCTATTCCCACCATTAACACACCCACACACCTCCTCACACTCTCTCCTCCACCTGAGACCCGCCGACAACCAGCCTTACCCCCCATCTCCATAACCCGATTCACCTCCATCAACCCTCACCCTCAACGAAAGACCAACCTACAAATCAAAACAACCCAAGACCCTGCTAAAACCTAACCCTTATACCATTCACCTATGCCCTTACGAACCCAATCCAAACCGCCATCCCAAACCAACCCACCAATCCAACACAATACCTACGAACCCGACTGAACCACAACCCGATCCACATCAACCCAAAAAATTAGCCCATCAAACAACAACCCACCATACCTCTCCTATTAAACCTGACGAAACCCCGATCAATACCTCTGACCTACTCCACCCCATACCAACTCGGAATAGCCCTAGCTCGGCACCAAAAGCCCACACAATCCTAACCTACAAGCCCGACCCCCTTATGCTCCTGCCCCAAATCTAAACATCCACACATCTCCCAACCTTAATCCACGATCTGCCAAAACAAACACCAAAAGACAATAGACCAAAACAACCCACTTGTTTAATGTAATTTAACTATTTTCCCGTTATACCACCCAAACAACACACTTCCTACATGCACCTTTTAAAACCCCAAAATACCCTCATGTGCAAATCAGATTATTTCCTCACCCAAACTACCTCACACCCCTCATGCACACTAGTGTGTATTTTCCAAAATTACCCCTATCCACTTGCACCTACTGTAAAAAGAATTGAAGACGCATTTGAGAAAAAAAGGATAAAATAGAGTAGAGTTAGTTGTAGACAGAAAGTTAGAAATAATTTTAGGTAGAAATAATTTTAGTTTATTAATTTATATTATTTTATATTTTTATATTTAAATTGAGTGAAATAAATGATAGCGAGATTCAAGTCGAGTGAGTATTTTCATGTATTATTTTGTTGGATCACTCAATTGAGGGTTGGATGCTTATAATTCAAGGATGGAGCTCAATTCCACTCAATTATACTTGACTAATTGTTCTCTTATCCTCTTTTATTTTATTGCCTTGTTTATTTGATTATCATGATCCATATTATGTTAGTCTAAAAAAACCTTTCATGGGGTGGGATGAAACCTTATTTATGTTATTTGAATTAATTAGTTTGATTATTTGAAAATCCCTTCAAATATTAATTTTGATCATCCACGTTTTAATTTATGCCTCTAGAGAGGGTAAATGATTTTCGAGAGAAAATCGAAATTCTAAATATAATATCCATTTTAAAATAGATCTAAAGATAGTGGTTTCTTAATTGTGGTATTATTTCTTGAATTTCTACTAAAAAAATTATGTTCTATGATTTATATAAGTTTTGATGAATAGATCCTAGCGAGTGGTTTATTAAAAGGAGTATAAATCTAATTTCTAGACTTGTGGGGGTTTAAACATAATTTTCTAACAGGTTGGTATTAAAATTACATATGTGACGAGAGTTGACTTGTAATTTCAACACTAACTTAGGAGTTTCAAATTAGTAAATTAATTAATTACAATAATTAAAAAATTTCGTGTAATCTCATTCCTTGATTGTTCTCAAATTTATTTCCTCACTTTATCTCTTATTTTTGTTAGATTTTATTAAAAAAAATTTCAACACACTTTTTAGCACTTCATTATATTTTCCTTCTATTTTATTTACTAGTTCTCATTTTAGTATAATTCACATCACAAAAAAAAATTGTTTTCATATTGAAAAAAGCTAAAAAATTATAGGAAAAGTAAAAAGTCTAAAGAAAAAATAAATAAAAATGAATTGCATCTTTCTTCTCTCATATGTTTCATCCTTAGATTAGGAGTGACACCCTTACTTACCTCTACACTATAGTTTTATTATCTTTTTGTAGGTATTTTAAGGTTTTGATTAACATGGCTTCAATAACGACAAACAAATACAAAAGTCCAAGTTATCATAGTTCAAACCAAGTTTCCTATGCGTTTTCCAATAAGGGTGGTTGTTACCCTAAAAATAGGTGGATGCGTGATGGGTTGACCCTCGAGAGACATGTGCCCAAAATTCCATATAATTAGATACTTTAATCCTAGTTTGAAAATGTATGTGCCCTCGGTATCAACTCAAATTAATTAAATATGTAAAATAATTACTACGTCTAGTAAAAAAATTAATTTTATCTAATAAAATTAATTAGTTCAATATTTCACGTGGCTATGAATTTAGACTTTTGAAAAACTATAAAAGGCCGCCCCAATTTACTTGAGGAACCTAACCTCATTCTTGGAGATCGTTGCTTTAAAAAATCCCCATGTGAGAAAATTTGATAGCTAATAACTCAATTTCACGCCAAAATTGAAGGACAACTACCCTTAATGAGTAAGTCATGAAGATATATTAAACTGTTGGCAATGGATTCAAGGTGATATTTAAAGAAAAATTTTGAGTTATTTTAAAATTAATGAAATTATTTTCGAGAAGAAAGTGTGGGAATCAATAAAACCATGCTCGTGGTGCTTTCTTGAGGCATTATAATAAGAACTTCAACTTGAGTCTCTTTCGACCTAACCTCTACTCAAAACAAAAGGAGCCACCAACAACTCCTCTCCTATTCTGGTTGTCAACGAGTTCCACATTCTTCGCGTTTTATTATTCTCTCTCTAATTCAACCCCCCCCCCCCCCCGCTTTATCTCTTTCTCTCATCTATTTGATCCATTTCCTCTCCCTATTTTTTTCTTTTTCAATATCTCGATATGAAATCTATGTCAATCTCTCATTTTATCACGATTAAATGCAATACTTATATGGTGAAAAACCATCATATGGTTTCAAAACTGTAGGTTTAGCCAAAATGTAGGTTAAAAACTATATGTCAATCTCCTTCCATGCTCGCCAAAATGACAGTGGTGTGACGAGGTGGATTTAGCAACAGTTTTTTATCTTGGACATCAACCTCTCATTTTATATTCGTATGTCTCGATTTCTCTTCATTATTTTCTCACCTAAGGGTTACCTCCTATTATTTCTTCACCATACTTTTCTTTTGACGTTGGGTTTTCATAAAGGAGTGAAAGGTGGGGTTAGGCTTTCGTAGTCATGGCAATTAAATCTTAGGTAAATTTGGTTGTGATCTAGGGAGATCAGGGTTTAAATTGTTGGAGTCACTCTCCAACATAAAAAAAATAAAGGCGACTAGCTAAACTCACCTTCATGGAAGATAGGCATTGTTTAAGTATATCTTGTCTTAATCTCAAGGGCACCTATGAATTTGTCTTCACTTTTTTATAGTGTACAACAACTAGGAGTGCTTATGTTTTTAATACCAATTGGCATGACACGATAAATGAAACATAAGAGAAGCCACAAATTAGAATCTAGTTTACATATCTCCCACTAAACTATTAATTAGTAACACTGTATGGACGAAACCCTATATTTATAGGAAAGTTATTTTTACTAACTTTGATAACCTATAAGTCTATAGGCTAAAAGGGGTACACTAGAATATTCCACATGAATATCACCCCTAACCCACCATACCCGCCGTAAAAAGTACAATAAAAGAGTAAATTTGAAATATTACTATTAAGTGCCTCACCCCTTATTCTCATCATTCTCCACTTATATAAAAAAAACTCGTCAATGACTAGAATTTATTAAAATACGCATCCAACGAAGAAGAAATGTAAAAAAAATAATTGGGATCCCAAAATAACTTTGCCTAAATTAGGGAGGCCTAATTATGTCAATCTTTTATTTTATTGATTTATATATTAATAGGCCAAACTCACAGTACTAAACCCCAAAGACCATTTGTTTGTTTTTAACAAGACCATTAAAAAGGGTCAGTCCCCATTTGGCCTTGAAAGCCCAAATTTCCCTTAGGTTCCCTATGCCCATTTTTACAAAAATGAAACCAGACTAAATTTATTTATCATGGTCAAACTTTTTCCATGATCCAAACTGGTAACCTTATTAGCTTCATGATACCTCACAAATTTTGCATATTTGTGCCATTTATCTTGGTGAATTCTATCACTTTTGCATTCTTAATTCCTATATTTATGCTCGTTAACCAGAAAACCTCATATTTGGACATATATATTTTTTCCAGGGGTTAATTTTGCTTTTCTAGGTATTGGAATGCTAAAAGTGAGGATCGGTTCCATTTCGGAGAAGTTTCGTCACTCGATGCTACTTCAAGGGCATTTTAGTCAATTCACAATTGATCTCCAGCTCATAGAATTTACACAAATTCATAATTCATTGAGTTAGCATTGCGTGGCCGCAAACAACGCATCTTTTCGAGTTCGGATGATGAAGTTATAGTCGATTCCGTTTTGAAGCTTTCCTACCATCTGAAGACCAAATGACAGCAAAAACCAGAGTACTGTTTGACCGTGCCTAGGGGGCCGATCAATCGAGTTTTGGGATTTTGCCTTGCAAAAGTAACTAGTGGGCTTCAAGTTAAGGGATCGGTCGATCGCACCCCTGTTGTCGGTCGACCGGGTATCGCAGTTACCTGATAATTTCCCTTTGTTCCTTTTCAATTATTTTTCCTTTATTTATTTTCTTTTCATGTAACTTAGTATAAATAGAAGACATATCTCATTTTTTAGCGATCTCTTGTATTAATAGATCATTTTCATACTTAGGGTTAGAGAGGGAAGCTAGGGTTTGGAGGGTTCGGGAGTGTGCCATTTTCTCCCTCCAATGGTTTGCTCGTATAGAGAGGTTTGACCGTCGAGGTTGTGTAGAACACTATCCCCCATCTTGTCTATTAATTCGAGTTTCCAATGTTTTTATTTCTTTATTTACCGCATTTTTACTCTCTTTCTAGTTTAGATTTATTGCGTTTATTTACATGCTTTCTAGTGTAGATTTACCGCATTTATTTATCGCGTTTTTATCATGCTTTCTAGGTTAAATTAGCCTAGGTTGTGTAGGATCAAATTTTCCTTTTGTTTATCGTGTTGCTTCGTTATGGTGATGGAAGATACGTGTTTATTTCGATTGGGTTGTCCTAGTTGTTGCGCGTAGGATATTTGATGGGGTATATCATGTATGCTCCGTACTTACGACCTTGCGTGCGTAATTTTTGACGTATTTGTTGACGCCAAAATCTTATTAGACTTTTATGTTAATTTAGGAGTGGGACAACTCTGGATTTAATTAACTATCAAAATGAAACGCTATCGTAATGAATCTGTAGAACCATGTAACCATTTATACGCGTTACGCTGAGTTGAGGGATATCCGACGCAACCTATAGTTTTTACCGCTTTTATTAGTCTCATTTAAATACATGCCTAGATTAATCTTTCCCTTTTTGCATCTTTTCCTTTTGTTTATAATTATCTTTTACACTTTTATTGAGAAGTACTAAACCGATTAAATTCTAGCAACTCATCTCTATGGATTTTCGATACCCGGACTTGGCCATTATACTCCCTTTTATTGAGTATATTCATAAGTTTAGGTTTTTTTATAGAGCTGGTGAGCCAAAAATAACATACGGTCGGCGTCGGTGACGCGACACTGCGGCAAAACCTAAACTACCAAATGGCGTCATTGTGGGGGATGAGTTTGTTTTAGAATTTATTTGATTTAGTATTTTGTAGAATTTTTTTTCTTTCTTATTTGTATTCTTTATTTTAACTTTCTTTTACAGGATAGAACATTTGAGCGCCAAGAAAATTGGATTCTCGGTCGCACTCCTTCCTTCTTGGGTTCTCTATCTATAAACATTTTAGTAACCATGTCCTCTTTATAGCTTTGTCGGGAATTCTAATGTTTCATTTGGGATATGTTCTCGAATCTGGTCTTGTGAATGTTTTATTTGGGACCTGTTCTCGAATCTTGAACCATCAGAACTACCGGTGGATTCCTATGAGTCGGCAGAAATTATTTAAAACTTTTAAACCTTATACTGATGAGGACTCTTTGTCGAACTTGTTTTCCATTATGGACGTTTCCCCCACGTGTGCACCATCTCCCATTCCAATTAAAGAACCTTTGAGAGATCAGTTGATTTTCTTGGATCCCAAGTGTTTCTTTCACCCTTATTATCCAAATCCCCCATCGTCCGCTCAAAATTTCAAATTGGCGATGGTTCACTTTTTTCACCTCCCATATGCCTTCCGTTGTTAAAATGGAATTCATATCTTCTGGGAGGCATGCTGTAAATAGTATGTTGTAAATAGTTAGCTTCTTATTTTTTCTTTCTTCAGTTTTTTCTTTTCTTTTTATTTAGTCTGGTTTAATTAGTTAGCTTTTTATTATTTGTTCTTGGTATTCTTGGTACTAACTTGTTTTATAGATTCGCTTGAATTTGTGCTTATGGAGATCGTTCCATTTTTGGGTAATATCGTTCGTTTCCTCTCTTTGTGTTGTGTTCTTAATGGACGCATTAAGGACAATGCAACATTTAAGCTAGGGGTGTGGGATATTCTATCCATCTCTTTGTTTAGTCCACAAGTTTGCTCACGTGTTAGTTACTAAGAATGTTTTTCTTCAAAAAATTTAAAAATTTCAAAAAGATTTTCTTTCTGTTTTCTCCTTTTTGGGGCATTTTGCCTTTGTTATAATAAATTCCCGATCCAATAGACAACTCAACGATGCATATTATTGATTTTAGAAATTATTAGACGTGAGTCCTAATTATTGATATTATGAATAACATTGTGAATTAAACTTTAATCCCATGAGCACATGAACTTTTGTTGCTTTATTGATTTGGTTTAAGATTTTTATAACTTGTTAATATTTTGTTGCATTGTATATACTTACACCGAGTAATCTTTATACCTTTCGTCGTTTGTGAGTGTATACACTATTCTTTCCTCTTTGAAAATATTGAATTCGTTGGTAATCTCTTTATTCTTTCATTGATCGTTAATTAATTGAGTTCATACTTGGAATGCATTACTTAAGCATGGTTTTCAAAGTTTGTTTTGACTCGAGAATTGCACAAACTTTAGGAAATTATGATAGGCAATCTTTGTTATATCACCCATATTGACCTTTACCTTACCTTAAATGTTTCCCTTCGTCAACCCCTTTGAGCCAAAATATAACCGATCGTTTCATAACCCCAAAATCACATAACCAACTCCACATTGGAGTTATAAACCATATATATCACCTTGCATACCTTTGTTTGGAATGTAACCTGGAATTGAATGATTTTATCGTCTTGTGGTTGCAATTTAGGCATGTGAGAGTGTGAAAAGTAAAGAAAATAAAGTAGTGAAAAATAAAAGAAAAAGAAAAAAAGCAAAAAAAAAAAAGAAAAGAAAACATGAGAAAAAGAAGAAAACGAAAGAAAGAGAAATTTGTATATGTTGTTTATATAGTTCAATAAGCTTTGATTGCTCTCCAATTGTTATATTTAATGTTTTTTTGGAAGTTGTTTTTGATTTTTTGAATTGCCTGCAGTATTCCCATTATTCTAAGTTTTCATTCCGAACACTTTGAATCCGTACATATTTCCTTCGTTTCATACCCTTAACCCCAAACCTACATTACAACCCCGTAAAGTCCTATGTGATCCTAGGGTGCATTTAATTTAAAAGTTTAAATAGTTTTGATAATTTGTGAAAAAAATGCATTTTTCCTCCTTTAATGAGCGATATCTTTCATTGAGATTACAATTTTTCATTTTATATATAGAGTTCTTCATATGTGACATGTGCGCGACCTAGTTTCCATTTAAATTTACTTTTTATGCCCACATGTTTCGTGTGTTAACTCCCTATTTCGAGTGAATTCACTTGATGTGTGTAATGCACGTGAGGATTGAATATATTCTTGCTTTAATTTTGATCTGGTTTATTCATGTTTTGCTAAATAACACTTTTCATGTGCTCACTCCCCTCCCACATTTTAAGGTTTCAATTCCATGAGGTTTATTTTGTAATGTTGATAATACTGACTTTTATTTGAATTCGTTCGATATGCTAATTACATGTTGAAATCTTGTTCGTATTGTTTAGTTTGTTTCATGTGATTGGGCATATTTTGAGGAAACTATATGATGTTTGTGGGTTTCATCCCTGAAAACCTTCACCAAACAACACTCGTCCAGTAGGATAATCTAGGGGTTTAACGACTTATTGCATATGCTAAATGCAATCGTGTTCCCTACAAAAGTGACAAGTATATATCGATGCATATATACATTTTTGTATCGCCTTCTGTGGACTATTTTGGTTTGTTTCATCACAGGGGACTATAAATGTCTTAGTTAGAGGGTGTGATACGTCACGAATATTGCATATTTGCGCCCTTTATCTTCATGCATTCAAGCAATTTTCCGATCTCAATTCCTATATTTATGCTCGTTAACCGGACAACCTCGGATTTGGACATATATATGTTTTGCAGGGGTTAATTGTGCTTTTGTAGGTATTAGAACGCTAAAAATAAGGATCGGTTCCATTTCGAAGAAGTTCCGTCACCGGACGCTACTTCAAGGGTATTTTAATCACTTCACACTTTATCTCTGCCTCATGTAATTTCCACGGATGCGTAGTTCATTGAGTTAGCATCATGTGGGTGAAAATGGTGCATCGTTTCGACTTCAGATGAAGAAGTTATAGCCAATTTTGTTTTGAAGCTTTCCTCCCATGTGAAGACCAAATGGCTGAAAAAACCAGAGTACCGGTCGATCGTACCCAGGGGGCCGATCCACCGAGTTTTGGGATTTTACCTAGAAAAAGTAACCAGTGGGCTTCAACTTAAGGGATCGGTCGACCCCTCCACTATTGCCGATCGACCGGGTATCGCAGTTACCCGACAATTTCCGTTTGTTCATTTTTGTTTATTTTTCCTTTATTTCTTTTCTTTTTTTGTAACTTAGTATAAATAGAAGACATATATCAATTTTTGGTATATCTTGTAATAATAGATCATTTTCCTTACTTAGGGTTAGAGAGGGACGCTAGGGTTTGGAAGGTTTGGGGAGTGTGCCATTTTCTTCCTCCAAGGGTTTGCTCGTAGAGAGGGGTTTGACCATCAAGGTTGTGCAAAACACTATCCCCAATCTTCTCTATCAATCTGAGTTTCCAATGTTTTTATTTCTTTATTTAATGCATTTTTACTCTCTTTCTAGTTTAGATTTATTGCGTTTATTTACATGCTTTCTAGTGTAGATTTATCGCGTTTATTTACCGCATTTTTATCATGCTTTCTAGGTTAAATTAGCCTAGGTTGTGTTGGATCGAACTTGACTCGTGTTTATCGTGTTCTTTTGCTATGGTGATGGAAGATACGTGTTTATTTCGATTGGATTGTCCTAGTTATCACGCCTAGAATATTTGATGGGGTATATCATGTATGCTCCGTACTTACGACCTTGCGTTCGTAATTTCCGATGTATTTGTTGACGCCAAAATCTTATTAGACTTTTATGCGAATTTTGGGGTGTGAAAACTCTGGATTTGATTAACTGTCGAAACGAGACACAATCTTAACCATGTAACCATTTATAGGCGTTAAGATGAGCTGAAGGATATCCGACGCAACCTATAGTTTTTACCACTTTTATTAGTCTAGTTTAAATACATGACTAGATTAATCTTTCCCTTTTGCATCTTTTCCTTTTGTTTATAATTATATTTTACACTTTTATTGAGAAGTACTAAACTAATAAAATTCTAGCAACTCGTCTCTTTGGATTTTTGATACCCGGACTTTGCCGCTATACTCACTTTTATTGGGTGTAGTCTTAAGTTTAGGTTTTTGTATAGAGTTGGTGTGCCGAATATACCATACGAACGGCGACGGTGACGTGACACCGCAGCGAAACCCAACCTACTATTGCACTTCCTCTTATTTTATCTCTCGTTCGACTTGTTGGAATTACTATTTAAATATTTACTAATTATGATATTTGGCCAAATTTTGTAATTATAAATTAAATAAATTATTACTCCTATTAGTGTGTGTGACACCATGCCTAATAAAATACTGGGTGATCAGTCCTATATCAAATTAAAATAGGAATCTCATTTTGTTCATTCTTAGCATCACTGTCGAAAACTTTTTAAAACTTACTAATCACCTAGTATTCAAAAAGTTGGTGCCAATTTTTATCTTTATTAATCCAAGAAAAAATAAGTGCAGAAATAAAATAAAAAGTCCAATGCTGATATAATCAATCATCACATAGAATAATAAAAGTCTTTCCGAATAAACCATCGACTAAAGACAAAACTAAACCAATCTAACAGAGAGTAATAAATCTCATACAATCTGAAAAGCAACAAAAGAAACTGTGAGCGACATGCTCAAGATAGACTGATATGAATCCCTACACTAGGAATAAAAAAATAGATGCATGTATCCAAATCTTATAACACCCACATCTACTGCAGTTGCGTATCCCTAGAATGAACTCAGGCCTGGCGTCCCTGTGGCTGGACACCTAAAAGGTTTTGAAAATATTTGATAGCAAGGGTTAGGACCCAAAATAGTTTGAAAATATTTAGCAAGTGACTAAATTGAAGAAATTTAAAATGCATAAATGCTCTTCAAATTTAAGCTAGTGTCTCATTCTCTTGCTGACAGGCTCACCCCTTAACTAATGTGCACACCTAACACTTTCTTTATATCAAACCTAGTCATTTATCCCATAATTAGATACTCGATATAATTCTTTCCTGACACACTATCGTAACCTGAGTATGTTTAAAATATAATATAAGTTATTTATCACTCTAACTTAAATAATAATCTTTCCTTTAAGTCCACATAACATTTACACTAGTCATATAATTCATGCAATTCACTTTATGGATTAAATTACTTGTATATCACTATTTATCCCATTATATACGTAAGATCATTGTACAACATTCACATATATGTTGAATATATAATAGCCCATCCTCCCAAGTAATAACTCACCGAATGTATTCTCAAAAGTGCTATCAACCCAGGCTACTCAGTCCTACCTGGAGTTCCGAGACAACTATGTTCCAACAAATCGGAATGTAAACAATAAACATAATGGAGGCGGTCATATTCTCCCGAGTATGAGGACATCATCTCAATGCCCCATCTCTGAAATTGGACGCTGTGACATGGGGATATACTCCCCCTACTCCTCAAGCTAGGGGAATCACCCACATCGCGCAACCTCCCTCGATAGCACTACAGTATATAAATTAAAAAAATATCTAATCACTAATATTTAAGCGCGCACACACACAATACATATATATATATATATATATATATATATATATATATATATATACACTCTCACACTACCGTATATACCCGGCTTTACCATGTACAATATCTGTAGCACTTAGCCTAAAAGATTGCCGAGTCTATGACCCGACTCTAATTAAGTTAATTTACCCATTAATTTATTTTAAAATTATCCCGAGTCCATGGTCCAACTCTAATTTCACTAATTTACTTAATAATTAAATTAATACCTAGGCACTTCTCAACCAATTACCGGACTCTCTCACTTGGCCCGAAATTCAATATCTGGAATTAAATGCCCAAATTTCCTTTAATACGTTTGACATGCCCTTATTTATTTATTCCAATCTTAATGTTTCTCTCACATTAAATATAAAACAACCTTATACTGTTTATCCTTAAGGTCCCAAAAAAATACCAGATTTAAGATGCTTCCTTACTGTACATAATTATCCCTTAAATTTCAAACCAGGTCGATTAGTACAGTAAAACAAAGTGGGACGAATTTTCCATCTCGTTCGAACGAGAAACGACGTTGTTCGAATGGCTGGTGATGTCATTTGAATGGCAATCATTATCGTTTGAACCAGAGTCCTGGTCATTCGAACGACCTGCACCGTTTTCTCTTTCTTCTTCCAGATTCAGTTTTCTGCCATTAACAAGCCTTAAAACCTTCCTTACCAAGAAATCAAACCCAGAATTTATACAATGGGTTCTCCTAATCAAAATAAATCCCAATATCTTTAACTCCCAATTTATATCTCCAATTGTTAATAAAGGCTCAAATCCATATGATTTTTCCACAACTTTTGCAGTCAATAACAACTCTAATTAACTTAAAATTTCTCCACAGCATAATATGATGAGTTCAGAAGCCTTATTATATTAGTCCCCAAAACTTGGTTCATAACATCTAAAAATTTGAAAACCTAATTTGTATTAACCCAACCCAAAATCATGTGTTTAACACTTACCATGATATGAATTGAAATCAACAATTTATATTAAAGCAATTTTAGCCACTTGCCTTATGATTTGTAGATCTGATTATTTCTTTAGTGTAGACATTTGGTTTGTTGAAGAACACATCCCTTGTTCTTCCTTTTGGCTCTCAAGAGTTCTCTCTTTTTGATCCTCTACGTTCTCAGATTTCTCCCAATTGTGTCATGACTGCCCACAACTCCTAAACTTAGGTTCTTATCTCCAAATCCCATTTTTAGTCATATGGGCCTAATTAAAATAGCCCAAACACCCTTGTGTGGGCCCGATTATGCTCATAAATATCACGTGACCCATTTACCACCCCCGGGTACAATTTTATGACTTTCTCTGCCCATCCGGACTCAATGTTGCACTCATAATTGACATTCAAATTAATTTATAAAAATCCTTTTCTCACACCTCTATTAGTCTATATCTGACTCCCGACTGAGATAAATAAATGCAACGTCACTAATACATGTTATGACGTAATTAAGCTATTAACATTTACTTAGTAATTTAAATTCCATAAATATTAACTATTTATTCTCCCGATTAATATTTAAATAAATATTAACATAATTAATTCAATTAAATTACGACATACAAGTGATTTAAAAATAACCCAATAAGTATTTAAATGCACGGAAATACTAGGTGATATAGTGTTGTCCATATAAAGTGATGAATTTCATTATAATTATTGGAATTTGGTCTAAGGACTGTTCAGGAGCTTTATAAGGAAGAACAAATCAGTCTTTAGGAGTGTTTAAGAGTCATTCATAGGATACTTCAACAAAGACAACAAACACATCAACAAACAATGGACAAAGGTATTTTTCCATAATAGTTTGTAGTCAATTGTTTGGGGTGATTGCATGAAGAAATTAAAGATCCTATAAAAACTAATAATATTCCTTACTACATATTGTTCCTTACTACATATTCCAATCTAAACATGTTCCTTACTACATATTGTTCTTATTCATGCTTATAGAATATTACACGACTTTCCTCTTTCGGTCCCCATTACTTCTTCGTTTTTTTTCTTTAAACTTTATGTTTTGGTGGGGTGGGAGGTAGTTAAGATTTAACTATTGAAGGCGGGTGGGTTAGAGTTTAGTAGTGCCTATCCTTGTGTGGTTTTGTTGCAAACATTTTCTTATACTATAAGAGGAAATAGTTATCTGTACCAGAAACATTCCAGGGATAATTTACTAGATATCATGAAGGGAAAATATAATCACATGAACACAGGTGGCTCACTTCCCAAAGGTTCCCTTTCGAGTATTACATGTCTAATCATTTGACATAACCATTTTTTTACCTTGACATTTCCAATAGAATAACTATTCTTTTAGATTCTTTATGACTTTGAAAATTTACTTGGAAAGAATGTACGTTTACTTTGAAGATGATGGATAAATGTCTTACCATCTATTTATCTATTTTTATGTATATATTGTGCATGATCCTTTATATATTAGGATCAAACATGACAACATATTATAACTTTCATTTATTCGACATGATTCTAAAAATCTCAGGACCAAACATGACAACATATTATATGTGGTAAGGAACATGTTTTCTACCCTAAATAAATACATAAAAAGTGACGAAAGGATGTTGTTAATAAATTGTTAATATTACATATTATGGAATGAATCATGGTCCTGAATTAGTATGAAATATCTTTGGCTCAAGCTAATGTTTTATTGGATTAATTTTGTTATGAATAAGTATTTGAGGATGACTCAAACTTTATTGCACATATTATCATAATTATGGAAAGTGGGATACCCTTAGGATTATTTTAAATAATAATTCTTTGTTAATGTGAGCCGTAATTATAGAATATTAAGATTCATATTTGGTTCATTAAAAGGGTACACCCAATGCCAAACAAAGAGTTATTTTGATAATGAAAATCTCTTATTATTTAATATTACAATGAAGTATCACCTACGACTAAATACGGGTTATGTAACTCTTGGGTATCTACTATGTTGGACATTTAAGATTAAGTGACTGTTAGAGACTTGAGTACTCCCTCTACCTATAAATTAGGACTTGGTTTCCATCATTCGGCAACACTGAACTGCAAGATAAAAAAACTATAAGCTAAGGGAGAGAAATCCAAAATTCTCATAAAGGGGTTAATTGTGTTGTAAAAAAGAGCAAAGAAAAATTTAAAGGCGGAGAGGAACAATTGCAAGGTGCTAAATTTAAAACTCATTTATTCATGCACTAAATTTCAAGAACACTATTAGCATGGATCAATGTAAGTATTCTTTATCTTTTTAGATAGGGTAAAATCTAATTTTCATGACGATTTAAGATCGATAAATGTTTAGATCAATTAAATCATGTTTTATTGTATGTGTTCTTTATTAAAATATAATTTATAGTTTTATCCTGATACTTAATGGTTTTGATGCGATCTATAATTTGTAAAAATAAAGCCTAAAAAGGGCCGGTAAACTTAAATATGAAAAATACGAAGTTTACTGGTGGATACGGAATTGGGAAACCACTTCTCAAAGGGTTGGTGGTGATGATATGTAGGACGAGGTAGGTGGGAAATAGTGGCACGATGTTAGTAGCATAGTTCACGAACTGAGGATTGATGGAGGTGTGGAAATTTGAGTTCGACATATCATAATCAGGTTGTGTTACTTTGTGCTAAATTACTAAAGTAATAATACAAATAAAATGATAATTCCATATTAATTATGTCATGTCATAATTGTATTGTTTTAATAAAATGGATTATCGTGTGACAGTTTGCCACCCCTAGTCATGGATGAATTAGTGGTGGTGGGGTTACCATCGCAATTTGACATATCCGAGATTATCCCGAGAGGTTGTTGTTGATGTAGGGAAGGTGATTATCCTATTTACAAAGGGTATATTATTGCCTTAGATGCATCCACGAACCAGGGGCGATGTTACATCCAAAACAAAATTGTAAATGCACCTTATTTCACCTTATGTGTATGTGTGTGCGTTATGGCAATGACCCCAACAAAATCAATATGTGTTTTTCTCGGAGAACTACATAGGAATGATTACGAAAAACATTCATAGGTTCACACTACCTTCCTAAGTTTCTCATTTAAGAGTAGGGTGAAAAATAGAATGGTGTACCCCATAAACTTTCAACCATCTTAACAATGTTTATCCTAAAATATAAAACACTTTCTATTTTTGTGATTTTGCAAAAAAAAAAATTAATGCAATTTTTTTTTGGTTTCTCTTAAATTGATCGAAGGAGAATAAAATAATTTTGTATTTTTCATTTATAATACCAAAACAAGATCTCAAAAAACTTAGACAAAACTATTCTTGTACTTTTTCTTATTTCTAAAAAAATATATGAAAAGCAAAAGGATACCTAAGTAATTAATAGTAAAAATAATCATGCATTAAGTAAAATCCAAGACTATAGTTCAACTCGCACCAAACTATGAAAATTATCAACTATAATCACACCTAGTCTATGGAGAAAAGAAAAAAACTTAAGAATAAGGAGACAACTCTTTAGGTAATAGAGGTTTAAAGCTATGTGTAACAAAAGTAATGATATGAGAAACATTATGCCTACCAATCAAATGAGAAACCACGTCATATTTACTAATCAAAATAGGTACCATAATGGGAACACAAGATTTTGTTCTAGCCTTAGAAAGAACCTTGATATTAGAATTCAAACCAAACAACTTCAAATCTTTAGCAACAACATTGAATGGTCTTATGATATTCCTAATTCTTTGACCTATGTGGTTTGAATATAAACTTTGTTTAGTGAACCAAATTGGTCTAAGCGTCCCAGTCAGTTTCCTAAGATTAAAATAAAAGTCCATGAGGTGATCAATCAAATGATAATAAGTGAAAACATATGGTTGTGGAGCTTTCACCTTACTTGGATTCAGATTATTAAGTTGAGTACTCATAGCAGTCTTATTTTTTTTAACAGAGATTGTCTCGACTTTAGGAGTACACTATTTTGAAGGAACAAAGACAAGTCCGATATTGTTCTTCCAGTATTGGGATAATGATAGGATCATCTTCCCTAACTTTTTTAATCACATATTCATAAACTCCTCAAGGTCCTTCCTTAGAATAATATCCCCCTCCCCTAGAAAGCTTTGAGTTCAAGAAGATTCCATTAGTTCCTTATTTACGCTAGAGACCTTGTCATGCAAAATATCAACCTTTGCATTCCCCTCCTTATGATTCCCAATAAGAGTATTTTCACAAGCCTTCATAGCACACATCTTCTTAGTACACTTTTTAATCTTAGATAAAAGCATAGTATTATCCTTCTTCATATTGAGAGACATAGTTAGAATCTTGGGAAACGACTAAAAAATATCAACCTCATTTATACCTTGAGAGTTATTATAATGTGAATCTACACCATTATCCCCAACCTTACCTTCAATAGGGGAAACTTTATGAATAAATACATCATGGATGAGGATGAATGTAGTGAAATTTCATTCAACTTATGAATCATTCATGGAATCTGAGTCACCATAACTAGAAGTGGAATTCAACTTCTTCTTGACCATGATCCTTCATTTAGCGGGACACTCAAATGACTTATGTCAAATAATTTTACACTCACAATAACTCCCCGAATCATTTATAGCTCCTAAATTTTCTTTCTTCGCCTCATTAGGTATTTTCTTGCCTTATTGACCTTGTTTCTGCTAAATTTTTAGGTTATATCATATTTATTATGTTTGAGAACTTCCTCCAATTTATTATCCAATTTTACTAAATCCTCTTCTTCACTATTAATCATGTCAAAATTAAAAGACTCACTTATAGGATTTTAATATAATTATTTTCCCCTCAAGATAACATTTTTCAAACTTAAAGGTTTTGATAGACCCTATGATCTTCTCTACCTTCACGTTACCTTCACCTCTTATGATGTTTAAGGTTGAGACTGAGAGAAAGAACCTAGGTTGTAGCACTTAAGGAATTTCCTAACAACTCTAGAGTACGGGATCTTCTAACCCAATTGAAGTGAGAGTTACACGATATTGAAAAGTGTAGAATAAAACTCATATAAGGTCCCATAGTCGAGAATACTTAGCAACTCAAACTGGGGGGGTGATATGTTGGATCTTTGAGACACAAACGGTGTAGGCACCCTCATGGGAGAGTTGTAGAATTTTCCATGCCTCCTTGAACATAGTGAATCGGTGACACTTACTAGGTGGCAAAAAATATTATTTTATCTCACCCTAGAGTTATATTTGGGTAACATTTGCTCATCCTTAGTAGATGTTATCTCATGTTTACGGACATTAACTTCATTTATCTTCTTCGTTGGGAATCTCCACCCCTAAATACGGTTGACAAAACACTCTCATCCTTGGATTTCAAACCAAATTTCATATGCGCTTTCCAATAAGCGCGGTTCCTACCACATAAATAAGTGGATGTGTGATCGACCGACCCTCGAGAGACATGTGCTTGAAATTCAATATAATTAACCATTGTAATCCTAGTTTGAAAATGTACATGACCTTGGTATCTACTCAAATTAATTAACTACGTAAAATAATTACTACAGATAATAAAAAATTTTAATTTTATCAAACAAACTTAATTATTTCAATATTTCAAGGCCGCCCCCATTGACTTAAGGACCCCAATATCCCGATTCTTAGAGATCTTGTCTCTAAAAAAATTCCCATTTGAGAAATATTTTGTAGCTAATAACTCAATTTCATGCCACAATTGAAGGGAAAATACCCTTAATGTGTAAGCCATCAACATATATTAAAATCTAGACAATGGATTCAAGGTGATATTTAAAGAAAAATCTTGAGTTAGATTAAATTTAATGAAATTGTTTTGGAGAAGAAATTGTGGGAGTCAACAAAACCAGTCTCACGGTGCTTGCTTGAGGCGATATAATAAGAAGATTCATTTGAGTCTCTTTCGACCTGATCTCTACTCAAAACAAAAGGAACCACCAACATCTCCTCTCCTGTTCTGGTTTTTAACGAGTTCAACGTTCTTTGCGTTTTATTATTCTCTCTCTGATTCAGTCCCCACTTTTTATCTGTGTCTCTCATCTATTCGGTCCATTTCCTCTCCCTATTTTTCTTTTTTTCAATAGCTCGATACGATCTATGTATATCTCTCATTTTCTCATTTTCTCGTGATCAAACAAAATACTTACAAGGTAAAAAACCATCATAGGGTTATAAAATCGTAGGTTGAGCCTCCTTTCGTGCTCGCCAAGATGACAATGGCATGAGGAGGTGAACCTAGTAACAGTTTTTCGTCTTGAACATCACCCTCATGTTTTATCCTTATATATCTATTTATTTTTGTTCTTTTCTCACCTAACGTTTACCATATTTTTTATCTTCACCATCCTTTTCCTTTAACGTTGGGTTTCGATAAAGGAGTGAAAGGTGGGGTTAGGCTTTCGTAGTCGTGGTTAGTAAAGCTTAGGTAAATTTGGTGGTGAACTGGGGAGTTGGGGGTTAAAATGGTTGGAGTCACTCTCTAACATAAAAAAAAAATGAAGGCGACTAGATAGGCTCACCTTCAAGGCAGATAGGCATTGTTGAAGTATATCATGGCTTAATCTCATGGGCACCATTGAATTTGTATTATTTCTTATAACTAGTATAACAATTGGGAGTGCTTGTGTTTTTAATACCAATTGACGTAACATGATAAATGAAACATAAGAGAAACCAAAAATTAGAATCAGGTCTATATATCTCCCACTAAATTATTAATTAGTAACACTAGATGGGCAAAGCCCTATATTTATAGGAATTTGGGAAAGTTATTTTTACTAACCAAGATAGCCTATAAAGTTAAAGGCTAAAATGGGTACACTAGAAATATCCAAATGAATATCACCCCTTACCCACCATACCTAAAGTAGAAAATACAATAAAAGAGTACATATTACTATGAAGTGACTTACCCCTAATTCTCGTCACTCTCCACTTATATAAAAAAAATCTCATCAACGACTAGAATTTTTTAAAATATGCATCCAGCAAAGAAGAAATGTAAAAAAGAAATTGGGATCCCAATATAATTTTGTCCAAATTAGGGAGGCCTAATTATGTCAATATTTTCTTTTATTGATTTTTTATTCTTCGGACCAAACTCACAATACTAATCCCCAAAGACCATTCGTTTTTTTTAACAAGGCCATTAGTAAGGGCCAGGCCTGGAGTACCCATTGGGCCTTGAAAACCCAAATTTCCCTCAGGTTCTCGAAGCCCATTTTTTAAAAAATGAAACCAGACTAAATTTATTTCTCATGGTCAAACTTTCCCCATGATCCAAACTAGTAACCTTAATAGCTGCACTTCCCTTATATTCTATCCATGGATTGACTTGTTGGAATTATTATTTATATATTTAATAATTACAAAATCCAGCCAAATTTTGTAATTATAAATTAAATAACTTATTGTTCATATTAGTGTGGTCCATATATAGTGACGAATTTGATTATATTTATTGGAATTTAGTCTCAGAAAATATTTGAAGAGACACATGACTCTAGGAATCCATATGAGCCACCAATGAAATTTCGAGTCCCCTTCAATCCTATATATAGTGATCTATTCTCCGCCAAATGGTTCACTAAAAACACACACAAATATATCTCGGCTAGGAAGGAAAAATTATGAATTTCCAAATTACCCTATATTAGATTTCTAGGCTATTTTCTAAAGACTGTTCAGGAGATTTAGAAGGAAGAACAAAGGAGACTTTAGGAGTGTTTAGGAGCCATTCATAGGATACATCAACAAAAACAAACACATCAACAAACAATGGACAAAATTATTTTTCCATAACTCTTTGTAGTCAATTTTATGTGGTGATTGCATGAAGAAATTAAAGATCCGATAGGAACTAATAATATTCATACATATTGTTCTTATTAATGGTTATAGAATGTAGCATGACTCTTCCATTACACATACCTGTTAAGTTTAATCGAGGTCTATGGTAAAAGGTATCAAAGTAAAAGTTAATTAAAAAATATAATATATTAAAACGGGATAACTATGAATGTAGTAAAATAAAAAAAAAAAAAATTATTAGGTCTAGCCGGACTAACAATTCAAAGATAACCCAAACCGACCAACATTAGATAGCTAGACGAACTAGATCGACCCAGTGAGCTCTTAAAAAAATTGCCAATAACAATGGATTGGTTGCTTTTTTTAGTACGGCTCCAACACAATAATAATGCCTTTTGAGGTCTTAGAACTTTGAAAAGTAGTTGGAAAGAATGCATATTTACTTTGAAGATGATAGATAAATGTTATTGTTGAATAAAGTTAGAATACAAAATTCTAAGATTCCCAATTGAAACAAAAAATTCACTCTTGATATTGAAATCTCACAACTTAAATACTTTTACATCACTCAAAACACCACACTCAAACTACAAATATAAAGGAGATTTATTTCCTTATATTATTTTTTCTACTACTTGGATGATTTTAACCAAATGATAAGCTTACATATGTATAGTCTAAGTAAACAAAATTATATCCACAAATTTCTTATTTTCCCTTCCATCACTTGTTCAATTTGTGGTGGCCTAACTTCTCCATTAATGGTAGTGGGTTTAATTAGTGGTGGCCTAATTTCTCCACTAATGGTAGTGGGCTTAATAGTGGTGGCCTAATTTCTCCACTAATTGGTGTTTATATCTTAACACCCTCTCAGCACCAACTTCAATACCTTTCACCATGCCGAACTGAAGACGAAAGTTTTCGAACTTGCTTGTACTCAACTTTTCATGAACAAGTTCACAATTTGATCATCTGTCTTGATTCGTCTCATCTCAATCTCTTCTTGCAGAACCTTCTCTCTGATAATATGATAGTGCACTTCCACATATTTAGTTCTTGCATGGAAGACTGGACTTTTCATTAAACGAACTGCCGATTGGTTGCCATAGTATAATGGAACTGCATAGTCTACTGATTAATGTAGATCGTTCATAAACTGTATTAACCACATACTCTCTTGAGCTGCCATTACTGATGCTCGATACTCTTCTTCCGTAGTTGACAAAGATACTGTCGGTTGTCTCTTACTACACAAAGAAATTTCTCCAGATCCAAGCTTGAAAACATACCCAGTAGTTGATCGACGAGTGTCGTGATCTCCTGCATAGTCAGCGTCACAATAGTCAACTAACTTGTAATCTTCACCTTTCTTCTAAAAAAAATACCATAGTTAGTTGTACTCTTTACATAACTCAATATTCGCCGAACTTCTTCCCAATGAGACTTCTTTGGATTTTACATGTACCGACTCATCACACCAACTGCATAAGAAATGTCAGGTTGAGTCAAGGTTAGGTAGGTCAGGCTACCTACTAATTGTCAATACATCATAGCATCTTCCAAATCTTTTCCTTTATGCGCACACAACTTGCTATTTGGTTCCATTCGTGTCGAGATTGTCTTGCATTCGAGCATCCCGAACTTCTTTAACAAATATTTGGAATAATTTTATTGACAAATAAATATTCCTTCTTGTGTACGGTCTGCCTTTAGATCAATAAAGTGCTTGAGTTGTCCAAGTTCCTTCATCTAGAAACAACTTTCCTCCAATGGCTTTGAGAAATAAGCTAGAATCTACATGTGTTACTGAATAACCACTTTGAGTTAAAAAATTTGCAATCTTACCATACCATGCCCTTGGTGCATGTTTCAATCCATAAAGTGGCTTTCGCAGCTTACACACATGCTCAGGATGATATTGGTTATAAAAACCCATTGGTTGAATCATGTAGATCTCCTGATCTAATTCCCCATGTAAAAATGCATTCTTCACATCCATCTACCATATGTTCCAGTCTTTGTTAGCTGCAAGTGAAAGTAGGACTCGTACAGTTGTAAGTTTTGCCACGGGACTAAATGTTTCATCACAGTCTAGTCCATATTATTGAGAGAACCCTCGAGCCACCAGTCGAGCTTTGTATCTCTCAATTGATCCATATAGATGGAGATTTATCTTGTAAATCCATTTACATGATATGGATTTCACATCTCTTGGCTTAGGCACGATATCCCAAGTCTAATTTTTCTCTAGTGCAGTGATTTCTTCTTTCATAGCTTTAATCCACTTAGAACTCTAAGATGCTTCTTCAAACGTCTCAGGTTATTTTACAATTTCTTCTTCTTCTATGGCTGCATTGGTATATTTCAGATTTGGCTTTATGCTTCTTGTTGACCTTATGAGTTATGATTGAGAAGTTGATACTTCCGTTTCACAAGGTCCACCTTCTTCATCTGGTGGGTAATATACACAAGTTTGCCAAGGATTTTGAGTTACTTATTTCTCAACATTATAATCATGATATGGATCTTTAACTTCGTGTGAACTTGATAGGATTTGAGGAGTCTACTCTCCCAGTTTTTATTACATCTTCTCTTCAAATTCCCACGATTTTAATAACACCTCCTTTTCTGAGAACCATCACGAAGATGCTTAACCAAATATCAAAACTCGTGATGTGTAACACCTACCAATTGTAGGATCGCAACATTTCCACCCTTTCCTCTCTTTATCGTATCCTACAAAGATACATCTGGTTGCTTTCTTGTCAAACTTGCTACGTAAATGGTTAGGAACAAATACATAGCATACACAGTTGAACACTCGAAAGTAACTAATCGTAGGTTTCATGTCCCATAATTACTCAAAGGGTGAAACAAACTCTAATCTTGGTTAATGAAGTTTGTTAATCACATGGGATGCAATTATCATAGCTTCAGCCTAAAATCATCCTGGTACATTCTTAGCATGTAGCATTCTCCGACAAATTTCTGTAAGATGTCGATTATTTCTCTCTGCTACTCCATTATGTTGGTGTGTGTTGGCATATGTAAACTGATGATGTATTCTACAGTTTCATAGATACTAAAAAAACTCATTTGAGGTATATTCCCCTTCATTATCAGTGCGTAGACAAATAATCTTCTTCCCCATTTTTGTTCAATCGTCTCTTTGCGAAGTCTTTAAACTTTGAGAACGTGCCAGATTTTTCTTTCATAAATAAAACCCACACATACCACGATAATTCATCAATAGACGTCAACATATACCGCATCCCACCAACTGATGGTTACTTGACAGGTCCTAACACATCAGAGTGAACTAACTCTAACGGTTCCTTTGTTGTAAACACTGATTCCTCGTATGGTAATTGATGTGCTTTATCATACTGGAATTCCAAATAGACCGTGTCAATTCTTACATCAAGCTGAGGAAGTCCCTTAAGCACCGACTTCTTCATCATCACGATTAGCTTAGAATAGCTAACGTGGCCCAATCGCATGTGCCATAAATTTGTTATCTCATTTTTTCTTGTTTTGTCTACATATGCAGTCTCTGTTGACATCACGTAGACTAACTCCAATCGTCGTCCCTCCATTGTTGGCATTTCTGAGATCACGAGGTCTTGATATACCTTCACATCTCGTGGACCAAATAAGATAAAGTGGCCTAATGATGTAAATTGTGCCACTGAAAGCAGATTTTTCCTCATACATGGAACATGGTAGACATTTTGAAGCAGCACCTGGTTAGAACTATAATAAGGTGCTACTACCGTCTTATCGATATGAGCTCTTAGTATCCTTGAGTTAATGGTTGTTACCATAACTCTATTTTTCTTATATTTTGACAGGCTCTGTAACTTCTATTTCTCACCCGTCAGCCTGAGTCGACGATCCAATCATTCTCGTAGTTGATCCGTTCAGCTGTCGAGACTGTGAGAGCTAATTCCTCCTCTTCCACAACAAAAGATGCTTCAGCATCCTAATCATCTTCGCTTCTCTCCTTTGAATCGGAAGTAGCAGCATTGCTCTCAGCGGGCCTTTTGGTGGACCAACAATATTTTGCCATATGTCCCTTCTTACTGTAGTTGTAACATTTTCCCTCAAATCTTTTACCGTAGCCACGATTGTTTGAAGCTCCCCCTGGACGAGAACCTCCATCTCTTTGATGACTTTTGCCTTGTCATCATACTTTTTATATCCGCCTCCGGCGTGGCGCTTGAAATAGCCATTGCTTTTGTTGGTGTAGAGCGCTTCCTCCTCACCCTTCAACGAGACTCCTCCCATTTTCTTGGCCATAGATTCTTGACTGAAAAGCAAATTTTCAAACACAACAAGTTATGGTTGAGTCGGCCATCCTTATACAGCAGCAATAAAACTTCGGTATTCGTACCTCAAACCATGGATAATTATTCTTTTTATCCTGGTTTCACAAATAGCAGCTGTTGAATCTAAATTTGAAATTTCGTGGCATACTTTCTTCACTTTGTGAAAGTACTTGGTGATAGTCATGTTGCGTTGCGCCATCGATAGCAGCTCCTTCTCGAGAAGTTGTAGTCTTGTGTCGTTCTTATTTTAAAAAAGTGTAGTGAAAGGGTCATATGCTTCTTTCGGTGTTTTGGCATCTCGGATGTGATCCAACATTTCATCTTCAATTGTGGTCTTTAAGGAAAACATCGTTTTGCCCGCTTTGATCTTCCATTTTCGCAAAGTGCCATTAGCATCATCTACCTCTGGTTGTATAATTTCATTACCGTCAAGGACCTCCCAGAGGTCTTCTCCTAGTATATAAGACGTCATACATGTCGCTCAGGTGTTGTAATTTTGGTTGTTGAGCTTCTTGATTCCTCCAACTACTTGAAGATCACCCATCGTGTCGGTAAGTTTTTTATAATACCAAACAAGCCTGATTTCAAGATGTAAACTTGCAGAATATGAATTTTTCACGACTCAAGAAAATTTACTCCAAAAATACTGGTACACGAGACCATCCCGCTCTGATACCAATTGTTGAATAAAGTTAGAATACAAAATTCTAATATTCCCGATTGAAAGAAAAAATACACTCTTGATATTGAAATCTCACAACTTAAATACTTTTACATCACTCAAAACACCACACTCAAACTACAAATATAAAGGAGACTTATTACCTTATGTTATTTTTGCTACTACTTGGACGATTTTAACCAAATGAGAAGCTCGCCTATTTATAGGCTAAGTAAGCAAATTATAGCCTCAAATTTCTTATTTTCCCTTCTACCACTTGTTCAATGTGTGGTGACCTAACATCTCCATTAATGGTAGCGGACTTAATTAGTCGTGGCCTAATTTTTTCACTATTGATAGTGAGCTTAATTAGTGGTGACCTAATTTCTCCACCGACTCGTGTTGATATATTAACAGTTGTTTCCTTTTATTTATCGTATAAATATGAGGATGAAACATAACAGCAAATTATACATATTGCGTATGGTCCTGTAATTCGCAGGACCAAACATGACATCATATTATATATACTAAAGAAAATGTTCTATGCACTAAAAAAATTACATCAAAAGTGCAACAATTGAGGTAGAAAGTGTGATAAAGTGGGGTACACTAAGGTTTTTGTTACATTACCACACCATTGTCTCACTGTTAGTGTAATTGTTTTTAGTGGAAATATCATTGTCCATTAAACATAAAAAACGATCATCATAACACACTTACATACATAATTTAATAAAAAAAGTTGGAATTTATGAAGAGGAGGGGTGAGAGGATGAAGCTTGTAAAGTCCATCCATGAGGTATCAGGAGACGGGTTTGGTGGTAGTAAAGCACACAAGGGCTCTCATGGTTGTGCACTCCCTCATATGTTGTTATCACATAATTTGGATTTTCAGCGCCTCTCTCTACCCTCTTTTTCACATTGCACCCTAAATTTGAACACTTGAAATAATGCCTGCATGTTTCCATATAAGAATTTATATGTCAGAATCAATAATGTAGCTAACACTAATCAATGCATGAATGTTTAAACGTATAGAGAACGAAACTTTGATAGCAAACATTGCATGCATGACAATTGTTTTTTTTTTAATTTTAAGGGAGCATATACATTTATTTTTTTGAATTTCAGTTCTATTTGGACTGAAACTGGACGATGTCTCATTTTAGAATTTCACGTCTACATTTATAGTTCCTATTTGGACTATCGGGGCTCCTTGTATATCTCATACGTAGGCCACATACTTCTAACTATTTTTGGAATTACCTACATATACTTAAAAACATAAAAGGGTGGGAATAGTGACTCTTACTAATTTTTGGAATTACCTATAGAATAGGTGGTAAGGGTGTTGGTATGTTTATGACTAAAACAACTTAAAGGACCTTATCTTTCATCTTTCCATATATCAAGGGCTATTAACCCATCCCCAAGGTCATAAGTAATTTAGCTGATAATTTAGCTAATAATTTCTAACCCCACCGTCAGATAACATATGTTCGGTACGCATTGTTAAAATGCGGGATAGTCCGCACAAAAATAGTAACATATATATATATATATATATATATATATATATATATATATATATAATATAAAATTTTAAAAAATAGATATACTAAAACTAAATAAGACAATTTGAAGTTTGTGTGAGAGAAAGATAACGCCATAACACATAAATATGATGTATTTTATACCTTCGTTTTATAATTTGTTAAGTTGACAGTAACTTTTACACTGTCATTAGAGATATTTTTTAATATTAAATTAACTTTTAAACTATCATTACAAATTATTCGATTGAACCTAATTACAGTCTAACCGTTTTTCCCGTGTCATTTATTTTTGTAAGGATATTTTTGTCCGTTATCAATTTATATATCGTATACCGCTACACCATTGAAGAAGATCAAGATCATATTCACATAAAGACGGATCCGAATAATCAAGGTTCTTCAACAAACAGTCTCCGCATGGTTAACTTTGGTAAGGTTACATTTTAGAGTACCTTAATAATTCACTTAGAGTATTGGGATTATTTTTCATAAAATATTTTCTAAGTGTTTGAGATTTAAATATTTTTATCAAATGTTTTTTGAATTCATTATATCTAATGTTTTTGTTCTCAGACACCTTTCTGAAAGAAAAATCATAATTAATTAATAAAAAATCAGAAAAATACGAAACAGGCGGCCACGCGTTCGTATTGAAATTATCTCCAATTATGGCCTCGCGTTAGATAGGTCGTTCAAACGAGATAAAGATCTCGTTCAAATGAAATCTGTTGTCATTCGAACAAGAAGAGTTATTTTCTGACACGTCACCACCTTGATTTTTGGTATTTAAAGGGTGTCAGGCTAATGGATTTCTTGTGGAGAAACACTGGTGTTAATGTAAAAAATTAGATTGTATCTAATTATTTAATGTATCTAGTTATTTAATCACAGATAAAATAAATGAGACAAAGAAGTTTTAAAGTGGTTCAGCCTTATAAGAATGGCCTACGTCCACTGTTTCTGTTATTGACGACTGTTTGGGAATTCTCGATTACAAGTTAAATCAAGAAATTCCGGTCTCTTTACAATGAGGATTGTATAATGTATTTATAGCCCTGAGACTGTAATGTGAAAGGGTAATACATTCAATGTTGTACATGTGAAAGGGTAATATATTAAATGCCCCTTAAGCGTATACATCTGAATGATAAGCATTTAATGAATAGTCAGACTGTTGGTTTTCTTGCAATTAATGCTTTGTTCGAGGTGCAGCTCGGACCGCCTAAGGTTCCTCGGTGCTCAAAGTTCCTCGGTACTCAAATGTTCCTCGGAGAGTTTTTGTAGGTCGGAGCGTCTGAGTTACTCGGGGAAGCAGTGTTCCTCGTTGTAGTATGGTTCCTCGGAGCGTCTGAGTTCCTCAGAAGTGTTTGTTGTTGCCACGTAGATTGCCACATGTCTTCATTCAATTGGGCCATGTCAGCAGACTAATTTTGTATCAACAGAAGCCCTCAATGTTTCATAGTTCGAAATTTGAGGAGTGTGGAACATTCTTTCTCGGAATATGGTAGCTTTAAATGGTCTTCCTGATTTTTAGGAGTGTTTCCCTTGTATTTATTTTTCCTTCCAACTTTATAGAATCAGGCTTTTTTGAATTTTTATACTCGCTTCGATTGCCGCGCCCTTTTTGTATTTTTAGCCGCCGGTAGCGTAACCGTCTCTTTTCGTACTCATTACTTTTTCCTTTACCCAAGGCAAGGTATTTAAGCATCACAGACAATCCCATCGTCTTCTACTTTTTCAAATTTGTATCTTCGAGTTTTCCATTGTCTTACCCTCTTGTGCGTTCATCCTTTTCATCGTTCGTTGTCAACAGATCCACTCTTTTTCTGTAAGATCTTTTTCCTTCTTGTTCATTTCCTTTATTCATCATGGTTTACCTTGTTGAATCTCTTGACAAATTTCGTTCTGATTTTTCTATTCCTTCATGGGTTGTTCTGGAGGAACTTTCTGATTATTTCCGTTTGGCTGAGGGACATTGGTTCCCCAGTCTCTTTGTTGCTGAGTGTGGATTTTCTTTTCCGCCAAATCTTTTATGTCTGGAATTTTGTCAATACTTTGACGTGGTTCCTGCAAGAATAGCCCCCAATACATGGAGAATAGTTAATGGGGTTCATAGACTAAATCAAATTCATGGAACTCGCATAGGAATTCCAGAAATCATGTTTTATTATAGATGGGTTGTTGGGGATAATACTTTTTATTTAAAAACTAGATTTTTAAATAGGGCTTTAGTGGTCAATCTCCCGGATGCCAATATGGACTATTTTGAGCACGGGATTGTTATAAAAAATTGGCAACATGCTCCTTTATCTGGAGATGAAGTTTATCAGGGTCCGAGATGCCCTCCCTATGGCAATGGGATAGGTTATTTTTATGTCATTTTACTTATTTTGAAATCATGCTTCTTCTGTGTTTGACAAAATGTGTCACTGATATTTTAATTTTGACTTATTTGCAGTTGATAGCAAAAGAAAGTGTCCAAAAGAGGCAGACGTTAATATAAGGCACTTGAAACTTATCTGGAGTTTGCATCAAACTATTGCTGATGAGCACATTAGGTCAGCTTCATATCTGCTGCAGTACAAGAGTTACACTTCCTCTTTCACTGCTCGTCCGGTGATAAGCGAAGCAGAGCCAGTACCAGCTTCTACCAGTTCTTCGCCTGAGTCACACGTTCCTTTAAGTGAAAGGATGAAGAAAAGGAGACCTCCTACTCTCTTCGAGAAACCTGCCTCTGCTGCTGGAGAGGCAAAAAGAAGTAAACACGATGTCCCAGAAGGGACAAAGAAAATTGATGCACCTTCCTCAGCTGCCCCTGCAAAGGTTGTCGAGAAGCCCCCAGTGGCCCCGAGCAAGGTTGCTGCTCCACGTGAGGTGATTTTCATATCACCGACCAAGAGTTCCTCCTTGGTCAAAACTATTCCTGTTCCCCCGAGGAAGCTGAAGAAGAGCTCCTCGGTCAATTTGGCTGAAACCATCTCTCAGCCTCCAACCACTGGAACTGGTGTTCCTACTTTTGTTCCCCCCGAGCTCTGCCATGAGCTCGGTGAAGACTTAGATCATTCCCGAGGTCCAAGGTATTGAAGAGAACCTTTCTCGGGACATGGTTACCTCATTGGCTGCTCACCATATCGCTTTTGTAAGTCTTATTACTTTGAACTTTTCATCTTTCCTTTGTTATATCTGTCTCTAACTTGCTTTCATTTTCTTTTCACAGTTGGTGAGCCTTAACACAATTTTGAAGAAAGATGAAGCTATTAAAGCTTCAAGCTCCTCATCTGCTCTGGAGGAAGCTCTGATGGGCGTGAGGCAGTCTTTGGAAGATTCTCGTCAGAAGTACGATGCTGATAAGGCTGTTTGGGAGAAGAAACTTACCTCTATCGAGAAGGAGAAGACTCAAGTTATTGAAGTCTCCAAGAGGTTGGAGAAGAAAATAAAGGACTTGGAAGAGAAAAATAAAGAGCTCGACAAGAAGCTCAAAAATGCTGGAGAGCTTGAGAATAAACTCAAGGTTGCTGAGGAAGAATTAATCCAACTTCGTGAAGTAAGTCGCCAGAAGGAAGAAGTTGAGAATAAATTGAAGACTACTGAAAATCTTCTGTCCGAGAAGCTTTCCTCGGAGAAGTTAAAGAGGAAATTGGTTGTGAAGAAGTCTTTCACCGCTGGCTAGGATAAAGGGTGGAACAAGGGTTTGGCTGCCATGATGTCTCAAGTAGAATATGGCAGCCTTAAATACTTTAGAGATGGGTGGGTCGCTTCTCTACAGGAGATGAAGGTGGATGAAAATTCTGAACTCTTTCAGTGACACATCCCTGGTCCCCCTCCAACTCCTGAAGACGAAGAAGAGGACGAAGCTGCCTCCGAAGAGTCTTCCATGGTGATGGGAGATCATCCCTCAGCCATCCAGCCTGTTAACGAGGAACTTCAGCAGCTTGTTACTTCCTCCGAGTAACCTCCAGCACTTCCCCAGCTGCTATCTGCTCCATCCGAGCAACCTACCTCCTCGTCCCAGCCTCCCGAGAAAGTTTTGGGAGATAAGGAAAAGGTGTAGAGTTATTCGGACTTCTATCTATTTTATTTTTCTTTGACAAATGTAATCCTGAACCATGTAACTCTGAACCTTGTGATCTAATAAAACTTGACCTTTTGTTTTTGCATACTGCTGTCTCTTCTTCATGCTCTGTTTTGATTATTGATTACTGCTTTTTCTTCCTCTACTAGTTTCTGGCCAGGATGGAATTACTGTCTGCTCATGATAGAAAGTTGTTGCGGCAATGCAATGAATACTTTAAGGCTGGTCACACAGATCTCAGTACAACACAAATCATCGACATCCTCGGCCAAGATGCTTCGGAACAGGCAATTGAAGCCTACCAATACTTGAAGTGTCTTCTTGATCGTGTGGTGACCAATAATGTAGCTTATTATGATATGATTGAGGATCTCCAAGGCACCCTTGAATACCTTCAGCAACAATATAAGGAATCCACTGCCCTCTTGCACGAGGGGTACGAAAAGAAATATCAACAAATCATTACTGACAAGGGATACGAGAAGCATTTTGCTGCTTACGACGTGCGGGAGAGAACGTTAAAAGCCGAGGTCGAGGAGCATAGGCAAATAGTTGAGTTGTTGGAGCAAGAAAATAACAACTTACAAAGAGAAGTATCTCAATTAAAATTTGTTGCCTCCACCTCAACTACTTTGGTCCCAGTGACTGACGAGGGATTCTCGTTCTTGGAGGTCGAGAACGCCAACCTGAGGGACGAATTGGAGACCTTGAAAAGAGCTGGCCCTTATACATCTTCTCGTGGACGAGCAAGAGCTCCTCGGAGACGAGCAAGAGCAGCTCAGATTCCTGTCGAGGAACAGATGACTCAATCTGCTTTAGAGAACCAGGCCTTCCAATTAATGGCGAAGAACCAGGCGTTGGCTGAAATGTCAAAGAAGATCAGGGACCTGGAAGATCATCTTTCTGCGTAGAAGTCTGTCTTGGAGAATAAGGAACTCTTCATCAAAAATCTCCACGAATAGTTGGAAAGATTGACATATCAATTCCACAAACAGCCCAGGGAGTTCTGGATGGTTGGCTACAACGAGGCTCTCTACCACTTGGACGATCGTATCTAGAATGCCAATAATGAGGGCTACAAGCAAGGCTGGTTGCATGCCTTAGGTGTGCTGCAACTCGAACAGGGTCATTACCCATGGGACGACCACGATCCTGGGCTGCTCGACCTACCCGTTCCACCATTCAAACTTGATATGAGTTGGATCCCTGCTCGGGCCATTCCTCAATGATTGATTTCCAAATATCTCGGCGACTACAATCTCCATTCAAATGTCGAGATATCTAGTCCCGAGCACCTCCTAGATCGACCATTCGTGATGAATATCAGGATGTTAAAAGATCTGAACTTTATAAATTCTTCTCTTGCTTTAAATGATCCGCCTGCTGGCGAGGAACCTGTTACAAAAGCAGAGGGGAAGAAACCAATAGAGTAGGAATTTTGATGTAATAGTTAGTATACATTCCTGATGTAATTTGTTTTTGGATTTTAATGAAAGACTTTCATCTGTTCATGTGTATCTGTTAAAAAGATAACAATATTGTGTTGTTTGTCGATCAACTTATTGTCGACTAGCTTGAATTTGTGGTAATCATTTGATGTAATAGTTAGTATACATTCCTGATGTAATTTGTTTTTGGATTTTAATGAAAGACTTTACATCTGTGCATGTGTATCTGTTAAAAAGATAACAATATTGTGTTATTTGTTGATCAACTTATTGTCAACTAGCTTGAATTTGTGGTAATCATTTGATAAAAATAATGTTTTGTTTCTCGACCAACTTAGTAAAAAGTTATGAGTATAAAAAATGTTGCTCGATCATTTTCTCGTCTTCATAAAATGTTTCCGACCAACCAAGGTCGGTAAATTTTCCTTTTCGACCAACTATAGTTAGTGGGTTTTTCCTCTATGAGCAACTTTGGCACTTTTTGGAATAGTTGTAGCTCCCGACCAACCTTAGTTGGCATTTTCGAGAATATATTTACTTCCTAACCAACATAAGTTGGCATTTTTAGGAATACATTTACTTCCCGAGGAACACATAGTTTTACTTCCCGTAGGAATACAAGTTTTACTTCCTTGAGGAATACAAGTTTTACTTCCCGGAGGAATACAAGTAGTTTTACTTCCCAGAGGAATACAAGTAGCTTTACTTCCCGGAGGAATACAAGTTTTACTTCCCGGAGGAATATAAGTAGCTTTACTTCCCGGAGGAATACAAGTTTTACTTCCCGGAGGAATATAAGTAGCTTTACTTCCCGGAGGAATATAAGTTTTTCTTCCCGGAGGAATACCAGTAGCTTTACTTCCCGGAGGAATACAAGTTTTACTTCCCGGAGGAATATAAGTAGCTTTACTTCCCGGAGGAATACAAGTTTTACTTCCCGGAGGAATACAAGTATCTTTACTTCCCGGAGGAATACAAGTTTTACTTCCTGGAGGAATACAGGTTTTACTTCCCGGAGGAATACAAGTAGTTTTACTTCCCGGAGGAATACAAGTAGCTTTACTTCCCGGAGGAATACATGTTTTACTTCCTGGAGGAATACATGTTTTACTTCTCGGAGGAATATAAGTAGCTTTACTTCCCGGAGGAATACAAGTTTTACTTCCCGGAGGAATACAAGTAGATTTACTTCTCTGAGGAATACAAGTTTTACTTCCCGGAGGAATACAAGTTTTACTTCCCGGAGGAATACATTTGTTTCTCGACCAACCTTAGTTGGCATTTTCGAGAAAACTTTTGAGTAGTACGAATTTTGCCGAGTTTCACCGAGTAGTGTGTAGCACTAGTATTACCCGAAAAACATTCAATGAAAGGAGAGAATATACATCACTGATAATACTTGAGCAGGTGCTCTGCGTTCCATGCATTCTTAAACTCCTCCCCCTCTAAAGTTGCTATTCGGTAAGTTCCTGGTCGAACAACTTCTGTAACTCGGTATGGTCCATGCCAGTTTGCCTCCAGTTTGTTGTGCTTTTGAATTACTTTCTTTAGCACATAGTCTCCTTCTTTCAGGTCGCACTTCTTCACCCTCTTATTGTAGAACAAAGTTGTTCGTTGTTGGTATGCAGCATTCCTGATGGATGCTTCTTCTCTAACTTCCTCGAGCATGTCTAAATACAATCTTCTCATTAAGTCGCTGACAGGGGAATTGAAATTCAGTACCCTGTGGGTTGGGAGGCCCAACTCGGCAGGTATAACAGCTTCACTTCCAAATGCTAGCATATATAGAGATTCCCCTGTTGCTACTCGGGGAGTATTTCGGTAAGCCCAGAGTACTGATTGTAGCTCGTTGATCCAATTCGCTTTCGCATCATCCAGTCTTTTCTTCAAGCCATTCAGCAATGTTCTGTTTGTCACTTCAGTTTGTCCATTGCTTTGAGGATGGCCTGGTGCTGAGTGGACCTTCAAAATATTTGACTGATGACAATAGGCAGCGAACTCCTCATTATCAAATTGTGTTCCATGGTCTGTGATGAAAGCTTGAGGAAGACCATATCGACAAATGATGTTCTTCCAAACAAATTGGTACACCTTGTCGTACGTCATATCAATGAGAGGCTCAGCTTCAACCCACTTAGTAAAATAATCCACTGCGACGACGAGGTATTTGAATCATCCTCTGGTCGTTGGCAGTCGCCCGACTAAATCTATTCCCCACATGGCAAATGGCCAAGGGGAAGTTATGGGTGTCAATAATGCTTGTGGAGTTCTTCGGATGGAGGAGAAGCGCTGGCACTTGTCACATTTCCTAGCATAGGCTATACAATCAGCCCTCATCGTCGGCCAGTAGTATCCCTGCGTCATCACCCTTTGCAAAAGCGTCCGACCTACTACATGGGCTCCACAGGACCCTTCATGGATCTCTCCAATCAATTCTTTCACCTCGGAGGGATGTACACATCTTTGCAAACCTGCCATTATTCCTCATCTATATAGAATACCGTTAGTTAATACATACCGAGCAGCTTTAAACTTTAATTTCTTGGCTGCGAGCTTGTCAATTGGTAATTCTTCCTCCTCAATATAGGCCCTGATTGGATCCATCCAAGATGGTCCTAAATCAAGGGTAATGAAATTCATCGCCAGATCTTCATCTATACTCCGGCCACCTAAAACTTCAATTGGGATTGTTCTTCGTAGCTCGGTACGAGTAGCTGATGCTAATCGAGCTAGGGCGTCTGCTCTTGCATTCTCCATTCTTGGTATTCTCACCAGTTGAATAGTAACAAATTCTGATACTAACTCCATCACCTTTCCATGATACTTGATCATTAATTCTCCTTTGACTGCATATACTCCCATCATTTGGTTTACGATCAATTGAGAATCACTGAAAATAATAACCTGCGGCGCCTCCATAATATTTGCCAGATTAAGACCTGCAATCATGGCCTCATACTCAGCCTCATTATTGGAAGCTTTGAATTAGAATCATAGGGCGTATTCCATGCTGACCTCGTCCGGGCTGTTCAAAATGATCCCTGCTCCACAGCCTGTTGTGCAAGATGAGCCATCTACTTATAGCCTCCATATAGGTAACTCGTCTTCAAACTTCTGATTTGACAGAGTTCCTCGGTGAAATATTTGTTGCTTCCTTTCATCCTCCCCTGATATTTCTTGCTCTTCTTCGATCGTCTTTTCTTGCCCTTTAACCAACTAGAGTTGGTCTGAGCTCGAATTTGATGATCCTGTAACATCCACTTGCCCTTTTACCAACCTAAGTTGGTCTGAGCTTGTGTTTGATGATTCTGTAACATCCACAGGTTGATCAGCGAGCAACTTTTTCTCCTCGGGGGTATTAGGATAGGTGAACTCTTCTATAAAATCTGCTACAACTTGCCCTTTTAGCGATGATCTGGGTTCATAAACTATATCATATTCACCGAGCTCTATTGCCCAGTACATCAATCTTCCTCACTTTTCTGGTTTATGAAGGGCTTGCCTCAATGGCATATCAGTATATACTACTATGGTATGAGCCTGAAAGTATGGCTTCATTCTTCTACTTGCCTCGATCAATGCCAGTGCCAATTTTTCCAGCCTTGGATATCTGATCTCTGCTCCTCGGAAGGCCTTACTTGTATAGTAGATTGGCTTTTGTACTCCATTCTCCACTCTTATTAATGTCGAACTGACTGCATTCTCGGACACTACCAGATACAAGTATAATTTTTCTCCCATCACTGGCCTGGATAACAGTGGAGGTGCTCCCAAATATTTCTTCAAGTCTTGGAAAGCCTTCTTGCATTCATCATTCCACTCAAAAGTCTTTTGGAGTGTCTTGAAGAATGGGAGATATCGATCAGTTGCTCGTGATACAAATCTGTTGAGTGCTGTTACTCGTCCTGTAAGACTTTGCACCTCTTTCTTCGTCGTTGGAGATCGTAGCCCTAGCAGAGATTTGATATTTTCAGGGTTAGCTTCAATGCCTCGCTGATTGAAAATGTATCCGAGAAACATGCCTTCTCGTACTCCAAATGTGCACTTCGTCGGGTTCAGCTTCATTTGATATTTATCCAGTTGATCAAAAGTCTGACTTAAGTCAACTAGATGATCGACAACTTTCTTGCTCTTTGTCAGCATATCTTCAACATAGACTTCTATATTGCAACTGATTTGTTTAGCAAACACCTTGTTCATCAGCCGCTGATATGTCGTACCTGTATTTTTAAGGCATAACATTATAACAATAAGTTCCCCTAGGGGTAATGAAAGAAGTACTCTCCCTGTCTTCAGGTTTCATTTTAATCTGATTGTAACCAGAATAAGCATCCATGAAGCTCAGCAATTCGTGTCCCGAGCTAGCATCCACTAGTTGATCAATTCGGGGCAGTGGAAAGTGATCCTTTGGGCATGCTTTGTTGAGGTCGGTGAAGTCTACACACATCCTCCTTTTATTGTTCTTCTTTTTCACCATCACCACATTTGCTAACCAGTCTGGATATTTAACATCTTCAATGAAGTAAGCTTTCTGGAGATTCTCGACTTCCTCCTGTATAGCTTGATTCTTCTCGGGACTGAATACTCTTCTTCTCTGCTCTACAGGCTTGATCTCCTTATTCACATTGAGCTCGTGACATAAGAAATTTGGGTCTATCCCAGGCATATCCTCATGACTCCACGCAAAAGTTTTTTTTCTGCTTCTTAAGAAAGTTATCAATTCCTGTTTTAGTGAGGCTTCCAACGATGAACCTACTTGAGTAGTTCGTTCAGGGTGCTCGTCGTCCAGAATGATGTTTTCAGTAGCTTCCACCACTTGACCCTTTACGAATTGCGACTCATCTCTAGGATCCAATGTTTCAATTTCGGCACCTTCATCCACTTGATAGGTAGTAGTCTTTTTCCTTTATTCCTCCAGTTCCTCTTGCTCAGCGGATGAATAATAGCATTCCCGAGCTACTTTCTGGTCACCTTTAACAACTCCTACTCCAAAATTTGTTGGAAATTTTAGGCACTGATGCACTGTAGATGGTACAACCTCGAATTTCTTCAATCCTACTCTTCCCATGATGATATTGTATGATGATTGAACATTCTTATCCATCACGAAGAAGCGTATTCTTTCTGTTCGACAAGCAGGCCATGTACCAATGAATATATCCAACTTGATCGTCCCAAGGGGAAATACTTTCTCGCCAGAAAAACCGAGGAGGGGTCTATGATAAGGCTCCAATTGAGATAGCTTTAGATTTAAACTATCGAAGCACGAGTAGAACATGATGTCTGCCGAGCTACCATTATCGACCAGAACTCTTGAAATCATAACCTCCTTCATCCTCATTTTGATCACCAATGGGTCATCATGAGGATATAGAACACCTGCGAGGTCATTCTTTGAGAAACCAATGACCAATTTCTCTTTATTTACCTTTCTCGGGCGATCCTCCTCAGCTAGATTTATTCGTTGAATGTATGAGCAAGCTTAAGCCTCATAGAGGTAAGCTTTTCTTTCTACAGCAAAGTCTCCTCCTCCTGCATCTCCACCTGTGATAACATTACAGTCAAATGACCCAAAGCGTATTGAAAATACCTCGCATTCTGGCTGCCTTGGTCTCTTGGGAAAATCGGGGTCGTCTTCTGGATCATCTTCATGGTTTCTTTTCTTGTTCTCCTTTGCTCGACGAGGAGATCTAGACCTCTCCCTTGCTCGGTCGTTGTTTCTTCTTTCGCTTCCTCGATCAACATACTTTGCCAGTTTTCCTCGTCTGATGAGTGTTTCAATCTCATTCTGAAGAGCTATGTAATTTTTGGTCATATGACCAGGATCTTTATGAAACTCGCAATACTTTGCTTTATTCCTCCGATCAGGGTCTGCCTTCATTTTCTCTGGCCAGTTTAATTCCTCGTTATTCTTGATTTCTTCAAGAACATGGTTGATGTCCTTCTTCAAAGGAGTATAATTATCAAATTTCTTCATTACGTCCCATACTGACCTATTTTTTGAATGTTTGTCATTACCATTGTTCTTATGCTCTTTCTTCTTAGCTTTATCACCTTCCACCTTAGTTTCTTTGGCATCCATATTCTTCTTCGTAGCCATAGCTTCCTCGGCATTCATAATCTTGGACTCTTTTCCCATCAGGTCTGACATGGTTCTAGGTGGATCTTTGGCCAAAGTGTAGTACAACTTGTTTGGTAGTAGTCCACTCATCAAGGCGGTAATCGTTGTCTTCTCCTCATAATCAATGACTTCGAGTTTCTCGTTATTAAAACGAGTTATACAATCTCTAGTACTCTCACCAGCCTTTTGTCTAACGCTTAACAAAAATGCTACTCGTTTAACTGGCTTTGCCCCAAAACAGAAATTTCCAATGAATAACTCGGCCAGTTGAAGAAAAGTTGAGATCTTACCCCGAGGAAGATTATTATACCATATTTGAGCAGATCCGGTAAGAGTTCCCGAGAATGCTCTACATCTCATCTCATCTGGAACATCATAGATGTCGGCTGCAGCTTGGTATTGTTCTATATGAAGGATAGGGTCAGTCTTTTTATCATATTTGGGAGTCACAACAGGTGCTTTGAACTTTGATGGTGTTGGAAAATCTATAATGTCCTGGACAAAAGGTGTTCCTCGAACAAAAGTTCGTTGTAGAGGGTTCTTGGCTTTAGCCATTTCCCCTACTCTATCCTCCAGCATCTGAATAGGGCCTTTCCACGCATCATTTCCTTCCTCGGGCCTGTTGGTTCGAGCAACTGATCGCGTTGAAGTGGCTTCCTGAGATTTATCTTGACGAGCAGCTGGTCGCGACTGGGCAGATCCTTCCCTTAAATCTGATGGTCGTCAAAAACTTCTCGATGCGACTTTAGGAGGACTTCTACTCCTTCTAGGTCCTAATCGATTGAAAGGTGATTCCATGCTTAACCTTTCTAGTGCACTAGTCCTTTCTGGAGAGAGAGTGATACGTTGTTCAGTATCTGTGGCTCGCACTGACGAAGTTCGTCCAGGTTGATAAGAAAAATCTTCAGACTCCTCATTGCGATATGAATTGGTACGCCTAGTACGCGAAGAAGGTGCACGGGTATTTTTTTGAATACTTCATGGTCCTGAATGGGTTGGTGCACCGCCATGGAGGGTTTGTATGAGTTGTCGCATAGTTTCTTGCATGACGGTCTGGCCCTGAGCCAGATTTGTCATTATTCCAGCCAGATCTGGAATATTTGGCGGAGCAGATGGATTTGGAGGGCTTCCAGCATTTCGATTGCTAGATTCTGGAATATCAGCCATTTGTGATGGATTGTTTTTGATGAAAAATGATATTACCAGTCGTTTCCCACAAACGGCGCCAATCTGTTGATGTAAAAAATTAGATTGTATCTAATTATTTAATCACAGATAAAATAAATGAGACAAAGAAGTTTTAAAGTGGTTCAGCCTTATAAGAATGGCCTACGTCCACTATTTATGTAATTGACGACTGTTTGGGAATTCTCGATTACAAGTTCAATCAAGAAATTTCGGTCCCCTTACAATGAGGATTGTAAAATGTATTTATATCCCCGAGGCTGTAATGTGAAAGGGTAATACATTCAATGATGTACATGTGAAAGGGTAATATATTAAATGCCCCTTAAGCGTATACATCGGAATGATAAGCATTTAATGAACAGTCAGACTGTTGGTTTTTCTTGCTATTAATGCTTTGTTCGAGGTGCATCTCGGACCGCCTAAGGTTCCTCGGTGCTCAAAGTTCCTCGGTACTCAAAAGTTCCTCGGAGAGTTCTTGTAGGTCGGAGCGTCCGAGTTACTCGGGGAAGCAGTGTTCCTCGTTGTAGTATGGTTCCTGGGAGCGTCTGAGTTCCTCGGAAGTGTTTATTGTTTCCACGTAGATTGCCACGTGTTTTCATTCAATTGGGCCATGTCAGCAGACTAAATTTGGTATCAACAACTGGTTTCAAACATAATACGATTTTGAGTGTTTTACTTTATTCTCCAACCTTTTGAGAGTTCAATCCCTTGTTTTTTTAATTCACAAAACATCCCAATCTTTAGTGAATTGTTTTGGAACCCAAGAGCATATCTTCACCATTGTTCAACTCTTTGTAGTGAGGATAAACCTACACTGGACTGAGATCAACATTAGGGAGTGTTGCGGCATTACTGGGCTGAAGATAGGACTGCGGTTCTTGTAAGTGTAATATCCCGTAATTTTACTGATATTTATTTAAAGGATTAATTGAATTAAATGAGAATTAAATGGGAATTAATCCGGATATAAACACTAGCGAGACGTGAGTTGGTATTTGATTGTAATGTTAAAATTGAAAATTTCATGACTATTGAAAATATTAAAGTTGTCGCGAGGTTGAAAAACGACAATTTGGAAACTTAAGTTGGGACGCGCGTGTCAGTCGCATCAGGAATGAAATTATTTGAATATTAAAGTGAATTTTATTTTCATCAACCGAATGGTCATTTTGAGTGCGCCAACGTGTCCGGAAGGGTCGAAATAGTCAAAAAACACTAGCTGGAGGTTTAGTTTGGGTCCCGGGGTATTTTTAAGCCATACCGGCAACT
This sequence comes from Sambucus nigra, assembly GCA_949130495.1. Classification (NCBI taxonomy): domain Eukaryota; kingdom Viridiplantae; phylum Streptophyta; class Magnoliopsida; order Dipsacales; family Adoxaceae; genus Sambucus; species Sambucus nigra. Next base: position 78,646,101 of record OX422207.1, on the reverse strand, counting down.
CAAAATGGTAGTTTGGTAATTTTAAAAACAGGGGAATTAAAACCCACGAATTTTAGAGGTTAATTTTATATAAGAAATAAAACCACTAAGTCCAATATCAGCATTTAACAAGTAGTGGGCTACGGGAGTTAGAGGGAAAGTCTTAAGAGGTTCCAAAAGAAACCCCTAGCCACCATCACCATCCTTGGGAGAAATTCTGTAGAAAGAAAGAGGAGAATCAACCTTCGTTCACGAACATCAAATCAGAACATCTAAGGAAAGTGGTTTAATTACGTAATTTCAAGCGAATGTTTCCTCCATGCTTAGAATTGAATATATGTCATATATTGGAATTTTTTAGGAAAACCTATGAAATTGGAGATAGAACTCATAATCTTGTGTAGGAATTGCATGTAGAATGTTTATGGTTGAATTTCTTATCCAAAATATATATTTTGATGATTTAAAAAATGGATTTATGAGGAGTAGTTATAGACATTAAATTATGTGTTCATGATTATAGGGTTTGGGACAAAAATTTGGGAATAATGATGATTACATGTTGATTTAGGAGGTATTGACCCCATGTATATGTTAAAGGGTGACCTAGGAGGACTTAGTGTAGTTGAAACATCTTAAAACCGAGTTGGGATGATCATAGGAGGGATTTAGAAAAGAGATAAAGGAAGAAAAACGAACTTTGCAGATTTTTGGGCGTATTCTGCCATCTCGTTAGAAGACCTGCCCAGGTCATTCGAACGACCTCGTTCGAACGACTTTGTTCGAACGAGCTTCTAATGAGATGACAGTACTCCTTTTAACGAGTTGGTAGTTCGTTCGAAGCCTTTCATTCGAACGACACTCGTTCGAATGACCTCGTTCGAACGAGACTTCTAACGAGTTGACAGAATGGACTTTTAGGCCTGATTTTATTTCAAATGTTCCCATAGACTTAATTAATGGAGTGATAACCTTCCCTTATTGACCAGTGAGTATAATTGAGAGATTAGAGTATGTGAGGGGTAAATATTTATATTCTTGGAGTAATCCAGATGACATTGTGGATTAGGAAACGAATACCTAATTACGATATGCGAAGAGTTGACAACGTTAATATACATAAATCGGGGACTTGTAAACGTATAACACTGTGACGGTATAAGAACGAGAAGTATACTTATATTAATAACTAGAGATAACTAAGATGTGCGAATGCTTAGTAAATATGATTTTATGTGTATAACATACCTACCATACTTGCTATCATGGGAGGTCTACGTTCGATTAGGTCCATCTAATCTTTGTGTGCCTACGGGGGGATTTAGAGTGGTACCTCGAGGATATAGGTCAGAGAAGGACTTATTGAGAAGTTAAAAAGTCTGCTGATCATGGGGGCTTAGGTATGTGCGTGACCCATGTGATGTGAACTATGTTCGCCTCCATTATTTGTGATTGTTGTTAGTTGAGAACGATTCCTGAGAGATTCAGAATGCGTGGTTCTTATGTACGTGATGTACCGGGATTGGATAGCAGAGTATGTGTGCACCGCAGCTTAGTCTCGGGGTGCTAGTATTGTATATTTATGATGAGAATAATATACTATTAAATGAAATGAACTGTCATGTATAAACGTGAGTATAAATAACATCAACGTTATGTAAAGATAAGATGGAAGATCTCTAGTAGTTAGTACTACTAATAGGGGAAACTGTGAAGAAAAGTAAAAACTCTCTGTTTAAATGAAGATGCCAAAATTAAATCGTGAATCGTATAGTAACGTTAGATTTCATGTTGGATTAGTTAGATGTGGTACTAACTAGAATGGGTACGGGTATGTTAGGAGTGCACAAATAGTCGAGAGATGAGTATTTCATGTGAGAGCACGTCCTAACATGTATTTTGCATTCATTATTTTACTGTCATTAAAACACTTGCTATATTTTAAACTGTTTTCACTATCGGGCTCTGACCCGTTTGCTTCCAAATATATTTTCTTGTAAAAACCTTTTAGGTGCCCAGCCACAAGGACATCAAGTATAGGATTTCCATTCAGGTGACGTACTGTAGCTGCTGTGGAAGTTACAGAACCTTAACAGTAGACGCCTCCATTTTCGGTCTTGACTCTATATTATCAGGTTTTCTCATCCGTTGGGCATGTCGCCCCATTTCCTGTTTAGAGACACTTTATTTATTCAGTTATTTCAGATTTTGGGTTGTAATTAATTTAGTGATGCAGACTTGGTATTTGTTGATTTCAGCATTCGGATTGTTGTGAGGAGTATTCCTCCAGATTTATTATTATTTTATGGTTACACTATTGTGACTCTATTGTGGTGGTTATGTTAGTATTTCAAGATTTACTTATTGCATGTTAATCATATTTAATTAAAATTGACAACTCACTTTTTAAATATTAGGTGGCTAGTAATTGTTAAGACGTTTTTCAATAGTGATGCTATGAACTGAACCAACTTGGCATTTTGTATTAATTTAATAAAGGAGTAGCTACCCGGTATTTAATTAGTCAGGGTGTCATAGTAAGTTCGTTGCGTGTGGATTCATTGTTGACGACTGCGACCGACACTTGTAGATATTTGTAAGTCAAATTATATTTTCGCTGTATTCGATTGTAAAACGTTACTTTACAAATTATAATGGAAATAAAAAAAATTACCCCGCGTTTTTTTTCCTTAACTTGGTGTTTCAAACCTTTGCATGCTTCTTGCTTTACTATTCCATATCACTTAGATGCATGTTCTACGATTAAATTAAAACTTGGATTTTATTAAATCTGATTTTGTTGTTACACAATTAAAAATCGTTTATTTGAGAAGTCGCATTAATTTCGCTGTAGCGGCTCCTACAAATTAGTATCAGAGTGGGTATTGCTAATTTATCGCATTTGATCATGTTTTCCAAAAATTGTGTTAAAAAATTAGTTCTTTTAAATATGCCTTTTGGAGGATTTGCTAACTTAGATGTCACTTATCTGAAGGAATTATTTGGAAATCTCATTTGAAATTCGCTTTCAAAAATATCGTTAAAAGAAACGAATCTAAGAAATGTCTTTGGTGTGAGGAGATGGGCCATAGCACAGATAAATGCCCCACCAAAGTTAGGGTGAGTTTTAGTAAACCAGTTTCCACCCTTAGCGAGAGTGACACGGGTGAAGAATATTTATGTGCAAGTAAGTGTGTCCTTCCAAACTGTGTGTCTACTCTTGAGAATGATGATGATACTTCTTCACATGACTCGACCAGTGTTAGTGAATCCCATGAAAGTGAGGGTGATGGGAGTGTAGATGAGCGTGACTTTCGAGCGGCTTTCAATTTAAAGAAAGAAAGTTTGAAATTGAAAGCTCAATTGAAAGAGCGTGCTTTAAAAAATAATGATGTGTTAGTTGAAGATCTTAGGGCTCGTGAAAAAGTTTTGAGAGAGAAGCTTGAGTACGTTGAGGGAGAGAGAGATAATCTTCGAGGGGTGATGGAGGCTATGAAAAAGGAGCTTCTTGAGTTTGAGGATTCTATGCTTTTGCTCGAGTCAAGGATAGGTGAGCTAGATAATAAATTAAAAGATTCGAGCAAGGTGAAATTTGATTTGGAGTCTAGGTCTGAAAAGCTTGATAATATTTTAGGCAATCTTGAAATAAAAAAGGACATGGGTGGGATTGGTTTTGAAAAAAAGGTTACACCTATTACCACACGTGTGAGAGAGCCTCCTAGAATTGTTAAGAAAGAAGCACCTAAGTTTGTTTAGAAAGAGACCTCGAGGAACATCGTAAGACAGCCTCCTAGGAGCATTAGGAGAGAGCCACCTAGGCAAATTCATAGAGAGCTACTTAGGAATTTGAGGAGAGAACCACCTAGGAATTTGAGGAGAATGTGGCCTTTAGGTAACACACACCGCCCGATTTACCCTTGCACACATTACGGTAGGCAAACTCATCTTGGGCATTTCTGCTATAAGCTTTTGAATGGACCTAAAAAATATAAAGAGAGAGTCACACCGGTTCCTAAAACCCCCCACACTCTCTTACATATCAATTTTGGTTAGGAAATCGAATTTAAAAGCTTATGGTCTCTTTGTGCAAGACTCTAGGTTACTTGCCCATGATTAACCCCATGTGAGATCTTCTGGATGATTGTGTTGACATTTGTCATACGCTAGTTGTCCTTATTGATATATTCTTACTAGTGTTATGACTCACTTTTTTGGAGTTTACCTTTCTTTTCTTATGTATGCTACTGTTTTGGACTTTGTCAGCACCTTCCAGGTATCTTTTTCTGGGATTTTATTCACTGGACAACACTGCATGACTTTCTGGGCAAATTGAAAAAAAATTCATCTCGTTCGAACGAGATAATGTCTCGCGTGAAGAAGCCATCTTTCGAACGGCAAGATGTTTCTTTCGAGCGACCTCGAGAGATTTTTCTTTCTCTATTTGCAGTACCCTGTGTTCATCTTCTTAGATTTTTGGTACTGCTGGTTGCTTCTGAATAATTTATATGCCCTACTCTTGATATTCATGCTTAATTGATAACACTGTATATTTTCATTTAATCACACCTGATTTGATAGATGATTCATTTGTGTGATTACTTTTTGATAGCATAGGATGTTGGTTATGCCAATATTATGCCTATTGCTAGTGTGTACCATATTTGTATTTATGTTTTTTTTTTTTTTGAAAAAATACAAAAAGATTTTCATTTTTTTTAAATAAAAAAATTCAAAAAGAGTTGTGTATTTTGTTTACACCGTTTATGAATGGACACTTAGGATGACCGAGTCACAATTTTATTCCATTTATCCATGTGACAATTTGATAGTATTTTGAGACAATATATCATGTCATCCATGTACTTTATAATGTTTGGAGTCATTGAGATGTTATTAGATGATACTTCCTACATGTTTGACTCATGATTTCCTTTACTGCACACGTGCACGAATTTTTTTTATAATTGTACTTGTCTATCACATGTTAGTCGAGTGTTTTCATTGCAATCATGTCCTTAACATGAACCAAATGCAATAATACGAGAGTGATAAAAGTAGTGCATGTAAAAACCATTGCCCGTGAGGAATTTGTTTCAATTTGAAAAAATGATGGGTGACACGGGAAAGGGCTGCAAGTGAATAACTATCACGTCGTGAAAGCCACCATTTGAAAAGAGTCCGCACAAAAAATTAAGGCAATAAAAAGATGAAATATGCCAAAATTTGGGCCTATAGGTTTTCTCCAAGTTGACAATTTAGTACCTCATTAGATATAAAAATTGTTTTATTATATATGAGGGAGTTTGGTTGGAAAGTAATCAATGGATTTGCACGCCCTTTAAAAATTTCTCGAAACGACACTAAAAAGTTTTGGACATTATTGGTGTGAAAATAACTTAGGCTTTGAATTATTGATTTGATTTAGTCGATATCATCTAAATTCAACAATTTTACACCTTAGGATATTTTTTATGTTCAATCAATAAGAGTACTCCTATACATCGTGCACACATGCTTTATTGAGTTTTATTACCTATTAAATTTGTTCACACCCATTCATTCCATATACACGATTTGGTTATCTTAGTGATAAATTCATGGTGTGTTTTTGTTGTAACATCATTTTGTATGAAAATATTGAAACATTCAAAAATAGTTCGTTTGCTTTGTTTACCATGACATCCCAATTTGCTTTATTGTGTTTATTATTTCCTTGTCCTATTTCGGACAAAAAATAAGGGGGAGAGTGAATTATGATTTTGCGGGGGGAGTTTTTGAATTATGGGGGAGATTTGAGATTTTATATATGTTTTGATTTCACTTTATGTTTATCTCATTTCAAACTCGATACGTCATGAAGGTATTTTCTTTGTCTCATGTGTGTAGGTACAAAGTTGGAAATTAGTGGATTGTACACCCTGATGAGAAAAGCTTTGAGGTTTGAAGTTTGTTGAAGATTGAAAAAGTTTGAAGACTTGTCATTTACCTTTTCAGTTTTGGGTTCATGGGAGGATAGATTTCTATAGGTCATATTTTGATTGATAATTCGGATATTTCTACTTTGTACCGACATAGACATAGGGGGAGATTTGTAAGGACATTTTGGTCTATTATCAATTTATATGTCGTATACCTCTACACCATCGAAGAAGATCAAGATCACATTCACATCAAGACGGATCCAAATAATTAAGGTTCTTCAACAAACAGTCTTCGCATAGTTAACTTTGGTAAGGTTATGTTTTAGAGTACCTTAGTAATTCACTTAGAGTATTGAGATTATTTTTCATAAAACATTTTCTAAGTGTTGGAGCTTTAAATATTTATATCAACTTTTTTTTGAATTCATTTTATCTAAAGTTTTGTTCTCGAACACCTTTCCGTAGAAAAATCATAAAAAAAAAATACGATACTGGCGGTCACACGTTCGTATCGAAATTATCTACAATCATGGCATCGTTTGATAGGTCGATCAAACGAGATAGGATCTCGTTCGAACGAGATTTGGTCTCTTTCAAACGACAGCGTATGTCGTTCGAACAAGAAGAGTTATTTTCCGACATGCCACCGCCTTGATTTTTGGTATTTAAAGCATATCAGACTACTGGATTTCGTGTGGAGAAACACTAGTTTTAAACAGAATATGATTTTGAGTGTTTTACTTTATTCTCTAACCTTTTGAGAGTTCAATCTCTTGTTTTTTCAATTCACAAAACATCCGAATCTTTAGTGAATTATTTTGGAACCCAAGAACAGATCTTTGTTATTGTTCAACTCTTTGTAGAGAGGATAAACCTATACCGGACTGAGTTCAATATTAGGGAGTGTTGCGGTATTCCTGCGCTTAAGATAGGACTGCGGTTCTTGTGAGTTTGTTGCGTGTGAATTCATTACTGACGACTGCGACTGACACATGCGAGTATTCATAAGTCAAAGTGTGTTTTCGGTGTAATCCGATTGTAAATCGCTACTTTACAAATTATAGTGGAAATAAGAGTTTTTTACCCTGCGGGGATTTTTTTCCTTAAGTTGGTGTTTCCAACCTTTGCATGCTTCATGCTTTATTATTCTATATCACTTAGATGCATGTTCTAGGATTAAATTAAAACTTGTGTTTTATTAAATCTGATTTTGTTGATACACAATTAAAATTGATTTATTTGATAAGTCGCATTAATTCTGCTGCAGTGACTCCTACATTTTTTTTCCTTCGAGATGAAATGTGAATTCAAGGGTTCTAGTGGATTTTAGGGTTATTTCTGATTAAAAGTAGGTCTTACTTCTGCTACTTTTTTTTATTTATTTCCCACTACATGAAAAACACATATCTTACATTCCAAAATGGGTTTGTTAAAGAGATGATAATCACCATCACATCATATTTTAAAAAACACAACTGTTAATTTTGAAATATCTAAAAAACAAAGCACAACAAATAAAATGGAAGGAGGGAGTACAATAATTGCAGCATAATGCAGAGGATGATAGTAGCATGGCATTCGTAATTCCATAATTTATTGTTGTTCATAGACTGATAATAGATACCCTTTAACTTAGAAATGTTGCTCCCATGTATTAATGGTCTGGGCCCACAAGATCACCCACTTTCTTTTTAAAAAAATAAGATGTCCTACTAGTAGTTGAATACGGAGGCTTCATGATTAGAGGTTTGTACCTTTAGCATTACAACCATCATTAGGACAGCCTTTTGAATGATGTATAATGTTAGAAAACCTTTTTCACTTTTGTACTTCCTTTGCCCTATGTGGTGTGTTAACTCTCAAGCGCAAGGGCGGGGAGTGAATTTGATGGTTAGTTTTAGTGGATAGTATTGCTACAGGTACTTCAAAACATTTTTGTTTGAGAGAAAGGGCATTGCAACATTTAATTTTGAGTAGGTGATGGTTTCTATGTAAAATGGGACGGACGAAGCAAATTGGAGAGAGAGAGAGAGATGTGCTTTGTGATAGCCTTCATCTCCACAATTATCCTTCAAGGAGTCACAATTCGAATTAATCGTGAAGATTTTGATTTTATTATGAATTTTAGATAATTTTAAATCTATACAAGCTAATCATGTCCCACCTCCTCTTTTTTTACCCTGATATTCTTATCGGGTCCAAGTATCAATTTAGTATCAAGCGTGGGGAGTGAATTTGGTGGTTAGTTTTAGTGGATAGTATTGCTACAGGTACTTGAAAACATTTTTGATTGAGAGAAAAGACATTGAAACATGGGAAGGACGAAGCAAATTGGAGAGATGTGCTTTGTGATAACCATACACACACACAGTGTCCACCTCCTCATTTTTTTACCCCCATATAAGGATAAACATACGCACACACTTTTGTACACAATGGTGCATTAAAATATTATATCTTGTTGTTGTGAGTGTCGTCAGAGTACAGAGTACAATCCTTACAACCTTGTCTTATTAGGCGTGTATGAAAAACGTGTATGAAAGTATGTGTGTGTAGTGGTACTCCCCCATATAAACATCAACATAGGCAATCTATTTATAATCACCCAAGCCAGCTGTTTCTTCACACGACAAAGAGACTGTAAATGGCTTGTGTTTTAATGGTGGGAAGAAGAAGAAGTAGTAGTAGAGGAATGATGAAAAATAATAAAGAAGGGGAAGATCTTGGGACGATGAATACGGTGGTGGATCAAGGATTTTTTTTAAGCGGAGCAAAAGTTTCGAGTGATGTTGGGGTAGGGGCGGGAGCCCCCGAGACGATATTTTTTTTTGTTATTTCAAGTTTTATACAAATTATAATTATAATGACCAAACAACTATACATTATAGCTTCACTTCGAGTTTTATACAAATTATAGTTCATCAAAAGTGATCCAAATATTAAGTGAGTGTTGGGATTGCGCCATTTGTGCCACAATTTGGGGTTGAACTTCTTGATGGAGTAGATTATCGAACTCTTTATTTGGTTTACCAAAAGTTTGAAGTTTGAAGTTGTTCCACAAGAGGTACACCTTGAAGTTTTACCAAAAAATCCTATATATATACATATATATATATATATACATACATATATATATATATATATTTTTTAAATTGAATCGGGGCTGCCGCCCCCCTTAGGCCTTATGTCCATCCGCCCCTGGATGAATATATAAATGCTTATATTGTATGATGTTAATGCATATTGTGTGTGTTTTCATGTATGGGTATGCGTGGGATAAACCGAAAGTAAAAGTTACTGATGTTGGTAGGTATATATATATATATATATATATATATATATATATCAGTGTTCTAAACAACGCACCTAGGCGCGAGGCTTTTTAGATACGACAAGTTTTGGCCCTTGGCGTGGATCAAGGCGTGGCCAATGATAGTCAACATTTTTTGGGGTAAGGCGTGAAAAAACGCGAGTTTTTTAGAAGTAATACGTGAAAAAATGCATATTTTTTTTTTGTATTTTAAAAAAATAGTATTTTGATTTACAAATATTTAGACATATTTTTAAGGTACGTACCATTTTAGTATTTTTAATAGCCTTGTCATAGTAAAAAAATATTATAATATATTAAAAATGCCTAACGTCTTTTCACGCATTTTTACGCTTAAGGCCCGCCTAGGTTTCCAAAGCTTAAGGCTTGACCTCCACGCTTCGATCACGCCTCGCGTTTTTTAGAACCTTGATATATATATATATATATATATATATATATATATATAGAGAGAGAGAGAGAGAGAGAGAGAGAGAGAGAAATGAGGGGAGAATGTGAGTGCAGTGGTGGTGCTAGGAATTAAGCTTTGATGAGTCACAAGTCAATGATGGGGGTTCGGTGGAGGTAGCCCCCGAAAAAAAATTATGATTATTTTTACGTTTTTACAAATATTTAATTCATAATTTTTTTTAGACAATTATAACTCAAGTGGTACACATACATTTTTTAGGATTCTTTTTATATTTTTACAAATATTTAATTGATAATTTGTATTTGGATACAATCAATTATAACTCAAGTGGTCCACGAAGCGGCATTCAAATCGCAAATTTAAGAGTTCGTGGCAAATTCGCATATTGACTCAATCATATTCGCATCCTTATAGTCAACAAACATATTATTTAATTTAATGAAATCTTTTAAACTTTTTTATCATCAAGACCACTTGTATTAAGATGGCATAAACCCAAGCTAAATAACTTTAACCTAACTTAGACATGCCCCTCAATGGCTTATCCGTATTGTGTAGAATATTGCAACTCTCATAATTCTCCCACTCAATTTCGATGTGGGACAATAAGAATTAAAGTCAATATACTTGATAACTTGAGACCCGACAAAACTTATGATTCCACTCACACAAAAACTAATAAATCCATTTGTCTTGGTTAAACATAGTACTCTATATCGGAGCAACCAAAATATATATGCATGTACAATTTTTTTTTAATTATGAGTGGGGCACGTGCCCCTCCCAGTACAATACTAGATCCGCCACAGCGTGAGTGCTTGACAAGTGTTAAAATTTAGAGTTTTTTTGTAATAAACCTTAACTAAAATATACCAATATATTTTTCCACAGCCTAAATTTGGTTGTTGCTCTAGACATGATATTTCAAGTGCTTTGGGGAGACTTGGGCGACACTTGGATTGCCGAATGAGAAAAAATAAAGAAAGAATAAATACGTCTACTCATGGCAGTCGAAGTTCCGTATGATTTTCTTAAACACGTCATGCATATTGGTTGGCTAAATGCCAACCGTTAAGCCAAACCTTGCTTTTTGACAAAACGCATAATCATATGGAGTTTTTGAATCATCTTGAAAAATGCAGTTTATATAATATTTTGGAGGTGGAATTATTTATATCAAATATGAAATCATACAAATTGAATTAGAAACCAATCAAAACATCTCACCTTAAAAATCACATGAGGAAATATGTAATTAAAAAGTTTCGACCGGTATGGACCACAATCTCCTAATTTTTTCCACCATTACTATAAGACGTAACAATATTTACAAAATAGTAGTACACAAGACATTAATTTATTGCATAACCTCAAATCCTACAAATGATTCCAATAAGTTAACAAGGAGAACATAGTGTGATAATATTATTGAGTATTTTATAGGGTGGGACTATTGGCGCTCCACCAAATTCTTTTGGCACTCCAAAATACAATTAAATGACAAAAATATCCTTGCTATAAAATGCAAAACTTCTTACACGAGATTGTTACTTTATCTTTTCAAACCATTCATTATCCAAAAACAATAAAGATATTACTAAACTCCAATTTTCTGTTTCCATTATAATGACAATATTACCCATTTTGACAATTACTAATTTTTTAACATCTTCTCTTTTTTTTATTTCGGTCAACTAAAAAGACGCCTAATAATCATATTTTTTCACTGTTTTTAGTTTAAATAATTAAGCACGATTGTTAAATTAAATAATATAATTCACACTTTAAACTTATTATTTATTTGATTTACAATAGCATACTTCTTTATTTCTATTTTTTACCAAGAACGAACACGACCTAATTAAAACACAATAAGATATCTTATTTTTTTAACCTTGTACCAATACGACACGAAATCTTAATTTTTTTTTAACTTATACCAGTACGACACGAAATCTTAATTTTTTTACCAACATAAAAAATAATATTTGTTCACTTTTATTTGGATTGTGTTCATGTTTGGTTAATAAAAAAAGATGCAACATGACACAATACAATTCTTTGGGTCGTGTTCATGTTTTGGGTCGTGTTCATGTCTAGTTAAAAAAAAGAATGTTATTAACCAAACATGAACACAATCCAAATAAAAGTGACGTATTGATATAAGGTAAAAAAAAAATCGTGTCGCATTGGTATAAAGTTAAAAAAATAAGATTTCTTATCGTGTTACATCGTGTCGTGTTTTAAAATATAAGATTGTGTATAGCCGTGCCCTTTCCTTTTTATTAAATGACAAAAATGATATTATTCTTTGGGTCGTATTCATGTCTTGTTAAATAAAGAATGTGTTGTGTCATGTTGTGTTGTGTTGTTTTTTTATTAACCAAACACGAATACGATTCAAATAAAAGTGATACTATAAGACATGACTGGAAATATTATTTTTTTTACCTATCACGAAGACGACCCAAGTAAGACTAAGACAACATAAAATGTTATTTTCTAAACAAAAACGAATACGAGCAAAATAAAAATGACATGACATGGCAAGCCATGACACGATATAAAATGTGATTTTTTTACCTATCACGAACACAACACAATTAAAAGTGTCACAATACAAAATGTTATTTTTTATACTGAAAATGACCTCAACCAAAATAAAAAGGGCATGGCATGGCAGGCTATGACACAGCCCTTTAAAAATAAGAAATGTTGATTAGATGGGTGTTCGAGGGACTTTTTGAAACAAAATAATTATTTTTTGACTAAATGTGTATTAAACAATAACTAAATGCAAATTACTTCCTTACAACATATGAAAATAATTATGAATGTTAAAAAATATGAAAAATTAATAACTATATCCATATAATATCCCACTTTCATATTTTACACTATACTACTTTTTAAATTTAAATTATAGGAAAATTTACCTAACACGATCATGACTCCAATAAAAAATGCAAAATAAACAAAAAAAAAACTTTAATAATTAGATTATGTTAAAAAGGCACCATAAATAGAAAAAATGGAATATACGGTTTTTCAATTTTAAAACAAAAAAAAATGCCAACATTTTATTTTTTAACTAACACGGACATGACTCAAAAGTGGCATGGTACGACATGATTTTTTTTTTATCTAAAACGAACACGATTTAATTATAATGGAACATATGGATCATGTTTGTGTCATGTAAAAATAAAATTTCATGTTGTGCTGTGGCGTGTTGCTTTTTAATTAGATCATGTTCATGTTAGAAAAAAAATAAGATTTAGTAACATGTCACATTTATTTGGATCGTGTTAAGTAAACAAATGAAATTCCATGCTTTGTCTTGCTGCATTGTAATTAGATCGTGTTAGATAAAAAAAAATATCATGTCGTGACACTTTTATTTGTGTTGTGTTCTTGTTAGATAAAAAATAAGATTTCGTATAATGTTGTGCCGTGTCGCATTCTAATTGAATTGTGCTCATATTTAGTAAAAAAAAAATAAGTGAGTATTAATGTGTAAATCAATTAATGATTAAGTTGTCAATAATTGTTGCTCAAAGTTTGAATTTTTTTTCTTCGCTTAAATTTTATTTAATTACTGAATTAAAAATAATTGTTATCTAACATTTTATCACCATTCTTCAAGTGGTGTTCACATAATGAAGGACAAATGAATCACCCAAAATTCCGTGCGGAAGAGATATTATGGTAAGAGGGGCTTTATTGTCATTTATTAATTTTGTGTTTGAAAGTGGAGTGTGATAGGATTTTATGGAGCGCCAATAGCGCTCCCCTATTTTATATTCACACACATGGCAAGTCCTTACCATATATTGTACCATTGGAAATGACACGTTCCGTGTGTGATAAGTCATTAGATGTATATTTCATATATAGACAAGTATGTATAAGTTGCCAAACACATGGGTAGATGGGAACCTGTGATAGTTATTGAAAAAAGAGGTAAAGTGTGTAATGTAGTATTGCCTTATGGGAAGGACGAAGCAAGTTGGAGAGAGAGAGAGAGAGATCCTTTTGGTGTTGTATTCAGAAAAATTGATTTAAATATTATTTTTAAATACAATTTTAAAATTCAGTTTTTAATATTTATAATTATTGGTGTATGTTTGATAAATTTGTTTTTATATACAGTTTTTTAAAATTTTTTACAAAATTGACAAACATGTATATTAATATTATACATATGTGTGTGTGTGTGTGTGTGAACACGTGCATAAAATTTTCATACATATATGATACGTGAATGTATGTACATATATACATGCATACATATATCATAAATTATATATATGTACATTTAATATCATGTATTTTTATGCATATTTAATGTGGTATATTGGAGAGTCTAACTATATATATATATACAAAATACAGTCATGTATTTTTATGCATATTTAATGTGATATGTTGGGGAGTCTAACTATATATATATATACACAATACAAATGTAAACGTACATCTCTCTCTCTCTCTCTCTCTCTCTCTCTCTATATATATATATATATATATATATATATATATATATATATATATATATATATATATATATATATATATATTCACTATAAAATTCTATACATACAAGAATTGATAATATTTTTTAATATATATGTACTATATGTATATTTTATATTATTCCATACATTAATAATACATGTATAAAACTATATATAAATATCATGTATCTATTAATAATATTATTTAATTTTATATTATTTCATACGTAATTTTGTATGCATGTACATACATTTTTTTATTTATAAGAATTACATACATTAATGTATTATGTATGTATATCATATATTAAGGTATAAATATATTAAGATATTAAGAATGAATAATTATGAGTTGATAGATAAAAAACAGAAGTTATAAAATACCCTCAACTTGATTATAACACATAAATAATATAATCCAGTGTTTAAAAACAGATTACCAAATACAAATTTTTATCAAAATTATATTTAAACACATAAAATAAAATTATAATTGAAAATCAAACCGGCCCTAAATCTCCACAATTATACTCCATAGGAGTTTCCACCTCCTCATTTTTTTACCCCCTATAAAGACCAACCTATAGGTAAACCTTTTATACTCGCTCAAGCCACCTGTTTCTTCACACGAGAGGGAGATTGTAAATGAATACATAATATTATCATTTTGCTTATTTAAATAATAATCCGCAACCTATAGCTTCTGGTGTCAAATGAATACATAATATATATTGGCCGACCGGCTCAACGACAACAAAAACTTTTTCACAAAAAGTCGCTTTTCAGCCATCTAATGAAACCATGTCAATTGCATTATTTATTTCATTACCTGTTCTAGCTACCCGTGAGAAGTAAGATTGTGATGGCACCTTGTGAGTTGTATAGCTTATCAGCTTCCGGTGAGCATACCCCCCCCCCCCCCCCCCCCCCTCCACATATATATATATATATATATATATATATATATATATATATATATATAGTCCTGTTCTTGTACGGATTAATCCTCATTTTAAGAATGTGGATCGAGCATCATCTGGAGGTGACCCAGAAAAGAGAAAGTGGACCTATAATTTAGACGGTAATTTCTATGCGCATCTTTAGGCGACACATGTACGATCCGCATTCTTAAAATGCGAACTAGTCCGCACAAAAATATATATATATATATATATATATATATATATATATATATATATATAGAGAGAGAGAGAGAGAGAGAGAGAGAGAGAGAGAGAGAGAGAGAGAGAGAGATTAAAATCACAAATGCAATAATAGGAATGACCTATAACAAGGTCATTAACCTGCCATTAATGGGAATTCTACCTTTTTCAGCATCAGGTGGAACATGTTTGTGATTTATTGCATCAACTTATCCAAATTTGATCAATATGATAGTCGTCATCACAAACCTATAAATATAACTAACAAAAATTAATGAAATTATCAATCACTTGATACGTACCTTGGGTTTGGGCTATTCTTAACCATCTTCTTCCCATATTTTCTCCATTTAAACCCATCATCCATGATATCTTTCTCTGATTTGGTATAAAATGCAAACCTAACAATCTCCTCCCCATTTTCATCGCATCTACAAAATATAACATGCTATATCACTAGTACGCATATATACTTGTGTACATAGATGCATATGTATTCACACCAAATAAATTATCATTTTTTTAAAGCAATGAAGTTTACCAAACATAAAAAGATGTTTAAAACACACAACTATTTTACACGTTTTTAATAAAAACAGTTTTAAACTTAGCAAGACCAGATGAAAAAATTAATGGGAGAAATTAGAAATGTCTAGGTATATGGACTTGCATGTTACTATTTCTTGGATTTTGATCAGCAAATTCATTAGCGCCTCCGGTGACATTTTCCGCGTATGAGACCGTATCTTCTGGTGAAAATTCTTCCTCGTAACCATCTTCAACGAGATAATCCGAGAGTTCGAACTCCGATTCATTGATAAAAGTATTTTCATTATGGTTAGCGTTGGGGCTAAAATTAGGGTTAGGGTTTGTGTTCATGATTAAGGAGATATAGTTGGACATGATAGAGTAACTAGAAGACTTGAATATCTCAAGCGTGGGCTGTATTTAAATATGATTGATATGTTTTTTTTTTAATATATAGTTTTTAATTTATGGCCTCACATTCCTGGATGCCTTCGTGGAGGGATGCACTGAAGGTTTTTTGGATTGCCACGTGTTGGAGTTTGATTGGACATGCTGACGTCAGCCTTCTGACGTAGGAATACCTATGGGCTACTAAGGGACCACATGTTGCAATCGATGATACACATTACCAACATATACGGACACGCATGGTGGGGTTTGATAGTGTTAGTATTACTGTTTTGGATTAACCGCATGTGCAGTTGTTTGTTCAAATCCCACTAACCAATGGTTAAATTGCATGGTAGCATTGGAGTAAGACTGGTTATCATTTCGTGTATCCGTTTGGGTGTAAATATTGCTATTTTAAAATGATTTTTTCAAGAATTCACTCAATTGACCGATAATTTAGAATTGTTAATTATTAGGTAATTTGAATAATTGATTATATCTCAAAAACCAAAACTAAAAAAATAAAAAGATTAAGACTATTAATTCGACAAGAATGGAGTAATAAATATACTCTTATAAAGTTATCTTCTTAAAATTGAAGACTATGGGACTCTGATCACAATAGTGTCATTCTCAAATAGTATCCTTCTTAGTGACCTATAACACCTTTTCTGGTAGGTTAGTGATACAAAGTCAATAGCTAATGAATAAATCTAGATAACCTTTGTCACACTTTGTCTTTATAAAAACATATCTCAACTACGGTTGAAAATAAGATCGCAAAAAATATATTGTGCGAAATAGTTAGGTGGATATCTCATTTGTAACAAGATATGACAATGCAGACTTGAATATTATTGACATATAGGCTATTAGAAGCACCAATAAGAAGAAAACTAATCGAAAGGTTGGATCCTTCACGTCTACGGTATTGCATCCTGAGCCTTCTTCTCTCTTGCCATAAAAAAAGTTCGTCGTTTCTATTTCCCTTGATTTCTTAGAGGAGTTTCGAGTGGTAGTCTAGTCTTTGTTTGGATTCCGTCCCTTTGCTTTCTTTTTTGGTATACTTCCTATATACGGATTTCCGCCCCTTAGATGGGCACATTTTTATTGATCCATTTACTTATAAAAAAAAATAGAGGGACAATCACAAAAATGCCTGCAACTATATTTGGAAGAATTCACAAGTATTGGTCCTAGAAACTAAAATTTAGTTCATAACATTTGCAATAGACAAGAATAGAAAAACATAGTTCATATGTCGGTGTGATTAAAATAAGGATGATGATTAAAGTAAATTATTTACTTGGTTCTAAAAGCAAAAACAAGGTTTTATTATTCAACCATTAGTTTTTGCTCCTATAAGATCCTCAATGTATGCTAATCATTGTAATTTGACCTATTGGTCTAAAAGCAACCATTATGTTGATATAAGGAAAGGTCAAAGGCATTTTAGATTAGAAGATTATTCATAATAAATTTTAGGGGCAGAATATAAACTAGATGCATACTTTAACTACCACTGAGGAAATCTGTTATAATTTTTTAACATGCTACCGAAAATATTTTGAAGTTCTAAAATTATTAATAATTCAAACAAATTCAAACAAGTATCATTTAGAAAGTTATTATACAGATCAGTAATTTACCATAGGAAATTATTTATGAAATGCCATTGCACTAATATTCTTTTAGTGCAGATATGGTATTGTCAGCATGCACAAATGATGCCATACGTGCAATCAAGAATATGGGATTTTATTTTAGTGGGCGAAATATAGTAATAATTGTACTTAGTAAAGAATGATGATAAAATTATAAAAGCAAAAAGAGATATAATATTAAGTTTTTTTTCCTTATGGAAAGTATAATGTTGAAAGAAAAATGATGATACATAGTTTGAGTGCCTATATGTATGTGCCAATTTATTGGTTTTCATGATGACTACAATTTATTGATTCCCTTGGTGATTTAAAAAAAAAAGTTTTATTATCGTTCATACATTAAGTACACTCACTTTTCACGCCTAATGAATTCATTTAAATAAATTTATATATAAAAATAAAGGTTAATAGTATTTAAAAAAAAAGAGTCTATATATACTATTAAAAATCTTTATAGTCCTTTTAATAATTACTTAAGTTAAGTGAGAGTGTGTTATTAATGAAAGACGAGAAGAGACATAAAATCTAAACTTACCAAATACTCCATGTCGCCCCGTGTCAATTCATGGATGGGCCTCAAAAGCTCTTTGATAGTCTATGATCCAAATGAACAGTACCCCCTTTCGGGTGAGGTGAGTGAGTGTCCCGACAATTTTTGAGAATCCCTGAATGAACCTCGTGTAGTACTTCGCCAAAGCCAAGAAACTCCTAACCTCTGTAGGCGTTGTGGGTTATCCCAAATCCATTACTATAGATACTTTGCTAGGATCAACCGAAATCCGAGCCTCATATATGATATGGCCAAAGCACTTCACTTATCAAAGACAAAACTCAAACTTAGAGAACTTAACGTACGTCTTATACTCCCATAGTGTCTACAAAACCAATAGAAAATGTTGTGCGTGCTCTTCCTTAAACCGAGCGTACATTAGATAATCTTCACTAAACACGATTACGAACTTATCCAAAAAGGGTCCAAAAAACCAATTGATTATGTTTATGAATTCCGAGGACAGGACCAATGAGGCTAGTTTAGTAGAATCGACCATAGAGATAAGGTTAGCAAGGTTGTTGATATGTATGTAGTCTTAATGATTCATTCAGAAAGAAAGGTTACTGATTGTGGTGTATGTTGTTTTAATGATTACTTCGGAAAGAGTGGTTACAAATTATGGTGAGTGAAACTACTTATCTACTATATACCTTATGGGGAAGAAGTTTATAGAAGACGTATCTGGAGATGGTTATGTTTACGTTTATGGCTCACGTGTATAAGTCTTACTTTTACACCTAGGAGTTATTATTTTTTAGGGAGTTTACTACAATTTCGTGATATAGGATTACAATCATACGTCATGATTGTAAAGACACAATTGTTGTGTTGATTGACTTATAGTTCAGCCGCTTTGTTGAATTTAGATGAGAAGTCATGATTTTGTTATATAGCTTGAATGGATAACTATAACTCATGCGAAGTCAAATTTTATCTTTCATTAACCCGATAAAATAACTCATGCGTAAAAATAATTAAACCTTCACAATATACTAGAATTCAAACCATCTCACAATGTATAATGAGTAAAGTCTTACCGAGTCAACATTCGGCTAAAAATCCACAACTTCTATATAAACTAATATAATCCAATACTGAACAACTAAAAATAATGACAATGGACAATATGTCCCAATAGAGAGTACTAAAAAGAAGATCCTACACTAGATCTGAATAAATGAGTCGTCTATGCAAAGTCCTTTTAGCCTCCACAAAGCTATAGCTACGAGTCCATGGACTGAATCCTCAAGTCTGGCATCCCTGTAGCTGGACATCTAAAAGGTTTCAAAAATATTTTTATAGCAAGAGTTATTACTCCAAATATTTTGAAAATAATTAGCAAGTGATATGACCAAAGTGTACCCTCATACTCTGAGCATCAACATAGTCCAATTTCACTGCCAAGCCCCCAAGAGGGATCAATTAGTAAGAAGGTCATCCTTTATAAGGTCAGCTCGACATGGATCAACCTCGACTCGGCCACAACCGAGGTTAGCAACAACCTTTTGGGATCAACTATGACCACTCCCATACTCTGCTTCAATCGACACCACAGTTAGGCCTAGTTACCTAACCTCGGTTAGTTAATTTGGATGAGGTTATACTCATGGTTGGAGGACCAATGCACCTATTGGAATCATCAACCTCATCCCTAGATAGGCCGAGGCTCCAGTTGATGATGCCACATGCCATAGCATATGCAAGTACAGGGCAGACTTGGAATACGTGGACAAAATTGTTATGACTAAATCATTCCCTCACGTGAGGAATTATTTTGTCATCATTATCTATATGTGGCACCGCCAGGTGTCCACATGAGATTGACTAGATTATCACACACATTTTAATCGCATGCTGGGGTGGTACACTACACCCCCCAAGCACTATATATACTTGTCTCCCCTTCCTTGTAAAAGGATCGATTACTGTAAACCTTAGCGAAAGCTTTGTTAAACTACACAGTAGAGAGAGAAAGTGAGTGTATTGTATCACAAGGACATTAGAGCCCTTATTTTATAGTGAAGATCACTCACCTGCATATTGGACGTAGGTCTAGATAGGCTTTACCACTTATATTGGTATGTTCATCTTCTTATAATCACCTCCTCCTATATCTATATTTCTTACTTGTTGCCATTGTTATACTAGTTTGAGCTCAACAACACCTTGATCTGTTGGTGTTGTTCCTAGCATCACCAGTTTAGCGACGTCTATAGCAACGAGAAGCTATATCTCTTCCTTCATCAAGCTTGTTCGTACTGGAGACTCTGGTGGTGAACCAATCCTCCCCCTTGTGTGGAGTTATTTCACCATTGAAAGAGATCCATTAAGATTTTCAAGATCACCAGTCTCTTAATCACAACTCAAATATATGGCACCAGAGTTACCACCACCTCCTCCACCAACTGGTGGTGGAGGGCCAAGTTCCATCCATGCACCACCACAGTTCGAGATGGATGAGGTGGTTGTAGCCTTGAAGTCCTTGGTGGCCAATCAATAAGCTATGCAAGAGAAATTTTCCCAATTCAGCCAAAATGTATGAGGAGGACACTAGGAATCTCGCTTGATATGATCAATCCGGCAGCTTCACAAGAAAAACACCAGGAGGCCAGGGGACCACCCCAGGCACCACTCAAAGATCTGCCTCCTCCCCAGTAGCCGAAGGAAGTTGTTGACCCTAGGCATTTATGCTTGGCAAGGCAAGGACACCCTTGACCTAAGGACCAGTATGATGATGTGGAGGCCGATGATGCTCCAATAGAATGCTGGGAGCCATATAAGATTTCCAATAATATTGTATGACCTGTTCACCAGAGCCGAGGTCAGTGAGGGAGACGAGATTCTGATGTTCACCCAAGAGGCTCAGCATTTGATCGATTGAGCAAAGGGTCGGCCTTTGAAAGACTCGGCCCAGTCAATGACCTGAGGGAGAGGTTATCAAGGTTAAGAAGTTTTAATGGATCCAGAAGAGAAGGGGGAGATTGTCAGCCCCATCATGGACGATCCCCACATGGCCGAGATGAAGACCAGAGGGAGGTAAATAGCCAACGTCGCGCTGTAAAGGGGCAACCCCCATTTGAACCCTTGGAGGTGGCAGGAGACAACCTCGACCAGGCTGACGTTGCTAAGCCATTGAATGACTCAATTCAAAGGCTTGAAGATAAGATTGGGGATATCCTAAAAATACGAGACCCTTTGCATAAGGGGTACTCAAAGGGTTCACCCTTCGCGAAAAATATTATTAACTTTCCAACATTAGCCAAGTTCAAAACTCCTGTAATGTCTCCCAAGTACGATGGAAGCACCAACCCTGTCCATCGCATTAAAATGTACCAGTCAGCAGCAGATATCTACTCCATCTATGATGAGATGAGGTGCTGAGCTTTCTCAAGAACCTTAACCGGGGTTGTTCACTTCTCTTCCAAAGAATTCCATTGAGAATTTTAAAGAGTTTGTCGAACGATTTATCCACAACTTTCGTTTTGGGATAATACCTCAGAAAAAGACGACCCATCTACTTTATGTCAAGCAAGGGAAAAATAAGAGTCTAAGGGACTACATCGCAAGGTTAAATAAGGAGAAGTTGGAAGTATAAGACTATGAAGAAATCATAGCTATGACAACCCTCATCGGAGGTCTCCAAAAGGGAAAGATATTATGGAAGTTTGCTGAAGACCCTCCCAAGTCAATGGACGAGTTATTGGAAACAACTAAGAAGGTCATGAATGATAGTACAAGTATAGCACCCTGCCGTGGCAGTAGTTCTACAATCGTACAGGCCGCGGTAGGTATCTCACTCAAGGCACGTCCAGAACAACTGAATGGTGCAGCCCTCTCCATAAGAGGCCGCGGATGCCCAGCTTAAGGTCCGCAGTCCCCCTTCAACAGCAGCGCTGCTACTCTGGTCCGCACACCCTCATCCACATCTACTGCAGACTTGGTGTACGCCACGTGCTCAGGGCACGTGATTCAGCACACTACATTATAAATAGAGGTTCATGCCTGAAAGAGAGGGATCGGTTCCAAACACACCCGAGGCACTACAACACAGATTCCCTCTACATCACCCTAACATAAGCTTTGGAGGCCTAGAATATACATCACAGCCACCACACGGGATCACCGGAATCTCTAATACTATCATGTACTCTCCTTTATTCTCATACTTGTACGCCTCTATAGGCATGATAATATTGTACAATGCAATGCACATAATGAGAGGGAGGCAACACAGTGGACGTAGGCCCATTTTAGGGGCTGAACCACTCTATATCTTGTCTACTATCTGTTTGTTTGCTTTATCTATTTATTCTACACTTCATACTTGATTTGTTGGCACGAGATCTACATGTGTACGATTTCTCGTACCATCAATTTGGCGCCGTCTGTGGGAACGAGACATTTCAATCTTGTTTCTCTGCATATATGAGTTCTTCAAACACCTTATTCGATCCCGGGGGGTCCTTTGGATCATCTCCTCATGGGTCGGTTACTGGTTATTGGACTCCACATCATATTCACACCCATAGGTGGGTATTTCTTATATCCAGATATACGCCATCTTATGGCTTTAGATCCATCTTGCATACCCCTGTGATATCATTCTATCTAGCTAGTATCGAAAAGCATGACGGGCTTTTGCCTCAAAAAGATGAATGATTAGGGAGGGATTGTATCTACTCCTTCTTTGCTGTTCTTGGCCTATGATCTAGGGTTATCATTGAAACTGTGCCGTGTGTGCACCGAGAGGTTATTTACTCATGGACAAACCCTAGTAGGTGTGCTCCCCATAAGTTTCGGGAGAGAAACTCAGTTCCCGAGCTTCAGGTTTGGGGTTGCTCCTTGTTGCCTAGGAGGGGATGCGGCCAGACAGTAAATATGTCTTAGGGCAGTGGCCTCCACTAGGGTAGTTACAAAAGCTTCAAACATTGAGGAGCGTAATCAGTCGGGCTCTAGCTCTACCATGGTGTATCATATGAGGCCGCGGTGCCCCATAGGAGTGGCTGCGGCCTCTATTTCCTACTTGGTTACTTCAGTATCTCTGAGATTGCTCACTTCTGTTAGTTTGTTCTCAGATTATATATATACATTGTAAAGACTAACAAAAGTAGAGATGGAGGGAGAATCCATCCTAAGTGCAGAAGTCAAGGATGATATTGTGCAACTATACAATCACCTTAATCACCTCTATGACAGCCACTCCTCACTTCAGACCCAGGTCAATTTTCTCACTCAGAGGGTGCTAATGCTGGAGTTCGCGGCATCTAAAAACATAAGCACGGAAGTGGAGGAAACAACAAAGCCAACCTTGCCTACCGCGGCAGTAAACGAGACCGCGGAGTCAACCGTCAGAGGTCAAAAAAAGGCAGAAAAAGTCGGGTGCCAATACTCAGTTGAGCCTCCCAATTGAAGAGATCTTGGAAGTCATCAAAGGGGACAAGATTTTAAGGTCGCCAAAAAAATTGAGAGCTCCACCCCACAAGAGGAATAAAGCTACCTGGTGCAGATTCCATCAGGACCATGGCCATGACACAGAGCAATGCTATGCTCTGAAGGATGAAATTGAAAGGCTAATCGGGCAAGGGATGCTGCAGCGATTCCTGAAGAATGAATTAGGGATTCAGCCAGACCTAGCAGAGGCTGCCTACCGCATCTCATCCTTAGTTTTTCTAATTTCAACTGTTTCTATTTATGTTTTATGAAGCTCATTGTAGCCTTAAATACTCGAGATTTTATGTTTTGTTAAAAAAGTCATTAGCTACAGCATACGTATATAAGTATATGAACTAGCAAGTTTAGCTACATCTGATATTTCTCTTGGTTTCATAACTTGCTACCTCACAAAAAGACTTGTTGTCTCAATCATATTTCAGAGGAAATATAACAAAATTATCTCGAAGGATTATTCTACTTCGAGATGCACTTATGGATGGGATACGACCTTCACTAGCTCTGAAGTTTCCCTCGCAATGTGCAACTACATCTTATCATATGATGACCATATTCGCGGAGGCATCTGAGGATTCAAGAAGCTTTTATCAGCCACCAGGGCCTACAACGCCAATTCTCTGCTCTTGGAGTGCGACATTAGCCACGGGGGCTTATAACGCCCATTCTTAGCTTTTGGGACTCGTCATCGAGCCAGGAGACTTACAATATCTAGCCAGGGATGGCTTTATATATATTATTAGCTGTGGGTGGCTTAACAACATAACCCAGCCTGGAGAGGCTTGATAGTATCTCGCATATTAGCTGTGGGTGGCTTAATAACATAACCCAGCCTGGAGAGGCTTGATAGTGTCTCGCATATTAGCTGTGGGTGGCTTAACAACATAACCCAGCCTGGAGAGGCTTGATAGTATCTCGCATATTTGCTGTGGGTGGCTTAACAACATAACCCAGCCTGGAGAGGCTTGATAGTGTCTCGCATATCAGCCTGGGAGGCTTCGTAGTGTCCCAAGATCAACTAAAGGAAAGCCATGAAAGAAAATCAAAGCGGCTATAGGAGGCTCTGTTACTATGATCATGAAGCATGTCAAACCTACGGAAGGATGGCCTCGATTTTCCAAGGGAAAGGTTCTATAGCCTCATTATCTTGTCAAGAAGTCAAGTAGATGCCACGGCATCCTCATCCACCACTGCCCTAGCACTGGATGGCAACATCTCGTTCAAAATTACCGCGGCATCCTCATCCACCGCTGCCCTAGATAACCAAAGGGTCCGCGGTTTTTATGAAAAATTGAAGAAATTAAGCCGCAACCCCAGAACCATACTTAATTGGCACCGCGGCTTGGGGGATCGCAGCCTTACAGAGGTGCAGAGGCAAAACAAAAAAGGGCCAAAGTGACAAGGGCCAAAAGGACACCGCGGATAATTAATAATAGCAAGATTGCATCGAATTATACTAAGCTGCCGCGGATCTAGCAACAAGTCCTACAAGTTCATTCAATACAGAAAGCAAGTTGCAAATATGAGGCAGTAACGCGCAACCATTCATTATAGCAGGCAATGTAAAACATGCAATATTGAAGGGGAAGGAATATTAAGTAGGCAATCAGTGATAAAAATATGGCCGCAGCCTTTGTATTAATAGTCAGAGATTACAAAATGGAGGCCGCAGCCACAACGGAAATCTAAGATTACAAAAGATGTAACAAAAATTGAGAATTTAAGAGGCCGCATCATCATCATCGTCATCCTCTTCTCCGCCCGCGACAGTCTCTGTCTCCCCCTCCTCAGCCGCTGCCTCTGCCTCTGCTTGGGCTTTCAGCCTTGCTCTCTCTTCATCCGCGACCTTCAGCTCAGCTATGCACTCCTGATGTTCTGCATCACTTAGTTTCCAAGCGAGGACCGTCTCTTTGGCATCAGGGAAGTTCTTAATAATTATCTGCCGCAACTCCTGGTAGCCGCGGAGGTATGCCCTGTTATTGGTGAGGAAGAAATCCTTGGAGCCTTTGAATGACTCCATGGCATGATCTATGGCTAGCTGGAGGGTGTCGCCATGAGCAACTTCCATCTGTCGTATGGCTGCGGTGTGAGCTTCATCCTTCTGAGCAGACTTAGCTTCTAGTTCTTGATATTTTTGCTGGAGGAGGGCGAGCTTCGAACTTGCAATCTCTGCAACACGGGCGGCTTCGGCTGTCTGGGCCTGTGATGACTTCAGAGATTATGCGGCTTGATTAAAATTCTCTTCCGCTTCCTCTCTGGACTTGTTGGCCGTCTCCAGGTCCATATGGGCTGCCTGGAGGGCCGCGGCAGAGGATGCTTTCCCTGCCTCAAAAGCAGAGGTCTGTGCAGACTGCAGGTCCGCGGCATGAGCACTCTTCTCGGCCTCTTTCAGCCTGTACAAAGCCTCGTACTTCCTTTTCTGGACCACAATGACATGGGTGGCCTGTATGAAATAAAAGACGTTAGCAAAAGTACAGAAAAATATGAGATACAAAGATTAAAGGACTAGTACGTACCCTCAAAAGGCTGTGGAGGCCACAGTCCTCCAGATCTTCGTGATCCTCCCCAACCAGCCTGTCGAGGTCCGCAGCATCCAAGGCTCGCTTCATTCTCCGCGCAGCCTTTGCAGTAGTGTCCCAGGAGGAATTTGGGTCAGGTTGCCTTAATTGAGGCCTTGGCCTACCGTCTGGCCCGGACTCTTCGCGGAATTGGGGAGGTGGAAAATTTGCATTAACCGCCACTACATTTGGTGGGGGAGGAGAGGACGATTGTAGGGGGATTTCCGCTGATATCAGTCCAGCAGCGGCCAAATTTTCCCCTATGTAGTCATCAAAATATTCATGATGCACAGGGGTTTCATCATGAACCACTTGATCCGCGACAAGATCAGTGGTCTTATCTCCAGTGGGGGCCGCGGCAGGTACCATGGCTCTAGACCTCTTCCTTTTTCTGCTTCGCGCGGTGTTATTCAGGACGACTGCGTCCTTATCCATCTCTGCCAGCTGCGCAACCAGCAGCTCCCTATCAACTTCTTCACCTGGAAAAGAATAGCATGAGTTCAATAAGTTCCAAGAGAATAAAATGACTGCGGAATGAAAATAATGGCACAGTTAATTACCTTCTGCGCCCATCTGTTGAGGAATTGATTTGTTTGGGAAGAATCCCACCTCAAATATAGTTGCCGACGTTACAAGTATGCTGAACTTCTTATGTTCAGAAGGAACTTCCGCGGCCTCAACAACTTTTTTTTCTTGCCGGGGGTTCAAGTGCAGATTGTCAAGGGCTGCAGAAAGAAAAGACAATTCAAGTCAGTGGAAGTTACGCAAAATTAAAAGACGCGCCTATAATCTTATACCTAGTTTTGAGGGTGAACCCCACTTCCGCGGCATTTTATATGATCTCTCTCTTTCATTCTCCTCGGGGTGCATCTCCCAGCCTTCACCGGAGATATAAAAATATTTCCCCTTCCAGTTTTTCACACTGGTCGGTCTCCCAGTGTAGAGGGTCTCGTCCCTGCCGCGGCTAGAAAAATAGTAGTAGCCTGCGAACGTTACTGAGTTCTCCTGTGGGCGGTAGAAGTGAAAGAACTCCGCGGGAGTAATGTCCTTTTTGAACAGCTTCTCCCAAAGGACAACTGCAGCAAGAACAACTCTCCAGCCGTTGGGATCTAACTGGGTTGGGGCCAGTTTCATTGCCGGGAAAATGCGATGGATGGGAACAGGAACAGGCAGCCGCAGCCCATAGATGAAGGCGTATAAAGGGAAGCAAATTCCATCGTCGGACAGAACCGTGCATGGTCTTTGGTTCACGGCAGGGGCTGAGCACGTCAAAATTTCTGGAAATTCGAAAGCCTCAGCAACCTGCTCAACCCAATCTTGGGTCATCGAGCCGCGGATATCAAGTGCAGCCAATGGTTTTGCGGCCCTCCCTGATGTACCTCCAGGCTTATTTCTAGCAGCCGCGGCAACATCTCCTCCCATGGGATGGGTACTTGAGTTGGCGTCCTCTTCCATCGGCTGAGATTGGGAATCCTTCCCAAATGCAGAGTCCGTAGATGTTGAGTCAATTATCACGCAGTTCGGGCAATCTTTCAGTTTGTAGGGCCCAATTGATCTCAGAGGGGGCACGAAAGTAAGCTCGGGAGGGGGCGTCCCAAAATGCTTTGCCCAAAAGCCTCTCAGGAACTCGTCTGGGTCAAAGCTTATATGGCTGCAGCAGTACCTAAAAAGTAGAGTTCGCAGTTAGGCGCCGCAGCCAGTATGACTTGTAAGACTTCAAGAAGCCGCAAAAGGGTATGTTTAAGTATTAAAAGTTTAAAATTAAGTCGCTAACACAGTTATTAATGGGCGAACTCTATTGCTTATGGGACCCTACGGTCCCAATTGGCCGCGGCCAAATCCATATCTATGGAACAGGCGCTGCCACGTAAATATGATAGAATTGCTTCAAGGCATTCCCGACTGCGGCCATTCCTAATTATTCAGACAATTCGATATGCTCTAGTAGCAACTACAGTTATTTTACATGGATGTCTTGGGTTCATGAAAGTTTTGAGGCTGTTTCGAGATGGCCAAGGGGGATTAGGGGGATTAGATGCTCGGATGAGGGCTTGAGGGACCGCGGCCATTTAGCACGGTTTGACGCAAAATTGCAAGTTCAGACGATTATTATAATCCTATCGTGCCGCGGCCTCTATCCTAAACAGTTGATTAACCAATTTTTAACTATTCTAAGATCAAATTCACAGAATGTGGAGGGTTTGGCTATGAACATCAAGAACAGTGATATGTATGTTATATGCAGCATATGTGGGAAAAAGCAAAACAAACAAGTAAAACCCTAGATTTCTAGCAAATGAACCAGGAAAGGCATAAAAAGGGAAGAAAATTATAAATAGTGGTTAAAAAATCACCTGGGAATGAAGAGAATCGCGAAGATCAGCTACAGACCATCTTGAACTGCCACGCACCGCCTCGGAGGGTCGCCGGAATATGCAAGAAGAAATGTGCAGAGTTTCGCTCTCGATTTGCTCTCAAAAGTTTTGGAAACGTAATGAAGTCCACGGTCAGAAACAATTTATATAAGGGAGCGCGAAAGACGAATCGTCGCTTTGGAAGCACCTCGGCACCTAGGCTACTTAGCCGCAGTCCCAATATATCTCCCTTGGCACTACGGCTTGGGGGCTTATTGATAGTACAAGTATAGCACCCTGCCGTGGCAGTACTTATACAATCGCACAGGCCACACAGGCCGCGGAAGGTATCTCACTCAAGGTGCGGCCCGAACAACTGAAGGGTGCAGCCCTCTCCATAAGAGGCCGCGGATTCCCAGCTTAAGGTCCGCGGTCCCCCTTCAACAGCAGCGCTGTTGCTCTGGGCCGCACACCCTCATCCACATCTACTGCAGACTTGGTGTACGCCACGTGCTCAGGGCACGTGATTCAGCACACTACCTTATAAATAGAGGTTCACGCCTGAAAGAGAGGGATTGGTTCCAAACACACCCGAGGCACTACAACACATATTCCCTCTACATCACCCTAAAATAAGCTTTGGAGTCCTAGAATCTACATCACCAGAATGTCTAATACTATCATGTACTCTCCTTTATTCTCTTACTTGTACGCCTCTATAGGCATGATAATATTGTACAATGCAATGCACATAATGAGAGGGAGGCAACACAGTGGACGTAGGCCCATTTTAGGGGCTGAACCACTCTATATCTTGTCTACTCTCTGTTTGCTTGCTTTATCTATTTATTCTACACTTCATACTTGATTTGTTGGCACGAGATCTACATGTGTACTATTTCTCGTATCATAAATGAATGCCGAGGAAGCAATGGATGTTAAGTATAAGGATGAGAAAGGAAATAGTAGTGGAAGAAAGTTTCAAAAAAATAATAAAGATGAGAAGAAAAGGTCGGCAGACGATAAGTTTGCAGACTACACTTCATTGACTTTAAGCTGTGAGCACATTCTCAATGAGATAAAGAGCGATCGGTCTTTAAGGAGTCCAAAAAAGGTAAGAGATCCTCCTCACAAGAGGAACACAAATTTGTGGTGTGAATTCCATCAAGACCATAACCATCTGACTGACAAATGCTTTGCATTGAAAAAAAAGATTGAGAAATGCTGAAGGTTGGAAAATTGAGGAAGTATGTAGAAAAAGGTGATTCACATGGTGGCCAAGCTGACCCTAGGAGGAGAAGCAATGACAAGTGTCGAGAGAATGTCCCTTCCAGGCATAATGAGCCCTCAGGCGATGATGATGATGACCCTAATCATGACCTCCCACAAAAGCACGATGTCCTAGTAAAGTGGTTATACATGATCTCTTTTGGTGTTGGTATGATCTCTGGGGGACTAGCAGGAGGAGGCTCTGAGGTAGTCGATAGAAAAAATTATGTGGCAGAGGCAAAGGCAATTACAAAGGCCGAGGTTTTGGACTCGACTTCGATTAATGTGAAATTTGAGAAAATAAAGAAAGTGGACATGGACACCCTAATAGTCGGCTTCTCAAGACTGAATTTTAAGGGTATCCAACTTCACATGATGGCCCTCTCATCATCACAACCAGAGTGCATGGATATGAGGTGGCGATGATCTTATTTGATGGGAGAATCTCGATAGATGTAATGTTTTGGACTTGTTTCAAGGCCTTGGGACTTAGCTGGGAAAGGCTCGTCCCCTACCACCATCCTCTGATCGGCTTTAGCAGAGATAAAGTTCACCACTTGGGGATGTTTGAGATGGATATAAGAATGGGGGATGAGGGGCCAAAATGGCTAATTAAAAAAATCAACTTTTTTGTTATGGGTGAGAACTTCTTCTCAGCTTACAACCTCATACTTAGATGAGTATCCCTCAAAGAGTTCGATGTCTTGCCTTCAACAGTCCACCAAATGATAAAATTCCCGACTCCTTATGGAGTAGGGGAAGTTCAGAGTGACCAAATGTTGGAACGAGAATGCTACTTCAACTCTGCTGAGGAAAGAGAGGCATACAAAAACGATACCACTACTTATAACATTGACACTCTTGATCCGAGAGATGAGACAAAGCTTAAAAAGGGAGAGGCCGCAGAAGAGATAGAATCTATCATCCTTAATAAGGACAATCCAGAAAAAATCATCCAGGCCGAAAAAGCCCTAAATCCTGAGATCAAAGACGAGCTAATCAAATTGCTGAATAGAAGATAGAGAATCTCCACCTGGAGTCATGCATACATGCCAAGTATTGACCCTAAAATCATATGTCCCAAGCTTAATATAGTGAAAGATTCCAAGCAAGTTGAGCATAGGAGAAATATCAAATCCCGTGAAAACTATGACGTTATCAGAGACGAGGTTAGGAAGCTTGAAGAAGACGAGTTCATTAGAGAAGTTATCTACCTAGAATGGTCATCCAATGTCGTCATAGTGCTAAAGGCCAATGGGAAGTTGAGGATGTGCGTGGACTTTACTGATCTGAACAAGTCTTTCCCCAACGATAGATTTTCTCTTGCTCGTATTGATGAGATGGTGGACGCCACAGCAGGTCATGAGCTGATGAGCTTTATGGATACATATTGTAGATACAACCAAATCTTCATGGACCCGACTGATTCAGAGAAAACATCTTTCATCACAGAGAAGGGTACGTATTGCTACAAAGTGATGCCAATCGGCCTAAAGAATATTGGGGATACATATCAACATCTGGTGAATAAGATTTTTGAGGATCAAATTGGAAAGTCCATGGAGGTTTATGTGGACGCTATATTGACTAAAAGTCTGAAGGATGACACTCATGTAGGTGACCTTGAAAACACATTTTATACCATAGATGAGTATAGGATGAAACTCAATCCGACTAAGTGCGTATTTGGTGTCGAAGCTGGAGAGTTTTGGGGATTCATTGTCAACCAAAAGTGGATAGATCCTAATCAAGAGAAGATAAAGGCCTTGTTGGAAATTAAGACACCCAATACTATCAAAGAGGTTCAAGGACTTATTGGACGAGTGGCCTCCCTTAACAAGTTTATCTCTAGGGCCAGAGATAAAGGTCTTCCATTTTTTAAAGTCATCAGGAAAGCCTTTGAATGGAATAAGGAACGTGATAATTCTTTTAAAGATCTTAAGTCTTACCTTGGATCTCCCTTACTCCTTGAAATACCCCGCACTTTTATGGATATTTATTTATGGGATTAATTAAATTAAATGGGAATTAATTGAGAATTAATCCGGATAAAATACTAACGAGATGTGAGTTGTTATTTGATTATAATGTGTATATATGGCAGTATATGAATATTGAAAATATTAAAATTGTCGCGAGACTCAAATACGACAATTTGGGAAATTTTGTTGGGACGCACGTGACAGTCGCGTCAGGAGGGTAATTATTTAAATTAAAAAGTGAATTTTATTTTTATCAATCGTATGATCATTTTGAGTGCGCCAACGAGTCCGGAAGTGTCGAAATAGTCAGAAAACACTAGCCGGGGGTTTAGTTTGGCTCCCGGGGAATTTTTGGGCCATACCGGCAACTTAAAAGGGTATTTTGGTAATTTTGAAATTTTAGGATAATTAACCAACGAATTTTGGGAGTTAAATATTAGGATATTTAGTGACCCACTAAGCCATTACCAACACTTAACCAACTAAAGGGCAACGGGAGTTTTAGGAGAGGTTAGGAGAAGTTCCCAAAAGAGAAACACAACCTCCATCTTCAACCTTCAACCTTGAGAGAAAAGGGGAGAGCAACCTTCATCAATTCAACACCAAATTCATAGAAAAATCCAAGGCAAGTGGTTTAATTACGTTAATTTCAAGCGAATGTTTCTTCCATGCTTAGACATTTATGAAAATTGCATTGTTTTGGGAGATTGATAAAAACCCATGAATTTGAGGATTAAAACTATAAACCATGTTAGGAATTGCATGTAGACATATTCTGGACGAATTATGGATCCAAAATATAACCCTTGATGATCTAAAAACAGATTTAAGAAAAAAATTATTATTGTTCTTGATAGAAATAGAAAAATAGGGTTCTTGATGAAGTTTTGATCCAAATAAAGCCCTTGGTTGATGATTTATTGGTTTTATAACGTTAACAATGTTGTAGGGTGGTTGTATGATGATATTATAACGTTAGATTAGAGTTTCATGCATTATAATGGAATTTTGGAGCGAAACTTGGACTACAAAATAAAGCAGTCCGTAGCATAATTGGTGCGCTCGATCGATTGACATTCATAGGTCGATCGATCGATCACCATCGATCGATCGAACATACAAGGTCGATCGATCGACCTTCCCAGAATGAGTAAAATTTTCCCTAGTTAAATTTTAATGATGTTAACCCTTAAAAAAATATTATTGGAGACTTTATGAATATCCTTAGACTTAAGGAAGACCAGTAGGTATGGTTATAAAATTTGGACCTTAATTAGAATTCAATTTGAGGAATTATTCTAAATTCGATGAGTGAGATAATATTAGGGTTAAACGAGTAAATTCGAATAATTTGATGAAATGAGGTTTGGGGCAGAAGTAAAGATCTTAAGAATAATGATAATTGTGGATTAGGACGTGAGTAACTATTACGATGTGAGAACAAGTGACGGCTTAAATATTTGTATTAACGGATATTTGGGATATGTTGCGGAGTAAAATATAGAAGTGTGATTGGAACCAAATAATATTTGTGGATTAGGACGTGAGTGACTAATCACGTTGTGAGGATAATTGATGACTTAAATACATACGAACCGAACATATGCAAGGTGTAAAATTATAAGTTGGTATGAGAATGAGAAGTATACCACTAATAAATTATGGTATTACTAAGACGTGTGCATGATTAGTATGTGTATATGATTTTATGTGTATGACATACCTACCATACTTGATATCACGGGAGGTTTGCGTTCGCTTAGGGCCATCTAATCTTTGTGTGCCTACGGGGGGATTTAAATTGGTACCTCGATGACATAGGTCAGAGAAGGACTTATTGGGAAGTTAATAAGACTACTGATCGTGGGAGCGTAGGTATGTGCGTGACCCATGTGATGTGACTGTGTTCCCCTCCATTGTTTGTGATTGTTGTTATCTGAGAACGATTCCTGAGAGATTCGGAATGCGTGATCCTTATGTACGTGATGTACCGGGATGGATAGCAGAGTATGTGTGCACCGCAGCTTAGCCTCGGGGTGCTTGTATTGTATATTTATGATGTGAATAATATACGGTTAAATGAAAAGGAATTGTTATGTTTAATTGCGAGTATAATTGTAGTAACGTCTTGATAAAGATAAAAAGGGAAAACCTGCT
Organism: Sambucus nigra; assembly: GCA_949130495.1. Classification (NCBI taxonomy): domain Eukaryota; kingdom Viridiplantae; phylum Streptophyta; class Magnoliopsida; order Dipsacales; family Adoxaceae; genus Sambucus; species Sambucus nigra. Next base: position 78,611,875 of record OX422207.1, on the reverse strand, counting down.
GTGAATTGTTTTTCTAATAATTGAGAATCCGAGTTTAAGTAAAGCCTCTTATTTAATTGATAAGGTTGGGAATTTATATTGTGAATCAAGTAGAAAGGTTACAACTTATGACGGTTTAGTTAGATATGAATATCATTTAGATGGGTATGGTACGTTAGGAGTGCACACTTAGTCGAGAGGTGAGAATTTCATGTGAGTGCACGTCCTAACATGTATTTTGCATTCATTGTTTTAATGTTATTAAAGCACTTACTGTTTTTAAAATACTCTCCACTTTCGGGCTCTGACCCGTTTGTTTTCAAATCTATTTTTGTAAGAACCTTTTAGGTGCCCAGCCACAAGGACACCATGCATAGGATTTCCATTCAGGTGACGAGCTGTAGCTGTTTGTGGAAGTTACAGGGCCTTGCTAGTAGACGCTTCTTTTGTCTTGACTCTATTCAGTTTTCATCATTTGTAGGGCATGTCGCCCATTTCTATTAGAGACATTTCATATTTCAGTTATTCATATTGTTGGCATCTAATTAATTCAAGAGATACTGTTTTATTTATTTCAGTGGTGGGATTGTTGTGAGGATTTTTCCTCCGGACTTATTATTATTTGTTGGTTACTTTATTGAGACTTTATGGTCTATGGTTATGATATTCTTTCATAATTCTTTTATTGTATGTTAATCAAATTTAATTTAAAATTTGACAACTTACTTTTTAAATACTAGGTGGTTAGTAATCATTAAATGTTTTCGACAGTGATGCTATTAACTGAACCAACTTGGCATTTTGAATTAATTTAATAAAGGAGTAGCTACCCGGTATTTAATTAGTCGGGGTGTGACAGGTGGTATCAGAGCCAGGTTCTAGTGTCTTTTAGGATCTGTATGGCTTATTATGCTTCGAGCGTAACTTTCTTTGATATAGAGCCCTATGTTTATGATTGTTGATTCCTTTAGTAAAATTTAGTTCTCCTGCTATGATGTATATGATAGCGAATCGTATTGCGATCGGGTGTATTCGTGTGCCGAACAATGTAGTACGTTAGGCGAAGACACTTGGGTGAACAGCAGGAGGCAAATATATATTGAGGTTAATTGATTTATTTAAAGAAGGATGACCGTAGTTGAAGTCACCAATATTATGGCACGAAAGTCCTGGATGATATAGAAGGCTAAGGCGCGACTTGAGACTTCCAGGTGCAGCTATAGTAGGAATGGTGTCAAATTAGACACATCCAACAAGGTTGGAATGGGAGAGAAAGAGTTAGGTGTAACATTGAAGAGAACCAGCAGTAGCAATACTCGAAAGGCGAAGACGGCATGTGCTAGCCAAACGAACGCAATGTATCCAAAGGCTTGGACATATGTCAGGATATGACCAATTGAGAGTGAAAATTTAGAGAAATTTTTCCTTGACTCGTAAGGGCGGAGATTCAATGGTGAGAAACAAGCAACCCACTTAAAAGTGGAATGTGATGTCGAGAGGGTGTACACATATGGTTTCACCATAAGTTCCTTCATCAGATGTTCAGGTTGAAAGGCGAATGTTATTCTAAACTCACATAAGAGGGCCAAACAGGGGTCAACTTATGAGGAGAAATTTAATGTTGTAGCGAACCTTACACCGGGTGGAGAAGGTGGTATGGAGAAAAGGATGTTAAAGGGAGAATATACATACAAGAAGAATTGTTAGCTCTTATGGGGAATTCTTCTTGGATGATAAATACAGATAGTAATTATATCGCGTGGTGTAAATTTGGAGGTAAATGTTCCCTTGGGTAGGGAGATACAAAAATCGAAGAATTTTTATAGAATAAGACTGGGAAAATGGTGTTGGAGAAACACCACAAGGAGGAAGACCCAATGGAGAAACCGTTAAAATAATTCGATAGCGGAATTTTTACCGAGCGATGGTAATTTCAGTAAGAAAGGTGGAAAACTAGTAGTGTGTTCCTTAAGTACATCAAGCTAAGGGAACAATGGAAATAGTCTTCAGAGTCGAGACTACCAACGTCCGAGAGATGGACCACCTTAACATGATTTGTGAGACAAAAGATAAGTGGAGTATGTGTAGAGGTACTTTGTGGGAGTGAAAACTCGTACATTATAAATTTTTCCCGATACAAGAGTAGGGATCAAGGTATTGTGCCTGGCGAGGGCAACAGTTATTAAAATATCCGGTTTGGGACAGACATGTGTGGTAAGTCCAGGAACCATTTGAGCAGCCGGGACGATTATTAGGATAGAAGTATGAGTTATATCCTCAGATGAGGATGCATGTTATTTGTGGCATGAATGAGTTACTACATTTGTTACAATTGTATTTTCACTTGAGAGTCGAGTTTAGTGAGTATATCAGTAAGTTTATTATATATAAGAACATTTTCCCTGATAGTGTGGGGGTTACTTTTATTGTCATCCGCGGAGGATGAATGGGTATATTAATAGCGGTTTATGCTTTATCGAAATTACTCGTTTTAGTGTTGTGTTTTACGAGTATGATATGATCTTAATTATTGTTTTATATATATGATTATACCGATAGTGTGCTGGTATTGCAAGTTTATTGGGATTACTACATCGGGGTAGCATGTTTTGTTCTGGCGAGGCCCCATCTATTAGAGGGCCGGGCTCGTAATTGTACTTTCGTGCATATATGTATATATATATATATATATATATATATATATGTTGTGATTTCATTATTATGAGTCGTATGTAATTGATTTACTAGTCAACAAAGAGTTAGTTGGTTTTTATAATTAACGATAGAGAGGTCGTAACAAAAAGAGTGCATTGTTTTATCACCCGTTAGAGATGTGGAAGTTTATACTCATAGTTGTGTGTCTGGGGACGGGAATTTGAGGGTCTCAAATATCTCTCATGTGGTATATGAAATGTGATTTCCATCGCTGTAAAGAGAAAAGTGTCTTTCAGAAGGAGTTCTTTGTCTATGTATAATTGCGAACTGAGATGAAACTTTGTTGTTAAAAGACAAGAGTGTAGGGGTACATATTATGGACAGGGCTTAACGGATTCCGATGACCAACAATGTTAGGTAGTAGTGTATCGGGGGGGTTCCTTGTTTGGATTTTGCTTGGCGAGAATCCCCACACATGAAACTTAGCGTAGGGTTGGTAGTTAGGAAATGTGTGGCCCTTCGTTCATGATTTGGATACCTCTATCGTTATGGGAGTACGTAGTTATAACGGGAAGTTACAAGGAGTAAATTATGATGTACGACCATTAGAGCCAGTTGTTAGTAAATTACGATATAAGTACTAATAAAGTTGGTTTTGTCACGACGTGTTGAAGGACGCATTGAGGATAAGGAGGATTTAGGATTTCTATTTCCGAAGCGATTGAGAACGCCCAAGTGGTATAGCGCCGTTATATTTACAGTGACAATAAAGAGTTTGGCATTTGTATGAAGCGTATATAATGTTTAAAAAACCTATGGTTGGATTATAAGGGGCGTAGACATCTTGATTTGCTAAAGTGTAAATCAAAGGAAGAGGGAACATAGACGGGTGAGATTATTACTTATGAGATTAAACGTCATAAGAAAAGGTGTAAGTGAATATCATGTGTAGTAAGTGTAGCACGTTCAAACTTGGAAAAAGGGCAGTAAAAAGCCATTTAATAAAGGGTGTCTCTTGAGAAGGCGAATAAATTAATATGAGAAATTTGGAGTAGAGTTCTGATCAATCGAATGTTGAGGGTGACTCAAGAGTAAATAGAGTGAGAATGTTAATAAGGTATAAGGAGTCCGGATTTTCACAAAGAGGTGAAAAAGTGTAAGGGTCGAAACTTTGGCATACGCCAAGAGAAGCAGAGGATCGTTAAGTATCACTTAACTGGAAGGAACATTTACAAGAAGTCAGCATTTAAAGGGATGTAGTAACTAGTAGAACGGTTGGGTGTTAGATGATTAACCAATTAATTTTGTATCAATCAATGATTCCAGGGATGGAAGAGTCAAGTTAGTAAATTCCTTGAGGGGTAACAAATTCCTTCAAATACGTGAGTCATGTTGTTCAGAAGGAGACAAATTGTTATATACTTGAATGATTTACACTATTAGATAGTGAACACGCCGGTACGTGGTTCGACGTAGTATTATTTAGAACTGGGATGAAATCACCGATATCTACATTCAGGTGGGGTGACAATAAGTAGTGGGAAATAACGATTCAAACTGAGGTTGTATCACCTATAACCCGAGGTGCAGGCGCAAGGTGACTAACGACTGATGGATTGTATGAAAGAAATTTTGGATTCCTTGCGATATTTTCAATTCCAAATCGGGTATAACTAGTGAGGTATATTGTAGTCATGAAGAGGAGATATTACCTAATGGTAGAGTTGGGGGAAAAGCACCCGTATCTATTTATGGTGGACAAAGTGCTTACAAAGGTTTGTGTGACACCAACAGGCTAAAGTGGTTTTCCCTTGTGTAAAAGTCACAACGTCGGGATATTTCAAGGAATGGACAAGCGTAGTCAGATGTGTTATTGATTCATCCCAGGATGGGAGTTTGGTGTTTTGATAAACACGGGAGTTAGTAGTGAGGTGCGAACTCACAATACTAATAAAAAATAATGCGGATAATGATGTATAGGCTATTTTTATTCGAATGTTGTTTAATAAGAGCACAACGTGAGGTGCATTTATTGAAGATTATTCTGATAAGGTATCAAGTATGTTAAACAAGCTTATTGTGGAGCGAGGGTTTTAGTGATTTGGGCTTTTCTTTATAATTGTTTTGAATACTGGAGGATACCTAATTTTTCCAGGTGTGCCTTACTTATCCGAATTTCGGGACGAAATTCTGTTATTAGGGGAGAAGTATGTAATACCCCGTACTTTTATGCATATTTATTTATGGGATTAATTAAATTAAATGGAAATTAATTGAGAATTAATCTGGATAAAATACTAACGAGATGTGAGTTGGTATTTGATTATAATGTGTATATATGGCAGTATATGAATATTGAAAATATTAAAATTATCGCGAGACTGAAATATGGCAATTTGGGAAATTTTGTTGGGACGCGCGTGACAATCGTGTTAGGAGGGTAATTATTTAAATTAAAAAGTGAATTTTATTTTTATCAATCGTATGGTCATTTTGAGTGCGCCAACGAGTCCGGAAGGGTCGAAATAGTCAGAAAACACTAGCCGGGGGTTTAGTTTGGCTCCCGGGGCATTTTTTGGCCATACCGGCAACTTAAAAAGGGTATTTTGGTAATTTTGAAATTTTAGGATAATTAACCAACGAATTTTGGGAGTTAAATATTAGGATATTTAGTGACCCACTAAGCCATTACCAGCACTTAACCAACTAAAGGGCAACGGGAGTTTTAGGAGAGGTTAGGAGAAGTTCCCAAAAGAGAAACACAACCTCCATCTTCAACCTTCAACCTTGAGAGAAAAGGAGAGAGCAACCTTCATCAATTCAACAGAAAATTCAGAGAAAAATCCAAGGCAAGTGGTTTAATTACGTTAATTTCAAGCGAATGTTTCTTCCATGCTTAGACATTTATAAAAATTGCATTGTTTTGGGAGATTGATAAAAACCCATGAATTTGAGGATTAAAACTATAAACCATGTTAGGAATTGCATGTAGACATATTCTGGACGAATTATGAATCCAAAATATAACCCTTGATGATCTAAAAATGGATTTAAGAAGAGAATTATTATTGTTCTTGAAAGAAATAGAAAACTAGGGTTCTTGATGAAGTTTTGATCCAAATAAAGCCCTTGGTTGATGATTTATTGGTTTTAGAACGTTAACAATGTTGTAGGGTGGTTGTATGATGATATTATAACGTTAGATTAGAGTTTCATGCATTATAATGGAATTTTGGGGCGAAACTTGGACTGCAAAACAAAGCAGTCCGTAGCATAACTGGTGCGCTCGATCGATCGACATTCATAGGTCAATCGATCGATCACCATCGATCGATCGAACATACAAGGTCGATCGATCGACCTTCCCAGAATGAGTAAAATTTTCCCTAGTTAAATTTTAATGATGTTAACCCTTAAAAAATTATTATTGGAGACTTTATGAATATCCTTAGACTTAAGGAAGACCAGTAGGTATGGTTATAAAATTTGGACCTTAATTAGAATTCAATTTGAGGAATTATTCTAAATTCGATGAGTGAGATAATATTAGGGTTAAAAGAGTAAATTCTAATAATTTGATGAAATAAGGTTTGGGGCAGAAGTAAGGATCTTAAGAATAATGATAATTGTGGATTAGGACGTGAGTAACTATTACGATGTGAGAACAAGTGACGGCTTAAATATTTGTATTAACGGATATTTGGGATATGTTGCGGAGTAAAAATATAGAAGTGTGATTGGAACCAAATAATATTTGTGGATTAGGACGCGAGTGACTAATCACGTTGTGAGGATAATTGATGACTTAAATACATACGAACCGAACATATGAAAGGTGTAAAATTATAAGTTGGTATGAGAATGAGAAGTATACCACTAATAAATTATGGTAATTACTAAGACGTGTGCATGATTAGTATGTGTATATGATTTTATGTGTATGACATACCTACCATACTTGATATCACGGGAGGTTTGCATTCGCTTAGGGCCATCTAATCTTTGTGTGCCTACGGGGGGATTTAGATTGGTACCTCGAGGACATAGGTCAGAGAAGGACTTATTGGGAAGTTAATAAGACTACTGATCGTGGGAGCGTAGGTATGTGCGTGACCCATGTGATGTGACTGTGTTCCCCTTCATTGTTGATGATTGTTGTTATCTGAGAACGATTCCTGAGAGATTCGGAATGCGTGATCCTTATGTACGTGATGTAACGGGATGGATAACAGAGTATGTGTGCACCGCAGCTTAGCCTCGGGGTGCTTGTATTGTATATTTATGATGTGAATAATATACGGTTAAATGAAAAGGAATTGTTATGTTTAATTGCGAGTATAATTGTAGTAACGTCTTGATAAAGATAAAAAGGGAAAACCTACTGTGAATTGTTTTGCTAATAATTGAGAATCCGAGTTTAAGTAAAGCCTCCTATTTAATTGATAAGGTTGGGAATTTATATTGTGAATCAAGTAAAAAGGTTACAACTTATGACGGTTTAGTTAGATATGAATATCACTTAGATGGGTATGGTACGTTAGGAGTGCACACTTAGTCGAGAGGTGAGAATTTCATGTGAGTACACGTCCTAACATGTATTTTGCATTCATTGTTTTAATGTTATTAAAGCACTTGCTGTTTTTAAAATACTCTCCACTTTCGGGCTCTGACCCGTTTTCTTTCAAATCTATTTTTGTAAAAACCTTTTAGGTGCCCAGCCACAAGGACACCATGCATAGGATTTCCATTTAGGTGACGAGCTGTAGCTGTTTGTGGAAGTTACAGGGCCTTGCTAGTAGACGCTTATTTTGTCTTGACTCTATTCAGTTTTCATCATTTGTAGGGCATGTCGTCCATTTCTATTAGAGACATTTCATATTTCAGTTATTCAGATTGTTGGCATCTAATTAATTCAGGAGATACTGTTTTATTTATTTCAGTGGTGGGATTGTTGTGAGGAGTTTTCCTCCGGACTTATTATTATTTGTTGGTTACTTTATTGAGACTTTATGGTGTATGGTTATGATATTCTTTCATAATTCTTTTATTGTATGTTAATCAAATTTAATTTAAAATTTGACAACTTACTTTTTAAATACTAGGTGGTTAGTAATCATTAAATGTTTTCGACAGTGATGCTATTAACTGAACCAACTTGGCATTTTGAATTAATTTAATAAAGGAGTAGCTACCCGGTATTTAATTAGTCGGGGTGTCACACTCCTATCTTGGCCAGTCCAAGGAGAAAAGTTTTATGCGTACTTAGCCATATCGGAGTCGGCCATTAGTGTTGCTATTGTGAGGGAAGAGAATGGGGTATAAAAACCAGTATATTTCAACAAAAAAGTGCTCAAAGTGTATGAGCAGAGGTATCCTAGGATGGAGAAGTTGGCTTATGCTTTGATTCATGATTCTAAAAAGATGAAACCATACTCCAAGCTCACTCGATGGTCGCCCTCACTGACTCACCGCTTAAATAGGTCATCCACAAACCTGAGAAATCAGGGAGACTAATGTCTTGGGCAATTCCTCTAGGAGAGTTTGATATTGTCTACCAGCTGAGGGTGGCAATCAAAGGCTAGGCATTGCCAGACTTTGTGGTCGAGTTCAATTGGGATGAGGCTGAGGTGAAAAATGATAAATTTGAGATTGTAGCCTGGAAGAAGTGTCGACCCTGCCACAGATGAGGCTGGGATAAGAACAATTATAGAAAAGGAAACTAATAATGAAGAGGGAAGATATTTCTTCAAACAAGGATCCCTCACAGAGGGAAACTTCTCAGAGGACAACGCTATATGGAGCCTTTTTGTTGATGGGTCCTCCTACGAAAATGGAAGTGGTACTAGATTGACAGTGTCAGTAGCAGATGGTAGAAACATTGAGTATTCTCTGAGAATTAAATTCAAGGCTTCCAACAATTAGTCTGAATATGAAGCAGTTGTAGAAGGTATTTCCTTGGCCTGAGATCTTGGTGTCGTCCATATCCTAGTCCATAGTGATTCTAGATTGGTTGTGAATCAGATCTTGGGGGCATATGAGGCTAAGGACGAGAGAATGGCCAAATATTTGTAGAAATTAAGATCAATTATGAAAATGTTTTAAGAAGTGAAATTAAAGAGGATACCTCGGCTGGACAACGGCCGAGCCAATGCACTTTTGGGGTTAGCCTCAGCTATAATAACTGACATTAGACGAACAGTACCAATTGAGATACTATTTTGGACGACTATTGAAGATGACGATAGCTCAGCTGGATCTTGTCTGAATCTGAACAAAGGAGCTTCATGGATGGATCCTTTATTGAAATACATCAAAAAGGAGCATCTACTTCCATCAAAATCTGAGATAAGGAAGCTAAGATACAGACCTGTTAAGTTCTCTATCATAGGGTACACTCAATATAAGAAGGGGTTTTTACTCCCATTGCTCAAATGTGTCCATCCATCTAAGGTGAAATATATTCTTCAAGACATGCATGAGGGTTCCTAAACTAGCCATATTGGATGAAGGACATTGGCCAAAAGGATCATAACTCAGGGGTACTGGTCGCCGACCCTGGCCAAAGATCCAAAATCATATGTTAAGAAATGTGACAAATGTCAAAGGTTTGCTACCATCCCCCCCCAACCTCATCAACCTCTAACCTCTATTATATCTCCCTAGCCATTTGTAGTTTGGGGAATCGATCAGGTAGGAACCTTGCCTAGAGCAGTGAATAACTATCGATACTTAATTGTGCGGATAGACTACTTTTTAAAGTGGGTAGAGGCCGAGCCGATGATCACTATTATAGAGTAGAAGACCTTCCAGTTCATATGGAAAAATAGCATCTGCAGAAATGATCGCCTAAATTCCTTAATCTCAAATATTGAGAAAGAGTTGGGATCAAACAATTCTTCTCCGCCCCTGGCCGACTCCAAGAAAATGGGCAAACCTAGGTGATAAATCAGATGATCTTTGATGGGATTAAAAAGAAGCTAGAGGAGGAAAAGGGAAGATTGATTGAAAAGGTGTATACTGTGCTGTGGGCCTACAAGATTGCACTCAAAACTCTTACAGGGGAAACCCCATTCATGTTGGCCTATTGTTCAGAGGTTGTCGTTCCTACTAAGATTGGGCTTACTACTCATACAATTCAGATGCATGACCCTCAATGAAATGTGACAGAAAGAATACTTGATCTTGATCTTATTGAGGAGAGAAGAGAAGATGCCGAGGTGAGGCAAGCAACCTACCAATAAAAAGTTACCAAATTTTATAATCAAAGGGTTAAAGAAAGGTCGATAATTTTTGGGAGACGTAGTTCTCAAAAAGACATGGCAAAAGCCCAACAAGCTCCATCCAAATTGGCATGGCCCCTATAGATTTAATGATGAAGTCGTCCGAGGCACCTACCGACTGGAAAATCTAGAAGAAGAACCCACCTCAAACCCTTGGAATGCCGACCATTTGAAGAAGTATTATTTATGATGTTGTAGTTCTCTTGCTTTCTTATAATTCATGTATCAAATTATGGAGAAGAAATATCAATGACAAACAATAGTGTTCTATCAACATCTTTGTACTTGTGTATGTATCTTAACACCATTAATTTAATGAATTGTGAGGATAAACATCATTAATTTGGTGACCTCAAACCCTTAACAACATTAATTTGGTGAATAATAAGGATAAACATAATTAATACGGTGACCTCAAACCCTTAACATCATTAATTTGGTGTATAATGAGGATAAATATCATTAATTTGGTGACCTCCGACCCTTAACATAATTAATTTGCTGAATAATGAGGATAAACAACATTAATTTGGTGACCTCGAACTCTTAACACCATTACTTTGGTGAATAATGAGGATAAATATCATTAATTTGGTGACCTCATACCCTCAACACCATTAATTTGGTAAATAATGAGGATAAACATCATTAATTTGGTGATCTCAGACCCTTAACATCATTAGTTTCGTGAATGATGAGGATAAACATCATTAATTTAGTGACCTCAGACCCTTACCATCATTAATTTGGTGAATAATGAGGATAAAAATCGTTAATTTGCTGACCTTAGACTCTTAACATCATTAATTTGGTGAATAATGAGGATAAACATCATTAATTTGGTGACCTAAGACCCTTAACATCATTAATTTTATGAATAATGATGATAAACATCATTAATCTGGTGACCTCAGACCCTTAACACCATTAATTTGGTGAATTATGAGGATAAACGTCCTTAATTTGGTGACCTCAGACCCTTAACACCATTAATTTGGTGAATTATGAGGATAAACATCATCAGTTTGCTGACCTCAGACCCTTAACATCATTAATTTTCCGAGTTATGAGGTTAAACACCATTTATTTGGTAACCTTAGACCCTAATGGTGATCTCATTAATATGGGTTATTTCTATCATTATTTCCTTGTGTTATTATGCTTCTATTTTTGTGGTGAACAAGTGGAACATCATAAGTTATAGAGCAAAAAAAATCATGATAAGCAATCGAAGGAAGGAATGGTGGAATTTCATTTCATTAATGACGATGAGGTTACAAAGTATCCAAAAGAGATAAAAAAAATTACAACCACCGTTCATAAAAAGAAGAAATTGCAATCAGCTTCACAAAAATAAGTAACAAGTAAAAAAAGCCCTTAGGGCTAAGTTTATCCCTCGGTTGGAGTTGACCCGTCAGCAAGAGGAACTGTGTTACCGAGATCAATGTTGGTTATCTCAACCTTATCCTCATGATGAGCAACGTCTTCAGTTTTGGTGACATCTAGGGGACTCATTTTTTCTGGTGTAGTACCATCCTTTTCCACTTTTTTCAGAGCCTGAGTAAGATGAGGGTCAGCAAAGACAAGATCAACAAAGTCCTCAGTGGTTAAACTCCCAGATTCACTTTTCTTAAGAGAAGACCATCGGCCAACTACCTTGATACCTCTCTTTAAGTGATCAAACCCAAAGCCAACAAATTCATCAGAGACTTTATAGTTATCAGTGATCTTCTCTGAAGCGTCTACGAGTGCACCCTTGACCGCAACTTCAACCTTTGATTAAAGACCCTCATCCTTTGCCTTCAGAGCCTTATTGTGCTCATCCTTCACCCAAGTTATCTGGTTATCTCTCTCCTTTAGATATCCTTTTATCTTCTCCAGCTAGGCCTTGAGATCATCCTTTGTTTTCTTAGTATCCCTGCCCTTTTGGATCAAGGGCAACCTTTTTAAAGTCCAGACAGCTAGGCGGTGAAGAGATACCACTCCCTGCAGAGAAAGATCATACATATAAATAGTGATGACTTTTAAAGAGCAGAGACAACACTTGGAAGAAAATTTTTGATAACTGAACTGCCCCATGAAGGGAAAACTCGACCAGTAAAGGGTCGTCCAAGTCCTGGAGAAAATGCTTATCTTCATCGGTCATAATGTTGTCGATAGGATCAGCAGCTTGAATGCCTCACACTATCACCTATCTTTAGCTGCGATACACGAGATGACAAAGCATCATCAGTGGGAATTGGGATGGCACGGTATATAGTTGTAACTTTGTTTGGTCTGGTATGAGAAGGATCAGCAGGAGTCTTTCTTTTCTTGGTAGCATCGGCCTTCGAAGTGCTGACATTCTTTTTTGTTTGTGCTGGGGGAGGTGCATTCTTTCCACCTCATCTCTCAATGAGTTTTGAAAGGTTGCGTGCCGATATTTCCCATAAGTCGTCAGAGATACCTTCTTGTCTCTTTACAAGAAGAGAAGTCTCGGAGTTAGAAAATCAGATAGATAAAATATAGGAGACATAACCTATAACAAATTATTGAAACTTACGAAGATCTTCCAAAGGACTACCCCCCAAACCTGTATGAGAAAGGTAGAAGGGGGTCATCAGATGTTCATATTTGACGAGATGATCATTCTCTCCTTGGTTGCGAAGGTCATTAACATCCTTATAATTATCATAGCTTAAACCAGGGTCAGCTTTTTCCAATAGATAGACTTTACTCCATCTCATAGGGGTTCATAGATCAGACGTTCCACAAGCCTCATTTGGGCTGAACTCTCAGGCTCCCAAAATAAAGAAATACCGAGGTTTCCAGTTATGGATGGAAGTTTTGGTAACTAGGAGCATCTTTTTCTCAGATTTTCTGGCTACAAAGGGGTAGTAGCCTGGATGATTCTTGATAGACGAGGGAGTACAACATCCAATAAAAACCCTAACTAGAATGTCGGTATGGTGAACAGCCTTTCAGAGGACGATAGCCCCAACCATGACCCTCTATGCATTAGGGGACAGTTAGGAAGGGGCAACGTTTATATAGGAAAGAATGGCTCGAATAGTTGGGTGAATGGGTTAGAGAAAACCAAATTTGAACATCTTCTCATAGACACAAATTTCACTCTCTCGGCCATCAAAGGCCCTCTCATCCTTCAGAGGTTTCCTCAAGGTGATTGAGGAATCAATAGAATATAAGTGGATGAAGACCAGAAGTTCATACTCGGTGACAGAGCTCTCATACCCAACAGCTACAGAGGTGTCGAGTTCGCTCCCTTAATCACCATCATCCTCAATAACCAAAACCTCGACATCGGTAGGGACACCACTGGGAAACCTCTCTGCAAACTCAGCACCAGTGGCAGCTAATAGAGTAATGGCATCAATGGGAGGAGGAAAGGCGATGGTAGGCTCTAAAATTTCTATGGAGGGAGATCTACGTAAAGTCCCAATATCTTTGTAAGACGAGGCATGGTCGGAAACCCCTTCATCTTCAGAAACTCCACTTTATTTAAGGGAGTAATCCATAGCCTCTTGGAAAGAGTTTACACTCTCAGCAACTTCGGATGTGGACATGGGGTCTGTAGCAGATGACTCCATCATCGGGTCACAGGCCTCTGCAGCATCAGGGTATATGACTGCTAATGGTGTAGGAAAGATTGGTCCAAGGGGAAAAGCCTCAGCCTCATGATCCTAGACTAGAACTAACACTAACTGTCTGATTTTTTTCGAAACACTTATCTAACAGAGTTGGAAACTATTCTGGAAGTTCGTAAGAAGGTCGTAGAATCCGAGATACGACACTACACTTCTAATGCAAACATAACAAGATAAATAGGTAAACAACTTCTAATACCTAAGAAAAAAGATCAAAGCTTGGAATTTAAAGGGTTTCCTATGAAGAACACCAAGAACATTGAATAAGCAGCCCACTAGAGATCATCGGAGGGCCACCGGAATACCCAAAAGTGGGAATTTTGACCTAAAACAACCTCGGAATAACCAAATATGGCCTGAGGGTCACCTAGAAACTATAACCTTTACTCTAAAACCATCAGACAGTGGTGGCAATGCTCACCGAAAAACAGAAATGACACCAGAAAAGCCAAATAAGCAACTAAAATCCATAAATGGAAAAGAAAAGGTAGAAGGGAAATACCTGGGTGAGGATAGACGATGGAAGGAGATGACTTAAGGCAAACAAAGCTTATGTTTAGGTAAAATGGAAATAAGGCTATGGAGTTTTGAAGGTTTTTTGTAGAGAGTAATCAAAAGCGGGAAACCAAAATGATGAAGAAAGGGGAAAGGGAAGAGAAAATGGTTTGAATACTATTGTAATGATAAGATGCCTTGGTCTTCGCGCTCATCATTTTCCCTCGAAACCTTAAAAGGTGTCATCACATCGTTCATTGCATTGGGAAAGACGCAAACTATTTCTAAGTGTGACATGTGTCCCAATGTTTACTCCCATATCCCAATATGTAAAAACATCCTCCTAAGAAGTTGAGCATATATACCCCTCCGCCATTTATTCACATAGAAAACTAAGTTCTAGGGGGTGATTGATATGACCAAAGTGTACCCTCATACTCTGAGCAACAAAATTATCCTATTTCACGACCGAGCCCCTAGGAGGGTGACAATCGTAAACAAGAAGTCCATCCTTTGTAAGGTCGGCTCGATATGGATCAACCTCGACTGGGCAGCAATCGAGGTCAGCAACAGCCTTATGGGCTCAACTATGACCACTCTCATACCTTACTTCAGCCGACACCAAAGTTAGGACTAGCTAACTAACCTCGACTAGTCAATTTGGATGATGTTATACTCATGGTTGGAGGACCAATGCACCTATCGAAATCATCAACGTCGTCCCCAGATAGGCTGAGGTTCTAGTTGATGATGTCACAGGTCAGAGCATATGCAAGTATAAGGAAGACTTGGAACACATGGATAAAACTGTTATGACTAAATCATTCCCTCATGTGAGGGAATATTTGGTCATTATTATCTACATTTGGGACGACCAGGTGTCTACATGAGATTGGCTAGATCATCACACACATGCTCATTGCATGCTTGGGGGTACACTACACCCCCAAAGCACTATATATATTTGTCTTCCCCTTCCTTGTAAAAGGATCGATTACTGTAAACCCTAGAGAAAGCTTTGTTAAAATACACAGTAGAGAGAGAAAGTGAGTGTATTATATCATAAGGCCATTAGAGTCCTTATTTTATAGTGAAGATCACTCACCTGCACAGTGGACGTAGGCCTAAATAGGCTTGAGCACTTATAGTGCTGTGTTTCCCCTCTTCTCCGCACCTCCTTATATATCTATATTGATTACTTGCTTCCATTGTTATACTAGTTTGAGCTCAACGACACCTTGATCTGCTGGTGATGTTCCCAACATCATCAGCAAGTGTTTTTCACAATAAGATGAGTATTAATTATATATGTTAAGATTGCATACACTCTATTGAGTTACCTCACCCCTCATCTATAGTGCACGCCTAAGGACTTATACTTAGCCCACCTCGCTGTACTACCCAAGATAACTAGACTATAGTATCCAACTAAACTTATCTACGCGACTAAGTTTCCATACTCCTCACTTAGTATGTAATAGTAACCATATATCATGATTTATATACTTAGAAAACTATTCACACTTTATTATCTTTAACCGATTTATAATTAAGTTTTCTTACTTAATTTTCTTTTAGATGTAATCATTGCATCTTATTATTTACTAACTTACATAAGTAGATTATTAATACAGTATATATTTCACACACAATATATACTTATAAATTCATTCATTAATAATATTTCCTTTTAACACACATCAAGGACTCTTGGTTCGGAATGGTCCATCGACACCAAGTAAGAATATGGTTCGGAATGTCACCTTGACCCCAAGTTCATTTCAGGTAGTGGTTCAGAAAAATCACCTCGACCCCACTAATGAAATATCATATATAGATTGGTTCAGAATTCTTTCATCACGACCCCTAATCATTATTTCCATATATTAGTTCGGAATCCTACCTCGACCCTAATATAGGAAAATATACTTGAGGTATTCTCTCCACCTAAGTATCTATATATTTTAGTACGTATTCACACAACCTAATAATCATGCTCATATGTAATATTTATCTCGAATATTCACTTTACTCTTGAGATCATACTAGTTCGGAATCTTACCTCGATCCTAGTATAATTAAATGTACTTTAGGTATTCACTCTACCTAAGTATATATATAATTCAGTAGGTATACACACAACCTAATAATTATGCTTGTATTAATATTTCTCTCGGATATTCGCTGTACTTATTAATTTACGATTTCTTTTGCTATCGCATTTTAATTGAGTATTCACAAAACTCTAAGGGCCATAGTTACCCCTCCATTCATTTCAGCATTTAAGCTAACTCTAACCTACTAGTATACTCCTTAGAAAGACATTAACTCTCTCTGTAACTCAAATCCCAAATTCCCTATGCACTACTCGATCGTTTTATCCTCGTCGATCCATCACTTCAAATCTTGTACTCGATGATTAGAATGAACCCCCAAGATACATCTACTGGTACTCTCTAAGTCCCTGCATAAGTATAATATCATCATTAAGGTTCCCCTCAAGTTTTGGCAATCGAATTATACTCAACCAACAAAAGAACCCAAAATCATCCTGCGTCGATCGATCGACTTTGAGCATCAATCGATTGACTCCATCGATCGATCGACATTCAAGATTTGATTCATCGATCGAGCAGTGATAGGCGATGTTCGTCTTCTTCTTCATGCATTTTTCACCATATTCAATTATCTAACTCACATGATAATCCATAAAACTTGCAACCAATGCTACCAAACCATTCTTACATACTCTAGGATGATTTCCAATGATTTAAACCTCATAAATCTCCATAATTTATTCCAGAATAATTATAATCTTCCAATTATTCAAGAACCCTAAAATAAGTTCTTCCCATATTTTAAATCATAAATCCAGATTAAATTCATTTTAATCATCAAGTCTTCTATGATTTCAAATCCTCTACAGGTCTAAATCATTCTACATACAAATCCCTAACCATTATGCATTTTATTCAATTCTTTCTCTTCAAGAATATTCATCAAATCATATTATTCATAAATCTTACACATGGATGTTATAACTCAATTTAATTTGCAAATAGCCACTTACCTTATTTAAAGATGATCTGATTTCGTGATTGTTGTTGGTGATTGATTATTTTTCTCCTCCAATCTTCCTCCCCAACTAGTTTGTGATTCAAGAACCCTTGAATCCTTCACTAATTCTTCCTTACGTCTAAGAATTTTTTATCTCTTCTCTCTAATGGTTTTTGTGTGTTTTTCTTTCCTCTAGCCGTAGCCTCCAACTCTTATAACCTAATTTAGAGTTTGTAAATTTGTAGGTCTCCTCACCCGTATATGCCAAAAGACTAAAACGCCCCTGTATGGTCCTGGTTTATCCCAAAAATGTCGCGGTACCCGACTAGTACCCCCGGGTATACCATTTTTACTATTTTGACCCTTACGGACTCATTCGTGACCTCTAAATTATCATTTGAGTCACTGAAATATATTTCTCATTTCTCGCCTCCAAATAGTCTACACGCGACTCCTGTTGAGACAATAACAAATACGACCATATCACTCGCTATGACGTATATCAAATTTACTATTCACACACATAGTAAATCTCATAATATAAAATTAATCAGTCTTTGTCTCTCGATTAATATTTAATCATCACATTTATTATTTAATCACATTAAATTACGTCACACATGTAATTTAACTAAAATGTATTTTTCCAATTAATTTCTTAATTAATTAAATCATAAATACATAGAAATACGAGGTATTACATACTCCCCCCCTCACAAAGGAATTTCATCCTCGAAATTAGGTCAAGACCGGTACTAAAGCTTTGGATTTTTAATATCATGACATCCTCTAGTACCAAATTCCAATCATAATAACATAAGGGTCACTCCACTATACACTCGCTAGTGGTTCCCACCTATCAAAAGGCTTAATAACTGTAGCCTCAGATTATCAACAATCTCTCTCAACTCACTACGTATTGATACATTCCATCAATCATGTGATCTCAATACTGACTCTCTCATCTCCATACTGAGAAAAGGTCGTGCATCCATAAGTTTGTGGTTCGCAAAAAACAAAAGCTGCCCACAATAGTTGGTGGTACACTCCATGATTTAACAACGAAATTCAAGTCACAGTTAGTCCAAAAATATGGTTATGCCCTCATTTCTAATCAACCAGAGGGTGAACAATAAGGCTTTCTACCAAAAGCCTCAAAAGTACTTTGTGCATGATGAACATGTACGAGTTATTACATACCACTAAAAAAAATGGTAATTTCTCTGCTCAATTACCCTACAAGTCACCAAATGCACTACTAGCATTATCCTGCATAATAAACCACCTCTCGTCTAACCATCGGCTATAGGTGATACAATATGCCCAAAATAAAACTTTGTGCCCATCACTTCCTGATAATACCTATCAGAGGTGGAATTGTTGGATCTCATCTCGATTCACAATAATATTGGGAGGCACCTCGCACCGGTGCAATCGTTCTTTTTAAGGAATGAAAATATTTCTTCACCTCGATCATTTCATTCTACACACTTAAAGAAATTATAAACCTTGTCATGACTTGGTAGACCATTAATGAGATTTTATAGTCTACCTACCCATTCCATCACTAAAAATGCAGACTTATTACTAAGTTTTTGTTTGTTCTTCTCAAGTTAAACTTTTTCCATCCCAGAGTGATGTACCTGGAGACAATATCTCAATAACTCATTCATAATCAATTCCTTATAATATCTCACATGAAGTGGTACTACATACACCCTTTCCTTCCTTGGTGTATACTAACATTATAGTCATGCGCGAGCCACTCGTCATCACTCATTCGAGTAAGGCTCCGTTCTACTTTCTCACACCAATTTGGTATCCTTTTTATCAAGATATATCTTTTAAATGGATTTTCACAGCCATTCAACCCATCTCGGGTGTGCTATCTCTCATTGCACATATATGCTTGAATTGTCGTCTTTATCATACTACATTCAATCTATCATACCATTCGAACTCGTTGATTGATATCCCTCATGCATAATTTCCACGCCCTTCTATCTCGAACGAATTTTGAAAATCCAACAAATCAGGGTGACCATACACCGTATAATTCGTACGTACTTGCGCAAACATCACAAGCATCTTACATATAACACATTTTTCTCAAAATCGGCCTCGCATTCTCGGCTTGGTTGTAGAACTTGGGTATTCAAAATCACCCCATAACCTATAATCGAATTCTTCTCGACATTTCAGTTCTTTCTATAGCACTACTGGCTCTACTGGCCTTACTCATATAATACCTCTTAGCTCACGCTATTTTATTCACACATATAACGATTAACATTCGAAACTGATGCCCCTAGCATCCATCAATGTCTATCCACTCCCGATGTTTATTAGTGACCATGCGCATCTCATCTCACAATGACACACACATAAGGAACCTCATCTCCCCATGCATCATCACTAGCATTGTCGAAGATTGAGTTCTATAAGCCTAAAGCACATAATCGGGACACTCAAAATACTATCTAAAGACATATTTAAATGTAACTCTTAACTTCCACGTCACTAAAAGAGTTATAATACACCACGCTCTCACTATCACTAGTCATTCATGCTAATCACCATAATGAGTGTACTCTCTCCATTCGATAATAAATCCAAATGCCCTGAACCATATCAATAAAGTCCCTACGCCGGGATCAAATATCTCGAGATAACTATACTCTTCGAAACCTCCATCATAATATCATATAAAATGCGAGCTCGCTCCTCTTTCCAGTGAGGCCTCACTAAAATAACACATCCTGCCCGGGAATAGCGAACGCGACAGCCTTGCACAAATAACCCACTATCGTACCAACCGTCGCTGACCAGTCCATACCTAAGATAACATCTTACTCGTATATTACATCACTATAAAGAGTAATTTATATAAATATGACTCCGCTACAGCAAGCAAATTTCTCAAGAAAATCTCATTTAAATAAAATATCGTAACTCGCTCGCATCAGCCAAATTCACCTATTTCGCCCGCAGATCAAACTCACATTTCTACCTTGCTCATCACCTAATTATTCAAATGGTTCCCGAACATAAAACTCTTATTTCGACTTAACCAATAACTATTTTAAATCGATCTGCCTACCAGGCATTATGGTCTAGTTCATCTTTTTTACTTCAGGTGGAGTCAAGGCACGTGGTCTTGCTCTTCACAAAACATTTCCCGATAGCTTTCTTCTATCTATGGCCAGCCATATTAAAGTTTTCCTTCTCTCGGACTTGGGTATCTACATTCCAAATGGTTACCCTTGTTTTTCCCTTAGTCCCAATGTCTATAAGGAATACACTGCTAGCCTTACCAGTCCCAACTGAATCCATTGTCACTCAGCCTGAATTTAGTTATCTGGATCATTTAAAGGAGATCCCAATTGGGTCTCTCCATGCTTTTACATTCAGTCTTACTCCCTGGATGAATTCTACAACATTCTTAACTCCCTTCTCATGGAAGCGTTAATATTAACTTGTAAAAGCACGACTCTGTCGCCATTTACATTAATCGTACAAGCACAATTGTTCCCTTAAATGTTAGCAATATTTACTTGTGAGTCCGTTATTCTACTAAGGACTCTTTTCTCCATTGTACCTACCTCAACATGTACAAAGTTTGCTAGACAATATAAATTCTTCCCCACAGTCGGCCTCTATCCGACCCTCATGTGATAAATTCAGAAACTCCACTCGTATCACTTTCTAAACAAAAGAAATGACAGAACTTGCGGTCAAACCATACCTAGGATTTATCCAAGGGTATAATATTCCTCTCTATAAATGGGGTGACTATTTTCCCCACTATTACTATGTTTCTCCCCTGAGCTTAGAAAATTTCACAAATATTTACTTCTGAGTATTTCTACACCTTTCCATATGCCACTATCTAGGAAAGTTCTCTTCCCATTTGGCTAACTTATACAACATCCGTATCTACATAAATTTCCACGGGTGATCCTTTCCAAACATCCCTCAGCATTTCTCCCAAGTTCTTCAATTCGTTATATATATATGGGCTGACTAACTCACGTCACTACAGTGTTTGTCCTACGAGCAATATACTTTGGATTTCCTCCATCCATTTGTCTATCACCCATAGTCTCCATCTCATTTTCTCATAGGTGACCCTTTTGAAAGAGTTTTCCCTCTAGTTTCTCTCCCTAGTTAAAACTCTGGGGAAATTTTAAATTGTATCCCTATTCTATGCAATGGTGCTTAGGACACTACCATCCTCGAGTGATTTATCGTCTCGTCGTCTACTCAAACAGTAGTTATGGTGATCTCCCACTAGATGTCCGTTCCTGAATACTTCATAACTCATACCATCCCCTCCCTCCTGCAGTCCATTAAATGCCTTCGCTGGTCGTCCCAAAGAGTTCAATGTACTATGTCCAATCGAACTCGTATATGAATTTCATCATCTACTTAATAGAATGAGAACGTAAGCCACGTACATAGAGGAATACAAAAATCCTAAAATAGCGATCTATATCAATCAAATAATACCGTGTAAACACAGTAAGCCGTACAGATCCTATGGACACTAGAACCTGATGCTCTAATACCATCTGTGACACCTTGCCAATTAAATCTCGGGTGATCAGTCCTAAATAAAATTAAAATAGGTTTCTCAGTTAGTTCATTCTTAACAACACTGTTAAAAACGTTTTAATTACAAATCACCCAAGTGAAATTAGATGGTTTAAAATTTTATCTTTCATTAACCCGATAAAATAACTCATGCGAAAAAATAATTAAACATTCACAATATACTAGAATTCAAACCATCCCACAATATATAATGAATAATGTCTTGTCAAATCAACATTCAGCTAAAAATCTATAACTACTACATAAACAATTATAATCCAATACTGAACAACTGAAAATAATAACAATGAACAAACATGTCCCAATAGAGATTACTAAAAAAGAAGATCATACACTAGATTTGAATAAATGAGTCGTCTGTGCAAAGTCCTGCTAGCCTCTACAAAGCTACAGCTATGAGTCCCTGGACCAGATCCTCAAGTCTCGTGTCCCTATGGTTGGACACCTAAAATATCTTGAAAATATTTTTATATCAATAGTTAGTACTCAAAACCTTTTTAAAAATATTTAGTAAGTGTTTATCATAATAAGATGAGTTATTGATTATAAATGTTAAGAATGCGTACATTCTATTGAGTTATCTAACCCATCATCTATAGTGCATGCCTAACGTCCTGTACTTACCCCACCTAGTTATACTACCCAAGTTAACTTGACTAGAGTATCCAACTGAACTTATCTAGGCAACTAAGTTCCCATACCGCCCACTTAGTATGTAAATGTAACCGTATCTCGTTATTTATATACTTAGATAACTATTCACACTTTGCTATCTTTAACTAATTTATAATTAAGTTTTCCTACTTAATTTTCTTTTAGATGTAATCACGGCATCTCATTATCTACTAACTCGTATAAGTAGATTATTAATACAGTAAACATTTCACGCACAATATATACTTATAAATTCATTCATTACAAATATGTCCTCTTAACACACATCAAGGACTCTAGGTTTGGAATGGTCCATCGACACCAAGTAATAGTTTGGTTCGGAATGTCACCTCGATCCCAAGTTCGTTTCGGGTAGTGGTTCGAAAAAATCATCTCGACCCCACTAGTGAAATTTTATATATAGATTGGTTCGGAACTCTTTCATCACGCCTCTTAATCATTATTTACATATATTAGTTCAGAATCCTGGCATGACCCTGATATAAGTAAATATACTTTAGGTATTCTCTCCACTTAAGTATCTATATATTTTAGTACGTATACTCACAACCTAATGATCATGCTCGTACGTAATATTTATCTCGTATATTCATCGTACTCTTTAGATCATACTTGTTTGGAATCTTATCTCGACCCTAGTATAATCAAATGTACTTTAGGTATCCACTCTACCTAAGTATCTATATAATTCAGTAAGTATACACACAACTTAATAATCATGCTCATATGTAATATTTCTCTCAGATATTCACCGTACTTATTAATTTACGATTTCTTTCCCTATCACATTTCAATTGAGTATTCATAAAAATCAAAGGTACCTAGATACCCCTCCATTTATTTTGGTAGTTAAGATAACTCTAACCTACTGGTATACTCCTTGGAATGGCGTAACTATTTTTGTAACTCAAATCGCAAATTCTCGATGCACTACTCGATCGGTTTCCCTCGTTGGTCAATCACTTCAAATCTTACACTCAATGATTATAACGGACCCCCACTATACACCTACCGATACTCTCTAAGTCCATACATAGGTATAATATCATCACAAAGGTTCCCCTCAAGCGTCGGTAATCGAATAGGACTCAACTAACAAAAAAATTAGCCTGGGTTGATCGATCGACCTTAAGCATCAATCGATCGACTGCATCGATCGATCGACATTCAAGGTTCAATCGATCGATCGATCAGTGACAGACGCAATTCTTATTCTTCTTCATACGTTTTCACTATATTCAATTATCTAACTCATATAATAATTCATCAAACTTATAAGCAACGCTACCAAACCATTCCTACATACTCTAGGATGATTTCCAACGATTTAAACGTCATAAATCTTCACAATTTATTCCAGAATAATTCAAATCTTCTAATTATTCAAGATCCCCAAAAATATTTTCTTCCCATATTGTGAATCATAAATCCATATTAAATTCATTTTAATCATCAAGTATTCTATGATTTCAAATCCTCTTCAGGTCTAAATCATTCTACATGCAAATCCCTACCATAATGCATTTTATTCATTTCTTTTTCTCCAAGAATATTCATTAAATCATATTATTCATAAATCCTACAAATGGATATTATAACTCAATTTAATTTGCAAATAACCACTTGCCTTATTCAAAGAAGATCTAATTTTGTGATTGTTGTTGGTGATGGATTGTCTTTCTCCTCCAATCTTCCTCCCCGACTAGTCTATGGTGCAAGAACCCTTGAATCCTTCACCAATTCTTCCTTAGGCTTTGAGAATTATTTATCCCTTCTCTCTAATGGCTTTTGGGTGTTTTTCTCTCCTCTAGCCCTAGCCTCCAACTCTTATAATATGATTTAGAGTTTGTAAATTCGTAAGTTTCCCCACCCGCATATGCCACAAGACTAAAATGCCCCCCGTATGGTCTCGATTTAGCCCATAAATGCCCCGGTACCCGACTAGTACCCCCGGGTATACCATTTTGACTATTTCGACCGTTACAGACTCATTCTTGATCTCTAAATTATCATTTAAGTCACTAAAATATTTTTCTCATTTCTTCCCTCCAAATAGGAGCACTTCTAGTGGGTGTTTCTTCTTCGCTTCTACTCTTGTCTCTTGGTTGAGCAAGAAGCCAAATCCCATATCTTTGTCCAGTGCGGAGGCTAAGTACATTGCCACCGAGAGTTGTTGCACGCAACTTCTGTGGATGAAGCAGATGTTGGAGGATTATGGGATATCACAGGACACCGTGACTATTTCCTGGGATAATGCTCGTGCGATACATATATCCCATCATCCAGTCTAGCATTAGGATACGCGAGCACTTAATCCGTGGGATTGTAGAGGAATAGGTCGTATCCTTGAGTTTAGTATCTACCAACCTCCAATTAGCCAATATCATCACAAAGCCTTTAGATGCCCATAGATTTGTGATTCTTAGGAAATCTTTAAGAATTTGCATGGTTTACTGGTCACCGTGACTAGAATATGCTGCATTTTCCATGTTCATATCATCTGATTTCTATTTCTAGATTGTATCATTTGTATCATTAGTTGTTTGATATCTCATTATTTTTTTGAAAAAAAATAAAAAATAAAAAAAGATTTTATTTTTTGAATTTTTTTAGAAAAAGAAGAAAAGATTTTATTTTTATAATTTTTTTTTTGAAAGATACAAAAAGATTTTTGTATTTTTTTTACATTGTTTATGAATGAACATTTAAGATAGGCATAGTCACATATTCAATCCATATTCCACGTGACTATTTGATTGTGATTTGAGATGCTACATCATTTCATCCATGTGCTTTACATTGTTTGGAGTGTTTGAGATATGATTAGTGATATCTTATACGTGTTTGGCTCCTTGTCTCCTTTATTGCATATATGCACGGTATTATTTGAGTATTTTACTTGTCTATCACATATTGTCTTGAGTGTTTCCACTTAGTTCTGTCTATACACATACCAAAATGCGATAAAACTTGACAAGATAGTAGTGCATGTAAAAACCCTTTACCACGAGGATTTAACTGCAACAAAATATGATAAGTGAATCACGGGAAAGGACTACGAGAGTTCAAAATTAACTCATCGAGAAAGCCACCGTTTGAAAAAGAGCCCCAAAAAATTAAATGGTGATAAAAAGAAAAATATGCCAAATGAAATGGGCCAATAGGTTTTTGTTTCATCGACTCAAAAGAAAAATATAATGTATAATTATTTATGAAGGATTTTGGATGAAAATAAATGAAAAGCGGGTTTGCACGACCTTAAAATTCATGAAAAAACGTTTCAACGTTTTGGATGTTATTGGTGTGGAAATCATTTTGAGCTTTGATTTGCTGATTTAATTGAGTCAATTTCTTTGTAGTCCAAAACTTTTTACACATAAGGAAGATGTTGAGTTCTTTCGTTAGGAATATCCAACATTCATCGTGCACATTTGTTATGGTTGTATGTATTGATTTTCCTGTCGAATTTTTTCACATTCCTACATTTTCGCAATCACCGACTTTGTTATTTTGGTGTTCTTTCGTGGTGTGTTTTATATTTTTATTTTTTTTGTAAGAAAAATGTTGAAAATTTCAAAAAGAAAAGTTTGGTTACCTTGTGACATTATCCATTTTCATTTGATTTGTGTTCTTCATATTTTTCTATTTGGGGACATCTTAAAAAGGTGGGGAACGAATTATAAGGGAGAATTTTTGTTTGATTTTATAGTGATTTACTTGAGTAGAAATTTAATACTTATTTTTACTTATCATTATATTTCAAACTATTGCGTGTCATGAGTATTGTTTCTTATCTCATATGTGTAGGTACTTAATTGAGGATTATGTTTGCACACCTTGATGATGACAACGAAAGTTTGAAGATGTTGAAGAAGTTGAAGACATGTTATTTAGTATTTCCACTTTTTGGGTTTAATGGGAATATTAAAATGTATGAATATTTTGGGTTGGGTAGCATAATTTGGAGTTTTTTATGTATGTACCGGCATAGACATAGGGGTAAATTTGTAAGGACATGATTTTATAAATGTCTGTTTAGTATCTAGGAAATTGTTTTGTATATCCTAGATCACTGCAAGTATGTTAATATTGCTACATTCGAGACGTCTCCATGTTCATCCATGACGACCTCGACTTGGATGCGAAATTATCACACACCTGTGACACCCCACCTTACAAAATACCGGGTGATCAGTCCTATATCAAATTAAATAGGAATCTAATCTGGTTCATTCTTAGCATCACTGTCGAAAACTTTTTAAAACATACTAACCACCTAATACTCAAAAGGCATGGTGCCAACTTTTATCTTTTTATTTAAGCCCAAACCAACAACATAATACGAATCCAAATAACCAACGTAACAAGGAAAATTCATCATACCACAAGTCTAATAAAAAACCAATCAACATAAAGAGTAAAGGAAGTCTTTCCGAATAAACCATCGCTTACACCTAAAACCAAACCAAACTAGCAAGAGTAATAACCTCATACAATCTGCAAGGTAACTTAAATAAATGGTGAGCTAACATGCTCAGGATGGTCTGGCAGAGATCCCCACACTAGGAATAGAAAAACAGATGCGTCTATCCAAATCATGCAACATCCACACATGCCACAGCTGCGAGTCCCTGGAATGAATATTAAGCCTAGAATCCCTTGGGTAGGATACCTAAAAGGTTTTGAAAATATTTTATAGCAAGGGTTAGAATCCAAAATATTTGAAAATATCTAGCAAGTGAATTTTAATGAAAGAAGTAAATATGCAAATGCTCTCCATATTTAAATTAGTGTCACACACTCTCTCCAGTCTACCTCACCCCTCAACTAATGTGCACGCCTATCGAAACTATAAATAACCCATCTAGCTAACCCTCTGTAACTAGACTTGTCTCATATATCCCACTATTTTCCACTATCCCAACTGGAGTGAATATAGTATACATTATATGGTTTATTATCCACATTAGCTTAGTCAAATCGATTCCTATTTAACGACATATAACATTCTCACAAGTTATATCCTTTACACCATTCACATCACGTATACGAGTTATAAGTTCAATTACACACTAACTTCTTTGCATCTATATCCAACAGAACACTATATAATTGTTTCACAAGTTATATTATATATACATTTCACACCTTGTATATATATAATTTCCCGTATATAATTCAGCACTGTATATACGTATAATCATATCTCAACACTCACACATATGTTGGATATACAATGCTATCACCGAACGCATAGGAGGCGGCCATAGTTCCCGTAAAAAAGTGTTCGCTCCATACCAACGGTCAATGGTAACCGCGTGAAAGCTGTGTTCGTGTAAGGACACAATCGTTGTTTTCATTTCACCGCAATAATACAAACAAACCTAAATTACAACTACACTCAACGGGTGAGTGTAGCAGTAAGTCGGGTATCGAAAATCCACAGAGATGAGTTGCTAGATTTTATAGGATTTAATACTCCTAAATAAAAGTGTAAAAGATAAATTACAAACTAAAAAAGAGAAGATGCATAAAAAGGAAATGTTAATCTAGGCAAAGGAAAATAAAGCTAGATTAAGAAAACGGGTAAAAACTATAGGTTGCGTCGAATATCCCTCACCCGAGTTAATTAGCGTAAAATGGTTATATGGGTCGACGAGTTATTACAAATGCGTCTCGTTTCAATAGTTAATTGAACCAAGGGTTGTCACGCCCTTAAATTCTCATAAAAGCCTAATAAGATTTTGGCGTCAATAAATACCTCAGAAATTACGCACGTAAGGTCGTAAGCACGGGGCATACATGATATGCCCCATCAAATCCCCTAGGCATAATAACTAGGACAACGTATTCAAAATAGACCCGCAAGCTCCATCACCAAAGTAAAGAAACACGTCAACCCGAGTGAGTTCCATTAAAACACAACCTAGACTAAATTAGCTAGAGGGCATGTTGAAAACGCGATAAAGGAAAGCGGAAAATAAACGCGGTAAATCTACACTAGAAATCAATTAAATCAAAGCATGTAAAGAAAGCATGTAAACTAAATTAGAGAGCAAGAATTAATGAAATACAAGCTATATTAATGGAGAGGGAAGAAGAAAAGACCAATTATAAACCCTGAAGGGTGTCAAACCAAGAGAGGAAGAAGAAGAAGTCTCAAATCCCCCAAACCCTAACCTAAACTATTTTCTAAAACTAAATATAATACAAGATATCTGAAATTTACAACAAAATTTGTATTTATAGTAAGTGGAATTAAAAAATAATAGAAAAGAGAAAAGAAAATAAAAGCCAAAATATTAGCTGGAAATAGGGAATCGATCGATCGATCCCTTGTGATCGTTCGATCGATGGTAAAAAATCAAGACCATTGTCTCAGCTCAAGTGAAAAAATTGAATGATCAATCGATCGATCATTTTGATCGATAGATCGATGGTTACAGGTCTACAACTCTTCCCTCTGCTTTGATGTGTTTGGTTTTCTCCTCCGCTAAAATCTCCGTAACTTCTTCGTTCTGAATCAAAATCGTGCACCGTTCGTGGCCACGCGAAGCTTGCGAGGAGGGATACAACTTCCGTGTAGATGTTGGGCCAGGTGCCCAAGCTATGAAAAGACTAAAATGCCCTTGAACGTGCAATCGTGTTCGAAAATCGAACGAAAAGCGTCCGAACTTCACACTTAGCATCCGAATACCAATAAAAGATCAATTAACCCCTGCAAAAATTGTTATCATAGAAATCCAAGGTTTTCTGGTTAACGAGCATAAATATAGGTAATAAGATACCCAAGGGGGATAAAATGCGTAGGTTCGAGAGATGAAATATGCAATATTTGCGTATTATCACACCCCCTAACTTACACATTGCTAGTCCCTAGCGATGAAATACGATGCAACAAGAACTACATGCAAACCAAAAGCAGGAGATAGTACAAAAGTATGGTATAAAAGCATAAGGCCACTTTTGCGGGTGATTCGATTTCATTTAGCGTATGCAATAAGCCGTTAAACCCCTAGGTCACCCTAGTGGACGAGTGTCGTCTCATGAGGGTTTTCAGGGATGATACCCATAAACACCACATGGTTTCCTCAAAATAAGCCCAACCCAACATGCGACATGTCCAACAATAGCGAAAAATATTTCATAAGAATTATTAGCACATTGAACGAATTCAAACATTATATAATGCCCCTCATAGAATTGAAACCTTAAAATGTGGGAGGGGAGCGAGCACATGCAAAGTGTGATTTGGAAAAAACTTATATAAACCGGATAAACGTTAAAGAAATCATATATTCAATCCTCACAGGCATTACACTCATCAAGTGAATTCACTCGAAATAGGGAGGTAACACACGGAAAGTGCGGGCATAAAGAGTAAATGTAAATGGAAACTAGGCCACCCACATGTCACAAATGAAGAACGCTATATATAAAATGAAATACTTTAATCTCAATAAAAGATACCGCTCATTAAAGGAGGCGAAATGTATTTTCACGGATTATCAAAACTATTTAAACCATTGAATTACATCTACTTAAGATCACATAGGACTTTAATACGGTTGTAATGTATGCTAGGCTAGGGTGCGAAATGAAAGGAATGTATGTACGGATTCAAAGTGTTCGAAAATGAAAACTTGGAATAATGGGAAAATGCGGGCAATAACAAAATTGGAAAACAAGTTCCAAAAAGGCATTAGATATATCATCAGGGAGAGTAATCAAAGCTTATTAAACTATATACACAAATTTTACTACTTTCTCTTTCTTTTCTTTTCTTCTTTTTCTCATGTTTTCTTTTTCTTTTTGCTTCTCTTTTTCTTCTCTTTTTTCACATCTCTTTTCTCTTTACTTTTCTCACTCTCATATTCCTAAATTGCAACCGCAACACAACAAACATCGTAAGTCAAAGTGAACATTTCAGTGAACATTGCCCCAAACTCATTTGAAATTCATTTAAATTCTCCTTCGAACGACGCCGTTCGAATGAATTCTCTATCGAGAATGAAAAGGGTATAAGTCAAAGTCGTTGGAAAATTCGTTCGATATCTTGTTTGAACGAAAAAAAAAAACTATTTTTTCAAGTTTAAGTACAAAAACTTATGGAAAAAGTTCTAAAGAGATTTTCTGAATAT
Organism: Sambucus nigra; assembly: GCA_949130495.1. NCBI lineage: Eukaryota > Viridiplantae > Streptophyta > Magnoliopsida > Dipsacales > Adoxaceae > Sambucus > Sambucus nigra. Next base: position 78,581,335 of record OX422207.1, on the reverse strand, counting down.
AAAAGATCATAAAAAGTATTTTATGAAATACACACAATAAAAGTTCCAAGCTCTCTCTCTCTCTCTCTATATATATATATATACTAGGGTATGCCCGTGCCTGAAGGCACGCTGATAATCGCAAAATAACGAATATTTTCAAAGTACGTAATTGCAAGAAGGCAAAAATTTCATTCCCCAACAAAACAAAGGGTAACTTTAAAAAAATTGGGTAACACAATTCCCAAAGGCACAAATATAATTTTACCCCCAATATTAGTTCTTAGGCTTACGACACGATGCCGTCGTCAACCAACTAATGACACACACCTAAACAAAACACTAAACAAAGGTATTCGACATGAATACTTGCAAATAATATATTCAAATCGAAGTTCATAATTTTTCCAAAAAAATGTTGATACTGTTCTTGCGGATTTGTAGACAATTCCTTTTATTCATTATCTCACAGTGGACTACATATTGCAAGACACATAACCAAGTGCTTCAGATTCATGTTAAACACAAAATAATAATTAATATGAAAGTAGATGATATTTAAGTAAAAATTGACAAAAATACAAACAAATCATCCACTTGAACTTGATTACAACTTCGAACGATGAGTCGGTGTTGAGTCTTTTATCGTTTGTTAGTAAAAAGATTAAATCGAGATTGAACATGATAAGAAAATGCAAAAGGAATGTAATTAATTCAAAGAGGTGATGAATAGTAGTCAAAGACAAATATAATTCTTGACGATTGTGTATTAAATAGTAGCAACATACCAACTGAAATAACTAAAATCAAGAACGAACTTGAAAAACTAATGAAAAAAAACATTAGATGAGAAAAAAAGGAGGGGATAATACTGGAATACACATAAATATGCATCAAGTTTCTGTTGTCTAATCCTACCATATCTAGTCTAGAAATGATAGTAGCTTTAAAAAGAAAGTAGAGTGAAATTCGGCAAGAAGCCTAACCATCATATGCATTTACAAAGAATAATATTCACCTAATTCATTTCATCATACTCCCTACAATATAAACAATTAACTATGTCCTACATTTACAGATAGAATTTTTATATGCAAGGAGTTGAGGTCTTCAAAGCTCAATAATACCCATTGTATCTACTCTGGTGTTGCATATGGCCATGATGGAAGGGGTTGCATATGGCCATTATGGAAGACAGCTTGAAGGTGCTGCGAGTTACCTCTGGGCATTTTTTTTACCTCATCCTTCACGGCTTACTGGATTTCGAATATGAATCAAGGAATAACTCATCCACCACCCTTATGAAAAAAATAGAAGTTACATATCATTGTATATGGAATAATAAAACTCAGGTTCTCAGTTCCCAAAATTAGCATCGTAGTGAGCAGCCAATTCAAGTTTCTTCACTTCATTCAATATCCAGACACCGTCATGAAATCTGTTATAAAAAGACTCGTATTCCATATACATTCCGTATTCAAAGATCCTGTTATAAAAAGAAAAATTAAAAATTTGTAATGAGCAGCCAATTAAAAATTTGTAATGAAAAACATCCTGATATAAAAAGATAGATGAAATAGTCATATATCAAAAAGTTAATGCTATACATTATGTATTCAAAGATTTGGGAGATGGAGGCAGTGCTGATATAATGAAAATTTAAATCGCTATTCTTATTCTTATTCTTCTATAATAGGGTTATAGGGACCTTAATTCTATCCAATTACTGACATATCAGTGAAATAAAAGCAGTACCTTATAGTAGATCTGCGCATCAAGTGTGTTCTTCTACATTTAGACCTGCTCTGTGTTCCTAGACTTGCTTTGTGTTCTTCTACGTGTAGACCTTAAAGCAATACCATGAATTAGACCTGCTCTGCATTTCTAGTAACCTCAGAGAACCATTAACATCTCTGCACAAAGCGAGCAACCCAAGAAAATAAAGTTAAAAATGAACTTTTAACAGTAATGAAATTTTAAGTTTTAAAAGTTTGTAAATGTTAAAACTTATGAACTTTTAAAAGTTGTAACTTTTAACTTTTAAAAGTTTATAACTATTAACAACATTTAAAATTACATTCTCAAGAAACATATCATTTTGCATTAACAAAATCGTCATATCATACAACATATCGGTTTCAAAACTGCAGTAGTTGTCTCCCGACTCATCCTGGGATCCTTGTTGCTGGTCAAACCAACCCCCACCAAGGCCCTCCTGCCTCGCCGATGGGTCGCGGCACTGTGAGGCTTCATGTCGCAGGTCCCGGGGTCCTCCTCTGGCTGTTATTTTCCCCCTTGGGGTACTGGTCCCTTGATGAGTCCCATCGCTGCCCCTGAGCCAACCGCTGACTCCAGGGTGGAGTCCTTATGGGCAACGGTGCTCCTGTGTGTTGGGTGGGCTACTGTCAGGATGATCTTCTGGCTGCCACTTCGATTTTCTCCACACTTTCGCCACAACTTACAAATAAACACTGAACTATTAGGCTGATGACAATCAAGTATCTGTAGAAAAACAAAAATTCATGAACGCCTTAAACCAAGATGAACAATAAAGAAAACATAACAGTAACATAAGAGAAAGAGTCGAACAAACCTCGTGAATGTTAACAACACTCATTGTTTGTAGCAGAATTCATATCGGTACCCCTTCCCTTTTTTGTTGCTCTGCACTCAAGACTACAAATGTTGGGGATAAGTAGGATATTTGACTTTTATTTGGTATCTCGGTATGTTCTTGTTTTCTCTGTAAAAAAAATATAAAAACTAATACCATTGCGTTAATTTGGAAAGAATAAATGAATTTGACATCCTTTATTACTGCTGGAAATAATTCAAATTGGCAATCCCCGTCTGGCGACTTCGCCTTCGGTTTTTACCCCCTCTCTATCGGTCTCTACTTTGCTAGAATTTGGTTTGATAGAATCGAGGAAAAAACACTGGTTGGGGAACCAGATGTTTTCCAAATCACCACGAAGCTGGTAATCATCCTCCAATTAATGATCGTCAACCAGAAAGAGAAATTCGAGAATTCCTCCTAGATGCCTCAACATGATCAGAACCAGGCAGTGATGCACCACATAAAGTATAGCCTCCGGCCCCATCAGAAGTTTCTGATCTTCCACAGAACATCCGGATCAAATATCGAAGCAATGGGATTACTGGTCTCAAAAAATCAGGGAAGAATGAAGAGAATGCAAATTCATCACTTGGATCGCCTTTAAGCTTTGTTTCAGTCTTCCTTTGGAAGTATCTGAGATAAATCCAGCTGATATATCTGCCAAATATTAGGATTGGACAGTATGTTGCTGAATCTGCGGTAAAGAAGCTTATGGCAATGGATAGCAACAGTGTTGTTCATCTGCAGGGATCCATTTTCCGTTGAACCATCGTTTGTACTGTGTTGTTCATCTGCAGGGATTACATTCACGATCGAAACATAGGTCATTAAGACTTAATAATAATGTAAACATGCCCAAAATAAATTATAATGACAGTGAATCGAAATAGCGATCATTAACACTTACTAATAATGTGGCATACGGTTGTTTATGTGATCGCGATCGATTTTCGATGTCGATGGTGTTTCAAAATATTTCCTTTTCATATATGAGCCTAACAAAAACATGAAATAAAAATAAATTTAACTTTAGCTAAAACAAACACATGAGTATACCTTTGATCATGTACACATGAGTATACCTTTGGTCCAATAAACACAATAGAATGGTAGTTTCGTAAAAGACAGCTATGGCTTTCAAGTCTTACCAAAATCATGCTAAGGACAATTTCTGATTCTTAAGCAATACTCAGGTAGTACTTTTGTTTTAGAATAAATCACAAAACTAATCATAAACCTAAACTTAGTTAGATTATGTTTATTAAGAAAATAATTTAGTTACATTGAGCCACAGATCTGAACATGTAATAATAAGGAACCAACTATTTAGAACAAAGAATTTAAATTTGATTGGGTTGGCCAATGGATAGAGGTTGGTTGTTTAGAAATTGAAGGAAATTCCTGTTGCTATAGAACAATTACAAAGAAAAAAGAAAGAGAATCCAACTGAGTTATTTTAAAGCAAGGAAAAACTAAATCTTCGCTCTACTTTGTGTATTAAGATTATATGGATGCATAAATATATAAATAAAATATGAAACAACGAAAGTAAAATATCAAGAAAAGTTAATTAAAATCAACATACATAATGACTACATTTTTATGTGAACTCAACTAAATATCAAACACAAAATTAGTTACTTACAAATAAGCATACGATTCTTAAACATGCATTCCAATTAAGAAATTAGTGTCCTACGTAGTAAGTTGCATACTACATGGGATCACACACGACATACACACAGTCGAGTTTAGTTCCAAACCTCAACTTTAAAATATAGTTCATGTTTGGTGTTTAAATGAGCATCAAAGGGGAGAAGAGTAAATATGGGCTATTGAACATTGAACCTGCAAATTAGATCTACAAAACAGGAAAAAACAAAACAATTAGAAATGTAAAAAAATGAAACTAAGAACAAAATCAAACCCAAAATCAAACCCCAAAAAATTCTCATTGAACCCAATCGACGTGTTAGTAGAATACCAACAACAGTGTAATAAAATCTACTGTTGTGGGCACTATGTTTTCCCTGCATAAAATAATATTGTGAGTTAAAAAGTAGGGAAAACTAAATTAAAAGGCAGCCACAATCGGAATAAACTTAAATCCAATACAAAATATAAGCCAATTAACACATCTTTGTCCCTGTGGCATATCATCAAGCATAGAGTGTTCATAGTATAACCCTCTACCCCGTAGCATAAAAATAAAATTGATAAGAAAATGGGGCACCACATGAACCAAAAATCTTCCCTTTTATTTCAAATATTATTTAGAAAAAAACATATAAAACTGCAATACTACACAAAACATGTCCACAAACCCTGTATCTAAACATGAACCAAGCATGGTAAATAAAAAAAAAGAAAAAAAAATAGAAACAATCCCATGAAATACCAACCTTGATTACAATGTTTAAATGGAACAAAGAACCTTACTGGAGTTACTTGAAGATATTAATATCAAACTTTTTCCACACAAAAAAAAGTGAAATCCAACATTTGTTCATCAATTGAAGATATTATTTGTTCAAAAAAAAATCACAAATCTGGGGATACTTGTAAAATCCAACACTTGAACCCTAGACTAAACCCCCCCAAACTTAACACTTGTAAAATCGCATGAAACAGATCTGGGTATACAAAAATCAGATATGGATATAAAGAAAGAAAAGGACACTACCGTAAGTCAATCCACTACGGGAGAGAGGCGGCAACGTTGGAGCTCGGAGGGTTATCGTGTATGCGTGGGTTTATGGTGGGGGTAGCTGTGTACATAGGGGTGTGGCGTAGAGGAGGTGGATTGGAGAGGAAGATAATGGGTTGATGTTTGTGTTGTGTTAGGGTTCTTTTGGGTTCACGATGAGAGAACGGGAGAGAAGTAGAGAATCCGAGGCTTGTGTGAGAAATGAGAGAGAGAGTATGAACAATTCATGAAGTAACTTTGACAAAAGTACCCCAAATTTTGAATTGAAGAGTAAATTTGGTATGAAAAAAGAGGGGAAAACAAAAAATTTGAGGGGTAAAATAGGGAGTGCAAACAAAATTCTTATTGATGACATCATAGTTCCATCTTATGACATACTTAAGTTTCATACTTTATTATATATATATATATATATATATATATATATAAACATGACACTATACTAAGCAAGGGTGAAGCTGTAAATTCTGGGCCGCTACGTCTTCAACTTTTCAAATGTCATAGGCTTGATAGGAACAAACATCTATCCTATGACTCAAATGGTTTTGTCCAAAATTAAGCCAATACTACATATGGGCTCAATTGGAAATTTATGTCCTAACACTTTCACATGTCTTACATTGTTGAGAGATCTTGAGTTTCTTTCTAGATAGAGTAAGTTTGACAATTATCAAATTCTAAGAGTGTTTAAGCCTTAGTTTGCATTATTTTGCTTTAATTTTTATTCCTCTTTTTGTTGATCTTATCATTTTAACCATCAACATTTTTAAGTTCCACATCTTCACAAGACATGACACGTTATTCATGTTCGAGTTTAATCTTAAAATCATCTGTAAAAAATTCTATTATTCATTAATAAATGGTTGTTTATTTCATTTGGACGTGAGAATCAAGTTTTTGAGAATGCTTTATATTTTTTAAAATGAATATATATATATATATATATATATATATATATATATTAAAGGGGCTTGAGCTAGAATAAGAGAAAATGATCCAATCATTCAAAAAAGTCGAAGTAGTTATGTTTTACCGTAATAATTTATCAACATCCGATTTAGCCTCACATGTCAATTAAAAACCTCAAAAGGACAAACAAACAGAATGCAAACTAGTATATAAATTTTTATGATTCTTGAATCAATAGCGTCAAAATAATTTAGCTTAACTAGGATCCATTGTGCAAACCCATTGATCTTTAACTAGATACCCTAAAAAATTTATACAATTTCTCTCTCTTTTTCTTTTAAAGATATCTAGTTTTTGAAGCATCAATGTAAAAAAATTGGCCTTGTTAATTTTTCTATTTCTATCTCCTCTCAATCTTTTAAGATCTTGCTAATGGAGGCCATTCACACAAAGAAGATTGCCCCTGTGATACCCCGCCTAATAAAACAATGGGTGATCAGTCATAAATTAAATTAGAATAGGTTTGTTAGTTGGTTCATTCTTAATATCACTGTCGATCTTCTTAATTACGAACAACCTAAGTGAAAAATTGGACTGGTCCCAAATTTTATCTTTTATTAATTCAATGAAATACTCACGTGAATACAAAATAATATAAACCATCACAATTAACTGAATTCAACCATTCACATCTAAATAATAATCTAACCGAATAAACCATCGGCTAAAAATCCAACAAAAGTAAAGACAGATAATAACAATCGCAAAATATCTGAAATGAATACTAAATAAAACTGTGAGCCACATGCTCAAGTATCTGATGATAAACTCCTACTATAAGAATATAAGGAATAGAGGCACCTATCCAAATCGTGCAACATCCACATATGATGCAACAATGAATCTCTGAAATTATTCAAGTCTGGCGTTCCTGTGGCTGGACACCTAAAAGGTTTTTTTAAAAATATTCAAAGGAAGGGGTTAGAACCCAAAACATTTTAAAAACATTTAGTAAATGATTAACTTGCAGTAATAAATATGTATGAATGCTCTTCATATTTTAGTTAGTGTCACACTCCCTTGAGGACATACTCACCCCTCCTCTAATGTGCACAACTAACGCCTTAATTAACTCCCCTAGTCATTTATCCCATAACTAGATAACCGATATAGCCCCTCGAAACCACCCTACTCTAACCGAGTATGCAATAATTATGATTTCTAAGTTATTATCAACATTAACCTAATTAATCATTCCCCTTGTAAATTCACGGCCTGTATTAAATTACCCGTATATATTATTTATCTCATTATATACGTATAACCATATTATAGCATGCAAATATATGTTGAAATAATAATAAATTATAACCATCCTCTCAAGTAATAACTCAGTGAATGTATATTCTCTAAAGTGTCGTCCCACTAAGTGCATTCATGCGACCTAGTTACCCTAAGTCAGGATCGCTCACTAACTTGGTTATTAACATAAATATTGTAGGCGGTCATATTCCTTCCCTGAAAGTGAGATGCCCCTCACCCATATAATGGACGCTATGACCTAGGGATATACTCGCCCTACTCCTCAAGCTAGGTGATTCACCCTCTACGCGCAACCTCCCTTGATAGCACTAGAATATATATATATATATATATATATATATAATAATCTCGGCTTTACCGTGTACTAAACGTGTAACACTAGCCTATACGTCATAACTTGAGTTTATGGTACAACTCAGATTATTAATTAATTTGCACGTTAGTTAATTTAACTTCTTTGGTATCGCTCAATCACTATACCCGTATTCGCCCACATGATCCGAAATTTAATGTTTTGGAAAGTATTTCTCCAAAATTGACCACAATGTGTCACACATAAATTCCCTCCAAATCCCAATTACTTTCCCTCATAATTATTAAGACTTTATGTCCTATATTTATTTCTCACTAAATAAGTAAGGGAAAATAATTTTCAGTAAATTTCCCTTATATAATAAAACTGTCTGACCTGTCAAAAATCCTTGACCATCGATCAATCGATCCCAGCCATCGATCGATCGATCGAACAGGTCTTTGTCTTCTCCGAAGGCCTATTTCTACCATGGACGAAAACCTTAAGTGTCCAATTTCTTCTAAGGTCTAAACCAAGTCCTATCATCAATATAATACACCAAGAACATCATCAGTAACCCCCATAAAGTCCCCAAACCCCGTTTAATTTCCGTTTTCTCCTATTTTCTGAATTGGGGAAAACCCGGGTTATTCATTAATTACTTCTCAACACCACATTATCATCTCAAATTTGCTCACAATTTGTCTGGTTTTTCACATATGACAAGTACACATCAATCTCGGATTATATGATGAATCTCTACAACAATTTCTAATCAAAAGATTTATTTACAAAACCCCTATATTTGTACCCTCTTTACCCCAAAATGAATTTTGGTTCCCACTTCACACAAATATGAATTGTAATACCAATATATGCTACAACAAGCTAACCACTTGCCTTATGGTTTCGTAGGGTCTGAACCGGAGTTGTGATTCTCAAGGTTGATGATGAAATCCCCTTTGGTTCCTGCCTTTGTCTCCCAAAATGGTTCCCAGTTCCTTTAACTGCTCCCTAGAGCACTCTCTCCAACTTTAGGTTTTACACAGTGTAATCTGTCGTTCCCCTTTTTCCTTTAATTATGTAATTAGGCTTAATCCCATTTTTAGCCTAATGGACTAAGCCCAAGTGACCCAAATACCCCCGTGTGGGCCCGACTATGCCTGAAAATGTTTCGAGACCCCTTTATTACCCTCGGGTACTCTATTCCGACTAGCTTGGCCCTTTCGAACTCAACCATGCACTCAGAATTGGCATTCAAATCAGTTTATAAAATTTCTTATCTCCCACCTAACTTAGTCTGGAACCGACTCTTGGTTGAGATAGTAAACCCCACGTCATTAATACTCTTAAGACATAAAGAAGTATTACTATTTACCTAGTAAATTAACTTCCCATAAATATTAAGCAATTATTCTCCCGAATAAGATTTATATAAAAATTCCATAATTAATTCCATTAAATTACGATACACTAGTAAATTAATTTTTTACCGAATTACTTTACTATTAAATGCATAAAATTACGAAGTGTTACATACTCCCCCATACCTGTGGTGAATGTAATACCCCATAATTTTATTGATATTTATTTAAGGGATTAATTGAATTAAATGAGAATTAATTAGAAATTAATCCGGGTATAAATACTAACGAGATGTGAGTTAGTATTTGGTTATGATGTTAAAAATTTATTATTTCCGAGAATGTATGGTAATACCTGAGTATTGATGATATCTAAATTGTCACGAGGTAGATATACGACAAATTGGGAAATTTAATTGGGACGCGCGTGTTAGTTGCGTCAGGAATGTAATTAATCGGATTAAAAAGTGAATTTTATTTTTATCAACCGAATGATCATTTTGAGTGCACCAACGTGTCCGTAAGGGTCAAAATAGTCATAAAACACTAGCCGGGGGTTTAGGTTGGGTCCCGGGACATTTTTAGGCCATGCCGGCAACCCAAAAGGGTAGTTTGGTAATTTTAAAAATAGGGGAATTAAAACCCACGAATTTTAGAAGTTATTTTTATATTAGAAAAGAACCCACTAAGCCATTATCAGCATTTGGGAAGTTAGAGGGCTACTGGAGATATAGGGAAAGTCTTGAGAAGTTCCAAAAGAAGCCCTAGCCACCATCACCATCTTGGGAAGAAATTTGTAGAGAGAGGGAGAAGAATCAACCTCAATCCTTCAACACCAAATCAAAACATCTAAGGCAAGTGGTTTAATTACATTAATTTCAAGCGAATGTTTCTTCCATGCTTAGAATTGGATATTTGTCTTTTATTGGAAATTTGATTAAAACCCATGAAATTTAAGGAAGAATTTATAATATGATATAGGGATTGCATGTAGAAGGTTATCGGATGAATTTCATATACGAAAGGTATCTTTTGTTGATGTAAAAATGGATTTATAAGGAGTAATTGTTGACATTAAATTCTGGGTTAATGTTTATAGGGTTTGAGACAAGATTTGAGAAGTTTGATGATTTCATGTTAATATAGGATGAATTGACACCAAATATATGTTAAAGAGTCACCTAGGAGGACTTAAAGTAGTTTAATAACGTTAAAATACTATTGGGATGATCTTAGGATGATTTTAGAGAAGATAAAATTGGAGAAAAATGAAGTAGAAAATTTTTGGGTTGAAACTGCCAGCTCGTTAGAAGACCTGCCCAGGTCGTTCGAACGACCTCGTTCGAATGAGCTTCTAACGAGGTGACAGAGTCCCTTCTAACGAGTTGGTAGTTCGTTCGAAGCCTTTCATTCGAACGAACTCGTTCGAACGACCTCGCTCGAACGAGACTTCTAACGAGTTGACATAATGGCTTTTTGGCCTGATTTTATTTCAAACGTTTCGTAGACTTATTTAATTGGAGTATTAACCCTCCCCTATTGATTAGTGAGTATAATTGTCAGAATTGGGGTATGTTGAGGAGTAGAATTTGGAACCTCATGATAAAATTGGATGTCATTTGTGGAGTAGGAAACGAGTACTTAATTACGATGTGAGAAGGGTTGATAACATGAATATACAAATCGGGGATTTGTAATCGTATAACATTAAATGACGGTATGAGAACAAGAAGTATACCTATATTAAAAAGACGAGATATCTAAGATGTGCGAATGCTTAGTATATGTGGTTTTATGTGTATAACATACCTAACATACTTGCTATCATAGGAGGTTTGCGTTCGATTAGGGCCATCAAATCTTTGTGTGCCTACGGGGGGGATTTAAATTGGTACCTCGAGGACATAGGTCAGAGAAGGACTTATTGAGAAGTTAATAAGTCTGCTGATCATGGGAGCATAGGTATGTACGTGACCCATATGATGTGAACTGTGTTCGTCTCCATTATTTGTGATTGTTATTGTTTGAGAACATTTCCTGAGTGATTCGGAATGCGTGGTCCTTATGTACGTGATGTAGCGGGATTGGATAGCAGAGTATGTGTGCACTGCAGTTTAGTCTCGGGGTGCTAGTATTGTATATTTATGATGAGAATAATATACGATTAATTGAAATGAACTGACATGTATATATGTGAAAATAAGTAATTGCAAGGTTAGGTAAAGATTAGATGAAAGATTTCTAGTAAGTAGTGTTTCTAATACGGGAAACCGAGAATATATAAAAAAAAATTTGTTTAAATGAAAATGCCGAAATTAAATCGTGAATCGTATAGTAATATTATATTTTATTTTGGACTAGTTAGATATGGGAATAACTAGAATGGGTTTGGGTACGTTAGGAGTGCACATATAGTCGAGAGGTGAGTATTTCATGTGAGAGCAGGTCCCAACATGCATTTTGCATTCATTGTTTTAATGCCATTAAAACACTTGCTATATTTTAAAATGTTTTTCCACAATAGGGCTCTGACCCGTTTGCTTTCAAATATATTTTTGTAAAAACCTTTTAGGTGTTCAGCCACAAGGACACCATGCATAAGAGTTCCATTCAGGTGATGGACTACAGCTGTCGTGGAAGTTACAGGACTTTGACAGTAGACGCCTCCACTTTTGATCTTGTCTCCTTATTATCAATTTTCCTCATTTGTTGGGCATGTCTCCCCATTTCCTTTTAGAGACTCTATTTATTCATTTATTTCAGAATTTTGGGTTGTAATTAATTTATTGATGCAGACTTAGTATTTGTTTATTCCAGTATTTGGATTGTTGTGAGGAATATCCCTCCAGATTCATTACTACTTTATGGTTATTCCATTTTCTTTATGTTGTGGTGGTTATGTTAGCATTTCGTAATTTAATTATTGCATGTTAATCGGATTTAATTAAAATTGACAACTCACTTTTTAATTATTAGGTGGCTAGTAATTGTTAAAAATGCTTTCGACAGTGATGTTATGAACTGAATCAACTTGGCGGTTTATATTAATTTAATAAAGGAGTAGCTACCCGGTATTTAATTAGTCGGGGTGTCACAGGTGGTATCAGAGCATCAGGTTCTAGTGTCCTTAGGATCTGTTTGGCTTGTTATGCTTCCGCTGAGGTTTCCTTGATGTAGTGCCCTATATTTTAGGACTGTTGTATTATTTTATGTATGTTTCGCTCTTCAGCTATTTTGAGATAATAGATGCGAACTTATAAGATTTTACACTCATTTCAGATGCCTCCACGACGTGCACAGCAAGTTCCTAGGGATGCACAGCCCGAGCCACAGCCTGCACCAGTTCAGGGCACCATGAATGCCGTAGAGGTTGCAGCCATTGTAGCCCAAGCGGTGAATGCCGCCCTTGCAGTTGTACAGCAGGCACCACCTCATGTGCCGGCAGTAGTGCCAGTTTAGGCTAATGCATTCCCATTTGCTTGGGAACGCGTCCGTGATGCTTTTCAGAAAGCACACCCTCCGGAGTTCGCAGGTAGCTCCGTCGTTGTGGTGTCTAGTCAGTGGAGGAAGGACATTCAGAGGCACTTAAGGATGTACGAGTGCAAGGATGTTCAGAAGCAGATACTGGATACTTTTAAGCTAGTAGTATCAGCACTGCAGTGGTGGGAGTCCATTACCACCGCGGAGGAGAGGGACACTCTCACTATTCAGGAGTTCTGGGTGCGGTTCGACCGGAAATATTTTCCGTCAGCTGTTCACACTGAGATGAGGAGGAAGTTGATGAACCTCAAGTAGGAGGGAAAGATCGTAGATGAGTATGAGGCTGAATTCACCAATCTCTTGAACATTGTTCCGGATGAAATTCCAATCGAGGAGAAGAAAATTCAAAAGTTCACGGGTGGATTGACTTGGAGGATTCGTCAGCACTTGTTGGGGAATCTCTCGTTGGACATTTATTCTGATGTGGTTAACGCTGCACTACTTCACTGCCAGGATCATCGCTTCCACATGTCTGAGAGCAAGAGATCAGGAGAGTCCAGCCATCAGGGTAGAACAGGGGGAAATGGTGCCAGTGGGGCACAATCTGCTCAGGGTCAGCACAAGTAGGGTGATCAGGGTTCCCAACAGGGGGATCTTAAGAGATTCAGATATGGGGGTTTCAAGAATGGTCAAGGAGGTTTCAGACATGTCCATCAGGGTCAGAACGGCCATCAGGGTCAGAATGGTCAGCAGCAGCAGTTTCAGCAGGGCCAACATGGCCAGGGTAGGAATGGTAATGGCCAGCAGGGCCGTGGGAAGTAGGGACAGTGAGGGGGAAACTTCCCGGGGAAGTGCTTCGTTTGTGAGAAGACTGGCTACAAATGCCAGGATTGCCCTGATAGGGGCAGGGCCCCACCACAGCAGTAGCAGGGTGCTCGACACGAGCCACAAAGGCCTATGTTTCCCGCCGCCCTCCAAGCACCACCAAAGATGGCAGCACTACCACCCATTCCAGTGGTCCTAGTCCAGTAGGGACAACTTCAGTATAGGAGAGTGTACCAGCTCCAGCATGCCGCAGTTCCATAGGATCCACCTGCTATTGATGGTATGTTCTCTATTCAGGGGACTTTGGGGCGTATTTTATTTGATACGGGGGCCACACATTATTTCGTTGCCATGAGATTTGCACGCACTATTGGGTTGTTAGACACCGCAGAGAGAACGGTTACTTATGTAGATTCACCGTTGAGTAGGGGTTCCATGATTTCTCTTATTTGTAGAGGTGTGGGTATAGAGATCGGGAGGTTTACTTTACCCGCTGATATGTTAGTGTTAGAGATGACTGAGTACGATGCGATTATTGGTATGGATTGGCTAGTTGCATACCGAGCCATGATTGATTATTTTAGTAGGAGTATTATCTTTTCCATTCCAAGGAAGGAGATGTTTTTAGTGGTGATGCCTCACCCTGAGGGAGGATCGTCCACTCATTTGTACTATATAGAGGAGGAGACCTCTAAGGAAGTGTTGCTACCACTCGATTCGATTCCAGTCGTGAGAGAGTTTGCTGATGTATTTCAGGATATACCTGGATTACGTCCTAGTGGAGAGATATATTTTGTGATCGATTTGATGCCGGGCACTCGGCCGATTGCCCGCGCACCTTACCGTATGGCTCCGGCAGAGATTAGAGAGTTATGGGATCAGATAGAGCAGTTGTTGGGTCAGGGGTTTATCCGGAGGAGTACTTCGCCGTGGGGTGCCCTGTGTGTTCGTAAAGAAGAGGGATATATCGTTGAGATTGTGTATAGATTACCGGGAGTTGAATAAAGTCACGATACGGAATAAGTATCCGTTACCCCGAATCGATGACTTATTTGACCAGTTGAGAGGAGCTTGCTTCTTCTTAAAGATTGATTTGCGATCGGGATACCATCATTTGCGTATTAGGGAACAGGACGTCTCAAAGACTTACTTTTTAACGAGGTATGGTTCCTACGAATTTCGGGTTATGCCTTTTGGCTTGACCAACGCTCTAGCCGTGTTTATGGACTTGATGAATAGGGTGTTCAGAGAGTTCCTAGACCAATTCGTCATCGTCTTTATTCATGACATTCTGGTTTACTCCCAGACAGAAGAGGAGCACACCGAGCATTTTAGACAGGTTTTGCAGAAGCTACGTCAGAATGAGCTTTATGCAAAGTATGAAAAGTGTGGGTTTTGGCTGAAGGAGGTTCAATTTTTGGGGCATATCATTTCAGCCCGGGGGATATCTATTGATCCAGGGAAAGTATTGGCGGTGAGGGAGTGGGGACAGCCCACGACACCGACGGAGACCTTTAGTTTCTTGGGCCTGGCAGGATACTACAAGAGTTTTATTCGGGGTTTCTCAAAGATAGCGGGTCCTTTGACACATCTGACTCGCAAGGGTGTGCCATTCATCTGGAACGATGCCTGTCAGTTGGCATTCGATGAGTTGAAGGACAAGTTAACCTCAGTGCCTGTGCTAGCATTGCCCAGACCGGGAGTTGAGTATCTAGTCTACACCGATGTGTCCTTACAAGGAATCAAAGGTGTGCTGTAGTAGAAGAGTCAGGCCATAGCTTATGCTTCCCGTAAGCTTAAGCCTCACTAGAGGATTACCCCACCCACGACTTGGAGTTAGCGGCAGTCATATTCGCTCTTCGGGTTTGGAGACACTATCTTCTGGAGGAGAAATTTTGGTTGTTCAGGGACCACAAGTCTTTACAATACCTCTTCACGTAGAAGGAACTGGATATGCGTCAACGACGGTGGCTTGAGTTTGTGAAGGATTATCAGTTTGATATCCAATATCACCCGAGGAAGGCTAACGTGGTAGCAGACACGTTGAGCCGTAGGCCAGTAGATGAGGTGGCCGAGGTGTGGAAAGCAAAGTGGAAGTAGTTGGGACACCAGGATGCAGTGGCCAGATCGTTCATGTCTGTGATGACTATTACACCTCAGATTGTTATGAGAGTGGTAAAGGCCCAAGCAAATGACTCGTTCTGTCAGGAGCAGATAGTTCGATTACTAGCAGAGGGAGCCGAGTCCTATACCGTTGGCTCAGATGGGGGATTACGCTTCAATGGGAGACTGGTCATTTTGAAAGGGGAGGACTTGCGACACGAGGTAATGAAGGAGTCACACGGATCATGGATCGCGGTACACCCTGGTGGGGATAAGATATACCAAGATATGAGACGACAGTATTGGTGTAGCGGGATGAAGAGAGATATCGCCGTGTTTGTTTCCAAATGTGCCACTTGTCAGCTAGTAAAGGTGGACCATTAGAAACCGGCAGGACTTCTACAGCCATTAGAGGTTTCGACGTGGATATGGAAGAGCATATCTACGGACTTTATCATGGGATTACCTACGTCACAGAGGGGTCATGACTCCATATGGGTAATTGTGGATAGGTTGACCAAAGTTGCTCATTTTCTACCCGTGAGGACATATTACACTACGGGACAGTATGCCCATATTTTCATTGCGAAAATAGTGAGACTTCACGGGGTACCTCTAAATATCGTGTCTGACCGAGACAAGATATTTGTTTCACGATATTGGGAGAGTTTCCAGGAGGCCATGGGTACAGAGTTGCGACTCATTATGACATATCACCAGCAGACTGATGGGAAAACAGAGCGGACAAATCAGATGTTGGAGGACATGTTGCGTATGTGCATCCTAGACTTTAGAGGTTCCACTGGTGGAGTTTGCTTATAATAACTCTTACCAGTTCACCATTGGCATGGCTCCATTTGAGGTGTCGTACGGTAGACCTTGTCGTTCCCCAGCATGTTGGTTAGAGGTGGGGGATAACAAACTCCTTGGAGCGAAAGTGATTCAGGACACTTCGGTAAGGATTGAGTTGATACGGAGTCGCATTCAAGTAGCCCAAGGCCGGCAGAAGAGCTATGCTGATGCCAAGAGGTTCTTCAGAGAATTCAAGGTGGGGGACCAGGTGTTACTCAGAGTATCTCCTATGAAGGGGATTATGAATTTTGGGAAGAAGGAAAAACTAGCACCGAGATGTGTGGGGCCATTTTCTATCATCGAGCGAATTGAGCCAGTTGCGTATAGACTTGGGTTACCGGAGCACTTGCATAACATTCATGATGTGTTCCATATTTCCTCCCTAAGTAGATAGCTTAGGGATGATTTGGCCCACACCCACATTGCTTTGGAGGACATCGATCTTTAACCAGATAGTTCCTACGAGGAGGGGTCGATTGCTATTTTGGACCAAAGCGAGCGAAAACTGAGGTCAAAGATAGTACCATTAGTACGTGTTCAGTGGAAGCATCATAATGCCGAGGAGTCCACATGGGAGCACGAGGATGAGATGCGCGAGCATTATCCAGAGCTATTTTTACCAGGTACTCTTTGGTTCTGAATTTCGGGACGAAATTCTGTTATTAGGGGGGAAGTATGTAATACCCCGTAATTTTATTGATATTTATTTAAGGGATTAATTGAATTAAATGAGAATTAATTGGAAATTAATTCGGGTATAAATACTAACGAGATGTGAGTTGGTATTTGGTTATGGTGTTAAAATTTTATTATTTCCGAGTATGTATGGTAATACCTGAGTATTGATGATATCTAAATTGTCACGAGGTAGATATACGGCAATTTGGGAAATTTAATTGGGACGCGCGTGTTAGTCGCGTCAAGAACGTAATTAATTGGATTAAAAAGTGAATTTTATTTTTATCAACCGAATGGTCATTTTGAGTGCACCAACGTGTCCGGAAGTGTCAAAATAGTCAGAAAACACTAGCTGGGGATTTAGGTTGGGTCCCGAGGCATTTTTAGGCCATACCGGCAACCCAAAAGGGTAGTTTGGTAATTTTAAAAATAGGGGAATTAAAACCCACGAATTTTAGAAGTTATTTTTATATTAGAAAAGAACCCACTAAGCCATTATCAGCATTTGGGAAGTTAGAGGGTTGCGGGAGTTATAGGGAAAGTCTTGAGAAGTTCCAAAAAGAAGCCATAGCCACCACCACCATCTTGGGAAGAAATTTGTAGAGAGAGGGAGAAGAATTAACTTCAATCCTTCAACACCAAATCAGAACATCTAAGGCAAGTGGTTTAATTGTATTAATTTCAAGCGAATGTTTCTTCCATGCTTAGAATTGGATATTTGTCTTTTATTGAAAATTTGATTAAAACCCATTAAATTTGAGGAAGAATTTATAATATGATATAGGGATTGCATGTAGAAGGTTATCGGATGAATTTCTTATACGAAAGGTATCTTTTTTTGATGTAAAAATGGATTTATAAGGAGTAATTGTTGACATTAAATTCTGGGTTCATGTTTATAGGGTTTGAGACAAGATTTGAAAAGTTTGATGATTTTATGTTAATATAGGATGAATTGACAGCAAATATATGTTAAAGAGTGACCTAGGAGGACTTAGAGTAGTTTAATAACGTTAAAATACTATTGGGACGATCTTAGGATGAGTTTAGAGAAAAGAAAATTAGAGAAAAACGAAGTAGAAAATTTTTGGGCTGAAACTGTCATCTCGTTAGAAGACCTGCCCAGGTCATTCGAACGACCTCGTTCGAATGAGCTTCTAACGAGGTGACAGAGTCCCTTCTAACGAAGTGACAGAGTCCCTTCTAATGAGTTGGTAGTTCGTTCGAATCCTTTAATTCGAATGAACTCGTTCGAACGACCTCGTTCGAACGAGACTTCTAACGAGTTGACAGAATGGCTTTTTTGCCTGATTTCATTTCAAACGTTTCATAGACTTATTTAATTGGAGTATTAACCCTCCCCTATTGATTAGTGAGTATAATTGTGCGAATTGGGGTATGTTGATGAGTACAACTTAGAACCTCATGATAAAATTGGATGTCATTTGTGGAGTGGGAAACGAGTACTTAATTACGACGTGAGAAGGATTGATAACGTGAATATACAAATCGGGGACTTGTAATCATATAACATTAAATGATGGTATTTGAATGAGAAGTATACCTATATTAAAAAGACGAGATATCTAAGATGTGCGAATGCTTAGTATATGTGGTTTTATGTGTATAACATACCTACCATACTTGCTATCATGGGAGGTTTGCGTTCGATTAGGGCCATCTAATCTTTGTGTTCCTACAGGGGGATTTAGATTGGTACCTCGAGGACATAGGTCAGAGAAGGACTTAGTGAGAAGTTAATAAGTTTGCTGATCATGGGAGTGTAGGTATGTGCGTGACCCATGTGATGTGAACTATGTTCGCCTCCATTGTTTGTGATTGTTATTATTTGAGAACAGTTCCTGAAAGATTCAGAATGTGTGGTCCTTATGTACGTGATGTACCGGGATTGGATAGCAGAGTATGTGTACACCGCAGTTTAGTGTCGGGGTGCTAGTATTGTATACTTATGATGAGAATAATATACTGTTAATTGAAATGAACTGACATGTATATATGTGAAAATAAGTAATTGCAACATTATGTAAAGATGAGATGAAAGATTTCTAGTAAGTAATGTTACTAATACGGGAAACCGAGAATATATAAAAAAATTGTTTAAATGAAGATGCCAGAATTAAATCGTGAATCATATAGTAATATTAGCTTTTATTTTGGACTAGTTAGATATGGGAATAACTTGAATGGGTACGGGTACGTTAGGAGTGCATAGATAGTCGAGAGGTGAGTATTTCATGTGAGAGCATGTCCTAACATGTATTTTGCATTCATTGTTTTAATGTCATTAAAACACTTGCTATATTTTAAACTATTTTTCCACAATCGGGCTCTGACCCGTTTGCTTTCAAATATATTTTTGTAAAAACCTTTTAGGTGCCCAGCCACAAGGACACCATGCATAGGAGTTCCATTCAGGCGACGGACTGTAGCGGCCGTGGAAGTTACAGGACTTTGATAGTAGACGCTTCCACTTTCGATCTTGACTCCTTATTATCAGTTTTCCTCATTTGTTGGGCATGTCGCCCCATTTCCTTTTAGATACTCTCTTTATTCATTTATTTCAGAATTTTGGGTTGTAATTAATTTATTGATGCAGACTTAGTATTTGTTTATTCCCGTATTTGGATTGTTGTTAGGAGTATCCCTCCAGATTCATTACTACTTTATGGTTATTCCATTTTTGTTATGTTGTGGTGGTTATGTTTTCATTTCATAATTTAATTATTGCATGTTAATCGAATTTAATTAAAATTGATAACTCACTTTTTAATTATTAGGTGGCTAGTAATTGTTAAAAATGCTTTCGACAGTGATTCTATGAACTGATCAAACTTGTCATTTTGTATTAATTTAATAAAGGAGTATCTACCCAGTATTTAATTAGTCGGGGTGTTACAGTGAAGATATCTGGATTTTATTCTTGAATATCCTCCTCCCGCTCCCAAGTAGACTCATCAATGTTGTGATGACCCCACTGTACTCTAACTAGTGTAACAACCTTGGATCGTAGCTTGTACTCACTATGGTCCACAATATCCAGCGGTCTCTCCTCATACGAGATGTCTGGATGTATATCAATTTTCTTGAGTGGAATGTGCCAGAAGGCCGTCTCGCTCCTTCGATATTTCTTCAGTGATATGCTTTGGTAATCCCAGTCTATATGCTACCGGTCCCACCCTCTCAATAACAGGGAAGGGTCTCATGTACCTCTGTGTTAATTTACCCTGCTTGCCAAACCTCATCACCACTTTCCCAGGGGACACCTGGACTAATAACTGATCCCCAAACTCTAACTCCACATGTCTTCGTGAAGCATCAGCATAACTATTCTACCTATCCTGAGCTATCCTGATGATCTCCGGCCCCAATAACTTGTTATCCCCCACCTCTAACCAATAGGCGGGTGAACGACAAGGTCTCCCGTAAAGTTCCTCGAATGGTGCCATGCCAATCGTGAATTGGTAAGAGTTGTCATACGTGAACTCTACCAAAGGAAGATATCTCTCCCATCCTCCCCCAAAGTCTAAAATGCACATCCTGAGCATGTCTTCTAGCATCTAATTAACACTCCCAGTCTTCTCGTCAGTCTGTGGGTGATAGGCTATTCTCAAACATAGCTCTGTACCCATGGTCGAGATACTCTCAAAAAACCCTGTTAGTGAGATCTATGAACACTGTTGGCGCATTGGTGAGCCCGAATAGCATCACCCTGCACTCGTAAGATCCATACCGCGACAGGAAAGTGGTCGTAGGAACATCCTCCTCTCAGATACGCATATTATGATACCCTGAACTCAAATCGATCTTGTATAAGTAATACTCCCCTCTCAATTGGTCAAATAAATCATCAACCCTAGGTAACAGATACTTATTCCATATCGTCACCTTGTTCAGCTCCCTGTAGTCCACACACAACTGAAGTGAACCATCCCGCTTCTTTACAAACAACACCGGTGCACCCCACGATGATGTACTCCGTCGAATGAAACCCTAATCGAGGAGATACTAAATCTTCTCTCTTAGTTCACGTATCTCTAAAGGGGCCATACGGTAAGGCGCTTGATCAATCGACCTTGTACCCAGTGCTAAATCAATTAAAACCCAATTTCCCTACTAGGTGGCAACCCTTGTATTTCCTGGAACACATCCTTGAAGTCCCTCACTATCGAAATCGAATCCAATGGAACTACAAACTCCTATGAGGTCTCCTCCTCGATATAATACAAGTGCATGCACGATCCTCCCTCGGGTAGAGGCATCGCTAGTAGGAAAATCTCCTGTCCCGGAATGGAGAATACGATTATCCTCTCGTAACAATCTACTGTCACCTGATATCCTGCCAACCAATCCATACCTATAATGACATCGTACCATATATATCTACCACTAAGAGGTCCGCCGCTAAACTCAGTCTCCCAATTAAAATATCCACCCCTCGACAAATCGAGTGAAAGAATGACCCACTTCCTACTGAAGACTCTACACATATAGGAAGACTACCCGCGGTATCTAGTAACCCGGCCAATTTAGAAAATCTAAATTTAATATATGAATGTGATGCTCCTGTGTCAAAAAATATCCTACCCTCATGACCATGGATAAGAAACATACCCTCAACCACTGGCGGTGCCTGATGTGGTGGAGGATTTGGAACATCCCGGACGTTATACATATGCCCGTAGTGCATTTTCCCCTATTATTATAGGGCTGGTGGAGTCGGGGATACTAGCGACATCTATCCATGCTTCCCTTGTTAGGCACCCTGTTGTTGGCCTCTGCCCCTCTGCGAGCACTCCTTTTTCAAGTGTCCTGTCTGGCCATAAATAAAATAGTGTCTCTGAGCGTCTCCCTGTTGTTGGCCCTGTTAGCCCTAACGTGGCTGGCCCTACTGGCCTCCCCCATTGTTCCCTTGGCCCTGATGGCCCTGAGGAACCTACTGCTGCTTATTTAGGCCAGGCTGACCCTGCCTGAATCCCTATCCTCCCGGTCAGAACGCACTAGGCTTAAATTTTTTAGCCTAATTCCCTTGATGATTGCTAGTCTGCTCCTGAGTACCACTTGTGTCACCACCAACAACTGACTTGCCCTGCTGGCTCGTCTCCCCTACCCTCTTGGTCCCCTTCGTATGGAAGCGATGATCCTCGCAATGTACAAGAGCGGCATTGACAACATTTGTATATGTCACCAACGCAGGATTACCAATCAAATGTTGCCTAATCCTCCAGACTAGGCCATCCGTGAACCTCGACATCTTTCGCTCCTCGTCGCTCACCTCATTTGGCATAAAATTTGTGAAACAGGTGAATTCCTCCTCATAATTCGCCACTGAGCGATCACCCTGAACTAACTCACTGAACTTCTTCCTCATTTCTGCCTCTACCAATAGTGGGAAGTATTTGCGGTCAAACCGCATCCATAACTCGAATATCGTCATCTAATATCTCTCCTCGGTGGTGGTAACTGACTCCCACAACTGTAAGGATGCCCCCGAAAGACGAAAGGTAGAAAGAATCTTTTATTGCACATCGGTACACTCCAGCATGCGCAGGTGTCGCTAAATAATTTTATTCCAATCACAGGCCTCTACTATATCGATGCTACCCTCGAACTCTGGTGGGTGACCCATCTAAAAGGTATCCCTAACTCGCTGCCAAGAAGGTGGTCCCACTGGAGCCTGAACTGCTGGTGCCACTGTAGGCGGTGCCCGAGGCTATGGAAAATTGGCTGCCATAGCCCTCATCACTGTCTTGACTGCCTGAGCCACTATCTCTGTAACCGGAGTAGTGGAGATCAACTCGGGTGGGTGGGTGGTGGTGGTGGTGGTGGTGATGGTGATGGTAGTACATGTGGCTCCTAATGGTCGTTTCTTAACTTATCCCTAGCCTCAGCCCTCTCCGCTCTGGGTCTCTTTGGTGGCATCTGGAAATATATTGAATTGTATAAGTACACAATTTATACAAAGTCTAATAGCATAAATATGATATCACAAATACGGAATATGAATCAACAGTCCTAATAACAGGTCTCTACGACAATCGAATGCTACGATGAAACATAGTAAGCCATACATATCTTAAGGACACTTGAACCTGATGCTCTGATACCATCTGTGACACCCCGCCTAATAAAACCCCGGGTGGTCAGTCCTAAATTAAATTAGAATAGGTTTCTCAGTTGGATCATTTTTGGCATCACTATCGACCTTCTTAATTACTAGCCACCTAAGTGAAAAATTAGGCTCGCGCCAAATTTTATATTTTATTAATTCAATGAAATACTCATGCGGAAACAAAATAATATAAACCATCAAAACTACCTGAATTCAACCGTTCACATCGAAATAATAATCAAACCGAATAAACCATTGTCTAAAAATCCAACAAAGTAAAGACAAAAAATAACAATCGCAAAGTATGTTAAATGAATACTAAATAAAACAGTGAGCCACATGTCCGATTATCTAATGATAAACTCTTACTATGAGAATAGAACGAATAGAGGAGCCTATCCAAATCATGCAACATCCACATATGCTACAGCAACGAATCCCTGGAATGAGTCAGGTCTGGCGTCCCTGTGGCTGGACACCTAAAAAGTTTTTTTAAAAATATTTAAAGCAAGGGTTAGAACCCAAAATATTTTGGAAACATTTAGAAAATGATTAACTTGCAGTAATAAATATGCATGAATGCTCTTTATATTTTAGTTAGTGCCGCACTCCCTTGAGGACATCCTCACCCCTTCTCTAATGTGCACAACTAACGCCTTAATTAAGTCCCCTAGTTATTTATCCCATAACTAGATAACCGATATAACCCCTTGCAACCACCCTACTCTAACAGAGTATGCAATAATTACGATTTCTAAGTTATTATCAACATTAACTTAATTAACCATTCCCCATTTTAAACTCATCTAACATTCACACTCGTTATACAAATAATACAATTCACGGCCTGTATTAAATTACCCGTATATAATTATTTATATCTATATATATGTATAAACATATTAAAACATTCACACATATGTTGAAATAATAATTAATCATAACCATCCTCCCGAGTAATAACTCACCGAATGTATATTCTCTAAAGTGCCATCCCGGTAGGTGCATTCACGCGACCTGGTCACCTCAAGTCAGGATCGCTCACTAACTTGGTTAATAACATAAATAATGGAGGCGGTCATATTCCTTCCCTGAAAGTGAGATTCCCCTCATCCATATAACGGACGATATGACCTGGGGATATACTCACCCTACTCCTCAAGCTAGGGGATTCACCCTCTACACACAACCTCCCTTGATAGCACTAGAGTATGTATATATATATATATATACACACTCACACACACACTATCACACGTCGTATATATATAATTATAACAATCCCGTCTTTACCGTGTACTAAACCTGTAACACTGGCCTATACGTCATAACTTGAGTTTATGGTCCAACTCAGATTATTAATTAATTTCCACATTAATTTATTTAATTACTTTGGTATCGCTCAACCACTATACCCGAACTCGCCCACTTGATCCGAAATTTAATGTTTTGGAAAGTATTTCTCCAAAATTAACCACAATGAGTCACCCATAAATTCCCTCCAAATCCTAATTACTTTCCCTCATAATTGTTAAGAATTTATGTCCTATATTTATTTCTCACTAAGTAATGTGTGGGAAAATAATTATAAGTAAATTTCCATATATAATAAACTGGCTGACCTGTCAAAAATTCGGGACCATCGATCGATCGATCCCAGCCATCGATCGATCGATCGAACAGGTCTTTATCTTCTCCGAAGGCCTATTTCTGCCATGGATGAAAATCTTAAATGTCCAATTTCTTTTTCGGTCTAAGCCAGGTCCTATCATCAATATAATACACCAAGAACATCATCAGTAACCCCCATAAAGTCCTCAAACCCAGTTTAATTTTCGTTCTCTCTTATTTTCTGAATTGGGGAAAACCCAGGTTATTTGTTAATTACGTCTCAACACCAAATTATCATCTCAAATTTTTCATAATTCATATGGGTTTTCACATCTGACCAATACACATCAATTTCATATTATATGATGAATCTACACAACAATTTCTAACCAGAAGATTTATTTACAAAACTCCCATATTTGTACCCTCTTTACCCCAAAACGAATTTTTGTTCCCACTACACACAAATATGAATTGTAATATGAATAAATGCTACATTAAGTTAACCACTTGCCTTATCTGGAGTTTTGATTGTCAAGGTTGATTATGTAATCCCCTTTGGTTCTTGCCTTTGTCTCCCAAAATGGTTCCTAGTGCATCTAACTTCTCCCTAGGATACTCTCTCCAAGTTTAGGTTTTCACAGTGTAATCTATCGTTCCCCTTTTTTCCTTTAATTATGTAATTAGGCTTAATCCCATTTTTAACCTAATGGGCCAAGCCCAAGTGACCCTAACACCCCCGTGTGGGCCCGACTATGCCTAAAAATGTCTCGAGACCCCTTTACTACCCCCAGGTACTCTATTCCGACTATTTTTGCCCTTCCGGACTTAACCGTCCACTCAGAATTGACATCCGGATAAGTTTATAAAATTTCTTATCTCCCACCTAACTTAGTTTGGAACCGACTGTCGGTTGAGATAAGTAAACCCCACGTCATTAATACTCTTAAGACGTAAAGAAGTATTATTATTTACCTAGTAAATTAATTTTCCACAAATATTAACCAATTATTCTCCCTATTAATATTTATATAAAAATTCCATAATTAATTCCATTAAATTACAACACACTAGTAATTTAATTTTTTTCCGAATTAATCAACTATTAAATGCATAAAATTACGGGGTGTTACATCTCATTTCGTAGCCCCTTCCCATTTACACTCATCTTTTCAATAAAACTACAAACTCATGGACAATGGTTTTTACATGCACAACTCCCCCATAATAAAAAAAATTCTATATACATGACAAGATTATTGGGAGAACACCTCACTTAGCTCAGATTAAATATGAAGTTAAAATCCAAAAGAGCTTGTACAAAGTGTGTGCGAAGGCATATACAAAGTTAATCCATCTTGCAAATCAATTTCAAATGACTCCATGCAAGCATGGTTAAGAACAATACTGGGAATTGAAAATCATAATCAAATATCCTAATCACATGGATACATTAAATAAAGAGGACTCAACCACACCAATATGCTCCACAATATGTTTAAAACTAGAATACACATTAAAAAAAATCTTTTTAGGCTTCAACATTTTTAAAAATGACTCAAAATAAAAATATAAGTTTGTAGTTTCCTCAATAAGACCAAAAAATGGAAAATAAAAATAGAAAAGATAAACATCATACAATTAGCAAAAACATATAACATGAAGCATAAAATATAGACTATGAAAACATGCAACCAAAATCACTCATAAGATATAATTTGCGAATGATCATGTGATAGCATGTGAGGATTAATAAGTCTACCATTAAGTGCCTCCAAATTGGGTCTCATAACTGGCGTATGTGTGGCGTGATGACATAAGGCTTGGGGAACCTTGTTGACACCAATCTTAGACCTCCTAGGACCATTTCTAAGATCATAACAGAAATGCCTAAGGTGACCCTTCCTACTCCAATGTGTACAAGTGTAGACATGACGAATGTTACCTTTGGGTTGACCTTTTCTAATTCTCCTAGCAATGGCTGACCCTATAAAAACGTTGCTCTTATCTTTAGCATCATAATTATTTGCATCATCAAAGACAATCCTATAATTTATATCTTTGATTCAGATGGTGCCTAATATTTTATCTGATTTTTCCAACCTAGATTCCAAATCAAATTTGATATTACTTGAGTATCTTAATTTCTCTTCCAACTCAACCATCCTAGATTCGAGAAAACCCATAGACTCTTCAAACTCAAGAACTTCCTTCTTTAAAACTCAATCAAACCACGAAGTCTATCTCTAGACCTCAATACGCTCGATCTTATCCTTAAGAGTCTCTCACATTACCTAAGATCCTCAATCAATTTAGCATCATCGTTACATATGGCACGCTTCTTCATCTTAGATTATCAATGAAAGTTGGCCTTTTTTTAACTTTAGAGACTCCATGTATAACTCCCGAAAGGCAAATTGAAGCTCACTATCCTTATTTTCTTCTTCTTCATGGCTCATCTCCTCACTAGATTGGGAACCTAAAGACCTCACCTCAGAACTGTCATGATCATGATTATATTCATCGGAGAAGACACTTTAGTTGTGTCCACATGACTAGTCGTAAATGTTGTGTAGTTATATCACATTCCTCTTTCGACTCACTATCACTATCGGTGGTATTACATACATTCGCTTTCTTTCCCTCCTTACTTAGTTTAGTAGGACACTCATGATAATAATGCCTAAACCCTTGGCATACAGAGCATTTGTCACACTCATCCACCTTTTTAGGACCATCCCTCTCCTTACTATCAGAATCATTAAAGTTCTTAGGTTTTTTCTCCAAATTCTTATCCTCTCTAAGCTTAAGAAACATTTTCAATTTCCTACCAATCTCTACAATATCAAGCTCACCATCACTATCAGAATCCGAAACGTCCTCTTTTTGGGATTTCAAATCAATGCCTTTCTTGTCATCCTTTTTCATTGGAGGAAACATGTTCATCTCATAGGTTTGAATATCACCTACAGAGTCTTAGACTCTTATAGTGTCAATGCCACATAGTGAATATAGGACCATGAATTTGGAGATAAATCTTTTAGGAAACAACCTTAAGATTTTCCACACCACTATAGGATCAGGGATAGGTTCTTCTAAGTTAAATAAGTAATTGACAATATCTGATAACTTAGCATTAAACTCATCAAACAACTTATTATCTAACATCTTAATCATCTCAAACTTAGTCATCGGATTTTGTAACTTGTAAACAATAACAATATTCATTCCCTGATGTGTGGATCG
The DNA here is from genome assembly GCA_949130495.1 of Sambucus nigra. Classification (NCBI taxonomy): domain Eukaryota; kingdom Viridiplantae; phylum Streptophyta; class Magnoliopsida; order Dipsacales; family Adoxaceae; genus Sambucus; species Sambucus nigra. Next base: position 78,553,219 of record OX422207.1, on the reverse strand, counting down.
TAAAATTTCCCAAGCATCCTTTATTCTCTCATAAGTCATAGCATCGAAACACTTCACCAGTCACAGCACAAAAAATAGCATTCTCACCCTTGGAATATGAAGTCGAGGCATTCTTTTCAATCTTTTTCTAAGAGATATATTCCTTAAGAGCACCACCTTCAATGGGAGGAGTCCACCCAAACTCAACCGAGTTTCAAATGTTTTCATCTAATGATTTTAAGAAAAATTGCGTTCGAGCCTTCCAATAGGGATAGTTTAACATATCAAATAAGAAAGGCTACGAAATGTAACTACTATTTAAGTTAAAATCCATATAAACCCTAAACAAGAAAAAAATAGGAATTTAACATAGTAAACTAATCTAAACCGCTCTGATACCAATTTGAGAAAGCTAAGTTCCTTGGGATTTGAATAAAAAACACCAGCAAAATTTATTTTCGCAATTTTTGATTGACTTTCTCCAATTTAAACAATCACAAGTGTTGTATAAATCCATTTACCAATTTTAGTCCTGGCCTAAGCATACATCTAGGTGAGTATAACCAAGAGTAAAATAACTAAATCGCAACACAAATGAAAAAAACCTCGGACGGTTATTCCACACAAGTCCACTATGAGAGTGGCAGTTTACAAGACCAATTTAAACTTACTCGTAGACTCGACGCCTTCAAGCCTTGTTATGCTTCCTTAATCCTTGTAACCTTCTTCGTAGTCAGTATTGAACGTCTTCCAATAGCTACACAATGTCGGCACATTACCACATCTCGGTATCCCACCTATCTTACTTGTCATATTACCATTCCAGCAGACGCATAACACCAAACACTATATCCACCATAGAAAATGCTCACACTTTGAAGAGCAAACCACTTTGATGCAAAATCAGGAGATCAGTGAATGATATATGTATATATGATTCTTGGATCTCAAACATGGTTGTAATTAGGGTTTTGAAAACTCGATCATAGACGATCACCAAAACACAAAAAGGTTTTTAAACTTGTTTAGGATCTTAAAAATCTTGCAAAAGTCTAAAAAAACTATTGCTCTACACTTCAACTTATAAAAACTTTTTCAAAAACTAGACAAGCTAAAAAATGAAATCTCCATTGGAAAACACGCAGGCTCATTCGAATGAAAATGGATCTCATTCGAACAAGGCTACAAATCTCATTGACACACCTTCCAACAAGACTTCCAATAAGATTCCAGATAAGTCTAACAACATGTCGTTCAAAGTTCATTGGATCACCGTTCTAACGAGGTACACAAACTCATTCGAATGAAAAACCTAAAATAATTCTAATGACATGCCATTTTTTTAAACATTTTAAAAATCTTATAATACCTTTTTAAAAGCCAACACCAAAAATTTAATCAAAAGATCAAACAAAAATATGTATTAATACCTCATTGAGATCCCTCGGATGATTAAGGAGAAACTCAACTCAAAACACAGTGTATACTCGATGTTTCGCATCTATAATCTCTAATAAAACATCATATATTGAAGGAAAAACAACTCAAGTCCTAACTTATGACTCAAATATGTTTTGTCCAAACATGGGATTAAGACAATACGTACAAATTGACTTGATTAAAAACTTTGTCCTTATAGTAGAGGTATGGTTGACTGTATTCAGCTTAGTTAAGATTTTGTCCATCTTGATTTTCTATTAACAAACCCATGATTTTCGACCAACTATGCCGCTTTGACTTCAAAATGCTCTATGACATAGTCAACTTGTTTTACCGTCAAAACAAAATAAAATATTACACTAGTTACACTAAAAATTATCTATAACTTACAATTAATGAAACTTATCCAACTTATTCAATTTAAGTGTTTAAATTTTCATTAGGTCCCATTAAGAATGATAACAAACAAATGAATTAAGGGGGTGCGTAATTAGTTAACTAACCAGACACAATGAAGAAGCATAAGAAGTTCTACAAGGATTCCACATTTATCAGTCGAAGGAAACTTTATCAAAGTCGAAAACCCTCCGTACAATAAATGGACCATGTCTGTAAGGGATTGGGGGACTCTCTAATTAATTTATATCGAGGGAAATCATTAACGGGACTCTTTAACGAAACTCAATTGGAGGATAGAGTGTAAGACATAGTTAAGGCTAGTTGTATTATTCCAAGCACATAGGTAAAACTACTAAGGTGGGTCAACGGACCAATTCCTGGTCATTTAAAACACCTCATTAGCAGCCACACATATTTGAGCACCACATATCTTTTTCTAACACATACAATTTAATTTTAATCAACTTGAGATGTCAAGTAAAAAATATACCTTGGACTGACATGTATCTTTGGTTTGGCATGCACAAGGATGATGTATTCCATCATTCTACTAGTGATCGATATACACGGTATACCAATTTGAGCCTATGAATCTTCGAATGATTATGTAATAGAAAGAAGTAAAACAAAAGTGCGTTTTAAAATTGAAATTTAGGGTTATGAATACAATACCTTTGCGGATTCATTTGCAATATGACATGGACAAAGGTATGGGTTGAAGATGAAGGGTTACCTTCTTTTGGTTCTCCTTAAAGCTTTCTTATATCCACCTAAATGCTTGAATCTTCTAGTATATGATCCTCCCAAATCTAGGTAGGTTTGTGGGAACCTTTTGAGGTGAAAACCTTTAGTGTTGAGTGCGATATAGACCTCTCTCTCTAAGTCTAATCATAAAAGCGTGTAGAATGTTTAATATCGCCCTCTCTAACCACTAATGGTGGTTATGAAACTTAAAATCCTACCTTACACTAACATATATATATATATATATATAACACTTATGGACTTGGGGAAAACCTAGCTTTCAGAGAGTGTGGGCCTAACTACTTGAGCATATAGAATATATTAGGACCCAAGATAAACCATTAAATCGGTTCCAAATAAATACTCAGAAATACCAAATTATAGTTCATAATTTATTCCATTTTTTTTTATTTAATCAGAATCAATATCACTAAATAATTATTACTAAACTTTAATTCAATTATCTTAAAAATCAATTGGATATAATGAGGACTTATTTGCAAAGGTGATTATGGTACACAATATGATTCCTCACGTTAAGCTTCTGATACCCGCTTATTTAAATAAATTTTTCTCTAATTGATTTTAACCAACCTCTAATTAATTCCTCGATTCTCATACTTAACTTATTTATCCAATCTGCTTAAGTTTAACTAGTGGAGAACATTTATATGTCAATAAAGGGGTAATCGCAATCCAAGATCCTTTTTGGATGCGGATTTGGGTAAATTATTATCTCAGACCAACTCACACAATAAAGGTCTAATATGCTAAGATTGATAGTGAATAAAGATTGAATATTTCCCATAACAGTCAAAGAAATAATTTGGCAATCATTCAATTCCTCATAATTCTCAGGATTATGAATCTATGCACCATTTTCAAATGCTGTGAGATTAACTGAGTCGAATCAAGATATACCTTAGACTTAAATCTCATGGGTGGTTATGTTCAATACATTCCTAAATGTATCGGTCAAAATCATCTTTTAAAATATCATACAAGTCCTTAAATTATTAAGAAAGTTCTCAGAGATTGAAATAAACTACTAGGATTGTACATGCAACCATGCTGATAAGATGTCAACTCCTTATTTAGGTTGTCAACTATTCAGATACACTAGAAGCATAATTCTGACTTTGTATGACCAAGGTGAACCCAACCCACCAAAATTCCTAATGGTACACTTGACCAACATATATAGAACAATATATTTCAAATGTAAATAGAAAGCATTCTCACAAATATGATTCTCATTTCCAATGAAGTAGACAATCCTTTTATTACTAAATAAAATGTCATCACATCTTTTAAAAATAAACCCCCCAAAATATGCCACTTAGCATTAAATCCACCTGCATATGCACATGATTGCCATTACTTTTACATGACCCTCAAAAGTCTTAGATACTAAGATCTTTGTAAAAATGATTCGCCATGTTGTTCAAGGATGAAATATTATTCTTGATAATATCACGTATCTGCACAACTTCCTAAATCAAGTGATATTTGCACGCGGTGTTCTTTTCCCTCTTATGAGTCCTTGTTTCTTTCAAATTTATATTCGCTTTGGTATTTTGACTATAAAGTATAACGGTTTATTTCACTAAAGGAACCACACCGAAATCACTTAGGAATTTTTAGAGCTAACATCCTCCTTCGATTCCTTCAAAATGACAACATATTCGACTTCCATGGTCGAATTAGCAATACATGATTGCTTGATACTCCTCTAACTTATGTCTCCACCTATTAGTGTAAACACATATCGCGAGGTCAATCGTTTGGTGTCCCAATATGACAAAAATTTGCGTCTGTGTAGCCTATGGGTACTAAGCTATTCTTCGATTAAACATACACATAATATCTAGTTCATTTCAGGTACTTAAGAATGTGCTTAATAGCAATCCAGTGCTCCTCACCTTTGTTATATTGGAATCTACTGACTACACCATTGATAAAAGAATATATTTGTTCGTATACACACCATAAGATACGTGAGGTTTTCCATTGTCAAAGCATAGGGTATATTCCTCATTCTCTCTATCGGATCAAGCATCTTAGGACACTGATCCTTACTGAAAAAAGTTTCGTGCATGAAAGAGAGAAATTATTTCTTAGAATCCTATATGTTAAACATTGTGAGGACATTATTGATATGGGTGGCTTAGGATAATACCAACATCCTATTTTTTCACCCAAACATTGTAATACCCAGTAATTATAAATTATTTTCAAGTAAATACATAATTGATTAATCTTGGAAATTGGTGAAATTGAAATAATTTGAAATAATTATTTCAAGTGAAACAATCGAGTTTTATAACTATTTGAGTGATAAATGATGTTTTATAATAAACTTTGAAATTGGAACAGTTAAAATATACCTTATTTTCATACCTTTTAGCTTAAAGTTTTTTAGGCTAAACATACAATGATGCTAAAGTTGATTTTGGGTAAATACTTAACAAATTTCAAGAAAAAGGGGTTCGCGGATATTTTGAAGAACAACTCTTTTTTTTTCTTCTCAAGGATGTTTTTTCTACACCTTTGGTGGGTTTCTACAACAAACTGGGTTTTGTGTTCTATGTACCATGCAAGATCATTCTACATCCTCTCATGATTGTAAATAATGATTTTAACCTAGATAGTGTTTTCATGAATTATAAAAATATGTTGAGATAATTAGGGTTATCTCATATATTAGGAAATGGGGATTTGCGGGTAAAGGAATGAATAAATCCAATTCTTAGAAAATTATGCTATACTAGTTTAATATGAATGGATTGAAGAATTATATGTTCTATTATAGGTAGATTAAAATTAATTGAATTGGATTAGATTATATGGTTGAATCGGACGTCCCCATTGAAATTATCTTAAATTAATTGATTGATATTAGAACTTTAGTTTTCTATTTAGAATGGCCTATCTACATGAACTCATATATTAGTTTACTCTTATGAATTCTCTTGAATATTTCCTTCTATGTTAGCATATTGAAATTTAAAACGATGTTATATGTTGAAAATTTTTACATTTTATTTTCATAAAATGATAATTTTAATGAAGATCGAATACGCATAATGATCATATGTCATAATTTGTGTTGGGTAAGGTTAGGGACTATAATTCAGTTGAGAATTGGGTTGTTTTGAATACTGAGCTATAGCAGAATTGAAATGAAGAAAATCATCTTCGCCTTTCTTTTGCACGGATGCATTTAATGCCCATTTGCACGGCTACTATAGAATTGTGAGATTTATTTGATATAATTAAGGTCTTTCACTAGCCCTTTATATATAGTTACTTGAATATAAATTCTACATTTGGTATTTATTTAAATTCTTTTAATATGAGGAATGGTTAAAAACTATAAGGTACTTTTAATGATAATACGTAACTCATTAGATGCGATTTCACTCCGGCGTGAGTAGGGAAAAGATATAACTATAATAATCATTGAGTTTATTATTTATATTGATGATTTATGGATTCACTACCCGAGTGCGTAGATGTTATCTTGTTGTGGTGGGCCAAACCTGTCATGTTGTTGCAGGTGCTCCAGAATACCCGACATAGTTTATTAATCATTGTCTTCCTTTCCATTCACCACTGACTTTTAAAGATGTAGGGTTTACGCCTACCTTTAACTCTATTTCATGTACTTGGAGTGATGTGATATATCTAGTAAATGTATTCAACATTGTAAAGTGAATCTGATTTATATATCAAAGTTAGAGGTTTCTCATATTGTTCTATATATTATTTTTTTAAACTCTGTATAATTTTGATAAATAGATTTGATTAACTTAATTATTAAATATATATGAGGTGTCACAGTTGGCATCAGATCATAGTCCTGGGACTCGAGGGTTATAGGTATTGACAGTGCGTAATTTCTAATGTCTTAAAATTATTTAATTAGATGTCAATCCAACAAATAAATTTTAATTACTTTAAATCTTAAAACATGAAACTATGTGAATGAAAACACTAAGTAGATAAAGCATGCAAGAAAAAAAAAAGTTCCAGGAAAAATCCCCAAAGGGGCTAAACCTTTTATTTCACTAATACAGTTTACAAATCGAAACTTAACACCTTACAAGTGAAATATGACTTGACGAATCTCCTGAAGGCAACCTTCGTCTTCTTTATCAGTGTTTCTCTTATGTCTCACAAAGATCACAGTCTTCATTCAGCATTAATTCCCGCAAGAAACACAAGAGCAGCGGTAGAGACTCTTTCTCTACAAGAGTAACTTCAATACATAAGTATTTTTAACTTCAAAGATGATTCAAAAAAGTATATAGGAAATATTGTGTGAATAAAAAAATGTTTTTCCCTTTTAAAAGTGAAGACTTTTTGCAGTAGGTCTGTAGTTTTTGTAAATGCAAAGTCTTAATGAAAAAGTTAAAAAATAGGTATTTATAGGTAGACACAAAATTTGAGGCGACGTAGGATCGTTCGAATGAAACTATGGCTTTATTCTAATGACATGCTGGTATCTTTCGAACGACATAGGTTTCTCTTCTAACGACCCCTAAAAAATCAAGACAATACGCCCTCATTTGATCGAGGCTTCTAACGATCTTTGAATGAGATAAAAATCGTTCTAACGATATTGGCATCACGTTTGAACACTGCAAGGTGAAAATGAAAATATTTTTATGTTCTAAAAAATTGCCTCGTTTTGTAAAAAATCATTTTATGAAAATCTCCCAATACTATGAAAAAAAATCCACGAAATCCAAAGCAACAACTATACCAATATTACGTGACGTCGTGGAGCTTGTTGAAGATAAATTGGCACATGTTGGAGATGCACTTCATGATGCTTGATAATCGGATATGTGTTCTTGAACATGAGATCATGAAGTATCATGTTGAAGATGTATCCTAGATTTTATGGAAAAGTCCGAGATACTGGGGGCAATGACAAAAAAAATTGCCCTTACAAATCTCCCCCTATGGATATTTTGGTATAAAATAAAAAATTTGAATTGTCCGAAAAATCCTATACAAATCTAATGCTCTCCCAGAAACCCATAAGTAAAAATATACTAAAAATTTGCAAGTCTTCAAAAATCTTTAACTATCCAAATCTTGGAATCTCTTTCTTTCTCTTGATCTTATTTTGGGGAGATTTGTCTAATGTGTACTTTTTATATGCTTATCAAAGTGTGCCTTCACACAATAGATAAAAAAAATATACCTTATTATGCATTGAGTTTGAAATAATAAATATACCTTGTGATTCATCGAGTTTGAAATAAGATAAACTCATAAATAAATTTCTCCCCCATAAATCAAACTCCCACTCCCTCATAATTCGTTCTTCTCCTTTTTACTTATCCGAAATAGATCATATAATATCATTACAAATATAATTCAAGAAGAAACAAGTAATGACAAACCAAGAAAAACAAACTATTTTTTATTTTTCAAAAATTTCAATAAACAAAAATAGTGATACAAAAATAACACACCATGGAGATACACAAAAATTACAGAATCATGGAAATGGAATGTAGGCGTGTGAACATATTTTATAGGAAAATCGACACTACTAATGCAAGATCTCAAAGTCTACCTTAGGTGTAAAAATGGTAAACTCAAATGAAATCGACTCAACCTATTAAACTAATCAAGATCGTGAGTGATTTTCACACCAATAACACTCAAAACTATGTAATGCTTTTACGAGACTTTTTCAGGATGTTCAAACCCATTGATCTTTGACTAAACTCACTCAAAACTTACATATTGAATATTTTTCTCTACTCTTTTGTTTTGAAGAAGTCAATGCTCATATGTAGCAAAGCATCAATGTTATATGAAATTGGCCTTACATTTTAATTTTTTTTTCTTTTTATGCGCCATTAATCTTTTAGGATCTTTTTCTTTTGCAAATAGTGGCTATTCACGTAAACAAAACTTATCTTTCACAACCCGATTCCATTTCACCTAACATAACACATTTACCACAGATATGGTTTTCAAAATTTTCAATTCGACCAATGGTTCTTACAAGCACTACTTTCATTATATCGTTTTATCACATTTTTTTGTTTTACAAGTAGGATTGATATGAAAACACTACAACCGACACATTAAAGGTAAGTGAAATATTCATATAAGGTTGTTCTAGTGTGAATTAAAGGTGATAAGGAGTCAAATATGTAGCAAGTACTCATCATATCACATCTCAATGACTCCACACATTATAAAGCAGAAAAATGAAATCATGTCACATCTCAAAACACTTTAAAATGGTCACATGGATAAGGAATGAATGGTGACTTGGAAAAATTGAAAGTTCATCCACATATGGTGTAAAAAGTCATACAAAACTCTTTATGGATTTATCTCTTTCGCTAAAAAGAAACTTAAAATCTTTTTGTATTTTTCCAAAATATTTCAAGAAAAACAAAAATCTTTTTGGATTTTCAAAAAAATATATCAATATGGAAAAATGAATACAGTGGTAGGCCTGAATGATATAAACATAAAAAGCATCATATGCTAGAAAACAAGTCTAAACTTCAATTATTAGTTCTGGAGGAATTCTCCAAAGGAGATGACATCCAATGAAAAACATCCATCAAATCATGTGAAATTTTAACTAAATACTCAACTTGCTTATGGAAACACTCAAAATTTCTAATGTGATGTGTGGGAGCATGCGGAGTAATATTTTTGGGAGTGAGTATGGGATCACGTGTAGTAGTATATCGTAGAATATACCTATGAGACATGCCACCCAACTTAAAGAAATTCCCTAAGGTGTCCTCTTTGGTTTCAATGGGAACAAACATCCACGAGTTTAGGAACACCACTATAAAAATGTCTAGGATGCCCTTTCCAACATGGAATTTGACATCTAGGTGGGTTAGGTAGAGAACCAGAGGGATCTATCAAAATCTTGAGAACCGACTCTGGTGCAACATTGTAAGTGGACGCACCATTATAACTTCTTTCTAGCCTCTCAATGATACCCAAAACGGTGGCGAGGAACATCTTTCAAACCTTCTTAAATGTGTCCTGTAAAGTAACCTTGACCTACTGGTCACATTCGAGAACTCTCTTGATTTGTGATACAAGGACTGTAAATTTCTCACGAGTCTCCAATGGAGATTGAAGATCTCTCATAAGACTAGCCGCGGTATTGATCAATTCACTATTTTCCTAGCCTAAGACGATCAACTGCTCACACACCGTCAAAACTTTCACTTCTCTCTCCATATCTAACACCCTAAGTATCAAATATTTGGTTAACATTTTTTATTCAATGTCTTGGTGTATAAATCACTAAAGGATTTTTGGAGATCCCTTTCTTCATCAGTTGGAATCTCATCCTCACACTCACTAGTATGGATCGAAACATCATTGAGGATCTCATGCTTACATGTGTCCTCATCGCCGTGGGACAAACTAGAATTTCTCACATGACTAGCCATGAAAGAATCGCACTTTTCAAGTGGTGATTATCCTCCTGAATCAACCGACTCAATGTCACTATCACTAAGAGTGACTTTATTTGCAATCTCTTTGCCCTTTATCTTTAGCCTAGTGGGACACTCAAACAACTCATGCCCTTGTCGCTCACACTCAAAACAACTTATCTCTTCCTCTTTCTCACCTCTATTCTTGACCTCATCTTTCTTTTTGTTTTTATTAAAAATCTTTTCGTTGGAAGATTTTTTTTTGGAAAATTTGAGAAACTTTTTAAAAACATTTGTGAATAAGTCCAAGTCATCCACATCTAACTCTCCCTCATATTTAAACTCATAAACTTTATACTTTTACTTTTTCTTAATGTTAGTCTTTAAAGCTACCCGTCTATACTTAGGCTTAATGGTTCTGGTAAACATGTTTATCTCATAAGTGTTAAGGTATCCTATGAGTTCTTCTAACGTAAGACTGTCTAAGACACCTAAATATTTAAACATGGTGACCTTAGGAATAAATCTAGAAGGGAGTGACGTCAAAATCTTTTTCATGACTCTCGACTCCTCAATTTTCTCACCCCAATTAAAACTAGTATTAACAATGTCCAACAATCTAGCATAAAATTCATCGAATGACTCAAACTCTAATATAGTGATGGTCTCAAATTGAGTGGTCAAATTCTAAAGCTTAGATGCCTTGACAACGTTGGTACCCTCATGTGTCAACTAGAGGATATCCCATGTTTCCTTAGGCATAGTGCACATCATGATGAAACAAAACTCATCAAGGGTGACGGCTCTGGAAATAGCACTTTGGTCGGGGGACTTATAAGTACTCAACTTAATTTCCTCATTAGTCCAAGAGGAGGAGATGGATTTAATATTGGTGATATTATCGACAGTGACCATGGTAAGAGTCCACCCTCTTTCACAAATAATCCACTCCCTTTCATAAATTTATTTTAAAGTGGATCTCATACGGGATTTCCATTAGGCAAAATGACATCCTATTATATAAGTTCTCTTTCAAAAAAATTTCAAATTTTCAAAAATGAATTTTCCAAAACAATTGAGAGTACGCAATTCTCTAATGGATTAAACTGATTTAATTAGATGTCAATCCCAGAAAAAAATTAATTCCTTTAAATCTTAAAACATGCAACTATGTGATTGAAAACACTAAGTAGATAAAGCATGCAAAGAAAACAAAATTTAAGGAAAATTCCCAAAGGGGAAAAACCTTTTATTTCACTAATGCAGTTTGTAAATCGTAACTTACAATCTTACAATTGAAATACACCCTGATGAATCTCTTGCAGATGACCTTCGTCTTCTTCAGCAGTGTTTCTCTCAATTCCCACAAACACCACAATCTTCCTTCAGCATTGATTCCCACAAAACACAAAGGAGCAACAATAGAGACTCGTTGTCTAAAAGAGATTGGGTTTCAGAGATGTTTCAGAAAAGTATATAGGAATGTGTGAATAAAAAAGTGTTTTTACCTTTTAAGACTTAAGACTTTTTGCAGCAGGTCTGGAGTTTTTGTAAATAAAAAGTCGTAATATGAAACTTATAGAAAATAGGTATTTATAGGCGGACACAAAATTTGAGGCGGTGTAAGATTGTTCGAATGAGACTATGATTTGGTTCTAATGACACGCTTATGTCATTCGAACGACATATGTTTTTCCTCTAACGAACCCTAAAAACTCAAGACAGTACTCCCTCATTTGAACCTCGTTTGATCCAGGCTTCTAACGACTTTGGAACGAGATAAAAATCCTTCTAATGAGATTTCCATGTCGTTTGAAGGAAACAAGGAAAAAATAGAATATTTTTAAGTTCTAAAATTATTAGAAAAACTGCCTCATTTTGTAAAAAATCATTTTATGAAAATCTTCCAATACTATATACAAAATCCCCCAAAACCAAAGCAACAACTATAACAATATTACATGATGTCGTGGAGCATGCTGAACATAAATTGGCACATGTTAGAGATTAACCTCGTGATTCTTAATAATATGATCCATCTTCTTGAATGTGAGATCGTGAAGTACCATGAAAGAAGTAACGGGATATGCCTTACTCTATGTATCATAGATTCTATGGACAAGACCTAGATACCGACGATAATGATAGAAAATTTGCTCGTACAACTATATACAAGTTTTTTGCATACCGTTCTTTGATAAATTTTGTAGATTTTTACTCTCTTTAGAGTTTGAGTTTAATATACACTTTGTTCCTATCTATCTGGATTGTGAACACTAGGACGAGAGAAGTTAGGGGAACCCTGATGGTTAATGGAACGAGGGGTTTGGTAGAAAAAAATGAACAATGTTAATTTATGGTGAGAGCTGATGATTTAGTAGTAATAATTCATGAGGCCATAATGGACATAGTTGAGACAAGATTTAGAGAGATATAAGTGAGATAGTGAATTAATAAGGAATTCCATATCATCTTGACAAAACGTGAGGGAAGGTTTTCACAAGGGTAATTCACCTACGTTCTTAGGGTGATTATCCCCAATGTGAATCATCAATGGAGACTTGGAGAGACACCTTAGGATGGTGGAAAGCACAAAGGTGCAAAAACAAGGTTACCTTTAAGCTCACCGAAACTACATTGCAATGGTGGGAGGGTATTAACACACCCGAGAAGAGAACCAATTAACTTATGGATAAGTTACAATGATATTTGATGACAAATATTCCTGGTATGCTATTAGAATTGAGTAGAATACGTTACTCACCCCAGATCAAGGTTCACATAAGGTGACCGAATATGAATAACAGTTCACATATTTAGCTACATTTATCCTATAAGAAGTGGACTTTGAGGACAAAAGGAAGGATTATTATAATACCGTGTATTTTTATTGATTTTATTTATTGGGATTAATTAAATTAAATGAGATAATTAATTGGAAATTAATCCAGATTTAAATACCAGCGAGATGAGATAGTTAATATATGATAATTATGTTGAATATTACTAACACATTATATTTATATGTGATTTTGAATTTATTAAAATTATCGCGAGTGAAAAATAAGACAGTTTCGGTAATTAAGTTGGGATGCGCGTGTCAATCGTGTCAGGACCCAATTTAATGGACTTAAAAAGTAATTTTTTTATATCATCTGTATGGTCATTTTGAGTGCTCCAAAGTGTCTGGAGGGATCGAGATAGTCGAAAAAGTCTACCCGAGGGTTTAGATTGGGTCCCGGGATAGCTTTAGGCCAAACTGATAACCCGAGAGGGTATTTTAGTCATTTCTAATTTTAAGGAATAGTAGCCCACAAATTTTAGGTTGATTATGTCATCCAACACTTAGGGTCCTAAGGGTTTCACAAACATCCATTAGAGAGGAAGAGGAGTAAGTTTCCAAAGAAGAACCGCCACTTAGAGGCTTTTTGCACCACCATCACCACCATCGGATAAATTGGGAAGAGAGGATTACTCCCATACCATCAACTCCAGAGGATCGATATCTCTAATTCAAGGAAAGTGATTTATCTTGTTATGATTTAAGTCATATAATCTACATATTAGATTAGGTTTGCTGTCAATTTATGAATAATAGAAAAAATATGAAATTGGAGACTTCATTATCGAAATTGGGTAGGTGTGCATGTAGTGGATCTTCTGGAAACATTGAATGAACGAAATTATAAATTAAGGATTTTGAATCACGAGATTAAACAAATATTTCTGATGGTTATTGTAGAAATATTTAAGAACTAGGGTTGTGTAATACTCATGACTTTTGATCCAAGAAATTGATGCTCCCTGATAGTTTAATCATTCTTAGACGTTAAAACTTATGTAGATATGTTGGTTTAATAGTTAGTAAACTTGTTTGGGAGTTTGGGAGATTATAATATAGAATTGGAGGAATAAAAGTGGGAAAATCATAACTGTTAAAAGAATTTTGGGCAGAAAAATGCTCGATCGATCGGTCGACTCAAGAATGTCGATCGATCGACTGTTCGATCGATTGACACATTTCTTCGATCGATTGAGCCCTCTAAAAATGTAAATTTTCCCTTATTAAATTGATTTATATCCAACCTTTAGAACTTGTAGATATGATTGATTTAACATGTCAGGACTTAAGAGAGACAGACTAGTAGGATACACTTAGGACCCGAGAAAGGTTAGAGCATATGGGATTGTCTTGGGGGAAAAGAAAAGTAATTAATCGAGCAGATTCTATTCGAAAGTGTGTATATTGAGAATTTAAGTGGGTTAGAAAATAATTTAATTGTGAGAATAGTAGTAAGGGGGCTATGAATTACCGAGATAACCTTAGAGACGAGCGGTAGATTTAGTAACCTTTTGGGTTAGGTTTAAGTACTCAGAATTATAGTATGAGAGTTATCGTGCTAAACATGTTACGTGAAATAATCTGGATGGTACTATGATACGTGTGAGACTATGATATAAAGATGGAATATGCCTATATTAATATGATAATTATCTAAGTTGTTTGACTACTTAGTATATGGATTTTATGTGTATGACATACCTACCATACATGCTATCACAGGAGGTTGATTTTCGGGAAAGGAACATCTTATCTTTGTGTGCCTTCGAGGGGATTTAGATTGGTACCTCAAGAACATAGGACTGTGAAGACTTATTTGTGAGTTAATAAGTCAGTTGACCATGGGAGCGTAGGTATGTGCATGAGCCATGGGTATGTGAACTATGTTCGCCTCCAATACATGTGATTTGTTTTGATTCGATTCCTAAGAGATTCGGAACTCGTGATCCTCATGTACGTGATGTACAGGGACTTGATAGCAGAGTACGTATGCACCGCAGCTCAGCCTAGGGGTGTTGTATATATATATATGTATGTATTTATGTATGTATGTATGTATGTATATTGAATACGATAAATATATGCAGTTGTATTTTTTCTAATGTGTTACTGAGTAGAAAAGATAAAATGCGGTTCCAAGATAATGAATATACATGATAAGTAAATCTGGGTTTTAAATTATTTGAATTTTGTTAATGAAATATGTAATATGATAGTATTTAATAATTGGGGATTATCGAGTGAAAACATAAGGTAATCCGATTACGTATAGAACGGATAGAGACTGCTTAGGCTAGATGGTGTAACTAGTAATTGGGTATATAGATATATAAATATGAGTTAGGCGTGCACAATAATTGAGGGGGTGAGATTCTCAAGTGAGAGCACATGACTAACATATTTAATATATGTGTTGTTTAAATTGTAATTTAAACACTTGTTGTTCTAAAAATATTTTTACCTCGAGCTCTGACCCGTTTACTTTCAAATCTTTTTTTTTTGTAAAAACCTTTTAGGTTCCTAGCCATAAGGATGCCAAGCATAGGAGTTCCATTCTGTTGATGTGTTGTAGCTGCTGTGAAAGTTACAAGACCTCGGTATTAGACACCCCCACATTCCTTTGATTTCTATTCAACAAGTATCTACATTTGTTAGGGCATGTCGCCCTTTCTATCTAGAGACAGTAGTTCAGTCATCTATTTCATTTCAGTTTTTGGATTTATTTATTTTTATTCAGACGGTTGTATTGGGTTTATTTCACTCTGTTACTATTTTATTATGGTGTTTACTCCAGACGTCAATTTATTTCATTTTGTTGGTCATTCATATGAGATGGTTTATGCTAGTGTTGAATGATGTTTTAATTAATTGTTTGATGGTTAATTTAATTAATAAAATTTGACATCACTCTTTTTAAATATTAGGTGGCTAATGATGAATGAAAATGTTTTCAACAGTGATGCTAGAACTTAACCAACTTGATATGCTGTATTAATGAGATAAAGGAGTAGCTACCCGGTATTTAATTAGTCGGGGTGTCATAGGTGGTATCAGAGCATCAGGTTCTAGAGTCCTTAGGATCTATACAACTTATTATTGCTTTCCGCGTAGCGTCCTTTGATATAGAGCCCTATATTCTAGGCTTTTTCTATTATTTTGTGCATTTTACTTATTCATTTATTTTGAGATATTAATTGTAAACTTATAAAGCTTCTCTCTCATTTCATATGCCTCCTCGACGTGCATAGCGACTTCCCAGGGGTGCCCAACTCTAGCCTCAACCAACACCAGTTCAGGGTACTATGAATGCCATTGAAGATTCTGCTATAGTAGCACAATCGGTAAATGAATCTTTGGCAGTAGTGCAACTGGAACCACCTCAGGCACCGGTGGTGGCCCCAGTTCAGGCTCATGCATTCCTATTTTCTTGGAAACGTGTCAGAGATGCATTCTAGAAGGCACATCCTCCGGAGTTTGTAGGGAGATCTAATGTTGTAGTGGCGAGCCAATTGAAGAAGGACATCGAGATTCACTTGAGGATGTATGAGTGCACCAATGTAAAAAGGCATATGATAGATATGTTTAACCTAGTTGGAATAGAGCTGCAGTATTGGGAGTCTATTATCACTGCTGAGGAGAGAGATGCCTTCACTATTCAGAACTTTTGCGTGCAATTCGATCGCAAATACATATTTTCTTCCATTCAGACTGAAATGAGGCAAAAAATACTAAACCATACTAAGGAGGGGAAGACCATAGCTGAATACGAGGGAGAATTTACCAGGATAGTTAATTTGGTACCGTCTGAGGTACCTATGGAGGAAAAGAAGACATAGATGTTAATGGATGGACTTACCTGGAGGATTCGACAGCATCTTCTGGGTTACCTCTCATTGCAAACCTATACTGATGTGCTTAATGCAACACTAATTCACTTCCACGACCACCGCTGCCATCTGTCAGGGAGAAAACGAGTAGGGGAGTCCATCCAATAGGGCAAGATATGAGGTAGTGGTGCCAGTGGAGCACAGTCAGTAGGGGACCAGCCAAGGCAAGGTGATCAGAATTCCCAATAAGATTCTAAGAGTTTAAGATCGGGAGGTTTACGACATGGTCAAAGAGGTTATATGCATAGCTAGCAGGGCCAGTAGGGACATCAGGGCCAACAACAACATCAACAGGGCCAACAAGGCCATGGGAAAGGTGGAAACGGCTATCAGGGCCGAGGGCAGCAGGGTCAGAGAGGGGGAAATTTTGGTTAGAAGTGTTTCATATGTGGAAAGTTTGGACACAAGCATCGTGATTCTCCTGAAAAGGGCAGGGCCCCACATCCGCACCAACAGGGTGCTCGACACGAGACCTAAAGATCGATATTTCTCATCGCCTTACCAGCGCCACCACAGATGCCAGCTATACTAGCAGTCCCATTTCAGTAGGGTCAGTTAAAGTATGGGCATATTTATAATATCCATCCGTCCACAGTCCTAAAGGATCCACCCGCGATTGAGGGTATGTTTTCTATCCAGGGGACTTTGGAGTGTATTTTTTTTTATGCGAGGGAATCACATAGTTTCATTTCCACTATCTTTGCACGCACCACGGGGTTATTAGCCATGGCAGAGAGGACAGTTACTAGTGTAGATTAACCGTTGGGCTATGGGTCACTGATTTTCTTTATATGTCGAGGAGTTGGCATAGAGATTGGGAGATTATTATTACCGACATATATGCTTTTGTTATATATGCATGATATGATGCAATTATCAGTATGTATTGGCTACTTGCGTATAGGTCCATGATCAATTGCTTTAGTATGAGTATTATATTTGCTATACCGGGTCAATAGATTTCCCTGGTGGTGATGTCTCATCCTGAGGGAGGATCGTCCACTCATTTATATTATATGGAGGAGCAGATCTCTAGGGAGGTAGTGATACCACTTGACTCGATTCCTGTTGTTCGGGAGTTCACTGATGTGTTCCATGATATTTCGATATTACCAACTAGTATATAGATAGACTTTGAATTTAGATTTGACGTCGGACACTCGATCGATAGCTCGCGCACCTTACTGTATGTCTCCAGCGACAATGAAGGAGTTACATGATAAAATAGAGCAACTGTTAGGTTAGGGGTTTATCCATAGGAGTACTTCACCTTAGGGTGCTCCTGTGTTGTTCTTTAAGAAAATGGATGGTCTTTACGATTCTGTGTTGATTACCGGGAGTTGAATAAAGTCACGATACAAAATACGTATCCATTGCTATAAATTGAGGACTTATTCGATCAGTTAAGAGGAGTTGCCTTCTTCTCAAAGATTGACTTGAGATTGAGATACCATCAGTTGCGTATCGGGGAGTAAGATGTGTCGAAGGTTTCCTTCTTGATGAGATATGGTTCCTATGAGTTCAAGGTTATGCCTTTTGGGTTAACCAATGCCCCAGCCATGTTTATGGACTTGATGAACAGGGTGTTCAGAGAGTTCCTGGATCAGTGTGTCATTATCTTCATAAATGACATTCTGATTTACTCCCAGTCTGAGGAGGATCATGCCGAGCATTTGCATCAGGTGTTTCAGACACTGTGCCAACACGATTTGTATGCCAAATATGAGAAATGTGGGTTTTGGCTGAAGGAGGTTCAATTTTAGGGCACATTATCTCTGACAGAGGGATATCCATAGATCCGAGGAAAGTGTCAGAAGTGAGGGATTGGGGACAACCCATGACACCGACAGAAATATGTAGTTTCTTGGGCCTATCAGGATACTATAGGAGGTTTATTCGGGGATTCTCGAAGATATCGGGTCCATTAGCACATCCGACTCGCAAAGGGGTGACATTTATCTGGGATGGTGCTTGCCAAATTACTTTTGATGAGCTGAAGGAAAAGTTAATTTTATCTAGTCCAGGAGTATAGTATCTAGTCCATACTATTGTGTCCTTATTAGTACTTGGGGGTGTTCTTCAGCAGGAGAATCAGGCTATAGCTTATGCTTCCTTTAAGATTAAGCCTCACAAGAGGCATTACCCCACCCACGACTTGGAGTTAGTGGCAGTCGTGTTTGCACTTTGAATTTAGAGACACTACTTTCTGGGGAGAAATTTTGCTTATTTAAAAACCACAAGTCACTAGAGTAGATCTTTATGCCGAAGGAGATAAATATGTGTCAGCGTCGGTGGCCTGATTTTATTAAGGATTATGAGTTCGATATCTAATACCACACAGGTAAGGTTAACGTGGTAGCAGACGCATTAAGCTGTATGCTAGTAGGTCAGCGACCGAGGTGTGGAAAGAGAAATTGAAGGAGTTGGGACACCAGGACGCAGTGGCCCAATCATTCATGCTTGTGATGATAGTTACGCCCTAGATCATTACGAGAGTAGTAAAGGCTCAGGCAGCGGATCCGTTCTATCAGGATAGGATAGTATAGATTCTAGCAGAGTGGGTCGAGTATTATACTATTGGTTCAGATGGGGGCTTACGTTTCAATAGGAGATTGGCTATCCCCGAGGGGGAAGGCTTGCAACATGAGGTGATGACAGTGTCGCACGGTTCATGCTTTGCAGTACATCCTAGTGGGGATAAGATGTACCAGGATATGAGGTGACAGTACTGGTGGAGTGGGATGAAGAAGGATATTGTCGAGTTTGTGTCGAAAAGTGTCACTTATCAGGTGGGAAAGGTGGACCATCAAAGATCGGTAGGACTCCTACGATCATTAGACATCCCTAGGTGGAAATGGGAAATCATTTCTTTGGACTTCATCACGGGATTGCCTACATCACAGAGGGGTCACGATTCTATTTGGGTGATTGTGGATCAGTTGACCAAGTTATCTCACTTTCTTCCAGCCCAGACATAATACACCATGCGAAAGTACGCCTAGATATTCATAGCCGAGATAGTGAGACTTCACGAGGTACATCTCGATATCATATCTGAGAGAGATAAGATATTTGTGTCTCGATTCTGGGAGAGTTTTCAGGGTACGTATTTGCGGTTGAGCACAACCTATCACCCGCAAACTAATGGATAGACCAAACGGACGAATCAGATTTTAGAGGACATGTTGCTTATGTGAACCCTACACTTTGGAGGAGGCTAGGAGCAGTATCTTCCACTAGTGGAGTTTGCCTATAATAACTCCTATAAGTTTAATATTGGTATGGCTCCATTCGAGGTGGTGTACGCTACACCTTATCATTCCCCAGCATGTTGGCTAGAGGTTGGGGGACAACAAGCTACTTGGGCAGGAGGTGATTCAGGATACTTCGGTGAGGATAAAGATGATACGAAGCCGTATTCGGGTTGCTCAGGATCGACAAAAAAGCTATGCCGATGCAAAGCGATTCTTTTAAGAGTTCAATGTGGGGGATCAAGTGTTGCTATGAGTGTCTCCTATTAAGGGGATTATACGTTTTGGGAAAAAAGGGAAGCTGGGGCCTAGATATGTGGGGCCATTCCCTATCATCGAGAGGATTGGGACAGTTGCTTATAGACTTGGGTTACCTAAACACTTTCATAGGATCCACGAATCCTTCCATATTTATTCACTCATGATATATCTTTGAGATGAGTTGGCCCAAAATCATATTGCTTTTGCGGAGATTGATCTACAGCCTAATAGTTCCTATTAGGAGGCAACGATTGCTATCCTAGACCGTAGCGAGATGAAGTTAAGGTCAAAGGTAGTACCACTAGTACGTGTTCAGTTGCGGCATCATAATGCTGAGGAGTGTACCTCGGAGCGCGAGGATGAGATGCGTGAGCGTTATCCAGAGTTATTTTTTCCAGGTATATTTTATTTACGAATTTCAGGATGAAATTCCGTTATTAGGGAGGGAGT
This sequence comes from Sambucus nigra, assembly GCA_949130495.1. Classification (NCBI taxonomy): domain Eukaryota; kingdom Viridiplantae; phylum Streptophyta; class Magnoliopsida; order Dipsacales; family Adoxaceae; genus Sambucus; species Sambucus nigra. The sequence continues at coordinate 78,532,521 of OX422207.1, read as the reverse complement.
ATGTAATACCCCGTATTTTTATTGATTTTATTTATTGGGATTAATTAAATTAAATGGGATAACTAATTAGAAATTAATTCGAATTTAAATACTAGCGAGACTAGAGAGTTGGTATTTGATTATGATAATTATGTTGAATATTATTTAGAGAGTATAGTAATATGTGATTTTGAATTTATTAAAATGGTTGGAAGTTGAAAATACGATAATTTCGGTAATTAAGTTAGGATGCACGTGTAATTCGTGTTAGGACCTAATTTAATGGAATTAAAAGTAATTTTTTATATCATCCGTATCGTCATTTCCAATTCATCAAAGTGTTCGGAGGGGTCGAGATAGTCGAAAAGTCTACCCGGGGGTTTAGATTGGGTCCCGAGATAGTTTTATGCCAAACCGACAACCCAAGAGGGTATTTTAGTCATTTACAAATTTGAGGAATAGTAACCCGCGAAATTTAGGTTGGTTATATCAGCCAACACTTAGGTTCCTTAGGGTTTCACAATCAAATTTCGCAAACAATCATTAGAGAGGAAGAAGAGTAAGTTTCCAAAGAAGAACTGCCACTTAGAGACTTTTTGCACCACCGTCACCACCACTGAATAAATCGGGAAGAGATGATTACTCCCGTACCATCTACTCCAAAGGATAAGAATCTCTAATTTAAGGCAAGTGATTTATCTTGCAATAATTTGAGGCATATACTCTACATGTTAGATTAGGTATGATGTCAATTTATGAATAATTGCAAAAATATGAAATTGGAGAATTTATTATCGAAATTGGGTAGGTACACATGTAGTGGATCTTCTGGAAACATTAAATGAACAAAATTATAAATTAGGGGTTAGTAATCCAGAGTTTAAACTGAGATTTATGATGACTATTATAGAAATCTTTAAGAACTAGGGTTGTGTAATACTCATGACTTTTGATCCAAGAAATTGATGTTCCCTGATAGTTTAATGACTCTTGGACGTTAAAACTTATGAAGATATGTCAGTTTAATAGTTAGTAAACTTGTTTGGGAGTTTGGGACAATGTAATGGATAATTGTAGCAATAAAAGTGGGAAACCAGTAACTATTAAAAGAATTCTGGGCAGAAAACTGCTTGATCGATCGATCGACCCATTTCTTCGATCGATTGATCCCTCTAGAAAATGTGAATTTTTCCCTTATTAAATTGATTGATATCCAACCTTTAGAAATTGTTAAAGATGATCGATTTAACATGTTGGGACTTAAGGGATACCAATAGGGTACCCTTAGGACCCGAGAAAGGTTAGTGAATATGGGATTGACTTAGGGAAAAGAAGAGTAACTAATCGAACGGATGCTATTAGAAAGTGTGTATATTGAGAATTTCATTTGGTTATAAAATATTTTAAGGGTGGGAACACTAGTAAGGGGGGCAGAAATTACCGAGATAACCTTAGAGACGAGCGGGAGACTTAGTAACCTTTTGGGTTAGGTTTAAGTACTCGGGATTATAAGACAAGAGTTATTGTGCTAAACATGTTATATGAAATAATCAGGATGGTACTATAGTGCGTGTGAGACTATGATATAGGGATGGAATATACCTATCTTAATATGATATTTATCTAAGTTGTGTGACTACTTAGTATATGGATTTTACGTGTATGACATACCTACCATACTTTCTATCACGAGAGGTTGATTTTCGAGTAAGGACCATATTATTTTTGTGTGCCTTTGGGGGGATTTTGATTGGTAACTCAAGAACATAGGACTGTGCAGACTTAATTGTGAGTTAAGAAGTCAGCGGACCATGGGAGCGTAGGTATGTGCGTGACCCATGGGTATGTGAACTATGTTCACCTCCAATATGTGTGGTTTGTTTTCATTGAGTTCCTGAGAGATTCGAAACTCGTGATCCTCATGTACGTGATGTACCGGGAGTTTATAGCAGAGTATGTATGCACCGCAGCTCAGCCTATGGGTGTAGTATATATATATATATATATATATATATATATATATATATGCACTTGTATTTGTTCTACTATTTTTCTCTGTAGAAAAAATAAAATGAGGTTCCAAGATAATGAATGTACGTGAGAAATAAACCTGGGTTTTAAAATATGTGAATCCGGTTAATGAAATACGAAATATGATAGTATTTAATAATTGGGGATTATTGAGCAAAAACATATGGTAATCAAATTATATATAGAATGTATAGAGACTGGTTAGGCTAGGTAGTGTAACTAGTAATTGGGTATATAGATATATAAATTTGCATTAGGCATGCCCAATAGTTGAGGGGTGAGACTATCAAGTGAGAGCACGTGACTAGCATATTTAATATATGTGCTATTTAAATTGTAATTTAAACACTTGTTGTTTTTAAAAAAAAAATTACCTCGGGATCTGACCCGTTTGCTTTTAAATCTATTTTTTTGTAAAAATCTTTTAGGTGCCCAGCCACTGGGATGCCAAGCATAGCAGTTCCATTCTGTTGATATGTTGTAGCTGTTGTGGAAGTTACATGACATTGGTATTAGACGCCTCAACATTCCTTTGATTTCTATTCAGAGATTATCTACATCTGTTACGGCATACCGCCCATTTCTATCCAGAGACAGTAGTTCAGTCATCTATTTCATGCAAGTTGTTGGATTTATTTATTTTTATTCAGACGGTTGTATTGGGTTTATTTAACTCTGCTACTATTTTATTGGGCTGTTTACTCGAGACGTCAATTTATTTCATTTTGTTAGTTATTCATATGAGATGGTTTATGAGATTGTTGAATGAAGTTTTAATTAATTATTTAATGGTTAATTGAATTAATAAAATTTGACATCACCCTTTTTCAATATTAGGTGGCTAATGGTTAATGAATTTTTTTTCAATAGTGATGCTAGAACTAAACCGACTTGATATTCTGTATTAATGAGATACAGGAGTAGATACCTAGTATTTAATTAGTCGGGGTGCCACAATTGTGTCATTCAAGGTTTGAATTTGTAAGCTAAGAAGTTTATATTAGGAAAATCGGTAGTGACTGCCTGATTAATGCTTTGGTAGTATTAGGTAAATCTCTTAAGTGATTAACTATTAGGGTAGAAATGAATGGCCTAAACATGACTAAGATGCTGAGAGATAATGCTATGATAGTAGGACCAAAATGAGGAATATTATAGTTGGAGGAATCCAGTAGATTATGATCTGAAATCAAGGCAATAAAGACCTATAGTTTACTTAAGATCAAGGTTAAGGATCCCAACTGGGAGAGAGTGTCAGTTAGGAGACAATGCCATTGTTGAGGTGCTTATTATGCATGTTTAGAGATAGATATTGGATTATGAAATTTCTTAAAAACTATGCTCATTAGGAGGAAACATTTACATTTGAGGAGACACTGGAGGATTTTGTACCAATTGCAAAACAAAAAGGGACAGTTTCGCTCAAAGCCCAAACGTAGATTTGGGTAGGATCTCGTAAGGTTATCATTGTATTTTTTCTATTGTGCTATTACTTATGATTACATATATTCTAATTGTTAGATTATGATTTGACGGTATGGGCAATCAAGTTGTGGCTTATTATAATGCATAAAATTGAACGATTTTTGATATATTTTTTGTTATAGTTGATAAACAATCACTACAAGTGTGATGGCTCAGTTGTTAGAGCATTTATGATGGGAATTAAAGGGAAAATTACAAATTGAAGGAGAATAAGAGCCAAAATGTATACGCACGAGCATATAAAAGATTAAAAGAGACTTGGTATGTCCTGTACCATATAGTAAGAATGGAGAAGTGAATTTCTTTGAAAATATTTATCGAGGTAAGAATATCATATAGTATTACATAAATGATTTAGATATTGTTTAAATTTATAGTTATGAATTTATCTAAGAGAAACTAGAAATATAATTGGGGTAGGATGAACTAATTATCCATATGATATTAATGAAACTTGAGATCTTTAGGAAGTAATAATAGCTACAAAATGGGTATACAAGGTAAGTTTTTTAGAAGTGATAATGGTATGATGATTAGTATGGTAACAGGGCAATGATTTTAAAAGTTGCCTTAGGATTCTTTTGACAATTGAAATGTGAAATACGATTATGATTAGTCCTCTAAAATTTTAATACTAATTATTTGTATTGATGACGAGACATTATTAGTTGTTATAATTTCATATGAATCCCATTTTTAACCTAGATTACTTGAACTTTGTTTCGATACTTGAATGGATTGAGAAATAATTTTGTAATAGCATCATTGGATATATATGTTGAGACTTATTGACTAAATTAAGTAGTCTTTACATGAAAAATGGTATTTTGGGGTATGATCCTACTACTAATTAAATAATGAAAATACCCGTAATGAACGAATGGGTTTTAGTCCACAACGAAATATTTCTGTTTAAAAGGTTGAACCCTTTTGGTGTATTAGTGAAATGCAATTAGCATTAAGAAATTGTTAAGTGTCTATTAATGTAGTTTGGATATTAGGCAATTCAAACAAATTGCACTTCAATACGAATGAAATAACATATTGTGAAATCTTATTTAAAACTTTTGAAATTGAATTTTATGCGTATGATTAGAAACATTAATTTAATGAATGAAAGAAAGAATTCTGGTGCTAAACTTAGATTGGGGAAATTCGAAAGTTGGGAGGTGGCTAGTTGATAGTATTGGGAAGATTTTGATGCAAATTTTAAATTGATTAGTTTATGTTGTGAGAGTGGAAGCTAGTATTGAGCGTATATAAAAAAATTATTGGATATTGAGTGTCGGTAAATGGTAAATGCTTAGGTATTAGGATGAGCGTGTGCATTATTACTCAGTGAATAATTACGCATTGGATTAAAGGAATTGTTATTATTTCTTGGTATTGATGGAACTTTAATTATGGAATGGTAATATGAATATTAAGACTTTGTGTGTTTAGATAAAGGAAGTTGAAATTTTGGATAAATTATTTTCACTAAATGATGATGAGCGTATGTAGATGTTATGTTGTTAAAAAATATAATGGAAATACATGGAGTTATAATATTTACTCTTGGGAGTTTCTATGATTGAGATAGTATAATGGTCCATTCGGAATTAGTGGCGATGGGATATATACTTGTAAAATGAAGGAGATGTAGAATGGGTAATCTAACTTTTGTTCGAACAACTACCTAATCCAAGAAGAATTGCATCAGGGGGGGTCCTTGTTTGGATTTCATTTATGTGACATCCCATGCATGGTGTTGAGAGAAGGTAGGAGATGGGAATTTATGAGGTATAAGTTAAGGAATTTTTCTTGAGTAGTACGAAGTTGATATAAAATTATTATGAGCCTCGATTATTTACCATTGGTTGAGTTGGCATATAACAGCAGTTATCAATAGTCCATTTATATAGAAACTTATGAGGCATTTTATAGGAAATCATATCGATCATCGGTATGTTAGCTAGACACAGGCGAGGTAGGCATTGGGAACATAGTTTTTCCAAGGGATAACTGAGAAGAACAAGCTACCGAGGGAGCGAATCAAAATCGATGGAGATAAACCGAAAAGCTACACTGATAAAGATTGGAAGCTAAAAGAATTTCAGGTTTTAAAGAAAGTTTTATTATCTGTTTCCCCTATGAAAATGGTGATGAGGTTAGAAAACAAGGGTAAGTTAGGCCCCTCGTTATATTATGTTATTCATGATTTTGGAGAAAATGGGTCAGTTTACGTACCGACTAGCACTCTTGGCCACCTCAATTACGTGCATAATGCGTTTCATGTTTTCATACTACACCCATTTTCACACACGACAACTTCATATCAACATGTTGATTTGAATGAGATTGAGTTAGACTTGAATACATCATACAGTGAGCAACCAACAAGCCTTGTGGATATGGAAATCCAAAAGTGTCATTCCTATGAAATATTAATGGTACATGTACACTGGAACTCCATTATAAGGAGGAATCCACTTCGAACTTCAAGGACTTAATGAGGTAATAGAATCCCTATATGTTTAGTATATTATATTTAACTCATAGTATCCCTATATGTTTAGTATATTATTTTTAACTCATCCGCATATGAGTAATTGATTTTGACTCATCCGTGTATGAGGACATTATTTTTTATTCATTATTATATGAAGATATGATATTGGCTCACACGGATATGATGAGATGATTTTGACTCATACGCATATGATGAGATGATTTTGACTCATTCTTACATGAGGAGATGATTTTAACTCACACATATATGAGGAGATGATTTTGAATCACATGCATTTGAGGAGATGATTTTGACTCATACACATATGAGGAGATGATTTTGACTCATTCTTATATAAGGAGATGATTTTGACTCACACGTATGTGAGGATATGATTTTGACCCATATGCATATGAGGCAATTATTTTGATTCATTCTTATATGAGTAGATGATTTTGACTTATACACATATCAGGAGATGGTTTTGACTCATTCTTATATGAGGAGATGATTTTCTATCAAATGGATGTGATGAGATGATTTTTGATTCACACATGCGAGGAGATGATTTTGACTCATTGTATATGAGGAAATAGTTTGACGTATTTTATATGGGGAGATATTTTGATTCACTTTATATGAGAAAATAGTTAACTCATTTCATATGAAAAGATAGTTTCAAATTTTTTAAGGTAATACAAGTTTTGGCCAAATGAAGTAAGAAATTTATTGTGATATTTGAGGATGAAATTATTTTTATTATGGAGGAAGATTGTAATACTTTGTAATTTATAGGATTTATAATCAATTAAATAATTAATTAATCTGGAAATTAGTGAAATTGACATAATTATTTTAAGTGAAAAAATCTAATTTTATAATTATTTGAGTGAAAAATAAAGTTTTATAATAAATGTTGAAATGGAAACAACTATATGTATAATTTGGATTTTTATTACAACAAATATAATTTATAATTGTAGGAAATTAATAATTAAATCCAAAAGTGCAACTATTACTTAAGAGCATGGTTAGAGAGGTAATCATAACTTGTTTTATGAAAAATTTAGGATTAGGCAACTAATACCTAAAGTAAGAGAAACCCAAATTTTATTTGTACAACAAAATTTGTACACATCTCTACATAAAATCTACACACCACAAATTCTACAAAATCCTTAAACCAAATCCCATCAATTTTTGTACATTTCAATCTACAAGTTGTTATATTCTAAACATCCTACGATCCAAAAGTTGATTTTGGGTAAAGATTCAACCATGTCCAAGAACAAAAGGGGCTCGTTGAGATTTTGAATAATAATAATATTTGTTTGGCTCAACAAGGATTTTTCTACACCTTTGGAGATTTTATACAAAAAATTGGGCTTTTGTGTTCTTCATACTAGGCAAGATAATTTTACTCTCTCCTCTCATGATTGTAAATAATTATTTCTACCTAAATAGTATTTTTATGAGTTATAAAAATCTATAAAGATAATTAGGGTTATCTCATATAATGGAAACTGAAGATTTTTGGGTAAACAAATGAATAAATCCAACTCTTACAAAATTGTGTTACACTAGTTTAAAAGGGATGGATTTAAGAATTATATGTTTTATTATAGGTATTTTAAAACTATTTGAATTAGATTAGATTATAAGGTCGAATTAGTTATCCCCGTTGAAATTAACTTCGATTAATTGATTGATATTAAGATAACTTTAATTTTCTTTTTAGAATGGCATATGTGCATAAATTCATATATTAGTTTACTATAATGAATGTTCTTGAATATGTTCTTTTCGTGAATATGTCCTTCTATATTATCATGTTATAAAAATTATGTTATATGTTGAAATGTTCCCCATTTGATTGTGAAAAAATATTAATTTAATAAGAAACAAACCCTTATAATGATCGTAGCCCATAATTCTGAATATGTAAGGTTAGGGATTGTATTTGAGTTGAGAATTGGGTTATTTTGAGTAATGGGTTGTAGAATAAATGAAATAAAGAAAATCATCTCGCATTCTGTGCGCATGGCTGCATTTAGTGCCCATCTGCATGAGCCCATGCGCATGACATAATATTATTGTCGTTCACACGGCTACTGTAGAACTGTGAGATTTATTTGATATGATTAAGGGCTTACATGAGTACTTTATATGTTGTTAATTGACTATAAATTATTCATTCGATATTTATTTAACTCTTTTAATCTGAGGAATGGTGATAGACACTAAGGTACGATTATTAGTGATGCATAACGTATTAGATACGACTTGACTCCGTTATGAGCAGGGGAAATATAAAAATATAATAACTGTAGACTTTATTATTTATATTCAGGATTGATGGTTTCGCTACCCCAGTGCGTATATATTATCTTATTTCGGTGTGTCGGACCTGTCTCATTATTGCAGGTGATCCAGAGTACCCGACTTAGTTTAGTACTCATTGTCCTCCTTTCCATTCACCGCTAACTTCTGAAGATGTAGGGATTACACCTACCTTTAACTCTATTTCATGTACTTTGAGCTGTGTGAGATATCTAGTGATTGTATTCATCATTGTAAAGTGAGAAAATTAAGATATTTTGTATGTATTGGGTTTTGACAAATAATTGTAAATGTATTTGATGTATTGATAAAAGTTGGAGGTTTCTCATATCATTATGTATATTATTTTGACTTTGATTTTTGTTTTTTGTAACATGTTACGGATGATAATTAAATGTTTACATTACTTGTATAATTTTGATAAATAGATTTAATCTACCTAATTATTAAAAATTATACGGGGCATCACAAGCACGATCTTGATACCAAGGATGCGACTGGCTTCTCCTAAGTTCTCCATATACAACTAACTAGACTACCACACTATTATATTAGATAATACACCCATTAACCATTGACTTTTGAAGATGTGGGGGTTATACCTACCTTAGTTTAGACAATACACTCACTCACCACTGACTTAGTTTAGTACTCACTATCATCCCTTCCATTCATCGCTGACTTTTGAAGATGAAGGGGTTACACCTACCTTTAATTCTATTTCATGTACTTTGAGCGATGTGAGATATCTAGTGATTGTATTAATCATTGTAAAGTGAGAAAGTGGGATATTTTGTAAGTATTGGGTTTTAAAAAACTATTATAAATGTATTTGATTTATGTATGAAAGTTGGAGGTTTCTCATATAGTTTTGTGTTATTTTGACTTCGGTATTTGTTTCTTTTTACATGTTAATGATGATAATTAGTTGTTTAGACAACCTGTATAATTTTGATAAATAGATTTGATCAACCTAATTATTAAAACTATACGGTTTATCACAAGCAAGAGCTTGATACCAAGGATGTGACTGGATTCTCTTAAGTCCTTCATATACAAATAACTAGACTACCACACTATTATATTAAACGATACACCCACATCATTCCCAATTAGGAGAATATCATCAACATAAATTTCTAGAAATGCCACCATATTTTCTTTATGCTTCGTACACACAAAAGTTTCATCCCAACATTAATCAAAATATAATTATATGATAGACTGATCAAAACGAATATTCCAAGACCATGACAATTGCTTAAGTCCATAAATAGATCTCTTAAGTTTTCTTACCTTTCTTTGTTGGCCATTTGCTATGAATTCCTCGAGTTGTATTATATTGATGCAGTTATCAAGACTGTAATGGGTATTCATAATACTTTAAGTTCCTCCATAGGATTAGATTGTCTTAATTCGTTGACTAATACACACTTGTATCTCTTATCCAAGAGGCCACTAGAATGCTTCATCAATAGGAAAAATTCTACCACACTATTATATTCATGCAGTGACTAATACCGAACCTTGAGTACACCATATAGGAAAAGGTATAAGACCTAGAGGACTTAGATTCACCTTTCTTAGTCTATTTTTATGATTGAAAAATCTTTTTAATTAACCTTGGTTTTGTAATTTTGTCAAATACACATGCAAATATAATTTCCATACAGAAAAATCTATTTTATAAATAATTTCATATTTTTGTTGATTTAAAGTATGTGTATTCATACGAGAAACATATTTGGAGTTTGGCTAAAATTATTTTTGAAAAATATTCTAAGGCAAATTGGACAAACTTTACTGGACACATGTGCAACCCGCCTAACCTTAGCTTCATTGCGGCGATGACTTTTCTCGCTGCATTGAAAGATTTTCGCTAGTATTTTCTTGTCCATGATAAAAAAATTTGAATAATGGTCCGACTTCTATCGTTGTATTTTCATCGTAACGATAGTCTTCCTCACTGCAGCAACACAATCTCAATGGTTGTATGTGTCCTCATGAACAATGGCTAGACTTTTTCATGACCTGGATCATTTTAGGTTCTCCACAGCGATGATAATGGTTGTTGTAGCGACATTGTGGCGAAATGCATCCGACAATGCCTAAAGTCACTTTTTTCACAAGTTCATTCTGAAAGATCTTCTTGGTTAGTCTATCAAGTACATGTTTTTGGGTTACTAAAACCCTGATTTGACTTTTTGACACCATAAGCGTTTGACACCTAGAATTTGAGTGTTTAAGCATTTTTGAAATAAAAAACCTATAAGTTAATGCTTATGTTAGTCTTCCAAACCAAGAGTGAGATCAGTGTCGAAATATTTTTGCTGATCAAAAGATTTCATATATTTGAGAGCACATTTTTTTCACTCTTCTTCTTCGAGTTCTTTTAAGCCATTATTTGGAATAAAGGTATATTTAATCACCTTTTGTTTAGAAATCTAATCTTCATTAATGAGTAAATATTTTCTCTTCCTTGGGATGGAAAAACTTGGCTTGAGATTTAAGGAATCAAACCTTTGAAAACAACCCAACACACATATCTATAGGATTCTGTCAAAGATCATAGGTGTACAATTTTACTTGCTTGAAGGTTCCATCTAGGAATAAAAAATTTCTTTAACTTTAAACAAATATTTGTTGTCAAGAGCATTTGAAGACATTGGTTGTAGACCAAAATCGATCGTGGTAGTGTAGCGTAATCTAGCAATTGGCCCTCGCTACGGAGGATATGATGGGAAAGAGTGTATATTCAATTAATTAATCTTGAGAGTGTAAGTCTTTATGTTCTAGTTATAAAGCTCTATCATAGTACATTTTTCATTTTGTCGGGCAACGATTTTTTTCTTGTTATGGGGTTTTCCTCATACGCCTTGGTGTTTTGTTATATTGTTTACCTTTTTCACACTTAGATTAAATCACCTAATATTGATGATAAAATTTGGTGTAATATAATTGGCAAATAATTTTTTCCATAAACCTTAGTTTTTTTTACCCACTAAGAGAAATTAAGAGAAAAACTTATCCCTTTAGACAAGAAAATTTAATTCCTTATTCTTTATCCATCTTGGCTTCATGCACACACATTCTTAACTGGTACAAGATCTAAACATCATTTTTTAGGTTTAATCACCTAGAGGTGGATCTTGCAAACATAGAAATGGAGTATACATTTGACATTTTTAAAGATTTGGCATTGGGGAAAATTTGCAATTTTACCTTACTTGTTACTTTGGCCAATTTCACTAATAGTGATCTTTTGGAACCTAAAAGTGATGTATTTGAATATGATTTTATTACTAATATTTGTTAAGATTTTATCGTATTTGTTTATCGATCCAATTTTGTTAGTCTTTCTTTTCCCGATAATGAATATGAATCAAGTGAGAAAGAATTTGAGGATCTAGTCTCTTTGAATCTTGAAACTAAATATGATGAACTTTATGAAGAATAGTCGGAACTTGCAAAAGAAAAGTTCTTGTAATCCTCTATGTTAAAAGCTTATTGTAATACCCCGTATTTTTATGACTTTCAAATTTTGGGGATTTATTAAATTTAATTAGAGATATTAAATTTATATGAATCCGAAAAATCATTTAAATACTTACTAGTGTGATGAGAGTTAGTATTTTTTTTGTTATAAGTTACTTTATGGGTAAAGTAAGTGGTGAAATTATGCTTAGTAAAATTATCACGAGAATCTAATTTGGTAATTTTGGAAATTTATCGGGACGCGCTTGTGTCGTGTCGGGATTAAATTCAGACTATTAAAAATGAATAAATTATAAGTCACTCGTATGGTCATTTTGAGTGCGTCAATGTGTCCGAAAGGGTCGAGATAGTCAAAATAATGTACCCGGGGGTTTAGTTTGGGTCTCGGAGCGTTTCTAGGCCTAATTAACACCCCGGGAGGGCGTTTTGGACATTTTAAATTTTTGGGAAAGAAAACCCACAAAAATTCTAAGGGTATATTAGATGGTTAGAGTCATCTTCTAGGGTTAGAATCACCATAAACCAAATACGTCCATTGTAGAGGAAGAGGAGAGGTTTTTCAAGCAATTCTAGGCCAAGAACTCCACCGTTTGCACCGCCGTCGCCGCCAAACGTTAGATCGCGCAACGAGGATCAAAACCACACCAATCTCTCCACAAACCTGAACCAAAAATTCTCAGGAAAGTATCTATCTTGCTTTATTTTAGTTAATGCTCCAATAATATTAGCCTAGGATTGATTAGAACTAGTTTTTGTGAAAGAAAAACCTATTTTGGAGATTTGAATTCACATGGTGTTTGAGTAATAGATGTATTCTGGAAACCCAATTCATGTGTAGAGATTGAACCACGAAATTATAGTAAATTAAGAGTATGAAATCTTGTAAAAGAATGGGAAGAAACTAAACAAAGAAAATATTAGGGTTCTTGATATTTTTGTGGATTATGCCCCCTTTAATTCGTTATTTGTGATGAAAATTCGCATGCCTGACGTAAAATATCACTTATTTGAGGTTATAACACTTGTAGTATAAATGCTTGGGAATTTGGTAGTGAAATATGTTATTTTGGATGATTTTGAAAGAGGAAACCCGTAACTGGAAATTCTGCAGATTTACCATACCTGCTTGATCGATCGATCGACCCAAGATCATCAATCGATCGAACACCTACCATCGATCGATCGACCCCTCCTGTATAACTCACATTCCCCTTTTTATAGGTCATTCCCATTTAAATGAATAGACATTCTTGGATATTAATGTTATAACATTTTGGGATATAAATAAGACCAGTAAGACTTTATTAAAAAGATGGAATCTTTAATGTGGAACAAGATTAACATTACACGGGGGTGTTTTACATATAAGGTACAATGGGAACATGTGTTTAAAGGGTGAGACTCGTAAGGAAGTTTTGTTGAAATATAAATGAATACCTACTGAAATTACACTTGGAGATATAGGGATCTACGAGTGTTACGTAATAAATTGGAATAATCCCACAAATAAGAATAAGAGACAAACCGTTATATGTGATAACCTAATAATGAGTAATAAGGATAAATATCAAAATTATGGGTCGTGAGAGTGTACCTAAATTTGATATGGGAATAGTGGTGTACATATATGACTGTGTTGATGCATATACTATATACGTGTGAAAATCATGCCCGCGCTACTTGCTATCCCTGAGGTTACCGCGCTGGGACAACCTTATCTCAATGGGACCTTTATGGGGGATTTTAACTCGTACCGTAGAACATAGGAATCCTTGGTACAAACTATCGGATCGATAGTCAGACGGTCCTAAGAGACGTGAGGGTATGTGCTGACCTCTTAGTGACTTGAAACTATGCTTCGCCTCAATTTGTATGTGTTTTGTGTTAATACAGTTCGAGAGTGATTTCGATCTTGTATTTCCCTTAGTACGAGTGATATGGGGACTGGATAGCAGAGTATGCCTGCACCATAAATTTTATGTGGGGTGCCGTTAGAATATATATATATATATATATATATATATATATATATATATTATATAAGTATTTAATATATATATATTTAAACCTGGAATTTGGGAAGTACCTACTGTGACTATGGTAAGTAAGAAATGAATAATTATTTCAACTTGGGAACAAGTGTTTGAAAAGTATGATTTGTTACTGAGAAACTTCATAATCAAATGAGGCTTATGGGAGAACTTTACTGTTTTAAAAAAAACTAACTTCCTTAACAATTGAAATTGTTGACATGAAATCTTATGAGTAACTTAAGATAAGATAAGTTAAACTGTTGGGAGTATTATTGCGATAGGTGTGCACATTAGTAGAGAGGTGAGAATTTCTCACGGGAGTGTCGCACTAATATGTTGGTTGCATTAGCCGATAAGCATTTTAAATACTTGCTAAACTAATTTTAAACCGTTTTACAATCGGGCTCTGACCCATTTCCTATTTTCTCTTCTCTTCATATATATATGTATATATTACAGTTGCCCAGTCACAGGGGCGTCTTGCATAGGATCCTTTGGAAGGAACTCGCTGCAGCTTAGGTGGGAGTCGTAGGTCGCTTGCTTAGACGATCTCCATATTGATTCCACTTATAGCTCTATTTTGTCGAGTTGGGCATGTGTCGCCCTTTCCTATTATTCAGTTGTTTTTATCAGATATTGTGAGTCGTTTATTTCCAGTATTTACATTTTGGTATGGTTATTGTCAGGATGTTTTTCCCTTAAGTTTTAAAGTTGGAATTAATTAGTTGGATGTTTAAATTGTTTGGATTATATGTTCGAGTATAGTTGTTGTGTGATTTTTAAACTCTGGATTTTGTAAAGTTTTAAATGTTGGTTTTTAAATGAAATTGGAAATTGATGTCTTAAAAATGGTTTTGTCACTTAGCTTAATTATTTAGGGAGTTTAATTGGAAAAGTTATTTTTGCGACAGTGATCACCCGGTATTTAATAAAGAAGTGATCACCCGGTATTTAATTAGGTGGGGTGTCACAGGTGGTATCAGAGCATCAGGTTCTAGTGTCCTTTAGGATTTGTATGTCTTAATTCGCTTTCAACTTAGCGTTCTTCCTATAGAGGCCTATTTTAGGATTGTTGTATTCTTGCTTTTACGATTACGTCTTCAGCTATTTGAGATTTGATAATAACTGTAGAGTAATAAATTTTTTTACGTTTCAGATGCCTCCGAGACGCGCACCTAAGGATAGGCGTGCCCAAGCCGAGAAGCTAGTAGCTCCGACTCAGGGAACGATGAACGCAACTGAGGTAGCCGCTATCGTTGCTCAGGCGGTGAATGTCATGCTAGATCTCATACAACAGGATCCTCCCCAAGTTCAGACAGTGGCGCCAGCACCGGCACAGCTTCCATCTACATGGGAGCGAGTTAGGGATGCCTTTCAAAAGGCGCATCCCCCAGAGTTTGCGGGTAGTTCGGATATCATTGTGGCAAGCCAATGGAAGAAAGATATCCAGAGGCATCTGTGCATGTACGAGTTCACGGACATGAAAAAATAGCTGTTGGCTTCCTTTAAGCTGGTGGGGGGCGCTTTGCATTGGTGGGAATCCACTACTACCTTGGAGGAGAGGGATACTGTTACTATTCAGTCATTTTGGGCGAAGTTTGACAGCTAATACTTCCCATCCTCCGTGTAGACTGAGATGAGAAGGAAGTTACTAAGTTTGAAGCAGGAGAATTTGACTGTTTCTGAGTATGAAGAGGAGTTCACAAGACTTCTCACTATAGTGCCAGACGAGGCACCCGCTGAGGGAAAGAAGATAATGTTGTTTGTGGACGAGTTGGCTTGGAGGATCCGTCAGCACCTTATAGGCAATCTGTCGCTGAGTACCTATACGGATGTACTCAATGCTGCTTTACTACACTGCCAGGATCACCGCTTCCATCTGCAGGGAAGCAAGCGAGCAGGAGAGTCCATCCAGCAGGGCAGGACAGGGGGTAGTGGTGCTAGTGGAGCACCGACATCTCAGGGGCAGACTTATCATCATGAGCAGAGTTCCCATTAGGGGGACCCTGCCAAGCGGTTTCGATCAGGTGATTCCAAATAGGGATTTAGGGGACTTAGGCAAGGTCATTAGGGCCAGCCTAATCAGTAGGGCCAGCAGGGCCAACATCATCAGCAGCAGGGCCATCAGGGCCAACACCATTCTCAGTAGGTCCAGCAGGGCCAATGGCGGGGTGGTAACGGCCAACAGGGCCTTAATTAGTAGGGACAGAGGGTAGGAAATTTTAGGGGCCAATGCTTTGGGTTTGGTAAAAATGTCCACAAGCCCCAGGATTGTCCAGAGGGTGATAGGCCCCCACAGCAGCAGGGTGCCCGTAATGAGCCATAGAGACCACTTTTTCCAGTCTCCCTCCCGGCACCAGCTCAGGTAGCACAACAGGGGCAGTTATAGTACGGACGCGTCTATAACGTCCACCAGGCAGCAGCTCCACAGGCGCCACCCACGATTGAGGGTATGTTTCCTATCCACGGTACTATGGGTCGGGTTTTATTTGATACTGGGCGACACACTATTTTATAGCTACCCATTTTGTGAAGGCCTTAGGGTTATTACCCACAACAGAGAGCACTGTAACATGTGTAGACTCACCACTGGGAAATGGATCATTAATTTTCTTTATATGTCGAGGCGTGGTGGTAGATATTGGTAGCTTGGTATTCCCAGCAGACATGTTAGTCTTAGATATGCATGAGCATGACGTTATTACTGGTATGGATTGGCTCACAGCGTACGGAGCCATGATAGATTGTTTCGGTGGGAGTATTGTCTTTGCCATTCCGGGGAAAGAGATGTTTGTAGTGGTGATGGCTCGCCTAGAGGGAGGCTCAACCGCTCATTTGTATTACATAAAGGAGGATACCTCTAAGGAGGTCGTGATTCCCTTAGATTCGATCCTAGTTGTTCGTGAGTATTTTGATGTATTTCAGGAGATAGCAGGCCTACCCCCCAGTCGAGAGATAGATTTTGTCATAGATTTGTTACTCGATACTCGAACGATAGCACGCACTCCATACCGTATGGTTTCATCAAAGATGCGAGAGTTACGAGATCAGATAGAGCAACTGTTAGGTCAGGGCCTCATTAGCAGGAGTACCTTACCTTGGGGCGCACAAGTTTTATTTGTGAAAAAGGGAGATGGTTCACTGAAGCTATATGTGGACTATCGGGAGCTAAATAAGGTCACGATACGGAACAAATATCCGTTGCCTTGAATCGATGATCTGTTCGACTAGCTGAGGGGAGAAACTTTCTTTTCGAAGATAGATCTGAGGTCAGGGTACCATCAGCTACGTATTAGGGAGCAGGATGTTTCAAAGATAGCTTTGTTGACGAGATATGGGTCCTATGAATTCACAGTGATGCCATTTGGACTCACAAATGCTCCAGCCGTATTCATGGACTTGATGAACCGAGTGTTCAGAGAGTTCTTGGATCAGTTTGTCATCATCTTTAGAGATGACATCTTGATATATTCACACATTGAGGAAGAGCATGCTGAGCACTTGACGTAGGTTCTTCAGACTCTACAAGAGCATCAGTTGTATGCTAAGTACGAGAAGTGCGGGTTCTGGTTACGAGAAGTGCAATTCTTGGGACATGTTGTTTCTGAACAGGGGATAGCGGTTGACCCGAGTAAAGTGTCAGCGGTGAGTGAGTGGGGACATCCCACAACACCGACAAAATTGCATAGTTTCTTGGGGTTAGCCAGATACTACAGGAGATTCATTCGAGGGTTCTCCAAAATAGTGGGTCCATTGAAGAACCTGACTCGCAAGGGGGTACCATATATTTGGGACGATTCTTGTCAATTGGCTTTCGACGAGCTGAAAGACAAGCTTACTTCAGCACCGGTCCTTGCTTTACCTAAGCTGAGTGTGGAGTATCTGGTTTACACCGATGCCTCTTTATGGGGACTCGGGGGAGTACTTTAGTAGGCGGAAAAGGCTATAGCTTTTTCCTCTCGCAAGATTAAGCCGCAAGAAAAGAACTACCCCACACACGACCTAGAGTTAGCAGCAGTCGTCTTTGCATTGAGGATATGGGGACACTATTTACTTGGGGTGAAGTTCCATTTATTCACACACCATAAGTCACTGCAGTACCTGTTCACTCAGCGAGAGTTGAATACACATCAGCGCAGGTGGTTAGAGTTTGTGAAAGACTATCAGTTCGACATACAGTACCATTCGGGGAAGGCCAACGTAGCTGCCGATGCATTGAGCCGTAGACCGGTAGACGATGTAGCGGATGTCTGGAAAGAAAAGTGGAAAGAGTTGGGTCACCAGGAAGCAATAGCCCATTCCTTCATATCTGTCATGACAGTGACACCCGAGATTGTTTTGAGGGTAATACAGGCACAGACAACAGAACTATTTTACCAGGAGCAGATTGTACGACTTTTAACTGAGCGAGCTGAGTCTTATTCTGTTAGTTTTGATGGAGGTTTGAGGTTTAATGGGGGATTGGTGGTCCCAGAAGGAGTAGACTTACGTCATGCAGTGATGACCCAGTCTCATGGGTCCCAATTTATAGTGCATCATGGAGGAGATAAGATATACCGAGATATGAGATGGCAATAATGGTGGAGTGGGATGAAAAAGGACATTGCTGAGTTCATGTCCAAGTGTTCTACTTGCCATCTGGTAAATGTGGACCACCAGAAACCATCGGGGTTGCTTCAGCCATTGGAAATACCCGCGTGGAAGTGGGAGAGTATTTCCATGGATTTTATTACTCGGTTGCCTATATCATAGCGGGGCCACGACTACATCTAGGTGATTATGGACCGTTTGAACAAGATGACTCATTTTTTTCCAGTGTGAACAGACTATACCACGGGTCATTATGCTCAGTTGTTCATTACTGAGATTGTCAGATTACATGGGATGCCCCTGAATATTGTGTCAGATAGAGACAAGATTTTTTTGTCACGTTTCTAGGAGAGATTTCAGGAGGCCATGGGTATAGAGTTGAGGTTGAGTTCAGATTATCACCCATAGACAGATGGACATACAGAACGTACCAATTAGATGTTGCAGGATATGCTACGCATGTGTGTCCTTGATTTTGGGGGAGGTTGGGAGCCACATCTTGCACTGGTAGAGTTTGCTTATAATAACTCTTTTCAGTTCACGATTGGCATGTCTCCATTTGAGGCATTGTATGGCAGGCCTTATCGTTCCCTAACTTGTTGGCTAGAGGTGGGGGATAATAAGTTTCTCGGACCAGAGGTGATTTAGGAAACCACCGCTAGGATTGAGATTATCAGGAGTGGCATTCGGGTAGCCCAGGACAGGCAGAAAAGCTACACTGATGCAAAATGGTTCTTCCGAGAATTTAATGTGGGGGACTAAGTATTACTACGTTTATCTCCTATGAAAGGAGTGATGAGGTTCAGAAAGAAAGGGAAATTGGCCCCGAGGTACGTGGGACCATTTCCCATTATCGAGAGGGTTAGTCCGGTAGCATACATATTGGGACTGCCAGAGCACTTACATCACATTCATGATATATTCCACATCTCATCGTTGAGACGATACCTTCGGGATGACATGGGCCACACCGATATCGCGATTGAGGAGATTGACTTACAGCCCGACAACTCTTACGAGGAGAGGCCAGTGGCTATCCTAGACCATAGCGAAAGGAGATTAAGGTCAAAGGTAGTCCCACTTGTCTGGGTCCAGTGGGAGCATCATAATGTGGAGCAATCCACTTGGGAGCGTGAGACGGACATGCGTGAGAACTACCCAGAGTTATTCTTACCAGGTACACCTTATTTTTCGAATTTCTGGACGAAATTTCGTTATTAGAGGGGAAGTATGTAATACCCCATATTTTTATGACTTCTAAATTTTGGAGATTTATTAAATTTAATTAGAGATATTAAATTTATATTAATCCGGAAAATTATTTAAATAGTTACTAGCGTGATGAGAGTTAGTAATCATTTTTTTATAAGTTACTTCATGGGTAAAGTATGGACCTGGAAGAGGGGGGACGTGTCAAGTATCGGCTTGGGATCATGTCTTCTTAGGACTATTCTGGATGTATAATGCAATTTCAGTAGTAATATTCCATTTCAGTTGGAAAATGCAGTCAGATGTTTGGGACATATAAGTGATCAAGAGGTAGTAACTCATATCACGGGAGGAAACTTTACGCAGAGTTCAATTACTATTAATGGGTGGCTCCGCGATTTCTTATGGGCACAGGCATCCCAGGTAATTCAGTCTTATGGTTCTTCACTATCTGCATATGGACTTTTTTTCCTAGGTGCTCATTTTGTATGGGATTTTAGTTCCATGTTTCTATTCAGTGGACGTGGTTATTGGTGAAATTTTGATTAGTAAAATTATCACGAGAATCTAATTTGGTAATTTTGGAAATTTATCGGGACGCGCTTGTGTCGTGTCAGGATTAAATTCGGACTATTAAAAGTGAATAAATTATAAGTCACCCGTATGGTCATTTTGAGTGCGTCAATGTGTCCGGAAGGGTCGAGATAGTCAAAATAATGTACCCGGGGGTTTAGTTTGGGTCTCGGGGCTTTTTAGGCCTAATTAACACCTCGGGAGGGCGTTTTGGACATTTTACATTTTTGGTCATGAAAACACACGAAAAATCTAAGGGTGTATCAGATGGTTAGAGTCATCTTCTAGGGTTAGAATCACCATAAACCAAAGACGGCCATTGGAGAGGAACAAGAGAGGGTTTTCAAGGAATTCTAGGCCAAGAACTCCACCGCCAAACGTTAGATCGCGCAATGAGGATCACAACCACAATAATCTCTCCACAAATCTGAACCAGAAATTCTCAGGAAATTATTTATCTTTCTCTATTTCAGTTAATGCTCCAATAATATTAGCCTAGGATTGATTAGGACTAGTTTTTGTGAAAGAAAAACCTGTTTTGGAGATTTGAATTCGCATGGTGTATGAGTAATAGATGTATTCTAGAAACCCAATTAATGTGTAGAGACTGAACCATGAAATTACAGTAAATTAAGAGTGTGAAATCTGGTAAAATAATGGGAAGAATCTAAACAAATAAAATATTAGGGTTCTTGATATTTTTATGGATTATGCCCCCTTTAATTCGTTATTTGTGATGAAAATCCGCATGCCTGACATAGAATATCACTTATTTAAGTTTATAACACTTGTAGTATAAATGGTTGGGAGTTTGGTAGTCTAATATGTTATTTTGGATGATTTTGGAAGAGGAAACCCATAACTGGAAATTCTGCAGATTTGCCATACCTGCTTGATCGATCGATCGACCCAAGATCATCGATCGATCGATGATTCGATCAATCGAACACCTACCATCGATCGATCGACCCCTCCTGTATAACTCACATTACCCATTTTATAGGTCATTACCATTTAAATGAATAGACATTCTTGGATATTAATGTTAGAACATTTTGGGATATAAAGAAGACCAGTAAGACTTTATTAAAAAGATGGAATCTTTAATGTGGAACAAGATTAACATTACACAGGGGTGTTTTACATATAAGGGACAATGGGAACATGTGTTTAAAGGGTGAGACTCGTAAGGAAGTTACGTTGAAATATAAATGAATACCTACTGAAATTACACTTGGAGATATAGGGATCCACGAGTGTTACGTAGTAAATTGGAATAATCCCACAAATAAGAATAAGAGATAAACCGTTATACGTGATAACCTAATAATGAGTAATAAGGATAAATATCATAATTATGGGTCATGAGAGTGTACCTAAATTTGATATGGGAATAGTGGTGTACATATATGACTGTGTTGATGCATATATTATATACGTGTAAAAATCATGACCGCGCTACTTGCTATCCCTGAGGTTACCGCGCTGGGATAGTCTTATCATGATGGGACCTTTATGGGGGATATGGACTCGTACCCTAGAACATAGGAATCCTTGGTACAGGCTATCGAATCGATAGTCAGACGGTCTTAGGAGACGTGAGGGTATGTGTTGACCTCTTAGTGACTTGAAACTATGCTTCGCCTCAGAGTGATTCCGAACTTGTATTTCCCTTAGTACGAGTGATACGGGGACTGGATAGCAGAGTATGCCCGCACCATAAAATTTATGTGGGGTGCCGTTAGAATATATATATATATATATATATATATATATATATATATATATATATATATATATATATATATATATATATATATATATATATATATATATATATTTAAACCTGGAATTTGGGAACTACCTGCTGTGACTATGGTAAGTAAGAAATGAATAATTATTTCAACTTGGGAACAAGTGTTTGAAAAGTTAGATGCGTTACTGAGAAAATTCATAATCAAATGAGGCTTATCGGAGAACTTTACTGTTTAAAAAAAATAGCTTCCTTAACAATTGAAATTATTGACATGAAGTCTTATGAGTAACTTCAGATAAGATAAGTTAAACTGTTGGGAGTATTAGTGCAATAGGTGTGCACATTAGAAGAGAGGTGAGAATTTCTCAAGGGAGTGCCGCACTAATATGTTGGTTGCATTTGCCGGTAAGCATTTTAAATACTTGCTAAACTAATTTTAAACTGTTTTACAATCGGGCTCTAACCCGTTTCCTATTTTATCTTCTCTCTTGTATATATATGTATATATTATAGGTGTCCAGCCACAGGGGTGTCTTACATAGGATCCTTTGGAAGGAATGCGCTACAGCTTAGGTGGGAGTTGCAGGCCGCTTTCTTAGACGATCTCCTTATTGATTCCACTTCTAGCTCTATTTTGTCGAGTTGGGCATGTGTCGCCCTTTCCTATTATTCAGTTGTTTTTATCAGATATTGTGATTCGTTTATTTCCAGTATTTACATTTTGGTATGGTTATTGTCAGGATGTTTTTCTTTTAAGTTTTAAAGTTGGAATTAATTAGTTGGATATTTAAATTGTTTGGATTATATGTTCCAATATAGTTGTTATGTGATTCTTCAACTATGGATTTTGTAAAGTTTTAAATGTTGGTTTTTAAATGAAATTGGAAATTGATGTCTTAAAAATGGTTTTCTCACTTAGCTTAATTATTTAGGGTGTTTAATTGGAAAAGTTATTTTTGCGACAGTAATGCTAAGAATGAACCAAACGGTCACCTTGATTATAATTTAGTAAAAGAATGATCACCCAGTATTTAATTAGGCGGGGTGTCACACTTATGAAAAGGAGAATAATGATTTATAACTTAAATATACCCTTGTTGATCACTTCAAGTTGACAGTACTAAAATGTGTGAGAAGATTAAGTTGTTAAGGAATTTTCAAATGTTGATTTGGGTTCGTCAAATTTTTTGAAAGATCAAAGTGAAACTCTTCTGCAAAAGGTCAAAACTCTTTAACAAGGAAAAATAGAGTTTTTCTATGTGCTAGCACTTATGAAGAGATGAAAATGAATTTTTATATGCGTTGGAAGCTCAGCGGCCTATCCTTTTATAAAAGCTTAAAGTTATTCATGTCTCTATTTTATATCTTTTAGACTTCCTTGATGATTTAAAAGATAAGATCATTATTTCAAAAGTATAAAAGCTTTTCTAACTTTCAAGAGAAAAGAAAATGTTTTATTTTATCACTTGAATAAGCAAAATGGATCTTCTTTTGTGTGACAACCCAAAGTTGTTTTGGAAAAGAAAATTGTAAATTTTCAAAACGATTTGATCTCGGACGAAAACTGTAAAAGTAAATCTAGAGGTGAGATACAAAAAATATGGAGCTATTAATTTGATACCAACCCTAAGAGGAAGTGATAAAAGAGGGTTAGGTTTTAACAAAATTGATGTTTTAACTTTCGGAAAGGAAAATATCAATGTGAACGCTTCTTCTAAAAAGAGACAAAAAATTTGAAAAAGAACTCTTAACATTTAAAAGTAAAGGGAAAAGCATTGCCAATCATTTTGAAAAGGAGAAAAGTTTTGTAAACACCAAGTTTAATAAAAAAAATGACATGTTTAATATAAGATACCGAAGAAGAACTTTGTTTATTATTAATGTCATAAGAAAGGAAACCTTAGATATTTGTTACAACTTGAAATGTTCAATATTTTAAAAAGGTTATTCCTAAACAAAAACATCAAATGACGAGAGAAAAAAATTGAGAGGTGATCATTGTCACAAATTTAGTCATTTGAGGGATTTTTTTTTAATCAATCCTACTTACCTTTGCATCACGTTAAGAATGGCAAGATTTTTATGAGGAACAATAAATTTCAAAACATTTTTTATTCAAATAAATTTTGTTATAAACTCGTTGAAAAACGAATGTGGGTTAAAAAGAATCAAATAGTTTTTGAGAAAAATAACCATAGTAAGACAGGTAAAGTGAAGAAAAATATGCCTAAGTTGCCATTTGAACCCGAGGCTGCTCGTGTGAGCCATGTATAGGTTAGGAAGAACATTTTTAGATGAAATTAAAGTTGAAACTATAAAGATTCTAAAATTAGTTCCCTCCACCTCTAAATGCTAGAGGTAGCTTTATTTATGGTCATAGACTTATTTGTATTTCACCTTTGTATATCTAATTCCAGGCCATGCATGTTTGTATCAGATGTGAATGAGATTACACCACAAATTTTAATTATTCTGATTATTTAATTTACTCATTTGAAAATCCCAAGTTTGTGTAGAAATTACAAGTCAACTTTCGTCGCAAATGTAATTTTAATACCAACCTTTTAGTAAATTAAGTTTAAACCCCCACAACTCTTGAAATTATATTTATACTCCTTTTAATAAACCACCTGCTAGGATCGATTCATCAAAATTTATATAAATCATAGAAAATAAATTTTAGAGTAGAAATTCAAGAAATAATACCACACTTAAGAAACTCATATTTCTAGTTTCATTTTAAAATGGATATTATATTTCGATTTTCGATTTTCTCTCAAAAATCATTTACCCTCTATCGAGGTGTAAATTGAAATGTGGATGGTCAAAATTAACATTAAAGTGGATTTCCAAATAATCAAACTAATCAATTCAAATAACATAAATAAGGGTTCATCCCACCCTTTGAAAGGTTTTTTTAGCCTAACATAATATGGGTTATGATAATCCAATAAACAAGGTAATAAAATAAAAGAGGATAAGAGAACAATCAAATCAAATATAATTGAGTGGAATTGATCTCCATCCTTGAAGTACAAGCATCAAACCTTTGATTGAGTGATCCAACAAAATAGTACATGAAAATAATCAATCAACTTGAATCTCACTATCATTTATTTCACTCAATTTAAATGTAAGAAAATAGAAATAAAATAAATTCCTAAACCAAAATTATTTCTACTAAAATAAATTTCTAACTTTCTCTCTACAACTAACTCTACTCTATTTTCTCCCTTTTCTCAAATGGGTCTTCAATTATTATTTTAGTATGTGCAAGTGGCTATTGGTAATTTTGGAAACTATACACTAGTGTGCACGAGGGGTGTGAGGTAGTTTGGGTGAGGAAAAAATATGATTTGCAAATGAGGATATTTTGCGGTTTTAAAATGTGTATGTGGGAAGTGGGTTTTTGGGGGTATAATGGGAAAAGAGTTATGTGGCATTAAACATGTGGGTTATTTTGGTATATTGTCTTTTGGTGTTTATTTTGGTAGATCGTGGGTTAAAGTTTAGAGTTAGGTGGATGTTTGGATTTGGGGCAGGAGCATAAGGGTGTCAGCCTTGCAGGTCACAGTTTTGTGGGGTTTCGGTGACGAGTTAGGGCTGTTCCGGGTTGGTATGGGTCGAGTAGGTCAGAGGTATTGATCGGGGTTATGTTGGGTTTAACAGGAGAGGTATGGTGGGTTATTTTTTGATGGGCTAATTTCTGGGTTGATGTGGATCGGATTGTGGGTCAGTCGGGTCTATAGGTATTGGGTTGGATTGGTGGGTTAGTTTGGGATGGCGGGTTGGATCGGGTACGTAAGGGCAGAGGTGAATGGTATAAGGGCCGGGTTTTAGAAGGGTCTTGGGTTGTTTTGATTTGTAGTTTAGTCTTTGGTTGGGGGCGAGGTTTAATGGAGGTGAATCGGGTTATGGAGATGGGGGGTATGGTTGGTTGTCGGCGGGTCTCAGGTGGAGGAGAGAGTGTGAGGAGGTGTGTGGGTGTGGTAATGGTGGGAGGAGAGAAGAGAGAGAGTGGTAGAGTTTGAGGTTGACTATGAGGGGTGGGTTTTGTGTGTGTGAGGGTGTAGGGGACATAGGGTGCGTGTGAATGATGTGTGTGCATGTGTACTAGTGTTTGTACCTTAAAAATATATACATATAAAAACTATACAACTATAATAATAATATTAATAAAACTTAAAAAAATAAAACCTGTTAAAATTAAAAAATTAAATTCCTAACTAAAAATAAAAGATTCAAATAAAAGAATGAAAATAAAACAAAAGTAAAGATCTAATACAACTAAAATTATAGCTAAATAAATTTCTAAAAAAAACTTATCCTAATAAAAATAAAATAAAATAAAATCAAGGTTAAAAACTAAAAAATCAAAAAATCAAAATCAAAATAAAATTACGCTAAATAAAAAGAAATATAAAAATAGCAAATAAATCCTAAAAATTCTAAATAAATCTAAAATAAATCCTAAAAATTAGAAAGACTCAAATAAAAAAAGTCTAAAAATTAATAAAAATACAAACTCAACACACACAGGACTCGGGGTGGATTTAGGCAAGGTAAAGGCTAGGTTAGAGTTACGAACGAGGTTAAGGGATTGGGTAAAAGGGACAGGGATGAAGTTTAGCAACTTTTGACGGCCATTGGCATCGAAATACAATTTTTAAATCCGCAAGTGGCATATGACCTACAAAATAGACTTATAGGCTTCTAAGACCCATTTTGTCGAGAATTAGCAATTAAAAATCATTTGTTCGGGGTATTATTTAAACACTTTTGGGTGCTTATAAAAATCTAAGGATGCGATGGTTTCCTGAATCGTAGTTAGGGGTGGAAACACCCAACGATGAAGGTGGGGGAAGTTAATGTCTGTAGACATGAGATAATATATACTAAGGATGGGCATATGCTATCAAACTATAGCTCTACAAATATGGTACAATAATATATGTTGTCACCAAAACGGTGTAATCGAATATCTACATGCACTATGTTTAAGGATGCATGGAACTTTCTACAAGTCTCCCATGAGGGTGACTACACTGTTCGGATCTCAAACTTCCAACATAGCGCCACCCGATTTGAGTTGCTAAAGATTCTCGACTATGAGACCTTCGATGAGTTTTATGCTAAAATTTTCAATAACGTGAAACTCTGACTTCAATTGGGTGAAAATATCCCATACTCTAGAGTTGTTAGGAAATTCCTTAAGTGCTACCACCTAGGTTCCTTTATTGTGTCTCAACCTTAAACATCTTGAGAGGTGTAGGTAACATGAAGGTAGAGGAGATCATAGGGTCTATCAAAACCTTTGAGTTAGAAAAATCTTATCTCGAGAGGAAATGCATCATTTTAAAATCCTATAAGTGAGTCTTCCAATTCTGACATGATTGATAGTGAAGAAGAGGATTTAACAAAATTCGATAACAAATTGGAGAAAATTATAAAACATAATAGATTTGATATAGCCCAAAATTTTGGTAGAAATGAGGTATATAAGGTAAGAAAATATCTAACGAACCGAAGGAAGAAAATTTAGGAGGTATAAATGATTCAGGGAGATGCTTTGAGTGTAAAATCATTCGACATAAGCCATTTGAATGTCCCACTAAATGAAGGATCATGGTCAACAAGAAGTTGAATTCCACTTCTAGTGATAGTGACTCGGGATCCATGAATGATTCATTAGTTGAATGTAATTTCACTACATCCATCCCCATCCGTGATGTGTTTATTCACAAATCTTCCCTTATTGAAAACAATTTTAATGATAGCGGTGTAGATTCCCAATCTAATAAATCTCAAGGTATAAAGGAGGATAATATTTTTGAGTAGTTTCCCAAGCTTCTAGATATTTCCCTCAATACGAAGAAGGATAATATTATGCTTTTAGTTAAGATTAAAAAGTGTAATAAGAAGATGTGTGCCATGAAGTCTCATGAAAATACTCTTGTTGGGAAGCATAAAGAGGGGTGCAGAGGCTGAGATTTTGCATGAAAAGGTCTCTAGCCTAAAGAAGGAACTTGTTGAATCTTCTCGAATTCGAAGCTTGATAGAGGAGGGGGATATTATTCTAATAAAGGACCTTGCGAAATTTATAAATATGTGATTAAAGAAGTTAGGGAAGATGATCCTTACATCATCCTAATCCTCGAAGCACAAGATCAAACTTGTCTTTCATCCTCCAAAATAGTCTACTCCCAAAGTCGAGACCGTCTCTGTTAAAAAAAACAAGACTGCTATGTGTACTCCATCTAGGAGTAATCTAAAACAATGAGATGAAAACTCCACAACCATATATTTTCACTTATTATCGTTGGATTTGTCACCTAATAAACTTTTATTTTAATCTTAAGAAAGTGAATGGGATGCCTAGAATAAGTTAGTTCACTAGACAAAGTTTATATTCATACCACATAGGTTAAAGACTTAGGAATCTCATAAGACCAGTCAATGTTGTGTCTTAATATTTAAAGTTTTTAGGTTTGAATTCTAAGATCGAGGTGCCTTCTATTTGGGTTAGTAAATATAACATAGTTTCTCATTTGATTAGTAGGTATGATGTTTCCCATATCACTCCTTTTGTTACACATACCTACGAACCTCTACTACCAAAAGAGTTTTCTCCTTAATGTTGAGTTTAATTATTTGCTCCATAGACTAGGTGTGAATATAGTTGATTATTTTCATAGTATTGATATGAGTTAAACGATAGTCTTGGATTGTATTTAATGCATGATTATTTATACTCTTGATTACTTATGTATCCTTTTGATTTTTGTTAAGTCTATTAAGATCTTATTTTGGTTTTATGAAGGAAAAATACAAAATTATTTTGTTTTACTTCATTCCATTTAAAGAAAACAAAAAGATCTTGTGTTATTTTTTTTTTTTTTGCAAAATCACAAAAATATAAAGTGTTTTATTTTCTATGATAACTATTGTTAAGATTATTGAAAATTTATGGTGCAAACCATTCAATTTTTCTCCTTATTCTTAAATGAGAAACTTAAGAAGGTAGTGTGAACTGGTGAATGTTTTGCTTAATTATACATTTTTATTTATCCTAGAACAACTCATATTGATTTGGTTGGAGTCATTGACATATCGCACACATATACACATAAGGGGAACTAGGGTGCATTTCCCATTTTGATCCAAAAAATTACAAGCACTTGTTTTCTAATACTCGAATATTTTAAAAGGATAATTAATTAACTAATAATTATGAACACACTAGGATTTCAGTATGACAAATTAAAACTATTTATGTGCTCATATGTTAAAATGAATTAATGTGATGAATTTATAAAGTTAAATGAAGTCCATTTGAAAGTATTTTGTTCGTTGGTTTAATTATTAAAGATTTGGGGCTAAAGTTTTAATTATATAAAAGTTTAAGTTGAAATGGTAATTTCCATAATTTCTTTAACGAGTTGGTCACATGGGGAATTTGTTTTGAAGCCAGGGGTGTATTGGTCTTTGGTACACTGTTAAAGGGATAAGGTTTACAATTTTGGGCTTTTAGTAAGAGGGGAGAAACAAATGGAATTGTGGTGTTGAGATGTGGTTTTTGGCTGCTATACCAGGCCAAAAAAGCCACGATAGTGGGTTGGAAACTACTATAGCGGGTCCTATGGGCCTCTATAGAGAGGCAGGATTTAAAGGGGGTGGCAGTACTCATTTGTTTGGCACACAACCTATTTTCGTCTCTTTTTTTTCTCACCAGCAAAACCATTTTCTCTCCCTTCTTTTCCCATCAACATACCGACTCTTTTCAACCACTTATTCACACAAGTATTTTCTTACAAAACAAACCCTAACCTATATTTTTTTCAATTCAAGATTTAAAAAGCAGGTTCCATGCTTTCTAAGGGAATTCAAAATGGCTTTTTCAAGATTTAATTGAAGGGCTTTCTTCCCACGCAAGAAACTCAACTTCGAACCACATTTTTAGTTACTCTTATCCTTTTATATGTTCATATATTAAATTTCACCTAATCCTAATTACAGTGTTAAAATCAATTAGGATCCCTTAGGAAATTACGCCGTCCTAACACATTATAGTAGTTAGGTGAAAGAGATTATTCTCAAATAATTGATATAAAGTTTTTCACCCTAACAGATGTAGAAATTGATTGTTGACCCTCAAATTATAAATTGGGCATTTCAGGGTTTGTGGACTCACTTTTAGAAATTGATTATTTGTTACTAGAAGATGGATAATTTGGAATTAATCCAGAATTTATAAATTCTAAAATTTACACTGGCTTAGTGTTTTTGTACCTTATGATTTGATGGTAGTACTCTGGGTAGTATTTGACCAAATGATATATATTAGTACGTAGAGTTTATTTATGGTGTCAGAACCTGTGGGAACTCATTTTTTATTACGTAAAACACTTGAATGATAAATGGAACCCTTATGTTAAATGATGTCCTTACATTTTTCAACTACATGTTTCTTTCTATGCAATAATGTATTTTTGAGCCTTTAATTGAAATACTATTGTTGTTGATAATGGATCTATCATGTAGATAAGATAGAAGGAGTATGATATAAACTTATATTGGTTGTTGGTTATTGGATTGTTTGGTTGTGGTGGACTAGTTGGTTTGGTTGTCGACTTGAATATTTAGATACTTATTATCTTACTTTAACCTCTCATGATAAATCCTTAATTAATTTGTAACAACTACCTTATCTCAACAGAAGTCTATCAGGGAGTTAGTTGTTTAGATTTTACTTCGGTGAAATGTTCCACACACATAGTTTAGATACATGTGGAGTGATGACTTTAAACCATTAATAAAATCAATATAACCATACTATAATATTTTATAATATGAGAAGTTACTTGTAGGCTTTCTATCCCTTTAGTTCCTTATATAATGGATTAAAATGTAAGTTTAGGATCTAATTGGTAATGACCCAATGGTGGGGTAACTGGTTAATGGTAATATTACACGAAGTGATAAAATATGTGTGAACTTGAGAATTTCATTGTTAAGTGAACATGAGAAACATAAATTAATGAGTGAGTGCCGAGGACGAACACCGTTATGATTGGATACTAGATGAGAATGATTTATTATGGGTTGTTATTGCGTCACATATAGTTATAGAGTTACAACGTCGTGTAGCAGGGTGGCTACGTGTAGTCTGGCACAGTGAAGAAGGCAACTATGAATTGTGTGCTAGTTCCATTTGGACTACTGCAAAATTGATATGGCCGAGGAAAAAGGATATATGTTGGTTACATGTTGTTGAAATAAAAAGGATTAATTAAATAATGAAATGGATTGAGATAATTCTAATGCATTACGAGGTTGCATTTTATGTAATGGGACATTCATATGGATTATATACAAATTGTGAATTTTTCTTCTACATATATAACAACTTTGAGTTGCGTAACTATGCGACTTGCTAGGTCTTTGACATATATTTATTTGTGGTGTCTTTCAAGTGCTAGAGTTGGACCCCCTGCTTAGCTATTTTCATTCCATCTAGCACTTACTATTAATGCCACTCTTCCAGTATCTTGTTCTGTCGAAACATTTAAGTGGACATGTATTATGAAACCGCAGTACATTTTTATATCACTTCGATTTCAATTGGGATTATATTGAGGATTTATCTTGGTACATTATTATACCCCTCTCTTATACACTATGGACTTTCGCTATGAGTTTTATTAGAGTACTTTCTTATCGCTTCCATATATTTTTCAATATTTTTCGTTTGATCTCTTTGTGATGAGAATGGTATGTAATTATTTTAACAACGTGTAATATTTTAGTAATTTGACTTGATTAAACTAAGTATTAAAATATACGGGTTGTCATAGTTTGTATCAAAGCACGATCTTAGTCCTCGAGGGTTATAGATTCTCGCAGAATTTAATGCAACATTCTTTGATACATTCCTATCTTAATATTCTTATATATTTTTCATTACTGATAGGATTTCTATGTTGAATTTCACATGCTGTCCAAGATGAAAGTTCATCTGCGCAGAGGGCCCGCATGGCAAGATGATCCCGTAACCCCCACACCATTGGTGCCTACTATGCCTATTATCCTAGAGTAAATATTATTTTAGTGCACAATAATTATCAAATTTGATTAGTGAGGCAGGCTTGGAAGAAATCAGATTGGAGTTGCCTTTCATAACACCTTAGTCAATAGTATTAGTCGTATTGCTATGTGAGAAGGTGAGGGGAGCCTTCATGAATAACAACACATCAACGTTCGTAAGTTCTATCGATCCCATTATGGCACAAAAATGGTGTCATGATTTTGAGAGGCAAGTGTGGTTTTTGACCTACACAGATGTGAAGAATCATGTTGTTGTTACGTTTTGGTTGGTTGGAGATGCTCTCTCGTGGTGGGATAGTGTGACTTCTATAGAGGGCATGGAGTCTATGGCTTATCAATATTTTATGGTTTCCTTTAACAATAAGTATTTCCCGTCGTTACTTAGAGATCATAATAACACGGTTTCTTCTACTTAAGCATGGTTCCCGCATCACGACTGAGTATGAGATAGAGTTTACTATTTTCTGTCATTTTGCACATGATGAGGTTAATATATAGGAAAAGAAGATGAGGATGTTTGTGAAGGGGATAATGTTTCCCATTAGGCATGTTCTCATGGGTAATAAAGCCTTTACCACTTCCACTCAAGTGGTAGATATTGCGCTTATGCATTTCCAGGATCATAAGGAGCATAAGCGAAAGTTAGAGAAGGTGGGTCAATTTAGTGGGCCCAAGGTAGAGACAAGTTCAGGGGGAGACAGATGTGGTGTTAAGGTCCATCAGGGACAATGTCAGTGGAGGTATTTAGTCCTGGGAATAAGTTACACCAACAAAAACTTAGGGACTCCCTCAGACGGGGCAGGGGCAGCAGCAACCACATCGTCCCTGGAAGCAGAGGTAATAGGGGACTCCCATAGCCCTAGTTTATGGAGTGTGATTTACATATGAGGGTAGGGACATAAATACAAGGTTTTCCCAACTATGGTGATTCAGGGATAGCAATACCAGGGCCATTCGAGCCGCGAACAGTAAGGACAAGGCCAGAGGCTAGGATAGGGTCAATAAGGCTTCAAGATATAGTAGCAACATCAATATCGACCTCCAAAATTCCCAGTAATAAGGCCATCATCGGTAAAAATGCAAACCACACCCATAGGTTCATAAAAACTACCCCAACTTCAGTATAGCCAAGTTTATCTGTGACAACCCGTAATCCAAAATAAAGGGTGGCCAGCCCGATACCTCAACATAACGGAATCATGGATGGAAATCATTCTCAGCATCATAACAATAAAATAATTATACGAGAAAACCACCCAATAATTCAGAAAACAGGTTGTCAAAATTTTTAGTTTGATTACAAGTTAAGGAAATAATTTAAACAACCAAGTCTGAAGAGAAAGTGGAATTCCAAAAGAACTTATATTACTACTATAACAATTATACAATAAGAGGACCAAATATGCTGTCGGTCAACAGTTACATACAACGTATCACAATAGTTTAATAAATTACATAATACATTCATTAAACAGTTACAAAAGTTTGGGCCACACCCCCGAGTGAAAGACCCGATCATATCTAGAATACAAAAATGAAGGCGTCTATGAACACATCCTGTAATATCCGCAAAATCTTACAGCTCCTCAAAAGCATTGGAATAGAAATATCACAACGGGTGCCCTTGTGGAGGAGAACCTGAGCAGATACAATAACATGCCCAACAAGAAAAGTGAACGGGTCAGGGCCCAATTTTTATGTGACCACCAAATGAATAAAGAGTATGACAGTTATGCATAGTTAAATATGAATGATAAAGATGATATTCTAACATGTAAATATCATATCGTAAACTATGACAATTTAAATGATTATGAATTTAGTTCAATTATGCAAGAAGATACGAATAATCATCATTAATCTAAAGCCTTTATCATTTTACACCTTTTTCATTTCATCTTTCCATTCCTTATCAGGAATAAAAATTCTATCACACGCACTTTGTGGCATGTATCTCAATTGTATGCTTTTTATGGCATATCATTATGCTCTTTATGGCATTAGAATCCATCAAGTCCCACTTAATGTAGAATAGTTATAATATACATATATAACGATTCTAGGACCGCCCGTCCGGGTTTCCCCACTGCGTGCGCCCCTAATTGCCCATCATCTTCCAGGGCCTATCATCAAGACAACCTGGGATCCTACCGAAATGTCGGGAAGCATCCATATGCCTGTGGGGTAGTCATAACCACACCCGAAATTACCTACCCATCACAGAAAATATACAACAAGCGCTCAGATGGCCTAGGACTATATCCACCCTGCATTCACTAGCCAGGGGGCTTCACCTCACGCGCGAACTTCCCTAAAGATGGAATTTAGAGAGGGTGAGTTCAAACCATTTTATTAAGTACCATGTCAGGATTTAGTAAATTATCATTTACCTTATTCCTTTTCAATTTCATTTCCATTTTAGCAAATGCATATTAATTATCCGGAGCTATACGAAATTCGCATTATCATAATAACCTCAATGAATAACTAAACTCCCAAGTTATTCTCCAATCCTCCTTTTGGGCTTTATAGTAGACCATCATATCTCAAATTAACCTCTAAAGTCTCCAAACACGACTCTATAGTCTCCTAGACTCCCACTAATTAAGTAAATAAAAGAAATGCCCTAACCTCAATTAACCCCCA
This sequence comes from Sambucus nigra, assembly GCA_949130495.1. Classification (NCBI taxonomy): domain Eukaryota; kingdom Viridiplantae; phylum Streptophyta; class Magnoliopsida; order Dipsacales; family Adoxaceae; genus Sambucus; species Sambucus nigra. The sequence continues at coordinate 78,497,789 of OX422207.1, read as the reverse complement.
CATAACCCATTACTAAGGTAGGGTAGTAAACTAAATCATCTAGAACTCTAGGACTCTAAGTTTACTTCATACAAGAAGGTTCCTAGGCCCTAATCCTAAAGAAAAGGAGTTAGAATTGAATTACAAAACTAACTCAAAACAGTAGGAAAATGAATCGATTCGCCCAAGGTCCGAATCGATTCGTCCAAAAAGCGAATTGATTCGGACAAGGAAAACTAGGATTCTGCAAACTGACAAATCAATTCAGTTTGGCCGAATCGATTCGGTCCAAGCAGACCTGGAAACTGGCCCTATGCAAATCGATTCACCTAGGAGTCGAATCGATTCGCCCCTGCGAATTTGCCAAGTTTGGCTATGGAGTCTTGAACTCCTAAAATTTCCCCCAACTCAAATCCTTTCAAATCAAGATCATTTAATACAACCAATACATCATAAATACATATAACTACCATCATTTATATCAATGATCATCCCATTCAACCTCAAATGATCTAAAGGTCATTAAACCCAATAAACCCTAACATTTATAAACCATAACTAATACACAACCATCAACAGTATTTACTCACCTTAAATCACGTTATAGCAAGTAGAAAAATTGCGTTCAGCTTGCAAATTCAAATTTTCCTTGTGTAGTAGCAAGAATCCAATCTCAATCTTCCATCTCCTCTCTTTTCTCTATAATTTCTCTTCCTCTCTCTTACTCTCTAGGTTAACAATACACTTAAGAGAAATAAAAGGGCTTAATAAGACATAAATCGTGCCTTTAGACTAAATTCCCAACTTAAGTGGTAAATACCACATTAAAATGATTCGCAACTACACATAACTGTTAAAACCAGTCCAAAGTGCCCAAAACATAAAAATACAATATGGCACACATTTTGACTATCTCGCACCTTTCGGAACTAACTACGCCCTCCAAATTATCATTTGGAAATTTTATAACTCATTTTAAGTTCCGGTTTCATTTTAAACCAAAATTTCATTTTAAATCTTATGACACAATAAAACACAACATAGTGATATTCACCTACACTAAAGGTAAATATGCAACATCTTAGTAAATATTAACTTTTCTTCATTAAATTAATACGCACTCCATATTCCAACATTTTATATATAATTACTTCACATAGTAAATAAATAAAAAATAGGTTCTCAAAAGCGAGGGTTGTTACATACTCCCCCCCTTATGAGGGAATTTTGCCCCCAAAATTCAAGCGTACCTGGTATAAAGAGATGCGGATACTTTTCCCGCATATCTTCCTCGCGTTCCCATGTTGATTCCTTGGCGTTATGACGACTCCATTGGACTCGCACCAAGGGAAACACTCGAGACCACAACCTACGTTCCCCATGCTCTAGAATAGTTACCAGTTGTTCTTCATATGAAACGTCGGGTTGCAAATCAATATCCTCGAAAGGGATATGCCAAAGGGCACCTTCGCACCTCTTATACTTCTTCAGAGAGGAAACATGGAATACATCATGAATTTGCTGCAAAGGTTCTGGTAAGTCAAGTTGATATACCACTGGACCCACCTTAGCAATAACTGGAAAAATTCCAACAAAACATGGCGCAAGCTTTCCTTTCTTTCTGAAACGCTTGATACCTTTCATTGGTGACACTCGCACCAAGACTTGGTCCCTAATCTCCAATTCCATATGCCTCCTACCTACATTGGCATAGATCTTTTGACGATCTTAGGCTATCCGAATGCGATTCCGAATGAGTTAAATTTTAGAAGAAGTATCTTGGATCATTTCAGGTCTAAGGAACTTATTATCTCCCACCTCCAACCAACACGTGGGCGATCTACAAGGTCTACCATACAAAGCTTTATAGGGCACCATTCTAATAGTTAATTGGTATGAGTTGTTGTAAGGAAACTCGACCAATGGGAGGTATTGTTCCCAACCACCCTTGAAATCAAGCATACACATACAGAGCATATCCTCCAACATTTGGTTTACTCTTTCAGTCTTACCATCTATTTGAGGATGATAAGAAGTGCTTAACTTCAATTCGGTTCCCACGACCTCTTGGAAACTTCGCCAACGGTGGGAAAGAAAAATCTTATCTCGGTTAGAGACTATATTTAAAGGCACCCCATGGAGTCTAACAATCTCAGTGATGAACAACTGGGCATAGCGAGCGGTATCAAAATCCGTACGCACGGGTAAGAAGTGTGCCAACTTAGTCAAGCGGTTGACAATCACCCAAATAGAATCATAACCCCTCTGTGACCTTGGTAAGACCGTAATAAAGTCCATCGATATGCTCTCCCATTTCCACGTCGGAATCTCCAAAGGTTACAACGAACTTGTCGGTCGCTGATGATCTATCTTGACCAATTGACAAGTAGTCCATTGGGATACAAATTCAGAAATATCCCGCTTCATGCATGGCCACCAATACTGGCGGCGCATCTCTTGATACATTTTGTCCCTACCAGGATGAACCAAAAATTTTGACCCGTGAGATTCTTCCATCGCGTCCTTTCTCAAATCCCCTTCATCCGGGACGATGAGTCTCCCGTGAAAACGTAATCCACCCTATGAACTTATCTAGTGGGATTCTGCTCCCTCGAACAGCAATCGACGTATATGATCTTGGCAACCCTTATACCTTCCTTGGGCTTCTACAACCCTTTCCACAATGGTATAAGTAATGGTCATCACTAACATAATTGCTCAGGAAACCACATCCTCATGACTGAGCTCTTTCCATTTAGCGTTCCATACATCAACTAACTCTCCCTCGGGCTTCCTACTTAAGGCATCCTCTACCACGATCCCCTTGCTTGGATGATAATGGATATCAAATTGATAATCTTTCACGAACTCCAACCATCGGCGCTGTCGCATATTCAAATCTTTTTGTGAGAATAAATATTGCAGCAATTTATGGTCCGTGAAAAGACTGAACTTATCCCCTAAGAGATAGTGCCTCCAAATCTTCAAGTCAAAGACAACCACGGCAAGTTCCAAGTCGTGTACCGGATAATTCCTCTCGTGAGGCTTTAGCTTGCGAGAAGCATAAGCAATGGCTTGTCGCTCTTGTTGGAGTACACCCCCCAAACCTTGCAGAGATGCATCGGTAAAAAGTAAATATTCCAATACTGGTTTTGGTAATGCAAGGACTGAAGCAGAAGTCAACCTCTCCTTCAGCTCATCAAAAGCAGACTGACAGGAATTATCCCATACAAACCGCACCCCCTTTCGAGTTAAGTATATCAGAGGACTAGAAATTTTGGAAAAACCCTTGATAAATAGACGATAATATCCCGCCAAAACCAAACAACTGCGAATCTCGGTCGGTGTCGTGGGCTGACCCCACTCCCTCACCATAACAACCTAGTCCGCGTCCATAGAAATACCCTGAGATGACACAATATGCCCCAAAAATTGAACTTCCTGTAACCAAAAGCCACACTTCTCAAACTTAGCGTACAATTGGTGATCCCTCAATCTTTGTAGGACCAACCTCAAATGAGTAGCATGGTTAGATTCTGTCTGAGAATAGACTAAGATGTCATCGATGAATGCAATAAAAAATTGGTCAAGGAAGTCTCGAAATACCCTATTCATGAGATCCATAAATATAACGGGGGCATTGGTTAGTCCAAAGGGCATAACCAAAAATTCATAGGATGCATATCTCGTCAGAAATGCGGTCTTGGAAACATCCTGCTCCCGTATCCTCAACTGGTGATACCCCCTCCTCAAATCGATCTTAGAGAAGTACGACGCTCCCCTAAGTTGATCAAATAAATAATCAATACGAGGTAAAGGGTATTTACTCCAGACGGTGACTTTATTCAACTCTCTGTAGTCAACATATAACCGGAGAGAACTTTATCTTTTCTTTACAAATAACACGAGAGCACCCATAGCGACCTACTATGCCTAATAAATCCCTGCTCCAACAACTGCTGAATTTGATCCCTCAACTCCCTCATTTCCACAGGAGCCATGCGATATGGAGCTCTCACAATCGGTCGAGTTCTCGGTGCTAAATCAATCACAAACTCAATCTCCCAGCTCAGAGGCAAACCGGTATTTCCCGAAAAACATCTTCAAAATCTCTAACAACCGTAATAGAATCCAAGGGAACAACTACATCCCTAGAAGTCTCCTTCGCAATACAATATGAATAAGTACTAGTACCTCTTCCTAAACGAGTCATAACTACCAAGAATATTTCTTGTCCCAGGACGGCGAAGACTATACTCTTCCCATAACAGTTAACTATTGCGTGATACTTCACTAGCCAATCCATGCCCAAAATCACATCATACCCGACCATGTCAAGGACGAGAAAGTCGGCCTCAAAGCATAAATTTCCAAGAGTAATTCCTATATGTTTACAAACAAGAAAAATCAGTGATCTGTCACCCATGGAAGACTCAACGCTGGTGAAGGTGCTCTCTGTAGATTTTATTAACTCTGTAGTATGAGCGAAACTTCTAGAAATGAATGAATGTGTTACGCTCGTATCAAATAATACCCGACCCATATGCCCTTAGATGAGAAACTTACCCTCAATCGCTGGCGGCGCTGGAGGGGCCGGAGGAAGCATAGCCTCCAGAATGTGATAAAACTATCCATACTGTAGTTGTCCCTGCTGTGGAGGAACAACCAGATTAAGCACCTGTGGCAGAAACTGAACATATGGATGCTGTGGATCCCTAGGATGCTGTCCCCCAATAAGATGGGGAGACGACCTCTTGTAGTGTCCCGGCTCTCTGCACTGAAAACATATGTTCGTCACATTCTCTTGGTTCCGCCCCTGATTATTTCGAAACTGCCCAAAACCTCGGCCCTGCTGGCCTCTACCTCCATTTCCACCTCTACCTACTTGTTGTCATGGAGGTCCACCTTGACCCTGTCTATTGTTGTTGCCACCCGCATTAAATCCAGCAAAGCGTTGTCATTTAGACAAATCCCCTTATTGGGAGTCCCTCTCTCTTTGTTTACTTCCCGAAGATTGGGATGAAGGAGATGCTCCTCCCCTAATCCCATTAACTCCAGGTTTTACCACTTGCCCCATCGCTGTAGCTTTCTTGCTATTTTGCACAAACAATCTATGTTCTTGGAAATGAAGTAATGCTGCATTCATCACATACCCAAAGGTTTGCAAGGTTGTATTACCCAATAAATGTTGTCTTATCCGCCAATGTAAACCTCCCACAAACTTGGAGATTCTCCTCTCTCCTGGAGTCACCTCATTAGGTACAAAACTTGCTAACCGAGTGAACTCCTCTTCATACTCCACAACAGATTTCTCTCCTTGGACCACATCCTGGAGCTTCCTTCTCATCTCCCTTTGAACTGCGGGAGGGAAGTACTTTTGGTCAAATAAAGCCCAAAAATCAGTGATTGTCATGGAATCTCTCTGCTCTGGTGTAGTCATCGACTCCCACCAATAAAACACAGATCCGACAAGCTTGAAAGTAACAAGGACTTGATTTTTCTCCTCACTACATTCTACCATTCGAAGATGGCGTTGCATGTTTTTCTTCCACTGATTTGCCCTTATAACATCCGAACCTCCATCAAATTCCGGGGGATGTCCCTTTAGAAAGGACTCCCTAACTCTCTCCCACTGATAAGATCCCATAGGATCTTGTGCATCCGGAGCTCGTTGCTGTTGAGCTTGTGGCATTTGCTGTACCACTGCAGTCATTGCTGCGTTAACCGCTTGGGCCACGATGTTTGCTACATCGGCAGCATTAATTGTTCCTTGTGGTGGCGGTGGAGGACCAACATCCTCTTCTACAACCCAATTACATCTCGTTGGGCGACCCCTCTTAAGGGCATCTGAGATGGAGAGACAATAGAGTTAGAATACTATATAAAACAATCTATCTTGCAGAAGATCGTAAACATAGGCAACAAAGCAGTCCTAACATTAGGCTCTATATCAAATAACGATACGGTAGAGCGTGACAAGTCCGCATAGATCCTAAAGACTCTAGAACCTGATGCTTCGATACCATCTGTGACAACTTGCAATCCAAAATAAGGGATGGCCAGCCCGATACCTCAACATAACAGAATCATGGATGGAAATCATTCTCAGCATCACAACAATAAAATAAGTATACAAAAAAACCACCCAATAATTCAGAAAACGGGTTGCCAAAAATTTTAGTTTGATTACAAGTTAATGAAATAATTTAAACTACCCAGTCTTAAGAGAAAGTGGAATTCCAAAAGAAATTATATTACTACTATAACAATCATACAATAAGAGGACCGAATATGCTGTCGATCAATAGTTACATACAACGTATCACAATAGTTCAATAAATTACATAATACATTCATTAAACAGTTACAAAAGTTTGGGCCACACGCCCGAGTGAAAGACCCGATCATATCTAGAATACAAAAATGAAAGCGTCTATCAACACATCCTGTAATATCCACAAAATCTTACAGCTTCTCAAAAGCATTGGAATAGGAATATCAAAACGAGTGCCCTTACGGAGGAGCACCTGAGAGGATACAATAAGATGCCCAACAAGAAAAGTGAACGGGTCGGGGCCCAGTCTTTATGTGATCACCAGATGAATAAAGAGTATGACATTTATACATAGTTAAATATGAATGATAAAGATGATATTCTAACATGTAAATCTCATATCATAAACTATGACAATTTAAATGATTATGATTTAATTCAATTATGCAAGAGGATACGAATAATCATCATTAATCAAAAGCCTTTATCATTTTACACCTTTTCCATTTCATCTTTGCATTCCTTATCAGGAATACAAATTCTATCACATGCACTTTGTGGCATGCATCTCAATTTTATGCTCTTTATGGCATATCATTATGCTCTCTATGGCATTAGAATCCATCAAGTCCAACTTGATGTAGAATAGTTATAATATACATATATAACGATTCTAGGACCGCCCGTTCGGGCCTCCCCACTGTGCGCGCCCCTAAATGCCCATTATCTTCCAAGGCCTATCATCAAGACAACCTGGGATCCTACCGAAATGTCGGGAAGCGGCCATATGCCTGCGGGGTAGTCATAACCACACCCGAAATTACCTACCCATCGCAGAAAATATACAACAAGCGCTCATATGGCCTAGGACTATATTCACCCTGCATTCACTAGCCAGGGGGCATCACTTCACGCGCGAACTTTCCTTAAGATGGGATTTAGAGAGGGTGTGTTCAAACCATTTTATTAAGTACCATGTCAGGATTTAGTAAATTATCATTTACCTTATTCCTTTTCAATTTCATTTTCATTTTATCAAATGCATATTAATTATCCGGAGCTATACGAAATTCGCATCATCATAATAACCTCAATGAATAATTAAACTTCCAAGTTATTTCTCCAAGTATCCTTTTGGGCTTTATAGTAGACCCTCAAGACCATCATATCTCAAATTAACCTCTAAAGTCTCCAAACATGACTCTATAGTCTCCTAGACTCCCACTAATTAAGTAAAGAAAAGAAATGCCCTAACCTCAATTTGTATACCCCGGAATAACCCCCACATAACCCATTACTAAGGTAGGTTAGTAAACTAACTCATCTAGAACTCTAGGACTCTAAGTTTACTTCATACAAGAAGGTGCCTAGGCCCTAATCCTAAAGAAAATGAGTTAGAATTGAATTAAAAAACTAACTCAAAACAGCCGGAAAACGAATCGATTCGCCCAAAAAGTGAATCGATTCGGACAAGGAAAAGTGGGATTCTGCAAACTGACGAATCGATTCGGCTTGGCCGAATCAATTCGGTCCAAGCAGACCTTGAAACTGGCCCTATGCGAATCGATTCGCCCAGGGGCCGAATCGATTTGCCCCTGCAAATTTGCCAAGTTTGGCTATGGAGTCCTGAACTCCTAAAATTTCCCCTAACTCAAATCCTTTCAAACCAAGATCATTTAATACAACCAATACATCATAAATACATCTAACTAACATCATTTATATCAATGATCATCCCATTCAACCTCAAATGATCTAAAGCTCATTAAACACAATAAACCCCAACATTTATAAACCATAACTAATACACAACCATCAACAATAATTACTCATCTTAAATCACATTATAGCAAGTAGAAAACTTGCCTTGAGCTTGCAAATTCAGATTTTCCTTGTGTAGTAGCAAGAATCCAATCTCAATCTTCCATCTCCTCTCTTTTCTCTACAATTTCTCTTCCTCTCTCTTACTGTCTAGGTTAACAATACACTTAAGAGAAATAAAAGGGCTTAATAAGACATAAATCGTGCCTTTAGACTAAATTCCCAACTTAAGTGGTAAATACCACATTAAAATGATTCGCAACTACACATAACTGTTAAAACCAGTCCAAAGTGCCCAAAACATAAAAATACAATTTGGCACACATTTTGACTATCTCGCACCTTCCGGAACTAACTACGCCCTCCAAATTATCATTTGGAAATTTTATAACTCATTTTAAGTTCCGGTTTCATTTTAAACCAAAATGTCATTTTAAATCTTATGACACAATAAAACACAACATAGTGATATTCACCTACACTTAAGGTAAATATGCAACATCTTAGTAAATATTAAATTTTCTTCATTAAATTAATACTTACTCCATATTCCAACATTTTATATATAATTACTTCACATAGTAAATAAATATAAAATAGGTTCTCAAAAGCGAGGGTTGTTACATTATCAAATTGTTCAACCTCAATAATAGGGCGAGGTACAAGTAGTGGACGATACGTTTTATGTTTATGTCACCTTATCTGGAGTTTTGTTTGATAGCAAAGCCATACAATCATCTGTATCACGTGGTTTCGTGAAGATTTCTATTTTAATACCTAGACCTTGCGATAGGGCTTTATTGATACCTACTTCATTAGGCATATTTACTCACATTTTAGAGATTTGTGATGATATGGAGATTTACATTTCTAGATTATCTTTTGAGAAAAAAAATTTGGTTTTAAATACCCATTCTTACGATGTGATCTTGGGTATGGATTGGTTAGGTAAATATGAGGATCATATATTTTGTAAGGTTTGGGCCATTCTCTTTATGATATCAAGTGAGGAGATGTACATTGTGGTTATGCCTATGATAGAAGGTGCGGTCATGGCACACTTATATTTTATTAATGAGGAGACTCAGGAGGGGACTACCATTTCATTAGACTTAATACTGATTATTATGGATTTTGTCGATGTGTTTGAGGAGGTGTCATGATTATCGCCAACTCGAGAGATTGATTTTGTGATCAATTTGGCTCCCAGTACTAAGTCGATTTCGAAGGTGCCATATCAGATGGGCTATGTGAAAATGGGGGAGTTAAGAGAGTATATCGAGTAGTTGTTGCAGCAAGTATTCATTTGGCATAACACAGCTCCATGAGGAGCTCCAGTTTTTGTGAATAAGTGGGATGATTCACTTCGATTATGTGTCGACTACTATGAGTCGAACAAGATGACGGTGAGGATACATAATATATTTGATCAGTTACGGGGTACATTTTTCTTCTCAAAGATAGATTTGAATTCGGGATACCATCAATTGAGGGTACGATAGGAGGACATGTCGAGGAGAATCTTTTGTAATTTCCACTTTTCTTTCAAATTTAGGGTCAAGTTATTTCGACTAACCAATGCCTCATTGTATTCATGGATTTGATGAACCGTGTGTTTTAGGTGTATTTGAATCAGTTTATCATCATCTTCATAGATGACATCTTAATCTATTCACGAACTTAAGAGGAGCATACTGATAAGAGAATGTGAGGTTACCCTATTTAGATGATATGGGTCCAAAATTTACACAACCCAAACTAGAAAAATTATTTTTCAAATTTCCAATAATCATTTTTAAACTTATCTTTATTAAACATAAGAATTATTTTGAACTTCTTAGCAAACATAGCCATATCATCGGAGTCAATGTCCAACTCATTATCCGAGACTCGTGTTTCCTCCTTCTGGTCTTTCAAAAAAATGCGCTTATCTTTCATAGGCTTTTTAAAGGAAAGCATGTCGAGTTCATAGGTTTAAAGATCACATATGATAAGCACCCAAAAGCGTCTATTTTATAACCCCAATAGATGCATTTTAATCACTCATTTTAATTAGAATTGGGCTTATATCGTATTTATTATGCTTCAGGTCAATAAGCTATCGCGGTACAAATAATGCTAAATCGGCGTAATTACGACACAATAGTGGTAAAAAACGTTCAACGAAGAAATAAAAGTTGGTGTGAAGTCTGAGTCCCAATTTGAACATGCCAGAGGAGTTTCGATGTCCCAAACCCTATCGCTGGACCAAACCTAAGCCTACACCAAGCCCACACCAAGCCCAATCTAGACCTCGAGCCTCGTGTGTATTTAGTTTGTGTCTTTATTATTTGTTTAGATTTTTATTTCGAGTCGTTTTATTTTTAGGACTTATTTTAGAATTTTAGGATTTATTTTCTATTTACTTTTATTTAGTGTAACTTTATTTTTAGTTTTGATTTTTAGTTTTTAGTTTTTAGTTTTTAGTCCTTATTTCAATTTATTTTATTTTATTTTATTCGAATTAGTTTAGCTGTTTATTTTTAATTTTATTAGATTTTACATTTTTTAGAACTTTACTTTTTATTATGAGATTTTTAGTTTTATTTCTTTTGTTTTATTAGTTGAATTTTTTTAGTTTAGGATTTTTTTTTAGTTGATTTTAATTTTTTTAGTTTGTAAGTTTTATTTTTAGTTTGTTTGTTCGGTTATTTTATTTTCGGGGTACGAATTAAACACCCACACTCCACCATTCCCTATACTCACATACAAATTAAACACACAACTCAAACATTAACTAACCTACACCTAACATACACCCAACCAACTTACACAATGACACACCTACTCTCCTACACCCTAACACACCCAATTACCACATCTCCATCTTCAACCTCACACCATCTCACTCTCTCACCTCACACCCACCATACCATTAACCCACCTTCATAACCCAATTTCTCTTCCCATATATACGCGAAACCCGTTATCAACAGAATCCCCAAACCTGTGCCCATGTCCGGATAACCTTACCCGAGTGGCGACTACCGCCCTACTAGCCCCTTCTTACCTCCGTGACACCTCCATTCCGGTCACTAACAATGTCGACCCGCGATCCATCAACCCTATATAACCCAGTTTAAAGATATACGCACATTCGAAAGTACTAAACCAAACCCAAAAAGTTCATACCCAAAATTCTTTCCAAACCCATCTCCTAAATAATATGAGCAATCTTACCAATTATCCTTGACTTGGCCAAAGAAAAATCCCACCAATATCTCCTCTCCTAAGAAAACAATCGTGGGACTCTACAACAAAAGCAAGGCATCTCATATAAAAGGGAAGAAAACTCTGTCATACATAATAGACTAAACAGAGAACACAGAACGAGAGACAGAAAAAAAAAGAGTGCAGAGAGTACAAAAAAAAGTCAGAAAAAAATTAAAAAAACTAGTTTAGGATTGGAATTTTATTTAGGTTCCGTCTTTTATTTTAGTTTTGTAATCCGGTTGAGTTTTTGTGACGAGTTTGGAACGCGTGTTCATGCACACAATTGACACGAGGAATTATTGCGTATCGTATTTCTTTCTCTTCTCGTTAGTTTCTTGTTTATTAATTGTGTTTGTGCTAAAATTTTAATCATGTCTAGCTAAACACCCCATTCAAGGGATGGGATGAAATGCATAGAGAGATTTAAAATGATGAATTAATTTTTCATTGATGTGTTCTAAGCTAATTGAATTGGAAAAAAATCACACATTAATTTATGTAACGAGAGTAAATAAATTAATGTTGAAAATTGATATTTTCTTTTTGGATTTGACCTAGAGATAGATACTACTCTTAAATTCAAGTATTAACTCTTTTTGTGCAATTTAAAAATCCGTACAAATATTAATTAATTGATCATAGGGTATAATTTGTAATAACAAGTATGAATCTTAATTTTTTATATGTGGTGACAATTCTTGATTTAATTGCTAAAAAAGATTAAATTGAATTTAAGATTGTAACGAGAGTTAAGTTTTAAATTCAACATTATTTCGAACTATTCAATTGAATAATTAGGACATTAAATTAAATTCAATACGAAGTGTAATCCCACCTCTTGTTTCTTCTCATCAATTCTAAAGTAGATTACTTTTTAATTTTTCATAGTCATTTTAATTGCATAAATTTTAGTTCCTCCCTTGAAATTGTTTTTAATTATAAAAAAATTAAAACAAAAAAAGATTATTTTTATAAAAAATTGAAACTACCAATTTTCACGATAACGGGTTCGACGCTTAAAATTGGATTAATACCCGAATTTACCACGATACTGAATTTTTAACAAGTTTTGTAGGTGATTTCAAGGGAACTTTGATACTCGAAGTTTGACCGCAACGACTGACGAATCAAGAAAATAATTCATACCAAAGACGAGTTATCAAATGGCGCCGTTGTCGGTTTTCTGAAGATTGAAGCCCGTGAAGATTTGTAATTTTTCTTTTTTTTTTCTTTTTTCTTTTTAGTGTAGTTATTCCTTCCTTTCCCTCCTTAGACTGATTATTTAGGATTATTGCAGCCTTGTATTTAATTGGGGTGCACTTTGACACCATTTTATTTTTTGTAATAATTGTACATGAAAAATAAAAAAAAAGTGAACGGGTAACCCGACAAGGTAGAGAGAGGGCGTCCAAAGGCGAGGATTTTTTAAGCCTCTCTACTTTGGGTCGGTAGGACTCCGGGGGACAACTTAAGTAAACGTACTTCCCCCCGGTCGATTCAACTCAGTCTTCACCCCACGTGTGTAAAAATCGTGGGAGGTAAACTCTTTATCACTCGTGAATATCCTGCAAGCGAGTCAATTTTTGTGTGCTACTTGCTCCTATGTGCTTTTCATTTATGTATCGCACTTAAATTGGATGGTTTGATGAATAAATTTACCTAAGACCTATTCCCGGTCATTACAACGAGTTGGGATTTTATCACCCACTCAATCACATCACCAATGGCTTGTACCCGTGCTCTCACTTAAATTAAAATAAATCAACTAGTAAGACTCTTATCTCTCGGGAAGAAAGTAGGAACACACTTTTACCAGCAAGGCCTAAGCTTTCGTGTTTTTTCTCGCCCTCGAACTAACTAAAATTGACTACCCACTCACTTAACTTGAAGATAATAATCTGGCTATGCGCTTGATCGGACTTGTTCCCTTTGTGTACATGTCTAAATTGTTCCTTTTGGTCGTCAAATTTTCGCTCCATCTGTTATTTTTTCCAATGTAAGTCCATCACTCCTTGTTCTCGCTTTTTCTTAAAAAAAATCACAAAAATTAAAAATCCAAAAATATTTTCCCTTTTTTCTGCCTCATTCTTCTCTCCAAACACCACAACTATTTTTCATTTTTCCCTCTTAGATTTAAAAAATTCCAAAACTATTTTTCATTTTTTCCTTTCTCAAAAAACCCAAAAATATTTTTCGTTATTTTTATGCCAAATTGGCACCGAATCGATCATTGCTTAACACGTTCTCCTAGTGTGCCATCTTTAAATTCCTTCTTAGGTGATCGTGATCTTCTCGTTGATTTTCCTCCTCATCTCCTCGATTTGTGTCCTTCTTCCTCGGAGATGTCTAGTTCTCTCACTTCCCCTGCTTGCATTACCCCACCCATTATGGACCACGAATTTTCTTTAAGGGACTACTTTTCCCTGATTATGGCCACTTCGCCTTCATGTATCGTTCTTCCACCCACTCCGCCCGTGTAATTTGAAATTATCCCATCGACTATTTCTATGTTGCCCATTTGTCATGACCTTGAACACGAGTCCCTTATACTCACTTGCAGAAATTTCTCACTGTGTGCGCTAATTTTAAAAATCAAAACTTAGATGAAGAGAATGTTCGTCTTTGGTTGTTTCTCTTTTCTCTCCATGATAATGCATCCATGTGGCTCCATTCCTTGCGCCTGGATTCTATCAAAATTTGGGAACAACTTGTCAAGAATTTCATCTCTAAGTTCTGTCCCATGAGAAAAACAAATGAAATGCGCCAAGAAATTTAGGATTTTAGATAAAATCCAACCGAACAGTTCTATGAAGCATGGGGCCATTTTCAAGACTATATTAATAGTTTCCCACATCAAGATCTCGAGAAAAGTTAATTAGTCCATAGTTTTTGGAATGGTCTTATCCCTTCTTCTCGCACCATGATTGAATCCATGCATGAAGGGAAGTTCATGCATTTAACTCCCACTGCCGCCTATAATTTTCTCCTTGAATTAGGCGATGACTCCCAAGATCGGGAGGGTACCAATGCATTTTTGAGATCCGACCCTCCACGTGTATGGAAGACTCATGAGGTAAAAAATGATCTGGATTTTAAAACTTTGCTACACAACTTATACTCATTGACTAAAATCGTTGATGCTCTTAGTTGTACTATGCAACAAAATGTTTCACTTTCTAAACAAGCGATGAATGCCAACGATTATAGTCCTTCTTCTTGCAGTGTCTACTCAAGTCAAGATTATTTAGGTCATTTGAGCGCCCTCAAACAAGATGATCCTAAACCCACCATGGCCCAAGCATGTGCCTTTGATACCACGAGGAAACCCGTTCCCCGTCGTTTACTTACAATCCTAATAATATGAATCACCCATATTTCTCTTATAAGTACGACCACAACTCCGCTCCTTCCCAACCATAAACACATGTTGGTGGCTCCCCTTGGTCTCCACACAACCCACAAAGGCAACCCCGCCCTCCTGTCCCGCGTCAGTCTGCTTCTTACCATCTATCGCATTTTCTATCTTCCTTTGTCCCCCACGACGAACATTCAAACAACAATAATCATTTTGTTCCTGTACCCCCTCCTTCATATGAGTATTTACAAAACTTAATGTAACAACCCGCTCAAAATAATAACGGGTGGCCATCCCTATATTACATTAAATCAGGTATCTCAGATGGCTCAGTCTCAACATCAACTGAGAATACTAAATAATATAAGGCTAACTACCCGAAACTATTAAAAACGGACGCCAAAATTAAATAAAACACACCACGAACAACAAACTAACACTGTAGAACTATTAATAAAGGAAAAATACATACAAGTACGATGATAAATGAAATGCTAGAATAAAATGGAATGAGTACATACAAGGTAGTAGTGGCAAATGGGCGGTTATGGACGGGTCAAAAATGGATATAGATAAATTTGGGCGGGTCAAAAGCGGGTCGGACATAATAATTTGGGCGGGTTTGGTCGGGTTAAATTCGGGTCGGGTCGGGTCAAACTCGGGTCGGGTTGACCCACTTTATTTTCGAAAAAACAATCATTATACCATATACAAGTAAATATGGTATAATAATTTTGAAAAAAAATATACAAGTAAATACTTGAATAAAAAAAATCTTATAACTCTTTAGTAATTTGAGTTTTTATTTTTGTGAGGGTTCAAAACCATTTTGACCCGCTAATGACCCGCCAACAAACCATCTTATTGGATCGTTCAAACCATTTTGACCCACAAACACAGTTAATGGGATCCAAAAACATTATTTTGGGTGGATTATGGGCGATTTCATCCTCGAGAGCCCATATTGCCGGCCCTAATACAAGGAAATATAACCGAATAAGCTGTCGGGTCACAGACAGTACAACATCCATGGGGAAGAAATATAAACAAATATACAATGAATCCTATCTAGATTTACAAAAAAGTAGGAAGCGACTACAAACTAAATCCCGCGACAGTCCGCACTTGTTACGACTCCCATGACTCGGGATAGAAGTGCATCCGGCATCCTTGCGGTAGGATACTTGTAGTAATGTATGTATGTGTATATATATATATATATATAGCAGGAGAGAAATATAAACTGGTCAGAGCCCCAGTGTAAAAAATGTTTAACAAGTGTGTTAACCGTGCATAATAAATATAAATGCACTTATTTCATAATTAAAGTGGAATCGCACTTTCGTGAAACCCCAACTCACCTCTCATCTAACAGCGCACACCTATTCGCATCTTGGAATCTTAATTAACTTACCCCTCCCGTAAGGACAACCTAACTTACCATAGGCATGGCCTATACCCGTAAGACCTGCCATTCTAACATAACCCAAGAATCCTTCCCATTCGAATAACATATAATTATATTTACACATATATGCTATACTAGGCGAGATTCTAATTTTATTAGCTTGCAACAGTTATAAGTCTTAATATGTTACCCATTAACATTAGGCTTCAATAATATAATTTAATCTCTAAATAACATGCATACAATTTAATAAGGACAAAACTTCTCTCCACTCTCAACATTGCACTATGTTTCGTGCGTGGGGTGTCTCGCAAAGCGAAATCCAAACAAGGAACCCCCCAACACACTACTCCTTAACAATGTCGATCGTGGGGATCCATCATGCCATCCATACCGATTATACTACTGCTACTTATAAGTATTAAGGACAAAACTTCTTGCCATTCTCAGCGTGGCACTGCGTTTCGTGCGTGGGGCGTCTCGCAAAGCGAAATCCAAATAAGGAAACCCCCTAATACACTACTTCTTGAACATGTTGATCGTAGGGATCCATAATGTCAACTACACAATCATATTACTAATATATACAAGTACCAAGGATAAAAATTCTCACTACTCTCAACATTGCACTGCGTTTCGTTCGTGGGGCGTCTCGCAAAACGAAATCCAAACAAGGAACCCCCCAATACACTACTTCTTAACCATGTTGATCGTAGGGATCCATTATGTCATACACATAATTCTACTTCTTCAGCTTCTCAAATTTGGATTACTACCTAAGAGTAACCTCAAAATATCCACTAAATCCTTGGGTTGATATAACTGAAATTTTCCTTAAATGCGATGCATCAACCCCCAACATTTTACTACACCGAAATCACCCAAGATGTACACCATAGGAATTTCATATCCTTTCACCTACAGGATATAATAAATAAATAAATAAATAAATAAATAAATAAATATATATATATATATATATATATATATATATATATATATATATATATATATATATATATATATATATATATATATTTTATATTTATATTTATATTTACTCTAAACATATATATATACAACCATCCATTCCCATAGCCAAGTGTACATACTACATATAATGTACAATGGCCATACACAAATAACATAACCGGCTATATATCGCCAATATACTGCACCATGCTATCATCTTTCAGTGCCCGGCTCATGTAGCATACTGGGGCCACCTGTAGGACTAAACAGTACCTACCTCGTGATCAACACACACACGACGTCCGAGAAGCGATTATAGCTCCTAATCGGTCAATGAGATAAAACATACCCACCATGTCTCACCCCAAAAGAACTGTAAATCACATAATAACACAATGGATGACTATGACCTGGGGCATATCCACACTCTGCTCCTCGAGCCAGGGTGCTCATCCTCAACGTGCAACTTCCCAATGATAGCACGTGCGGGGTATGCTTAACCATACAAGTATATATATCATTCACATGCATAATATATATACATCCAGATAATCATATCATATAACTAAACCTTCATATATGGTTTAGCTATTCACGCCATGAGTATACACATATGTTCATATCTATACAAATATATATACATACTATCTGTCATTTGTATATATGAAGCTTGTAAACTCGACTATTAGCATCCGTATTCCTCAATATACTAGCCATCACTCCAATCATATTAGCTTAATTCGTTATATGAATATGATCCCTCGCTTGAAGCATATTCGTCCATTTTCCTTATGATATAAATAATCTTCCAACATAGATATATCTTCAACATTACGATTATCATCCAAAGCTTAGTGTAGGTAACAATCACTACACATCACATCTGTATCCGAAAGTACATCAATATCTCCAATTCAAATTTTGACTATTGGTATGCACACAACTAATAGTATATAAACCTCAAGTTCAATCTTAAATTCATCTCATCATTCCCATCACATAGGAAAATACCACACTGATATATAGTCACTAACCCGACTGCGGTTTAATTTCTCCTATGAACCCCTAAGTCTTATTGCACTTGCAATCTATTCCTTAAGTTAAACATTACTATGAATACGCAATCGCTTTCTCGCATCGGTCCCCAATATTATCCTAAATAGAATCCTATCACTATAAGGATTCGGCAGAAACCTCGGCATACAATTTTATGTCGTACCCTCACAACTCTCTCGAAGGGACCGTACCCTTGCATCATAACTAGGCTCATTTATGACCCCTAAATAGAACTCCCCTTTTCAATGAGATTCCCCACTATATCGATATGACCCTCTCCAATATATATGGATATAAGTCCCCAAAATAACTCTATACATACCCGCGGACCCATCATGCGAGAAACTTATAATAAATCTCTAAAGTATCTTTATTACATCCTATAATAATGTCCCAAATCAATAAACCCAACCAAAAAGGGTTAGAAATCATACTAGGAAAACTCCATAAAACGGCCCTGTTTTCGAATCGATTCGGCCTGGCCCGAATCGATTCGGTCTCAAGGGCGAATCGATCCGCTCCAACTGCGAATCGATTCGATCCAAAGTACCTAGGACTTTGTCTCAAACCGAATTGATTCGCCTTGGGTCTGAATCGATTCGATCATGCAAACCTTCGACTTTTGTGTAAGACGAATCGATTCGCTTAGGGGGAGAATCAATTCGGGTCTGCAGACTCAAAAAGTTCTCTTCTTCTTCATGAAACCCATGAATTTAAAACCCTAAAATTTTACTTCTAACCCATAAACCTTCATCATAACACGATTCTAAGCCAATAAATCAACCCAAAGATGATCCCAAACATTTCTACACCATCAACCCATATATAAACATCAATTTCAAGATTAAATCTTCAAAATCTAGGTCTTGTTATTAATACGCAAAACCCAATTATTTTATCCACAAAATATGAAATGAAATACACAAATGAAATATTTAGCAAGATTAAACACTTGCCTCAGATTTGTAGAGGTTGGATCGTCCTCGTGATCGCGGTTGGGTCGAAAATCTCCAAGCTTTCTTCTTCTCTCTCTTCCTTTCCACTTATTTCTTTCTTCCATTCGTTTTATCTCTTTCTCTCTAATGAGATGTCTTGATCCGTAAGCCTTTAAATCCCGTAAACATAAGTCCCAGTTCGAAATGTTAATACACACTTTAAATGACTCGTTTACTCCAATTCGAGCCAAACTGACTTAGAAGTAAACAGGAGCCGAAATAAAACCCAATGACAGTCATTTTGACTATCTCGACCCATCCGAAACCAATGACGCACTCAGAATTATTATTCGTAATACTTTAAAATGTCCTCAATTCTTGGACTTCAATTTCCAAGTTTTAAAATTCTCCAATTCAAATAAATTTTATTTCTCCCAAAATTATATTTTTCAGTCCCAAAATCGTGGGGTGGTACACTTAATTATCAACGCGGGTTAGTACCCCTACAATCTTATGCCCCTCCGCCTAATTCATCCACCTCTTCTCTCGAGAATCTCCTATTAGGACATAAATTTCCAATTGACTCCCTATACTGTTTTGACTTAATTTCATGAACAAAACTGTGTTTGTAATATGTCATAGGGATATTTTATTTTTGTAAGGACATAAATTTTCAATTGAGTCCCTGTATTTATTTGACTTAATTACGTGAACAAAACAGTGTTTGTAATATGTCATAGGGAGATTTTTATTTGTGTCATGATCCCACTTGGTCTATGACGTATTGAAGAAATTGAAGATATTGCGGCAAAGCTTCAAAGAATTAAATCATGCCGAAGTTTAATTAGTGCAAGTTTAATCATCTTCAAAGTTAATTGCATTCCGTTATCACCCAGGTATGAATGTGTATATTTAATGGTGCTCGATTTTTTTTTTATAAAATATAAGTATGTATTTTTACAAAGAAAAATATTTTAATTTTTTTTTAAAAGTGTTTTAAGTATTTATACTACGTTTTATTCTGATAAGCTCGAAAAGGAGTTTCACTAATTTGGATCTCTTTTAAAAGAGATGTTTCAAAGAAAGTCAAACTTTCGCCCTGTCCGTCAAATGACAAGCTCTCATTCGAATGAGATGCCTATGTCATGCGAATGACGTGTCATTGTCGTTCGAACGAAATGGTTTTCGATGCGGCGTTTAAATCTTATTTAAAGCGTGTTTCTATCAGAGTTTCGTAAGTGTGCATTCTGGAAAACAGTATTCGAACCAGAAACTTGTTTGCACATGTTTTCGAAGGTTTAAAAAGTTTAAACACATCCTTAGAGTTTGTAAAGATCCGAGTTATCATTCTTATATGTTTAAGTGATCTTGCAGCACCAAGAAGTTTGTTCTATCATTTAACTTCAAGGATTTTGGGGCACTAAGAAGTTTGTTCTATCATTGAACTTTAAGGGTTTTGCGATGTAGAAAAGAGAAGAAATTCTTGTTCAACATCGTAGATGAATCAAAGCCATTCGATGGACACCGAGACATACGTGGACGTGTGTGTTGTGGACAGGTATCGTGGAAGACATAATTTCTGTGTGGGCACTATTGAAGAATGGTTGAAGATCATAAGGAGCATCAAGACCCATGGGGATTGAGTCATTGAGTATGGCTAATCTGTCTTTGTAAAACCATTGCTCATAGTGATTGTCTGACTTGGGACGTCCGAGGTTGTTTTCCCATTTTTGTTTTTTTCCTCGTACATTCGGCATTGTGAGTATTCTTTAGTTTACTTTACTTGCTTTAATCACTAGATGCACGTTTAGGATTAATAAAGATAAAATTGGTTTAAAGTAAGAATTGGGTTTTCACAACTTGGTTTGGTGCATATTAAAAGTTGGATAGTTTTTGGTAAAAAATTGGTTTTGTCTAAAACACACATATTGGGAAGTTTCAAATTGGTATCAGAGCTAGAAAACATAATTTATTTGTTTTGTGATCCCATGTGTTTTCAAAGATTAATTTTTAAAATAATGAATTTTCTTGAACTCCTATTTTTTATGGAAGTAATTACACTTATTGGAAGATGAGAATGAGATGTGCATTAAAATCAATTGATAAGCTTGTGTGGCTAGCTGTTGAGAAAGGTTGGACACCCCCTGTCAGTATTGTAGGTGAGGTCACTAGTTTAAAGCCAGTTGAGTCATGGAGTGAAACTGAACAAAGACTTGCACAATATAATTCTATGGGTCTGCATGTTATTGTTTCACATGTCACACGGGATAAATATAATAGAATTATGACTTGTGAAACATCAAAAGAGGCTTTGGATATTTTGGCACTCACTCATGAGGGCACTAGCATGTTTAAGGCATCAAAACTTCAAAATCTCACCACAGAGTTTCAGACCATTAGGATGTTAGAGAGTGAGACTTTTGATGTGTTTTATGCTAGGTTGTCCAATATTGCCAACTCGTCTTTTAACTTGGGTGAGAAAATTCCCGACAACCGTGTCATTAAGAAAATTCTTAGGTCGTTGCCTAGTAGGTTTGATGCAAAAGTGACCATTTTAAACTCCTTATGTATGTTAGAGTCGATAAAACTAGAAGATATTGTAGGTGACTTACAACCTATGAAATCTACATGATTACCTCCAAGCTAGTGCCTAAGAAAGAAAAGGGTATTGGTTTGAAAACCCGGAAGGAGTAAATTAAAGTTTAGGATTCCGATTTCAATTCCGATTTTGAGGATGTTGCTTTGTTGGCAAAGAAATTTTAAAAATTTATTATGTTTCAAAAGCAATTGAAAGATGCCAAAAAATTTGAAAAATTCAAGAACAACAAAGTAGATTCCACCTCTAAGGATAAGTTTGAGAAGCCTAAGAGAGATGAGTCAGATAGGTGTTTTGGGTGTGAGGGATACGGTCACAAAGTTAAGGAGTGTCCCACTAGACTTAAGAAAGAGGGCAAGCAACCTATTTCATATAATGCCACCTTAAGTGATAGTGATCCGAAAGAGGTAGAGGATTCCACCATTGAGTGTAACTTTGTTGCGTTTATGGCATATGATGTGAGCGACGATGATTCTCATGTGAATGACACTTTCGACGAGGTTTTTAGTGTATCCCATGTTAGTGAGGGTGAAGAGAGTGACGAGGAGGAGTTAGATGTGAAAGAATTGCAAAATGAGTTTAATGAGTTGTATGCTGAAACGGTGAAGGTGAAAAAGGCTAACTCAAAATTACAAGATAAGTTAAATGAGCGTGCCATAGAAAATAATGATAGTTTGATTGAGGATCTTAGGGCACGAGAGAAGACTCTTAGGGAGAAATTAGAGTATGTCGAGGGTGAGAGAGATCATCTCCGTGGTTTGATGGAGCCTTTGAAAAAGGAGATTTTAGAGTTTGAGGAGTCTCGACGTTTTCTCGAGTCCAGGATTCATGAGTTGGAGGAGATATTGAGAGACTCGTCTAGAGTCAAGTTTGATTTGGAGGCTAGGTCGGAGAAGTTAGATAAGATCTTAGGCACCGTCCAAATTAAGGGAAATAGGGGAGGTATAGGTTTTGATAAGAGAATTGTTCCCATTCCCCCCGCACGTGTGAGAAACACTAGGAAGATTTGTAAAGGTCTAGATATAGGTAATCATTCCCACCGTCACTTCACTTGGACATTTTGTGTTTGGAAAGGTCACCTTAGGCGTTATTGTTACGACCTTAGATGAGCTCCTTGGAAGTTTAGGAATAAAGTTTTCCCGATTCCCCAAATCCCCATGCGTCGTTTTACACCAACTTGGGTTAGGAAATTGGATTTGGTGGCATTAGGAATAAAACTTCACGATTCTCGTTTGGTTTTGATTCTTCCCATGCTAAATCTAAAGGATGATAGTGTTGCTTTGTTTGTCATATGCTAGTTTGCTTCATGATTTATTCATTTACAGTATAATGACAGGTTTATCTCTTTGTATTTTTCTTTTCATTTATTTGATTCCTATTGAAAAATACAAAAATATTTTGTTTTTGAGAAAACTTTTGAAAAACCAAAAAGATTTTTCTTTTATTTGAGTCAAAATATGAAAAGCCAAAAATATTTTGGATTTTTGTTTTTTAGTTTACATGTTTGATGTGGCATATTGGTGTGCAAGGACCCCCCCCCCCCCCCCCCCAATCGTTTCATATCCATGTGGCTAGGACATTTGGTCATTATTATCGATTCTTAGAAAGATCTTAACCATTGTTTATATGGGGTTGTTTCGAAGTTGATATGCATTTTGATTCGACTTTGTATATATGCCAACATTGCACACATGCACGAGTTTATATGGATCTTTGACTTCTCTTGCATATTTGAATTTGGTGATGCTTTCTTATCTCAATCTTGTCACCTATGCGTAAGTAGACTTAAGGAGAAGTGTGCATTTAAGAACCATTTATCGTGAGAATTTGAATTTGGTGTCTATTTAAAAATGATGAGTGATTCACGAGAAAGGGATGCGAGAGTTCAAAATTTACTCGTCGTGAAAGCTACCGTTTAGAAGAGCCCAAAAAGAAAATGCAATATGCTAAGAAAAGGGCCAAATTGGTTTAGTTCATTCAAAAGAAAATATGATATTATTGAGGGAGTTTGGATGGATTAAAAATGTAAACGGGTTTGCACATCTAATCCTAATGTTGAAACATTACAATTTGACGCTATTGTTTGTAGAATCATCAAAATTCTGGAATTGTGTGCATGTAGTATGTTTAGTTCATTATGCTCACACTTTAATTGTCACATGGCTATGATAAAGTTTGATGATTTATCGCTATCAATTAAAGCTTCTTGATCGTTTTGATGCGTTGGACTTGTGACTCATGTGACACCCCGCCTAATTAAACATCGGGTGATCAGGCCTTTATTAAATTAAAACAGGTTTCTCAAATGGTTCATTCTTAGCATCACTGTCGAAAACTTTTTAATTACTAATCCCCTAAGTAAAAATTAGACCAATGCCAAATTTTATCTTTCTTAAAATAGATAATTCAACCATGTGGAGATAAGTAAAATTAATCATGTACTATATCCCAATCAACAAAGTAAAAGTACAATAGAACAAAAGTATTACCGAATAAACCATCGGCTGAAAATCCTAAACAACAATAGAATAACCACTAGTCGGAAACTAAATCTGAGACTAATACCGGACCACATGTCCGTACATAGAATAGTGTGAGATCCTGTACTAGATCTGAATGAGTGATATCGTCTAGTCAAAATCCTATAAGCATCCACTGTGCTCCAGCTTCGAGTCCCTGGAAGGAAATCATCATACATGGCATCTCTGTGGATGGACACCTAAAAGGTTTTGAAAATATTTTATAGCAAGAGTTAGTACTCAAAACATTTTAAAAATATTTAGCAAGCGTTTATCACAATATAAAATGCTGTTATTGATTACACATGTTAGGTTCTCGTACACTCTCTTGAGTTTACTCACCCCTCATCTTCTGTGCACACCTAACGTTCTACACTTAGTTTATCTAGCCATAACTCCCAAGATAACTAAAACCAAAGTAGTCAACTGAACTTATCTATACCCAAGTTCCAGTACCGCCCATACAGTACAACCATTTCACTAACATCTCGCGTATGTTAATTAATTCTCAGGTAACATTTCATCTATGTTATTTTTCAAGACTTCTCATTTAGTTTCACTACTAAAATTACTACAATTCTCACAATTGTTGACTTCCCACTTGTGTAATTAAGTTTCGCTACTTGAATTACTAAATAGATTTTCTCTATTTAAAGGTGCATTTCGTAATTAAGTTTCACTACTTAACTTTCCAGTTCAGTATGTATCTTTAAATACATAATATATATCAATATACTAATACACAGAAGTAGAATATCATCAAGTGTATATTTCACACACAATATATAAGCTAAATATCAGTCATTACTATTTTGCCCTTTTTATACACGTAAAGGAATCTTGGTTCGGAATGATTCATCAACCCCAAGGTAAGAATTGGTTCGGAATGATACATCGACCCCAATTATTTATATACACAAATAAAGATCTCTTGGTTCAGAATGATTCATCGACCCCAAGTGTAAGTTGGTTCGGAATTATCCATCGACCCCAACTATTTTAAAAATATATATACACACATATTCTGGTTCGGGACTCTTCCATCGCGACACCAGTTCAAGGTTTGGTTCAGCATTTCTCATCGACCCCAAACATATAATAACTTTATGTTAGTTCGGAATGTCTCATCGACCCTAACATAATTAATTTAGGTATAAATCTCTCGACCTAAAAGATCACATAATTCAGTAGGTACACGCCTGACCTATTAATTATATACGTACGTAATATTTTAAATCTCATATATTTGCCATACAATATTCGGGTTGCGATTTATCTCATTAATCGCATTTATTTGAGTATTAACCTAACTCTAAGGGTCCTAGTTACCCCTTACATATAATTTCAGTAGTTATCTCTTACCCTACTGGTCTATTACTTAAATTGAATTTACTTCGCCTCATAACTCAATTTCCGAAGTCCCCGATACTCTACTAAATCGGATTATTCTCGTCGGTCCGTAATCCAAGCCCTAAACCCAATGGCCTTATCGGACCTCAACAATATACCTACTGGTCTTATTCTCACTCCCATATAAGTATATTATAAACCCTAGGATACTCATTCATTCCCGAAAACCAATGAAGACTTAAACACAAAAAATTCGAGAAAAATAGCTTGCATCGATTGATCGACTGTTGGGTTCGTTCGATTGATCGATCGAACAGGGACAGACGCAGTTCGTCTTCTTCGTTAAGCTTTTCCTCCATTAACAAATCTTCAAACTACATTATAGTCCACCAAACTTCGACCCAATGATCCTAATATGTTTTCACGTATACTAGGACAATTTCTAACGTGTTAAATACATCAAAAACTCCAATTCCTTTAAAGAAATAGTGAATTAAACCTAGAATTTCTTGAAACCCTAGTTATGGTGTTCTTCCCATATTATCATTCAAAATCGAAATTTTATTCCGAAAAATCATCAAGTCTAATCTGAATCTTAATCCTCTACATAAGTTAAATCATTCTACGTGCGATTCCTATCCCAACATGTATAAATATCATCATTCTCCAATCAAGATAATGATTTAAACAAGACTATTCAAAAACCCTACACATGGGTATTATAACTTTATAATTTTTGCAATAAACAACTTGCCTTATGATTAGTAGGGTCTGATTTCGTGGTTGTTGGTGATGATTGATGATCTTCATCCTTCAATCCTTTTTCCCCAACAAGTTGATAGTGAAAATCTCCTTTGAATCCTTCCCAATTTTTCCTTTTGCCTTGAGAATGGTTTCTCTCTTATCTCTAATGGCTATGGTGTGTTTTCATGGGTTTTCTAACCCTAACCCCTCTATCATACGGCTGATATAATGCTCTCAATTTCGTAGGTCTCCATACCCTCTCATGTTAAAAGACCAAAACACCCTCAAACGGTCTCCGTTTAGTCCAAAGTTACCCCGGGACTCAACTAGTACCCCCAGGTATACTATTTTGACTAATTTGACCCTTCCGGACTCATCTGTGACCTCTAAAGTATCATTTGAGTCACTTAAAAATATTACTCGTTCTCACCCCAACACGGTCTACACGCGTTAAGAAACTATTTACCACTCGCACTAAGTAAATATAATGAGGCAATATAAATCGGTATCTATCTCTCGATTAATATTCCAAAATCACAATTTGAATTAAAACTCTATAAATTACTACTCTTACGTAATTTAAATTAAGCCGTATTTTCTCATTTAATTCTCCAATTTAATTAAATAGAATATTTGGAATATTCAGAAATATGGGGTATTACAACTCATTTGTTGTACTTTCACGCCCATTCATTCCATATCCATGTTTGAGCACATAGGTACTATGTTTGCATGTAAGTCACATTGTTAGTTTTTATGAGTTTTTTTGTTTTGTGTTAAAAGCATACTGTTTTAACACTATTTTTCTTATGTCAGGCCCTTCTTGGAATTTTTTTGTGGAAATTTTTTCACTGGGCATAATTATATAATATTTCTTGGAATCTGTGCAAATTTGGCAGGTCACGAGAAGTCGTTCAAACGATATTCCTATCTCGCGTGAATGACCTTTGTACTTCGTTCGAGCGATGTCCTCAACTCGTTTGAGCGACATCCCTGGCTCGTTCGAACGACAGACTGAATTATGGCTTCTGATTGATTTGCAGTCCACTGGTTATTTTGGTGATATTTTTGGTACTGCTAGAAGTGTTTCTGGACTGACTGATTTATATGCAGGTTTTATTGGTTTCTAATTGGATTTTTGCATATAATTTCATTTTTCACACCTGATTAGATTTCTAATTCTTAGTGTGATTCATTTGTTTACTTGCTACTGATTTGTCTTTTATTGATCATATATAGCTGGTTATTTCATGATTATCTAGCATTTTCAATTCTCATATTGGTATCAAATTGATTCACATTGGTATATTCTCATGCTATATACTTTGATTGGTTTGTCTTTTCACCTAATTGTCTATTCGAGACAAAAAAGGGGAGAGATGTATGTGATGTAGGGGGAGATTTTTTGAGAATTTTTATTAATATATGGATTCACATATTGTTTGATTATATTTGTTTCAAATCGGTATCAAAAAAATTCTTCGCATGTTTCAAATGATCTGTTATTATTAGAAATATAAATTGGTATCATTTGTTCCTGCCTACTTCACTGGGTATTTGTTTGTATGTTTCATGTGTGTAGGTATGCTGCAGCGATTTGAGATTTCAAGGCTACATCACATTCAGACAGTTCCTGCTTGTCGATGCTACATATTTTAGTCTGTGTCCTGTATTTTTTATTTTGGGTTTATGGGATGGGATTTAGGCATCATACAGCTTGTCAGCCTGGCTCAGGCATTTCACTGGTTTAGTTTTGTCCCGGAATAGTCAAAGGGGGAGATTTGCAAGGACATAAATTTTCAACTGAGTCCCTGTATTGTTTTGACTTAATTACATGAACAAAACTATATTTTTAATATGTCATAGGGAGACTTTTATTTGTGTCACGATACCACTTGGTCTATGATGTAGTTAAGAAGTTGAAGACGTCACGACAAATCTTCAAAGAATTAAATCATGCCAAAGTTTAATTGGTGCAAGTTTATTCGGCTTCAAAGTTAATTGCGTTCCCAGATCACTCAGGTATGAATGTGTATATTTAATGGTGCTCGGAAATGTTTTTATAAAAGATAAGGATGTTTTTTTATAAAGAAAAATATTTTAAAATGTTTTTAAAAGTGTTTTAAGTGTTTACACTACGTTTTATTTTGATAAGCTCGAAAAGGAATTTGACTAATTTGGATCTCTTTTGAAAGAGACGTTTTAATCAGAAAGTCAAAGAAAGTGAAAATTTTGCCCTGTCGTTCAAACGACATAAGCTCTCATTCGAACGAGATGCCTATATCGCGCGAACGATGTGGCATTGTCGTTCGAACGATAGGATTTTGAAGGCGGCATTTAAATCTTATTTAAAGCGTGTTTCTATCATAGTTTCGTAAGTGTGCCTTCTGGAAAATAGTATTCGAACCGGAAACTTGTTTGCACATGTTTTCTATGGTTTAAAAATCTTAAACACATCCTTAGAGTTTGCAAAGGTCTGAGTTATCATTCGTATATGTTCAAGTGATCTTGCAGCACCAATAAGTTTATTTTATAATTGAACTTCAAGGGTTTTGTGGTGAAGAAAAGAGAAGGGTTTCTTGTTCGACATCGTAGACGAATCATATCCATTTGGTGGACACCGAGACATACATGAATGCGTGTGCTGTGGACAAGTATCGTGGAAGAAGAACGGTTGAAGATGAGAAGGAGATTCAAGACCGGTGGGGATTGAGTCATTGAGTAAGGCTAATCTGTCTTTGTAAAACCATTGTTCATAGTTATTGGCTGGATTGTCCCGTCCGAGGTTTTTTTTCCCGTTTTGGGTTTTTTTCTCGTACATCCAGCGTTGTAAATATTCTTTACTTTACTTTACTTGCTTTAATCACTAGATGCATGTTTAGGATTAATCAAGATCAAATTGGTTTAAAGTAAGAATTGGGTTTACACAACTTGGTTTGGTGCATATTAAAAGTTGAATAATTTTTTGTAAAAAATTGGTTTTGTTTAAAACACACATATTGGGCACTTTCAATGTTATCACGATCCCACTCGGTCTATGACGTATTGAAGAAATTGAAGACGTTGCGGCAAAGCTTCAAAGAATTAATCATGCCAAAGTTTAATTGGTGAAAGTTTATTTTTCTTCAAGTTAATTTCATTTCGAGACCCCATAGGTATGAATGCGTACAATTATTGGAGCTTGAAATAATTTTTATAAAAGGATAAGGATGAATTTTGA
This sequence comes from Sambucus nigra, assembly GCA_949130495.1. NCBI lineage: Eukaryota > Viridiplantae > Streptophyta > Magnoliopsida > Dipsacales > Adoxaceae > Sambucus > Sambucus nigra. Next base: position 78,468,308 of record OX422207.1, on the reverse strand, counting down.
TAAGGAATTTATTTTAAAATGTTTTAAAAGTGTTGTAAATGTTTTACACTACGTTTTATTCTGACAAGCTCGAAAATGAGTTTGACTTAATTGGATCTCTTTTTGAAGAAACATTTTAAAGAAAAATTCAAACTGACACGCGCATCGTTCGATCGACAAAGCAGATCATTCAAGCGAGATAGCCATGTCACACGAACGACTTCTCAATCTCGTTCAAGCGACACAATTTTTGAGCCATCGACTTAAAATCCTATTTAAAGCGTGCTTTCATCAGAATTTACAAGGATTGCAATCTGGAAAATAGTTTCAATCCAGTACTTGTTTTGCACATATTTTTCTAAGGTTTCAAAGCTTAAACACATCTTTAGAGTTTGTAAAGATCCGAGTTATCATTACTATATGTTTATGTGATCTTGATTCACTAAGAAGGTTTGTTCTATACATGAACATCTGGGTTTTGCGGTGGAAAAAGGAGAAGGACTTCTTATTTGACATTGTAGACGTATCAAAGCCATTCGGTATACACCGAGACATACGTGGACGCGTGTGTTGTGGACTGGTATCGTGGAAGAAGGACTTTCTGCGTGGGCACTGTAAGAGGTGTGGTTGAAGATCAGAAGAGCGCCAAGATCCATGGGGATCGAGTCATTAAGTGAGTCTTTTATCTGTTCGTTGTAATTCCATATTCATAGTGATTGTCTGTCTTGGGCCATCCGAGGTTTTTTTTCCCGTCTTAGTTTTTTCCTCATACATCCTATATTATGAGTATTCTCTACTTTACTTTACTTGCTTTAATCACTAGATGCATGTTTAGGATTAATCAAGATAAAATTTGTTTAAAGTAAAAATTGTTTTTTCACAACTTGGTTTGGTGCTAATTAAAAGTTGGATAATTTTTTGTGAAAATTGGTTTGATTTGAAACACACTCGTGTAGGCCACTCTTCAAATTGGTATCATAGATAGAAAACATAATTTTTTTTTTGTGATCCCGTGTGTTTTCAAAGATGAATTTTGGAAACAACAAATTTATTTGAACTCCTATTTTTTATGGCACTAATTACACTTATTGGAAAATGAGTATGAAAAGTTCATTAAAATCTATTGTTGAGCGTGTGTGGATAGCAGTTGAGAAAGGTTGGACACCCCCTGTCACTGTTATATGTGAGGTCACTAATTTAAATCCTGTTGAGTCGTGGACCGAAACTGAACATAGACTTTCACAATATAATTTTAAAGGTTTGCACGTTATTTCTTCACATGTCACATCAGAAGAATATAATAGAATTATAACTTGTGAAACTTCGAAAGTAGCTTGGGATATTTTGGCACTCACTCACGAGTGAACTAGCAAGGTTAGGGCATCGAAACATTAAAATATCACTACACAATTTGAGACCATTAGGATGTTGGAGAGTGAGAATTTTGATGAGCTTTATGCTAGGCTGTCCAATATTGTCAACTCGTCGTCTAACCTAGGTGAGAAAATTTCGGACAACCGTGTTATTAAAAAAATCCTTAGGTCGTTGCCTAGTAGGTTTGATGCGAAAGTGACTATTCTAAACTCCTTGGGTAAGTTAGAGTCGACGAAACTAGAAGAAATTTCAGGTTCCTTACAACCTATGAAATCGACATGATTACCTCCAAGCAAGTGCCTAAGAAAGAAAAGGGTATTGCTTTGAAAAACCGAACGGAGGAAATTAAAATTTCAAATTCTGATTCCGATTTTGAGGATGTTCCTTTGTTGGCAAAGAAATTTAATTTTTTTTATTAAATTTCAATAGAAATCGAAAGATGCCAAGAAGTTTGAAAAATTCAAGAACAACAAAGTTGATCCCACCTCTAAGGATAAGTTTGAGAAGCCTAAGAGAGATCAGTCGGATAAGTGTTTTGGGAGTGAGGGGTATGGTCACAAAGTTAAGGAGTGTACCACTAGACTTAAGAACGAGGGAAAGCAATCCACTGTATATAGTGGCACCTTAAGTGATAGTGATCCAGAAGAGGGAGAGAATTCACCCATTGAGCGTAACTTCATTGCGTTTATGGAATGTCATGTGAATGACACTTTCGATGAGGTTTTAAGTGAATCCAATGTTAGTGAGGGAGAAGAGAGTGAACAGGAGGAATTAGATGTGAAAGAGTTATAAGTTGCATTTAATGAGTTTTATGCCGAGACAGTGAAAGTGAAAAAGGCAAATGAAAAATTGCAAGCTAAGTTGAATGAGCGTGCCATAAAAAATAATGATTGTTTGATTGAGGTTCTTCAGGCACGAGAGAAGACTCTTAGGGAGAAATTAGAGTATGTCGAGGGTGAGAGAGATAATCTCTGTGGTTTAATGGAGTTTTTGAAAAGGGAGATTTTAGAGTTTGAGGAGTCTAGGCATTTGCTCGAGTCTAGGATTAGTGAGTTGGAGAAGAGTTTGAGAAACTCGTCTAGAGTTATGTTTGATTTGGAGGCTAGGTCAGAGAAGTTAGATAAGATCTTAGGCACCCTCCAAATTAAGGGAGATAGGGGAGGTATAGGTTTTGATGAGAGAGTTGTTCCCATTCCCCCGCACGTGTGAGAAACACTAGGAAGGTTAGAAAATGTCCACATATAGGTAATCATTCCCACCATTGCTACACTTGCACATTTTGTGGTAGGAAAGGTCACCTTAGGAGGTATTGTTACGACCTTAGACAAGCTCCTAGGAATTTCAGGAGTAAAGTTGCCTCGGTTCCCAAATCCCTATGCGTCGTTTTACACCAACTTGGGTTAGGAAATTGCATTTAGTGGCTTTAGGAATAAAACTTCATGATTCTCGTTTGGGTGCACTTGATTCTTACCATGCTAAATCTGAAGGATGATAGTGTTGACATGTTTATCATATGCTAGTTTGCTTCATGATATATTCATTGGTAGTATAATGACTTGTGTATCATTTTGTATTATAGTTTTTCATTTGTTTGAGTCCGATTGAAAAAAGCAAAAAGATTTTTCTTTTATTTTAGACAAAATATGTTTGAAAAGCCAAAAAGATTTTCGGTTTTTGTTTTTGAGTTTACATGTTTGATGTGGCATATTGGTGTGCTTGGACCTCCCATGGTTTCATATCCATGTGGCTAGGACATTTGGTCATTATTATCGATGCTTATAACCATCTTAACCATTATTCATATGGGGTTGTTTCGAAGTTGATTTTCATTTTGATTCGTCTTTGTATATATGCAAACATTGCACACATGCACGAGTTTTTATGTATGTTTGACTTCTTTTGTATATTTGAATTTAGTGAGGCGTTCTTATCTCAATCTTTTCATCTATGGGTAAGTATACTTAAGGAGAAGTGTGCATATAAGAACTGTTTACGGTGAGGATTTGAATTGGTATCTAATTGAAAAAATGATGAGTGATTCATGGGAAAGGGCTGCGAGAGTTCAAAAATTAACTCCTCGTGAAAGCCACCGTTTAAAAGAGCCCAAAAGAAAAAGAAATATGCTAAGAAAAAGGGCCAATAATATTTTCTCCAAGTTGAGAATGCTAGAAACCTCAAAAGAACTTGAAAAAGTATATATTTATGAGGGAGTTTGGTTAGCAAAAATTTAAACGGGTTTGCACAACTAATCATAATGTTGAAACATTGCAATTGGATGATATTGTTTGTAGAATAGTCAAAGTTCTGGATTTGTGTGCATGTAGTATGTTTAGTTCATTAAGTTCACACTTTAATTATCATATGGCTATGATAAAGTTTGATGATTTATCTTTATCAATTAGAGCTTCTTGATCATTTCGATGCGTTGAACTTGTGACTCATTTATTGTAGTTTCACGCCCATTCAATCCATATCCATGTTTGAGCACATCGGCACTATGTTTGCATGTACCTTGCATTGTTAGTCTGTATGCATTTTTGCATTTTGGATAAAAAGCTTACTGTTTTAGCACAGTTTTGCTGTTGTTAGCCCTTTCCAAGCATTTTTTTTTGGAAATTTTTTCACTGGGCAAAAATATATGATATTTCTGGGAATCTGAGAAAGTTTGTCCTGCCGCGAGAAGTCATTCAAACGACATCTCCATGTCATGAGAAGACTCATTCGAGCGACGTCCTCATCTCGTTTGAGAGACATCCCTGTCTCATTCGAACGACGGTCTAGTAATTTGCTTCTTTGTGTTTGTAGCACCCTGGTTATTATGATATATTTGTTGGTACCGCTGGAAGCTTTCTAGACTAACTGGTTTATATGCAGGTTATATTGTTTCAAAATTGATATTTTGCATATGATTCCGTTTATCACATCTGATTAGTTTGTTATATTCTTTTTGTGATTCCCTTGTTTACTAGCTACTGATTTGTCTTTACTTGATCATATTTAGCTGGTTGTTTCATGATTATCTAGTGATTTTTAATTGTTATATTCTCATGTAAGATACTTGTTGATTGGTTTATCTTTTCACCGGATTGTCTATTCGAGACAAAAAGGAGGATAGATGTATGCGATGTAGGGGGAGATTTGTTGACCATGTTTATTGGGATTTGATTTAAATGATGTTTGATTACATATTTTACAAATTAATATCATATTATTGCTCATTTGTTTAACAAATCATTTTTCAGAATTTATTCATATTGGTATCTATTGTAAAATTGGTATCACTTGGATATATATATTGGTTTCATTTGTTTCTCTATACTTCACTGGGTATTTGTTTATCAATGTCATGTGTGTAGGTATGCTTTAGCGATTCGAGATTTCAAGTCTACATCACATTCAGACAGTTCATGCTTGTCGGTGTTACATATTCTAGTCCATGTCCTGTAATTTTTACTTTGGGTTTATGGGATGGGATTTAGGCGTCATATGGCTTGACGGCCCAGCTTAGGCATTTCACTGGTTTAGTTTTATCCCGGAATAGTCAAAGGGGAAGATTTGTAAGGACATAAATTTCCAATTGAGTCCCTGTATTGTTTTGACTTAATTCCATGAACAAAACTGTGTTTGTAATATGTCATAGGGATATTTTATTTTGTCACGATCCCACTCGGTCTAGACATATTGAAGAAATTAAAGACGTTGCGGCAAAGCTTTAAAGAATTAATCATGCCGAAGTTTAATATGTGCAAGTTTATTTGTCTTCAAGTTAATTGCATTCCGAGATCACACATGTACGAATGCGTATAATTAATGGAGCTCGAAATAATTTTTATAAAAGGATAAGGATGAATTTTTATAAGGAAAATGTTTTAAAATGTTTTAAAAGTGTTGTAAATGTTTTACACTACGTTTTATTCTGATAAGCTCGAAAATGAGTTTGACTTAATTGGATATCTTTTGGAAGAAACATTTTAAAGAAAATGTCAAACAAACACGCACGTCATTCGAATGACAGATCGAATCGTTCGATCGAGATAGCCATGTCGCTCCAACGACTAGTCAATCTCGTTTGAGCGTCAAGTTTTTTGAGGCACCGACTTAAAATTCTATTTAAAGCGTGGTTTTGTCAGAATTAACAAGGAGTGCAATCTGAAAAATAGTTTTCAATCCAGTACGAGTTTTGCACATGTTTTTCTAAGGTTTCAAAGATTAAACACATCCTTAGAGTTTGCAAAGATCCGAGTTATCATTACTATATGTTTATGTGATCTTGATGCGCTAATAAGGTTTGTTTTATACTTGAACATCTGGGTTTTGCGGTGAAAAAAAGATAAGGACTTCTTGTTCGACTTCGTAGACGTATCAAAGACATTCGGTGGACACCGAGACATACGTAGATGAATGTGTTGTGGAAAAGTATCGTGGAAAAAGAACTTTCTGCGTGGGCACTGTGAGAGGAGTGGTTGAAGATCAGAAGAGCATCAAGACCCGTGGGGATCGAGTCGAGTGAGTCGTTTGTCTGTTTGTTGTAATTCCATATTCCTAGTGATTCTCTAGCTTGGGTCGTCCGAGGTTTTTTTCCCGTCTTGGATTTTTCCTTGTACATCCTGCATTGTGAGTATTCGCTACTTTACTTTACTTGCTTTAATCACTAGATGCATGTTTAGGATTAATCATGATAAAATTGGCTTAAAGTAAAAATTGGTTTTTCATAACTTGGTTTGGTGCTAATTAAAAGTAAATCCTTTTTCTTTCCCTTTAGAGTCAGAGTTAGGATTTTCTTGTCTATCCAACGTCGTTATAATTTCATTGTCCTATTTTCCTGTGGATACGATCCCGATTTATCGGGTTTATTACTAACGCGACAGGCTTGCACTTGAGCCTAGAAGAGAATGCACTTCTGAGACACATTCTGAGTTGTGTCACCCACCATACCATTACCCCACCTACATAACCCGATTTCTCTTCGCATGTGTACCCAAAACCTATTATCAACAAAACCCCGAACCCGCGCCCATGTCCGGACAGCCTTACTCGAGTCAGGACCACCGTCGGTACCAACCTACCATCCCCTCCTTACCTCCGGCGATGCCCCCATTTCGGCCACCAATAGTGCCGACACACGATCCATCAACCCCAACCCTATCCAACCCGGTTTAACGCCATACCCATATCTGAAAGTACCAAACCAAACCCGAAAACTTCGTACCCAAAATTCTTTCCAAACGCATCTCCTGAATAATAGGAACAATCATATGTGTAATCCTTGACTTGTCCAAAGAAAAATCCCACCAATATCTCCTCTTTTAAGAAAAAAATCATGGGACTCTAAAACAAAAGCATGGCATCTCATATAAAAGGAAGAAAGGACTCTCATACATAATATAGTAAAAAGAGAACACAAAACGAGAGAAAGAAAAAAAAAGACTACAGAGGGAACAAATAAAAGTTAGAAAAATAAATAATAAAATTAGTTTAGGATTAGAATTTTTTTAGGTTTAGGCTTTTATTTTTGTTTTGTAATCCAGTTGACTTTTTGTGATGAGTTTAGGACGCATGTTCATGCACACAATTGACATGATGAATTATTGCGTATCGTATTTCTTTCTCTTCTCTTTAGTTTCTTGTTTGTGCTGAAATTTTAACCATGTCTGGCTAAGCACCTCATTCAAGGGGTGGGATGAAACGTGTAGGGATATTTAAATTGATGAATTAATTTTTCATTTATGTGTTATAGGCTAATTGATTTGGAAAAAAAATCACACATTAATTTATGTAACGAGAATAAATAAATTAATGTTGAAAATTGATATTTGATTTTCAGATTTGACTTAGAGATAGATCATATTCTTAAATTCAAGTATTAACTCTTTCTGTGCAATTCAAAGATCTGTACAAATTTTTATTAATTGATCTTAGGGGATAATTTTTAATAACAAGTATGAATCTTAAATTTTTATATGTGGTGACTATTCCTGACTTAATTGCTGAAAAAGATAAAATGGAATTTAAGATTGTAACGAGAGTTGAGTTTTAAATTCAATATTATTTCGAACTATTCAATTGAATAATTAGGACATTAAATTAAATTGATTACGCGGTGTAATCCCACCTCTTGTTTCTTCTCATAAATTTTAAACTAGATTACTTTTTATTTTTTTTGTAGTCATTATAATTGCATAAATTTTCGTTCCTCCCGTGAAATTGTTTTTAATTATAAAAAAATTAAAAACACAAAAAGATTTTTTTTATAAAAAATTGAAATTACCAATTTTCACAATAACGGGTTCGATGCTTGAAATTATTTTGATAGTTGAATTTACCACCATACAGAGTTTTTAGCAAGTTTTGTTGGTGATTTCAAGAGAACTTTGATACTCGATGTTTGACCTCAATGACTGACGAATCAAGAAAATAACTCACACAAAAGACGAGTTATCAACCTACAAGTTCCTCATGTTTCGTAGAGTCTTCCTAAAGAGTGTAAAACCATTACTTTAGGACAAAATATGTTAGGTAAGGCCTTAAGATTTTGTTGATGGCATGGTTTTTGGGTATTCTCTCTCCCAAGTTAAAAGGAGAGTTCACAATATGAGACAATCTAGCATAGAACTCATCGAAGGATTCACTCTCATCCATTTTAATGGTTTCAAACTAAGTGGTGAGGGTTTGGAGTTTGGAAGCCTTGACAATATTTATACCTTCATGGCTGAGTTAGAGTGTGTCCCATGTAATAACCCACCCTTTTGGAGACAATTAAATTCCATAATTAAGTATAATTTGAAATTTGGAGAATTTCTCGAAATAGTAATTTTTGGGATTTTCGAGAATTTAATGATTTTCGAAGGGTGTTATAAATTATTTTGGGACTATATAGGTCGAAGTAATTTAATTATATATCGTCGTGGAGTATAGCGACAAAAGAGGTAAGATTTTGAGTAGAAAACCCGCATTTATTTATTTTGGGTTGGAATAGTGATTTGCGATCAAGTACCTCGGATGAAAATTTTGACTACGCCATGAGTCTCGAAATGTCCGAGATAGTCGGAAAAGAATGTCCGATTGTCAAAATTAAGTTTCGGGTAATTTTAGAGGTAAAAGTAACTCGTAATTGGGTAAACGAGTCGTTTTTGGGTTTTAACCTTTTTTCTTTCTTTATAAAGAGGGAGAGGGGGAGAAAAGAGAAGAAAGAAAAGAGAGAAGAGAGAAGACAGAGAGGAAGGAGAAAAGGGGGATTCGGGCCAAACTCCGCCGGATTCGACTCGAGGTTGTCGGATTTCATCCTCCAGGCAAGTGTTTACTTGCTTTATTTACTTTTGTGCATTAATCTCATATCATAGTTGGTAAAAATATGATTTTGGGGTTATAACACTAAAAATAAAATGGGTTAAAAGTTGATTATGAGTTTACATATTGATGTAGTGTAAACTCTTAATGATTTTTAGTGTTAAAATCATGTTAATGGAGTATAAAAATTGGTTTAAATGTTAAGTTGGGGTTTTTATGGTTTTAGGGTTTAAAACTAAGAGAAATGGTTTTAATACCCCAAAATAATTGATTTGTTAGTTGTAAAACATAGATTAGATGTTTATTGAGTTGTTGGATGAGGTTAGAAACAACAAAAATGGAGAAAAATGGAGTTTGGGATTTTGGGGAGATAATGAATAGTAACTCGTAGCCTTTGGGGTCATTTTCGGCCAGTAAGATAAATGATTTAGCTCTTGGCCAAAACACGACAGTTGTAGATATTTTCGATATGGTCGCATGGGCGCTGACTGCGTATTTTTATGATTTTTCTACGATTTGATATGATTTTTACAAGATGACATCCCCCGGTTGAAATCATCAACTCGGAAATCAAATCGGGAATTGGAAAAATACAGGCTAGGATTAGTCGTGTAAATGTTTTGGAGGATTTTTACGGTAGTTTAGAAACCCCAAAAATAAATTTGGGTTGTTGAATTAAGAATTTGAGGAATTAAAAGTTTTGAGGACCTGGTGTGACCGGTCGACCGCGCCCCTAAGGCCGGTCGATCGCGTCAAGAAGAAATGGCCTACTGCTTTGTTTCGTAGGCTTAATTGAAATCCGCGGTCGACCGGTACTCTGTTTTCAGCCCAAAATTTCGGAGATTGTTATTACTTCTCCTCTTTGAGTTTAAAGCGGGCTTTCTAAAATCTGAGTATGAAAGAGGATTATGATCTAAGGAGATAACATAATCATACTGATCTTGGTTGAGTGAATCCTATGAGTGGATTAGAATAAATTTGGGGAGTATAGTTATATATTCGCTAAATGAGAAATGGTATAATTGGAGATATACAATAAATCCTTAGATAAGATTGAGATATATAGTGATTATTAAAGTAAGAAATACTTTGGGTTTAGTAACATGCTTATATGAATGCATGATTATGATTCCTGGAGGGAATCTTTGGGATTATTGGTTATCGCTAGATGCTATAGGCCACTATGGCCGTTTATATATATTCTAGGAAGAATATATAGGATATGTATATACTGTGTGATTTAGGTATATATATATGTTATGATGGAAATGATTTTGAAAATATAAAAATGAATATTTTCAGAATGGTAAATAAATTATTTTCATAATTGATAAAATATGGATTACACACCTCTCTAAATCACTATCATAAGGGAAGTTGCGTACGTATGGTGAAGACCCATGGCTAATGAATGCAGGGTGGATATAGTCCTATAGGCCATGTGAGCGTTAGTTGATATATATTTTCTTCGCTGGTTAGGAGATTCTGGGTGTGGTCTTGACTATCCCGCAGGCACATGGCCGCTTCCCGACGTCTTGCAATGTAGGATCCCAGGTTGTCTTGATGATAGGACCTAGAAGATGATAGCCATTTAGGGGCGCGCACAGTGGAGAAATCCGGACGGGCGGTCTTAGAACGTGTTATATTAAAGCAATTCATGATAATGGATTGGCTTTAATGACATTTCCTGGATATAGGAAGGGAAATGGGTTATATGTTTAGCTTCGGTAACACTCCCCTACGGAATAAGGGATGTGGAAGCATATGGTAAAAGCATTTTTATGATAATAAAAATGGCTTTTAATTACATTTCCTGAGTATAAAAAGGGAAATGGGATAATTGAAAAACGAAAATCATTTTTATATTAATAAAATTGGCTTTTAAAAAGATATATGTTTTGGTATAGCAATTCATGCTAATGAATTGGCTTTTAAATACATTTCCTGGATATGAGAAGGGAAATGGAAAGTTTTGAAGTAAAAATGATAAATACTTTGTGTATCGAATGCACCTCAGTCCGGGAGGTAGATCCAGATGTGTATTATAAAGATATAATTGAATTAGTAAACCTCAGTCCGGGAGATATTATCCGGATGTAATTATAGATGTATATATATATGCAATTATACATTTGTGCGTGCTATGGGCCTAATGGATCTCTACCATTAACCCTGCCAAGTAGTAGTGTATCGGGGGGGTTCCTTGTTTGGATTTCGCTTTGCGAGACACCCCACGCACGAACTTAGTGCAGTGTTGAGAATTGAGGGAAGTTTGACCCTTCGCACTAGGACTATCTAGGGTAGATAGTACATGGGTAAATTAGACTAGTTAGGCAGGGATAGCTTGACTAGGGTATGTTGTTAGGATGCGTTAGGTGTGCACTACTAGAGGAGAGGTGAGGGGTATCTCATGGGAGTGCGATACCAATTTAAATATGAGATAAAACTATTTTTCTAAAAAAAAAATAAAGAATTTATGCACTTGCAAAATATTTTCAAAATTCGGGCTCTGTCCCGTTTATCTACTCTCCTTTCTTTCTATATTATATATATATATATATATATAGGTGTCCAGACACAGGGACACCTGGATGGCATTTCTTTCGAGGCAGACGTCTGCTGCAGCAGCTGTGGATGCTTGCGGGTTATCGGTAGACACTTCTTTCCTTGCACTCTAGATAGGAGATATTGTACAAACATTCGGGCCAATGGTCCAATTTATTTTATTTATTCTTCGTACGTTATTCGATATGGTTGTATAATTTGAACCGAGTGTTCGGTTATTTTAATTTATTTCATTTTCATTTCAGTTCAATTACGCATTTAATTGTGGATGTTTTATTTTGATCGTTAAAAAGAGTAGTTAGGTAAAAGTTTTTAACGCTCACCTAATAGGATATTAGTAATTAAATGGATTTTCGACAGTGATGATAAGAATTATCCATATATAAATCCTGTTATAATTTGATATAGGAGTGATCGCCCGGTATCCCATTAGGCGGGTTGTTACAGATGGTATCAGAGCATCAGGTTTTAGTGTCGTTAGGAATCTGTGTGGACGTACTACGCTTTCAGCGTTGCTCTCGATTTGTTATAGAGCCCCAGGATTTGGATTGTTGATTTCTCTGTGAGATTTCGTTCTCCTGCCATGTTAGAAGATTTTAGTAATCCTTTTCGTGCTCGTTCTAGGATCGTGTGTGCCAATCGAAGAAGGACGACCAAGGAGGGCCTCGGGGAGGATAGCGGTTGGCAAGGCTTAGCTGGGGAAGCTGGTAGAAGATGGGGACAAGGACCTTAGTAGAGGCCACTCTCCTTGTGGCAAATTGCTAAGGATTGTTGCAACGGCTACTAAAGTATAGTAGTTATGAGCAACCAAAGACTATTGTGGTAGAAAGTGGTACTCAAGTTGAATTACCCCGTGGAGATAAGGGTTTCAAAGGGATCTTACGGATAGTGTTAACCGTGAGTCCCTATGATTCTGCAGGAAGGAGAAGAATTCCGTTTCGTAATTATTCACATAAGGGTCGGCCAAAGACCGACAGTGAATAAAGAACATTATGGAGAAGTGAACTTTGTATAGAGGTGAGGAAAGTACAATGAAAAATGAGTCCTTTCCAGGAAGGATAGGCTCACTAGAGAAGTGTTGTTAACACTTACGGAGAATGTGGGTGTGTTCAGGTGCCCCTGAGGGGACATCCACATGGGAAGATTTGTTGAAATAGGATTGTTGGAACCGGTGATGGAGTTTCCTTTTAACAAAGAAGTTAAGAGGATGAATAAGGTGATTGTAAGGAGCGAGGCTATAGAGTCAGATGGTGTTGTGGAGTGCGGAGCCACACGGATAGTCTTTTTTGATAGGAATAAAGGACAAGGTTAGGGTGCCGAGATGGGGCCTAGAGTTAAGAAATTCTAGTAAGAGGTGTGGCTATATGAAGTTATGGTGTTCGATAGCCCTAGACTCATGTGTGTAATTTGAGCTTTGTATTCGGTCTCGATAACATAATAATGTAGGCCTATGTGTTTTCCGCGATAGCGGAATTTTGTTTTCCTTCACTCGCCAAAGAGGCGGGTGATTATATTTTGTATATATACGTATGAGGTATATGGTATATCGGAGCGATAGCAGGCTAATGATGGCAAGACTATCGTGTACATGGTTCCTGGAGGGAACAAATTGTGGTTGCGGTGTCTCACCTGGATATAGGTTGAGTACACCTTTGTTATTATGGATTGATGGAACCTCGATGAGTAGAGGTTTCCTTATTTTGGTTGGTATATGTGGCAACCTTATAGATAAAATTTAAGGCCCACAGGATCATTGTTGAGCTGTAAGATTTAGCTCAGTACTGGTTTGTGCAAGGACTTAGAAATAGTGCGAGCGCTGGGTGGCGTGAATCTTAGTTAAAGATAGGAGTTTAGACCACCTTTCGTTGATAAGGGATAGGATTGTCCTGGTTGCATATCTGAAATAATGGGACTCCGTGACCGACGAAGTCAAGTGTTAACGTGTGGAGGGGTTCCTTGTTTGGATTTCGCTTTGCGAGACACTCCACACATGACTCTTAACGGCGCTGGGCATGGAGAGTTGTTATAGGATGCAAGGATGGGGGTTAGTCTTATAGTGTGGATGAATCACTATAGACTATGAGCCCTGTGATGATGGTATGCTTATGGAAATATTGTTCTATGGAAAAGCACTAAAGTGGTCCTCTCGCCATAAGTAGTTGGGTGGAGTAGGACTTAGAGAAATTGATTTGAGGATGATAGCCCTGCCTTAATAAGAAGGCAAATTTGGAGGAAATCTGTGATCAGTGTGATATAAGAAGTGTTCCTACAGATAGTAGGAACTTTGATTAGTTAGGTTTCCTTTCGTATGGGCGGAAGGATAAGATAGTAGAAATGCGTTCGTAGGTTAGCGTAGGCAGGATTTAGGACATCCCGCTGGTGTGCCTTAGGCCGTTACATCTCGATGACCGACAACGTGAGGGAGTAGTGTAACGGTAGGGTTCCTTGTTTGGATTTCGCCTTGGCGAGACGTCCCACGCACGAAACTAAGCAAATGTCGAGAGTTGAGATAGGCCTTGGGCACTAGGGATATAATTAGGATACTTGTTTCGATTAGGTAGGGTAACACATAGATCGTAGCATTTTTAGGATGTAGGTTCGCTAGAGTTAGCGGGGCCGAGGTTTGGAGGATTGAAATTACGCAGGTTGGAAGGACCCATAGGTGAGTATTACACCGAGAAAAGGAGACCCTTATTGGGAGAGAGTGTTACGTGTCAGACGTTCGTAATGTTTGTGCAGATATGCACAAATTAGAAAGGTGTATGGGAACCTTGGTGAGATGGTTTGATATACCGCCTGAAGTAGGATGGGTGTAGTATATAAGGTTGAAATTCATGCCAAGAGGCATTTTAGAGGATGGGTATTAAGTGACGTATTAGAGTCACTTTATGATTGCGGTAGACGCATAGTGTATGGTTAGGAACCATTAGGTTAGTATCTTTCCCTTGAGGTTTTAGGGATTTGTAGTAATCCTAGTTAGAGGGTGTAAGTTGTATCTGAATTTCGAGGACGAAATTCCATTGTAAGGGGGGAGTATGTAATAACCCACCGTTTTGGAGACAATTAAATTCCATAATTAAGTATAATTTAGAATTTGGAGAATTTCTCGAAATAGTAATTTTTTGGATTTTCGAGGATTTAATGATTTTCGAAGGGTGTTATAAATTATTTAGGAACTATATAGGTCGAAGTAATTTAATTATATGGCGTTGTGGAGTATAGCGACAAAAGATGTAAGATTTTGAGTAGAAAACCCGCATTTATTTATTTTGGGTTGGAATAGTGATTTGCGGTCAAGTACCTCGGATGGAAATTTTGACTGCGCCATGAGTCTCGGAATGTCCGAGGTAGTCGGAAAAGAGTGTCCGATTGTCAAAATTATGTTTCGGGTAATTTTAGAGGTAAAAGTAACTCGTAATTGGGTAAACGAGTCGTTTTTGGGTTTTAAGGGTTTAAACCCTTTTTCTATCTTTATAAAGAGGGAGAGGGGGAGAAAAGAGAAGAAAGAAAAGAGAGAAGAGAGAGAGGAAGGAGAAAAGGGGGATTCGGGCCAAACTCCGCCGGATTCGACTCGAGGTTGTCGGATTTCATCCTGCAGGCAAGTGTTTACTTGCTTTATTTACTTTTGTGCATTAATCTCATATCATAGTTGGTAAAAATATGATTCTGGGGTTAGAACCCTTAAAATAAAATGGGGTAAAAGTTGATTATGAGTTTATATATTGATGTAGTGTAAACTCTTAATGATTTTTAGTGTTAAAACCATGTTAATGGAGTATAAAAATGGGTTTAAATGTTAAGTTGGGGTTTTTATGGTTTTAGGGTTTAAAACTAAGAGAAATGGTTTAATACCCCAAAATAATGGATGTGTTAGTTGTAAAACATAGATTAGATGTTTATTGAGTTGTTGGATGAGGTTAGAAACAACAAAAATGGAGAAAAATGGAGTTTGGGATTTTGGGGAGACAATGAATATTAACCCGTAGCCTTTGGGGTCATTTTCGGCCAGTAAGATAAATGATTTAGCTCTTGGCCAAAGCACTAAATTTATAGATATTTTTTATACGGTCGCGTGGGCGCTGACCGCGTATTTTTATGATTTTTCTACGATTTGATATGATTTTTACAAGATGACATCCCCGGGTTGAAATCATCAACTCGGAAATCAAATCGGGAATTGGAAAAATACAGGCTAGGATTAGTCGTGTAAATGTTTTGGATGATTTTTAGGGTAGTTTAGAAACCCCAAAAATAAATTTGGGTTGTTGAATTAAGAATTTGAGGAATTAAAAGTTTTGAGGACCTGGTGCGACCGGTCGACCGCGTCAAGAAGAAATGGCCTACTGCTTTGTTTCGTAGGCTTAATTGCAACCCGCGGTCGACCAGGGGTCCAGGACCGATCGACCGGTACTCTGTTTTTAGCCCAAGATTTTGGAGATTGTTATTACTTCTCCTCTTTGAGGTTAAAGCGGGCTTTCTAAAATCTGAGTATTAAAGAGGATTATGATCTAAGGAGATAACATAATCATACTGATCTTGGTTGAGTGAATCCTATGAGTGGATTAGAATAAATTTGGGGAGTATTGTTATATATTCGCTAAATGAGAAATGGTATAATTGGAGATATACAATAAATCCTTAGATAAGATTGAGATATATAGTGATTATTAAAGTAAGAAATACTTTGGGTTTAGTATCATGCTTATATGAATGCATGATTATGATTCCTGGAGGGAATCTTTGGGATTATTGGTTATCGCTAGATGCTATAGGCCACTATGGCCGTTTATATATATATTCTAGGAAGAATATATAGGATATGTATATACTGTGTGATTTAGGTATATATATATATATGTTATGATGGAAATGATTTTGAAAATATAAAAATGAATATTTTCAAAATGGTAAATAAATGATTTTCATAATTGATAAAATATGGATTACACACCTCTCTAAATCGCTATCATAAGGGAAGTTGCGTACGTATGGTGAAGCCCCCTGGCTAATGAATGCAGTATGGATATAGTCCTATAGGGCATGTGAGCGTTTGTTGATATATATTTTCTGCGCTGGTTAGGAGATTCCGGGTGTGGTCTTGACTATCCCGCAGGCACATGGCGGCTTCCCGACGTCTTGCGACGTAGGATCCCAGGTTGTCTTGATGATAGGACCTAGAAGATGATAGCCATTTAGGGGCGCGCACAGTGGAGAAATCCGGACGGGCGGTCTTAGAACGCGTTATATTAAAGCAATTCATGATAATGGATTGGCTTTAATGACATTTCCTGGATATAGGAAGGGAAATGGGTTATATGTTTAGCTTCGGTAACACTCCCGGATGGAAGAAGGGATGTGGAAGCATATGATATGGTAAAATCATTTTTATGATAATAAAAATGGCTTTTAATTACATTTCCTGAGTATAAAAAGGGAAATGGGATAATTGAAAAAGGAAAAGCATTTTTATATTAATAAAATTGGCTTTTAAAAAGATATATGTTTTAGTATAGCAATTCATGCTAATGAATTGGCTTTTAAATACATTTCCTGGATATGAGAAGGGAAATGGAAAGTTTTGAAATAAAAATGATAAATACTTTGTGTATCGAATACACCTCAGTCCGGGAGGTAGATCCGGATGTATATTATAAAGATATAATTGAATTAGTAAACCTCAGTCGAGGAGATATTATCCGGATGTAATTATAGATGTATATATATATGCAATTATACATTTGTGCGTGATACGGGCCTAATGGATCTCTACCATTAACCCTGCCAAGTAGTAGTGTATCGGGGGGTTCCTTGTTTGGATTTCGCTTTGCGAGACACCCCACGCACGAACTTAGTGCAGTGTTGAGAATGGAGGGAAGTTTGGCCCTTAGCACTTGGACTATTTAGGGTAGATAGTACATGGGTAAATTAGACTAGCTAGGCAGGGATAGCTTGACTAGGGTATGTTGTTAGGATGCGTTAGGTGTGCACTAGTAGAGGAGAGGTGAGGGGTATCTCAAGGGAGTGCGATACCAATTTAAATATGAGATAAAACTATTTTTCTAAAAAAATAAATAAAGCATTTATGCACTTGCAAAATATTTTCAAAATTCGGGCTCTGACCCGTTTATCTACTCTCCTTTCTTTCTATATATTATATATAGAAAGGTGTCCAGACACAGGGACGCCTGGATGGCATTTCTTTCGAGGCAGGCGTCTGCTGCAGCAGCTGTGGATGCTTGCGGGTTATCGGTAGACGCTTCTTTCCTTGCACTCTAGATAGGAGATATTGTACAAACATTCGGGTCAATGGTCCAACTGATTTTATTTATTCTTCGCACGTTATTCGATATGGTTGTATAATTTGAACCGAGTGTTCGATTATTTTAATTTATTTCATTTTCATTTCAGTTCAATTACGCATTTAATTGTGGATGTTTTATTTTGATCGTTAAAAAGAGTAGTTAGGTAAAAGTTTTTAACGCTCACCTAAAAGGATATTAGTAATTAAATGGATTTTCGACAGTGATGCTAAGAATGATCCATATGTAACTCCTGTTATAATATTATATTGGAGTGATCGCCCGGTATCCCATTAGGCGGGTTGTTACATCCCAAGCCTCTTTAGAAACTTAACTTGTCATAATACGATGGAACTCCTACGGTGTGAACAAACCAAAAAGAGCATTTAAACCACGCGAATTGAAATTTGCTAACCTATACTCATAATCACTCCATCTTTCTATGATTTTATGAAAACAAACTTCTCCTAATAAACACGTTGGTGGAGACCACTCCCTAATAACCTCTTGCCAAACCCTCTCATCTACTGACCTAAGTGCTGAACTCATATGTGCTTTATAGTACGCATAGTTAGAACTATTAAAAAAGGAAACGTAAAAAATAATTAATTTCCCATATTAAAGACTAAAAGGATGTATCATGATAATTAAGTCCACCCGCTCTGATACTAATTTAAGAATGTGAGGTGACCCGAATTGGATGAGATGATTCTGAAATGTACACAAACCAAATTAAAAAAATTATTTCTCAAATCAATTTTTACTACAAAATTACCAAAAACAAATTAAACATCAAATAAAAAAAAGTTATGATTAAACCAAATTTTATCTTTTTAATCTAAGCATGTATCTAGATGTTAATTGCAAGATAAAATACACAAACACTACCCCCAATGTACGAGGAAACCCCAAATGGAAAAAACCTCGGACGACCTAAACACAAACTCCACTAAATACGAAACTTAAAAAAGGATACGAAAAAAGACTTGCATAATGACTCAATGCCCTCGCAAGCCTTGATGCTCTTTGTTCATTTAACCGCTTCTTAGTGACATCTAAGAGGCCACCCATGACTTGGATTCCACCGATAGGGCTCAGCAACCGTCACGCATACAGAGTCCATCATATGTAAACCAACGAGCACAAAATCCTCTGCAAGAAATAATTTAGAATAATGTAATGAATGAACACGGTGCCAAAAAACTTAATCTCAAGACATATATATATAAAGGAGGAGGGACTTTTTCCACATCATATACGTTTATACAAAAAAAACTATATAAATAGGTTTTGTATCTATCTATTTGAGGTGTTTGCATCTAAGGGTTAAATATAAAGCCACGTGTCAAATTTTATTCATGATTTACCACTCTTTAATACATATCTGTCTTATGATTTAACCATAGCCTGACATCCTACCCACCTCACATGGCTCGAGAAGCACGAGATTTCATCTTTAACTTGAATGGTTGTAGTCTAAAATGATACTCTCTTTCTCTCTCAAGCCTTCTTTTTTATGTGTGGGTTTTATCAACCGTATCCCCGTTCCCTAAACTACGTACCCATTAACAACTATGTTAATCGAAAATCGGAACCAACTTCGGAACAAACAACTGAACTATATCGAAACCAACATCAAAACCAGTACCAATCAGTTAAAGACGAGATCTCAGGTAAAGACCCTTTTTTTCCACATTTGATGGGGTAAATCTCAGGAAGGGTATAATTTTTAGAAGTTTTTTTCTTTTTTCCCATTTTTTCCACGTTTGATGGTGGAGATCTTATGCTTCAGTTCAGTTTGGGTTTTACAATGGTTTTAAATCTGTGTAACATTACGTAAAAAAAGGAGGTTTATAAGTCGATGAGTTGGTATCATTTTATTATATCACTGAGTGATTTAGAAGAATTTTTTTATTATATTAGTAAGTGATTTAGAAGAGGTTTTTAAATTTAATTTATTGACTTTTGTGATCATTAAACATTGAGATTTTTTACGACTAAAAGTTGATTTTTAAAAGAATGAAATTTAACGCATAAGGTCAATGGGATCGTTTGGCAAATAAACTATGATACCTGAGTAGTATTAACTGTGTTAGTGATTTGAATCGGTTGGTATTAACTACGTTAGTGATTTGAATTGGGTATTGTAGAAGACATGAGGAAACGGAAGGGCAAGCTGGATTTATGCCTCTCATTTATTTTTCTGAGATGTGGCAAGTTGCACACGCGTGATCTTATGGCAATTGAATTTATTGTGGGGTAGGCCCTTCATCTGTATAAGGTCAAAGAAAACAATGAAAGTAAATAATTATGATTAGGAGCAAAGCTTAGGAGTAGAAAAAAAAAAGACGAAGGATTATTATGGTTCAGTGATGGCCAACGGCTAGGGCGACCCTCCCAGCCTCTACGACAGAGGGACCAGACTCCCACACCACCATGGCGGTGGTCGGGGAGAATTCTGCTAACCTTGTTGAGAGGGTAGCTGTGTTTATTTTTTTTCCAAGAGTTAATCAGAGCAACTTTGTTGGTGTATGATAAACCTTTCTTTTATTTTATTTTTATTTTTCATTTTCTGGGTTGTCATGAAAAATATAACATTTTTTTTTTATTTTATGTTACAAACCTAGAACGCATAACTGATATCATTAACTGTTAGGAACCCAAACACCGCCTTTATATTATCAATCATGATTATAAGCGTTGTTGATCGTGTTTTATACATCCACAAACATTCGTCCATCTATTTATCATATTTTAGTTTGTTGGTTTTATGAGATGTATGCTTTTTTGGTTCTTATGTCTACTTTAATCTTTTTCTTTGGTTATTGATTTGTAACAGATCTTATTGATTTTTTTTATAAGAATATTAGCTTCCCTATTGTTCAAGGTTGGATTTATTTAACAATTTTTTTTGGCTTATCATTTATCATTTGATGTGTAATTGCTACATTTTCCTGTGGTTGGTTTGTTTAAAATGCTCTTATGTCTTAATAGAAGAATTAATTGATCTTTTCATATTAATTGTAATTTTTATTTTATTTTATTATATAGATTAGGATTCATCTCTCGTCAATAAGAGCCTCTGATTTAATGATATTTTTTTAGTAGACATTTTTTTATAACTTTGATTAAATGTGAATGTTATTTAACACATTTGTAAGAACTTTTCAAATAATGGGTAAAATGATCATCTTATTTAACACAATTGTAAGAACTTTTCAAATCACTAGTAAAATGAGCATCTTATCTAACACATTTGTAAGTATTCCTTAGATTATGAATTAAATTGGTTTGGTGGAGTGCTTTTCCATAACATTTACATTTTTTGTAACAAAGTTTCAGCACATGGATCGAGATAATAAATAATATGGTCCCAACCATCTTTTCTCAAACATTGATTTCTTTTAAAGTTGAAATGAAATAAACAACGTAGGTTTACCAACTATAGGCCCAAGGCCATTTTATATAAGAAACTAATTCAAAAATACATCAATCTCCCATCCTCTCACCTAAGCAACAAGCACATGGCTCGATGCATGATAAAAAAAACTTTTGTCCACCTCAAAAAGAGAGAACACATAGTTCTATGTACCTTGAAGATTTTACCCTTTCACCTTATCCATCCTGTAATTTTTTTTTTCGTTACATCCATCCGGTATTTAATATTTGTTTTGGCGAAGTCAGATTTGATTAAACATATGATAATTACTTATTATAAATTTATTTAATTAAATGCGTATTTAAATAATTGTAAACTCTCAATAACATAAAATTTTAAGATCATATAAAATCATAAATTAACATTTGCTTTATATATTCATTACAAGCAAAATTCGAAAATTCACTTTGTTGTTTATGATGCCATACATGGAATAATATTTTTTTTTACTTATTTCGAACACGATCCAAGTATATGTAGCACAACACAATGTTTTTTTAACCAAAATAAATCCAATAAAAATAAATATGACACCGAATGAAATATTATTTTACTTACCAGGAACACGATCTAAGTAAAAAGCGACACAACGCAAAATATTATTTTTAATAAAAAAAACGAATTTGATTAAAATAAACACGATACGATACGACATGAAATATCTTTTTTTAGCTGTCACGATCACTTCCTAAATAAAAGCAGCACAATAAATTTAAAAAAAAAAGAACCTAATTAAAATTAAAAAAGATACAACACGATACAACATGATTAAGGCACGTATAATATTTAAATTTTATAAGGTCACATGATATTATAGTAAGGAATGTATACCAAATAACATCGATGGTGTTATTAATTATTTTTCTAAGAGTTAGAATAAGGGTGGAGAAATATTGCTATAATTTTTTTTGTCTCTTTTTCACACCCTGTGTATGTATTTGTATGCTATTGTTCATAGATATAGAGGTTGATGTGATTGTATTCAGATTTTGAGATTTCCTTTACTACTCTATATACGTGGGTTTTGATAAATGGATGAGTGTTTTACCACATTGAACCTTTAAATTTACTAGGGAAGTTCGCGTTAAACTATTTGAAAAAAGGTAACTTATTTTATTTTTATTGTTGTTATTCTTAAGACACAAGTAGAAGAAATAACGCAAAATGTTTTTCTTCAATAAAAAACCTCATAAAAATAAACATGACACAACACGGTAAGAAATGTTAGTTTTTACCGATCACGAACACTACCCAAATAAAAATGATAACACAAAATATTTTTTTTAAACAAAAAATAAACTAGATCAAAATAACACCTGATCGACGTTAAATATGCGCGACTAGCTAGCACATTGTAAGCACGATGCATGCTTTTTTATTAACACCACGTGTAATTTCATTTTGACACGCATGAAATTTTGTACACATTGTTGATATTTCGTAAATTTGAAGAAGATTATAAAATTGTGCCATCGGCACGGGCACACCCTAGTATATATACATATAGGAGAATTCTCACCTACATCATGCTTTATACGTGATTCATACATCACACCTAGTTGTAGGTCCTAAAAAAATTCTTGTTTTTTTTTATTTTTCTCTTGAAATTAACCTTCCTAAACCCATCTGATATACCCGTATATACCCTCGGCCATGCCGAGGGCGCCCTGCGCCTCACCAGGCCCAGACGACCCCTCAGGGGCCGACCCTTCATCAGGCTCCGGATGACCCCTCTGGGGGGCTGACCCTTCATCAGACTCCAGACGACCCTTCAGGGGGCCGACCCTTCGTCAGGCTCCGGACGACCCCTCAGGGGGCCGACCCTTCACCAGGCCCAGACGACCCCTCAGGGCCGACCCTTCATCAGATTCCGGACTACCCCTCATGGGGGCCAACCCTTCATCAGACTCCGGACAACCCCTCAAGGGGCCGACCCTTCATCAGGCTCCGGACGACCCTTCAGGGGGCCGACCCTTCTTCAAGCTTCGGACGACCCCTCAGGGAGCCGACCCTTCATCAGGATCCGGACGACCCCTCAGGGGGCCGACCCTTCATCAGGCTCCGGATGACCCCCCGATGGTACGACAGTACGAGGCCCAAATTAGGCCAGACTCATTACCGGAAGGAACTTTGCCCTCGACCTCATATCAAACGCCGAGGGTGATATCATCATAGTGCGTGGTTTGGAAGACGCGTGGAACAGTGCGTGTGAGGCTCACATGGCACATGGGAGACCGTTATAACAAAATCACACCCTCACGGGAGGTAATATTATGTCATCATTTGGCATCTACAGGTGTCAACAGGGGATTAGCTAGATCATCATTCACATACACCATGCATACTTGGGGGGTACACTACACCCCCCAAGACCTATATATACTTGTCACCTACAAACCTACAGGGGATCGATTGATAATTGCAACCCTAGCTAAAACTATGCTCATACACACAATAGAGAGAGAAAGTGAGCTTATGTGCATTGTATCCAAGGCCATTAGTGCCCATACTTAGTGGATCACACACTCATAGTGGATGTAGGCGAAATTGGCTGAACCACTATACATCATTGTCTTATTCCTCTTATACTCATCTCCTTCTACACACTTATATACCTACATCTCTATGGCTCCCATGGTTGCCATTGTTTGAGATCATCATCACTTATTCGGTGGTGCTAAATCTCAGCACCATTAGTTTGGCTCCGTCTCTGGGAAATGAGAAGACATCTCTTCCCTTGTAAAGCTTGACCTCGCTGGGCACTTTGGTGGTGAGTCAGCTCTCCCCCTGAGAGGAGATGTTTCACCATTGAAAGAGACCCACTAAGGTTCTCAAGCTCACCAGTCTTTTCTTCAGTTCAGATTTTCATAGCTCAAACACATGGCACCTAAGATGCCACCACCACCACTTCCCCCGCCGGATGATGGGAGAGGACCCAGTTCCAGTCATCCACCACCTCAGTCTGAGATGGATGATGTGGCGACAGCCTTAAAGTCTCTGACAGCAAGCCAGCGGATGATGCAAGAGCAGTTCACAGCTCTAAGCCAGAACATACTAAGACCACTAGGGGTTTCACCTGAGATGATTACTTCGGCAGCAGCTCCAGGACAGTATGAAGCCAGGGGACCACCCCAGTCACCACGCGAAGACCTGTCACCCCCTCAGCGGCGTAGGGATGTTGCTGACCCCCGGCGTCTACACCTGGGGAGGCAAGGAAACCCTTGCCCTGAGGATAGGTATGACGACCTGGAGGGAGAGGAGTCCCATATAGAATGTTGGGAACCATATAAGGTTTCTAACAATACTGTACGACCTCTCCAGTAAAGTAGAGGAAAGTGCGGAAGACCAAATCCTGATGATCGCCCGAGAGGCTCTGGTTTTGATCGCTTGAACAGGGGATCAGCCTTTGAGAGGCTGGGCCCAGTAAATGACCTGCGGGAAAAATTGTCCAGGTCAAGGAGTGATGCGAGGTCCAGGAGGGAGGCGGCAGATGGCCGACCCCAAGGACGGGATGACGGTCAAAGGGAAGTGAATAGCCGACACAGGCCTGCCCCAATAGAACCCTCCGTCCACCTTAAAGAGGCGGCAGGGGATAACATCGGCCAAGCCGACCCTGCGAGGCCCTGGAATGACTCGATCCAGCGACTAGAGGATAAGATCGGTGATATACTGAAGAGCCGAGACCCTCTTCAGAAGGGATACACCATAGGCTCACCCTTTGTGGCAAAGATAGTCAACTTCCCGACACCATCAAGGTTCAAGCCACCTATGGTCACCCCAAGATACGACGGGAGAACCAACCCTGTCCACCATGTTGAGATGTATCAATTAGTAGCAGACATATACTCTATCTCAGATGAGATGAGGTGTCGTACCTTTTCTGGTTCCCTAACTGGGGCTGCACATATCTGGTATACGTCTCTTCCAAAAAATTCCATTGAAAACATTAAGCAGTTGGCAGACCGGTTCATCCATAACTTTTTCTTTGGGGTGAGGCCACAGAAGAAGACCACCCACCTATTCTATGTTAAGCAGGGGAAGAATGGGATTCTGAGGGACTATATAGCCAAATTTAATAAAGAGAAGCTGGAGGTGGAAGACTGTGAGGAGAGCATAGCTATGACAGCCCTGATTGGAGGACTCCAAAAGGGGAAGCTATTATGGAAGCTTGCTGAAGACCCTCCAAGGATGATGGTTGAATTGCTGTCAATAGCAGGAAAGGTGATGAACGCCGAAGAGGCGATGGCCGCAAAATACGAAGACGAAAAAGGAGGCGCTAATGGGGGTAAATACCCTAAGAAGAACAAAGAGGGGAAGAAGAGGTCTACGGATGACAAGTTCGCTGGTTACACCCCTCTAACGGTCAGCTGTGAATAAATTCTCAATGAGATAAAGAGTGACCGATCCCTGAAGGGGCCTGAGAAGTTGAGGGCAGCCCTCAACAAGAGGAACAAGAACCTGTGGTGCGAATTTCACCAAGACCACAGCCACATAACAGACAAATGCTTTACTCTGAAAGATGAGATTGAGAAGATGCTGAAAGAAGGGAAGCTCAAAAAGTACGTCGACAAAGGTGCCTTCAAGAGGGGCCGAGGGGACGACCCCAGAAAGAAGCGAGGCGATGCATGTAGATAAGGTCCTCAAGAAAGAGGGGACGACCCTTCTGATGATGAGGACGACCCTGACCTCCCACCGAGAGATGACCAAGGTCCTGTCAAGAGGCCTAATATGATCTCGCTCGGAGTGGGAATGATCTTCGGGGGTATAGCAGGAGGAGGGTCTGAGGTCGCTGACAGGAAGGCCCATGTGGCTGAGGCTAAGGCAGTGATGAAAACGGTACACTCAACCTCTTTTTAGGTCAAGTCAGAAAAGAGGAAGAAGGTTGATATGGACACCCTGATAGCGGGGTTCTCGAGAATGGACTTTAAAGGCCTCCTAGCCCCACACGACGACCCACTCGTCATCACAACTAGGGTGCACGGGTGTGAGGTGCCGAGGATATTGGTCGATGGGGGTAGTTCTGTAGATATAATGTTTTGGCCGTGCTTCAAAGCCTTAGATCTCATCCGTGCTAGACTCTTCCCATACCATCATCCATTGATTGGGTTCAATGGGGAAAAGGTTCATCCCTTTGGAGTGTATGAGGCCGATGTCAGGATGGGGGACGAGTGGCCGAGATGGCTTACCAATAAGGTTAGTTTCTTTGTGATGGATGAGCATGTGTTTTCGGCCTACAACATCATACTGGGGCGTGTGGACCTCAAGGGGTTTGAAGATGTGACATCTAAGGTCCATCAGATGATTAAATTTCCTCTCCCTTACGGGGTGGGGGAAGTTCAGGGAGACCAGACAACAGCGCGAGAATGTTACTACAACTCCGCTCAAGAAAGGGAGGCGCACAAGAGGGATACGACCACTTATAATATTGATACCCTAGACCCGAGGGATGAGACGAAGCTAAAGAAAGGAGAGGCCACGGAAGAGGTAGAATCCATCATCCTCAATGAGGATGACCCGGAAAAAACCGTCCAAGTCGGCAAGTCTCTGAAGCCCAGTGATAAGGAAGACCTCATTAAACGGTTGAGGAGAAGACGAAGCGTCTTCGCGTGGAGTCATGTAGATATGCCGGGGATTGACCCTGAAATCATGTGACACAATCTCAATGTGGTAGAAGGAGTGAAGTCGGTAAAGCAGAAGAGGAGATTTTACTCTAGAGAAAAGTATGAGGTCATTAGGGATGCGGTCAAGAAATTAAAAGACGCTGAGTTTATCAGAGAGGTTATCTACCCTGAATGGCTGTCCAATGCAGTCATTGTCCCAAAGGCCAACGGGAAGTGGAGAATGTGTATGGACTTCACCGACCTCAATAAGTACTGTCCCAAAGACAGCTTCCCTCTCCCCTGCATTGACCAGATGGTAGACGCTACCAGAGGCCATGAGCTCATGAGCTTCATGGATGCCTATTCAGGGTACAACCAGACCTTCATGAACCCTAAAGACTAGGAGAAGACAGCCTTCATTACTGACAAGGGGACATACTGTTATAGGTTCATGCCCTTTGGCCTAAAAAATGCGGGGGCAACGTACCAACGCCTCGTAAATAAAATGTTCGAAGACCAAATTGGGAAGTCTATAGAGGTCTATGTAGATTACATGCTGACTAAGAGTTTGAAGGTAGAGGATCATGTGGAAGATCTGGAGAGGACCTTTAATACGATGGACAAATACCAGATGAAGCTTAATCCGGCCAAGTGTGTCTTCGAGGTCGGAGCAGGGAAGTTCTTGGGGTTCATTGTCAACCAAAGAGGCATCGAGGCCAATCCTGAAAAGATAAAGGCCCTTGTTGAGATGAAGACCCCCAAGTCCATTAAATACATTCAGAGGCTCACAGGGAGAGTTGCTGCCTTGAACAGGTTCGTATCTAGGGCCACAGACAGGTGTCTACCACTCTTCAAAATTCTTTGAAAAGCCTTTGAATGGAGTGAAGAGTGTGATGAGGCCTTTAAGGAATTAAAATCATACCTGGGGTCTCCCTTGCTGTTGTCACGGCTCGTGCAGGGTGAACGACTTTATGTATACCTCGCCGTATCAGAGTCAACCATCAGTGCAACCATTGTGAGAGACAAAGACGGAGTACAGAAGCCTGTGTACTTTAACAACAAGGCACTACAGGGGGCAGAGCAAAGATATCCAAGGATGGAAAAGTTGGCCTACACCTTGATCCATGCATCGAGAAAGATGAAGCCATACTTCCAGTCCCATACAACGGTCATCCTCACTGACTCTCCACTTAGGCAGGTTTTGCACAAGCCTAAAAAATCAGGGAGGTTAATGGCCTGGGCTATAGAGCTGGGGGAGTTTGACATAGTGTTTCAGCCTAGGACGGCCATTAAGGGGCAAGCATTGGCAAACTTCATGGCCGAGTTGACTTGGGAAGATAATGAAGCCGAGGGTGAGAGCCTCGAAAAGATAGATACCCAATAAGGTGAGCTCACCGACACACCTATAGATAAGGCTGAGACGAGCACCGCTAGAAGGAAAGTGGTTGAAAACGAAGAGGGAAGATATCTCTTTAGATAGGGGTCACTCATCGAGGGAGATTTCTCAGAAGAACACACCGCGTGGAGTCTCTTCGTCGACGGGTCCTCTTGCGAAAGCGGGAGCGAAGCTGGATTAATAGTATTAACATCCGACGGCACATACATTGAGTACACCCTGAGGTTTAACTTTAAGGCCTCCAACAACGAGGCCGAATATGAGGCCTTGATAGCAGGTCTCTCTTTGGCCAGATCTCTTAGTATCGGCCAGATTTTAGTTCATAGTGATTCGAGGCTAGTAGTGAATCAAATACTAGGATCTACGAGGCCAAGGATGAGAGGATGGCTAGGTACCTTGAGAAGGTGAGGTCGTTACTGAAGGGCTTCAGAGAAGTGAAATTAAAGAGGATACCTAGGCTCGATAATGGCCGTGCTGATGCCCTTACGAGGTTGGCCTCGGTAACTAGGACAGACATCAGGGGGACGGTCCCAGTAGAAATTTTTCTTCGGCTAACTATTGAAGATGCTGAGGGAACACTTAGCAATTGCCTAAATGTTTCTCAGGAAGCTTCATGGATGGACCCCCTGATCAGGTACATTAAAGAGGGGGAGATTCCAGAAACAAGGCAAGAAAGGAAGAAGTTGAGATACAGGGCTGCAAAGTTCACTGTCATTGGGGACACCTTGTACAAAAAGGGATTTTTACTCCCCTTTCTTAGGTGTGTGCACCCATCTGAGGTCCCATCCCTTTTGCAAGATGTACATGAAGGATCGTGCTCAAGCCACATTGGGGGCAGATCCTTAGCGAAGAGGGTGATCACCCAAGAGTACTGGTGGCCGACCTTGGGAAAAGACGCCGCGACATATGTAAAAAAGTGCGATAAATGCCAGAGATTTGCCACCATCCCTCACCAACCCCATCAGCCTATTACCTCCATTACATCCCCATGGCCATTTGCAGTGTGGGGGATCGACCTCGTAGGACCCTTACCAAGAGCAGTCAATAACTATCGGTTCCTCATCGTAGCTATTGACTATTTCTCAAAATGGGTGGAGGCCGAACCGATGGTCATAATTACAGAGCAGAAGACCTTCCAGTTCATCTGAAAAAATGTTATATGCAGATATGGTCTCCCCAACACCCTCATCTCGGATAACGGGACTCAGTTCAAGAATACCTCTATACAGAAGTACTGTGAAAGGGTGAGTATCAAATAATTTTTCTCCACCCCAGGCCGACCTCAGGCCAATGGGCAAACAGAAGTTACAAACAGGACAATCCTAGACGGAATCAAGAAGAGGCTTAAAAAGGCAAAAGGAAGATGGGTCGAGGAGTTATATGCCGTTCTGTGGGCATACAGGACGACAGTGAGGACATCTACCGGAGAGACCCCATTCATGCTAGCTTATGGCTCAGAATTCGTCATCCCTACCGAGATTGGGTTTCCTACTCATAGGGTCCAAATGTATGACCCCCAGAGAAATACAGAAGATAGGAGACTCGACTTAGACCTGATTGAGGAAAGGAGAGAAGATGCCGAGATAAGGCAGGCCGCCTACCAGCAGAGGACCGCAAGGTTTTACAATCAGAGGGTGAAGCCGAGGCTAATTGCAGTGGGGGAATTGGTCCTCAAAAAGATTTGGCAAAATCCCAACAAGCTCCATCCTAATTGGCATGGCCCATATAGGGTCATCGATGAAGTCGTCCCTGGGACCTATAGACTAGAAAACCTAGAAGGGGAACCCTTTTCCAACCCCTGGAATGCAGCCCATTTGAAAAAATACTATCAGTAGTGTTGTAAGGTCTTGATAGACCATAATTGTAATAGGAGTTGCTCTAACAGAACACTTGGAAAATTAATGAGAAATATCCGTGCTTCCCCTCATCCTGTGTTTATCAGTTCTAGTACATATGAAAACATTGTCAGAGAACGTCCCTCGGCTATAATGAGGGTCAATGGAGGGGACGACCCCACCATTTCCCTCAAGAAAGACGAGGGAATACTTAATTAAAAACCATTAGTTTGGTTATTGTAACCCTCGGATATAATGAGGGTCAATGGAGGGGACGATCCCACCATTGCCCTCAAGAAAGATGAGGGAATACTTAATTAAAAACCATTAGTTTGGTTATTGGAACCCTCGGCTATAATGAGGGTCAATGGAGGGGACGACCCCACCATTACCCTAAAGAAAGACGAGGGAAGACTTAATTAAAAACCATTAGTTTGGTTATTGGAACACTCGGCTATAATCAGGGTCAATGGAGGGGACGACCCCACCATTGCCCTCAAGAAAGACGAGGGAATACTTAATTAAAAACCATTAGTTTGGTTATTGGAACCCTCGGCTATAATGAGGGGCAATGGAGGGGACGACCCCACCATTGCCCTCAAGAAAGACGAGGGGATACTTAATTAAAAACCATTATTTTGGTTATTGGAACCCTCGGCTGTAATGAGGGTCAATGTAGGGGACGACCCCACCATTACCCTCAAGAAAGATGAGGGAAAACTTAATTAAAAACCATTAGTTTGGTTATTGGAACCCTCGGCTATAATGAGGGTCAATGGAGGGGACGATCCCACCATTGCCCTCAAAAAAGACAAGGGAAGACTTAATTAAAAACCATTAGTTTGGTTATTGGAACCCTCGGCTATAATGAGGGTCAATGGAGGGGATGACCCCACCATTGCCCTCAATAAAGACGAGGGAATACTTGATTCAAAACCATTAGTTTGGTTATTGGAACCCTCAGCTATAATGAGGGTCAATGGAGGGGACGACCCCACCATTTCCCTCAAGAAAGACGAGGGAAGACTTAATTTAAAACCATTAGTTTGGTTATTGGAACCCTCGGCTATAATGAGGGTCAAGGGAGGGGACGACCCCACCATTACCCTCAAGAAAGACGAGGGAAGACTTTGTTAAAAAACCATTAATTTGGTTATTATAACCCTCGGCCTATAATGAGGGTACCCTCCCTTGACCCTCATTATAGGCCGAGGGAGGGGTTAGTGGTATTGTTGGGTTAGTGATATTGTTAGTACAAAAAATCCACAATACAAATCACAAAAGAGACGAGTATGGAAGACAACAAGAGGCATTATATTACAAAGTGATGCTCATTTTACAAAAGTAGAATACAAAAATATTGATTACACTAAGAGGGTGTGGGCTACAGACAACCACCCTATTGAGCAGCATCAGAGGGTAGGGCCTCAACGTCAATGAGAGAGGTCTCCTCAGCGACCATGACAGGCCGAGCCTCAGATATGCCTGTGCCTTCTGCATACTGAGATTCCACTTGGGCTAGGGCTTCAGCAATAAGTGGGTCATCTAGTTGAACTGCCTCAAGAGAGGGGCGAACAGACGACACTGCGTCAGCAAACTTAAGGACGACCCACCGACAGGCCATCCTAATCCCCCTCTCTAAGTACTCAAGATCGAAGCCTTGGAACTCGTCTAAGACTTTGTTGGCCTCCACAGCATCGGTCTCTGCCTTCTTCACCACCTCAGATAGCTCAGTCTTGTGCTGAGCCTCCATGTTGGTCAAAGCCTCGTCCCTCTCCTTAATAAGCAAGTCCTTGGCCGCCATGTCTGCATCATGCTTCCTCGTCAGCTCATCCAGAACCCTTGCGTGTTCAATTCTGGCACTCTCTAGCTCGGCCCTTACAGTCTCCAGCTCCTTCTGTAAATCGGCCTCGTGTTGGATGGCTTTCTCGGCTTCATGGAATTTTGTTGGTTCTCAGCCATCCATTTAGTAACCGAGGTGAAAGCGCATACAGAATGCACAAAAATAATAAACAGTTTTCAAGAGGCCGAGAAAATAGTTAGTGAAAGAATGAAACTAAGGGAATACCTGAGCTAGAGCATGAAGACCATAGTCATACACTTTTGCTGGAGGCATCTTTGATAGAAATTCATAATCAGCAGCCGAGGGGGCAGAAAACATAGACGCCTTGGCTGCCCTCAGGTTCGTGATCAGGGAAGATGGCTCGGCCTTCAGTGATGTCAAGTTTTAGGACCAGAAGGCCCCCATGCTAGAAGAGGAACCAGTCCCCTCGGATGACTCCACCCTCGCCCTCGTCCTAGAATCCGGCCGAGGGTCAGCAGGGACTTCAGGCTCTTTTCTTTTGTGACCGTCGGCTATCGGTTCAACAAGTGTTAGCCCCACGGCCTTTGTCTTCCTCAGAGCCTGCTGAGGCTCCTTGCCCTTCCTCTTGCCTAAGCCAGATAGCAAACTTGGGGCAGTCATTTCCCAGAGTTGATCAGATATACCAAAGGGACGACCTGAAAGGGGGACGATACGTTAGAAAAATGCAGAGGCAAAGATGAAACACTTGAAAAAAGTAAAGAATGAGCAAAACATAATGTAACTCACATAGCTCTGTTAGGGGACCAACTTCTCTAAGGAACTTGGGGGTCATCAGATCTTCAAATTTTGCAATCTCACCCCCTCTCCCGCGTTCTCTCAGATACTCAACTATGTCTTTCTCATCCAGACTAAGTTCGGGATCAGACCTGGCCTTCATCGAGGGGTTTGACCATCTTCTGGGAACCCTCGGACTATCGTCCAAATGTTGAGACTCGGCAAAAAATTCCCACTTCCCAGAAACGAAGAAAAATCTCTTCTTCCAATCGTGGTTGGAGGTCTGTGCCACGTGGAGAAGTTTTTTGTCAGACCTCCTCGCCCCCAGGTGGTAGTACCCAGCCTGTTTGAACGAGGAGGTGATATTATAATAAGCCAAAAATACGTCGGATGATGGCTCATCAGGGAAAGCATTCTTCCACAAGGAGATGTAGCCAAGGATCGTCCTCCAGGAGTTGGGAGGAAGCTGAGAGGGGGCAACGCCGAGGGCTGACAGGATATCTACGACAGCAGGATGCAGAGGGAATCTGACACCAACCTTGAACATTTGTTCGTATACTGCAACCTCTCCCTCTTCACCCTCGAAGACCCTCTCATACTCAGAGGGAACCCTCCTAGTTATATTTGGGGACACTCCATAGGCATGCCTCCACAGCAAGAGGTCAAGATCCCTAACTGAGGAGATATAAGACAAGGCATGGGAGGTGTCAACCTGGTCATCATCTGAGTCCTCACCCTCATCCTCTGTTCCCACTCCCTCGGCCTCATCACCCGCCAGAGACCTCTGGGGAAAAGCCATCTGGAAGGTATGTGGAGATAGGGTTGTCATAGGGACAGCCTCGGAAGTAACCATACCCTCGGCCTGTTGGCCTGGGCTTAGGTCAGATGACTCTCCTCTCCTAGAAGGTCCAGTGCCAGTGGGCGACGACGCTCTCTCATCCATCTCTCCTGAATAACTCTCGGCAGGACGATAGGATGACCCACAAGACTCAGATGGCTCAAATGGTTTTACTGTGGAAAGAGGAACGGGGAAAATGTGTCGTACCCAATTAGGGCCGGCCCCTCATCTCCTCTCCTCCTCTTCCACTATTCGTCTGATCTCTATGAAAAGCTTCTCTCACAAGGATGGGAACTCCTCAGCTAAATTATAAAGCCTCCTAAGCATTAAGGGGGAGACCCTACACATAGAAGAATTTGGGAAGAATTTGGGTAATCTAACCTAACTACAAACAAATCTCATAATTGACCAGGGTGGACTTTTCGATCAAAACCTAAGAATCGAAGGGTTTTCTATCAAGAATAATTCACAAACAACTTACCGGAGGTTACACCAGAAAAGCTATGGAACAGCCTAAGAAAATCTAGCCCTATGAGCTTAAAACAGGAAAGCAAACATAAATGAAGATAAGTAGGGCACTAGGGTCGAGGTGTTACCTGAGGAGGAATGGCGAAGCTGCTAAGCTTGAAGGTTCAAAAACTGCAGAAATAGCAAGAAGGCTGGAAGCGAGAGAGAGAGAGAGCTTGGGCACGAAGAGGAAGAAGAGAATGAAGGGTTTCAAAAATTGCGTATATACCTTAGTAATGAGTGGGACCATTACCCAAGCCCAAGCACAACACACGAGGAGGACATCATTAGGGCACAAAGCCCCAAGCAGCATGCACCCGCCGCGCCTTGAAAACTGGAACAACATTGGAAAAAAATTTGACAGCTGTCAGATCAGGTTGACATGTGTCACTCATCAAACAGACCATACACTTGGTCTCAAAAGCAACACTATCCCTCAGCCATCTCAGCATCATCTATGGCTAAGGGCTGGGGGGTGATTGATATACCCGTATATACCCTCGGCCATGCCGAGGGCGCCCTGTGCCTCACCAGGCCGAGACGACCCCTCAGGAGCCGACCTTTCATCAGGCTCAGGATGACCCCTCAGGGGGGCCGACCCTCCATCAGACTCTGGACAACCCCTCAGGGGGCCGACCCTTCATCAGGCTCTGGACGACCCTTTAGGGGGCCGACCCTTTGTCAGGCTCTGGACGACCCCTCAGGGGGCCGACCCTTCACCAGGCCCAGACGAACCCTCAGGGGCCGACCCTTCATCAGGCTCTGGACGACCCCTCAGGGGGTCCGATCCTTCATCAGACTCCGGACGACCACTCAGGGGGGCCGACCCTTCATCAGACTTCAAATGACCCCTCAAGGGGCTGACCCTTCATCAGGCTCCAGACGACCCTTCGTTAGGAGTCGGATGACCCCTCAAGGGGCCGACCCTTCACCAGGCTCCGGACGACCCCTCAGGGGGCCGACCCTTCATCAGGCTCCGAACGACCCCCCGAGGGGACGACAGTACGAGGCCCAAATTAGGCAAGACTCATTACCGGAAGGAACTTTGCCCTCGGCCTCATATCAAAGGCTGAGGGTGACATCATCACAGCGCGTGGTTTGGGAGACGCGAGGAACAGTGCGCGTAAGGCTCACATGGCACATGGGAGACCATTATAACAAAATCACACCCTTACGTGAGGGAATATTATGTCATCATTTGGCATCTACAGGTGTCAATAGGGTATTGGCTAGATCATCATTCACATGCACCATGCATACTTGGGGGGTACACTACACCCCCAAGACCTATATATACTTGTCACCTACAACCCTACAGGGAATCGATTGATAATTGCAACCCTAGCTAAAACTCTTCTCATACACACAGTAGAGAGAGTAAGTGAGTTTATGTGCATTGTATCCAAGGCCATTATTGCCCATACTTAGTGGATCACACACTCACAGTGGATGTAGGCCAAATTGGTTGAACCACTATACATCATTGTCTTATTCCTCTTATACTCATCTCCTTCTACACACTTATATAATTACATCTCTATGGCTCCCATGGTTGCCATTGTTTGAGCTCATCATCACTTATCCGGTGGTCTTAAATCTCAGCACCATCACCATCTTAAAAAAATTAGTTCAAAATACATTTTGTAGCTATTTTTAAAAAATCCACCAAAAACAACTCAAAATACCTTATTTATAAGGATCTGCGCCAACAGTTTTTTGTAATTTTTTTAAAAATAGCTACAAAATATATTTTGACCTATTTTTTTGAATATGGGTTGATTGGAAGGTTAACTTCATGAGAAAAATAAAAAATTTGAAAAAAATGTTTCTTAGGGCCTAAAACTAGGTGTGATGAAGGTGTGCCTTCCTCTCTCTCTCTCTCTCTCTCTCTCTCTCTCTCTGTATATATATACACTAGTGTATGCCCGTTCCTGAAGGCACGACGAAAATTTCCAAAGTACATAACCGCAAAACGATGAAAATTTCCAAAGCTCATAATCGCAAAACGAAAAAAATTTCGTTCCCCGACAAAACAGTGTAATTTAAAAAAAATGGCTATGTTATCCTTTGTTTATAGGACTATCCTGCTAAATGGCAGTGTTCGTGATTGGTAACAAAATTTCATGTTGTATCTTGTCGTGTTTATTTTGGTGAAGTTCATATATGGTTAAAAAAATATTGTATTCTGCTGCTTTACTCGGGTCGTGTTCAAGAAAGGTAAACAATAATATTTCATGTCGTGTCACGTTTTTTTTACCAGGTTCATTTTTAGTTTATAAAAAAAGCATTTTGTACATTGCCGCTTTCTCTTGGATAGTTTTCGTGATTGGTAAAAAAATATTTTTTCATGTCGTGTCATATTATGTGGAGTCATGTTTATTTTACCGACTTCAATTTTTGTTAAAAATATATTGTGTTTTAACTCTTTTACTTGGGTTGAGATCGAGATAGGTAAACATCATCAATTCATGTATAATTTAAGTCGAAAAGATTTTGGATTTAACAAAAATAATTTAGAAATTTTGGGCAAAATTTCATTTGTTTATAGGACTATCAACCCTGTTTAAGAAATAAAAAAATACTCCAACAACAAAATTAATAGTCTGGAATAATAATACTAATAGTTTGTTCTAAACATCATATAAACAAAATCATCAATTCAACTCAATTCGTGAAAATAACACAAATAGTTAAGTCAAAAAGATTTATTATATAACAGAAATAATTGTAAACAATTTTAAAAAAATTGAGAAAAATTCCTCTATTTATAAGGCTATCCATTTTGTTTAAGAAATAAAAAAATACACCAACAGTAATAACTAATAGTTTGTAAAGATAATAATAGTCTGTCAAGGACCTCGTATAAACAAAATTATCATACAATGTGATTTTCTTATCATAACCAAGTCAAGTACATTAAAACATAAAACTCACCACACCCAATTCAACATATATACGACTTTCCAATACATAGTAGCTAAATTTATAGTACTAATTTGAAACTAAACTATTATAGTACCCCTACTTGAAACAAATCTATAGCACCCCTACTTGAAAAACTCGGCAGTGGATATCCATAACTAATTTCCTCGCACGGCCAATCCCATCAACGCAATGTTGATTTCACAGTAGGAACCTGCAACAAAATTACTAAAAAGTATTAGTTTCGTCATGCAACATCGGTATACACTTCAACTTCAACAATTTGGCAAGTGAAATATTATAACACATACTGTAACAAAGATGTGTAAATAAATTGTACTTGCTGGAATAGATCTAATATGATGAATAACTTTTGGATGAAATGAATACTGGTCGAATTCACATATGCCATAAGACTCCAATAAAACTCATATTCAGAGCTAAGCTATATAGAGTAAAACAAGAGATGTGATATTTTTTCTACTAACTTGAATTATAATCTTATAAATATCTTGAACAACAATTGAAAATAGTACCTCAAAATTTGTACCGTTCAATTCAAGCAAGAAAGATTCATATCAATACTTGAACGATTTATCAAATAAAAAATATGAATAATAAGCTTTTAGGTTCACAAACTTCACCAAACTTTATGTAAGCATTGGTTCCCAATGGGGCACTTAAACCTCTCCAATTTAACTGAAATTTTTCCAATTTCAAATCAACTAATATAACCAATGTATAGAGGAGGACAAATCTGATAAGAATATGCATTCAAAATGCAAACACTGTTTGAGCAAACATTTTTTGATTAAATATTGTTTGTGGTACTTCTTAAATACACTAATCAAAATTGCACCAATGAATAGAGTTCACAATTTATTTTGAGCAAACACCAATGAACATATCTTTTGTGTCATTGGTGTATGGAACTAACTCTTACATTTAGTTCAAATCTGCAATAAAACAATGACAATATCTCGAATGATTTTGTGTCATAGAACTAAATATTAAATCCACCAATGAACATCTATAGAATGCACTCCATTAACATGCCTCAGACTGTCCCTAGTATTGATATTGACATCCCTCCCGAGGCCCAACCTTACAGTCCCACAGCCTACCCTTCCTGTCCCACCTCGCAAGATCATTCTCCGACCATATCCCTCATATTTGTTCAAGAATAAACAAAATGATTACCTACATTATCGGAGCAGAGCATCAACAACATACCTCTGCTCTTTGCCCACCAGTATCACGTTAAGTGTGTGCAGTTGGAACGATTAAAGAATAGGGGATTTAATTAATAACGATTAAAGAACAAACAAATCTTACACTTAGCTAAAAATGAAACCCAACGGTTCAAAATGAAAATGAAACTTAGCTAAACAACACTTAAACTATAATAAGATGTAAGGAATTGCAAACTGTTATAAAATATAATAAGATTTACGCAGTCGCAAATTGTTATTAAGCATCAAAATGTTAACTGGTTCATATTTGATGTCATAATTTAGCAAATTATGGGTCACATGAAGTTTCAATTTCAAATATGATTATGCTCTTACTAAAGATTATTTTGAAAAATGTCTCAAAAGCAACAGGTATTGGACAAAACATTTTTTTTAAACTATAACACAACATATTCGGGATGCTGATCAGCATGATTATTACATAGAGAAAGACATGTGGTTCTCCCAATTGATTGGATTTGTGAAGAATGTGAAGTACGGTGTAGTGAGATGATTTTATAAAATCTGCTGTGAACTCCTCGAGTATTATGCATCGTGATAGTAAAGGTTCAGCGGGTCTGAATTAAGTTTCAAAATTTTCTAGACGGCATTGATTTAGATGGGAAAAGAAGGTTGTAAAGGGGAAAATAATAAGTCTTGCTAACATGACAAAATCACATACCTATTCAAAGTGTTAAAGGGTAAATTTAAGCAATAAGTCTTTCTAACATGACCAAATCTTTATATAAGTTGGACACCTACTGTTCATAGAAGGGGAAATCATGTCTCACATGGAATCTTTAATTGAGAGTCCAGCTATCTTGAGATCACAATCCAAAAGTTGGAAGGTGATTGGGTCCCCACGTCATGCTTCAGTGGGGAGCAGAGGTGTATTTTCTACAGATTTTGTACTACATAAACTGGAAGAAGTTAATAAATCAGTAACGAATGTTGAGGTGCTTATACAGAAGTCCCATGTTACCCCCAAAAGCAGATAACAAAAATTATATATAAGAGACTTTCAAAACATCATCATTTGGGTTAAGATTTAGGTTACAGAACACATGTACATGTATGTCCTTTGAAACCTTAGCAACTGGTCATTTGGAACACATGTACACACACATGTACATGTTGTACCCAATTTCCAATCACTCTTGCCCATATCGTTCATGTTCATCTAAGTCAATCCATTTTTTCTCATTTCTTGTACACCGTGTCAAAATGTAATGTGATGGCAGTGTAAGTGCATTCTTCACAATAAAAACTTCCAAAATGTTCCTGCAAAGTATCCCCTCGAAAACATTTGGCAGCTATAATAAATTTATTACAGTGAACTTTGAGCCTAAAAAAATGTCACACCAAAATAACCTTAAAAAAAATCTCACACCAGAATGAGAATGCCAAGATCCATTGATGGAGGAACGACACACGAATATTCACCTTCACATCTTGATTACCTAGAAGAAAAAGCAAAAAAAGTCTTAACATAGAGATATACCCATCACCATTTAGGATCTTCTGTTTAACTTGTTAATAAAACATTGTCACGTGATATACCAACCATCTGATTCGTGTTACAATAGGGGGTAGGGGTGGGTGAAAATGAAAATTGGTTGTTCATATGTAACCTAACATGGTTGATTCAACTGGAGCTGCTAATATGAGAAAAAAACACTTCTACAAAGGCTAAAAATAACTTGGTTTCATTCTACTCCAGATTTTTTTAGCATTGCGATGAATTCATCTCTGTCTTATGGCGACATTCCAGCAGCCGAACAATATCCAACTCCCCACTCTGCCCCGCGTATGCAGTATTTGTCTTGAATTTCTGGCTTATTTTTCTCTTTATTCAACTTGGATCGCTCGAGCAACTGCTTGAGCACGGGAGAATCTTTGAACCTTGCATCATTTTTTGCATATCTTTTTTGGTTTTCTTCATTAAAGTGATTGAGAAAATCGATTTTAGGTAACTCAGGACAAGGAACTGATTCTAATCCGGCCAAACCCAAGAGAAATCTAGCATTTGGTGTAAAAAATGTACCCAACTTGAAGTATCCAAGAGAATCCATGAGTGTATCCAATGTATCATGAGTGGACCAGAGAACAAAAACAATAGAAGCGGATAAAGAAAGAAGAGACTTGAATATTGATATTCATCGAGGCTTTTTCTTTTACTACAACAAACAACTTGTGATTTTTCACTGAATTGGATTTACTGGAACTTATTTCAAGCTAGATTATTCCGCGAGGGTCTAATGGTACTTAGTGATTTCCCCAAACAAAGGTCTAAGGGAGGCCACACCAGAGAAGAAGAAACCATTGTTTTGATTTGGTATCTTCTCTTTGCTCCATAAAAAAACTGAGAAATATACATAAACTTAAATTTTGAACCCGTTAATCTTAAAACCCCACATTTCGAAACCTATTAAACCAAATGTTTGAAGATTTAATTTCACAATAATGTATCACCAACCATACAGCCAACATTCAAAATACCTGATTAGATCTGGCAAAAATTATCGTGAACAAAAAAAGCCACAAATTTCAAATCAAAGAGAGAATGTATACCTGATTAGGTGTGTAAAAAATATTTCCGTCTTAGAATACCTATTTAGATCTGCAAAATAAAGTAATTAAATCTGAAACAAAACTTAAACAAATTTGGGGTCAAGTAATTAATTCAAAATGGAAGAGTAATTTTACTTGTCATTCGAATAAACGGAATAGAAGAGTATTTCGAAATGAACCTGAAAATGACAATTACAATGGAATAGAACAATCGAATTCCCAACACTAAATAATTCAATAGTCATACATTATAATGAATTTAATGTTCAGATATTATATGAAACACACAAATAATATAAATTAAATGCAGAAAGTGTAAATTAATCAACAATAATACACAAATAATATAAATTGATGAAATACACAAAGTTCCAATCAGAGAGAGATCCTGTATACCTAATTGTTTTTAGCTGTAAAATAAACATAAACACCTAAATATAAATAAAAATTAGATTTCCAAAATTATAATTTATTCAAAAATAAAACCATAGATTTTCAATCACACGGAGAGATGCAAAAAAGTATTTTCGTAAAAAACACCTACTTGGATCTGCAATAAAAATGCTTGAACAAACATTGAATAAACATGAAATCATACAGGAGTCGCACAACAAATTTGTGGGTGAAGGTAGAGAGTGAGACCTTCAAAAATAAAACCACACCACAGAGTTTCAATCACACACAAAGAGATGCAAAAAAATATTTTCGTAAAAAAACCTACTTGGATATGTAATGAAAACCGATTAGATCCGAAAAAATACTTGAACAATGAAAAAACATGAAATCGTACATGCAAAAAAAAATTTGTGTGAAGATTGAGAGTGATACCTTTGCATGGTGGGTTTGGTGAGGAACTGAGAGAGAGAGCGAGAGTTGCTCTAGCTAAAGATCGATTGAGAGAGAGAGAGAATCGTACTTGTCTAGTGTCAAAAAGGTTCCAAGGTACTAATTTCCAATTGTATCCGTGTATTTGAATTTTGGGTAAGATGAGGAAAGGAAATGAAGGGTTAAAAAAGAGAGGGAACTCAAATATTGAAGGGGCAAAAATAGTAAGAGCGATATTTCAATCTCAACCATTCATTTTGTGCCTTGTTGGCTTCGATCTGAATCGCGAAGTGTCTTCCCATTTTATGAATAGTGAAAACACCATTGTAACTTATTATATAGATGTATATATGTTGATTCTTGGATCTAAAGTAATTTGGTGTAAACATGGATTTTTTTTTTAAGGTTAAATCATGAATCCTTAAGAAAAACTTTCTTGGACTTTTGGAAAGGTATATTGTCTCAACGGATAAAAAAAATCCTCTTTCAAACTAAAACCTTTCACTACTTAAATATGGATAGAAAAGGAAGTAGTGGGGGTGGGGGGTTTTGGG
Organism: Sambucus nigra; assembly: GCA_949130495.1. NCBI lineage: Eukaryota > Viridiplantae > Streptophyta > Magnoliopsida > Dipsacales > Adoxaceae > Sambucus > Sambucus nigra. The sequence goes on along the minus strand of OX422207.1, from coordinate 78,426,507 downwards.
AAAGCAGGCAGAAAAAATAAAATTTTGAAATTCGCTCCTGGTTGTTCAAACAAGGTACCATTCTCATTTGAATGGCATACCCAATCTCGTTTGAGAATGAAAGAATGACAGATCTAACAAGATTACAGAGAAGGCAAAAAAATTTAAATTTTTCCTCGTTGGAAATTCATTTGAACAAGGTACGAAGCCTCATTCAAATGAGGTATTGTTCCTCGTTGGAACGACCTGGAAAAACTTGGGAAGATTTCAAATCATGTTATAACGAGATTTTATACCCATAAAAATATTTTCTAATTAGATTATAAAATATCTTAACACCCAATAATTAAATATCCAAGGCTCAACATAAAATATGCATTCATACTTGAGAGATCCTTGGAACATTGATGACAAAACATGGCACGAAAGTCGGCATGGAGATATATTCTCTTTGTCTTGGCCTCAACGTCTTTAGTAAACATGTCAATGGATTGAAAGGTCATAAACACAACATTTACTCTATGACTCAAAGTGTTTTGTTTGGAATTAAGCCAATACATACATATTGACTTAATTGGAAATTGGCCCTTACAAATATCCCCCTTTGGATATTTCATGATAAAACAAAAAGTAAACTAAGTATGGGCCATCAAGCCCATCTAAAAGACTCAATCCCAACCCAAAAGGAAAAAGTAGAGACGCTCGACTGACACATACTCTTAGTAGTTTTTCTTGCATTAAAACTTTGCCCCTGAATGCTTAAACACACCATAAAATGCATAGATAATATAAAAATATTAATTTAAAAAAGAAAATCCTCCCCCTTTATCTAGCAATATCTACCTAAGTAAGGACTACTCCCCCAAAGTAAAGGATCTCCCCCAAATGTAAAGAGTTACATACTATTTCTCCCTATTTTTTCTCAGGAATAGACAAAGATTAAGATGCATAAAATAACTAATTTCTCCCCATTTTAAATATTTATCCCCCTAAATGAAACAAAGGATAATCATAAAGGAAAAATAAGTATATTATACAATGGTGTATAGTGATACAAGTAATAACAACGCAACTAAAATAACACAAAAATAACTAATCCCTAAAAAGAACAATAAATACCAACTATGATGCGATAAAAAAATGATAACAACTAGAATGTACTGAGATAAGCAAGGGAGACGAAAGAAAAGTTGCAACAATATAGATACCGATATGAACAAATAACATACCAAAATGGGATTTAGCGTTAAACCGATGGCATGCAAGGACTAAATGTAAAAACAATGACTATAAACAAATGATACTAGATATATAAATATGCAAAATATATTAATGAAGCATAAGCATATATATAGGTATAAAAACAACACAAGACCCATGACACGATAATATTTTCAGACTTAAATGGCATTAATGTGTCTAAATAAATATGTGGTAAATGGAGTGAAATGGCGTGAACTAGATACAAAAGAATTATGACACAAACCCATAAATAGGTTCAATGACTTCTATTTGATCGCAAAACTTTATCAAACTTAGATTTATCATAACGTGACAAGGTAAAGTAAACTCAAAGAACAAACAAGCACAATGTACACTAGCCTAGAATTTTGAAGATTTTACAAATCAATAGCGTCATTACATTTAAGTATAACTGGGATTCATTGTGCAAACTCATTGATCTTCAACTAAAACAACCTCAAAACTTAGCATATGTCATTTTCTTTTATCTCAAATCTTTTGAAGATATCAATTTTGATGATCAATATTAAAACATGGCCTTAGCAATTTTTCCTTTTATTTTTCATTTTAGTTGGAAATATAGTGTCCTTAAGATACAAACAAGAGTCAAAGGGGCTATCGGCAAATCCTTTTATTAAGAACTGAGGCTCCTCACCCTTTAATTTGTACTTTACAAATTATAGTATACAAAAATTTAACAAGTGTATATTGAAAAATTCATGCATATATTTTAAAATTACACATACGAATTACGATATTTTCCAAAAAAAATAAAAAAAAGGTTATTTTAATTCACCCCACCCCCTTTTATGTTCCGTTTTGCAATAAACCCCCGCTTTTAAAAAAAATAGCAATACACTCTCATTTTGTTAACTCTCCTCCAAACTATTAGTCAACAATATCTTTACTATTGACATTTTGAATTTTACCCCCATTTTTATGACCAATTTTGTAATAGACACCCATTTTTAAAAAATTACAAAAATATTCGAAAAAGTTTTTGAAGAACTAAGAAAAATAAATTTTGGAATATAATAAAACAAATTGTGGGTTTTTAACAGTACGCAATTTATAAATAATTTGTTTAACATTTTTCTTTGAGTAAAAAATTTATGTTACTCTAACATTTGTTTGCTTTAGTTAAAAAAATAGCATATGTTTTATTTTTAAATGTTTGTTATTTACAAAAAAACGTCTATTTTAGTTATAACAAAACTTTGTTTTAATTATTTTTTATATATAAAATTGGGAAAAATAGATAAAACATTTTTCAGACTTTTTAATTATTATTAGAAAATACTTTTTTACCAGTTTGAAGATTTTTTAAATTTTCCCCCTTTTTTTTAATTTTAAAAGTCATCGTTTGAAAAAATAGTTTTGTTATTTTTTTATTTTTTTAATACTTTTTCGAAAATTTTCTAATATATGCCTAAGTTTTTATAAACAAAATTATTTTTTTCGGTTAATAGATTGTAACATCTCGCACAAAACACGAGGTGCTACTACAATCTAAAGCTAAACTAAATCGTCAACAATTAGTATAGAGCACATTTATTCTACAAATAAATATAATTAATCCAAAATTTACACTTCCAAAATAAGTGCAATTAAATTTTACTCGAAAATAATACTAAGCTCTCCAAATAAACTACACTTCCAGCAATACAAAAATAAAATCCTCCAAAGTTTTAATCGATTCAGCATAAAACTCTTTAAAAGCTACTTGAAGTTCACTCACATCAACCTTGTCTTCATTCTCACTCTCACTTACTTCTCCACTATCATTAACATCAAATTTTTAGGATTGACAAACAATGGGCTTGGAAGGGTCATGTATATGAATATCTTTATGGGAAGATTCACTATCAATGCTCAAATGACTTTCCATGAACGCAGTAAAGTTGCACACAATGGGGGAATCGGGTCCCTCTTCATTTTCACTATCACCAAGGGTGGCGTTGTATGAAATTGGCGTCTTTACTTCTTTAGTTTAGTGGGACACTCTCTTTCCCTATGGACATAACCCTCACAACCATAACATTTATTCGACTCGTCCAGATTGAGATCTTCATAATGCTTTGTTGGGAAGTTTTCGGCGTTTTCATACTTAGACTTATCAAATTTCTTAAAATCCTTTTTAATATTATATTTATTACACTTAAGAATTTTTCTAAACTTTCTAGCAAACATAGCCATCTCATCTAAATCGATGTCACTCTCAACATTTAAAACTTGTTTTTCCTCCTTTCGGTCTTTCAAAGCGATGCCCTTATCTTTGTTTTTCTCATCCTTGGAGGTAAACATGTCAAGTTCATAGCTTTGTAAGTCACCTACGAGCTCTTCAAGTTTCATAGAGGATAAAGTGGGTAAAGAATTTAAAACGGTCACTTTTGGAATAAACCTATCTGGGAAGGACCTCAATTTTTTTTTACTATATGATTGTCGGGTATCTTTTCTCCCAAGCTAAACGACGAATTAACAATGTTGGAAATTCTAGCATACAATTCATCAAAAGTCTCACTTTCTAACATTTTAATTATTTCAAATTGAGTGGTGAGGTTTTGGAGTTTCGAAGCTTTAATGATACTTGTTCCCTTATGGGTGAGTGATAATATCCCATGACTCTTTAGATGTTTCACGAGTCATAATTCGATGGATCTCATCTGGTGTAACCGCACTAAAAAGGGCATTCAAACCAAGGGAATTAAAATTTGCTAATTTAAGTTGATTATCACTCCATCTCTCTACGGGTTTAGAAACACGCTCATTTTCTACTAGACACATAGGTGGGTACCACCCATTAACTCCGTATTCTAAAACCCTCTCATCTAAGGACTTAAGTGTCGATTTCATGCGCGCTTTCCAATACATGTAATTAGAACCATCAAAAATAAGAAATTTTGTAAAAAGTGAATTTTCCATTTTTAACCAAAAGAAAAAGTATCTTAACACAGTAATTTAGCTCTGATACCACTTGTTGAGGAGCGAATGCACCCCAAATTTTAACTTTAAATTATGAGATGGTTCAAAGATATACCAAATTTTAAATTTCTTTTTATTTTAACAACTAAAAGCTCAAATATTATTTTTTTTCCAAAATGAAACTTAAAGTAAAATTAAACTACACAAACATTTTAATTTTCACTCAAACAAAATTCAATCAAATTCATGTTAAGCAAACTAAGCATGAATATTATCAAAATAAATTAATGCTGACTTGAAATAAATTAAATTTAAACTTTACCCAAACTAAATTAGCATCAAATTGAACTAATTGTGTTTAAACTAGATTTTATCTTGATTAGACCTAAGCATGCATCTATGTGAGTTTACTACACCAACATTGTCAAATTGGCACCCTTCAACTGGACAACCTTATCACTGTCAATTATCGTGACAAAAAAAACACGCATTTTTTATCACGGTTATTTACCGTGACAAGTTCGTGGCAAAGGCTTGTCACGGTCATTGGCGGTGACAAGCCTATAAACTTGTCACGGTCAATGACCGTGACAAGTCTGTGATTATTTTGCCAGTAAAAAACCCCCCTCCTCTTTTTTCCCATCGTTTTCTATCCCCCCCCCCATTTCTCTCTCTCTCTCTAAGCAACTTCACTCTTTCTCTCTCTATATATATATGATTTTGGTATGTTTTCTCTCTCTATTTCTCTTCCATTTGTATATATGTGTGTATGTGTGTGTGTGTGTGTGTGTGTATATATGTGTGTGTAATTATGTGTATATGTGTGGTGGGGGCAGGGGGTGGGGGTGGGGAGGGGGTGTATATGCGCGCGCGTGTGTGTATATGTGCATGTCTGTATATATGTATGTGTGTGTGTGTGTGTGTGTGTGTGCGTGTGTGTGTGTGCATGTCCGTGTGTGGGGGGGGGGGGGGGGGGGCTACAGAAATGGAGCGGGGGGGGGGGGGGGGGGCTTGATAATTTTTTTTAATTAAATTTTGATTGGTTTATTAGATATTGCCCCTCATATGGAAGTAGTGACCATTGTAAATGAATTGATTGATTGTTAATTTTTTTAGTAAATTAATAATTAGTGCCCCTTTCATATGCAAGATGATAGCTCCTTATTATAAATTTGTAAATTACTAATTATATAATTTAATTGTTAGTTTAATTGATGAAATGAATTAATTGAGTAGATGAATTATAAGGAGTACGGGATGCACATTTGTTGTTGCTATGGCGTTTGGATTATAGTGGATCGATGTTTGGTTGGTTAATTTTAGAAGTGGCATGACCAATGAATTATTGTCCATATGGGAGTGGGATTTTTCAACTATTTTTTTATAACTACTTTGTATCATGAACAATATATATATATATATATATATATATATATATATATATATATATATATATATATATATATATATATAGTATGATAATTAAATGAAAGATACTTTAAATTACATATAGTGTGCATAGATACTAGCCTTCCAATTCTTATGCGTACGCATTCAATATCCCTTAGACCCGTTCGGGATTCATTACCCTTGTAATGAGATCTCTCGAATTGTCCCGTTTGGACAATTTGGGATTGCTTAATTTATGTATAATAATATTCTTAGTGGCTTAAAGTTAATACTTTTGGAGGAAGTTCTGGAGTCGTATCCTAATGTTTTCTTGGTACATACTAGATTGACAAGTGTGAGTGTTATTTCAATTGATCAATTGAAATAACACTCACTCTTGCCAATCTACATCATGTACTTGGAGAACTATGGGTATATGCTACTAATTTTTTCTCAAATCATAACAATGTGCATGAGCTGTTAAGTATATTACAGAAATATGCGGTCTTGAATGGGATAGGACCACTCAGCCTTTAGAGGAGATGGAGGAAATAGGAATTTCTATTGTAAATTGAATTTGAATTTAAAATTTAAAAATAGAATATATATAAGACATAATTAAATGGAACATACTATAAATCTAAGTTTTGTTTATACTAATCCAGGAATATACGCTTCTTACCTTTAATAGGTGATTAAAAATTAGTAGCTGTGATGAGATAACCTAAATACAAAGAGTGAATGGGTGAGACAAATAGAATGGGGGATGTGTTTCGCATAGGTCCTAATGAATTTGTGAAATACGCAAAGAGATGTCATAATGAAGGAGAGTTTTCGTGTCCGTGTGCTAGGTGTAAGAATTGTAAGGTGTTTGAGTGGAAAACAATTGAACTGCATTTGTTAAGATGGGGTATGCAAGATAATTATCGATTTTGGAGTTTTCACAGTGAATTGAAAGTTCCTTTTGTCCCCGAACAACCTTCACAATAACCTTCAACATGTAGTGTGGATGACTTGGCTACTCATACCGAATATACATCCATTTTTTATGATAACCCGAATTTGAAATAATTTTTCAATTTGTAATAAATATTCCAATTTTTACTTTATCAATCCATTTTTAATGCTTTTGATTGATTTGCACTTTATCATTTTCACTCTTGTGTAGTGTACGTGTGTGCGTGCGTGTGGGCAGTAGGGGTGGGGTGGGGATGTTTCGAATTTTGCATAATTGTACATATTATAAGTTAGATGTTGTTCTTTTGGAATTCGGAATTAAGGTGTTAAACAGTAATAACGCATTTGGATTTGTAGTAATTGTACATATTTGCATGTCTTCTTCTAATTCATTTGGATTTGTACTAATAACAACATTTCTTTTAAAGAAAATGTCTCCTTGAAGTATTAAGGTGAGGATGATGATGTTGATTATGATGATGTCGTGTAGGCTCGGTGGTAGCGGAGGCAACGAGGGCTCCTCATCCCCTAGGCTCCCCAAATATGACAAATTTGGGGTGGCCGTCGAGAACAAGACGGGGATATTAGCGAGATCCCTCGAGGTAGTAAAGACGATCATCAGCTCGGGGTACACTAGTTGCATGGAGGAGCTAAAGGAGCTCAAGTTAGCTATTTGGGTGGCACTACATGTAATGTATTTATATTTATATTTATATTTATATTTATATGAATATTTCAATTTCAATTTATATCTTGCAACTAACATTGTACTTATTGGACAGGAACAATTTAGCCTGGCTCCATAACTACATGATTCTGTCTTGGAGAAGTTGAGGGAGAAAAACAAGACGTGGAAGAAAAATTTGCGGAGCCACTACTTTGGGAAGACTCGAGACTAAATTATCCAAATGTGCGATTCCGCGTCGCTGAAGGAGCCGATCTCATTGGCATAATGTCAAACATTCATGGACAATGAGATTAAGGAGCGATAATTGGCATCTCGCCAACCGGGGAGGAAAAATCGGGTAAAAAAAGACGGACCTGCACTACTCCTGCCGGACGTCTTAGGTCGAGGTGGAACATAGGATAATGGTAAGATTTTATTTTTCTATAATTATAGAAATATGCTATTGTGTATTATTTTACTTTGCGGGGCCGATACTAATTTTGCATTATTTTATTTCAGGGGACGGGGAGTGGCCTTGGGGTAAGACACATAGGCTCGATGCTTATTTGGCTATTCGGACGAAGAAGGGGAAGGATAAGGAGTTTTCCCCGATTGTCGCGTCCAAGATTGTAAGTAATCTGAGAGTTTACTCTTTGTTAATTACGTTATAATTTTTTTATTTACTTATTTAACTAATCATGTGCTTTTGTCATTTCAGGCAAAGCTTAAGGAAGTGCATAAGTTGCAGTCTTATGCCGACAAGGCATATTTGTCCGTGGACACACTCAACCATGTTCTGGGAACTGATCGCAAGGGGAGGACAAGGGGTGTGAGCTCACAGGTGGCCAAATCTAGGATCATCAGATTGGAGATGAGCAACACCGGGTTGGCTCGAACGGTGGACTCGCATGACACGAAACTGTCCCGTTTGGAGGCGACGGTCCAAGATATGTTCTCATTCACAAAAATTTCGTTGGGCAAAAAGCGTAAGGGTAAAGGGAAAGAGAAGGTGGTAGAGGAGGTGGTGGAGGAGGATGAGGATGTGGACGTCACTCCTTCATCACCGACACGTGCTGACTCTGATGATCCAGTCCCCTATTTGGCCCCCTTCGACCAACCTATGACGACCATTGGTTGGCCGAGCGTATTTATACTGGACCTATTTGATGGAGAGAGGATAGGGAGGTGGTTGAGTGATGCAAATACCATCCAGGGTATGCTAGTTTATGGGCGTGCACTTCAATACATCAAGGCCAAGGTTCTTGTCATGCATGTGATACCCGGAAAGGAGAACTCCCCATTGTGGTTACGCGAATAATGCGTCATGATGCATATTCAAGGGTGTATCAATTCGTATATCGTGTGGCCTATCCACCTCCTCAAACCTACCCCATACATGTAGTGACATTATTTGAATTGAATTGTTTTAAGTCGTTACATTTGAAATATATGTGAATTATATCATGATGCATATTGTTTTGAACTTATATTTGCATTATCTCTATTTTATTTGGATATATGATTTTTGAACAGGTACAACGTTGCTATAACAGGAACAAATATACTGCTGGGTAATGGCAGTGGCCATACTGCCCAGCAGATTATTTTTCAGTTCTGCCCAGAACTATCACGGCCAATGATCGTGACAATTTTTTTTAAAATGCCACGGGTTTTTCATGATCTTTGACCGTGATAAAAATTGTTAAGGTCAAAGACCGCAACAAGTCTAATGAACTTGTCACGATCAAAGACCGTGACAAGTCCGTGATAACAAATATTGCCACCCCCATACTTGTCACGGTCATTGACCTTGACATGATGGACTTGTCACGATCAATGATCGTGAGAAGCCGACAAATTTGGTGCAGTGGTTTGTAAGATAAATTAAACACAATCACACTACATCACGATGTACGAGGAAACCCCACACTGGGAAAAACCTCGGACAACCCTTCCTACAAGTCCATTAAGTATGGTTTTACAAGTATAATACAAAATACTTACAACACATGACTTGACTTCCTTCAACCCTCGACGCCTTCTTGCATCCACCTCTGCCTAACCGACAACTCCGGAGACCATCGAAAAATTAGAATCCTCCAATAGGGAACAACTACCATCAACCCACACACGGTGCCTTTCACCGTATGAGAACGCCGAAACAAAAACAATCTCCTTTTTAGGGTAGATATGGAACCCAAACTATCTCCTTATAGGGTAGAGAAGAAACCCGGTGCAAAACAATCTCCAAGCAAATATATATATATATATATATATATATATGAACTTGTATTTAAACTAAAACATGGGTGTAAACTTGTGTTCTTGGAAGAAATTTTATCTTTTTCTAAACTCAGCACATAAATTGGACTTTTTTTAGAAGTATTTTCCCTCTAAAAAACTCTCAAAGGATCAAAAAGTATTTTCTAATAAATTATTTCCGCACTTATTTTATCAGGTAAAAAGTTTGTGGGATTGTAGGAAAGTGGGGAAGTTTTTAAGCAAAAACTGTCAAAACTGATGAAGGGCCATTCGAATGAGATAACGAACGAAACATCGAACGATTAATCAGAACTTAAAATGACCAAACTCGTTAGAAGTTGGATCGAATGATTTTGTTCGAACGGATTCCTAATGAGAAAGTAGATATAAAATTACATATTATCATTAGAAGTTCGTTCGACCGACCTGGCAAACTCGTTCGAACGAGATGTCTAGTTTATTCAAATTACTTTACAGAAGATCCCCATTTTTCAATATAAGCCCAAAACTTTTATAAAAAGTTCTAAAATTATTTTCTGAGAAAATTAAAAAGTCATTGAAGATAAAATGTTATAAAAGAAACACCCAAATAATGTTCCATGCTCCCATATATATTAATGCATTCATACATTTGGAGACCTTGGAAAATGAGACAATGTTAACGACGAGAAAAAAGGCACTTGAAAATGGTAATGATATCTACACTTTTGCTTAGCCGCATCGTGTTTAACTCTTCAAACGTCATAGGCTTGAGGTACAACCAACATTCATCTTATGACTCAATGAGTTTTGACCAAAATTAAGCCAACATGACAAATTTACTCAATTGGAAATTTACCCTTAAAAATCTCCCCCTTTGGCTATTCCGGGACAAAACCTAACCAAAAATCCTATGGGCTGTCAAGCATGCCTAGACATAATCCCACCCAAAAATAAATAATAAAAAAATACAGACGCTTGATTCAACTGATAGATGCTTTACCGCTTTAACCAATTTTCCACTAAAAAGAAATTACTGCATACTTAAACACACCATTAAACGCATGGGGAATATGACAATATAAATTGCATAAAATTAAATATTGCCCCTTAATTAATTCTCCCCTTTTATCTAACATGGTCCACTTAGGAAAATAGCGCTTTCCCCCTAAGTTAGATCTCCTAAAATAATGGTTTAGACGCCATTTCTCCCCCTTTTTGTTCAATAATAGACAAAGGTAAAAAATTAAATAACTTATTTATACTCTAATTAAAGAAAATATTCCTCCTAAATTAAACAAGGGATAAGAAATAAGGAAAAACAAGTTTAAACATGTAATGATGCATAAAGTTATAAGAGCATTAAAGCGTATGGTCAACAATGAAATTCAACTAATCCATAAAAAGATTAATAAATATCACCTATGATACGATGACAAAAGATGCCATTAAAATGTACTATGATAAGCCTGGGATATCAAACATGACAAAGACACACACACACACACACATATATATATATATATATATATATATATATACCAATAACGCACACACACATATTCATAGGTATAAACACCACACACAAAACAAATGACATTAAGCTTTTCACACTCATATGGCAAAAATGTGTCTAAATACATGTGATAGATGTATGTGAAGGGGTGTGAACTAGCAACAAAAGAATATAGACCCAATCACCTAAAAATGTTCATGGAGTTCTCATTTGATTGCAAAACTTTATCAAACTTAAATATAGCCTCACATGACAATATAAAGTGAACTCCATGAGCAAACATACACAATGCACACAAGTCTAGATTATCGACGATTCTACAAACCAATAGATCATGACAATATAGCTTAACTAGGATACAAAGTCATTGTGAAAACCCGTTGATATATCCAATCAAACTTACACATTAATATTCTTTTTCCTTTTCTTTTATTTATGAACATACCAACTAAATGATGAAGGCCTTGGCTAATTTTCTTTATGCCACATTTTTAGGCCAAAATTTAATGGTGGCTTTTCATGCAAAGTAATTTTATCTTTCGCATCTCAATTTCATTGATAAACAACTACATCGAATAAATTATTTTCTATTTTTTTAAATCTGGGAAATGGTTATTACATGCACAAATCCTCCATAGTCATAGAAACCTTTTGACGACTAAATTGATAGGAGAACATCTCACTTAGTTTAAATATACATGTGAAGTTAAATTTCAAATGAGTTAGTGCATGTGTGAATCGAGTCATATAAAAAGAGAATCCATTAAGCAAGTCCGAGTTAAACTACTCCATGCAAGAATGATAAAGAACACTTTAAGGATTGAAAATCTTAACCAAAAGTTAAAGCGGATATGATATTGGATTCAAACACAAGTATATGCCACAGGAAATGTATAAAACTAAAATACACACACAAAAAAATCTTTTTGAGTTTTTCAAAATTTTTAACCAAACAAAAAAAATTCAACTCAAAATAAAACAAAAAAACTTTTTTTATTTTTCAATGAGTCACAAAAAATAAAAATGAAATAAAATACAAAAGACACACATATCGTAATTCTAGCGCAATTTTTACAATGAAGTAAAGACTAGAAAATGACAAACAAACATGCAAGTAGCAAGAATATATCATGATGCCCATAAGCTAGTGTATGTAAACAAAGCTAACACATTCATCCTTTAAATTTATCAAGGGAGGTATCACGTCAACCAAATGAGAATAAAAAATCCTATCTTGTAAAACTGCTAAATTGGATCTCCTAACCCAAACTACTGAAGCGTGACTCTCCCGGGATTTGAGAATTTTGGTGACTCTACCATTGAACTTTCTAAGACCTTTTTTAAAATTAAAACAAAACTTCCTAAGATGGCCTTTTCGGCCATAATGTGAGAAAGTAAAAAATCAACGAAAGGTAGTACCTAAGGATTGACCTTTGAAAGTGTTCCTAGTAGATTCTCTCAAACTTATGGTTTTTGCTGTATTAGTTGAATAAATTTGAGTATCGAAGCGAATACCACACAATTCATTTTTAGTTTGGACGGTTCCAAGTATTTTATCTAGTTTTCCAGAACTACATTCCAAATCATATATGACTAGACTTGAGTTTTTCAACTTTTCTTCTAACTCTAAAATGGGTGACTTAAGCAAACACCTACTCTTTAAAACTTGAGAAGATCTTTCTTCATAGCCTCCATTAAACCTATAAGTCTATCTCTCTCACCTTCTACATACTCAAGCTTCTCACGAAAAGATGTCTCATGTGCCCTTAAGATATTTTACTAAAACATTCTCATTATTGTCCTTAGCGCATTCTCTGAAACAAGTTTACCCTTTTCAATTTAATCGATGCGGCATACAACTCTTGAAAAGGTACTTGAAGTTAACTCACATCAACCTCTTCTTCATTCTCACTCTCACTTACTTCTCCACTCTCATTACCATCAAATTTTTGAAATTCACAAACAATGGCCTCGGAAGTGTCATGTAAAGGAATATATTCATGGGAAGATTCACTATCAATGCTCACATGACTTGCCATGAACGCAGTAAAGTTGTGCACAATGGGGGAATCGGGTCCCACTTCCTTTTCACTATCACTAATGATGGAATTGTATGAAATTGGTATCTTGTCTTACTTCCTTAGTATAGTGGGACACTCTCTTTCCCTATGGACATAACCCTCATAACCATAACATCTATTCAAGTTGTCCCTATTATGATCTTCATAATTATTTGTAGAGAATTTTTCGGCTTTGTCATACTTAGACTTATCAAATTTCTAAAAATTTAAGATTGTCTTTATTAAACTTAAGAAATTTTATAAACTTTCTAGCCAACACAACCATCTCATCGAAATCAATGTCACTCTCATCATCTAAAACTTGTTTTTCCTCCTTTTAGACTTTCAAAGCGATTCCCTTATCTTTCTTCTTCTTATCCTTGGAGGTAAACATGTTAAGTTCATAGGTTTGTAAGTCAACTATGACCTCTTTAAGTTTCGTAGAGGCTAAAATGGGTAAATATTTTAAAATGATCACTTTTGGAATAAACATATATGGTAAGGACCTCAAAATTTTCTTTACTTCACGGTTATTAGGTATATTTTCTCCCAAGTTAAATGATGAATTAACAATGTCGAAAAGTCAAGCATAGAATTTATTAAAAGTCTCACTTTCTAACATTTTAATGGTTTCAAATTGAGTGGCAGCGTTTTGAAGTTTTGAAGCTTTAATGATACTTGTTCCCTCATAGGTGAGTTGGAGAATATCCCATGCCTCTTTAGACGTTTCACAAGTCATAATTCGACGGAACTCATCCGGTGTAACCGCACTAAAAAGAGTATTCAAACCACGAAAATTAAAATTTGCTAATTTAAGTTCATTTTCACTTCATCTCTCTTTGGGTTTAGGAGCAAGATCACTTTCTACTAGACACGTAGGTGGGGACCACCCATTAACTACAGATTCCCAAACCCTCTCATCTAAGGAATTAGGTGCCAATTCTGTATGCCCTTTCCAATACGCGTAATTAGAACCATCAAAAACACAAAATTTGGTAAAAAGTGAATTCTTTATTTTTTAACCAAAAGCAAAATGATCTTAACATACTAATCTAGCGTTCTCACTCTGATACCATTTGTTGGGGAGCGAATACCCCCTAAATTTTAACGTTAAATTATGATATGGTTCAAAGATATACCAAATTTTAAATTTCTTTTAAATTTAACAATTAAAAGCTAAAATATTTTTTTTCTTCCAAAATTAAACTTAAAGTGAAGTTAAAGTACACAAGCATTTTAATTTTCGCTTAAGAAAAATTCAATTTAATTCATGTTACACAAACTAAACATGAATATTATCAAATTAAATTAATGCTGACTTGAATTAAATTAAATTTAAACTTAACCCAAACTAAATTAGCACCAAACCAAAATAATTGTGTTTAAACCATATTTTATCTTTATTAGACCTAAGTATGCATCTATGTGAGTTTTCAAGATATAATAAACGCAATCACACTACGCGGAGATGTACGAGGAAAACCCACAACAGGAAAAACCTCGGATGGCCCTCCCTACAAGTACACTAAGTATGGTTTTACAAATATAAGAAAAAAGACTTACAACAGATGACTTGACTCCTTTCAAGCCTCGATGCTTCTTCTTGAATCCACCTTCACCTAGTCGACAACTTTGGAGTCCATCGGAATCTTGTAATCCACCAATGGCGCACAACTACTGTCAACCCACACACGGTGCCTTTCACCGTATTAGAACACCGTAACTAAAATTATCTCCTTATTGGGATAGAGAAGGAACCCAAACTATCTCCTTGTATGGTAGAAAAGAAACCCGGTGCCAAATAGCCACCATGCAAAGATATATCCATATAAAAAATAGCATCATTTTTGAATTGGCAAAAATGTAAAAGCATATTGATGGCTCAGATTTTGCCACATCTCCCCCTTACCAAATCAACGGTTCTGATCGACCCCCAATTTTTTTAGCCCACCTAAAGATTTCATTTATCCCTCCCAAAGAAAATGCATTGCAAACATTAACTTTCTCTTACCCCAAAGCATTACATACGATTTTTCTCTCTCTCTCCCACACCTAACCCATTGTGAATCCATCTACCCACTCTTTCATGACCACACCCATAAACTCTCTTCTAAGATCTAAACATTATCCTCCAACATGGGGGGTTTGGGGTTTGCATTTCATTTTTGGTCTGAGTTGATGTTTCATATAACCTATTTTTGTCGGTAATCAACCTATTTCTTCTCTTAACTCAGTCTCTTTTCAACCCTAGATTTTTAGATATTTCAAGTATACTCTCTATAACCATCCGCTTCTCGGTTAAGATTTCAGGTAATAGTGTTTTGTTGTTTGAAACTTTGGGTTTCAAAATCTGGCTCTGTATTTTTGTATGTTTCCTTTGATGTTTTTCCTTCTTAGGTTAAGAATCTTGGTATTTATCCTCTTATTATAGAGATTTTACGTCTTTTACTTTTGAATTTTAGGGTTTTAGATTTTTTTTTGTATTTTTTTGTTCGAGTTGGAATTTTTCGATTATGAGATCCTGTTATATTTTTATTTGTTTAATGTGTTTTTGTTAAGTTTTAGGACCTTTAGTTTTTATTTTCTTTGGGGTTCTAGGGTTTTAATTTTACTTTGGGTTTTAGTTTTACTCAATTTTCTGGTTTTAGTAAAAGTATTCTTCGAAAATGAGGGTGAATCTACATTCATATAGCATGAGAGGTTTTGGTAAATAGTTTATATCATTGGATCATACTAAACCTATATGTTGTTTCATGGTTTTTTGTATTTTGCACTATAGGTAAGTGGAGGTGTGATATTTTCAATAGATTTCTAAAGCAAGAAATCTTTTATAGCATCAAAAAAGTTGTAACGGATTTTTTTTATATCAATTTGTAGAAAAAATATTTTTACTGTTACTAATATATGATGTATATCTTTATAATTTTTACAAGTTGTGAACTCAATAATGAATTTTAGTACACTTATTAGGTGTGCTAATTTACTAACATGCACATTTCCCAGGTCACGTTGGTTAAAAGCTCTAAAACACTATGTTTTTAATTGTCTTTATAGAGGAATTCATATTTTTTTTCTTTATGTTTAAGGCTTCTGGGTTGAGCGAGAGGTGCTCACTTTTTTTATTGAGTCCACTACTTTACTGCGAGAGGCATATCACATAAAAATTACGTCCAACTGGTAAGGTTACAATTATACTATATTTTTTCTTTCATAGTAATTTTAACAGTATATATAGCCTATATAATTTAGTACTCTGTTGTGATTATTTGGATATAAAATGGCATGATTATTGGGATATAAAGAAGATTCAGTTAATATATTTGCTTCAGATTTTAGTACAATCTGTTAAACAACTACTCTATTAAAAACATCATTATATTAGTGTAAAAAATTACGTACTCTAAGTTAATTACTTTTTTACTCTCCTTATGCTATTATTATAACCACTTAAGTAGGTACTCTGATTTGATTATTTTTTGCTTCATATTCAGTTAATTTTTTCTGCCATTTATTTAATTGAATTAAGTGTTTGTTGAATAACTAATTTCATAATTTGTAAATTGATGATGTTTAGTGTAAACGATTACTTAGAACCTCTATTATTATATGTATTTGATTGTACCTGTTTGCAGCCTCCTTATCTTTTAACCCTTAAATGTAATGAATATTTACAATCCATTGATCCAGTTCATTTTCAGCTCCATGATATACATGTACTTGGTTATCCATGTATGTATTTCCTTTATGTTCACCACATCTCATAGAAATAACACAAACTTTTTACTGTATGTATTTTAAAATTCTGATGAGGACATATTAATCACTCTGGATAATATATCTTAGGATGACAAGGCCATATAGCTCAGTAAAATTTTAGAGCCATACAGCTCAATAATAAGCTCAGTAAAATTTCAGGCCATGTACTTAATTTTATTTTATGTTTTTTTAAAAGAAGTGTCCATAGTGGTGTGAAATATGGACTAAATAATCATGCAATTATAATATTTATTAAGTTACCTCTCCCTCACATTGTTGACATTCCTAATAAATTCGTAGCTTTTATTACTCTTCCAATTATTGATTTTAATCCTCAAAATTTTACTTTGTTAAATTGGAAAATTTGATTAGTTTCTTTTCTATGGTTTTGATGTGTTTACACTTTATCACATATGAGATTTTTAATTTTATTTCAATCTCCAATATACCCTTGAAATCCCAAATGATGAGTTTACAAATGAAGTACCTCAAAAGGACATGTTGTTTTTGGGTGAAATAATAAGAAAATTCCTCATTTCGCTATAAAATGGTGTCATTTTGAGGTAATCTGTTAGTAAATTTGTTGATTTTGAGGTATTCTATCATTTTGAGGTATTGTGTTAAAATGCATTTATGAGCCATTTTTTGTTGTTGTTTTAAATTTGGTTGTTCGGGGTCATCTGCAGTGAGTTAGAATTTGGTCATTTAAATTCATTTTGTGAAATTCACTTTCATTTATGTATTCTTAGCCCTGTATTTGTTTTGGCTCATAAATGCGTATAAAGCAATTTGATTAGGTACCCACATGCAAAATTCTCTAAATTTAAAAGCTTTCTTTGGCACAATAAAAACAAACATCGCCCATCACAAAATTAAACTGTTGAAAAGAAGTTGTTCATGAATTCGAAGGAAAAACAACAAAAATAGGAGAAACAAAGTGTTTTGAGACAGTTACTAGGGATAAAAGGTGGTTTTAATCCCAACCGGTAGCAACACTACTGGCAGGGGGAAGAATAAGATCAATTGGAGTCACTGTTGAAGGTACATTTTCCTTATCCCATCCACTGTCACCTAAAATTAGTGCGAGATCTAGGTTCCACCCAACACCAAGAGCTACTGGAATGGGGGTTGCAACACCATCATGGTTCCATTAGGCATTAGTAATTTGGGCAGTACATTGATCAGAATACCACTGAGGGCGGGAGTAGAGTACTCTCCGTAGTCTGCGCCTGCAGGTGCAACTTCTAGACCAAAGGGTGTATGTTATCGTTATTTAATCTTTATATGTACCATGCCAAATAGAGAACAGATTTACAATGAAGAGAGTGAATACAAATATGTGTATACCATAGAAGTGTTGGGATTTTCCAAGTAATAAGACACAACGAAGTGTTCTTTGCTGTTGCCCAAAATGGAGTGTATTGGTTTTCAGATTAGTATTACATATTTTTTTTCTTTTTTCCAATTTTGAAATATTTGGGGGTTGGTCTTCTGTATACTATTTCTGGTAGTATATCTTTGATGCCACTTGATAATTTTAAGGATCCATTTTGTCTCTGTTTCCAACTGCTAACAATGGATTCTTGTTATCTCATGTTCAATTGCTTCAAGTTGATTGAAACTTTTGATTTCCTTTTCTAATGTTCTTGAAAAATGATGGACATGCATATATTCATTACAAATTTTTATACTGAATTCATGTTACATTCACTAGCACATGAGATATAATACTAAGACTGCTTTTATTTTCATCAAACAGAGCATGCTGACTGATTCCCTTATTCTTCTTGACATGGGTCATGAAAGAAGCTCAAACAATTCTCAGAATCTTTTTGATGAATGGTAATTTCTTTTTATCTTTTTCTCTTTGTTATGGGTTTGTACTGTTGTGATGCTGCTCTCTTTCCTCACTACCTCAGGCTCTAGAACTGAAAAACTGCAAACACCTTTATAAGAAGAGTTATACAACATCGTAAATGCTTTTTGCTCTCCAAAGTTTGTGAAACTCCTATGCGATGGAAGTTCTTGGAATTACTTGAAATTGCCTCCTAAAAGTAGGTCACCTAATTAGGTTCCAACCGAAATTTAGTTTCTACTATTATTTGATTTTCGTCCTCAGATAGTCAATCAGCTTAATTTTTTCTGTTAGAGAGAGTGTACTAATCAGTTTTAATAAGAATTAACATTATTTAGTTTGGTTCATGTATTCACAAATTGTCCACGTGACATTGTATGTGGAAAAACTTATGTGTGTATCAATGTGGGTTGTAGGGGTTGATTTCAGTAATTCAATCAAACTCGATTCTTTTTATAATGCTATTACAATTATTTCAATAGTACGTGAATATTTGTTTTTACTCTTTCACAGATATAGAAGACATTGAGTACTGCTCAAAATGTATTTCCATCTACTGTACTTATTTAGTGGTAAGGAATTATATACTAAATTATATATGTTGGGTTTAGGCAACAATTATAGATGTAAATTGCACGGATCTTATGATGGATGAAAGTGCATCATTAGGTCTTAATTTGAGCTTCGTAACACACATCTTTCTAATGGAGCCAATCTGGGACAAAAGGTAAGAGACGACTCTGAATTGTGTTTCACTAGAGATATATCACAAGGATCAAACATTTTCATTAATTACTTCATATATTTACCATTCTTTTAATGTTACTAGTTAAGTATTTAAGTTTTTAATATTATGTTGATCTCATATTTATGCATTTATTTTATTTAAAGCGGGGGAGGACATTGAATTAATATTAAATTGAGGAATTAGGTAACCTGTAATATTTGTTAATATACAGTTTGTTTGTGAACCACTTCATTTAAGATAGTAAGATGTAAAATTTTAGGTTGCTTTAATGTAGGGGAATTGGAACCATGCAAATGTAGATACTTTTGAAGTCGGTATGTCAAATGAACTTTATACTATCTCATAAGTTATGGTTTAAGGTAGTTCAAAATTGTACAAAGTTGATGACTTAAATTTTGGTAATAATCTCTAGATGTTTGAAAATGTTTTTAACGAGATCACAATTATAATTTTGTCATCCTTCCTTTAGTTAGTTTTTAACAATATTGTAATTGTTTAGTTTTTCTTGGTTTGTTTTGTGTGGCACATTACATAACTCTTAGAATGATTTAAGAAGTTTCATGACTATTTTACTCATCATTGAGTTCTTTTTACAGTTCATCTTGAGTCTAGACATATTGACATTTGGATTATAAACAATAATTCGTGATGACAATTTGTGGGGATTGCGTTGAGTGTTGTTATAGCTGCTGGAGCAATGTTAAGGGCATTGATGATGTTAGATATTTTCATAGTTGTAACGCTTTATCTGGTTGAGACTTGAATTTTCTTTTGTATCCCAATTTTTTGTGTAAGGCTTTGTTATATTTGTTAGTTAATTTAAATGGAATTATCTTTTGGTTTATTATTTGTCTTAAGGATCGAAAATGTGAGGAAATAAAATTAGGGACCATGTAAAAACAAATCTTAGTGTATTCTATCTAAATTTAATCTTAAATTGTTGTTTGTGTTTGGTAGTTTATTTTGGTTACCCTTTCTTTTATTTTTCTCCTTACTGAAAATGCTTTTAACTTTTACTTTTTTAAATGAAAGTATCAGCGACACAATGGTTAAAATTTTGCTATATTTTCTTCATTCCCTTTCCTCCCTGTTGTCCGAGCTGTAGTATGGGGAAATGGATTATAAGTATTTTTATTTTCTTGCCCAAATCTTCATGCATAAAAACTTGAGCAAAATCATTTATTAATAATTAAGTTTAGTGTAAAAATTAATTTTGTAAAATTGATATGTCGTTTGTTGTAGGTGCGATAGTTTCAGAGCAAAACTTTACAATAGTGCCATTGTCACTGGAAATCTAATTGCAAAATTTCTCTTAAGTGGGTATACCATATAATTCTATGTATATTTCTATAATTTATCCAATTTTAAAATTTTGAAGTTTTTAATATTTAATTTTTATTTGAAGGGGAATTTGTACTTGAATAATTTTTTGCGATGTGTTACATTTTAAATTATGAAACCTATTAATTATTTACAATAAATTTTATGCATGAGTGATGCAATTTTTTAAATATAACCAATCCAAATGACATGATTGTAATATTGTTTTGTACATTCGTGACATGGGCGCGACAATAAGAATAAAGCATAAGTAATACTTCAATTATTTTTGTGCAACTGGCACAAGCCTAAATTAATATATTATTCTATTCGAATGACGTGCACTTATTGACAAATTTATTAATATTATAAATTTGTTGTGTCTCCATTAATACTATATTTGTTGAGCTTGATTAGTTATTGATTTTTTCACAATATACATGTCATAAGCACGTGTTGTAACAATTCTGCATGATATATAGATTTTTTGTTGGGGAACGAAATCTTTGTCATTTAGCGATTACTTATTTTCGAATTTTTTGTCGTTTTGCGATTACATACTTTGAAAATTTTCACCATTCCTTCAGGCACATGTATCCTCTAGTGTCTATATATATATATATGAACTTGGATTTAAACTAGAACATGGGTGTAAACTGGTGTGTTCTTAGAAGAAATTTTATCTTTTTATAAAGTCAACACATAAATGGGATTTTTAGTTGAAAGTATTTTTCATCTCAAAAACTCTCAAAGGATCAAAAAAGTCTCTTCTAATAAGTTGTTCCCTATGAATCAATGATGTTTCAATGTCGTTCGAGCTACACTGTTGGAACGAGATAACGAACGAAACATCGAATGAGAAATCAGACCTTAAAACGCCCAAACTCATTAGAAGTTGGTTTGTATGACTTCGTACGAAGAAATTTTTGAACGAGATGTCCAGTTCGTTCGAACGACTTTACAGAAAATCTCAATTTTTCAATGTAAGCCCAAAACTTTTATAAAACGTTCTAAAATGATTTTCTAAGAAAACTAAAAAGTCATTGATGATAAAAGTTTATAAAAGGAACATCCAAATAATTTTCCAAGCTCCTATATATATTAATACATTCATACCTTTGGAGACCTTCGAAAATGAGACATCGTTGATGATGAGAAACAAGGTACTTGAAATCGGCAATGATATCTACACTTTTTCTTGCCGCATCATCTTCAACTCTTCAAACGTCATACGCTTGTGGTACATCCAACATTTTTCCTACGAAATAATGATTTTTAACCGAAATTAAGCCAACACTAAAACTTTACTAAATTGGAAAATTTCCCTTACACATGCCCATCAACAAATGAAATTTCTCAAATCGAATCAATATTTTATATTCCAATAAACACCATGAGGAACAAAACGATAGCTCTTGAGAGATTCAAGGAGCATATTGCCTAAAACCCATACCTTAAAATCATCATAAGAAACTCATGAGATTCTGCCTCAAGATTTTAATCACACCATTGTGTTCCACTCGTGAAAATAATCAAAACTCATTTAGCCCAAACTGGAGAAAACACAAAATAAGCCTTCAAATCATGAACTGAAATCTTGGTTTAAATTGGGCTAGGGTTTTGTAGATGGAAGAAGATGAAAATAGAGGAAGCTACTAATTTTTGAGAAGGCTGAAATGTGTTTTAAAAGTCCTAAAGGCGTCACTTTATGTTTACACACCAAAAAGAATTTGAGTCCTACTTAAACCCAAACACTAAAAAAAATATTACGGACGATCAGATCGTTCATATTGGCTGACACTTGAAGGTGTAGTAGCTGAAGGCAAGATGAAACTCCAAAAAAAATATTCAGCTTGATCGGACGATCGAATATTTTATTTATTTATTTTCCTCCTTAGGTCGGATCCTCCCCCAATTTTTTACACAAAGTTATAATTACCAAATTTTAATCCCGATTTAAAATCCACTTAAAACCATCTTTTCATATATAAAAATAAACATTTTTAAATACAAAAACTTAAATAGATCCCAATTTTTTTCATAATCTGAGTTAATTTAATTAAAGCAGTTGAAAAATCACGAGTTGTTATATACCTCCCCACTAGCACATAAATTTCATCCTCGAAATTCGACGAAGCCTAACCCTCAAGATAAGATGCGGTGCACAAATGCCTACTCAAAAAAAACCCGAATAGGTACCCCTACACCCAATCTGTAATACCCCGCACTTTTAGGGGAAATTAAATTTTCATAACTGGGTATAATTTGGAAATTTGAGGAATTTCTCGGAATAATAATTTTTGGATTTTAGGAGTGTTAGAGGATTTTCGATGTATGTTATAACTACTTCGGGGAATAAGTACACGAGAAGTATTATTTTATTACACGTCGCAGTCGAGTAAAGAGACAAAGGACAATATTTTAATGGGAAACCCCGCATGAAGATGTGTCAGGTTAAAATAGTGAATTGCGGCCAAATACTCGGATGGAAATTCCGATTGGTTTCGAAATGGCCGAGATAGTCAGAATTGAGTATCTGGGGGTATTGTTTAGGCTCCAAAAATTTATAGGCTAATAGGGACTTGTAATTTAGTAAACGAGTCATTTTTGGGTTTAACAAGGGATAAACCCTTTTTCTCCGTATATAAGGCAAGGGAGGGGGAAAGAAAAGGAAGAAAAGAAAGAGGAGAGGAGGAGAGAAAAGAGAGGTTCTGGCCAAACTCCGCGGAATTTGACTCGGGATCGTCGGATTTTATCCACGAGGCAAATGTTTACTTGCTTATTTCGTTTAAAGCATAAATCTCATATTGTAGTTGGTAGTGATAAATCACAAAGATTTTCGGGATGGGTTTTCGGTGAACAAAAATCGGTTTTCGAAAAATTTAACGGATTAGCCCCAGAAAATATCCCAATTGGAAAAATTAGGATTTAATCAAAAATTGTTGTTGGAAATGGGTTCTAGGATGTTTAGAACGCTTATTGTTTGTGTATACCTAGTTGATTGAGGTTGGGGGACGTTAGGTGAGGAGACACAAGCTTGGGAGAAGCTTTAATGGCCGAAACACCTTCTCGGAGAAGAAGCTGTCCGAAGTGATCGATCGATCGAGGGTAAAGGATCGATCGATCGAAGGCAAAGGGTCGATCGATCGACCCTTCTGGATTTTTGGCACTTTTTGCCTAGGGTTAATTATGGGATAAATTCTTATTTAGTTGTTCCTAGTTTATTTATTTGAGGAAATAAGTATTCATGCAGGAAATTATCACTAGCCATTTAGGGGAAATTTATGGGGGCTAGGAGGATGTTATAATTGTGTGGCAATAAGGTATATTTTCGAGAAAAGTAAATAGATTGAAGGATTAGAAAATTGAGATTTCCAGAAAAATAAGAGGGACTTTTAAATAATTATTATTGGAGTGAAATGTACACCTTGGATTTATTGGATAAATCCAAGACTAATTTAATTGTGGACGTTCAGAATGAGTGACACCCGAGGGAGTATTTTAGCGAGCGATTATAGCTAAAGAATCATACGAATAGGAAGTAGTAAGTGTGTATGGAATTAGTGAGTAACTCCTACGAGGCGACTAAGATGAAATTTGGGTTATATATTAAAGATAAATTAAGGGTATACTTATCATACGACTTTGAACCAGGATATTTGGAGAGTATATAAATCCCAAACAGCGATTAAGGTCTGAGGCATATTTAAATAGATAGGTACTTAAATATTATTGTGAAATTGGCTATTGTAGCCATATCTACATTTGAGGAGTGATAAATATATATATATATATATATATATATATATATATATATATATATATATATATATATATATATATATATATATATGTATACACATACACACTATGTGATTAAAGTATATATATAATATGATACGAATATGTATATATATCTATGTGTGGATGGTAAATATATATGTTAAGCATACCCCCTCTAATGCTATCATTGGGAAGTTGTGCGATGAGGTTGAGCACCCTGGCTCGAGGAGCAGGGTGGGGATATTCCCCAAGTCATAGCGTCCATTGTTATATTGTGTGATTTTTATTAGGGGTGAGATGTGGTGGGTATGTTTCGTCTCATTGCCGGGGAGGAACTATGACCATTTCCCAGGCGTTGTGTGTGTGTGTTGGCCGCGATGTCGGTGATATTGAGTCTGAGCGCTGGTCCCCTGGATGGTATGTGAGTCATGCCCTAGAAGATAATAGCATTGAGAGACCACATCCTCGAGCTATAGCTCGTTGGGATGGTTATTATACTTATGTCTGCAATAGGTATAATTATATACTGGATGAGTATAGTATATTGTTTGTATATGAAGGCAATCCATCATATAGTAAACTCATGTATGTAAATTGAAAAGCCTAATAAAGTGTATTTTTCCCCATTTTCAGTAAATTTGGATCCGGTGGTATATGATAATGAATAAAGCTGTTGTATATATATATATATATTGTATGTTTATATGAGTCTTATATAAACGTCATGTACTTAGGGTCTAATGAATCTCGACGATCAACGTTGCCAAGTAGTAGTGTATCGGGGGGTTCCTTGTTTGAATTTTGCTTCGCGAGACATCCCACGCACGAACTTAGCGTAGTGTTGAGAATGGAGAGAAGTTTAGACCTTAGTACTCGGGTTGTTGAGATTTCTAACAGAAGGGTGAATTAGATTAGTTTGGCGGGGTAGCTTAACTAGGATGTTTTAGACGAGTGCATTAGGCATGCACTATTAGAAGAGGGGTGAGGGGTATCTTATGGGAGTGAAATACCAATTTAAGTATGAGACAAAACTTATTTTTTTAAAATAAAGCATTTATGCACTTGCAAAATATTTTTACAACTCGGGCTCTGACCCGTTTTCCTATTTTTCCTTTCTTTCTCTCTCTTTCTATATATATATAGGTTTCCAGACATAGGGACGCCTGGATGATGATTCCTTCGAGTCAGACGTCTGTTGCAGCAGCTGTAGATGCATGCAGATTCGCTATAGATGCTTCTATCCTTGTAATCTAGATAGGAGGTACTATATAAACATTCGGACTAATAC
This sequence comes from Sambucus nigra, assembly GCA_949130495.1. Taxonomy (NCBI): domain Eukaryota; kingdom Viridiplantae; phylum Streptophyta; class Magnoliopsida; order Dipsacales; family Adoxaceae; genus Sambucus; species Sambucus nigra. The sequence goes on along the minus strand of OX422207.1, from coordinate 78,400,784 downwards.
CCCAACATCATTTATTTACTCTTTTACCGCCTTTTACGCGGATTCGTTTGTGTTGTATTATTGTTGAACCGAGTGTTCGGTTATTTTATTTCCCTCTAGTTTCATTTATTTAAGTTGTACGATGATTTTATGTAGTTAGTTTGTTTAAAAAGATTAGTTAAATAAAATTTTGACGCCCGCCTAATAGGTTGTTAGTAATTAAATTGGTTTTCGACAGTGATGCTAAGAATGATCCATATGCGACTCTTGTTTTAATTTGGTACAGGAGTGATCGCCACGTATTTTATTAAGCGGGGTGTCACACAATCCTACCCTCATGTTTCCCCATTCACTCTCTCATAAATCACTACACGATTCTATCTCTAAAAAATAATCCTATCACTAAAGTCCTCAAATCAATTCTAAACATCCTTACATGAAGATTACTAATCCTAACCTCAATTCTGACCACTTCCTCAACAAAAACTCCCTATCTCCAACGAAACACATTTAACCCGCATGATAGACCCAAACCCAAAGACCCAAGGGTTGTCGTATACCTAAGCTATGATACCATTAGTAACCCCCCGCGAAAAACACGAGGCGCTACTATTATTAAAACAAAACTAAATCCTCAACAATTAGTGTAGAGCATCTATATTACACAAAATAAATAAAATGAATCAAAAATTTACACTTTGAAAATAAATACAATTATATTTCTCTACAAAGTAATACTAAGCTCTCCAAATCAACTACACCGCCAAGGTATACAAAAATAAAAACCTCCAAAAGTCCTGCTCTAAAATCGTAAAAAATCCCAAGTGTCCAAATACACGCTAACCTATCACTAAAAGAATAATATGGGAAAGTACACCATATGACAAGAATGTATTCTCAAAACAATAACGGTGAATAAATGCAATAATACGAATCTGAACTCAAGTTCAATGCGACATCCAAGCAATATACCAATTTTATTTTTCAATAACACATCAATATGTCTCCCTGGGCCTCACCTAATCTCACCTAAGCTTCGTAAAGCCTCATTCCAGCTATTGTACTTTTGGACTATTGGTAGGTTATCATTATCTGTCATATAAAAATTTCATAACACCATGCCCATCAACAAATACAATATCTCAAATCGAATTAATATTTTGAATTCCAAGAAACGTCATGATTTCAGCAATATGAGTACAAATAAATGAGGAACAAAACAACTAATCTCAAAAGATTCAAGACGCATATTGCATAAACCCCGTACCTTACAATCATCACAAGAAAGTCATTAGATTTTGCCTCAAAACTCTTATCACACCACTGCGTTCCTCTTGCAAATATAATCAACACTCATTCTATCCCAAACTCGAGAAAACATGAAATAAGACTTCAAATCTTGAACTCGAATCTTGGTTTAAATGGGGAGAGGATTTTGTATATGGAACAAGGTGGAAATATAGGGGGCTACTGATTTTTGAGAAGGCTAAAATGTGTTTAAAGTCCTAAATCCGACACTTTATGTTTATATATAAAAAGAATTTTAGTCCTACTCAAACACAAACACGAAAACAATTATTACGGACGATCAGACCGTTGGAATTGGATGAAACTTGGAGGAATAGTAGCTGAGGGCGAGATGAAGCTGTTGAAAATTTTTCGGCTAAATTGAAAGGCGAATATTTTTATTTATTTATTTTTCTTCATAGGCCGGATCCTCTCCCGATTTTATACAAAACGTTATAATGTCCAAATTTGAATCCGGATTTAAATTCCACTTCAAACCTTCTTTTTATATATAAAACCCAACATTTTTACATACCAAAATAGATCCCAAAATTTTATTTTTTTCGTAATCATAGTTAATTTAATTAAAATCGATTGAAAAATCATGAGTTGTTACATACTTCCCCACTAGCACAAAAATTTCATCCTTGAAATTTGATGAAGCCTAACTCTCAAGATAAAATATGGTGCACAAATGCCTACTCATGAAAACCATGATTAGGCACCCATACACCCAATCCTACCCCCATGTTTTCCCATACTCTCTCTCACGAATCACTACTCGATTCTATCTCTTAAAAATCATCACAACACTAAAGTTCTCAAATAAATTCTAAACATCCTCACATGAAGATTACTAATCCTAACCTCCCTGCCTACCACGTCATCAACAAAAACTCTCTATTTCTAATGAAACACATCTAAACCGCATGCTAGACCCAAACCCAAAGACCCGAGGGTTGTCGTATACCTAAGCTCTGGTACCATCTGTAACACCCCACGAAAAAGACGAGGCGCTATTATGATTAAAACTAAATTAATTCTCAACAATTTGTATTGAGTATCTATATTCCACAAAATAAACATAATGAATCCAAAATTTACATTGGCAAAATAACTACAATTATACTTCACTCGAAAATAATACTAAGGTCTCCAAATAAACTACACTGCCAAGTTATACAAAAATAAACTCCTCCAAATGTCATGCTCTAAAATCCTTCAAAAATCTATAGCGTCCAAATCCACGCTATCCTTCCACCAAAAGAATAATATAGGGAATTACACAACATGACAAGAATATATCCTAAAAACAATAACGGTGAATAAATGAAAAAATACGAATTTGAATTCAAGTTCAATGTCACATCTGAGAATTATACCAATTTTATTTTTTAATAACATATCAATAGGTCACCGGACCTCACCTCACCTCACCTAAGCTTCTAAAAGCCTCATCCTGGCTACTATTATCGGGCGACCATTCTCCGTGTCATATAAAAATTTCATGACACCATGCCCATCAACAAATACAATATCTCAAATCGAATCAATATTTTAGATTCCAATAAATGTCATGATGTCAACAATATGAGTACAAATAAATTAGGAACAAAACGACTACTCTCGAGAGATTCAAGGAGCATATTGCATAAATTCCATATGTTATAATCATCACAAGAAAATCATGAGATTCTACCTCAAAATTCTGATCACAACATTGTGTTCCTCTCATAAAAACAATCGAAACTAGTTCTTAACGACACTCGAGAAAACACAAAACTAGCCTTCTAATCTTGGACTAAAATCTTTGTTTAATTGGGGCTATATTTTTTTATGTGAAAGGAGCTGAAAATAGAGGAGGCTACTAATTTTTGATAATGCTAAAATGTGTTTTAAAAGTGATATAGCCATCACTTTATGTTTATATGACAAAAAGAATTTGAGTTATACTAAAACAAAAACACTAAAAAAAATTATCACGGACGACCGGACAGTTGGAATTGGCTAAAACTTGGAGGCATAGTACTTGATGGAGATATGAAGCTACGAAAAAAAAATTAGCTCGATCGGATGATCGAATATTTTTATTTATTTATTTTTCTCCTTAGGTCGGATCAACCCCGAATTTATACAAAAACTTATAATTTCCAAATTTTAATCCCGATTTAAATTCAACTTAAAACCTTCTTTCAATATATAAAAACCAAATTTTTACATACAAAAATTAAAAAGATACTAAAATCTTATTTTTTTCGTAATCTGAGTTAATTTAAATAAAATCGATTGAAAAATTACGAGTTATTACATACTTCCCCACTAGCACATAAATTTCGTCCTTGAAATTTGATGAAGCCTAACGCTCAAGATAAAAATACGGTGCACAAATGCCTACCCATGAAAAGAACGATTAGGAATCCATATACCCAATACTACCCGCATGTTTCCCCATGCTCTCTCTTACGAATCATTACACAATTCTATCTCTAAAAAATCATCACAACACTAAAGTTCTCAAATCAATTCTTAGCATCCTCACATTAAGATTACTAATCCTAACCTCCATGCCTACCACGTCATCAATAAAAACTCCCTATTTCCAATGAAATGCATGTAACTCGCATGCTAGACCCATGCCCAAAGACCCAAGGGGTATCATATACCTAAGCTCTGGTACCACCACCAACACCTCGCGAAAAACACTAGGCATTACTATGATTAAAAATAAACTAAATCCTCAACAATTAGTATAGGGCATCCATATTTCACAAAATAAATATAATGAATCCAAAATTTACACTTCCAAAATAACGAAAATTATATTTCACTCAAAAATAACACTAATCTCCCCAAATAAACTACATTGCCAAGCTATGCCAAAATGAAGTCCTCCAAACATGGTGCTCTAAAATCCTCCGAAAATCCATAATGTCCAAATCCACGCTAACTTGACACTACAAGAATAATACGGGGAAGTACATAATACGACGTGAATAGATTCTCTTAATAATCACGGTGAATAAATGCAACAATACAAATCTGAATTCAAGGCCAATGCGACATTGGAGCATTAACCAATTTTACTTTTGATTAACACATTAATAAGTTATCGGGCCTCACCTCACCTAAGCCTCGTAAAGCCTCATCCTAGCTATTGGAATTTTGGAGTATTTGCGGGTGACCATTCTCCATGTTATATAAAAATTTCATGACACCATGCCCATGAATAAATACACTATCTCAAATCGAACCATTATTTTATATTCAAATAAATATCATGATATCAACAATATGAATACAAATAAAATAGGAACAAGACGAAAACCCTCGAGAGATACAAGGAGCATATTACATAAACCCGTACCTTAGAATCATCAAAAGAAAATCATGAAATTCTGCCTTAAAATTCTGATTACACCTCTGCGTTCCTCTCGCAAAAATAATCAAAACTCGTTGTAGCCCAAACTGGAGAAAACACCAGATAATCCTTCAAATCTTGGACTAAAATCTTGGTTTAACTGGGGCTAGGGTTTTGTAGATGTAAGAAGATGAAAATAAAGGAGGTTACTGATTTTTGAGAAGCTAAAATGTGTTTTAAAAGTCCTAAGGTCATCACTTTATGTTTATTTACTAAAAGAATTTGAGTCCTACTCAAACACAAACACTACAAATTTTTATTAGGGCGATTGTACTATTGGAATTAACTAAAATTTGGAAGCATAGTAACTGAAGAAAAGATGAATCTGCAGGCAAAAATCCAGCTCGATCGGGCAGTTGAATATTTTGACTTATTTTTTTGCTCCTTCGGTGAGATCGTCCCCCGATTTTATACAAAAACTTATAATTTTCAAATTTTAATCCCGATTTAAATTCCACTTACAACCTTCTTTTTATATATAAAAACCAACATTTTTACATACCAAAATTACATTGATCCAAATTTTTTATTTTTCTGTAGTCCGAGTTAATTAAATTAAAATCGGTTTAAAAATCTCGAGTTGTTACATACTTCCCCACTAGTAGAGGAATTCCGTCCTCAAAATTCGACGAAGCCTAACGCTCAAGTTAAAATACGATGCACAAATGCCCACCCATAAAAACTACGAGTAAGCTCCCATACATCTAATCCTATCCGCCTATTTACTCACACACTCTCTCATGAATCACTACTTGATTCTAACTCAAAAAAATCATCACAAAACTAAATTACTCAAATCAATTCTAAACATCCTCACATCAAGATAACTACTCCTAACCTCGATGCCTACCACTTCCTCATGAAAAACTCCCTGCCTCCAACAAACACATCTAACCCTCATGCTAGACCCAAACCCAAAGACCCGTGGGTTGCCATATACCTAAGCTATGGTAACATTTGCCACACCTTGAGGAAAACACGAGGCACCACTATGATTTAAACTAAACTAAATCTTCAACAGTTAGTATAGCGCTTCTATATTCCACAAAATACATAAAATGAATCCAAAATTTACACTTCCAAATAAGGACAATTATATTTCACTCGAAAATAATACTAAGCTCTCCAAATAAACTACAGTGTCAAACCATATGTAAGAACATTTTTGTCCATTAATATTGTATATGTCGTACGCCGTTACACCGTTGAGGAAGTTCAAGAATCATATGCTCATCAACGGATCCGAATATCAAAAGGAGAAAAAGGAATCAAGGGAAACTGACCTTACCGGACCGATCTGGCCCAGATAAAAGAACCGATCTGGTTCATCCAGACCGATCCGCCTAAAGGTACCGGACCGATCCGCCTGTTGAGTTGAGGCCAGTATACCCCGGATCCATAACGAACCGATGAAGTCAAAATGCCGAACCGATCTGATGCCAACCGGATGGATCCGTCTTCAGAAAAAGAACCGATCCGAGGTCACCGGACCGATCCGCCTAAAGGGACCGGACCGATCCGATGAGGATAATCTCAAACAGATCGTGTTCAGATCATGTTCCGAAATTTAGGGCTCAAGTTCTCCTACTTAATCCCACTACGGGAAGTGGTTTTTTCCAAGACTTTCCCACGATTTTCAGAGCATATCAACCCTAAAGTCTTCACCTATTGAGTCCTATGATTCTAGGTTTTTAGATTCACACATCTTCCATATCTATGTGAATCAAATTTGGTAACCCAAGAACACCATTGCTGTTGTTCAACCCTTGTGAAGTGGACCGCTTCTTCCTCTTCATTCCTGCCCTACTGGACAGGGATAGTTCCAGCCGCCAACCCTACTGGAAAGGGATATTCCAGTCGCGACTACAGAATCCGATACCCGAGGGTAATTCTTAGTCAAAAACTTGTATTTCAGTGTAATCCGATTGTAAGCCGTTTTCTTACAAATTATAGTGATATACAAATGGTTTTGCCCCTGTGGGGGATTTTTCCTTAAACTTTGTGTGTTGAATAATTCTTGCATGATTTCATATTGTTTCAATCACACCTAGTTGCATGTTTAGGGTTAATTTGGGTTAAAAAGGTGTTTATTATATTATTTCTTTATTGAACGCAAGCGCCAACTCTTTCAAATTGCTATCAGAGCAGGTTACGCTAATCTATCGCGTATTCCTTTTCCGTAAAATTTTTCTAAAGATATCGATTTTCGAAAAAATTGATTTTTGAAAAAGTGCGTGTTCAAATGGAGAAGTCATATTATAAAATGCCTATTTTTGACGGGACAAATTATGCTTATTGGAAAGCCCGTATGAGGTCGGCTTTAAAAGCCATTGATGAACGTGTCTGGATTTTGGTTGAACGAGGGTGGACTCCTCCCACCGTGACTGTTGATAATTTGACCAACTTGAAACCTGACATTTCTTGGACTGATGAAGAATTTAAATGGTCATCTTTTAATTCTAAGGGTCTAAGTGCCATTTTTGGGTCTGTCACACCCGATGAGTTCAAACGCATAATGACGTGCACCACGTCAAAAGAGGCATGGGATGTATTGCAACTTACCCATGAAGGAACAAATGCTGTTAAAGAGTCAAAATTGCAAAATTTAACAACTCAATTTGAAACCATCACCATGCATGAAAATGAATGTTTTGATGAATTTTATGCTAGGCTTTCTGACATTGTTAATACTAGCTATAATCTTGGTGAACATATTCCAAATGCTAGAGTTGTTAAAAAGATTCTTCGTTCCCTTCCTAAGCGTTTTATACCTAAAGTCACTGTGCTAAATTCCTTGGGTAATTTAAATACACTAAAATTGGAAGAACTGGTAGGATATTTACAAACTTATGAAATAGACATGTTTCCTAAATCTGCCAAGCCAAAAGATAAGGGAATTGCCCTTAAATCCCAAGAGAGAAAAAGTGAGGGGTCGGCAAGAAAGAGAGTCGAGTCATCTAGAAAGATAGAAACTTTTGATTCTTAATGTGAGTTTGACATAGATGATTTGGCCTTATTTGCTAAAAACTTCAAGAAAATTCTAAAATTTAAGAAAAATGGGAATTTCAAAGATAAAAAGAATTTTCAGAAAAATAAGGTTGAAAAGAAAGATTTCAAAGAACCCCCTAAAGACAGTGAGAGGTGTTTTGAGTGCGACGATAAGGGACACAGGGCGTTTGAGTGTGCCACTCGTCTGAATAGGGAAAAGGGTAAAGCTGTCCTAAATGCTACCCTTAGTGACGACAGTGAGGTCGAGTCGGTGGTCTCGGGAGATGAGTCACCGCATGAGCGTAACTTCACCGCGTTCATGGCTAGTCATGTGAATACTCCTAGTGCATCTCATGACGATGAGGATGCTACTTCACAGGGACACCCCGACAGCGAGAGCGAAGAGAGTGAGGGAGAAGAGGAAGGTAGTGAGGACGAGAGTAACCTTCAACGCGCCTACGCCGAGTTATATAATGAGTCTTTCAAAACTAAAAAACGTAACAAGGCATTAGTTATTAGGATCACCGCGTTAGAAGAAGAGTTAGAAGAGACGAGAGAGAGAGAGTCCTCCACCTGCACCGCCATGAGAGAGAGAGAGTCTGCCTGGGTTAGTAAAGAGAATTTGCTTAGAGAGAGAGAGAGCAGTTTTGAGAAAGAGAAAGCGGACTTGACTAAACAAGTGGCTAGTCTTACTAGTGAGCTCCAGTCCTCCATGGAGACTCGAAAGAAACTTGAAGCCCTTGTTGCTCATCTTACTCATGACCTTGAGAGAGCTAGGAAAGTCAAGGTTCAAATCGAGGACAGATCTGGGAAGATGGGAAAGATGCTCCTCGGTCCCGTTTTAGGTTTTGGTGACAGGCAAGAAATAGGTTTTGATGGTGCCTCCACGTCTCAAATTGCACCGGGACCAATTCCTGAGTTTACTACAACTCCTTATGGCCGTCGTCAAAAACCAAGAAGGAGAGTTCGACCAAGAAAAGCAAACCAAGGTCCTCCTAATACTGTGCCCTTTTGATCCCATTGCAAAAGAAATGGACACCTTAGGGATGTTTGCTATAGTTTGGGTCGGACACGACGTACTTTTACTCCTCCACATCATACTGATGAGTTTCCCAGTCTGAGAGAGTGAGTTGAGTTTCTAGCCGCCACATCACAGAGTTTGATGGAGGAATTCCGACGGATGACCTTACCATCAATGAATGCGCCCCGTATTCCGGCTAAAACCAACAACAACAAGGGAATACAAAAAGGTACCTACTCTTGGGTTCCTAAGAAAGAGAAAAAGGCCCTTGTTGTCCATGTTGCTCTCAAAGCACATAATACCTCTCAGTGGTATTTTGACAGTGGATGCTCCAGACACATGACAGGTGATATCTCCCTTTTTACTAAGATTGAGGATTATGATGATGGGAGAGTTACCTTTGGAGATGGGAGTAAGTCTAGCATTGTAGGACGAGGTACAGTTGAGTTACCAGGACTTCCTAAGCTAGAAAATGTCTTGTACATCAAAGCTTTGAAAGTAAACCTTCTCAGCATCAGCCAGCTGTGCGACGATGACTTTGCAGTAAAGTTTGACCGGGAAGCTTGTAAGGTCTATAATCAAGCCGGTAAACTATTAGTGCAAGGGGTGAGGACAGAGGATAACTGTTATGGGACTGAGCCCAAATCCTCACTTGTCTGCAACAGCGCCACGATCACTCCTATGGATCTGTGGCAACAACGTCTAGGTCATGTGAACGTTAGAGACTTATCTCGTTTAGTCAAAAAGGACCTAGTACGTGGCTTAACATCACTTGGAAATCCAACTTCCATGATTTGTGGACCCTGTCAGTTGGGAAAACAAATCCGTAGCCCTCATAGGAAGTTGAATTCCATTACCACCTCCCGTGTTCTTGAGTTGATTCACATGGATCTTATGGGTCCTACTTGCACGGAGAGTCTAGGTGGTAAGAGATACATTCTCGTGATGGTAGACGATTTCTCCAGGTACTCCATTGTAGGTTTTCTGAGAGAGAAATCCGATGCAGTAGAATTTTTAACGACCAAGTGCCGTGTCCTACAAAATCAACACGGTGTCACTATTAACAGAATACGTAGTGACAACGGCACTGAATTCACTGAAGCAAAAGTAGATCTTTACTGTGATAGCATTGGGATCAAACATGAGTTTTCTGCTGTGAGAACTCCTCAGCAAAATGGGATTGTTGAGAGAAAGAATAGAACGATCCAAGAAATGGCTAGATCAATGCTTCTAGGTCGTAAGGTCTCTAGGAGATTTTGGGCAGAGGCAGTGTCTACTGCATGCCACACGGTGAATAGGGTTTATCTTCGTCCACACACACTTAAGACGCCTTATGAATTGTGGACTGACAAGAAACCCAACTTGGCATATTTTCGTGTTTTTGGGAGTAAATGCTACATCCTACGGGATAGAGAGCAATTAGGAAAGTTTGACTCCCGGAGCGACGAGGGAATATTGCTAGGATATTCATCGAACAGTAGAGCGTACCGGGTCTTTAACCTGAAGAGCTCTAAGGTTATGGAATCAATAAACGTCACTGTACAAGATGACGAACCTCCGACGGTTATTGATCCCAATTTTCAGTGTGAGGATGAGGACTTTTCTGACAGTGATTTTCCTGTTCCTCTCCCACACTCCGTGGACCCTATTCCTGTTTTAGGGGACACACCTGCTTGGGTTCGCAAGAGTCATGATCCTTCAGCCATTGTTGGCGATCCCACTCTAGGGGTCAAGACTCGTGCTCAACTAGAGAACGTTGTTAGTCATCACTGCTACACGTCCAAAGTCGAGCCCAAGTATCACAAAGAAGCACTCAAGGATGAACACTGGATATCCGCTATGCAGGATGAGTTACTTTAGTTTAAGAAGAACAATGTCTGGGAACTTGTCCCCCGACCTAGTGATACTAATGTGATAGGTACCCGGTGGATTTTCAAGAATAAAATAGATGAAAATGGTACTATTACTAGAAACAAAGCTAGGTTGGTCGCTCAAGGCTACACACAGATAGAGGGTGTAGACTTTGGGGAGACATTTGCTCCTGCTGCGAGGCTTGAGTCCGTCCGTTTACTACTCGCCATCGCATGTCATATGCACTTCAAGTTATATCAGATGGATGTCAAGAGTGCCTTTCTGAATGGCATTCTACAGGAGGAGGTTTATGTGGAACAACCAAAAGGGTTTGAAGACCCTAAGCACCTGGATCATGTCTATTATCTGAGGAAAGCCTTGTATGGTTTGAAGCAAGCACCCCATGCTTGGTACGAGAGGCTTACTTCCTATCTCTTAGTCCGTGGCTTCAAGAGAGGGGGAGTTGATATGATGTTGTTCGTCAGGAGAGATGACGGTGCTATTTTGGTTGCCCAAGTCTATGTGGACGACATAGTTTTTGGATCCACATGCTCCCAGCATGCTCATCACTTTGAGGAGGAGATGAAAAGTGAATTTGAGATGAGCATGGTAGGTGAGCTTACTTTCTTCCTTGGTCTCCAGGTTCGTCAGCTAGAGGATGGGATGTTCATCTCCCAATCCAAGTATGCTAGAGACCTAGTGAAGAAATTTGGTTTAGACTCCGCTAAGCATGCACGTACACCTATGAGTACCACTACCAAGCTTAGTAAGGACACTTCAGGCAAGGACGTAGAGCAAACCTTATATCGAAGTATGATAGGTAGTCTTCTCTACTTGACTACCAGTCGTCCCGACATAGCCTTTAGTGTTGGAGTCTGTGCGCGATATCAGGCATCTCCGAAAGAGTCACATTTACTTGCTCTAAAACGTATCATTAAATACGTGAGTGGGACTCTCTCATACGGTATTTAGTATTCCTTTGATACCGATGACCGTTTGTCCGCCTATTCGGATGCCGATTGGGCTGGGGATGTAGATGGATGTAGGAGCACTTCTGGTGGGTGTTTCTATTTTGGTTCTGCTCTTGTCTCCTGGATGAGCAAGAAGCAAAAATCCATCTTTTTGTCCACTGCGGAGGCTGAGTACATAGCCGCCGGGAGTTGTTGCACACAACTCTTGTGGATGAAGCAAATGCTGGAGGATTATGGGATATCACAGGACACCATGACCATTTCCTGTGATAACATGAGCGATATACACATATCCCGCAATCCAGTTCAGCATTCGCGCACAAAGCACATCAGGTTACGCGAGCACTTTATACGTCAGTTAGTTGAGGAGAAGGTCGTAACCCTGAGTTTTGTTCCCACGGACCGTTAGTTAGCCAATATTTTCATGAAACCTTTAGATGCTCTTAGATTTGAGAGTCATAGGATGTCTTTGGGGATTTGCACAGTTGACTGAGGGGTTGGTCCATGTCTAGCGTAGGTTGCATTGTCATTTTCATAGCCTCTGATGCCTATTGCTAGATTGTACTATTAGTGTGTTTTACTTATTTTTGCTTTTCATTATTCTTTGAAAAATACAAAAAGATTTTCTTTTTAGAAAATTTTTTAGAAAAGCACAAAAAGATTTTATTTTGATAAAATTTTAAAAAAAAAATTCAAAAAGAGATTTGCCTTTTATGGATGAGCATTTAAGATAGCCAAGTCACAACTTCATTCCATATATCCATGTGACTGTTTGATAGATATTTGAGAGGCTACATCATTTTATCCATGTGCTTTACATTGATTGGAGTCCTTGAGATGTAATTAGTGATATTTTCCTACATGCTTGACTCCAATATCCTTTACTGCACACATGCACGACTTTATTTGATTATTGCACTTGTCAATCTCATGTTGGCTTGAGTGTTTCCATCTCAATCCTGTCTATACAATGTATAAAATGCGATAAAACTTGACAAGATTGGATTGCATGTAAAAACCGTTTTGGTGAGACTGTGTGTATATTTTCATAACGGGGAGGGGCTGTGAAAGTTGATTCTTATCCTTTGCGCAAAAGCCACCGTTTACAAGGACCTAAAAAATGGAGGAATTTTAATATCCGAGGTCCTAAGAGGTTAAAAGAGCCCGAAAAAAATAGAAAAGGCAATAAAAAGGAATACATGCCATATATGGGCCACTTAGGTTTTCACCATCAATTCTCCAAAGTTTGAGAATTTAGTATACCTCTATTAAAAAATATAAATCTGAGGGCGTTTGGTTGGAGAATGAGAAAAACGAGTTTGCACTTCCTTGAATGTCCTGAAAAAGCATGAAAAACATTTTGGACGTTATTGGTGTAGAAATCACTTTGAGCTTTGATTTGTAGATTTGACATAGTCAATATCTTATATTTCCACTCTTTTACACCAAAGGAAGCATTTGAGTTCATTCGTTAGGAATATCCAATATTCATCGTGCACATATGTCATGCTTGTATGCTTTGATTTTCCTATCGAATTTTGATCACACCCATTCTTTTACGCTATCACCGACTTGGTTGTTTTATGTTCATTCATGGTGTGATTTTATGCCTTGTGTCACCCCGGTACTTGATTGCTTGATTTATTTCTCTCATTTGTCTATGTGGGGACATCATAAAAAAGGGGGAGAATGGATTATCTGATTATGGGGGAGTTTTGAATTGATATATATGCTTATGTTTATCTCATTTCAAACTCGATAAGTCACTTGGTATTTGCTTTGTCTCATGTGTGTAGGTACTTCTTTGATAATTGAATTGCACACCCTGATGAGAAAAGCGCTGAGATTCCTCAAGATTTAAAGAACAAACGATGCAGTCTTATTCACTTGTACTCTTTCAGTTTTGGGTTCATGGAAGGGTAGATTTGTATAGGCATTTTCATTTCTTTGATAATTCGGATGTTTGTTTTTATGTATGTACCGGCATAGACATAGGGGGAGATTAATGGATTATCTGATTATGGGGGAGTTTTGAATTGATATATATGCTTATGTTTATCTCATTTCAAACTCGATACGTCACTTGGTATTTGCTTTGTCTCATGTGTGTAGGTACTTCTTTGATAATTGAATTGCACACCCTGATGAGAAAAGCGCTGAGATTCCTGAAGATTTGAAGAACAAACGATGCAGTCTTATTCACTTGTACTCTTTCAGTTTTGGGTTCATGGAAGGGTAGATTTGTATAGGCATTTTCATTTCTTTGATAATTCGGATGTTTGTTTTTATGTATGTACCGACATAGACATAGGGGGAGATTTGTAAGGACATTTTTGTCCATTAATATTGTATATGTCGTACGCCGTTACACCGTTGAGGAAGTTCAAGAATCATATGCTCATCAACGGATCCGAATATCAAAAGGAGAAAAAGGAATCAAGGGAAACTGACCTTACCGGACCGATCCGGCCCAGATAAAAGAACTGATCCGGTTCATCCGGACCGATCCGCCTAAAGGTACCGGACTGATCCGCCTACTGAGTTGAGGCCAGTATACCCCGGATCCATAACGAACCGATGAAGTCAAAATGTCGAACCGATCCGATGCCAACTGGATGGATCCGTCTTCAGAAAAAGAGCCGATCCGAGGTCACCGGACCAATCCGCCTAAAGGGACCGGACCGATCCGACGAGGATAATCTCAAACAGATCATGTTCAGATCATGTTCCGAAATTTAGGGCTCAAGTTCTCCTACTTAATCCCACTACGGGAAGTGGTTTTTTCCAAGACTTTCCCACGATTTTCAGAGCATATCAACCCTAAAGTCTTCACCTATTGAGTCCTATGATTCTAGGTTTTTAGATTCACACATCTTCCATATCTATGTGAATCAAATTTGGTAACCCAAGAACACCATTGCTGTTGTTCAACCCTTGTGAAGTGGACCGCTTCTTCCTCTTCATTGCTGCCCTACTGGACAGGGATAGTTCCAGCCGCCAACCCTACTGGAAAGGGATATTCGAGTCGCGACTATAGAATCTGATACCCGAGGGTAATTCTTAGTCAAAAACTTGTATTTCAGTGTAATCCGATTGTAAGCCGTTTTCTTACAAATTATAGTGATATACAAATGGTTTTGCCCCTGTGGGGGATTTTTCCTTAAACTTTGTGTGTTGAATAATTCTTGCATGATTTCATATTGTTTCAATCACACCTAGTTTCATGTTTAGGGTTAATTTGGGTTAAAAAGGTGTTTATTATATTATTTCTTTATTGAACGCAAGCGCCAACTCTTTCACCATACAAAAATAAAATCCTCCAAACGTGGTTCTAAAAAATTCTCCAAAAATCCATGGCATCCAAATCCACGCTAACCTGCCACTAAATGTAAAATATGGTGAAGTACATAATGTGACAAGAATAGAATCTCAAAATAATAACGGTGAATAAATGCAACAATACGAAAATGAATTCAAGTTTAATGCGACATCCGAGAATTATTCAAATTTTATTTTTTATTGACACATCAATAAGTCAGCGGGCCTCACCTCACCTATGCATCGTAAAGCCTCATTCTGGCTATTGGACTTTTGAATTTTTGGCGGGTGACCATTCTTCGTGTTATATAAAAATTTCATGACATCATGCCCATCAACAAGCACTATCTCAAATTGAATCAATATTTTAGATTCCAATAAATGTCATGATATCAACAATATGAGTAGAAATAAATGAGAAACAAGACGACTACCCTCTAGAGATTAAAGAAGCATATTACGTAAACCCCACACCTTAAAATCATCACAAAAAACTCATGAAATTCTACCTTCAAATTCTTATTACACCTCAGCGTTCCTCTCGCGAAAACCGTCAAAACTCGTTCTAGTCCAGACTCGAGAAACTACCAAATAAGCCTTCAAATCTTGGACTAAAATATTGGATTAAATGGGTTTAGGGTATTGTAGAAGGAAGAAGGTGAAAATAGAGGAGGCTAATGATTTTTTATAAGGCTAAAATGTGGTTCAAAAGTCCTAAAGCCGTCTCTTTATGTTTATATACCAAAAAGAATTTGAGTGTTACTCACACACAAACACTAGACAAATTTATTGTGGACGATCGGACAGTTAGAATTGGCTAAATTTGGGGGTAGTAGTAGCTGAAATCGAGATGAAGACGGATAAAGAAATCCAGTTCGATCGGACGACCGAATATTTTTTTTTTTTTTGGTCCTTAGGTCGGATCGTCCCCTGATTTTATTCGAAAATTTATAATATCCGAATTTAAATTCTGATTGAAAATCCACTTAAAACCTTCTTTTCATATATAAAACCCAACTTTTTTACATACAAAAATCAAATAGAACCCAAAATATAATTTTTTTTGTAATCCGAATTAATTTAATTAAAACCGGTTCAAAAATCACGAGATGTTACATACTTCTCCACTAGCACAAGAATTGCGTCCTCGAAATTCGATGAAGCCTAACGCTCAAGATTAAATACGATGCACAAATGCCTACCAAAAAAAACACGATTAGGCGCCCATATACCCAATCCTATCTGCATGTTTCCCCATGTGCTCTCTCATGAATCACTACTCGATTCTATCTCTAAAAGATAATCACAACACTAAAGTCCTCAAATCAATTCTAAACATGTTCACATCAATATTACTAATCCTAACCTTGATGTCTACTACGTCCTCACCAAAAGCTCCCTATCTCCATCTATATAGATCTAACCCGTATGCTATACCTAAACCAACAGACCTGAGGGTTGTCGTATACCTAAGCTCTGGCACAATCTCAAACACCCCATAAAAAACATGAGTCGCTTCTATGATTAAAATTAATTAAATACTCAACAATTAGTATATGGCATCTATATTCCACAAAATAATAAAATGAATCCAAAATTTACACTTCTAAAATAACTAAAATTATATTTTACTCGAAAATAATACTAAGCTCTCCAAATAAACTACACTGCCAAGCTATACCAAAATAAAATCCTCCAAACATGGTGCTATAAAATCCTCCAAAAATGCACATCTTCCAAATCCAAGCTAACCTGCCACTAAAAGAATAATACGAGGAAGTACATCATATGAGGAAAATAGATTCTCAAAACAATAATGGTGAATAAATACAACAATACGAACCTGAATTCAAGCTCAATGCGACATCGGAGCATTATGCCAATTTTATTTTTGAATAACACATCAATAAGTCACCGGGCCTCACCTCACATATGCTTCGTAAAGGCTCATCCGGGATATTAGACTTTTCAAGTATTTGAGGGTGACCATTCTCCGCGTCATATTAAAATTTCATGACACCATACCCATCAACAGATACGTTATCTCAAATCGGATCATTATTTTAAATTCCAATAAATGTCATCATATCGATGACATGAGTAAAAATGAACGAGTAACGGGACGACTGCCCTCGAGAGATTCGAGAAGCATATTGCGTAAACCCTGAACCTTAAAATCATCACAACAAACTCAATAGATTCTGACACACCCCAACCTAGTTACTTATAATTAAGTTTGAAAGTCAAAGTGAGTCAAACCATGATTAATTAAACCAACCCATAAACACGAGTTTTAATTTCAAAGTCATCATTGTAAATTCATATAACTGAAAACCTTTTTACAACATCAGAGTAGTCATACTTGTACAATCTTGCTGGAAGGATAATTTAACTTAATTACATCATTTACATTTAAAAAAAAACTTTCTTTCTCCTATTACTGGCTAACCCAACCCGACTTCCCAGATTTGGCAGTGACATCGCGTTACCAGAAATATGTGAACATAGGAACCGTGAGCAAAATAGCCCAGTGAATGCATCACTACTATGCTACTGCATGAATTTAAATGCAATAAATCATGTCCATATAATTATGTAATAAATTATCCGGCTCATTCATAATGAATGACCAACTTTTCTGAATCATGATTCACATATCCTGTCTAAATAGACAATTCTCCCCCATTCCTGGTCGAGGAGTAACCCTTTGTCATTAATAGACAAATCTCCCCCAATCTGGGTCGAGGAGTAACCTCCCATTTCAATAAATCGAAATGAATAATTTTATATTCATAACATTATGATCATATTCGTACCAGTATACAAATACATCATTCCAGTGAGTACACTCACCTTGGGTTGTCAACTATGTATTTATGTTTCCTTCGGGTGGAGCTAAAATGGGATGATTAAACATTACACCTGTCCATCCAACTAAATCAGTACTTAATCTCAATCATAAGTATTATCCTAACATAATTATGTAACTTTCCTTGACTATACAAAAAAAAATAATTCCACTTTAGTCACATTCCATGAAACATGAGTAAAGACAAAACAATGGTACACGTGTAGATAAAGTTATGAACATTCAATTATAGGAAATAACTCACAAGGAATTTATAACCAAAGACAATTAAACTTGAAACTATACTTCTCAATGTATATACACATGAAACATGTACTAAAATACTCTTTGGAAAGAGGAGATAACAATATTCTTTCATGGGGTATCTAGTACGGCCTTAAATTACTGTCCTACCTACTTAACCATCATATATTCATAAATTGCACAACTAAAGGTATCCAAGCTTGTCAATATGAAATCCTATATGAATATAATTTCCATTACAAGTGATGGTGTAATTTTTCAAGGTTTTAATAGCAAGTTATGACCATTCCTTTACAACGCAAGAAATCTTCCCTATAAGTTCCTCTATTGTTCCTTCAACTTCCAATAATTTTCACAATTTTTCTACATAATAACATTCCATGATTTTCAACCCCTTTTCAGTACACATAATGAATAGTATAGTATTTAAGTTTCAGAATTTTTGGACTTCATTTGCTATCTCAAAAGATTGACCAAACTCGGGTCATACTGAAAAGAAATATACAAACAACAACTATATACCAATTTGCAATCATCACCAAGGCCTAAAGACAAGGAGTTAAATTCCAATTCTTGGATATGATTTGAATATATGAGTCTACTTTCATATCCAATTGTAATTTCTCAATTCCAGTAATCACACAAAGAGATATGCAGATTTGAATACAAGGGGTTTCAATACAAAGCAATATAACATATAAACACCAGTTATCTCACATATGAACCAATACATGTTATCACAAAGGATGATGGGGTTTTAATCAATAATTCACGATTCATATACTTTGAATTAAGTATAATACAATATTAAAACAATATTAACACATAATTTTACCTTGGAAACACCTTAAGGATTTTGTTCGAATTTTTCCTCGCATTTAATGCAACCCTTTCTTCCTTAACTTCTACTTTCTCTTTCCTCAAGCATAAAAACACCTCAAACTAAACCTAGGGCTTAATTTGCCGAAGAAATAAGCTAAAGGGGGAGTTTTAAGTTGGCCAAGGCTTCCTACCAAGCCATCCAATCAAATTAAAACATTTGGTTTAATAAAAGATAATTTACCACTTAAAGGGAATGGACAACTTTGCCCTTTGTTCGTAAATTCGGTATAACTCTTTACTCGGGCATCCATTTGATGATACGTTTGTTGTGTTACTGTAATGACCCCACTTTTATATACCAATATATAATCATTTCTACAATTACTTCTTACTTACTATTTAAAAATGTTATAATATTACAACAAAATATTCTGGATTCTTAATATGACAAAGACCGTTTTTAAATTTGAAGAATCTACTGTAAAATGGGTCAAATTGAAGTTTTATGGCACATCCTAAGCTAAATGATAAGTTTTGGGGTAGAAAATATAATTTTAGTCCCTGAAACTTACTTACTATTTAAAAATGTTATAATATTACAACAAAATATTCTGGATTCTTAATATGACAAAGACCGTTTTTAAATTTGAAGAATCTACTGTAAAATGGGTCAAATTGAAGTTTTATGACACATCCTAAGCTAAATGATTTGTTTTGGGGTAGAAAATATAATTTTATGAAACTTTAGGGACTTTATTTTAATTAAGAAAGTTTCAGGGACTAAAATTAAAATATAAAAGGGCTATTTTGTAAATAAAATATTTTCAAGGACCTCTAAGAAATATTGAAAATATATGGTGTGAAATTACCAAAATGCCCTTCAGGTCCGAAATGACCCTTATACCCTTAATACCTATCCTCGACACCTCGTGCTCGGTTTTTGAACATATCCACTGCACAAGTGTCACCTCTATAGGAAAGGATAAAACTTATGTAAATCCTCTAGAAAAAGGAAAAAACAAGTGTCGTCGTTCGGTGAAGGCTGATCCGTTGCACGACACGTGAATGACGACTCACCAAAGTGAAACCTTATCACCCAGACACGTGTCAACACCTAAATGTCATTGGAAAACTATAAATAGGGCCTTTGAGGGTTCATTTGAAACTCACACCAATTCCTTGAGAATTATAGAAAGAAATAGTGAGAGAAAGTGTGAGAAAGTATAAGAAGAAGTTCTTAGGGATATTCATCTTAAGGTAATCTTAATGTTATAATGCTTCTTTATAGTCTTAATTTATTGTTTTATAGCTTTACTTAGTAGTTATGCTGGTAAAATACAATAAAGAATTCACTAATCAAAACTTAAAATTTAGAACAAATCCAAGTTGATTTTAGAAACTTGTTTGAAATTATACGCTTTTAAAAATGATTCTTTTTAAAGAAATTGCTCGTTATTATGGAATCCGATTTAAGTAATTCAAAAATCAGGCCCGGTGAAGTTCTGTCTAGATGAGATGGTATTTAAGTGGTGCCCCTGTGACCCTCCATCTCTATTGGGAATGAATCCGACAATATTCTGTCTAGATGAGATGGTATTTAAGTGATGCCCCTGTGACCCTCCATCTCTACTGGGAACCGACTGATGAGGAAAGACTATGAATTGAATTCTTAAATTACTATCAATGAGTTTTAAAAGTTAACAAATAGGGATTCAGTAATCCTTTAAAAAAAAGAGGTTAGTATAGTATAAACTTGACCTTAGAATCTGTACTTAAATTTTTATCAGATTAACGTGTGATCGAAGACTCAATACCAGTAAATTTGACCTCCATTTTGGGTGAGTACTCTATGCAATTTCTTGCGCATTTTGATTATATTATATTAGGCAAACTATGTATATTTTGTGAAATGCTTTTATTCTCAAAATACATCTGATACCAATGATTTCGTCGTTTGTTATATGTTTATATCTCTCCATATAAACATTTTATTTGAATTCTAAAATTATTGATTCGGCCTATGGAAACTCTCTTACTATGTTGGCCTTGACTACCGGGTGGAAATATTTGGGTGGTACCTTCCCAGCTGGTTTATCGCTGGTGTGCCCTAAATAAGGCGTTGTGACGAACTAGTTCGATTGACCCTCAACTACCGGGGAATAATACGATAGAAGAATACGGTATTAGAGTGTACTTGACCATTAAAATGATATGATTGAAAGAAAAAGATATCACATTTGATTTGTTTCATTCTTCTTATTCTGAGCTATCCAATTGTGATATATATAATTTCATTTCAAAATTATATCTATTTACTGCAAGTTCCTCTCCATATATGTATATGCCTTCTCTTTTGACTTGAATAGGTATCTATTTTCCGAAAACCTTGGAATGGCGGGACATCAAATCTCATTCAGCTTTTAGCTGACGTTGTATAAATAACCCTTTTTCAGGTTATAGTTAGAGATGAGCATGGGTATGTGAAGATTGAATTGAAGATTATATTTTGAGATTTATTATGTGGCTAGATGCTAGTGTAGAATGAGATATTTGAGGATTTATTTCTCTTTAAGTGATTCTGGTACGACTTGTAATAGAAGTTATTTATCTATGAGAATAAGAAGTTATGTTTTAGAAGCTCTGATGATGTGCTACCTTTTCAGCTAGTTACAACTCATAACCATGTGAATGTATTCCTTTGCATTTATTTTAAGAAATATTTTAAGGCCATAATATTGAATGCCTTGGTGGCATGTCAAGACACTCGTTCCCTACTATTTTTGGGTCGGGGTCGTGACACTCCATCTCTACTGGGAACCGACTGATGAGGAAAGACTATGAATTGAATTCTTCAATTACGATCACTGAGTTTTAAAAGTTAACAAATAGGGATTCGGTAATCCTTTAAAAAAAGAGGTTAGTATAGTATAAACTTGACCTTAGAATCTGTATTTAAATTTTTATCAGATTAACGTGTGATCGAAGACTCAATACCAATAAATTTGACCTCCATTTTGGGTGAGTACTCTATGCAATTTCTTGCGCATTTTGATTATATTATATTAGGCAAACTATGAATATTTTGTGAAATGCTTTTATTCTCAAAATACATCTGATACCGATGATTTCGTCGTTTGTTATATGTTTATATCTCTCCATATAAACATTTTATTTGAATTCTAAAATTATTGATTCGGCCTATGGAAACTCTCTTACTATGTTGGCCTTGACTACCGGGTGGAAATATTTGGGTGGTACCTTCCCAGCTGGTTTATCGCTGGTGTGCCCTAAATAAGGCGTTGTGACGAACTAGTTCGATTGACCCTCAACTACCGGGGAATAATACGATAGAAGAATACGGTATTAGAGTGTACTTGGCCATTAAAATGATATGATTGAAAGAAAAAGATATCACATTTGATTTGTTTCATTCTTCTTATTCTGAGCTATGCAATTGTGATATATATAATTTCATTTCAAAATTATATCTATTTACTGCAAGTTCCTCTCCATATATGTATATGCCTTCTCTTTTGACTTGAATAGGTATCTATTTTCTGAAAACCTTGGAATGGCGGGACATTAAATCTCATTCAGCTTTTAGCTGACGTTGTATAAATAACCCTTTTTCAGGTTATAGTTAGAGATGAGCATGGGTATGTGAAGATTGAATTGAAGATTATATTTTTAGATTTATTATGTGGCTAGATGCTAGTGTAGAATGAGATATTTGAGGATTTATTTCTCTTTAAGTGATTCTGGCACGACTTGTAATATAAGTTATTTATCTATGAGAATAAGAAGTTATGTTTTAGAAGCTCTGATGATGTGCTACCTTTTCAGCTAGTTACAACTCATAACCATGTGAATGTATTCCGTTGCATTTATTTTAAGAAATATTTTAAGGGCATAATATTGAATGCCTTGGTGGCATGTCAAGACACTCGTTCCCTACTATTTTTGGGTCGGGGTTGTGACAAGTGGTATCAGAGCATAGGTTATGAACTTGTAGATTAGCTGAAGATGAGATAGGTTAGATAGTGTCTAACCTAGAATTATAAGACTAGATCCTGTCAGAACTATATGTGGTAGAGGACTACTTAGTGATTGATACTTTGTTTGAAGATATAAGAGGATGTGGATCATATTCAATTTGGTGATGCATTAGATAGTGACTAAGATAAGATTATTAGAGGTAGACTCTAAGGCAATCTTTGAAATTATTTTAGATTCTAAGAAAATTTAACTACAACCCATGAAATAAAGTTGAAAGTTAAAATCTAAGTCGACACAGATAACTATTTTATAAAATCGTGTAATACAAATTAATGTATTTTTCTCACAGATTAGATTAAAGAAAGATGGTAGTGAAAAAAAAAATTATGTAAGTCATGTTTGGGGACCAAACTTTTTATAAGGAGGGTAGGATGTAATGACCCCACTTTTATATACCAATATATAATCATTTCTACAATTGCTTCTTACTTACTATTTAAAAATGTTATAATATTACAACAAAATATTCTGGATTCTTAATATGACAAAGACCGTTTTTAAATTTGAAGAATCTACTGTAAAATGGGTCAAATTGAAGTTTTATGGCACATCCTAAGCTAAATGATAAGTTTTGGGGTAGAAAATATAATTTTAGTCCCTGAAACTTACTTACTATTTAAAAATGTTATAATATTACAACAAAATATTCTGGATTCTTAATATGACAAAGACCGTTTTTATATTTGAAGAATCTACTGTAAAATGGGTCAAATTGAAGTTTTATGGCACATCATAAGCTAAATGATAAGTTTTGGGGTAGAAAATATAATTTTATGAAACTTTAGGGACTTTATTTTAATTAAGAAAGTTTCAGGGACTAAAATTAAAATATAAAAAGGGCTATTTTGTAAATAAAATATTTTCAAGGACCTCTAAGAAATATTGAAAATATATGGTGTGAAATTAACAAAATGCCCTTCAGGTCCGAAATGACCCTTATACCCTTAATACCTATCCTCGACACCTCGTGCTCGGTTTTTGAACATATCCACTGCACACGTGTCACCTCTATAGGAAAGGATAAAACTTATGTAAATCCTCTAGAAAA
The DNA here is from genome assembly GCA_949130495.1 of Sambucus nigra. Classification (NCBI taxonomy): domain Eukaryota; kingdom Viridiplantae; phylum Streptophyta; class Magnoliopsida; order Dipsacales; family Adoxaceae; genus Sambucus; species Sambucus nigra. The sequence continues at coordinate 78,376,913 of OX422207.1, read as the reverse complement.
AGGAAAAAACACGTGTCGCCGTTTGGTAAACCAAGACTGCAAGGCTGATCCGTTGCACGACACGTGAACGACGACTCACCAAAGTGAAACCTTATCACCCAGACACGTGTCAACACCTAAATATCTTTGGAAAACTATAAATAGGGCCTTTGAGGGTTCATTTGAAACTCACACGAATTCCTTGAGAATTATAGAAAGAAATAGTGAGAGAAAGTGTGAGAAAGTTTAAGAAGAAGTTCTTAGGGATATTCATCTTAAGGTAATCTTAATGTTATAATGCATCTTTATAGTCTTAATTTATTGTTTTATATCTTTACTTAGTAGTTATGCTGGTAAAATACAATAAAGAATTCACTAATCAAAACTTAAAATTTAGAACAAATCCAAGTTGATTTTATAAACTTGTTTGAAATTATACGCTTTTAAAAATGATTCTTTTTAAAGAAATTGCTCGTTATTATGGAATCCGATTTAAGTAATTCAAAAATCAGGCCCGCTGAAGTTCTGTCTAGATGAGATGGTATTTAAGTGGTGCCCCTGTGACCCTCCATCTCTACTGGGAATGAATCCGACAATATTCTGTCTAGATGAGATGGTATTTAAGTGGTGCCCCTGTGACCCTCCATCTCGACTGGGAACCGACTGATGAGGAAAGACTATGAATTGAGTTCTTCAATTACGATCAATGAGTTTTAAAAGTTAACAAATAGGGATTCAGTAATTCTTTAAAAAAAAGAGGTTAGTATAGTATAAACTTGACCTTAGAATCTGTACTTAAATTTTTATCAGATTAACGTGTGATCGAAGACTCAATACCAGTAAATTTGACCTCCATTTTGGGTGAGTACTCTATGCAATTTCTTGCACATTTTGATTATATTATATTAGGCAAACTATGTATATTTTGTGAAATGCTTTTATTCTCAAAATACATCTGATACCGATGATTTCGTCGTTTGTTATCTGTTTATATCTCTCCATATAAACATTTTATTTGAATTCTAAAATTATTGATTCGGCCTATGGAAACTCTCTTACTATGTTGGCCTTGACTACCGGGTGGAAATATTTGGGTGGTACCTTCCCAGCTGGTTTATCGCTGGTGTGCCCTAAATAAGGCGTTGTGACGAACTAGTTCGATTGACCCTCAACTACCGGGGAATAATACGGTAGAAGAATACGGTATTAGAGTGTACCTGGCCATTAAAATGATATGATTGAAAGAAAAAGATATCACATTTGATTTGTTTCATTCTTCTTATTCTGTGCTATCCAATTGTGATATATATAATTTCATTTCAAAATTATATCTATTTACTGCAAGTTCCTCTCCATATATGTATATGCCTTCTCTTTTGACTTGAATAGGTATCTATTTTCCGAAAACCTTGGAATGTCGGGACATTAAATCTCATTCAACTTTTAGCTGACGTTGTATAAATAACCCTTTTTCAGGTTATAGTTAGAGATGAGGATGGGTATGTGAAGATTGAATTGAAGATTATATTTTGAGATTTATTATGTGGCTAGATGCTAGTGTAGAATGAGATATTTGAGGATTTATTTCTCTTTAAGTGATTCTGGCACGACTTGTAATAGAAGTTATTTATCTATGAGAATAAGAAGTTATGTTTTAGAAGTTCTGATGATGTGCTACCTTTTCAGCTAGTTACAACTCATAACCATGTGAATGTATTCCGTTGCATTTATTTTAAGAAATATTTTAAGGCCATAATATTGAATGCCTTGGTGGCATGTCAAGACACTCGTTCCCTACTATTTTTGGGTCGGGGTCGTGACAGTTACAACCCTAAATCATATGTCTAAAACTATCTAGTTTTCACCTCAAGTCGTTTGTAATGTTATAAAGGTCAAAACTAGTCTTAAACTGGGACATTTCTACTGAAATTAGCAAAATTTTGTGTTTATACATTACTCGACAATTCACGATTTATGAAAGTAGGATTAAACTAAACATAAACCACTTAACATTAGATATACTAATAACACATTATTCATATCACATAAGATAAGAATGATTCAATTATAATTTATCATAATTATATACGGGTTGTCACAACTTTCCCCCCTTAGAAATTTTCGTCCCCGAAATTTAATACGAAGTTCACTTACCAAACAAATGGGGATACTGTTTCTTCATGCTATCCTCTGTTTCCCAAGTTTTTTCTTTAAATCCATGGCTCATCCACGTAAATTTAACTAAGGGAATAACTTTATTCCTCAATACTTTCTCCTTACGATCAATAATTTCCATTGGTTCCTCGATATACGACAAGTCTTCCTTCAGTTCAATTGGTTAAGTTTTCAACTGATGAGATGGATCCGCCAAATACTTACGAAGCATCGATACGTAAAACAGATCGTATAAACAGGATAAATCTGGAGGTAATGCTAATCTCTATGCCAGGGTCCCAATTCTTTCCAACACGTCATATGGTCCAATTATCTTGGACATAGTTTTCCCTTCTTCCCAAATCTCATAACGCCTTTCCATTGTGAAATACAAAGGAATACAAAATCCCCCTTTAAAATTCCAATGGATACTTCCTATTATCTGCATAAAATTTCTGCATTCTTTACGCTATCTTTATCCGTTCCCGAATAATTTTGATCTTTTCAGTCGTCACTATTAATTCAGGACCCAATATTTTCTTTTCACCCACTTCATCCGAACACAAAGGCATTCTACATCTCCTCCCATATAAAGCTTCATAATGAGCCATACCAATAGTCGACTGATAACTATTATTATATAAAAATTCCATCAATGGAAAATGATCATCCCAACTACCTTTGAAGTCAAATATACAAGCTCGTAACATGTCTTCTAATATTTGAATCGTCCTTTCTGATTGCCCATCAGTTTATGGATGAAACGCAGTACTGAACTTCAAACTTATGCCCATGGCATTCTGTAAAAGAGGCAAAAACTTAGAATTGAACGTTGGATCTCTATCTGATACAATTGACACTGGTGCCCCATGTAAACGAATAATCTCATCAACGTACATACGTGCATACTTGTCAACAATGTAGGTGGTCTTAACTGGAAGAAAATGAGATGACTTCGTCAATCGGTCTACAATCACCCAAATAGAATCATGCCCCTTTGGTGACCGGGGCAATCATGTAACAAATTCCATCGTTATATGCTCCCACTTCCATTCCGGAATAGGCAATGACTGCAATAATCTTGCTGGCTTTTGATGCTCTGCTTTCACTTGCTGGCATACTAAACATTTAGCTACGAATTCTTTAATCTAACGTTTCATATTCTTCCACAAGTAATACTCTTTCAATTCTCTGTACATTTTGGTACCTCCCGGATGCATAGAGTAAATAGAACTATGTGCCTCTTCTAATATATCTTTCTTTAAGGATGGATCATTTGGTACACAAATTCTATTTTTATAAGACAACGATTCATCATGCTTAATCTCAAACTCACTCTCCTTATCGTCCTGAATTATTATTTATTCTTCTCAAGGAATGGATCATTTATCTGCAAATTTCGTATGCGTTCGGCCAATAAAGGTGTTACTGTGACATGTGCTAATAATCCTCCCCTTTTTGAAAACTTTAATTCAATCCCCATCGATGCCAAGTCACGAATATTTCCAACACGTGCACACGGTATGCAACCAAAATCCTTGATGATTTTTTACTCAAAGCATCTGCTACCACATTGGCCTTCCCCGGATGACGATGGATGGTACAGTCATAGTCTTTCATCATCTCTATCCAACGCCTCTGTCTCAAATTTAAATCTTTCTATGTAAACAAGTATTTCAAACTTTGATGATCAGTAAATATCTCACAAGTTTCTCCATACAAGTAATGTCTCCACAACTTTAAAGAAAAAATAATGGCTCCTAGCTCCAAATCGTGTGTAGGGTAGTTTCGTTCATGCGTCTTTAATTATCTGGAAGCATATGCTATTACCTTCCCATTCTGCATAAGAACACATCCTAACCCCTGAAATGAAGCGTCTGTATAGATCACAAAAGACTCATTCCCACATGGAATATTCAGTATAGGGGCTGAAACCAACCGATTCTTTAATTATTTAAAACTCCTTTCGCATTCTTTATCCCACGCAAACTTCACTTCTTTACGAGTCAACTTTGTCAATGGTAATGCTATTGCTGAAAATCCCTTAATGAATCTGCGATAGTAACCTGCCAATCCTAGAAAACTCCTAATTTCTGTCACATTCTTAGAGCTCTCCCATTTAACAATTGCTTCCACTTTCTTTGGATCAACAAATATCCCATTTCTCGAGACAACGTGCCCTAAAAACACAATTTCATTCAACCAAAACTCACACTTGCTGAATTTAGCAAATAATTTATTCTCTCTTAAAATCTGTAATACAAGTCTCAAATGTTTCTCATGTTCCTCCATGTTACGTGAGTAAATCAACACATCGTCTATGAATACAATCACAAATGAATCAATGAAAGGGTGGAATACCCGGTTCATCAAGTCCACAAAAACTGTTGGAGCATTAGTCAATCCAAATGGCATCACCCAAAACTCATTGTTCTCATATCGAGTTCGAAAAGCTATTTTGGAAATATCACTATCTTTCACTTTTAGTTGGTGGTAACCCGATCTCAAATCAATTTTCGAAAATATTATGGCCCCCTGTAATTGGTCAAATAAGTCATCGATACGAGGTAGAGGGTAATTGTTTCTAATGGTCACCTTATTCAATTATCGATAATCAATACATAATCGCATTGTCCCATCTTTCTTTTTCACACATAACACTAGGGCTCCCCATGGAGAAACACTAGGCCAAATGAAACCTTTGCTTATCAGATATTGTAATTGCACTTTCAATTCTTTTAACTCTGTTGGTTCCATTCTTTATGGAGCAAGAGAAATTGGACCAGTACCTGGAATTAATTTAATTGAAAACTCTACTTCCCTATCAGGTGGCAATCCTGAAATTATTCTAGGAAGACATCAGAAAATTCTCTAACCACTCGTATATCTTGAATTTTAACTGTCTCTTTACTAGTATCAACAACATAAGCTAAATACCTGTACAACCTTTACTCAACAATCTCCTGCACTTAATTGCTGATATAAGACAGTTAGGAATAACGTTCCTTTCCCCTATAAACTGGAACTCGAGTTCACCTGGTAGATGAATTGTAACTTCTTTTAAAAAATAATCAATGGAAGCATGATACGACGATAACCAATCCATCCCCAGTATAATATCAAAATCCCGAATGTCCAATGGTATCAAGTCAACATAGAAATCTCGTTCACCCAGTCGTAAGACATAACCTTTATAAACATGCTCAACCAGAATTACACTTTCCATTAGGGTAGAAATATATAAGGCACAATTGAGAAATGAATATGGTCTACCCAAATATGAAACAATATGTAAACCACAAAGGAATGCATATATCCAGGATCAATGAGTGCATATAAATCTTTGTTTACAATAAAAAGTTTACATGTAGCCATTTCTGGTGTAGCATGGGCATCTTGAAGCGTCATTGCAAACACTCTTCCTCCTGCCTTCGATCCAGCTTCTTATTCTGTACCTTTTCCCCTGGTGGCACTGCCTGGAGAGGATCCTTTATGAGGCTCCACACTACTAACTGAAACTGCTCTTGATAACATAGGATAATTCTTTCTTAGATGACCCTTCTGGTGATAGTTAAAACATTTTATATTCAGTATCTTTTGGCAATTTCTCTTTATATGACCCGATGTCCCACAAAAAAAATATTCAGATCTCCTTGTGCTGAAACTCCTGAACCTCTCCCACTACAAGCCTCACCCCTCAGCGAACCACCTCCCATACCTCTACCATGCTAAAATTTTTGCCCTCCAAGTCTCGAATATTCTGTACCACTACTCTTTTAATAATTTGGATCGAATCTGCTTCTCTTTACACCTCGTTCTCGATTCCCTCTTATTTATTTCACATCCTTTTCTACCAACATCGTTTTGTTCACCAAGGATGAATAATTAACAGTCTCTAAAGTCGATAATCGTGATTTAATAACTAACTCAAGTCCGTCGAGAAATCGACTGCACATATCTTCCTCGTTCTGTACAAACCTTGAAGCAAACAGAGATAAAGCTGTAAGTTTAGCTTCGTATTCTATAATTGTCACACTCCCCTGATTCAACATGAAATATTCTTTCTCCTTTTATTTTTGATACATCGGAGGAAAATACTTATCATACAAGGCTTTAACAAAAGCATCCCATGAGATCACATTCCCACCTCCTGGAGTAATCAATAAATGTTTTGTGGCATCCCACCAGTACTTAACTTCTCCTTTAAGCATATACGTCACCAAGGTCACTCATTGATTTTCAGGCATTCTCAATACCCCAAAAATAAGTTCAATCTCTTTAACCCATGCTTCTGTCTCTGCTGGATCAAATGCTCCTTCAAATGAAGGTGGATTCATTTTAATAAATTTCTCATGTGAAGTACTCCTTTCTTTTCGGTGTATCACCTCCTCAGCCCTAGCCAATTCTCGTGCCTCCATTTGCCTGGTCTGTTGTTCTTCCATATGATCCATAAATCTAGCTTGATGCTCTGCCATTAGAGTCATATCACGTACCATTTTTTGCATATATGTCAATTGTTCTGTCTCAGGTTCCACATTTATCTGAATAGGTTGCTTAACCTCCGCTTCTGCTGGAATATTTGAAGCCTCATCTTTGATTCTCACATTTACGTTCCCTCGTTTCATTCTCTTATATCTGAAATGAATCAAAGATATAACAACATGCAGATATACATATCTTTCCTAACATAATCTTTAGTATCAAATAATATATATTTCTAACATTCACTGCCAAATCTAGACTCTTCTCACTCCAGAACCTCTAAAACCTAGGCTCTGATACCAAAAGTTGACACACCCCAACCCAGTTACTTATAATTAAGTTTGAAAGTCAAAGTGAGTCAAACCATGATTAATTAAACCAACCCATAAACATGAGTTTTAATTTCAAAGTCATCATTGTAAATCCATATAACTGAAAACCTTTTTACAACATCAGAGTAGTCATACTTATACAAAATTTCTGGAAGGATAATTTAACTTAATTACATCATTTACATTTAAACAAAATCTTTGTTTCTCCCATTCCTGGCTAACCCAACCCGACTTCCTAGATTTGGGAGTAACATCACGTTACCTAAAAAATGTGAACATAGGAACCATGAGCAAAATAGCCCAGTGAATGCATCACTACTATACTACTGCATGAATTTAAATGCAACAAATCATGTCCATATAATTATGTAATAACTTATCCAACGCATTCATAATGAATTACCAACTTTTCCGAATCATGATTCACATATCCTGTCTAAATAGACAATTCTCTCTCATTCCTAGTCGATGAGTAACCCCTTGTCATTAATAGACAAATCTCCCCCATTCTGGGTCGAGGAGTAACCTCCTATTTCGGTAAATAGAAATGAATAATTTTATATCCATAACATTATGATCATATTCGTAACAGTATACAAATACATCATTCCAGTGAGTACACTCATCTTGGGCTGTCAACTATGTATTTATGTTTCCTTCGAGTGGTGCTGAACGAGGTTGATTAGATATTACACCTGTCCATCCAACTAATTAGTAATGAATCTAAATAATAAGTATTATCCTAACATAATTATGTAACTTTTCGTGACTATAGAACAACAATATAATTCCACTTCAGTCACATTCCATGAAACATGAGTAAAGACAAAACAATGGTACACGTGTTGATAAAGTTATGAACATTCAACTATAGAAAATACTTCATAAGAAATTTATAACCAAAGCCAAGTAAACAATAAAGTATACTTCTCAATGTATATACACATGAAAAATGTACTAAAATACTCTTTGGAAAGAGGAGATAACAATATTCTTTCATGGGGTATCCAGTACGGCCTCAAATTACTGTCCTACCTACTTAACCATCCTATATTCATAAATTGCACAACTAAAGGTATCCAATCTTTTCAATATGAAATACTATCTGAATATACTTTCCATTACAAGTGACGATGCAATTTTTCAAGGTTTTTAGAGCAAGTTATGACCATTTCTTTACAATGTAAGAAATCTGTCCTACAAGTTCCTCTATTGTTCCTTCAACTTCCAAGAATTTTCATAATTTTTCTACTGCATAACATTCCATGATTTTCAACCCCTTTTCAGTACACATTATTAATAGTAAAGAATTTAAGTTTCAGAATTTTTGGACTTCATTTGCTATCTCAAAAGATTGACTAAACTCAGGGCATACCAAAAAGTAATATACAAACAACAACTATATACCAACTTGCAATCATCACCAAGGCCTAACCACAAGGATTTAAATTCCAATTCTAGGATATGATATGAATATATGCGTCTACTTTCATATCCAATTAGAATTACTCAATTCCAGTAATCGCACAAAGAGATATGAAGATTTGAATACAAGGGGTTTCAATACAAAGCAATATGACATATAAACACCACTTATCTCACATATGAACCAATACATATTGTCACAAAAGATGATGGGGTTTTAATCAGTATTTCTCGATTTATATACTTTGAATTAAGTATAATACAATATTAAAACAATATTAACACATAATTTTACCTTGGAAACACCTTAAGGATTTTGTTGGAATTTTTTCTAGCTTTTAATGCAACCCTTTCTTCCTTAACTTCTACTTTCTCTTTCCTCAAGCATAAAAACACCTCAAACTGAACCTAGGGCTTAATTTTCTGAATAAATAAGTTAAAAGGGGAGTTTTAAGTTGGTCAAGTCTGCCTCGCAATCCATCCAATCAAAATTAAAACATTTGGTGTAATAAAAGACAATTTACCGCTTAAAGGGAATGGACAACTTTGCCCTTTGTTCGTAAATTCAGTATAACTCTTTACTTGGGCATCCATTTTATGATACGTTTGTCGTGTTACAACCCTAAATCATATGTGTACAACTATCTTATTTTCACCTCAAGTCATTTGTAATGTTATAAAGGTCAAAACTAGTCTTAAACAGAAATATTTCTACTGAAATTAACAAAATTTTGTATTTATACATAACTTGACAATTCACGATTTATGAAAGTAGGATTAAACTAAACATAAATCACTTAACATTAGATATACTAATAACACATCGTTCATATTACATAAGATAAGCATGATTTAATTTTAATTTATCATAATTATATATGGGTTGTCACAGATTCGACACAAAAAATTCTTATTACACATATATGTTTCTCTCGCAAAAACAATCAAAACTCGTTCTAACGGAAACTCGAGAAAACACCAAATAAGCCTTCCAATCTTGGGATGAAATGTTCGTTTAAATGGGTCTTGGCTTTTGTAGATGGAAGAAGATAAAAATATAAGAGGCTACTGATTTTTGAGAAGGCTAAAATGAATTTTAAAACTCCTAAAGCTGTAACTTTATGTTTATATAGCAAAAATAATTTGAGTCAAACTCAAACACAAACACTAGAGAAAGTTATTACGGACGATCGGGCCGTTAAAATTGGTAAAAATTTGTAATCGTAGTAGATGAAGGCGATGTGAAGCTGCATAAACAAATTCATCTCGCTCGGACGGTCGAATATTTTTTTTTGTTCCTTAGGTCGGATTGTTCCCCGATTTTATACAGAAAGTTATAATTTCCAAATTTTAATCATGATTTAAATTCCTCTTAAAATCGTCTTTTTATATATAAATATCAACATTTTTTACATACCAAAATTAAATATATCCCAATTTATTTTTCCATAATCCGAGTTAATTTAATTAAAACCGATTTAAAAATCACGAGTTGTAACGTACTTCCCCACTAGCACATGAATTTCATCCTCAAAATTCGACAAAGCCTAGCGCTCAATATTAAATACGGTCCACAAATGCCTACCCATAAAAAACACTTTTAGATGCCCATACACCCAATCCAATTGGCATATTTCCACGCACTCTCTCACGAATTACTACTCGATTCTATCTCTAAAAAATTATCACTACACTAAAGTCCTCAAATGAATTCTAAACATCCTCACATAAAGATTACTAATCCTTACCTCGATGCCTACCACGCCCTCACTAAAAACTCCCTATCTCCAACTAAACACATATACCCCAAATGCTAGACCAAAACCCAAAGACCCGAGGGTTGTCATATACCTAAGCTCTGTGTAACACCTCAAAATTTTTGGGTTATTATTTTATTTAATTAATTCGGTAATTTGGTAAATTCACTTGTGTCGTAAATTAATGAGAATTAATTAATGGGAATATTTAAAATTTAATATATTTAAATAAGTTAAAGGGCGAGAGTTAATTTTACAAATTTATTCCAGATGGTGATTATAAGCATGAGGTTGAGTCCTACAGGGTCGAAATAGCCCAAAATGAGTGGTTATATGCATACATTGGGTTTAGGGGCCTAATTAGACACATGTGATCTCCATATAGAGAGTATGGATCCTTTTTATATGGCCCAAAAATGTGAATAGGGTTTTTAACCCCAAATGTGTAAGGGTTAGGAAACATTATATCACCTTAGAAGACAAAAGAGGGGAAAAGCTTAAGGGGAGAGCCAAAGAGAAGAGGAACTTGGGGATCTTGGAGAGATTGCTTCAATTACAATTCAACACCTTCATTCAAAGCCTTCGATCTTAATTTGAGGCAAGTGGTTTAAATTGTGATTATTAAATTGTATCTATCTTTTCATATTAAAAGAGGTGGAATCCAATTGAATTCTAGGGTTTGTTCTTGATTAAATTGGGGATTTCCTTTCAATGAGAGTTATAAATGTGTAAGTGTTTTGACAGTTGATGAAATTGATGAATGAATCGGTGGAATTGTTAGGGATAAAATTATTATAATAGAAGAATGAACTTAGGATGAATTTGGGGGTGTTTTAATGAAGAAACATATTTAGAACATAGGTTTAAAGCTTGTTAATGGAGGACTTGGTTTTTAGCAGAAGAGAGAGAGGGGGAGAAATAACAACGTCGTTTGAACGACATGGTATTTTGTTTGAACGATATCCACTGTCGTTTGAACGGAAGGGATCTTCATTTGAACAATCTCTAATGTTTGACAGATTTCTGCAATTTCCATGATTCAGACCTATTGTGTTGGAAATTTACAGTTTTAGCCTTAACTGAATTATGAAATTGAGTATTGAATTAGGGTTAATTTGGAAATACTTAAACTTGAAATTTATTTGACTAAATTGCATGAAATTGGAGATATAAGTTGAATATTTAGCATATTGTAATATTATTGTTTAAGTGATTATACTTGATTGCATGAAATTGAAGGGTGGATTGATAATATTGAATTTCGGGCCGAAAGATAGAGAGTCTGGGTATACTTGAAATGATTACACCTAAATAACGAGAATTAATTAGTGTGTAATTAATTAAAATGAAGTCGAACCATAAACTTAAATATTGTAGACTTGGGTATGGGCATAATACGTCGATAACCAGTATTTCTATATATATGTCGATGTGTAGTACATATATGATGTATATATATTTGTGTAAATAATATATATAGTAAAGCCATACCAATATTGATGCTATTATAGGAGGTTGCACGATGTGGGTGAGTCCCTTGACTAGCGAATGGAGGGTCAGTATATTCCCTAGGCCATAACTTTCATATTTAGGGGTTGGACCGTTACGGTATGAAGTGAACACTTTTGGGGGTAACTATGGTCGCCTCCTAAGCATTTGGTGATACCATTTATATCTAACATGTGTGAGAATGTTGAGATATGATACATATATAGAAGTGCAGAATTATATACGGGAATTTATATATATACATGGTGAGAAATGTATAGATAATATAACTTGTGAAATGGTTATATGGTATCAACATGGATGTGGAGATAAATAAGTTAGCGTGAAATATAACTTATAAGTGCTATACATGATGTGAATTGTATATGGATATAACTCATGAGAATGTTGTATGACATTAAGGGGAAATGATTTAAACAAGTTATTGTGATTAATAACTTATAAAAATGTATACTATACTCACTCGGGTTGGAATAATGGAAATAGTGAGATATATGAGACAAGACCAGTTACGGAGGATTATCTAGATGGGTCATATATATAGTTTCGTTTGGTGTTCACATTGGATAAGGATTGAGGTATACTCAAGGGAGTGCATGACACTAATTTAAATATGAAGATAATTTGCATTTTTATCTCCTGTATTTAAATACACTTGCTAAATATTTTCAAATGTTATGGGATCTAACCCTTGCTATTAAATATTTTCAAAACCTTTTAGGTGTCCTGCCACAGGAGCACCAGTTTTGATCCTTCCTACAGGGTGCACAACTGTAGCTTATGTTGATTGCTGCGAGTTCTTTGTGTAGACGCTTGTTTCATTCTATCTGTAGATAGGGACTTATTGTTCAGTTGTACTTTTATATTCAGTCTTGGCATGCATTGGTATACTTTTATACTTTCACTTTGTGGATGTCTTGTAGTCAATGTTGTTCAATAAACTCTTGTACTTACTTTGTGGCATGTTTAGTTTCTTTCTTGTTTTAGTTATTTTCTTTCCTAGTATGTTGGTTGGGTTGGATTAATAAAGATAAAATTTGGCATCAGCTTAATGAAAGACTAGGTGGTTATTAATTAATGATTGAACGATAGTGATGCTAAGAATGAACTAGATGAGATTCCTGTTTAATTTGGTATAGGACTGATCACCCGGCCTTTTATTTTACTAGGTGTTACAGATGGTATCAGAGCATTAAGTTCTAGTTTCCTTAGGATCTGTGTGGCTCTTCACGTTTCAGCGTAGCATTCTTTGATATAGATCCTTATTATATGATTGTTGTATTCCTTCACGTATGCGATTTATGTTCTACTTCTATAAGGTATAATTCATGTGATTCATATACGGTGTCGGTTGAACGTGGTACATCGGACATTATAGAACAAACAACGTGGGACGTTAGAAGGATTGTAGGAGGGAGTACTCAATAGAAGCCATGGGGTATTCTAGAAATAGTGAAGTGATAGGAGAACCATGTTAATTGTTCAAATAATTGAAGTTAGAGAAGTTGCCGGGGTTCATTAGTAGCCCCGAGAATCGTTGGGAAGGATGATGGTGCAAAGTTAAAACCCCAAGTGTAGACGAAAAGGGGTGAGGGTCGAAGAAAATTTTGTTTGAGAAGAATAATATGCTAGCATTTGAGGGGATATGGAGGAGTGATTTACGAGTGGGTAGAGAACATCCAATTGGGATTACATGTGGGTGAGTGTAGTATCACTCAAGTTAAAACTTCGGCAAAGGAAGTTTGATCTTAGGAGTAGTATGGTGTGACCGGAGCCCGTCACCACACCCATCGGGTGATACCATGAATAACGAACCATGTAGGTGACGAATAATATGAATTAGTCTCAAAAGAGTTTAAATTGAGAGACGAGGGAAATTTCAGTAATCTTTCCAATAAGGGTCAGACAATGGCTGAATAGTAAGGAAAGATGACATGATCCGTAAACTTCGTAACCAATAAGAGGGATACGAAGAACGAGTTGGGTTTGTAAGTTTATAATAAGCCTGTGGGTAGGATATACAAGCATGAATAGGAGATCTGACTAGGATGACCGATGTCGTTGTCATCAAGGTTGTACATTTACATTCGTATAAAAACAATAGAGAGAGGGGAGCTAAGATAGTTGAAAAATCTATCAGAAGAGTAAGATTGGATTTTTAGTTCTAGTAAGGTTCCAATGGAAGGATTACCCAGTAGGGAACCTAGATTAATGATTGAGATCAATAGAATTTCTACCATGTGACGGTGGGTTTACTTAGGGCCATCAAGGCCAGCAACCAGTCTATTCGATCAGCGGATCCAAAGGGGCATTTGGAGTAGCCAATAGGGTCAAGACTACCAGGTCCGTGAGAAGGACAATATCAACATGGCCAGTGGCTCCAGAGGAAGTAGAAAGGGGAATGATACAAAAAGGTGTCTTATGTGTAAAAGAGTAGAACCACATCGGTGGATTTTGTGCGTAGCAAGTCAGGGGATAGGAGCCAGATGCCTAGTGGGAGCATCTGTTGGAGAAGTTTTGGTCTGGTTAGGACGCGAGTGTATGTCTAAAAACCTTTAAGATTGAAGTGTTATGAGTAACTAAAATTACAAGTCTTATTCTGAGATGATTGGGGTATGTTTTATGTGATACAAGTGGGTCACAATAATGTATTCTTACTAGATTCACGTGAGAAATGGATTTAGTGAAAGTATCGTTAATATTACTAGTATGTGTATTCTTACTATAGAGTATCGGGGTACTCTTAGGTTACACCTTAAAGGAATGTTGGGTACATTAAGACGATGTAGTTCTTAAGTACTAGCTCCTATGAGAGGTGATAATTGAGGTATGGTTTTTTCTTGTGTGGCAATCATAGCAAGGCTATCGTGTTTGATGTTTTAGTGCCGGATGTATATTCTCTTGAGATGTCTCACCAGGAAGAGGGTTGAGTACTATCATAGAGACAATGTTATTTTTTTACGCGCATTTGGATGTGGTTTTTGATTTGTAGTGTGATCTTTTCTCATTCCTCCTTGTTAATTCCAAGCTTGGGTGGTTTCTGTTTTAGGTGGGAGAATTTTTTTAGTAAGTGCGGAGGGTGAATCTGTAAAATCATTCTTAAGAACACCCTAATATGGTGTAGAGGTCTCTATTTATAAGGGGAAGAGGGCCGGAATCCTAGTCAAGGTGGGACTCTTTCAAGTCTCCCACTAATGCCACTAACCATCATGTGACTAACAGATAAGGTTTACCCAAATCTTTTAATATCTTTATTTATCACATTCCTAATTAATTATCTGATATTTATTAAAACCACATAAATGGGAAATTCGGATTTTTAATACAATTGAAATTAAATAATTAATTTCGTTACTTAACATTAATTTCCAACAGTCTCCCACTTGGTCTTAATAATTTGCATAATTAGATTAGGTATCATAAGGTGCACAATCATTGATAAATTTATTTTGCTGAATCAAATGATTCACGAATGCGAGTCATGGCGGTTCCATACTATTCAAGAGCATGATTCCTTCCATGTACCACAACACCAATGTTTCATTCAACTGAGCCTTTAATATTGGGTATCATAATGGCCTCATAATGTCCTTTTGAATAAGGACTATTTCTGTCAACAACAATTCATAATTATATGCATGCATTCACAAAGGACAGAAATAATTGAAATCAGAAACACTTTTATTGAATTCAAGTAATAGTGTCAACCAACTAAGACAAATAGCAATCATAATTTTACTAATCGAGATCCATCTCTTTGACACGTTCCATAAGGTCTTTTGGAGATAGTCCTTTCGTAATAGGATTTTCTATGTTATCACTCGTACTAATGTGATCAATTGACACTCTTTGTTTCTGAATTTCTTCTTTAACTGATAGGTATTTCATTCAACGTGCTTAGTTACTTTAGGAATACCTAACATTTCTTCGTAAAGAAGATTACAGCGACATTATCATAATATTTCAGCGACTTGATAATAGTGTCGACAACTCCAAGTCCCGAAATGAAGTCACGTTGCCAAAATACATAAGTTGTAGCATCAAGCATGCTACAAACTCAGCTTTTACAATAGTTAATGGATGGTTTGTGTCGCACTCCTTCATTATATTGTTTGATAAACCAAAACAACCATACTTAAACAAGAGTTAACTTCGTACCATCCGCACAACTAGTAAATCTGAGTCACAATAATTGTTCATATTTAAATGAACATACATCATAAGTGTGAGCATATAGTCCTTTAAGTATCTCATTACTTCATACACAACTTTTAAACCCATAAAATTATTTTGATTCTCTACTTTCTAAATCCGTGCTTGTATATAGAGAAAATATATAAACTTACTCCCACTGATCTTAAGGTGTATACAAATACACAACGATTAATAATGATTTTTTTTCTTAAAATACGTCATGTGGGAAACTTATGTTTATAAAATGATTTCCTAAACATATACGCATGGTTTATTAGAATTCAAAAAGTAATTTTCACATCCACTTTATGTAACTCTCAATCATAATGAGCTACTAATGTCATAAGAATTCCATGTCCTTACATATAATTGAGAAGGTTCATTTATAACCTTTTCTTCATTAATAGTGAAATATTTTACTACAATTTAGCTTTATCTCGTTTGGTCTTGATGACCCCCTTATACCCGACTTTAGTGCATCAATTATGTAATTCAACGAGATTTCAACCTTAGTTGTAGTCCATTAGTTTCACTTCTTATGACTTTTGAAAATAAAACCATGTCATTATTTATTCCTATGCCAAATTCATGTTCATGAAGATACACCACATAATCATTTAGGATAGTAGACCTTTTAGGATCTTCTTAATACTATTCCTTATGATTTCATCTACATTTCTCTCACGGTGACAATACTATCATTTAGTGGTTGACCATTTATTTGTTCTTTATTGTTTAGACAATCTAACAACTAAAAGAACAAGGATTCAAGAAGGTTATCGTTAATGGGATAAGTACCCTACCTTCCTTTATAATCATATTTCATGATTTTCTACTACCACTAATTTCACCTTTCATAATGAATTTGACTTTAATGCAATAAATACGTGTCAATGACAATTATATGATCTATGTAGGTCCACTTTAAGGGAAGTTTCTCATAATCTCCCACTTGGGCCACATAGGTCATCCTTATATTAGACATCTTAATACCTTAAGAGCACAACTCGACTATCAACATTTGTAAGAGACATTACAAAAATATTGTCCAGTTTAATTAAGAAAAGGACTCTAGATTTAATTTGGTACAAGATTTAAAGAGTTTCATAAAAAAAACTCTACGATTATGATGCAGGATCAAACAAATCTTTAAAGAACTATGTCCAAACTTTATTTTGTACAAAACATCAAAACTAAAATCATAACCCTTGAAAAAAAATATACATCAAAAGATTCTTTAGAACATATCCCTCACGATCAAGTTTAGACAAACATTTTCCAAAAGAAATTGAGGGTTTATGAAAACAAATGGCGATTTGATTCCCCAAGAACAAAAGAAAAGAATCTTATTAGCATTTCTAGTTTGTTTTGTAAGAAATCCTTGCATCAAAAGTAAATACTTTCTATAACATAGTAAGTATAACTTGAAAACTCTACTGAGATGAAAAACTCATTTCAAATCATAAAAGATACATATTATCTTTATCATTATTAGTCCGAGTGTGCAACATGTAAACAAACTTAATTTGTTTAACCAAATCAAATATGAAATTTTTAGAGAAATAAAATGGGATACAATAATATGTGATAAGATAATGAGATAAATTGCTCACTTCATTAATGCTTTGATTTAACAACACACACATCGATTACATGATAAATTGAGTGCATAACCATGAGTTTTTGTCAGTAGTAACCGTGAAATATCGATTACATGATGCTTGTAGATTACTTTATTGGGTATAATGTTATTTCATTATATTGTACACGACATTTTTGCACAACTTATTTTCACATACTATAATAATGTATGTGATCTATTATGTTCATTCAAGCACTCAAAATTGATTCCCTGTAAGGAATAACCTTGCTTGAAGAAATAAACTCAATATAACCCATTAATATCTTTACAATTATAAGCATTATGAGTTACTACTACCATCATCTTTACATTTAATATTCATTGCAATTCTAGTCGGGTCACTGTGGTGACTACCAAACATTTCATAATATGAATATTACATTACGTAAAGACTTACATACACAAGTCAATAAATTTTTCACTTATTTTCATTAAATATCGCATGATCAATAAGCTAAATTATTCATGTTTATGGTTTTCATAAACTTAATTAGTGATATGATAGTGAAAGAAATTATGGCATCTGTGTTTGACGACCATTATTACCTTCCCAATATATATCACCACTAACATTTTGTTTAATTATTGTAATCACAATAAATGAATAAACAATAATATGTATGCAACTTCATAAAGTATCATCATCCTAGCATTCAATATCATACATGGACCCGTAGGCAACCAAAATATGCATGATATTAATTCATTAGTCCAATATTTATATCTTCTGGAATGGAGCACTTTAATGAACACCAAATCATATATTATATAAATATAAGAGATACGCATACATGTGCAAAATGCCCGTAATACATGAATAATTATATTATTGTCTATTCCTTAATTTGAAATTCACAAAAAATTAGACATAATGTGAAAATCAAATAGACAAAGAGTTTACATGAGATATTACACAAATAATAGTAAATGGAAGACATAAATCATTTACTTTCGCCTCATCGCTTATGTATGAGTAACAAATCAGAAATATTGACCCAAATCATTCATGGTCATAATAATGCACAATATGGTTATAATCACAATTATCATACTGGTGACATATGTAAATATGACTTTTTAACATTGATGCCAATTATTTAACATTTACAAAAATTCCAATGTTTATTTGATTCAAATATCAGCATGTATTGCACTTCAATTTAACCTTATAACAAACATTAGGATAATCTGAAATGACTGCAAGTATAGTATCTTAACATGTAATCTTAGCCTGTATTTGGCATTTGATTAAACTGAATGAATACCTACTTATAAGTCTCAAAATTTGCAAGTCATGCATTCAAATATACATGTATGCAACGAATAAATCTAGTATCCGCACATATGAATTGTAGCCTGTGTTTGGCATTTAATTTAACTTAATGGGAGTACTAGCCTTAGAATAAACAATAATTCTGATTTTTAACTACATGAATCGTTGGCCTGTATTTGGCATGAGACTCATTAAAACACGAATATCATAATATTCAACAATATGAATCATTGGCCTGTGTTGGGCACGAGACTCATTAAAATATGAATATTAACAATAACACAAGTCTAATATCCTACCATATGAAATATGTTGGCATGTGTTTCGCACGAATATTCAACTAAAAAAGGATCATTAGAGCAAGGTTTTATCACAACTCTAGATAAAACATACATGAAATATGGGAAAACTTAAATTTTTCCAAAAAAAAGTTAGCATCATGGAACTGTAGGAAATTACTCCAGAATCTCAAATATTCGACGGAATTAAAATAAAATTCTGGAAGTCATAAACATTATTTATGTAAAATCAATGCCCCAAAAATATTATACTCAAAACTTAATGTATAATTAATGGTCCAAATACAGATGCATACATAATAATCAAATATTTACAATTATAGATTAAGACACTTTTCATGTCTTCCCCATCCAACACCATATAAATATTATTGTCGAAACATCAATTCATAATTACATTAAGACCTTTGGGCTACCAATTATAGATTATGCACAATAACCTAATATATCGAAATGCTATTGTCAAACACATAATCATACATCTAATATTCAAAATTTTATATTGAACCCTTTCATCAATACCAAATAATACATAAGATGAATATTAAAACAACCATGAACATTAAAAACAACCCCCGTGATGGAAAAAATACATAATATTTTGGAAAATCGTAATTTTTGCCAAAAATAGAAAATTTTAGTTAGCCCCACAGAGATGTAGATAATTACTCCAGGATCTCAAAACAATTTGCGAAATTCAAAAATCAATTTTCTGGAGTGAGATATTGACGTCAACATTATTACCAAAAACGGCAAAAACGCAATTTTAAGGGTCTTAACGACGTCAAAACGCAAAAGTAAGGTGGTGCCCATTGTTTACACTGGGTTTTGTTTATTTCTACGTTTCCAGTCGACCATGTGAGTTTCGTAAAATTCCGAGCAAGTTTTGACCTTTCATTCTCACCAGTGAGTATTGGCGGCAGAAGAAAAACGTCACAGAAAATCTCAGACACACTTTAAGAGCAGATTTAATGACAGAAATAAGACGTCGCAGAAGGTCTCAGGCGCAGAAACAATTTAATGACATAAATAAAATGTCGCAGAAAGTCTCAGGCACATATATCATTATAGACGAACATCAATAAGGAAAATCATGAGATCTTAAACTTTAGCTCTGATACCACATGTAAAATCATTCTTAAGAACACCCTAATATTAATCATGAATACATTAATATGATTAAAGTTTAACATACAATTGTTCTTAATAAAAGGATCTTAGATCTTCATGTTTTCACAAAATACGTCTAAACGATATAAAATAAGACTTACCTTGATCAATGATCAATCTTGATTAATTGCTCCATCAATCTACCTTCTTGGAAAAAATACACTCTAATGGAATCTCGGAGTTTCTCTCCCACCTCAGAAATAGTGTGTTATGAGATGACTCTAGATGGTGTAGAGGTCTCTATTTATAGGGGGAAGAGGGCCGGAATCCTAGTCAAGGTGGGACTTTTTCAAGTCTCCCACTAATGCCACTAACCATCAAGTGACTAACGGATAAGGTTTACCCAAATCTTTTAATATCTTTATTTATCACATTCCTAATTAATTATCTGACATTTATTAAAACCACATAAATGGAAAATTCAGAATTTAATACAATTAAAATTAAATAATTAATTTCGTCACTTAACATTAATTTCCAACAGGATCGGCGTGGTTGGTTGTTTGTTTCCCAGTTTTCTTGGGTGTCCCTTATTTCCATGGTTGAGGTCTGAACTGTAATGGGAATAATTTGTCTTGATTTTCTTTATTCTAAAAGGTTTAGTTGCTAGTTGTTGATTGGGTTGCCGGGAGGTGTTGGCGCGTGGTGTCTGAAAAGGCTTATCTTTTCACATGTGTTTCGTACTTGCAAGTTGTTTTGTTATTTTGGTCCTGATTGTTTTGGGCCTGTTTGTAGGATCGTGTTGTTTGTTGTGGGGTGATTCGATGTAATCTGTTTGTAGGCTTTTGTCTTCGGCGTTTATTAAATTTACATTTCACCCCCAAAAAAATTGTTCACTAAATGTAAGAAATAAAACCACCACTTATTACATAAAAAAATATAAGAAATATTAGGGTTCTTATGGTTAAATTCGTTGGTCGATAATTTATTTTGGCTTTAGTCCTGTAACATAATTTTTGGGTACTAAATTCTCTCTCCATTAATGTCATGTCAATTTTTAGTAATATATACAATAAAAATTTGAAAAGTATACTTCATGTATATATGTTCTTGTCCCCTTAAGCAGGTTGGTTTATTTAACATACTTATCAAACAAATTTTTTGTAAAGTATACATGAATGTCTTTTATTTTTTATTTTTAAAAAATTATAATTTATATGTGAAATTTAAATGTATATAAAAAAATTCGTAATATAAATGTTTATATCATCATCTGTAAGGTATAAATTAAGGAATGATAAACTTTAATGCTAAAAAAATATGTAAGCGGGCTAAAGCTAAAAAAATCTTGATCAAATACTAAAATGAAAAACTCACTAAATATTATTACTTAATATTACTCTCCTTTGAAAAAACTATTTTATTCGTAAATAGCAGTCATTGAGATGGAAACAAATAAAACCCAAGCAATATGATATTAATGCATATTCAACAGTTGTTAGTATGGTTACGTTTTTAGGCCGTATTTAAAGAAAACGTCTAACATTAATAGAATGTTTATGTTTTTTTTTCAAACTAGCATGCAAACCACGTGATGCGTGGTCGAAATTATCTAAAATGTATTGTTTTGTTGTTGTAGTCTACTTCACACAAATATAATTTACATTGAAATACATATAGTAATCAAAGCCCTATGAAACATACCATATATATTTAGTAAACACTAAAATCGTTTCCATTATAAAAAGTATAGAAATCCATTAACGGTAATCTCATCAAAACTATTCCCAATTGCATCATTTGATATTAAAATCACAAAAGAAAAGACTCATTTATAGAACGTTATTTCCAAAATTAAAAAAAAACATAAAATGGTAAAAAGAATAAAAAAAAATAATGGGCATGAGAATAGGAAAATATTCGCAAGAGAGAGAGAGAAGAGGCACCACTTTCTCCCATCCTTTTGAAAATTAAAAAAGACTTCCATAATTGTGAAACCCCAAAAGATACATTATGAACAAAAAGATAGATGTTATAATGGAAACCAAATCGGGTGAAAACCATTCTCTCCCATTTTCTTTATAACCCAATTTTCTCCCACCCTTGTGAAAACCAAAAAGATATATATCATAAACAAACATGGGTCTGATGAAATACCTGAAAGAACAAAATCAGCTATTTATTTGTTATGATATTGACCAGTGATTCGAGAGAGAGGGATGAAGGTTTGAAAATGTAAAAAGTTGGGAAATTTTGAAATTATAATTATTAAGTTTTCTGTCGGTGAGTTGATTATTATTTGTTGTCCTAAAAGAGTATTAGAAAAGTTTTAGAATCAATGGTGGTGCAGATATAAAATGTGTACTCACCTAGTTTTAATACCCAGGTTGATTAAGGGAAATTGTAGTGGGTTAAGACATATATTATGGAAGGTGACTGTGCAACATTGATAAGACATATTTATGAACGGTAACCATTGGTCATAGAAAACCTACATATGCTTGTCCTTTTAAATTCTCGAAGCATACGAAACATCCGGATAGACGGTTGATAGATAGAAAATAGAGAAACATGGAACTGCTAATATAAAATGTTGAGGAGAAATTAAATGCAATACACGTGTATCTCTATGAACAATTGGAGGCTAGAGTTTTATAAACATACATAAATATTCTTCAAACATTTTAATGATATTTTTTTAGGTTTGTAACATTTTTATCACACGATTTTTTTTATCGAGGGAAAGGCCTCGGGCCCGAAAAAAAGAAAAAATGAAAACTAAAATGATCCTCCTTGCAAGGAGTTTAAAAAAGTAGTATCATCAAGGGCGTAAAAAACATTATCATCAAAATAAGATCATGACGGATTAGTAAGTCTATCAGTCTCTTGATTCTCCTTATGAGGGATCCAACAATAATAGTCATTTTCCTCAAAATCCACCGAATATCTTGGAAAACAGCAATCCAGTCTTTTGAACATGGGGAATCACCATTAACTATATTAACCTCTTGCTGACAGTCCCTTTAAATAGCACCATACATCCATTTTTTTCGCTATAAAAACCAAACATGTGTTTCTACATGCTAATAATTGACCCCATAAGGGCTCATTAACCATCACTCTAATAAGAAACAAATGTTTAATTTTATTATCAAAATCACGAAATAGACCAGCAATAGCAGATGGCCCACTCCCCTTGTGATAAGACCCATCAATATTACAATTAATCTCATGACTCCACTTATTGTTCAGCAGAAAGTTATGTGCCAACTCACCTATCTTGTCCCATCTCTGACTTTTACTGGAGCATATGGCAGTGGACCTTATGTCGTGGGAAGTAGTTGCCTCCAAGCTATGGGACATAACACAATGATTTCCCAAGTCCCTTACATTAGGCCATCTCCAAAGGTCAATGCAAATGTGTACATTTGCATTGTCTTTCTTCACACTGGGTAAGATATTGTGCACATTTAGGTGAGAGAAAGGCTAAGGGATGTGCAAACTTACACGGCCGAAAGACATTGTGTTAGGGGGGCCTACATCTGGGCGGCTAAAATTTGCGCGCCCAGAATGTGGGCGGCTAAAAGACATCCGCCCAAAATTTTATCAGCCTCGCGCGGTAACCTTTCATCCGCCTAGAATTTTACCAGGAATAAAAAAAAAATTAATTAGGCAAACGGTTTCAGTATAACGGTAATAAAATTACAACGGTAACAAAAAATAAAACGGTAACATTTATTTTTGTATATATACATTATGCTCCCCTAGAATCTTTAACATCAACACTTTGATATTTTATTTTATTTATCACCAATTCAAAAAATATTTCTATGGATACTCCTTCACAAAGTACTCCGCCAAGTTCTAGCCGGCTACCAAATTTCACCCCACACGACGAGGGTTACTTTGATTGGCATACGTTAAATATTCTATAGATAGTCGTATGGGGACTAACCAATCACGAGCAACCTTGTGGGAAAAAATTACCAACGAATATAACACAAGCGAGGGTGTTATATACAAACGAACCGAGAATGCGTTGCAAGGAAAATACCGAAAAATTAATGCTGAATGTTTGTTGTATACGTCGACTTTGTCCAAAGCTTACGGAAACGGGAAAGATAGCGGCACGACGGAGGTTACGTGGGTAATTACAATTAAATTCAAGTTTTTTATTTATTTATTAGTAAATTCTTAAATTGTCATCACTAATGCGGGAATTTTTCATATAGATCGAACGAGCTAGAGATAACTTTTTAAGCAAAGCAGGTCATAAATTCAATTACGACCACTGCTACGAGGTGCTCAAGGATGTGCCAAAGTATGCCATGTTAACCACCGGTTCACAATATACGGATGAAGAAAATAATGAGAGCCCGCTTCATTCGAACGACAACGAATCAAGGGAATTCAATAATGCTCTTAGAAGACCGGAAGGACGTAAAATGGCAAAACATAAAGGAAGGAAACGAGCGGCCGCCAACAGTGCGGCTACAAACACATCCCTTTTAGAGAACTCCGAAGAATTCAACACACTTTATAACAAAAGTTCTGCAGAATCACAAGCAATCAGGAGAACTCTAAATGAAAAGATTGATGGTTTAATTTCAATCCGCACCAAAGAGTTTGAAGCTCAACTCCAACGTGACGAAGATCAGATTATTTACATGGATACAACTAAATTCACTCCCCAACAAAATGCCTTTCACGAGATGCGAATGAATCAGATAATGCAGCGTCGGTCTCAAGAACATCTTAACTTCTTATATTAGATAATTAGATTTGGCCGGTTTCTTTATGTAATCCAAATTTATTAGTTATTAAATTTTGTACCAATGTTTATGAATGACTATTATTATCAAACCAAATTTTATTTATCACGAAGATAATTGTTATAATTGCCCAAAATGGATAAAAATGAAATTACAATCAAGTTGATGATTCTGCATGACGAATCCAAATGTGTTCCTTAAGATCGTCACGTAACTGGTTATGGGCTTCCTTGTTCCACATCTTTGCCTGACGCACCTGGTACTGATAATGGCCAGCGAGACTCTGCCTGCTTAAGCATGGGGGTGGGTCATGTAAGGGCAGGTCAACTCGCCATGTCCCGTCACGCAACTCCTCCTTGACAATCATATTGTGTAATATGACGCAAGCCTTCATAATTACACGTAAGTCTTTATATTCCCAAAAATTCGCCGGGTTCCGGATAAAGTGGAACTGTTGTTGTAAGATCCCAAATGCCCTTTCAAGATCCTTTCGGGCTCCTTTTTGAGCTCTTGTAAACACCTTTTGTTTTTGATTGACTGGTCTCTTGAAACTCTTGACGATAGTTGCGATAGGCGGATAGATGCCATCGGCAAGGTAGTAACCTGTGTCATATGTGTTTCCGTTTACTTCGAAGTGCATAGGGGTGCGATTTCCTTCTAGAAGTTCTTCAAACACGTGAGATTTGGCAAGAACATTCAGATCATTACATGCACCAGGCATCCCAAAGAACGAATGCCAAATCCAAGTATCATAAGATGCCAATGCCTCTAAAATAATAGTGGCAGCATGACAATGTCCTTGATATTGTCCTTTCCATGCATGTGGATAGTTATTCCATTCCCAATGCATGCAGTCAATGCTCCCAATCATCCCGGGGAAACCGCGTCGTTCATTTTCGGGCTGCATGCGGGCAATATCTTCGACTGCAGGTGTGCGACAATACTCCGGGCTAAAAACCTTCACCATAGCCCTGCAGAACCATTTTAAAGTCTCAATCGTTGTCGTCTCGGATATTTTTAAATATTCGTCCTGCAAATCCCCGCATCCACCGTACGCCAACATACGAAGTGCACAAACAATCTTCTGGTGAGAGCTTAATCCCATTCGTCCAACACAATCGGCTCTCTGTATGAAATATGAATCTTTTTCACAGCATGCTTCTAGAATACGATTGAAGCTCGCCCTGTTCATCCTGAACCTACGTCTGAACATTTCTTCAGGATAAGTGGGGTTCTCTTGGAAATAATCTTTCCATAAATTACGATGACCCATCTCTCTATCCCTATACACCGTTCTTCTCTCATGTATTTCCCTACCACTGTGTAGTAAGGACGATTGATATATTGCACTCTGCAATCTGTTGTGGATCGCGACGGCTTCATCATCTGAGTCAAGATCATAAGATTGGGCGATCTGCACTAATATCATCTCCTCTACATCGTTGTTAGACATTTTTTTTATGGACTTGGGAAAAAATATTATATGAGTAGGAAATATCGTTATGCTCAATATCTATCTAAATCAATTATTTATTTAAAATAGAAAATATTATATCATAACGCTCCTCTGACATGTTCATAGTCACTTTCAACTGACATATGATGTGACCACTCGAACTTGGACGGTAAATAAAGAACCTCCCAAAATTGAACGGTAAATAACGCTCCTCTGAAATGTTCATAGTCACTTTCAACTGACATATGATGTGACCACTAGGACTTGGATGGTAAAAAAAGAACCGCCCAAAATTGAATGGTAAATAACGCTCCTCTGACATGTTCATAGTCACTTTCAACTGACATATGATGTGACCACTCGGACTTGGACGGTAAAAAAAGAACCGCCTAAAATTGAACGGTAAATAACGCTCCTCTGACATGTTCATAGTCACTTTCAACTGACATATAATGTGACCACTCGGACTTGGACGGTAAATAAAGAACCGCCCAAAATTGAACGGTAAATAACGCTCCTCTGACTTGTTCATAGTCACTTCAACTGACATAAGATGTGACCACTCGGGCTTGGACGGTAAAAAAAGAACCGCCCAAAATTGAACGGTAAATAACGCTCCTCTGACATGTTCATAGTCACTCTCAACTGACATATGATGTGACCACTTGGACTTGGATGGTAAATAAAGAATTGCCCAAAATTACACGGTATAAAAAGAACTGCCCAAAATTGTACGGACTTGGACGGTAAAAAAAGAACCGCCCAAAATTGTACGGTAAACATTTATTCATCCATTTTCTTTCGTTTAAATAGATCGTCTCGTTATTAGTTATAGCGTCAATAAGTTATAGCTATACTAACTTCAGATCATAAACTACAAAATGCATAACCAAGTGTACATGCCTGATGAAGATTCACCCTCCTTAACCCATGTTCCCCTGAAAACTATGTCAGGGCAAAAACTTCCGTACTATAACTGGTCACCGCCAAAACAAGTTATGCGAAATGAATTCCTCTCAAGTGGGGGGATAAGAAGGATGCAACAGGTCAAGAAGAAAAAGTGTAAGTCAAAAGCGTCAACATCATTTGGAGATGACAATGATAAGGCGGCCCGCAACAATATTGCACAAGTGTTGACTAACCCAGGGATCTACCAAGATCCCCATGGAGGTAGTTGGTTTGGTGAGAAAAGGGTGTTTGAAAACATCCCTATATGTACACTCCATTCCTTAGGTGATGTTAATCATGTGATGAAATGGTTAACTCCGACGAAAGGAAATATTCCATGGGATGATCATTTGAAAGACGTTGTGATTTGGAGTGTTATTGTCAGTGGCATGGTTTACCTGTGCCACAGGCAAAATCGGCAACATATTGCAAAGATGTCAAGAAAGATAATGAAAAATGCATTCGTTTATTGGAACGCGAAATTACACAGATGGAGAAAAGGCTAGAGCGGTGGCATTCTAAACATTTGATAAATACTGAACTCGACGATCCAATTTATGAATCGTATTCGGAACTCCCTGATTACAAAGGTCTAGATTCGGACTTGGATTTCGTACATCATCTACCTAACATGTTGATGGGGGATGGGAATGCCTTATGTTGTGTTCCGTGGTTGCATAGGAAATAAAAAAGATAAGATTATGTAACTTTTTTATGTTATGTCACATGTTAGCATTAATAAATTATAGTTGGTATTAATGTCACATGTTAGTATTAATAAATTATAGTTGGTATTAATGTCCATGATTGTAACATAAAATAGTTAATGGAAAATACACTAGAAAATTCCATCGTATGGAAAATACACTGGAAAATTACATATGGAAAATACACTGAAAAATGCAATTTACATTGGACGTCCTCCCTCATATTGGTCATAAGGAAATGTGTTGAAAATCCCAAAAACGTCATCGGCAAGAGATGGTTGAGAAGACGATCCTAAAGGATCTTGGGAGGGTGGATGGGAAATATTGGGAGAAGCACTACGATATTTATCTCCATATATATATGGCGGTGTACGTTGCGGAATGGGGTAGTGTTCCGGGGCCGAACTCGGTCCCGCCCCACGTAGATTTGCAATTTCTTGATCTTTCTCACGAATTTGCCTCTGCAGCATAGTCTCTCGTTCTAACGTTAAGGAACTTATTTTTCGGATAAAGTCCTCTCTATAATAAACCATATCACTCCATTGTTCGCATGAGTAAAATTCAGCCGGAGCCAAGTCATTCGGCGTACTTGGTGGATCTACCTGAATAAATGTTGTGCCAATTCCACTCATATGTGTCACCTCAAGTTCCTGTGATAATGGTATCAAACTCGAGGAAGAAGGTTGACCCTGTGTGTTGTACGAATGTGGAGCTTTCCATCTATCTCTCGGTGCGATGGGTACTCGTAAATCATGTGGTACCATCGAGGCAAACCCAACCCCGTCATGGTTCTGCCACCGAATTAACGAAGGTAATATTGGACCCTTAGTTACAGCTCTCCAGTATGTAAGCCATTCATCCTGCCCTGTGATTGTTACATTAGCAATTGCAGGTTGCCAATTGCCAATATGTTGCATATATATATTAAGAGGAATGAATGCCATTGGATATAGTGGGTTATTTGGGATAACAATGTGGCTTGTAATTTGACGGTAACAACGGTCTCCGAGATACCAAATCCCACCTAATTCCGGATCAAAGAGCATGTACCGTCTCTGAGCAAAATCATGAGCAATTACAGCAGCAGGAAACTCGTTTTGCGGCAATTCCATAAACGGTTGCCATATAATTGACTCGGGTGATCGCATTTCGAGCTGCTCCTGCATGACTGAACTTTTAAAACGCATTTGTCCCTGAATATTATCGCGATTATTGATCCCCCATCGTAAAATACGTGGCCATCTTTCCACTGCATCATTGTGAAATAGGGGAGCCATGGTGTGGAGGTACTCGTAACCGTAATACTGCGATTTATAAGAATAAGAAATTAATAAATTTGTATTTTCATATAATAACTATATTTATATTATTTGAAAAAAATGAAATATTCACTTTGTAAATACTTTACCTCTATTAATTGCCAAAAACAATTAACCGTTTTCTGGACATTTGCAGCACATGCATCTAGTGCGTAGTAAACTCGGGCAAGAATGGTAGAACCCCAATCTTTCGCAGCCATGTCATTTATGTCATCTAAATAATTTGCCCAATCCACAAACACTGTATTGTGTCCCGTTGGAAAAAATATGGAGCTCATGACATAAACAATAAAAGCTCGAGCGATTTGATTCGCATTCGCTAATCTATGCTGCGGATCTTGTTGGCGCCAATGCAACATGTATTGTTTTAGCGTTGCACACGAAATATTTCTTCCTTTGTACTGTGGGTGGCCTATTACAGGATAATATAATTCAAATATTTCCTCCACCGTAAAAGGACTAGAATGAGGAAATGGTGGCAAAATTGGGTTGGTACCAATTTCAATTCCTGAAACGGTAAAAGTTTACAATGATTAAAAGTTGCAAATATGATATATAAATAATTAACATAAAAAAGTGCGTAGCAATATATTGATAAATTACCGGTTAAATGAAAAAAATCAAACGGGGTGATCCCCAATTCCACTGATGGTAGCTGAAATGTGTGTGTTCTCTCCGACCACCTACTAATTAAGGCGCCGGTCATTTGGTTATCTGAGTTGGGATAAATTTCATTGAACAAATGACTGAACCCAAAATTATTTATGGCGTCTCGGACTGCAGGAACATCGGATAAACTTACGTACACTTCAATCGGACCTTGTACACTACCACGCATGTAAAATTGACTATCATTTACTTGTGCGTTAGGATCAATAATTGTGTCCGTCGCACGAGGTGTTTCGTCAGATAATCAAAATAAATTTTGATAAACGATTGGTAAATTGGGTGGTGGAGGTGGGTTTTCATTTGGTTTGGCCTTTTTGCCACGCCACTTTCTTTGAATGTGAAACATTTTGATGACTAAATAAATTGTTTTACGGAAATGCTATTTTGAATGAAAGATATATTGTGGGTATAATAAATAATGAAGGTAGATGTGTGATTTATATAGGGGCTTTTTTATAATAACGGATAGATTTTTATAACGGTTGAATTATAACGGCTGGATTATAACGGGCAGAAGTGGTTGGACCTTGGGCGGACAAAAGTCCCCCGCCCAGACCTTGGGTGAACAAATGTCCCCCGCCCAGCCCTTGCGCGACCAAAAGCCTCCCGCCCAGATTAATTATACACATTCCCCACTGTGGCAACCACACTCCACAATCAACCCAAAAAATCTAAATTTGCATTGTTTGTGCATCTCCCATTGGAGATGGCCTTAGAAGTTATCGATCGCTCATTGGGTACCTCTGGCGCAATATTAACAACCTGTTGGTTAGTCCCATCAGTAGATAGGGAAGTTTGTGCCAACGTTAACGTTGTACTATTGATAGTAACCCTCTCAACCCGCCCTCTGATCTGCCAAGATATCAATGAGGGAGATATCTGCACGCTATCACCGATAAATGGTTACCTATGTTGCACAGTAGGTCTGCCCATGCTTTTAGCTCGACCATTCTGCTCGCAACTATTACCCATAGGATGGAAAAAAGGTGTCAAGAATATCATACCAAAGTGGAAGAATTTTATTTTAAAAAGAAGAGTCCATCCATACATGGTTGTTAAAAGTTATATCGTTTCTTCTCTTCCATAAAATCTATCACATTATGATAATTTTAGCGAGTTGATGAGAGAGATCCTTACTTCCCAAACTTCCAGTTAAGTTATCAAACCACTTTAGCAAGGAATGACCATCAGCCACATGGTAACACTCACTCAACCCAAAAAAGAACCAGAGTCTTTCAACCCCTTTGAATCTTATCATAATATTTTCTATAGATTTCGTTTCCTTATAGCAAATTTGACAAAGAGGTGACGAGGCACACTTTCTACCGTACATGT
This sequence comes from Sambucus nigra, assembly GCA_949130495.1. Lineage (NCBI taxonomy): Eukaryota > Viridiplantae > Streptophyta > Magnoliopsida > Dipsacales > Adoxaceae > Sambucus > Sambucus nigra. Next base: position 78,345,551 of record OX422207.1, on the reverse strand, counting down.
TAAGGGATGTATCCAGAGCGTTTTTGCACATTTTCCATGCAAAGTGTTTAAGTTTAGAAGGTAAGTTTAACTCCCATATTTTTCTCCAAAGGGTGGGGTTCGGGATGAAAGAGGAGGATGGGGCATATTGGGTTTTTTTGTTAACTCTTATCTTCTTTTCTCCTAAAAAAAACCAGTAGCCTTGTTTGACTGAGTAGCATCCCTTGTGAGAGGGTATCCATATGATTGAGTTTTATCTCTTAGTTTGGCTGATTGGGATCTTCAGAATACATTGAACTTCCTCTTTAGAAAAAAGTTTTTTTTATTAACTCCTCATTTCAGCTCCTACTGACTATACTATCAGCCATTTTTCAATATCATAGTCAAGGGGTCGCATAGTTTGGATCCTGTGGTTAGGTAATTCAGAAGCCCAAGCATCTTCACAAATATTAGACTCCCTCCCTGAACCTATAACCCAACCCACTAATTCCTACTTTCCAATAGCCCACTCCAGAAAGGAGATGGGTTAGACCCCTTCTTAGCTTTCAAAAATGAAGCATTTGGGAAATATATATTCTTAAGTAATCTTGCCCAGAAAGAGTTAGGACATTTAAGTAGCCTCCATGCTTGTTTAGACAATAGGGAAAGATTAAAGAATCTAAATTTCCAAAATTGAAGACCTCCCAAACTCTTAGGATCACACTGATCATCCCACTTCCTCTAGTGAGCTTTCTTCCTATTCTCGTCGCCACCCCACCAAAATCTGTGTATCAGAGAGTCCATATTGTCTTAAATTTTGTTAGGTAGGAGCGCACATGACATATTATAGGAGAGAATTGCATGAGCAACTGATTTAATGAGGGTCTACAGTCCTCCAGGAGAGATGTATAAAATTTTCCATCCGTGCAATTTTGCTTTCATTCTGTCTACCAGGTACTTAAATGTATCACTTTTTTCTCTCCCCTGGGATGATGGGAACCCGAGGTATATCACTTTTTTCTCTCCCCTGGGATGATGGGAACCCTAGGTATTTAGTTTTTGGGTCGAGCCTAGAGACTCCCAACACAAATTGAATGTGCTACATCATGCTTTACTTAGAGTTGGCTGAGAAATAAGCCCTTGACTTAGAAAAATTGATGCTCTGGCCTGAAGCTTCTCCATAAGCAGCCAGGATTTTCAAAATATTACTAGCTTCCCTATCATTATCTTTGAAAAAGAGGATAGAGTCATCTGCGAAAAAGAGGTCAGAAATAATAAGGCAGTTTCTTTTTAGAAAAACTCCTGAAACATCTTTATTTATTACTACCTTATTAATCATTATTGAGAGAACATACTGAACAATGATAAACAGTTAGGGGGAAAGAGGATCACCTTAGCGAAGTCCCCTCTCCGGGACGAAGGAACCCATACGTGACAACCCAGATATAATTATGATAAATCATATTTAAATCATGCTTATCTTATGTGATATGAATAATGTTTTATTAGTATATCTAATGTTAAGAGATTATGTTTATTATAATCCTACTTTAATAAATCATGAAAGGTCGAATTATTTACAAGCACAAAATTTTGTTGTTTTCGATAGAAATGTTCCTGTTAGAGACTAGTTTTGACCTTTATAACATTATAAATGACTTGAGGTGAAAACTAGATAGTTGTAGACATGTTATTTAGGGTTGTAACAAAACAAACGGATCATCGAATGGATGCCCGAGTAAAGAGTTATACCGAATTTACGAACAAAGGGCAAAGCTGTCCATTCCCATTAAGTGGTAAATTGTCTTTTATTAAACCAAAGGGTTTAATTTGATTAGTTGTCTTGGGAGGCTGCCTTGGCCGACTTAAAACTCTCCCTCTATCATATTTCTCCATCAAATTAAGCCCTAGGTTCAGTTTCAAGTGTTGTTAGCTTGAGGAAAGAGAAGGTAGATGTTTAGGAAGAAAAAGTGAGGAGAAAAAGTGTAGAAAAATACGTAGAAATTACGTAAAAACCCCGAAGGTAATTCTAATTGAAATTCTTGTTATTTATTTTATATTACTGATTTATATGATATAAATCATCATAGGTTTACTAAAGTTTTAGCCCTTTATGTATATCTATGGTTATATGCATGTTTAAGTTAAGTTGAATGTACAAACCTTTAAAATTGCTTTGTATTGAAACCCCTTGTATTCAAACTTGTATATCTCTTGGTGTGCTTACTGGAATTGAGAAATTTCAATTGGATATGAAAGTAGACTCATATATTCATATCATATCCGAGAAATAAGATTTAACTCCTCATGGTTAGGCCGTAGTGATGGTTGCAAGTTGGTATGTAGTTTCTGTTTGTATACTTCATTTCGGTATGCCTTGAGTTTAGTCAAGCTTTTGAGATAGAAAATGAAGTAAAAAATTTATGAAACTTTAATTCTGTACTACTCAGTATGTGTACTGAAAATGGGTTGAAAATCATGGAAATTTATGCTGTAGAAAAATTATGAAAATTCTAGGAAGTCGAATGAACAATAGAGGAGCTTGTAGGGCAGATTTCTTAGGTTGTAAAGAAATGGTCATAACTTGCTATAGGAATCTTGAAAAATTACACCGTCTGTTGATACCAAATTTAATCTACTGACTTGGACCAATAATAACAAGACACGTGGCAATCTACATGGCACAATACCCCGAGGAACTACAATACCCCGAGGAACTACAACACCCCGAGGAACTACATCATCCCGAGATACTCTAAGCACTCCGAGGAACTCTTGATCAACGAGCAACTAAGGCGGTCCGAACTGCATCTCGGCCGTATCATTAATTACCAGACGGACAACTGTTCAACTATTCATTATATTCTTGACGCACACGCTGCATTAAATGTATTACCCTTTCACATGTATATCATTTAATGTATCGAACCTTTCATGTACAACCTCAAGGCTATAAATACCTTGTATCTCCCTCATTCAAAGGGACCGAAATTTCTTGAGAGAACTTGTAATCAAGAATTCCACAAACACTCAGCAATAACATAACAGTGGACGTAGGCTTTATTCCTAGCCGAACCACTTTAAAAATCTTTGTCTTATTTATTTATCTGTGATTGAAAAATTAGAGCGATCTAGTTTTTTACATCAACAGATTGGCGCCGTCTGTGGGAACGTGTTACAAGCGTTGTTCTCCACCAAAAGCTAAGTTTTTATTTTCTCTACGTATAATCAATTATACATACATCTTTTGATTGAATCGTGATTTTTATGTTTATATACATAAATTAATTGTCCAATTTTTATCTGCAAAATATTGCATATCATGATTTTTAAATCATAACTGTTAGATTCATCCTTATTTAGAAATCAGAAAAATAGTAGATTTCATAAATCATAATTCTTTGCTTGATTCTCAAGTTTTAATTTTATATCATGGAATAAATATTTTAAATGATTGCATATGCCAATATACGCGACGATGACAAGATTTGATCATTTTCATTGTTGATTTTGAAATAAATTTTGTAAGATATTTGATGTCTATTCAAATTCCCATCATATTTTTAATAAAAGAATGGGAAAAGGTTAAAGACAATGAAAAGTCTTCTCATTAAAATCATGACCCAGATCTATTTTCTCTCTCTTTAAGTTTGAGTCTCTTTGCATTCGCTTTTATGAATTATATAATTAATTTGGTTCATATTCCATCTATGTCAATAAAGTCAAATTGATTGATTTTGTATATAAATTTGGTAATAACTTTAATCATTCACCATATTTTTATCTCTCCAAATTGGGAATAGGAAGGGATCAATATAAAAAATAAATTTCTCTTACCTGAAAAATCATTACCCACCTCTTGTAAAAGAGGATCAGTAAAATAATCATGACCATATCAAGACTCTGGGCACAAATTTGATATGTTGGCCCCTCGTTCATCACATCACAAGGTTTCTTTGTCGAAATCACACGATCTAGTGGGTTATATATTTATTCATTTAATTAACATTCTTAAGGCTTAAATTTTACATTGAATGTTATTTTTTGATCTAAAGATTCGATATATTCTGGTCATCCAACCATATATTCTATAATTTGAGTTATCCTTAAATGTTGGTCGGCAACATCCATGTAGTTTGTCGGCAGCGGTAGAATATTGGGGTATAAAAAAAAATGCGAAGCACCCCAGATATTTCTTTAAACACGAGTTCATCTTGGGGACAAACAGGGGGGCTTAAGTCTTTTTAACTTGTGATCACCCCAAAAATATTTTTAAAACCAAGTGATAAATAATTTTCAAACAGCAACTAATACCTGTTTAGTTGTTGGAGATTAAATACCTTTACGTCTTATTTATGGCGCATATCTAATAAAAATTTGTCCATCTCACACACGTGTGGCACAAAAATATTATTTCATATTTTGAAATTTTTATGCTGATACATATCATATATTGATTGGATGAGTAAATTATTCTCATGATTAATCAATTCAGCCTACACATATGGTAGAGCAAATTATTAATTTTTACAGGCACAAGATTCAATGCCGATGAATGCTGAAGCACAAATTATTCTATATCCGTACGGATTCATATTTTATATTTATCTCAGCATGGAGCTCGAAAATTTCTTCTCTCTATATATATTCGGCTCCGAGGAAAAGCTACAACATTTATTATATTTCACCCCCAACGGATAGTTGGTCGGGGTAATTCTTATTTATATTCGGGCCCAGATATCTGCTCCAGCACAAATGATTCTATATATCCATTGGGATTCATATTCTATATTCATCTCAACATGGAGCACGGAGAGATACTTATTATCATATTCAGCTCTGAGGAGAACTGTAACATTTATTATATTTCACCCCCAACGGATAGTTGGTCGGGGTAATTCTTATTTATATGCAGGCCCAGCAAAGTTCTCGGCCATATTCTTATGTTCTGGAAAATATTATTCTTATTCGGCATTCTGCAATTATGCCTCGACAAGATACTTATTCAGCTTTAAGGAGAATTACAACATTCGTTCGGATAATTCTTATTTATATTCAGGCCTGACAACGTTCTCGGCCATATTCTTATGTTCTGAAAGATCTTATTCTTGTTCGGCATTATATGATTCTACCTCGACGGATCGGCGAGGCACTTTATTATTTTTAATTATTCTTTATATCTATTTGGATGCATATTCTATTCTCATTTCAGCAAGGATGTCTCCAGAATTTATTATATCTTATTCAGATCTAAGGATGTCTCCAGAATTTATTATATCTTATTCAGATCCAAGGATGTCTCCAGAATTTATTATATCTTATTCAGATCCAAGGAGGTATCCTGCAATTATTATATCTTATTCCCAACAATCTGTTGGTCATCGCCGAGGAGGTATCCTGCATTATTATTATATCTTATTCCCAACAATCTGTTGGTCATCGCCGAGGAGATATCCTGCATTATTATTATATCTTATTCCCAACAATCTGTTGGTCATCGCCGAGGAGGTATCCTGCATTTATATTATCTTATTCCCAACAAATCTGTTGGTCAGCGCTGAGGAGGTCTCTAGCATTTATATTATCTTATTCCCAACAAATCTGTTGGTCAGCGCCGAGGAGGTCTCCAGCATTTATATGATCTTATTCCCAACAATCTGTTGGTCAGCTCCGAGGAAGTCTTCATCATTTATTATCAATTACCACCAACTCCGGTTGGTAGATAAAATCCAACTCCGGTTGGTAGATAAAATCCAACTCCGGTTGGTAGATAAAATCCAACTCCGATTGGTATTGGTCGATAAATCTCATTCAAAGTTCACATTCCACAGTTGGGGGCTTCTATTATAAATATATTTGTTCATTTGGTGGCACATTCTTATATCATCATGCAGTCGAGCATCAAATTCAACCCCGACTAATCACTTTCTCAGGAGGAATATTGAAGTTCAGGAGGAATATTGAAGTTCAGGAGGAATATTGAAGTTCAGGAGGTATATTGAAGTTCAGGAGGAATATTGAAGTTCAGGAGGTATATCGAAATTCAAGAGGTGTATTCAGAACTATCAGGACATGATGAAAGAAAGCGAAAAGTATTCCACCGAGGAACTCTGTCAGACCAGAAATTAGAAGACAAATTGCCTATATGGAGACTATATGTAGATGGCTCATCTTGCACTACAGGTTGTGGGGCAGGGATCGTTTTGAACAGCCCAGACGAGGTCGACATGGAATACGCCCTACGTTTCTAATTCAAAGCTTCTAATAATGAGGTTGAGTATGAGGCCATGGTTGCAGGTCTTAATTTGTCAAATACTATGGAGGCACAACAGGTTATTGTCTTCAGTGATTCTCAATTGATCGTAAACCAAATGTTGGGAATATATGCATCCAAAGGAGAATTGATGATCAAGTATCAAGCAAAGGTGATGGAATTGGTATCAGAGTTTGTTGCTGTTCAACTGGTAAGAATATCAAGAACGGAGAATGTGAGAGCATACGCCTTGGCCCGATTAGCATCAGCTACTCGTACCGAGCTGCGATTGAAGCATTAGAAAGTCGGAGCATAGATGAAGACCTGACGATGAATATTATTACCCTTGATTTAGGAACATCTTGGATGGATCCTATCAGAGCATATATTAAGGAGGAACAATTACCGGAGGATAAGCTCGCTGCTAAGGAACCAAAGTTTAAAGCTGCTCGGTATAATGGTATTCGGAAGATAAGCTCGCTGCCAAGAAATGGAAGTTTAAAGCTGCTCGACGAGGAATTATGGCAGGTTTGCAAAGATGTGTACATCCCTCCGAGGTGAATTGATTAAAGAGATCCATGAAGGGTCCTGTGGAGCCCATGTAGCAGGTCGAATACGTTTGCAAAAGGTGATGACGCAGAGATACTACTGGCCGACGATGAGAGCTGATTGTATAGCTTATGCCAAGAAATGTGACAAGTGCCAACGCTTTTCCTCCATCAGAAGAACTTCACAAACATTATTGACATCCATCATTTATCCTTGGCCATTTTCTATGTGGGGATTGATTTGGTTGGACCATTGCCGACGACTCGAGGAAGATTCAAATACCTCGTCATCGCAGTAGATTATTTTACTTAGTGGATAGAAGCTGAGCCACTTATTGACATGACATACGAGAAGAAGAGCATCCAGCCCCGAGAAGAATCAAGCTACACAAGAGGAAATGAAGACCGAGCCAAAGAGAGATCTAGATCTCCTCGTCGGGCAGAAGAAAAACAATAAATGGAGAATGTGTGTTGATTTCACCGATCTCAACAAAACAGCGGATGCTACCTCGGGACACGAGCTGCTCATGGATACTTACTCCTCTGGCTACCACCAGATCAAAATGAAACCTGAAGACAGAGAACGGCATAACAGCGGCTTATGAACAAGGTTTTTGCCGAGCAAATCAGTTGTAATATGGAAGTCTATGTCAACGATACGCTTAACCCGACGAAGTCCACATTTGGAGTACGAGAAGGAATGTTCCTCGGGTACATTATCAACCAGCGAGACGTTGAAGCGAATCCAGAAACGATCAAAGCTCTTTTAGAGTTGCGATCTCCAACGACGAAGGAAGAGGTGCAGAGATCAGATACCCAAAGTAGGAAAAATTGGCATGGGCATTCATTAATACAAGCTGTAGCAGAGTTTACTGATCCTAATACTCCCGAGAAATAAAAGTTGCTCGCTGATCAACCTGTGGATGTTACAGGATGCAATGCAGAAATGGTTGGGAGGATTCCTAATACTCCCGAGAAACAAAAGTTGTTCGCTGATCAACCTGTAGATGTTACAGGATCAACAAAAAGTGCTCTAAGGAGCCATACTCTACGGAGCCATGCTCTACGGAGCCATGCTCTAAGGAGCCATGCTCTAAGGAGCCATGCTCTACGGAGCCATGCTCTAAGGAGCCATGCTCTACGGAGCCATGCTCTACGGAGCCATGCTCTAAGGAGCCAAAAAGTGCTCTAAGGAGCCAACCTCCTTTGGTTAGAAGGACAGCTCTACGGAGCAAAAGTGCTATAAGTAGCCAACCTCCTTTGGTTAGGAGGACAGCTCTACGGAGCAAAAGTGCTATAAGTAGCCAACCTCCTTTGGTTAGGAGGACAGCTCTACGGAGCAAAAGTGCTATAAGTAGCCAACCTCCTTTGGTTAGGAGGACATGCTCTAAGGAGCCAAAAAATGCTCTAAGGAGCCAAAAGCTTTAAGGAGCCAAAAAGTGTACACCAGCATGATCAATTACGGTTGATAAGATAAAAATATACTCTCATATTACAACTTATGTTGGTCGGGAGGTAAGATTATTACAAAAAGTTCTTTGAAGAACAAAATATTCCAAAATACACCAAGTATAGTTGGTCGGGGATAAAAACCCACTAACTGTAGTTGGTCAACGAGGAAAAATTATTGACCTTAGTTGGTCGGACACTTTTTATGAAAATATTTGAAAATTTACCAAGTATGGTTAGTCGAGGATAAACTCTCACTAACTATAATTGGTCGACAAACATTATTTATCCACCCTGGTTGGTTGGAAACAGTTTGAACATTTTTATACTCATTACTTTATTATTAAGTGATCGAGCAACGTTACTAATACTTTGTAAACTTTTTAAGCTGATGAACAACACAATATTGTTATCTTTTTAACAAATACGTATGCATAAATGTAAAGTGTTTGATATTTACAAGACAATAGCAATTAAGATTGCGAACAAAAATGAAAGTCTTTCATTAAAAACAAAATACATTGAGAATGAAAATGTATACTAACTATTACATTGAGATTCCTATTCTATTGGTTTCTTTTCCTTCTACTTTTGAAACAGGTTCCTCACCAGCAGGAGGATCATATAAAATATAAGAGAAGTTTATGAAGTTAAGACCTTTCAACATTCTGATATTCATCACAGATGATCTATCCAAGAAGCATTAGCTCATTCCCGAGAAACTCTTGCTCATTCCCGAGAAGCACTTGCTCGTTCCCGAGAACCTCTTATTCGTCCCCGAGCAGAGGTAGAAATCAAAATCAACATCAACAGTATTGAGATCTTTGCTACTACTATCTCAACCAATATTGAAGAAGAAGTTATATGAAAATGTTTCGAAGTCCACCACTAGCTCATAGGAGGCAGTAGGTCGGCTAGCAAACCAATCAACATACTTGAAGATTATGACAAGCTACAAACGGCATCATATGTCGTCCAAAAGATAATACACTTTATGTTGAACAAATCAAGAAGGTAGATCAAGAATGTCACGAGCACCGAGCAACATTGCAGAATAAATACTCCATCCTTTCAAGTAACCCATCAAGCATGAAGCATTGGGGGCTTCTGTTGATACCAAATTTAATCTACTGACGTGGACCAATAATAACAAGACACGTGGCAATCTACATGGCACAATACCCCGAGGAACTACAATACCCCGAGGAACTACAACACCCCGAGGAACTACATCATCCCGAGATACTCTAAGCACTCCGAGGAACTCTTGATCAACGAGCAACTAAGGCGGTCCGAACTGCATCTCGACCGTATCATTAATTACCAGACGGACAACTGTTCAACTATTCATTATATTCTTGACGCACACGCTGCATTAAATGTATTACCCTTTCACATGTATATCATTTAATGTATCGAACCTTTTATGTACAGCCTCAAGGCTATAAATACCTTGTATCTCCCTCATTCAAAGGGACCGGAATTTCTTGAGAGAACTTGTAATCAAGAATTCCACAAACACTCAGCAATAACATAACAGTGGACGTAGGCTTTATTCCTAGCCGAACCACTTTAAAAATCTTTGTCTTATTTATTTATCTGTGATTGAAAAATTAGAGCGATCTAGTTTTTTACATCAACACCGTCACTTTTAATGGAAATTATATTCATATATGTTTTCATATTGATAAGGTTGGACACCTCTATTTGTAAAATTTGGGAATATAGGATGGTTGAATATAGAAGACAACAATTTGAGGCCATACTGAATACCCGATGAAAGGATATTATTATCTCCTCTTTCCAAAGAGTATTTTGAGTACATGTTTCATGTGTATATACATTTAGAATTATACTTTAATGTTATTTTGTTTTGGTTATAAATTCCTTATGTGGTATTTCCTACGGTTGAATGTTCATAACTTTATCAATATGTGAACGATCGTTTTGTCTTTACTCATGTTTCATGGAATGTGACTTAAGTGGAATTATATGGTCATTGTATAGTCATGGAAAGTTACATAATTATATTATGATGATACTTATGATTGAGATTCAGTACTGATTTAGTTGGATTGACAAGTGTAAGGTCTAATCAACCTAGTTCATCTCCTCCCGAAGGAAACGTGAATACGTAGTTGACAACCCAAGGTGAGTGTACTCACTAGAATGATGTATTTGTATACTGTTACGAATATGATCATAATATTATCAGTATAAAATTGTTCATTTCGGTTTACCAAAATGGGAGGTTACTCCTTGACCCGGAATGGGAGATATTTGTCTATTAATGACAAGGGGTTACTCCTCGACCAAGAATGGGAGAGAATTGTCTATTTAGACAGGATATGTGAATCATGATTCGAAAAAGTTGGTCATTCTTTATGAATGAGCCGGATAAGTTAATACATAATTATATGGACATGATTTATTGCATTTAAATTCATGCATTAGTATAGTAGTGATGCATTGACTGGGCTATTTTGCTCACGGTTCCTATGTTCACATTTTTTAGGTAACGCGATGTCTCTGCCAAATCTAGGAGGTCGGGTTGGATTAGTCAGGAACATAAGAAACAATGATTTTGTGTAAATGTAAATGATGTAATTAAGTTAACTTATCCTTCAAGAAAATTTTTATGGACATGACTACTCTGATGTTGTAAAAAGGCTTTCAGTTATATGGATTTACCATGATGACTCTGAAATTAAAACTCGTGTTTATGGTTTGGTTAGATTAATTATGGTTTGACTCACTTTGACTTTCAGACTTAATTATAAGTAACTGGGTTGGGGCGTGTCACCATATCACTACTATTGACCAGGATTGTGAACCTGACCGTTGAAATACATTGACGGACCCATCCAATCCGTCTCTCGCTAAACCCCATTTTCCTCATCACTTATTCCAAGAAATCCCATTTCACTCTATCATGTGCTTTACTTAGGTCCAATTTTAAAGCGAATATTTCATTCTTCCATTTTTGTATGGTTTTGAGATAATTAAAAACTTCATGGGCAACTATAACCCTATCTTGGATTTGATGGTTAGGAACAAAGGCTTCCTGGTTAGGGGTTATAAGTTTCTTTAATAGGGGCTTTAGTCGATTGGCTAACCATTTTGAAATGATTTTGTACCTAAAATTGTACAGGCTGATAGGGCGATAGTGATTAAGGGATTCAAGGTGGTCAATTTTAGGGATCAAAACAATATTGGTTTGGTTAATTTCTTTTAATAAGAAATTACCTGTCGTAAAACCCCTCACGGCTTCCCGAACATCACCGCTGACAATATCCCATAATTGGTGGTAGAAAATTCTTAAAAAGCCATCTGGTCCAGGGGCTTTATATTAAAAAATCACCGTAACTATATTTTATGCACCCACAAACCACTAAAATTTGTTTTGGTTTTAAAATATTAAAGTTAATTTCTTTATGTTATCATATTAGTCCGTACAGATTTCAGTACCTTAAATACCATTCTTTTTATATTATATTTACATTGTTGTATTTATTTTAAATAACATATCCCATGTTTTAAACATAAAGTATACAACAAATGTTTTGTTATGAAAAATTAATCACCCTATTAAAACATGAGATATGAACCTTCATATTTTCGTTTTTGATATATTAAAATCACCGTAACTATTTTTAGGGGTTTTAATAGATAGACGGTAAAACAAAGGACCCTAATTTTAAGACCAAAAATTGGTTTTAACAGTGAATAAAAGGGTCCATCAAGATCAATAATTATAAATTATAATATATAACCAAAATTGACAGCGAAACTCAATGTCGACATTTGTTCCACCCACACAACGACACGTGTACACTTCATAAATATTTTAATTTTTTACTCTATCCAATAATTTAAAAAGGCACTATTTATTTGACTCAATGACTCTTTATCTCATTGCGTTTTGGATTACCTTATTTATCTCTTCTTTTCGGTTCCTCTATAATCCCCCAAACTACCCAATTAATTCAATCTCAATGCATTCTTCTCTCTACATTCTACTTTCCAACTGTCACATACATAAGGAGGTGATTTATTTTTTTTGTAGAAGCTATACAACTTATCACTTTTGAGTAGAAACTATATAATATACCGAAATAAATTGCGAAAGCACTCATGGAGAGAAATTTGATTGGAAACATTCAAGGAAACTAAATGTTGATTCCAATGGTAAGGGACTTTTTCACTCTTCATTTCCATTAAAAAAATAAATTGATTATGATTTGAGATTTTTTTTATAACGATCCTAGACATCCAATATAAGGAAATGAGCAAATCTACTTTACGAGGTATCAATAGCATTTTTCACAAATAACTCCACCCAGCAGGGGACAAATTCTATTCTTACCATTATTCATAAGGTATTCAAATTGATATTTCATCCCATTAATTAATAATATCAATTTCTATCACATTTGTACAATCTGTGTTTGGATTGTTTCAAATAGAATTTTTGGCTACAGATAACCTAGTTCAGATTTTTGTCTCAAATCATGTGGTTATTTTTTTTGGTTTCCCATTTCCCATTGTCTTAAGTTTCCTTGACTGCGATAAAATGTACAAATCTACCAATTACTTTGTTTTTCACTTTGTGGTGAGATAGATTTTAAGTGGGTATAACCTAAATTACGGATTCTTTCTTATTGAGTAAGAGATCCATTTAAGTTTTTCTAATCAATATTTTGTCAACATTTGGATCTGCATGCTCTCTCTATATATGTATACGTAGTTGGTTCTTTATCTGATTTATTTTTTATTTTTTATCTTTATTTTCTTTTTAATTTTATAATAGGTCGGCGCATCGCGCGGGTTGCATGCTAGGGAAAGAATAAAATTTAGTACTCATTTAAAAAAAAAATATTTTTTTAATCGAATAGCTAAAACTTTGAAATTTATTAAATGTCCTTCAATTTCATTCTTTTCGCAAGCAATAATTTTGTAAGAGTTAATGGGGATGAAATGATTATTTTTAGATTAGAAATATTTAACTGCAAACTCAATTTGAAGTGTAAAAGGGAAAATATATACATGTCATAAGGACTTTGCAAAAAAAACAAATTGCAAAGAAAAATTACAAATTTAAGTTGCATTTCACCATTCAGAGTTGCCGTTATTGGATGCATTAGGTTCCAGTGACCAGAAGTCTGAAGATGCAGTACAATATCGTAAATTTAGAATTTAAGAGTAAAATTAACTTTTTTACATGAAAAACTTTAATGAAGGACAACTAAATAAAGATTACATTACAAAGGAAAAAGTGGTTGTGCTAAATATATAACATATACTATTGTAGATTCTAATCAAATATCCTATAAAAGAATAAAAAGAGGATAAAAATGTGACACCCCAACTAATTAAATACCCGGTAGCTACTCCTTTATTAAATCAATACAAAATGCCAAGTTGGTTCAGTTAATAGCATCACTGTCGAAGACATTTTAATGGTTACTAACCACCTAGTATTTAAAAAGTAAGTTGTCAAATTTTAAATTAAATCCGATTAAAATGCAATAAATGAAATGTAAAAGAATAACATCACCATATACCATAAAGTCCCAATAAAGTAACCAACAAATAATAAGTCTGGAGGAAAAACTCCTCACAACAATCCCAAAATGGAAGTAAATGAAACAAGTCTGGATCCTGAATTAATTACAAATCCATATATATACATATATATACAAATATTAAATCTGAATATGGAGTCAAGACAAAAGAAGCGTCTACTAGCAAGGCCCTGTAGATTCCACAAACAGCTACAGCTCGTCACCTGAATGGAAATCCTATGCATGGTGTCCTTGTGGCTAGGCACCTAAAAGGTTTTTACAAAAAAAGATTTGAAAGCTAATGGGTCAGAGCCCGAAAGTGGAGATTATTTTAAAAACAGCAAGTGTTTTAATAACATTAAAACAATGAATACAAAATACATGTTAGGACGTGCACTCACATGAAATTCTCACCTCTCGACTAATTGTGCACTCCTAACCTACCGTACCCATCTAAGTGACATACATATCTAACCAAACCGTAATAAGTTCTACCCCTTACTACTCAATTCCCATTATACATTCTAGCGTTATCGATTAAATAAAGGGCTTTGCTTAAACTCATATTCTCAATTAGTAGCAATACAATTCACTATCGGTTAACCCGTTATATTTTCTCAAAACATTTCCATAATTATACTCACAATACCAACATGAAAGTTCCCATTATTTAAGTGTATATTATTCACGTCATAAATATACGATACAAGCACCCCGATACTAAGCTGCGGTGCACACATACTCTGCTATCCATCCCGGTACATCACGTACATAAGGATTACAAATGCCGAATCTCTCAGGAATTGTTAGAACAAGCACAACACACAAAAATGGAGGCGAACATAATTCAACATATCCATGGGTCACGTACATACCTACGCTCCATAGTCAGCTGACTTATTAACTCAGAAATAAGTCATTCTAGCATTATGTTCTTATGGTACCAATCTAACTCCGGGCACACAAGGATTAGATGGCCCTAAGCGAATGTAAACCTCCCGTGATAGCAAGTATGGTAGGTATGTCATACACATAAAATCATATACATATACTAAGCATGCACACATCTTAGTAATTACTATAATTTATTAGTGGTATACTTCTCGTTCTTATACTCACACTTGTCCCCGGTTTATATATACACTTCTTTCATTATCCTCACGTCGTAAATAGTTACTCACGTTCTAACCCATAAATATCATCTGGTTCAAACCACACTTCTATGTTTTACTCCTTAATATATCCCAAATGTCCAAACTATGTCAATTAGTCATCAAGGAAATGTCATCTCTACAATTAAATAAGGTTACGGAACACTAGAAATCAAATCAGGCCAAAAAGGCCAAACTGTCAGCTCGTTAGAAGTCTCGTTCGAACGAGGCTGTTCGAACGAGAGTTCGTTCGAACGAAGTGGGCATCTAACGAGATCTCGTTCGAACGAAAGTCATCGAACAAACATCCCACTCGTTAGAAGTCAAACTGTCAACTCGTTAGAAGCTCGTTCGAACGAGCTCGTTCGAACGACCTGGGCAGGCCTTCTAACGAGGTGACAGTTTCGAGC
This sequence comes from Sambucus nigra, assembly GCA_949130495.1. Taxonomy (NCBI): domain Eukaryota; kingdom Viridiplantae; phylum Streptophyta; class Magnoliopsida; order Dipsacales; family Adoxaceae; genus Sambucus; species Sambucus nigra. The sequence continues at coordinate 78,330,218 of OX422207.1, read as the reverse complement.
CCAGATTTTCCCCTTCTCATTTTTCCCAAATTTCTTCACCTCTAATCCCCTATAAAAATCGTCCCAACAGTATTTTAAGGTTTCTAATCCACATTAAATATTCATAGGTCATAACTAAGCATTTATATAGGGCCAAATCTTCCTAAACATCATCTAATCATCAAATCTCCCAAATTTTCCCCAAACCTTATGAGTATGAACCCTAGAATTTAAAGTCATCAATTTTCCATAAATAAATCCCGTTTTTACATCATGAAGAGTTGTATTTCTTTTAGTACAATCACCCAATAACATTCTACATGCAATTCCTACATCATAACTTGAATTTCTATCTCTAATTTCATGGGTTTTTGTCATTCTCCCCAAAACAATGTAATTTTACAAATTTCTACACATGGAAGAAGCATTCGAAGTAAATAACGTAATTAAACCACTTGCCTCTAATATTTCTCTGAATTTGATGTTGAATCTTGAAGGTTGAATTGTTCTCTCTCTCTCTCTCTCTGCAGAATTCTCTTCTCTCTCTCTCTACAAGTTCTTCTCTAAGGATGATAATGGAGGTGGAGGTTTATTTGGACCCTTAACTTCTCTTCTAAACTTCTCCCATAGCCCACTACTTAGTTTAGTGCTGATAATGGGTTGGTGGGTTTATTTAATAATCATAATTAAACTCTAATTTTCGTAGGTATTAATTCCCAAAATTCCAAAATTACCAAAATACCCTTTTAAGTTGCCGGTATGGCCTAAAAACGTCCCGGGACCCAAACTAAACCCCCGGCTAGTGTTTTCTGACTATTTCGACCCTTCCGGACGCGTTGGCGCACTCAAAATGACCATACGGTTAATCAAATTAAAATTCACTTTTTAATTTAAATAAATACACTCCTGACGCGACTGTCAAACGCGTCTCAACAAAATTTTCCAAATTGTCGTATATCAATCTCACGACAAATTTAACAAATTCAATATTGATATATTTCCATATATACGCATTAAAATTAAATACCAACTCACATCTCGCTAGTATTTTATCCGGATTAATTCCCAATTAATACACATTTAATTCAATTAATCCCGAAAATAAATATCACAAAAATACGGGGTATTACAAAAAAATAGATGGAAATAATGAGTGGGATAGTTTTGAAAGGGATATCTATTAGAGATTTTTTCCTTGGGATAATTAACTTAGTTATCACTTGATTAATTCCCTTATTCCTTTAAAATGTGAAAACACGAAATTAGACACGAGTTACTATAATATCATATGTGTAATATGAGCATAATATCATCCAGAATGGGCACTATAAACCCATTATGTTTGTGTTGGGGGGGGGGGGGGGTGTTGGCAACAGTTCAGATGAGGAAGTTTTGGACGTTTAGGGCATAAACGTGGGCTATTTCCACATTTGAGTTAGACATAAGACAAATATCCTTATGTGCATGTATAAATGTGGAACTCTTCTATGGTTGAATTCTGAAGCATCTCCGTTCTAAATTTTTTACTTCTAAATGTAGGAAAGTTTTGCGTAGACAGGAAATTTTCCTATGTTTACTTCATTTTCATCAAACCACACTCCGACCCTCTCTCTATTTCCTCCATTAATAATATATCTTTAGGATATTTGAAAGAATCTCATTATGAATGGCTTAAGAAAAAGGAATAAGCCTTCCACGAGTACATACTAAATCTAAGCATATAATTGTACACTATTGTTTGCTCATAGATGATTCTGTAACACATTTTCTAACAAAAAGGAATAGGAATAGTTTACTTTACTATGGAGTTTTTTATTTATTTATTTTATATTTAGGATATACTGAAATTATTTAAAAAAATAGTGTCACAGTGTGTTTCAATGCGATGCTTGTACGATATGTATACATGATGATTTGTTTTGTAATGTACACACAAAAAATCTTGTGTGCTTTCATTTTCATAATGTACACATGTGAATATATAATAAAACATATAATATATACACTAATCAGTCCCGACCCCACCCCTAGGCAAGCGAGGCAGGTACTTAGACCCCTTAGAGGTAGACCCCACCTCTCTCTCTCTCTCTCTCTCTATTTATGAATATAGATCGTAGAAAAGGAGAGATGAGTTTACTTTCCTACACACAAAAACTATGTTTTTTTATAATTATAACGCACCCCTCATTTCATTATATCCTTCACATCTTTCTCATCAGTCCATATTGTTATTTTTTTTGGTACCATACCATGAGGTGTCCGGGCCATCTTATGCTCACCTCGACTAATCCCCATTCACGGTTCATGACTTTCGCTGGCCAAGCATTATTTTAATAGTGTCGGGGATCGAACTGGGGACCAAACCCAATCCACCCTAAGACTGTTCCAATGGCAACTTTATACCACTGTGCCAAGAGGCTTGGTTATCAATATTATTTATGAACTGTAGCTTTGTTCACCATGTCTAAATAAGAATACAATGAAGAGGTTATTTTAAGCACAAGTTTATTAATCCAAGTCTTCTAAAGAGGTTTAGTTTTAACTATTTATGTTTTACATTTCTTCTAGAGAGGTTTACTTTTTACTATTTATGTTTTATGTTTTATATTGGATTCTTATTACTCTTGTTACTATTTTGTGATTATATATATATATATATATATATATATATATATATATATATATATATATATATATAAGTGTAATAGAAAATATGTAGTTGATTTTAAAAGGTGAAAATATTATAAATAATATTGATTGAATTAAGATTTTATTTTAAATTAAATAATACACTTGAAAGCTGTATAAGGTGGGATTTTTTTTACATAATAATACTTTTAAAGAGGATCAATTACCAAAAAGTCTCTCAGATATTTTTTAATACACATTTAGTCCAAACTTTTTTATTTTGTTCTAAAAAGTCCCTTAAACACACATTTAATCAATATTTTATTTCTATTTTTAAAGGTTTAAAAGACATAAAAACTAATGTTATTGAGAAAACAAAAATTATGCACGTAGGTACCATGTGTCCCTAATCAACACCTATTACGACATGATGCATTTGCATATGTACAAATATTGTCTTAATATTGAGGGACTTGTGCGAGGCATGTCACATCCGTATCATGTCTTTATTGGTATTAAACACTGACACCTGTGAGACCCTAAGTGAATAATACTTTTTTGTATGTTATTATAGGATGTGTCTCTTGAAATTCATAGCACGAAAACTAAAAGAAATTTGGATTCCAGGTCCAGATGTGGTAGAAAGAAGGGTTTAAGACGGATAAGGAATAGTAAGAGTTAAAGACTGCCTCACTAATAATCTTCCTTATCGTAGAAGACGAGAAGTCACCACATCTTTCTCGGTTTCAGCCCTAATCTGTTGGAAGATATCGCCTTCGGCGGGATTCGATCGTGGTCGATAATACAGTCGAAAAGACCCTGGAAAGTCGCGAGATGGTTGTTAATATTACTCCCTATCATTGCCTTATGAGTTATAATATCCTACAATCGTACCGATGTCTACTAAAACCTACGGGCGGGTGCTCCCCAACAGCGGCAGTAGTGAACATTGAAAAGTTTGATTTTATTTTCAAATAATCAAAAGATAAATAGAGTAGATCAAACACATCTCAAAATGAAATTATCATGTGTTGTATTCTTTTTTTTATAAATTTTCGAGTAACTATATGGATATGGAGAAGACCCTGAGAAACTCATGAACTTTGCGTGATTGTTTGAACTTGGTGTTTGTGATTGTGTGATGAATGGTTGGAGTTGTAAATTAGACATATTTATTTAACACTTCTAGATTTTGGATATACTGACAGTGATATTACATGAGGGAGTCAAGAAGACTAAGGACGAGAACACATGCATGGAGACTTGAAAGTGTGAGTTCATATTTAAGATTATGTGGTAGTCTTCCTCGTGTTTTGTCGTCAATGCACGTGTTTCAACAATTGTCTTTTATTAAAGAATAATGATGTATTAAAGAAGGGGAACTACTCAAGTCAAACCGTTTCATGTATTTACTTTTTCAATTCTTCTATCCATGCGTGTTTGAAAAAAAAAATCAATTATTCATGCTTAGAACAAAACTAATATTTGCAGCTTCCATTGAAATAAAGAGTATTGAAGAACAAATTTTGTTAGAATTTTTTTAATTAAAGAATGCAGATTATAAAATATGATTTAATTAATTTAAATATTAATCGATTAATTAATTAAGCATGTTATGATTCTTTAAATAATAGGATCTTGAATCATCATGATAATCACATTTTGAAATTCATCATTTTCACGAATAATCATTATATGGAACATAAATTAATAATGTAATCCCATAACTCGACCCATAGAAATAAATTTAGAGTTTGTTCTTATACCTCCATTATGTCACTATTGAAAAGATTAACAGAGTTGTCAATCTTAACGATGGCCGATTGGGTTCATTTTTGGACCACGACTTTATCATGTCTACAACAAGAACATATTCTAATTTCAGAGCATTCCAATGATTAGACCTTCCTCTATGATTAAAATACTTCAAAAAATTAACACTCATTCAGTATTTGAATTTCTCTCAGTTATCCTATAATTTCATTATGTTGTTTTTTAGTGTATCTGAATGATAAAAAATCAGAAATATGACCTAAATATCCAACAGTCACTTAATCTCAATCGCCCATCAAGGTAAATACCCAAGAGTCCTTTTAAATCTTTGTATTTAGATTAATCTTTCATTAACCAAAGTAAATTTTAGTATTGTTTAATTATGGAAAACATCACATATAATTATTATTGAAAACTATTCTGTAACCCGTGCAATGCATGAACATATTATGGATTTTTTTGAAATAATATATACATTAATGTAGTGAGTTTAATATTTTACTAACTTTTTAGTTTGATATTGGCAATTAGCAACATAAAATAACTTAAAGGTAAATTCACAAAATTTAGTATATATTCAACAAATATGATTGTAATTTTATTTTATCAAAAAATTACAATATAGTCCAACAATAACATATCAACCTATGCCCAAACACACACACACGTGCACATTACATTTACTGGGGGACCTTTACTTTTATACATTGTATGAAATTTTATAATTACTTGAACAAACGACATCATCTAAATCATCTTCAATGGAACCCTCGCCAAGGGGTGATTTAAATATTAAATCATAATTCAGTTACTATTTTTACCATTGTCATCTATGGTCTTCTCTTCAAGTATGTTCACATCTAAATCAATTGTAGTTCTCTCTCTCACAGTATTCACTTGAAGAAATGTAATCATATGATAATTAGATATAATATTAGGAAAATCTTGTGATCATATTATCACAACATATACAACATAATGTGATACACCGCCTAATAAAGTATCGGGTGATCAGTCCTATATCAAATTAAACATGAATCTCATCTGGTTCATTCTTAGCATCACTGTCGAAACCTTTTTAAAACTTACTAACCACCTAGTACTAAAAAAGACACGGTGTTAAATTTTATCTTTTTATTAAACAACACTAACAACTTGAGCAAGAATATATAATAAACCATTCACACATCACTGATTCAAACAATACTAAAAATGAATAATTACAATATTTTCTGAGAAAATCACCGGCTACAATCCAAATACAAAAAAATTATAAACTACAAGAATGATAAAAATGAGTACATCATCTGGCTGGGACAAAGGAAATAACTAGGGAGACATGTCCAACTGAAATACTGATTGCATCCTACTTCTAGGAATGAAATGACTGAAGCGGCTAAGTCAAATTCCTGCATCATCCACATGTGTCGCAGCTGTGTAACCCTAGAATATGACAATTTTAGCGTCTCTTTGGTTGGACACCTAAAAGGTTTTGAATTTTTTTTTATAGCAAGGGTTATAACCCAAAATATTTTGAAAATATCATCAAGTAAATTAAATTATCGTAAATTAAAATGCATCAAGGCTCTTCATATTTAATCTAGTGTCGCACTCCCCTGAGGACCGACCCACCCCTAAACTATTGTCCACACCTAACGCTCATATATATGACCCACCTAGTCACCTATCCCGTAACTAGTTCTTGATGGTATCCTTCCTATCACAATACTCTAGCCCGAGTATGTTTAATATATGCGTTATAAGTTATTTATCACATTAACTTAAATAATCATTTCTTTTGGACCCATGTAACATTCTCACGAGTTATATGAAATATCCATACAATTCACGTCATATATTTTATCTGTATATGAAAATATATACACTATGTATATATATGTATCATCATCTTACAACATTCACACACGTGTTATAAATATAAAATCCATCCTTTCGGATAGGCACCCATCGGATGTTCTCTAAAATGTTATAATTTCCAGGTATACTTACCCACCCGAACCCCTGAAATGGTTAACTCTCAAAATCAGTAACAACAAAATAAACGCAGTGGAGGCGGTCATAGTTCCCCCCCGAAAATAAGACCAACTCATACCCAAGACATCTCACCCCTAACAATACATACGCTATGGCCTAGGGACTATAATCGCCCTATTACTCAAGACAGGGGATTCACCCACATCGTGCAACCTCCCATGATAGCACTAGAGAGGTGTGTATTCTTATAAATATTATTCACACTAATATTTATAAAGCAGACAAATATATATACTACACATCACCGCATATATATATATATATATATATATATATATATAATTCAGGCTACTATGTGCACAAATTCCCATAACACTAGCCTAACAATCCCAAGTCTATATACCGACTTGATATTTAAATAATTTCCACATTTATTTATTTATTACTCAAGTTGTGTCCCCCAACTAAATTACCCGGACTTGCTCCTTCAGCTCGAAATCTCATCCTGTAGAACTTATTCCTCAAATCCCACATTTTAAGGTTAAGGCCCTTTTTATTTTGAATATTCTATAATTTATTATAAAACCCTAAAATAAATTAATGTATCTAAATCTGTGCTTAAGCCCTCGTAGCACTAGCCCCAAAATATTACCGAGTCAATAAACTGACTCAAATGTAATTAATCACGCAACAATTAATTTATTATCTTGGTGCCACTCAACAAATATTACGAGACACTCTCTCTTTCTTAGTCCATAAATTTCCCTTTGGAATTTATCTCCTCATATATTAAAGAGTTATAATTCATTCTTTTGTTCCTTCCTAATAATTTCTACCCCTTTTTGGATTTCCCAAACACCTAAAGAAAAATCTTACTGAGATCATCCCAATTAGAACAAAGTGGCCCCTAACATGAACAATTTGCTCTTCTCTTCGTCCCAAGGTAGGGAATTTGGAAAAAAATTGAAATCGATCAGAAGGACGTCGCTGAAACGACTCCTCATGCGGTTTGAATGACATGAGTGTCGCTCAAACCAGAGGTGAGATCTTTCAAATGATATTTAAGGGATTTTCTCTCTCCTCTCCTCCTTCTTCGGCGTCATCCACACATAACCCTTATTTCAGTTAACCTCTGCCCACAATTCGAAGGCTTAATAATTTCAACTTCTCAATTTCTCTACAGATTTAACATCAAACTCTAATTAACCTAGATTCAATCTTAAACTAACCCAAGAACATGGCATTCATCTAACTCCCACTATGATATGAATAGGAATATGAAATTAATTCAAAAGTAAGTTTAACTACTCGCCTTAGGGTTCATAGGGTCTGAATCCGTTGATGTAGATGATTATTATTTGATGAAGAACACCCTTGGTTCTTTATTTTGGATCCCATGGTTTCTCTAATTGCGCCCACTTTTCTCTCTCTCAATTAGGTTTTCCTAAAATGTATTATTGATTCCATACTCTCTCACTCTTAGGGTTTAACAACTCAATCCCGTTTTTAGACTTGATGGCTCAAATATGTCTAGAAATGCCCCGAGACCCATTTACTACCCATGAGTACTCTTTTCCAACTATTTCAACCCATCTGAAATCTACCGTGCACTCGAAATTTCCATCTGAATTAATTTATAACATTCTCCAATTTTCAACCTAAAAAATGCGACACAAAATAAATTCGTAGAATTAAGCCTTAATTCTCCAAATAAATTAGGTCCTCTAATTTAAATAAATTCTCCAAATCATAAATTTAATTTCTCCCAATAAAATAAATTATATTTCTACTAAAAATAATTAAATTAAAAGTCCTTGAATTTACGGGGTGTTACATACTTCCCCCTTATAATGGAATTTTGTCCTCGAAATTCAGATAAGCCTAGTACTCTCAGCCTCGACTATCTCCCCAATGTAACACCCCAATCTTCCACCACCAATATTGTTCCCACTTTAGCCACTGCACCCAGCGGTATGGGTTTTTTATTAGCTCTATATCCACAAATTGGTGTCAATGGGTTTCAAACCCCTAACATGTGCATCATCAATCACATGCCTTACCGGTGGAGCTAAAAGGCCTCGGTGTTAAAAGAGTGTAAATCTACATATATGAAGCATTACTTTCCCTAACCCAGGTGATGTGTTACGTGACTCTCTAGATACCAAATCAACTATGGCCTAGTCTGTTACAATCCATCCCCCTTAGGGAGGCCAACTTCCTTGTTGGGATGAAATGAACCATCACCCAACATGTTGGCACACTTATTTCGGCTGGAACCTGGCTCTGATACCATTCGATAACACCCCACTCTTCCACCACCAATATTGTCCCCACTTTAGCCACCGCACCCACCGGTATGGGGTTTTTATTATCTCTATATCCACAAACTGATTTCAGTGGGGTTCGAACCCCTGCCATGTGCATCATCAATCACATGCCTTACCAGTGGAGCTAAAAGGCTTAGAAGAGTGTAAATCTACATATATGAACCATTACTTTCCCACACCCAGGCAATGTGGGATGTGAATCTTTGGATACCAAATGAACCATGGCCCCGTATGTTACACCTAATCGTTTACCCTTAGTATTGCTACATATATTTCTTAAGCGAATGTAGTTAACCATAGATCCCATACACTCTGTACTTGTGTTTAACCGAACAAAGTAATACCCGACTTTTACCAGCCTTAAATTGTATTGTAACTTCGATCTCACAGTTATAAAACTCCAAATTGCCTTCTCCCGGCATAAAAGTATACACCTCCACTCTTATGCTACAAAAGACAACATGTAATATCGCACCCTTACTATCACTAGTTTCCTTATGCAAAAACAAATCTTGAGCTATATCTTCCCGTTCGACAATAAGTCAACCCAAACTTGAATCACCTCAGTAATGTCCTTACTCCCAAGGATTTCAATTAACAATATTTTATTATTCAACACATTTTAACATATATACTCAGATATATACTCTAAACCCTATCTCAGGTGGATCCTAGAAAGGATAATTCAAACCCTAGTACTGCAAACACTCAGTCTTACTATAACTATTTACTATAGCCATAAACTATCGCTAATGAGTTCAAACTTGAAAAATCATCCACCCTACTCCCATAATTCTTGAAAGTAGTAATCTCGAGTGTAATGAAAATATCGTCTTAGTGTACCTCCCACTTTCTCGTGGTTAACACCGAAGAATCCAGCTACCCCACGGTACTCATGCATAAAATATGGCTATCACGACAAACACACCCACTAGTATTCGTCTCACTCATGTATCATAGTGATAGCAAACAATAGGTTGTGACGCACTCAATCTGACTTAATATATACCCGAGCTCAACATTCTCATCTCGAGGGACATTTTATTCCCCTATATCCGGAATATACCTAAAATCATTGCCCTTGCATTTTCTTCCAAATCTATTAAGTATCGGCATAGAAAAGACTTTGGCTCCTCCCAGGGTGTCCATGCACCTTATAGTCCATGCATATTTTCACAGACCTCGGATCATCACATACGTAACATACATACCTCAAGATCGACCCCTGCATTCTTGGCACGGCCACACCTTCTGGGTATTTTCGATGACCTTACCACTTACTATTCAATTCTCGATATTGCCCCACCTATCAATTTGCAATGCAAATCTTCGTAGTGCATTTTTCTTATCACTTCCCGGCTCCACTAGTCCTATCTCTTATCATCTCTCTGCTCAACGTTTTTTCTCCACACGTTCACTAATTATCATTAATTCTGATGACTTAGAATAAAATGACGTCTTCAAACTTTCGACATTTTACTAAGGCTTATGCGTGTAACACCTCACAGCAAAACCCAAAAGAACTTTGCCCAATGCACTATTCCTCAGCATTGTCAGTACTCGATTTTCGTATAACTCAAAGCATACCACCAGGACACTCAAACTATGTCCTTTTACCCACATGTCTAATCATTAACTCCCGCATCTCTAATGGAGTCATATATTACTACGCAAACACTATCAATAAGCCCTTAGCGCTAAATATTAATACGAGCTAAATCTCTCCTCTCCATGGTAGCCCGACATACCCTGAATCTCTTCAGTAAAAGTCCCTAAACACCGGGATATAATATAACTAGGAAACTGTACTCTCTCATCGCGAGCTCAACCCTCTTTCAGGTTGAACATCACAAAAATATACACCCTACCCTAGAACAATGAACATGATAACCTTGTTATTATAATCGCCCACCATTGCGAACCCGCCCATACTCAAGATAAAATTATACCTTGAATATCACCTCTCAAAGCTACTCCATGGTAAATATACACACTAGTGAAATTAACAATACCTCCACTAAATTCGTTTCTCACGTGAATTTAGTACTAATACATCACTGTGACCCGCTCGCATCACACAAAACAGACCCTAATCATCTTAACATAAAATATGTAGTTTTATTTGCCCATAACACTAGCTGCTCAAACAATTTCTAGACATAACACCCTCGTCCTAACCAAACTAAAAACTTCTCTAACTGTTGCCCTTACTAGACATCCCGCCGTTGTCCCCTGACAAGCTACGGATAAGATCCACCCATGTGTTTCTACTCTTTTACATGTAAGACACCCCTCTATGTCATTCTCCTTTCTCTGGCTCAACCGTCCATATCAGGATTTTCCTTCTCGCGGGCCTGGTAGTCTTAACCCTGATTGCTACCCTTAATGTCCCTTTAGCTCCGCTGGTCCCATGGAACTTGTTGACGACCTTGATGGACCTGACAGAACCCACCGTGACTTCGTAGGAATTATACTGATCTTGATTATTAATCTGGGTCCTCTATCGAGTATCCCTTCCCTTGGTGCCTCACTAGCATTGTAAAATTTAGTCTACTCTTATACTAGATTCTCCAACTCCCTTAGCTCCCTTCTCAAGAGAGCATTGATACAAATTGTAAATGTACAACCTTGATGACAACGACACCAGTCATCCTAGACGAATTTCCTATCCGTGATTGTATTTTCTACCCATGGGTCTATTATCAACCTTTAAACCCTATTTGATTCTTCATATCCCTCTCATCGATTACGAAGTTTACAGGTTCCATCAACTTTCCTCCACATCCGGGCACTGTCTGGCCCTTTTTGAAACATTACTGAAATCTCCCTTGCCTCTCTATTAAACTTTTGGGGAGATGAATTGTAATAATCCACACCCTAAATATCTTGTTATTCATGGTATATCCTCATGGATGTGGTGACTGGATTCAATCACTCTAAGCTGCTCCTATGAGAAGACATCTTTGCTCAAAATTTTGACTTGAGTGTCACTACACTCCCCCACATGTGATCACAATTGGATGTTCACCATCCATTGGTAAATCACCCATACATACCTCCCTCGAATTCTAGCGGATCGTTCTTCTGAAACAAAATTTTCTTCAACTCTTACCCCTTGTCGTCTACACTTGAGGTTTTTAACTTTGCACCACAGTCCTTTCCGACGATTCTTGGGGAAGCTATTTCACCCCAACGGTTACTTCAACTTTAAATGTTCAAATAATATGCTGACTCCTACCACATAACTATTTTTAGAATACTCATTGTCTTATGTTGAGTCCTCCCTCCTGCAATCCTTCTAACGTCCGACATTTATCGTTCCATAATGTTCGATCTACCATGCTCAACTAAAACTGTATATTTATCACATCAACCAAACATTATAGGAGGAGAATGTAAGTCGCATATGTAAAGGAATACAACAATCCAATAATAAGTCTATATGTCAAAGAACGTTATGGTGAAATCTGAAAATCCACACACATCCTAAAGACACTAGACCTGATGCTCTGATACCATCGGTGGCATCTCGCCTAATAAAATATCGAGTGATCAGTCCTATATTAAATTAACTAATAATCTCATTTAGCTCATTCTTAGCATCATTGTTGAAACCTTTTTAAACTTACTAACCACATAGTACTCAAAAAGTCACGGTGTCAATTTTATCTTTTTTATTAAACAACACTAACAACGTGTGAAAAAATATAGAATAAACCATTCACACAATGACTGATTCAAATAATACTGAAATTGAATAATTATAATCTTTGCCGAGAAAACCACTGGCTACGAACCCAATACAAAAAAAGTATAAACTACAAGAATGATAAAAATGAGTACATCATCTAGCTGGAACAAAGTAAATAACTAGTGCGACATGCCCAACTGAAATAATGACTGCATCTTACTTCTAGGAATGAAATGACTGAAGCAGCTAAGTTAAAATCCTACAACATCCACATGTGTTGCATCTGCGTAACCCTGGAATCGAACAATTCTGGCATCCCTGTGGCTGAACACCTAAAAGATTTTGAAAATATTACTATAGGAAGGTTAGAATCCAAAACATTTTGAAAATATTTAGCAAGTGAATTAAATTCCAGTAAAATAAAATGCATCAATGGCCTTCATATTTAAGCTAGTGTCGAACTCCCTTGAAGATCGGCTCAGCCCTTAACTTTTGTTCACACCTAACGCTTTTCTATATAACCCACCTAGCCACCTACCGCGTAACTAGTTCACGATGGTATCCTTTATGTCACAATACTCTAGCTCGAGTATGTTTAATATATGTTTTATAAGTTGTTTATCACATTAACTTAATTAATCATTTCTTTTGGGACCATATAACATTATCACGAGTTATATAAAATATGACTACAATTAAATCCCTATATTTTACCCATATATGAATATATATATGTGTGTGTGTGTGTGTGTGTGTGTCATCATATTACAACATTCACACATATGTCGTAAATATAAGATCCATCCTCTCGACTAGGCACTCACAGGATATTCTCTAAAATGCTATAATTTCCAGGTATACTCATCCACACGGACCCCTGACACTGTTAGCTCCCTGAATCAGTGAAAAGAAATAAACAAAGTGGAGGTGGTCATAGTTCCCACTAAAAAATTAGACCGACTCATACACAAGACATCTCACCCCTAATAATATAAACGCTATGACCTGGGGACTATACTCACCCTGGTCCTCGATCCAGGGGATTCACCCACATCGCGTAACCTCCCATGATACCACTAGAGGGGTATGTATTCCTATAAATGTTAAATTTCTAAAGCACAAATATATATATATATATATATATATATACTACACATCACTGCATATATATATTTAATTAATCCAAGCTACTCCTTGCACAAATTACCGTAACACTAGGCTAACAATCTTAAGTCTATATACCGACTTGATGTTTAAATAATTTCCACATTTATTTATTTATTACTTAAGTTGTGTCACCCAACTAAATTACCTGAACTTACTCCTTCAGCCCGAAATCTCATTAGGTAGAACTTATTCCTCAAATCCCACATTTTAAGGTTAACATCGTTTTTATTTTGAATATCCGATTATTTATTATATATCCGTAAAATAAGTTAATGCGGCTAAATCTGCGCCTAAGCCCTCGTAGCACTAACCCCAAAATATTACTCGAGTTAATAACCCAACTAAAATTGAATTAATCACGCAACAAATAATTTATTATCTTAGCTTCACTCAACCAATATGACCCAACACTGTCTCTTTCGTGGTCCATAAATCTCCCTTTAGGATTTATCGCGTCATATACTAAAGAATTATAATTCATTCTTTTGTTCCTTCCTAATAATTTCTACCCTGTTTGGATTTCCCAAAATCCTAAATTAGATTTTCTAAAATGTATTATGGATGCCACACCATATCACTCTTAGGGTTTAATAGCTCAATCCCGTTTTTAGACTTGCGGGCTTTATAAAAACGGCCCAAGCACTCTTATGTGGGCTCAAATATGCCTAAAAATGCCCGAGACCCATTTACTACCCATGGGTACTCTTTTCCCACTAATTCAACCCATCCGGACTCAACCGTGCACTCAGAATTGACATCGGAATTAATTTATAACATTCTCCAATTTTTAACCTAAAAAATGCGACACAAAATAAATCCGACGAGTTAAGCCTTAATTTGCCAAATTAAAAAGATCCTCTAATTTGAATAAATTGTCAAAATCATAAATTTAACTTCTCCCAGTAAAATGAATTCTATTTTTCCCAAAATAATAAAATTAAATGTCCTTGAATTTATGGGGTGTTACACATAATAAAAAGGCTAACTGACTAAAGTGATAGCGGAACACTAGCTTGCAAGAATTTTAAATTCATTAAATTTTTAAACGCTTGGGACTAATAATAACAATATTTGAATTATTTATAATAAATATAGCAATAAAAAGGAAAGGAAATCAAATGAATATAAATAAATAATTAAAAGAATATAAATAATTGATAAGAGCCTACTTGAATGGATCAAAGCACCAAAATTAATGGAAAAATAAAATAACTATTTGAAGTGGAAGAAGAAAAAAAGAACCAAGTGACTGGAAAAATTCAAAGACCATTCATACTTGAATCCCACGACTTCTTCATCGACCTCCTTCCTAAAATATCTGCCAATTAATACATCCACAAACCCACTCAAAAATGCAATCAATATTTAAATAAAATTTCCAGTTTTATCAGCTAAAATTCAAATCCATTATTAGCAGAAACATAGTGGGACCGAGGAGAATCTTTTCAACCTTCTAAGATGTGTCCTCTAAAGTAACTTTGACCTCCTGGGCAAGTTAGAGATCTCTACGGAGTCAGGATACACAGGCTTCTAGTTACTCACGAGTCTCCTATGAAGATTGAATATCTCCCGTAAGACTATCCACAGTGTTGGTTAATTCAGTCTTTTCCCGACCTAAGATGATCAATTGCTCACACATAAAAACCTTCACCTTATCGAGTTGACTCTCCGACGCCTCATACACCCTCAAAACTTTCACCTCTATCTCCAAATCTAACACCTTAAGACTCAAATATTTATTAATTTTGTTGGTTTTCAACGTCTCGGTGTATAAATGACTAAAGGCTCTTGGGAGATCCCCTTCTCCCTCACTCAAAGTACTATCCTCACACTCACTCGAATGGCTCAAAGCATCATCGAGGATCTCACGTTTACATGTGTCCTCATCATCGTGGGAAAAACTAGAAGAACTCACGTGATTACCCATGAATGCATCACACTTTTCATGTGGTGATTTTCCCCTGAAATCAACTGACTCGATGTCACTATCGCTAAGAGTTTCTTTCTTTGCAATATCTTTGCCCTTTATTTTTAGCCTATTGAGACACTCAAACGACTTGTTACCTTTACCCTCGCACTCAAAACATCTTATATATTCCTCTTTATCACCACTATCCTTTACCTCATTTTTTTTTTGTTTTTCTCAAAAGTCTTTTTATTGCAAGAATTATTTTTGGAAAATTAGAGAAACATTTTTAAAAAATTTGCAATCAAGATCAAGTCATCAACATTAAACTCTCCCTCAGATTCACACTCGTAAACATTCTCTTATTCTTTTTCTTTAGAGTTTTAAAATCCACCCCTCTGTCCTTAGGTTTAATGGTTTTAAGGAACATCTATTTCATAAGTCTGAAGGTCTTCTATGACTTCGTTTAACCTAATATAGTCTAAGTCCCCTAAAGAGTTAAGCACAATGACCTTAGGAATAAACGATAAAGGATTTCCCTCAAAATTTGTTTCATGACTCTCGACTCCTTAATTTTCTCATCCAAATTAAAACTACGGTTAATAATGTCTGATAACCTAGCATAAAATTCATTGAATGACTCAAACTCTGACATAGTGATGGTCTCAAACTAGGTGGCTAAATTTTGAAGCTAGCATTGATAGCATTGGTAACCTCATGTGTCAACTGGAGGATATCCTATGCTTCCTTAGATGTAGTGCACATCATGATGCGACGGAACTTGTTAGGGGCGACAACCCTAAAAATAACACTAAGTCCACGGGAGTTGTAAGTACACCACTTAAATTAATCGTAAGTCCAGGAAGAGATGGGTGTAGGATTTGTGACATTATCGACAATGATAGTGGGAGGAGTCCACCCTCTTTCACAAACAAGTCATAATCTTTCATCAATTGCGTTTAAAGTGGATCTCATACAAGCTTTCCAATAGGCATAATTCGATCAATCGAAATTTGGCATCCTATTATATAAGTTCTCCATAAAAAATGCAATTTTTCAAAACAATTGATATCTTAGAAATATTTTGTGGAAAAAGGATCTCACGATAATTTGGCGAATTGAGCCCTGGTACCGATTTGAGAGTGCATAATTCTCTAATGATCTAACTTATTTAATTAGATGTCAATCCCACAAACCAATTTTAATTCTTATTTATCCTAAATCTTGCAACTATTATATCCCGCCTCAGTAAATTAATTAAATTATATTCTGACAATAATTGAAGAGGAGTTAAGTATAAATATGGAAGAATTATGGGTAAAAGTAGGAGAAAAAGAAAAAGAAAAAGAATCAAGGTCGTTGAAATGACTTGGGATGTCGTTCGAGAGACATTTAAAGTCACGAGTTTCGTCACGAGATGTTGGGCTTCTCACGATGTGCTACTAACTTACAGTAGCAGGACGTGCGATGGTCATGTGAATCCAAGGATCAAGCGACAAGAAAAGATGTTTGAGAAACATAGCCTTTGCGTGGGAATGATGCTGGTCGAGAATTTTAGATCAGATACCCTTGTGCGCTATCACGTTTTGGGTCATTGATCATGTGTTCTGTAAAGCCCAAATTTTCCCAGATTGGGAAATAATTGGATTTTGTGCTTGGGTAGGGTTTTATAACGGTTGCTTGGGGTTTATTTTGGGCATTATTTGTTGCGACAAGATGGAAGAATGAGAGAGAGGGTGAGAGAGCTAGAGAGGGGTGGGTGGTCTTCCACCACCACCCACCAACAAATCTCCACCCCTCCATCATAAACCACCACCAAACCACCACTCTCTAACCATTTCCATAGTGTATTCAACCCAAAAACACCCATGTCCACCATGGACAAGGAAGAGCGATGAAATTTGGAGGTCTATTTTGGAGGTTTTTCTTGGAGAAGATGAAGTGAGTCTTGTATTGGATATTTGGGAGGAGATTTTGGCAACCCTTTGAGGCTACCTTTGGAGGTGGGGGTTACTCCTTGTCACGTCTCGAAATATTCAGGAGTGAGTTGGGGTTTGGGTTAAAAATTGTAACTGGAAAATAAATATAAGTTACGAAAATCAAACATAATTTATGATAGTGGCATGCCTTAATATCATAGGGTATGGAGGTACAATGTTTATAACCTCAAAAATAAAAACCCGAGCTTTATTACATATTTTCCAAAAGTAAAACTGGAAAAATAAATGTGCAACATATATTTAGGACTAAATGAAATACGTCCATCTATACGTAGTAACACAAGACATTAAAATAGGAGCTTCATTTCTTCGGATGATTTTCCAAGCGTATTTAATTCTTAAGGTAATGCGAGAAGAAGCATTATTATTATGAGTAGTGTTGTCCTCCTTATTTTCCGGATCCATATGGAATTTGAAACAAATGTACGCAAAATGGCCAAATGTATAATTCCCATTCTATACAGTTCAAATATGATTTAAAAGAGTTAGTATAGGAGTTTCAATAATAAAGAGACTAAAATAATATGATATGGAAAGGTGTTTTTGGGGAAAATGTAATAACACCGGGATAGTATTGGTAAAAGTTGTGGATGTTTTCCAAACAAATAACCCATAATTATCTGCTTAGAGGTTTAAGGGCAATAGTAAATACATACCACTAAATCAATCCAATTAAATTGGAGATAATCACTCCAGATAAGTAAAGATTAATGTAACCGTGCTAAGATATTAAATGACATTACATATGGTGGAAAATATTCCAGGACCTCAAACATCTGACTCCTTTAGGCCAAATAATACTGTCATGGGTATAATGGAAGATTATTCCCTAATTGTAATGTATGCTATAAATCAATAACCGGATCAAACTGCATCATATGAAATAATATGATTGCATAATCATTTCAATATATGAATCAATTGCACATAAACAGTTTGCAAATGAGTTCCACAATGATAATATGATATACTGGGTCTATCACAAAGTGATATCAACGATAGGCATAATTCCAATAGCATTGCGAGAAATAATATTGAATAAAAAATCACCTACATAGCGTTTTGAATATGCAGTCAAAATTCTTAATAGCCAGAAAGGTGTTCCGTGCAAGTTTGTTTAAAATAACAAAATATTTTTTCTAAGAATAAAGTGTGTAACTTACATTGAATGCGAAATAAACTTATGATTCCGAAAAAGAATAAGTTTTCGAGGTTTGATTTGAAAATAAACTTAAAAGTTTATTTCATCAAGTTCCTTAATTTTTGTAGACATGTTCCAGAAGCCTTTTTTCATTACAAATAAGGTCTAAAAGCTATAAAAAAAAATTAGGGTCAATTTACAGAAGTTAGAAAACTTCAGGGGTTTATGTACAAACATTTGTTTTTAAAGTTTAAAGGTTAAACTAGGGTCTATGTCGAATTTGAGTTTTGGACATCCAAATCAGGCGTTATAATATATTACTTTTAGCAAAAAAATAAAATAAAATTTTTGGAATTTTTTGCTAAATTTTTCAACCGGCACACGCTCAAACGCGCCAGGTCAAATGTATCACGCGTTGGAATTGACCTCAGTCACGCACGTGGCTTACATGCATCTTCAACCTTGCGATGTTTGACCAAGTGTTTCAGAAATTTTGACTTCAAATTATAATCTCTACAAAAAATCATTTCAATTCATTCAAAATCCATTTTCTTTGATTTTTCACGAGGATTTCAAATATATAAGTTTTAGGTGTTGTGACAAACTGTAGAGATAGTTTTATGAATTGAGAAATATCAAAAATTTCACTACGAGATAAATGGATTTTGGGTATAATTCGAACCACGGTTGTAATAATGTTTGGGTTATGGGTTGTTTTTCAAGAAATGGGTATTGGTTTGAAGGGTCACTATATCCTTAGTAAAAGGAGTTTTTTGTCTGAAATTTTTGTCGCCAAAATTGAAAATCTTTGCTTTTGAACTAGTAAGGATACTGTAATGAAATTAACCTCATGGTGAAGATACTATGAGTATAAGGAAAAGGTTTCCCACTTTAAAATAGGGTTAGAGACAAAAATTCAAATTCCACTATTGAGGCTAAAGCTTCAATGGTGATTTTAGGATTTTTTCTTTGAACTTAAGGTTTTTACGTTTACATAAAGCATGTATGAGTTGGTTTAAACATTATAATACTGCAGAAATTCAACCAAAGTAATATGATTGAAAATCAAACATAAAATAACAGTGTACTCGAAATTGCTAAAAAATGGAGATTTATTTTTATCATTGTTTTGTACTTAGCTTTGTTCCGTATCGTGGCCTTTTTATAGGGGGTTAAAGGTGACTTAATTGGTCAAAATATGAGGTGATATAGTCTTGTTTAATTGGAGAAAACTTCAGATAACCTATGGTATGAAAGAATTTAAAGGTGTAAGGTCTGGTATTGGCTTTGTTGGGGGTGGTTTAATCAGTTCTCATCAGCTCTGTTGATAAGGAAGATGGGGTAGACTCTCGGTTTGGTCCTTGGAATTTTTTTATTAATTTTTAATGTGTGTTAAAACATTATTTTCCAACTTTGAGGAGCTTTTGTGAATTTTTCAAAAGTTAGAGGACCTGAGGTTGAGCTGCTTTGTAATTTCAGAAAGTAAGGAAGTTTTCCCCGGACTCCTTCCAACAAAGGGGAGAATGATAGGGTCTTCCATAAATTGCTTCATATGGGCCGGTCTGAATGCTATCTTCATAGATGTTATTATAGGAAAATTCTACCAATGATAAATGATCACTCCAAGTCCCCGTTAAATCTAAAGTACATGCTCTCAATATATTTTTTGTAACAACCCTCGCTTTTAGGAGGCTAATTTTATATTAATTTACCGCCTAAGGTAATTATATAAAATGTTGGGATTGGAGTAAATATTAATTGAATGAAATGAAAGTTAGTATTTATTATATTGATGCATATTTACTGTATGTGAAAGTAAATATCATCAGGTTGTATGTTTTATAGTGTCATATATTTAATTACATTAACGATTAAATGAAATTGGAACTCGAAATAAATTATAAAATTTCTGAATGCCAGTTTAGATGATGTAGTTAGTCCCAGAATGTCCGAGACAGTCAAAATAAGTGCCATATTGTATTTTTGAGTTTAGGACACTTTTACCTGGTTTTAACTTAAACGCGTATTTGGGAGTCATTTTAATGTGGTATTAACCACTTAAGTTGGAGACTTTAGACTTAAGCCACGATTTTAAGTCTTGCCTCTTATTTCATTTCCTCATTTCATGTCTTAAAACATAGAGAGAAAAGGAGAGAAAGAGAGAGGAAGAGAAAAATGGAGAAATGAGAGAGATTTGGAGATTGAAGATTGGGATTGCTTCTACCACAAAGAAATCTGAGATTACAACCCTAAGGCAAGTTTTCTACTTGCTAATATATGATATAAGATGAGTAAATTGTGTGATAGTTGTGTATTTGCATTTATGGATCAAAATGGAATTTAAACCCAAATTTTAGTTTTTGATGACAAAATTGTGGATTTTATTGGTTACATATCATGTAGGATGATTTGGGGTAGTTTAATGATGTTGGATATGAGTAAATATGGAAGAGATTTGAGTTTGGGAGAAATTTAGGGTTCATAACCCTTACAACAAACCTTAGAAAATTCGCAGGGGCGAATCGATTCGGCCTGGCCGAATCGATTCGCTAGAGGGGTAGTGTCCAGGTCTGAGTGGACCAAATCGATTCGGATTGGCCGAATCGATTTGGCAGTTATGCAGAAGTCAGGTTTTCCTGACCGAATCGATTCGGGTGGTCCGAATCGATTCTCTTTCTAACCGAATCGATTCGGCCATCCCAAATCGATTCAAAAACCCTGCACATTTGAGTGATTTTCTTTGTTTATTTCCAATTCATTTTGTTTAAGTCTAGGGCCTAGGAACCTTCTTCAATGAATTAAACTAAGTGTCCTAGAGTTTTAATTGAGTTAGTTAATTACCCTACACTAGGAATGGGTTATGTGGGGACTTTTCCGGGGATGCGCCAATTGATGTTAGGGCGCTATTTTCTTCTAGTTGATTATTATTAAACTAGGAGTCGTAGTGTTATGTTTCGGAGGATTTAGAGGCTCCATTGAGCTACGTTAATCTTGATGGTTTAAAAGTGTGTTAGGAGAATGAATTGAAAGTTTATTCATTCCTTTGAGGTGTGATAGTATTGGGGTTTTTAAAGTAATACCCTAAAATGTTTTGAGATAATTAAAAGTTTATTTACTACTTTGAGGTTGTAATGACGATAAAATTTATCGTATGGCTCCGGATAATAAGTTAAATTGTTTATAAAATGTAAACGATAATGGTCTCGGATAAAATGAAACCTGCACATGTATAATGGGGAATGAAAATAATATGGAAATGGAAAATGATAATTTATGTAATCATGAATATGGTAAATGATAATGTACTTGATTTTTGATAATGGTAAATAAAATGGTTTAAAGACACCCTTTCTAAATGTCATCATAAGGGAAGTTCGTGCTTGAGGTGAAGCCCCCTGGATAATGAATACAGGGTGGATATTGTCCTAGGCCATGTGAGCGTTTGTGTTGTATATTTTCTGCGATGGGTAGGTAATTTGGGGTGTGGTTATGAGTACCCCGTAGGCACATGGCCGCTTCCCGACGTCTTGCGTTATAGGTGCCCAGGTTGTCTTGATGATAGGCCCTGGAAGATGATGGTCATTTAGGGGCGCGCACAGGGGGAAACCCGAACGGGCGGTCTTAGAATCGTTATATGTATATAAATATAACTATTCATAATCAAGTGGCACTTGATGTATTGAGATATGCCATAAAGAGCATAGTGAAGTGCCACAAAGAGCACATTGAAATGCCACAAAAAGCATTTGAAAATGACTATTTTCCTGATAAGAAAAGGATTTTTACAAAAGGTAAAATTGAAATAAAAATTCCTTATAGAGCATAAGATTGTGATTATATATATATTTCCTGTTAAGGAAAAAATATATGAGATAATTGGTGCACATGATGAAGTTTTAGATTAATGTTATTCATTTTTATTTTCCTGCATAGCTAAATTAGATTCATGATTAATTAAATTGTCTTAGCTCATGTTTTAGATTTGTGTAGGTAGATTCTTATTTCTCTTTCATCATGATTTATCATTCATAACTATCATACTTTTTATTCGTCTGGTAATCATATAGAACCGGGCCCTGACCCGTTCATATTTCTTGTTGTGCATGCATCTTGTATCCGTTCAGGTACTCCGTCGAAAGGATGCCTGATCTGACTTCCTATCCCGGTGTCTTTGGCAAGCCGTGATGCTTTCCAGGTATTAGGGGACATTTTGATATAGGCGCCGCCATTCTTGCACTCTAGTCAGGATCGGGTTCTTTTTACTCGGGCTAGTGGCCCAAGCTTTTGTAATTGATTAATGTAAGGTATTATGTAATTTAATGAACTTATTTAATTTTATTGTATGAGTCTGTGACCGACAGAATATTTGGTCCTCTATTGTACATTTGTGGGTATGTAATATAATTTCATCTGGATTTCCACTTTCTTTTTTATTGGATTGTTAAGTGTTTTCTTTTATAAACTTTAAAAATCAAAATTTTGGCAACCCGTTTTTTTGAAATAAGGAGTGGTTATCCCGTATACTTATTATTTTGTTGTGATGCTGAGAATTATTCCATCCATGATTCCGTTATTTTAGAGTATCGGGCTGGCCACCCCCTATTTCGGATGGCGGGTTGTCACATTTTCTTAAGTTTGTATTAATCGTTCTAATTGACCACCAGTCTGAGGATGATATGTGGTACTCAAAAAGAGGTTGGTTCGCATAGCTATTTGCAACCCTTCCAAAAATGTCCCAAAAATCTAGGATAACGATCAGATGAAATTAAATAAAGGAACTCCTTGTAATCCAACAATTTCTTGATGATATAGGCTGCTAAGTCGTTATAAGGAATTAGTAGTACATACGTTGAGAAAATGAGCTAAGTTAGTTAACCAATCTATAATTACCCAAATTGAATTATAGCCGTATGATATAGGGAATAATCTACTAACAAAGTCCATAGTGATATGATCCCATTTCCAGGTTGATATATGAAGAGGTTGTAAGAGTCTAGCGGGTTGTTATTGTTCAATCATGACTTATTGGAACTTTAGACATTTAGCAATAAAAGTTTGAATTTCTTGTTTCATTTATGCCCACCAAAAATTATTTTTGAGTGTTTATTATTACCTAGATGGATTATAAATTTATAATGATGACCTTCTTGTAAATCTTGTTCCTTTACTTTGGGATCTGCAGGTACACATATACGATTTTGAAATTGTATCCCTTTAGAAGGGTGGTATATCCATTATGTTCTAGCTTTTCCACGTTCAATCTTTTGTCGTTGGCTAGTAAGAAATTTATTAGTAGCTTGTTGTTCGATGATCCTGGTCTGAAGTGATGGGTAAGCTATGATACTTCAAAAAATAGCACAATCATTATATTGAAAATCGTAGTCAGTAAATGTGAGCATGAGTTGATATGCAAGTAGTCATGTTGTTCTTCCACTAGTTTTATGACTTAAAGCATCAGCTACTTTGTTGCCTTTCCATGGATGATAGTGTAATTGGAAATCGTAATCTTCTAAGTACTCCATCCATCGGCGTCGTCGTAGGTTTAGATTGCTTTGAGTGAAGATATGCTTTCAGCTTTTATGATCGAAAATAGTTGAAATTCAACTCCATATAAGTAGCATAGCCAAATCTTCAAAATAATAACGATAGCGGGTAACTCAAGATCATGTGATGGATAGTTTCATTCATAAATCTTCAACTGCCGTGATCCATATTCTATGACCTTTCAAGATTCATAAGTACACATCCTAATCCTTGCAAAAGTCATCCGTGTACACGTCATAACTTACATTGCTAGAAGGTATTGTAAGTACGGGTAGTGGTTAGACATTCTTCTAATGTATGAAAGGCTTGGGTACATTCTAGAGTCCATTATAATCGTGCGTACTTTTGAGTTAATATCATAAGAGGTAGAGAGATAGTACAAAACCCTTTTATAAATCTTCGGTAATATCAAGATAATCCCCAAAAAACTGTGGACTTTTGTTATCGTTGTGGGCTGTGACCATTCTACCAGTGCGAGAGTTTTTGCGAGGTCTACATGGATTCCTAATTCGATAATTACGTGTCCTAAAAACTTCACCTCTTTTACAAAAAAGCCAAATTTACGTTTCTTTCCATATAAATGATGACATCGTAATGTAGCTGGGATGATCCGTAAATGATGTTCATGATCTTCTTTATTCTGTGTGTATATTAGGATGTAATCGACGAATACTATCACAAATTTATCCAAGAATTGTCGAAATACTCGATACTTTAAGTCCATAAAATCGACTGGAGCATTAGTAAGTTCAACTAAAATTAGTAAGAATTCAAAATGTCCATATTTAGTTCTAAAAGTTGTCTTTGGAATATCTTCTGCTCTTACCCTTAACTGTCTGTATCCCAAATGTAAATTGATTTTTGAAAATACTTTGGCTCCTTGCAATTGGTAAAATAAATCACCAATTATAGGTAATGGGTATTTATTTTTAATTGTGACTTGATTCAAGCTACGTTAATCTACACATAGTGGAAATGATCCGTCTTTCTTTTTTACAAACAAAATCGGAGCACCCCATGGAGATGAACTAGGTTGAATGAATACTTTGGCCAATAAGCCATCCAGCTGACTTCGAAGTTCTCGTAACTCCAAAGGTTCCATATAATAAGGTGGTATGGAAATATGATCAGTATCGGGGAACAAATTAATTACAAATTCAATTTCTCGAGGTGGGGGAATTCTAGGTACATCTTCGGGAAATACATAATTGTAATTATCGAGAATTTTTAAAGCATAAGAATATACATCACTAGAAGTCCTAAAACATTGACCTTGAAATTGACTATTTCGGGTAGCATTATTTCAAAATATAACTTTCCTTCACGCTGAATTAATAAAATAATTATTGGTATTTAAAGAGTCTATTTCGATAATTATGTCCAACCCACTATGTCTAAAATTACAAGATCAATGATGATGTTTCTGACATCAAGTCTTATTTCACAATTTTTACAAATCTTCCAAGTTCTAGGAATATTACTTGTAGGCATACTTATGGAGATCGGGTGATCTAAAGTAACAGGAGAAAGATCTGCGAAAGTCATAAATCATGTACTAATAAAAGAATGAGATGACCCTGAATCAATTAATACATGTGCCTTAAGGTTACCAAGGAAAATAACACCTTCAATCATGTCGTGGCTATCTATTTGAGTTAACAGTACACAAGATCGTCCCTAAAGAGGTGGGTTAGACGTAGATCCTTGTTTGAAATTTCCTAGATGAGTCTTTGGATTAGTCGTAATGGGTACTAGTGGAGGTTTTCATATGTTCCGTCGTGACTCCTGGTTTATACCGGGGTTGGTAGGGGGTCGAGGATTGGGCTTGCCAAATTTAGTACATTGAGGCCTAATATGACCAGGAGCATCAATTTATGGCTTCAAATAGTAGAACGGTGTTGAATTTGGCTAAAAGATCGTTCCTCATTATTAAAATTAGTGCGATTATAGATGAAAATATTTGGTGTATGCCATTTTGAACTATTTCGGAATGGACTGTTAGAGCAAGTTGTCCCACTAGGAGTTGGATTATTCTCAATGAGGCTGGCTATATCAATCACTTTTTAGAAATCATGAATCTATAAGGGAATGAAAAAATATTTGATACTGGATTTAAGTCCTTGTTCAAAATGCTTGCATTTCTTAATATCATTATCGGCATAGTGTGGGGTCTGATAGGAAAGTTCTGTATACCAAGCCTCATATTGTGCCACTCTCATGTTATTCTGTTGAAGCCCTAAAAATTCCACTTCCAATTCTTCAGAAAAATATTTTTTGAAGAATATTTCCTCAAATTGTACCCACGTACAGTCTTCCATATTCAAGGTACGTTTTACTACTTAGCACCAATGATCTACCTTGCCTTAAAATAAAAGTTTCCAAATCGACTCAGACTTCAGATATTATACACACTCCATTCAAAACCTTCAAAATTCGTAGAAACCAGTGTTTTACTTCCATTTCCACAAGTTTCCCTTCAAAAGTTGGGGATTATTGTCACAAGAATTCCTTCAACGCATTCATATGTCGATCTTCAGTTGAGATCTCGATTTCGAGTTTAGGATTTTGTTGTGTTTGCGTGAGTTCTATAAGTTCTTGTAGACATCCAACTATGTTATCCATAGCTATGGACAAAATAGTTGATGTTGATTCGGATCGTAGTGTAGTATTAATGTTGGTTGTATTCACCATCCTATATAAGTAGAGAAATATTAAAGCATACCATAATGGAGAAAAATAGAATTATCACATGAGGTATTTAACCTTTATTCATTAGGAAAATTGGATCAAACATACTTAACCAAATTTTAAGTAAAATAAGTTCTTAGTTGATATAGAGTATTAACGTAACACTCTACTTAAAGTTTATAATGAACACAAATTTATTTATTTTACAAAAGTGATAGGTCTTTTAGGTGGCGATAAGACATCCTTCCTCCTCTCCTCCATGCTCGTCGGAATCTCCTGAGCTTGAACTCGATGATGTAGTAGCATCAAGGAGTGGTGAATAAGGACCATAGTCTTCGGGAGATACTGACAAAGTATTGCAAAGTTCCTCCATTGGAGCGAAATCCCATGCAAAACGAATCGCAGTCCTTAGGATTTTTTCATCCTCTGTAAACCTTCGAGCTAGCTTTGTGGCTCGTTCATCATCGAGTAAGCAACACGGCAGTAAATGATGTTTGACGTTTGGGATAGTGATAGACCATTATCTATCAATGTCTCGAATGGCCTTATATAACTTATTAAATCCCACCTCACAAATAGTGTTACTGAATTGCTCTTGATTGGCACCATCTGTGTTCAGATAGATGTTATCCCACACATTCATCGCTGTAAGACACACAGTCGGTGTAAAATGTAATCTTAAGAAGTTGCAAAAATGTAAAATAACTATATATATATATATATATATATATATATATATATCCCGCATAGGAGTAATAAGTTGGTTTAAATATAACTGCTCTGATACCATGTTGTCACGTCCCGAAATATTCCGAAGTGAGTTGGGGGTTGGGTTAAAAATTGTAATAGGAAAAAAATATAAGTTGCGGAAATAAAACATATTTTAAGATAGTGGCATGCCTTAATAGAATAGGGTGTGGAGGTACAATGTTTATTACATAAAAAAACACTATCTTTATTACATATTCTCCAAAAGTAAAACTGGGAAAAGAAAAGTGTGACATATATTTAGGACTAAACGAAATACATCCATCTATACATAGTAACCGAAGACATTAAAACATGAGCTTCATTTCTTTGATTGATTTTCCAGGCGTATTTAATCCTTAAGGTAATGCGAGAAGAAGCATTATTATTGTGAGTAGTGTTGTCCTCCTTATTTTCCATATCCATCTGGAATTTTAAAAAAACATAAGAAAATTTTCCAAGTAGATAATTGTCATTATATATAGTTCAAATATGATTTCAAAGAGTTAATATAAGAGTTTCAATAAGAAAAAGATTCAAATAATATAATATGAAAACGTGTTTCCTAGAAAAATATAACAACACCGGGATAGAGTTGGTAAAAGCTATGGATGGTTTCCAAACAAATAACCCATAATTATCTTCTTAGAGGCTTAAGACCAATAGAAAATACATACAACTAAATCAGTCCAATTAAATTAGAGAGAATCAATCTAGATAACTAGAGATAAAAATAAACGTGTTAAGTCATTAAATGACATTCCATATGGTAGAAAATAATCCAGGCCCTCAAACATTTGAATCATTCAGACCGAATAATACAGTCCTGGGTATAACGAAAGAATATTCTCGGATTGTAATGTATGCTATAAATCAATAATCGGGTCAAATTGCATCATATGAAATAATATGATTGCATAATCATTTCAAATATGAATCAATTGCACGTAAATAGTTTGAACTACTCAAATGAGTTCCACAATGAGAATGTGATATATTAGGTCTATCACAAAGTGATATCAACGATATGCGTAATTTAAATAGCATTGTGAGAAATAATATTGAAGAAGAAATCACCTACTTGGCATTTTGAATATGCCATCGAAATTCTTAATAGTCAGCAAGGTGTTCTGTGCAAGTATGTTTACAAAAATAATATATTTGTTCTCAGCATAAAGTGTGTAACTTACATTGAATGCGAAATAAACTTATAATTGAGAAAAAGAATAAGTTTTCGGGGTTTAATTTCAAAATAAACTTAAAATTTTATTTCCTTAAGTTCCTAAATTTGTTTAGACATGTTCCATCAAACTTATTTATCACAAATAAGGTCTAAAGACTATGAAAAAATAGGGGTAAAATTACAGAAGTCCGAAAACTTTAGGGGTTTATGTGCAAACATTTATTTTTAAAGTTTAAAGTTTAAACTAGGGTCTACGTCGAATTTGAGTTTTGGACATCCAAACAAGGTGTTATAATATACGATATTGACCAGCAAAATAAAATAATCTTTTTGGAAGTTTTTAACTGGCACGGGCTCACACGTAGCAGGTCAAATGTATCACACGCTGGAATTGACCTTAGTCGTGCGCGTGGCTTACACGCATCTTCAATCTTGCGGCATTAGACCTAGGGTTCAAAAATTTTTACTTCAAAATAATCTCTCAACAGAAAACCATTTTAGTTCATTCAAAAGATATTTTTTCTGATTTTTCATGAGGATTTAAAAATATAAATTTGAGGTATTGAGACAAACTGTAGAGCTAGTTCTATGAATTGAGAAATAAAAAAAATTCTAGTAAGACATAAATGGATTTTGGGCATAATTCGAACCTCGGCAGTAATAAGGCTTGGTGTCTGGGTTGTTTTTAAGAATTTTGTTTTGGTTTGAAGGGTTAGTTCATCTTGAGTAATGGGAATTGTGTTTCTGAAAATTTTGTAGCTGAAACTAAAAATCTTCGATTTTAAATCGATAAGGATACTATAATAAAATTAACTTCATGGTGAATATCCTATGAGCATAAGGAAAAGGTTTCTCACTTTAAAATAGGTTTAGAGCCAAAAATTGAAAATCCACCATTGAAGCTCAAGCTTTAATGGTAATTTTTGGATTGTTTCTTTAAACACAAGGTTTTTATGTTTACAGAAAGCATATAAGAGTTGGTTTAAACAATGTACTACTGTAGAAATTCAACTAAAGTAATATAATTGAAAATTAAATATAAAAGAATAAGGTACCCGGAATTGCTGAAAATTGGAGCTTGATTTTTATCATTGTTTTGTACTTAACTCTCTTCCCTATCGTGGGATTTTTATAGGGGGGTTAAGGGTGATTTTATTGGTCAAAATAGGAGGTGATATGATGTGGTCTAATGTGAGAAAACTTAAGATAGCCTATGGTATGAAAGAATCTAAATGTGTAAGGTCTGGTATGGCTTAGTTGGAGGTGGTTTAATAAGTTCTTATCAGCTTTGCTGATAAGGAAGATGGGGTAGGCTATAAGTTTGGTCCTTGGAAAGTATTTATTAATGTTTAACGTGTTTATACATTATTTTGCAACTTTGAGGAGCTTTTGTAAAATTTTCAAAAGTTTGAAGATGTGAGGTTGGGCTATTTTGTAATTTAGAAAGTAAGAAAGGTATTTGTAAAGAAATATGGGCCAAGTTTGATATTTGAATAGATAAAAAGTCATTTTAAATCATTAGGGGGTGGTTTTGTAATTATGAAGACTTTAAGGAAAACTTGTAAACTTATAATTTCCTAGGACTGATGTTTGTGATACTTTATAGTTAGTTCTCATTTTGTAACATAACTCGTCTCTCATTCACGTGGGTTAACGTAATGAATTTAAACACCTTTGTATTACTCGGGTCTTACACTCCTCTTGCACAAACACCACCATTAGAGCCACTAGAGTTGGATAACATTACTCTTAGTGTAATAATGTCATTTGTTACATTTGTAGTCTGGTATTTAGGCTATTGAGTAGGATCTAAATAGTTAAGTGCTGTATTTGTTGTGTAGAAGATAATAAACATTTTTATGGAATAAAATTGTTGAAAAAAATATTATTTTATAAAAATAAGGAATGGATAATCATTTCAAGCTTCTGAAATAATGAAACTTGATGTCTTATGAAAATGGTGTATTTTCTAGTAATGTTGATGAGAAATATTTTATGAAAGAAAATATTTGCAAATAAGGTGTTTTTTGTTGGAAAATTATATTTTGTTGAAATTATATAATAAGTAAATATTTCAAGATTTTGGAATATTATAGGAAGATATTTTATGAAATGGTTATTTCTAACAATATTGGTGTTAAACATTTTATGAAATAAAATGATTGGAAATGCTGATCTACTTAGTAAATATTTGGTGAAAAATATGTTTAAACCATGTAGTAGGATTTTTAGATTTAAAATCCATCTTCTCATGAATATAAACTTGTAGTAGTTTATGATAACTTGACTTTTGTGTGTAGTCGTTGTTTGAAGCCAAGTTAATCAAAATCCTCGATTACCTACAAAATATAACAACCTAAAGTGTAGAGGTAAGTAAGGGTATCAATCCACGTCAAGGGGGTAAAGAGAGGGGAAAACAATTCTAATTCACTTTTATTTTCTTTTTGGAATTTTTACTTTTCTATTTTTTTTGCTTTTTCAATATCAAAACAATTTAGTGAGGATGTGAATCTAAACAAAGTCAAATATGTAAATAAAAGTAAGTGAAGATACTAATTAAATCTAACTAAATAAAAATCTAAAATATGAGATGGGCGAGGTAATAAAAGTGATGACCAACAAGGGATAGGATGACACCATACATTCTAGTTAATTAAAATTAATTAATTCATTAAAACTAATTATCCCAAGTTAGTATCAAAATTACAAATTAACTCTCGTTGCAAATGTAATTTTTGTAATAACATTTTAGAAAATTAATTTTAACACTCCAAAAACTCTTGAAATGTAGATCCCAACATCATCTAACAAATCACGCTCGAGGATCGATCGATTAGACTAGTTTAAATCATAAAAGTAAGTCTAGAGTTGAAATTAAAGGAATAATACCACACTTGAGAACCCCCTATCTCTAGTTTGAATCTAAAATGGGTATTATAACTACAATTTCAATTTTCTCTCAAAAATCATTTACCCTCTCTCGAGGGGTAAATTAAATTGTAAGAGTGCAAAATTAATAATCAAAGGAACATTTAATTTAAATTAATTAACTAAATTATGATTGACATTAAATAATGGGTCACAACACCCCTTTAAATGGGTTTTAGCCTAACATGATATTAAACATGATGAACAAATAATCAAAGGCTGGTAAAATAAAATAGAAGTGGAGAGAACAATGAAACCCAATATCTTGAAGTGAAATTGAATTCTAATTTCTTTGAAATCAAGCACCATCCATCCAATATAAGCCTCCACCAATAATAAGTTCAATATAATACTCAATTGAATTACTCACAATTTATCCTCACGTATCTCTAAAAATAAAAATAAAACTATTTACAAAATATTTCCCTAATTTATTTTGCTACTCGAACCTAGAAAACTAAAATGGTGTTTCTCTCTCTAAAATTTTCTTTCTAAAAGATCCTCTCTCTCAAAATGGTCTTCATCTTATTTAAATAGTAGGCATGAAGCTAAGGGTAAATTCGGTAGGGATTAAATGGACATGAGGGGTGTGAGGATAAGTTGTGGTTAAAATGGGGAAATGCACAAATGTGCATGGCTTGTGTGAGGTCAGGTGACGGAATAAAAATCGGATTTGGTTAATGTGCATTTTGGGCATTGGGGTAAAAGATGTTAGTTGGGGGTATAATGGGAAAAAAGGAATTAAGATGTTTAAAAGACGTGGGTTATTTGTTCTTTGGTTTTGGGATTTTATACAGGTATGAAACATGATTAAGGCTCAAGAAGGAGAAATGGTTTGGAGGTTTCGGGTTTGGGTTTAATGGGTGAGATGGGTTGAGTTTGGCCACGAGTTCAGGTCGGGTGGGGGTTAGATTGGATGGCGGGTTAGAAGCGGATCCGGGTTCGGAGGGGTTTGATATGGGTCGAGTTGGGTTAATGGTCACTATAAAAAAAAGTAATTTTTAAGATAGTGCCTTTTGAGACGACAAACATTTGGGTCTCTAAAACTCACCTTGTGAGACGGCAAAAATTACCAGTCTTAAAAACTACTCTTTTTAAGACACTTTTTATTACCCATCTCAAAATATACTAGTGAAAGAGACAACAAATTAATAGCCATCTAAAAAAGTATACCTTATGAGACGGTTGAAAATTTTGGATTTCCCCTTAGTGAATTTTAGTCTCCCACTTCTTCTATCAGCAAAGTTTAAGAAAATAAAAAAATAAATCAAAAGAAGACCAAAAGAAACCCCCCTCTCCATCGACTTTTCTCAGCCCCGCCCGCCCTAAGCTCGTTAATCTCCTTCTTCACCCCCCGACCGCCCTAAGCCCCGCATACCCTCCATCCCACACCCTACCTAGCCCTAGCACCAACCCTATCCATTGCAATCGCCGCTGGTGAAGTTGAGTAGGTAGTATTATTTCTTCTCTCTTAATTATTTTTATGTTTTGTGCCATTCTTAAATGTCAAAGGGTTTTTGTTCTTAATTGAATTGGTTGGAAGATTGTATAGGAGGTGAAGAGTAGTGTCATACTGATTTAAGCAGTGGACCAATTACTAATTTATAAGATATTTTCAATCAGTGGATATGTTATTGGTTTCAGCAATTTTATTTCGAATTTGTGTTTGTATTTGATAGTTGGGATTTATTTTATTCTATCTGTGTTTCAACTGCTGCAATCAGTGATATATGGTTGACCTTAAAATTTGTAATATGATTTTTGGATGTAGTAAGACAATCTGATCAACTAAGCTAATCATATTCAAGTTATAGTATCGTCGAATTGATATGGATAAAAGGTAATTTTAATTATTGGTTATTGGTTAATATCATTAGTTTTTATACTGGATTTATTTGTAGTGGTGTTGGGAGGTTGAGGGTGAGCTAATTAAAAACCTGGATTGTCAATTTGTTGTTGTAGTATAGTTTTAGGATTAATTTATGAGAAAATATGTATACTTGTTTATATGAATTTTAAATAAATTATTGATATGTTTATTTGTGTTAATTAATTCATGTCCTTTGGAAGTAATTTATGCCACTAATTTGATTTACTATTCGATTATGGTTTTATTTTCTGATATATGTAACAAACCCAATTAATTTAAACATGTATAACCATTGAAAAAATCGACAATGTTATCCAGGTATATCTTATGGGGATATGAAGAACGAACACGGATACGGGTGTCATGTTCGACACGACACGGACACACCGACATAACAAACATAGAAAAAACTGGACATGCCACCGCAAGACACAACGTATATATATACACTAGCGAAGTGACCGTGCCTGAAGGTACAATAAAAAATTTCAAAACGGTAAAAATTTTGTTCCCCAACAAAACATGCAAAATACATGTTAAGAATTACTCAAAATGGCTTATAATTCCACCGTATATTAAAGAAATATACTAGCAATTATCCGGCAGCTTCCACAACAACTACAATACGAAAACTGAATAGACTCTCCTAAGGCTGGTGTCCATGTGACTGGTCACCTAAAAATAATGGAAAAATTGAAAGATATACAGAAAAGCGGGTCAGAGCCCGAGTTGAAAACAGTTTAAAATAACAAGTGCTTAAATTGATTCAATTAGCACAATTATTATACAAGTTAACTTAGCGCACTCACTTGAGATACTCACCCCTCGATCTAGTGTGCACCCCTAACGAGCCTAACTACCCATGTTAGTCATGATACCCTAACTGGCTATTAAGTACATACTATTATGCTGGAAAGTATCCCTAAATAACTCCAAGCCAACATACTTAAGATTTCGATTTAGGTTTTGAATTACTTTAGTTTAGTCACATATTTTTCTAATTTCCCAACTGATAATACCATAAGCACACCTCTAAGAATAGAGTCAACAATATAAGACACCAAACATGATTTCGGTATACACACATTATTCTCTTTATGTATACGTATCAATTTATATATAAATATAGCACTATTGCACCCCTCGTTGAGAAACCCTTAGTGCTGCGCATACTTGGCTATCTAGTCCCATTGCAACGCTCAAACATAGAAGACAACATGTTCAATCTATCGAGAACCAATAAAAACACAAACACCTATTGGAGGTGAACATAGTTCCAAGCCGATGGGCTACGCATATACCTACGCACCCATACGACCATCATTACAATCATTTTCACGGATAGCCCGTACCTAAGTTCCATGCTCTAGTGGTACGACTCTAAATCCCCCGAAGGCACACAAGATTCGGTCATCCACAACGCGTTAACCTCCATTCCATAGCCAGTATCTAGGTATGTCATACACATAATATTTTAAACAATAAGCATACACACAACTTATACAAATTCATTAGCTTTCCCACCACCTAGTATTCGCAGTACGCATAATATCCCATATTATACCCCGTACCTTATTCGTATATATTCTCCCTTGTATTTTCGTATCTCTCAAATTCTATGAATTTCATACCTCCTGAGGGTCGACATATTTTCCGCTCACTAATAATTATAAGTTTAAGAGTCATTCAAACAGGTCTAACACTCACATAAATAAGCCTACGGGAAGTTCGAAACAAAATCGGGCCTTAAGAGTCATTCTGGAATCTCGTTAGAAGACCCAAGGAATCTCGTTCGAATGAAGGTCGTTCAAACGAAGGTCCCCCCCACTTCGAACGAACTACCAAACTCATTAGAAGGGCCACTGGAAACTCGTTAGAAGTCTCATTCGAACGAGGTCGTTCGAACGACCTGGGTTGGACTTCTAACGAAAATTTCATAGTTCCCCAGTTCATCTTCAAAGTTTGTTTTTTCAGATTTTCTCCTCTTTAATCTCAACCTAAACCCATTCCAACCTAATTACAAGGTTACTAAACTACTCTAAGTCACTCTAGAACATTTCTTAACATAGTTTAGGGGGTCAAATCCTTCTAATCATCAAATAAATTCAACAAACTCCTAAATTTTCCCCTGAATCTTATTAACATAACCCAGAATTATAAATCCATAAAATTTCCATTTTTATCTCGTGATTAGAATCTAATTCTCCTGATTTCGCACATCTATAAAGGGGAAAATTCTCTACATGCAAACCCCTATCAAATTTCTAAGATTCCTACACAATCTCAACATAAGTAAACCAAATTTTGGTATTAATAGTTCTAAAACCTCAACATATATTAATAGGAATAATAATTGCTAAGAGAAAGAGCAAGATAATCACTTGCCTTAAAAAGTAACTTCTGATTCGCGGTTGAAAATGGTATGGGAACGATCCTCTTGACCCAATCTACCCGTTGGTGTACTTTTTGGTGTGAAAGCTTGAGTTTTTGGCTCAGGGCTCTAATGGAGTCTTCTTCTTCTTCTTCCTTTGTTCTCTCTCTCTTTGCCTCTTTATCTTGCGTAAGTTGAACTAACATGCCACTCACCCTAACTTCTTTTAATTAAAACCAATTTTCGTCCATTTAATTAACCAAAAATTCCAAAAAACTAAAATACCCCTTCGGGGTGTCGTTTTCGGTTAAAATGCACCGGACTCCAAATAAAATACCCGAGTAGGGTTTTATGACTATCTCAACCTTCCGGACACTCTGGCACACTCAAAATAGTCGTCTGAGTTATGCAAAAATAATTTATCTTTTTAAACCCCAAACTACATAATAGTGACGCGACTCATATACGTCTCAAATATTTATAACTTAACTGTCGTGTATCTCATCCCCGACTATAATATTATTTCAATAATTACCGACTCTCATCACACTAGTGATTATTATCATACAGATTGGATTAATTACAATTTAAATTTTCTCCCTTTAATTTATTAATCCCCATTTTTCATAAAAATAATTATGCGTAAAAATACGGGGTATTATAATCATCTTCTTGGAAACTAGATTATTAGTCAAATGATTTAGCCGGAGATCTGGATCCTTGCATATCCATTGTTATCGGTTTATTGGAGATAAGATCTGACTAGGTCAAATCAACACGTGATTGGATTATTAAATTTTCTTAATTACATTGTAAAATGAGTCTTTAAATCTAATGGTTAGAACTTTGTACAAAGTTGAGTTTTTTTTCTAGTTTTACAACAAGGATTCTCTTTAATACATACGAAAGATGATATATATGACACCAATCCTTAACAGGAAGTGAAAAAATCTAGGAATTCCTTTTGCAACTGTCACTAGCAATTTAAAATTACTAATTACCTCCTGACGAACCATTGCAAGAATGAGAATGTTTTAGTTTAATTTTTTCTCCCAACACTTCTCTTAAAAATTTAAAGAATGACTGACATACCGTTGGATTTGTCTTGCCTTGATCTAGAGGATGATCCAACATCTTTCAATTGATTTTGTCTCTCAACAACAACTGTGTTCTCCAGATCAACCTTCTCTATCTACATAACACGATAGAGAAGTTAATTTCATAGAATGGGAAAGCACTACATTTGTAGAGTTCAATGAACAAGAAACTAAAGAAGATCTACAATTTCAATTAGTACATCTAACTGCCGCAAGGTATCAATAAGAAGACAATGTTTATGCCTAAGTACCATAAGTTGATTTTGCACTGTTGTAAACTAACTCTTCATGATTTGCCCACTGTCTTGGATTGCAGCCTCACTCACACCCTCTTCCAATAATAACTACCTCAATTTATTTGTTGACAAAGAAATATTGTCCACCGGAGCCATTAATTCACTATTGGACATTCTAGGGAACATGTCCTTCATAGTTAGTAATGCTTCCATCCATGCTAGTCGATCATCTAGAGTATCGTCCCTTAGATGATGCCTCTGTGTTCCTGTAAAAATTGAAAACCTCTTATCATCCAGTCTTCTTTCATGAATTGATGAAACCAAGAAAACACCATTCAAAATGGAATTTCAGTAAAAATCCTATAAATCTTATTATGAATGCAAAAGGCAAAACTATAATATATTCACCCCCGAAAAAATATATTATCAAATCAAGGCTATCACCTACACACCTATACATAACATTGTTTATTTTTCTTTCCTCTCCACAAATGCATGCAAATTATCATAAAATTTAAACATAAACAATAAAAATAAATCAAACAAGATGCAAAAATGAGTCAATTATGATTAAACCTTATGATGAACTTTGCCAACAGGCTTACACCGGATTTGCGAACACCCATCCCGATAGCGCGTAATCTGCCAAACTGACTCATCCCTAATAACTCTCGATCTTTTCTCGATCTCCTGAGAGATGATGATTTTATACGGCCCATGAATCTTATAATATGACAAAACCCCATCTTGCAACTCAAACCACCTAGACCACCAACCTTTCCAATAAATCACCAAGTGGTCCTCACTAAAGGCACTCGAAGGAAAAATGTATAAGATTTTCTAAAAGGATCCAAGACTCAAAGATATCAAGAGCATCACTAAATTATTGAGTTCCTTTGAATTCACTACCATTACCAACACTTCGACTAGTCTTCCTATAGGCAACAAAGAGGCAATTGAAAAAGAATTATCCAATGTCATATAAATAAGCGACAATACACATATGCTATTGGGACTGTAGATTATTCCTGAGGTGTCCGAAGTCACGGACTTAATCTACAAACCAACCTAGAGGTATGATGAACAGAGGACTTCAGATCAAGATCAACTTAAACATAACACTAATGTTGAAGTTTATTTGTCAAATTCTCAAGCTTAAAATGGGATGACTAATGCTTTTACTGAACAACTCTTGTTGCAACCGAGTTTGGTTTCTCAATAGGTCTAAATGGACTCTCCTAAGGTTAACTTGAGGCCTCTAACTTATTTGAGACAAACTCTTATTTTGAGGTATTTAATCTTCATATCAAATCGAATGTGCCCTCGGATACTGATGGTGCATCCCCTCTTATGGTGACCGGTATCATGAGATTCACTGTCAGTTCCTCTAGAATATAGCTTATTATATCTTAGCTGAATGCCAACAACTAGTGTTGCATAGCCTGCTGAATGGGAACG
Organism: Sambucus nigra; assembly: GCA_949130495.1. Lineage (NCBI taxonomy): Eukaryota > Viridiplantae > Streptophyta > Magnoliopsida > Dipsacales > Adoxaceae > Sambucus > Sambucus nigra. The sequence continues at coordinate 78,291,489 of OX422207.1, read as the reverse complement.
AGAGATCTCAATGCTGCAGCTACATCGACTTTTAATGGTGAATTGGCTCCAATAATGTGAAATCAGTCCATTAGAAGCTTTGGGAGTTGATTCCTGCAACCTCTCCCTAAGAGCTACTAACTTAATTGAATATGACAAACACTTAGTCCACTAAATATAATATTAGTCTGATGCTGAAGATAATGATGAATATTCAGTTCCATGTTAAAAAGAATTAAAAATCTTTGCAGCAACATTTAACAAGGTATTCTTGAGATACAAAACATCCAAAAGCTTTCATGAACTCACAAGCTGCCTGCTATAGGCCTGATTGAGCCTAAAATAGCAAGGGTACCGTACAAACTCATCAATTTGAATTACGTTATGAAGACATCTATAGCTAAATGTCAAGTAAAATTTTGTTCATGTGGAAATTTGGTTTAATTGTTACCATAATTCATCATAATGAGCCATACTGTATCGACAAAGTAGAAAATTAAATGTTGAAATATCCAGTTATAATTATAGTGGTTTATGAAAAAGGCACAAGAGAAAAAAGAATGTATCTTTGGGTTGTAATTAGATTGACAAATATCCCCACCTAATCACTAGAGATTTCAATGTTGTTTCTCACCAAGATGAAAAGATAGGTAGGAATGACTTAGAGTGGAATCAATCCTCCTTTAAAATCATTTTTCAAATGTTATAAGTCTGGAAGAATCCTTTTTAGCCAATGAATTTTCTTTTCAGCCAATGGTATTCATCAACCATTTCAAAAACTACCTTACATCTGAAACATATACCAACCATTTAAACATCATAAACAAAACCACCAATCATATATATTTTATAAAACATATATAACTGTTATAACATATATACCATGTTATAATAGTTATTTGTGTTACAACAGTTATTTGTGTTAAAAACACATATAACTATTAAAACATATATAACATATATAATACCATGTTATAATAGTTATTTGTGTTATAACAGTTATTTGTGTTAAAAACACATATAACTATTAAAACATATATAACATATATATGTTATAACAGTTGTATATGTTATAACAGATATAACTGTTATATGTTATATAAGGGTGATGATCATTGAAAACTTTGGATCTTGGCAACTAGGGTAATCCTTAAGGATCTTCTCGAATAAGAGGTCTGTCCATGAGAGCATTGCTTCTTTTTAGTCTGGATGAGACTTCCCTAAGGAATGTTGCTCCTCTTTATTATTTACTCCTTCTAATTCCTGGTAACCTAACGTTGGATAATGAAAATTCTTTTTTTGGAATTTTAACTTCTTCAAACTCATTATTGGCTCTTTTAACTTGTTATTCTTTAGTTGCTTTTGTTTCCCACTTCTTTTTAGGTTTCTCTTAAACATTGTACACCATTTTGTTCTTTGTTTCACGTTCTTTAACTGAGGCAAGACCTTTTTTTAATTTATCTGTATTGAGGTTATGAGTCTCTTCTAAAGAATTTTGAAATCATTTATTCTATAGTGGTCCAATAGCTTCTCAAATTTGGTCTTTGTTTGAATTCAAACTTGGAATGACTTACTCTTCTTCATATTCTTCTAAGATAATGTCTTAGTGGTTAGGTTGTAGTTCTGATCAAGGTCAAAAATGATTTTGTAATATCATATTTTGTAATATTCTTTACGAAATATGGGTCAGTAGGAATAGAGCCAGATTTGAGAACTATAAAATGTCTTATTCTTTATTTGATAATGTCTTAAAATGTTTACTATTGAAAAGAAAGTGAAATCTCCATAAGAGGATGCTGACTAATCCCATTCATCTCTGATCACTATTGAATTGTCTTTAATGAGGTTCCATACTTTACTTTTCCTTCGAGCTCCCATAGATTTTTTTCAAGGTAGGCATGGATGGATATTTCTTCTTCATGAAGACTGACCATATTGAGGATCCCTTCTTATAATCCCAACTATTTTGAGGTTAATAGCCTTGGATATAGATTCCAAAAACATTACTCCTAGCCCACCTTCTATTCTAGGGAAATAAATTCTCTTCTAACTCACCCACTAATATTTTTTCCCATTTTCTCTATTGAAACCCCATAGAAAAGAACTAAAAAGTTTATCAATAAGATAAAGGGTCTTATTTGGACAAAAAAGGGAAAAGAGAATGTAGATTGGCATTGATCGTAACACTGATTGAAGAAGGCATAGTTACCTGCAAAAGATAAGATGTTTTTCTTCTAGTTAAATATTTTTACAGCTATCCTTTGAAACAATGAATTGAACATAGAATCTTTCATTATCCCTTTGAATAGAGAAACATAAAGGTATTAATAAATCATTACCCATGCCTGAATTTAGTCACATCAACCACAAATTGAATATTTCTAGAAGGGCATTTGGAGCTTGTGAAGAAAACACTTTTGTTCACACTAATAAGTTAATCAGACTGAGCTTCATAAGAGGATGGGAACTCCATTAGATTCTTCAGACTCTTTCTTTATTCATTAGAGAATATTATTAAGTCATCTCCAAAGATAAGATAACTTATAATATTCATTCTTTTAGGCCTATATCTAGACGTGCTATTATTTAATATGCACTTCTCCAAATGCCAATCGTAGCTGGTACTCGGTATGGTGGGTGGGCTTAGTTGCTTTATTACTTAGTAAATCGGTTATGGGGCATTTCATTACTCTTTTTGTGGCTGTTTTATTATTATAAGCATATTGTTTCAGTATTTAAGTCAAGTAATTGGTTCAATTTGTAATCAGTCCATTAAGTGTTAAATAGTTAAATCAGCTAGGTTTTTAGTGTTTGTTCTTATTTTATATTTATATAATCATGACATCTTTGGAGATGGTTCTTATATTAGGTTTTAAGCAAGTATTGTCCAAGTATATAAATCAAGTTAATATTTCTTGACTTTTTCGGAACCATAGCTAATTGCATTTTGTATCCCATTTGTTGCAGGAAGTTTACTATCCCACGAGGACTTGTTATACTTCTACTTGAGCCTTTTATCGTTGGAGCTTTTGCATTTATTCTCTTGAACCAAGACCTTGTCGCTTATGTCCTCTTTAGTCTTGCTATCAACCACAAGCAAAGGTGAGACATATTCAAGTTAAATTTTGTTCATTATGTTATCCAACGGTAAAAGGAATCGTAATGTGTATATTTATTTATATTTGTTCTTTAGAAAATTGTGGCTATTTCTGTCGTTGTTTTTGTATTAATTTTTATGTTTAAATAGGTTGGTTTTCATGAATAAATAAAGGAGACTCTGCCGAATTTTTGTAAAAATATTAAGTATTTTTAAATGTAAATACGAAGATATACAAACTTGACAAGGTTTTTAAGATAACTGACACTTAATAAATTTATTGCAGAGGAAAACCCTTTGTGTACAAGGCAAGATATTTGAGTCGTTTTGCTGGAGGTCGTATGCTTGAAGATTGCGAGTTTACTTTGCTTACATCATTTTATGTTAGGGATAGATGGTTTTTTATGTATTTTTTCTAATGAGATGAGTGAAATTGTATAGAGATCTACGTTGGACACGATGTTTAAATTGTGTAATTTTTTTTTGTATGAACTTTAATTATAATTGAATGGAAAATTATATGTTATATGTTGAAATGGGATGCAAAATATGTCATATTATTTTTAAGAGGTTTTGTTTATAATTATAGAGTATATTATGGAATGGATGCAATTATAATTTTGGTGCCAAAATTATTAAAGACTGCTTCTTTTCCTTCTCAAAAGGGTTCCATAAATGAGGACTTTTTGAGACGGCTAAGTTGTCGTCTCAAAAAACTCTTTGGGGACGTATGTTGGTATCTCTAAAAAAAACTTTAAAAGACGGATTTTTTGCCATCTGAACAGGGTCCTGTAAGCATTGACCTTTTGAGACGGCGTATTTCCCTTCTCAAAAGAACTTTTTGAGATGGTTGATGCTGTCTCAAAAAACTTTTAAAATGGGGGTCTAATACTACGCTCATTTGCCATCTCAAATGGCGTCACAAAAGGCTTTTGATACGACTAGAGGACTTTTTGAGACGGTTGGAGCAATGTAGTAAAAAGTAATTTTTTTTATAGTGGGTCCGTGGACGGCGCCGGCGGCTGGTATGGTGTTGACTATGGTCGCGGGTATGGATTTTAGGGGGTTAGGTTGCCAGAGTGGGGTAGGTGGTGGTAGGGTGTTGACGATTATGGTGGGTTCAAGATAGTTATGGGGTTGTTTATGGGTTAGGAGTGGTTTAATGGGTGAATATAGGTTTAATGGTTGAAAGAGATAGCAGAGAGAAGGTGAGAGGTTGAAGAAGAAGTGGGTTTGGTTTTGTGTGTCTAGGTGTAGAGTAAGGGTGAGTGGTGTTTAGTTTAGGTGTGTGTGCTGTATGGTAAGCTAGGGTGTAGGTGAGGAAATTATGACGTGTGTGTGTGTGTATGTGTTTAATTTGGACCCTAAACAAAATAAAAATAATAAAAAATAAAATCTAACTAAAAAATAAAACAAACTAAAAAAATTAAAAATTAAAATATTAAAACTTAAAAAAACAAAATCCCAAACTACATAAAATCTAAAATAATAAAACAAAAGAAATAAAAACTAAAAATCTAATAAAAATGAAAACTAAAGTCCTAAAAAATGTAAATTCTAATAAAACTAAGAATAAACTCTTAAGAACAAATCTTAGTAAAATAAAATAAAAGAAAAGAAAATAAAGAATAAAAATTAATAAAAATCCAAATGAAGAAATATAAAAATAGGAAATAAGTCCTAGAAAATTCTAAATAATTCTAAAATAAATCCAAAAAATAAAAACGACTCAAACCAAAAATGTAAAAAAAATTAAAAAGGCATAAACTAAACACACACGGGCTTCGGGGTAGATTTAAGAACTGGTTTAAGCTCGGGTAAGGTTACGGGACAGGGTATTAGCTCTATTCTTCATGCAATTTTACTTAAAATAACACTTTTAAATCCCTAACCGCAATCAAGCCTGCATATTAAATATTTACGCACATAAGATCCAAATTGTCGAGAATTAGAAACTAAAAATGGTCCATTCGGGGTATAAAATATACACTTTTGGGTGCTTATCAAACCACCCCGAAACCGAACATTGCTAGTCCTAGAGAAAAATAGAGAGAGAAATAAAGAGATAAGTAACCAAAAGTTTACCTCTTTCGTGCGCTCTTGCGATTGCACTTAGCATGTGCAACAAGCCTTTAAACCTATTTGTTGCCCTACAGGACGAGTTGTGTCTCGTGAGGGTTTGTAGGGAATATACCCAAAAAATTCTTTATGTGCAATGACAGTCAATCTCTTATTAGACGTAGAATAATTTCACAATCCATCTCATGAGATAAATATTTTGAGAAATACAAGCTAGAATGTAGAAAATATTAGCTAAGCAAATACTTAAGGCATATCCTCCCTAGAACTCAATGGGTGTAGTGTGAATCAGTCAAAATGGGTCGAGGATATGTATGCGACAAGAGTGTTCTATACTTAAAGAACAAATGTCTTTATTACATAAAACTAACTACAAACTCCCTTTTTTTCTTTTCGTTTCTCTATTTTCTTTTGTATTTCTATTTTTTTTTCTTGATTGTTTTTCTTCTTTTTCTATGTTTTTCTTTTTTTTCTTCTTTTTTTTTTTTTAATTTTATACGCTCAATCGTTGAAGACATTACTTTTTTTTTCCAAAATGATGGATGATATATAAATGAAGATGATAAATGGATGGTGAGGGGAATATGGAAGAATATAGGTGAAGTGAATGGTAAATGGTAGGTGTATGGATGAAAATCTAGTGATCGGGACAAACTTCTAGACACGCGTTTCTTACAACTCGAAAGTGATGTCGCTCTCAGTGATCAAGCAAAAATTTTTAATAAAGAATAATGAGATCATACACCAATTTAAGTGCGAACCCAAACGAATTTGTATCAACTTGTGACTCGGAGATTGTATAAAACTCTCTGAAAAGGTGAAAGGTACAAATCTCACAAGCTAAAGTCTCTACTAGTGATCCCTAAAGTTTTCTTGGGAATTGTAATACTCTTCAGCTCTAAACCGCAGTGACGTGATAAGTCCGCAAATTTGGTTGAGTCTAAAAATTCATAGTGCAAAATGCCTTGATATTTATTACATAAGATATTTAGAAATTAAATTCTTTAACTTGATTCCTAGACATAAAAGATGGAAGATAAAAAATTCACATCAATGAGTGAGATGAAAGAAACTGCACGAAAATTTTAAAAAGTAGGTTTGAAAATCAAAACATTTCAAAAGTGGTACGATTTTGATAAAATTCCCCACCCCCAAACAAAAAGGAACATCATCCTCGATATTAAGTAAAATGATTTTAAAATTGAGAGTATACGGTAGGAAAGAGATTACCAGAATCAACCGCTAAAAAAGTGGACAATTTAAGCCAAGAATAAACTTGAATAAATAATAACAAAAAAGTGTACAAGTCTGTAATCATGATAAGGCATTAGGTGATGTGAAACACCACCCCAAGCAGGATGAGACTTATACTATAAACAACGGGCTGCCTCCCGGTAGTGCTAAGTTTAATGTCTTCAGCCAGACCGAAGGTAACTCACCCAAAAGATAAGATCTATGAAAGCATGGGGTGGAAGAAGAATTTAGTGATGAGAATCACCCCTAAATAAGACTGAAGCATCAGTCTTGTTGGATAGAGGTTAAAATAGGTCAATGAGCTTGTATGGCAAAGTGCATCACGCGATGCAAATCATCGGTGGACCATGGGAAGGCGAATATGAGGGTAACAGTGAAGAGGTATAATTCTCGGGCCTTATTTAGCCGGAAGGTGAGGGAAACAAGTCCCTAAAACCATGGTGCTCAACTTGATGAATGAGGTAGAATGGTTTGGCAATAGTGATGGGGTGAGGATTATATAAATAGCTCGACCATTCTATGAATGGGAAATGATAATGGTCGCGCTGTGACAAGCCAGGGAGATGTCGATGGGAAAAATAAATACCAAAAGAGTGTCGTGGGCATATGGTAACATATTCGGTGTCACAAAATTGGAGAGTATCACCACAAATACTCTCGTGAATGGTGGGTGGTTTCCGCTGAGGACATAAAAATGTAGATGGAAATTTGAAATGTGTAAAATCAAGATCCAAACTCGGTGATGGCGTGGAAGGGACAATTGGTGGGTCAGGTGGGATAAAGGGTGGAGGAAGATGATCCAACTCAAGTGTGGGATACACACACTCCTCATAAGGCGCGAAGTGATCCTCAAGGGCACTCACATGAGGGGCTGTGGGTTCTAAAGATGGAGTCGTCAACTTCTCCACAAGAATATCACCGATGAATGTGGTGGGTAAGTCAAACGAGGAACCAAGATCGAAGATATAGGAATCACTAGAAATACTTGGCTCGAAGGGATCCATGAATGGTGGAACATGATCCATATTCGGAGAGGTAGAAACCATCTCGTATTGAATCTTGAGAAAATGGTGAGCACTCGTAGCTAGAGCTAACCTAGGATAAATTGGTTCCTCAGGAACACAAGGGTGAAACTTGATAGGTGTAGACTCGGGAATTTTTTTGTATTTGTCAGGTAAAGGAATGTGAACAGCAATGATTGGTTCATGAGGACATGAAAAGATTGGATCAGTCTCACAATCTTGAGATAAGTCAACACAATTGTCAACTTGGGGCCCGAACCACGAAATAGTATCAACTTCGAGATTCTTGGGAGGATAGGGTTGGTCACACTCAAAGTCAGTGGTACAAGATGACACATCATCACTCCACGTGGGGGAAACAATGGGTTGACTTGGGGGGAAATGAAACTCTCTCTCACACTCAATTTCATTTAACCTTTGTTCAAGCCATTTGAGGGCTTCACTTTGAAGTTAAGTGGCTTACCCTTGCTCGAGGAGGAAATGTTGCAATAGGATTTCGAGAGTGTAGGTGTATGATGGTGTTGAAGTGACGGGTGATGGCGTTGGTTGAGGTGGACACAACTCACTATTGGCAGGGCTATATGGAGAATACTCAAAGGAAGTGTGTGGGACGGGGTCAAGTGTGTGATACATGAGAGAAGCATCTCCGTGAGAGACAAATGACTGATAATCATTGGGTGTGTAGTGAGGGAACTTATTGGGAGAAGGTTCACAAGGTTTCCATGACGACTGTTGAAACGTGTGAGGATCCATAACATCGGGTTGGGATTCGTATTGCGTGGTGATCATGCCTCCATGAATATCTAGGGTACTCACACAACTTAGGATTGGATTCACCTTGATAATAGGACGAGGTGGGTTTCAGAATAATGCCATATGGATACACATGTTCGATGGTGGGTTCGGATGCATATTAAAACTAAGGGCACTCATGGTACATTTGATCGGCATAAGAACAATGGGTTCACAACAAAGTATACGACACGCCAACACTTGACACCGAGAGCGATGTAATAGGAGGTGCATGTATAGATGGTGCAAGAACATAAACGGTACTCGTGAGAGTGCTGAAACCACTAAAGATATAATAAAGAGACGACTGTGGATCTCTCTCACTTGTCGTGTGACAGTGGAAAATGACCAAAGTAGTCCTGTAAGGGACGTTCTTTGGCCATGTGGAGAGAAATATTTTTTGGGGGGATTTTTTAAATTTATTTCAAAAAGAAAGAAAGTATTTTTGGGGTTTTCTCAAAATGAAAGAAATAAAATATTTTTGGATTTTTTAAAAAATAAAGGAAGAAAATGTTTTTGGATATTTTATTTTTTGAAAAATAAAGGAAGAAAATATTTTTTGATTTTTTTGGATGAAAAGAGCCGGAAAAATATTTGGACTCTTTGAATTTGGACGAACTGACTAAAATCGACTATCGAAAAATGAGTTGGACACACACAAGTCAAGGATAAAACCTAACTAGCATATAACCAATTTTTATCTTCAAAATTTAGTGAAAGGGCAGTCAAATCATAATTAAGTCCGCGGGCGATAAAAATCACAGAATTTATCTCAGTGATCGCCTTTGTAAAAATATTCTCCTATTGGCCTACCTAGTTGATTGATTTTAAATTTAGTGATGGCTAGGGTAGCACACAATTGATAAGCGAGTGAGTCGGGTGATGAAATCCCTTCTCTTGAATGACCGGGTGTAGGTCTTAGTAATTTAATTCATCACACCATTCGAAAATACATGCGAGAACAAACTCACACAAGAGCATGTAATCACACACAAGATATTGACTCGCTAACAGGAGAGGCAAGATGGTTTTAGAAATGTAACTCCCATGGTTTTTAGACCGTGGCATGATGAAAAATTTGAGTCAACTAGGGGTAGATTACGCCTATCTCAGTCAGCCCCGGGATTCCTACCAACCCAAAGTAGAGAGGCTTATAAATCCTAGCCTTTGGATGCCCTCTCTCTACCTTGTCCGGTTTCCTAATCATGCTTGTCTTCGATTTATTACAAATTTAAATGAAGAATAAATGGTGTCTTTATGCACCGTAATACAACCCAAGAATAAAAATCCTAATACAAGTATTTTAAAATAAAGAAAAATGGTACGAACAACAAAGTGCAAAAAATAACTGAACTACAAGATGAAATCCGCTCGAAGTCCTTCATGCTCCCAAGAATGGAAACAACGTCATTTGATAACTTGACTTTTGTGTGTAGTCATTGTTTGAAGCCAAGTTAATTAAAATCCTCGATTACCTACAAAATATAACAAACTAAAGTGTAGAGGTAAGTAAGGGTATTGTTGATGTAAAAAATTAGATTATATCTCAAATTTATCAATCACAGATAAAATAAATAAGACAAAAGATTTTAAAGTGGTTCAGCCTTATAAGAATGGCCTGCGTCCACTGTTTCTGTATTGCTGACTGTTTGACTGGAATTCTCGATAACTGGTTTACCAAGAGATCCCAGAGTCCCCTTCTAATGAGTAGGTTACAATGTATTTATAGCCTTGAGGCTATACGTGTGAAAGGACAATGCGCTGTTATCTAGTAGACATATACATCTGTATGATAATAATGAGCATTTAATGCGCAGTCATCTCTTTGATTCTCTTGATTTGGATGCTTTGTACGCTAAGTAGCTCGGACCACTTAAGCCGCTCAGAATGCCTATGTAGCTCGGGGCCCATGAGTTGCTCGGGGAGGCTAAGTTAATCGGTATGCTTGAGCTGTTCGGAATGTATGAGCTACTCGTGGCGCTTGAATATATCGGTGGCAGTGAGTTGATTGGGAGAAGTATTTGTAACTGCTACACGTGTCTTTAAATGATGGGTCCACGTCAGCAGATTAAATTTGGTATCAACAGAAGCCCCCAATGTTTCATAGTTTGATGTTGAAGAAAAGTATGGAACATTTTACTTCAAAACTACATAGATTATTGGTTTATTTTTTAAGAAAACATTGATTGTATATAACTCCTTTTTGAGTGCATAGTATTATGCCTCATAAATATTTCGAATTTTCATGATTGTTTCGATATTTGTGCCCCTTTTTTTTTAGCCGCCGGATACGCAAACGTCCTCCCTTGTAATCATTACTTTTCTCTATTCCCGAGGTAAAGTATTTAAGCATGGCAGAAATTCTACCGTCTTTCACTTTTCAAATCTGTATCTTTGAACTCTTCATTTTCTTTCTATCTTGTGCCTTCGTTCTTTTCATCGTTCATTGTCACTTGATCTCTTTTTCTCTGTAATAATATAATCCCTTTCTTTTATTTATTTTGTTCATCATGGTTTATCTTGTTGAGTCATTGGACAAATTTCGGTATGAATTTTCAATCCCTTCGTGGGTTATTTTGGAAGAACTTTCTGAACCTTCTGATTATTTTTCTTTGGCTGAGGGACATTGGTTCCCAAGTCTCTTTGTGGACGAATATGGCTTTTCTTTTCCTACAAATTCCCTATGTTTGGAGTTCTGTCAATATTTTGACATTGTACCTACAAAAATAGCTCTAAATACCTGGAGGATAGTTAATGACGTACATAGATTGTATCAACTCCAAGGAACCTATTTAGAGATTCCAGAGATTATGTACTGCTATAGATGGGTTGTTAGTGATTTCACATTTTATTTAAAAACTAGGTTTTTGAATAGGGCTTTAGTTGTTAATCTTCCAGATGCCAATAGGGATTATTTTGAGCATGGGGTTGTTATGAAAAATTGCCAAGAAGCTCCATTAAATGGAGATGATGTATATCAGGGTCCCAGGTGTCCCCCTTATGGCAATGTAATATGTCGTTTTTATTTTTTAAAATATTGTTTTCTTTGAGTTTGATAAAATGTATCACTGACATTTGTTTTTGTTTGTTACAGTTGACAGTAAAAGAAAACCTCCAAAAGAAGTTGACGTTAATTTAAAGCATTTGAAAATTATCTGGGATTTTCACCAATCTATTGCCGAGGAACATATTAGATCTGCCTCTTATTTGTTGTAGGACAAGAGCTATACTTTGTCATTCACTGCTCGTCCACGTCCAATGATAGTTAATCTTGACCAAGTACCATCTTCTGAGACTAGTGTGGAAGATTATTCCTCTGAGTCAAGTGTTCCCATCAGTAACCTAATGAAGAGAATAAGAGCTCCTTCCTTCTTTGATAAATCCGCCTCTACCAATGTGGAGAAAAAGAAAAGAAAACAAGATGTCCCAGAAGAAGGGACGGGAATAACTGATGCACCTCCTACTGCTGCTGCCAAGAAAGCTGTTGAAAAGCCCCAATGGCCCCGAGAAAGATTATTATTGTTTCTCCTCCAAGTGAGGTTATTGTTATTTCACCAACAAAGACAACGTCTTTAGTTGAAAATGTTCCTGCTCCTCTAAGGAGGTTAAAGAAAAGTACTTCTGAGAGACCTGCTGAACCTGTCTCTCAACCTTCAAATGATGAAGGTGTTATTCCATCTTTTGTTGCTCCGAGCTCCGCTGTGAGTTTGGTGAGATCCTGGACTATCCCAGAAGTCCAAGGCATTGAGGATTCCCTTTCTCATGAGAGAATTACTACCCTTGCTCCTCAACCTATTGCCTTGGTAAGTTTTATTATCTTGAGTCTTTCACTTTCTAATATTATGTTCATATATTGACCCATAGTTATTTCTTTTTCCAGCTGGTGACGTGTTTTAATAGTATTCTGAAGAAGGATGAAGTTATCAAGGCTTCAAGATCCTCGGGAGGAGTAGAGGAAGATTTTGTTGGGATGACCCAATCTCTGAAAGATTCTCGTCACAAATACGAGGAAGATAAAGTTGCTTGGGGAGAAGCAATTCAAGTCCATTGAGCTAGAAAGAAATCAAGCTGTGAGTGCCTCCAAGGATTTAGAGAAGAAATTGACGGAGTCTGAGTAGAGCAACAAAGTCTTCGAACAAAGTAACAAGGAGCTGGAAGTTAAGCTCAAGTCTACTAAAGAGGAAGTTGTTAAACTTCAAGATGTTAGGCGTCATAAAATGGAGGTGGAGGAGAAGTTGAAGGCTGCCGAGGAGCTCCTTAGGGAAAGGACCTCCTCGGAGAAGGCAAAAATGAAGAAGGCAATTAAAAAATCATTCAGTGCTGGTTGGGATAAAGTCTAGAACAAGGTCCTGGCTTCCATGTCTTCTCAAATGGAGTATTCCAGCCTCAAATATTTCAGGGATGGATGGGTCGCAGCTTTGCAGGAGCTGAAAGTTTATGAGAATTTGGAATTATTTCGGCAGCACACTCATGGCCCTCCTCCCTCTCATGGAGAAGAAGAAGAGGGTGAAGCTACTTCGGATGAATCTTCTTTAATGATTGGAGATCAGGTCCCTGTTGTTCCTGTTATTTAACCTTCTGAGCAACTACAACTAACCATCACTTCTATCGAGCATCTACCCTTGTCCTCCGAGCAACCAGTCCCTTCCTCCAAATTTTATGAGGACGTTGTAGGGAATAAGGAGAAGGTGTAAAGTTGCTCGGGATTTTATTTTGTTGTTCTATTGAATGTAACCTCAAATTTTGTATTTTCCCTCATGATGAAATAAAAATTCGAACTTTGATTATTCGTCTTGACCTTTTCTTTTACTTGCTCTGTATGCATCCTTATTGATTCTTTTTATTTCTTCTCTTTGTTAGTTTATGGCCAGGATGGAGCTCTTATCAGCTCATGACACAAAACTGATGAAGAAATGCAATGACTATTTCAAAGCTGGTCACGTAGATCTAAATAAATCTCAAATCATTGATATCCTCGATTCAGATACTTCTGAATGAGCAGTTGAAGCTTACCACTATCTGAAGTGTTTGCTTGATCGTGCAGTCACCAACAATGTGGCCTACTATGAGATGATTGAAGATCTCCAAGGAACTATCGAGGAACTCCAACAACAATATAAAGAATCTTCTACCCTTTTCACCAAGGATACAAGAAAAAATATCAACAACTGAGTGCTGACAAAGGGTATGACAAATTTATCTCTGCTTATGAGAAGAAATAAAGTGTTCTAAAGCTTGAAGTAGAAGAGCACATGCATATCGCCAAGTTGTTGGAGCAGGAGAACATTGCCTTGCAAGAGGAGATAAAACAGCTCAAGTCTGCTGCGTCTTCCTCAGGAGCCTTGGTTCCTGTTAACGATGAAGGTTTCTCTTTCTTGGAGGTAGAAAATGCTAACTTATGAGATGAGTTGGAAACTTTGAAAAGGGTTGGATCCTCCTCATCTACTAACGGACGATCAAGATCTTCTTCTCATGGACGAGCTAGGGCTGGTCGGGTCTCTATTGAAGAAGCTAAAATGCAAGCGTCTTTAGAAAATCAGGCCTTTCAGTTGGTGGCGAAGAACCAAGCCTTAGCATAAATGTCTAGGAAGATTCCGAAATTTAGCAAACAACTATCTACTCAAAGTTCTGCCTTAGAAAACAAAGAACTTCTGGTGAAGAATCTCCACGAGCAACTGGAGAGATTAACTTACCAATTCCATAAATAACCCAAAAAGTTTTGGATGGATGGGTATAATAAATCCCTTTACCATCTTGATGCTCGGATCCAGCAATCAAATAATGAGGGGTACAAGCAGGGATGGTTAAGTGCTATGTGTGTGCTACAATTGGAGCTATGACATTATTTATGGGATTATTATGATCCTGGAGTGCTCGATTTACCCGTACCTCCTTTTAAACTTGATTTTAGCTGGATTCATGCTCGTACAATTCCTCGATGTCTGATTTTCAAGTATCTTGGTGATTATAGTCTTCATGCCAACTTCGAGATATCTCGCCCATAACATTTACTTGATCGGCCATCTATAATGAATGTTAGAATGCTGAGAGATGTAAATTTTATAAATTCTCCTTATGCCTAAGATGATCTTCCTACTGGAATAGAACCTGTTTCAAAGGCAGAAGGGAAAAACCCAATATAATAGGATTTTTTATGTAATGAAGTGTATTTTTCACAACATATGTAATCCTACTTGATTTGAATGAAGAAATTTTTAGTCTTTTGCCATTGTATTTTCTTCTAAGTAATTTGCAGAATGTCTTTGTTTGTGAATATATGCACATTTTGATATGTACATTCTGTTTTGTTTTTGGATAATAGAAGTTGTCCTATCTATTATTTGATTATAGTGACTTGTCACTCTTTGGACCTAAGCAATGAAATGATTTGCATCCCATGTTCCTACTTAGTTTAACCAATCGGAGTTGATTGTATTTAATTTTCTGACCAACCGGAGTTGGTGGTAATTGATTCACCGACCAACCGGAGTTGGTGGCAATTGATTCCCGACCAACCAGAGTTGGTGGTAATTAGTTCTCGACCAAACGGAGTTGGTGGTAATTGATTCCCGACCATCCGAAGTTGGTGGTAATTAGTTCCCGACCATCTAGAGTTTGTGGGAATTGGTTCCCGACCAATCGGAGTTGGTAGTAATTGGTTTTCGACCAACCGGAGTTGGTGGTAATTGATTCTTGACCAACCAGAGTTGGTGGTAATTAGTTCCTGACCAACCGGAGTTGGTGGTAAGAATTCTGAATTTGATGTGTAGTGTGCAACACTAATATTCCGAAAAATTTCAACAAAAAGAGAGAAACTGGGTAAACCATCCAACACTTTATTCATACTAAAGAAATTGCATTACATAGGAATTTCAATTACTGATAATACTTGCGCAGATGCTCTGCATTCCATGCATTCTTGAATTCTTCTCCTTCCAACTTTTCAATACTGTATGTCCCTGGACGAACAACTTTTGTTACTCTGTAGGGTCCATGCCAGTTGGCTTCCAATTTGTTATTGTTTTGTATTACTTTCTTCAGCACATAATCCCGTTCCTTCAAATCACACTTCTTCACTCTTTTGTTATCGAACAAAGTTGTTCATTGTTGATATGATGCATTTCTAATCGCTTCTTCTTCCCTGACTTCTTCGAGCATATCCAGGTCTAATCTTCTCATTAAATCACCAACAAGAGAATTGAAATTATGCACCCTATGTGTGGGTAGACCCAATTCAGCAGGTATGACAACTTCACTTCCAAACGCCAGCATGTATAGAGACTCTCCTGTTGCTGCTCGTGGTGTGGTACGATAAGCCCACAGCACAGAATGTAGCTCATTAATCTAATTTCCTTTTGCATCATCTAGTCGTTTCTTCAAACCATTCAGCAGTGTTCTGTTTGTCACCTCAGTTTTCCCATTACTTTAGGGATGTCCTGGTGCAGAGTGGGTTTTTAGTATATTGGATTGATGACAATACGCATCAAACTCCTCGTTGTCCAACTGGGTTCCATGGTCGGTTATGAACGCATGTGGGAGACCATATCTGCAAATAATGTTTTTCCAAATGAATTGATAGACTTTGTTGTATGTCATATCAATAAGAGGCTCGGATTCTACCCATTTAGTAAAGTAATCCACCGCAACCACGAGGTATTTAAATCTTCCCCTGGTCGTTGGAAGTGGCCCAACCAAGTATATTCCCCACTTGGCGAATGGTCAGGGGGCGTGATGGGTGTTAACAATGCTTGGAAAGTTCTTTAGATAGAAGAGAAGCGTTGACATTTATCACACTTCTTTGTATAAGCTGTACAATCAGCTCTCATCGTTGGCCAGTAATACCCCTGCATTGTTATTCTTCGCAAAAGCGTCCGACCTGCTAAATGGGCCCCACAAGACCCTTCGTGGACCTCTTCGATCAAATCTTTCACATTGGAGGGGTGGACACATCTTTGTAACCTTGCTATATTTCCTTGTCTATATAAAATTCCATTGGTCAATACATAACGAGCAGCTTTAAACTTTAATTTCTTGGCTGCAAGTTTATCAGTTGGTAAAGCCCCCTCTTCAATATAGGCCCTGATGGGATCCATCCAAGATGGTCCCAAGTCGAGATTAATGAAATTCATCATCAGATCTTCGTCTATGCTCCGACCAACAAGGATTTCTATTGGGATTATTCTTCGTAGCTCAGTGCGTGTGGCTGATGCTAATCAAGCTAGTGCGTCTGCTCTTGCGTTATCCAATCTTGGTATTCTAATCAACTAAACTGCGGTACAATTTGATACAACCTCCATTGCTTTTTCATGATACTTGATCAATAATTACACCCCCAGAATTTGGTTTACGATTAACTGGGTGTCACTGAACACAACGACTTGCTCAGCTTTCATAGTTTTGGCTAGGCTTAGACCTGTGATCATTGCTTTATATTCGACCTCATTATTATAAGCTTTAAATTGAAAAAATAGAGCATATTCCACATCAATCCCATCTGGACTGTTTAAAATAATCCCTGCTCCACTTCCTGTCGAGCACGAAGATCCATATACATACAGATTCCACACAGGTACTCCATTATCAAATTCTTGGTCAGACAGAGTTCCTCATTGAAGTATTTGATGCTTACTTTTGTCCTCCTCTAGTACTCTTCGCTGCTCGTCCCCCGACGTAAGTTGGCCGGGGTTTAAATTTGGTGATCCTGTAACATCCACAGGCTGGTCTATATTCAACTCCTTCTCGTCGAAGGAATCCTCCTAAGTGAATTCTGTAATAAAATCCACTATTTGAGTGACGATCCACAGGCTTCTGTAACATCCACAGGCTGGTCTATATTCAACTCCTGCCCTTTGAGTGACGATCTAGGATCATAAATTATATCGTATACTTCAAGTTCTACTGCCCAGTACATCAACCTTCCTGATTTATCTAGTTTGTGCAGAGCTTGCCTCAATGGCAAATATGTATACACAACTGTAGTATGAGCTTGGAAGTATGGCCTCATCCTTCTGCTAGCTTCAATCAGTGCTAGTGCCAACTTCTAGAGCCTTGGATATCTGATTTTTGCTCCTCGGAAAGCTTTGCTGGTGTAATAGACTGGTTTTTGTACTTTGTCCTCCACTCTTATTAACGCCGAGCTCACTGCATTTTCTGAAACTGCCAGGTACAAGTATAGTCTTTCTCCCATCACTGGTCTAGATAATAGTGGAGGTGTCCCCAGATACTTCTTCAACTCTAGAAAGGCCTCTTCGCATTCATCATTCCACTGAAAAGTTTTTTGGAGTGTTTTGAAGAATGGGAGACATCTGTCTGTTGCTCGTGACACAAATCTGTTAAGTGCTGCAACTCGTCCCATGAGTCTTTGCACTTCCTTCTTCGTCGTTGGAGATCGTAGCTCCAATAGAGCCTTGATCTTTTCAGGATTCGCCTGAATTCCTCGTTTGTTAACAATATATCCGCGAAACATGCCTTCTCGTACTCCGAATATGCATTTGGTGGGATTCACTTTCATTTGATATTTCTCTAGTTAATCAAAGGTCTGACCTAAGTCAACTAGATGACCGACAACTTTCTTGCTCTTCATCAATATATCATCAACATAAACCTCCATGTTATGGCTGATTTGCTCTGCGAACACCTTGTTCATCAGTCGCTGATATGTGGCACCTGCATTTTTAAGTCCAAAAGGTATAACATTATAACAATAAGTTCCCCGTGGGCTGATTAAAGAGGTGCTCTCCCTGTCTTCAAGCTTCATCTTAATCTGGTTGTAACCAGAATAAGCATCCATGAAACTCAATAATTCATGCCCCAAGGTTGCATCCACTAGTTGATCGATTCAGGGTAAAGGAAAATGATCCTTTGGGCATGACTTATTGAGATCGGTGAAGTCTACACACATCCTCCACTTGTTATTTTTCTTCTTTACCATCACCACATTTGCTAGCCAATCAGAATATTTGACATCTTCAATACAAGAGGCTTTTTGTAGTTTCTCTACTTCTTCCTGTATAGCTTGATTCTTCTTAGGACTAAACACTCTTCTTCGCTACTTTACTCGCTTGACTTCCTTGTTCACGTTGAGCTCGTGGCACAACAAATTCAGGTATATCCCTGGTATGTGTTCATGACTCCATGCAAAAGTCTGCTTTCTGCGTCTTAGAAAAGCTATCAACTCTTATTTTATTGATATATCCAATGATGCACCAATTTGAGTTGTTCGTTCTAGATGTTCGTCGTCCAGAATGATATTTTCGGTAGCCTCCATGACCTGACCCTTAACGAACTGAGACTTATCTCTAGGGTGTAAAGTTTTAATCTCCGCATCTTCTATTTCATCCACCTGATAAGTAGTAGTCTTCTTCTTGGATTCTTCACCCTCCTCCTACTCGACAGATGAATAGTAGCATTCTCGAGCTACTTTCTGGTCACCTTTCATAACTCCCACTCCAAAATTGGTTGGGAATTTTAAACATTGATGTGCAGTAGATGATACCTCCTCGAACTTCTTCAGACCTACCCTTCCCACGATAATATTATAAGCTGATTGGATATTTTTATCCATTACAAAAAAGCGCACTCTTTCAGTTCGACAAGCAGGCCATGTACCGATAAGCATATCCAACTTGATCGTCCCAAGTGGAAAAACCTTTTCTCCAGTAAAACCAAAGGGGGCCTATGATATGGCTCCAACTGGGGTAGCTTCAGATTCAAACTCTCAAAACATGAATAGAACATGATATCTGCCGAGCTACCATTATCCACCAGTACTCATGAAATCACCACTTCCTTCATCCTCATCTTGATCACTAATGGGTCATCATGAGGATATAGTACTCCTGCTAGATCGTTCTTAGAGAAACCAATGACTAATTTGTCTTTATTCACCTTCCTCGGGCGA
The DNA here is from genome assembly GCA_949130495.1 of Sambucus nigra. Classification (NCBI taxonomy): domain Eukaryota; kingdom Viridiplantae; phylum Streptophyta; class Magnoliopsida; order Dipsacales; family Adoxaceae; genus Sambucus; species Sambucus nigra. The sequence goes on along the minus strand of OX422207.1, from coordinate 78,272,366 downwards.
TCATCTTCAGCCAGATTTATTCACTGAATGTACGAGCAAGCTTGAGCCTCATTGAGGTAATCTGTTCTTTACGCAGTTATATCTCCACCACCTGCATCTCCACCTGTAATAACATTACATTCAAATTATCCAAAATAGATTAAAACTACCTCACGTTCTGGCTGCCTTGATTTTTTGTGGAGATCAGGATCATCTTGGTCATCTTCTGGATCTTCTTCATGACTTCTCTTCTTATCTTCTTTTGCTCGACGAGGAGATCTAGACCTCTTCCTTGTTCGATCGTTGCTCTTTCCACCATTTTGACGATCAACATATTTAGCTAGCTTTCCTCGTCTGATGAGTGCTTCAATTTCATTCTGGAGAGATATGCAATTTTTGGTCGTTTGACCATGGTCTTTGTGGAACTTGCAATATTTGGATTTATTCCTCTTATTAGGATCTGCCTTCATTTTTTCTGGCCAGTTTAGCTCCTCGCTATTATTGATCTCTTACAGAATATGATTTATATCTACCTTTAAAGGAGTGTAATTTCCAAACTTCTTCAATTGTTCCGGTGCTTGCTTTACTTTCGACGGCATATTTCCACCATTATTCTTCTGATCCTTTTTTTCAGTCCTACCATCTTCAACCTTGACCTCCTTAGTGTCTGCATTCTTCTTCGCATCCATGGCTTCCTCGACATCTATGATTTTTAGCTCTTTTACCATCAATTCAGCCATGGTCCTAGGCGGATCCTTGGCTAAAGTGTAGTATAATTTATCTGGCAACATTCCACTCATCAGAGTAGTAATTGCTATTTTTTCCTCGTAATCAATTACCTCCAGTTTCTCGCTATTGAAATGAGTAATATAGTCCCTGGTGCTTTCGCCTGCCTTTTGTCTAACACTTAACAAGTGTGCTACTCGTTTGACTGGTTTCGCTCCAAAATAGAAATTCCCGATAAAGAGTTCTGCTAATTGAAAGAAAGTCTCAATCTTTCCCCAAGGAAGGTTATTGCACCATATCTGAGCAGATCCAATAAGAGTTACCAAAAATTCCCTACATTTCATCTGAAACTGCATAGATATCAGCAGTAGCTTGGTATTGTTCTATATGAAGGACAGGGTCAGTTTTTCCATCATATTTAGGCATCACCATAGGAGCTTTGAATTTTGATGGTGTGGGAAAATCCACAATTGCCTGTACAAATGGTGTCCCTTGGAAAAAAGTTCTTTATAGAGTATTCTTGGCCTTAGCCATTTCCCCTAATCTGTCCTCTAACCTCTGAATAGAGCCTTTCCATGCACCATTTGCTTCCTCGAGCCCATTGGTTCGAGCAGCTGATTGTGTTGAATTTGCCTCTTGGGATCTTTCATTACGAGCAGTTGGTCGTGATTAGGCTGAGCCTTCCCTTATATTCCTCCTAGGGCCCAAACGATCAAAAGGAGAGACTCTAATCAACCTTTCTAGAGCACTAGTACTTTCTGGAGATAGAGTGATGTTTCGTTGAGGATCTATAGCTCGTACTGATGACGTTAGACCAGGTTGATCAGAAGGATCATTAGACCTCTCAGTACGATATGAGTCGGTGCATCTAGATCGAGATTCCTCTGGGAATATCGTTTACCTTATTGTTGGGGAAGTAAGATGGGTATTTCTCTGAACACTTCATTGTCCAGATTGGGCTGGAAATCCACCTTGAACAATTTGTATCAGTTGACATTTGGTTTCCTGCATGGGTGTTTGCCCTTGGGCTAAATTAGCCATTATGCCTTCCAGATCTTACAGATTTGGGGGAGCAGAAGGATTTGGAGGAATCCCAACATTTTGATTACTGGATTCTGGATTATCAGCCATAGATGGTGAATTATTTTGGTGAAAAATGTTAAATACAGTCATTTCCCACAGACGACGCCAATCTGTTGATGTAAAAAATTAGATTATATCTCTAATTTATCAATCACAGATAAAATAAATAAGAATGGCCTACGTCCACTGTTTCTGCATTACTGACTGTTTAACTGGAATTCTCGATAAGTGGTTTACCAAGAGATCCCAGAGTCCCCTTCTAATGAGGAGGTTACAATGTATTTATAGTCTTGAGGCTATACGTGTGAAAGGACAATGTGCGGTTATCTAGTAGACATATACATCTGTACGATAATAATGAGCATTTAATGCGCAGTCATCTCTTTAATTCTCTTAATTTGGATGCTTTGTACGCTAAGTAGCTCGGACCGCTTAAGCTGCTCGGGACGCCTAAGCAGGTCAGGGCCCATGAGTTACTCGGGGAGACTAAGTTGATCGGTACGCTTGAGCTGTTCGGAATGTATGAGTTGCTCGTGGCGGTTGAATAGCTCGGTGGCAGTGAGTTGATCGGAAGAAGTATTTGTAACTGCCACGTTGGTTGACACGTGTATTCAAATGATGGGTTCACGTCAGCAGATTAAATTTGGTATCAACAGGTATGAATCCACATCAAGGGGGTAAAGCGAGGGGAAAAGAATTCTAATTCACTTTTCTTTTCTATTTGGAATTTTTACTTTTTCTATTTTTTTTTCTTTTTCAATATTAAAACAATTTAGTGAGGATGTGAATTTAAATTAACTCAAATATGTAAATAAAAATAAGTGAATATACTAATTAAATCTAACTAAATAAAAATCTAAAATATCAGATGGGTGAGGTAAGAAAAGTGAGGACCAAAAAGGGATATGATGACACCATATATTCTAGTTAATTAAAATTACTTAATTCATTAAAACTAATTATACCAAGTTAGAATCAAAATTACAAATCAACTCTCGTTGCAAATATAATTTTCATAATAACATTTTAGAAAATTAATTTTAACACTCCTACAACTCTTGAAATGTATATCCCAACATCATATAACAAATCACCTGATATGCCCTATATGTACCCTCGTCCTCGGAGCCAACAACCTCGGCTGAAAATAAAGCCGAGTCAACTGGAAGCTCGTGATAACCATCCGAGAGGTCATCCTTCCAAAGGTCGGCACCACAATGACCAACCTCGACTGGCCATCAGCCGAGGTCCGCAGCTTCTAAAGGGTTTAAACGACTACCACCGTCATACTCTGCCTCAGCCGATGCTGTAGCTATGCTTAAATACCTAACCTCGGCTGGTCGAACAGGCTGAGGTTAGACTTATGATTTGCATATCAAGACAACCCTTGGACTTACCAACGTCATACTCGATCGGGCCGAGGTTACCATGGATGATATCACAAGTTCGAGCATATGCAAGCATATGGGAGATTTGGAACACGTGGACAAAACCGTTATAACCAAATCATTCCCCTCACGTGGGGGAATATTCAATCATCATTGCCTATATATAGCACGACCAGGTGTTTGCATCAGATTGGCTAGATGATCACACTCATGCTCATTTCATGCTTGGGGGATACACTAGACACCCCAAGCACTATATATAAATGTCTTCTTCTACCTTGTAAAGGTATCAATAATTGTAACCTGACACGACTGAAAATGTGTCTCAGAAATGCGTTCACTCTAGGCTCAAGTGTAAGCCTGTCGCTCAAGTAATAATCCCGATAAGTCGGGTATCGAATCCACAGGGAAGAAGGACAACGGAGTTGTGACGACGGGACGAGACGGAGAAATCCTAACTTTGACTCTAAAAAGGAAAGGAAAAATTGATTGGTTTTGAGATTGATTACAGCTAAATGCGATAATGAAAATGAGCAAAGATGCAACTAAATTACTCTACCGAAATGGAGGATGACTGATGATTTCAACAACTTTTTATTATAAATGATGAGAGAAACAGGATGGGAATACAATCCTCCAACCCTAGTGTAGTGCAGTGATAATGTTAATCATAAATTTATCCGATTAATCATACCCGAAATTTAGTACTCCCAAGCATTATGTATACGAGGTTCAAGCCCACGTCATACCTAATATGAGGATGAGTAAATCGGTATTGCGATAATGGCACTCAAATTGTACTCTAAATCATCACGAGTACCCAGAGATAAACGAGATATAAAGATCCGCAATTATTATGTAATTATGGGATACGATCATAATCAATCATTAAATTCATCGGATTAACTTTATACACATGCACTAACACATTAGGTTGGGTTCATGCATCCTAACCTTTTAAACCTAGCCGGACATATTAAACTGAACAATGCATGAAATAATAACGTTGCATGCAAACAAACTCATGATAACACTAGATCAATATACATAGCTAAATATTATAAACGCAGAGATTCATTCAAATCATACATAGAAATTACCATGCAAGAATACCAAATATCATAAAAATAAAGCGTGGAATACAACTTGAAAACAAACCCGGAAGTGTATGGATCTTGCAGAAATTGATCAAAGTTATGTTCCTAGATGTTTTGCTCTCTTTTTATCTATCAAAAACTACTAAAAAATCTCCAGAACGGCTATTCCTAAGTTACTCTCTATGTTCCTTACTCTTTTGCTTGAGAGTTTTAACCTAATAGGAAACTTTAGAGCCAATCAGAATGAAGGAGAAAATTCGCGCATCAGACCCCCCAAACTGGTTCGCATGTACCCCGAACCGGTTCGCCCCCCAAACCGGTTCGCCCTTGGGTTCGCGAATGCTTGCTGGTTTGGGGTTCTTATTCAACACTTAGAATTTTTCTTTCTTTCTTTCCTTTCTTCCTTGGATTTTTCTTCAACTTCAACTGGTCATAACTCATCAATCGTAGCTCGGATTTGGGTGCCGTTTATTTCAGTGTTCTCGTTGTTCCGAGCTATTCAACTTTCCAGTTGACTCCTCCTTCGGGATCTGGCTATAAAATTACCCAAATGCCCTTGAACTTGCCTTCTTAGATTTTCTTTCATTGTCTCGCTTTCTCTTTTGCGCTGCTTGCATAATTAACCTGTAAAACAAATAAGAGAAGCACAAAACACGAACTACTTGCCAAAGAATATTAGTGGCATGAATGTGCATCAAATCCATATGGGTTACATCACTCGGGTTCACAAATGCACGGAAATTAGGGGAATAAATATACAATATTTATGTCCAATCATAACCCTAGCCTAAACTCTGTTTGTATACACAGTAGAGAGAGAAAGTGAGAGATTGTATCACAGGCAATTAGTGCCCTCATTCTAGTGAAACTTACTCACACACTCACAGTGGACATAGGCCAAATTAGCTGAACCACTTATATACCCATCTTTCTCCTCTTCTCCTCACCTCTTTCTTCTAGTTCATTACTCTTATGCTGCCATTATAGACGCTAGCTTGATCTTATCAACACCTCATATTAGTGGTGTTGTTTATGGCATCATCAAGGTTCCTTGATTCAGGATTGTCAACTTCCCAACCCATGCCAAATTTAAACCTCCTCTGCTAAGTACGATGGAAGTACCAACCCAACCCACCATATTGAGATGTACCAATCTACAACGGACATTTACTCCATACCTGATGAGATGAGGTACCGAGATTTCTGAAACACTTTGATCGGGGAAACACATATGTGGTTTACATCTCTTCCCAAGAATTCCATAGAAAACTTTAGACAGTTGGCCGAGCAGTTCATTCACAACTTTTGTTTTGTGGTAAGTCCTAAGAAGAAGACACCCCATTTTCTTTATGTAAAGTAAGGGATGAATGAAAGCCTCAGAGACTATATCGCGAGGTTTAACAAGGAAAAGTTAGAGGTAGGGAACTATGAAGAGAGTATAGAAATGACAACCCTCATTGGAGGACTTTAGAAGGGTAAGCTACTATGGAAGCTTGCTAAAGTCCTAAGTCTATGGTAAAGATATTAGCAAAAACTAGAAAGGTAATGAACGCAGAGGAAGAAATGGGTGAAAAATATGAGGATGAGAATGGAAGTAGCAGTGGGAAGTTCTAGAAGAAAATGGATGGAAAGAAGAGGACTGCGGACGACAAGTTTGCAGATTATACTCCTTTAATTGTGAGCTGTGAGACATCCTCAACGAAATAAAGAATGATAGGTCTTTGAGATGGCCGGATAACCTAAAGGCTCTTCCGCATAAGATAAATAAGAATTTATGGTGCGAGTTCCATCAGGATCACGGCCATCTAACTGATAAATGTTTCTCCCTAAAGGATGAGATTGAAAAAATGCTGTAGTCTGGAAAGCTGAGAAAGTACGTGGATGATAGAGCCGCAACAGGTGGTCGAGCCGACCCAAGAAGGAAGAGAAATGATAAATGTTAGGAAGATGTCCTTACTTGGAGAGATGATGCTTTAGATGATGATGATGATGACCCTGACCTCCCACCAAAGAACAATAATGTCCCATTAAAGAGATTCAACGTGATCTCTTTTGGTGTGAGCACTATCTGCGGAGGATTAGCAGGAAGTGGTGCATTGGTAGTGGATCACAAGGTTCATGTGGCAGAGGCCAAATCAGTGAGCAAAGACGAGGTTATGAACTTTGATTCAACAAAGGTCAAACTCAAGAAGAGAAAGAACGTAGAAATGGACACCCTCATAGTCGGCTTATCGCGACTTGATTTCAAGGGTATCTTAGCCCTTTAAGATGAACCTCTAGTAATCACCACAAGGGTGCATGGATGTGAAGTTAAGAGAATCTTTGTGTATGGGGGCAGTTCTGCAAACGTCATGTTTTGACCCTGTTCCAAGAGTTTGGGTATCAACCGATCAAGACTTATCCATTATCATCACCCCTTGATTGGCTTCAGAGCAAAGAAGGTCCATCCATTGGGAATGTATGAAATGGATGTGATAATGGGAGATGAATGGCCTAAGAGTTTGACTAGAAAAATCAATTTCTTTGTGACGGATGAAAATGTCTTCTCAGCCTATAACCTCATCATGGGATGAGTGGCCCTCAAGGAATTTAAGTCCGTGCCTTCAAAGATCCATCAGATGTTAAAATTCTCAAATCCCTATGGAGTAGAGGAAGTGAAAGGTGACCAAACTTTGGCATGAGAATTCTACTTCAACTCTGCAGAGGAGAGAGAGTCTCATAAGAAGGAAACAACCACTTACAACATTGACACCCTTTATCCCAGAGACGAAAGAAAGCTCAAAAAGGGAGAGGCTATGAAGGAGGTATAATTCATTGTCCTCAATGAGGAAGAGATGAAAAAACCCATCTAAGTTAGCAAAGCCCTAAAGACTGATATCAATGAGGGTCTAATGAAGTTGTTAAGGAAGTGACAAAGTGTCTTTGCCTGGAGCCTTGCAGACATGCCAGATATTGACCCTGAAATCATGTGTCATAAACATAATGTTGTAGAGGATGCCATGCCCATCAAGTAGAGAGTAAGGGTACACTTAAGAGAAAAGTATGAGGTTATTAGAGACAAGGTTCGAAAGCTGAGTTTATTACAGAAATTATATACCCTGAATGGTTGTCCAATGATTTTAAAGTGCCAAAAGATAATGGGAAGTGGAGGATGTGTGTAGACTTCACCGATTTAAATAAGTCTTTCCCAAAGGACAGTTTTCCCCTTTCTCGTATAGATAAGATGGTGGATGCCAAAGCAGGATATGAGCTCATGAGCTTTATGGATACATATTCCGGGTATAATAAGATCTTTATGGACTCGGCTGACTCAGAGAAGACAACCTTCATTACAGACAAGGGGACCTATTGCTACAAGGTCATGCCCTTCGGACAGAAGAATGAAGGGGCTACTGACCAACGCCATATAAATAAGATGTTTAAGGATCAGATTCACAAAACCATGGAAGTTTATATGGACGGCATGCTGACGAAGAGTCTGAAGGCCGACACTCATGTGATCGACCTCGAAAGAACTTTTGATACCATGGAAAAATATCAAATGAAGACCAACCCGACCAAATGTGTCTATAGGGTCAGAGCTGGGAAGTTTTTGGGTTTCATTATCAACCAAATGGGAATAGAGGCTAACCCTGAGAAAATCAAGGCTTTGCTAGAAATGAGGACACCTAAAACCATCAAAGACATTCAGAGGTTAACCCGACGAGTGGATGCACTTAATAGGTTTGTCTCTAGAGCTACGGATAAATCTCTTTCATTTTTCAAAGTTATTAGAAAATCCTTTTAATGGAATGAGAAATGTGATAAAGCTTTTAAAGATCTTAAGTCCTACCTCGGATCCCCCCAACTTCTATCACGGCTAATTCAGGGTGAAAAGATACATGTATATTTAGCTGTCTCAGGGTCATCCATTAGTGCTGCAATAGTTAGATAAGAGGATGGAGTGCAAAGACCAGTGTACTTTAATAGAAATCATTTCAAGGTTCTGAGCATAATAACCTCGAATTTAAAAGTTATCCTATGCTTTGATACATGCTTTTAGGAAAATGAAGCCATACTTCTAGGCTCAATATATGGTCATCTTCACTGATTCCCCATTTAGACAAGTCCTCCATAAGCCTGAGAAGTCAGGAAGAGTAATGACCTGGGCAATTGAGTTGGGGGAGTATGATATTCTTTATCAACCTAGGGTTTCCATCAAGGCATAAGCACTCATAGATTTTATGTCCGAGTTTACCTAGGATGAGGCTGAGGTTGAGAACCATCTTGGAACTTCAGATGGGTAGGTGGCAAGGAACGTCGTTCGGGAAGTAGACGAGGCCGACATAAGCACAACCAGGCAAAAGGAAGCCGATAATGAATAAAGGAGACAACTCTTCAAATAAAGGGCCCTAACAGAGGGATACTTCTCTCAAATCAAACCATTTGGAACCTCTTTGTTGATGGGTCGTACTGTGAAAATGGGAGTGGACCAAGATTGATATTGTCGGCACCCGATGGTATAGATATTGAGTATGCACTGAGGTTCAACTTTAACGCTTCCAACAATGAGTCAGAGTATAAGGCATTAATTACAGGTCTCTCTTTAAAAAAAGCCCTAGGCATCGGTGACACGAACACAAATGTGTCTAGTGTGCGTGCTATATACACTCAAGTTCAAGCCTATCGCTGAAGTAATAATCCAATAAGTCGGGTATTGATCCTCAGGTAAATAGGATGAACTAAGTCATGACGACCTTGGTAAGATTGAAACAATCCTAACTTTGACTCTAAAAAGAAAAGAAAAGGTGATATGGAATACGAAACAACTACAACTAGATGAAATTTTGAGAATAATTAACTAATGAAACTAAGAGCCAACAATATGCCACTACACTACTTAAACGAAATTCTAATGATAATTGGACTAAAAGTTTAACTATGAGATGAGAATAATAGATCGGGTTAAAATCCTCCACACCCTAGCAGTTCACTCTGTAGGATACTAAATTCGGAATTAGAATTTTAAATGAACTGTATCTTTAGTACTCCCAAGCATTGCATATATGAGGGATCATAACCCGCACGGTATGTAATCATAGGACGAGTAAAGCAGTGTTGATTAACCAATACACGCGTCGCATTCTTAAGCATCCCGTTTACCTAGGGTAAAAGAGATCAAAAGTCCTACGACGGTTGCACCAGTTATACAACACAATTCATGTAAGATTTTAATTCAAAAGCCTATTTCCCATTATCTTGAATTACATCAGGTGGGATTCATGCACCCCAACCCTTAAAAACTTAGTCGGACATAGTTAAATTAAAAGAAATCATGGATTGAGAAGAAGAATTCATCACAATTAATATAATCTAGATGGAAAGAGAAGTGCAGAATCGAACCAACAATTAAACAATTAACTATTGCAAATGTAAAGGAAGAACATTACTTGTATTGAAGACAATTAATTACAATCCTTCCAGCTGAAATTCTTATTGAAAAACTAGGGTTTTTCCAAAAAAAAAAAAACTCTACTCCTACCTAGAGAACTAAAAATTGAGCTCTCTTGTCTAACAATAACTAGATGTTCAATACATCACGAAAAATCCAAAGATGTAGCTGAATGAAACTCTAAAATCAAAATAAGAAAATCCAGTTTATCCTTGGCAGACTGGTCCGGGCCTTCAGTAGAGGATCGGTCCAAATTCAAATTCAGATAGATCCTTTTTTTTCTATAAATAGGATCAGTTCGCTATGCCAATTTTTCTAATGAGTGATAGAGATTCAGATCGATCATTTTTTTCGGTAAATAGGATCAGTCCGCTTTGTGTTTTTTTCCAGTAGGTTTTTAGGGTCCGGACCGGTCCTATTATTTTGGAAAATGGATCGGTCCGCATTTGGTCTTTACATTCTCTTCAATTTCTCTGCAATATCTCACATCTTTAGAACCCCGTATCTTCTTCCCTAGAACTCGAAATTGGACGCCGTTTATTCTTATGCATTCGTTGAATTTAAATCTTCAACTTTCATGTTGGGTCTTCTTCCGAATTTTTGATGGAAATTACTCTTTTTCCTTTCTGACTTTTCTTTTTTGATTTATTCTTTTCCTTTCACTTTCTCCTTTCTTTCCTTAGAAATAAATACCTGTAAATGACATGGAAAAAGCAGAAAACTCGCCATACTATGTAGAAGGGTCCGTAGAACGGAAACCAGATAATTCACGAGCAATTGCATTATTCGAGATGCTAAAAGATACTAAATTAGGCAGTCATTTTCGAAGAATTACTCCCTAATCAAACCACCCTAACTTTGCACTTTGCGCGTCCTGAGCAATGTAAAAGGATTCAACTACAGCGCACTCGTGATTAACAAATTATTAGGATAGAATACCACTTTCGCGGGGAAGTGTTTACATTTAGCATATGCAACAAGCCGTTAAACCCCTAGGTCACCCTAGTAAGACGAGTTGTGTCTCGTGAGGGTTTATAGTGAATATACCCACAAAATTCAACTTAAAGAAAACTCAAAATAATCAAAAACTATATAATTCAAACTTTTCCAGAAAATAGTCATCATCAATTCATGTTTAAGATCTCAAATCAAAGTGCGTGTGTGCGAAGACATAAATTTAAGCACGAATTTCCACCGGTTGACCATTACACTACTTATCCAAAAATTCGTTTTGATTCAATTTCTCACGGAGTTCTCTTAGAAACGAATCTTTCGAAAGTGTGGCTAGTTCTCTCGGTGTGCGTGATTTAAAGAGTAAATGAAATGGAACACAAGTTCACGCACATTAAACTCAAAAGAAGAAAATTTATGGCGTAAAAAATTCTCATCATTAGAATACGGTTACAAGTAAATGGGAACGTCGCCGCTAATTCACACCTTTAATCTTTTTTATTATCTTTTTGTGTTTTAGCTCTCCACGCGGTAACCAATTTTGCAATTTGGACTTGATTAGGACTTTTTCGGGTTTTAAGATCTAATGGGAACAAGGAAATGTGTTTGGAAAATTTGGAATTGGAAACTATTCTTAAGATGTCCATTAGTGCTTTTCCGGGCTTTTGCTCAAATTTTGTTTTTCTATTTATTTTCCTATTTTCACGCTTTTCTTTTCTTGTTATTTTTGTTGAGCATTTCTATGCTTTTGCCCCCTTTTTGTTGAACTTTACGTACTTAAATTATGGGATTTCACTTTTCTCAATTTCGGGCCATTTAGGTTTTCCGGGTAGCCAAATGAAAAGGAAAAATTTAGTTGGCTCAAATTGGTTAGCGAAGGGAATAAAAATTCACTACTTTTTCTGGCCAATATTTTTCGGTAACAAATGAGGGCCTACTTCATTGTCCAAATTATTAATTGTGTTACCATATGCGTCTCGATGTGAATTTTAGTTTAGAGATTCATTTAGCGCATTTTTCAAGACAGCATCTCACACGCTTCCCATAACCTATCAAACCAAAGGTGAAAATAACGTTGCCAAAGCCGTTTATGAAAATAAACTATTTAAGCAACTCCGAAAGTTTGTTGAAGAAACTCTTTACTTAAAATCAAAACTATTTTGAACACAAGATGTGTTAACAAAATTATGTACGAGATATGGACAAGATTTGATAACAAGTTTTAGTAAACAGTTTAAAATGTTTTAAACTCAGCACACTATTAGAAAGGGATGAGAAGATGTAGAAATATTGATACTCAGATTTTTAACGTGGTAAAACCTCACCAACTGAGGAAACATCCACGACTCCCTCTACGGAGTAAAATAAAAAAAAATCCACTAAAACAAATATTTGAGTTACAATCTATTTAACTAACATGCACACAAACAAATCTATACAAGTTTAGGAATATACCCTCTGGCGTCCTCAAACTTCTCTGCAGATCTTGTTTGTTGATGTAGTCCTCTCAGGTTGTACACTCCTCCTTTGTTTCAGCACTTTACGTCGACTTTAGTTCACCAGATCTTACAGCCAACACTTTAAGTGTTTGTAGTGTGAAGATGTGTTGTGAAAAGGTGTTCTAAACCACATGCATGAACACACACACCCTTAATAGTTACAAACAGTCCTAGTAAATTACAGTTTACTATATGCTGTGAACTTTCTTTTTCTTTCTTTCTCACAAAACATAAAACCTTTTTGACCTTTCAATAAATCCCAGAATCCACGGATATCTTTCTTCAAAATCGGTAAAGATCTTAATCAATCTCAGTTTTGAAAAGATTTTCGAGATTGAAAACCTCCAAGTGCGATTCTAATACTAGGTCAAGGTTTAGTTTTGCAAGCAGTAAGAAATAGAAAGCATGTATTGTTGATTTGAAGTATGAAAACGTTTTTATCAAAAGAAATCAACAATATACTTCTCTGGATGAGAAATAATGTGTATCTACGTGTTTTGTAACTTCAAACACTTCAGATCTGAGATTTCTATTGAAACAGAAACCAGATCTGAAATAAAAAGTTTAAGTTGAACAGTAAGATTCGATGAACACAAGGAACAACAAAACAAACACAACTCATACACTCAAACCCTCAAGAACACTGGAAAGGTGTTTTTGGTTTAGGTGTTTGATTTTGGCTGGAGAAGAGGTAACGAAGTTAGGGTTTCTAGGGTTTCAATCTAGGGTTTCAAACTCTCTCTCTTCTCTCTTTTTTCTCTCACTTCTCTCTCTTCTCTCTCTACTCTCTCTTCTCTCTCTACTCTCTCTTCTCTCAGAGGAAAACAAAAATGGCCAAAAATCTTCGAAGTCTGAGAAGATGAGGGTTTATATAGGGGGCTGAGAAGGTTCCAGACGTTCGAGTGAAAACAACGGTTGTGATCAAGTCAATTCTTCTTGACTTTGATCCAAGGGTTAACAGCAAGCGGTGGTTAAACAAGCTGTGATAGGTGGAGATGTTTACACAGGGATTACCAAAGATCGCATGCAGACCCTAGATAAGAATTGATCCAAGGGCTCAGGTGTGACGCGAAGTTTGTGTCTACAAAGAAACACAAATGTAGGCAATCAGAAGGCTGCACGTGTTGGCCAGCAATTGGAAACAAACGCGCGTCCCAAACTTAATTACATGCACACCCTCTAGTCTCTAGCGCTTTCGGTTTCTACCCAGGTAAACAATCATCCCAAAAACAGCACAAAATAAAATTGCAGTTTGACCCCAGAACTTTTAAAACCAAATTTTATTTATAAAAATTAAATTTGAAAAATGTTTAAAAAACCCCAAAAATTATTAAAAACCAAATTAAGGGATTTAAACTCATTCAACACAAGAACACATATAAAAGTGCAATATGCAATGTAGTGTGGGTGTTCTAAGTGTGTGAGTGATGGCTATAAGTTCAGGATCATTACAACTATTAAATATGAAGTCCAATCCAACTTCTGAAGCTCTTTGGTTTCTAGGATTGACATAATTTTGTCACTATTTCCAAACTAGATGAGCTCTTATACAGTATAGACTCAAGTGAGTCAAAGGTATAAGGGCTTCAATCTCCCCCTTTGGAAATATGAGACAAAATCTCCTTTGAGTCAATCTTGGACTCGTAGGGCAACAAAAAACTTATGCCTATAAAGGTTCTATCTACCCAAATCCTAGAAAATAAAAGTACATAACTCAACTATTCACATTTGTACACCCTATTATTACAACAGTTGAGAATGATTCTAAAAAGAATACCTGCAAAGAATAGACTAAGATCAAGCAGTTTAGTATATGCAGTATATAAGTAGACTCAAATTTCTCCCCCATTTTGTCTCAAATAGACAAAGGAAAAAAATTCGAAAAAAAACAGCAAAAGATATTAATCAGCACTAATCATACCAATAGATTTTCTTAAAGAAACGAATCTATTAAAATCAAGAGGTTTAGTGAACATGTCTGCAAGTTGTAGATCAGTAGGGAGATAGTTAATTTCTAATTCCTTGGATTCCACCAACTCACGAATAAAATGATGTCTTATTTTAATATGTTTAGTTCGCGAGTGTTGAACTGGGTTCTTAGAAATGTTAATCGCACTTTGATTATCACAATAGAGATGAAGTGTGGGTTCTAGAATACCATAATCACTTAGCATTTGTTTAAGCCATAACAATTGGGCACAACAGCTACCGGCGGCTATGTATTCAGATTCAGCAGTCGAGAGAGATGTGCAGTTCTGTTTTTTACTACTCCATCCTACCAAGTTATTACCAATATAACAACATGCGCCTGAAGTGCTTTTACTATCATCAGTACACCCAGCCCAATCAGCATCAGTGTACCCAATAATAGTGCTAGGTGTGTCATTCGTGTACCAAATTCCTAAATTTAGAGTGCCTTTAACATATTTAATTATGCGTTTAACAGCGTTTAAATGACTCTCCTTGGGGTTGTTTTGATAACGCGCACAAACACAAACAACATACATGATATCAGGACGCGAGGCAGTCAGATATAGTAATGTGCCAATCATACTACGATACAAGGTAGAGTCTACAGATTTTCCATTTTCATCTTTAGATAATTTCTCTGTAGTACTCATAGGCGTTTTAGCACTCTTAGCACTCTCGAGGCCAAATTTCTTAACTATCTCTAATGCGTACTTAGTCTGCGAAAGAAACAAGCCATCTGGTTGTTGTTTGACTTGGAGACCTAGAAAGAACTGTAACTCCCCCATAAGGGACATCTGAAATTCCTTGCTCATGATTTCAGCAAAAGATTTTACTTCTGAGGTAGAGGTAGATCCAAATATGATATCGTCAACATAGATTTGAGCGATAGTAATGTGTTTGTCAAAATGTTTGACAAATAAGGTTTGGTCATTTCCACCTCTTTGGAAACCATTATCCAGCAAAAAACTGGACAGGCGCTCATACCAAGCTCTAGGAGCTTGTTTAAGACCATATAAAGCCTTTTTCAACCGAAAAACATGATTAGGATGATTAGGGTCAATGAACCCTTTAGGTTGTTCTACATAGGTTTCCTCGGCAAGTATTCCATTAAGGAATGCAGATTTAACATCCATTTGATATAATGTAAAACGCATGTGACAGGCTATAGCAAGAAGCAGACGAACTGATTCTAAACGAGTGACAGGAGCAAAGGTCTCGTTAAAATCAATTCCCTCTATTTGGGAATAACCTTGAGCAACTAGTCTAGCTTTATTTCTAATTACTATCCCATTTTCATCAGTTTTATTTTTGAAAATCCAACGAGTGCCAATAACCTTTTTGTGATCAGGACGTGGAACAAGAAACCAAACATCATGAATGACAAATTGTAAAAGTTCATCCTGCATAGCAGAAATCCAGTGAGAGTCATTCAATGCCTCATTTACATTCTTTGGTTCCAAGAGAGAAACAAAGCATGCATAGAGTGCATAATTTCTAAGTTGGGATCTTGTACGTACTGGTTCACTAGGGTTACCAACTACATTGTTGATGGGATGGTCTTTAGAAACCCAGTTAGGTACTTCAGGTGACTCAATAGGTAACGAATTATCTATTTCAGAAGTGTCATTTTCTAAAGTATTTGACGATTCTTCTTCAATAGTTAATTCACTAGTCTTGCTTTCTATAGTGGTGTCACTAACAATTACATTTATGGATTCCATTAAGGTTTTAGTGCGAAGATTAAATACCCTATAAGCTCTACTATTAGGTGAATATCCTAAGAATATGGCTTTATCTCCCCTACTCTCAAACTTAGATAAGTGTTCCCTATCTTTGCAAACATAGCAGGTACTACCAAAGGTTCTAAGGTACTTAAGATTAGGCTTTTTATTGTACCAAAGTTCATAAGGGGTTTGTTTCGAATTCTTTCTAAGATAAACCCTATTAATAAGATGGCAGGCTGTACGAATAGATTCTACCCAAAAATACTTAGGTAAGTTCTTAGCATGGAGCATGACACGTGCCATCTCTTGAAGAGTTCGATTCTTTCTCTCAGCTATACCATTTTGTTGAGGGGTCTTAGGAGCACTGAACTCATGTTTGTAACCATTATAGTCACAATATTCTACAATACCAGTGTCTTTGAATTCACCACCTCTATCACTTCGGATTCTATTCACTTGAGTGTCTTTTTCATTCTCAATCCGTAAGAGAATCTTTAAAAAGGTTTGAAAGGTATCGGATTTTTGTTTTAAGAAAGCTACCCAAGTGAATCTAGTGAAGTCATCAACCATAACTAGAATATAACTGTGTCCACAAAGACTAACAGTTTGAGAAGGACCCATTAGGTCCATATGGATGAGTTCTAAGGGATTAGAGGTAAGGATATCTTTAACTCTTTTATGGGGTGCTTTAACAATCTTTCCTTCTTGACAGGGACCACAGACAATGTTATGAATAGGTTTAATTTTTGGTATTCCTCTAACTATTTGTTGAGAAGACAATTTACTCAAATTTTCGTAATTAATGTGACCCATTCTGTTATGCCATATTTCATTGTCATCCATTCTGGCAACATTACAGATTTCAGAACTACTCATGACAGTGTAACAATTGTCAGGAGTCCTGAGTCCTGTAATTATGCATTCTCCCTTTTCATTTAAAATCTTGCAATTGTTCTTTGAAAAGGTAACAGTATGGTTTAAGTCACAAAATTGCGAAATGCTGAGTAAGTTAGCCTTGAGACCTTTAACTAAGAGAACATTTTCAAGAAGGGGAAGTCCCTTTTCTTTAAGAGTTCCTTTGCCTATAATCTGGGATGATACTCCATCACCAAAAACAACTTGTCCACCATCAAAATGGGTTTTATTTAAAAGTTTTGTATCATCTCCTGTCATATGCTTGGAACATCCAGAATCCAAGTACCAACCAGAAGATGTAAGTTCAGCTTTTAAGGCTGAAATAACAACATTACACTTCATCTGGGGTACTAGATCATCTTTTCTAACCCAAATTGCTCTGGTTTTCTGTTTGCGCTTATTTGCTCTCATTTGATAAAATTTGCGAGCAGTAGATTTTTGTTGAAAAACATTTTGCGCATGATTTTGGGTAAATTTAAACACCTGAGCATTTGATTTAGAAAATTTTCTGGGAATCCTTCTAGTAAATGTCCTTTTAGGTTTAGTCTTTCTATTCCTATAGTTAGAGTTTTTGTCTGGTGGTCTGGGAAGAACATAATTGTTACGACTCCTCCTAGAATAGTTAAAGTTATGGTACATGGGAGTGTTGTAGATAGGCTTAATCAGTCTCCTAGCATAGCAATTATCGAAAGAGTGACCATATATATCACAATAGGAGCAATAAAGATTGCTCAGAATAGGGTTTTCCTTAGGAAAGTCTCTAATCAAAGGTTTTGAGAAATTTTCAGGCTGAATTTTATTCCTAGGTAGCACAGGTTTGAAAGCAGGTTCACTTTTCCTAATAGGGGGGCAGACATATTTTCCCTTTGATAAACTTTCATGCTTAGAGCAACTTGCATCTCCAGTGTTAGTGTTTTGATGGTCAAACTTAGTTTTCAAAGAATGAAAGTCTGGACATGTCTCAATAGGTCTTTTGCCTCCTGACACAAACTTGATCGGTTCAACATGTTTTGTTTGTGACTTCAAATTGGGGCAAAACCCTATTCCAGTTCTATCATCAGAATTGGTTTTAGATTCAGCAACAAATCCATCAAAACAGTTTGAATTATTTTCAAATTTGGTAAATTTTTTGAAAACAGTTGCTGTCTTTTCTTTTGTTTGTTCCAATTCTAATAATGTCCCTTTGTATTTTTTCTCCAGAATTTCATTAGCTTCAGTCAAAGATTTCAGTTTTTCATCAAACACTTTGATATCACTTTCATGAGACATACATTGAGTAGTATACTCTTCAGCATTTACTTTTACCATTAGGCTTAGATCCTCTAGCTTTTTGGTAAGATCTTTTACAATCTTTTCTAGTCTAGTGCTTTTCTTAAGAGTCTTAGTATATAGAGTGTGAATGTCTGGGAGATCATCATTGTCTGAGTCACTAAGTGAAGTGTGTGAAGTGACCCCTAAGGTTTCATTTCTTAAACTCACGCACCCATTGACATCAGCAGTATCGATTTCCCTTTGACTCACACACCCCGAGGAAGAAGTATTAATGTTCTCAGTAAGTAAAGCATCTAAACCAGTTAAAGTATGATTCACAGCAACAGAACTAGAATTACTAGACTCATCCTCACTATCAAGCATAGGCATATTATCATTGTATATGATTTTCGCAAAGAAGGATAAACAGGGATCAAAACCATCAGATGCCTCAGGTTCCTCATTTTCAGAGTCACTTGAGTCATCCCATGTTTTGCAGAGGTTGGCTCTAGAGTGTTTGTTTTGGGTATTTAAATTAACTCTACAGTCTTGAGCAATATGTCCCAGTTTACCACATCTATAGCATTCAATTTTCTTGAGGTCTCTGTGAGGTCTTGTGTTGTCCTTGTTCTGTTTGTCATGAGGTTTCTCATGGGGCTTGTGATTTGAAGGAGCAGAATAATTAGACTTGCCCTGTTTATTTGCAATACTGTTTCTAAATTTAACAATTTTCTTAAATTGTTTCGACATGAGGGCAATCTGATTATCTAGACTTTCTAAGTCACAGTCCTCATCAGAATCATTACTAGGAGTGTTTAACTCAGGCTTAGTCATCTTAGAAGAAAAGCTGAGGGTGGAATTGGTATTTTTCCTGTGAGTGTGGGTCAATTGTTTCTTAAACTCTAATTCCATTTCCACAGTTCTTAATTTGCTACTGAGTAATTCAGGAGTGAGATTAATATCACACATCTCCTCAATAGCATATCTTTTATTGTCAAATTTCTGTGGTAATGATCTCAGAATTTTAGAGACAATTTCTTGTCTATCATAAGTTATACCATTGGCATGAAGTTTAGTGACAATATCAGTAAGGTTCATATAGAAATCATCGAAAGACTCAGATTCAGACATGATTAAGGTATTGTACTGTTGGATTAACATCTGAGTCTTAGCAGCTTTTACCCTAGAGTCTCCTTCATGTGCAGTAATCAGTGTATCCCATGCTTCCTTGGAAGTGGTACAAGATGAGATTCTCTTGAACTCATGTTCGTTAATAGACATAAATATAGCGTTCTTGCCTTTGTTATTATTTCGAGAAACCTGTTTCTCTTCTTGAGTAAACTCACTCAATATTTTCTTAATCCTTTCATTGCTTCCATCAGTGGCTGGTTTAGTTGGATAAGAGTATCCGTTTTCAATGATATCCCAGACATCATCTCCCAGTGTTCCTTGAATAAAAGCAATCATTCTTACTTTCCAGTAAGAGAAATTGGTTCCATCAAAGACTGGAGGTCTGGTCAAGTTACCATATCTTTCGTTTTTCTCGTCCATAATGATTTTGAGAAAACAGTTTCAGAAACTCAGGATCTTTTTGAAAAAGTTCACCAAAAGCTCTGATACCAATTGAAAATAACGTTGCCAAAGCCGTTTATGAAAATAAACTATTTAAGCAACTCCGAAAGTTTGTTGAAGAAACTCTTTACTTAAAATCAAAACTATTTTGAACACAAGATGTGTTAACAAAATTATGTACGAGATATGGACAAGATTTGATAACAAGTTTTAGTAAACAGTTTAAAATGTTTTAAACTCAGCACACTATTAGAAAGGGATGAGAAGATGTAGAAATATTGATACTCAGATTTTTAACGTGGTAAAACCTCACCAACTGAGGAAACATCCACGACTCCCTCTACGGAGTAAAATAAAAAAAAATCCACTAAAACAAATATTTGAGTTACAATCTATTTAACTAACATGCACACAAACAAATCTATACAAGTTTAGGAATATACCCTCTAGCGTCCTCAAACTTCTCTGCAGATCTTGTTTGTTGATGTAGTCCTCTCAGGTTGTACACTCCTCCTTTGTTTCAGCACTTTACGTCGACTTTAGTTCACCAGATCTTACAGCCAACACTTTAAGTGTTTGTAGTGTGAAGATGTGTTGTGAAAAGGTGTTCTAAACCACATGCATGAACACACACACCCTTAATAGTTACAAACAGTCCTAGTAAATTACAGTTTACTATATGCTGTGAACTTTCTTTTTCTTTCTTTCTCACAAAACATAAAACCTTTTTGACCTTTCAATAAATCCCAGAATCCACGGATATCTTTCTTCAAAATCGGTAAAGATCTTAATCAATCTCAGTTTTGAAAAGATTTTCGAGATTGAAAACCTCCAAGTGCGATTCTAATACTAGGTCAAGGTTTAGTTTTGCAAGCAGTAAGAAATAGAAAGCATGTATTGTTGATTTGAAGTATGAAAACGTTTTTATCAAAAGAAATCAACAATATACTTCTCTGGATGAGAAATAATGTGTATCTACGTGTTTTGTAACTTCAAACACTTCAGATCTGAGATTTCTATTGAAACAGAAACCAGATCTGAAATAAAAAGTTTAAGTTGAACAGTAAGATTCGATGAACACAAGGAACAACAAAACAAACACAACTCATACACTCAAACCCTCAAGAACACTGGAAAGGTGTTTTTGGTTTAGGTGTTTGATTTTGGCTGGAGAAGAGGTAACGAAGTTAGGGTTTCTAGGGTTTCAATCTAGGGTTTCAAACTCTCTCTCTTCTCTCTTTTTTCTCTCACTTCTCTCTCTTCTCTCTCTACTCTCTCTTCTCTCTCTACTCTCTCTTCTCTCAGAGGAAAACAAAAATGGCCAAAAATCTTCGAAGTCTGAGAAGATGAGGGTTTATATAGGGGGCTGAGAAGGTTCCAGACGTTCGAGTGAAAACAACGGTTGTGATCAAGTCAATTCTTCTTGACTTTGATCCAAGGGTTAACAGCAAGCGGTGGTTAAACAAGCTGTGATAGGTGGAGATGTTTACACAGGGATTACCAAAGATCGCATGCAGACCCTAGATAAGAATTGATCCAAGGGCTCAGGTGTGACGCGAAGTTTGTGTCTACAAAGAAACACAAATGTAGGCAATCAGAAGGCTGCACGTGTTGGCCAGCAATTGGAAACAAACGCGCGTCCCAAACTTAATTACATGCACACCCTCTAGTCTCTAGCGCTTTCGGTTTCTACCCAGGTAAACAATCATCCCAAAAACAGCACAAAATAAAATTGCAGTTTGACCCCAGAACTTTTAAAACCAAATTTTATTTATAAAAATTAAATTTGAAAAATGTTTAAAAAATCCCAAAAATTATTAAAAACCAAATTAAGGGATTTAAACTCATTCAACACAAGAACACATATAAAAGTGCAATATGCAATGTAGTGTGGGTGTTCTAAGTGTGTGAGTGATGGCTATAAGTTCAGGATCATTACAACTATTAAATATGAAGTCCAATCCAACTTCTGAAGCTCTTTGGTTTCTAGGATTGACATAATTTTGTCACTATTTCCAAACTAGATGAGCTCTTATACAGTATAGACTCAAGTGAGTCAAAGGTATAAGGGCTTCAAAAGGAATTGAGATCTTTAATGACTTTTTTAAATGCTAAATAGAGCTCTGAGTTAACCATTAACTCGGATTGATTTATACACTCACAAAAACAATAGGCTTGAATCTCACCAGGTTGGTTAATCTCCACACTTATTCGTTAAGTCGTCAATGTTCGCTCAATTTCCATCTTTGGTCAATTTCGGCATTGTGCATTATGTTTTTACAATTTCAAACTTTAAACCGAATTTTAATGATATTTTTGAAAATTTTAAATTCCAATTTTTATTTATTTTGAAGAAAAATATTTTTGGTTTTTCAGAGTTTTTCAAATTTTATTTTTTTTGAAATTTTGAAGTTTTCTAATTTTTTTGGCAGTTTGAAAATTTGTGAATTTTTAGAAATACGCACTCATCACCCCCCTAACTTAGACTTTTGTATTGTTCCCAATCAAAAGTACTAAAATCTAAATAAGGCAAAATAAGAGTGAAAAAAATAAAACAACAAATGAAGAAAAAGAGGATTTTTATTTATAATGACCGTGGTACATCAAAAGGGAAAAAAACATACAAACATAAAAACAAAAAAACAAGATAAACAACACAATCACCAATCAAACATATCACTAGGGTGGAGGTTTAGAGCTACTGGGCGCGCTAGGGTCATACGGGTCATAAAAGTAGGACGTGGGAGGGGCATTGAAGGACATTTCAAACATTTGATCTTGAAGCCTATGTATCATGCTCGTGTCGCGCCTATAAGCACGTTGATCCTCCTCCCTATTAGCATCGTAGCGTGCTATGAACCCCAAAAGTTGTGTTTCAATCACATAGATGAGTGCATGAATATGGCTTCCCGGAAGCTCATAGTCAGGATCCTCCTCTTCCACGTATTCGGGCTCCTCACCCTCGACCATGCTCACGTCATCTACTGCCACCTCATCGTCCGAGGACTAGTCTGCACACTTCTTATCACTATCATCACGATCAGCGAAGACCTATCGGGCTTGGTGAATGGCCCTTTGCGACTCTCTTTGGGTGCGGGTAAGCTATCCAAAAGGATTTGGCAGACGTGGAAATCCGGTTGGAGGTTGAATTCTAGCGTCGGCGAGAAGTGATGAGATGAGTCGGGAATACGGGAGCGGGGCAACGGATTTTTCATCTATGGAGGCATGGAAAATGTCTCAGTATATTATACGGGATAAGTAGATAGTGGAGTGTGGGTCATAAAGGTGGTAGACAAGGGTGGCGTGACGAGGGGGCATGATGGAATCATTTGAAATTTATAGAATGTTGGCGCAAATGATTTGGAAGGTGATGCTCGCTTTATCGTCTAGTTGGCCGACGGGAAAAGGGCCTCAGAGCCACTGTTGGCTAGGGGCTATATGGGCAATGCAGACATCTTTTTCTAGGGGTGGGCAGTTGTTGGGGTATTGGAATGGGGATGGGTGAGGGACATCCTTCTCGGTCAGCTTGCGAATGAGGATGTCGAGTAAGAACGGGATGGGTGTTCGGTCAACGTATGCCTCGGTAGAAAATTGCAACTACGCTCGAGGGACCCATAAAAGGAATGTACCTCGTTGGCCCAGACGGCATCGAACGACTCATTGAGGAAACGACACCACACCTTTGTGATGATGAGGGTAGTGACGTTGGCGGGCAACTCTTCCCACATAACCTGTCTCTCAATGTGTAGCTTGCGGGCATGACTAAAGAAGAGGCAACACCAACGTTGCTCCTCATAGGAACGGAATGAGAGCGGCCTATTTTCAGCAATGACTGTGGAGTTTTATTTTTCTGGGGGTGGTTGGTTGGCCATGAAGGGAGATTTTATTGGAAATAGAGGGTGGAATAGAGAGGGAGAGAGTTTGGGTAAGTGAAATGTGTGGTTAAATTGGGTGGGAGAGGGTTGTATTTATAGGTGGGGAAAGGGAAAGGGTTGGGATTTTGGAGGGAAGGGTGTGGGAGGGAAAGGGGTGGGTTTTTGGGAGGAAAATTTGGTTGAGAAGAGGGAAAAGAGGAAATGGAGGGAGATAAATGGATTGGGGGAATAAATCTAGGGAGTTGTAGATTTGTAGCAACCGGACTGGTGAGCATGCCTAAGGGCGAATCGGTCCGTGTCCTATTTTTTTTAAATTACTCCCATGCGAACCGGTTCGAGTGCCGAGGGGCTGATCGGTACGTGTTCCCTTTTTTTCCTGAATCCTCCAACTTCAAGAATGATCTTCGGAATTATTTCTTAGTTCTTACCCTTAACTTCTCAAAACAAAGAACTAAAAATCTAATGACGCTAACAACCCTAACTTAATCACATCTATGATACACAAGATTTCACCCCATACACATCGGGGGTACGACGACCTCTTAAATTCATCTCACTCTACCCCGTAAATGGGGTCCGACAATCAAATGGTGTCGATATCTTATAGTAACGCCTCTACATATGGCTTTAGGCCTTATCCATTGACTTTGAATGAGTTCCCCCTTTTTGGATCATCCAAATCCATAGCTCCGTGGGGAAATGCGGTCTTAATAATGAATGGGTCAGTCCAATGGGATTGCAATTTACCCAAAAATAGATGAAGAAGGGAGTTATATAAGAGTACCCTTTGTCCAATTTGATACTCTTTTCATCGAATAATCTTATCATGCGCGAGTTTCATCCTTTCTTTTGAAATCTTGGCATTTTCATACACATCATTGCGTATCTCCTCCAACTCATTCAGTTGAAGCTTGCGAGCTTAACCGACTTTATCCATATCATAATTTACCCTCTTAATAGCCTAATACGCTTTGTGATCTAACTCAACAAGAAGATGACAAGGTTTTCCATAAACAAAGTGGAATGGGGACATTTCGAGTGGGTTCTTGTATGCAGTACGGTAGGCGCATAGCGAATCGTTCAATCGAAGGGACCAATCTTTCCAGTCAGGATTGATGGTATTTTCTAAAATATTTTTAATCTCATGATTCGACAACTCGGCCTGCCCATTCATTTGGGGGTGATAGGTCATTCCAACCTTGTGAACGACACCGTACTTTCTCATAATCTTCTCAAACGGTTTATTACAAAAGTGCATGCCGTTATCGCTGATTATCATTTTAGGAGCACCGAAGTGAGAAAGTATGTGTTCCTGTAGGAGCTTTATCACCACTTTATTGTCATTAGTCTTGGTAGCTATAGCTTCCACCCATTTAGAAACATAATCTACTGCGACTAGGGTGTATAGGTATCCAAAAGACGGGAGAAATGGGCCCATGAAGTCAATACCCCAGTAATCGAAAACCTCAATAATGAGAATTAGGGTTAATGGCATCATGTCTCGTTAGGTATTCAACCCCATCCTTTGACACCTGTTGTAAGATTTGAAATAATTGTTTATATCCCGGAACATTGTGGGCTAGTACAAACCACTTTGGAGAATTTTAACAGTTGTCTTTTTCACAGAAAAAGTGGCCTTCACAAGCTTCCAAATGACATAATTGGATGACTTTTGGAATTTCATCATCTGGTACACATCATCGGATGATTTGGTCGGCGTAATACTTAAAAAGGAATGGGTCATCATAGAAAAACATGCGCGACCAAGTGATTGACCTCTTCTTATTTTGCAGTGTCCAATTGGGAGGGATGACTCCTGTGACAAGATAGTTCACTATATCCACAAACCAGGGTAAATAAGAGGTGGAAAAGAGTTTCTCATTTGGGAAATACTCATCTATGGGTGTAGGATTACTAGGTGCGTCAAACGAAAGTCATGATAAGTGATCGGCGATGACGTTTTCTACTCCTTTTTTGTCTTTTATGGAGAGATTAAACTCTTATAGGAGTAGGATCCACCTTATGAGGTGCGGCTTTACGTCTTTCTTTGCAAGAAGATATTTTAAAACCGTCTGGTCTGAGAAACAAGTGATGAGGGAACCGATAAGTTATGATTGAAATTTGTTTAGATAAAATACTACCGCTAGTAATTCCTTCTCTGTGGTGAAGTAATTAAGTTGTGGTTCGATGAGAGTCTGGCTATCATAGTAGATGACATGGGCTTGTTTGTCTTTTCTTTGGCCCAAAATAGCCCCTATCGTATAATCGCTAGCATCACACATGAACTCGAATGGAAAGGACCAATTCGGGGCTTGCATGACAGGAGTGGAAACAAGCATGTTTTAAAAAATTTCAAAGCACTTTGACATGCTTCAGTCCACTCGGATGGGGTGTCCTTCATAAGAAGGTGGCTTAAGGGTTTAGCGATGTCACTAAAGTTCTTAATGAACCTTGTATAAAACCCCGCGTGGCCCAAGAAAGAGTGCACGTCCTCAAGAAATTTTGGTGGGGGTAGGTCAACTATGACATCAATTTTTTCTCGATCAACTTCGATCCCTTGCGATACACAATGTGGTTAAGAACTATGCCCTTGGTCACTATGAAATGGCATTTCTCCCAATTCAGCACTAAGTTCTTGTCCACACATTGGGCTAGTACTTTCTCAAGATTGGCTAAACATAGATCGAAAGAGGTTCCAAAAACACTAAAGTCGTCCATAAACACCTATATCTCTCTTTCAACGATGTCACTGAATAAGCTCAACACTCACCTTTGAAAGGTCGCCGGTGCATTACACAAGCCGAATGGCATGCGTTTCTAGGCAAACGTACCAAAGGGACAAGTGAAGGTCATCTTCTCTTGATCAAGAAGATCTACCTCAATCTGGTTATATTCGGAATAATGATATAGGAAGCAATAATAAGGGTGGACCGCTACTCTTTCAAGCATTTGATTGATAAATGGCAAGGGGAAATGGTCTTTCCTAGTTTCGGCATTGAGTTTCCGGTAATCAATGGAAACGCTCCACCTAGTGGTGGTACGTTGGGGAACTAACTCTCCCTTATAATTTTAAATCACACTCCTACCCGACTTCTTCGGGACGACTTCAATGGGGCTCACCAACTTACTATCTGAGATTGGGTAGATAATCCTGGCATCCAACAACATTATGATTTGAGTCCCCACCACATCATTCATTGTGGGTTTTATCCTTCTTTGCATTTTTATCGAGGGCTTAACATCCACCTCGTGGTGAATCTTGTGGGTGAAAATCATAGGTCTTATTCCCTTTAGATCAACTATACACCAACCAAAGGCACTCTAGTGCTTCCTCAAAATCTTTAAAAGCTTACCCTCCTGATCTTCATCTAAGCTAGAGGAGATAATAACAAAAAATGTCTCACCCTCTCCTAGGAAGGCATATTTAACATTTGAGGGTAGCTTCTTCAACTCGGGAGTTGGAAATGAATCGCTGGAGGGCACCATACGTGCCTCCCTCAGTGATAACACTTCGAATCCAAAAACCCAACTAACATCTCTCTCGTCCTCGATCGACTCTCTCGCATTGAGTAAGTCTCTCAACTCCTCAATCGCTCTCTCAAAATCGGTGTAAGCTCCCTCGCTCTCATGACTAGACACTAGGAAAATTTCTAAGGCATCTCCACAGTAATTTTCCTCAATGTTCTCTTCTACGATCTCATCAATTAAGCTCACCGCGTGAAGATCATCTTCTTCCCCTGCTTGTTGGGCTATGTTGAAGATGTTTGTTTCGAAAGTCATATTCCCAAAAGTGAGTTGCATCTTCCCATTTCGAGTATTGATTAGTACGTTAGCCGTAGCTAAGAATGGGCACCTAAGGATGATAGGAACATTATTTTTCGAGGCGAAGGAGGGCTCCGTGTACCAAATGACAAAATCTACCGAGAAGTAAAAAGTGTCCACTTGGACTATCACGTCCTCAACTATACCTCTCGGTATTTTCATGGTTCGATCCGCTAATTTGTGAGTGATCCTCGTAGGCTTAAGATCACCCAGATCATGTTTCTTATAAATTGAATAGGGGACGATAGTAACACTTGCACCCAAGTCGAGTAAGGCTCTCTTAATTTTATTCTCTCCAATGGTGCAAGAAATGGTGGGTGCATTGGGATCCTTATATTTAGGTGGGAGATCGTTAAGTAGAACGGAGCTCACGTTTTGTGCTAGGAACACATTTTTCTTTACCTTTATCCTCTGCATGACAGTCAATAAATCTTTAATGACTTTTTCATAAGATATAATTTGCTTTATTGCATCAAAGAAATTTAAGTTCAATCTCACGGTTTTAAGCACCTCTAGGACTTCATCACTTATGGTCCCTTTGTGGTAAGGAACCAATTTTCGAGGAAATGGTCCAGCGGAGGGTGGCTTTACAACAACCTCAGACTCACTAGTGTCTTCATTTTCACTCTCATTTAAGGGGATATCTTCGGTCTCTTTCGTTCTAAGCGAATTCTCCTTGACTTTCAAAGTGTCGTGTGGGGGAGGTGATAAATCAACAACTCTCCCACTACAAAGAGTGGTTATATCATGGAAATTATCATGCTCTATAGAGGTGGAGCTAACACTAGGTTGACCTTGGGGACGTCTTTGGCCCTGGGCAGGAAATTTTCCCTTCTCTTGCATACTCAACAAAAATTACAACTTGGCGATGTGCGCATTCATATCGGCGAACAAGCGATCATATCTAGCATTGGTTGCACTCTGAGAATTTATGAACTGGTTTGTTGTATCCTCGAGGTTCTTCCACAGTGAAGCTACATATGGAGCTGGAGGAGGTGGTGCTTACTGGAATTGAGGAGGCGATGGAGGTGGAACAACTCGTGAATGTGGGTTCATCGCAGCTTGTGGTTGTCCGTAATTAAAATCGGGATGGTTTATCCACGAAGGGTTGTACGAGTTCCCATGCGGTGCATTAAAATTTCCATTGAATCCTCCTATGGCATCCACCTGCTCGGTGTGAATGGCCTTATAGGCGAAAATCATTGGGCATGCCTTTGTGGAATGGCCTGCCTCATAGAGAGCACATACCTTTTCTTTTGAAACATGGCTGGATATAGATATATCTCTCAACCGACCATCAAACCAATCTTTCATGTCTATCTAAAACTGATAGAATCGACGGTCTATTAGGGTATTACAATCCAAATGGTATATACCAGATGCAGTCAGAGCAATAGATGCTTGTCTAGGCTGGGCTTGGGTATTAGGATCAGATGTGTCCCATGCTTGAGTAGTCTCTGCGACATACTTAAGATGGGCCTCGACATCGCTCGAGTCTAAATCCCAAAAAGGTCTTTCACACATTGTCTACACAAGATGTTTAGAAGCCAATGCCAACCCATTATGGAAGAAATAGATCAGAAGGAATTTTTCAAATCCATTATGGGGGAATGTGCTCACCAACTCTTGGAAACGTTCCCAACACTTGTCAAAAGGCTCATTATCTTATTGTCGGAATCTTTGGATTTGAGTTTTGGCAGAGTTGGTCTTGTGCTGTGGGTATAATTTTGAGATAAACTTGGATTACATATCCCTCCAGGAAATCATGAAGTTCGGGGGTAGAGACCATAGCCATGTCTTGTCTTTATCCTTTAAGGAAAAAGGAAAAATATTTAGGCGAACGACATCTTGCATGCAAGCTTGGTCACTAAATGTGTTGCACGCCTCTTAGAGCTCGTGGAAATGCAGGTATGGTTTCTCCGAATCCATGCCATGAAACGTCGGGAGAATCTGTATCATCCCATTGCGAAAGTGGAACTGACCGGTATTATACGGATGTAAAATGCAACCAGGGGTGACATTTCGCTTAGGAGAGAGTAAATATTTCATGGGACAATGGGGTAGAATTCCCTCTCATGTGCCGAAACTCACTGCGTCATATATCACGCTCGCGCTTTCTTCAAATGACTCGGAATACTCACTTGGAGTCCTAGATGTGTGACTCGAGGGTTGACTCTTAGTGTAACTACCGATAGAGTGCTCAGGAGTAGGAAGTGAAACCCAAAATTGTGGAACGCGAGGTGGGGGGGGGGGGGGGGGGGGACTTTCTGAGTTATACTCAACAATCGAATTTTCGTGGATTCTGGTTGGAGTATTTTGAGGAGTCTGAGTATGTTTAGGATTTTGAATTAAAATATTTTGAGAGATGATGATTTTTTTTATAATAATAATTTTTTTTTGGATATTTGGTCAAAGTTCTAGATTGATTCGATCTAACATAAGTCCACACCTAGATTCCCCGGTAACGGCACCAAAAACTTGACACAGCCACAAATCTGTCTAGTGTGCGTGCTATATAGGCTCATGTGCAAGCATGTCGCTCAAGTAATAATCTGATAAGTCGGTTATCGATCCTCAGGGAAACATGACGAACTAAGTCCTAACGACGTTGGAAATATTGAAACAATCCTAGATTTGACTCTAAAAAGAAAAGAAAAGGTGATTTGGAATAAGAAACAACTACAAAAAGATGCAATTTTGGGAATAATTAACTAATGAAACTAAGGACTAAAAATATGCAACTACACAACTTAAACAATATGCTGATGATAAATGGACTAAAAGTTTAACTATGAGATAAGAATAATAGGTCGGGTTACAATCCCCCACACCCTATAAATTCACTTTGTAGGACACTAGATTCGGAATTAGAATTTTAAATGAACTCGATCTTTAGTACTCCCAAGCATTACATATATGAGGGATCGTAGTCCGCACAGTATGTAATCAAAGAATGAGTAAAGCGTTGTCGCATTAACCAATACGCGCGTCGCATTCTTAAGCATCTCAGTTACCTAGGGAAAACGAGATTAAAAGTCCTACGACGGTTGCACCAGTTATACAACACGGTTAATCTAAGATTTTAATGCAAAATCCTAATTCTCATTATCGTTAATTACATCGGGTGGGGTTCATGCACCCCAACCCTTAAAAACTTAGGCGGACATAGTTAAATTAAAACAAAGCATGGATTGAGAAGAAGAAAACATCATAATTAATGGAAACTAGATGAAAAGAGAAGTTCAGAATCGAACCAGTGATTAAACTAATTAACTATTGCAAATGTAAAGGAGGAACATTACTTGTATTGAAGACATTTAATTGCAATCCTTACAGCTCAAAATCTTATTAAAAAACTAGGGTTTTTTCCCAAAAAAACCTCTACTCCTATGTAGAGAACAAAAAATCGAACTCTCTTGTCTAACAATAACTAGAGGTTAAATACATCACGAAAAATACAGAGTTGTAGCTGAATCAAACTCTAAAATCAGAACAAGAAAATCAAGTTTATCCTCGGCAGACCGGTCCGGGCCTTCAGTGGAGGATCGGTCCTCATTCAAATCTGGATCGATCCTTTTTTTTCTAGAAATAGGATCGGTCCGCTATGCTAATTTTTCCAGTGAGTGATAGAAATTCGGATCAATCCTTTTTTTTTCTAGAAATAGGATCAGCCCGCTATGTGATTTTTACTAGTAGGTTTTTAGGGTCCGGATCGGTCCTATTATTTTGGAAAACGGATCGGTCCGCATTTGGTCTTTAAATTTTCTTTAATATCTCGAATATTTAGAACCCCCTAACTTCGTCCCTGGAACTCTGAATTGGACGTCGTTTCTTCCTATGTATTCATTGAATTGAGATCTTCAACTTTCATGTTGGGTCTTCTTTCGGATTTCAGATGGAAATTACGCTTTTTTCCTTCTGACCTTTCTTCTTTGACTTATTATTTTGCTTTGACTTTAATCTTTCTCTCCTTAGCAATAAATACATGTAAATGACCTGGGAAAAGCATAAAACTCGCAGTACTATGTATAAGGGTCAGTAGCATGGAAACGAGATAATTCATGAGCAATTGCATTATTCGGGATGCTAAAAGATACTAAATTAGGGAGTAATTTTGGAAGAATTACTGCCTAATCAATCGGCCAAATCCTAGCCCATAGTGACTCATGATTGGTTGTCAACTAGATCCTAGGGGTGTATGAAGCCAAAGATAAAAGGATGGCTAGGTATGTGAAGAAAGTGAGATCGATGCTCGAAAACTTGAAATAGATAAAAATGAAGAGGATACCTCGGCTGGACAACAGTCAAGCAAATGCACTAGCGAGGTTAGCCTCGGCAACAAGAACTGACATAAATAGAGTAGTACCAATCGAGATTCTGCTCAAGCCTACAATTAAAGAGGAAGAGGTTGCTAAACCTTGTCTAAATATGAACAAGGGGGCCTCGTGGATGGACCCTCTTATCAGATACATCAGAGATGGAGAACTAGCGGAATCAAAGATAGAAAGGAGAAAGATGAGGTTCAGAGCTGCTAAATTCTCCATTATAAGAGATTTCCTATACAAAAATTGATTCCTACTCCATCTTCTCAGATGCGCTCATCCTTCAGAGGTTCCATAAATCTTGCAAGATGTGCACGAGGGCTCTTGTTCAAGCCACATTGGAGGAAAGTCGTTGGCTAAGAGGATAATTACTCAGGGGTACTGGTGGCGAACCTTGGCCAAAGATGCAGCTACGCATGTGAAGAGATGTGATAAGTGCTAAAGGTTCTCCGCCTTTCCCCATCAGCCTCGCCAGCCTCTGACTTCTATCAGCTCCCATTGTCCATTTATAATATGGAGTATTGATTTTGTAGGACCCTTGCTAAGGGCAATAAACAACTATCGGTACCTAACTGTGGAAATTTATTATTTTTCCAAATGGGTAGAGGCTGAGCCAATGATTATAATCATCGAGTAAAACACCTTCTGGAAAAACATCATATGCAAGTATGGCCTTCCAAACATCCTCATCTCATACAATGGAACCCAATTCAAGATTTTTTCCTTAAAAAAGTATTGTGAAAGAGTAGGGGTCAAGCAATTCTTCTCTTCCCTTGGCCGACCCCAAGAAAATGGTCAAACTGATGTCATAAATCGAATAATCCTTGATGGGATAAAAAAATTTAGATAAGGCCAAAGGAAGATGGATATAAGAGGTATACTGTAAGGACACGCATTTTTAATTGGGTCCTTTGTAGTTTTGGCTCAATTACAGATAAAAACATTTAAGTCATAGGATATAGTCCAAGTGTATCCATCTAAGCTTATGACAAGTTTGAGTTGATGACGTTGCGGCCTATATCAAAAGAACATCATTGTCGAGTTTCAGTGCAACGTTTCACGTCATCAACACCATATTCCGTGCCTCCAAAAGGTATTAATACTTTTATATATTTGTAGGAGACTTGGAATAATTTTAATCTGTTTTATATTTATTTAAAATAAAGTTTTGACGCTTAAATTGAAAAAATGTACATTCTATCAGTTCGAACGAGTTTTTCGTTCGAACGAGTTTGCCAACGAATTTTACCAATTGGCCTCTGGAACATTGTTAGATAGGTCATTTGAACGAGACTTGGTTCGAACAAAAATCTCGATCGAAATAGATTTCCGGCAGGAAAAACTTTTTGGTAGTTTTTGGTAGTTTTCTCCACTATCCGACTCTTTTGTTCCCACTAATTTTTCCAGAATTAATAAGTGCGGGAACCAACCTTTTCTATGAAACTTTTTCATCTTCTACAATCTGAAAGGGAAACTTTTGAGAGCTGAATTCCTGCATGAAAAGGTTCAAGTTTTGAGTGTTTGTTTTTCAAGAAAATCATTCTTAAACACTTTTGTTTACACCCATATTAATTTATTCCATGCACCATATATATATATATTTTCTTGGAGTTTGTTTGGCACCGGGTTCACTTTTTTACCTAAGAAGTAAAGAGTTTGGGTTTACTTCTACATTACTCAAAGAAGAAGAAGTTTGGTTTTGGCTGTGGTATTCTCATACGGTTAAAGGCACCGTGTGTGGTTGACGGGTTCCTAAAGCTTCATTGATGGATACCATCGTTCCGGTGGATTCTGAGATTTTCATCTAAGCAGAGGTTGGTACCAAAAGACGCTTCAGGGGCTTGAAGAGAGTCGAGTCGAGTTGAGTAAGTCATTTATCTTATACTTGTAAAATTTCGTACTTAGTGGACTTAATGCTAGGGTCGTCCAAGGTTTTTTCCCGTTATGGGGTATTCATTGTACATTTCGGCGTATTGGTTGTGAATTTATTTTATCTTTTGCAAAAATCACCTAGAACGCATGCTTAGGGTAAAAAGATAAAATATGGTTTAATTCGCAATCTTTATTAAAATGGTGCATGTTTAATCATTTGGGAAAATTTAGTTTAAGTTAATTTATTTCAAGGCGGCACTACATTTATTGGATAATTGTCTAGCCTATTTTGTTTATACTTGATAATTAAATTAATGTGGTTTGTGTGAATTTTGTGTGTGTGTTCTCCATAACTCACTAATTTAAGTTTTATTTTAATTTTATTTTTAGAAATTAAAATTTGTGTTAATTTAATTTTTCATCTTTTTAAGAAGAGAAAATCAAATAAAATTTGAAAAATTAAATTGTTGTGTTAAACCATCCTTATTCCACATTTAAAAGGGAACTTAAAGTAAAAGATTTTTAAATTGGGAGTCTACATTTCTAACATATACGCCATGCTTTGGGCTTACAAGATGATAGTGAGGACACCCATAAAGGAAACCCCATTTATGTTAGCCCACGGCTCAGAGGTTGTCATACCAAGAGAGACAGGGCTTCCCACTCATAAAATTCAAACATATGACCCTCAGAAGAATGGGGAAGAGAGAAAACTTGATCTTGACTTGATTAAGGAAAGAAGAGAGGATGCAAAGATAAGATAGACTACCTATCAGCAGAAAACTGCGAGATTCTACAATCAGAGGATAAAGTCAAGGCCGATAGCCATGGGAGACCTAGTCCTGAAGAAAACATGGAAGAAAACCAATAAGCTCCATCCCAATTCGTACGATTCGTCTGGGGTAATTAATGAGATTGTACCAGGTACCTATAGGCTAGAGAATCTTAAAGGACAACCTTTATCAAACCCTTGGAATGCCAAGCACTTGAAGAAATATTACTTATGATGTTGCAGTTGTTTTTATCCTTTTGTAATACATGTATGATGCAAAAGACGTCAAAGAAGGTATAAATGAGAAACATCAAAGTTCTGTTAACAACATTTTTTCTAATGTATATGTTTTAACAAAATTAGTTTGGTGAAAGCAGGAGGGTAAACACCATAATTTGGTGACCTCAGACCTTAAACATCATTAGTCTGGTGAAATTAGGAGGGTAAACACCATAATTTGGTGACCTAAGACCTTTTACATCATCAATTTGGTGAAATTAGGAGGGTAAACACTATAATTTGGTGACCTCAAATCTTTTACATCATTAGTTTGGTGGAAATACGAGGGCAAATATCATTAATTTGGTGACCTCAGACCCTAAACGTCATTAGTTTGGTGAGATTAGTAAAATAAACCCATAATTTGGTTACCTCAGACCTTAAATATCATTAGTGTGGTGAAATTATGAGGGTAAACACCATAATTTGGTGACCTCAGACCTTAAACATCATTAGCTTTGTGAACTTATGAGGGTAAACACCATAATTTGGTGACCTCAGACCTTAAACATCATTAGTTTGGTGACATTATGAGGATAAACACCATAATTCAATGACCTCAAACCTTAAACATCAATAAATTGGTGAAATTCTGAGGGCAAACACTATAATTTTGTGAACTCAAACTTTTACATCATTATCGTGGTGAAATTATGAGGGTAAAACACCATAATTTGGTTCCTCAGACCTTTAACATATTTAGTTTGATGAAAATATGAGGTAGAACGTTAGTAAACATCATAATTTAGTACAATTTGTGGTGAATGTAAAACTCTGAGGCCTGAGTATTACTCGGCCTCATCTGAGTCGGGTCACTGGTAGACTTCCTCTTCTTATTAGCATTGGCCTTAGAGGTGTCGATGGTTTTTTTTGTGGAAGTTGGGGGTACATTCTTGCCACCTCTTTTCTCCATGAGCTTCACAAGACTGGGAGTCAACATCTCCCAAAAATCGTCTCAAATACCTGTTGGTCACTCTGTAAAAGAAAAGTCTCTGATTCAGCCAGTCAGATAGATAAAAAATGTACGAGACATCACTTAGTAATAAAAATGTTAAGACTTATGAAGCTCTTCCATGGGACCACCCCCCAAACCTGTCTGAGAAAGGTAATAAGGGGTCATCATATGTTCATATTTAATAAGATGACCCCTCTCGCCTTGATTACGAAGGTACTTAACGTTCTTGTAATTATCCTGGCTAAGACCAGGGTCATATTTTTCCGCAAGGGAGACTTTTGCCCATCTTAGAGGGGTCCTTGGAACTGACTTTCCATAAGCCTCATCTAAGCCAAACTCCCAGGCCCCAAAAATAAAGAAATACCGAGGTTTCCAATTACAATTGGAGGTCTGTGTAACCAAGAGCATTTTCTTCTTGGATTTCCTTGCTAGGAAGTGGTAGTATCTGGGGTGATTTTTTGCAGATGAGGGAACATAGCAGCCAGTAAAAACTCTAACTGGAAGGTCTGAATGGTGAACAGCCTTCCAAAGGATGATGGCCCCAATCATAACCCTCCATGCATTGGGGGAAAATAGGGAAGGAGAAATATTTATGTATGAGAGTATAACTATGATAGTTGGGTGGATAGGAAGATGAAAACCCAACTTAGACATCTACTCATAGACGCAGATTTCTCCATCTCGCCCATTGAAGGCCCTTTCATCCTTCAGAGGTTTCCTAAGGATGATTGAGGAATCAATGGAATAAAGATGCCTGAAAGAAAGAAGCTCGTACTTATTCATGGTACTCTCATACTTTGTAGCTACAGAGGTATCAAGTTCACTTCCTTCATCATCATCACCATCCCCAGCAACTTCGGCCTGGGCACTCATAGGGGCACCACTAGGAAACCTTCTCGCAAACTCAACACCAGTGGAGACCAATAGAGGAATGGCATCAATAGGAGGGGAAATTACTATGTTGGGGCCTAAGATTTCAATATTCGGAGACCTACGCAAAGTGCTAGCATCTCCATGGGAGAAGGCACGCCTCGAAACCTCGGCGTCCATCTAAACCTCCCCTTGGCCAGGGTAATAATCCATAACCTCTTAAAAGGAGTCTAAGAACTCGCTAGCCTCAGATGTTGACATTGGGTCTGAAGAAAATGACTCAGACATTGGCACAAAACTCTCAGCAGGCTCAGGGCATATGACGTTAAGTGGACGGAGGAAAAATTAGTCTGAGTTGAAAGGCCTCAGCCCTAGGAGCCTCTTCCTGGGATAACTCTATCTGCTCAATCTTCTCAAAGGTCTTCTCATGCAGAGTTGGTAACTCTTTCATAAGTTTGTACAAAGGTCTGAGCATTCGGCAGATGAAACTACACTTGATAGTTCGAACCAAAAGGGGCAAATAGGCAAACAACTTGTACAATAGAAACTAAACATCAAACTGGGAATCCAAAGGGTTTATCCCAAGAACACCAAGAATAGTGTGAAGAAACCCACTAGAGAAAACAACCAGAGGTCAGCCAAAAAACAAAAAAAGCCAGGCTCCAACCTAAACTAACCTAAGTATGAATATAAGAGCTGAAAATAGTCCCTAAAAACCCCCTGACTCTCATTTAAACCCTTCAAGAAGTAGTGGTTTACCTTGCTTGAAAAGGGAAAAGCTCACCGAAAAACCAAAAGTGGAAATTAATGCCCAAAAATGAAAAAGTAATGGTCGAAGAGCAATACCTCAACGAGTTCTATTGAGGGAGGAAGAAATTAAAGGTAAGGAACCTTGAATCACAACAGACCTATGGAGGTTCAGACAAATAGTTACAGAAAGAGATTTAAGGTGTGAAGATGAGAGAAGAAAGATAATGAGGAGAGAGAAAAAGTATTTACAACTTTTCCTAATGATGGGGCGCAATTTTGAAGGCACCCATCATTACCCTAGAGAACTTAAAAGGCGCTGTTTGAGATGCCATACCTTGGGGAATACGTTAACCACTTCAAAGAGTGACATGTGTGCAAGGAACCATTCCAAACCCCAAGACACAAAAAAATGTCCCTTCATTAACCCGAATCATATACCCCTCAGTCATAAACTCACATAGAAGACTGAGGTCTAGGGGGTGATTGATATGCCCTATATGTACCCTCATTCTAGGAGCCAACAACCTTGACTAACAATACAATCGGGTCAACAGGAAGCTCATGATAACCATCAGAGAGGTCATTCCTCCAAAGGTCGGCACCATAATAACCAACCTCAGCTAGCCATGAGCCGAGGTCCGCAGCTTCTTACGCGTTCAAGCGACTATCACAATCACACTTTGCCTCAGTTGATGCTGCAGCTATGCTTAAATACCTAACCTAGGCTGGTCAAATAGGCCGAGGTTATACTTATGATTTGTATATCAAGACAACCCTTCGACTTACCAACGGCATACTCGGCTGGGCCGAGGTTACCATGGATGATATCACACGTTCGAGCATACGCAAGCACATGTAAGACTTAGAACACGTTGACAAAACCGTTGTAACCAAATCATTACCCTCACGTGGGGGAATATTCAATCATCATTACCTATATATGGCACGACCAGGTGTCCATATCAGATTGGCTAGATGATCACAATCATGCTCATTGTATGCTTAGGGGTTACACTATACGCCCCAAGCACTATATATAGATGTCATCTTCTACCCTGTAAAGGGATCAACAAATTTAACCCTAGCCTAAACTTTGTTTGTATACACAGTAGAGAGAGAAAGTGAGAAATTATATCACATGCCATTAGTGCCCTCATTTTAGTGAAACTTACTCACACACTCGTAGTGGACGTAGGCCAAATTAGATGAACCACTTATATACTAGTCTTTATCCTCTTCTCCTCACCTCTCTCTACTAGTTCATTAATCTTGTATCGCCATTGTAGCCGCTATCTTGAGCTTATCAACACCTCATGCTGGTGATGATTTTTACGTCATCATCATCACCCACTAGGATCGATCTATTAGAATAGTTTAAATTATAAAAGTAAGTCTAGAGTTGAAATTAAAGGAATAATGCCACACTTGAATACCCCTATCTCTAGTTCGAATCTAAAATGGGTATTATAACTAGAATTTCGATTTTCCCTCGAAAATTATTTACCCTCTCTCGAGGCCTAAATTAATGTTTAAGAGTACAAAATTAATCATCAAAGGGACATTTAATTTAAATTAATTAACTAAATTATGATTAACATCAAATAATGGGTCACCCCAGCCTAATATGATATTAAACATGATAAACAAATATTCAAAGCATAATAAAATAAAATAGAAGAGAAGAGAACAATCAAACCCATTCTCTTGAAGTGAAAATGAACTCTAATTTCTTTGAAATCAAGCACCACCCATCCCGTATGAGCATCCAACAATAATCAATTCAATATAATACTCAATTGAATTACTCACAATTTATCCTCACAAATCTCTAAAAATAAAAATAAAATCTACTTACAAAATATTTCCTTAATTTATTTTCTACTACAACCTTAAAAAAATAAAATGATGTTTCTCTCTCTAAAATTTTCTTTCTAAAATATCCTCTCTCTCAAAATGGTCTTCATCGTCTTTAAATAGTAGGCATGGAGCTAATGATAAATTGGGTAGGGATTAAATGGACATGAGGGGTGTGAGGATAAGTTGTGGTTTAAATGGGTAAATGAACAAATGTGCATGGATTGTGTGAGGTCATATGAATGAGGTGTGAGGGAATAAAAATCAGATTTGGTTAATGGACATTTTGGGCATTGGGGTAACAAATGTTAGTTGGGGGTATAATGGAAAAATGGGTGGTAAGAGGTTTAAAAGACATGTGGATTATTTGGTCTTTGGTTTTGGGATTTGTTACAGGTAAGAAAAACGATTAAGGCTCAAGAAGGAAATATGGGTTGGAGGTTTCGGGTTCAGGTTTAATGGGTGAGATGGGTTGGTCTGGGCCACGAGTTATGGTCGGGTGGGGATCGAATTGGATGGCGGGTTAGCAATAGATCCGGGTTCGGAGGGGTTTGATAGGGGTCAAGTTAGGTTAATGGTCCGTAGGCGGGGTCGGCGGCTGGTATGGTGTTGACGATGGTCGCGGGTATGGATTTCAGGGGGTTAGGTCGCCGAAGTGGGGTAGGTGGTGGTAGGGTGTTGACAATTCCGACGGGTTGAAGATGGGTATGGGGTTTCCTATGGGTTAGGAGTGGTTTAATGGTGGTGGTTTAATGGGTGAATATAGGTTTAATGGTTGAAAGAGAGAGGAGATAGAAGGTGAACGGTTTAAGAAGAAATGGGTTTGGTTTGGTGTCGCAAGGTGTAAAGTAGGGGTGAGTGGTGTATGGTAACCTATGGTGTAGGCGAGTAAATTATGACATGTGTGTGTGTTTATGTGGTTAATTTGGACCCTAAATAAAATAAAATTAATAAAAATGAAATCTAACTAAAAAATAAAACAAACTAAAAAAAATAAAACTAAAAATATTAAGACTTAAAAAAAATAAAATCCTAAGTTATATAAAAACTAAAAAAAAAAGAAATAAAAACTAAAAATCTAATAAAAAAGAAAGCTAAAGTCCTAAAAAATGTAAATTCTAATAAAACTAAAAATAAACTCTTAAGAACAAATCTTAATAAAAGAAAAGAAAATGAAGAATAAAAACTAATAAAAATGAAAATGAAGAAATAGAAAAATTGAAAATAAATCCTAGAAAATTCTAAATAAATCTAAAATAAATCCTAAAAATAAAAAACGTCTCAAACAAAATATCTAAAAAAAATTAAAAAGGCATAAACTAAACACACACGAGCTTCGGGGTTGGTTTAGGGAGCGGTTTAAGCTCGGGTAAGGTTACGGGACAGGATATTAGCTCCATTCTTGATGCGATTTTGCTTAAAATAATACTTTTGACACCGTCACTGCAATCAAGCCTGCACATTAAACATTTATGCACATAAGACCCAATTGTCGAGAATTAACAGCTAAAAGCGGTCTCTTCGGGATATAAAATGTACACTTTGGGGTGCTTATCAGTTTGACATAGAATGTATAAACAAGTTTAAAGATGATTTTTTTGGGTTTAAACAAGAAATAATAAAAGTTGGAAATTTAGTC
Organism: Sambucus nigra; assembly: GCA_949130495.1. Taxonomy (NCBI): domain Eukaryota; kingdom Viridiplantae; phylum Streptophyta; class Magnoliopsida; order Dipsacales; family Adoxaceae; genus Sambucus; species Sambucus nigra. The sequence continues at coordinate 78,231,769 of OX422207.1, read as the reverse complement.
TTCAAATTAGGTGTAATTGGGACTAAAAAGTATGATGTGTTCGAAGTCAAAAGACTACATGTTAAATAAAAGAAATGGTAATTTTCTTATAAATGTAGTCTTAAGTGTGAATGTGTTTCTTGAATGAAGAAGTAAAGAAATGTGTACTTGGGAAATGTTGATAAACAATATTAATTAAGTGTTAATGGGTGAACATGGAATGGTTAGTGAGTGTAACTTACTAATGTTGTGAAGTATTAGCACTTAAGGAATTGAAAAGGGATTAAAACTGTAAAAGTTTTTCCAATCAAGAAGAATGCACTCCATGTGTAAAAATTTGTTAGAGGGTTAAAACTCTTAAGAAGTTGGTATGAATAACTCAATAGTTTTTCTTGGGTGAAATCAACACTTGGAAAATAGAGTAAAATATGAATTTGGAAACAAATGAGTAAAATGCTAATTTTACTTAAAGTGGAACATTTTAATGAAATAAAAATATTGAAAAGGGGTGTTATATAAAGTGGTCCTAAATGAATATGATTTTTGGAATAAAAATCAAGGTTAAAGTGTAACGGACATGAAATGGCAAAATTTTAAAGTGTAACACAAATAGGACGGTAAAGTCCCGGGTTTTGGCTTCAGGTGGGTAAAAAGGAAAAGTGGTATAATGTGGACATTTGTAAAATGTTAAAACACATTAAATGAACTTGGATGAAACAAGAATAAATCAAAAAGGGCCCGGAGCCGTTAGGTGAAAAGCCCTAAATCACTGGCCAGAGCATATGGTACGCATAGCCGTCGGTGTGGAGCCAGTGTAAGTATGCAGTATAGGAAGATTCCGAGAAAAAGTTAAATAAAATATGGACCATATAAATAAATGGGTTGTGTGGTAAATGTGTTAATACGACCTAACTTGAATGAATGTAATAAATGTTCCGGTAAATGTGAAATGGACAAGTCCGATTAATGCCAAGTGGCACATGATTAAATTGATGGTCATTAATTGCTTTCGCATTTTTTATTAGAATTGTAGTAATCTATGGGTGTTCATGTAAGCCTATAGTCATGGAACCATAGTTGGTAGTGTGAGGTGCTTACGTTAAGATTTGGTGACACATAATCAATTGAGATGACAGTATAATGATATGACGCTATTAGGTAAGTGGGATGCGTTGCATATAGTCAACGACAGAGGTTGATGGCTGGCGTGTCTCGACTAGGCACAAATTATTTGTGATTGAAGGATATGTATGTAACCCCTAACTACGAAACTTAAGGGTAGTTAACGCCGGTGATGCAATTATTCAAATTTGATCCTTTGGGAAATACCGCAATTAATGACATTCTGGTAAACACATGAAATAGCATTGGATAATAGTGGCAACACCATAATTTGGTGTGAGAGGTGTCTTGAGATGATTTTGGTGGTGAGAATAACCTTTTAGTGTAGGTAATGGGTGGTCTTTACTACGACCTAGCGGTAAACGTTCTGTATTTTAGGTATGGAGACTAGATAGTTGAATAGTGATTAGATGTATTGATTTTATGGAAAAAAGTATTACCCCCTTAGTTGAGGACTTAAGGTTAGATGTACCTTGGGTATGATATTGAGGAATAGGATCTCATACGGCATTCACGGTGAGGGCCTTGGTGTTTATAGGCCATACCCGACATCCATATCTTACCCAAATCAGCATAGTTATGTTAACTTATGGATTGGCACATAGTGTGATATTCACATAGCAAGGAAATTTGATTGTCATGGTTGAATAGTCATCGAAGATTCGGGTAAGGCATGCTGTAGAATCGCTACAGTGAAAATATTGAGACTTATCAAATAAAATCCAATTTTAATTAATCCCAAATTTTAGTTAAACCCTAAAACATGCATCTAGATGATTTATCCAATAAAATAAATCATGCAGGATAAAACAAACAATTTCAGGAAAAATCCCCCAAAGGGGCAAAACCTTTTTATTTCACTATAATTTGTAAGAAAACGGCCTACACGGATTACAATGAAATAAGTGTGACACAGAAATACCCGCATGTGTCGGTTCCTATGTCGTTGGCTGGAATCTCCCGCAGAAACCCCAGGTGGTCAACAATGAAGAAGAGAACGGCTTCTCCATAAGTTTATCGGCTAGAACTTTCCCTTTCCAGGAGGGCATCAATGAAGAAGAGAGATGGCTTCTCCATAAGTTTGAAAAAAAGAAAAAGTTGTGTTCTTGAAAACCAAAAAAATTCACTAATGCATATGAGAGTTTTGTGAATTGAAAACCAAAAGGGATTAAACCCTAAAAGAAGAGTCCAAAAAGGATTCTGCTTTTGCAGTTTTTCTGTTCGTCAAAATGCTATGAATTCTTAATGAAAACGGAACCAAATAATGAGATTTTATAGAAAATTGCGCCATCTCGAAAATAGAGCTCGTTCGAATGAGATCAGCAAGTCGATCGAACGAAGGACAAACGTCGTTCGAACGATATTTAACGGCATGCTATATCATTTGAACGACAATTGTGGGTCGTTCAAATGACCTATCAAGCGAGATGCCATGCGTTCCTGTAGAAAATTTTGATACGAACGCGTGGCCGCCAGTTTCGTATCATTCTGATTTTTATGAATTAGTTATGATTTTTCTACGGAAAGGTGTCCAAAAATAAAATATTTAGAAAAATATTTTGTAAAAAATATCCCAAAAGCTCTAAGTGAAAAGTTAAGGTATTTAAAACATAACCTTACCAAAGTAAACTTCGCGGAGTCTTGAATGATGAAGAACTTGAGTAATTCGGATCCATCTTTGATGTATATGTCTCTTGAATGCTCTTCGATGGTGTAGCGGTATATGACATAATAAATTGATAATGGACATATGAAAATATGTCCTTACACATGCCTTAAGGTTTATAGGCTATAGGCAATGTCCAGTGTCTTACCATATTTGGTAGTAGCAATAATTATAGTTTTTGTGTGGCTTATAGTCACTCTATTTTGGGAGAAGGTAAAATTCGTATCTAAATGTTGAAACTCATTTTAGTCGCCAAGGTAATGGCTAGGTGCAACGAAATCCTAGTGTGTGGATATCTCATAGCCATGTGGAGGTACCCATAAGAAGAATTTATGTGTGGAATCAATGAGGATGAATATCGAATTTTATAATGTCTTGAGGTGTTAGAGGATTAAGGTTCACTATGGTTAGAAGCTCATGGACTAGTGCCCTTACGAGCACCAACTAATATCAAGGTGGGTATCAAATGGTTTGAAGGGTGTTCCTAAGGTGATAAAGATGTACATGATGAAATCACATCAAATTTGGGGCTTTCACATTAAATGTGGTTTGTGTTCTTAGGTGATCAACTAAGTCCGATAAGAAGAGGAAACAACATTCTAGTAATGATTTCATTGAGGGTCAGGTGATGATCCCATAATAATAGTCATATAGTGTACGTACTGGGTATGGTTTCCCAATCGGCACATAAGGGTGGTTTAACCCCTAAGGTAGGGTTATAGTTGTATCATTTTATTAGTAATGCTCGGATGTCATGGAATGACTAGTATGGGTGTGGTGATATTCAGTTTCGAGACACATTCTGAAATGTATTCGAGGTTAAGAGTTATGACGTAATGTGGATACTTGCAAATGGAAATTAAGGTGGGGCTGCATCGAAACATGGTTATTATGTCAATGTGTTGACAATATAGGCTAGAGTAGTGTTACCAACGTAAAGACTAGAAATTGGCACATCTTGCCAAGTGGGTACAGGTTCAAAGATGTAGCCCGATGTGATATTAATTGCCCATAGGGTACTAATGATGGAGGGTGTGGACATTACGAATATACCGCATATAGATAAAGGATAAGGTGAATCAATGGCAATATCTCATGGTCAAAAGAACATAGTAAGGTTAGTGCTTTTCTTGAACCAAATAATGTCTACAGAATTAGGGATTCGATCAAGATATGTGAAAGCAGACACTAACCTAGGTGTGATTGGTTGGTGATGTCGTCACTAGTTTTTGAATGATGCCAATATACACAAGGCAAAGGTATCCGCTAATCAGAATGGTGCGCTTAAGCCAAGGGTGTGAAAAGTAGGGCCTTTTCCTGAGGAGGGAAGTCTGGCATTGATTCCTCGAGGACTAGTGATTCATCAATTGTTATCACATTCATAATATGGGAGTGAATGGTTGGGATTCAAGGCATCATGGATAGTGAACCAGGTCAGGGTACATGGCTAGAAAAGGTACTCTATGAGAGTCTTGTGAATAAGTTGTATGACTTAAAGTATACGGTGTAGGTTTGCCTCCATGAGTCAAAATCAGATGCCTATGGAAGAAATTCCGGAGGACGATTGCATACCCCTTTGACTCTAGTGTGTTCCTTCTAATTTCAAAAGTTGAGAAATGTTATTCTCACCTATGTAGTGACTCATATTGGTGCCATGTCTTCGCACGACGCGATTAAGCTTGGGAGAGCACGGTAGTACCGATTAGGCCAATGCAGTTCGGTAATCGGGTGCACTTATTACATAAAATTTGTGTATGGGTGGCTATGCTTTTGGTTACCTTGTTTATTCGTAGTATCAATCTCCCATAGACTAGTGGACTCTTGACTGGCCGACTTGGCAGTCAGTGGCTCAGGTTATGAGGAGTGGAAATGGATTGAGGATACAATATAGTGTTGTAAATCGAGGGAAACTTCAGATACAATATTTATTTGACATGGTGAGTGGATTGAAGTTAAACACGAGTGAGTAGTCAAGGATGAGACACCTAAGGTAGGGTTAGTTTCATCAGAGTGATGGATCGGAAGGTGTAAATCGTGCGCACAATAATGATTTGATGGATTATTCCTCCGTGGAGCGAGAGAATGACATGGTCTGACTATCAAAAAATTCGTGCGAGTTATCTTGTCATGATAACCGGGAAATTTATAAGATAGAGAATTTATAGCCCTAAGTTAGAGATTAGATTTTTTCATACACACGACGGATGACCGTATCATAAGTTGCTTTGCGTGAGCATTGGTCGCCAGAAGACGATCTTCCTGAAACGGCACCAGTATGTCGTCGGTACTAGCATGGGTAGTGCTAGGTATGATTCTAACTTGATCACAAGGCGAATGGATGCCCGGAGTTGAGTAAGTAGTGTCGTGGTTGACATAATGGTGACCATTTGAACATGTGTCATGATATTCGAATAATAATTAAAGAGGAGTTAAGTATAAATATGGAAGAATTATGGGTAAAAGTTTGAGGAAAAAAGAAAAAAAAAGAATCAGGGTCACTCAAATGAGTTGAGTTGTCATTCGAGCGATATTTAAAGTCGAGAGATACATCGTGAGATGTTGGACTTCTCACGATGTGCTACTGATTTACAGTAGTAGGTCGTGCGAAGGTCGCTTGAAGCCAAGGATCGAGCGACATAAAAAGCCATTTGAGCGACATAGCCTTGTGAGTCGAACAATGTTGGTCAAGAATTTTAGATCAGATGCCCTTGTACGCTATTAAATTTTGTTCTGGTGTGCTATGAAGCCAAAATTTGCCTAGATTGGGCAAAAATGAGATTTCTTGGGGAGGGTTTTATAATGGTAATTTGGGGTTTATTTGGGGGATTATTTATTAAGATAAGATTGAAGAATGAGAGAGAGGGTGGGAGAGAGAGAGAGGAGGGGTGGTCTTCCACCACCACCCACCACCAAACCTCCACCCCTCTACCATAGACCACAACCAAACCACCACTCTCCCACCATTTTCATAGTTTATACAACCCAAAAACACCCATTTCCACCATGGAGTGTTTTTCTTAGGGAAAATGAAGTGGGACTTGCATTGGAGCTTTTGGAAGAGCTTTTGACAACCCTTTGAGGCCATCTTTGGAGGACGGGGTTGCTCCTCCTACACCAACACCACCACTAGAGCCATTAGAGGTGGAGAACCTTACTCTTAGTGTAATAATGTCATTTGTTACATTTGTAGTCTTGTATTTAGGCTATTGAGTAGGGTGTAATTAGTTAAGTGATGTATTTGTTGTGTGGAAGATAATAAACATTTGTGTGGAATAAAAATGTTGGGAAAATGTTATTTTATTAAAAATGAAGAATGGATAATTATTTGAAGGTTTTAAAATAATGAAAGTTGATGTCGTATGAAAATTGTGTATTTTCTAGTAATTTTGACGGCAAACATTTTGCGAAAGAAAATGTTTGCAAATATGGTGATTTTCGTTGGAAAATAATATTTTGTTAAAATTGTTGAATAGGTAAATATTTCAAGGTTTTGGAATATTGATGGAAGGTATTTTATGAAAAGGGCATTTATGACAATATTCATGTTAAACATTTTATGAAATAAAATGTTTGGGAAATGATGATTTACTTGGTAAATATTTGGTGAAAAGTATGTTTAAACCATGTAGTAAGGTTTTTGATTTAAAATTCACGTTCTCATGCATATAAACTTGTATTTTGACATAGAATGTATAAATAAGTTTAAAGAAGATTTTTTTGGGTTTAAATAAGAAATAATAAGAGTTAGAATTTTAGTCTTCAAAGTATGTTTAATTAGGACTAAAAGGTATGATGTGTATGAAGTTAATAGACTACATGTAAAGAAATGATAATTTTCTTATAAAATCCGTCTTCGGTGTGATTGTGTTTCTATAATGAATATGTAAAGATGTGTACTTGGGAAAAATTGATAAAAAGTATTAATTAAGTGTTAATGGGTGAACATGAAATGGTTAGTGAGTCTAACTTACTAATGTTGTGAGGTATTAACACTTAAGGAATTAAAAGGTGATTAAAAGTGTAAACATGTTTCCAATAAAAAAGAATTTACTCCAAGTGTAAAAAGGTGTTAAAGGGTTAAAACACTTAATATGTTGGTATGAATAACTCAATAGTTAGTTTTGGTGAAATTAACACTTGGGAAATGGAGTAAAAGGTGATTTTAAAAACAAACGGGTAAAATTATAATTTATTTAAACTGGAATATTTTTATGAAATAAAAATGGGTGTTACACAAAGTGGTACTAAATGAATATGATTTTTGGAATAAAAATCAAGGTTAAAGTGGACATAAAATGGAAAATTTTCAAAGTGTAACACAAATGGGACAATAAAGTCCCGGGTTTTGGCTTGGCTGGGTAAATTGGATAAGTGGAATAACGTGGACATTTATAAAAGATTAAAACAAATTAAAGGAACTTGGATGACATAGGGATAAAGTACGAAGGGCCCGAAACCCTTGGGTGAAAATCCCTAAATACCTGGCCAAAACATATGGTGCGCATACCCGTCGATATGGAGCCCGCATAAGTATGCGGTATAAGAGAATTATGAGAAAAAGTTAAATGAAATATGGAACATATCAAGAAATGGGTTGTGTGGTAAATGTGTTAATACAACCTAACTTGAATGAATGTAATAAATGTTCCTGTAAAGGTTAAATGGACAATTTAATGCGTCAATCTACTAATGCTCATAAGATAAGGAAAAAGATGAAAGAAATAGGGTAATTGGATGGTTAAGCTACCTAAATCGTTAAACAAATATTTAACACAAGAATGTGTTGTAAAAATGATTTTTTTTCAAAGGCTAAATAAGTATTTTCTAACACACTGAATGCGTGTGTTGAACTGACAATTTTCAATGAAAATACTAAACTATGTTGAAATGAATTAAAGGGTTAAATTTCGATAAAAGAATGGGTCCAAATAAATCAAGTGTAATTGTTTAAAGTGTTGAGTTGTGTGCGTTAAATAAAGTGAGAAATGCTAAGTATGACTAAATGATTTTTTTACTCGATGAAGGTAAATTAATCTGGATAAGTAAGATTCTTAGAAAGTAAAATAGTTAATAAATTGGATGTATATTTCCAAAGGTATACGTATGTAGATATATGCATATTTTCGCATCCATGTTGTTGTAGCGTGTGAGTATTCCTTTATGTCATTCATTTCTATATTGTTTGTATAAATTACATGGGGAATAAGATCACATCACCACTTTGTTACAACAGGTTGGGGGAGATTTCATATTTTGAGGGTATTTTACAAGTAAGTATATTTTATTTGTAATGTGTTAGTAGATCTGTTACTTGGACTTTGGGATGCTCCCTGTGGGTCCCTCACGTAGTTTATCTTGAAATCGGAATCGCATGCTAATAAGTGAAATGATAATTAAAATAAAATTGGACTATTTTATTTATACAGGTTGTTCAATTGAACTTCACACCTAACTCTCAGATCGGACCCGGTTGACTCACGTGTAATAGATAAATCGAGGTAGGGGCGTTATAAAGGTACTGCCAATAATTTGGCAAAATTAGCTCTGGTACCAATTTGAGAGTGCACAATTCTCTAATGATGTAACTTATTTAATTAGATGTCAATCCCACAAAAAAAAAATTAATTTTTAGTAACCCTATATTTTGAAACTATGTGATTCAAATAAAGCATATAAAAAAATCACAATTTTAGGAAAAATCCCCAAAGGGGCAGAACCTTTTATTTCACTATAGTCTGCAAATCACAACTTATAATTATAATAGAAAAATACAAGCCAAATAATCTCTCGCATGTGATCAACCTCTTCTTCAGCGCTGGTTCTCTCAAGTCCAACAAAGATCACAATATTCCTTCAACAATGATTCCCGCAAGAATCACTTGAGCAGTAGTAGAGACTCCTTCTCTAGAAGGTTAGGAGCGAAGAATCCTTCTTCATAAGAGTAACTTCAATACATAAGTGTTTGGGGTTTCAAAGATGATTCAGAGAAGTAAATAGAAGAAATTGTGTGAATCAAAAAGTGTTTTGCCCTTTTAAAAGTAAATACTTAAAGCAGCAGTTATGCAATTTTCGCACATGCAAAGTATTAAATAAAAACCTATCAAAAACAAGTAATTATTGGCGGATGCAAAAAATCAGGGTAGTGTAACCATGTGTCGAATGAGAAATGACTTTGTCTCAAGGACATGATGACGTTAGTCGAACAACATAGACTTCACTTCTAACGAGATGTAAAAATCGAAAATAGTAAGCACCCATTTGATCTAGGCTTCAAACGGTATTCTAATGAGATCTCAAGTCATTCTAATGACAATTCCATCTCATTTGAATGAAGCTGTTGAAAAATAAAAATATTTTGTAAGTTTAAAAATTGTTCAAAAACTTGGCTCGTTTGATAAGAAATTAGTTTATAAAAATCTCCCAATACTATGTAAAAATCCACGATAACCAAAGCAACAACCATATCAATATTAAGTGACATCATGGAGCATGCTGAAGGTGCTTGATAATTCTATCTATCTTTTTGACCATGTGAACGTGAGGTGCTATGACAGAAGTAAGGGGGTATGCCATAGTCGATGTAATCTAGATTCTATGGACAAGTCCTGGATGCTAGGGGCAATCACAGAAAAGTTACCCTTACAATTAAAGAGAGAGTAAGAACACAAAATAGAAATTCGAAAGCTTTCGTACAAAGCTAGAAATTTATGAAGTTGCATTTATGACCTCCACGTGTCATACCATAAGGAAAAGATACAACTAAAACTACAACTTTCTATATAATGCATGTTCAGTTTGGATAAAAATTGTTAATTTTTTAGACAAAATTCTATTTAAATTGGTGCAAAGACAAAATAAAAAAATTATAAATCAGAGTTCTTATTCTAATCCATATGATCATAGGGAACTACTATTTTTCAAATTACAATCCATAATTAAATAAAAACTTTTAAAAAATTAATCTAACATGCAATATTAAATACTAATATTATGTGTAAATATAAAATTTTAGAGAGGATATGGTCATATATATTGGTTATTGAAATAACTAATTAAAAAAAGTGATAAAAATTCTTATCTTTGGCCAAGAGTAGATTGAAACTAGCCTTATGCCAGTTTATATGGATATATACATATACGTATGTATATATTAGTGCTTCGTTGTATATTATATATAAAAAGAAACAACACGTGTTAATAAAAGAATTCAATAGAACTTATGTCCATAGTTTATCCAATAAATCAAGGATCGCAACACTCTAGAAAAATTAGGAATGATTCAGAATGTTTATGAGCATAATATTAAATACACAAAGAATAGAAAATAAATCCAACTTAGATGGGGTCAATTTATTCAAATATTGTACTAAAATTATTTTCAGAACAAAAAACAAATGGCTCGCCATTTCGATATGTTATTAAGGAAAAAATCCAAATAGATGTAAAATTTAAACCCCATTTGCCCACATGAAACCTACCATTATGAAAAAAACATACAAAAGATCAAGAGACATGGATGCAGTGATTTTTGGTAAATGTTTTTATGGATATTTAAATTACATGAGTGGGTATAATTTAATAATTTGAGAATTTAAAGTAAATAAGATGGACTAATTATATCTCATGTCATAGGTGAATAAAAGTGACAGATGATGTTATTTTATGCAGAAAACTCGTGTGGAGATCTGTTGGGTTTAAGACGTGAATTTTTATTAAGTGATGCAAATGGGAATTTTGAGTGCATGGTTGGTCTCGTAAGGGACGAGACAGTCAGAATATAGTACCCATGGTAGTGTTTGGGTTTCGGGGACTTTTTGGATCAGTAGTGACTCACAATTGTGTATACGAGTGAATTTTGGGTTTAATAAGGGATTAACCCTCACTTATCTCTTATAGGCCACGAAAGAAAGAGAAAGGAAAGAAAAAAAATAATAAAGAAGAGAAAGAAGGAAGAAAATGGAGAAAAAGAGGAGACTCGGGCCAAGATCCAGTGGATTTTGGCACGAGATCTTCGAATTTATCCAACCAGGCAAGTGTTTAACTAGCTTTAATGATTTAAGAGGGTTTATTTTTCATATTATAGTTGGTGATGAAAAACTATAAGATTTTGGGTTTGGTATTTTTGGACGAAAATGGGTTTTTGGAAGATGATTTCATATGATTTTTATGTGATAATAGTCTTATATGAACTCTAAGTTAAAATACATGATTAATGGGGTAAATTATGATGAAAAATGGAAGGGTTGCATAAATAAGAATTCGAGTTTAAATTCTTAGAAATGGATGAATCCCATGAAATTAATTGGTGTGATGGGTAAAATATATTATGTAGATATACATATTGATATTGGGTGATGTTAGAAACCCTAGAAATTGAGTTGGATGAGTTTTAGAATACAATTTTGGAGTTGGAGAAGATGAACTCCCGAAACTGTTTGTGTCAGACCAATTCATTTTTGGAGTACCAGATTGGTTCTCCTATTTTACCACTGGACCCGTTTGTTTTCTCTGGCCGGATCGGTTTGTTTTTGGCTGGATCTGTTAGTTTTATGGCCATCGATTCGGTCCGGTTTTATAAAAAATTCTGAAAAGTTTTTCATTGACTAAAAAGTATTGGAGAAGAATTCCTTTTAGAAATAAATGAATGGGATTCTAAATAGAGTACGAGGACCTCTAAAAGAGTAAATGGGGGACATATATATATAAGTCTCGGGTTAATGGGAATGATTCGGGGTTTAAATTTATGAATGTTTGGGATGAACGACTTTCGAGGAATTATTTGGCAGATTAGTACAAATATATTTATGCGTGTAGAATATATATGTCCATTATATGCGGGTAGAATATATATATGCTGAATATGTATGAGTAATGTCATAAGGTGTGAATAGGATGATAAAAGAATACTAGCTTGACATGATACACTACTATTCGGAAATAAGAAATGTGAGAATTATATCATAAGTGCGTGAATACTTATGGGATAAAAATAAGTTGTGTGTATACTAATTGATTAATATGAATTGGTGCATTCAGGATTACTGGCTAATTCCGCAAGACATAGGCATAAGTAACCATATTTGATGTGATATATGTATATATATACGGGTATTGAGACAGTATATATATGATGTGATTATAAATATATCTATGTGTTGTTGATATATTTATGGGAAGCATACCCCTCTAGTGATATCATGGGAAGTTGCGCGATGTGAGTGAATCCCCTGGCTTCAGGAGCAGGATGAGTATAGACCCATGTCATAGTAGTCTAGTTATTATACAGTGTGATTTTATTCTGGGTGAGACGTCTTGGGTATGATTTGGTCTCACTGCGACACCCCGACTAATTAAATACTGGGTAGCTACTTCTTTATTAAATTAATACAAAATGCCAAGTTGGTCCAGTTAATAGCATCACTGTCGAAAACATTTTTATGATTACTAACCACCTAGTATTTAAAAAGTAAGTTGCCAAATTTTAATTTAAGTCTGATTAATATGCAGTAAAAGAATAATGAAATTATAACAACCATTCACCATAATGAAGTAAAAGAATAACCAACAAGATAATAATAAGTCTGGAGGAAAACTCCTCACAACAATCCCACAACTAAAAATACTAAGAAAAGTCTGAATTCTAAATTAATTACATGCCAGAAGTCTGAATAACTGAAATAAATGAAATGTCTGTAAAAGAAATGGGTGACATGCCCTACAACTGATAAAGGCTGAATATGGAGTCAAGATAGATGAAGCGTCTACAAGTGAAATCCTGTAGCTTCCACAAACAGCTACAGCTCGTCACCTAAATGAGGATCCTAAGCATGGTGTCCTTGTGGCTGGGCACCTAAAATGGTTTTTACAAAAATAGATTTGAAAGCAAATGGGTCAGAGCCCGAAAGTGGAAATCATTTTAAAAACAGCAAGTGTTTTAATTTCATTAAAACATTAAATGCAAAATACATGTTAGGACGTGCACTCACATGAAATTCTCACCTCTCAACTACATGTGCACTCCTAACGTACCGTACCCATCCAAATTCCATACATATCTAACCAAACCGTAATAAGTCCTACCCCTTACTACTCGATTCCCATATTTCATTCTAGCGTTATCAATTAATTAAAGGGTTTTAATTAAACTCAGATTCTCAAATAGAAATACAATTCACTATCGGTTAACCCGTTATGTTTTCTCAAAACATTACCATAACTATATTCACAATATCAACATGAAAGTTCCCATTAATTTAGTGTATATTATTCACGTCATAAATATATAATATACGCACCCCGAGGCTCAGCTGTGGTGCACACATACTCTTCTATCCATCCCGGTACATCACGTACATAAGGATTACAAATTCCGAATCTCTCAGGAATTGTTAGAATAATCACCACACACAAAAATGGAGGCGAACATAATTCAACATATCCATGGTCACGCACATACCTACGGTCCACAGTCAGCTGACTTAATAACTCACAATTAAGTCGTTCTCTTGAATTATGTCCTCTAGGTACCAATCTAAATCTGGGCACACAAGGATTAGAAGGCCCTAAGCGAACGTAAACCTCCCGTGATAGCAAGTATGGTAGGTATGTCATACACATAAAATCATATTCATATACTAAGTATGCACACATCTTAGTAATCACCATAATTAATTCGTGGTACACATCTCATTCTCATACCAACTTATAACGCTTCACAATTACATATTCCCGGTTAATTCAATCATTTAGGCCATCAATGATACTCGCATCGTAATAGACACTCACGTCCTAATCCAAAATCTCCCGTTGGTTCGAACTACACTTCTAGGTTTCACTCTTCATTATACCCCAAATGTCTCAAATATATCAATTAATCATCAAGGTAATGTTATCTCTACATATAATGAAGGTTACGGGACACTCGGGATCAAAACAGGCTAAAAAGCCTAAACTGTCAACTCGTTAGAAGTCTCGTTCGAACGAGGCTGTTCGAACGAGAGTTCGTTCGAACGAAGTGGGCTTTCTAACAAGATCTCGTTCGAACGAAAGTCATCGAACGAACTTCACCCTCGTTAGAAGTCAACGGTCAACTCGTTAGAAGCTCGTTCGAACGAGCTCGTTCGAATGACCTGGGCAGGTCTTCTAACGAGTGACCAGTTTCGAGCCCAGTTTTTCCTTAATTAGTTTTTCCATCTTTTCCTCACCTCTAATCTCACCTAAATGTCATTCCAACAATGTTTCAAGGTATCTAATCCTTCCTAAACATGTTTCAACCGTATTACAACATTTATATGGGTTCAAATCACCCTAAACTACATCAAATTATCAAATCTCCACCATTTTTCCCAAATTTCAAGAACATGAACCCTAGAAAAATCAAGTCATTCATAGACATAACTAAATCCGTTTTTATAATGCAAAAGATGTATTTTCATCTGACTAATCATCCTATCAATGTTCTACATGCAATTTCCTCAATAGATTCTTAAATCTCTACATCCAATTAAATGGGTTTTCATCATACTCCAAGAACAATACAATTTATTTGAATTTCCTACGCATGGAAGAAGCATTCTCTGCAAAATAATGAAATTAAACCACTTGCCTTATGTATTTCTCTGATTTTTGTGTTGGATTGATGAATTGTTCTTTCTTTCTCTGCAGAATTCTCTTCTCTCTCTCCCTCTACAACCTCTTCTCTAATGGTGGTAATGGAGGCTAGGGTTTGTCTTAGGAAGTTTTGGGGCTAATTCTAATAACCCCCGTAGCCCTCTAATCAGTTAATGGTTGGTAATGGGTTAGTGGGTCTTTTAATTTTCCATTTAAAACTCCTAAAATTCGTTAATCAACAATCCCAAAATTCTAAAATTACCAAACTGCCCTTTTGGGTTGCCGGTATGGCCTAAAAATACCCCGGGACCCGAACCAAACCCCCGACTAGTGTTTTCTGACTATTTCGACCCTTCCGGACGCGTTGGCGCCCTTGAAATGACCATATGGTTAATTGAAATAAAATTCACTTTTATAATTAAAATAATTATATTCCTGACGTGACTGTCACGCGCGTCCCAACAAAATTTCCCAAATTGCCGTATTTCAATCTCGCGATAATTTCAATAGTTCCAATATTCATATATAGTCATATATACATATTATAATCAAATACCAACTCTCATATCGCTAGTATTTTAATCCGGATTAATTTTCAATTAGTACACATTTAATTCAATTAATCCCATAAATAAATATCACAAAAATACGGGGTATTACATACTCCCCCCCTAATAACTGAATTTCGTCCCGAAATTCGGAACTAGAAAGTACCTGGTAAGAAAAACTCTGGATAACGTCCGCGCATCTCATTCTCGCGTTCCCAGGTGGACTCCTCGACATTATGATGTCGCCACTGAATACGTACTAACGGAACTATCTTTGATCGCAGTTTCCGCTCACTTCGGTCCAAAATAGCAATCGACCCCTCCTCGTAGGAGCTATCAGGTTGGAGATCTATGTCCTCCAAAGCAATATGAGAATGAGCCAAATCATCTCTAAGATATTTCCTTAGCGAGGAAATATGAAACACATCATGAATCCGATGAAAATGCTCCGGTAACCCAAGCCTATACGCAACCGGTCCAATCCGCTCAATAATAGGAAATGGTCCCTCATATCTCGGTGCCAACTTCCCTTTCTTCCCGAAACGCATAATCCCCTTCATAGGAGATACTCTGAGCAAAACCTGGTCCCCCACTTGGAACTCCCTGAAGAACCTCTTCGCATCAGCATAGCTCTTCTGCCCATCCTGAGCTACCCGAATGCGACTCCGTATCAATTATATCCTCGCCGAAGTATCCTGAATCACTTCCGGCCCAAGTAGTTTGTTGTACCCCACCTCCAACCAATATGTTGGGGAACGACAAGATCTACTGTACAACGCCTCAAATGGATCCATGCCAATGGTGAATTGGTAGGAGTTGTTGTAAGCAAACTCCACCAGTGGAAGATAGTGCTCCCATCCACCCCTGAAATCAATGATGCACATACGCAACATGTCCTCCAACATCTGGTTTGTACGCTCGGTTTGCCCATCTGTCTGCGGATGATAAGCCGTACTCAATCGTAATTCCGTGCCCATGGCCTCCTGAAAACTATCCCAAAACTGTGAAACAAATATCTTGTCTCTGTCAGACACGATATTTAGGGGCACACCATGAAGTCTCACTATCTCTGCGATAAAAAGCTGGGCATACTGTCCCGTAGTATAGTCGGTCCTTACGGGTAGAAAATGAGCGACTTTGGACAACCTGTCCACAATTACCCAAACGGAGTCGTGACCCCTCTGTGACGTAGGCAACCCCATGATAAAATCCATGGATATGCTCTCCCACATCCACATCGGGACCTCCAACGGCTGTAGAAGTCCTGTCGGTCTCTGATGGTCCACTTTTACCAGCTGACAAGTGGCGCATTTTGAAACAAACATGGCAATATCTCTCTTCATCCCGCTCCACCAATACTGTCGTCTCATATCTTGGTACATTTTGTCCCCACCGGGATGTACCGCAAACTGTGAGCCGTACGACTCTGCCATCACCTCGTGCCATAATTCCTCCCCTTCCGGAACTACCAATCTACCATTGAAGCGTAATCCCCCGTCTGAGCTAACGGTATAGGATTCGGCTCCCTCTGCCAATAATCGAACTATCTTCTCCTGACAGAACGAGTCATTTGCCTGTGCCCTTACTACCTTCATGACAATCTGCGATGTAACAGTCATCATAGACATGAATGATCGGGCCACTGCATACTGGTGTCCCAACTCCTTCCATTTGGCCTTCCACACCCATGTCACCTCATCTACTGGCCTACGGCTCAACGCGTCTGCTACTACGTTAGCCTTCCTCGGGTGATACTGGATATCAAACTGATAGTCCTTTACAAACTCAAGCCACCTTCGCTGCCGCATATTCAACTCCTTCTGTGTGAATAGGTACTGTAGGGACTTGTGGTCCGTGAACAATCAAAAATTCTCCCCCAAAAGATAATGTCTCCAAATACGAAGGGCGAATACAACTGCCGCCAACTCCAAGTCATGAGTGGGGTAATTCTTCTCGTGAGGCTTAAGCTTACGGGAAGCATAAGCTATGGCCTGACTCTCCTGCTGTAATACACCTCCAAGTCCTTACAAGGATGCATCGGTGTAAACTAGATACTCAACTCCCGGTCTCGGCAATGCTAACACAGGTGCTGAGGTCAACTTATCCTTCAACTCGTCAAATTCTAACTGACAGGCATCACTCCAGATGAATGGCACACCCTTACGAGTCAGATGTGTCAAAGGACCCGCGATCTTTGAAAATCCCCGAATAAACCTCCTGTAGTATCCTGCTAGGCCCAAGAAACTACGGATCTCTGTCGGTGTCGTGGGCTGTCCCCACTCCCTCACCGCGGATACCTTCCCCGGATCAACAGATATCCCCCGGTCGGAAATAATGTGTCCCAAAAACTGGACCTCCTTCAGCCAAAATTCGCACTTCTCATACTTTGCATACAGCTCGTTCTGACGTAGCGTCTGCAAAACTTGCCTCAAATGCTCGGTGTGCTCCTCCTCTGTCTGGGAGTAAACCAGAATATCATCAATGAAGATAATGACGAACTGATCTAGGAAATCTTTGAACACCATATTCATCAAGTCCATAAACATGGCTGGAGCATTGGTCAAACCAAAAGGCATAACCCTAAATTCGTAAGATCCATATCTCATTAAGAACGCAGTCTTCGAGACATCCTCTTCCCTGATATGCAACTGATGGTATCCCGATCGTAAATCAATCTTTGAGAAGAAAGAAGCTCCTCTCAACTGGTCGAATAAGTCATCGATTCGAGACAACGGATACTTATTCCGTATCGTGACCTTATTCAACTCTCGATAATCCACACATAATCTTAGTGTACTATCTCTATTCTTCACAAACAAAACTGGAGCGCCCCAAGGTGAGGTACTCCTGCGAATAAAGCCCTGACCTAACAGCTGCTCTATCTGATCTCGTAGCTCTCGCATCTCTGCCGGAGCCATACGGTACGATGCGCGTGCTATAGGTCTCGTATCTGGCAATAAGTCTATGACAAAGTCTATCTCTCGACTGGGGGGTAGGCCTGGTATCTCCTGAAACACATCGGAATACTCCCTGACAACTGGGATCGAATATAAAGGAATCACAACCTCCTTAGAGGTATCCTCCTTTATGTAGTACAAATGAGCGGTCGAGCCTCCCTCTGGGCGAGGCATCGCCACTACAAACATCTCTTGCCCCGGAATGGCAAAAATAATGCTCCCACCGAAGCAATCAATCATGGATCTATAGTCTGCAAACCAATCCATACCGATAATCACAACGTGTACATGCATATCTAATACCAACATATCTGCAGGTAATACCAAACCACCAATCTCTACCCCCACTCCCCGGCATATAAAGAAGATAAGCGATCCACTCCCCAATGGTGAGTCTACACACGTCACTGTGCTCTCTGTTGTAGCTAACAATCCTAAGGATTTCCCAAAATGTGTAGCTATAAAATAATGCGTTACCCCCGTATCAAACAAAACCCGTCCCATAGTACCATGGATAGGAAACATACCCTCAATCGCGGGTGGTGCCTGTGGAGCTACTGCCTGGTGAATGTTATAGACACGTCCATACTGTAACTGCCCCCGCTTCACAGGAACTGCTGGAATGGCTGGTAGTGCTAGCACCTGGGCTAGAGCTGGGAGAGCAGGTGGAAAAAGTGGCCTCTGTGGCTCATGTCGAGCACCCTGCTGCTGCTTCGGGGCCCTGCCCCTATCAGGACAGTCCTGACATTTATGGCCAGTCTTGCCACAAACAAAACACTTTCCCGGGAAGTTCCCCCCCTCTGTCCCTACTGTCCCCGGCCCTGGTGGCCGTTACCGTTCCTCCACTGGCCCTGCTGAAACTGCTGTTGACCATTCTGACCCTGCTGGTTCTGATGGCCGTTCGGACCCTGATGGCCCTGCCGAAACCCCCCTGTCCGTTCCTGAAATTTCCCGACCTGAACCTCTTGTGATCCCCCTGCTGGGTACCCTGATCACCCTGTCTCTGCCCCTGAACAGATTGTGCCCCACTGGCACCATTTCCTTCAGTCCTGGCCTGATGGCTGGACTCTCCCGATCGCTTGCCCTCAGCCATGTGAAAGCGGTGATCCTGGCAATGGAGCAATGCAGTGTTAACCACATCAGAATAAGTGGCTAATGAGAGGTTTCCTAACAAGTGCTGACGAATCCTCCATGTCAACCCGTCCGTAAATTTCTGTATCTTCTTCTCCTCTGTCGGTATCTCATCCGGAACAATATTCAGAAGATTAGTGAATTCGGCCTCATACTCGGCCACAGTCTTACCCTCCTGCTTGAGGCTCATCAACTTCCTCCTCATCTCCGTGTGAACAGCTGACGGAAAGTATTTGCGGTCAAATCGCACCCAAAACTCCTGGATAGTGATAGTATCTCTCTCCTCCACGGTGGTAATAGACTCCCACCACTGCAGTGCAAACCCCACTAACTTAAAGGTTGCTAGTATCTGCTTCTGGACATCGGTGCACTCATACATCCTCAGGTGCCGCTGAATGTCCTTCCTTCACTGACTAGAAACCACCACATCGGAGCTACCAGCGAACTCCGGAGGGTGTGCTTTCTGAAAAGCATCACGTACACGTTCCCAAGCAGAAGGAAATGCATGTGCCTGAACTGGCGCCTGAGGTGGTTCCTGCTGAACTATGGCTAGTGCGGCATTTACCGCCTGGGCCACAATGGCTGCAACCTCGGCGGCATTCATCGTGCCCTGAACTGGTGCGGGCTGTGGTTCTGGCGTTGCATCCCTAGGAATCCCTTGTGCACGTCGTGGAGGCATTCTGAAACAAGAATAAAGTCTATAAGTTTGCAGTTATAAACTCAAAATAGCTGAAGAACGTAGCATATACAAAAGAATACAACAGTCCTAAAATATAGGGCTCTACATCAAAGAAATCTCAGCGGAAACATAATAAGCCGTACAGATCCTAAAGGACACTAGAACCTGATGCTCAGATACCACCTGTGACACCCCGACTAATTAAATACCGGGTAGCTACTCCTTTATTAAATTAATACAAAATGCCAAGTTGGTCCAGTTAATAGCAGCACTGTCGAAAACATTTTTTATGATTACTAACCACCTAGTATTTAAAAAGTAAGTTGCCAAATTTTAATTTAAGTCTGATTAATATGCAGTAAAAGAATAATGAAAGAATAACAACCATTCACCATAATTAAGCAATAGAATAACCAACAAGATAATAATAAGTCTAGAGGAAAACTCCTCACAACAATCCCACAACTGAAAATACTAAGACAAGTCTGAATTCTGAATTAATTACATGCCAGAAGTCTGAATAACTGAAATAAATGAAATGTCTCTAAAAGAAATGGGCGACATGCCCTACAACTGATAAAGGCTGAATATGGAGTCAAGATAGATGAAGCGTCTACAAGTAAAATCCCGTAGCTTCCACAAACAGCTCCAGCTCGTCACCTGAATGAGGATCCTAAGCATGGTGTCCTTGTGGCTGGGCACCTTAATGGTTTTTACAAAAATTGATTTGAAAGAAAATGGGTCAGAGCCCGAAAGTGGAAATCATTTTAAAAACAGCAAGTGTTTTAATATCATTAAAACATTAAATGAAAAATACATGTTAGGACGTGCACTCACATGAAATTCTCACCTCTCGACTACATGTGCACTCCTAACGTACCGTACCCATCTACATGACATACATATCTAACCAAACCGTAATATGTCATACCCCTTACTACTCGATTCCCATATTTCATTCTAGCGTTATCAATTAATTAGAGGGTTTTACTTAAACTCAGATTCTCAAATAAAAATACAATTCACTATCGGTTAACCCGTTATGTTTTCTCGAAACATTACCATAACTATATTCACAATATCAACATGAAAGTTCCCATTAATTTAGTGTATATTATTCACGTCATAAATATACAATATACACACCCCGAGGCTCAGCTGTGGTGCACACATACTCTGCTATCCATCCCGGTACATCACGTACATAAGGATTACAAATTTTGAATCTCTCAGGAATTGTTAGAATAATCACCACACACAAAAATTGAAGCGGACATAATTCAACATATCCATGGTCACGCACATACCTACGCTCCACAGTCAGCTGACTTAATAACTCACAATTAAGTCGTTCTCTTGAATTATGTCCTCTAGGTACCAATCTAAATCCTGGCACACAAGGATTAGAAGGCCCTAAGCGAACGTAAACCTCCCGTGATAGCAAGTATGGTAGGTATGTCATAAACATAAAATCATATTCATATACTAAGTATGCACACATCTTAGTAATCACCATAATTAATTCGTGGTACACATCTCATTCTCATACCAACTTATAATGCTTCACAATTACACATTCCCGGTTAATTCAATCATTTAGGCCGTCAATGATACTCGCATCGTAATAGACACTCACGTCCTAATCCAAAATCTCCCGTTGGTTCGAACTACACTTCTAGGTTTCACTCTTCATTATACCCCAAATATCTCAAATATATCAATTAATCATCACGGTAATGTTATCTCTACATATAATCAAGGTTACGGGACACTCGGGATCAAAACAGGCTAAAAAGCCTAAACTGTCAACTCGTTAGAAGTCTCGTTCGAACGAGGCTGTTCGAACGAGAGTTCGTTCGAACGAAGTGGGCTTTCTAACGAGATCTCGTTCGAACGAAAGTCATTGAACGAACTTCACCCTCGTTAGAAGTCAACGGTCAAATCGTTAGAAGCTCGTTCGAACGAGCTCGTTCGAATGACCTGGGCAGGTCTTCTAACGAGTGACCAGTTTCGAGCCCAGTTTTTCCTTAATCCGTTTTTCCATCTTTTCCTCACCTCTAATCTCACCTAAATGTCATTCCAACAATGTTTCAAGGTATCTAATCCTTCCTAAACATGTTTCAACCGTGTTACAACATTTATATGGGTTCAAATCACCCTAAACTACATCAAATTATCAAATCTCCACAATTTTCCCCAAATCTCAAGAACATGAACCCTAGAAAAATCAAGTCATTCATAGACATAACTAAATCCATTTTTATAATGCAACAGATGTATTTTCATCTGACTAATCATCCTATCAATGCTCTACATGAAATTTCCTCAATAGATTCTTAAATATCTACATCCAATTAAATGGGTTTTCATCATACTCCAAGAACAATACAATTTATTTGAATTTCCTACGCATGGAAGAAGCATTCTCTGCAAAATAATGAAATTAAACCACTTGCCTTATGTATTTCTCTGATTTCAGTGTTGGATTGATGAATTGTTCTTTCTTTCTCTGCAGAATTCTCTTCTCTCTCTCCCTCTACAACCTCTTCTCTAATGGTGGTAATGGAGGCTAGGGTTTGTCTTAGGAAGTTTTGGGGCTAATTCTAATAACCCCCGTATCCCTCTAATCAGTTAATGGTTGGTAATGGGTTAGTGGGTCTTTTAATTTTCCATTTAAAACTCCTAAAATTCGTTAATCAAAAATCCCAAAATTCTAAAATTACCAAACTACCCTTTCGGGTTGCCTGTATGGCCTAAAAATATCCCGGGACCCGAACCAAACCCCCGGCTAGTGTTTTCTGACTATTTTGACCCTTCCGGACGCGTTGGTACACTCGAAACGACCATATGGTTAATAGAAATAAAATTCACTTTTATAATTAAAATAATTAGATTCCTGACGCGACTGTCACGCGCGTCCCAACAAAATTTCCCAAATTGCCGTATTTCAATCTCGCAACAATTTCAATAGTTCCAATATTCATATATAGCCATATATACATATTATAATCAAATACTAACTCGCATCTCGCTAGTATTTTAATCCTGATTAATTTTTAATTAGTACACATTTAATTCAATTAATCCCATAAATAAATATCACAAAAATACGGGGTATTACACTCACTTTCAGGTGAGGAACTATAAGCGTTTCCCCTATATTGTGTTTGATTTAGGGTTCAGTATGATTCTGACTTGGCTGCCCGGGAGAATGTGTGAGAAATTCCCTGGATGATGATAGCGTACTAGAGATTGCATCCATTGAGTTATAACTCTGAGGGTGTAATATATATATATATATATATATATATATACACTAAGATTAAGAACGTAGTATATATACACTAGATGTGTATAGTATATTATATACACTAAGATTTTATACTCCCACATACATTATATATATATGGACTAAAACAAGGAAAATAATGTGAGTTAATTTCTAGTGTACGTGGGAGTATAAAATCCAGAATAAAAATATGTGATACAAATATATAGATGAGAATATTATATACGAAATAATAACCCTAAAATGAGAATGGGGTAATAACAAGTGAAGGTTATTTAAATTGAATAGTTATATGAGAAGCGAGAGATTATAATTATATAAGCTTGGGCGAATGCTTAGAATATTTTATATACGCAAGGCACAAGATAGTGTATGGTGACTTAGAAGTTTTGTGAGATGCTATTTAGGCTGGGTAGAGTAACTAGGATGGTTAAAATACATGTGTTAGGTGTGCAATGTTAGATGAGAGGTGAGGGGTATCTCATGAGAGTGCGACACCGGTATAAATATGGAGTTTATCATATTTTAAATATTAAAGTAATTTACGCACTTGCTAAAATGTTTTTCAAAACCCGGGCTCTAACCCGTATCTATTTTCATTTTTCTTACCCTTTGTATACTTTTTAGGTGTCCAGACACAGGGATGCCTCGATGACTATTCTTTCAAGTCAGAAGTAGTTACTGAAGTTATGGATGTTGGCAGGGATTGTTTTAGACGCTTACTTCTTTAAGATCTAGATAGGAGGTATTGAAATTGATAATCGGGCAAGTTTCCCAAATGATGTAATTTCCTTTATTTACAACGATTTTATTTTATGCCTATTCGATATGGTTATATATAAATGTTTTATCGAGATTTATCGGTTATTTAATTATTTATTTCAGTTGTTGATTATATTACCGTGTGAATGGTTTTAATTGAACTTTAGGTTAAAAACATTAGAGAGTTTAAAATTTGAGGCCATGCCTAATAGGTTATTAGTAATTAAATGGTTTTTAACAATGGTGCTGAGATTGAAACCATTTGAGATTCATGTTTAATTTGATATAAGACTGATTAGCCGGCATTTTATTAGGCTAAGTATCACTGGTGGTATTAGAGCATTAGGTTATAGTTTCCTTAGGAATCTGTGTGAAAGTACTACGCTTTCAGTGTTGCTTTCTATTTGATATGGAGTCCAATGTTTATGATTGATGATTTCTATGGTGAGATTTTGTTCTCCTACTATAATATATCTATCTAATAGGGAGTAAGGGTGTTTTCACTGTTCCATAAGTTTTTAAGACATTTAAGGATTCAGATTAAGGCCACATGTACGATTGATGTGGAAAGTTCAAATTAAGACCACAAACACGCTAACTGTCCCACACTTTACTACCTCGCGCCTTCCACCCATCCCATCTTTCATCTCTGAGACCACATGGTGTGTTTAGCACGCTTGATTTTGCACCGATTATTCCTCGATTTTCCACCCACGATTTCTTAAAATCCCTTCTCATCCGTTCCCATTTCAAAAATTGCCCATTTCTCTCTCTTCCTTATTCCTTTCTCAATCCCTCTTTTAAACCCTCTCAAACCACCTTTTATGGTTGTCATCACTGACATGGAGAGAAAGGAGTTCGACAACCTCAAGGGTACCCACGAATTGGTTTCATTTTTATATATTTTTTTTTGTATTATTTTTATCCGTAGTCATCTTTTCTGGATTTTATTGTTTAGTTGCGATTAGAAATGGTGGAGGTTCATATCAAGTTTGTTTCAGATCAAGAAGGTTCAAAGTTTTAGTTTGAGAGTGTCAAATTAAGAAGGTTCAGAGTTTCAGTTTTGAGGAATGTTTTATCTTATTTTCAACTATCGATTTTGAGATTTTCAGTTTCATCAAGTTTAGATATTTAGGGCTGATATATGTAGCCGTGATTTTTTTTTTCATCAATTTTGTTTCGGGTCTGTTGTTGACAACAATATATGGGCTTATTATTTTTACCCAACGATAATGATATAGTTTCTTTTTTGTTTTTAAGGTTTACTCAATAATGGTTTTTAAGGTTTACTCTTTATATGGTACCTTTAGTCATATTGTTCAAAACCACCTTTTATTAAAAAACTATTCTTTGTTCCTTTTGCAGGTGTTCTCATCAAGTTCTGGAAATTTGGTGCCATATAAAGAGTAAGTAATATTGTAATTCTTTGTAGCGTTTGTTGGAGTAGTGGTGGTTTATGTATGAAAGTGATCTAATAACTACTTTACCCCAAGCGTTATTTTTGGATTTTACAAGTTGGCCTTTTTTTAGCTTTAATTATATTAGCTTTGTATAATGTTTTTAGAGTGAAGCTTTGAAAAGGTAAGTCTCCTATAATTTTGGTATTAGTTTATATAATATTATCAAACCCAGTTGAACATTCGAACTCAACATTTTCTTTTCCCACCTTAAGAAATGTTTTCTTTAAATAGAAGATTGGATGATGGATCTTTATGAATTACACAAGTTATCTGTATGAATTTTATACCATATATGTGTGCATATATATATCTATATAATAAAGTAAGAAACTTATGTATGTCATAAGCTTCAATAATGATGTCATCTATTAGAATTTTTCCTACACTTCCTATTTTACCCTTTATTTTTTGATTTCCCCCTCCTTTTCATCTAACTAATTGATTCTCCCTCTTTCACTTTAATTCAAATACAAGGTTATTTGGGTAAATACACACCAAGACCACTTTAAACCCTTCCCTCATTCTCAAACACACGTGTCTCCCTTTCTCTCTAACCCTACCCCCAAACTCAAATTCACATTCTACAACTCAGACGACCTGAAACTGAAGAATAAACCCACAAACCCTCAAACCCTCTTTCTAATCGAACCTTGGTTTTGATGCTTCAGAGGTGCTGATTTAGATCCAAACCCTATCATATCCGCCCCGCACTCACCATATGTAACAAACCTCGATTCTGGGAGGCTCCTTTTTATATTAATTTTACCGCATAAGGTAATTATATAAAATGTGGGGACTGGAGTAAATATTAATTGAATGAATCGAAAGTTAATATTTACTAGATTGATGCATATTTACTATATGTGGAAGTAAATATCATCACGTTGTATGTTTTTGGTGTCATGATTTAAATGACTTTATGGTTTAAATAGAAATTGGAACTCAAAATAATTTATAAAATTTCCGGATGCCAGTTTAGAGGGTGTAGTTAGTCTCGGATGGTGCGAGACAGTCAAAATAAGTGTCATATTGTATTTTTGCATTTTGGGCACTTTTACTTGGTTTTAACTTAAATGCGTATTTGTGAGTGTAAGGACACAAATTTCCAATTGAGTTCATGTATTGTTTTGGCTCAATTCCGGACAAAAACATTTTTTTCATAGGTTAGTGTTTTATTGTAATACTCTCAAGCCTATGAAGTGTGTGTTGAAGACGTAGCGGCAAAGTATATAAAGCTTCATCAAATACGCCGGTTTGCGTGCCTCGTTTCTACGTCATCAACTAAGGTTCCATGCTCCCAAGGTATGAATGTAATTATAAGTCTATAGGAGCTTGGAACAAAGTTTAATGGGTGTTAGGTTTAATAAAATAAGTTTATAAAAGTTTCAGGGCCAAAAATGGAATTTTACAAACATTCTGGTCATTCGTTAGAAATGTCGTTCGAACGAGATTTTTCGTTCGAACCAGGTTTCGTTCGAACGAGTTTTTTTGTTCAAACCAGTTTCGTTCGAACGAGTTTTGCCAACGACCCTAACTGGTCAGTCGTGCGATATGTCGTTCGAACGAATGTTCTCGTTCTAACGAGGTATCTAACGAGGTTCTAACGAGCCCAGGCTGGTCGCTCGTTAGAAGTCTCGTTCGAACGAGAATCAAGTTCGTTCGAACGAGATTCCAGCGGGAACAGTTTTTTGGCAGTTTTTTTTGCAGTTTTTCCCCACTTCTCCACTTGGTTTTCAACCAACTTTTTTCATACATTATTATGTGCGGGAAACACATTTTCCAAGACAACTTTTCCATCCTAATACATCTCCTAGAGAGAGTTTGAGAGATTATTTACAAAAGGAAAATGTTCATGTTTGAGTGTTCTTCAACTTAAAGAAAAATCTTTAAACACTTAGTTTACACCCATTGTTGTTTATTCCAAGTTTCTATATTCATATTCTTTACTTGGAGTTTTGGCACCGGTGATTCTCTACCGAAGTGAAAAAGGGACGTTTCGGGTTTACTTCTACATCCCATCACAAAGAAGAAGATTTTTGCGGCAATTTTACTCACTTGGAGAAAGGCTCCAAGCTTGGGTGACGGTGACCATACAAAGTCCTATCGGTGGATTCCGAGATCGCGGTGGAGCTCCGTGGTTGTCCGCTAGGAAGAGGTTTCTACAAGGAGGAGCATCGGGGCTTGAGAGGGTTCGAGTCGAGTGTTGTAAGTCTCTTGTCTTGTAATTATAATTCCGTATCTAGTGGACTTGTGGCTAAGGTCGTCCGAGGTTTTTTCCCGTCTTGGGTTTTTCCTCGTACATCGCGGCGTAGTGTGACCTTGTTTATTTTATCTTTCATTATCATTTAGAACGCATGCTTTAGGTTTAATTCAAGATAAAATTCGGTTTAATTCTCACACTAATTTAAATTGGACTATATTTAAATATTGGGTAAAAGTTGTTTTAAATTCAAGTCTCGTGCTAATTATTTGGTTTGGCCTAACTTTGTTTAAATATGGAAATCATCACTTAGGCAAATTCTAGGACTTGGATTTAATTGGACTTAATCGGTTTAAGTGATAATTAATAATTTGGTTTGTTTAAGTTAATTATTCACTTTATTTTGGTTATGTTAAAATTGGAATTTTAATATTTGAATTTGAACCATCATCCTACCGTTTACGCTTCCGCATCTAAATTAAGTTTTACAAAAAGGAAATTACAAGTTTGATTTTTAAATTGTGAAAAGTTTTAAAATTCGGGGACCCTCACATTCTCCAGCAGGGAGTCATCTTAATGTGGTGTTAACCATTTAAGTTGGGAGTTTTAACTTAAGCCACGATTTTAGCTTTCCTACACCCCTTATTTTTTTCCCATTTTATGTCTTGAACATATAGAGAGAAAAGAGAGAAAGAAAGAGGAAGAGAAAAGTGGAGAAGAAGAGAGAAAATGAAGATTGAAGATGGGAGATTGCTTCTACCACCAAGAAATCTGAATTTGCAACCCTAAGGCAAGTTTTCTACTTGCTAATATGTGATCTAAGTTGAATAATTTGTATGATAGTTGTGTATTTGCATTTATGGATCAAAAATGAATTTATGGGATTTAAACCCTAATCTTAGTTTTGATGATAAAATTGGGAGTTTTAATGGTTATAAATTATGTAGGATAATCTTTCGGTCGATAAAAGTTGTTGGTTGTGTTTAATGAAAGAGATTTAAGATTTGGGTTTAGCTTTTGGAAGAAGGAAGAGCCCTAGGTCTGCTATGACCGGTCGACCGCGGTCCCCTGGCCGGTCGACCGGGCCTTCGGGGACAGGCATGCTGCTTTCCCACAAAGGCATAAAATTACTGCGAGGTCGACCGCGGTTCCTTGACCGGTCGACCGACTATACCATTTTGAGCTTTCTGATTTCTTTCGTAGGCAAAACCTTGAGACGCGGTCGACCGGTCCCCTGTTTTTCATCCTAAAATCTTACTTTGTTTCGTAGAGTTATTTTCTTCAATAGGGACTAGGAACCTTCTTGAATGAAGTAAATTTAGAGTTTTAGAGTCCTAGAGGAATTAGTTATCGACCCTACATTAGATATTGGATAGGTGGGAACTTTTCCGGGGATTATGCCTATTGATGTTAGGGCATTCTTTCTTCTAGTTGATTTCTTTTAAACTAGGGGATGCATTGTTATGCTTGGGAGACCTTAGAAGCTCATTGGAGCTATGTTATCCTTGAGGGTTTATTATTATCTATCAACGAATCTTGGGAGAATAATTAAAAGTCTATTTATTCTTTGAGGTCAAAATGTCAATGTAAATACGTACGGCTCCGGATTTAAAAAGGCGAAATATTTACAAAATGTAAATGATTATGGTTTCGGATAAATGGAATTATACATTTGCTAAAACGAAATTGGATATGGAAATGATGGTAAATGATAATTTACTTAATCATTAACATGATAATTGGTAATTTGGTTAAACACACCTCTCTAATTGACATCATAAGGGAAGTTCGCGCGCTTGGTGATGCCCCCTGGCTAGTGAATGCAGGGTGGATATAGTCCTAGGCCATATGCGGGGTTTTTATTTGTTTTTTGCGCTGGTTAGGGGATTTCGGGTGTAGTCCTGACTTTCCCGCAGGCATATGGCCGCTTCCCGATATTTGCGTTATGAGCCCAGGTTATCTTGTATAGATAGGCCTTGGAAGATGATGGTCAATTAGGGGCGCGCCTAGTGGAGAAACTCAAAGGGGCGGTCTTAGAATCGTTATATGCATATGAATATAACCCTTCTAAATCAAGTGGGACTTGATGTATGATAAATGCCATAAAGAGCACTTAATGTTGATTATATTCCTGCTAAGGAATGGTAATGCCAGGATGGGCATGTAATTAAAATACAATCCACAAAGAGCTTAAAATTGAGATAAAAGCCATAAAGAGCTTATAGTTATAGATTTATTTTCCTGTTGAGGAATAAACTATGACATGAATTGGGTTATATGATAAAAGTTTTAGTTATGTTAATCTTTCTTTTCCTCTTGCTTAGTTAAATTTAAACTCATGCTTTCCTTCATTTCGTTAGCTTATACAGTAGAACTGTGTAGATAGATTTGTTTTCTTTTTTTTTTAGCATGATGATATTCATAATTGTCATACTCTTTATTCATCTAGTAATCATATAGAACCGGGCCCTGACCCGTTTACACTTCTTGTTGCATATGCATCTTGTCTCTGCTCAGGTACTCCTCCGCAGGGATGCCTGATTCAAATTCCTATTCCGATGTCCTCGGCGAGCCGTGATGCATTGCGGGTATTACGGGACACAATTGGTATAGACGTTTTCATTTTTGCATTCTAGTTAAGATCAAGTTTTTATTCGGGCGAGGTGCCCAAGCTTTTGTAAATGCCTACTGAAATGTAATAAGTAACTTATTGAACTTGTGTATTATTGGTGTATCAGTTTGGTGACCAGTAACATATTCGGTCTTTTTATTGTATTCTTGTTGTATTATTTATATAAGTCTTGGGGTTTCCCTTATCTTTCAGGAATTGGGTTATTTGTTTTCATTTCTTTACTTTCAAATCAAAATTTTGGCAACCCGTTTTCTGAAATATTGGGTGGTTATCCTGGATACTCTATATTTTATTATGATGCTGAGAATGATTCCATCTATGATTTCGTTATATTTGAGTATTGGGCTGGCCACCCCCTATTTCGGATTGGCGGGTTGTCACAGATGGTATCATAGCATCAGGTTCTAGAGTACTTAGGAATCTGTGTGTGAACGCCTTAAGTTCTCCGCGTTGCTTTTGATTTGACATAGAGCCTTAGGATTAAGATCGTTGGCTTCTCTTGTGAGATTTCGTTCTTCTGCCTTGAGGTAGAATCTATAAAATATTCTGCGCATTCGTGTGAGAACAGTAGGTTGATTGGAGAAGGGCGTCATGAGAAGGAACTACTAAGGACTGTAATTTGTGGTCGGGGACGAGGACCGTTTTGGAGGTCGCTCCCTTTTTGTAGCGCTTTCTTATCTTACTACTACGACTACTAATTACATTTGATGTAGTTTCCTAAGTACCGCTAGAAGCGGAAAGTGGTACTAAGCTTGAGATTTTAAGCAATGTTAGATTGGAGTGGAGAAGTGCCCTGAAGTAGGTTGGAGGAAAATCCTTCACCTGTAGGAGTAATATAGTGGTGGTGAAGATGTGGCCACCATATTCGAGTGTGCCAGAAGTTTTACCCGTGGAGAAAATCGATAGATACCTTCTATCGTAAGTTTCTCCGGGATAATTGGACTGAGGAGGAGGTGAATCCTCGAGTGTTCACTGAATGCTCAGCTAAAGGCCGACAGTGAATAAAGTGTTGTACGGTTAGGGAGACCGTGCATCATAAAATGATAGGCTCCAGAATAAGTGTTGTTAACACTTCTGATGGAGTAATGATCATGAAACCCCATTGGTGGACATCCGCCTGGGGAGGTTTCATTGAACTGAGGAAGAGGAGGCCGAGAGCGTGTCCTCTTTTATTAAGTAAGTAAGAGGGGATGTGTAGGCAATTGTTGTTAGCCAAAGTTGGAACAATGTCTAGGATATGGAGTCTAAGAACCATTAGTATTGACCCGGAGTGATTGGCATAAATTGTTGGTGGGAATTCCGCCTTATTAGTGGGTGGTGTATTCCTTCGGATAAGACTTAGTAGTATTTTATCCACTGTAGATTTGGGTGTGTAGTTTGAGATCATTGTAGTATTGATGCGATTATAGAAGAGTAATTATATGACTTTCGTAGTAAGGAAGTTTCATGATTTCTTCACTCGTTATGAAACGAGTGATGATATTTTAAAGGTATATGTGTTATATGTAATGTGTGGCACGAGTGTTGTATTGCTTGTTGCATTGTACGTGGTTGTTATCACTTATCTCCACGACCAACAAAGTTAAGTAGTAATGCATAGGAGGGGTTCCTTGTTTGGATTCCGCTTTTGCGGGACGCTCCACGCGTGAACCTTAACGGCGTTGGGAGTGGAGAGATGCCATTTTCCTTTCTTTTAATTTATGTGTTATACGCGAGTAAAGGTATTTTGGTTGGTTTGGGGGTGATAGCAAACAAATAAAATTGTAAGGCTATCTTACTTCTAGTTCAAAATGGAACTAGTTGTTCTATCATTTCTCTCCTGGATACAGGTTGAGACTTTATAGAAGTGGGTCGAGGTAGGTAGGAAATTTTGTTATTCATTTTATTACCTTGTGTGAGTGTTTGATTAATTGTTTGTTTGTCTTGTCTATGCATGTTACGCTTATCTCCATGATCAACTAGTTAAGTAGGCATGTGTCGGAGGGGTTCCTTGTTTGGATTTCGCTTCGGCGAGACACTCCGCCGCATGAACACTTAACGATGTTGTGATTGGAGAGACGTTATTCTTTTCTTTCTTGTTTATTTTATTTATTTTGATGTTAAGATGTGGGATAGGAAGGATTAGCCGAGAATCACGTAGTAGAGTGATTAAGGGCTATTGAAGTGCGAGATAGAAGAACTGTATATAGTTCTCTCCTCTGATCGATGCGAGGGAGACTGAGATACGAAGTCGAATTGAGACTTCGGAACTTTGCCTTGATAAGAAGGCCATGCTTATATAAGGAGATATGTATTTGAAAGGCTCCACAGGAAGTGAATGTCTGATCAATTAAAATCTTTAATAATGCTATGGTAAGACATAGAAGTAGAATTTTGTTGAAATGATTGCAAGTTAAAAAGTTATTGATCCCGATTATGTGTTTTAGACCATCACATCTTAATGACCGACGATGCGAGGTAGTAGTGTAACAGGAGGGTTCCTTGTTTGGATTTCGCTTCGGCGAGACGTCCCACGCACGAAACCAAGCGAATGTCGGAAGTTGAGATAGGTCTTGGACACTAGGGATATACTTAGTATTACATATATATACGACTTAGATAGGATATCTATAGATTGAGCTTAGAATTCATTAGAACTTTAGGGCTATTGGGGTATGTGATGTTAATTCAGGAAGGTGGTGAGGAGTGGACCACGAGTAAGTCGCGGGTTGGGATTAGATCCCTAGGAACGAGATTTATGGGGTCTCGGGAGGTTTGGTAGGTTTGGCCATAATAGATAAGGCCTTTCTTAGAAATAGTGTTGCGTTGGAACTTCTCTTCCGGGGAGTTAAAAGGACGGGTGGACCCCCACTCCTGAGCCCATGATAGTGAGCTCGAGAGTGGTTGTAATGGAGAAGCTTCTGCCAGGTCGGGGAGTAATGATACTGGAGCGTAGACACATTGTTTATGAATCTCACAAGCTTAAACTTGTGGGAAGTATTAGTCCATGCTTGAATTAAAATTTCATCGTGGTAGTGATCACCTTAAATAGATAAGGCACTACTTCCTGGGCAGGAAATCTAGTCTTTCTCGCTAGCGGCGAGTTGTTGCAATATGTCGTGGGAGAATCGAGTTGGTGCTCGGAGTTCAGAAGGACTAGCGATTGGATATTTTCTCATTCCCTAAGGAAATACGATTTGGGGTAGTAGATGCGTCGAGTAAGAGAACCGTCAGAGATATTTGTGTTGGCTTGGAAAGCCAAATGAAGCGAGTATGACTCGAAAGACACTGTAGAGAGAGCATTTCGGTCTGTGATTGACCATTTCACCTACTCGTGCGAAGAAGAGTATCGGTGGAATGAAGAAGGGTATATTCATAGACGTTTGCATTGAATTGTCGGCAGCGTTCTGGTCATAATCCTATTCGAGAAAATTGTAAATCATTTGACCAGACTGTTGCATTTCCGGCCATTATGGACGAACTTCATGTGGATGAGTTCGGCCCGCTCTTTATGGAAGAATGGTCGAATCGTAGAAGGTTCCTATTAAAATAGGATAGACCGAGACTAGATATTCGTGTCGGAGGTTTGGTACAAGTTTCCATGAAGTAATGGAAACCGTATGGGAATGGAGTATATCTTACCACCCTAAAGTGGATTGGAGAATGGGAGGAAATTGACTTATGCCGAAAGGCATATCACGAACGGGCGCCTTAGTATAAATAGTAGATGGGAGCAGTAATTATATGGATAGAGATTCCCGTACAATAATTAGGTTTTTGGAATAGTCTTATGGATCATTTACTAAGGCATGGCATTGTGATTGACCTAGCATGGTCGGTTGAGTAATTCGCATACTCGTTGGAAGGAACCAACGGGTAATATGTTCCTTGGACTTGGAGTGGTCTCGGGACATTCCTTTAAAGATTTGGCTTTTAAGCCATACACCTTGATGAGATACATCAATGCAAGGGAAAGTTGAGTAGCTTGGGGTTAATCCACTTAGAGTCGATATGGGTGCCCCGAGGGGAGATGTAACGTGATTCTGGAGGTTGGGCGATTTGTGCTGAGTCATGTGGGCATCGTCTTCCGCCGTAGGAAGCTAGAATCGATAGTTGGTGAGGAACGCTTTGTGCTAGGCTAGAGCACGATTGCTGTAAGCTGAGATCGATAGGGTCGATCTTAGTCCGGGTCCATTTGGGACGTTGCGATAACCAAGGGATTGTTTAGGATGGTAGAATCCTAGTTTAGAGTAGTATACCCTTCATGAGAGTTGGGTATGCCCGAATTTTGGGGGCAAAATTCCCTCGTAAGGGGGGGAGTATGTAACAAACCTCGATTCTGGGAGGCTCCTTTTTATATTAATTTTACCGCATAAGGTAATTATATAAAATGTGGGGACTGGAGTAAACATTAATTGAATGAATTTAAAGTTAATATTTACTAGATTGATGCATATTTACTATATGTGGAAGTAAATATCATCACGTTGTATGTTTTTGGTGTCATTATTTAAATGACTTTATGGTTTAAATAGAAATTGGAACTCAAAATAATTTATAAAATTTTCGGATGCCAGTTTAGAGGGTGTAGTTAGTCTCGGATGGTGCGAGACAGTCAAAATAAGTGTCATATTGTATTTTTGCATTTTGGGCACTTTTACCTGGTTTTAACTTAAATGCGTATTTGGGAGTCATCTTAATGTGGTGTTAACCATTTAAGTTGGGAGTTTTAACTTAAGCCACGATTTTAGCTTTCCTACACCCCTTATTTTTTTTTCCCATTTTATGTCTTGAACATATATAGAGAAAAGAGAGAAAGAAAGAGGAAGAGAAAAGTGGAGAAGAAGAGAGAAAATGAAGATTGAAGATGGGAGATTGCTTCTACCACCAAGAAATCTGAATTTGCAACCCTAAGGCAAGTTTTCTACTTGCTAATATGTGATCTAAGTTGAATAATTTGTATGATAGTTGTGTATTTGCATTTATGGATCAAAAATGAATTTATGGGATTTAAACCCTAATCTTAGTTTTGATGATAAAATTGGGAGTTTTAATGGTTATAAATTATGTAGGATAATCTTTGGGTAGATAAAAGTTGTTGGTTGTGTTTAATGAAAGATATTTGAGATTTGGGTTTAGATTTTGGAAGAAGGAAGAGACCTAGGTATGCTATGACCGGCCGGTCGATCGGGCCTTCGGGGGCAGGCCTGCTGCTTTCCCACAAAGGCATAAAATTACTGCGAGGTCGACCGCGGTTCCTTGACCGGTCGACCGACTTTACCATTTTGAGCTTTTTGCTTTCTTTCGTAGGCAAAACCTTGAGACGCGGTCGACCGCGGTCTCAGGACCGATCGACCGGTCCCCTGTTTTTCATCCTAAAATCTTACTTTGTTTCCTAGAGTTATTTTCTTCAATAGGGACTAGGAACCTTCTTGAATGAAGTAAATTTAGAGTTTTAGAGTCCTAGAGGAATTAGTTATCCACCCTACATTAGATATAGGATAGGTGGGAACTTTTCCGGGGATTATGCCTATTGATGTTAGGGCATTCTTTCTTCTAGTTGATTTCTTTTAAACTAGGGGATGCATTGTTATGCTTGGGAGACCTTAGAAGCTCATTGGAGCTATGTTATCCTTGAGGGTTTATTATTATCTATCAAAGAATCTTGGGAGAATAATTAAAAGTCTATTTATTCTTTGAGGTCAAAATGTCAATGTAAATACGTACGGCTCCGGATTTAAAAAGGCAAAATATTTACAAAATGTAAATGATTATGGTTTCGGATAAATGGAATTATACATTTGCTAAAATGAAATTGGATATGGAAATGATGGTAAATGATAATTTACTTAGTCATTAACATGATAATTGGTAATTTGGTTAAACACACCTCTCTAATTGACATCATAAGGGAAGTTCGCGCGCTTGGTGATGCCCCCTGGCTAGTGAATGCAGGGTGGATATAGTCCTAGGCCATATGCGGGGTTTTTATTTGTTTTTTGCGCTGGTTAGGGGATTCCGGGTGTAGTCCTGACTTTCCCGCAGGCATATGGCCGCTTCCCGATGTTTGCGTTATGAGCCCAGGTTATCTTGTATAGATAGGCCCTGGAAGATGATGGTCAATTAGGGGCGCGCCGAGTGGGGAAACTCGGAGGGGCGGTCTTATAATCGTTGTATGCATATGATTATAACCCTTCTAAATCAAGTGGGACTTGATGTATGATAAATGCCATAAAGACCACTTAATGTTGATTATATTCCTGCTAAGGAATGGTAATGCCAGGATGGGCATGTAATTATAATAAAAGCCACAAAGAGCATAAAATTGAGATAAAAGCCATAAAGAGCTTATAGTTATAGATTTATTTTCCTGTTGATGAATAAACTATGACATGAATTGGGGTATATGATAAAAGTTTTAGTTATGTTAATCTTTCTTTTCCTCTTGCTTAGTTAAATTTAAACTCATGCTTTCCTTCATTTCGTTAGCTTATACAGTAGAACTGTGTAGATAGATTTGTTTTCTTTTTTTTTAGCATGATGATATTCATAATTGTCATACTCTTTATTCATCTGGTAATCATATAGAACCGGGCCCTGACCCGTTTACACTTCTTGTTGCATATGCATCTTGTCTCTGCTAAGGTACTCCTCCGCAGGGATGCCTGATTCAAATTCCTATTTCGATGTCCTCGGCGAGCCGTGATGCATTGCGGGTATTACGGGACACAATTGGTATAGACGTTTTCATTTTTGCATTCTAGTTAAGATCAAGTTTTTATTCGGGCGAGGTGCCCAAGCTTTTGTAAATCCCTAATGAAATGTAATAAGTAACTTATTGAACTTGTGTATTATTGGTGTATCAGTTTGGTGACCAGTAACATATTCGGTCTTTTTATTGTATTCTTGTTGTATTATTTATATAAGTCTTGGGGTTTCCCTTATCTTTCAGGAATTGGGTTGTTTGTTTTCATTTCTTTACTTTCAAATCAAAATTTTGGCAACCCGTTTTCTGAAATATTGGGTGGTTATCCTGGATACTCTATATTTTATTATGATGCTGAGAATGATTCCATCTATGATTCCGTTATATTAGAGTATTGGGCTGGCCACCCCCTATTTCGGATTGGCGGGTTGTCACACCATACACCCTCATCCTCAGCCTCGGCCTCACTCTCCTTCTCTCACGCTGCCGCCCTCACCGCATATCGAGTTCAAGTATTATGTGTTTTAGGGTTTTAATTTTTAGTGTGGGGTTTCAATTTTTAGCTCTAACATATTTTTTGTTTACAGATTTAATGTTGGGTTCTTCAGATCTAAGGTTGGGTATTTCAGATTTAATGTATGTGTTTTCAATTTTGGGTTTAGATAGGATCTAACATAGTTTTTTTGCATTGTATTGTTTTACAGATCTAATCAAGCCCAGAAAACTTGATTTCATAAATATATTTTTTTCTCTTCCAGGTATACAATCTAGCCCTAAATTTATAACAAATGCATTTGCTACTTATTCCTATGTCTTTTTTATATACATAGGAATGTATATAACACTTAATATATGTGTTTCTTTTTTAATTTTATTTTAGCTTGTTAGGTAAAGTGATCTCGAAGACTGACATTTGCTTCATACATTAATTGTTGTTATGTGTAATGTAGTTGTGGGTGTTAGTTATTATATACATTTTTTTTAAACCAAACATGGCATGTGAAAATCACATTTCCTTTTCTTTTTTGAAACCATAAAGTCTCTCAGATTTGAGATTTAGTCTTTATAAATCTTTCGGGTCTAAATTATATTTTATGATTCCCAATAGTTTCCCCCCTTATTTTGTGTGTGTGCGTGAGGTGGTGGGATGAAATAATGTAAATCTAACATTCCTTTTGTACTAATAGTCTTTGTACGTAATTCACTAAATCTGAGTGGCAGAGCATTTGGGGTTAATAGTTTGTATTTCATAAAAGTCTCAAAGGTATTTAGGATATTCAAATAGTTCTTATATAGGGCTTTATTTGTTTGTAATCTAATTATGATAATCTTGAAATCATTTTGGTTTGGGCAAATGTTTTGATATACTTTTTTTTTTGTGGTTTTGGAAAATTTTGTATTGGTTCAATATAGAATAAGGATTGTAAAAGTGTAATGTTTATTAATGGGAAAATGTAGCATGTGTTCCCAAAAAAACGTGTGGCAATGTAAATTATACTTTATCCAAGTTTATAGCATTGTGCATTCCAGAATTATGTTTGAAAGAGGAAAAGAAATAAAAAATAGGTAGGTTTTCTTTGAATATTAAGCAGAGTCTATTGATTTTTTGCATGCCAATCGTTTGACTAAAATTGGCATATCATAATGACAAATTTCCACTGTGTATTTCCAATGTTAAGACTAAAATTTATGATATGACTTACTACCACATCAATGTGCAACGAATTGAAGTTCGAAAGTGTTAGATTTTGTATAGTGATATGACACTATGCATATTTGTACTGTGTTTAGTTAAGAGCAAGAAGTTCCATGCAAAAAATCTAGGTAGATTGTTAACTTTATTTATTGGACTAACAGTTGATGCATACACACCTGAGTCGCATATCATTTTTATTTTAGTTAACACCTAAAATAATTAATTATTTGAGATGGTTGACTTCCCATCCCAAAAGGACTATTATTTGTTTGCTTTAATGTATTTTCTTCTAAGGTACTGTAATTGCATAAGAAACCAAAAGAAGGAAACAATCATAGGGTATTATAGCATAAAAGTAACCTGGTTATCTAGATTTAAAGATAAATTTGGGAGTCTCATGAATATGTCTTTTAATTAAGATAGGGAGTGGGATTCATTATTATCCTGTTTAACCTAGATTCTTGCGTCAGTTCCACTTTTATTATTTTAGAATAGAGCTGGCTTGGGGTGGATATGTTCATGTTCGTTATAAATTAATGATTGGTTTTGTATAGTTTGTATAATGTTTCAAAGTATAAGCATAGAACACCATATGTATTATAATAAACATTTTCCAATCATAAGAG
Source organism: Sambucus nigra (assembly GCA_949130495.1). Lineage (NCBI taxonomy): Eukaryota > Viridiplantae > Streptophyta > Magnoliopsida > Dipsacales > Adoxaceae > Sambucus > Sambucus nigra. Next base: position 78,192,727 of record OX422207.1, on the reverse strand, counting down.
AACTTCACAGACAAATCGGGTGATAATATTGAAGTTTTACTCTAATATATTGTTTTGATGATCAAGTATATATCATATATACGTCATATGGCACCTTACTTATCAATGCTTAATTTAGGAAACTTCAGACAATGCTACAGACATTGTTCTTATGAATACTAAGCTATCAAACATACAAAATGTGGTCCACAAGCCATTACCAAAGATAATGTTATCTTTTGAGATTATGCAATTGTGGTGATCTTCCATGCTATTATGTTTATAAAAGAGAGAGTTTGAGTACTTTCATAACTTACTGCCTTCTTATTTTGTAAACAATATGTTATATATCATATCCATTGGTTGAACCGTAAATGCTCCTTACATTTATATTTTGTTTTATTACATTTGGTGGTATATAATATTTTCTCGCTCACTTTCCATTGGTTGAACCATAAATACTCTTTTTAATATCAATTTTAGTCATTTATGTTATCTATCTCCCGAAAGGTTTTTAATTTCGATCTTGGTTGTAATACAGTTCTACAATTACGATTTAACATGCCATCATTGATTGAAACAATAATATACAACATAGATTCGACACTTCATTGTCGATGAAACATAACTTCACGTCATATAGTGTGGTAACACCATTTGTTTCCTTCTATTTTAAGGGCTGAAATATCATTGCATCAAGGTGGTTCTGATGATCCTGACGCAGTATGGTAAAACCATTTGTTACCACATCATACAGTGTGGTAACACCATTTGTTTCCTGACGCAGTATGGTAAAACCATTTGTTCACAACTTGATTTGTGTTTTCATTTGGATTATAGTTACTTTATATTGCGGGACATGAAAGGAAGTCCCAACTCAAATATAGGATGGCGTAAAGTAAATCGAACCAATCCCTTCCTTTGCAGCCCTCAAGTATACAATTGCTGATTGAGTTATGAAGTTTGCTATATACAGCTTACCCAATTCAATTACAGGTACATTCCTCTGCCTATATTTCGACAGTAGAAATAGGACACTTCGCATAGAATTATCTTTTGCAACTGGAATGCAAGGTGCCCAATGAATATGATAGTAAAAACTGACCACTCCCCTTGGAGATTCATCGGGAGGTCAAACAAAGTTGCAAATACTTTGTTTGATATAACTTCATGACTTTGTTCGATAATTCTTTGGGTATTTTTGCTTTTTTAGGTATTGGCATATTGCATTTATATATATTTTTGAAATCTATGCATTTGCCATGTATTAACATATTGCAGTTTGACGTGTATCTGTATAATATCAAACCGAGATTAAGGTGGAAAGTCGAGGGCAGTGCACCCCATTATATCAGCCTAATAGACACTTTGCTGCAGGATTGTTATCGAAATACCTGATGTCATGGCCTTAATACCCGACGTCATAGCTTTAGCCTCGAGCATTTGAATCCTTCCCATGTGTGAGCAGAGCTTTCAACCCCTCAATCAAGTAGAATAAAATGAAGTTTTAATGCACTGCATATTTTAGATTTGATATTTTCTGTAGTTTCTTTTATTTCATTTTAAAGAAAAACATTCACTCAAATGTGCATATGCACATTTCATTTTACAGAAAAACATTCACTCAGATGTTTTCTCTAATAATAACCTAATAAATGGAATAACATTAAGATGTCACCTTAGATATTCTCTTGAGCTCAACATTTTCATCATAACTGTCATTTTTTTCATTATTAATACGTATTGAACATGGATCAGACCATAAAGCTATGATACTAGCTGTCATTTAGGAAATTTATATTCATTAATAAGTCTCAAATATAGCTATGATACTACTGCAATTGAGTCATACCAGATATAGCTATGGTTATGTTCTAGCTGCTACTGCCCAACTATGATTTAGTTGCTATTAGAGTACTGCCCAACCATGATCTAGCTGCTATGGTGAACCACATTTCATTCTTATAAGAAAATGTGTACTGAGTTTCTTTTCTATCTACATGTTAATCTACCTAACAGGGACCCAACTTGACCATGTAATGTTAAGGTGGAATTTTATTTATTGAACTTCATTAGTATTTTCTTTAATCTTTAATTTTCATGTTTGTCATTAATTTAGTGAGATGAGGAGTCTAAAACTTCTTTTTTAAAAGCGATGAGTGGGCATTTATTACCTACTCAATGCCACATGAACATGTACTCTGTGACTCAGTTGGGCAGTGAATATTGATCGTTTAACACCACTATTTCTTATGAAATGATTTTCAATGATTCTTCTAATGGAGTGATTTTTCCCAGGAAAAATGATTTTTCGGTTGGGCAGTGAATATGGACCCAACCATTTCTTATGAAATGATTTTTGGTTGGGACTAATTGACTCTCATTGTCTCCCTTGATGGTGTGTTTTTGTTATTTTTTGAATTACTGAACATGGGTAATGGCCTTTGGTGGTCCAAGTATAATATATTCTTGTGATTATCCATAGGAGAATGAATGTACGGAGGGTACTACTTTTCGTTATAGAACTTATGTATCTATTTTCATTCGGTCTTGAGTAGGGAAATGGCCTAATTTAACTTCTAATCAACATATTGGAAGTTATACGTGAGCCTAAGTGTTGTTTATGAAATATCAACATGTCAAGCTTGCAAGTTCACCACCAATCTCTGCGGAGGGCTTCTTCTAATAACAGCCTCATCAAGGTCAAAAGGCCTATTGGATCAAAAGTTGTTTATTTGTATTTCCATCGTCCGAGTGATTGTTTTAGTCCTCATTTGTGTTGATTTAAAGGTTTCATTAATGTCTTTGGGCATGTAGGACTACGATTTTTAATATTTGAGTATTTATAAAAGGAAGCTTAATACATCTTTGGACATTTAATGATACTTTTGGACTTTTAATTCCATTTGAAAGTTCATTGTTGCTTAACTAACTACTTTTTATTGGTTTATATTTTTGTTTATTTCATTTTTAAATCCAAATTTTTAGTTCGTGAGTGAAAATCCCTTTTAGTGTTCAGCTAGCATGTGTTGTATGTTGGTTCAACTCTATTTCAGATGTTATTGGTGTTTTTTGGTTAAATTAGCACTCTATTTTGAATCTATTTTCGATATTATTGTGGTCTAAGTTTTTTGGAATCTTGATGTGTATATTACTCTTATTAGGCATACTTGGTTCTATTATTACTCAACTTTGGTGTAATTTTACATATGTACATGACTTTGGTTCCATGGTTTAATATTTGAAAGTACTTTTTCTAGGCAAGTGCCTCTTAAATGCAGTCACAAGGTTTCATTGCCGAATGCATCGCCTACTTTATGGAACAGTGGAGCATTGATATAGGGACCTAAAAAACAAATTGGCATAATGAATGGAGCACTGATACGGAAAAAGCTCCCAGAGCTTCACATTCTTCCCATTCCCCCCTTTATAAGAGCCAATGGAGCACTGATACAGGTGAAACTGGCTTAACGAAAGAAGCACTAATAGGTACAAACTAGCTCCAAGGCATGATGTTTTGCATGTCATTCGCGTTCAAGAAGCTGAGTACCATAGTACTGAGCACTGGGAGTTGGAATAAGCGGAGTATGTGAGCATGAAGAAATTACAGATCAGCTGAGCAAGTATTCCCACCTTCCTCTTATCTATATTTTTTTGTTTTTACAATCGGTGTTTTTGTTATTTCTACCATTTCCTTTGTTGCCATTTTGAAGAAAATTATTTTGAAAGTCTTTAGCAGAAGAAGGCGGGACTGAAGGCTCATTAAATCGGATAACTTGATGGGCTTCAATAGGAACTCATTTGCTCCTTCTATACACCTACAGTAATCAAACAAATGCATTTAGTATATATGAAACTAAAAGTTTGTATGACACAAATGCAGTTAGTATGAATATATTCTAACGAATGCAGTTAGTATGAAATAAATGCTGTTAGTGTTTCAAATGCAGTTAGTGTTTCATACAAATGCAGTTAGTACATATGCAACTGATAGTATGTATGAAACAAATGCAGTTAGTATGAAAAAAAATGCAGTTCTAAGTGACTAACAGTATGTATATAATCTAACGAATGAAGCACTAATAATATATATGAAACTGACTTCTATATTCTAGATCTCCATCCCAATTGTGCCCGAATAGATGAATCATATGTCTCAATCATTGAATATGATCGAATGAGGGTGAATAAAAATCTCAATATCATCATAGTCAGCGCTGTAGAGATAGTGATCTTCAATAACTTCTGGACCCTTATTGAAAAGTGTTGCAGACTCCATAGTAATCTTTTTCTCCATATTCCAGTTGGGATATTTCAAAGCATCAGCTACTTTAACTTCTTTCAATTTCTCAACAGGCCAATCCCTGAAATCCTCACCTGATGCGGTTAAAATTATGCGCCTAAGAGCCCCTTCTGGTATGCCTTGAATACACTCGAATATTATAGAATGTTCAGAATTAGCAAGAAGGATCTTCACGTTATTCTTTTGAGCAAGATGAAGGACAAAGTTACCACCAGTAATTAAGGTCTATTTATTGGCCAAGGCTACGTCTTTCCCGACTTCTATGGCAGCTACTGTTAGCATTAAACCAGCGCATCTGACTATTCCTGTAACTAGAGTGACACAATCTGGGTGACGAGCAACCTGGTGGAAGATGTTTATACATGGAAGGGGATGATATTGTATTTTTATTTAGAATTTGCATATGAATAGTGAGAGTTGAAAATGTATAAATTTACTCAAGTAAATGAAATAATGGGCTTCTCTTTTCTACGAGCCAATCAGACTAATGTAACTAAATTACACACCTTTATCAGCTTCATGAAATCATGATCTTCTCTTGGTTTACTTATTTGATGCATCTTTTTATTGTGAACAATAAAAAATTGCTTGATCATGGTTGTAAAATAAATCACAAGTGAGGTTTTGTATGCATTAATATAGTAAAATAAATTACACGCATATTTGAATGTTTGGTCCTCTTCGCCATTTTACGGCGTTCGACTGTAAGGAGTTGGTTTGTTTTAGGTTTAACCTATTTTGTTTTAGGTTCAACATAATTATTTGAATTGTTTCGAGATGTAGAAAAGCAAAAACATTATATCACATGGCATGTCGTGACCAAAAGTGCGATCACTCAAATAAAAATTTTAGTCGTACCGATTCCTTTTATTTATGATTTCTTTTATGTTGATTGCTTATAACTGTGTATTTGTTCAATTGATTAGTCACATTGATAATCAAAACCTTCCTCATTTAGTCTTGGAAGTGTGTATGTTCAATACATTGGTTCAATTTTATGTTTAGATGAGGGTTATCTATTGGGGTGTTTGTGGTGGCGCTATGTTGCAAGTGCAAGTATGAATACTGAGGGTAAATTTATCATCGTGCCATCAGGCACGGGCATACCCTAGTATATATATATATATATATATATATATATATATATATATATATATATATTGGAGTTTTTTTCTATTTCGAAGCCCCTTCTTCCATTTGGTAAAATTTTCAAAATTGTTAAAAAAAACTTGAGCAATGTAACAACATGAATTTAGTTACAAAAATACATCCCACCATTTTCATCAAATTAGTTTTCATAAAAAAAAACTATTTTCATTAAAAATCTAAATATAAAATAATTGTTAATTGTACTTTGATTTTTTTTTATAAAAGTTGTTTTTCAGAAAATTAGTTTTATAAATACAAATACAAGATATCTTTTTATATTAAAAACTATTTTTCATTAAGTAGTTCACAAAAAACAATATTTTAATTTTTTTTAAAGCTGCAGAAATTTTTTTAAAAAAAAATTCTTTTATATAAAAAAGTAAATTGCTAGTGATAGGTCCATGATTTGACTCGATTTCTGATCAAACATTGGCATTTAATGCCACGAGGGAACAAGTCCCAACCTATACAAGGGGAAGGTAAAAAAATTACTTTGGAAGAGGACACATACACTACCTCTTTTAATTCTAGAGGTAGGGGCTTTAGGCCTACTGCTCAAACACAACATCCATACCCACTACCACAGGCAGTCATTTACTTCAAATCAAGGACATCTTGTCCTTTTCTGCAGGTGAAACAAATGGAACATCAACAAGTTGGACCAATTCAAGTCAGCAACCTGAAATCTTGAATCATGTCAAATCTGTGGTACCACAAAGTGCCCCCAAATTTCACTTAGTTAATAGAAAATGATCTAATTAAAAGAGGGAGTACAAGAAATGTTTTTTAAATAAAAAATAAATCAGACTTAATTAAAAATGAAACATGCAAGAAATAGTTTTGTTTTGTCTTTTTTACGTATTTTTTAACTCATTCCAAATAAAAGCGGTACAATGGAAATTATTTTTGTGACCAAAAATGAATCCAACCAAAATAAACATGACACGGATATTATTTTTTATCAATTAAGAAAAATACACAAATAAAACTGTCATTCAACACAATATTTTTTTCAAACAAATAATGAACCTGATCAAAATAAAAATGACACAACACGATATAACATGAAATATTTTTTTCCAATTCGGAGTTTATTCAAGTTATAGTGGCCAATACAAAATATTCATTTAAACAATAAATAAATCAATAAAATGTATAAACTTCTCATGTTTATAAAACTATTAAAATGGTACAATAATTAAAGGGTCATATACCAAATAGTCTCTCAAACATTTTTCAATGCACGATTAGTCCAAGTCTTTTTATTTTTCTCCAAAAAGTCCTTCACTGTGATGCTGGTGCGGACCATTAAAGATTAGAGAATAAGGGACTTTTTGGTACAAAATAGAAGGCTTGGATTAAATGTGTATTAGAAAATGTTTGAGGGACTTTTTGGTATTTGATCCATAATTAAAAGTATTTTGGCAATTTCGTCGTGCCTTCAGGCACAGGCATACACTAGTGTGTGTGTGTGTGTGTGTGTGTGTGTGTGTGTATATATATATATATATATATATATATATATATATATATATATATATATATATATATATATATATATATATATTAGTGAATCTTATTTGTGTTCAGGTGTGTTCGTTTGCCGAACAACAAATGGATAACCGACGAAGGTCATGGGTAGTCAGCACGGTGTCGGGCTCAGTTAAAGTTATATAATATTTTGGGGATTATGACCATACTTGAGGTTACCCCTATTATTTCTTGGGAAGATGGGGTTGTAAGGACAGATAGGGTGTATTATATATTTCCAGTATCATTATAGCCGAAAGTGGTGTCAAACTAGACTCACCTATTGTGGATAAGATGGGAAAGAGTCAGATGGGTCTTTGCCCATTGTAATTTTAGAAAATGCGGAGATTGTGCATGTTAGCCAATGGAAGTTAGATACAGAAAGGCTTTGGAATATAGTTGATATGCCCAAAGTGCACCCTCGTACTCAAAATCACTAACCTCGGCCTGTCTCACAGCTGAGTTGACAACAAGCTCACAACTGCCATCAGAAATATCGTATTCTGCAAGGTCGACTCTCTACTACCAACCTCGTCTCTGCAGCAGATGAGGTCAGCAACGCCTTATGGGGATAGATCATTATCGACATCATACTCTACTTAAGACGACAATAAATCTCACCTTGTGCCTAACCTCGTCCAGTCTTCCCGATCAAGGTCATCATGGATATTCACAAGACAAAGCAACACTACCGGATTTCACTTACCTCGTACTCATCCGGGCCGAGGTTACAGTAGTCAAGGACACAAGTTCGAGCATATGCAAGCACATGTAAGGTTTGTAACATGTGGGAAAATTAGTTATAACCGAATCATTCCCCTCACGTGAGGGAATATTACGATTATCATTATCTACATGAGATCATCCAGGTGTCATCATCATACTGGTTTGATCCTCATACACATAATCATTGCATGCTTGGGAGGTACATTACACCCCCAAAACACTATATATAGAGGTCTTCCTCTACCTTGTAGAGGAAGATAGGAACCCTAGCTGAAACTCTGTTGGTTTACACAGTAGAGAGAGAAAGCTTGAGAGATTGTATCTATGGCCATTAGTGCATTCATCTAGTGAAATTACTCACACACTCACAATGGACATAGCCCAGATTGACTGAACTACTTATAAACTAGTGTTTTTCCTCTTCTCCTCACCTCTATTTATTAGATATTCACTCTTGTACTGCCACTGTTATTGCTAGTGTTAACATCTCATACCGATGGTGATGTTTCTAACATCATCATTTTGGCATCATCTGTGAGAACGAGAAGATTCATCTCTTCCTCTTTTGGTGCTTAACCTCATCAGAGACTTTGGTGGTGAATGAGGCTTCGCCCTTTGCGTGGAGTTGTTTCACCATTAAAAGAGGTCCCTTAAGGTTTCCAAGCTCCATAGTCCTATCATAAAAAGCTTAAACATATGGCACCGAACTTACCACCACCTCCTCCACCATATGGTGTTGGAGGACCCAATTCCATCCAGGAACCACCCCAGTCTGAGATGTCTAAGGTGGCAGCAGCCTTAAAGTCCTTGGCTGCAACTTAGCAAGTGATGCGGGAGAAATTTGCTCAGCTAAGCCAAAACATAATGAGACCACCTCGGGTCTCCCTGGAGATGATTACTTCGGTGGCTGCTCATCCAGAGTATGAGGATAGGGGACCACCCCAGTCACCATGAAAGGACCAACCTATTCCTCAACGGAGGGGGGATGTTGTTGACCCTAGGCTTCTACACCGGGGGAGGCAAGAAAACCCTTGCCCTGAGGATAGGTACAATGACACTAAGGAAGAAGATGCATCGACAGACTGTTGGGAGCCATATGAGGTCTCAAACAACACTCTACATACTGTATAGCAGAGCCGAGGTCAGTGTGAAAGATGAGATGGTGATCTAAGACAAAGAGGGTCAACTTTCGATCGCATAAGTAGAGGGTCATACTTTGAAAGGCTCGGTCCAGTTAACGATCTGAGGTAGAGGCTATCAGGTGAAGAAGCATTGTTGGCTCACAAAGGGAAGGTGGTGATCATCGGCCTCATCATGGATGACCCCCACATAGCTGAGACTATGGTTAGGGGAAGGTCAACAGTTGACATTGTGCAGCAGCTAGGGAACCCTCGGTTCACCCATTGGAAGTGGCTGAGGACAACCTCGGTGAAGCCGACAATGCTAAACCATGGAAAAAATTTATTCAGAGGTTGGAAGATAAGATAGGGAGCCTCATAAAAAGCCGAGACCCATTACAGAGGGGGTACTCAGAGGGCTCACCATTTGTGGCAAGGATTGTTAACTTCCCAACCCCTGCCAAATTTAAACCTCCGGTGGTGTCTCCCAAATACGATGGTAGTACTAACCCTATCCATCATATTAAAATTTAACAATCTACCATAGAAATTTATTCAATCTCCAATGAGATGAGGTGCCGAGCTTTCTCAAGCACTTTGACTGGGGCTTCAAATATCTGGTTCACGTCTCTTTCTTAAAATTCAGTTGAAAATTTTAAAGGTTTGGCCAAATGGTTTATTCATAACTTATGTTTAGGGGTAAGACCTCAAAATAAGATGACTCACTTTCTTTATGTAAAGCAAGGAAAGAATGAAAGCCTCAGATAGTACATCATGAGGTTCAATAAGGAAAAATTAGAGGCAGAAGTTTATGAAGAGAGCATAGCCATGACAGCCCTTATTGGAGGACTTCAGAAGGAAAATCCCTCCCAAGTGTATGGTCGATCTATTGGCAACATCTTGAAAGGTCATGAATGTAGGAGAAGCAATGGCTGCAAAGTATGCGGATGAGAATGGAAGTAGTAGTGGGAAGTTTCAAAGGAAGAAGGATGGAAAGAAGAGAACTACAGACAATGAGTTTGCACACTACAATCCTCTAACCGTGAGTTGCGAACATATCCTCAATAAAATAAAGAATGATAGATCCCTGAGATGGCCGAAGAAGCTGAAGGCCCCTCCACATAAGAGAAATAAGAATCTATGGTGCGAGTTCCGTCAAGATCACAACCATCTGACTGACAAGTGTTTTTCCCTGAAGGACGAAATTGGGAAGATATTAAAGTCTGGAAAGCTCAAAAAGTATGTGGATGGTAGAGCTTCTAAGTGGGGAAGAGACGGCCCTAAAAAGAAAAGAAATGATAAATTTCGGGAAAGATGTACCTTCTAGAAGAGCTGATGACTCAGATGATGATGACGATGACCCTGACTTCCTATCAAAAGATGACAATTCCCTAGTGAAGAGGGTCGGTATGATCTCTTTCGGTGTAAATACTATTTATGGACGACTAGTAGGGGTGGGACAGAGGTATCTTATCACAAGGCTCATGTGTACTAAAGCCGAGGTTATGAACTTGGCATCGACCAAAGTTAAACGTGAGAAAAGAAAGAAGGTAGATATGGACACCCTCATAGTCAGCATCTCACGACTTGATTTCAAGGGTATTTTAGATCCCCATGATGAACCTTTAGTAATCACCACAAGGGTGCATGGGTGCGAAGTTCAGAGGATCCTCGTTGATGGGGGTAGTTCTGTAGACATTGTGTTTTGGACCTATTTTAAGAACTTGGGCCTCAGCACAGCTAGGTTTGTCCCTTATCATCATCTTTTGATTGGTTTCAGTGGTGAAAAGGTTCATCCATTGGGTATGTATGAAATGTATGTCATAATGGGAGATGAATCTCCTAAGAGATTGACCAGAAAATTCAATTTCTTTGTGATGGATGAAAACATCTTCTTAGCCTACACCCTCATCATAGGACGAGTAGCCCTCAAGGAATTTAAAGTTGTTCCTTCAATGGTCCACCAAATGCTAAAATTCTTGACTCCCTATGGAGTAGGGGAAGTTAAAGGTAACCAAACATCGGTAAGAGGATGCTACTTCAACTCTACAGAAGAGAGAGAGACTCATAAGAGGTTAACAACCACATACAACATTGACACACTAGATCCTAGAGATGAAACAAAGCTCAAAAGGGAGAGGTCGCGGAGGAGGTATAATCTATCATCCTTATTGAGGACGATCCGGAAAAAACCATCCAAGTAGAAAAATCCCAAAGACTTGAGGTCAAGGAGGATCTAGTAAAGTTGTTAAGGAAGAGACATATTATCTTTACATGGACCCATGAAGATATTCTAGGTATTGATCCTGAGATTATATGTCGTAAACTCAATGTTGTAAAAGATACTAGGCCCATCAAGCAGTGAAGAAGAGTATACTCAAGGGATAAGTATGATGTGATTAGAGATGAGGTTAGAAATCTTTAACAGGCCGAGTTCATTAGAGAAGCTATATACCCTGAGTGGTTATCTAGCGCTATCATAGTACCCAAGAGTAATGGGAAATGGAGGATGTGTGTAGACTTCACTGATTTAAACAAGTATTACCTAAACGACAGTTTTCCCCTACCTCGTATAGATCTGATGGTGGATGCAACAACAGGATATGAGATCATGAGCTTCATGGATGCATATTGAGGGTATAATAAGATCTTTATGAACTCGGCTTACTCAGAGAATATAGCCTTCATAACAGACAAGGGGACCTATTGCTTCAAGGTTATGCCCTTTGGCCTAAAAAATGCAGGGACTACTTAGCAACGTCTTGAAAATAAGATGTTCTGAGTTCAGATAGGAAAATCCATGTAAGTTTATGTGGATAACATACTGACAAAGAGTCTGAAGGCCGACACTCATATGTCCAACCTTAAAAGGACTTTTGACACCATGGACAAATACAGAATGAAACTCAACCTGGCCAAATGTGTCTTTGGGGCAGGAGCAGGAAAGTTTTAGGGATTCATCATCAAATAAAGGGGAATGGAGGACAAACCAGAGAAGATCAAGGCTTTGTTGGAAATGAAGACACCCAGAACCATTAAAGACGTTCAGAGGCTAACCAGAAGAGTTACTGCACTTAACAGGTTCGTCTCAAGAGCCACAAATAAGTGTCTTCCTTTTTGTAAAGTTCTTAAAAGGTCCTTCGAATGGAATGATGAATTTGATGTTGCTTTTAAAGAGGTCAAGTCCTACCTCAGTTCTTCATTACTACTATCCCGACCAATCCAGGGTGAGAAGTTATATGTGTATTTAGCCGTCTGAGAGTCAACCATCAGTGCTTCTATAGTAAGAGAAGAGGATGGAGTGCAGAGTCTAGTGTACTTAAATATCAAATCACTTCAAGGATCTCAGAATAAGTAACCTAGAATTAAAAATTTAACCTACGCTTTGATACATGCTTCAAGGAAAATGAAACCATACTTCCAAGCCCACTCCATGGTCGTCCTCACTGATTCTCCACTCAGAAAGGTCCTTTATAAGCCTGAGATGTCAGGACGGATAATTACACATGCAATCGAGTTGGGGGAATACGATATCGTTTATCAACCTAGGGTTGCCATCAAGGGATGGGTACTCATAGACTTTGTAGTCGAGTTTACCTGGGATGAGGCCGATGTTGGGGAGAGTCACATTACCACAGATAAACCAGATAGAAATGTCTTTTGATATTCGGACGAGGGTTAGTAAAGTAAATCCAGACAAAGAGCAATTGAGAATGAGGAAGAGAGATACCTCTTTAAGAAAGGGATCCTATCAGAAGGAAGCTTCTCCACTAATGAAACTATTTGGAACCTCTTCGTTAATGGGTTGTCCCGTGAAAATGGAAGTGGAGCAGGGATGGTAATATCTACGCCAGATGGAACAGATATTGAATATGCACTAACGTTCAACTTCAAAGCTTACAACAATGAGTCAGAGTGTGAGGCATTTATAGCAGGTATCCTTTTGGCAAAAGACCTCAATGTCGGCCAGCTCGTAGTCCACAGTGACTCAAAGTTAGTCGTGAACCAAATCTTAGTGGTGTAAAAGGCCAAAGACGAAAAGATGGATAGATACCTTAAGAGGGTGAGAACGATGCTAGAGAACTTCAAGGAAGTTAAGATAAAGAGGACACTTCGATAAGATAATAGCCGAGTTGATGCACTCGTAAGGTTAGCCTTAAAAATAAGGACAAACATTAAGAGAATAGTACCAATTAAGATTCTGCTCAAACCGACCATCAAAGAGGAGGAGGTTGCTAGACCTTGCCTAAACTTAAGTATGGGAGCCTCTTGCATGGACCCTCTTATCACATACATCACAGAGGGAGAACTTCTAGAATTAAAGTTAGAAAGGAGAAAGATGAGGTTCAGAGCTGCTAAATTCTCACTAGTAGGAGATGTCTTGTATAAAAACGATTCCTGCTCCCTCTCCTCAAGTGCGTCCACCCTTCAAATGTTCCACACATCTTGCACAACGTGCATGAGGGATATTTTTCAAGTCACATAGGGGGAAGGTTGTTAGTTATGAGAATAATCACTCAAGGGTACTGGTGGCCGACCTTGGCTAAAGATGCAGCCACGTATGTGAAGAAGTGTGACACATGCCAAAGGTTCTCCACCATCCCTCATTAGCCTCACCAACCTATGATTTCAAACAGCCCCCCTCGGCCATTGCAATATGGGGCATTAATTTGGTAGGACTCCTACCAAGAGATGTAAATAACTATTGATTCTTAATAGTGGCAATTGATTATTTCCCCAAATGGGTATAAGCTAAGCCAGTGATCACAATCACTGAGCATAAGACCTTCCAGTTCATCTGGAAGAACATCATATGCATACATGGTCTTACAAACACCCTCATCTCAGATAATAGAACCCAATTTAAGAACATATCCTTGGAAAAATACTGAGAAAGAGAGGGGATCAAGAAGTTCTTCTCTTCTCATGTCCGACCAAAGTAAAATGGCCAGACCTAGGTCACAAATCGAACAATCCTTAATGGGATACAAAAAATATTGTAAGAGGCCAAAGGAAGATGGATAGAGGAGGTATATGCGGTGATTTGGGTCTACAGGACGAGAGAGAGGACACCAACAGGGGAAACTCCATTTATGTTAGCCAATGGCTCACAGGATGTAATCCTAACATAGGTAGGACTTCCTACTCATAGAATTCACAAATATGACCCTCAAAAGAATGGGGAGGAAAGAAGACTCGATCTTGATTTAATTAAAGAAAGAAGAGAGGATGCAGAGATAAAACAGGCACCCTATCAGTAGAGAACTGCGAGATTCTAGAATCAAAGGGTGAGGTCAAGGCATATAGATGTGGGAGACCTAGTCCTAAAGAAGACGTGGCATAAAGCAAATAAGCTCCATCCTAATTGGCATGGTCCTTATAGGGTAGTTGATGAGGTTGTGTCTGGTTCCTACCGGATAGAAAATCTTGAAGGATAACCTTTCTCCAACCCTTGGAATGCCGATCACTTAAAGAAGTATTACATATTATGTTGCAATTGTTCTTATATTTTTGTAATACATGTACCAGTTTATACAAATGATGTTGATGGAAAGATAGCAATGCTGTACTAATACTTCTATTATATGTTTTTAACATCAATAATTTGGTCAATTGTGATGTGAAACATCATAATTTGGTGACCTAAGACCTTAAAACATCATTAAGTTGGTGAATGTATGAGGTGAAACATCATAATTTTGTGACCTCGGACTTTAAACCATTTAGTGGATGAAAATATGAGGTGAAACATCATAATTTGATGACCTCATACCTTAAAACATCATTAAGTTGGTGAAAGCATGGGGTGAAACATCATAATTTGGTGCCTCAGATCTTAAACATCATTAAGTTGGTGAAAATATGAGGTAAAACGTCATTTATTTGGTGACCTCAAATTATAAAACATCATTAAGTTGGCGAAAATATGACGTGGAACATCATAATTTGGTGACCTCAGACCTTAAAACATCATTAAGTTGGTGAAAGCATGGGGTGAAACATCATAATTTGGCAAACTCAGATCTTAAACATCATTAAGTTGGTGAAAATACGAGGTAAAACATCATTTATTTGGTGACCTCAAATTATAAAACATCATTAAGTTTGTGAAAATATGAGGTGGACCATCATAATTTGGTGACCTCAGACCTAAAATATCATTCAGTTGGTAAAAATTTAAGACGAAACATCATAATTTGGTGGCCTCAAACCTTAAAACATCATTAAATTGGTGAATGTATGAAGTGAAACATCATAATTTGGTGACCTCAGACTTTAAACCATTTAGTTGATGAAAATATGAGGTGAAACATCATAATTTGATGACCTCGGACCTTAAAACATCATTAAGTTGGTGAAAGCATGGGGTGAAACATCATAATTATGGTGACCTCAGACCTTAAACATCATTAAGTTGGTGAAAATACGAGGTAAAACATCATTTATTTGGTGACCTCAAATTATAAAACATCATTATGTTGGTGAAAATATGAGGTGGAACATCATAATTTGGTGACCTCAGACCTAAAACATCATTTATTTGGTGACCTCAAATTATTAAACATCATTACTTTGGTAAAAATATGAGGTGGAACATCATAATTTGGTGACCTCGTATCTAAAACATCATTCAATTGGTGAAAATTTAAGGTGAAACATCATAATGTGGTTACGTCAGACCTTAAACATACAGTATTTGGCCAAAATCATAGGTAAAACATCACAATTATAGGGCAACGCCAACAAATAAATTTCAAAGAAAAAAACATCATATGAAGCAATAAAAGATGAAGAAGTTGAACTTCTTATGATTATAATAAAATGGGATTCAGAGTTACGGTCCAGAATATCAAGAAGCCATCAGATTTCATACAAATAAGAATTATAGACAAAGGCTCATCAAAATTACAACTGTTGAAAAATTTCACAAGAAAACAACCTAGGTCTTGGTAGGAGCTGACCCACTAACATCTATAGTTGTTTGGTCACGATCGACGTTCGTGACTTCAACTCCATCATCATGATGAGTAGCATATTCGGTCTCTGTGACCGCGAGAGTAGCAGTCTAGACTGGAGCAGCATCAGACTCTTCAACTTCCTTCAAGGCCTGAGCGAACTGAGGGTCTCCAAAGCCGAGACCAACAAAGTCTGATGCAGTCAATACATTAGACTGACTCTCCTTCATGGCTACCCATTTTCCAGTCGCTTTAATACCTCTTTCAAGGTATTCAAAGTCAAAGATAAAAAATTCATCAAATACCTTGTAGTCTTCGATGGCCTTCTCAGCAGCATCTTCCAAAAGCATCCTTAACTGTAGCATCAACCTTAGACTGAAGAGCATCATCCTTGTCCTTCAAAGCTTTGTCGTGATCTTTCTTGAGCTAAGACACGTCATTGTCCCTCTTCTTGAAGACCCCGTTCAACCTTTAAACCTCTGCATTAGAGATGCTTCAACCTTCTCATCTTACCTCCCCTTTTCTATAAGGGGCATCTTTTTCAAAATCCAATCAACAAGATGATGAAAAGATAAGACACCCTACAGAAGAAGACCAGATGTATGAACATAAGAGTTATAATTTTGAAAAAGCTGATGATACCTGGATTGACTTGTGGATGGGAAATTGGGCTAATAAAGGGACATATAATAAGTGTAGGAAACACTTGTCTTCCTTAGTCATTATTGCGCTAATATCATCGGCAGCTTTCAAACTATGGCCGATTAAGCTATCTGAGATTTTTAACTGAGAGAAATGAGTAGCCAGATCATCGTCTGTAGAGATGGGTATGGCAAGATCCTTGGCCTGGGTCTTATTCATCCTCGTATGCATTGGGTCAGTCGTGGACTTCCTCTTTTTCATAGCATCGATCCCTGGAGGCGCCGACATTCCCCTTTGATGCCGATGGTGGTGCACTTTTTCCACAAATTTTTTCCATGATATTTACCAGACTTAGAGCAGACATCTCTCAAAACTCGTCCGGTATACCTGCGGGGCGATCTGTAAGAGATGAGACTTTGAGTTAGTCAGTCAGAGATATAAAATAATATAAGAGGTATAACTTGGGTAAGAAAAATGAAGACGTATGAAGCTCTACCAAAGGACCACCCCCAAACCTATCTAAGACAGGTAGTAGGGGGTCATCAGATGCTAATATTTAACAAAATGACCCTTATCGCCTTGATTGCGAAGGTCCTTAACATTCCTGTGATTATCCTGGCTAAGTCCAGGGTCAGCTTTAGTAGTAAGAAAGACCTTCCCCTATCTCAGAGGGGTCCTTGGAACTGACATTCCAAAAGCCTCATCTGAACCAAATTCTCATGCCCCAGAAACAAAGAAGTACCGAGGTTTCCAATGATGATTTTAAGTTTGGTTAACCAAGAGAATTTTATTCTCGGATTTCCTAACTAAGAAGTGATAGTAGGAGGGATGGTTCTTGGGAAACGAGGGAATGTAACAACCTGTAAAAACTCTAACCAAAAGGTCTGAATGGTGAACAACCCTCCAAAGGACGATGGCCCCAACAATAACCCTCTGGGCATTTTGGGATAGTTGGGAAGGGGCAAGATTTATGTGGGAGATTATAGATCTGATGGTTGGGTGAATAGGAAGACGAAATCCCAACTTAAACATCTGCTCAATTATGCATGTTTCTCCATCTCGTCCATCAAAGGTCCTCTCATCCTTCAGAGGCTTACTAAGGATGAATGGAGAATATATGGAATAGAGGTGCATGAAAGTAAGAAGATCATACTCATTGATGGTACTCTCATACCCAGCCGCCTTAGAGGTATGAAGGTCTCGCACCTCACCATTATCACCATCCCCAGCAACGTTGACCTGGGAAGTTATAGGGGCACCACTAGGAAACCTCTTCCAAAATTCAACCCCGGTGGTATCCGATAGAGGAATGGCATCAATAGGAGGTGGAATGGCCACACTGGGCCCTTAGACTTCAACATCGAAAGAACTATGCAAAGTTCTAGCAACTTTGTGGGATGAGGCACGACTTAAAACCTCGGCTTCCTCAGGAACCTCACCTTGCATAGGAGAATAATCCATAGCCTCTTGAAAAGAGTCTACAGGCTCACTTGCTTCAAAATTTGACATTGTGTTTGAGGAAGAGGACTTAGACATTGGGACAGGATCCTCAGGAACCTCTGTGGGCTCAGTAGGCTCTTCAGGTTCAGGGTATATGACCTTTAGTGGAGGAGGAAAAATTTGTTTGAGGGGAAAGGCATCAAGCCTACGAGCTTCCTCTTGGGATAGTTCTATCTCCCTAATCTTCTCAAAAGTCTTCTCACAAAGAGAGGGGGACTCTTGTATAAGTTAGTACAAGGGTCTGAGCATAAGTAAGATGACACTACACTTAAGGGAAAGACTAAGTTGAAAACAGGTACACAACTTAAAAAACATCAATTAAATATCAAAGGGTGGAAATTGAAAGGTCTCAAATGAAGAACACTAAGAATACTCAAGGGAAGGTCACTAGAGAAGGTGACAAAAAATTTATCGAAAGCCTAAAAGAAGGAAGTTTATGTCTTAATCAACCTCAGAGAAACCTGGAATGGCTCTAGCGACACTCAATCACTACTATCCTAGCCATACAACCACTTAACAGTAGAAGAAACTCTCGCCAAAAAAATGAAAGTTAACAAATGAAGAGATAGAAGGAGAGTGATACCTGACTGAGTGTGATGGAAGAAGGAAGAGACTTAAGAGGCGAAAAACCTTCAATCGCAGCCAGCAATGGATGTTTGAAGGAAATCGTAGTTGCAGAAAAGCTTAGGCAGGAGAAAAACTAGAATGAAGAAAGAGAAGAAGGTTTTAAACCTACTCAGTGATGGGAACGATTTCAAATGCCCCCATCATTACCCTTGGAAACAAAAAAGATATTGTTAGAAATTTCAACACCTTAGGGAATACGTTAGTCACTTTAGTAAGTGACATGTGTCAAGGGATCACTTGACACCCCAAGACACTAAAAGAAACTCATTATCGGCCTAGCATACCCCTCAATAACCTAATCACATAGGAGACTAAGGGATAGGGGGTTATTCATATGCCCAAAGTGCACCCTCGTACTCGGAATCAATAATCTCGACCTGTCTCACAACCGAGTTGACAAGAAGCTCACAACCTCCATTAGAAAGGTCAAACTCTACAAGGTCGGCTCTCTACTACCAACCTAGGCTCCGAGTTGATGAGGTCAGCAGCGCCTTATAATGACAGATTATTGTCGACATCCTAATCTTCTGAAGACGATGTTCGACTCTTTTAGTGCCTAACCTCGGCCAGTCTTCTCGACCGAGGTCATCATGGTTATTGATAAGACAAAGCAACACTGTCGAACTTCACCAACCTCATACTCGTCTGGGCTCGGGTTACAGCAGTCAAGGACACAAGTACGATCATATTCAAGCACATGTAAGGTTTGGAACACGTGGGCAAATCAGTTATAACCGAATCATTCCCCTCATGTGAGGGAATATTATGATCATCATTATCTACATAAGATCAGCTAGGTGTCATTATCATACTAGTTTGATCCTCGTACACATGATTGATATAAACGCTTTTTAGTTCCCCGACAACAGCGCCATTTGATAGAAATAAGTTTTCAGTATATTTGTTTTCGTCATTGCTTGAAAATCTCTTCTAATCAAAACCTCAAATACCTACAAAATAATATCAAACTCATGTGTAGAGGTAATTAAGGGTATCAATTCACATCAAGGGTAAGTTAGGGATAAACTCAATTGTAATTCAATTTTATTTTCTTTTTGTGCTTTTTGACATTTCTAATTTTTTTAGCTTTTGCAATATTAAATCAATTGAGTGAGGTGAGGTGAAATAAGACTAAACTAAATTGTAAGATGACAAACTAGAAAGTGACTAAAAGTGAAAAATAAGGTCTAACACTAAAATAAGAGATAACGTGAGGTAAATAATTGTGAGAACAATCAAGGAGTGGGATTACACCACAAATTTAAGCTATTCTAACTAATTAATTTAATTAATTGAATTCTCCCAAATTAATATCAACATTACAAATCAACTCTCGTTGCAAATGTAATTTTAATAGTAACCTTTTAGAAAATTAAGTTTAACACCCCACAACTATAGAAAAATAGATCTACACTCCTTTTAATTAACCACCTGCTAGGATCGATAACCTAAAATTTATGTAAATCTTAGAAAATAAATTTAGAATTGAAATTCAAGTTATAATACCCCACTTAAGAAACCCGTATCTCTCGTTCGAATATAAAATTGGTATTATAACTAGAATTTTGATTTTCTCTCGAAAATCATTTACCCTCTCTCGAGGCGTAAATTTAAGGGTGAGGGATCAAAATTAACATTCAAAGGGAATTTTCGAGTAATCAAACTAATTAAACTAAAATAACATCAAATAAGGGTTTCCCCCCACCCCTTGAAAGGGGATTTAGCCCAACATAATATGAAGAATGATAATCAAATAATCAATATGCATTTAATATAAAAGAGAAAAGAGAAGAACAATCAAACCAATCTCTTGAATTTAATTGACTCCAATCCTCCAATTTGAAGTATACAACCCTCTTAATTGAGCATCCAAGCAGTTTGAAATAATACCCACTCAATTAAATCTCATACAAAATTTCTCCTCACAAATCTCTAAAAAAATAAAAATAAGCTATTTACAAAATGGTGTTTATCCTAATTTATTTTCTACACTAAACTATGTCTAACTCTCTCTAGAATTCTCTTCTCTTTCTTTAAATGGCGTCTTCCATCTTATATAGTAGGCATGGAGCATGGGGGTAAAAGTGGGAGGAGAAGGGTGTATGGGATATGGAAGGTATTTGGGTGAGGGTATCTAGGTAATTATGCACACATGTGCATGGGTAAGAGGTGAGGTCATGTGGGAAGTGTGGTGGTGAGGATAAAATCAGATTAGGTTTGAGGGGTATTTGGGTAAAACGGTTTTAAGTGGCAAAAAAAAATATGTGGACATTTTGGTTTGCTGTGTTTTGGCAGGAGGATAAATCGTGACTTGGAAATTTGAAGTGGGTTTGGTATTCAAATGGCTTTTGGACGAGATGGGTGTGTCGGACTCTGGTTGAAGGGGTAATGGCAGCTAGGTGGAGTTGCAGGTGGGAGCCAGGGAGTTACCGACTTCGGATTTCACCGCCGACAGGAACGCGGGTCGGTGGATATGGGGGATTGGTTACCGACGAGTTGGAAGGCCCAGGGGTTTGGAGGGTTTCTGCTAGTCGGCGCCGAGGGAGGTGTTGGGTATGGCCAGTGTGAGAAGGCCCCACGACTGGGGGCAACAGTATCGCTGATGGGTGTTGGGTCTCTGGTTTTGTACATGGGTAAGGAGGTAATGGATGTTAGTAAGGAGAGAGAAGTGTTGGGTGAGTTGGAGAAGAAGATGGTGGGAATGATTGGGTGTATTGAGCGAGTATGGGAAGGTGTGTGTGGGTGAGCTTAAGGGGTGTTAGGGTGTAGGGGAGTGTGTGGTAATTGGGTGTGAGGGGTTGTGAGTGTGTGTGTTTAAGTTATGACCCCCAAGAAAAATAAAACTATCTAAAAAAAATTAAATTAAATTAATAAAAAGTAAAAATCTTAAAATAGAATTCTAATAAAATAAAGACTCAAAATAAAAAAAATAAGACGAAAAAGAAATAACAATAAAAACTATCAAACGAAAAACTAAAATCCTAAAAAATGTAAAATCTAGTAAATCGAAAAATAAAATGAAATCCCTAAAATTTTCATCCTAATAAAATAAAAACTTATCAAAATCAAAATAAAATATACTAATAAAAATATAAAAATAGAAAATAAAACCTAGAAATTCAATATAAATCTAAAATAAATCGTAAAAATAAAACGACTCAAATTAAAAATCTAAAATAAAAAATAAAAGGGCACAACCTAAACATACATGGGGTTAGGGGTAGGTTTAGGCTCGGTTTAGGGTAGGCTAGGATACATGACAAGGGTATTTAGCTCCATTTTTGCACAATTGCCTTGATTTAAGCGTTTGAACTCTACAATGCACAATTTGACCCACAAAATAAACATTTAAGCGTATAAGACCTAAATTGTCGAGAATTAGCAACTAAAACACATCTATTTGGGGTAAAAATGTATTGTTTTGGGTGCTTGTCACACCACTCCCCAACAGAGCGTTGCTAGTCCTTGAGCAATAAGATAGAGAGAAAGAGAGAGATAAGAAACCAAAAGTGTACCACTTTTGCGGGCACTTGCGATTGCACTTAGCATGTGCAACAAGCCTTTAAAACTATAGGTTGCCCTACAGGACGAGTTGTGTCTCGTGAGGGTTTGCAGGGAATACACCCACACAATTCTTAATTGTAAAAAGATTTATTGAAGGGCATTCAATCTCTTATTAGACATAGAATAATCGCACAATCCATCATAAGAGAAATATTTTCAACAATACAAGCTAGAATGTGTAAAAAGATTAAGCTAAGTAAATACTCAAGGCACATCATTCCTAGAAATCAACGTGTGTAGTGTGAATCCGTTAAAACGGGTCGAGTATCTCAAGAATAATTCCTAGATTGCCTTATCGAAATCAAGGCTTCAACTTCAAAATCTCACTGGATATAACTCTCTCAAACGAACTCTCGAGATTAGGGTAAGTGTATCGCTCTTGTGTGTGAGGAGGTGAGTAAATGTAAGCAAGTTCAAACGTCTCACACACATATAAGAAAGAACGAACATATAGACAGAAAAGTGATCTCATTAAAGAATGCTAATCACTATAGTGAGAACGTCGAGTTATTCACCACATTGACTTTCATTTGCTTGAACACCTAAGGGAAAATGGATGATAAAGGGTGAGGGGGAAATAAAATGACAAGGGTGGGATATGAGGTTGGATGGTGATGTAGAATATGATGGATGTGTGAAATGATGGATGTATGATGGATGAGAGAGAAAAGTGTACTATGTAGAACAAATGTCTTTATTTCACAACCAACTACTAACTACTAACTCTCTTTCTTTTCTTTTCTCCCTTTTATCTTTTTTTTCGATTTTTCTTTTCTTTTTCTCTCTTAATTTTTTTATTTTTTCTATCTTTTCGTTTTTCTTCTTTTTTTTTTCTTTTTTTTTCGTTTTGTTTTTCTCTCTCTTTTCAAACCAACACTAAAGGCATTTAACATTTGAAATCAACACTCTTTTTCTCAAAACAATGGATGATATATGAGTGGAATGATAAATGGATGGTGGGGGTATTAGATGTGAACATGGAATAATATGGTAATTTAAAGGGTGAGTGAATGGAAATGTGATATGGAAAAGTTGTAGGTGTATGGATGAAAACCTAATATTCGAGACAAATTTCAAGACACGTGTTTCTTACAACTCGAAAGAGATGTCATTCTCAGTGATCAAGTCAAATTTTAATGAAGGATAATGAGATCATATAATAATTAAAGTGCGGACCCAAAATAAGTTGAATCAACTTGTGACTCGAAGATTGCGTAAAACACTCTAAAAGGGTGAAAGGAACGAATCTCACAAGCCAAAGTCTCTACTAGTGATCCTTAAGGTTATCTTTAGAATTATAGTACTCTTCAACTCTAAATCGTAGTGACTTTATAAGTGTGCAAATTTTGTTGAGTCTAGGAATTCATAGTGCAAAATGCCTTGCTACGTATTACATAAGTTATTTAGAAAAAAATAATATATTCTAGCTTGATTCCTAGAATTTAAAAGATGGATGATTGAAAATTCACATCAATGATTGAGATGAAAGAAACTGCACGAAATTTAAAAATCTGGTTCAAAAATAAAAAAATTTCAAAAGAGGTACAATTTTGATAAAATTCCGCAACCTAAACAAAAAGGAACATCGTCCTCGATGTTAGGTAAAATGATTTTTAAAATTGAGAGCAGAAGGTAGGAAAGATATTACCATAATGAACTATTAATGAAGTGGACAGATGAAGCCATGAATAAACCTGAATAAGTGATATGAAAAAAAATGAGTACAAGTCTATAAGCATGATAAAGCATTGGGTGATGTGAAACCCCACCCCTAAAAAGAATGAGACTAGTACAAGAAACGCAGGTTGCCTCCCGATAGAGCTAAGTTTAATGTCTTCAGTCAGACTGATGAAATCTCACCCTTAGGATAGGATCTGTGATGGCACGGGGGGGGGGGGGGGGAATTGGGTGATGAGAATCACCCCCAAACAAGACTGAAGCGTCAGTCTTGCTGGATAAGGACTAAAGGGGTCAATGCACTTGTATGGCAAAGTTCATCACGCGATGCAAATCATCCCTGGACGATGGGCAGGTGGGTATTAGGGTAAAGGTGAGGGTGGAAAGGGTGAAGAGGTATCGGCCATGGGCCTTGTTGAGCTTAAAGGTTAGGGAAACTAGGTCCCTATAATAATGGTTCTCTAGTTGGTGAGGAAGGCGATATGGTGGGAAAAGTGGAATGGGGTGGGCCTCATAGAAAGGACACGATTGTTCTATGAATGGGAGATGATAATGGTTGCGTCGTGACATGCCTGGGAGCTGTCGATGGGAAAAATAAGAACCATAAGAGAGTGGCGGGCATGGAGGAACAAGCTCGGTGTCACGATGGAGAGTAGCACCAAAAATACTCGCATGGAAAGTGGATCATGGTTTTAGATGAGGATCTAAAAATGTAGAGGGAAACATGAAACTTGTAAAATCAAGATCCAAACCAGGTGGTGGGGTAGAAAGGACAATGGGTGGGTCAGGTGGGATAAACGGTGGAAGAAGATGATCCAACTCAAGAGTGGGAGACACACACTCCTCATGAGGCTTGGAGTGATCCACAAGTGAACTCGCAGGAGGAAGTGTGGAAATAAACCAGCGAGTGATCAACTGATCCACCATTATGTCTCCATCCGATGTGGTTTAAGGGTCTAACAAGGCATTAAGATCCGAGATAGATGAATCAACATCAATATTTGGCTCAAGGGGAGCCAAATATGACGGGGTAGGATCCATATCAAGAGAGGTGGGAACCATCTCTGACGCTATCTCGGTACAATGGTGAGCACTCGTAGCTGGAGCGAGCCAAAAAGATATGGTCATGTCAGAGACATAGGCAATTGGGGCATAAGGTAAAAGTGTGGGTGTATTTTTGGATATTACAAGAGTGGGAAACACAATAATGGGTTCGTGTGGACATGGTGGTATTGAATCAGGCTCCCTATCGAAAGGTAAATCAACACAAGTGTCAACTTGAGACCCGGACCATGGAATGGTCTAAACACCGAGATTCTCAGGGTGTTAGGGTTGGCCACACTCAAAATATGTGCACAAGAGGACACATCATCATCACACGCGGGTGCAACAATGGGTGGATCCATGGGAATGTTCGACTCTATCGCACACTCAAATTCATTTAACCCTTGTTCAAGCCTTTGGAGAGCTTGAGTTTGGATTTGAGTGGCTTGCTTTTGCTCGAGTATGAACTTTTTCAAGAGGCTGTTGAGAGCGGATGTGGATGGTGGTGGTGGTGGAGTGACGGGTGGTGGTGGTGGTTTAGGTGGACACAACTCACTACTATCATGAGTGTACGAAGAATACTCAAATGAAGTGTGTGGAGTGGGGACAAGTTCATCATACACGAAAGGATATCTTTCATGATGGACAAATGGTTGATCTTCAGTGGGTGCAGAGTGAGGTAACTGACCGGGAAAGGGTGCACAAGATTTCCATGATGACTGTTGGAACGTGTGAGGATCCACAACATCGGGTTGGGATTCGTATTGCATGAAAGGGTGATCAAGCCTCCACGAATAACTAGGATACTCACACAACTCGAGATTAGGTATATCGGTATAATAAGCCGAGGTGGATTCCGGAATAGTGTCATATGGATACATATGGTCCATGGTGGGTTCAGATGGATATGGAATGTAAGGGCACTCATGGGACATGTGACCGGCATAATAACAACGGGTGAACAACAAAGGATGAGACACGCCGACACTTGACACCGAGCGTGATGGAAAATGAGGTACGTGCATGGACGGGTCAAGAGTATCTATGGTACTCATGAGAGAGGTGAAACCGCTAAGAATATCATATAGAGACGTCTTGGTATCACTCTCACACGTGTCGCGTGACAATGGAAAATGACCAAAGTAGTCCCATAAAGGGCGTTCTTCGGCCATGTGGATAGAAATATTTTTTTGGAGTTTTTTAATTTTTTTCCAAAGAAAAGAAAATATTTTTGGATTTTCTAAAAATAATGGAAGAAAATATTTTTGGATATTTTTTTATAAAAATGAAAGAAAATACTTTTCAATTTTTTTGGAAGAAAAGGTGGGGAGAAATATGTACTCTTCATTTGGGCGAACCAACTAAAATCGACTTCCAAAAAATGAATTGAACACACACACACACACACAAGTTAAGGAGAATTCCTAACTAGAACATAGCCAATTTTTATTTCTAGATTTAGTGAAAGGGTAGTAAAATTTTAATTAAGTCCCCGGGCGATAAAAAAATCACGAATAATATGAGTGATCACCTTTGGAAAAATGGTCTCCTAGTGGGCTACCTAGTTGATTGATTTTAAATTTAATGATGGCTAGGGTAGCACACAATTGGTAAGCGAATGAGTCGGGTGATGAAATCCCTTCTTGTGAGTGACCGGGTGTAGGTCTTAGTCAATTAATTCATCAAACCATTCGAAAATAAATGCGAGAATAAAATCATGTAAGATCACACAAAGCACACAAAAGAATTGACTCGCGAACATGAGAGGCGCGAGGGTTTGAGAAATATACCTCCTACGATTTTTACGCCATGGGGGGAGATCGCGCCTATCTCAGTCGACCCCAAGCGTCCTACATATCCAAGGTAGAGAGGCTTCTAAATTCTCGCCAATCTCTCTACCTTGTCCGGTTTCCCTATCATGCTTGTCTTCTATTTTAACAATTGTTTAAAATGAAAAAATATGGTGTCCCTATGCACTGCAATACAAGCCAAGAATAAAAATCCTAATACAAGAATTCTAAAAATATAAACAATGGTACAAAAATAATAAAGTGAAAAAAATAAATGAACTACAAGTTGAAATCCGCTCCAAGTGCTTCACGCTCCCAAGAATGGCAACGGCGCCATTTGATAGAAATAACTTTTCGGTGTATTTGTTTTCGTCATTGCTTGAAAAGTCCTTCTAATCAAAACCTCAAATAACTACAAAATAATATCAAACTCAAGTGTAGAGGTAAGTAAGGGTATCAATCCACATCAAGGGGGTAAGCAAGAGACAAACTCAATTGTAATTCAGTTTTATTTTCTTTTTGTGCTTTTTCACTTTTCTAATTTTTTTAGCTTTTTCAATATTAAAACAATTGGGTGAGGTGAGGTGAAATAAGACTAAACTAAATTGTGAGATGAAAACAACTAACTAGAAAGTGACTAAAAGTGAAAAATAAGGTCTAACACTAAAATAAGAGATAAAGTGAGGTAAATAATTGTGAGAACAATCAAGGAGTAGGATTACACCATAAATTTTAGCTATTCTAACTAATTAATTTAATTAATTGAATTCACCCAAATTACAAATCAACTCTCGTTGCAAATGTAATTTTAATAGTAACCTTCTAGAAAATTAAGTTTAACACCCCACAACTCTAGAAAAATAGATCTCCACTCCTTTTAATTAATCAACCGCTAGGATCGATCAGTTAAAACTTATGTAAATCTTAGAAAATAAATTTAGAGCTGAGATTCAAGTTTTAATGCCCCACTTAAGAAACACCTATCTCTAGTTCGAATCTAAAATGGGTATTATAACTAAAATTTCAATTTTCTCTCGAAAATCATTGACCCTCTCTCGAGGCGTAAATTTAAGGGTGAGGGATCAAAATTAACATTCAAAGGGAATTTTCAAGTAATCAAACTAATTAAACTAAAATAACATTAAATAAGGGTTTCCCCCCACCCCTTGAAAGGGGATTTAGCCTAACATAGTATAAAGCATGATAATCAAATAATCAATAGGCATTTAATGTAAAAGAGAAAATATAAGAGCAATCAAACTAATCTCTTGAATTTAATTGACTCTAATCCTCCAATTTGAAGTATAAAACCCTCTTAATTGAGCATCCAAGTAGTTTGCAATAATACCCACTAAATTAAATCTCATACAAAATTTCTCCTCACAAATCTCTAAAAAAACAAAACTAAAACTATTTACAAAATGGTGTTTATCCTAGTTTATTTTCTACACTAAACTATCTCTAACTCTCTCTAGAATTCTCTTCTCTTTCTTTAAATGGGGTCTTCCATCTTATATAGTAGGCATGGAGCATGGGGGTAAAAATGGGAGGACAAGGGTGTATGGGATATGGAAGGTATTTGGGTGAGGGTATCTAGGCAATTATGCATACATGTGCATGGGTAAGAGGTGAGGTCATGTGGGAAGTCTGGGGGTGAGGATACAATCTGATTTGGTTTGAGGTGTATTTGGGTAAAATGGTTTGAAGTGTCAAAACAAAACACATGGAAATTTTGGTTTGTTGTGTTTTGGCACGAGGATAAATCGTGGCTTGGAAGTTTGAAGTGGTTTTGGTCTTAAAATGGCTCTTGGACGAGATGGAGGTTTGGGTCGAGATGGGTGTGTCAGACTCGGGTTGGAGGGGTAAGGGCAGCTGGGCGGAGTGGCAGTTCGGAGCCAGGGAGTTGTCGTCTTCGAATTTCATCGCCAACAGGAATGCGGGTCAGCGGGTATGGGGGTCTGGTTACCGGCGAGTTGGAAGGCACAGAGATTTGGAGGGTTTCTGCTGGTCGGCACATAGGGAGGTGTTGGGTACGGTCGGTGTGAGAAGGTCAGACGACTAGGCACAATAGTGCCACCGACGGGTGTTGGGTCTCTGGTTTTGGACATGGTTAAGGAGGTAATGGGGGTTAGTGAGGAGAGAGAAGTGTTGGGTCAGTTGGAGAAGAAGATGGTGGTAATGATTGGGTGTATTGAGGGAGTATGGGAAGGTGTGTGTGGGTGAGCTTAAGGGGTGTTTGGGTGTATGGGAGTCTGTCGTAATTGGGTGTGAGGGGTTAGGAGTTTGTGTCTTTAAGTTATGACCCCTAAGAAAAATAAAACTAACTAAAAAGAATTAAATTAAATTAATAAAAAGTAAAAGTCTAAAAATAAAATTCTAATAAAATAAAGAATCAAAATAAAAAAAAATAAGACTAAAAAGAAATAACAATAAAGACTATTAAACTAAAAACTAAAATCCTAAAAAATTTTAATTCTAACAAATCTAAAAATAAAATGAAATCCTAAAAATTCTAATCCTAATAATATAAAAACTAATAAAAATCAAAACAAAATTATACTAATAAAAATAGAAAAATAAAAAATAAAACCTAGAAATTTTGAATAAAACGTAAAAATAAAACGATTAAAATTAAAAATCTAAAAAAAAATAAAAGGGCACAACCTAAACATACACGACGTTCGGGGTTGGTTTAGGATCTGTTTAGGGTAGGCTAGGATACGGGACGCGGGTATTTAGCTCCAATTTTGCACAATGGCCTTGATTTAAGCGTTTGAACTCTGCAATGCACAATTTGACCTACAAAATAAACATTTAAGCGCATAAGACCTAAATTCTAGAGAATTAGCAACTAAAACACATCTATTTGGGGTTTAAAATGTACAGTTTTGGGTTCTTATCAATTATCATTGCATGTTTGGGGGGTACATTACACCCCCCAAACACTATATATAGAGGTCTTCCTCTACCTTGTAGAGGAGGATGGGAACCCTACCTGAAACTCTATTTATTTACACAGTAGAGACATAAATCTTGAGAGATTGTATCTATGGCCATTAGTGCTCTAGTGAAATTACTCACACACTCATAGTGGACATATGCCAGATTGGCTGAACCACTTATATACTAGTGTTTCTCCTCTTCTCCTCACCTCTATCTACTAGATATTCACTCTTGTGCTACCACTATTATTGCTAGTGTAATCTTATGAACATCTCATACCGATTGTGCTATTTAGAGCATCATTAATGGTGTAGTGTGGTATACCCAAAAGTGAAATATTATGCCAATGGAAGGATCTTAGGTTCGGTTTGACTGCAAGTTCCTTCATCAGATGTTCAGGAGGAGATGTGAACGTTGTTCCGAGCTCATCACAAGAGGGCCGGACCGAGGTCCATTTATAAAAATGAATTTAATGATCTAGAGAATTTTTTACTGGATGAGATAGGTACAATAGAGAAGAGAATTATTAAGTGGTAATGGACTCGCGAGAATAGTCGCCAACACTTGTGGGAAAATCTACTTGGATGATTGATACAGATGGTGATAATGTCGTTCTTTGGTCAATGAGAATATTAACGCTTCTTTGTGAAGGGAGCTAATAGAATCGAAAGATTTAGTCGAAGAGTAAGACTAAATGAAACTATGTTAGTGAAATACCGTAAGGGAGAGACCCATCTGAACGATTTAGATAGGTGAATTCCTATCGAGTGATAATGGATTTAGTTGAGACTAGTAAGGCCAACAGTGTGTTCCTTTGGGATAACGTGCCTTGTATATATATATATTTATATAAGTTACAAAAATTATGTATGTCATAAGATAGCACTATGATGTCATCAACTAATTTTTTCCAGCAATGCCTCTTTTACCCCTCAATTCCTTAATTTCCCTCTCTTTTAACACACTCCAATTTATCTTCCGATTTTTTTTCAAAATTCAAAAACCAGAGGTGCGATAGTATTTTGGCTTCCCCAGTATTTCCTCTCACTCTATCCTCAGTCTCCCCTCCCCTCTTTTCATTTGGTTTGCGCGACTATTACCCTCAGTACTCTCTGTTGTCCCCCCCTGCCTCCTCACCAACCCACGCTTCCACCCTCGACCTCTTCGCCCTCCATGCTGTCTCCCCCCAACCTCTCACGCTATAGGAATTATTTAACTCTATCTCTTAAACAAACATACACACACACAGACACACTCGCACCCAATCTCCCTCTCTCTGAGACACAGGCACACAATGGTGTAGAGGTTTGATTCTTTTTTTCTTCTTCAGATATGATAATTTTTTGGGGGGTTTTAACTGTATATTCTTTGGGGATTTCACTTTGACAGATTTATGTATTTTTTTAAAAGTTTTTTGAGTTATAAAAAGAGTTCAACTTGCAACAATTATTGTGGGATTTGATGGTGCGATTTTAGTAATTAATTTCTCTCAGATATGATACAATTTTGGTGGGATTTGATGGTGCGATTTTGGCGCCCTTTTTTTTCACTTCGATGGTGAGATTTTTTCAATGTGTGAATTCAAGGAAGACATATATACATGGTGAGTTTTTTTCATGGCGCGATTGTTTTCACACATATACACATATCTGATGGTGCAATTTTTTTCTCAGACACGCATCTGGTTTGATAATATTTTTTGTTAGATCAGTATATTTCGTCTAATCATTGATCTGTATATTTTGTGGTTCGGCAATATTTTGTATTAGAATTGTATATTTTGTCTATCCATATATCTGAATATTAATTTTCGACAATATTTTGCTTTTTGGATAATTATATTATCATTTTTATTTTCTAATTAAGAGCTTTATTGACATCATTTGGAAAATAGGGTTTTCATATATGTTTTATTTATGGGTTTAAATGTTTGCATCGTGTGAAAAATAGGAGTCTAGGAGGTTCAAATGTATTGTTGGTACTATAATGATATGTAGGTAATAATCTGGGCTTAGTTTTTTTTTTCCATTATATTATATTGTATTTATTTTTTGTTTTATATTTCAAATGGTGCATGATTTAGAGGTATTGACCAGTTTCTTAGTTTTTTCATTTGGGTTGGTTGGATTTCAAAGTACTTTTGGGGTTTCATTGCAAATCTTTACTACTATCGAGGTTTCATTGCAAATCTTTACTAATTATGATTCTCTAACTATAATTTATTGTTGATTCTTTATTTGCAAACTTTACCATTACAAAAGTATTGCTTGATATTTTAGGGATGCATTTCATCCATAAAGTATTTATTTATTGCGTTAATTTAGGGTTGCATTTCATCTTTGATTTTTTACCATTTCAAAAGTATTTAATTATGATTCCTTAACTAATTATTTATTTATTTATTGCATTAATTGTAAGTTTTGGTTTTATGGGTTTATGATTTAAGTGGTTGCAATCAAAGATTTGGGGTTTTAGATTCTATTGGTTCACTAGAGGTATGTGTTTTATGAAATGTCATAATGAACACCACGTGTTTGATGGAATTGATGTATTTTTTTATACGATAATGCTGCTGGAAAGTGGGATATTTCAATTGTCATTCATTTTTCTGTTAAAGTCATTCACTCATGTGAGTCATTTTTATTTGTGTTTCCATGTTAGCTATGGTGATTAAATTTTCATTCTTATCCCCGCAATTTTTAGTATGTTTTGACTTTTACATTACTTCATGGTGTCAACTGATATCTTAAACTAATTTTGTACATATCCATTATGTGTTACAACGACTTAGATCTTTATGAAGTGTATATTTTTTTATTTTGCAATAATAATTATCTATAAAGTGACATATGTAGCTTGTCATCTAAATGGAGAGGCTCAATTATTACTGTTATGCATTAGTATGGACATTCCAGCAGTTTTAGAGGCTCGGTTCATGTGTCGTGCTATCTAAATGGAGAAAGACGGCTCCCAGCGCCCTTTGCATCAGTGAGTTGCTTATATTTGTTGTCTACTAAGGCATCTTAATTTATGTTAACATCACCAACCGATTGTAATAACCCGTGATTTTTGGAATGAAAATTTGATTATTTTTGTGAGAAATAGTATTTAATTTAAATTGGAGAATTTTAATTGGGTAAATGAGGTAAAAAAATTTAGGAAGTTAGAAAGTATTTCGAATGACGATTCTGAGTGCGCGGTTGATCCCGGATGGTTCGACATAATCAAAATGATTGTCCTTGGGTTTTATTTCAGTTCTGAAATATTTTAAGTTACTCTGCTCGAATTGGAGTAAACGAGTCATTTAAAGTGTGTATTATCATTTAAAGTTTGGTATTTTAGAGTGGAGGCTTATGTAGGGCTCGTGAGAAGCCAATCTCATTTTGTGAGATTAAGAAAGATCTGGAGAGAGAGCGAGAGAGAAGAGGAATGGAATAAGAGAAAGAAGAGAAACTTGGAGATTCCGACCAAATATGGGATTTTGAGGAAGATTCAACCTCTACAAATATGAGGCAAGTGATTAATCTTGCGAAATAGTTCATGTGTCTATTTTATTTCATGATTTGTGGATAAAATTATGGATTTTGGGTTAAAATGTCAAAACCTATATTTTTGGGTTAAATCTTGCACTTGATGTTTCGTATATGGGTTGGATGGTTTATAAATTTATGGGATGAGGTGTAGGATGAGTGTTGATGTTAAAAACATGTTTGGGTTGATAAATGGTGGGTTGGAGATATGATGATTGGGTATATATTTTGTGGGTATTATGCTGAAGATGAGATTTTTGGAGTTCTGCAGACCCGAATCGATTTGCCCCTAAGCGAACAAATTCGATTTTAGGCAAAAGTGTCAGGTCTGGGTGACCGAATCGATTCATCATAAGACAGACTCACATGTCCTTTGGACCGAATCAATTTAAATCTGGGGTGAATTGATTATCTTTAAGGACCGAATCAATTCGTACTGGAACGAATCAATTCGGAAATAGGGCTGTTTTGTGAGGTTTTTCTAGAGTGAGTTTCTCTCCGTTCCGTTTGGGTTTATCGATTAGGAACCTTTAAATATGTTTTGAGAAGTACGTTTTGGAGACTTTTAGGGAGTTTCATATATGATGAAATATTGGTGGCATATCGAGTTATTTCAAGAGAGTCCAAATTGAAGATTATCGTATCGACTTAGTGGGGAATCCTACTATCATCAAAATTTCGATTTGGACGATATTTATGGGTCAATAAGAGAGAGGCAGGGCACGCTTAACGATGTTTGACTTTAGGACTAAATCAATGGTTCGTATGATCAACTGACTCAACATTTGAATTGGGAATGTTTTGGTATATCACCAAGTAGAATAAGTTATGTATATACTTATAGTAGGGTTAATTTTTGTATATATGTGTGTGTATATATGGCATGAATGTATATACCTTGTGCGATGGTTTGCACATATATGATGTGATTGCATATATATATATATATATATATATATATATATATATATATATATATATGTATACACACACTTATGGTGTGAGCATACCTAGCACATGCTATCATGGGAAGTTGCGCGATATGGGTGAGGCCCCTGGCTTGAGGAGCAGGGAGGGTATAGTCCCCAGGTCATATTCGTCCATTATCTATTGCATGATGTTTATTTCTGGGTGAGAAGTCTTGGGTATGATTCGTTCTCACTTTCAGGTTAAGAACTATGATCGCTTCCCATACATTATGATTTTTTTTTACCAAGTTGCTGTGATCTAGTTTGACCACTGGTAACTCGGGTCAAAGAGAGTTATTCCTGGAAGATGATAGCATTGTGAATTATTTTTATATCCTATAAGTGATTACGGTTGATATTTATATGTACGCTAAGTGTGTTATGTGTACGTACTTGTTGGGGTTGAATGATTGTGTTCTATAACTAGGATAATGTTATATAGACCCTATAGGTACTGTGTGATAAATTATTTAGGTACTTAGAGGAGTATTATAATTAAGTATCTAATGTTATATGCATTGTGTACCGAGGGAATAATGGATCCCGACGATCAATATTGTCAAGGAGTAGTGTATCGGGGGGGGGGGGGGGGTTCCTTGTTTGGAATTTTCGTTGTGAGACGTCCCATGCACAAAACACATTGCAAGGTTGAGAGTTGGGAGAGGTTTAGTCCTTACTATTCAGATTTATGTGTAGTAGTGAATTGATGCTTTATGAGAACCAAAAAGTGGACGAGTGGCTATACTGATTCTAATAACTTGTTTAAGTTAATAATTCGAAACTGGTGAATCTTAATTATATATTAAGATATAAGCTCGGGTGCAACATAGGACTTGTTAGCATAGTAGTTCATCATATATAACAGAGAGTAAATGTGTGGAGGGCTGAGAGCATAATGGATTGTAACACCCCACGATTTTGAGACTCAGAAATTAAATTTTGGGAAAATAAAATTTAATTTAAATCGGAGAATTTTAAAATTTGGGAATTTAAGTCCAAAAATATAGGATGTTGTAAAGTATTCCGGATGATGATTTTGAGGGTACCATTGATCCCGGAAGGGTCGAGATAGTCAAAATGACTGTCATTGGGTTTTATTTCGTCTCCAGAATGTTTTTTAGTCATTTTGACTCGAATTGGAGTAAACGAGTCATTTAAAGTGTGTATTAACATTTAAAATTGGGATTTTGTTTTAAAGGATTTGGAGGCTTACGGATGAAGCCATTTCTCATTTGAGAGAAAGAGAGAAAAAGCACTAGAGGGAGAAAGAAGAAGAAAGGAAGAGAGAGAGGAAGAAAAGCTTGGGGATTTCAGGCCAAATTGCGACATCGAGGACGATCCAACCTCTACAAATCTGAGGCAAGTGTTTAATCATCCTAAATAGCTATTTTTGTATTTCATTTCATAATTTGTGGGTTAAAGAAATGGATTTTTTGTGTATTAACATCAAAACCTAGATTTTTAGGTTTAATCTTGAAATCAATGTTTAAATATGGATTTAATGGATTCGAAATGGTTGGGATAAACTTTGGGTTGATTAATGGGCTTAACATCATGATTTGATGAAAGTTTGGGGATTATAATGAAAGTTTTAGGGTATTAATTTCGTGGGTTTTGCTGAAAATGGGGAAATCGGCCAAGGCAACTGGTATGGCCGGTCGACCGCGGTCTGGGGACCGATCAACCGCGCCTTAAGGGAAGATCCTACTGCATTTCTTCATAGGAAAAATTTGGACCCGCGGTCGACCGGGGGTCTGGGACCGGTCGACCGGTCCCCTGTTTTTTAGCCCAAAGTTTGGAGTTCTTTTTTTTCCTTTTTCCTTTTGGAGTTTATTCATTGGGGCTTTCTCTTATGAAGTAAGGGATATCTTTTGGTGACTTATAGGGGGTCTCTCACTTAGTATATGATAGTGGGGACTTCTTGGAATATTCGGATAAGAAATATCCATGTATGTTGTAAAATTTCTAGATCGACATTTATGTCAAATCCTTATCAGGATAGGATATTGTTAAGATACAATTTGGGTCCAAATGGAAGAGAGTGGTCGCATACTCTTAAAGAGTGACGGGTCTCATATCCTTAGAAATGTTTAGACTAAGGAACAATTGATAGCTCAATCGGAGTACGGGTTCCTGAGATTTATTCGAACCATAGGTGACATTGGGAACGCTTGGGATCGTACTATCGACTAGAATAAGCGGTAGCATAAATTCTAGTTAGGATAGTTTGCACGTAATTATGAGGATAAAGCCATTGAGATTCCAATACTTGAAACGATGTTGGAATAAATTGAGGTCTTAGACTATTAAGTCATGTATGTGCCAATGGTTAACTAGTACTAAAGGAAATTATGTACTTTTGAATATGGATGAAATGCGTAGTGATGGATTTCTACACAAAAATTTGGGTGATAACCCTAAGGTTGAATATATATGTAAATAAAAATACATATTATTTTGAGAGACTATTCATAATAGGAAAATGATTGAATATGTTTCAAGTGAGGGATTGTATTCACATATCAAGCTAAATGATATGAGTTTGTGGTGACGGCTTGTATATTGAGGATTTATGTATACTTATAGCCGGGTTATATCCAAATATTTATATGCATACAAATATGAACGAGAACTAGTTTATATATATAGATATATCGATATTTGGATATGTGGATATGTGTGTATATATATATATATATATATATTTGTATGCATATAAATATTTGGATATATTTATGTTGTGGACATACATGGTATGGATATTTAAACTGTATATGATGGTTTATTATTTGAACATATGATGAGATCATATGGATGTATGTATATTGCGCATGTGAGCGATATATATACTTATGTGGTTAAGCATACCCCGCTCATGCTATCATTGGGAAGTTTTCGCGCAGAGGGTGAGCATCCTGGCATATAGAGCAGGGTGTGGATATTCCCCAGGTCATAGTCGTCCGGTGTGTTATTATACGATAGATATATTTTTGGGATGAGACGTGGTGGGTATGTTTCGTCTCATTGCTAGTGGAGCTATGACCGCTTCCTAGGACGTCGTGTGTGTGAGTTATCACGAGGTGGGTGTCGTGGATCCCCACCAGGTGGTCCCCAGTTGCTACGTGAGCCGGGCACTGGGAAGATGATAGCATTGATGCAGTTTTATCGGCGATATATATAGCCGGGTGGATTATGTGCATGTCCATTGTACATCAGATATGATACGTACACTTGGTCATGGGTATGGATGATTGGTATATGTATATATATATGTATATATATATATATTTATATATCCTATAGATGAAAGGATATAGAATCTTTGTAAAGTACATCTTGGATGATTATGGTGTACTAGATTGATGGGGGTTGATGTATCACGTTTAAGGAATTTTTCGGTTACATCATCCCAAGGTTATTATTGGAGATTTAGTAGTAGTGGCAGTATTATATTGTATATATGGCATTATGGATCTCTAGGATCGACATTGTCAAGGAGTAGTGTAACGGGGTGGTTCCTTGTTTGGATTTCGCTTTGCGAGACACCCCACGCATGAAACGCAGTGCAGTGTTGAAATTGGAGAAAAGTTCTGGCAGTTATGGTATGCACGGCATTATGGATCTCTATGATCGACATTGTAAAAGTGTAGTGTAACGGGGCGGTTCCTTGTTTGGATTTCGCTTTGCGAGACTCCCCACGCACGAAATGTAGTACATTGTTGAGAGTAGAGAGAAGTTCTGTCGATATTTATGTGTGACATGATGGATCTCCAGGATCGACGTTGACATGGAGTAGTGTAACGGGGTGGTTCCTTCTTTGGATTTCGCTTTGTCAGACACCCCACGCACGAAACGCAGCGCAGCGTTGAAACTGGAGGGAAGTTGTGTCAATAATGATTTTTCATGCTTATTAATTAGAAATTTAAATTATATGTTTCAACCCAATTGCATATTGGGTAATCTATTAAATTATAATTGGTTAAAGTATAAACCAGAATCCACTAAGCCTAATAAGGCACATATGATTGAAAATAAATACTTAATTGTGATAAAAAAAAGGGGGTGGATTCTTGGGGTATGATAGGAAGGTAGATCTCGTGGGTTTAGGCAAGGCCTATGATAAGTTAGGTTGTCCTAATAAAAATGGGGGTAATTTAACTAAAATTTGAGGACGCGAATAGGTGCGCGTCTTTAGATGAGAGATGAGTTGGGGTTCCACGAGAGTGCGGTTCCACTTTAATTATGAAATAAGTGCACCGATATTTATTATGCACGGTTAACACACTTGCTAAATATTTTTCACAATTAGGGCTCTGACCCGTTTACTTTTCTCTCCTGCCTGTATATATTTATATTATTGCAGGTATCCTAACGCATGGATGCCGGATGATCTTCCATCCAGAGTCTTGGGAGCCGTGGCAGGTGCGGACTGTTGCGGGATGTATCTTGTAGTCGATTACTACTTTTAAATTCTAGGTAGGATTCATGTTGTATATCGGTTTTGTACCCAAGGGATATTTATATACAGGTTTATATTTATTCCATTTCAGTTATTATTTTGGCTGTGACACGACAGCTTATTCGGGTCTACTTTTTGTAGTACATTCGGTTGTATTTATTTATTTCATTTTATTTCTAGCATTTCATTTATCATAGTTCTTGTATGCATCTTACTTTTCTTTATTAGTACTGTTATAGTGTTGGTTTGTGGTATGTTGCATATTTTATTTAAGTTTAGCATCTCGCCTATATGATATCGGGTAGTTAGTCCTATATTATATAGTACCGACAGTTGATGTTGAGACTGGACCATCTGAAACTCCTGATTTAATATAGTATAGGGCTGGCCACCCATTATTATTTTAGGCGGGGTGTCATAGATGGTATCAGAGCATCAGGTTCTAGAGTCCTTAGGATCTGTGCGAGTTTTATAGATTCTTTCGTTAACGTTCTTGACATAAAGCCCTACAATTAGGACTGTTGTGTTCATTGCGTTGGTTTCTTCAGTGAAGTATATTCACTTGATTGACGTTCTAAGAACGGTTGCTCTTGTTTCGTTTCAGACGTCGCCTAGATTTTGTCGTCTAGGAAAGGATAGGATTAGAAGTACAATTCCCATAGCATATTTTGGGTATGCTTTGATCAGGGGTATTCTATTTTCCCCGATTCCGGAGGAGATATTGAGGAAATTTCTAGCATTGGTGTGAGGTGATTTATCGGCAGTTGAGTAAGAAAGGAAAATTACTCGAATAGTGAACCTTGGACTTAGTAAGGAAAGTCTGAGGAGAGGTTAGTGTAGTCTCTGGGAGTTTTAGGTTGAGAAACCAGTCATCCTTCGTTAGGAAACCTAGTGTTGGTGACTCTTACCGATGTGAGGAAAGTGTAGATGTCCCAATGTCTGGAGTATTGCCTTCTGGGAAGAGGGAGAAAATATGGAGACTCAGTTTCGTTGTGTAGGACTGAGGGAGTTTTCGGTAGTCACCATCGCGTTTTGTCCTTCAAAATGGTTAGGAAGGATTTATGAGGAAGAAAATTCTTTGAGGAGAATTAGGCCTTGATAAGGAGGGAGCAAGTGTGGTCTTTGTGCGACATCTTTTGGGAATAGTAAAAAGTCTTAGAATGAGCTAGTAGAGAGTGGCTCTATTGATTTTGGGAATGTAAATTGCTAAGGTTATTGGTTCAGAGTTTAGAAGATTTATGTTGAGTGGATAGTTAGCTCATAGTTGTGCTAGTTTTGAGAACTAGGCAGGGGTTAGCAGTGTTGTATGTGTTAAGGCCTTGTGCTTTAAGCATGAGGTGCTTGCTTGGCGTGTCGAAAGACGCGGGATTGATTTATATAGTATTGTTGTAAAGGCCCTCAGACAATATCTAAAATATGAAAATCTTTTTATAAAACCTTAACCCTGGTTCAACTAATCTCAATTCCCGACCTAACTACACAGTAGTGTATTAGGAGGGTTCCTTGTTTGGATTTCGCTTGCGAGACCTCCCCCGCACGAAGGTAGCTAGTGTCACGAATTGAGGAGAGTTAAACCATTGGGAATTTTCGAACTTATATATTTAGTATGTTATTATAGATTATAATGCCGAGGGTTATGTTACAATTGGAGGCTAATGGAGCCTGATTTTAATTTTACGAGTGGAAACTCAGATACAGGGTGTATGGGCGCCCTGGGTAGCTAGTGATTTTTAAATCTATATGGTTCGACATGAGAACCAGGAAGGATCGGTATAGTGATCCTAAGAGTTGATGTTAGGACTAGATGATATTGAGGTCCTATGCATATTTTAAATTTCGCGGACGAAATTTTTGTAAGGGGGGAAGATTGTAACACCCCATGATTTTGAGACTGAGAAATTAAATTTTGGGAAAATAAAATTTAATTCAAATCGGAGAATTTTAAAATTTGGGAATTTAAGTCCAAAAATATAGGATGTTGTAAAGTATTCCGGATGATGATTTTGAGGGTACCATTGATCCCGGAAGGGTCCAGATAGTCAAAATGACTGTCATTGGGTTTTATTTCGGCTCCGGAATGTTTTTAAGTCATTTTGACTCGAATTGGAGTAAACGAGTCATTTAAAGTGTGTATTAACATTTAAAATTGGGATTTTGTTTTAAAGGATTTGGAGGCTTACGGATGAAGCCATTTCACATTTGAGAGAAAGAGAGAAAAATCCCTAGAGGGAGAAAGAAGAAGAAAGGAAGAGAGAGAGGAAGAAAAGCTTGGGGATTTAATGCCAAATCGCGACATCGAGGACGATCCAACCTCTACAAATCTGAGGCAAGTGTTTAATCTTGCTAAATATCTATTTGTGTATTTCATTTCATAATTTGTGGGTTAAAGAAATGGATTTTTTGGGTATTAACATCAAAACCTAGACTTTTAGGTTTAATCTTTAAATCAATGTTTAAATATGGATTTAATGGATTAGAAATGGTTGGGATCAACTTTGGGTAGATTAATGGGCTTAACATCATGATTTGATGAAAGTTTGGGGATTAGAATGAAAGTTTTAGGGTATTAATTTCATGGGTTGTCCTGAAAATGGGGAAATCGGCCAAGGCAACTGGTATGGCCGGTCGACCGAGGTCTGGGGACCGGTCGACCGCGTCTTAAGGGAAGAGCCTACTGCATTTCTTCGTAGGCAAAATTTGGACCCTCGGTCCACCAAAGGTCTGAGACCGATCGACCGATCCCCTGTTTTATAGCCCAAAGTTTGGAGTTCCTTTTTTCTTTTGGAGTTTATTCATTGGGGCTTTCTCTTATGAAGTAAGGGATATCTTTTGGTGACTTATAGGGGGTCTCTCACTTAGTATATGATAGTGGGTACTGCTTGGAATATTCGGATAAAAAATATCCATGTATGTTGTAAAATTTCTAGATCTACATTTATGTCCAATCCTTATCAGGATAAGATATTGTTAAGATACAATTTGGGGCCAAATGGAAGAGAGTGGTCGCATACTCTTAAAGACTGAGGGGTCTCATATCCTTAGAAATGTTTAGACTAAGGAACAATTGATAGCTCAATCGGAGTACGAGTTCCCGAGATTTATTAGAACCATAGGTGACATTGGGAACACTTGGGATCGTACTATCGACTAGAATAAGCGGTAGCATAAATTCTAGTTAGGATAGTTTACACGTAATTATGGGGATATAGCCATTGAGATTCCAATACTTGAAACGATGTTGGAATAAATTGAGGTCTTAGACAATTAAGTCATGTATGTGCCAATGGTTAACTAGTACTAAAGGAAATTATGTACTTTTGAATATGGATGAAATGCGTAGTGATGGATTCCTACACAAAAAATTGGGTGATAACCCTAAGGTTGAATATATATGTATATAAAAATACATATGATTTTGAGAGACTATTCATCATAGGAAAAATGATTGAATATGTTTCAAGTGAGGGATTGTATTCACATATCAAGGTAGATGATATGAGTTTGTGGTGATGGCTTGTATATTGAGGATTTATGTATACTTATAGCCGGGTTTGTATATCTTATACGTATGAACGAGAACTAGTTTATATATATAGATATATGGATATGTGTATATATATATATATATATATATATATATATATATATATATATATATATATATATATATATATATATATATATATATATATATATGTATGCATATAAATATATGGATATATTTATGTTGTGTACATACATGGTATGGATATTTAAACTGTATATGATGGTTTATTATTTAATCATATGATGGGATCATATGGATGTATGTATATTGCGCATGTGAGCGATATATATACTTATGTGGTTAAGCATACCCCGCTCATGCTATCATTGGGAAGTTTCCGCGCAGAGGGTGAGCATCCTGGCATATAGAGCAGGGTGTGGATATTCCCCAGGTCATAGTCGTCCGGTGTGTTATTATACGATAGATATATTTTTGGGATGAGACGTGGAGCTATGACCGCATGCCGGGACGTCATGTGTGTGAGTTATCATGAGGTGGGTGTCGTGGATCCCCACCAGGTGGTCCCCAGTTGCTACGTGAGCCGAGCACTGGGAAGATGATAGCATTGATGCATTTTGATCGGCGATATATATAGCCGGGTGGATTATGTCCATGCCCATTGTACATCAGATATGATACGTACACTTGGTCATGGGTATGGATGATTGGTATATGTATATATATGGTGAGCATAAAATACATATATTTATATATATATATATATATATATATCCTATAGATGAAAGGATATAGAATCTTTGTAAAGTACATCTTGGATGATTATGGTGTACTAGATTGATGGGGGTTGATGTATCGCATTTACTGAATTTTTCGGTTACATCATCCCAAGGTTATTATTGGAGTTTTAGTAGTAGTGGCAGTATTATATTGTATGTGTGGCATTATGGATCTCTAGGATCGACATTGTCAAGGAGTAGTGTAACGGGGTGGTTCCTTGTTTGGATTTCGCTTTGCGAGACACCCCACGCATGAAACGCAGTGCAGTGTTGAAATTGGAGAAAAGTTCTACCAGTTATGGTATGCACGACATTATGGATCTCTATGATCGACATTCTCATAGATTAGTGTAACGGGGCGGTTCCTTGTTTGGATTTCGCTTTGCGAGACTCCCTAAGGATGAAATGTAGTACATTGTTGAGAGTAGAGAGAAGTTCTGTCGATATTTATGTGTGACATGATGGATCTCCAG
Organism: Sambucus nigra; assembly: GCA_949130495.1. Taxonomy (NCBI): domain Eukaryota; kingdom Viridiplantae; phylum Streptophyta; class Magnoliopsida; order Dipsacales; family Adoxaceae; genus Sambucus; species Sambucus nigra. Next base: position 78,149,465 of record OX422207.1, on the reverse strand, counting down.
GATCGACGTTGACATGGAGTAGTGTAACGGGGTGGTTCCTTGTTTGGATTTCGCTTTGCGAGACACCCCATGCACGTAACGCAGCGCAGCGTTGAAACTGGAGGGAAGTTGTGTCAATAATGATTTTTCATGCTTATTAATTAGAAATTTAAATTATATGTTTCAACCAAATTGCATATTGGGTAATCTATTAAATTATAATTGGTTAAAGTATAAACCGGAATCCACTAATCCTAAAAAGGCACATATGATTGAAAATAAATACTTAATTGTGTTAAAAAAAGGGGGTGGATTCTTGGGGTATGATAGGAAGGCAGATCTCGTGGGTATAGGCTAGGCCTATGATAAGTTAGGTTGTCCTAATAACAATGGGGGTAATTTAACAAAAACTTGAGGACGCGAATAGGCGCGCGCCTTTAGATGAGAGGTGAGTTGGGGTTCCACGAGAGTGCGGTTCCACTATAATTATAAAATAAGTTCACCGATATTTATTATGCACGGTTAACACACTTGCTAAATATTTTTCACAATCGGGGCTCTGACCCGTTTACTTTTCTCTCCTGCCTGTATATATATATATATATTATTACAGGTATCCTACGGGATGGATGCCGGATGACCTTCCATCCAGAGTCTTGGAAGCCGTGGCAGGTGCAGACTGTTGCGGGATGTATCTGGTAGTCGCTTCCTACTTTTAAAATTATAGGTAGGATTCATGTTGTATATCGGGTTTGTACCCAAGGGATATTTATCTACAGGTTTATATTTATTCCATTTCAGTTATTGTATTGGCTGTGACCCGATAGCTTATTCGGGTCTACTTTTTGTAGTACATTCGGTTGTATTTATTTATTTCATTTTATTTCTATCATTTCATTTATCATAGTTCTTTTATGCATCTTACTTTTCTTTATTAGTAGTGTTATAGTGTTGGTTTGTGGTATGTTGCATATTTTATTTAAGTTTAGCATCTCGCCTATATGATATCGGGTAGTTAGTCCTGTATTATATAGTACCGACAGTTGATGTTGAGACTGGACCATCTGAAACTCCTGATTTAATATAGTATAGGGCTGGCCACCCGTTATTATTTTAGGCGAGGTGTCATAGATGGTATCAGAGCATCAGGTTCTAGAGTCCTTAGGATCTGTGCGAGTTATATGGATTCTTCCGTTAACGTTCTTGACATAAAGCCCTACAATTAGGACTGTTGTGTTCACTGCGTTGTTTTCTTCAGTGAAGTATATTCACTTGATTGACGTTCTGAGAACGGTTGCTCTTGTTTCGTTTCAGACGTCACCTAGATTTTGTCGTCAAGGAAAGGATAGTATTAGAAGTACAATACCCATAGCATATTTTGGGTATGCTTTGATCGGGGGTATTCTGTTTTCCCCGATTTCGGAGGAGATATTGAGGAAATTTCTAGCATTTGTGTGAGGTGATTTATCGGCAGTTGAGTAAGAAAGGAAAATTACTCGAATAGTGAACCTTGGACTTAGTAAGGAAAGTCTGAGGAGAGGTTAATGTAGTCTTTGGGAGGTTTAGGTTGAGAAACCAGTCAGCCTTCGTTAGCAAACCTGGTGTTGGTGACTCTTATTGATGTGAGGAAAGTGTAGATGTCCCAATTTCAGGAGTATTGCCTTCTGGGAAGAGGGAGAAAATATGGAGACTCGTTTTCGTTGTGTAGGACTGAGGGAGTTTTTGGTAGTCACCATCGTGTTTTGTCCTTCAAAATGGTTGGGAATGATTTATGAGGAAGAAAATTCTTTGAGGAGAATTAGGCCTTGAGAAGGAGGGAGCAAGTGTGGTCTTTGTGTGACATCTTTTGGGAATAGTAAAACGTCTTAGGATGAGCTAGTAGAGAGTGGCTCTATTGATTTTGGGAATGTAAATTGCTAAGGTTATTGGTTCAGAGTTTAGTAGATTTATGTTGAGCGAATAGTTAGCTCATAGTTGTGCTAGTTTTGAGAACTAGGCAGTGGTTAGAAGTGTTGTATGTGTTAAGGCCTTGTGTTTTAAGCATGAGGTGCTTGTTTGTCATGTCGAAAGACGCGGGATTGATATATATAGTATTGTTGTATAGGCCCTCGGGCAATATCTAAAATATGAAAATCTTTTTATTAAACCTTAACCCTGATATAACTAATCTCAATTTCCGACCTAGATACACAGTAGTTTATTGGGAGGGTTCCTTGTTTGGATTTCGCTTGCGAGACCTCTCCCGCACGAAGGTAGCTAGTGTCACGAATTGAGGAGAGTCCAACCATTGGGAATTTTCGAACTTATATATTTAGTATGTTATTATAGATTATAATGCCGAGGGTTATGTTACAATTGGAGGCTAATGGAGTCTGATTTTAATTTTATGAGTGGAAACTCGGATACAGGGTGTAGGGGCGTCCTGGGAAGCTAATGATTTTTAAATCTACATGGTTCGACAAGAGAACCAGGAAGGATCGGTATAGTGATCCTGAGAGTTGATGTTAGGACTAGATGATATTGAGGTCCTATGTGTATTTTAAATTTCGCGGACGAAATTTTTGTAAGGGGGAAGATTGTAACACCCCACGATTTTGAGACTGAGAAATTAAATTTTGGGAAAATAAAATTTAATTTAAATCGGAGAATTTTAAAATTTAGGAATTTAAGTCCAAAAATATAGGATGTTGTAAAGTATTTTGGATGATGATTTTGAGGGTACCATTGATCCCGGAAAGGTCGAGATAGTCAAAATGACTGTCATTGGGTTTTATTTCGGCTCTGGAATGTTTTTAAGTCATTTTGACTCGAATTGGAGTAAACGAGTCATTTAAAGTGTGTATTAACATTTAAAATTGGGATTTTGTTTTAAAGGATTTGGAGGCTTACGGATGAAGCCATTTCTCATTTGAGAGAAAGAGAGAAAAATCCATAGAGGGAGAAAGAAGAAGAAAGGAAGCGAGAGAGGAAGAAAAGCTTGGGGATTTCCGGCCAAATCGCGACATCGAGGACGATCCAACCTCTACAAATCTGAGGCAAGTGTTTAATCTTGCTAAATAGCTACTTGTTTATTTCATTTCATAATTTGTGGGTTAAAAAAATGGATTTTTTGGGTATTAACATCAAAACCTAGATTTTTAGGTTTAATCTTGAAATCAATGTTTAAATATGGATTTAATGGATTAGAAATGGTTGGGATCAACTTTGGGTTGATTAATGGGCTTAACATCATGATTTGATAAAAGTTTGGGGATTAGAATGAAAGTTTTAGGGTATTAATTTCGTGGGTTTTGCTGAAAATGGGGAAATAGGCCAAGGCAACTTGTATGGCCGGTCGACCGCGCCTTAAGGGAAGATCCTACTGCATTTCTTCGTAGGCAAAATTTGGACCCGCGGTCGGCCGGTCCCCTGTTTTTTAGCCCAAAGTTTGGAGTTCTTTTTTTTCCTTTTTTCTTTTGGAGTTTATTCATTGGGGCTTTCTCTTATGAAGTAAGGGATATCTTTTGGTGACTTATAGGGGGTCTCTCACTTAGTATATGATAGTGGGGACTTCTTGGAATATTCGGATAAGAAATATCCATGTATGTTGTAAAATTTCTAGATCGACATTTATGTCAAATCCTTATCAGGATAAGATATTGTTAAGATACAATTTGAGGCCAAATGGAAGAGAGTGGTCGCATATTCTTAAAGAGTGAGGGGTCTCATATCCTTACAAATGTTTAGACTAAGGAACAATTGATAGCTCAATCGGAGTACGGGTTCCTGAAATTTATTCGAACCATAGGTGACATTGGGAACGCTTGGGATCGTACTATCGACTAGAATAAGCGGTAGCATAAATTCTAGTTAGGATAGTTTACACGTAATTATGGGGATATAGCCATTGAGATTCCAATACTTGAAACGATGTTGGAATAAATTGAGGTCTTAGACTATTAAGTCATGTATGTGCCAATGGTTAACTAGTACTAAAGGAATTTATGTACTTTTGAATATGGATGAAATGCGTAGTGATGGATTCCTACACAAAAATTTGGGTGATAACCCTAAGGTTGAATATATATGTATATAAAAATACATATGATTTTGAGAGATTATTCATCATAGGAAAAATGATTGAATATGTTTCAAGTGAGGGATTGTATTCACATATCAAGGTAAATGATATGAGTTTGTGGTGACGGCTTGTATATTGAGGATTTATGTATACTTATAGTCGGGTTTGTATATCTTATACATATGAACGAGAACTAGTTTATATAAATATATATATGGATATGTGTGTATATATATATATATATATATATATATATATATATATATATATATATATATATATATATATATATATATCTGTATGCATATAAATATATGGATATATTTATGGTGTGTACATACATGGTATGGATATTTAAACTGTATATGATGGTTTATTATTTGATCATATGATGGGATCATATGGATGTATGTATATTGCGCATGTGAGCGATATATATACTTATGTGGTTAAGCATACCCCGCTCATACTATCATTAGGAAGTTTCCGCACAGAGGGTGAGCATCCTGGCATATAGAGCATGGTGTGGATATTCCCCAGGTCATAGTCGTCCGGTGTGTTATTATACGATAGATATATTTTTGGGATGAGACGTGGAGCTATGACCGCATCCCGAGACGTTGTGTGTGTGAGTTATCACGAGGTGGGTGTCGTGGATCCCCACCAGGTGGTCCCCAGTTGCTACATGAGCCGAGCACTGGGAAGATGATAGCATTGATGCATTTTGATCGGCGATATATATAGCCGGGTGGATTATGTCCATGCCCATTGTACATCAGATATGATACGTACACTTGGTCATGGGTATGGATGATTGGTATATGTATATATATGGTGAGCATAAAATACATACATATATATATATATATATATATATATATATATATATTTATATATCCTATAGATGAAAGGATATAGAATCTTTGTAAAGTACATCTTGGATGATTATGGTGTACTAGATTAATGGGCGTTGATGTATCGCATTTACTGAATTTTTTGGTTACATCATCCCATGGTTATTATTGGAGTTTTAGTAGTAGTGGCAGTATTATATTGTATGTATGGCATTATGGATCTCTAGGATCGACATTGTCAAGGAGTAGTGTAACGGGGTGGTTCCTTGTTTGGATTTCGCTTTGCGAGACACCCCATGCATGAAACGCAGTGCAGTGTTGAAATTGGAGAAAAGTTCTGCCAGTTATGGTATGCACGACATTATGGATCTCTATGATCGACATTGTCATAGATTAGTGTAACGTAGTGGTTCCTTGTTTGGATTTCGCTTTGCGAGACTCCCCAAGGACGAAATGTAGTACATTGTTGAGAGTAGAGAGAAGTTATGTCGATATTTATGTGTGACATGATGGATCTCCAGGATCGACGTTGACATGGAGTAGTGTAACGGGGTGGTTCCTTGTTTGGATTTCGCTTTGCGAGACACCCCATGCACGTAACGCAGCGCAGCGTTGAAACTGGAGGGAAGTTGTGTCAATAATGATTTTTCATGCTTATTAATTAGAAATTTAAATTATATGTTTCAACCCAATTGCATATTGGGTAATCTATTAAATTATAATTGGTTAAAGTATAAACCGGAATCCACTAAGCCTAATAAGGCACATATGATTGAAAATAAATACTTAATTGTGTTAAAAAAAAAGGGGTGGATTCTTGGGGTATGATAGGAAGGTAGATCTCGTGGGTATAGGCTAGGCCTATGATAAGTTAGGTTGTCCTAATAACAATGGGGGTAATTTAACTAAAACTTGAGGACGCGAATAGGTGCGCGCCTTTAGATGAGAGGTGAGTTGGGGTTCCACGAGAGTGCGGTTCCACTTTAATTATGAAATAAGTTCACCGATATTTATTATGCACGGTTAACACAGTTGCTAAATATTTTTCACAATCGGGGCTCTGACCCGTTTACTTTTCTCTCCTGCCTGTATATATATATATATATATATATATATATATATATATATTATTACAGGTATCCTACGGCATGGATGCCGGATGACCTTCCATCCAGAGTCTTGGAAGCCGTGGCAGGTGCGGACTGTTGCGGGATGTATCTGGTAGTCGCTTCCTACTTTTAAAATTCTAGGTAGGATTCATGTTGTATATCGGGTTTGTACCCAAGGGATATTTATCTACAGGTTTATATTTATTCCATTTCAGTTATTGTATTGGCTGTGACCCGATAGCTTATTCGGGTCTACTTTTTGTAGTACATTCGGTTGTATTTATTTATTTCATTTTATTTCTAGCATTTCATTTATCATAGTTCTTGTATGCATCTTACTTTTCTTTATTAGTAGTGTTATAGTGTTGGTTTGTGGTATGTTGCATATTTTATTTAAGTTTAGCATCTCGCCTATATGATATCGGGTAGTTAGTCCTGTATTATATAGTACCGACAGTTGATGTTGAGACTGTACCATCTGAAACTCCTGATTTAATATAGTATAGGGCTGGCCACCCGTTATTATTTTAGGCGAGGTGTCATAGATGGTATCAGAGCATCAGGTTCTAGAGTCCTTAGGATCTGTGCGAGTTATATGGATTCTTCCGTTAACGTTCTTGACATAAAACCCTACAATTAGGACTGTTGTGTTCACTGCGTTGTTTTCTTCAGTGAAGTATATTCACTTGATTGACGTTCTGAGAACGATTGCTCTTGATTCGTTTCACACGTCACCTAGATTTTGTCGTCAAGGAAAGGATAGGATTAGAAGTACAATACCCATAGTATATTTTGGGTATGCTTTGATCGGGGGTATTCTGTTTTCCCCGATTTCGGAGGAGATATTGAGGAAATTTCTAGCATTGGTGTGAGGTGATTTATCGGCAGTTGAGTAAGAAAGGAAAATTACTCGAATAGTGAACCTTGGACTTAGTAAGGAAAGTCTGAGGAGAGGTTAATGTAGTCTTTGGGAGGTTTAGGTTGAGAAACCAGTCAACCTTCGTTAGGAAACCTGGTGTTGGTGACTCTTATCGATGTGAGGAAAGTGTAGATGTCCCAATTTCAGGAGTATTGCCTTCTGGGAAGAGGGAGAAAATATGGAGACTCGTTTTCGTTGTGTAGGACTGAGGGAGTTTTCGGTAGTCACCATCGTGTTTTGTCCTTCAAAATGGTTGGGAAGGATTTATGAGGAAGAAAATTCTTTGAGGAGAATTAGGCCTTGAGAAGGAGGGAGCAAGTGTGGTCTTTGTGTGACATCTTTTGGGAATAGTAAAACGTCTTAGGATGAGCTAGTAGAGAGTGGCTCTATTGATTTTGGGAATGTAAATTGCTAAGGTTATTGGTTCAGAGTTTAGTAGATTTATGTTGAGCGAATAGTTAGCTCATAGTTGTGCTAGTTTTGAGAACTAGGCAGTGGTTAGCAGTGTTATATGTGTTAAGGCCTTGTGTTTTAAGCATGAGGTGCTTGTTTGGCATGTCGAAAGACGCGGGATTGATATATATAGTATTGTTGAATAGGCCCTCGGGCAATATCTAAAATATGAAAATCTTTTTATAAAACCTTAACCCTGGTTCAACTAATCGCAATTCCCGACCTAGATACACAGTAGTGTATTGGGAGGGTTCCTTATTTGGATTTCGCTTGCGAGACCTCCCCCGCACGAAGGTAGCTAGTGTCACGAATTGAGGAGAGTCCAACCATTGGGAATTTTCGAACTTATATATTTAGTATGTTATTATAGATTATAATGCCGAGGGTTATGTTACAATTGGAGGCTAATGGAGCCTGATTTTAATTTTATGAGTGGAAACTCGGATACAGGATGTATGGGCGCCCTGGGTAGCTAGTGATTTTTAAATCTATATGGTTCGACATGAGAACCATGAAGGATCGGTATAGTGATCCTGAGAGTTGATGTTAGGACTAGATGATATTGAGGTCCTATGTGTATTTTAAATTTCGCGGACGAAATTTTTGTAAGGGGGAAGATTGTAACACCCCACGATTTTGAGACTGAGAAATTAAATTTTGGGAAAATTAAATTTAATTTAAATCGGATAATTTTAAAATTTAGGAATTTAAGTCCAAAAATATAGGATGTAGTAAAGTATTTCGGATGATGATTTTGAGGGTACCATTGATCCCGGAAGGGTCGAGATAGTCAAAATGACTGTCATTGGGTTTTATTTCGGCTCTGGAATGTTTTTAAGTCATTTTGACTCGAATTGGAGTAAACGAGTCATTTAAAGTGTGTATTAACATTTAAAATTGGGATTTTGTTTTAAAGGATTTGGAGGCTTACGGATGAAGCCATTTCTCATTTGAGAGAAAGAGAGAAAAATTCCTAGAGGGAGAAAGAAGAAGAAAGGAAGAGAGAGAGGAAAAAAAGCTGGGGATTTCCGGCCAAATCGCGACATCGAGGACGATCCAACCTCTACAAATCTGAGGCAAGTGTTTAATCTTGCTAAATAGCTATTTGTATATTTCATTTCATAATTTGTGGGTTAAAGAAATGGATTTTTTGGGTATTAACATCAAAACCTAGATTTTTAGGTTTAATCTTGAAATCAATGTTTAAATATGGATTTAATGGATTAGAAATGGTTGGGATCAACTTTGGGTTGATTAATGGGCTTAACATCATGATTTGATAAAAGTTTGGGGATTAGAATGAAAGTTTTAGGGTATTAATTTCGTGGGTTTTGCTGAAAATGGGGAAATAGGCTAAGGCAACTGGTATGTCTGGTCGACAGCGCCTTAAGGGAAGAGCCTACTGCATTTATTCGTAGGCAAAATTTGGACCCGCGGTCGGCCGGTCCCCTGTTTTTTAGCCCAAAGTTTGGAGTTCTTTTTTTTCCTTTTTTCTTTTGGAGTTTATTCATTGGGGCTTTCTCTTATGAAGTAAGGGATATCTTTTGGTGACTTATAGGGGGTCTCTCACTTAGTATATGATAGTGGGGACTTCTTGGAATATTCGGATAAGAAATATCCATGTATGTTGTAAAATTTCTAGATCGACATTTATGTCAAATCCTTATCAGGATAAGATATTGTTAAGATACAATTTGCGGCCAAATGGAAGAGAGTGGTCGCATACTCTTAAAGAGTGACGGGTCTCATATCCTTAGAAATGTTTAGACTAAGGAACAATTGATAGCTCAATCGGAGTACGGGTTCCTGAGATTAATTTGAACCATAGGTGACATTGGGAACGCTTGGGATCGTACTATTGACTAGAATAAGCGGTAGCATAAATTCTAGTTAGGATAGTTTACACGTAATTATGGGGATATAGCCATTGAGATTCCAATACTTGAAACGATGTTGGAATAAATTAAGGTCTTAGACTATTAATTCATGTATGTGCCAATGGTTAACTAGTACTAAAGGAAATTATGTACTTTTGAATATGGATGAAATGCGTAGTGATGGATTCCTACACAAAAATTTGGGTGATAACCCTAAGGTTGAATATATACGTATATACAAATACATATGATTTTGAGAGACTATTCATCATAGGACAAATGATTGAATATGTTTCAAGTGAGGGATTGTATTCACATATCAAGGTAAATGATATGAGTTTGTGGTGATGACTTGTATATTGAGGATTTATGTATACTTATAGCCGGATTTGTATATCTTATACATATGAACGAGAACTAGTTTATATATATAGATATATGGATATGTGGATATGTGTGTGTATATATATATATATATATATATATATATATATATATATATATATATATATATATATATCTATGTGCATATAAATATATGGATATATTTATGTTGTGGACAAACATGGTTTGGATATTTAAACCGTATATGACGGTTTATTATTTGATCATATGATGGGATCATATGGATGTATGTATATTGCGCATGTGAGCGATATATATACTTATGTGGTTAAGCATACCCCGCTCATGCTATCATTGGGAAGTTTCCGCGCAGAGGGTGAGCATCCTGGCATATAGAGCAGGGTGTGGATATTCCCCAGGTCATAGTCGTTCGGTGTGTTATTATACGATAGATATATTTTTGGGATGAGAGGTGGTGGGTAAGTTTTGTCTCATTGCCAGTGGAGCTATGACCGCTTCCCGGGACGTAGTGTGTGTGAGTTATCACGAGGTGGGTGTCGTGGATCCCCACCAGGTGGTCCCCAGTTGCTACGTGAGCTGGGCACTGGGATGATGATAGCATTGATGCATTTTTATCGGCGATATATATAGACGGGTGGATTATGTGCATGTCCATTGTACATCATATATGATACGTACACTTGGTCATGGGTATAGATGATTGGTATATGTATATATATATGGTGAGCATAAAATACATACATACATATATATATATATATATATATATATATATATATATATATATATATATATATATATATATATATATATATATATATATATATTTATATATCCTATAGATGAAAGGATATAAAATCTTTGTAAAGTACATCTTCGATGATTATGGTGTACTAGATTGATGGGGGTTGATGTATCGCATTTAATGAATTTTTCGGTCACATCATCCCAAGGTTATTATTGGAGTTTTAGTAGTAGTGGCAGTATTATACTGTATATATGGCATTATGGATCTCTAGGATCGACATTGTCAAGGAGTAGTGTAACGGGGTGGTTCCTTGTTTTGATTTCGCTTTGCGAGACACCCCACGCACGAAATGTAGTACATTGTTGAGAGTAGAGAGAAGTTCTGTCGATATTTATGTGTGACATGATGGATCTCCAGGATCGACGTTGTCATGGAGTAGTGTAATGGGGTGGTTCCTTGTTTGGATTTCGCTTTGCGAGACACCCCACGCACGAAACGCAGCGCAACGTTGAAACTGGAGGGAAGTTGTGTCAATAATGATTTTTTATGCTTATTAATTAGAAATTTAAATTATATATTTCAACCCAATTGCATATTGGGTAATCTATTAAATTATAATTGGTTAAAGTATAAACCGGAATCCACTAAGCCTAATAAGGCACATATGATTGAAAATAAATACTTAATTGTGTTAAAAAAAAGAGGGGGGTGGATTCTTGGGGTATGATAGGAAGGTAGATCTCGTGGGTATAGGCTAGGCCTATGATAAGTTAGGTTGTCCTAATAACAATGGGGGTAATTTAACTAAAACTTGAGGACGCGAATAGTTGCGCGCCTTTAGATGAGAGGTGAGTTGGGGTTCCACGAGAGTGCGGTTCCACTTTAATTATGAAATAAGTTCACCAATGTTTATTATGCACGGTTAACACACTTGATAAATATTTTTCACAATCGGGGCTCTGACCCGTTTACTTTTCCCTCCTTTCCTGTATATATATATATATATATATATATATATATATATATATATATATATATATTATTGCAGGTATCCTACCGATTGGATGCCGGATGACCTTCCATCCAGAGTCTTGGGAGCCATGGCAGGTGCGGACTGTTGCGGGATGTATCTGGTAGTCGCTTCTTACTTTTAAAATTCTAGGTAGGATTCATGTCGTATATTGGGTTTTTACCCAATGGATATTTATATACAGGTTTATATTTATTCCATTTCAGTTATTGTATTGGCTGTGACCCGACAGCTTATTTGGGTCTACTTTTTGTAGTACATTCGGTTGTATTTATTTATTTCATTTTATTTCTAGCATTTCATTTATCATAGTTCTTGTATGCATCTTACTTTTCTTTATTAGTACTGTTATAGTGTTGGTTTGTGGTATGTTGCATATTTTATTTAAGTTTAGCATCTCGCCTATATGATATCGGGTAGTTAGTCCTATATTATATAGTACCGACAGTTGATGTTGAGACTGGACCATCTGAAACTCCTAATTTAATATAGTATAGGGATGGTCACCCGTTATTATTTTAGGCGGGGTGTCACATGGATCTCGACGAACAACATTGTCAAGGAGCAGTGTATCGGGGGGGTTCCTTGTTTGGATTTTTATTTGCGAGATGTCCCATGCACGAAACATAGTGCACTGTTGGGGGTGGAGAGAAGTTTAGTTCTTGGTTCTAGTGATACATATCTATGTAGATATATACATTTTGATGTAACAGTTTGGGCGTAAACTTAGGAGATGGTAAAAGGAGGAGAGTTTGGGTTATAGTCGAGTTAGTGGGTTATGTGGGAGTAAACTATGTGTAGGATTAAGATTAAATTGTCCCTAGAATGTGTCAGGTAGAAATTGAGGTTCATGTGCATACGTTTAGGTGCGCGCTTTAGTTGAGAGGTGAGTTGGAGTTCCAAGAAAGTGCGTCTTCACTTTAATTCATGAAGTTGTGCATTTATAATTATTATGCATTTTAATGCACTTGCTAAAACTATTTTGACCTCGGGCTCTGTTTATATTTCTATCTTGCTATGCATATATTGTAATATATTATAGGTGTCCCACCACAAGGATACCAATTATGCCTTTCTATCTAGTGTCCTCGAGCTGTAGCAGATGCGGACTGTTACGAGATTTTGGTAGCTCCTTCCTATCATTTGTAAATATAGATAGGATTTATTTTTTATATACGGTTTTACCCATGGCCTCTATGCAGCATTTTATATTTCTCTTCTCAGGATTTTTGTATTGTCTGTGACCCGACAGAATATTCGGGTATTTTCTTTTGTGTACTTATGGTGTACGTTAGGATTATTTTATTTGATCTCACTATACGCGTATACATTATCATGTTCAATAATTATTATGTTGTTGGTTTGTTGATGTTCACTGTATGTTCTAAAATTTTTGGCATCCGCTTATTATTGTATCGGGTATTTAGTTATGTTTATTTAGTCTCGACAATAGATGCTGAGAATGATCCACACGAGCTTCCTGATTTACTATAGTATAAGGCTAGCCACCCATTATTATTTTAAGCGGGGTGTTACACCGATGAGGCAACAACCCTGTTAATTTTATCTCCATAGTTCTGTTCAAAATGGTTTCTTTCTTATTATTCATGTGTTGCTTGCTCTATTTTCTATTTTATTATTTATGTGTTATAGGAAACTGAATCATGTTATTGATATTTTGAGGATAGTTATTGCAAGGCATAATTAGTAGCAAATCTAAAGTGGTGGACTTTGTTCCAGACTCTCACAAGGTTTGAATCATCTTAATAATTAAAAATATTATTTCATTAAGTTTTAGTATAGACCACATTTTTTCTTTTTTACCCCCTCTCATAATTTTGGTTACCGTGATCCTTGATGATGGGGAGTAATATGAAGGTGATATTTTTGTTGGGGCAGATGGAATTTGGTCAGAAGCAAGATCCTTATATTTCAAACTAAATATGAACTCCTTTTCCCCCAAATCTTTTGTTAGGTGCGTTCAAAACTATTTAGGAGACAAGAAGTATTATATTCAGATTATAAATGCTACAGTAGACTAACAAACATTATGCCACCTTATATTGATTCTATTGTGTCTGTATTTGGTTCAAGAACTAAAAAATCCATTGTGAGAAATCTTTTAGAAAAAAAGAGAAACAAAAAGAAAGCTTGAGCTAGACAAGTTACATTCTCAAAATACATGATTTCGAAAGTTGTTCTCGAGTTCATGTACAAAATCAAGTACATTTATCTGAACGTCTATTTTCACTATATTCAGAAAAGAATTACAATCCATCATAATGTTTAGTGTCGGTAATACCACACAAATACGTGAATTTTGGAGAAGATTATAGGGTAATGTGTTATTGAAGTAGCTGATGATGGTGGTGGATAAGCTTGGTTGTTGAGAGTCGTGAATCGTTGATCTAATGGTTCTTCAAAGAAAGTATAACATATGATTTTATGGATGTTTGTTGACGACAATCGCTGCAGTAAGGTCTCGTCAAGGAATCTTAAGATACGTGTCTCTTTGAACTTTTTCATTTTCGGTTAATAGGTGTTTTTATAAAAGTTTTGATTGTTTAGTTTTTAAAATGTTTAATATCTTTAAAGTTTGTGCTTTTTCACTTTATAATGTTGATGCTTATTCACTTTGTGGATGGTATTTCATTTCAACACTAATTTATATACATTTTTAGGTTAATTTAGTTATTATCTGAATCTTTGTTAGTGTACTTTTCACTTAATTTGTAGACACCTTTTAATTTGTGATTGATATTACTTTATATTTTGAATGAATGGAACTTCCTATAATTTAGTTGTGCTAAAATTCCTCTTTGAATTGATGCACGAGGTTTCCAATTGCGGAAAAAAAGTTTCTATTATGTGTGACACCCCGCTCAAAATAATAACGGATGGCCAACCCTATACTAAAATAATCAGGAATCTCAAGTGGACCATTCTCATCATCTATTGACGAATCAAAAATAATCACGGCTAACAACCCATTACTACAAAAAGAGGGTGTCAAAATATTTTGAAACATTTTATTTACAAACTAAAACAAACCATGCAACAACTAACCCACGAAATAACATCTAAATATGATAAGAGACACACACATGCTCAATTAATATAAAAGAGGCAAATAGAAGAGTACAACAATATCTCCAAAATAAAATACCCGAATATGCTGTCGGGTCACAGACAAAACAATAATCTGGGAAGAAAATATAAAAGTTCTACACTACAGCACTTGGGTATAAACTCGATAAACAAAATGAATCCTAATCTAGACACAAAAGATAGGAATAGACTATATCAAAATACCGCAACAGTCCGCTACTGCCACACCTCCATGAATAAACCGAATGGCTAACATCAATGGTGTCCTTGCGGAGGAATACCTAAAGGAATACAATATATATATGGCAAGAGAAAATATAAATGGGTCAGAGCCCAAGGTGTGAAAACATTTTATAGCAAGTGCATTAAAATGCATAATAATTATAAATGCAATATAGCACGATTAAAGTGGAATCGCGCTCTTCATAAAATTCAACTCATCTCTCAACTAAAGCGCGCAACTAAACGTACGCACATGATCCTCAAGTAATTGCCCAAAACTATCTAGGGAAATAGTCTAACCTATACCCAAAATATATATTCCATTAAAATCAACCTAAATCATAACTCTCAACTTCAAATATTACCACTCTCGTTAATTCTCCCACTTTCTAAACATATAAAATATACATAAACATTCTCTTTTAATAGAAGTTCTCATATTATAGTTATTGACATAAATATGTATATAATTATATATGAGTTAATAGCATGTAAGTGTTAACGACTAAACTTCTCCCAATTCTTAATATTGCACTGTGTTTCGTGCGTGGAATGTCCAGACAAGTAACCCCTCGATACACTACTCCTTGGCAGTGTTGATTATCACGATTAATTATGCCCTCAATGCATGACGTTTATAACCCAAATTATTTTATACTATAAATGATTTAATATTCTCAATTCTCAATAGTGGACGGCGTTTCGTGCATGAGACGTCTCACAAGTGAAATCCAAACAAGGAACCCTCCCGAAACATTACTCCTTGGCACTGTCGATTGTCGAGATACATACTAATATATAAATATGAGCACTAAGGACTAACTTATCCTCACTCCCAACATTTCACTGCGTTTTGTGCGTGGGACGTCTCGCAAGCGAAATCCAAACAATGAACCCCCCCCGATACACTACTCCTTGGCAATTTTTGTCGTTAAGGTCCATTATGCCCTCTATGCCCAAAGTCATATATATACTCATATAACTATGTACTCTTCATTTTCACTTTAATATATTCATCGCAATTTGTCCAGATAAAATCTCCCGGAATGAGATTCAATCAATCTTCTTATGTCTCTTTATTCTAGAGACAAAAAAAATGATATCACATAATCATATACAATTAATATACTATTCACACAAGTATAATAATAACCATCCCAGCGAGCTATAACTCAAGGATGTAGGATCTCAATGCTATCATCTACCAGGAATACACTCACATATCATCCTGTATAGCAACGGTCGTAATCTCACGCCGCCTTAACAAAAACCATATCACAACGTACGGGAAGCGGTCATAGTTCCTTCACAGAAATGAGACGAAACATACCCACCACGTCTCACCCGTAATAAAAATCACACAATAATAAATGGACGCTATGACCTGGGGACTATACGCGCCCTGCGCCTTAAGCCAGGGGCCTTACCCACATTGCACAGCTTCCCATGATAGCATAGAAGGGGTATGCTTCACACACACACACACACACACACACACACACACACACACACACACATATATATATATATATATATATTGTACTTGGATATTTCCTGAATTTTACTAACCATTTGTAATATTATATTATGGTGTCAGAAAGATATTATTTTGTAGAGGCTTCTGAATGAGCAGATATTGAGCGACACAAATATCAAGTCATCGTTCAAAGACATGACAGTTTGAGATACACCCCATGAAATGTAATAATTAGGTTGATTTCATTCTTTTTCGGGTGGGTATTGTAAACGATATATGTAATTTATTTTATCTTGAGAAAAAATAAAATAAAGGGGGCAAATGGATATTATGATGTAACGTAGCTTGTAGTCTAAAGCTTCTTTGACATCATCCACGCCAAGGTTAGATTGATGAACTTTCATTATATAGTAATGTCCAAGTAGACCATTACAAAAGCTTCTTAAACTTCTTTCGCAAAGAGTTTAGACGGATTAAAAAGTTTTCACTCAAAGATTGACAAAGTCTTAGTCATGATTCAGATATGACATCATATTACAAGAACTTTGTGCGTATTGTGGTAAGTATTCTTCAGAAGTGTATTATATTCCAAAAAAATTGATGAAATTGGTAAGTGGTTGAACCACGTCATTGTGACTTAACTCGTCCAGAGAAGTTGGTCATTGATTCAAACAGACGAAGGACCACGCTCGGTTTGTCATTCGGCAGGTGTGGGCTCCTGTCTTGAAAAAATGATACAGAAGAATGAGTTTACAAAAATCTTAACAAGTGTTTTCATTGTTAAGTCACCGTTATGGGTGTCAGCGTTATATGTGGAGTTTACAAAAAATCTTAACAAGTGTTTTCATTGATAAGTCACCGTTATGGGTGTCACCGTTATAGGCGGAGTTTACAAAAATCTTAACAAGTGTTTTCATTGTTAAGTCACCGTTATGGGTGTCACCGTTATAGGTGGATTTTACAAAAAATCTTAACAAGTGTTTTCATTGTTAAGTCACCGTTATAGGGGGAGTTTACAAAAATCTTAACAAGTGTTTTCATTGTTAAGTCACCATTATAGGTGGAGCTTACGAAAAATCTTAACAAGTTTTTTCATTGTTAAGTCACCGTTACTAGTGGAGTTTAAACGAAAAATCTTAACAAGTGTTTTCATTGTTAAGTCACTATTATTGGTGGAGTTTTACAAAATCTTAACAAGTGTTTTCATTGTTAAGTCACCGTTATAGGCGGAGTTTACGAAAAATCTTAACAAGTGTTTTCATTGTTAAGTCACCCTTATAGGTGGAGTTTACGAAAAATCTTAGCAAGTGTGTTTTCATTGTTAAGTCACCGTTATAGGTGGAGTTTACAAAAAATCTTAACAAGTGTTTTCATTGTTAAGTCACCCTTATAGGTGGAGTTTACGAAATATCTTAACAAGTGTGTTTTCATTGTTAAGTCACCTCTAGCGCTGGACGAAAAATCCTAACAAGTGCGTGTTCATCATTAAGTCACCTTGTAGATGTGAGTTTGCGAAAAACATTAAAAAGTGGTAATTTGAGCGAGTCAATAATACGTACATGCACAAGAAACCTCATCGTGATTAAAACAAGTCAAAAAACATTCGCATGCACTAAAAGATTAATCGAGGGAAACGAAGTAGTTATTATGTAAACCGTAATAAAACTTTCACCAAGCGTAGTAGAGAATGGTAAAAGATAACGATGAAGTAGTTATTATGTAAACCATAATAATACTTCCACCAAACTTGAGAACAACTAATTAGTTATTATGTAAATCATAATAATACTTACACCAAGCTTGGTTGAGAATGATGAAAGAGAATGCTGAGGTAGTTATTATGTGTCCATGATAATACTTTTTACCAAAGTAGAGTTACGAATAATCACAATAAAAATGTGGATGCATGATCATTTAAGTAGGAATGGGGGAAACACTCATTGTATATCATTCGTATGAAAAGAATGATAAATGAGGTCCTTCGGAATCACCTATGAGATCAAAGCCTTAAAATGAGATTTAAAGATATACGACATGAAATTGATGTATATCATGTAACTGAGATATGAAATGTGAGATTGCATTATATCATAAAATGTGAGATATGAGGTAAAAGTACATCATCAAGATGAAATGAGATATGAGATTATTACCCACAATCCACAGGTCGATCGAACATATGAAAATTGACTAAAGTTGTTTCGTACATATAGTCGATATATTTCAGACTTGTATCAATATATCAACTATATGTACGAGGGGGAAAATGTAGGAGGGGCTTAATGATAAGCCTCTAATTGAATTATTAAATGAGATTATAGATGATTAATATTGACAAAAGTCCATGTATTTATGCAATTGAGGTATTATTATGCGCATCGGACATATCACGCGTATTTATGTATTATTTACATATTAACTAGACAATATTCTAGTATTGAGAGTTTTCACATATGTTATGGGACACATGCCACTTAAAATATGACATGTGTCACCACAGGTTATTTGACATGTGGTGACCCACTTGGGTTGGTTTTGCTATAAATAAGCCTTACCCCCATACATTTGAGAGAGAGCTTCTTAGGAGTGGAAGAGTCATTTTCTTATCTTATGAGTTTTTAGAGAGTTTGAGAATAGAGTTTTGGAAAAAGAGTTTTGAGATGAGTTTCAATACCTCCCACCTATCCGAAAAAGAACCACAATGAGTTTTCCGGTGAATAGTACGAACCCACGAACTACACTGACTTTGATTCTGAGTATAACGGATACCTAGGCGCAACGGAAATTGCTTAAGTCAAACACGTACAAAAATGGGGTATTTCCTCAAAATTAGACTACTCTCTTACAATATTAACCATTCACTCTCCGATTAATATTTAAATAAATATTACCAGAACTAATTCAATTAAATTAAGACACACAAGCAATTTAAATTTTTACCCGAATAAATTAATTTTTTTAAATGCACAGAAATACGGGGTGTTACATAGTCTTGTCTTTCCAGAGCATATACAAAGAATTCATGATGTGTTCCAAGTTTCATCCCTGAATAAGTATAAAATATGTGAGGGGGGTTGGTTTGTTCCATTGGAGGAAATTGAGTTGCAACGTTTCATCTCATACGAAGAACGACCAGTTGCCATTTTAGATCGTAGTGAGTGCAGTCTACGAGCGAAAGTAGTATCTTTCTTTTGAGGCCAATGGGGACACCATAACATATACGAGTCAACGTGGGAACAATAGGATGATATAAGAGCCATGTACCCTTACCTCTTTGCATATGGTATGTCTAAATTTTGAGGACGAAATTTCTTTTAAGGGTGAAGTATGCAATACAACTTCCCTTCATGTATATATTTTTATTTATTAAATTATTGGGTGTGCGTGATTTATTATAATTGATAATTAAAATAAGGATTTGACATAAATATTGATTTGGGTAGAATAGTTAATATTGGTGATAATTTCACATTTACTAGAGTGTTATGGTAAATTTAGTCTTATTGTATGCAATTTCGTCTGTTACGTGTGTATCGGCAACGGGAATTTGTTATTTCTGAACCATGGAATATTTTAGCGAGTTATGTGAGGTTGGGAGATGGTTTTTATATATTTCGAGTTTCGGGTGAAAATTTGGAGGGCACGGTTGATTCCAAAGGGTCGAAAAAGTCAAAATGACTGCCCGAGATTTTTTATTTGGGTTCCGAAATAGTTTTGATTGATTTGACTAGAATTGGGGTATATGAGTTATTTTTATGTGTGTATTATCATTTAAAGTTGGGATTACTAATAATAGGGGGTTATTAGGCTTAAGAGAGTTAATTCATCTCAATTAAGAGAAAACCCATTTGAGAGAAAGAAAGTGAGAAGAAGAGAAAGAGAAGAGTAAGCTTGATGACCATGAAAATCTTGTAGAATCCTTGACTTTGAGGAAGAATCAGACCCTAGATCTATAAGGCAAGTGGATTAACTTGCTAAATGGTTAATTGTGTGATTTATTTCATAATTTATGGAAAGATTTTGGTAATATTAGAGTTATATGTTAAACAATAGACTTTAGTGTAGAAGTTTAGTCTTTGCTCTGTGTATATGGGTTTGAAGGTATAGAATTAGTTGAATTCATATTTTTGTTGGGTTATGATGTTGAAATATTGTAAAATAGGGGTTTATTGGAGAAATAGGAAGATCTCGTAGGATTCATAACTGTGCAGTCCGAACCGGTTCATTTTCACAGATATCGGATCGGTCCGGAGGTTAAAAATTTTCTATTAAATTTAAGGAACCAGACCGGTTCGTTTTCAAAGGTTGTCTGATCAGTCAAGAAGTTAAAAAAATTTTGGAACCGAAAAGGTTCGTTTTTGGGGACGTTCGGTCTGGTCTGGTTACTGCAGTTGTAAATTCTGATGCTACTCCTACCTAATTGAATTTTTAAATACTTAGGAAACCCTTTTATATTATTAGGTAATCATATTTATGGGGTATATAGACATGACTCGACGGAGGGGATACTTTGGGGCTATTATAGAGGCAAATTTGAGAGGGTATATGTTGTTTCCTTTTTGAAAATACTCCAAGGAGTGGGGATTCTCTCGAGGAGGGTTACAGGTTAATGAGTGGGAGTTGATGGTCCATTAACGAGGGAAAATTTAAGGGAAAATTATAGGTGTGATTTAGTATCAATAACCAAATAAGGGAGTAAATTATATTGTGCACTTCAAATGATTGGGTGGATCATTAGCTAGAGTAAGGTGTGATATATACATATATCCAAGATTATTAATATATGCATTCTAAAATGTGACAATTTGTATATAGGATGTGAATGTATATTGGGTGTGTATGATATATGCTATGTGATACATACCCCTCGAGTGCTATCATGGAAGTTGCGTGATGTGGGAAAATTCCCTGGCTCAAGGAGCAACGAGAGTATAGTCCCCAAGTTATAACGTCTAGTATTTTACCGCGTGTAAGGCAGGGGTAAGATTTCTTGGGTATGATTCTTCTTACCTTTAGGTAAGGAACTATGGACGATTCCCATACCTATGTGAATTAGTGCTATACCAAGCCGGTGTGAGAGTCTGACCGCTGGAAGATTATAGCATTGTATAGACTGTTAATATATGTGTACGATGTGTGTTATGTATTGACCCTTCTTACATGAGATTGGATAAATATGATTTTATGTTGTGAACTGGAATTCAGGAGTACGTACTATCGACTGAGGGCCTAACGAATTTCCACAACCAACAATGTGAGCTAGTAGTGTGTCGGGGGGTCCATGTTTGGATTTTTCTTGAGAGATGTCCCACGCACGAAACGTAGTGCTACATTGGAAGTGGGAAAATTTTATGTAATACCCCGTGATTTTTGGGATGATAATTTAATTATTTTTGGCAGAAATAATATTTATTTAAATTGGAGTATTTTAAATTTGGCAATTGAGGTCAAAATTTGAGGATTTAGAAAGTATTTCGAATGACGATTCTGAGTGTACGGTTGATCCCAGATGGGTCGAGATAGTAAAAATTACTGTATTTGGGTCTTAATTGGGTTCCAGAATATTTATAAGTTCGTTTGACTCAAATTGGAGTAACCGAGTCATTTAAAGTGTGTCTTATCATTTAAAGTTGGGTATTTTGGAGACAAGGCTTATTAAGCCTTCGTGAGATAACAATCTCATTCTTGAGAAAGAGAAAGCCCTAGAGAGAGAGAGAGAGAGAGAGAGAGAGAGGGGGGGGGGGGAAAGGAAGAAGATAAAGAGAAGAAAAGCTTGGGGATTTTGGCTATTATGCGATTTCGAGGGAAAAATAACTTCTAAAACTTCGAGGCAAGTGATTAAACTTGCTAAATAATTCTTGTGTGTCATTTATTTCATGATTTGTGGATAAATTTATGGATCTTGGGTTATAAATGTTAAAACCTAGATTTTGGGTTAAATCTTACATTTGATGTGTATAAGATGGATTTAAGGTTCTAAATTAGTGGGGTTATGTTATTTTATGAGTTTTTATGTTAGGAATATGATTGGGTTGAAGATTGGGGGTTAGAAGTTTGTACTTTGGAGTTTTTGGAAAGTTGGAATTCATCCAAAACGGGGTTTGGCTGAGGTGTCTCCTATGGTCGGTTAATCGCGCCACAAGGGAAAAGCTTACTGCCTTCTTTTTTAGGCAAAATTGGAAATCGCGATCGACCGGGGGTCAAGGGCCGATCGATCGGTCCTCTGTTTTTCCTCCAAGATTGGGATTTTATTCCCACCCCTTGTCCTCCGGGTTTGAAGCTTAGGAACCTTATTACATGTTATGAGAAGTATGTTTTTGGATATTTTAAGGAGTTTGACCTATGATGAAATGTTAGGGTCGTATTGAGTTCTTGCGAGAGAGTACGAGTTGGAGTTATCTTGTCAATTTAGTGGGGAATCGTCTTAGTATTGGGGTTTTCATTTGGTGATAATCGTTGTTGATTGGTGTGCTTTCGGATATAGAGGGTATTCATGATGTTGATCGAATTGCGAGACTATTTATACAAATAGAAGTGACGGATGAGTAAGTTTCAAGTCAGGGGTCATCGTATGGGATAAAATTTTAAGGTGTACGAGTTAGCAACGGTAAGTATATCGAGAGTTATATTCTTAAATATGAATTTCTTCTTTTATACTTACAGACGTAAGAGAGTATGTATACCTATATGTCTTTCTGTATATACCTTGTGTGATGGTTTGTACTTATAGGATGTGATGATATATATATATATATCTAGTGTGAATGATGTATATATATATTTATTGTGTGAGCATACCCTCCATTGCTATCATGGGAAATTGCGCGATGTGGCTGAGGCTCCTGGCAAGAAGAGTAGGGGGAGTATAGTCCCCAGGTCATAGTCGTCCTTTATTTATTGCGTGATTTTATTCGGGGTGAGAAGTCTTGGGTATGATTCGTTCTCACTTTTGGTTCGGAACTATGAACTCTTCCTATATGTTGTGATTTGTTTTATTTACCATGGCGGTGTGATAATAATCCGATATATGGTAACCCGGGATAAAGCGAGTAATTCTTGGAAGATGATAGCATTGTGAAGTATTTTATATCCACATGGGATTGAATGATTGTACTTTTTAACTAGAGTAATGTTACAAACCCTAAATGGTTCGGAGCATTATTGTATTTATGTGATTAGAGATTATTGCTCCCTATATGTATTCGAAGTTATGTGTGGGGTACTGAGGGCATAATGGACCTCAACAACCAACAGTGCCAAGGAATAGTGTATAGGGGTTCCTTGTTTGGATTTTGCTTTGCAAGACATCCGACACATGAAAAGCAGTGCAATGTTGGCAGTGGGGATAAGTTTAGTCCTCAGTACTCAGATTTATATGTTATAGTGAAACAAGGATTGATGAGAATAAACTGGACAAATATTTTGTATGAGTAGTTGATGTTATATGCGTCATGCATTGAGGTCATAAGGAATCTCGATAATGAATAGTGCCAAGGAGTAGTGTATCAGGGGGGGGGGATTCCTTGTTTGGATTTCACTTTGCGAGACGTCCCACGCACGAAATGCAGTGCAATGTTAAGAGTTGGGAGAAGTTTAGTCCTTAGAATTTAGATGCTAATAACTTGGGTAAGTTAAGAACTAGAATCTTCTAAATTTTAGTAAGAGATATGTCTATGTATATTTATAAGTTAATATAATTTTAGATGTACACGTGGGGTAAGTTCGAATAGGAAGTTTATGGATTTGCTGGATGAAGGTTTAGGTTATATTGGATTGTACCCATAAAGTGTTGGGAAGTTATTTAAGTACCATGTGCATATGTTTAGGTGAACGCTTTAGTTGAGGGGTGAGATGGAGTTCCAAGAGAGTGCGACTCCACTTTAATCACGTCATAGTGCAATTATAATTATTATGCATTTTAATACACTTGCTAAATTTTTTCACACCTTGGGGTCTTACCCGTTTATATTCTCTGCTTGCTATAACTGTTATGGTATTTCGTTATAGTTGTTTCCTATCTTTTGTAAATCTAGTTTATGATTCAGTTTGTGTATTGGCTTTACACCCAAGGTTTGTGTTTATAGCACTTTTATATTTCTTTTTAGTTTGTTGTATTGCCTGTGACCCGATATCATATTCGAGTATTTCCTTTTGTATGTTTTAAAAAAATTTGGCACCCGCTTTTTATAGTATTGGTTAGTTAGCTATGTTTATCTCGTATCATGAGTAGATGTTTAGAACGATCCACTTGAGATTCCTGATTAATTATAGTATAGGGATGGCCACCTATTATTATTTTAAGCGGGGTGTCACAGGTGGTATCATAGCATGAGGTTCTAGTGTCTTTAAGATTTTTGAGGGTTTTCTGCGTTCTTCCATAAGCGTTCTTGTTGTAGAGCCCTATTATTAGGACGATTGTATTCACATGTCTATATTTTCTTCTGCGATGTGTAATCATTTGAATGGCATTCAGATACCATTATTCTAGTTTCAGATGCCACCGAAGAGAGGTCATCCAGTTAGGGTAAATAGAGGGGCTGAGAATATGTAACCCCAAATGCCTCAAGGGACAATGTACACAATCGAAGTTTCCAATATTATGGAACAAGGGGTAACTACTGCCATTTCTGCAATGGCACATCAACCTGCAGCTCAAGTATGCCAAGCCCACCCAAGGCCGTCTACGTTGGAAAGAACACAGGAAACTTTTAGAAAGGGACATCCTCCAGAATTTTCAGGGGGAGCTGATGCGATGCTTGCAAGTTGTTGGAAGAAGAGTATGTAAAGTCACCTTCGGATCGTTGAATGTAGTGAGGTGGAGAAATAATTTCTCTCCACCTTTAAGTTAACGGGAGAAGCTATCCAATGCTGGGAGTCAATCAACACATTGGATCAGAGAGATGCATTACCCATAGAAGATTTTTGGGAACTCTTTAACCGAAAATATTTTCTTTCCGAGATGCAGAAGGAAATGAGGAGGAGATTATAGGATGTGTTTCAAGGTGATCAAACGGTGGTCAAGTATGAAGAAGAATTTACTCGAGATTGCCAAATTTAATGCCCGATGAGGTAAACATATAGGAGAAGAAAATATCGAATTTCGTGGGAGGTTTAGAATGGATAATTTGGCAACATTTGATAGGGAACTCATCATTTTTCAATTTTTTCTAGGTAGTGAATGCGGCGTTGTTACAGTTTCAGGAATATCGTCTTCATTCATAAGGGGGTAAGAAACTTAGAGACTCGGTTTCATCAATTAAGTATGGTGAAGAGGGCTGGTGGAGCAAGATGGTATAAGAAGGATTATCAAGGGTCGCAATAATATTTTGTTCCTCAGGATGGGCAGGGAGGATTTTCTATTAGATGTTTCTTTTGTAAAGAAATAGGCCATCAGAAGAGAGATTGTCCCGAAAGAGGTAGAGGGACACTTTTTGAGGAGGTTTTGGATATGCACCCCCTACAACAGATCATAGGCCAGTTTGGACTGGAGGACTTTGATTAGGAACCCATCGATGACGGAATGCAGTTGGACTAAAGAGGAAATATGTAAATTATATTTTCCCCTTATGGTTAGGTTATGCCCCGAGGGGCATTAGAATTATCGCATGTAAGATTTTAATGAGTCGTTAGTTGTTATAACCCTATTATGTATGGGATGACCCGGAAGGGAGGAGTGCGTAAGTGAGGCTCTTAGACGATATGGGAAAATAGATTGTCTTTTGATGTGTAAGTAGAGAGTTATGACTTTGTTTGTTTCGTAGGAATCATTGAAACGCGTTAGGTAATAGTGGTAAAGCTATCATTTTCTAGTCGTGCTAGACTTATGTGTTTGTAATGTTCTAGTTATGGAAGAGCCTAGTGTATGGAAATGATTTGTTAAGATGCAAAGGATTCTTGTTACTGAAGAGATTCAGAGTTTAGTGGGTTTATCGTTGAGCTAGGGATTTTAGCTCATGGTTGTGCTAGTTTTAAGAACTACTTGTTGGTAAGAGTATTTTATTTGTTGGCTCCTTGTGTCTTGGGCATAAGGTATTTTATTTGGTAGTCGAAAGACATAAACTATTTTTGAAATAAAATTATTTTATATGCCTTCTGGAAACATCAAAATGATTTCAAAAATATTTCTTTTCAACTTTAGTCCCGAACTAACTGTTCTCAATCCCCGACAAAGCTACATAGTAGTGTATTAGGAGGGTTCCTTGTTTGGATTTCGCTTACGAGAACTCCCCCGCATGAAAGTAGCAAATGTCAGAAATTGAGAAGAGTTAAATCTTTGAACATTTCAAAATTTTTATATCATTAGTATGTTATAATGGATTAATTTTTTTCAAGTTATTTTACGATTTGAGGCTAATTGGAGCCGGGTGATGTTTAAGTTGTTGAGCTTGGGTACAAGATGTATGGGCATCCTAGTTATCTAATTTGGTTATAATTTAAAATGATTCGTAGTGAGAAGTGGGAGGAAGAGGTATAATGATCTTGAAGGTATGTGTCCTAGGAGCTAGTTTCGATTTGGAGTACTAGGCTTAGCATAATTTTGAGGAAAAAATTCTTATAATTTAAATATTTTTGGGAGAAACAATATTTATTTAAATTTGGCTATTGAGGTCAAAATTTGAGGATGTTAGAAAGTATTTCGAATGACGATTCTGAGTCTACTTGGGTATTAATTGGGTTTCGAAATATTTGAAGTTCGTTTGACTCGCACTAGAGTAACCGAGTCATTTAAAGTGTGTTCATTTAAAGTTGGGTATTTTGGAGACAATGCTTATTAAGCCTCCGTGAGATAACAATCTCATTCTTGAGAGAGAGAGAGAGAGAGAGAGAAGAGGAAATGAAGAAGAGAAAGAGAAGAAAAGCTTGGGGATTCTTACTATTACGTGATTTTGAGGAAGATTAAACCTCTACAACTTCGAGGCAAGTGATTAAACTTGCTAAATAATTCTTGTGAATCATTTATTTCATGATTTGTGGATAAATTTATGGATATTGGGTTATAAATGTTAAAACCTAGATTTTGGGTTAAATTTTACATTTTATGTGTATAAGATGAATTAAAGGTTCTAAATTAGTGGGGTTAAGTTATTTGATGAGGTTTTATGTTACGAATATGATTGGGTTGAAGATTAGGGGTTAGAAGTTTGTATTTTGGAGTTTTTGGGAAGTTGGAGTTCATCCAAAATAGGGTTTGGCCGAGGTATCTGCTATGTCCGGTCGACCGCGCCTCAAGGGAAATGCTTACTGCCTTCTTTTTAAGGCAAAATTGGAAACCGCAGTCGACCGGGGGTCAGGGGACGATCGATCGGTCCTCTGTTTTTCCTCCAAGATTGGGATTTTATTCCCACCCATTGTCCATTGGGTTTAAAGATTACGAACCTTATTACAATTTTTATGAGAATTATGTTTTTTGATATTTTAGGGAGTTTGACCTAAGATGAAATGTTAGGGTCGTATTGAGTTATTGCGAGAGAGTACGAGTTTGAGTTATCGTGCCGATTTAGTGGGGAATCCTCTTAGTATCGAGGTTTTCATTTGGGGATAATCGTTGTTGATGGGTGTTCTTTCAGATATAGAGGGTATCCGTAATCTTGATCCAATTGGTAGACTATTCATACAAATAGAAGTGACGGATGAGTAGGTTTCAAGTGATGGGTTATCATATGAGATCAAATGGGAAGGTATGCTAGTTAGGAATGGTTAGTATATCGAGAGTTATATACTTAAATATGAATTTACTTTTTTTCTACTTACGGACGTAAGAGAGTATGTACACCTATATGTCGTGCTGTATATACCTTGCTTGATGGTTTGCACTTATATGGTGTGATGATATATATATCTAGTGTGAATAATGTATATATATATATATATTTATTGTGTGAGCATGCCCTACATTGCTATCATGGGAAGTTGTACGATGTGGGTGAGGCCCCTGGCTTGAGGAGCAGGGTGCGTATAGTCCCCAGGTCATAGTCATCCGTTATTTATTGCGTGATTTTGTTCAGGGTGAGAAGTCTTGGGTATGTTTCGTTCTCACTTTCGGTTCAAAACTATGACCTCTTCCTATACGTTGTGATTTTTTTTATTTACCATGGCGGTGTGATAATGATCCGATATATGGCAACCCGGGATAAAGCGAGTAATTCCTGAAAGATGATAGCATTGTGAAGTATTTTATATCCATATGTTATTGGATTTTGGATATTTATGTGTATGCTAAGTGTGTTATGTGTACTTAATAGTTAGGATTGAATGATTGTGCTCTGTAACTAGAGTAATGTTATAGAACCTAAATGGCTTGGAGCATTATCTTATTTATGTGATTAGAGACTATTTCTCCATATATGTATTCGAAGTTATGTGTGGGGTACCAAGGGCAAAATGGACCTCAACGACCAACAGTGACAAGGAGTAGTGTATGGGGGGGTTCCTTATTTGGATTTCGATTTGTGAGACGTCCCACGCACAAAATGTGGTGCAATGTTGACTGTGGGGATACGTTTTAGTCAGATTTATATGTTAAAGTGAAATAAGGTTTTATGTGAATAAAATGGAGAAGTATTTTATATGAGTAGTTGATGTTATATGCGTCGTGCATTAAGGTCATAATGAATCTCAACAATCAATAGTGACAAGGAGTAGTGTATCGGGGGGGGGGGTCTTGTTTGGATTTAGATTTTCGAGACGTCCCACGCACGAAACGCAGTGCAATATTGAGAGTTGGGAGAAGTTTAGTCCTTAGCATTTAGATGCTAATAACTCGGGTAAGTTAATAACTAGAATCTTCTAAATTTTAGTGAGAGATATGTATATGTATATTTATAAGTTAATATAATTTTAGATGTACACGTGTGGTAAGTTAGAATAGGAAGTTTATGGATTTGTTGGATGAAGGTTTACACGAGTGTGAGTTTGGGCGTAGGTTAGATTGGATTGTACGTAGAAAGTGTTGTTCAGTTATTTGAGGACCGTGTGCATACGTTTAGGTGAGCGCTTTAGTTGAGGGGTGAGATGGAGTTCCAAGAGGGTGCGACTCCACTTTAATCATGTTATAGTGCATTTATAATTATTATGCATTTTAATACAGTTGATAAATGTTTTCACACCTCGAGCGGTGACCCATTTATATTCTCTTCTTGCTATATATATTGAATTATTTTAGGTGTTCCTCCGCAAGGACGCCAATGATGCTTTCTATTCTTTATTCTTGGAGCTGTAGCAGTTGAGGACTGTTGCGATATTTTGTTGTAGTCGTTTCCTATCTTTTGCAAATCTATTTTAGGATTCCCTTTGTGTATCGGGTTTACACCCAAGGGTTGTGTTTATAGAACTTTTCTATTTGTTGTATTGCATGTGACCCGACAGCATATTCGGGTATTTCCTTTTGTGTGTTTTAAAAAATTTTGGCACTGGCTTGTTATAGTATTAAGTAGTTAGCTATGTTTATCTTGTATCGTCGGTAGATGCTGAGAATGATCCACCTGATATTCCTGATTAATTATATTATAGGGCTAGCCACCCGTTATTATTTTAAGCGGGGTGTCACATGTTAGTCATGAGTACATTGGATATTTGAATTTTCATAATTAAGGGGAATGGAATCTAACTATGATAATAAGCTATCATTTTTCCAATGGGAGTTGTGCATACGCTTGAGGAGGTATGATTCGTAGATTTAATGGGGTAGCTTAACTTAAGATTTAATGTGTATGTTTTGGTGTGCGTTGTAGCTAAGAGGTGAGATCGAGTCTCAAGGGAGTATGAATCCACATCATGTAATACCTCGTATTTTTATGCTATATTAATTTGGAGATTTATTAAATTTAATGTGAATGATTATTTAATAAAAATCCAGAAATTAATTATGTTATAATTATTAACGTGACGAGAGTTAGTAATTATGGGAAACTTACTGAATATTACTAATGAGATTAGTAATATATTATATTGGTTATATTGAATGTCATGAGTGAATTAAATGACGATTTCGGAAATTTAAGTCGGAACGTGCTCGTATCACGTCGGGACTGATTTGGTTAAGTAAAAAGTGAATATTTTATAAGTTATCCGTATGGTCGTTTTGAGTGGGCCAACGCGTTCGGTAGGGTCGAGATAGTCAGAAAAGTGTACCCGGGGGTTTAGTTTGGGTCTCGGGGCATTTTTAGGCCTAAATAGTACCCCGGGAGGGCATTTTAGTCATTTTACATAATTGGGTAATTAAACCCACGAATTTCAGCAACCTATATCAGCCATTTAGGTTAGCCTTTAGGGTTAGAATATCCAGAAATCAAGTGACGGCCATTGGAGAAGAGAGGAGAGAGCTCCAAGGAAATTCAAGGCCAAAAAGTCACCGGTTTGCACCGCCGCCACCACCACCACGTAGATCGCGAGACGAGGAACGCAGCCATACCAAAATCAGCCGTGAATCAGAATACAAAAAATCCCAGGCAAGTGTTTAAGTTGCGTATTTTCGTTAATGCAATCTTCATATTGGTTTAGGATTGATTAGAAATGATAAATATGGAAGAACACCCAATTTGTGTTACGAAAAGGCATGTAGGAATGATTTATATGTTGATTCTGGAACCCTTGCCATGTAGAGGAAATAAACCACGAAATTTTGATGATCTTAAGAAAGAAATTCTGGAGAAAGATTGGTTAGAAAGCTGTTTAAGAAAATTCTAGGGTTCTTGATAATTGGAAACAATTTTAGGTTGAAAATCCATGTTTAAATGATGTATATGAACATGCCTTACGTTAGAAACATGTAGTATATTGTTATGATGTTAGTAGTATAATTCTGGGACGATTGGAACTTGGAAATATCGAATTCATGTAATTTTGGTGATGAAACCCGTAACTGCATTCTGCATAATTTTTCCCAGACCTACTTGATCGATCGATCGAGCCCAGAGCTTCGATCGATCGAAGGTTCGATCGATCGAGTCCTAAGATTCGATCGATCGACCCCTCCTGGAAGACTCCTAATTCCCTCTTTAAATGAGTTAAATTCAAATTGTCGTGATATAATTCTTGGGCATTCTTAATAAATTGATTTGGGAGACATTGAGGACCAGTAGGGCATCGGAATAAATGTTGGGACCTTTAATCTTCAACGAGATTGGTATTTATGGGACATTTACTGTAGGGTTGGTGAATTTATAAATTTAAAGGGTGAGGTGCGTAATAGAGTTACGTTGGAACCTAATAAAGACACTTACTGAATTTCAGATTTGTGAGGATATAGTCCACGAGTGTCAGGTATTGAGTGAGAAAACCCTTCGAGTTAAGGTTAGGAACGAAACCTTATACGTAATTCTATAAATGTGAAATTTAGGATAAATGGTATAATTATGGGTGACGAGAAGAACCTATATTAATATGATAAAGTGGTATATTTATATGATTGTGTGTACATATATTATATACTTGTGAAAATCATGCCCACGCTACTTGCTATCCCTGAGGTTACCGTGTTGGGACAAGTCTTATCTCGATGGGACCTTTATGGGGGATATTGACTTGTACCCTTGAAGATACATATCCTTGGTACAGGCTATCGATGTGATAGTTCAGACGGTCCTAAGAGACGCATGCATGTGCCATCCTCTTAGAGACTTGGAATCTATGCTTCGCCTCAATATTGTTTGTGTATTCATGTTAATACAATTCGAGAGTGATTCCGATTGTATTCCCCTTAATATGAGTGATATGGGGTTCTGGATAGTAGAGTATGCACGCACCATAGTTTTATGAGGGGTGTTGTTATGTTATATATATTATACGAGTAGTTAATATATGTATGAAATTTCGGAAATTTAAACTGCCTACTGTGATTTGATAAGTAGGACATGGTTGATGACTCTTATAGTAAATACTTGTTTGTGTAAAATAATATGTCACTGAGGAACTTTATATATTGTTAAAAGCAAAAACGAGAGTTGTGCTTCTAATTGGAAGTATTCTTTTTAAACAAAAATATTGTTCGGTTTTGAAATCTTACGAGTAAGAAGATACGCTAAATTATTGGGAAGGTTAGTATAATAAAATGATAAGATAATCCGTTGGGAAGTTTAGTGCGATAGGTGTGCACATTA
Organism: Sambucus nigra; assembly: GCA_949130495.1. NCBI lineage: Eukaryota > Viridiplantae > Streptophyta > Magnoliopsida > Dipsacales > Adoxaceae > Sambucus > Sambucus nigra. The sequence goes on along the minus strand of OX422207.1, from coordinate 78,117,166 downwards.
GAAGAGAGGTGAGTATTTCTCAAGAGAGTGACGCACTAATATGTTGTTGCATTGGCCTGTATCAATTTAAATACTTGCTAAATGTATTTTAAAATCAAACACACTTTTGGGCTCTGACCCGTTTCTTTCTCTCTCTCTCTCTTGTATATATATATATGTATGTATTACAGGTGCCCAGCCACAGGGACGTCTTGATTAGGATCTCTTGGAAGGAACGCGCTGCAGCTTAGGTGGGAGTTGCAGGTCTCTTGATTAGACGACTTCGTTCATTTGGATCCACTCTTAGTACTTTCATTTAGTTGGGCATGTGTAGCCCTTTCCATTATTTCTTTGTTATTGGGACATTTATATTTCAGTTATTTCCAGTATTTTTCTATGGAATTTATTCAGTTCGGATTTGTGACTTTAGTTTTCATATGTTCACATTCGATTGACGAATGTATGATATTATTTGGTTTACTGTGATGTGATTCTAAATTGTAGAAATGTTGTTTTTAAATAAATAAATCTTTTTCTTTAATTAAAATTTGGAAAGTATGTATGAAAATGGTTTTGACACTTAGCTTAATTATTTAGGGTGTTAAATTGGAAAATGTATTTTTATCGACAGTGATGCTGAGAATGAACCAACTGTTTACCTTGATTTAATTTAATAAAGGAGTGATCGCTCGGTATTTAATTAGGCGGGGTGTCATAGGTGGTATCAGAGCATCAGGTTCTAGTGTCCTTTAGGATCTGTGCGGCTTATTATGCTTTCAGCGCTGCTTTCTTTGATATAGAGCCCTAATACTAGGAATTGTTGTGTCTATCTCTATACATTGAAATTTTGTACTTCTGCGACTTGTTTATTTGAATGATGAACTCATCCAAATTTACTTAAATTTTCAGATGGATAGTCAAGAAGAACTAGCTAAGACGATTAAGAGAGTCAACGAACAAGATCGACTCACACCTCAGGTATCCCCAGGAAGAATATCAACCGCCGAATTAGTAGGTATCGTGGCACAAGAAGTTACCACTGCAGTCCTACAATACCAAGAATGCAGCCTACAACTTAAAGGAGGCAAAAGACCTAGAGAGGTTAACCAAATGCATGTGACTAACGTTGAGAATTGTGCGAAGGCACTGAATCTGTGATAGAAAAACAATCAAGATCGAGGCAGTTTCAGAGGTACAGAGATTTATGTGCAGGGACAAAATTGTCAGGGCCAACGAAGTCAGGTTCAGGATGAAATCACCAAGAGGTGTTTCGGTTGTGGAATGAACGATCACAAATGTAAATATTGTCCAAATCAGACTGGGGATAAACTACAATCTAACCAGCGAAGAATCTTGAAACTCTGCTATAAATGTGTACAACCAGGTCACAAGTGGATGGATTGTCCTCGCCCTGACATGATTTACCCACAAATTTCCCCTCAAGGCCAGCAAGACCAAGGAAAAAGTGAGTCTAGTCCACAACGTGGTAAAGTGAAGCAGTTCCGAAAGAGGAACAAAGTCCCAAGTCAGCAAGGCCGACACCGACAGCAGCAGGGTCGGAGGGGGAGTATCTTCGAAGGCCGATGTTTTGGGTGTGGTAAGCACGGCCATAGGCGCCAGGATTGTCCGGAGAGAGATAGGGCACCACAACAGCAGGGTGCTCGTAATGATCCACAGGGGCCACATTTTCCAGTCGCTCTTCCAGCACTAGCTCAGGTACTAGCCCTACCAACCTTTCCAGTAGCTCCAGTGCAGCAGGGGCAGTTATAGTACAAACATATCTATAATGTCCACCAGGCAGCATCCCCACAGGCACCAACCGCGATTTAGGGTATGTTTTCTGTCCATGGAACTTTGGGTCGAATTCTATTTGTTACTAGGGCAACACATTGTTTTATAGCTACGCATTATGCGAAGACCTTAGGGTTATTAACCACAGCAGAGAGCACAGTGACTTGTGTGGACTCACCACTGGGGAGTGGGTCACTTATTTTCTTTATATGCCGGGGAGTGGGGGTAGAGATTGGTAGCTTGGTATTACCTGTAGACATGTTAGTCTTAGACATGCACGAGCATGATGTGATTATTGGCATGGATTGGCTCGCAGCTTGTAGATCCATGATTGATTGCTACGGTGGGAGCATTATTTTTGCCATTCCGGGGTAAGAGATGTTTGTAGTGGCGATGCCTCGCCCCGAGGGAGGTTCGACCGCTCATTTATATTACATAGAGGAGGATACCTCTAGGGAGGTTGTGATTCCCTTAGATTCGATCCCTGTTGTCAGGGAGTATTCCGATGTGTTTCAGGAGATACCAGGCATACCGCCCAGTCGTGAGATAGACTTTGTTATAGATTTATTTCCAGATACGAGACCTATAGCACGCGCACCATACTGTATGGCTTTGACAGAGATACGAGAGCTACGAGATCAGATAGAGCAGCTGTTAGGTCAGGGCTTCATTCGTAGGAGTACCTCACCTTGGGGCGCTCCAGTCTTGTTTGTGAAGAAGAGAGATGGTTCACTAAGATTGTGTGTGGACTACCGAGAGATGAATAAGGTCATGATACAGAATAAATATCCGTTACCTCGAATTGATGATTTGTTCGACCAACTGAGGGGCGCAACTTGCTTTTCGAAGATAGATCTGAGGTCGGGGTACCATCAGTTACGTATTAGAGATCAGGATGTTTCAAAGACTGCATTCTTGTCGATATATGGATCCTATGAGTTCAGGGTAATGCCGTTCGGACTCACAAATGCCCCAGCCGTTTTCATGGACTTGATGAACCGAGTATTCAGAGAGTTCTTGGATCAGTTTGTCATCATCTTCATTGATGACATCTTGATATATTCACACTTCGAGGAGGAGCATGTCGAGCACTTGAGGCAGGTTCTTCAGACTCTACGAGAGAATCAGTTTAATGCTAAGTACGAGAAGTTTGGATTCCAGTTGCGAGAGGTACAGTTCTTGGGCCATGTTGTTTCTGAGCAGGGGATTGCAGTTTACCCGAGCAAAGTGTCAGCGGTGAGGGAGTGGGGACAGCCCACGATACCGATGGAAGTGCATAGTTCTTGGGATTAGCCGTATACTACAGGAGATTCATTCGGGGATTCTCCAAAATAGCGGGCCCATTGACGAACCTGACTCGCAAGGGGGTACCATATGTTTGGGATGACGCTTGTCAGTTGGATTTCGACGAGCTGAAAGACAAGCTTACTTTAGCGCCAGTCCTTGCATTACCAAAGTCGGGTGTAGAGTACCAGGTTTACACCAATGCGTCCTTACGGGGACTTGGGGGAGTACTTCAGCAGGAGGAGAAGGCTATAACTTTTTCTTCCCGCAAGCTTAAGCCGCATGAGAAGAATTACCCCACCCACGACCTGGAGTTAGCAGCGTTCGTCTTTGCATTGAGGATATGGAGGCACTATTTATTGGGGGAGAAATTCCGTTTGTTCACAGACCATAAGTCACTGCAGTACCTGTTCACTCAGCGAGAGCTGAATATGCGTCAGCGCAGATAGCTAGAGTTTGTGAAGGACTACCAGTTCGATATACAGTATTATCCGGGGAAGGCCAACGTAGTTGCTGATGCGTTGAGTAGTAGACCGGTAGACGATGTAGCGGACGTCTGGAAAGCAAAGTGGAAGGAGTTGGGTCACCAGGACGCAGTGGCACGTTCTTTCATATCCGTGATGTCATTCACACCCGAGATTGTTACGAGGGTGATACAGGCATAGACAACAGACCCGTTTTGCCAGGAGCAGATGGTGCGACTCCTGGGCGAGGGTGCTGAGTCCTATTCTGTTAGTTCTGATGGAGGTTTACGGTTTAATGGGAGATTGGTGGTTCTAGAAGGAGCAGAATTACGCCATGCAGTGATGACTCACTCTCATGGGTCCCGATTTGCAGTACATCCTGGAGGAGATAAGATGTACCAGGATATGAGGCGATAATACTGGTGGAGTGGGATGAAGAAGGACATCGTCGAGTTTGTGTCCAAGTGTTCTACCTGCCAGCTGGTGAAGGTGGACCATCAGAAACCGTCAGGATTGCTTCAGCCATTGGAAGTACTCGCGTGGAAGTAGGAGAGTAATTCCATGGATTTCATTACAGGGTTGCCTACATCACAGCGGGGCCATGAATCTGTCTGGGTGATTGTAGAGCGTTTGACCAAAGTGGCTCATTTTCTGCCAGTACGGACAGATTATACTACTTGTCAGTATGCTCAGTTGTTCATTGCTGAGATTGTCAGATTACACGGGGTGCCCCTGAATATTGTGTCAGATAGAGACAAGATTTTTGTGTCACATTTCTGGAAATGTTTTCAGGAGGCTATGGGTACTGAGTTGAGGTTGAGTTCAGCTTACCACCAACAGACAGACGGACAGACAGAGCATAATAATTAGATGTTAGAGGATACTCTACGCATGTGTGTTTTCGATTTTGGAGGAGGTTGGGAGCCACATCTTCCACTGGTAGAGTTTGCTTATAATAACTCTTATCAATTTACGATTGGAATGGCTCCATTTGAGGCTTTGTATGGCAGGCCTTGTCGTTCTCCAACTTGTTGGCTCAAGGTGGGGGACAACAAGTTGCTAGGACCAGAAGTGATTCAGGAGACCTCCGCGAGGATTGAGATAATCAGGAGTCGTATTCGGGTAGCCCAGGACAGGAAGAAGAGCTAGGCCGATGCGAAACGGTTCTTCCGTGAGTTTAATGTTGGAGATCAAGTGGTATTGCGTGTATCTCCTATGAAGGGAGTGATGAGGTTCGGGAAGAAGGGGAAGTTGGCTCCGAGGTACGTGGGACCATTTCCCATCATCGAGAGGATTGGGCCGGTTGCATACAGGTTGGGATTGCCAGAACATTTACATCGCATCCACGATGTATTCCACATCTCGTTGTTGAGACGATATCTTCAGGATGATATGGCCTATACTCACATTGCGATAGATAAGATAGACTTACAGTCTGATAGCTCTTACAAGGAGAGACCAGTGGATAATCTAGACTATAATGAGAGGAGATTGAGGTCGAAAATAGTTCCACTCGTGCGAGTCCAGTGGGAGCATCATAATGTAGAGGAATCCACTTGGGAGCGTGAGGCAGATATGCGCGAGAGATATTCAGAGTTGTTTTTACCAGGTATGCCTTATTTTCCGAATTTCGGGACAAAATTCTGTTATTAGGGGGGAAGTATGTAATACCCCGTATTTTTATGCTATATTAATTTGGGGATTTATTAAATTTAATGTGAATGATTATTTAATAAAAATCCGGAAATTAATTATGTTATAATTATTAATGTGACGAGAGTTAGTAATTATGGGAAACTCGCTAAATATTACTAATGAGCATAGTAATATATTATATTGGTTATATTGAATGTCATGAGTGAATTAAATGACGATTTCGGAAATTTAAGTCGGAACGTGCTCGTGTCACGTCGGGACTGATTTGGTTAAATAAAAAGTGAATATTTTATAGGTTATCTGTATGGTCATTTTGAGTGCGCCAACGCGTCCGGTAGGGTCGAGATAGTAAGAAAAGTGTACCCAGGGGTTTAGTTTGGGTCTCGGGGCATTTTTAGGCCTAAATAGTACCCCGGGAGGGCATTTTAGTCATTTTACATAATTGTTTAATTAAACCCACGAATTTTAGCAACCTATATCAGCCATTTAGGTTAGCCTTTAGGGTTAGAATATCCAGAAATCAAGTGACGGCCATTGGAGAGGAGAAGAGAGGAGAGAGATCCAAGGAAATTCAAGGCCAAAAAGTCACCGGTTTGCACCGCCGCCACCACCACCGCGTAGATCGCGAGACGAGGAACGCAGCCATACGAAAATCAGCCGTGAATCAGAATACCAAAAATCCCAGGCAAGTGTTTAACTTGCATATTTTCGTTAATGCAATCTTCATATTGGTTTAGGATTGATTGGAGATGATAAATATGGAAGAACACCCAATTTTTGTAAGGAAAATGCATGTAGGAATGATTTATATGTTGATTCTGGAACCCTTGCCATGTAGAGGAAATAAACCACAAAATTTTGATGATCTTAAGAAAGAAATTCTGGAGAAATATTGGTTAGAAAATTATTTAAGAAAATTCTAGGGTTCTTGATAATTGGAGACAATTTTAGGTTGAAAATCCATGTTTAAATGATGTATATGAACATGCCTTACGTTAGAAACATGTAGTATATTGTTATGATGTTAGTAGTAGAATTCTGGGACGATTGGAACTTGGAAATATCGAATTTGTGTAATTTTGGTGATGAAACTCGTAACTGCATTCTGCAGAATTTTTCCCAGACCTGCTTGATCGATCGATCGAGCCCCAAGCTTCGATCGATCGACCCCTCCTGGAAGACTCCTAATTCCCTCTTTAAATGAGTTAAATTCAAATTGTCGTGATATAATTCTTGGGCATTCTTAATAAATTGATTTGGGAGACATTGAGGACCAATAGGGCATAGGAATAAATGTTGGGACCTTTAATCTTCAACGAGATTGGTATTTATGGGACATTTACTTTAGGGTTGGTGAATTTATAAATTTAAAGGGTGAGGTGCGTAAGAGAGTTACGTTGGAACCTAATAAAGACACTTACTGAATTTCATATTTGTGAGGATATAGTCCACGAGTGTCAGGTATTGAGTGAGAAAACCCTTCGAGTTAAGGTTAGGAACGAAACCTTATACGTAATTCTATAAATGTGAAATTTAGGATAAATGGTATAATTATGGGTGACGAGAAGAACCTATATTAATATGATAAAGTGGTATATTTATATGATTGTGTGTACATATATTATATACTTGTGAAAATCATGCCCACGCTACTTGCTATCCCTGAGGTTACCGTGCTGGGACAAGTCTTATCTCGATGGGACCTTTATGGGGGATATTGACTTGTACCCTAGAAGATAGATATCCTTGGTACAGGCTATCGATGTGATAGTTCAGACGGTCCTAAGAGACGCAGGCATGTGTCATCCTCTTAGAGACTTGGAATCTATGCTTCGCCTCAATATTGTTTGTGTATTCATGTTAATACAATTCGAGAGTGATTCCGATTGTATTCCCCTTAATATGAGTGATATGGGGTTCTGGATAGTAGAGTATGCACGCACCATAGTTTTATGAGGGGTGTTGTTATGTTATATATATTATACGAGTAGTTAATATATGTATGAAATTTTGGAAATTTAAACTGCCTACTGTGATTTGATAAGTAGGACATGGTTGATGACTCTTATAGTAAATACTTGTTTGTGAAAAATAATATGTCACTGAGGAACTTTATATATTGTTAAAAGCAAAAACGAGAGTTGTGCTTCTAATTGGAAGTATTCTTTTTAAACAAAAATATTGTTCGGTTTTGAAATCTTACGAGTAAGAAGATACGCTAAATTATTGGGAAGGTTAGTATAATAAAATGATAAGATAATCCGTTGGGAAGTTTAGTGCGATAGGTGTGCACATTAGAAGAGAGGTGAGTATTTCTCAAGAGAGTGACGCACTAATATGTTGTTGCATTGGCCTGTATCAATTTAAATACTTGCTAAACGTATTTTAAAATCAAGCACACTTTCGGGCTCTAACCCGTTTCTTTCTCTCTCTCTCTTGTATATATATATGTATGTATTACAGGTGCCCAGCCACAGGGACGTCTTGATTAGGATCTCTTGGAAGGAACGCGCTGCAGCTTAGGTGGGAGTTGCAGGTCTCTTGATTAGACGACTTCGTTCATTTGGATCCACTCTTAGTACTTTCATTTAGTTGGGCATGTGTAGCCCTTTCCATTATTTCTTTGTTATTGGGACATTTATATTTCAGTTATTTCCAGTATTGTTCTATGGAATTTATTCCGTTCGGATTTGTGACTTTAGTTTTCATATGTTGACATTCGATTGACGAATGTATGATATTATTTGGTTTACTGTGATGTGATTCTAAATTGTAGAAATGTTGTTTTTAAATAAATATATCTTTTTCTTTAATTAAAATTTGGAAAGTATGTATGAAAATGGTTTTGACACTTAGCTTAATTATTTAGGGTGTTAAATTGGAAAATGTATTTTTATCGACAGTGATGCTGAGAATGAACCAACTGTTTACCTTGATTTAATTTAATAAAGGAGTGATCGCCCGGTATTTAATTAGGCGGGGTGTCACACATCAATTATGAAATCTTTCATTTTTAATTGTTATGCATTTAATTCACTTGCTAGAACTATTTTCAAACCCAAGGCTCTGACCCATTGATATTCTTCCCGTGCAAATTATATATATTGTGTCTATTATAGGTGTTCCTCCACAAGTACGCCAATGATGGTTATCTTTTCTAGTGTTTTCGGAGTTGTAGCATGTGCGGGATGTTACAAGACTTTTGTAAGAGACGTATCTATTTTTTTAATCTATTTAAGAATTCATATTTGTAAATCGGGTGTGTATAACCAAAGGTTGTATATGTTTATTTCTTATTTAGTTGTATCTTGTTATTGTATGGTCTATTGCCTGACAACATATTCGAGAAGATTCTTTTGCATGATTACTCATAGAATATTAATGATCTAGTCCCTTATTTGTCCATTATGTTTATGCTCCATAGTATGTGAATGATTTATTATAGATACACCTTAAAAAATTTGTCACCTGTTTATTTTATATAGGGTGGTTATCGATTATATTTATGTTCAGCAGTTGGTGCTTAGAATGATACACATGAGATCCTTGTCGTATTTTAGTATAGGGCAGGCCACCCGTTATATTGAATAAGCGGGGTGTCGTAATCATACATCTACAAAATATGTTTATATGTAGATATTATTAGTTAACATTGTTTAGCTCCAAATATGTATAGATATTATGAGATAAGATTAGGTAGGATTTCATCAATTAGTTGTTCTAGGTTTCTTGTCTTGACCAATTCAAACTTCATGCTTATCTTATAGATCATTTAACTAATTGTAAATCATTATAAATAGATTCATTTTGCTTGAGTCTTCTTACAGGAGCCCATTTGATTGGGTCTTAACTTATAAAATATCGATCAAATCGGGTGATAACGACCTCTAGTTTTAATAAAGAGTAATACTATTCTTACCGATTCATATCCCAGAATAAAAACTGAATGATGAGTTGGACCCATGGCGAACATAAGATATAAATGATCAACCAACTCCCACCTCGTTTTTTTGTTTTCAAAGTCCAAACACAGCAAACACTCTTTTATCACCAAACATTTCTCTTGCGCTTTTATCTCCAAGCTAACCAAAGTCATGCCATACTAGTATTAAATTAAAAGTGAAAAAACAACATAACAAAAAGAGGCACATGTAAGAACGCGTACTTTTGGGGATAATTATATTTCATAAATGGGTGTTAATTGGAAATTTGGGGAATTTTTTGAAATAATAATTTTTGGAAATTTATGAGGGTTAGATGATTTCAGAGGTGTGTTTCATTTACTTTTGAGACTAAGTAAATGAGTTGGGTCATTTTAATTATTTGTCACAGTGGGTAACGCGACAAAGGATAATATTTTAATGGGGATACCACATTAAGTTATGTGGGATTAAATCAGTGACTTGTGGTTAAGTACCTCGAATGGAGATTTTTAGTGTGTAGTTGGTCTCAGAATGGCCGAGATAGTCAGAATAGTGTATCCGATGGTCGAAATTGAGTTTCGGGAATTTTTAGAGTTAAAAGGAACTCGTAATTGAGTAAACGAGTCATTTTTGGGTTTAAAGGGATAAACCCTTATTTCTCCGTATATAAGGAGGTATGGGGGAATAAAGAGAAAGAGAAAGAGAGAAGAGAGAGAGAGGAAGGGAGAAAAAGGATTTCCGGGCCAAACTCCGTGGGATTCGACTCGGGATCATCGGATTTTATCCACGAGGCAAGTGTTTACTTGTTTTATTTATTTTTAATCATAAATCTCATATCATAGTTGGCAGTGATACACCAAAAAGATTTTCGGGATGGGTTTTTGTGAATTAAAATGGGTTTTCGAAGCTAAACGAGTAAAAACACCAATAATTTCCAATTCGAGAAACTTAGGAATTCATTAAATTAAATTATGGATTATGGGTTCTAGGATGTTTAGAACCCCTATTTATATGTGTATATGTTGTTGGTTGAGGTTGGAGGAGGTTATGAGAAGAAACAAAAAGCTTGGAGGTATGTTAATGGCTGAAGCAGTCTCGGAGAAGATGATGAACAGTAACAGCGTCCTTGCCGAATCGATTCGGTTCTTGATCAAAAAATGAAAATTGTAGATCTTTTTGATATGGTCGCATGGGCACTGACCGCGTATTTTTCTAATTTTTTATTTATAATGATTTTTCTATGGAAGGATGTCCAAGATCGAAATCATTAGTTAGAAATCAAACCTGATATTGGGAGAATTAATGCTAGAATTGTTTGGAGATAAATATTAGGGGTTCCTAAATATAGAGTGGGGACCTCTAGATTATTATTTGAGCGAAATGTAGTCATTGGGTTCATGGAAATGTAATCCACGACCTATTTAAGTTAGGGGTGTTTAGTGACGAATATTCCTTGGGATAATTTCAGTGGGCATTTAGGCCTATATAATTATATGTGTAGCAAAACATAATTATATCGATTATGGTTGGGTAAATCCTACGAGACTACTAGGACAAGTTTGGGATATATATTTATTTACTTAGCATGAATTGGTATATTTGGACATATCCCATAAATCCTTAAATGGGAATAAGGTATTTATTATTTATCAAAGTGAGGGAATACTTTGGGTATAGAATTATGAGTGTGCGAATACTCGAATTATATAAGTTATGAAAACATTTGGGATTACTGGTCATCGCTAGGTGTGATGGGAAATTAGAGTCGTTTATGTATAATGCGACTACAGTATATATATATTATATAATACAAATACATATGTATTTGTGTGTGAATGGTATATGTGTATTTAGAGGTTGGTTTCCACGAGCTTTCCTTTGGTATATGATTGGAATAGCCAGATTTTATATTTCTCTAGTGCGATCCAGGAGGTTACGCGATGTGGGTGAATCCCCTTGCCCGAGGAGCAGGGAGAGTATAGTCCCCAGGTCATTATCGTGCCGTGTTGGAGTGCGATGTGTGTAACTCCACTTGCAGGGGGAACATGACCGCCTCCACCATTATGTATCTGTTTACCATGTCCATTGAGAGAGTCTGGCTTGGTACCGCGGGATAGTGAGTAATCCCAGATTTTGGATCGGCACTATGAGACCGCATCCTCGAGTTATAGATCGTTGGGATGGTTATTATACTTATGTGTATAGTATAATACTTGTGCATGAATACAAAAAATTATATATCTCTATGACAGTAAAGAGAAAAAAATGAAAAAGGATAAATTCTCAGTCTGGGAGATTCTATCCGGATGTGCATTATAAATATAAATAGAGAGTAAACCTCACTCCGGGAGATATTATCCGGGTGTGTATTGTAAGATGTATATGAGAATTAGTATAACATTTATAATATTATATAAGTTTGTTTATATATTCATTTTGTACTAAGGGCCTAATGGATCTCGACCATTGACACTACCAAGTAGTAGTGTATCGGGGGGGTTCCTTGTTTGGATTTTGCTTCGCGAGACACCCCACGCACGAACTTAGCACAGTGTTGAGAATGGAAAGAAGTTTATCCCTTAGTACTCGGGTTTTTGAGGTTTCTAGCAGACGGGTGAATTAGATTAGTTAGGCGAGGTAGCTTAACTAGGATGTTTTAGACGAGTGAGTTAGGCGTGCACTATTAGAAGAGGGGTATCTTATGGGAGTGCGATACCAATTTAAATAACAGACCAACTTATTTTTAAAAAATAAAGCATTTATGCACTTGCAAAATATTTTTACAACTCGGGCTCTGACCCGTTTTCCTATTTTTATTTTTCTAGCTATATATATTATAAATGTATAGGTGTCCAGACACAGGGACGCCTCGATGATGATTCCTTCGAGTCAGACGTGTGCTGCGACAACTATGGATGAATGCAGGTTTACCATAGACGCTTCTAGCCTTGTAATCTAGATAGGAGGTACTGTATAAATATTCGGGCTAATAACCCAATTGCATTTATTTATTCTTTTACCGCCTTTTAGTGCGGCATTCGATATAGTTGTATGATGTTTAAACCGAGTCTTCGGTTATTTTATTTCATTTCAGTTACATTTACATAAATTGCGTGAATGTTTTAATTGAGAAATTATTTAAAAAGATTAGTTAAATAAAATTTTGACGCCAGCCTAATAGGTTATTAGTAACTAATTTGGTTTTTGATAGTGATGCTAAGAATGAACCATATGAAACTCCAATTTTAATTTGGTACATGAGTGATCGCCCAGTGTTTTATTACGCGTGTTGTCACAACACATTCGCCTAGTTAGAAAATGCACATTTTAGCACGAACAAGCCTCAATCAAAATAATAACCCTACAAGAAATTTTATTTTTATTACCTAACCGAAACCCGACCCAATTAAATATGATCTGAACAAAATGAGACACAACATAATTTTTTTAACTAGCACGAACATGACACAATTAAAATAAAACACAAAAATTAGATCATTTACTGTTGGGTCCAGCAGTTCGCATTATTTTGCGGTTGGGGTACAGTAGTTTTCATATTTATTGATTGGAGTCCAAAACTAACAAAAACCCTCTGTTGACTAATTTAGTAGTTATTTGAACCACTTTTTAATCTAAAAGAATAATACACCCTTGAATACATTAATACACGTTATTATTTTAATACAATATAATTTTTAATTTCATTTAAAAAATAATATTTTTTCCTCATAAATAACACTCTTTTTTCACAAAAACTATTTACGTTGAATTTTTTAGAAAATACAATTTTTTTAAGTATGTTGTGTTTTAAAAAAGGATAATTTTTTTAAAAAAAATAATTCACATGGAAATTGGTTTTAAACAACGTTATTATAAAAAATCTCCTTTTCAAATAAAAAACCAACGTAAAACAGTTTTTTGTAAAGATAAAAGGCATACATCATTTATAAGCAAAAGTGCATTACATTTCTTAAAGTAAAAAAATATTACTAGCCAAAAAAGACAGAAAATCGATTTTAACTATTTTTTATTTACAAAAAACATTTATTTTCATTGAAAACAATAACATCTTTTTTTAAAACAAAATGGTGTTTTCTGTCATTTTTTTTAAAATTACATTTTTCAATATGCCAAACGCATCTCTCAAACGGATTGATTAGCAGTTACAATAAATGATCTTTATTTATTTTACAAATATCGCTAAAAGTGTAATATTAATAAATTATATTATATATTAATCATGTAAATTTAAATCACTTTCAACGATGAAAACGGTAAAATTACCCGAGCTAAAAGCTCTGATAACAATTTGTAATTGATGAAAATATTTTTAAATTGATTTTATCTTTTTATCCAAAACATGCATTTACGGTGATAAAACAGATAATTCAAACCAACAATTATGAAAAGGCCAAGTTTTAGGAAAAAATTCCAAGGGGAAAAATCTTTTATTCACTTAGAAATTTAGAAGACAATCGACTTGTAGACTACTTGATATCCCCCACAACTATAACATGCTCTTCTTCGAAAATCTCTAATGAGCAACTATGATACTCGCAAGAATCACATGATTGTAGTCCACCATCAACCTCAGCCTCTGTCTTTAGCTGTGAATCACTGCAAGTATCACAAGTTAACAATGGAGTTCCTCTCTACAAAAGTTGTATGAAAAGAGACAAAACTTTCTAGGGTTCTAAACTAATTCACAAGAACAATATTACAGGATGTTTTGTTGCGAATTAAAATAGTATTTTTCAACACAAACCTTGAAGAAATTTTGTATCAGATATGCAGATAAGTTTTCGCAAAAGTCTTAAACATTATGAATCATGAAACGAGTATTTATACAAACTTTAAGTTGGTGCATCATTCGAAGGAGGTTAGCAGGTAGTTATAATGACATATAGATGTCGTTCGTATGAGATGTTATCTCGCTACTAATGACCTACAAAAAATCAAACCAGTAACATGTAGTCTGATCAAAATATGATCATGGAAACAAACGAGGGTCTATAGAATTTAGGATGTGGTTTGAACAACATAAACAAGAAGTTTTTATTTTTTAAAACTCCGCCTATAGTATCTCAGAAAACATAGTTTTCAAAATTAAAAGTTCTTGTTCATTTAAAAAAAAAAGAAACATGCCAAAGATAATTCTATGAATTAATTCAAACTCTAAATTTTTTAATATTTCATCGGGATTTAAAAAATCCTTCAAACTTGGATATTCTTGAGTTCATTTCATCTTCTCGGTGCGTGCGTATTTGTAACGGGATACACCAAACTAGCCTAAAGCTATGCTATGAATAATGCTAGAAAAATTGTTCTTACAAATCTCACCCTTTGGCTATTACGGTACTGAACAAATAAAATGACCAAACACCAAAATAAAATAAAAAATCTCCTATGACAAGAATACTAATACCCCTCCCCACCCTAGAACAAAATGGCATAAGTGTTTTTCTCTTCAAAAACTTCTTCTTCTTCCTTTGATAGCCTTTGTCTTCATCCATGTGTCTTGAATTCTTCTTCAAGTACTTACACACATGAGATAACAAACGTATACCCTTGTGACGCATTGAGTTTGAAACAAAATAAAGCTCATAAATAATTAAACTTTGCCCTATAATTCAAACTCATCAAAACTCCATTTTAATTTGTTCCCCTCTTTGTTTTTATCGAAATAGACAAATAGACAAAAAAGTAAAAACATAAACATGAAATTCCAAGCATCACGAATACGAATATAAGATATTATCACAAAAGATATAAATCCAGCACATGTAATGATCATCTCAAAGGCAAACACAATAATTTTTTTTGAAGTATTTCAATTTTTTTCTCCAAAAAAATGTAAAACTTACAAAAATATCATACAATACCATATATAAGATATGAAAAATATATCAATGCAAATGTGGAACATATATATAAGTATAAACGACCACAAAACATGACTCAAAACACATAAGTTTTACACACTAGCATAGTATCGATGTGCCACAACATGTGGAATGGAATGAATGGGCGTGAGCTAAATATAAATTAAATACAACCTAAACACTCAAATATCTTCAAGAAGTTCAAATTGATTGCAAAACTTTATCAAACTGTGGTTTGGACTCAAGTTACAATTAAAGTTGAACTTAATGAATAAATCAAGCACAATGCGTAAAAGCCTTGGATATTGATGATTCTACAAATCAATAGTGTCATGACAAAATAATATTAACTAAGATTCATTGTCATTGTCCAAAACCGTTAAATATTTCCCTCCAAACTCCCTCAAAATATAGACATGATCATATTTTCTATTATATTCTATTCTTTTCTTTTCTTTTGAATGATCATATAAAACAAAACTATTTGGCCCTCTTTTGGCATATTATTCTTTTTATTGCCTTAATTTTGTCTTAGGCTCTTTTTAGACGGTGGCTTTCATGACGAGTTCATTATGCTCTCGTAGCCCTTTTCCTTGTACACTCATATTTTTTTAATAATAAACAAATCCTCATGGGAAACGATCCTTACATGCAAAAACCCTCCATAGTTAAATAAACATGTTAATGGAAAATTGATAGGAGAACATATCACCTAGCTAAAATTGTCATCATGAAGTCCAAATCCAATAATCTTGTGCATGTGTGAATGGAGTCATAAACAAACTCAAATCCATGAAGCAAGTCATGTTTGAAACAACTCCATATACATGGTTACGATCAATCTAAGCATCTAAAGCCAAAATCGAATGTCCTAGACACATGGAATCGCGAAGTGAATTGGATTAAAACACACCAATATGCCATGCCAAAAGTGTAAAACTAAAATACTTAAAGAACCAAAAATGTTTTTGAATTTTAAAAAATATTTTTAAAACATGCCTTTTTTTTTCTATTTTCAATATCAAATAATTTTTTTTTGTATTTTTCCAATATATCTCAATAAAAGAAAACTATAATACAAAAAGTACACATGTCATAACACTAACAAAGATATATAATGATGCACAACTAGCGTATGACAAACAAAATCATGCAAGCATCATCGATAAGATATCACATGTGAAGCATCATGTGCCATCAAGTGAGAATCAACCAATCTAACATTTAGCGTCTTTAAAACTAATTTTCTAACCCAAACAGGTGTGTACATAACTCGTGGGGTTATGATAATAGAGGGGACACTATCCTTAATCTTCTTAGGGCCTTTTCCAAGATCAAAACAAAAATACCTAAGGTGACCTTTCCGCCCATAATGTGAACATGTGTAAATGGGAGGAATATTACCTAAGGTGTGACCTTTTCTAACTTCCTTGGCTTTTTTTTACCCCCTAAAACAAACAAGGGCATTGGGTTTAACACTCGAAGAGTGAGAAGAAGATGAGCCACTACTATTACTATTAACACTACTCGAGTCTTTTAAATCATTTTTTAACCTCAAAATTTTAGACTCAAGAAAAGAATTTGACTCTTTTAATTTTAGGGACTCATTCTTCATATTTCAATCATTCCTAGAAGGTTATATCTCTCTCCATCAATAAAAGGAAACTTTTCCCTGAGAGTCTTTGTGACACCCCGCCTAATAAAATACTGGGCGATCACTCCTATATCAAATTAAAACAAGAGTCTCATATGAATCATTCTTAGATCACTATCGAAAATCCATTTAATTACTAATAACCTATTAGGCCGGTGTCAAAATTTTATTTAACTACTCTTTTTAAACAACTGCGAATTAAAACATCCACACAGTTTATGCGTAAATGAAACTGAAATGAAATAAAATAACCGAACACTCGGCCAAAATATACAACCATATCGAATGTCGCACTAAAAGGCGGGAAAAGAATAAATACATGTTGTTGGGCTATTAACCCGAATGTGTATATAATACCTCCTATCTAGATTACAAGAATGGAAGCGTCTATCGAGAACCTGCACGCATCCACAGCTGCTGCAGCTGACGTCTGACTCGAAAGAAGTGCCATTCAGGCGTCCCTGTGTCTGGACACCTATATAATATATATATATATATATCAAGAAAGGAAAAGTAGAAAAACGGGTCAAAGCCCGAGTTTGAAAATATTTTGCAAGTGCATAAATGCTTTATTTTTAGAAAAATATTTTATCTCATATTTAAATTTGGTATCGCACTCCCATGAGATACCCCTCACCTCTCTTCTATTAGTGCACATCTAACGTACCCTAACATAATACCCTAGTTAAGCTATCAAGCCTAACTAGTCTAATTCACCCGTCTACTAGAAACCTATACAACCTAAGTACTAAGGGCTAAAGATCCCTCCATTCTCAACACTACACTAAGTTCGTGAGTGGGGTGTCTCGCGAAGCGAAATCCAAACAAGGAACCCCCCGGATACACTACTACCTGACAAGGTTAATGGTACGGATACATTAGGCCCATAGTACAAAACTAAAGTATAAATATATACTTACACTCTCATATATGTACATATCACATTTATTCTTATATTCATCTTTAAAATACACATCCGGATATATATCTCGGACTGAGGATTCATTTACCACATATTTACCAATTTCAATTTACAAAGTATTTATCAATACTTTTCATTTTTATCTCAAAACTTTCCATTTCCTTTCTTATATCCAGGAAATATATTTGAAAGCCAATTCATTATCATGAATTGCTTTTACATATCATATAATTTTTTAAAACCCAATTTTATAATCATAAAAAAGCTTTTCCATTTTATAACATCCCATTTCCCTTCTGCCATCCAGGAATTTTTTTTAAAAGCCATTTTTATTATCATAAAAATGCTTTTACCATATCACATGCTTTCATTTCCCTTCTTCCATCCGGGAAATATATCCGAAGCCAAATCGTTTATCCCATTTCCCTTCTTCTATCCGGAAAATGTATTTAAAGCCAATTCATTATCATGAATTCCTTTAATATATCTAAGACCGTCCCTCCGGGTTTCCCCACTGGACGCGCCCCTAAATGGCTATCATCTTCCAGGGACTATCAAACAAGAAAACCTCGGAACCTATCGAAACGTCGGGAAGCGGCCATATGCCTGCGGGAGAGTCATAACCACACCCAGAATTACCTCACCAGTGCAGTAAAAACATATAATAATCGCCCATATGGCGTAGGACTATATCCACCCTGCATTCATTAGCCAGGGGGCTTCACCTCACGCGTGAACTTACCTTATGATAGCATTTAGAGAGGTGTGTATACATAAATTATCATTTATGAAAATCATTACCTTTTTTTCATTTTGAAAACATTCAAATTTTATTTTCAAAATCATTTATTCTCAATGATTAAGTACCCACTTTATAAGGTACATTTCTTATTCACATATTCACATTTTATATATACGTTAATCACATAGTATATACATATAGCATATATTCCTCCTAGAATATATATAAATGGCCATATTTGCCAATCACATCTAGCGATAACCAATAATCCCAAAGATTCTCTCAAAGAATCATAACCATGCCTTCATATACACATGATACTAAACCCAAAGTATTCCCTCACATACATTCAATTACATAGATACCTAGGCTCGATGGTAGCTGAACTCTATCTCTCAAATCTTATTTTTCCCGAACGTTAACTATATTCATTCCCCGAATTATGCCCTACACCATTCCAAGGCTTTCTCCTCATCTAAAGGTTTACTAACCCTAAAAACCATCACTTAGGAGTCCCGATATCATAACTAGGATTCCCCATATAAGACCAAAAATTGTAATTTAACTCCCCATACTCTTAAGGGGAGAAAACTGGTAAATCTGACCAAAGTGAATCGATTCTCCCCAATTACAAATCGATTCGGGTGGGCGAATCGATTCGACCCCCAATTCGAATCGATTCGAAAAGTGTTCTGGAAGCAGGTCCTTAATGGCGAATCGATTCGGTCTAAATTCGAATCGATTTGGCCCAAGGCAGCCTTACAGATCCCCTTAGGTGAATCGATTCATCCTAGACCCGAATTGATTCGGCCTGCTTAAGGGGCACTGTTTGGGCAATTTTCCCATCTCCAAAGTACCCAAAACCCAATCCGATCTCCATTTAAATAATAACTTGGATTTATTCCTACAAACCCAAAGTTTTCATATCTCCTCAGGTTCTTTAGAGGTCCTAACACTCCATATGAGAACCCCTAATATCTATCTCCAATAAGTTCTATCCTTAATTTCTAACTAACGATTTCGATCTCGGACAGCTTTTCATAGGAAAATCACTATAAATCCAAAAAAATCAAAAAAATACGCGGTCGGCGCCCACGAGACCGCGTCGAAAAGAACCACAGTTTTTATTTTTGACCAGGAGCCGAATCGATTCGCATCAAGGCCGAATCGAATCGGAAAGACGCAGGTCACTATTCATCATCTTCTCCAAGACGATTTCGGCCATTAAAGCTTCTCCCAAGCTTTTGTCGCCTCACCCAATGTCCTACAACCTCAACGAACTACAAATACACATATATTAAGGGTTCTAAACATACTAGAACCCTAAACCACCAATTTATTTCGATTAATTTCTAGGTTTCTCCAATTATGAAATTATAGGGTTTATTCGTTTTAACTCCCGAAAACCCGTTTTATCCACGAAAACCCAACCCAAAATCTTTGGGGTTTGTTAATACCAAACTACGGTATGAGATTTATGCAAAAAGTAAATAAAGCAAGTAAACACTTGCCTCGTGGATATAATCCGACGATCCTGAGTCGCGTCCTACGGAGTTTGGCCCGAGATCTCCCTTTTCTCTCCTCTTTCTTCCTTCCTCTCTCTCATCTCTCTATTTTCTTTCTTTCTTTCTTTCTCTTTTCTCCCTCTCTCCCTCTTTATATAGAAAGAAAAAGGGTTTTAACCCTTAAAACCCAAAAACGACTCGTTTACTCAATTACGAGTTACTTTTACCTCTAAAATTGCTCGAAACTCAATTTCGACAATCAGACACTCTTTTCCGACTATCTCAGCCATTCTGAGACTCACGAAGAAGTCGAAATTCCCATCCGAGGTACTTGACCGCAAATCACTATTTCAACCCAAAACAAATAAAAGCAGTATTCCCATGAAAATATTTTCTTCTGTCGCTTTACCCGACGGCGGCATAATATTGAAATACTACAATTCATTTACATAACACCAAAAGTAAATATACCATCCATCTAAAATCATTTAATCCTCGAAAATCCCAAAAATCACTATTCCGAGAAATTCTCCAAATTTCCAATTTATATCCAAGTATGGAATTTAATTGTCTCCAAAAGGACGGGTTGTTACAGTCTTCCCATGTGCCTTAAAATGATTAATAAAATTATTTCTATCCTCTATGGTGTAAACACAAACCCTAGAATTTTTCAAATCGTCTAATTCTTTTTTTGAAATAAGAACTCTATCATCACTGTCCTTTTGGCCACTTTTAAAGATTTAAAGTCATCATATAAAGCACCAAACTTCTCATGAATGATATCTCTTTGATTTTGAATGGTTTGCAAAAGTTCCAAAAAAATTTTAAAATGATTTTCAAGAAATTCAATTACTTTGGCAAAATTCAAATTCAAATGAGAATCCAATGAATGACAAAAAATAAAACCCAAGAGAGATGAATAAACCAGCACCCAAAAATCAGGTAAACAAGATAAAACATAGTAACTTAATCCAACCTGTTCTGATACCAATTTGAAAACGATAAAATTACCCGAGCTAAAAGCTCTAATACAAAATTTTAATTGTGAAAGATAGTTTTAAATTAATTTTATCTTTCTATCCTAAACATGCATCTATGGTTCTAAAAAAGGATAAATCAAATAAGCAAATATGACAAGGCCAAGTTTCAGGAAAAAAATGCAAAGGAAAAATCCTCACAGGAATCACATGACTGCAGTCCACTGTTAACCTCTGTCTTCATCTTCAGTAGTGAATCCCCGCAGGAATCACAAGTCGGAAATGCAGATCCTTTCCACAAAATGTGTATGCAATGATACAAAACTTTCTAGGGTTCCAAACTAATTCATAAGAACAATATTGTAGGATGTTTTGTTGTGAGTTAAAACCATGTTTTTCAGCACAAAACTTGAAGAAATTTTATATCAGAGATGCAGATACATTTTTGCAAAAGTCTTAAACATTGTGAATCATGAAACAGGTACGTATACAAACTTTAAGGCGGAGCTTCATTCGAACGATATTATCCGGTCATTCTAAGAACATAGAGATGTCATTCGAACGAGATGTTATCTCGCTACGAACGATCTAAAAAAAATAAAACTAGTAGCATGTCGTTTGAGCCAAAATCATTTAGGGCAACAATTGAGGGTCTAACGACTTTGCAACATCCTTTGAATGACATTAGAATGTCATTTGAACGACATAAATAATTTTTCATTTTATTTTTAACAACTCTGGTTATAGTATCTCAAAAAACATATTTTTTGAAAATAAAAGTTCATGTTCGTTTTTAATAAAAATAGGCATCCCGAACATAATTCTATGAAATAATTGAAACTCTAAATTGTTTAATACCTCATCGGGATGTCGAGAAGTCTTCAAACATGGAGATTCTTGAGTTCAGTTTTTCTTCTCGGTGCATGACGATTTGTAATGGAATACACCAAACTAGCCAAGAGCTATGCAATTAACAATCCTAGAAAAATTGTTCTTATAAATGAAGTTATTATTTACCAAAAAAAGAAGTTTTAATTATGTGTTCTTGTTATATATTATAACTCATAAAATTTACTGTCACCCTCGTGCAGGACTTGATAGAATTATTTTAAATAATAATTCTCTATGATGTGCTCCATAATTAAATAATACTAAGAGTCATTTTGGTTAATGAAAGGGTACTACAAATACCAAGAGTAAAAAAGACTCTTGAGTATCTACCTTGATGGATGATTGAGATTAAGTGACTCTTGGAAATCTGAATTTTGTCCCTGTCTATAAATAAGTTGTTGATTTTTCATCATTTAGACAACTGAAACAAAACATAATGAAATTATTGGATAACGTAAAGAGATTTAAATACTCAATGAGACTTAATTTTTAGAACATTGTTTTAGCTATAGGGAACATCTAACTGTCGGAATGCACTGAAACTGGAATATATTTTTTTGTAAATAAGATGAAGTCGTTGTCCTAAAATCCGTCTCATCAGGCATCAGTATAATCGAATGCTCCACTAATTTTTCAACAGTGACATAATGGAGGTACGAGAACAAATTCTAAATTCATTTTTATGGATTCAGGTTTGTGATTAGATTATCATTTTATATTTCGCATAATGATTATATGTGAAAAGAATGAATTAAAAGAGGTGTTTATCTTGATAAATCAAGATCCTTTTATTTAAAGAACCATAACATGCTTAATTAATTAATGGATTAATATTAGATTAATTACTTTATATTTTATAGTGTGCTTTCTTTAACTAAAGTTTTTCCAACATGTGGTATCAGAGCGCTGTGTTGGGATCACATGATTATCCATAAAGTTTTGCACATAATATTTTTAAGGATTTGATTTTTTCACACATCATGTAATATGTATGTATGTTTGTTCCATGAAAGTAATTTTTTAAGATAATACTATGAATTGTATATATATATCACTTAAAATGATGATCACAAGATGGAATTTTTATGACCAAATTAAAATTGGCATTAGTTCATAAATTGTGATTTTTTCTTTGTGACAATTTAATTATGTCTTTAAATATGCTTATTTTTATAAAATTGTAAATCTAAAATTTTGGGATGTGTTCAGTGATAGTTTTTTTTATGCCTCTAATAACCAATAATTGAAATTAAAATTGCCTACTCACTCGAAATTTAATAATTTTTTTTATGTCAATTGAAAATGACCTAATGGCCCAAACTCATCATTTTTATGACGGATGTTGTTTTACCTATTATAGCACCTTTAAGCCCTAAAAAAATTAAAATTTTCATATTTGGTAATAAAATTGATAGTTATTTCTGTCCTAATTTATGCTTAAAATTCCGCATATTGGAAATTTTTTCTAAAGTTTTCCTTAACACTTTTTGTAGTGATTACTCAAATTTTTCCGTTATTGAAAATTTTGGATTTCTCCATTTTATGTGTTTTAATAACTACATAAGTTGTCTTAGTTTATTTGGTTGTCATAATATTCATATTGTGTGAGATTTTTGGTACACGCCAAATATTACTATGAATATTATATTTATTATTAATGTTTTAATATTGAAATTTATATTATGTTAGATTAGTTATCCATTGAAGTGCCTTAGTTTGTAATTTTAAACATTAAATTGTTGTGTATAAATTTGATTGTCCGAATGTCTGAATATAATTATGAAAGTTAGGTTGTTGATGCGGTCATGATGCGACTTGTTCATTGTAAGATTTCACAAAAGTAAAATTATGATTATTAAATGAACATTAACGAGTAATTTTCTTTTGAGTCGATTTAACCCCGAATGATTTCAATTTTTCCTTAGAACTAATATTTACATGAAGTTTAATTAGGTGCTTAAAATAGCTCCAAAATTGTAAATATTATATTAATGTATATATTCTTATTATGTCCAATATGAGTTCTAGAATATTAGACACATGCCTTAAGTCTTTCATCTCACTATATATATCATGATTAAGTTGCGATTCCACCAGAGTGGTCTAATCTAATACACAATAAATGCTGTATTTTGTGGATACATTCAAAAACTATGTTTTAGTTACTCCAAAAAGTTCAAATGTGATTTTGAGTGTTCGGATTAATAACGATTTCATTATGTTTAAGCCACTGCGATTTGGTTGCTCCAAAGAGTCCGATTGTAACGTTGAAGTTAATATTATGCGCAAATATGTTTGTTTACTAAGATTAGTATCGGTTGCTCGAAAAAGTCCACATCATTCCTTAATTTATAATAACATTTCCCATTTATGCCTTTTGAAAACATCAATGCTTATTGAAATCATTATACAGTCCATATAATAATGTAATATTCATACAATGAAATAGTTTGTTAGTTACCAAAGTGACCAACTAGAATGATTGTGAATATTAAATTTAAAGATAAAAGTGTTAGTAATAACTCATCATGCTTATATGTATAAAGATATTAATGGGGTATATTTGATTTATTTCTTCGAGGAAGATAATTTCCCAAATGAAATTGATTTTGAGTAACTGAAATAAATATTAAGGAATTATGAAATTAGGTGGTGAAAGGTTATCCTAGATAACATGTCGATCTAAATTATAAAATGTATTAATCGATAGAGTCATATATAAATATTCAAAGTTATTACAAAAGAAAGTCCACATTTATAAAATGTTATTAATGTACGTGTTGCCATCTCATAGAATTAGTGAGTTATTTATCTCATTAATTTTATATCATTTTATTTCCCTAAAATTGTATGTTTTATCCATTTGAATGCTTCCAAGATTGACATCTTAGAAAGTTGTGAAGAAGATAGGCTTCACTTAATAGTTCTAATCATTATAATTCAGTTTTACTTAATGAACCCACTATTAATAACTATATTATTGTTGGACACTCCTTTAAAGTTTTTGGAAATTTGTTAAACAAATTAAGCATAAAGCTTATGCAAAATCTCATAATGTTAGAGACTAAAATATGAGCACCCATTATGTAACATATATATTTTTAATTTATATTGTGTGAATAATAATGTATCGTTCTATTACACCCATAATTATAGATAATGGTAGTAATTTAAAATCAATACTATAATTTGTATTTGTGATGGTGCATATGGTATAAAAAAATATCACAATAAAGAATTTATAAGGAATAATCATAATTAAGCAAGAAAGCATACAATCGCACAGATAACACAACAATGTATGTGGTTCGGCAACTTGCCTACGTCCACAGAGAGGTCTACTGTTTATTAAGTATCTATCAATATGCTTGGTTACATGACCTTATGCCCCGAGCCAGGGGTTACAATTTAGAGACGTAGAATTCGATTTGTGAAAGTAACTCTAAGATGAACACGATGGGATGAATCATGAATCCCTTGAATATCTCCTCGAGATTCTTGGAGATTGACTTGATATTTTCCTAGAGTGGTTAAATGTATTGGATAACACACGTGCATATCTTGGTTCCACGATTTCGACCGGAAATCTTCAAAGGTCTATCGGGTTGGTCGGCTAATCTCGTGGGCTCACAATAAGTGGGTTCCAACATTTTCCCCTCAAATATTTGGGCCATCACTTGGGCCAATGAATTTTAAATGGATCCGAGAAAGCATCATTATATGCAATCTCATGTTTGTAATTCATTGAGGTAGGAGGGATACACTTGTCTTATGTGAGAAATTAAAGCTCCAAAATACTTCTCGAGAAGTGTGGATCATTATTCGAGTGCTTGAAACCAATTATTGGTGCAAAACTAATCGTTAGTTCATCGTTCTTGGTCATTTTTGTGCATATATTGTCTTTAAGATTAACCTCTTTCTTTCATTCTTCAAAACCAATTCAGATTTTTGAGAAGTAGCCAATCTCCTTTTCAGATTTATTAATTCTTGCCCCTCAAACATTGGGATCCCAAATATTTCACTCATATCTCTTGAGCTTATTTCAGCCATAGTCTTCATCTCGAAATTGTTGTTATCCTTTTTGTACATCAAGATAATGGATAGAATATTTTTATTGAATTTTTTGTGCTGCGCTTCTAATACTTCCCCTTTGTAGCAGGCATTGAAAAGCTCGCAGATTAGAGTCTTCTTAAGCTGTTCAATATGCATATCATTTATTTTCTTTTTAATATAAGAAAAATCATGCAAAAAACTAACAGCATTCGACTTATACTGGTCGTGTTTATTCACACCGCGTGTAGATTCCACAACTACACTAGTATTGCTTGAACAATCTTCAAATCTGCTCTTCTTGCTGTTATTTCCTTCTCATGCCCTTATCTTTATACCCATTCTATTAATCTAAAAACAAAATTTAAATTACTAACCTAAAATGATAAATTACATGTACAAAAAATAAAATACACGCGAACTAGAATTAAATGCAAACTCAAATAATAAAATACATGCATATTTAACAAAAGCACATGCAATATTCTCATAACCACTTCGTACAAATATTGACAAAATACATGCTGAAGGGGGTAATATAGATCGTCCGTTACCTAATTCATGTGGCTTGACAAGTAAAAAACCAAGATTCTCTATTCTTAACATATTTAGAAAATAAGTGATACAATAGCTACATGCTAAAAGCGCCAATGTTTTAAAAACCTCTTAAGCAATAATGCTCAATTCGTTTTGTTAAATCATGTGCTTTCGATTCACTTACTTGAAGTTGGTGCAGATCAAAAGTTCACTTAATGTCCTCATAGTAGTAGAAAAAACCAAGTAATTTTTTTGCCCTATCATTGATGCGATGGAGAAAACAAATTTTATCATCATTAGTAGTACTAACTGTCAATGTGAAAGGTTTTGTATTGTTAAGATCTTTAAAGCCGCAAGCAATAATTTTGTAGTAGAACGTGCTTGATGGTATGATTCCTAAATAATAACACAAAATATTAATTCTTAAAAACTCATGGAATATCATTCAAATTCCGCTGGCGTCGACCAAAATACCGCATGATTGATTAAATATGGATATGACGTATATATTATATAGAGTACACGCATAGAATAGAAAAGTACATGTATATTGGATTGAAGAAATTCAATTTCAATGTCTGTCTACATTGTGAATTTTTCATGTACTTTTTGAAAGTACACGCAATAATAAAAAAGAAAATGAAAAATTTAGCCCCTAAATTCATAGAGTACATGCAGTCCAAAATAAATGTATTATTTTGAAAGTACATGCATTTTGAATTGAAAATATTAAATTTCAACCTGCGTGTAGTTTGTGAATTTTGTATGTACTTTTTGAAAGTACAGGCAAAATTCACAAAGTACACACAAAATTTACATTGTACTATCAAAATTCAAGACTTGTACAAGTACAACACCTAAATTCAAAAATTCAATGCGCGTGTAATTTATTAATTTACATGTAAAATTAACAAAGTAAACACAATAATAAAGGGTTTGTACAAATACAAAGGCTTATACAATTACAACATTCACAAAGTGCACTCAATAATAAAGGAATTGTATAAATGCAAAGTGTTATATAAATTGAAATTCACAAAGTACATGGATCTAAATTCATATACTACATGTAGTCCTAAATAAATTCCATTAGCGCGGAGCACAATTAATATAGGAGTTATACAAATACAAAGAGTATGTACATATTCCAATCATGTATATATTCCCAGTCCTCAGTAAATAATGTATACAGGAGGAAATGTACAATGATGAAATAAAAAAATGTAACATGCAAAAAGTGTGTTTTTCATTTAAAATCAAGGCAACAAATGTATGTTTTCGTATCATGAAGAAGAAGAATGTGATTTCATCTGTCCATGATTAATGTCTACAAATTTATACATATGAGAACACAAAATACATACGGACAAACAGGTGATATAACAAATAAAATGCTAAGAACACAACATATACTAGGTGTATGGAATAATATTAAGTACAAAACATAAGAACATATATATGATCATGTATCCATACTTGTTAGTGTTGTTTGGAAGAATTTGACTAAGAATGTGAAATGTTTGTAAGAACTTCCATGATTAGGGTTTTGATCGCTTGAATTTCTGTGAAGTGTGTTTATTTTTGAATTTTTTGATATTTATAGGTTGTTGTTAGACCAAAATTTGATTGATAATGAGAATCGTGTTGGGGTTTTGATCGAAGATATAGTACGATTAGGGTTTTGATTGAAGAGGCAATACCTTGTTTTGGTGCTTGAATTTCTTTAAAGTGTGTGTTTGTTTTGATTTGGGGGTATTTATATGTTGGACCCAATCGTTTAAAAAATTTTAGGCCCGATTTTTTTGGCCAAAATTGTTAGTCCAAGGACTAGATTGTAAAAGGCCATAAATAATATTGAGTGATGAGAGAGATGTGAGGGACATAGTGAAATAAGGGGTGAGTTATTTAAAAAAATAATTTTGTGTATGTTGGAAAGTAAACTCATATCACTTTTTCTAATCTACAATCTATATTTGAAAATAAAGAGGTGGGGCTCGCCTCGTCTGCCTAGGGGTGGGATCGAGACTAGTTAGTGTATATATTATGACAAATTCTAAACTGACTCTCTAATTCCACTCGCACATGAACTCTTTATGAGGTGCACATAAGAAGACAAAAAAACAATATCTCTTTGAATGGTTTTAACTCAAATATGCAATCACTTATCTAATTTTTCTTAGCAAAATACAATTTACTAAAATAATAAATAAATTACGATTTTTTTAAGTAGAACAGATTTTTTGATAAAAAAAATATTTATAAAAAACAAAATGTTTATTACTGTTTCAATAAAAAATAAAAATCTGTACTTTCAATAAAAAAACCATTTAAAAAAACTATTATAAGATGTGGCGTGGACTCACATTCATTAAATGACGTGGGTCCGCACCAGTGGTGCTAACCAATCGCGATGATGTGTGTTCGCGCCAATTTTTAAAAATTTACATTGCAAGTGCTAATTTTTTGTAATACCTCGTATTTTTATCTAAAATAAAGAATTAAATAATTATATTTTGAAATTCACAAATCAATTTTTTTATGTAATTATATTTATGTGTGACTAAATTAATGTGCATGTGTATGATATTTAGTTGTGATACTGGATAAATATAAAATTTATGTGCGACACAAATTTAAAATATATATTTTTGACATAAATAATTTGAAACATATTTTGGAACTCATATGGAATTGTTTAGATGAATTAAGCCTTTAAAAATGGTTCCGGGTCAATAGTATATAGGTTGGGTTACTCATGGGCTTATTGGGTTATGGATTCGGGTTCGTTTGGGTATCCAAAAGTTGGGCCTTTGACAAAAACCAGGATTAGCACTAATTCAGTGGTTAAATGGAGGTAAACCACTTACCCACTATCACATATTAAAACATAAG
The DNA here is from genome assembly GCA_949130495.1 of Sambucus nigra. Lineage (NCBI taxonomy): Eukaryota > Viridiplantae > Streptophyta > Magnoliopsida > Dipsacales > Adoxaceae > Sambucus > Sambucus nigra. The sequence continues at coordinate 78,088,017 of OX422207.1, read as the reverse complement.
GTAGCATCCATGGGAGAGAGAAGAGAGAAACAAAAAAAGAAAGGGAAAAGAGGAAGAACAAAGGGAAATCTAAAGATTTCAAGGGTGTCTCCTCTACAAAAATTAAAAGCAATAATTTTCTTGCATAATCTATGTTTCTAATTTATTTCTCAATGCATAGTTTTATCCCCTTTAGATTTCTAGAAATTTGTGTCATTATATTTTATTTTATGATGAAAACCCACGTGTAGAGGAAGGATATACATGTAGAGTTTATTCCAAAAATTAGGAATCGAAAGCCTTAAATTAATGATTAGATTTCCGTTAGGTATTGATAATTATTTGGGGATAATTTGTTAATCATTGTAGAGATTATTATTAACCCTTAATGGAATGAAATTTGATATGTAGTTACCCTTATTAAATGTTCTTGGCATAAAAAGAACATATTTGGAAATTTGGAACTTAAATCGTTGAAATATGAAACTGGTAGTAAATTATTTGGGACTGAATGATGGTGATAACATGGAAAATTCGGGGTTGTGAACTATTAGAAATTTTTAAGATTTGAGACATTTGGGAAACCCGTAAAGGGAGAGAGGTGGAGGAAGATGACGATATCTCATTCAAACGACGTACCATGTCGAGCGAATGACACGCCCAGTCGTTCGAACGACGTGGGTTTTTCTCTCTCCTCCCCCTCTTTGTTGTAGCCTCTATTTTTTCTTTACGAGTTAGGACATTTGATTCTTCATGAATAGTAGTTAGTATTATAAGGAAGGAACAAAAGTGAATTTTTTGGCTTATTAAATGGAATAAGGTTACACCCATGCTTGAAGTTATAATAATTATCTTTAACTAGTTTTTAAGTAATTATTTATGAAATGAAGTTAATAATTTATGAGCTAATAAATTATTAATAAATGAGAAATATGTTGAACTTTTAAATGAGGAATATTATGGTAGTTGTAAATAAATTTCTTATACATATTATAGAGATAAATAATATGTATTATTATGTGATGATGTCAACGTACCATATTGAGCAGTTATTAGGACATGGGGGAGGAGTACTTCGCCATGGGGTGCTCCAGTGTTATTCATCAAGAAGAGGGATGGATCTCAATGACTTTCTGTCGACTATTGGGAGTTTAACAAAGTCACTATTCGTAATAAATACCCTCTTCCATGTATAAATGATTTATTTGACCAACTGAGGGGTGTTGCTTTATTTTAACAGATTGATTTCTGGTCGGGATACCACCAGGTGAGTGTCCGGGAGAAAGACATCTCGAAGATAACTTTTTCTCACTAGATATGGGTCATACAAGTTTTGGGTGATGCCATTCGGGCTAACCAATGCATCGACTGTATTTATGGATTTGATGAACTGAGTATTCAGGGATTTTTTTGATCGGTTCGTTATCGTGTTTATCGACGATATTTTGATTTCTTCTCGGACGATGGAGGAGCACGCAAAGCACATACGGATGGTCCTATAGACACTTAAGGATCATTAGTTGTACGTGAAGTTAAAGAAATGCAGGTTCTTGCTTAGAGTGGTACAGTTCTTGGGCTACTTTATGTCCTAGCGAGGGATATCTATGGACCCAGGGAATGTTTATGTAGTGATGGAGTGGTATTGGAAGGGTACTGTGACACCCCGCCTAATAAAATACTAGGTGATCAGTCATATACCAATTTAAAACAAGAATCCCAGTTGGTTCATTCTTAGCATCATTGTCAAAACCCTTTTTAAAAACATACTAACCACCCCAAAAAGATGGTGCCAAATTTTAATCTTTTTAATTAAACAAAACAATAACATGCGGAAATATAATATGAGTCATACACAATGAATGAATTATATCAACTAAATAAATAATTAAACTATTTAGCGAATAAACCATCGGCCACCAAAGTAAATAGTCCAGTAACATACATCCAACAACTGACTAAATAAATCTGAAAACTATACTGAAAGGTCTGGGCGAAGGGCCCTGAGTAAAACTGAAAATGATAGATGATTCCTACTATAGGAAGGAATGAATGATGCATCAAATCCAAGCTCCTGCTAGCATCCACATGTGCCACAGCTACATGTCCCTGGAATAGAATGTCAAGTCTGACGTCCCTGTGCCTAGACACCTAAAAGGTTATTTGAAATTAGTTTTATATCGAAGTTTAGAACCCAAAACATTTTGAAAATATTTAGCATGTGAATTAACTATAGTAATTAAAAATGTATGAATGCGCCTCATATTTAAGTTAGTGTCGCACTCTCTTGAGGACAGACTCACCCCTCCACTAATGTGCACACCTAACGGTTCCCTTAACCCCACCTAGTTATACTACCCTGTCCGACTAGTCCTGGTATAATCTCCCCTTGCCATTCTACTCTAAACCGAGTATTATTATCCATGGGTTGAAAGTTATCCCTCACACAAACTTAATAAATTCCATTAATATAATATCATATAATTATGACACAAGTTATATAAGTAAGTACAATTTCTCACCTATGTATTTAATGCCGTATGTAATATTTTTCCCATCATACACGTAAAATTTATAATACAACAAGACCATGATTGTCTTCCATGAATTATCCATTTTAAATAAACTATATAACAGTCTCACTACTTATATAAAATACATTCATTCTCTCAACATGTATTCAATACCCGTATATAATCTTCTATACTATTCTATACGTAATTATACCACAACATCCACACATGTGTCCGATGTATATCCATCCTTCCGAGTATGCCATTGCCGAATGATTTCCTCTAAAGTGCTATCTCACTAGGTGTACTCACATAACCTAGTTTTCCAAGTCAGAATCGCTCATCAACCTGGCCCAAAATATAAACGTTGTGGTGGCGGTCATATTCCTTCCCTGAAAGTGAGATAAGCCCCTCACCCATATACTGGACGCCATGACCGGGGTATATACTCGCCCTACTCCTCAAGCTAGGGGATTCACCCACATTGCTTAACCTCTCTTGATAGCACTAGAGTACATAAATTAAATAAATATCTAGTCAGTGATATTTAATAGAACACACAAAGTACATACATATATATACTATCAGCACACCGTATATATAATATAAATCCTGGCTTTACCGCCTACTAAAACCCGTCACACTAGCCTTTATATTCCCGAGACTATGGTCCCACTCAAATTAATTAATTTTCTCATTAATAAATTTATTACCTTCCCGAGTCTACGGTCCGACTCTAATTTAATTAATTTACACATTAATTAATATAATACTTGTTATCGCTCAACCATTATACCCAGACTCAGTCTCTTGGCTCGTACCATCATTAATACCCGATTATATATTCCGCCCCCAAATTAATTAATTACACCTCAATGTGACACCCCGACTAATTAAATACCGGGTAGCTACTCCTTTATTAAATTAATACAAAATGCCAAGTTGGTTCAGTTAATAGCATCACTGTCGAAAACATTTTTTTTATAATTACTAACCACCTAGTATTTAAAAAGTAAGTTGTCAAATTTTAAATTTAATCTGATTAACATGCAATAAGTGATGAATAAAAGAATAACATAACCATTCACAATAAAGTCCCAATAGTGTAATCAACAAATAATAAAGAGACTGGAGGAAATACTCCTCACAACAATCCCACAACTAAAATAATAAAACAAGTCTGAATCCTGAATTAACTACAATCCACAATCTGAATAACTGAAATATAAAATGTCTCTAAAAGAAATGGGCGACATGCCCTAAAAATGATGAAACTGAATATGGAGTCAAGACTATAAAAGGAGGCGTCTACTAGCAAGGCCCTATAACTTCCACAACAGCTACAGCTCGTCACCCGAATAGAAATCCTATGCATGGTGTCCTTGTGGCTGGGCACCTAAAAAGGTTTTTACAAAAATAGATTTGAAAGCAAACGGGTCAGAGCCCGAAAGTGGAGAGTATTTTAAAAACAGCAAGTGCTTTAATAACATTAAAACAATGAATGCAAAATACATGTTAGGACGTGCTCTCACATGAAATACTCACCTCTCGACTAATTGTGCACTCCTAACGTACCGTACCCATTCAAGTGATTCTCATAACTAACTAAATCGACTTAAGTTCTAACCTTTCTACTCGATTCGGATTATAAATCCCAACGTTATCAATCAAATGGAGAGTTTTACTTTAATTCTCGGATTCTTAGTTATTAGCAATACAATTTACTAGAGGTTATCCCCTTATCATCTTCTCAATGCATTACTATAATTATTCTCAAGATTCAAGCACGACAATTCTTTCATTTAATCGTATATTATTCTCAATATAAATATACAATACTGGCACCCCGAGACTAAGCTGCGGTGCACACATACTCTGCTATCCATCCTGGTACATCACGTACATAAGGATCACGCATTCCGAATCTCTCAGAAATCGTTCTCAGATAACAACAATCACAAATAATGGAGGCGAACACAGTCACATCACATGGGTCACGCACATACCTACGCTCCCATGATCAGCAGACTTATTAACTTCTCAATAAGTCCTTCTCTGACCTATGTACTCGAGGTACCAATCTATACCCCTCCGTAGGCACACAAAGATTAGATGGTCCTAAACGAACGCAAACCTCCCGTGATAGCAAGTACGGTAGGTATGTCATACGCATAAAATCATACATACTAAGCATGCACACATCTTAGTAATTACCATATTTTATTAGTGGTATACTTCTCATTCTCATACCAACTGTTAATGTCACACAAATCATATGTCCCCGGTTTATATGTATTCAAGTCATTAATTATCCTCGCATCGTGATTAGTCACTCGCGCCCTAATCCACCAATATCATTTGTTTCAAATCATTATTCTATATTTTACTCCTCAATATATCCCAAATATCCCAACTATATCAATTAGTCATCAAGGGAATGTTATCTCTACAATTAAACAAGGTTACAGGACACTAGAAATCAAATCAGGCCAAAAAGGCCAATCTGTCAACTCGTTAGAAGTCTCGTTCGAACGAAAGGGGCATCTAACGAACATCCAACTCATTAGAAGGCAAACTGTCACCTCGTTAGAAGCTCGTTCGAATGAGCTCGTTCGAAGGACCTGGGCAGGTCTTCTAACGAGATACCAGTTTCGAACCCAGAATTTTCCTATCTCATTTTTCTCAATTTTTTTCACCTCTAATATCATCTAAAAATCATCCCAACAGTATTTCAAGGTTCCTCAACATTACTAAACCTTCCTAGGTCGTAGTTTAACATATTTATAGGTTCAAATCTCCCGGAACAACATGAAATTAACATTAATCACCAATTTTACCCAACCCTTATGAGTATGAACCCTAGAAATTTAAAGTCATCAATTTCCCTTAATAAATCCATTTCTGCATCATAAAAGTCATATTTCTTTTAGTATAATCACCCAATAACAATTCTACATGCAATCCCTATATCACAACCTGAATTTACAACTCCCATTTCATGGGTTTTTATAAATCTCCCAATACAATGCAATTATATAAATTTCTAAGCATGGAAGAAACATTCTCTTGAAATTAACGTAATTAAACCACTTGCCTTGGATTAATATTCAGAATTTGATGTTGAATTTTGAAGGTTGCTTTCTCTCTCTCTACAATTTCCTCCAAAGATGGTGATGGTGGATAGGGTTTCCTCTTTGGAACTTCTCCTAACTTCTCCTATAACTCCCGTAGCCCTCTAATTAGTTAAGTGCTGGTAATGGGTTAGTGGGTTCCTAAATACCCTATTTTTAATTCCCAAAATTCGTTGGTTATAAATCCCAAAATTCCAAAATTACCAAAATACCCTTTTAAGTTGTTGGTATGGCCCAAAAATGCCCCGGGACCCAAACTAAACCCCCGGATAGTGTTTTCTGATTATTTCGACCCTTTCGGACTCGTTGGCGCACTCAAAATGACCATACGATTGATAAAAATAAAATTCGCTTTTTAATTTAAATAATTACATTCCTGACGCGATTGTCACGCGCGTCCCAACAAAATTTCCCAAATTGTCGTATTTCAGTCTCGCGACAATTTTAATATTTTCAATATTCATATACTGCCATATATACACATTATAATCAAATACTAACTCACAACTCGTTAGTAGTTTATCCGGATTAATTCTCAATTAATTCACACTTAATTTAATTAATCCCATAAATAAATATCCATTAAAGTACGGGGTATTACACTCAATTCATTTAATAATGTAGTGCCACTCAACTAAAATACCCAAACATTTTCCCTTGATCTGAAATTAATACTAAAATTTATTTCCCAAATTCATCCCTTGAGACATCCAATCATTACCCTCCTAATCCCAATTATATCCCCTTATAATTGCAAAGGAATATGTGCTACATAAGCATTTATCACTAAATAAAAAGTAGGGGATAAATCTTAAATTAATTTTCCTTTACATTATAAACTAGCCAAACTCCCTAAAATCTGGGACCATCGATCGATCGATCCTTTCCATCGATCGATCGATCGAATAGGTCTGCTCCTTCTCCGACCTTTTGTTGCGCCATTGATGATTTTCTCCAATGTTTCATCTCCTCCCCTGTTTTAACCCAAGCACAACTAGAGATATCTCCCCATAAGAAAAAGGTTCTAAACATCCTAGAGACCTTAATTTATCATCAAATTTATATATAACTCTGGGTATATCCGATTTTGGGTTTTTTAGCCGGGTCTTGCCTTACTGAATTCGACTTCATCATTCTTAGTCACCTTAATCACCAATACATACTGTAATTGACCCTAAAATCCAATCTCAATAGTCCCAATTTCTAACTTTTCATTCATTGAGTAATTAAATCTATCCATTATTGTAATTCAGAAAAACCCATTTTCAATTTCGTTACACACGCAAAACGAATTTTCATATGCACCTACCATAATATGAATTGGTTATCACCTATTTTAAGAATCACAAAAGTTATCCACTTTCCTGGAATTGTTCATAAAGTCTGATCCGTTGGTGCAGAGGATGGCTGATGACGAACACTTACTTTGTCCCTCGATTTGTTTCCAAATGATCCCCAATTTGCTCTTAATTTGTTTCCTCTATTTCTCTCTCAAACCCTAGGTTTAGAATTTTGTTAACTGTCATTCAACACTCCCTCAATTTGTATTAAAACCTCTAATCCCATTTTTGGTCACATGGGCCTAATTAAAATGCCCCAAATCCCTACGTGTGGGCCCGGTTATGCCAAAAAATGCCCCGAGACCCGATTACCACCCTCGGGTACTCTTTTCTGACTATCTTGACCCATCCGGACTCAACTGCGCACCTACAATTATCATCCGAAATACTTTATAACTTTCTCCAATTTTGACCTCAAAATGCGACACACAAAATTTTGACAATTAAACTTAAAGTCGCCAAATATAAAATAAATCTTCCCACTCAGATAAATTCCCTAAATCATAAATTTAAGTTTCTCCAATTTAACTCTTTTTATATCTCCTAAAGATAATTAAATACTAAATTCCCAAAATTACGGAGTGTTACATACTCCCCCCTTACAAAGGCATTTCGTCCTCGAAATTTAAGATAAGCATAGTGTTTCAAGATTCGAATATCACTCTTAAGCCATGTGCCTCTAAGATCTCTACATCTATCTCTCATAATTCTAACTAATTAGCCATGGCGCCCATGCACCCTGTAACCGTGCTTAACTTCATGAAAGTTACACTAATTAACCAGGGTGCCCATACGCCCTATCCCCATGCTTAACTACACAAAAGTTACCCGACTATGCTAGCCATAACCCGTAATATAACTTCCAACCCGTAGTCATATCACATATGTGAATAATAACGAGGGTACCCAACCCATGTACTAACGACTAAACATCTCCCCACTTCCAACGTTGTGCTAAGTTTCAAGTGTGGGACGTCTCGCAAAGAGAAATCGAAACAAGGAACCCCCCCGATACACTACCACCTAACATTGTCGGTCGTTGAGATATGTTAGACCCTCAGTCCGTAACATGTACCCCTAAATACTTGTCTCTTAACACAAAAGTATACACGCCTACTCTTATGCTACAAAAGACAATATAAAATATCGCTCCTTAGTATCAATAGTTCTTGCGCAAAACAAACCCCGAGCTATCTCTCCCTGCTCGAAAATAAATCTAACCATCCTGATTCACTTCATTAGACACCCCTACTTACCGGGATAAAATATGAGAACACAAGACCTCATTATGTGTCTATCGCACCACACAATACAACTTATATACACACATATATATAGGCTAGACTCCCTCTCAGCTGACACCTAGTAAAAGTCATTCGTACCCTGGTGTTGCAAACATCAAAGCTAACCCTCACTATCCACAATAGTTCAAATCCATCGCTATCCAGCCGATGTTTGAAAAAATCATCTACCCTACTCCCAGAATTCTCGAAAGTAGTAAATCCTCGCATAATACCAACCTTCTCTCTATTTAAACCCCCACTCTCTCATAGTTAACGCCAGAGAAATCCGCTACCCAACAAAAATATATATATATGTAATGTGGTTGCTATAGACAGTGCACCCACTAAATATGACTTACCCGCGAAATCTAGTGAAAATAAATTTTGTAATGTGACACCCTCACTGTCATCCAAAACATACCCCATTCCCATAGGATAAAAAGACAATTACCTCCATACTCTAGCTGTAATGGATGATCCTCGGGTTCCTGAGTGACTTCCCCCTACCCGAATGCACTCATGACTTGTTGTAGCAGTTGTACATCAAGAACCTCATCCTGTAGTTGACCCCTGCCTCGCTTAGGACAAACTCTCGTCATGTGTCCTCCTTCCTTACAAATGAAACTCCTCCTAATAAATTCACCCTGCCACTTATCCCTTCCTTGCTAGCATTGTCAGAAGTCCTGCCCACCCGGTCAATAGCCCCAGATCTAAATCTTTTGGCTCGATTCTCGTGTTAGAAATCCTACCCCTGATGTCCACCTGTCTGTTGCTGGGATACCCCAGTGGTACTGTTCCCTTCTGCTTTACCCAACTGGGTGGGTTCCACTCCCCTCCTGCTTCCTTTCATGTGGAAGCGATATTCCGGGCAGTGTAGGAGTGATGCATTAATGATATCTGTATAAGCTACTAATGCGAGATTACCAATCAAATGTTGCCTGATCCTCTAGACTAACACATCCATGAACCTTAACTTCTTTCGTTCATCATTGCTTACCTCATCCGGTACAAAATTTGCCAAACGAGTGAATTCTTCCTCATAATCGGCCACTGGATGGTCCCCCTGAGTCACCTCACTTGATTTTCTCCTCATTTCGGCCTCAGCTACTGGCGGGAAATATTGGCGGTCGAACCAAACCCAAAAATCTATAATAATTAATGTATCCCTTTCCTCAACTACGGTGATTGACTTCCACAACTGTAGTGTTGCTCCCACTAACCTAAAAGTGGCTAGCATTTTCTTCTGCACTTCACTGCAATCTACCATGCGCAGATGATGCTGAATATCTCTCTTCCACTGACATGCTAGCACCACATCTGAACCCCCTTGAAAATCTGGTGGATGACCTTTTTGAAAGACCTCTCATACTTGCTGCCATTCCGATAGCCCCAAGTGGGCCTGAACATCCGGTGTAACTAACGCCTGTGACTGATCTCGTTGAAAGTACTTTTCTATTGCGATCATCGTTGCTTTAACTGCCTGTGCCACTAATTCAGTTATTTGTTCAATCGGAATCATCTCTGGAAATTATTGCGGTAACTCTAGCTCCTGATGTGCCTCTCTAGTCTCATCTCCCCATGCTGCTCGAGCTGCTCTCTCTCTCCTGGGCAGCTTCTGAAATGAGAATCGAATCGTATGAGCTCACCATCAATTATAAAGTAATTGGCAGAAGAACGTAATTTCACATATGTATAAGAATACAATAATCGTATGATAGGGCTCTAAATCAAATAACGCTAAGGTGAAATGTGAAAAGCCGTACAGATCCTAAGGACACTAGAACCAAATGCTCTGATACCATTTGTGACACCCTACATAATAAAATACCGGGTGATCAGTCCTATACCAAATTAAAACAGGAATCCCAGTTGGTTCATTCTTAGCATCATTGTCAAAAGATTTTTTAAAAACTTACTAACGACCCCTAACCCCACTATTTGTGCTACCCCGTCCAACTGGTCCTGGTATAATCTCCCCTTGCCATTCAATTATAATTCGAGTATTATTATCCATGGGTTATAAGTTATCCCTCACACAAACTTAATAAATTCCCTTAATATAATATCATAAAATTGTGACACAAGTTATATGAGTAAATACAATTTCTCACCTATGTATTTGATGTCGTATATAATATTTTTCCCATCATACATGTAAAATTTATAATACAACAATCCCATGCTTGTCTTCCATAAATTATCCTTTTTAAATAAACTATATAATAGTCTCACTAGTTATATACAATACATTCATTCTCGCAACATGTATTTAATATGCGTATATAATCTTCTATACTATTATAAACGTAATTATACCACAACATCCACACATGTGTCCCATGTATATCCACCCTTCCAAGTATACCATCTCCGGATGATTTCCTCTAAAGTGCTATATCACTAAGTGTGCTCACATAACCTAGTTACCCAAGTCGGAATCGCTCACCAACCTGGCCCAAAATATAAACATAGTGGAGGCGGTCATATTCCTTCCCTTAAAGTGAGATAAGCTCCTCACCCATATACTGGACGCCATGACCCGGGGATATACCCTCCCTACTCCTCAAGCTAGGGGATTCATCCACATCGCGTGACCTCTCTTAATAGCACTAGAGTACATAAATTAAATAAATATCTAGTCACTGATATTTAATAGAACACACAAAGTACATACATATATATACTATCACCACATCGTATATAAAATATAAATCCCGGCTTTACCGCCTACTAAAACCCGTCACACTAGCCTTTATATTCCCGAGTCTATGGTTCGACTCAAATAAATTAATTTTCTCATTAATAAATTTGTTACCTTCCCGAGTCTACAATCCGACTCTAATTTAATTAATTTACACATTAATTAATATAATACTTGGTGTCGCTCAACCATTATACATGGACTCACTCGCTTGGCTCGTACCATCGTTAATACCCGATTCTATATTTTCCCCCCTAATTAATAAATTAAATCTCAATTCATTTAATAATGTAGTGCCACTCAACTACAATACCAGAACATTTTCCCTCGGGCTGAAATTAATACTAAAATTTATTTCCCAAATTCATCCCTTGAAACATCCTATCATTACCCTCCTAAACCCAAGTATATCCCCTTATAATTGCTAAGGAATATGTTCTACATAAGCATTTATCACTAAATAAAAAGTAGGGGAATAAATCTTAAATTAATTTCCCTTTACATATTAAACTAGCCAAACTACCAAAACTCTGGGACCATTGATCCATCCATCCTTTCCATCGATCGGTCGATCGAACAGGTCTGCTCCTTCTCCCACCTTCTGCTTCACCATTGATGATTTTTTCCAAGGTTTCATCTCTTCCCCTGTTCTAACCCAAGCACAACTAGCGATACCCCCTCATAAAAAAGGTTCTAAACATCCTAGAAACCTTAATTTATCATCAAATTTATATATAACGCTAGGTATATCCGATTTTTGGTTTTTCACCCGAGTCTCGTCTTACCAAATTCGATGTCATCATTCTCCGTCACCTTAATCACAAATACATACTGTAATTCACCCTACAATCCAATATCAACAGTCCCGATTCCTAACTTAGCATTCCTTGAGTAATTAAATCTATCCTTTACTCTAATTCAGAAAAAAAACCCATTTTCAATAATCGTTACACACCCAAAACGAATTTTCATATGCACATACCATAATATGAATTGGTTATCACCTATTTTAAGAATCACAACAGTTAACCACTTGCCTGGAATTGTTCGTAGAGTCTGATTTGTTGGTACAGAGGACGGTTGATGATGAACACTCACTTATCCCTCGATTTGTCTCCAAACGATCCCCAATTTTTTCTTAATTTGTTTCCTCCATTTCTCTCTCAAACCCTGGGTTTAGAATTTTGTTAACTGTCGTTCAACACTCCCTCAATTATGTTTAAAGACCTTAATCCCGTTTTTATCACATGGGCCTAATTAAAATGGCCTAGTTATGCCCATAAATGCCCCGAGACCCGATTACTACCCCCGGGTACTCTTTTCTGACTATATTGACCCATCTACTCTCAACCGCGAACTCAGAATTGTCATCCAAAATACTTTATAACATTCTCCAATTTTGACCTCAAAATGTGACACACAAAATTTTGAACAATTAAAATTAAAGTATCCAAATATAAATAATTCTTCCCACTTAGATAAATTCCCCAAATCCTAAATTTAAGTTTCTCCAATTTAACTATTTTTATATCTCCCAAAAATAATTAAATACTAAATTCGGAAAATTACGAGGTGTTACAGGTACTCCCATTGATTCATTCAAGGGTTCTATAAGATAGTTGGGACCTTGATGAATTTGACAAGGAAGGGGGTACCTTTTGTTTGGGATGAGATGTGTCAGCAGGCATTTGAGGAGATAACGATGAGATTGACTACAACGTCAGTTTTTGCGTTACCTCGTCTAGGGGTTGACTACAAAGTTTACACTGATGCATCCCGCTGGGGACTTGGTGGGCTTCTGATGTAGGAAGAGAGGCCGATAGCTTATGATTCCCAAAATCTTAAGCCTCACGAGGGACATTACCTCACCCATAACATAGAGTTGGCAGATGTGGCTTTTGCCTTACGAGTTTGGAGACATTATCTTTTGAGTGAAAAGTTTCAACTCTTCACAGACCATAAAATCTTGTAGCATTTGTTCACATAGCGAGAGATTAATATGCGACAGAGGAGGTGGCTCAAGTTTGTGAAGGACTATAAGTTTGACATTCAGTACCAACCAAGGAAAGCAAATGTCGTATCGAATGCACTATGTCGTAAGCTATTTCTGAAGTTTGTAGCCGCACAGAAGACAAACTTGAAGTCACTTCGAGGAGATCATGAGTTGAACTGAGAATTACTATAAGTTATCACTATCACCATAGAGATCATTATTTGGGTGGTGAAGTCATAGGCAGAGGACCAGATTTATCAGGAGAGGGTGAGACAGTTACTAGCCAAGGGATGGATCATTTTTCTATCAAGTCTTTTGGCGATTTGAGGTTGCAGGGGAGACTGGTCATTTCAAATGATGAGGAGCTAAAGCGGGACATCATTTCGAATGATCACGGTTCGCTATATACGGTGCATCCTAGTGGGGATAAGATGTACAATGATATGTGCCATCAGTATTGGTGGGCCGATATGAAGAGGAATATAGTTGAGTTTTTGTTTAAATGTGCTACTTGTCAGCTGGTAAAGGTGGAACATCAGCATCCCGCAGGTACTCTACAGCCTTTGGAGATTTCGGTGTGGAAATGGGAAAGCATATCTATGGACTTTATTACCAGACTACCTACTTCACAGAGTGGACATGATTCGATATGGGTGATTGTCGATAGGTTAGAAAAGGTGTCTCATTTCTTACCAGTCAGGATAAACTATAGCTCAGAGAAATACGCCTGACTCTTCCTTGCATAGATTATTAAACTTCATGGGGTACTGCTCAATATAATGTCAGATAGGGATATGACATTTGACTCCCACTTTTGGAGGAGCTTCTAGCAGGCCTTGGGAGTAGAGTTGAGACACATCACTTCATATCATCCTCAGAACGATGGTCAGGTGGAGAGGGTGAAGCTAATGCTGGAGGACATGTTGCATATGTGTATTTTGGATTTTAATGGGATCTGGGGGCAGTATTTGTCATTGGTGGAGTTTGTCTACAACAATAACTACTAGTTCACTATTGGGATGGTGCCTATTGAGGAACTCTTTGGTAGACCTTTTCGTTCACCCTCATGCTAGTTAGAAGTGGGGGAAAAGTTAGAGATGATTCACACCAGGATACGTATTGCACAGGACAGGCAGAAGTGCTATGTGGATACGGGACGGAAACACTTAGACTTCAATGTTGGAGACCAGGTGTTGATTAAATTATCATCGATGAAGGGGGCGATGAGATTTCAGAAGAAAGGGAAGTTGGCTCTTCATTAGGTGGGATCCTTCCCTATTCCAGAGAGGATTATACCAGTAGCATATCGATTGAGTTTCGGAGCACTTTTAGGGGATGCATGATATTTTTCATAAATCTTCATTGCGGAGATTCCTTAGAGATGATGTGGCATACCAGCACATCGACTTCGATGAGATTGAGATCTATCCAAATGCTACTTACTAGGAGAGATCGATAGCCATTTTGGAGAGATGGGTGAAGTGGGGACACCACCAGGAGGACGAGTCGACATGGGAGAGGGAAGATAACATTCTCATAAAGTATCCCTAACGTTTCTAGCTAGGTACTTACTTTCTGGATTTCGAGGATGGAATCCCATTATTAGGGGGGAAAAATATAATACCATGTATTTTACATCTAAAATAAATAATTAAATAATTCCATTTGTAAATTCACAAATAAATATTGTTATGTAATTATATTTACGTGAGACTAAATTAATGTGCGTGTGTATGGCATTTAATTGTGATATTGGATGGATACAAATTTTTTGTGTGACAAAAATTAAAAATATATATTATTGCCATTAATAATTCAAAACATATTTTGGGACTCATAAGGATTCGTTTAGATGAATTAAGCCTTTCAAAATGGTCATGGGTCAATAGTATATAGGTTGGGTAACTCTTGGGCTTATTGGGTTATGCATTCAATCCGTTTGGGGGTCCAAAAGTTGAGCATTTGACCAAAAACGGGATTAACACTAATTCATGTAATACCCCATACTTTTATAGATATTTAAATTACATAAGTAGGCCTAATTTGGTAATTAGAGGAATTACTATGAATAGTAATTCGGGATTTATGAGTGTTTGATAATTACCAATGTGTGTTACATTTACTTTGGGGACTAAGTAAATGAATCGGAATATTTTCATGTCATGTTGCAATTAGGTTAAGTGACGAGTGATAGTTGACGTAGTAGAGAACGCGTGTTGAGAAATGTTGGGTCCGACTAGTGAACTTTAGTTAAGTGACTCGGATGGAGGTTTCAAGTGCACAGTTGGTTTCAAAATGGATGAGATAGTCAGAATAGATTATGCGGGGGTAGTGTTTAGGTTCTGGGGACTTTTCGAATAGTCGGGACTCGCATTTGAGTATACGAGTCAAATTTTGATTTTATAAGGGATAACCCTTATTTCTCTCTTATAAGGAATAAGAGAGAGAGATAGAGAGGAAGAGAGAGAGGAAGATAGAGAGAGAGAGAGATAAAGTAAATAAAATAGAGAAAAGAAAAAGTAAATATAGGAAGAAGGAAAAGAGAAAGAGGAAGAGGATTCCGGGCCAAACTCCACGGTATTCGACACGAGGTCGTTGGATTTTATTCACGAGGCAAATGTTTACTTACTTTATTCAATTAAGTGTGTGTATCTCATATTATAGTTAGTAAACTATAAAAAATTTGGGTTGAAACCCTTGAAATAAATTTGGGATAATTGACTTTGGGTTTACAAATTGATGTATTGTTAACTTTAGATGACTTATAGTGTTAAACCCATGTTCATGGTGTGTATAAATGGTTAGAAATGGAAAGAAATGACAAAAGAGAGTTTAATTGGTTTTAGGGTTTAAATCCAAGAGAAATTGTTCTATCCCATAAATTAATTGATGTGTTAGTTATAAATCAATGTTAGCATGATTATACTATTGTTGGTTGAGATTAGAAACCTCGAAAATGGAGGTTGGGATGATTTTTGGGTTTTGGAGAAATCGATAACCCATAGCAGATTTTAGATTTTTGCAAGGAGAATTGATTCGGACTACACAATACGAAAGTAGAACATTTTTGAATGGATTCGGTAAGGGGGAATCATTTCAGAAAGAGGCGAATCGATTCGATCCATACGAATCGATTTTTCCCTGTCAGATTTTTGAAAGTTT
Source organism: Sambucus nigra (assembly GCA_949130495.1). Lineage (NCBI taxonomy): Eukaryota > Viridiplantae > Streptophyta > Magnoliopsida > Dipsacales > Adoxaceae > Sambucus > Sambucus nigra. The sequence continues at coordinate 78,071,918 of OX422207.1, read as the reverse complement.
TCTTCCTTATGTTTAAATTAGAAATTGGATATTATTGTAAGGGACTCTAGACGTAGACACACCATTCTATTACCCCCTAACTCTCCTTAGGTCCCTAGTACCTCCTTTCATCACTACAAACCCAGGTCATGTCCCGAGTACTAACCTAGAAGCCATCGGCCACTCCCTGGCTCAGTTTGACCAAAAAGTCAAACTTTTCATCTCAACCGATACTGAATGAATCTTCGAAGGGCACTGAATAACCTTTCCAAAGGACCACCTCGTGCGCGATTCCGACTTACCATGCGGACGAACGATCCGTTTGCATCCGAAACTTGACCGAGAGGCCACAGGGCACTCCTGAACTCTATTTGACCTAAGTCAACTCTTTATCTCAACCGAGGCTAATTGAATCTTTGAAGATCACTGAATACCCTTTCCAACGGTCCGTCCCGTGCGCAATTCCGACTTACCATGCGGACGAACGATCCGTTCGACTCCGAGAGATCACCAAACGCTTCCAGGGCCCACTTGACCAAAGTCAACTCCCCAAACCGGGTCAAACTCTTTGGAGTGTCAAAGTATATCTCCTAACCTTTCCAACGGTCCACCCCGTGTGTGATTAGGACTTACCATGCAGGCGAACGATCCGTTTGCGTCTGAACAATTCCCCGTCAAATGGACCGACAAATGCTTCTGAGCCATATTTGACCCAAAGTCAACTCCCGAACTCGGGATCAGTCCAAAGGACTTTCAAAGGTATCTGAATTACCTTTCCAACTATCTATCCCGTGTGCGATTCTGGCCAACGGTTTGCCCTCGGCAGTCATTTTTCAGAAAAGGTCTGAAACACACTACCATATTGCAGGTTCCAGACCCTGTATATCGGCACCTGTCGATAGGCAGGAACATGTCTATGTCGATCGGCAGTGAACTGATCCTATAAAAGTAGGCCTTCACCTCATTTCAAGGGGAACCAAGATCTGATAAAATTCACTCTCAACAAATCCCATTATCCTCTCTCGAAGGCAGCGTGATTTCAACTTCCAAATCCCTTTTTTACTTCCACTTTTCATCATCCTTTTCATCAAACTTGGTGAATGATCCATTCTCCATCATCATCCAAGTGAAAGTGCTTCTCTCCAACACTCAAGATCAAGCTCAAGATCTTCAAGAAGGTCCAACTTTCTCAAACTCTCTCTTAAATTCTCTTAAATTCCCAATAACTTGTTTTCTTATTTAACACTTTTATTATCTCATTTCACACATCCTAATATATTTTTTATTTAGTATTATTGCTCATCTCTTATTTTCATATAAATAAAACCCAAAAAACAAGAAAAAGAGGGTTTGCTCATAAATTCCAAATAGGGATTCTCACACTTTTTTCGTACTTTTCTCACAACTAAAACACTTTTTCTACACACACTTACAAATAAGAGATCCCCCATTTGGATTTATGGGATAAACCCCACCCCTTGTTTTGTATGCGAAATACGTGGACTTTGATGCCTTTATAGGCTACGTAGGTGTCTCGGGGTAAAACCCGAGACTCGAGTCCTCTCTCTCACCTTTTCTCTTACTTCATATTTTCTCTAAATCTAGTCTTCTTATATTCTATATACTTGCCCTTAGTGACGCATTACTCCGTATGCATTATCGTTCCATTATAATCGTCAACGTAGGGGTAATCGCGTAAATCTTAATTTTCTAATACTATTCTTATATCTTCCTACGGATGACTCGCTTTATCTTTTCCATGATACAAGTCGATGATTCCTACCTCCATTCTATATATACACATGCACACATATCACGGGGGAAATATAAAGGAAAATAGCAAATATCCATGAGAGACCGAAAGGGCGGAGTGGGTCCCTAACACCTTTCCATTTTGTAACTAAGCCTCCGAACCCTTCTCGAATCATTTTGGTTTCGTACGCACCAGTATGTATTTGTATGCCATCCTCCGGGGGGGCTTCTCCTTTTTCTTTTATTTGTTTCGAGTAAAATAGGCTGTCGACTTAATCTCTCTACGTTTTTGCACCACATCTCAAACGACGCCGACCGAAGTGCTCCCAAGAGGGACGCACGGGACCCGAAGGATCCTTCCTCCACGCGCCCACCCGCATTGCGAGGATTTGGGATGGCCACAATGGTGACTCCGCTGGGGACTTTATTTGTTTGTGGGCTTGAATCTATTTACATGGATACTATATTTGTTAATGTTTCCCCCCATATCTGCATGTTTCCCTTTTTCATGTGTATCCCATGCTTATGCTTATATTCACACACTTGTAGAAATTTCTCCATGTACACTTCACACCATGTGCACCTTGGATCACATATATCCACATGTTGCACGCATCGCCTATCCATACTTGGTGTAACTTGGTTACTTGTACTTTACTCCCTGTTTGGAAAAATCAAAGAAAGGCATTCTCATCATAAGATACTAATTAGAGAATCATGCATGATTCACACAACATCACCAAAGAGCATTTCTATTGACCAAATTTTACCTAGTAACTGGAGGGTCACTTCGTGATTGGCGCTGGTCCGACAGGTAGCAGTTAGATTAAGCGATATGACTCTCACCTTCCATTGGCCAAGTACCTTTGGCGTATATTGAACGGTTCCCCCGCATCGTACCACTTGACCGAAGTCATGATGGGAAGTATATCGCAGGTAATTCATTCACGTACACCGAGTATATCGAATTCACTCTCACACGTACCATCCCCACGAGGTATATGGTGAGGCAATTCACGTACACTCAGGTATATCAAATGGCTTGTCCACACGTACTGATTTCCCGCAAGAGCAAGACGTATATCGTGGAAGTCACGCCAAAGGGGGGAACCCATGCCAATTCACCCTATCAACTGCATACCCTCATATAGGTGTCAAACCTAGGACACTCCCTTTAGATCGTCGATTTTAACCCGAAACTCTACCGAAATTCTGGGTCAATCTGCCGCCCAATTTTTGTGCATTTTTATAACGGGACCTTGTCCGTGAGCCTGGTTACAAGTCCAAACCGTAGCTTTGCATGTAATAAAACCCCACTTTTCTAGGCTCGGGTCCCGTCCGGCATTGCATTTAGGAGAATTAAATACAAGTGAAAACATAATAATTGTAATAATCATGTTGAGTTCCATCTGCAAAAACATTTCTCCCTTCTTTATCAAAAATAGAAAAACATTTCTCCCTTCTTTATCAAAAATCCAAAAATAGTTCTTCTTTTTTTCTCAAAAATAAATCTCATCCTACGCCTTCTCAGGTCGATCGCAAGCCCTTGGCCTGGCTCCCTATTGGCTTCGGTCTTCAGTCAAATCACTCCGAAGTTTCATCCGTTCCTCTACTACTTCTTTCGAGTCCGAAATCCATCCATTTTCCATGGAGAATAGAGATCAAGCACCAGTTATACAGCCCGATCTGACGACATTCCTACCTTAGCTCGTGTCCAAGATTGACAACCTCCAAACTGAGGTCGAGATATGCAACAAAACCAGGTTCCAATTCCTCAAGTGCCCGAGGCCCTATTCCCTCATGCTATGGGTCCACCCGAGCCTATCTGGGTTTTGGAAGAATATCAGCACGCTCCACATGCCCCTCCTGCCAATGGGCCACCTCCTGCCCATCTTCCAATGCCAAACATTGCCCAGCCTGTGGCTAAACTGCCTATGGTCGCTGATCCAAAGGAAGAAGAGTTGAATAAAGTCAAAGAGGATCTCAAGATGCTCACCAAGAATTTTGAGCAAGTTAGAATCTTTGGGAATTATATGGACTACACCCACATGTCCCCTTATCCCAAAGCGAGGTTACCCGAGAAGTTCAAGATGCCAAATATCGAGAAGTTCGGAGGGAGTGGACCCCCAATTGTTCATCTTCACAGTTATCATTGTTCCATGACTCTACTAGGGGCTTCTGAAGAAGTGATGGCCCAATTATTTCATCAAACTTTGAAGGATAGTACCCTCCGATGGTTTTTATCTCTTGAGGAATCCAGAATCCGTAGCTGGGAGGATGTAGCACGAGAATTCATGTCGCAATATAAATACAACGAAGAGCTTGAGGTCACTCATCCTGATTTAGAGATTCTCAAACAGAATCCTAGAGAATCAGTCAGTAACTTCATAACCCTATGGAGGGAGAAAGTATCTACCATGACCAATCGGCCGTCCGAGGAAGAACAGGTCAACATAGTGAAGAAGAACTTCTTGACCCATGTTAGAGTGACGATGGGAGGATAATACTATCCCCACTTCAGATCTCTCAAAGTGGCTGGAGTGGAAATCGAGGAAAGGCTCATTAAAATAGAGGTTGAACCAAAGAAGGTGTCCGGACTGTTCACCCCTAGAAAGTATGACAAGCCTGCGAGTGCCACCGTTTCAACTATCAACAACATCTCTCAACCAACCACATCATGGGCACCAGAAAGCCTCCCTGCCCCCATCCGAAGGGAATACACTAAACTCCATGCTCCCCTGTCCAAAGTTTACCAAGCCCTGTTAAGCCGAAACCTCATCAAACCCTTGGATCCACGTCCATTGCCAAGTCCACTCCCAAGAAACTTCAAGACCGATGCTCATTGTGCCTTTTACCAAACTGCCAGCCATACCACCGACCAATGCTTTCACCTTCGGAACATAATCCAAGATCTCATTGGCCGGGGTACCATCGCCCCACTTGCCAATCCTAAGACAAACACTACTCACAATCCACTTTCGAATCACACTAATGTCATCTTCTTGGAAGAAACCCCAGATTTCGATCCCTCAACTCAAATCACACCCATATACTCTCCTAAACCTCTTTAAATTTACCTATATTTCCTCCTACACCCTACTAGCGTCACTGATCAGGCACTGTCACTCCTTACCAGAGCATGCATCACTGTCCGTACTCGTTCTGAAAATGGAAGTATGGAATTGTCAGAGGTGTTAAACCAACTCCTAGAGTTCGGGATGAAATTTCCCTCACAGATGGTCATCGATTTCTAGAAGTTTAGTAAACTATTCTTAGAAGCACAAAAGTGGGCTCGAGATTCAGACAAATGGGTGGTACCAACTGATGAGGTCAGCTTACTTGATGTTGTCCAGACTATGGCAGAATTATTCGGGTAAACTAATAGCCTTTGTAGTATCACCGTGTTACTTGACACTTTGAAGCTACAAGGGAATTTGGTCCCTTAAATCACACATATCCCCACAGAATGGGAGGACATGTATGAAGAAGTCGTTGAAGTTGTGGAATGCATCGACTTTACATGGAAGGATATAATTGTTACCAGCCGATGGGGGGAAGAATTCGAAGATTCGAGTGAGGAACAAGCTTCAGGAAGAGCTGGCCCAATAGACGACATATGTGGGATGATCTCATTTGAATAATTCCTCGGAGAAATAAACAAGGTGGGAGAACAACCTGCGATTCATAAGGAAATGGGATTAATGTTCTTTCCTTCTTCAGTAAATCACATGACCAGATCAGGGAGACATTACCATGTTCCAAGTTCACTACCAGTAAATGACGAAGGGAAGGGCGTTGAAAACCTTCCTATGCCAGAGGTGACCATCGAGGAGAGCAAGATCCTCAATCAACTGAAGAAAACCAAAGCTAACATCACTCTAAGGGGGATTTTCATGTCTTCCCAGCTGCGCAGAAATGCTTTAATCAAGCTGCTCACTGGACCCATAGTTCCTCCTTCTACCACACCAGAAAAAGCAGTAAATCTGGTAGAATCCTTAACCTTTACCTGAATGCTATCATTTTCTGAAGAAGAAATCCCCAGAATTAGGCAGAATCAAAATCATGCACTCAATATTTCCATCGAAGTTATGGGGAAGGTTGTGCCACTCTCCCTCGTCGATAACGGATCCGCCTTGAACGTTTGCCCTCTGAGAGTGATGCGAGGGAAACCGAGTGTTCGTGTAGGGACACTATCGTTGATTTCGGTTCCCGCTCGACACGCAAAAGAAAACCTAAGCTACAACTACACTTGACAAGGAAGCACAGCGGTAAGTCGGGTATCGTAAATCCACAGGGAGTGATTGAATTTTAGATGTTAATTGTTTTAATTACTTCAGGAATAAAAGTGTAAAATAAATAAATGAAAAGGTGATGTGTGGTTGTGGAAACAGAAGAAAAGAATAAGTTAACGCTAAAGTAAAGTAAAGCGAGGATCGGGATCGCATACACGCATTCACGGGCTAAACAACTACTAATTAGAATTAAGGCTCCAAAGCATTTAATCGAGCATTTTCAATTAAGCATAAACATCAGGCAAGAAGGAATTTAACCCAAAGTTGCGAGATAAAACATTTAACAGAAAAATGGTCACACGCGGATTAAATTCGGATAATCGCTATAAACACTAACGTTGCATGACAAAGAAAGTTAAACGCATAATAATCGGACTTTAATACGCGAGGTTTCAATTAAATGCAATTTTACGCAAAACCTAGTTTCGGAGTTCGGGGCCCGAAAATGGCGGAAAACAATCCCGACCCTATTTATCTAAGGATACATAATGAATTAACTAAATTAAACTAGAAAAACAATAAATAAACACAATAAACCTAATTAGAAAGCATGAAAGTTAAACTACAACAATGGAAATGATGAAGAACAAACTATATTAATGGAAATGGAAGAGAAAAGTTCAATCTTACAAAACCACATGGGTTGTCAATCCAAGAGGAAGAGAAAATGAGCTCTCCAAACCAACACCCTAAAAACTAACTTAAAATCATGTATAAACTGATAGATATGCTCTCAAATGAGAGAGAATTGGTTTTATACAAAATATCCCATGGCAAACTTGTAATAAAAGGGAAGAAAACCAAAAATCTGGAGGGCCGAATCGATTCGGAAATGGTCCGAATCGATTTGGAAATAGGGGAATTTCGAACTGCAATTCGGCAGCAGTTCCGAATCGATTCAGTTTTGGGCCGAATCGATTCGCAACCTACAGGTCTGAATTCTGCAGCTTTGTCCTGTTTTACGGAAAATGCCGCCATTTCTTCGTTATAGCTCGGAATGAGGCACGGTCAGAGGCTACGCGAAGATAACTCAGAGGACTACAACATCCAAGAAGACATTGGGCCAAAAAGCCAAAATATGAAATGACTAAAAGGCCCTTGAATGTGACCTTCAGTGTACTTTTCATGTCAAAACCATCCTAAAAATGCCATAACTCCATCGATACAACTCGGAATCATGCACCGTCGGCGGCCACGCGAAGAGAAATCAAAGGCCTTAAACCTCCGTGAAGATCTCGGGATTCAAACCCGAATATTGGAATTACTAAAATGCCCCCGAAGCTGCAAAAGTCGACGAAACATTTCCGGAAAGCGTCCGAATTTCATACTAAGCATCCAAATACCTACAAAAGCTCAATTAACCCCTGCAAAACATGTTAACATAGAAATCCGAGGTTGTCTGGTTAACGAGCATAAATATAGGGATTAAGATACTCGAGGGGGCTAATAAGGCGTAGGTTAACGGGTGAAATACGCAATATTTGCGTCGTATCACACCCCCTAACTTACACATTGCTAGTCCCTAGCAATGAAATAGGAAACAACAAGAACTACAAGAAAATCAAAAGCAGGAGAACAAGTGCCAAAAGGGAAGAAAAAGTAATAAAAAGATAAGGCCACTTTCGCAGGCGAACGATTGCATTTAGCATATGCAATAAGCCGTTAAACCCCTAGGTTACCCTAGTGGACGAGTGTCGTCTCGTGAGGGTTTTCAGGGATGAAACCCACAAACATCATACAGTTTCCTCAAAATATGCCCAACCCAGCATGCGACAAACTCAACAACAATGAAAAAGATTTCAAACATGTTATTAGCAAAGTGAAAGAATTCACACAAAAGTCCAAATCATTAACATTATCGAATGCACCTCAATGAATTGAAACTTTAAAAGTGGGAGGGGGGAAAGCACATGCATAGTGTGATTTGGTGAAAAACTTATATAAACCGGATACTAATCAAAGCAAGCATACATTCAATCCTCACGGGCATTACTCTCAACAAATGAATTCACTATGAAAAGGGAGGTAATACACGGGACATGCGGGCATAAAGAGTAAATGTAAATGGAAACTAGGCCGCGCACATGTCACAAATGAGGAACGCTATATAGGAAATGAAAAATTGTAATCTCAATGAAAGATACCCCACACTAAAAGAGGCGAAATGTATTTTCACAGATTATCAAAACTATTTAAACTTTTGAATTACATCAACCTAAGATCACATAGGACTTGTAATAGGGTTGTAATGTAGGTTAGGCTAGGGTACAAAATGAAGGAATGTATATACAAATTCAAAGTGTTCGGGATGAAAACTCAGGATAATGGGAAGAATGCGGGCAATATCAAAAATAGAAAGTAACTTCCAAACAAGCATTAGATATAACAACTGGAGAGTAATCAAAGCTTATTGAACTATACACAACATATACAACTTTCTCTTTCTTTTCTTTTCTTCTTTTTCTCACTTTTTATTTTATGTATTCTTTTGCTTTTTGCTTTCTCTTTTTCTTCACTTTTTTCACATCACTTTTCTTTACTTTTCAAACTCTCGTATGCTTAAATTTCAACCACACTACAATAACATCATTCAATCCCAAGTATCATTCCAAACAAAGGTATGGAAAGTGTATGTATGGGCTAAAACTCCAATGCGGAGTTGGTTATGGGAATGGGGTTATGAAACGAAAGCCTACATTTTGGCTCAAAGGGGTTGACTAGGGAAACATATAAGGTGAGGTCAAGGATAATGTGGGTGATATAACAAAGAGGGCCTATGATCATTTCATAAGTTTACCCAATTCTCGAGTCAAAACAAACTTTGAAAATCACGCTCACGTAATACATTTCAAGTATGAACTCAATTAATGAACGATCAAATGAAAGAATAGTGAGATTACCAACGAATTCAACGTTTTCAATGAGAAAATAATAGCGTATAACACTCACAAACGATGAAAGGTACAAAGCTTACTCGGTGTAAGTATATACAATGCAACAAAAGATTACTGAGTTATAAAAATCTTAAACCAAATCAATATAACAAGGAAAGTGCATATGCTCATGGGATAAAGTTTAATTCATGAAGTTATTCATAAAATCAATGATTTGAGGACTAAAGTCTAATAACTTCTAAAATCGAGAACATGCATCATTGAGTTGTCAATCGGATCGGGCAATTATTGAAATTTGTCATTGGAAACAAGGCAAAATGCCCAACAAAGGAGAAAAAGGAAAGAAAATATTTTTGAAAATTTTCAAATTTTTCACAAAAAGGCATACTTAGTAACTAAATGTGAGCAAATCCATGGACTACACATGAAATGGATAGAATATCCTACACCCCCTAACTTAAATGTTGCATTGTCCTCAATGCGCATTAAGAACACAACACAAAGAGAGGAAAAGAACGATATTACCCAAAATTGGAGCGATCTCCATAAGCGCGAGTCCAATGAAATCTACAAAACAAGTTAGTACCGAGCATAGAAAAAACAAATAACAAAAATTTAACTAATTACACTAGACTAAATTAAAAGGAAAGAAAAATAGGAAAGAAAGAAAATTAAAAAGCTAACTATTTACAACCTACTATTTAGGCTTCACACTAACTATACACTAGAAGTCTAAATAGTTGAGGGTCCACCCAAAAAGGGATTTGACTTTGAAAGATCAACGGTGGACCCTCCAAAGTGAACATGCCTCCCGAAAGATATGAATTCTGTTTGAACAACGGAAGGCATGTGGGTGGTGAAAAAAGTGAACCATCGCCAATTTGAAATTTTGGGCGGACGATGGAGGATTTGGATAACAAGGGGGAAAGGTACACTAGAGATCCAAGAAAATTCGACTCATCTATCAAAGGTTTTTCAAATGGAATGGGAGATAGTGCACACACGGGGATAGGTTCCATCGTAGCAAACAAAGTTGGCAAAGAGTCCTCGTCGGCAAAAAGTGTAGAAGTTTTAATTTCTACCGACTCACAGGAATCAACCGGTGATTCTAATGGTTCGATGATGGAAAACGAATATGGTGATGAAACAAATTCAATCTCAATCGACTCATCATCGGAAGGAGATTGAATTTCAGAGGAGAAAGATTCACATTCGATGAGAAATTATTTGAAAAATTGAGGTGAAACACTAGTTTCCACCTCCTCGTTGTTTTGTGCAAAAGAATTCATCTCATCGCAAAGTGCACCGAGTCTCATTCCAGCATCATTTAAGCTTTCCAAACCTTGGGAGTAAAGAAGAAAAGTTTCTTCCAAAGTAGGCTTCCTCGGCTCAAGAGCCTCGGACTCCTCATTTTGTTGAAACTCGTCTTCGAAAGTAATGAAATAAGAATCGTCATTGGATTCGAATAATGAATCCAACTCAAGCTCCCAATAACGATTTTCATTCCGATAAATGTTTTCAAGTCTTTCATTTTCAAGAAAATCTTGAAAATGAAAAACTTGAAAACTATCCCCAAAGTAAGAATCATTAGAATAATCGTAATAACTATAATAGTAGGACATGATTACCTCGTTGTTTGTAGATGGAGAATCCGAGCAAGAAAGTGAGCAACCGCGAATCAAAGTTTCTTAGCGCTCAAGTATGCAAACCCTGCAAGAAAGGTTAAAAGAAAGAATACTAATAGGAAAGGAAAAATACTACGAAATAATAAAACAATTACAATCTAAAACACACTCCCCGGCAACGGCGCCAATTTGATGCGAGGAAAACCGAGTGTTCGTGTAGGGACACTATCGTTGATTTCGGTTCCCGCTCGACACGCAAAAGAAAACCTAAGCTACAACTACACTTGACAAGGAAGCACAGCGGTAAGTCGGGTATCGTAAATCCACAGGGAGTGATTGAATTTTAGATGTTAATTGTTTTAATTACTTCAGGAATAAAAGTGTAAAATAAATAAATGAAAAGGTGATGTGTGGTTGTGGTAACAAAAGAAAAGAATAAGTTAACGCTAAAGTAAAGTAAAGCGAGGATCGGGATCGCATACACGCATTCACGGGCTAAACAACTACTAATTAGAATTAAGGCTCCAAAGCATTTAATCGAGCATTTTCAATTAAGCATAAACATCACGCAAGAAGGAATTTAACCCAAAGTTGCGAGATAAAACATTTAACAGAAAAATGGTCACACGCGGATTAAATTCGGATAATCGCTATAAACACTAACGTTGCATGACAAAGAAAGTTAAACGCATAATAATCCGACTTTAATACGCGAGGTTTCAATTAAATGCAATTTTACGCAAAACCTAGTTTTCGGAGTTCGGGGCCCGAAAATGGCGGAAAACAATCCCGACCCTATTTATCTAAGGATACATAATGAATTAACTAAATTAAACTAGAAAAGCAATAAATAAACACAATAAACCTAATTAGAAAGCATGAAAGTTAAACTCCAACAATGGAAATGATGAAGAACAAACTATATTAATGGAAATGGAAGAGAAAAGTTGAATCTTAGAAAACCACATGGGTTGTCAATCCAAGAGGAAGAGAAAATGAGCTCTCCAAACCAAAACCCTAAAAACTAACTTAAAATCATGTATAAACTGATAGATATGCTCTCAAATGAGAGAGAATTGGTTTTATACAAAATATCCCATGGCAAACTTGTAATAAAAGGGAAGAAAACCAAAAATCTTGAGGGCCGAATCGATTCGGAAATGGTCCGAATCGATTCGGAAACATGGGAATTTCGAACTGCAATTCTGCAGCAGTTCTGAATCGATTCGGTTTTGGGCCGAATCGATTCGCAACCTACAGGTCTGAATTCTGCAGCTTTGTCCTGTTTTACGGAAAATGCCGCCATTTCTTCGTTATAGCTCGGAATAAGGCACGGTCGGAGGCTACGCGAAGATAACTTAGGGGACTACAACATACAAGAAGACATTGGGCCAAAAAGCCAAAATATGAAATGACTAAAATGCCCTTGAATGTGACCTTGAGTGTACTTTTCATGTCAAAACCATCCTAAAAATGCCATAACTCCATCGATACAACTCGGAATCATGCACCGTCGGCGGAAACGCGAAGAGAAATCAAAGGGCTTCAACTTCCGTGAAGATCTCGGGATTCAAACCCGAATACTAGAATTACTAAAATGCCCCCGAAGCTGCAAAAGTCGACGAAACATTTCCGGAAAGCATCCGAACTTCATACTAAGCATCCAAATACCTACAAAAGCTCAATTAACCCCTGCAAAACATGTTAACATAGAAATCTGAGGTTTTCTAGTTAACGAGCATAAATATAGGGATTAAGATACCCGAGGGGGCTAATAAGGCGTAGGTTAACAGGTGAAAAATGCAATATTTGCGTCATATCAGAGAGCCTTCAAGTGTTTAGGCATGAAAGAAAGCGACCTCGCTCCAAACTCCGTCGATGTACGTGCCTATGATAATACCCTTCGGGAGGTGATGGGTTCCATAAAACATGTAATAGGGGTTGGCCCTATAAACCCTGTCTTCGAATTCCAAGTCATAGACATCTCGGCTTATTTAAACATGTTTCTCTAACGCCCCTGGCTCCACAATATCAAGGGTGTGTCTTCCTCACTCCATTAGAAATTGAAGTTCTTCACCGATGGGCGAGTCATCTCCATTTTGGGCGAAGACGAAAATGTCGGGGGTGCAAGCACCAGTAGTCCAATTCTTGAGATACATAATGGGTAAAATGATATGCTCCTATCAGGATTCTGAGTTGATCCACTCCTACCCTCGGCAGGGGATGGTTAAAAAGAAAGGGTTTGTCCAGAATATAACCCTCATGGAAATGTCAATGTGATTCAGATGTTCAGAAACATGCACTTGAGCCCATCGAACTGAAGAAATCTTTCCCTATTTGCATCTTAGGGTATCAACCATCAGAACAAGAGCTCAGAATGATCCTCCAGTCTCGACCAAAGAGAAGATTTGACTACATCCGAACTATCTCAGGAGACTCCTTAAATGGACGATTCATCAAAGAAGGCGAGGACTTCCCCTTTTGCGATTTTCTAGAATCATGGTATGACCACACCGACAAGAAGATGAAGCTTAGAATGTAGATATTTTTCCAAGACAAGTGCCCATGGGCCGAAAGTTTCCAACACCGAGTGCAACCTCTCGTCAAAGATAGCGAAGAGACCGAGGAAAGTGATTCCAAAGATTCCTTCAACTTACAGACACTGGGGCTGGCACTCTGCATGGTTCATTCAACACTACATCAATGGACCCATCCCTTTTGAATAAAGCTACCAATACACCTCTCCTCAACTGGCATTCTGCGCCAGTTCTACCTCTTGAAATCTCCACTAACCCCAATGTTTACCCTATTTCTTCTTCTATTGTCGATCCTTGCGCAAATGGAATCAAGACCTATTTTGATGAGGTTCTGAATGTTGTTTTTCCTATTAATGAAATAAACGAAGATTTTGAGTATCTTGTTGTGCCTTGAATTAACTGCTTGAATTCTAATCAAACTTTTGATGATGATGATTTTGCAAATGAACAGTTCTTAACTGATCTAAATAAGGTTAATAATAAATAACATAACCGTGGTCAAGTTAATGAAGAAGAGACTGTTGTTATTAATCTCGGTTCTACTATCCAACTGCGCAAGATTAAGATAGGGTCACCCCTGACGAGCATAAGCATGCACAAATTGAAGAATTGCTGAAGGAGTTCGTAGATGTCTTCGCATGGTCCTATGATGATATGCCCGGCATTGATCCTGAAATAGCTCAGCACGAGATCCCCACTCTCCCAGATTACAAACCGGTTAAACAAAAATTGAGAAAACTCCGAACCGAATGGTCGCTCAAGGTCAAAGAACAGGTGGTCAAACAGTTAAACGTGGGTTTCATTCTGGTGATCGAATATCCCATATGGATAGCCAACATTTTACCTGTGTCGAAATCAGGAGGGAAGGTTCGAATGTGTGTAGATTATCGAGATTTAAACAAAGCTTCTCTGAAGGATGATTATCCTCTACCCAATATCGACGTGATCGTGGATAACATAGCCAGTCATTCGTCGATGGGTTTACCGGATATAATCAAATCAATATGCACCCCGACCACCAAGAAAAAACCGCATTCATCACCCCATGGGGAACCTCTTGCTACACCGTTATGCCATTAGGTCTCAAGATGCTGGGGCTACCTACCAATGGGCTTCCACGACCATACTGCACGATCTGATTCACAAAGAGTTCGAGGTTTATGTGGATGATATGATTATCAAGTCCAAAACTAGAGATGTTCATGTTCCCGCTCTCCGAAAGTTCTTCGAACGACTGCGACGGTATCAGATGCGACTTAATCCAAAAAATTGTGTCTTCGATGTTATAAAGGGAAAACCTTTGGGATTCATGGTCAGCAAAAAAGGGATAGAAGCATATCCTACAAAGTTGAAGGCCATACTTCAGATGTCACCACCCCGAACAGAGAAAGAAGTTCGAGATTTTCTTAGGAAATTGAAATATATTAGACGGTTCATCGGCCAACTAACCTATATCTGTGAACCGATATTTAAGCTCCTCTGAAAGGATTCAACCAAGGTTTGGAACGAGGGCTGCCAAGAAGATTTTTATCGAATCAAATAATATCTGACCCAACCTCCAGTTCTCATGCCACCATAGTCTGGTCTCCCTTTTCTCCTATACCTACCTATAACTGACACTGCAGCTGGGGCTTTGCTAGCCCAATACCTTGAAGACTCCCGCAAAGAAAGAGACATATATTACGCCAGTCATAAATTGTTCGGGTACGAGGTCAACTACACTTCTTTGGAAAAGCTGTGTGTCGCACTTGTTTGGGTCACCCAAAAGTTGCGACACTACATGCTCGCCTTCCCAATCAAACTTGTATCCTGAATAGACCCCGTCAAATACCTGCTTGACAAACATGCCTTATCTAGTCAAATGGCCCAATGGTTGATGCTCCTAACCGAGTTCAACATCGTGTACGTCATACAGAAAACCATTAAAGGAAGAGCCATCTCCGACTACCTCGCCGATTACCCCATAGACGAAGCAGATGTTCGGATCTCCGAATTCCCAGATGAAAATATCCTCTGCACCACTCAAGACCACCTTCGATGGAAAATGTTCTTTGATGGCGCTGCCAATAAAAAGGGATATGGCACTGGGATACTTCTGATTGCCCCAGATGACTCCCACACTCCCATCGCTATTAAATTGGATTTCCCTTGCACCAACAACATGACAAAATACGAGACATGCAAAGTGGGACTCAAAGTTTCTCTCAAGGAAGGTATTCAATACCTTGATGTCTACGGGGATTCTGCCCTCATCATCGATCAAGTGCTCAGAAAGTGGAAAGTCAAGGATGAAAAACTCCAACCCTTTCATGCCCAATTAGAACAGCTAGCCTCCCGATTTTGAGATATCACCTTCCATTATCTACCCCGAGCAAAGAATAACCTATCCGATGCTCTCGCCACCTTGGACTCCATGGTCGACATGCCCAAAGGAATAATAATGACCCCCTTCCTAGTTCAAAATCAAGACAAACCAACCCAGTGCTACCATATTGAGCTTATCTCCACCGAAGATCCCAAACTAGACGATTACTGGTACTATGATATCTCGTGCCTCCTCAAAAATGGTAGATATCTCGAGGGTTCCAATAAGAAAGATCCAACGTCTCTACGAAGACTGGCCGCCAGTACATCATCTGTCATAAAGCCCTACTCAAGAGGAACTTCGATGGAACTCATCTACACTGCATCGCAGGGGATGAGATTGAGAAGATAATACAGAAAATCCACAGTGGGGAATGCGGACCCCACATGAATGGTCACATGCTTGCCAATAAGATCATCCGAAAGGGCTACTACTGGACCACCATGATTCAGGATTGCACCGCCTATGTCCGAAGGTGCCTCAAATGCCAATAATTCTCCAATCTTCAACACCTACCTCCAGGAGAATTATACAACATGACCTCTCCCTGGCCATTCTCCACCTGGGGTGTCGACATCATAGGGAAGGCTACACCAAAGGCTTCAAATGGACATGAGTTCATCCCGGTTGCCATTGATTACTTCACCAAATGGGTTAAAGTTGAGTCATATGCAGTATTGAATGCCAAAAAAGTGGCCAAATTCCTCAAGAAAAATATCATCTGCCGATATGGGGTCCCGCACGAGCTGGTATCAGATAACGGGATGCATTTCGAAGCAGAAGTCATAGAAGTAGTCAACGAGTACGAGATTCAGAGACATAATTCTTCTCCCAGCCGACCTCAGACCAATGGTGCAGTTGAAGCCGCCAATAAGAACCTCAAAGCCATCATCAACAAGATGACCCAAAGTTATAGGGATTGGGCCGACCGGATCCCGTACGCCCTCTGGGGATATCGAAACTCAATCCTAACCTCTACTGGAGCTACCGCTTACTCCCTGGTCTACGGAATGGAAGCAGTCCTACCAGTGGAGCTGGAAATACCCTCAGGGTATGCGTCATGATCAAAAGCAAAGTTAGTGAAGAAGACTGATGCCAAGGCCATCTTGATGAGCTAGCCGTCGTAGATAAAAGAAGGTTAATATCACTTTACCATAGACAGGGGTACCATCGCCGAATAGCGCGATCATTCAATAAGAGATTCAAAGACCGCGGTGTATGGGAACGGGATTTATCCATCAAAGAGATAATAGAACCCATCTGGGACCCCAGAGGGAAATTCAAGCCAATTGGAGCTGCCCCTACATTGTGAAGAAAATCTTATTCGGTGGTGGCGCCATGCTCACTGACCTAGATGGGGAAGAGATGGCTCGTCCATTCAATCTGGACCATCTCAAGAAATTCTACCCCTAGTTCGAAATCTCGGCGCGCTAAGACTCTTCTCATTACCCTTCTATTCTAAAAAAAAAATTCTTCATTTCCCTCTACGTAGAACTACGTGGGCCTGATCCTATGCAAAAAACTATTTTGCAAACAAATAAAAACATTTTCAAAAACCCCAGAGGTACATAGGTAGCTCATGCACCTCACATGAGTGCGGCCCTTTCTTTTTCACAAAATACTATTCTTTTCTTACCTCCGAGAACGGCGGTTCATTCTAAAAATACTTGACCAAAAGGATTATGTATGCCTTAGCGATTAGTATAGATAATTCAAAATACAAAACTCATCGAAAGGCACAGCTGAATGATCATAAACTTGTTTATTTTATTAATAAGATAATTCAGCACGAATTATATACGAAAAAGGAACGGATAACTCCCTTCCCCCACTACCATAAAAAGATAAATAAAATCCCCACATCTGTTACACAAATAAACTCCCCGAGAACCCTACCCATAACCACCAGAGGAGCCTGCACCCTCATCATCTACATCCGGAGGTCCCCAAGTTTCCCTCGCCTGAATAGAGTGTCGTAGACATTCCATGGATCGATGAGCCTTAACCATCTTCGAAAAGACCACAACACCCTCTTCCATGGTTTTAGATGAAATAAACCATCTTTGTCCAGTCTCCACTGCCAACATCTTACTGACTACTTTTCTCCACAACCACTTCATATAATCTTTGGGGACATGCCAAACCTTCCTGACAGACTGAGAGGGACGGGTCGACGGACGCCGATTTTTCCACAGACACCCAAGCAACAGATGCAAGCGCTCAGTAAAATCTTCTACCAAAAAGAAATTTGAGGTCCGAGGGGGACACGACCTGCGCCCAGCAGAATTGGCTCAAAAGCCGCCAAGGGAAATAAAAAGAGGTCTCTTTGAGACCCACCATTCGCACAAATGAATACTCTCCTTGCTCCAGAATAGGTTGCAACTGTCCCCACCAAGGCACTGACCAATACAACCCACGAGCCCAATGCTCCACAAGACAATGCTCCCAATTCCCAACATATAGGCCAATGCTGATGATGTAGCGTGAAAAGAAGTTGGGTACGGCCGACAAGGGATACTCTGGAAAAGTTTTCAAATAGAATCTTTCAGACAACCACATAAACAGCATCACGGGGCTACCCCTCAAAAAGTCCAAACGACCTTCTCTCCAGGATCCAGGCCATTTAGGGTCTCTGCCAGTATCACCGTCGCAAGATTGTGATGATATGACATTCATGAGGTAATGTCTACAAGTTATGGGTCAACTTGCACCTCCCCAGTCACCAGCAGCAGTTTGGAAACCAGACCCAGAATAACGGCTCCATCATAGCTATCATCACCTACTTCCTGCAAATGCATGGACTGCAGCATCGCCGAGAGGGAGATTATTTCTCCAGCAACCAATGATCAAGCCACCCAAGGCGAAATATGAAGAAGCCCAGCCAACAAATCCCTGGGAGAGCGATAAAATTCGGACAAATCCGCAGCAACACTGGGATTTACACCCATCATGGAAAAAAATTCCTCGTAGGTAGGACACACTTCCTCCAACCCAAAGAAAAATACATGTTCTTCGGGGAACCAAAATTGTACCACCGCCATCAGCACGTTCCACTCAAGAGGCCGATTACGCCACAAGGTGACTCGACGCATGTTGAAAGCCTCGTAATTGACATTATAAGAGCACATATCTTCCAAGGCTTCGAGGTAGTTGACAAACTCAATGCTACCAGGGAGAGTTATCTTGCAAGGCTAAGAGATAGTGGGCAAGTAAGTGAAAATGTAAAGGTGTGATGAAAACACTCCACCCTTACCCCTTTTTATACTTGAAAACCCTCACAAGAGACATAATCCCTGCAGAAATCTGAGGAAATCCTACCCCATAAGGTACCAAAGGCTAAAGAGGGTACCATTCAAAGCTTTGAATTAATGGGACTAGACTAAACTGCCAATAGGCGGGTAAGGGTTCTTGCCGATTGACAACTCCCCCGTTTTTAGAAATTTCCCTCTTTTCCTCTTTTGTCAAATCAGAAAACTCAATAAAAATAAATTGACATTCTCAACAGAATTTCAAAATCCCTTTTTCTCCGTATAAAATTTCCCCCTTTTTAATCAAAACATTACTTCAAAAAAAATTCCAAAAATATTCCTTTTTACGGTCTCAGCAGCAAAGTAAAAAAGAGCATGTGCGTGCATTCATTCATCATTAATAAAAGATAATAAAAAAACTCCATTGCATTGCATCAATTTGTGTTTTGTGTTACATCAATTTCAGCCCGAACCCACATTCGTTCTCTCTCTCTCAAGAGTTTCCACCCCTGTAATGTGCTCTCTTCCCCCTATGGCGACCCGACGCACCACCACTACCCGAGCTAGAGTCCTCTTCGAATGAAGAAGATGGCACCGAGCAGAAGGAATAGGAAACGCATCCCGAATATGAGCAGTCGCTGAAGATATCCAGTCTCTGATGTCCCTGAGCCAAGTGGTCGACACCCGGACTTGCTGCAAGAAAGGGTGAAATCAGTATCAAGGCAGGGATAACCAAAATAGAAAAGAAAGAAAAAGAGGAACAAAAGGGTATACCGCAAGTCGAAGGTCCTCCTCTGTCAAACCCAACTCCTCCGGATCCATCTCATGAGGACGGTGCAACATAGGCACCATCCCTCCATCAGCCCACCGAATGTTATATGAATGGGTATGCAGTCGCAAAAAAGGAACCTTTAAAGTCACCGCCGCCGCAAATGCCGATGAACCACCTCCGCTGTGGGCAGATCCCACCGCCCGACTCGAACCCGCCGGAGGGAAAGGCAATGCATCATATATGCTGGGCGCCATCAACCAGCTCATCATAAAGTCCATATAATCATACGGCACAATCGTATCGGTGTACAATAAGTATCTTTCATTGATCATCGCCTCGATCCTCTCATCCTCTGACAGCAGTCGCTCCCGTCTCATAGACGTAGGAGGCTACGCAGGTGGCACCACCACCTCCTCCTCAGCAATCTGACGAACCACCCTCTCCCCAAGATACCAGGAATGGACGAACTCATTCGCCAGTAAATGCCTCATCCGCGCATTCACCCCAATCGCCCCCGCATCCTGAATGGTTGTCCCCCAGGGATAAAAGGCCACCTGAAAATCTCCAAGCGAGCATCAATCAATACAAGGTCAGAAAGTGCAAAAACCAAGACTGCAATGGAAAGAGTCTTACCCTACCACTGGTCAGGTCATTCAAGACCTGACACACCACCTCCAGGGACAGAGATCCCTTTGACTGCCGATTATCCTTACGCCATCGATACAATTGACAGAAGTCACCAGCAGTGTCATCCTTCAAGGCGATTAGTGGGGTATTGCACCCAATCACCTCGTAGAACCACATCTGAATTCATAAACAAAAAGATGATGCATAAGGAAAAATGTGAATGCATGAAAAGAAAATGTGAATGGACAAAAGAAGAATGCGAATGCATGAAAAGAAAATTAGAATGCATGAAAAAAATGCACAAACTAAAGAATACCTCAAGAAGGTACGTGGCACCAGTAAAGGTCTATCGGCATCACCGACTGAATGCATCCAAAGAGGAATAAAGGGTCGCCAAGGTCAGACTCCCCCAGTCATAAAAAGGGATGTTCGAAAACATCCTCAAGTATGGTATGGACCACAAATGAACGACATCATTGTTCGACGCCACCATGAAACCTCCCAATACCAGCAGAATAAATAACCGGTCCATTTGCCTCACTTGCAACCCATCCTCCACATCAATCACCCTGCTCAGCAGAACATCCTTCAGCAGGGATAACTGGATAAAATCCCAAGAAACTATCCTCCCTACATCACCAAGTGCCGCACGCACTGCCTCCGGTCTCACCCGTAAAGAGTGATCCACCTTTATCTGCTCTCCATCACAATCCAACCCCAATAGCTGTTGCACGTCTATGGGAGTCACAGTCATCTCCCTGAAGCCAAAATGAAAGGTGTGAGTAGTGTCCCACCACCTCTATCCCAAAGCGCACAAGATCGTTGTCGAACGAGGTGTCTCATCTAGCACCGATGCCAACCACCCAAAACCCGCTGATGATACCATATAACACACCACAGGTGGGAGATGCTCCCAAACATCCGTGAGCCCCGTTGTCCCACGGGCACGCATGTTCTTCAAAGAAATATCAGACTCGCAAAAAGAAAAGTCTCATCAAAAGTCAAGAAAGAAATAAAAATCACCAAAAAGAGAAGAATGACAAAGGTCGGGTTACTTACATAACCGCCGGGACTCACTCTCGAAGAGAGATGACATGATGGATCCTGCAGCAAGGTCCGCTCATCCGCAACAGGCTCAAACGCATCAAAGGAGTTCTCACTCCCCAAAGCGAGAGGCGCCCTAGCCCTCCACTCCACATTCGCCTAGTCATCAACGGTCAACCACTCCTAGTGGACTGCAGTGCTCACAAAAGCGGCCATTTCTTGAAGATTAGAATGCTCGAACGATTTGTAGAAGAATCACGGAGAGAGAGAAAGCAAAGGAGCTGTGAAAAAAATGAGGGAATTCGCCCCTTTATATAGGATGCCAAGTGCCATGCCGATCGGTACCTCTCCCTACCATACCGATCGGCACTGACCCCTTGCCTTCCCGAGGTAGCCCAAAAGTCTGTGCCACTGCCTAATGGCACCCTTCATACTATGCCGATCGGCACCCCCATTTAATTTCGTACAGAAATTACCAGAAAATACCAGAAAGCCTCGAAAAATCCCCGAATAATTCCTAAAAATCCCAGGAGGGATTTAAATCCTTTTTACTAAGAATACTTTGCGTTCCCTCGAGCGAAACCCCTCTTTCCCAGCAAAATCCTCAAAAACCAAGTGAAAACTCCTCCCGATAAAGCTTCGGAGGATCTCTAAGGATCACCTGATCACTTCCCCAGCGAAATTCTCGTACAGAACCTAAAATAGGTTGTTCCCCCTACGAGGTCTCCTAAAAACTTCCCCAGCTATCAGCTCCCCGGCTCAAATAAAAATCACAAAAGAACTTTATCCAGCAAAATCAAAATCCAATCTCCAACTACTCTTTAGGTCAGAATTGACCTCTGTCTTGGATCATCACCTGAGTTGGGCAAGGATTGACCCCGGTCCTCAGTCGTCACTACTCTCTAGGTCAGAATTGACCTTAGTCTTGGATCGTCACCTGAGTTGGGTCAGAATTGACCCCGATCCTCGGTTGTCAACACTCTTTATGTCAGAATTGACCTCGGTCTTGGATCGTCACCTGAGTTGGGTCAGGATTGACCCCGATCCTCGGTCGTCACCACTATCTAGGTCAGAATTAACCTCGATCTTGGATCGTCACCTGAGTTGGGTCAGAATCGACCCCGGTCCTCAGTCGTCACCACTCTTTACATTAGAATTGACCTCGGTCTTAGATCGCCACCTGAGTTGGGTCAGAATTGACCCCGTTCCATGATCGTCACCACTCTCTAGGTCAGAATTGACCTCGGTCTTGGATCATCACCTGAATTGGGTTAAAATTAACCCCGATCCTCGGTCGTCACCACTCTCTAGGTCAGAATTGACCTCTGTCTTGGATCGTCACCTGTGTTGGGTCAGAATTGACCCCGGTCCTCGGTCGTCACCACTCTTTAGGTCAGAATTAACCTCGGTCTTGGATCGTCACCTATGTTGGGTCATAATTGACCCCGGTCATCGGTCGTCCCCACTCTTAGGTGAGAATTGACCTCAGTCTTGGATCGTCACCTGAGTTGGGTTAGAATTGACCACAATCCTTGGTCGTCACCACTCTTAGGTCAGAATTAACCTCGATCTTGGATCGTCACCTGAGTTGGGTCAGAATTGACCCCGGTCCTCGATCGTCACCACTCTTAGGTCAAAATTGACCTCAATTATTATACCTTTAACCTAAGCCCATAGATTTGTCTTTGACCTGCTGAATTGATCATCCCTAGCACATTCCTTAGGTCCTCAGAATCGGTCTTGACCCTCTGAATCGGTCATACTCCCTCAAAAGCATCATGTGGTGTCTATTCGACGGTCATCATTTGTTCCAAACTCTCCCGTCGAGGGGTTCTATAGACACCCCATCCTTTTACCCCTAACTCTCCTTAGGTCCCTAGTACTTCCCTATATCACTACAAACCTAGGTTATGTCCCGTGTACTGACCTAGAAGCCATCTGGCACTCCTCGGCTCAGTTTGACCAAAAAAGTCAAACTCTTCATCTCAACTGAGACTGAATGAATCTTCCAAGGGCACAGAATACCCTTTCCAACGGACTTTCCTGTACGTAATTTTGACTTACCATGCGGACGAATGATCTGTTTGCGTCCAAAATTTGACTGAGAGGCCACCGAGCGCTCCCGGACTCTATTTGACCTAAGTCAACTCTTCAGCTCAAATAAGGCTGAATGAATATTTGAAGGGCACTGAATACCCTTTCCAATGGTCCATCCCATGCGCAATTCTGACTTACCATGCTGACGAACGATCCGTTCGACTCTGAGAGGTCACCGAACGCTTCCAGGTCCCAGTTGACCAAAGTCAACTCCCCAAACCGGGTCAAACTCTTTGGAATGTCGAAGTATATGTCCTAACCTTTCCAACAGTCCACCCCGTGCTTGATTCAGACTTACCATGCGGATGAACGACCCGTTTGCGTCTGAACGATTCCCCGTCCAATGGACCGACAAATGCTTTCGAGCTATATTTGACCCAAAGTCAACTCTCGAACCTGGGAGTGGGCCAAATGACTTTCGAAGTTTTCTAAATTACCTTTCCAATGGTATATCCCATGCACGATTCTGACCAACGATTGGCCCTCGGCAGCCATTTTTCAAAAAAGGCCTGAAACACACTACCAAATGGCAGGTTCCAGACCCTGCTTATCGGCACCTGTCGATAGGCAGGAACAGGTCTATGCCGATCGGCAGTGACCTGAGCCTATAAAAGGAGGCCTTCACCTCATTTTCAAGGGGATCCAAGATCTGATAAAATTCACTCTCAATGAATCCCAAAAACCTCTCTCGAAGGCAGCGTGATTTCAACTTCCAAATCCCTTTTTTATTTCCACTTTTCATAATCCTTTTCATCAAACTTGGTGAAATATCCACTCTCCATCATCATCCAAGTGTAAGTGCTGATCTTCAACACTCAAGATCAAGCTCAAGATCTTCAAGAAGGTCTAACTTTCTCAAGCTCTCTCTTAAATTCTCTTAAATTCTCAATAACTTGTTTCCTTATTTAGCAGTTTTATTATGTCATCTCACACATCCTAATATAATTTTTATTTAGTATTATTGAGCATCTCTTATTTTCATATAAATAAACCCAAAAAACAAGAAAAAGAGAGTTTGCTCATAAATTCCAAATAAGGATTCTCACACTTTTTCCACACTTTTCTCAAAACTAAAACACTTTTTCTACACACACACACACACACACTTATAAATAAGAGATCCCCAATTTGGATTTATGGGATAAACCCACCCCTCGTTTTGTATGCGAACTACGTGGACTTTGATGCCTTTATAGGCTACGTAGGCGTCTCGGGGTAAAACCCGAGACTCGAGTCCTATCTCTCACCTTTTTTTTTACTTCCTATTTTCTCTAAATCTAATCTTCTTATATTCTATATACTTTCCCTTAGTAACGCATTACTCCATATGCGTTATCGTTCCATTATAACGGTCAACGTAGGGGTAATCGCGTAAATCTTATTTTTCTAATATTATTCTTATATCTTCCTACGAATAACTCGCTTTATCTTTTCCATGATACAAGTCGAGGATTCCTACATCCATTCTATATATACACATGTACACATATCATGGGGGAAATATATAGGAAAATATCAAATATCCATGAGAGACTGAAAGGGTGGAATGGGTGCCTAACACCTTCCCATTTCGTAACTAAACCTTTGAACCCTTCTCGAATCATTTTGGTTTTGCACGCACCAGTATGTCTTTTGATGCCATCCTTCGGGGTGGATTCCCCCTTTTCTTTTGTCTGTTTTGAGTAAAATATACTGGCGACTCTGAATCCCTCTACATTTTTGCACCACATCTCAAACGACGCCGGCCGAAGCGCTCCTGAGAGGGACGCGCGGGATCCGAAGGATCCTTTCTCCACGCTCCCGCCCACATGGCGAGGATCGGGGATGGCCACACTAGACGTGGTATTAGGACTCCTAGATAATGGAATTTAGGGTGAGTAAACCTTGGGATGAAAGAGGGAACCTTGGATTAGTTAAGGGTCCAATCCGGGGTGTGGACCTAATGAATGGTTAGGATGGGTAATATTCGGCAAAGGTCTCCCGCAAGTGTGTATAGATATATTTATACGGTTAGAATAAATATGGGATGATTACATTCGAGTGAATCCAAGGATGATAGTAGGATGAAATTTATGATATGGGTTAAAGAGGATTGAGCAGCTTTCCGGTACCTCTATTATTATAGATTATCCGATACCTATGGAATTAAGATAAGTAGCTTGAATACTTATTTAAGTATTACAAATTGGTATATTTGGGATTATATATAAATCCTTAAAAGTGATTAAGGTAAGTAAATCTTAAGTAAAAGAATGCTGATAGGATTAGTATTCTAAGTGTGTAAATACTTATATACTATTACGAATGGGAACTTTCGGGATATTTTGGCCATCGCTATAAGAGTTCGGCAATTATAGCCAGGGCATATTGAGAAGTGATATATATTATATATATGGGTGTTGTTATAGTATATATATACGATAAAAAATTTGAAAGCACATAATTACAAAATGGTGAAAATTTTCAAAGTATGTAATTGCCTGAAGGCACGAATTCACATTGTGTCTTAAAAATACAAAGGCTCAAATTTTTAAAAAAATTGGGCATAGTCTCCTCTATTTATGGAACTATTCACTCTGCTTAACAAATAACGAATCATATAACAACATCAAGATTGTCTAAATTCATCAAACAAATTCACATATAAAATGAAATATACAATATTCATCAATCGAATCCATTGTGTCTCAAGAAAACAAAGTGTCAAATTTTTAATAAAATTGGGCATAATCTCCTTTGTTTATTTGACTATCCACCCTGTTTAAGGGGTAACAACAAATCCAAAAATATAAAAAAAATCCCAAATTCGTCTAAAAAAACTTCAATGAAACAAACTTCTTATTGGCCCGTGTTCGATGTGAACTAACCAACCGTCACGTGTTCGAGGTGAGCTTCACCTACTGGCCCTCCTTTAAGAGCGGTGACTTTGCCTCCTTCCCCGGGTGAGCTTTCCTGACGTCCTCATTAACTGTCTTCAAAACACTGTGGTGAGAATCTAATATTATCATTAAGAAAAATTAAAAGCAAAAAATGAGAGAAGTGATATAAGGAACTTGTGATCAGACACTATGAAAAATGAGAGAAATGATACTATGAAGATATTTTCTCTTTGAACAATTTCAATCTCTCAGTAAGTAGATATATATACATCTCACTCGTAACATAAATCTCTATTCTCACATATACAAGGAATCATTTAAATGTAATATATACCTTCAACCCTCCCAAGCTGTTGTAGCTATAAGTGTCCGAGATGACCAAGATGCAAATGTAACCCTCCCAAGTTACTGTAGATGTAAGTGTCCGACCCTGTCAAGATGATATTGTGAACCCTGAAAGTCAATAGCATTATTAAATATATCTTCGTCGTGAAAAAAAGTGACTTCCTTCATGTACAAATTAAAAATAAACATAACTAAGCAAAAACCCAAATTATGTTCCCTATTTTTATGTTATCCATCAATCGGACCAAGTATTGAAATGATAAAATTATCACATAACGTAAATATTTCCAACGTACATTTGTTAAAGGAAACAGATGCTAAACCTATCACAACCTCAACTTCAAAACAAACGTAGTTGTTGATCAAACTCAGAGGGATAGATAGGAGGATTTTCTAGTTTTATTTGGATAAAACCACTCCACACACGCTTTATAGATGGGACTATTGTTTTATCATTTATTTCTGCACTCACGGTTTATTTTTTTCAAGGCTTCTACATTGTCAGTTTTGGATTTGGCATTTATTTTCTTAATTTATTGATTGGGTTTTCGTCATCTCTTGTTGATCTCAAAATGGAACCATCCGTTGGGGATGGGCCTCTGATGCCCACTAAAGGTTCTTATGAATTCAAGCATTTCGTTCGCCGTCTCCCCGAGTTTAAGTTCTGGTACGCCATAACGAAAGATTTTCGTGCCTTTTTTATCATGAACTTTGTTTCCTTGTTTGACGTCCCTATCTTTTGGTCTATATTATAAATGAGGAAAGATTTGAAAGCAACATCAACTCTGTTACTCTATTAATGGAAGCAGAAGTTGTTCCCGTGGGGACTGAAGAGTGAATGAGGAAAGACCACTGTCTAAACTGAGATACAATAATACTTCTCCATGTCTTCTTCATTAAATCCAACATCTAAATCAAACACAAATGGGATCACAATAAAACAAGTACATTTTCACTATAAATCTCAAGAAACGTTGTTAAAAACCAACGTAAGATACCTAATATACTTGTGAAAAAAAAGTCATGATGTCTACCTTTGAGAGACATTGAGATATCACAATACGCCTCTTCTAGATTTATTCTAGCAACTCAATATCTGAAATAAAAATAATGTAGTTAGATGTAGACTAAAACCTCCAAATTAAATAACCAACCAACACTCGTACTAAAAATATTTCGGTGTTAGCTGAAATACTTGGTGCTCTGTTGACAGTAGTCTACTATTGTGAGGACTTGAAGAACTCAAGTTAAAGATATTTAGAGATATATAAATACCCCCATGTAATCAAACACACACACACAAACATGCACACGCACACTCGCGCCCCCTTCCCGGTCCCCTCCCCCCTTCCCCACTCACACACGCACATATGCGCACACAGTCACACACACACACGCACACATGCTCCCCCTTCCCGTTCCCTCCCCCTTCCCCACTCACATATGCACACACATAAACACGCACACACGCGCCCCCTGCCCATCCCCTCCCCCCTTTCCCACTCACACACCCACACAGACACGCACACACTCCCACTATATATATGCATATGCATATATGAACTGCATATATGCATACCTTCCCTGTCCCCTCCCCCTTTCCCCACTCACACACGCACAAATGCGCACACAAAGACACACACGCACACATTCTCACCCTTCCCATCCCCTCCCCCCTTACCCACTCACACACAAACACGCACACACGCACCCCCTGCCCATCCCCTCCCCCCTTTCCCACTCACACACGCGCACACAAACACGCATGCACACACGCACACACTCGCACTAGATATATGCATATGCATATATGCACTGCATATATGAAGATTGCATATATGCATACCTGCCCCGTCCCCTCCCCCCTTCCCCACTCACACATGCGCACACAAACACACACACACACACGCACACACGCTCACCCTTCCCGTCCCCTCCCCTATGGAGATTGCATATATGCATACCTGCCCCATCCCCTCCCCCCTTCCCCACTCACACATGCGCACACAAACACACACACACACACACACACACACATGCTCACCCTTCATGTCCCCTCCCCCTTCCCCACTCACACACGCACACACACAAACATGCACACACGCGCCCCCTTCCCGTCCCCTCCCCCCTTTCCCACCCACACACGCGCACACAAACACACACACGCACACACTCGCACTACATATATGCATATATGAAGATTGCATATATGCATATCTGCCCCGTCCCCTCCCCCTTCCCCACTCACACACGCACACAAACATAAACGCGCACACACACACATGCGCCCCCTGTCCATCCCCTCCCCCTTCCCCACTCACACACGCACACACCCGGACACAAACACACACAAACATGCACACACGCACACTCGCGCCCCCTGCCCCGTCCCCTCCCCCTTCCCCACTCACACATGAACACATGCGCACATAAACACACACACACACATGCACACATGCTCCCCCTTCCCGTCCCCTCCCCCTTCCCCACTCATACACACACACAAACATGCACACATGCGCCCCCTGCCCGTCTCCTCCCCCCCTTTCCCACTCACACACGCGCACACAAACACACACACACACACATGCACACTCGCACTACATATATGCATACCTGCCCCGTCCCCTCCCCCCTTCCCCACTCACACATGCACACATGCGCACACAAACACACACACACACACGCACACATGCTCACCCTTCCTGTCCCCTCCCCTCTTATTGCATATATGCTTATTGCATATATGCATACCTTCCCCGTCACCACCCACCTCCCCCACTCACACACGCGCACACAAACGTAAACACACACACACACGCGCGCGCCGCCTGCCCGTCCCTCCCCCTTTCCCCACTCACACACGCACACACGCGGACACAAACACACACATAAACATGCAAACACGCACACATGCCCCCTGCCCGTCCCCTCCCACCTTCCCCACTCACACACGCACACACGCGCACTGCATATATGCACTGGCATATATGTATACACGCAAACACAAGCACATGTACACATGCACACACACGCCCCCAGCCCCGTCCCCTCCCCCTTCCCCACTCACACACGGACTCATGCGCACACAAACACACATGCACACACGCGCCCCCTGCCCGTCCCCTCCCCCTTACCCACTTAGACACGCACACACGTGCACACGCCCTCCCCCCTTTCCCACTCACACACGCACACACGCGCACACACATAAACATGCACACACGCACTGCATATATGCACTCGCATATATGCATATGCAATTATTCAAATAGTTCCTTTTTCCTAATATTGTTATTTGTAGACCAAATATGATGGGATCAAACTCGAAACTGCATTTTTGTATAAAAGAGGTAATCCAATTGGATCCGACTGAATGAATCTCGAAACTAGACTATTTGAATGTTATTGGACTATTTGACATTGTTTTAAAATTACACTTCGAGAAAATGATTAATTATGTTTATTTTTTGTCAAATTGTACAGAAAACCGAGAGGGAGAGAGTGATCATGGCTAGAGGTGGGAAGAAGGATGGGAAGACAGCAGTAGTAGCACCTAATCCAGAAGCACCATGGCACAGACATTTTGAGGAAGTACCACATATTCTCCTTTCCCTGCCTTCTAGCTACCATCTCCGTATTTGGGATTTTTTTTTTAATTTGTTGGATTTGTTGTTACCCCTTAAATAGGGTGGATAGTCCAATAAACAAAGGAGACTATGTGAATTTTTTTTTTTTAAATTGACACTTTTTTTTAGACACAGTTAATTTGATTGGTGAATAGTGTATATTTCATTTTATATGTGTATTTGTTTGAAGAATTTATACAATTTGGATGTTGTGCTATTTTTTATTTGTTAAGCAGGTTGAATAGTTCCATAAACAAAGGAGATTATGCCCAATTTTTTTAAAAAATTTGACACTTTGTTTTTTTGAGACAATGTGAATTCGATGGATGAATATTGTATATTTCGTATTATATGTGAATTTATTTGATGAATCTATACTATTTGAATGTTATTGTACTATTTGACATTGTTTTAAAATTACACTTCCAGATTTTTGCGTTTCGCTATTACGTATTTTGAAAAATTGTCGTCGTTTCACGATTACGTACTTTAAAAAATTTTGTCGTGCCTTCAGGCACAGGCTTACACTAGTATATATATACATATATAGCAAGAGAGAAGAGATGCAAGAAATGGGTGAGAGCTCAATGTGTAAAGATATTATTTTAGCAAGTATTTTAAATTTGCAATAAAGCAAGTATCAAAAGCATGTTAATTCGAATTCTCACATGAGAACCTCACCTCTCGTCTATTGTGCATGCCTAATGTACATCTATTCTCATCTACCCTTTCGTAACACTTCTAACTAGATAACGATTTATACTTCTTATAATTCCTCGTAGTAGCAACCCGTGAATCCCAGGTTTTCCACATTATTAATATCATCATTTATTAATTCGTTTAAGTGTTATCACACTAAGTTAAGTATTCTCAGCTTACGTCACTTAAGACTGTACTATCCCCATAACCTAAAATTATCTCACAGTAGGAATAACATAAGTTTATATATATATATATATATATATATCTTCACCACTATAATATACACATACTAATATAGCAACCCCAGGCTAAACTTGTAGTGCATTGCATACTCTACCATCGTGTCCCGGTATATCTCATACTCCAATAAGGACTGTTGGTTTGGAAGTCTCCCACGAACCATATACACAAAACGCACATAGTGGCGGCGAACATAGTTCACATACCAATGGGTCAGGCACATACCTATGCTCCCATAGTCAACTGACTTATCAACTCACAAATAAGTCTTCACAGTACAATGTTCTGAGTTACAAGTCAAATTTCCCCCCCAAAGGTCACCTAGAATAAGACTGTCTCTACACAACCCCACGTGATAGCAAGCAGCTAGGCATGCCATACACATAATATTAAACAAGTAATAGGTATCCACACATCCTATTAATATTTATGGGTATTCTCCCAACGTTCTTATAAATTTACCATACGTATTTCATTCCAATTATTATGTATTTTATAGTATTACTAAGTTACCACAACTCTTTAGTAATTTCCAAAGTAACTCTTCCTTTCGGATTAATTAAAGTATAAAACCCACATACTTTCTCGTATAATTGCCTCGTTTTAAATATGAAATCCCCAAATTTATTTACTAAAAGCCTAGTTCTTCAAATTCTTTTTCAAGAACACATGACTTCCCGATTTTTTCTACACATAAGTCCATCAAAACGTAATTTCTATCTTCCATATATGAAGGGTCCAATCTAATTAATCTCAGATTCGAATTATACATCTTAATTCTCCAATTTTTCATCATTTTTCATGAATAATAAATATTTAGAACAACCCTATACTAACATGAATATGGTAATTGCTAAAGGACAGTAAATAATAAACACTTGCCTCAAGTTAGTCGTCTGATTTCTTGACGTTGTTGGTATGGGTGTGTTCCCCTTGTCCCGATCTACACGATGGTGGTGACGGTTGTGCAAGGTAGTGTTAATTTGGCCTTCCCTCTAGAAAATTAGTTCCTCACACCCTCTATGGCCGTTCTTTGCTTTTTGTATCTCTCAACCCTAACGGACCTCTCGTGGATGATAAATTAACTCACAATTTTCGTCCATTAACTAAACCCAAAAATACAATTTACCATAATGCCCTCTTGGGGTGACGGTAAGGCCTAAAATTACCTCGGGACCCAAACTAAACACCTGAGTATACTATTCTGACTATATTGATCCTTCCAGACTCAACGGTGCACTTAAAATGACCATACGAGTTACCCAAAAATAATTAATCTTTTATTCCATTAAATTAGTCTCGACACGACTCACACGCGCGTCTGACTTAATTTACTAAATTGTCGTATTTCTTATTCTTGACAATTTACCAAAGTGTATAGTTCCATATTACATATCACACAGTAATATTCAATCAATAAGTATTAACCCTTGGCACATTAGTTATTATTTATTTTCATTTTGGATTAATTAATAATTAAATTCTCACATTTTAATTCAATTAATCCCACAATAATAATTTATCCCGTAATTATTTAAATCCTAAAAATATGGGGTATTAAATACTTCCCCCCTACTAAAGTAATTTCGTCCCAAAATTCAGAAAATAAGATATACCTGGTAAGAATAAATCTGGATATTTCTCACGCATATCCGCCTCATGCTCCCAAGTAGACTCCTCCACATTGTGATGTTGCCACTGCACCCGAACGAGTGGAACTACCTTTGACCTCAGCCTCCTCTCACTATGATTTAGGATATCCACCGATCTCTCTTCATATGAATTGTCTGGGTGTAACTCAATCTCCAAAATCGCGATGTGAATGTGTGCCAACTCATCCGGGATATACCGCCTCAGTGACGAAATGTGGAACACATCGTGGATATGATGCAAGTGCTCTGACAACCCAAGCCTATAAGCAACTGGTCCGACCCTCTTTATAATAGGAAATGGTCCTATGTATCTCGGAGCCAATTTCCCTTTCTTCCTAAATCTTATTACTCCCTTCATCGAAGATACTTTCAACAAAACCTGGCCCCCCTTGCGAATTCTTGGAAGAACCTCTTAGCATCGACGTAACTTTTATGTCTGTCCTGGGCTACCCGTATACGATCCCGAATCATCTCAATCCTGCTCGATGTATCCTGAATTACCTTTGGCCTGAGTAGTTTGTTGTCTCCCACTTCTAGCCAGCGAGCTAGAGAACGATAAGGTATACCATATAATGCCTCGAACGAGGCTATGACAATCATAAACTGATAGGAGATGTTATATGCAAACACCACCAGTGGAAGATACTGATCCCCCCCCCCCCCAAAGTCAAGGATACACATGCGCAACATGTCCTCGAGCATCTGGTTAGTGCGCTCAGTCTACCAACTAGTTTGCGAGTAATACACTATACTCTACCGCAACTCGGTACCCATAGTCTCCTGAAAACTCTCTCAAAAATGAGATACAAACGTCTTGCCTCACTATCTCTGCAATGAATAGCTGAGCATACTGTCCGGATGTATAGTCTGTCCTGAGTGGTAGAAAATGGGCTACTTTCGTCAATCGATCCATAGTATATAATCGTGTCCTTTCTCTGAAGTAGCAACCCAGTAATGAAATCTATGAAAATGCCCTCCCATTTTCACGTAGGGATCTCTAATGGATGAAGTAAACCTCACTACACCCAAATGGGTAAATTGGCACCCTTCCAGCACTTAGCCTTGTCACGGTCATTAACCATGACAAGGCCGTGATAAAGGATTCTCACAATCATTGACGGTGACAATAATTATAATGTTGTCACGGTCAATGACGGTGACAGGACCATGACATATGTCGCAGTATAAAACCCTTTCCCTTCTTTTTCCCCGTCATTTCTTCCCTCCTTTTTTCTTTCTCTCTCTCTACGCTGCATTCTCTTTCTTTGTCGCTTTCAGGTTACTCTCTCTCTCTCTCTTCCATTTATATATATATGATTGTGTGTATATATATATGTGTGTGTGTGTATATATGTGCGTGTATGTGTGTGTGTGCGTGTGTGGTGGGTGGGGGAGGGGAGGGGAGGGGAGGGGGTGGGGCATGGGAGGGGGGCTGTGCGTGTGTATGTGTGTGCGTGTGTGGTGGGTGGGGGTGGGGAACGGGGTGGGGCAGGGTGGGGGTGAGGGTGGGGGGCAGGGTAGGGGTGGGGAGGGTGGGGGGTAGGGTGGGGGTGTTTATACATATATATTATTTTGTGTGTTTGGGGTGTGTGTGTGTGTTTATACATATATATTATTTTGATAATGAGTTGTTATATTTTAATTATCATCCAACTCTCGAGTGTGTTTTACCATTGAGTCATGATGAGATAGTTGATCGATTACTTGGCATAAAATTGAGGCATACTAGAGTTCGTGAGGAACCAAAGACAACTATATAAAACACACACACACACATACATTAATAATACACACATTAAACAACATTTGTGTAATGTATAATTCTTGTCCAAAACAAGAATTTCATATTAGATGAATGAGTTTTACAATTGAAATCAACTTAGTCGAACTACATACTTCTTTTTCCACCCCATGTAATTGTTAAAAATAAACATGAGTCTTATCCATTTTAAGGAAGGACGAAGTTTATCTCTATATGGAAAATCTTATAAAATCATATTATTGTTATGTTAAACCATGTGCATTCTAAGTCATTTATGTCCTTTAAATTAATCCAGTAGTAACATCCTCAAATGTCTAATAGTGAATGACGATGGGACGAAGTTCACTGAAGTTTGGTAGATAATTACGTGAAGCTTTGTCGGAATGTGTAACGCCCCGACTTGGATTTGGGATACCGTTGGGTAAAATCGGAGTCTATGTGTTAAGGGTGGAGGGGGAATGTTAAATTTTATTATATAGGGAAAGCCTCTAATTTGAAGCATTTTATAAGAAATATAAGGTAATTAACAAATTTGTATTTACGGAAAAGACTGTCACTTTAAGAAAATTAATTAATTAGCAATATTTCTTTAGAAAAAATTCCATTAAATCCAACAATGCTAATAATAAGTAAATATACCACACAACTCCTGTATTATTACAATAAATGGGCCACGGCCCGAATAATTTTTTTTTCAAAATGCCATAAATTTAAATGTCCTCAAACACAATTTTTAAAATGTCATGGTAGAACTCTAACAACGATTCTAACCCTCGAGAGCCTTACCAACATCCTTGCTTTCATCCCGACCGGAAGCACCTGGGGGTGGTGGGTTTTAACATAAAAAGTAAGGGTGAAAAAAGCGCTCAGCAAGTTGGTAAATACTAAGAAATATATATTTTTATGTGTGTGTGTGTATTTGTGTGTGGTGGGTGGGGGTGGGGAGGGGGGCTGTGCATGTGTGTGTGTGTATGTGTGTGTGTGCATGTGTGGTGGGTGGGGTGGGGATGTTTCACTCTTGTACATATTAACAGTAACAATTCATTTTTAT
The DNA here is from genome assembly GCA_949130495.1 of Sambucus nigra. Taxonomy (NCBI): domain Eukaryota; kingdom Viridiplantae; phylum Streptophyta; class Magnoliopsida; order Dipsacales; family Adoxaceae; genus Sambucus; species Sambucus nigra. Next base: position 78,036,426 of record OX422207.1, on the reverse strand, counting down.
TTGTAGTAATTGTACATATTTGCATGTCTTCTTTTAATTCATTTTGATATGTACTAATAACAGTTTTTTACAGCAAATGCCTCTTTCAGGTATTAAGGCGAGGATGATGATGCTAGTTATGATGATGTTGACTGGTCTCGGTGGTAGCGGAGAGACAATGGCTCCTCAGCCCCTAGTCTCCCCAGATATGGAAAATTGGGATGCCCATCGAGAACAAGTCGGGACTATTAGCGAGATCCCTTGAGCTGTTAAAGATGATCATCGGCCCGGGATACATTAGTTGGAAGGAGGTTCCATATGATCTCAAGTTAGTTGTTTGGGTGGCACTACAGGTAATATATTTATATTTATATGAATATTTCAATTTCAATTTCAATTTCAATTTCAATTTCAATTTCAATTTCGATTTCAATTTCAATTTCATTTTATATTTATATTTATATTTATTTGCAACTAACATTGTATTTTTTGGACAGGAACAATTCAACCTGGATCTAAAGCTACGCAATTCCGTCTTAGAGCAGTTGAGAGAGAAACACAAGATGTGGAAGAAAAATATGCGAACCCAGTACTCTGGGAAGACACGAGAGTCCATTATCCAATGGCGTGAATCCGTCCCGCCGAAGGAGCCGATCTCATTGGCATAATGGCAAAGGTTCATTGACAATGAGATCGGGGAGCGACAATTGGCATCTCGCCAATCGAGAAGGGAAAATATGGCAAAAAAGACGGACATGCACTACTCTGGTCGGACGTCTTACGCCGAGGTGGAGCATAGGATGATGGTAAGATTTAGTTTTTCTATAACTACATAAAATATATTATTCTGCATTATTTTACTTTGCGGGGCCGATACTAATTTTACTTCATTTTATTTTAGGGGACGGGGAGTGGCCCTGGGGGTACGCCACATAGGCTCGATACTTATGGTGTTCTTCGGACTAAGAAGGGGAAGGACAAGGAGGTGTCCCCAAGCTTCGCAACCACGATTGTAAGTAATCCGAAAGTTTACTTTTTTTTAATTACGTTATAATTTTTTAATTTACTTATTTTACTAATTATGAGCTTTTTGTCGTTTCAGGCAAAGCATAAGGAAGTGCGTGAGTCGCAGTCTGATGCCGAAAAGGCATCTTTATCCATAGACGCACTCAACCAAGTGCTCAGCTCTGATCGCAAGGGGAGGACAAGGAGGTGAGCTCATGGGTGGCTAAATCTAGGATCATCGGATTGGAGACAAGCGACACCGAGTTGGCCCGAATGGTGGATTCACATGATGCGAAGCTATCCCATTTGGAGGCGACGGTCCAGGATATGTACTCATTCATGAAACGTTCGTTGGACGAAAACTGTAAGGGTACAGGGAAGGAGAAGGTGGTAAGGTAGGAGGAGGTGTGGAAGGATGAGGATGAGGATGTGGATATCACTGCTTCATCGCCGAGATGTGTGGACTTTGATGATCCACTTCCCTATTTGGATCCCTTCAATAGATCGATGTCGACACTTGGTTGGCCGAGCGTGTTTATACTGGACATATTTGATGGCCAGCGGATAGGGAGGGGGTTAAGGGACCCGAATATCATCGAGGCTGCACTAGTTCATGCACGTGAGCTTCAAGACATCGAGTCCTGGGTGCTCGTCACGCATGTGATGCCCGGGAAGGAGAACTCCCAATTGTGGTTGTGCGAACAATGAGGCACGACGTATATTAGTGGATGTGTTAATTCGTATATCGTGTGTCCTACTCACCTCCTCAGCATTAACCATATCCCAGACATTTAGTGACATTGATTTAAGTTTGAATTAAATTATTTTAAATTATTACATTTGAATTATATTTGGAATATATGGGGATGCATATTCTCTCTATTTTGAATGTATATTTGCATTATCTCTATTTTAATTGGATATATAATGTTTGAACAAGTACAATGTTGCTATAACAGGTATAAATATACTGTTGGGTAGTGGAAGTGGCCATATTGCCCATCACATTTTTTTTAATTCTGCCCAGAATTGTCATGGTCAACGACCGTGATAATTTTTTAAATAATGTCAAGGGATTGTCATGGTCCTTGACCGTGACAAATATTGTCCCGGTCAAGGACCGTGACAATTCTAATAAACTTTTCACGATTAATGATCGTGACAAAAAAGTTATCTCGCTCATAATTGTCACGGTCATTGTCCTTGACAAGCTGAAGTTGTCAAGGTCAATGACTGTGACAATTTGGCAGATTTGGTGCAGTGCCTGGTGGCCTCTGGTGGTCCACTTTCACTAGCTGACAAGTGTTACACTTGGAGACGAACTCTGTGATGTCTCTTTTCATTCCACTTCACTAGTACTGTCGTCTCATATCCTGGTACATTTTGTCCCCATCGGTACGTACCGTAAATCGGGACCCATTCGACTTCGTCATCACTGCATATCGAAGGTCCTCCCCCTCTAGTATTAACCCTTGGCCATTGAAGTGCAGACCACCCTCAGAGCTCACCGAATAAGACTCGGCTCCATCGGCTAAAAGATGCCTAATCCGATCTTGACATAATGAATCCGTTGCCTGGGACTGTACTACTCTCATAACAATCTGAGGCGTAACTGTCATTGCAGACATAAATGATCGGGCCATGGAATCCGGGTGTCCCAATTCCTTCCATTTCACTTTCCATACCTCGGCCCCCTTATCCACTGGCCTATAGCTCAACACGTCTGCTAACACGTTAGCCTTTTCTAGGTGGTATTGGATATCGAACTGATAATCCTTCACGAATTCAAGCCATCGACGTTGATGCATATTCAGTTCTTTATGCGTGAAGAGGTACTGTAATTACTTGTGACCCGTGAATAAACAAAATTTCTCCCCCAAAAGATAGTTCCTCCATATCCGAAGTACAAACATGACTGTCGCTAACTCCAAGTCATGGGTGGGGTAGTTCCTCTCATGATGCTTAAGCTTATGGGAAGCATAAGCTATAGCCTAGTCCTCCTGCTGAAGCACACCCCTAAATCCTAGTAATGATGCATTTGTATAGAATAGATACTCCACTCCCGGCCTGGGAAGTGCTAAAACTGGTGCTGAAGTCAACTTGTCTTTCATCCCATCGAAAGCCAACTGACAGGCATCGTCCTATATAAATGTCACCCCTTTGCGAGTCAAATGAATTAATGGACACTCTAACTTAGAGAATCCTTGGATGAACGTCCTATAGTATCCTACTAGGCCTAAGAAACTACGTACCTCTGTCGGCGTCGTGGGATATGCCCACTCCCTAACTGCTGACACCTTCCTCGGGTCCATGGATATCCCTCTATTCAAAATAATGTGCCCTAAAAATTGAACCTCTTTCAGCCAAAATGCACATTTCTCATATTTTTCATACAACTCGTGCTGGCGCAGAGTCTGCAAAACCTGTCTTAAATGTTCGACATGCTCCTCCTCAGTCTGAGCGTAAATCAGTATGTCATCTATGAAGACAATGACAAACTGATCTAGGAACTCTCTGAACTGTTCATCAAGTCCATCAAGACGGTTGGGGCGTTGGTTAGCCCAAAAGGCATAACCCTAAACTCATAGGAGCCATATCTCGACAAGAAAGCAGTCTTCGACACATCCTACTCCCTGATCCTTAACTGATGGTATCCCTCAAGTCAATCTTCGAGAAGAAGGCATATCTTCTCAATTGGTCGACTAAGTCATCGATTCGGGGAAACCGATACTTATTCCATATCATGACCTTATTCAACTCTCGATAATCAATACACAGCCGTAATGATCCATCTATCTTCTTAAAGAACATCATAGGGGCACCCCAAGGTGAAGTACTCCTACGAATAAATCCCTAGCCCAACAGCTGCTCTATCTGATCTCGTAGCTCCCTCATCTTCACTGAGGGAATACGGTACGGTGCGCTGGAAATCGAATGAGTGCCCGACGTCAAATCTATAACAAAGTCTATCTCTCTGCTAGGTGGAAATCCCAAAATATCCTGGAACACGTCAGCGAATTTCCTCACCACCAGTATTGAATCAAGCAGTATCACTACATCCTTAGAGGTCTCCTACTCTATATAGTACAAATGGGTGGGCGATCCTCCCTCAGGTTGAGGCATCGCCACCAGGAACATCTCCTGATCACGTAAGGAAAAAATTATAGTCCTACTAAAACAATAGATAATGGCTCTATTTGCAACAAGCCAACCTATACCAATGATCGTATCAAACTCGAACATCTCTAATACAAGCATGTCGGTCGGTCAGGTAAGTCTTCCAATCTCTATACCCACCCCTCGACATATAAAGTGAATCACTGAACCACTACCCAAAGGCGAATCTACAGAAGTAATAGTACTCTCTGCTGTAACTAATAGCCCCAAAGTATGTGCAAACCTCGTGGAAATAAAACAATGCATGGCCCCGTATCAAATAAAATACACCCCATAGTCCCCTGGATAGAAAACATACCCTCAATCACGGGTGGAGCATGTGGGACTACGGCCTGATGGAGGTTGTAAACCCGTATGTACTGAAGTTTCCCTTGTTTGACTGGAACTACTAGAATAGCTGGCAACGCTGGCATCGGAGGTGGTGCTGGGAGGGCGGCGGGAAAAATCGGTCTCTAGGGATCTTGTCGAGCACCCTGCAGATGCTGTTGTGGGACCCTGCCTCTCTCAGGGGAATCATGTCGCTTGTGGCATTCTTACCATAAATAAAACACTTACCACCAAAGTTTCCTCATCGCTGCCCCTGCTGTCCTCGACCCTAATGGTTATTTCCACCTCCCCCTTGGCCCTGATGGCAGTAGTGCTGCATTAAGCACATATGAATAGGTCTGTAATGAGAGGTTACCCAGAAGATGCTGCCTGATCCTCCAGGTGAGGCTATCCATGAACATCTGTATCTTCTTTTCCTCGGTAGGTACCTCTATTGGTACCAGATTAATTAGTCTGGTAAACTCCTCTTTGTACTCAGCTACGGTCTTTCCTTCCTGGGTGAGGTTTAGTAACTTCTTCCCCATCTCATTCTGAATGGCAGAAGGAAAGTACTTGCGGTCAAACCGCACCCAGAAATCACCTATGGATTCTAACATCCTAGAATCATTAAATCATTTCAAATCATCCAATAAATATGAAATCCCTAATTTTTTTTATTAAAACCCTAGTTATTCAAATTATTTTTCAAGAACACATGATTTCTAGATTCATTCTACGCATAAGTCCATCAAAACGTAACTTCTATCTTCCATATATGAAGGGTTCAATCTAAATAATCTCAGATTCGAATTATACATCCTAATTCTCCAATTGTTCATCACTTTTCATGAACAATACATATCTAGAACAACCCTATATTAACATGAATATGGTTATTGCTAAAGGAAAACAAATAATAAACACTTGCCTCAAGTTAGTCATCTGATATATTGATGTTGTTGGTATGGGCGTGTTCCCCTTGTCTCGATCTACACGATGGTGGTGACGGTTGTGCAAGGTAGTGTTAATTTGGCCTTCCCTCTTGGAAATTGGTTCTTCCTCACACCCTCTATGGTCGTTCTTTGCTTTCTGTATCTATCAACCATAATGGACCTCTCGTGGGTGATAAATTAACTCTCAATTTTCGTCCATTAATTAAACCCAAAAATATAATTTACAATAATGCCCTCCCGGGGTGCCGGTTACGCCTAAAATTGCCTCGGGACCCAAAGTAAATACTCGGGTATACTATTCGGACTATCTCGACCCTTCCGGAATCAACAACACACTCGAAATGACCATACGAGTTACCCAAAATAATTAATCTTTTATTCCATTAAATTTGTCCCGACACGACTCACACGCGCATCTGACATAATTTACTAAACTGTCGTATTTCTTATTCTTGACAATTTACCGAAGTTTATTGTTCCATATTACATATCACACAATAATATTCAATCAATAAGTATTAACCCTTGGCACATTAGTTAGTATTTATTTTCAATCTGGATTAATTAACAATTAAATTCTCACATTTTAATTCAAGTAATCCCACAATAATAATTTATCCTGTAATTATCTAAATCATAAAAATATGGGGTATTATATACTTCCCCCTAATAACGGAATTTCATCCCGAAATTCAAAAAATAAGATATACCTGGTACGAATAAATATGGATATTTCTCATGAATATCCGCCACACGATCCCAAGTAGACTCCTCTATTGTGATTGATATGCCCTAAATTTACCTGACCATTCAGAGACATCAACCTCGGCATATGAGAGGGACGACGTTACAATGGCTCCTGGCTGGCTTCTAGAACTCTCCTCCTACACAAGGTCAGCCATGGCCGATATCACTAGTCACCTCAGTCGGGCAAGATCAGAGGACACATCTACCTCATTCATCAACCTCGACTGGGAATGTACCGAGGTAGCAGGGACCAACACAATCGTGATCAACCTCGGTTGGGAGTCAGCCGACGTTCCAGCTACTCCAACATAACCTCGGCCTCGACCAACATTATAACTCCACATGTATTACTTCAGCTTTCCTATCAAGACGAGATCGTCACGAATAACCTCGAATTGAGTAGCATCCAGGCTTCACCAACCTCGTACTCTCCCAGACCGAGGTTGGTATCAATCGAAGACAGTCGAGCATTGGCAAGTGTATGCAAGGATAGGAACACATTTGAAAAATCAGTTGTAACTGAATCAATCCCCTCACATGGGGGAATATTCCACCATCATTCTCTGCATGTGACAGTGACATATGTCTCCATCAGATTGGCTAGATCAACACACGCATGCTCATTGCATGCATGGGGGGTACATTACACCCCCCATAAACTATATATAGAGGTCATCATCTACCTTGCAAAGGGATGGATAATGACAACCCTATATGAGACTCTACCATTTTAGATAGTAGAGAGAGAAAGCTTGAGAGATTGTAACCATGGTCGTTATTGCCTTCATTCAGTGATATTACTCTCACATACTCACAGTGGACGCAGGCCAGATTGGATGAACCACTTATATTGTAGTGTTCTTCCTCTTCTCCTCACCTCCTTCTATATATATATATATATATATATATATATATATATATATATATATATATATATATATTCTCTCGTGCTGCCATTGTTATCACTTGCTTGAGTTTGTCAACACCTTACTTGGTGGTGTTGTTTCTTGCATCATCATTTTTGGCACCGTCTGTGGGAATGAGAAGCCGTCTCTTCCTCTTTTTTTGCTTAACCTCACCAGATACTCTGGTGGTGAACCATGACTCACCCCTTGCGTGGAGTTATTTCACCATTGAAAGAGGTCCCTTAAGGTATTAAGCCCATTTCTTGACAAGATCTTTTGTTTTAACATATGGAATCGGAGTTACTGCTGGAGGGCCTAGTTCCAGTCAGTCACCACCCCAGTTCGAAATGGCTGAGGTGACAGCAGCCTTGAAGTCTTTGGCTGCAACGTAACAAGCAGTGAAGGAGAAATTTGCACAACTCAGTCAAACTACGATGAGACTACCTGGGGTCTCACGGGAGATGATTACTTTGGCGGCTTCTCAACCCCATCCTGAAGCTAGGGGACCACCCCAAGCATCACAAAAAAACCAATCTATGCCTCACCAGAGGAGGTACATTGATGACCCAAGGCATTTGCATCTGGAGAGGCAAGGACACCCTTACCCAGAGGATAGGTATGATGATTTGGAGGCAGAAGATGTTCGAAAGATTGTTGGGATCCGTGTGAGGTCTCAAATGACACAGTGCGTCCTATCCACTAGAGCCGAGGTTGTAGAGGTCGAAGAGGTGAAGGTGCCCAGCAAAGAGGGTCAGCTTTTAACAGATTGAGTAAAGGGTCGGTCTTTAAAAGGCTTGGCCCAGTAAATGACCTAAGACAAAGGTTGTCCAGGTCTAGAAGTGCATCCGGGTCACAAAGGGAAGAGATGGAATGTCAGTCGCATCAAGGTCGACCCCCCATAGGACGAGGTAGGGGCCAGGAAGAGGTCAACAACCGACGTTGTGCTGCGACTATGGAACCCTCAGTCCACCCCTTGGAGGTGGCAGGGGAGAACCTCAGCCAGGCCGACATTGCAAGGCCATGGAATGACTCCATCCAATGCCTTGAAGAAAAGATAGGAGACCTCATCAAAAGCCGAGACCCATTACAAATAGGGTTCTCCATTTATGGCCAAGATACTGAACTTCCCAACCCCTGCCAATTTCAAACCACCTAAAGTGTCTCCCAAGTATAATGGTAGCACCAACCCTTTACATCATATAGATATGTACGAGTATGCGAAGGGAATTTACTCAACACCAGATGAGATGAAGTGCCGAGATTTTGACGGGAGTTGTAAACATCTAGTTTACCTCTCTTCCAAAGAATTAAATTGAGAACTTTAAAGGCTTGGCTGAACGATTCTTTTAAAATTTATGTTTTGGGGTAAGACCATAAAAGAAGACCACCCATCTGTTGTATGTCAGGCAAGGTAAGAATGAAATTCTAAGAGACTACATTGCTAGATTCAATAAAGAGAAACTAGAGGTCGAAGATTATTAAGAGAATATAGTTATGACCGCTCTCATAGGAGGTCTCCAAAAAGGGAAGTTGTTGTGGAAACTCGCAGAAGATCCTCCCAAGTCCATAGAGGAGTTATTGGAAATTGTAGGTAAGGTCATGAACGTTGAAGAGGCCATGGACGCAAAGTATGAGGATGAGAATGGTTGTGGTAGCGGGAAGTTCCAAAGAAAGAAGGACGGAAAGAAGAGGTCAGCTGACGACATGTCTGCACGCTATACCCCTCTAACTGTGAGTTGCGAACACATCCTCAATGAGATCAAGAATGGCCGATATCTGAGATGGCCAGAGAAGATGAAGGTTCCTCCACATAAGAGGAATAAGAACTTGTGGTGCGAGTTCCACCAAGACCATTGCCATGTTACAGAAAAGTGCTTTGCCTTAAAGGATGAGATCGAAAAGATGTTGAAATCTAGAAAGTTGAGGAAGTATGTTGATGGCAAGACTCCTAAGAGGGGAAGAGATGACTCTAAAAAGAAGAGAAACGATAGATGTCGTGATGATACTCCAGCAAGAAGAGACGATGACTCGAATGGTGATGATGAAAATGATCCAGACCTCCCACCAAAAGATGACAATGCCCCAGTAAAGAGGGTTGGTATGATCTCCTTCGGTGTCAACACAATATGCAGAAGACTTGTAGGGGGTGGATCTGAAGTGGCTAACTGAAAAGCTCATATGGCAGAGGCCAAGTTAGTGGCCAAAGTAGAGGTGGTAAATCTGGCATCTTCAGAGGCCAAGTAGATGAGAAAGAAAGTGGATATGGACACTCTTATAATCGGGTTCTCCAGACTCGACTTCAAAGGAATATTAGCTCCGCATGATGATCCTTTGTTAATTACAACAAGAGTGCATGGATGTGAGGTACAAAGAATTATTGTAGATGGAGGAAGTTCAGCAGATGTGATGTTCTGGCCTAGGCCTTAGCAGAGCTAGGCTAGTACCCTATCATCATCCGTTAATGGACTTCACTGGTGAAAAATTCCATCCATTGGGAAGGTATGAGATGGGCGTGTGAATGGGAGATGAGTGGCCTAAGAGGTTAACCCGGAAGATTAATTTTTTCATTATGGACAAAAGCGTCTTCTCGTCCTATAACCTCATCATAGGAAGGATAGCCCTTAAGGAGTTTGAGGTCATGCCGTCAACGGTCCACCAGGTGCTAAAATTCTCGACCCCCTATGGCGTAGGGTAAGTGTAGGGTGACTAGACCATAGCACGAGAATGCTACTTTAACTCAGCCGAAGAGATAGAGGCCCATAAGAGAGCAACCACCACGTATAACATTGATATACTTGACCCCAAAGGATAAACGAAGTTAAAGAAAGGAGAGGTCACGAAAGAGGTCGAATCCACCGTCCTCAATAAGGACGAACCAAAAAAAACATCCAGGTCGGCAAGGACTTAAAAGCAGAGATGAAGTAAGAACTTATAAATTTCTTGAGGAAGAGGCGGAGTGTTTTCGCTTGGCACCACGCAGACATTCCTGGCATCGACTCGGAGGTTATGTGCCACTAACTCAACGTAGCAGAGGATGTTAGGCCAATCAAACAAATACGAAGAGTTTACTCTAGGGAAAAGTATGACATCATCAGAGAAGAGGTCAAGAAGTTGGAAGAGGCAGAATTCATCAGGGAGGTTATATACCCAGAGTGGTTATCAAACGCCGTTATTGTGCACAAGGACAAAGGAAAATGGATGATGTGCGTAGATTTTACCGACCTGAAAAAGCCTTTCCCTAAAGAGAGTTATCCCTTACCTCAGATCTATTAGAGGGTAAATGCCACGGCATGACATGAGTTCATGAGCTTCATGGACGCATATTTTGGCTATAACTAGATCTTCATGGATGCTGAAGACGTAGAGAAGACAGCCTTCATCACCGACAAGGGGATATATTGCTATAAGGTTATGCCCTTCGGCTTGAAAAATGCAGGGGCAATGTATCAACGTCTTGTGAATAAGATGTTTGAAAATAAAATAGGCAAGACTATAGAGGTGTATGTAGACGATATGTTGGCGAAGCGCTTAAAGGCCTACACTCACGTGGCAGACCTAGAAAAGACCTTCAATACCATGGACACATTCATAATGAAACTTAACCCCGTGAAATGCGTCTTCGGAGTAGGACCTGGAAAATTTCTTGGATTCATTGTCAATCAGATAAGAATAAAGGTGAACCCTGATAAGATCAAGGCTTTGCTCGACATGAAGACACCAAGAAGTATGAAGGACGTTTAGAGGCTCACTATAAGAGTAGCTTCACTCAACAGATTTGTTTCGAGAGTAATGAATAAGTGTCTTTCATTCTTTAAGGTGCTTAGAAAGGCCTTCGAATGGGACAAAGAGTGCGATGAGGCTTTTAATCAGCTCAAGTCCTACCTCGGATCTCCCCTGCTCTTATCTCAGATCATAGTGGGAGAAAAGCTATATGTTAATCTAGCAGTCTTTGAGTCAGCTATAAGTGAGGCCATAGTACGGGAAGATGTTGGGGTACAAAGGCATGTGTACTTAAATATTAAGGACCTTCAGGGGTCTGAACAAAACTATCCTTGAATGGATAAATTGGCCTACGTTTTGATACACGCTTTGAGGAAGATTAAACCCTATTTTCAAGCACACTCTATGGTCATCCTCACTGACTCCCCACTTAGGCAAGTCCTCCACAAGACTGAGAAGTCAGGCAGGTTGATGACCTAAGACATTGAGTAGGGAGAGTATGACCTTACTTATCAACCCAAGGTGGCCATTAAAGGGCAGGCACTTGCAAATTTTGTTACTGAGTTCACGTGGGAAGAGACTAAAGTGGAGAATAATCCAGTGGTTGTGTAATGCTCAAATAATAATGTCTTTCAAAATCTGAAAGAAGTTATGTCCAACAGTGCCAGAAATGGAATAGCCAAGAATGAGGAGGATAGGTACCTCTTCAAACAAGGAGCCCTATCAGAGAGGAGATTCTCTTGAAATGAAGATGTTTGGAACCTCTTTGTTGATCGATCTTCTTGCGAAATCGAAAGTGGTACATGGCAGATACTCTCAGCCCCGGATGGCACCAACGATGAATATGCACTAAGGTTTAACTTCAAGGCATCAAATAATGAGTCAAAATATGAGTCAATGATTGCAGGCCTCTCCTTGGCAAAAACCGTTAGGGTTGGACGACTTCTACTTCATAGTGACTCAAGGTTAATTGTCAACCAAGTGTTTGGGGTCTATGAGGCCAAGGATGAAAGGATGGCCAAATACATGAAGAGGGTAAGAATGATACTAAAAGGTTTCAAAGAGGTAAAAATAAAGAGGGTACCTCAACAAAACAACAGCCATGTAGATGCACTAGCAAAGTTCGCTTCAGTAACAAGGATCGATATTAGAGGGATAGTACCAGTCAAAATCCTGATCAAGCTGACCATTGAAGAAGAAGATATTACCAAACCTTGCCTTAACTTGAACCTGGGGAACTCATGGATGGACACACTCATCAGATAAATCAGAGAGGGAGAGCTGCCTGAATTGAAGCTAGAAAGGAGGAAACTGAGGTACAGAGCTGCAAAGATCTCAATTGTAGGAGATGTCCTATATAAGAAAGGATTTATGTTACCTCTCCTCAGATGCGTTCATCCCACACAGGTTCCCCATGTATTACAGGAGATGCATGAGGGGAGGAAGACCTTTGGCCAAGAGGATTATCACGCTGGGATACTGGTGGCCAACCTTGGCCAAGGACGCTGCAGCCTACATAAAGAGGTGTGACAAATGCCAAAGATTCTCCACTATCCCCTACCAACCTCATCAACCTATAACGTTAATCAGTTCCCCTTGGTCATTTGTAGTATGGGGGATTGACTTGGTGGGTCCTTTACCAAGGGATGCGAACAATTATCGATTTATTATAGTAGCAATTGACTACTTCTCTAAATGGGTGGAGGCCGAGCCGATGATCACGATCACAGAACAGAAGACCTTACAGTTTATCTGGAAAAACATCATATGCAGACATGGCCTCCCTAACACCCTCATCTCAGACAACGGAACTCGATTTAAAAATTCTTCCTTGGAGAAGTACTGCGAGAGAGTTAGAATCAAGTAATTTTTCTCTTCTCCTGGACGACCTCAGGCAAACAGTCAGACAGAAGTCACGAATAGAACAATACTCGACGGGATCAAGAAGAGGTTATGAGAAGCTAATGGGAGATGTACTGAAGAAGTTTTTGCTATGTTATGTGCCTACAAAACAACGGCTAGGACGCCAACGGGGGAGACCCCATTTATGTTAGCACATGGATCAGAAGCAGTCATACCAACAGAGGTGAGACTCCCCACCCACAAAGTCCATACCTATGACCCCAAGAATAATGGTTAAGAGAGAAGACTCGACTTAAAATTTATTGAGGAAAGAAGGGAAGACGCTGAGATCAGACAGGCAGCCTACCAGCAGAGAGTAGTAAAATTCTACAACCAAATGGTGAAATCGAGGCCCATAGCTGTAGGAGACCTAGTGCTGAAGAAGACGTTGCATAAGGAAAACAAGCTTCACCCAAATTGGCATGGCCCTTAAAAAGTGATCAAGGAGGTTGTACCCGGGACCTATAGGTTGGAAAACCTTGAAGAGGAATCGTTCTCCAATCCATGGAGTGTTGATCATCTGAAAAAGTATTACATATGATGTTGTAAGAGTTTCTATGTAAATGTATCAACTTATGAAGAGATTATTAATGAGAAGATCAGTTCATATGTCAATTATTGGATCATTATGTTGTTTTGGAAAAATGAATGGGGGTAACATCTTAGTTGGATGACCTCAAACCTTAAACATCATTAATTTAGTGACAAGGTCTGAGGTGAACATCATACTTGGATGACCTCAGACCTTAGACATCATTAATTTGGTGAAATTTATGGGGGTAACATCTTAGTTAGATGACCTCAGACCTTAACCATGATTAATTTGGTGACAAGTTCTGAGGTGAACATCGTACTTAGATGACCTCAAACCTTAGACATCATTAATTTGGTGAAATTTATATGGGTAACATCTTACTTGGATGACCTCGGACCTTAAACATCATTAATTTAGTGACAAGGTTTGAGGTGAACATCATACTTGGATGACCTCAGACCTTAGACATCATTAATTTGGTGAAATATATACGGGTAACATCTTAGTTTGATGACCTCAGACCTTAAATATCATAATTTGGTGACAAGGTCTGAGGCGAACATCATACTTGGATGTCCTCAGACATTACACATCATTAATTTGGTGAAATTTATATGGGTAACATCTTAGTTTAATGACCTCAGACCTTAAACATCATAATTTGGTGACAAGGTCTGAGGTGAACATCATACTTGGATGACCTCAGACTTTAAACATCATAATTTGGTGACAAGGTCTGAGGTGAACATCATAATTTGGCGATAAGGTCTGAGGTGAACATTATACTTGGATGATCTCAGACCTTAAACATCATTAATTTGGTGATAAGGTCTCAGGTGAACATCATACTTGGATGACCTCAGACCTTAAACATCATTAATTTGGTGACAAGGTCTGAGGTGAACATCATACTTGGATGACCTCGGACCTTAGACATCATTAACTTGGTGAAATATATGGGTGTAACATCTTAGTGTATAAATGAAGACACTATTATATTGAGGCTTCAGATCATAATACAGATACCATTATATGACACATAAAACCATTTAAGGAACAGTCAACAAAAGAAATGAAGCCCTCTTTAGAGGATAACATAGAGTGAAGTTATGAATTATTGACAAAAAATGATGTTTTAAAAAATGTTAGCAGAGGTTACAAAAATATAAATCATTCACACAAAATACAAAGTAAATATTGCAAGTACGACCTAAGGATCATCAGCCTCACGGTTGGTGGTCATTGCCCCACTACCAAGGATGATGTTGGCCACCTCAACACCATCATCTTGAGGGTTAATGTCCTCAGTCCCTATAGCCTATGGTTGAGCAATCTCGACAAGTGCAACACCTCCATCCTCCTTGACCTATTGTAAGGCCTGAGCAAACTGAGGGTTATCGAATCCTAGACCAATGAAGTCAGAGGATGCCAAGCTCCCCGATTCCTTCTCTTTCATCGCAACCCATTTACCATTGGCCTTAATACCTCTTTTGAGATATTCGAAGCCGAAGCTTATAAACTGATCAGAGATCCGATAGTCGACCAATAATTTCTCAGAGTTATCCTCCAAAGTAGCTTTTACTGCGGCATCAACCTTTTGATGAAGGATGTCATCCTTGGCCTTCAGGGCAGTAGAGTAGTCTTTTTGAAGCTTCACTATGTCTTTCTCACTCAGCTTCTCCTTGTTATCAGACTCCACCAAGGATTCCTTCAGATGTTCCACTTCAGCATTTAGAGTCTCCTCTATCTTCTGGGCCTCTCTTCCCTTCTCAATAAGAGGGAGCTTCCTCAGGGTCCAGTCAACGAATTGGTGCATGGCGATGAAACCCTGAAAAAAGTGTTCAGATATATCAGCTCAAGATTTGGTATAATTCAAAGCCGATGTTACACTTCCAACATAAATATCGAAAGTCTTACCTGCATAGATCGGTGGAGGGCGAACTCGGTCAGTAGAGGGGTGTCCAGAGAGCAAAAAAACGCTTGTTAGAGTCCATATTTACAGAGCCGATGGCGTCCAAGGCCTTCAAACTCTGGCCAATGTCGCCAATCTTCAACTGCTCCAGACGAGCAGATAATGCATCCTCTGAGGAGATAGGGATTGCACGATCCTTCTTTGAAGCTTTATTCTGCCTCTGATCCTCAGGGGAAGGGACTGTAGATTTCCTTTTTCTTGAAGGATCGACCCTGGAAGAGGTTGGAGGAGGAGGAGGCGCATTCAGACCCACTTTCTTCACTAGTTTAGTAAGGCTGGGGCTTCCATCTCCCAAATGACATCTGAAATTCCCTTTGGACGCTCTGTAAATAGAAAGATCTGAGTTATAAGTTTAGAGACATCGCCAATTCAGAGGTATAATTTTTTGAAAATAACCTTATGAAGCTCGTTCAGGGGACTTCCCCTAAGTCCACTCTCCGGGAGATAATAGGGGGTCATCAAGTTTTCATACTTGACCAGGCGGCCAAGCTCTCCCTGATCCAGAAGATCCTTGACCCTCTGGTGATTATCTTGACTTAGTCCCCGGTCGGCCTTTGCATCCAATGATATATTTCCCCTTCTCGGGGGTACCCTCGGCTTAAAAGATAAAGAGGTGGAGAGAGCACCAAATTCCTAAGCACCTGAGACAAATAATTATCTCGGTTTCCAATTGTGATTGGTGGTTTGGGTCACCAGCAGCATCTTTTTATCAGACTTCCGGGACAAGAAATTGTAGTATCTGGGATGATTTCTAGTCGAGGAAGGAACGTAATAACCTATGAAGACCGGAACCGAAAGGTTTGAGTTATGTACTGCCCTCTATAAGACGATATCCCAAATCATCACCCTCCAAGCATTAGGAGATAATTAGGAAGGGGACAGGTTAACATAGGACAAAATGTCCCAGATTATCGGATGAAAGGGAAGGCGAAATCCTAACTTAAACATCTGATCATACAGGTAGATTTCACCATCTCGGTCGCCATAGGCCCTCTCATTTTTCTGAGGTCTCCTAAGCTTGATAGAGGGACCTATGAAATAAAGATGCTGAAAAGCGAGGAGGTCGAATTTACTGACAGTACTCTCTATCTCGGCTGCTCTGAGGTGTCAACATTACTTTCGTGACCATCGTCCTCATCCCTAGCAACGTCGACCTGAGCAGGTGTGGGGGTACCACTAGGGAACCACTGAGCAAACTCAGCCCCTGTGGCGGATGATAAAGGGATGGCATTGAGAGGTGGTGGAAAGGCTACACTGGGCGTTATAACCTCAACATCAGAGGAAGAGTTGGAGGTCCTAGCACCATCATGAGAAGGGACTCGACTTTGGACCTTGGCTTGATTAGAGGCCTGATCTTGCCTATTTGAGAAGTCCACCGCCTCTTGGAATGAGTCAACAGACATAGGGTGTGAGGTGGATGACTCAGAGTCATACAATGGAGTGGGTTCCAACGGAGTCTCTTCTGGCTCAACTGAGCATTCTAGCTCAGGGTATATCACCCTCAAAGGCAGTGGAAAGATTGGTCTGAGAGGGAATGCCTCTTCCCTATGAGCTTCCATTTTCCTAATCTTGTTTAAGGTTTTCTCCCTAAGAGAAGGGAATTCCTCTAAGAGTTGATAAAGGGGTCTGATCATAGCAAGACGACCTTACACTTGACAACCCAAATAAAAAATGAATAGGATGACTCAACCTAAATTAAGGATCAAACGTGGTTTTTGAAAGAGTTCAAATCAAGAATAATCAAGAATTAAGTTCACCGGAAAACTCAAGATACTGCCGAAAAATGCAAGAAATGAAAAAACAAGGCTGAAAAATTGCAAAGGAAAGGTAATAAGCAATACCTGATAAGACACGAGGTGAAGAAGGGGAATATTGATGACAGAAATCCACAAAATGCACCTTCGATCAAGCCTTGGAAGAGAGAGAGAATGAAGAAGTTTTAGGCAAAATAAATGGAGGGAAATGAGGAAGAAAGAGAGAGAAAAGGGTTTTAACCCTCAAATCTGATTGCACACATCCTAAGGCCCATCATTGCCTTGGGAGCCCCAACGGACAATAAGCATCATTGCGCTTATCAGGCACGATACCCACTTTAATTCTTGACACATGGAAAAGAGATATTGGCACATCAGGAAGAATGGCCTCCGAGTTTACCCCATAGTTACCTGAATACATATGTAACTAAGGGATAAGGGGTGATTGATATGCCCTAAATGTACCTGACCATTCAGAGACGTCAACCTCGGCATATGAGAGGGCCGAGGTTACAATGGCTTCTAGCACTCTCGTCCTACATAAGGTCAGCCATGGTCGACATCACTAGTCACCTCAGTCGGCCAACATCAGAGGCCACATCTACCTTATTCATCAACCTCGGCTGAAAATGAGCCGAGGTAGCAGGGACCACCACAATCGTGATCAACCTCGATTGGGAGTCAGCCGATGTTCCAGCTACTCCAATATAACCTCGACCCTGGCCGATGTTATAACTCCACCTGTCTTACTTCGTCTTTCCTACCGAGTCGAGATCATCATAAATAACCTCAAATTGAGTAGCATCCAGACTTCACTAACCTCGTACTCTCCCAGGCCGAGGTTGGTATCAATTGAAGACAGCTGAGCATTGGCAAGTGTATGCAAGGATAGGAAGACTTATGCAAAATAGTTGTAACCTAATTAATCCCCTCACATCGGGCAACATTCCATTATCATTCTCTACATGTGGCAGTGACAGATGTCTCCATCAGATTGGCTAGATCAACACACACATGCTCATTGCATGCATGGGGGGTACATTACACCCCCCATGCACTATATATAGAGGTCAACATCTACCTAGAAAAGTGATGAATAATGATAGCCCTACCTGAGACTCTGCCATTTTAGACAGTAGAGAGAGAAAGCTTGAGAGATTGTATCCATAGCCGTTATTGCCTTCATTCAGTGATATTACTCACACACACTCACAGTGGACGTAGGCTAGATTGGCTGAACCACTTATATTCAAGTGTTCATCTTTTTTCCTCACCTCCTTATATATATATATATATATATATATATATATATTCTCCTGTGCTGCCATTGTTATAACTTGCTTGAGGTTGTCAACACCTTACCTGGTGGTGCTATTTCCTGCATCATCAGTCATGCTGCCACTGCACCCGATAGAGTGGAACTACATTTGACCTCAGCCTCCTCTCACTATGATCTAGGATAGCCACCGGCCTCTCCTCATATGAACTGTCTGGCTGTAACTCAATCTCCTCAATCGCGATGTGAGTGTGTGCCAACTCATCCCGGAGATACCGCCTCAGGGACGAAATGTGGAACACATCATGGATACAATGCAAGTGCTCTGGAAACCCAAGCCTGTAAGTAACTGGTCCGACCCTCTCTATAATAGGGAATAGTCCTATGTATCTCTGAGCCAATTTCCCTTTCTTCCTAAATCTCATTACTCCCTTCATCGGAGATACTCTAAACAAAACCTGGTCCCCCACTGCGAACTCTCGAAAGAACCTCTTAGCATCGGCGTAGCTTTTTTATGTATCCTGGGCTACCCGTATACGATCCTGAATCATCTCAATCCTGCTCGATGTATCTTGAATTACCTCTGGCCCAAGTAGTTTGTTATCTCCCACTTCTAGCCAATAAGCTCGAGAATGGCAAGGTATACCATACATTGTCTCGAACGAGGCCATGCCAATAGTAATCTGATAGGAATTATTATATGCAAACTCCACTAATGGAAGATACTGCTCCCTACCTTCACCAAAGTCAAGGATACACATGCGCAACATGTCCTCGAGCATCTGGTTAGTGCGCTCAGTCAGCCAAATTAGTCTGCGGGTGATACATTGTACTCAATCGCAACTCGATACACATAACATACTGGAAACTCTCCCAAAAATGAGATACGAGAATCTGATCTCTATCCGACATGATATTAAGAGGCACACCATGTTGTCTCACTATCTCTGCAATGAATAGCTGAGTATATTGTTCGGCTGTATAGTCTGTCCTGGCTGGTAGAAAATGGGCTACTTTCATCAATCGGTCCATAGTAACCCATATAGAATGATATCCTTTTTTTGTAGTAGGCAACCCGATAATGAAATCTATGGAAATGGCCTCCCATTTCATAGAGATCTCCAATGGATGAAGTAAACCTGGTGGCCTCTGGTGGTCCACTTTCACCAGCTGACAAGTGGTACACTTGGAGATGAAATCCCCGATGTCTCTCTTCATTCCACTCCACCAGTACTGCCGCCTCATATCCTGGTACATTTTGTCCCCACCGGGATGTACCGCAAATTGGGACCCATGCGATTCCATCATCACTACATGTCAAAGGTCCTCCCCCTCTAGAACAACGAGTCTCCTATTGAAGCACATACCACCCTTGGAGCTCACTGAATAAGACTCGGCTCCATCGGCTAAAAGATTACTAATCCGATCCTGACAGAATGAATCTGTTGCCTAGGCCTGTACTACTCTCGTAACAATCTGGGTCGTAACTGTCATTGCAGACATAAATATTCGGGCCATGGAATCCTGGTGTCCCAATTCCTTCCATTTCACTTTCAACAACTTGGCCCTCTCATCGACTATGCTACGGCTCAACGCATCCACTACCACGTTAGCCTTTCCTGGGTGGTATTGGATATCGAACTGATAATCCTTCATAAATTTAAGCCATCGATGTTAATGAATACTCAGCTCCTTATACATGAAGATGTACTGTAGTGACTTGTGATCCGTGAATAATCGAAATTTCTCCCTAAAATATAGTGCCTCCATATCCGAAGTGCAAATACAACTGCCGCTAACTCCAAGTTATGGGTGGAGTAGTTCCTCTCTTGAGTCTTAAGCTTACGGGAAGCCCAAGCTATAGCCTGGTCCTCCTGCTGAAGAAAACCCCCAAGTCCTAGTAAGTACGTATCTGTATAGACTAGGTATTCCACTCCCGGCGTGGGAAGTGCCAAAACTGGTGCTGAAGTCAACATGCCTTTCAGCTCATCAAAAGCCAACTGGAAGGCATCGTCCCAGATAAATGGCACCCCTTTGCGAGTCAAATTATTCAATGGACCCGCTATCTTAGAGAATCCCCGGATGAACCTCCGGTAATATCCTGCTAGGCCCAAGAAACTACGTATCTCTGTCGACGTTGTGGTCAGTCCCCACTCCCTAATCACTAACACCTTCCGAGGATCCATAGATATCCCTCGATCCGAAATAATATGCCCTAAAAATTGAACCTCTTTTAGCCAAAATCCACATTTCAGGTAAACTATCTGCAAAACCCATCTTAAATGTTCGGTAGGCTCCTCCTCTGTTTGGGAGTCAATAAGTATGTCATGTATGAAGACAATGATAAAATTATCCAGGAACTCTCTGAATACTCTGTTCATCAAGTCCATTAAAACGGATGGGGCGTTGGTTAGCCCAAAAGGCATAACCCTAAACTCATAGGAGCCATATCTCGACAAGAAAGTAGTCATCGACACATCCTGCTCCATGATCCTTAATTGATGGTATCCCAATCTCAAGTCAATCTTCGAGAAGAAGGCATCTCATCTCAACTGGTCTAATAAGTAATCAATTCGGGGCAACGGATACATATTTCGTATTGTGACCTTATTCAACTCTTGGTATTCAATACACAATCGTAATGATCCATCTCTCTTCTTCATGAACAGCACAAGGGCACCCCAAGGTGAAGTACTCCTACGAATAAACCCCTGGCCTAACAGCTTCTCTATTTGATCCCGTAGCTCCTTCATCTCGATTGGGGCCATACGGTACGGTGCGCTGGAAGTTAGCCTAGTGTTGCCCAATAAATCTATAACAAAGTCTATCTCTCTGCTAGGTGGAAATCTCAAAATATCCTGGAACACGTCAGCGAATTCCCTTACCACCGGTATCGAATCAAGTGGTATCACTACCTCCTTAGAGGTCTCTTCCTCTATATAGTACAAATGGGTGGACAATCCCCCCTTAGGACCAGGAACATCTCCTGATCAGGTAAGGCAAAAATTATAGTCCTACTAAAACAATCAATAATGGATCTATATGGAATAAGACAATCCATACTCATGATCGCATCATACTCGGACATCTCTAATTCAAGCATGTCATCCGGCAAGGTAAGTATCCCAATCTCTATACCCACCCCTCTACATATAAAGTGAATCAGTGAACCACAACCCAAAGGCGAATCTACATAACTAATAGTACACTCTGCCGTAACTAAAAGCCCCAAAGTACGTACAAACCTTGTGGCAATAAAACGATTTGTGTCCCCCGTATTAAATAAAATACACCCCATAGTCCCATGGATATAAAACATACCCTCAATCATGGGTGGAGCCTGTGGGACTGCGGCCTGATAGAGGTTATAAACTCGTCCGTACTGAAGTTTCCCTTGTTGGACTGGAACTACTGGAATAGCTAGAAACACTGGCATCGGAGGTGGTGCTGGAAGGGCGGCGGGAAAAATCGGTCTTTGGGGCTCCTGTCGAGCACCCTAGTGCTGCTGTTGTGGGGCCCTGCCCCTCTCAGGGCAATCATGTCGCTTGTGTCCAGTCTTGACACAAATAAAACACTTACCACTAAAGTTTCCCCCTCGCAGCCCCTGTTGTCCTCAGCCATGCTGTCCGTTTCCACCTCCCCATTGGCCCTGCTGCCCCTTCCTAAACTACTGTTGTCCCTGTTGTCCCTAATTGCCATGTTGACCCTACTGGCCAGGCCTAAACCTCCCTTACCATGATGGAAAGCTCTTGACCTAAATCACTTAGAATCCCCCTGCTAGGAACTCTGATCAACCTGTCTTTGCTGACCCTCAGTTGGTTGTGCCCCGCTGGAACCATTGCCTCCTTCCCTACCCTGCTGGCTGGACTCCCCTGCTCGTTTGATCCTATTCATATGGAAACGATGGTCCTGACAATGTAGTAAGCACATCAGAATAGTTTTGTAATGAGAGGTTACCCAGAAGATGTTGCCTGATCTTCCAGGTGAGGCCATCCATGAACATCTGTATCTTCTTCTCCTCGGTAGGTACCTTTGTTGGTACCAGATTAACTAGTCTGGTAAACTCCTCTTCGTACTCAGCTACGGTCTTTCCTTCCTGGGTGAGGTTTAGTAACTTATTCCTCATCTCAGTCTGAATGGCAGAAGGAAAGTACTTGTGATCAAAACGCACCCAAAAAATCACCAATCATCAACAGATCTCTCTCCTATGTAGTAGTAGTGGACTCCCACCACTGTAAGGATTCCCCTATCATCTTAAAGGTAGCTGAAACCTACCTCTGGACCTCAGTTCCCTCATACATACAGAGGTGTCGCTGCATGTCCTTCTTCCACTGGCTAGAAATCACCACATCAGAACCACCTGCGAATTCTGGAGGGTCCGCCTTCTGAAGGGCATCCCTAACTCTCTCCCATGCAGTAGGGAAGGTGTGGACAAGTGCTAGCGCCACTACTGGTGCCTGTGGTGGTGCCTGCTGTACCACTGCCAACGCTGCATTAATGGCCTGGACAACGATGGCAGCAACTTCCGTAGCATTCATTATGCCCTCAGTTGGAACTGGCGATTGCTCTGGCTGGGAATTCCTTTCCTTAGGTGCACGTCGAGGAGGCATCTGAGACGAGAAATAATTTTTTTAGTCCACAGTTATCATTAAATCTTAAATAGCTGAAGACGTAAACGCATAAACAAGAATACAACAATCCTAAATATAAGGCTCTGCATCAAAGAACGCTAAGCTAATAGCATGATAAGTGGTACAGATCCTAAAGGACTCTAGAACCTGATGCTCTGATACCACCTGTGACACCTCGCCCAATTAAATATCGGTTGATCAGTCCTTTATAAAATTTAAAACATAATGTTCGGTTGGTTCATTCATAACATCACTGTCGAAAACATAATAACCTTATTAACACCTAATAATTAATTAAGATAGTGTCAAAATATTTTTTTTAAATCATTCAGTTATTCATCCAAGAATGTAAATATAATCCATCCACGCATAACTAATTAATATAAATATTGAATCAGAATCACATGCTAAAATAACTAAGACTGGACAAAGCATTCCAGTTCAAAACTCTCAACCAAGAACGATAGTAAATATATCCAAATGAAAATGAATGGAAAGTAAACGAAACATAATCTCTGGTAAAATGTCTAGGAAATGGGCGACACATGCCCTAAATAGAAAGTCTATATAGAATAGAACTGAAATGATGGAGGCGTCTAATGCGAAGACCTACAGCTTCCACAACAGTTGCAGCACGCCAAGTAATCCAAATCTCTCAGGCTGGTGTCCCTGTGGCTAAGCACCGGATATAATACATATATATAGCAAGAGAGAAGAGATGCAAGAAACGGGTCAGAGCCCGATGTGTAAAAATATTTTTTTTACCAATTATTTAAAATTTGCAATAAAGGAAGTATCAATAGCATGTTAGTTCGAACTATCACATGAGAACCTCATCTCTCGTCTACTGTGCACGCCTAACATACATCTATTCTCATCTAGCCATCCGTAACACTTCTAACTAGATAACGATCTGTACTTCTTGTAATTCCTCGTAGTAGCAACCCGTGAATCCCAATTTTTCCACATTATTAATATCATCATTTATTAATTCGTTTAAGTGTTATCACACTAAGTCAAGTATTCCCATCTTACGTCACTTAAGACTATACTATCCCAATAACCTACAATTATCTCACAGTAGGAATAACACAAGTGTGTGTGTGTACCCAATAACCTACAATTATCTCACAGTAGGAATAACACAAGTGTGTGTGTGTGTGTGTGTGTGTGTGTATATATATATGTATATATATATATATGTATATCTTCACCACTATAATATACATATACTAATACAACACCCCAAGGCTAAACATGTAGTGCATTGCATACTCTACTATCATGTCCCGGTACATATCGTACTCCAATAACGACTGTCGGTTCGAAAGTCTCCCACGAACCATATACACAAAACACACATAGTGGCGGAGAACATAGTTCACATACCTATGGGTCACGCACATACCTACGCTCCCATAGTCAGCTGACTTATCAACTCATACATAAGTCTTCACAATAATATGTTCTGAGATACAAGTCAAATATGCCCCCGAAGGTCACCCGGGATAAGATTGTCTCTACACAACCCCCCGCGATAGCAAGAGGCTAGGTATGTCATACACATAATTTTAAACAAGCAATAAGTATCCACACATCCTATTAATATTTATGGGTATTCTCCCAACCTTCTTGTAAATTTACCATACATATTTCATTCCCATTATTACGTATTTTATAGTATTTCTAAATTACCACAACTCTTTAGTAATTTCCAAAGTAACTCTTCTTTTTGGATTAATTAAAGTATAAAACCCACATACTTTCTCGTAGACCGGCCTCGTTTCAAATCTGTTGACTGGTAATTTCTCTCACTCGTAAAGATTGGAAAATTCCAAAACTTCCCCTAAGAAATTTCTCGAAAATTCACCATGTCGCTCGAACCAGATGGCTTGCATTTGAACGACTTCCACGTGTCACTCGAGCGACTTCGCGCGAGATGCAGTCTCGCTTGAACGACTTCGCGCGAGACCTAATGTTTCGTCTTCTACCCAAAATTTTAGCATTTTCCGCCATTTTTAACCCTAAAACCTCTAGATTAGCATCCTAAACTCCAATCAAACAGTTCCAAATCGAATCCTAACAATTACCTATGGATTCTAACATCCGAGAATCATTAAATCATTTTGAATCATCCAATAAATATGAAATCCCCAAATTTATATATTAAAATCCTAGTTCTTCAAATTCTTTTTCAAGAACACATGATTTCCAGATTCGTTCTCCACATAAGTCCATCAAAACGTAATTTCTATCATATATATATGAAGGGTTCAATCTAAGTAATCTCATATTCGAATTATACACCCTAATTCTCTAATTTTTCATCACTTTTCATGAACAATACATATTTAGAACAACCCTATACTAACATGAATATGGTTATTGCAAAAGGACAACAAATAATAAACACTTGCCTCAAGTTAGTCATCTGATTTCTTGATGTTGTTGGTATATGCGTGTTCCCCTTGTCCCGATCTACACGATGCTGGTGATGGTTATGCAAGGTAGTGTTAATTTGGCCTTCCATCTTGAAAATTGATTCTTCCTCATACCATCTATGGTCGTTCTTTGCTTTCTGCATCTCTCAACCCTAATGGACCTCTCGTGGCTGATAAATTAAATCTCAATTTTCGTCCATTAATTAAACCCAAAAATACAATTTAGCATAACAACCTCTCGGGGTGCCAGTTAGGCCTAAAACTGCCCCAGGACTCAAACTAAATACCCGGGTATACTATTCTGACTATCTCGAACCTTTCGGACTCAAAGGCGCACTTGAAATGACCATACGAGTTACGCAAAAATAATTAATCTTGTATTCCATTAAATTAGTCCCGACACGACTCAGATGCGCGTTTGACTTAATTTACTAAAATGCCGTATTTCTTATTCTTGACATTTTACCGAAGTGTATAGTTCCATATTACATATCACACAATAATATTCAATCAATTAGTACTAACCCTTGGCATGTTAGTTAATATTTATTTTTAATCTGGATTAATTAATAATTAAATTCTCACATTCTAATTCAATTAATCCCACAATAATAATTTATCCCATAATTATTTAAATCATAAAAATATGGGGTATTAGACATTCCTTAGTTTTTCATGAAATGGCCTCTCACAGGAGTGCTATAGGAAAAAATTAATTGAATGAAAATAAGAGCAGATGTAGAAAACGTTTAAGGACATAATTATTTTTCACTACATTGATGCATACTTACAATAAAGGTAAATATATTATAAAACGTTATTAGATGAAAATTTATTAAACTGGATGACAACTGCATGGTTGAAGTTAGTAGTGGTACTCCCCTATTGCTTAAAAAATCAACATTAGTTACTTAACGTGCCTTTGTATCTGCGCGACACCAATGCGATAGCCTACTATATGAATCGTGTGTTATGTTCATACCACCTGGGGAATATTATTGGGTCAGGTTCCCAAAGAAGTGGGGTTTGAGCTACCACCACATGGGGAATATGCAATGGGCATATTCTTCTTGCCTACTTCTGATAATCGAAGAGAGCAGACCTCTGATCCCCAACCCTCCAACTCTGTCCATTAACCCACTACCCTACATTAGAATTCCTTGTATAAAACATATAAACCCCATACACAGATCTCAACTCTATACCTATTGACCTTTATACCTACTCCCCCTAGTCCAACTCTCTATCACATACCCATCATACCTCCCATCGACCCAATCACCTTCATACCTCCCATCGACCCAAGAATCAGGGGCAAAACAAAATCAAGTGACACAATTGCAAATTACAACCATGGTCAGGCATAACATACTATCCCCCACAAACATGTATGCGCACACGGCGAAAATAAAATTTATAGCCTCAAAGAATAAAGAGACATGAATGCTGAAAAATTTAATGAATGACCTAAATCATGAGTTAAGTCATCAATCTCAATTATAGGCATTTCCACACCCCTACATTTCAAAGTACAAAAACTATAAGGACACAAATTTTCAATTGAGTCCTTTGTAGTTTTGGCTCAATTCCAGACAAAAATGTTTGAGTCATAGGTTAGAGTTATTCACCATCCTTTAAGCCTATGACATCCTAAAGTTGAAGATGTAGTGGCCAAGTTTAAGCTTTATCAAAATGCTAAGTTTATGTTGCCTCGTTTCTACGTCTCAACATGGTTCCATTGCTCCTAAGGTATGAATGCATTTTAATATATATGTGGGATCTTGGAACAATATTTATATGGCTGTACTTTATTTTTAAACTATTGTTTATTTTCAGAAAGTATCTTTAAAACTTTAAAATAAAGTTTCTAGGCTAAAAGTATAATTTTTATACTTTCTTGTTTTTCGTTCGATATTGTCGTTCGAACGAGTTTGTCATTCGAACGAGAATGTTGTCCAAATGAGTTTTCAAATGAGTTCCCTTATTGGCCACTGGAACATCATTTGAATTATCGTTCGAACGAGATGGCTGTTCGAACGAGAACTCCAACGAGATTTCTAACGAATTCAACTTTTATACACTAGAACTTCGTTAGAAGTCTCGTTCGAACGAGATTTACGGGAATAGTTTATTTGGCAATTTTGAGAAGTTTTTCCCACTTTCCCACTTCTTTTCCCACTAACTTTTCACCTGAATAATTAAGTGCGGAAACTAACTTTTTTTAATTAACTTTTTCATACTATTCTCACTCCTAGAGAGAGTTTTGAGAGTTCAACATTCCAAGAAAAAGTTCATTGTTTAG
This sequence comes from Sambucus nigra, assembly GCA_949130495.1. Classification (NCBI taxonomy): domain Eukaryota; kingdom Viridiplantae; phylum Streptophyta; class Magnoliopsida; order Dipsacales; family Adoxaceae; genus Sambucus; species Sambucus nigra. Next base: position 78,008,821 of record OX422207.1, on the reverse strand, counting down.
AGTGTTAATTTTTCAAGAAAAACTTTAAAACACTTCTGTTTGACACCCATAGTTTGTTTATCCAAGTTCCTTTATATATATACATTTCTTGGAACTTAGGCACCGATTTACTCTACCTATTAAAGAGTTCGTTTGGGTTTTCTTCTAAAACCCTCAAAGAAGAAGAAGTTTGTTTTGCTGCGGTATTCTCACATGGTGAAAATCACCATGTGTGGTTGACGGTGTACATATGTATCATTACTGAAGTTCAAGGTTCCGGTGGAACTCTGGGGTTGTCGACTAGGCGGATGTGTTTTCAAGAAGATGCATCAAGGCTTGAAAGGGGTCGAGTCGAGATAGTAAGTCATCTGTCTTGTAATTATAAAACCATACTTAGTGGAATTAAGGCTAGGTTCGTCCGAGGTTTTTTCTCGTTCTGGATTTTTCCTCGTACATCGCGATGTAGTGATTCATTGTTTATTTTATCTTTTGCAAAACTCACCTAGAATGCATGCTTAGGTAAAAAAAAAATTAGTTTAAAATCACTACTTGTTTAATTTAGTGCTAATAAGAATTTGGGTAAATATTAATTTAATTCAAGTCATCACTTAATTTGTTAAAATTGGTTTTGCCTAATTTGGTAATATTGAAAATATGACTTAGGCAAATTTCTATGACTTGCGTTAAATTGGTTTAAGTGAAAAATGTATTAATTTTTTAACTTTAATTTCACTTGGTTTAATTTTAAATTGAAAAAGAAATTAAAATTACTTAATTTGTTTAAATTTGAACCATCTAGCTTCCCCGTCGGAAATTACTTTTTGTAATAAGTATTTAACTTTGGGGGCCTCGCGCACCAACAAGTTGTATCAGAGAATTGATTGAAAAAAGCTCTCCACTTTTCAAATTGGTTTTAGAGATGGAGCGCTAGTGTATTTTTGTGCTCCTTGCATCAAAGATCTGTTTTTGTGCTCCTTGTATTTTTAGGTGGTTCATTTTTTTTCTCACTCTCATTTTTTTTATCTCTCGATGGGACGCCTTAATGATAATTTGTCCATTTGTAATGTGTGGTGACAATTATATTAAGCACAAATAAATAATAAAAGAGCAATCACAAAAGGAAATAAAGAAGATAAAATGCCAATCACACGACACAATATGTACGTGGTTCAGCAAGAATACCTACATCCACGGTGGTGTAGTCAGTATTATTTCTATATACTCCGGGGAGCGTTTTACAGAGAATACAGTGCGTGCCTTTTTCCCTAGGCTTAGGGTTTGTTATATACATGTTTATTTTTGGGGAGTGGGGGTGTTGGACTCCCCCACGTCCATCTTTATCTCCTGGAATATCTCCCTACGAGATTTCGGGAGAGGACTAAGTCATAACTGAATTTAGTTGAGGTGCGAGGGGTCCGAACTTTTGGCCATTTTTATTAGGTTACTCGTCTCGGTCCATGATGGAAAATTTGGGTACCCACAATTTCCCCTAAAGTTGTTGGGACACAATTTGGGCTCAATAAATTTAAATGATTTGTCATAATGTCTCTTTTGTAATTGTGTAACTCTTTCCAATGTTGGAGCTTTTTACTTTGATTTTTGCGGCAGCCTGCTTCGTGTTCCGTGCATCATGATTGAGAACGTTTAACAAGTCATTTGGAGTGGGATTTTTATATTGTCGTTTCAAACTTCTTATCATTTCCTCATCTTCTGCGAGTTTCAACCGGTGTGCCCTCCTCTCCAAGTCTCCATTTTCTTTGCTTTCAATCTCCCTCATCGTCTGGGCTTGTGATCTCACGTTGTCAAAGCCAAACTTTCATCTCGTAAGTCCCCTTTGCTCTCTCTTTATGCTTTCTGTGTTGAGTTTTCTTCGAATTTGTAATTTAGGATTTACACATGATGAAGATAGGTAATAGATCAGTGCCTGAGTTTAGGAAGTTTTACAATATCCCTAAATGGGTAGAGATTGAATGCCTCTCTGTCCCTAAGAATGTTAGAGAGATAGAGGGCGCTCATTGGATTCATGTCCTGTTGCTTTCCCAAGGAGGTATTACTTTTCATCCAAACAATTTGTTTATGCATTTCTTTGGTTATTTAAACATCGTCCCTACATAGTGCTTGCCCAATGTCTGGAAGATAGTCAATGGTGTCTATAGGATAAATCAACTTTATGGCACTAAATTAGGGCTTGTTGAATTTTTTTTTTGTTATTCCTTCTCTCGAACTAGCTCTGGTCTTCTCTACCTTGAGTCCTGACAGGGTATTGGTAGTAAATTTACCTGATTCCCACAAGGACTACTGGCAAGAGGGCTTTCTTCCTAGGAATTGGCAGCTCTCCCTCCCAGACTGAGGGGGCGAGGTCTTATAGATTCACCATTCCCTTTTATGGGGAAGCGTATATAGGTAATCTTCGCTCTGCTCTTTCGATATTCTTATTAATGTATGCTTTTTTTGATATTCTTCTTTCTTTTTAGTGAGGACAAAGAATTTGGAACCTGCTCTTAGTGAGGTTCGAGCTGCTGAGTTGATTAAGACATGGAACATTAGAGAGCCTTTGGCTGAAGGTGAACATCCCTGGTCAGTCACTTTTCTCCTGGAGTAGAAGAACATCGGGTCCAATTTCATCGCGCGGCCTGTAGACAACATTCCAGTCCTAGATATTACTGAATAAGTTTCTGTTGACCCCATCCAGTTGGACGAGGAAGAAAGTAGTTCTGAAAGTGATATTAGAAGAGGTGTTGAAGGTGTTTCTGGTGAGGCGAGCTCCATTAGTGAATGTTCTTATAGTTCATAAGAGGTTTTTGAGGCTCAAGGGTCTTTAAGTACATCCAACCGTTCTAGCGAGGAAATGGTTCCCCCATAGGAGGAACTTGATCCGTTATGATAATGATGAGGATGATGTGCTTCTCGCTCAGTGGTTGAAGAAGAAAAAATCCAGTAGTGGGGCTATTGCCACTGGTTCTCAGTCTGCTGCTCAGGATCAGGAGAAGAAGAGAAAACAAGAAGAGCAATTGAGAGAGAGAGAGAAAGAGAGAAGAGGAGCGAAAAAAGATCTAATAGAAAGAGAAGGTGGAGGAGAGGAAGAGGAAGAGGAAGAGGAAGAGGACAGAGAAGGAGAAGGATATAGAGGAGGAGAAGAGAAGAGTGGAAGTGAGGATGAAGTCTAGGCCAGCTCTAGTACCCATGTCTGCATTTCTAGAGGGGGCATTGGTTTCTATTTCTCCCCAACTGGCTCCTGCACTGCTCAAGAGAGCAGTCCTTCCTGCTGATCACCACAAGACAATGGGGATTGACTAGTTAGCCTTATAAGCGAGTCAGAATCTAGCCTTGGTAAGTCTGTTTCTTTCCTTTAACACTTGTAAAAATTTGTTTCGCTACTCTCTTCTAATTCTTTTTTTTGCAGTTTATGACTAACTTCATCGTGCTGTATCGCTCTCGCGACGAGCTGGTGAATAAGAATGCTGAGTTAGAGAAGCAGAACTCTGCTCTGAAGGGGAAGAGCATTGAGCTCGAGGCTAGCTTGAAGGCTATCAATACTTCTCGGATGTCTTATGATCTTTCCCTTATTAAAGACAATCGGGTGAAAGAGGCAGTAATCAAGGGTATGAATGAGCTGTAGCAGGCCTATGATTTAGTCTTCTCGAACAAGCTAGGGGTGGAGGAGGAGAATAAAGTGCTGGTGGAGAAGCTAAAGGATAAGGAGTATAAGGCAGCTACTCTGAAGGAGAGTTCTTACAATGATGGTTGGGCTGCGATGTATAAAGATGTCGATGTTCAGATTGGCTACATCATCTGGCTAAACTTTAAGAAGGGCTGGAACAAGGCTCTTCTGGCTACTGGGGTGGATATTGACTTACCCTTATTTGACGAGCATGATCCAGGCCTAAAGCCTGTTATAGATGAAGCCCCTTCCCTAATCATTAAAGGTGCTTCCCTTGACTCACAGACTGTTCCTGTTGGTGCTCTTCCTGATCAAGGAATAATAGTTATTCCCTCTGAGGGTGAAGCTCCTACTGCTGCTGATAAGGGAAAGCAGTCGGCATCCTCTGAACAAGTTATGGTTGCTAATTAGACTGCTCTTTGGATTGATTTTGTATTTTTGACTTGTTAGTAATGTTCATTTCTGATTCTCAATGTACTTTGATACTTTATGTATGAATGAAATGAAAAGACTTTTTATCTCAGTGTACTAATTCATTTTATCCTTTACTTCTCTTTTATGGCCTGTAGTCGATTGATGTAGATGAATATATACCAACCACTTCTCAACTGGGAAGAATGCTTGGTCCTGATGTGAGTCCTCAAGTTCACCAGACCTTTGTAAGAATTTACAAATCACTGTGATCGAGGAATAAGAGTTTTATAGATCAGTCTGAGCTCGTTGCTAAACTGAAAGAACGGCTTCAGGAAATGGAAGAAGTTGGAGATTATGTTTAAGGGGAAGTGAACACTCTGAGAGCAAGACTCCTCGATGCTACTGAGATTAACCAAGTCAGAGAAATTCTGCAACAGGAAAATGAGTTCTTGAGCAGGGAAGTGTTGCGCCTCAAGGATAATGCACCAAGCATCGTGCCTCGCATTTTAAGGGGTTCCTCCTCATCATGAGCTGGCACAGGACCAAGCGATGCTCCTCCGATTCAACGAGGTTCTACCCCATCTACTGTTCCATGAGCATGCAAAAATGTAAGAAGTCCAGCTAGGGAAATGGATAAGCTCCATGAAGATGTCCGTCGAGCATACATGATTGTTGTTGGGCTCCAAAAGGATGTCACACGGTTGAGGCATCTATTTAAGAAAGGACCTCAATGAGTGTGCGATGATGGTTATAACCAAGGATGGGAATATTCTCCGATGAGTCTGATAGAGTTTGAAGAGCTCGCATTTATCAGGGGATGGTTGAGTGCCCATAGGGAACTGCAAGGTCCAAGGAACTCAGTACTCTGGTACCGTCACGAGATCTCTCCTTCAACTTTACGGCCTAACCCTTTCAGGAGGGATGACCAATGGATCCTTATCGATGATATCTCTAGACAACTGTTAAAGCCAACCACTAGTGAGGTCGGGCAAGAATTGGCTCCTCATCCGGACGATAGCCGAAGAGCAAAAATGGCTGACTATCTTATTTAGAGGCCTCAGCCTCATTAGGATTTTAACAGCTGTAACTTTCTGTATATATGTAATGAAGTAATGTAATATTTATCTTTTGGGCGATCTCGACGACTAAACATGGGTTGTAGATTCTTTTTGTAAATGTGATGAAGTAATATAATATCTATGTTTTGGGCTATCTCACGGACTAAACATGTGTTCATCATTTATCTCTAACTTAACTATCTTGGGCACTTCATGGCCGGCTAGATTGGTAGGGTTGCAATGTTGAGTTAGTGTCCTCTCAGTCTCGTATGCTTATGAGATACCGTTATGCCTCATTTTACCTTTTAGGTTATGTCGTCACACTTCCTTAGGCCTAAGTGTGACAATGGAGAGGACACACCTACTGCTGGATGTTCTATTCGAGCAGGGTTTTTTTATCCAAACATAGTCTGGTGACCAATTCATTTTTGGTGTAATTGCCTAAGGATCCCCTGTAGGGCTTCATATATTTCTGGAGCAATGTTAGGAAGTTATTCGTGTTTCATAACTAATACTTGAGGAGGGTGATACCCTGCTTTTATGATTTGAGTAAGGTGACTGTTATTTGGAAAGGTTGTGCAAGTTATAAAGTTCTCAATACTTAATAGAATGCAACTGCCAAACATCTTTCATTAATTCACAAGTAAATAAATACAAAATGAGTTGCCAATTCCCAGTATTTGATAAGAGAGCCAATAAAAAGAAAAGAAAAAGCTAGAAATAGAATTTCTTTAGGTTGCTTGCATTTCATGCTCGGGGTATCTCTATATCCTCCAGCGTTTCTAAGTGATATTCCCCTTGTAGATCATCCCTTGTTATCTTGAATGGTCCTTCCCAGTTCGGCCCTAGCTTGTCGTCTGAAGGTTTTACTGCACTGCCAAGGACTTTCCTGAGGACGTAGTCCCTAGCCTAGAATGCCCTTGGATTGACCTTCTTATTATATTATTTTACGAGCTATTGTTGATAGCTCGCTAGCCTTACTAGGGCTAGGTCTCGGCGTTCATTAGCTAGATCAAGTTCAGTGAGTAATGCTGCATCGTTCTGGACCTGGTCGACAAGGGTGGTTCTCATCGTTGGTATACCATCTTCCAAGGGGATGATTTCTTCCATTCTGTACGTTAGTGAGAATGGGGTTTCCCCAATTGCTCACCGTGGGGTGCGGTAAGCCCAAAAAATATGCGGCAGCTCACTCACCAATGCACCTTTGGCTCGTTCTAGTTGTTTCTTCAGCCCATCAATCACTGTTTTGTTAGAAGCCTCAACTTGACCGTTGCTCTGGGGGTACGCCACCGAGCTAAAATAGTCCCTGATCCCTTACTCATTGTAGAAGTTCTAGAAAGGGCCACTCTCGAACTGTGTTTCGTTGTCAATGATGATGGTTCTGGGAATTCCAAAATGGGTAAATATGCTTTTCCATATGAATCTCATCATATCTACATCTCGTATGTTTGCGAGTGGCTCTGCCTTGATCCATTTGGTGAAGTAATCCATTGAAACCAATAAATACTTGCGACTACCGACGGCAGTAGGAAGTGGGCCTACGATGTCCATTCCCCATTGGGAGAAAGGCCAGGGGATGGTGAGTGATCATAGGTCGCTGGAAGGTTGGTGAACCATAGGTGCATGTAGTTGACATTTTTTGCATTTATGAGCGTATACTGCTGAATCGTTTTGCGTATATGGCCACCAGTAGCCTTTCTTCATAGCTTCTAATGATCTTCCTCTAATATGGATTCCACAGATTCCTTCGTGGAGTTCATGTATAATTTTCTCGACATCCTTCGGTTGAACACATTGAAGGTAAGGGTTGGAGAACGATCTCTTATACAGCTTGCCCGCAGGAGATAAGTGAAAGAGAGAAGCTTTTACTCTTATCTGGTGAGCGGTCTTCCTATCATTTAGAAGTATGCCATCTTTCAAATATTCCCTTAAGGGTCCATCCAACTGGGTGCTGACTCAATCTGGAGCACATGCTCGACGCTTGGCATCTTATCACTCTGATTGATGCTCAGATGGGCGAGGAAGTCGATGGGTATCTTTCTTTTTAAGTTGAAATTAATTGCCGAACTCAGGACTGTCAGGACGTCGGCATGGCTGTTCTGACCTCTACGAAACTGCTGAACATTGACTTTCTTGAAGTTGGTCATTAGCTTCTTTGTCAAGGTGAGGTAGGCTTCCATTCTCTCATCTTTGGCGTTGTAGTCCCCACTTATCTGATTGGAGACCAATTGTGAGTTTTTGAACACCTATAACTGCTTTGCTCCCAACCTCTGTGCCTTCTGGAGGCCGGATATCAAAGCCTCATACTCTGCCTTATTATTGGAGGCTTCAAATCCAAGCCTGATTCCTTATTCAAAGAAGGTATCTTCTGGAGTAACAAGCACAATGCCTACTCCTGCCTCCTTTGAGTTGGAGGCTCCATCAACAAATAATCTCCAAACTCCCTCTGTTGCACGATTCTCTCTTTGATTCATGGGTTGAAGTTGGTCGAGAGGCTTCTCGCCTGTGAACTTGGATATGAAATCAGCAAGGACTTGCCCTTTGATTGCATTCCTTGGTTGAAATTGGATGTCAAATCATCCGAGCTCGCCCGACCATTTAGTCAGTCTGCTCCCAAATCCACTTTCTGTAGGACTGCTTTAAGGGGGTGTGGTGTAAGGACGATGATAGTGTGAGGCTTAAATTAATGCTTCAACTCCCTCAAAGCTACTATGAGTGCAAAGGCGAGCTTCTCTAGTGGTAGGTACCGCTGCATAGCGTCTAATAAGGTCTTGCTCGCATAATAAATGAGGTGTTGGATTCCTTCTTTCTCGCACACCAATGCAGAATTGACGGCGTGGCTAGAAACGGTGAGGTATAAGTATAAGAAATCTCTTTCTTGAGGTATGACGAGCAGGGGTGATGAGCTAAGGTAAGCCTTGAGATCGTCCGTTGCTTGCGAGCAATATTGATTCCATTCTACTGTCTTGTTTCCCCAAGAGTTGGAAGAATGGTTTGCACTTCTCAGCGGACTTCGAGATGAAACGGTTCAAGGTAGTGAGCATGCCAGTGAGATTCTGTACGTCCCGTATTATTCGAGGGGTTGTACCCTATTGATTGCATTGATTTGGTCCGAATTGGCCTCAATGCCCCTCTTACTGACCAAGTACCTAAGAAACTTTCCTGACTAGACACCAAAAGAATATTTTCTCACATTGAGATTCATTCAATATTTCCTGAGGATTTCAAAGGTTCTTGATAGATCTGAGAGGTTGTCTTCTTTGTTCCTGCTCTTGACGATTATATCGTCGATGTAGACTTTCGTGGTGTCTCCCATTTGGTCTTTGAATATCTTGGTGACCAGTCGCTGGTAGGTTGCCCCTGCATTTTTTAACCTGAAGGGTATGACTTTGTAACATTATAATTCGATGGTGGTGATGAATGTTGTCTTTTCCTGGTGACAGAGGGATCTGATGATACCCCGAATATGCATCCAAAAAACTCATTCTTTCGTGAGCTTTTGTGGCGTCGACCAATTGGTCAATTTTTGGGAGAGGGAAACTTTCCTTAGGGAATGCCCTGTTAAGGTCAGTGAAGTCAATGCACACTCTCCATTTCTCATTACTCTTAGGAACTACTACTGGGTTGGATGACCATTTAGGGAATTGAACCTCCTGTATTGATCATGCATCCGACAGATTTTCAACTTCTTTTTCTATGGCTTTTGCCTTCTTGGGTGCAGTTCGCCGTGCCTTCTGCGTGAAAGGTTCGAAAGTGGGGTCGACGTACAACCTATGACAAACCATACTGGGATCAATTCTAGGCAGCTCGTATGGTTCCCACATGAAAACATCTACGTTACTTCTCAACAGAATCCTCAATTCCTTCTTTTCTTGATCTGTGAGAGAAGCTCTAATCAAGAATATCCTGTCCTTCTCACTACCACGATCTTTAACTTCCTCCATGTTTTTGATGACCCGCTCGGAGGGGAGGAGCCTGGTCTCTTACACTCTGAGTCTTCCTTTCCTTAACTGCTATTTTGAAGGTATCAGACCTTCTTGTTCCTCGACCTTTTCTTTGGGATTTTTGGCCTTCATCTTTGGTCTTGGGTGGATGGCCTCTATGAAGAACCTTATTTCCATTGCTTGATCGCCATGGATCTCCATTACTCCTCGCTCGATCACATATTTATGTTTCTAATGGTAGATCGAGGGGACTGCCTTCATCACATGTAGCCACCCTCTGCCGAGGATAGCTTGGTATGGCGAGTCAATGTTGACTACCAGAAACTCAATCATCTTGGAGATACTTCCTTCCCTTATTGGTAGCACAATCTTTCCCAATGGAATAGTCACTTTTACAGCGAAGCCAACTAGAAAGACAGTGGATTCCTTCAGGTCGGTGATGCTCAACTTCAATTTTCTTAACAGGTCAAGATACATTACCTCGGATGAGCTCCTTAGTCGATGAGTAACTTGTCGACGTCATAGTTGGCTTTCGTGAGAGTAATGATTAAGGCAGCATGATGTGGGGTTCTCACTCCCACCAGATCTTCATTTGTGAACATGATATATTTGTTATAGTCGACGTCATCTGCTCACCGATGCTTTCCTGATTGTGTCTTTACTGGATCGATTTGAAAAGCTTGCATTACTCCTATAAGCTTTTTTACCTCCATCCGAGCTGAATTCCCCAGAATTTGCTTCATATCAGATGCCCCATGAATTACCATAAATTCATGGCTAACATTTTCTTTGAGTACGTTATCAGGTCTTGTTTCTCCATTGGCAGCAACTTTCTCTACTTTCTTCTTTGCAAACTCGTTCAGGTGCCCAGACTGGGCTAGTTCTTTGAGGGGAGACTTAAGAGCTTTACAGTGCTCAGTCTTATGTCCTCCCTCTTTATGAAAAGCGCATCTCAGCGCATTGTTTCTCTTTAAGGGATCTCCTCCTATCTTTCTGGGCCACTTAATAAATAGATCGTCTTTGATCTTCGCCAGAATCTTATAAATTGGTTCTTTAAAGACAGTGTTGACTGCCTGAAATGCTTTTGAAACATCGTTCCTGCCTCCGTTCTTGGATCCATTCTTGCTCCCTTTCTTGCCTCCTTTCTTCTGGTTCTTAGCTTTATCATTTCCTTTGGCAACAAGCTTAGTTTGACCATTTTCCCCTGTGCTGAGGCGGGTCACATCCTCCACTTTGGCGTACTTGTCGATGCGAGTCACCAGGTCATTGATGGTCATGGACTCTTTCTTCGTTAGGGATTAGTGTAGAAGGCAAGAGCTGGGTAACCCAATTTTGAACGAGGCCACTGCTACCTGCTTTGAACAGTCCTCGACCTCGTTAAACAACTCCCAGTACCTCTTGGCGTAGTCTTGGAGGCTCTCATGAGGCATTTTTTTCATTATTAGTAAAGCATCCATCCTTTTGGGATGGGAGCTATAGTAATTAAGCGGGCCATAAAAATCTCGGCTAGGGACTCAAAACTCCTCACAAACCTGTGAGGGAGCCTATGGAACCATTTCTACACCACATCATGCAGAATTGAGGGCAAAATCCAGCACATCAGTGCATCTCGGAGGTTTCAGAGAGTCATGGCTTGCTTGTACTTCCTAACGTGATCAATAGGGTCAGTTTTTCTGTCATAAATCTTGAATCTCGAAACAGCAAATTTCTTGGGGGTTTCCTCTTCTTCTATCTCCCTTAAGAAAGGGGATTTCATTTGGGTCTTGAGGGCTCGTCTAGCAAGCTCCCTGGTTGATCTTATGACGCGATGTGCTGGGTGTTGGTACATCTCCCTTCGGACCAAATTTCGTATGTTCTCATTACTATGAGTTGGGCTCCTGTAACGGTGAGTTAATCGCTGCTGCTCGAGAGATTTTTTACTCGACTCGTGCTTCTCACTTTTTTGGGATCCATGCCTAGGGCTCCTTCCTTGGGTGCGAGACTTGCTCGTCTGAGGGCTAGGAGTGCGGTATAGACGTCTCCTAGTGCTGCGATGGAGCTCTTTCTCTATCATTTCTAATTTCCTTTTAAGGAGAGCATTCTCAACCTCTTGCTTGCGAACGGATTCCCTCTGCTCTTGGAGCCTCGCCTCATAGGCATCAATCAATCTGGAGAATTTTGTGGACTTTGCTGGTCCTTGGCTTTCCTATGAGGCTGGACTCTCTAGGCGAGCCCTCTGACCTGAACGCCGAACTTCAAATCTGATCCTGCGAGGATCAGGTTGTTCTTGGATATCTCCTTCCTGAGGGGCATTACTGCTGTGATCAGACATTTCACACTTCTTTATTGGTGAGGACTTTCTCAAGGAAGACAAACGCTTCCCACAGACCGCGGCAATTGTGGTGACAATTATATTCAACACAAGTAAATAAGAAAAGCGCAATCACCAAAGGAAATAAAGAAGATAAAATGCCAATCACACAATACAGTATGTACGTGGTTCAACAAGAATGCCTACGTCCACGGTGGTGCAGTCAGTATTATTTCTATATACTCTGGGGAGCATTTTATAGAGAATACAGTGCGTGCCTTTTGCCCGAGGCTTAGGGTTTTTTATATACATGTTTATCTTCGGGGAGTGGGGGTGTTTCACTCCCCCATGTCCATCTTTCTCTCCTAGAATATCTCCCTACGATATTTCGGGAGAGGACTAAGTCATAACTGAATTTAGTTGAGGTGTGAGGGGTCCGGACTTTTGGCCGTTTTTATTAGGTTACTCGTCTTGGCCCTTGATGGAAAATTCGGGTACCCACATAATGATAATGAAGTTTTTGTTATTCGAGAGGAATTTAATGAGCTTAATAAGTGTAATAAAAAATTAATAGAATTAAATTTGAGATTTGCAAAAAGAATTGAATTTCTTGAAAATGAAAATTCTTGTTTTAAAAATAAAGTTGAGTTTTTGCAAATCTCAAAAAGATATTTTTTTTGAAAAGCTCATGAACATAAATCACAATTTTAATATTTTACAAATGTCCAAGAAAGAGAGTGATAGTCGAGAAAAGACTCTTAGGGACAAGTTTGCTCACATTGAGGGGGAGAGTGATAACCTTCTAGGAGTTATAGAAAATTTAAAGAAGGAGTCCCGTAAAGTTGAGGAGTCTAAAATTTCAAATATGAAAAATGATTTACAAGAATCGAGTAGTAGTTGTAATGATTCTAGATCATCTAGTTCAAATATTTCCTTTGCTAAAGCTAGAACCATTGTTTGTTTTAGAGGGTCAACTTTATCCAAAGACTTTAAAAAAGGTCACACCTTAGGTATCATTCCTCGTGTTTTCACATGATTGCATTGTGGTAGGAAAGGTCACCTTAGGTCATTTTGTTTTGATATTAAAAGAAGTCCTAGGAAGTCTATGTCTAGCATTTCATTTGTTTCCAAATCCCATCACTTTAAATATACATCTATATGGGTTAGGAAATCATTTTTAGACGCGCTAGATATTAGATTTGTTGATTCTCATTTGCTTTCACATGAAACCTCCCTTGCTAAATTTAAAGGTTGAATGTGTTAGTTTTCTTTGCATACTATAGCTTTTTGTGCTTCATATTACATATCATTTCTAGATGTATGCATATTTTAGTCATTTTCTATCCATTTCTTTATTCTATATCTCATGCTAGAAATTTTGACTTGTTTATTTTTTGTATTTTATTTCTTTTGTTTGCATTAAATGAAAAATACAAAAAGATTTTTGTTTATCATTTGTGTTTTTATCTCTTGGTAATTTAAGCTTAATGAAAAATTCAAATGATTTTTGTTTGTCTTTTGAGTATATAATTTTATTTTTGGTTAAAAATTTCAAAAAATCAAAAAAAAAATTTGGTGTGTATTTCAGTTTGATACACTTTATGTGGCATACACTTGTGTTAGAATCCCATCTTTTTCTCTCCCATGTGGCTAGAACTTTTGGTTTAGATTTTCAATCCTTAAAATGTTCTTTACCATACTTGCATGAAGTAGTTGGATTTTGTGTTGATTAAATGGATTCTATTTTTATATGCCTCTATTCAAGCAGGCACGAGATTTTTTGAAATTTAATCGTCACATGCTATATTTTAGCTTTGTGAGGAGTTCTCCTACCAGTCTTGTCATCTACATATTTATGAGCTAGGAGGACTAGTGCATGTCAAAATCTGTTGCACGTGAGATTTGTGAGATATAAAAATAATTTTTTTTAATGTGCACGGGGTAGGGCTCCAAAAGGATTTATTATCCTTTGCGAATAGTAAGCCACCGTTTATTTGGACCTAAAAGAAATACGTGGTCCCAATGCCTAAAAATTGAATTATAGCGTTAAAAAGAAAAATAATTGTCAAGGCCTATTTTTTTTTTGATATATTCATTCAAATATATATGCTTATTGAGGGAGATTGGATGGTATATCAACGGTTTTCACAATGTCCGTTTATCTTAGTTGCTCTTTCAATGTCATGACTCTATTGGTTTGTAGAATCATCAACATGCTAGGCTTGTATGCATTGTGTATGTTTGTTCATTGAGTTCAATTTATATTGTCACATGTGGTTATATTTAAATGTGATGAAGTTTGCAATAAATTGAGAACTCCGTGAACATTTTTTAATTGTTTGGGTCTAAATTTAATTGTTGCTAGTTCACACCCCAAGACTACCAATTCCATATGACACATTTTTGCCATACGAGCGTAAAAAGCTTATCTTTGTGTGTGTCATTTTTGTGTTTATTTCTATATATGTGTACTCATGTCTATTTTTTTATATATTATGTATACATATATTTGATATTGTTTTATTGGTCTTTGCCTTGCTATGTAGTCCATTTATGCCTCAATTCATAATTGGTACCTTATTTGTTGCGTAGTTTGTTTGATATCAAATGCTTAGAATCTTATTCGTAAAAAATTGGTATCATTTGTTTTCACATCATAGTTGGTATTCATTTGTATGTATTAGTTATGTTATTGTTGCCCATACACTTTCATGTTCTTATCACTTTATGCACATTTGCATGTTTAGCTTGTTATCCCATTCTATTTATCCCTTGTTTAGTTTAAGGGGTGTCTATGCTTTTATTGAGGGAGATAAGTTGCATTTTGATTCTTTAGCGTTTTCCTATTCCTGAACAAAAAGGAGGAGAATGAGAGGGGGAGAAATGGTATCTATTCCTATTATAATCGTATCTTAGTTTGGGGGAGATTTATCTTAGGGGGAGACGTCTTTCTAAGTAAGTCATTTGTTTGATAAAGGGGATAATTAATCTAGGGGATGTCTTTATTTATATTGCATTTAATATTCTTGATATTCCTATGCGTTTGATAGTTTGCTTAAGTGTGCAGTAATTCTTCTAAATGGCAACTTTCATCGTCAGCAAAGATATTGATACTTGCGTTGTTTGAGTCAAGCATTGTATTTTTATTTTGGGTGGGACATTTTTATTAGTCTATTAGAGCTTAACGGCCCTTTAGTATTTTTGTTGGTTTTTGTCCCGGAATAGCCAAAGGGGGAGATTTGTAAGGACACAAATTTCTAATTGAGTCCTTTGTAGTTTTGGCTCAATTCCGAATAAAAATGTTTGAGTTACAGGATAGAGTTATTGACCAACCTTCAAGCCTAGGACATGTTAAAGTTGAAGACGTAACGGACAAGTTTAAAGCTTCATCAAAATGCTGAGTGTATTGTGCCTCATTTCTACATCATCAACATGGTTCCATTGCTCCTAAGGTATGAATGCATTTGAATATATATATATAGGAGCTTGGAACAATAATTATATGGGTGTCCTTTGTTTTTAAACTGTTTTTTTTTTCAGAAAGTATCTTTAAAACTTTAAAATAAAGTTTATGGGCTGAAAATAGAATTTTTATACTTTCTGATTTTTCGTTCCATATTGTCGTTCAAACGAGTTTGTTGTTTGAACGAGAATGTCGTTCGAATGAGTTTGCCAATGAGTTCCCTTATCGGCCACTGAAACATCGTTCGAATTGTCATTCGAACGAGATGTCTATTCGAACGAGAATTCCAACGAGTTCAACTTTTATACACTAGAACTTCGTTACAATTCTCATTCGAACGAAAATCTCATTCGAACGAGATTTGGCGGGAACAGTTTCTTTGTCAGTTTTAAGTAGTTTTTCCCACTTTAACACTTCTTTTCCCACTAACTTTTTACCTAAATAATTAAGTGCGGAAACAAACTTTTTCTAATTAACTTTTTCCTATTATTTCGACTCCTGGAGAGAGTTTTGAGAGTTCAAATTTCCAAGAAAAAGTTCATTGTTTATAGTGTTAATTTTTCAAGAAAAAATTTAAAACACTTATATTTTACACCCATAGTTTGTTTATCCAAGTTCCTTTATATATATATACATTGCTTGGAGTTTTGGCACTGGTTTACTCTACCTATTGAAGAGTTTTTTTGGGTTTTCTTCTAAATCCCTCAAAGAAGAAGAAGTTTGTTTTACTGCGGTATTCTCACATGGTGCCTCGTTGGTGAAGTCCAAGGTTCCGGTGGATCTCCGATGTTGTCGACTAGGCGGTGGTGTTTACAAGAAGACGCATCAAGGCTTGAAAGGGGTCGAGTTGAGGAAGTAAGTCATATGTCTGTAAAATTAAAACCATACTTAGTGGACTTAGGGCTAGGGTCGTCTGAGGTTTTTTCTCGTTGTGGGTTTTTCCTTGTACATCGCGGCGTAGTGATTCATTGTTTATTTTATCTTTTTCAAAACTCACCTAGAACGCATGCTTAGGTAAAAAGATAAGATTGGTTTAAAATCACTACTTGTTTAATTTGGTGCTAACAAGAATTTGGGTAAATATTAATTTAATTCAAGTCATCACTTAATTTTTTAAAATTTGTTTGGCCTAATTTGGTAATATTGAAGATATGACTTAGGCAAATTTCTAGGACTTGGTTTAAATTTGTTTAAGTGAAAAATGTATTAATTGTTTAACTTTAATTTCACTTGGTTTAATTTGAATTTGAAAAAGAAATTAAAATTAGTTAATTTTTTTAAATTTGAACCATCTCGCTTCTGCATCTAAAAGGAAATTACTTTTTACAATAAGTATTTAACTTTGGGGACCTCGCACACCAACAAGTGGTATCAGAGCATTGAATTAGAAAAGCTCTCCACTTTTCAAAAACCTAGCATTATAGTTGTATAACAGGAGGCATAAAACTTGTAAGTATACCTGCAAACACAATATAGTATACCTGATTAGACTCAAGAAACATTCCAACTTCAATAAAACTAATAAATCAAAGATTTTGTAAGGACACAAATTTCCAATTGAGTCCATATAAAGTTTTGGCTCAATTCTGGACAAAAAACATTTTTTCATAGGATAGTAGTTAATTGTAATTCTCTCAAGCCTATGAAGTGTTTGTTGAAGACGTAGCGGCAAAGAGTATAAAGCCTAATCAAATATGCCGGTTTGCGTGCCTCGTTTCTACGTCATCAACTATGGTTCCATACTCCCAAGGTATGAATGCAATTATATATATATAGGATCTTGGAACAAGTTTATTGGGTGTTAGGTTCTATAAAAACTGTGTTTTAATTTTCAGAAATAATTATATAAAACTTTAAAATAAGTTCATAAAGTTTTCTGGGCTAAAAATGAATTTTTCAAACTTTCTGGTGGTTCGTTAGATATGTCATTCGAACGAGTTTTTTCGTTCAAACCAGATGTCGTTCAAACGAGTTTGCCAACGAGGTTCCAGTATAGGCCTATGAAATGTCGTTCGAACGAACCTTCTGTTCGAACGAGGTATCCAACGAGATTCTAACGAGTTCAATCTGGAACGTCGATAGAAATCTCGTTCGAACGAGATTTTATTCGAACGAAATGTCGTTCGAACGAGATGCCAGGCGGGAACAGTTATTGGCAGGTTTTTGGCAGTTTTGCACCCACTTCCCCACTTGGTTTTTAACCAACTTTTTCAAACTTTATCTAGTGCGGGAAACCATTTTTCAAGGGTATCTTTTTCATATCATACAAATTCTTAGAGAGTGTTTTGAGAGAAAATTAAAAATAGAAAAAGATCATGTTTTGAGTGAAATTTTTAAAGAGAAATTTACCTATCACTCTAGTGTTTTACACCCATATTGTTTATCCAAGTTCGTATATACATATCAAATTACTTGGAGTTTGGCACCGGTTTTTATCTACCGAATTTGAAGAAGAGAAGTTTTGAGTTTTGCTTCCACCATCCACAAAGAAAGAAGAAGTGTTTCTATGTTAATTTACCCACACGGAGAAAGGCTCCATGCTCAGGTGACGGTGACCATATAAAGTTCTATCGGTGGATTCCGAGACCGCGGTGGTGTTCCAAGGTTATCCGCTAGGAAGAGGTGTCTACAAGAAGAAGCGTCGGGGCTTGAGAGGGATCGAGTCGTTCATTGTATGTCTATCTGTCTTGAAATTGTAATTCCGTATCTAGTGGATTTGTGGCTAGGGCCGTTCGAGGTTGTTTCCCATCTTGGGTTTTTCCTCGTACATCGCGGCGTAGTGTGATTGGTTTATTTTATCTTTCATAAATAATTTAGATCGCATGCTTAGAATAAATCAAGATAAAATTCGGTTTAAATCATCACACTCAATTTAATTTGGGACTTATATTAAATATTGGGTAATGTTTATTTAATTTAAGTCATTTGCTAAAATTTGGTTTCGCCTAATTTTCTAATATTGATAAATATGACTTAGGCAAATTCTAGGACTTGGATTAATTAACCAGTTTAAGTGAATATATTAATTGATTCATTTTACTTCACTTGGTGTAATTTTATTTTGTTTGAGAAATTAAAATTCATTGTTTGAAGGTTGATCCATCACCTTTACGCTTTCGCATCGAGATTTTGTTTAAAAGGAAATTATAATTGTTTTTAATTGTGAAAATTAAAACCCGGGGATCCACATTTTCAAATTGGTATCAGAGCCAAAGCGATAAATTATTTTGTTAACGATCTTTTAAATAATTTTTGGCTAAAATGGATTTTCCCCATTTTCAAAATTTTCTATTTTCGATGGTTCAAACTACGCGTATTGGAAAGCGCGTATGAGATCGGCACTAAAATCTATCGACAAGAGAGTTTGGGTGTCTGTGGTTAACGGGTGGTCCCCACCTACTTATTTAGTTGAAAATGAACGTGTTATCAAACCCGCCGATAGATGGACTGAAAATGAGTTTAAACTTGCTAATTTCAATTCCCGTAGTTTAAATGCCTTGTTTAGCGCTGTCACACAGGATGAATTCCGACGTATTATGACGTGTGAAACCGCTAAAGAAGCTTGGGATATTTTAAAATTAACTCATGAAGAAACTAGTGTCGTTAAAGCTTCTAAACTCCAAAACCTCACTACTCAATTTGAAACTATCAAATGAATGAAAAAGAAACTTTTGATGAATTTTATGCTAGACTTTCTGATATTGTTAATTCATCTTTTAACTTGGGAGAGAAAATACCTGACGACCGTGTTGTAAAGAAAATTTTAAGGTCACTACCCGATAGATTTATTCCAAAAGTGACCGTGTTAAATTCTTTACCCACTTTAGCCTCTACGAAATTAGAAGAGCTTGTAGGTGATTTACAAACCTATGAACTGAATATGTTTCCCTCTAAAACTGAAAAGAAAATCGAAAAGGGCGTTGCTTTAAAAGCCCGAAAAGAGGTCAAATAAGTAGTAGAGAGCAATAGTGATAGTGACTCGGAAGACACGGCATTATTTGCTCGCAAATTTAGAAAATTTCTTAAAATTAACAAAGATAAATTTAAAAATGATTTTAAGAAATTTGAATATTCTAAGCATGACAAGAACGAGAAGATTTCTAAAGCGGAGAATATTACTAAAGCCGAAAAGATCCCTCAATCTAGTAATGAACATTTAGATAGGGACGAGTCTAATAAGTGTTTTGGTTGTGAAGGTTATGGCCATAGGGCTTATGAGTGCCCCACTAAACTAAGGAAAGAGGGTAAGCGACCCATTTCATATAATGCGACCCTTAGTGATAGTCATAAGGAAGAGAAGCCCCATTCCCCCACTAAGAAAAATTATGTGGCTTTTATGGCTAGTCATGTGAGTGATAGTGAGAACTAATCCATTGATGAAACTTTAACTCATGACACTTCCAAGGTCATAGTTTATGATTCTCTTATTTTTTATGATAGTGAAAGTGGATAAGAAAGAGAGAGTGAAAATGAAAAAGAGGTTAATGTGAGTGAACTTCAAAATGCTTTACAAGAACTTTATAAAGAATCTATTAAATTGAAAAGAGCTAATTTGAAGTTAGAAGCTAGTTTAAGAGAGAGTGTCAAGGTCGTCGATGACAATGATTTAATAGAAGACCTTAGGACACATGTGAAGACTCTTCAAGAGAAGATTGAATATGTAGAAGACGAGAGAGATAGCCTTAGAGGTTTAATGGAATCCTTGAAAAAGGAGCTTCTTTCTTTTGAAGAGCGAAATGTTTTACTAGAATCTAACATTTTAGAATTGGAAAATAAATTAAAAGATTCTAGTAATGTCAAAATTGATTTGGAGTGTTGTTCGGAAAAACTAGATAAAATGTTAGGAACGGTCCAAATTAAAAATGACACTTGTGGTTTAGGCTTCAATACTTGTAATGAATCTACTCATAAAGTCAAGACCAATGTTTTAGGAGAATCTACTACGAATGCATTTAAAGATCACTCCTTAGGTAAATCTTTTCGACATGTTTTTGCTTGTACACATTGTGGTCGAAAAGGTCATCTTAGGAAATTTTGTTTTGGTCTTAAACGAATTCCTAGAAAATGCCATAGTAAAGTAACCACGGTAGTTAACGTTCCAACACCCCATGATAGTCATTCTTCTTTAATTTGGGTTAGGAAATCCGACTTGGTTGCCTCGTAAAATAGGGTTTTTGATTCTCATTTACTTTCACATACTTCCTCCCTTGCTAAATTTAAAGGATGAATGTGTTAGTGTTTGCATACTCTAGCTTTTTGTGCTTCATATTATATATCATTGCTAGATGTATGCATGTTTAGTCATTTTCTAGTCTATGCTCCATGGTTAACACATGCTAGTATTATGATTTTTGGTTTCTCTTTTGTATTATATTTCCTTCATTTTGTTTGCATTAAATGAAAAATACAAAAAGATTTTTGTTTATCATTTGTGTTTTATTTGTTTCATTAATGCTTAATGAAAAATACAAATGATTTTTGTTTATTCTTTTGAGTATATATCTTTATTTTTGATTAAAAATGTTAAAAACTAAAAAAGATGTTTTTTTTATGTATTTTGGTTTGACACACTTTAAGTGGCTAGAACTTTTGGTTTAGATTTTCAATCCTTAAAATGTTCTTTACCATGTTCTATATGGAGTAGTTGGATTTTGTATTGTTTAAATGGATTCTATTTCTATATGCCTCTATTCACACATGCACGAGCTCTTTTGAAATCTTAATGTCACATGTTATATTTGAGCTTTTTGAGGTGTTCTCCTACCAATCTAGTCATCTACATATCTATGACCTAGGAGAACTAGTGCATGTCAAAAACCATTGCACATGAGCTTTGTGAGATAAAAAAAAATTATATATCTAGATGTGCACGGGGAAGGTCTCCGAAAGGACTAAGTGATCCTTTGCGATAGTAAGCCACCGTTTATTGGATCTAAAAGAAATACGTGATCCAAAGGCCTAAAAATAGAATATTTGGCATTAAAAATAAAACAATTGCCAAGGCCTATGTTTGTTTGATATATTCATTCAAAAGAAAAAGAATATATATGCTTATTGAGGGAGAATTGGATGGAATATCAATGGTTTGCACAATGTCCGTTTATCCTAGTTGTCTTTAATGTCATGACTCTATTTGGTTTGTAGAATCATCATCATGCTAGGATTGTATGCATTGTGTATGTTTGTTCATTGAGTTCAATCTTCATATTGTCACATGAGGTTATATTTAAATGTGATAAAGTTTGCAATCAAATGAGAACTCCGTGAATGTTTATTAAGTGTTTGGGTCTAAATTTAATTGTTGCTAGTTCACACCCCAACACTTACGTTTCCATATGACACATTTTTGCCATACGAGTGTGCAAACTTATTGTATTTTTGTGTCATGTGTGTGTTTATATCTATATATATATATATATATACAAGTACTCTATTGGTATATGTCTAGTATATATATATATATGATATTTGTTTGTCTTTGCCTTACTTTTATTGCCCATATACTTTCATGTCTTATCACTTTGAGCTTCAACATGCTGTTTATTAGTTCTTTATCCTTTGCCTATTCCTGAACAAAAAGGGGGAGAAAAATGATAGGGGGGGAAATGGTATCTAATCCTATCATTATCATATTTTAGTTTGGGGGAGATTTATCTTAGGGGGAGACGTCTTTCTGAGTAGGTCATGTGTTTGATAAAGGGGGAGAATTAATTTAGGGGGAGTAATTAATTAAAATTGCATTTAATACTTTGATATTCCCTATGCATTTGATGAGTTTGCTTAAGTGTGCAGGATTTCTTCTAAAGCGGCATTGTTTAATGGCAAAGTGTTTGATCCTTGGGTTGAGTCAAGTTTGGGTGGGTTATGTTTTGAGTCTAGTAGAGCTTGACGGCCCTTTAGGATTTTTGTTTGGTTTTTGTCCCGGAATAGCCAAAGGGGGAGATTTGTAAGGACACAAATTTCCAATTGAGTCCATATATAGTTTTGGCTCAATTCCGGACAAAAACACTTTTTCATAGGATAGTATTTAATTGTAATTCTCTCAAGCCTATGAAGTGTTTGTTGAAGATGTAGTGGCAAAGAGTATAAAGCCTAATCAAATATGCCGGTTTGCATGCCTCGTTTCTATGTCATCAACTATGGTTCCATACTCCCAAGGTATGAATGCAATTATATATATATAGGAGCTTGGAAAAAGTTTATTGGGTGTTAGGTTCTATAAAAACTGTGTTTTAATTTTCAGAAAGAATTATATAAAACTTTAAAATAAGTTCATAAAGTTTTCTGGGCTAAAAATGAATTTTTCAAACTTTCTGGTGGTTCGTTAGATATGTCGTTCGAATGAGTTTTTTCGTTCGAACCAGATGTCGTTCGAACGAGTTTGCCAACGAGGTTCCAGTATAGGCCTATAAAATGTCGTTCGATATGTCGTTCGAACGAACCTTCTATTCGAACGAGGTATCCAACGAGATTCTAACGAGTTCAATCTGGAACGTCGTTAGAAGTCTCGTTCGAACGAGATTTTATTTGAACGAAATGTCGTTCGAACGAGATGCCTGGCGGGAACAGTTATTGGCAGTTTTTTGGCAGTTTTGCACCCACTTCCCCACTTGGTTTTTAACCAACTTTTTCAGACTTTATCTAGTGCGGGAAACCATTTTTCAAGGGTATCTTTTTCATATCATACAAACTCTTAGAGAGTGTTTTGAGAGCAAAATTAAAAAGAGAAAAAGATCATGTTTTGAGTGAAATTTTTAAAGAGAAATTTACCTATCACTCTAGTGTTTTACACCCATATTGTTTATCCAAGTTCGTATATACATATAAAATTGCTTGGAGTTTGGCGCCGGTTTTTCTCTACCGAATTTGAAGAAGAGAAGTTTTGGGTTTTTCTTCCACCACCCACAAAGAAAGAAGAAGTGTTTCTATGTTAATTTACCCACACGGAGAAAGGCTCCATGCTGGGGTGACGGTGACCATATAAAGTTCTATCGGTGGATTCCGAGACCGCGGTGGTGTTCCAAGGTTATCTGCTCGGAAGAGGTGTCTACAAGAAGAAGCGTCGGGGCTTGAGAGGGATCGAGTCGTGCGTTGTAAGTCTATATGTCTTGTAATTGTAATTCCGTATCTAGTGGATTTGTGGCTAGGGCCGTCCGAAGTTATTTCCCGTCTTGGGTTTTTCCTCGTACATCGCGGCGTAGTGTGATTGATTTATTTTATCTTGCATAAATAATTTAGATCGCATGCTTAGAATAAATCAAGATAAAATTCGGTTTAAATCATCACACTCAATTTAATTTGGGACTTATATTAAATATCGGGTAATGTTTATTTAATTCAAGTCATTTGCTAAAATTTGGTTTCGCCTAATTTTCTAATATTGATAAATATGACTTAGGCAAATTCTAGGACTTGGATTAATTAACCGGCTTAAGTGAATATATTAATTGATTCATTTTACTTCACTTGGTGTAATTTTAATTTGTTTGAGAAATTAAAATTCATTGTTTGAAAGTTGATCCATCACCTTTACGCTTCCGCATCGAGATTTTGTTTAAAAGGAAATTATCATTGTTTTTAATTGTGAAAATTAAAACCCGGGGATCCAAATTTTCAAATTGGTATCAGAGCAAAAGCGATAAATTATTTTTTTAACGATCTTTTAAATAATTTTTGGCTAAAATGGATTTTTCTCCATTTTCAAAATTTCCTATTTTCGATGGCTCAAACTACACATATTGGAAAGCGCGTATGAGATCGGCACTAAAATCTATCGACGAGAGAGTTTGGATGTCTGTTGTTAACGGGTGGTCCCCACCTACTTATTTAGTTGAAAATGAACGTGTTATCAAACCTGCCGATAGATGGACTGAAAATGAGTTTAAACTTGCTAATTTCAATTCCCGTGGTTTAAATGCCTTGTTTAGCGCTGTCACACCGGATGAATTCCGACGTATTATGACGTGTGAAACTGCTAAAGAAGCTTGGGATATTTTACAACTAACTCATGAAGGAACTAGTGTCGTTAAAGCTTCTAAACTTCAAAACCTCACCACTCAATTTGAAACTATCAAAATGACTGAAAAAGAAACTTTTGATGAATTTTATGCTAGACTTTCTTATATTGTTAATTCATCTTTTAACTTGGGAGAGAAAATACCTGACGACCGTGTTGTAAAGAAAATTTTAAGGTCACTACCCGATAGATTTATTCCGAAAGTGACCGTTTTAAATTCTTTACCCACTTTAGCCTCTACGAAATTAGAAGAGCTTGTAGGTGATTTACAAACCTATGAACTGGATATGTTTTCCTCTAAAACTGAAAAGAAAATCGAAAAGGGCGTTGCTTTAAAAGCCCGAAAAGAGGTCAAACAAGTAGTAGAGAGCGATAGTGATAGTGACTCGGAAGACACGGCATTATTTGCTCGCAAATTTAGAAAATTTCTTAAAATTAACAAAGATAAATTTAAAAATGATTTTAAGAAATTTGAATATTCTAAGCATGACAAGAACGATAAGATTTCTAAAGCGGAGAAGATTACTAAAGCCGAAAAGATCCCTCAATCTAGTAATGAACATTTAGATAGGGACGAGTCTAATAAGTGTTTTGGTTGTGAAGGTTATGGCCATAGGGCTTATGAGTGCCCCACTAAACTAAGGAAAGAGGGTAAGCGACACATTTCATATAATGCGACCCTTAGTGATAGTCATAAGGAAGAGAAGCCCGATTCCCCCACTAAGAAAATTTTTATGGCTTTTATGGCTAGTCATGTGAGTGATAGTGAGAACTCATCAATTGATGAAACTTTAACTCATGACACTTCCAAGGTCATAGTTTATGATTCTCTTATTTTTTATGATAGTGAAAGTGGAGAAGAAAGAGAGAGTGAAAATGAAAAAGAGGTTAATGTGAGTGAACTTCAAAATGCTTCTCAAGAACTTTATAAAGAATCTATTAAATTGAAAAGAGCTAATTTGAAGTTAGAAGCTAGTTTAAGAGAGAGTGTCAAGGTCGTTGATGACAATGATTTAATAGAAGACCTTAGGACACATGTGAAGACTCTTCAATAGAAGCTTGAATATGTAGAAGGCGAGAGAGATAGCCTTAGAGGTTTAATGGAATCCTTGAAAAGGAGCTTCTTGCTTTTGAAGAGCGAAATGTTTTACTAGAATCTAACATTTTAGAATTGGAAAATAAATTAAAAGATTCTAGTAATGTCAAAATTGATTTGGAGTGTCGTTCGGAAAAACTAGATAAAATGTTAGGAACGGTCCAAATTAAAAATGACACTTGTGGTTTAGGCTTCAATACTTGTAATGAATCTACTCATAAAGCCAAGACCAATGTTTTAGGAGAATCTATTAGGAATGAATTTAAAGATCACTCCTTAGGTAAATCTTTTCGACATGTTTTTGCTTGTACACATTGTGGTCGAAAAGGTCATCTTTGGAAATTTTGTTTTGATCTTAAATGAATTCCTAGAAAATCCCATAGTAAAGTAACCACGGTAGTTAACGTTCCAACACCCCATGATAGTCATTCTTCTTTAATTTGGGTTAGGAAATCCGACTTGGTTGCCTCGTAAAATAGGGTTTTTGATTCTCATTTACTTTCACATACTTCCTCCCTTGCTAAATTTAAAGGATGAATGTGTTAGTGTTTGCATACTCTAGCTTTTTGTGCTTCATATTATATATCATTGCTAGATGTGTGCATGTTTAGTCATTTTCTAGTCTATGCTCCATGGCTAACACATGTTAGTATTATGATTTTTGGTTTCTCTTTTGTATTATATTTCCTTCATTTTGTTTGCATTAAATGAAAAATACAAAAAGATTTTTGTTTATCATTTGTGTTTTATTTGTTTCATTAATGCTTAATGAAAAATACAAATGATTTTTGTTTATTCTTTTGAGTATATATCTTTATTTTTCATTAAAAATGTTAAAAACTAAAAAAGATGTTTTTTTTATGTATTTTGGTTTGACACACTTTAAGTGGCATATACTTGTGTTTGAATCCCTCCTTTTACGCTCCCATGTGGCTAGAACTTTTGGTTTAGATTTTCAATCCTTAAAATGTTCTTTGCCATGTTCTATATGGAGTAGTTGGATTTTGTATTGTTTAAATGTATTCTATTTCTATATGCCTCTTTCCACACATGCACGAGCTCTTTTGAAATCTTAATGTCACATGTTATATATGAGCTTTTTGAGGTGTTCTCCTACCAATCTAGTCATCTACCTATCTATGACCTAGGAGGACTAGTGCATGTCAAAAACCATTGCACGTGAGCTTTGTGAGATAAAAAAAAATTATATATCTAAATGTGCACGGGAAAGGGCTCTGAAAAGACTAAGTGATCCTTTGCGATAGTAAGCCACCGTTTATTGGATCTAAAAGAAATACGTATTCCATCCAATTCTCCCTCAATAAGCATATATATTCCATCCAAAACTCTATTTGGTTTGTAGAATCATCATCATGCTAGGATTGTATGCATTGTGTATGTTTGTTCATTGAGTTCAATCTTCATATTGTCACATGAGGTTATATTTAAATGTGATAAAGTTTGCAATCAAATGAGAACTCCGTGAATGTTTATTAAGTGTTTGGGTATAAATTTAATTGTTGCTAGTTCACACCCCAACACTTACGTTTCCATATGACACATTTTTGCCATACGAGTGTGCAAACTTATTGTATTTTTGTGTCATGTGTGTGTTTATATCTATATATATATATATACAAGTACTCTATTGGTATATGTCTAGTATATATATATAAATATATATATATATATATATATGATATTTGTATGTCTTTGCCTTACTTTTATTACCCATATACTTTCATGTCTTATCACTTTGAGCTTCAACATGTTGTTTATTAGTTCTTTATCCTTTGCCTATTCCTGAACAAAAAGGGGGAGAAAAATGATAGGGCGAGAAATGATATCTAATCCTATCATTATCATATCTTAGTTTGGGGGAGATTTATCTTAGGGGGAGACGTCTTTCTGAGTAGGTCATGTGTTTGATAAAGGGGGAGAATTAATTTAGGGGGAGTAATTAATTAAAATTGCATTTAATACTTTGATATTCCCTATGCATTTGATGAGTTTGCTTAAGTGTGCAGGATTTCTTCTAAAGCGGCATTATTTAATGGCAAAGCGTTTGATCCTTGGGTTGAGTCAAGTTTGGGTGGGTTATGTTTTGAGTCTAGTAGAGCTTGACGGCCCTTTAGGATTTTTGTTTGGTTTTTGTCCCGGAATAGCCAAAGGGGGAGATTTGTAAGGACACAAATTTCCAATTGAGTCCATATATAGTTTTGGCTCAATTCCGGACAAAAACATTTTTTCATAGGATAGTATTTAATTGTAATTATCTCAAGCCTATGAAGTGTTTGTTGAAGACGTAGCGGCAAAGAGTATAAAGCATAATCAAATATGCCGGTTTGCGTGCCTCGTTTCTACGTCATCAACTATGGTTCCATACTCCCAAGGTATGAATACAATTATATATATATAGGAGCTTGGAACAAGTTTATTGGGTGTTAGGTTCTATAAAAACTGTGTTTTAATTTTCAGAAAGAATTATATAAAACTTTAAAATAAGTTCATAAAGTTTTCTGGGCTAAAAATGAATTTTTCAGCCTTTCTGGTGGTTCGTTAGATATGTCGTTCGAACGAGTTTTTTCGTTCGAACCAGATGTCGTTCGAACCAGTTTGCCAACGAGGTTCCAGTATAGGCCTATAAAATGTCGTTCGATATGTCGTTCGAACGAACCTTCTGTTCGAACGAGGTATCCAACGAGATTCTAACGAGTTCAATTTGGAACGTCGTTAGAAGTCTCGTTCGAACGAGATTTTATTCGAACGAAATGTCGTTCGAACGAGATGCCAGGCGGGAACAGTTATTGGCAGTTTTGCACCCACTGCCCCACTTGGTTTTTAACCAACTTTTTCAGACTTTATCTAGTGCGGGAAACCATTTTTCAAGGGTATCTTTTTCATATCATACAAACTCTTAGAGAGTGTTTTGAGAGCAAAATTAAAAAGAGAAAAAGATCATGTTTTGAGTGAAATTTTCAAAGAGAAATTTACCTATCACTCTAGTGTTTTACACCCATATTGTTTATCCAAGTTCGTATATACATATAAAATTGCTTGGAGTTTGGCACCGGTTTTTCTCTACCGAATTTGAAGAAGAGAAGTTTTGGATTTTTCTTCCACCACCCACAAAGAAAGAAGAAGTGTTTCTATGTTAATTTACCCACACGGAGAAAGGCTTCATGCTCGGGTGACGGTGACCATATAAATTTCTATCGATGGATTCCGAGACCGCGGTGGTGTTCCAAGGTTATCCGCTCGGAAGAGGTGTCTACAAGAAGAAGCGTCGGGGCTTGAGAGGGATCGAGTCGTGCGTTGTAAGTCTTTCTGTCTTGTAATTGTAATATCGTATCTAGTGGATTTGTGGCTAGGGCCGTCCGAGGTTATTTCCCGTCTTGGGTTTTTCCTCGTACATCGCGGCGTAGTGTGATTGATTTATTTTATCTTGCATAAATAATTTAGATCGCATGCTTAGAATAAATTAAGATAAAATTCGGTTTAAATCATCACACTCAATTTAATTTGGGACTTATATTAAATATTGGGTAATGTTTATTTAATTCAAGTCATTTGCTAAAATTTGATTTCACCTAATTTTCTAATATTGATAAATATGACTTAGGCAAATTCTAGGACTTGGATTAATTAACCGGTTTAAGTGAATATATTAATTGATTCGTTTTACTTCACTTGGTGTAATTTTAATTTGTTTGAGAAATTAAAATTCATTGTTTGAAAGTTGATCCATCACCTTTACGCTTCCGTATCGAGATTTTGTTTAAAAGGAAATTATAATTGTTTTTAATTGTGAAAATTAAAACCCGGGGATCCACATTTTCAGATTTTTTGAGATGGTAAGGCATATATGATTTTTTCAATTATGACTTATAATAAAACAAAGATCTCACCTCAAGATTAGAAACACCAACACAAAAATCATATATTGATAGTCCAACTGTCATAATCAAGAAATCGTAATAAAGCCCTAACTGTAGAGAAATCAAAATCAAGAGAAGAAGAGGATCACACCTTAGACATAGGGAAGATAGCGAGATGGGGAATGGGCGTGCGTGGGTGCAAAACCTCCTCACCATTTAGCATCTCATTACCTATTATAAATATTTGTTATCTCATTATATATATATATATATATATATATATATATATATATATATATATATATATATATATGAATACTAACGGTATGAGTCACTACTTAAACAGGCTTAAACAATGTTAAACAAATTATGAGACCTTAAATAGCCTTAAACATATTTCTCCATTAAACATATTCCTACTAAAAACTTATGATAAGCCATAAACATGATTATGTCTCATGATGACCTCCATTATGTGGAGCTCAATAAAAAAAATGAGGCCTTAGTCTTGGACCAAAAGAATCTATATTTGAAACTCCTACAAAAAATCTTAGCAAATAAAAACACATGACCAAAAGATTTTACTCTCTAACCATAGATCAAGGATCTCCAACTAAATTCAAATAAATAGATAAGAAAAAATTGCACACATACAAATATGAAAGAGAACATAATAATGAACAAAACATTTGAATAGTACCAGGTTTGAGAGGGAGAGAACCATGGCCGAGGTATTAGAGATATTAAGATTTGGAAACAAAAAATAGGAATCAAAAGCCTGGAACTAATAAACATATAAATAAGGTTAATGAGAAAAAAGACAAAACAAAAATCCTTAAATCTCAGGGTTTGCAAAATGGCGGACGTGGAGGGAGATAGATTTGTTGTTGTCAAAATCCTAACCCATAAAATAAAAAAATTTTAACATAAAATAAATCTAAACAAAACATAGAGTTATACCTGGGAAACGAAACAGAGGGTTTGATAGGAAGGGTTTGACAGGGAGGGTTTAAGAGGGAGACAACACCGAATGTGGGAGGGTTTGAGAGGGAGGCGACAGCGAAGGGAGCTGGTGATGGAGGAAGCAGCAGATGAGGGGTTGAGTGGGTTTGAGTTTTGGGAGAGAATGAAGGGGGAAATCGTGAGGAACAAGAAAATTATTAGGGTTTTGTTTGGTTTGTTTAATTTTGACATGTCATAATGCTCAAATTGTGAGCTGGCAGAATGTAAGACCCTTGGCTAGAAGAAAGATAATCGATCTCGGCCCTTTATTTTTTGGAATAGTAAAACACCCTCCTCTCATATATATATATATATATATATATATATATATATGATTTGGTTATAAATATATTGGTTTGTGAATGATATATTTACGTATACATATATCTCTAGTGCTATCTAGGGAGGTTGTGTGATATAGGTGAATCC
The DNA here is from genome assembly GCA_949130495.1 of Sambucus nigra. Lineage (NCBI taxonomy): Eukaryota > Viridiplantae > Streptophyta > Magnoliopsida > Dipsacales > Adoxaceae > Sambucus > Sambucus nigra. Next base: position 77,978,591 of record OX422207.1, on the reverse strand, counting down.
CCTGGCTTGCAGAGCAGGGAGCGTATATCCCCAAGTCATATCGTCCCGTATATGGGTGCAATAATGATTCCACTTTCAAGAGAGAATATGACCGCCTCCACCGTTTAGTATTTCTACCATGATCATGAGTAAGTCTGACTTGGTACCTAGGTTAAGTTGAGTATAGCCGGATGATGATAACACTTTGAGACTGCATCATCCAGTTATAGCTTGGTGGGATGGTTATTATACTTATGATTGTAATATAGGTGTAAATATACTTGTTGTGTAAAGTATATTACTCGTATTTGAAGCTGAGATATCATATAACTTAGACTTGTGTAAAGTGTAAAATGAATAAGAGTTTATTCTTCTTCTGGGAGATTTATATCCGGATTCATAAAGATGCGATTCATATATCGAAGTAAGAATTATATATACGGAACTTTGTACAATAAAGTGAAAATGGTATTTTAAACTAGTGAAAGTGTCGAAAAATGAACGGTATATGTGTGTGTGTGTGTGTGTGTGTGTGTGTGTGTGTATATATATATATATATATATATCACATACTATATGATATATTATATCACACAAGGTAGGTGATAGTTTTGAGGACTTAGAGGATGGGAAAAAGAGATTAGTTAGGTAGGGTAGTTTAACTGGTTTGTTAAAAATGTATGCGATAGGTGTGCACTATTAGAGGAGGGGTGAGGTGTGTCTCATGAGAGTGCGATACTAGTTTAAATATGGGAGATTTCATATTTTAAAAATATGGCAATTGATGAACATGATAAATATTTTCAAAACCCGGGATCTGACTCGTTTCTCTATTTTCCCTTTCTTGCTATATATGTATATAAATTAGATGTCTAAACACAAGGATGCCTTGATGATGATTCTTTCGAGTTAGACGTTTGCTGCAGCAGCTGTGGATGCAAGCATGTTTATTTTATATGCTTTTATCCTTGTGATATAGATAAGAGGTACTATAGAAACACTCGGGCTGATAGCCCAACTGTATTCATTTATTCTTTTACTGCATTTTAGGTTGCGTTATTTCGATTCGGTTGTATTATGTTGTACCGAGAGTTCGGTTACCTTATTTTCTCTCAGTTGTGGTATATATAAACTGTTGTGATTGTTTCCTTGGTTGGATTGGTTGAAAAGATTCGTTGAATAAAATTTTGATGCCAGACTAATAAGTTTTTAGTAATTAAATTTTTTTTCGACAGTGATGTTGAGAATGAACCATATGAGATTCCTGTATTAATCTAGTATAGGATTGATCACCCGGTATTTTATTAGGCGGGGTATCACAATTCAGTGGTTGAGTGGAGGTAAACCATTTACCATCTGTCACAAATTAAAACCCATGGTAGCAGCCACGGGAGAGAGAAGAGAGAAATACCAAAGAAGGGGAAAAGAGGACGAACAAAGGTAAATCTAAAATTTTCAAGGGTGTCTTCTCTACAAAATTTAAAGGCAAGAATTTTTTTAAGTAATCTATGTTTCTAATTTATTTCTCAATGCATAATTTTATCCCCTTTAGATTCCTGAAAATTTTTGTTATTATATTTGATTTGATGATGAAAACCTACATGTAGAGGAGGGATATACATATAGAGTTTATTCAAGAAATTAGGAATCGAAAGCCTTATATTGATGATTAATTGGTTAATCATTGTAGAGATTTTTATTAACCAGTAATGGACTAAAATTTGATATGTAGTTACCTTATTATATGTTCTTGGTATGAAATGGACGTAGTTAGAAATTTGGAACTTAAATCGTTGAAATTTGGAATTGTTAGTAAATTGTTTGGGGTTGAATGATGCTGATAACATGGAAAATTATGGGTTGTGAATTGTTAGAAAATTTTTAAGATTTCAGACATCTAAGAAACCCATAAGGGGATAGAGGTAGAGGTAGATGGCGAGGCGTCGTTCAAACAACGTGGAAGCTCATTTTAATGACACCCCTAGTCGTTCAAACAAAGTGGGTTTTTCTATCTCCTCCCTTTTTTTGTTGTAGCTTCGATTTTTGATTTGTGGGTTACTACATTTGATTCTTCATGACCAGTAGTTAGTGGTATTATAAGGAATGAAGAAAAGTGAATTTAATGGGTTAATTAATGGAATAAGCTTACACACATGCTTGAATTTATAATAATTACCTTTAAATAGATGTTAAGTAATTATTTATGAAATGACATTAATAATATATAAGATTATAAATTATTAGTAAGTGAGAAATATGGTGAACTTTTAAATGAGGAATACTATGGTAGTTGTAGAGAAATTTCCTATACATATTATAGAGATAAATAATATGTATTATTATGTGATGATGTGAACATACCATATTCGTCAACTATCCTATCGGCTCGGGGGTTCGCGCATTCGGGTCGCGTACCACACGTCGGCACAGGTAGGATTGACGATGTGTAGGCCATATAGGTACTACGTGCAGTCTCCACCCACTAAAGGTAGGTGTTGGCCCTGATTGTTGATGTATCACCGCTGGGTATTGGTCGTATACTGGTGTCATGCGATGTTCGCTTACGAATAAGAGAAGTCCTCCAAAGTTCCCGATAGAGTACGAATAAACACCGACAGTAGATGCCCATGTTTGTCAAAATATATGGAAGGACATATATATCATTATTTGACAGGGAAGTGAGAAATATTTATAAATGAGACCCTATAAAGCATAATAGATATTTATGCCTTATTGATATTATAATGAGACTGAGATAAATGACTGTTGACAAATAGATGTAGGAATTACATTTAAATATTTAATTATCGATGTACTTGTTTACAAATACAGTTGATGTCACCATTCATTATTTGGAATTTATTGGGGTGCTATCGATATCACACTTAAATGAGAGGTGAGATGTTCCACGCATGTGAGGGATGAAAGGTGCAGTAATTATTGCGTATTGACTCTATTATTACATTTATATATTATTCAAGTTAATTCTTGCACACCTCGGGCTCTGACCCAAATATAAATATTTTCTCCCCAGGTGCTCCTAAACATGGATAATTATCCTAAACATGGATAATTGGATTGTGCTGTAGCAATTCCAAGATCTCGCTTTCTCTCTAGATTCAGATTCAGTTGGTTCTGGCATAGGTGCTTTTCAGCTTCAGTCATATTATTTGGAACATTTGTATGGGCATAAGCCCGATACTCTTTAAGTTTATGTCGGTTGGGTTTTTATTACTCTAGTTGGATATTATTATTATTATTATTATTATTATTATTATTATTATTATTATTATTATTATTATTATTGTTATTATTACTATTATTATTACTACTACTACTACTACTACTACTATTATGGTGGTGGTGGTGGTTTGGAATATTGGATTATGGTGTATGTGTTCTTTTTTTACAATTGCAGAAGTTTTGAAAAATAACTCATTTATATTTACTTTGTGCTAAGAATGGTATTAATTGACAAGCAAGCCCTATCTTCAACGTATCGTGCCAAGCCAACATTTAAGTGAGAAAAATAGGAGTGGTTACATTTTTTAATAGATAAATTTTATTTATCAACTATGTTACACAAATAGGGGAAAATTTTATGTCTTAGATTCGTGATTGGTTAGTTTGCTGGCGTGAACTCACATTCATTAAATGATGTGGGTCCGCACCAGCAGCACAAACCACTCCCGATAATGTGGGTCCGTACAAGCATTTAAAAAATAGTTTTTCATATTTTTAATAAAAAAATACATTTTTAATAAGAAATTATTTTTAAGAAATAAAAACATTTTTTCCCTAAAAATAAAGTAAAGTTTCAACAATTTTTTAACTGTTTTAAAAAATTGTTAAACAATTTTTTTCTATTTTTTATTTATAAAAAAACATTTAATTTTTTTTGAAGGTGATTTAACTTTTTTTTACATAAATGTAGTATTTTTGTTTTAACAAAATCTTATTTAAAAAACCAAGTTCTACTTTTCTTTTTATCCTTTAGTGGAGCCAAATGAGAGGGAGCCGAAGAAGTGTGTCGGAGGAGACAGTCGCTCTAGAAGAGCTCAGTTTGTATTATATATTAACATGTGAAAATTATAAAAATTAAACCACACAATAATTTTTTTTTGTACATTACAAAAAACAAAATCATCATGTATACATACCGCACAAGCTCCGCATTGAAACATACAAGGACACTATTTTTAAAATAATTTCAGTATATCTTAAACATAAAATAAATAAATAAATAATCAAGGAGTAAAGTAAATTTCTCCTATTACTTTTTGTTGGAAAATGTTTTACACGATTATGTATGAGTGAACAATAGCACGAAACTATATGCTTAGAATTAGTCTGTACTCATGGGACCCTTTAATCCATCTCTCTAGGGTATTCACAATGGATTCCTTTCAAATGGAGGGGAATGGAGAGAGGATTGGAGTGTGGTTTGATAGAAATGAAGTAAACGTAGGAAAATTACCCGTTGAAGCCTTCAAAAATAAAAGTTTTCTATGTTTAGAAGTTAGAAATTCAGAACTAAGATGTTTTATAATTCATCCATAGAAGAGTTCCACGTTTAGACATGCACATAAGGATAATTGGTCCACGTCTAGCTCAAATGTGGGAATATCCCATGTTTATGCCCTAATCGTCCAAACCTCCCCTATCTGAACTGTTGCCCATCCCACCCCAATAAAAAAAAATCCGGTAGAGGTACTTCAATTCTGAGGGGTGATTAACGAATTATCTCCCTCTTTTATCGGTTCTTCTCGCTATTGTGTCACACTTTAAAGGATCCACAATGAGTTTATAGTACCATTATGGATGACATTATGCTTATTTTGCACACATGATATTATAGTTACTCGTTTCTAATTTCGTGCTTTCATATTGTGTAACCATACGGGAAATAATCAAATGATAACTAAACTAATTACCCCAAGAAGAAAAATCTCTAATAAATATCCCTTTCAAAACTATCCCTCTCATTATTTCCATCTTTTTTTTGTATCAGTTTTTCATTCTTCTATACAATATTTGATTAGAATCTATAATATTATATGTTATATATTTAGGACAATTACTTTTTCCTTTGTAATTTAATTTTTATTTTTTTGTCCTTCATTAAAGTTTTTCATATAAAAATTTAATTTTACCCTCATATTATAAATTTAAGATAAAGTACTGCATCCATGGACTTCTGGTCACCAGAACCGATGGCATTTAATCAGAGGAACTCTAAGTGGCGAAGTGCCACTCAAAATTGGTAATTTTTCTCTGCAAAATTTTATTTGCAATGTCCTTATGACATGTATATATTTGCCATTTTACACTTCAAATTTGAGTTTGCATTTAAATATTTTCTACCTAAAAATAATCATTTCATCCACATTAACTCTTACAAACTTTTTACTTTACGAAATAATGAAATTGAAGGACATTTAATAAATTTCAAAATGTTGGCTACTCGATTAAAATATATATTCGTTTAAATGAGTACTGGATTTTCTTCTTTCATTTATAATTATTGAATTTGATGGAACCCTTTTATTCACTGTTAAACCTTTTTTTGGTTTTAAAAACAGGGTCCCTTGTTCTACCATCTATAGATTAAAACCGCTAAAAATAGTTATGGTGATTTTAATATATCAAAGCAGAAAATGGGAAGGTTCACAACTCATGTTTTAATAGGGAGATGAATTTTTCGTAACAGAAAATTTGTTAGATACTTTATGGTGTTGCAAATTTGTTAGATATTTTAAATTTTTAAACATGGGATTTACAAAAATTAAAGCAATGTAAATTAATATAAAAAGAATAGTATTTAAGGTACTACAATCTGTACGGACTAATTTTATAACATAAAGAAATTAGGTTTCCTATTTGTGTGATAAAAATATTAAAAATCTAGAAAAATATCTATCGAAGGTTTGAAGAACATCTATTATATACCTCTAATTCGGTAGATTAGAGGAATAAATAGGCATTAATGATGTAAAGTTATCTTAGGAGGTTGCACGACAAAATGAATGAATAATACAAATTGAAAGAAGAACCGTCCCTTCTTTGAAGATCAAAAGTCACGAAACCCTCTGTTTATATTGTTTTCCAACTGCCTCTTGGTAATCAATAAGAACCGTGCCTTCATTGAAATAAGAACCGTCCCTTAATTTTTGAAATAAGAAGCCCCTTTTATCTGTGGTTAGTATAAATATAAAAATAAAAGGTCTGGAAAATGGGAGCCTACTCTCTCTCTCTTTATTTTGCACCGCCCCACTCTCTCTCTATCTCTTCTCACTAACGTCCCTCTTTCTCCATCTCTCTCTCTCTGCAAGTGTAGACGACTGTTGTTTCTGTAGTCCTTTTTTTTTTTTTTTTGCAAAAGGTCTGCTACTACCAATAGCCTACTAAGAGTAACCTTCTAACTCCTATTTTGACGTGCTAGTTGTTTTTGTTGGCTCACCCATACAAGACAAAGGTAAGAACTTTCATCTCATACTTTAATCTATGAAAGTAATAATACTATTTTAATGTGCTAAATAGTTTTTTAATCTATTTTTTTTTATTTAGCTAAAAATAACAAAACTATGAATAGATTATTAAAACTACTTTTTTTGTTATAAAAAAAACTACGAATACTTTTCATACCTTTATTAATTTGTGTTTCTATGTAATTATTATTATTTTTTTCTCAGGTTCTTACTTTCTACATTGAGAAAGTAGTTGAAATTGGAGAGGGAATGATAAAAGGGTCAAACCAGATGACATTTTTTCATATTTTTTTATATTCAATCAATTAAGTTATTTTTAGAATAAATTATGTATTAGATTCGTTGTTAATTGCGTGTTCTATTTTTATTTATAAACTTATAATTTTTAACAATGTTATCGAAAAAAAAGCATCCGGTCCGGATATCAAAAATGGAAAAAACCGAAAAGAATAGAAGAGATGACACAATCAGGGAGGGCTTGATAAATGTATTATTAAAGAGCAACAAAATATAATTTCTTTTAATGAAAATACAAGTCAATCTGAAGAATTAGAAAATAATGCAAATGACAAAAATGAAACCAACTTCATGAATTGCTAGATAAACTTATTATAAAAGTTTAATTATAGATTTTGCAAGTAGAATGCTAGAAAAACTATTTTCAATAAGTTTTTAGGTATTTAATACTTTTGTACAATATTTTTTGCAACGGCCCTAAATCGTGTTTCGCACGAGGCACTCCAAATCTCAGGACCGGACCTGCGTATATAGTCATATTACATTTTTTCTAAAAAAATATACATATTTTAACTTTAAATGTCATAAATTTGCAAGAGCAATGGAATAGAGATCAATGATTGACGGAGCAAAAGGACGCTTGGAGTGCTCAACAAATTTGTGTATTTCAATAAACATTATGTTTTAGTTTTTGTTAACACAATACATTGACGGAGAAAAACTTTAAGTGCATATTTTGTAATTTTTTAATCGAGCGCCCCCACATCGCACGAGTTACATGCTAGTTAGAGAAACAAAATGTAACCATCCTATTAATGTTAGACAAATGTGAATTTTTTCCCCACAATGATCGACCAAATTTTCATTAAATAGGGCCTAAAAAAAATGTGATCATCCTAACAATAGTTGATTATGCCTTAATATCATGTTGGTTGGATTTTATTTGTGTCATGCTCAATTACTACTATTTACGAATAAAATATGTTTTTAAAAGGAAAGAAATATTGAGCGATAATATTTACGGGCTTTTTCATTTTAGTATTTGATCCATATTTTTTTTAGCTTCAGCCCGCTTACATATTTTGGGAGCATTAAGGCTTATCATTACTTAATGTATACCTTATAAATTATGATATACATGGGTTTATTACCAAAATTTGTATATACATTATAAAATTTCCCGTATAAATTATAAATTTTTTCAAAATAAAAAATTAAGGACATTAATGTACAGACTATTTATTTACATACTTTAATATGAGCACGCATCACCCCGACTCCGACGGCATGTTAATTACCCATCTAAAGTAGCCATAGTACAATTCATCTTCTAAGTTTAGAAAATGTTGAATCTAATCACAACATTTGAGACACAAAAAACATTTAATTGTGTTGTACTCTTGTACAAATACCTAATTTTCATTTATAACTTTATAAATGTGTAATTTGGGATTCACATTTATTTTGTTTAACCAATGCATTACATTAACTTTAACTATTTGCTTTCCTTTGTACCCCGATGTTCTTGCATACTCAAGGTTTCTCTTCTTCTTAGAGTCTATTATTAGCGGCTTTTGCCTTAAGTATTTGGTTGGTATTTGTTTTTGGGAAAATAGTTTGATGTCTTTGAGACATCAAACTATTTGAAGTCTTGGATTCTGATTGGTCAATAGTGTTGGTGGAGACTCACATTATTTATGAAAATGGGTCTGCGCCAACGGCATTGACTAATAAGAATCCAAGACATCAAATAGTTTGATGTCTCAAAGACATCAAATTTCTATCCTTGTTTTTTATGTAGTCTACTGATATACTTTTTGAGCACTAAAGTCTTTCTCCCTTAATGTATACCTAATTTTCAATGATGTTTACAATAAATTTTGCAAAGTATACATGATTTTTTGTAGAGTTATTTTAAGTTTTCCCCACTTTCATGATAAGGTTTGCAATGGACCATTTATAAAACACTCACATTTTGTTAACTCTCCATCCAATTTATTAGTCAACAATAATTAAGTTTGACATTTTTTATTTTCTTCCCACTTTTATGACCAATTTTATAATATACCCCAACTTTTATAAAAATTGTCAATGCACCCTCAATCTCTTAAGTAGAAAAAAAATTATTTATAAAAACTTTGGCATATAATAGAAAAATTCGAAAAATTATTCAAAAACTAAAAAAACTGACAAAACTATTATTTCAAACAATGACTTTTAAAATTAAAAAATAACTACTAAAAAAACTACTAAAAAATGTTCGAACTATTAAAAAACTATTTTCTTATAACTATTAAAATGTCTGGAATATGTTTTAACTATTTTTCCCAGTTTTTATTTATAGAAAGCAATTAAAACAAAGTTTGTTTATAACTAAAACAGTTCTTTATAAATAACAAATATTTAAAAAAATCGTAAAAAATATGCATTTTTTAACTAAAATAAACAATTGTTAAAGTAACAGAAATTTTTTTTCAATAGACAAATGATAAAAAAAATTGTTTATAAATAGCGTATAGTTAAAACCCACAATTTTTTTAATATATTCTGAAATTTCTTGTTTTTTTTTGTTTTTCGAATATTTTTGCAGTTTTTTCTCTAAATGGGGGTCTATTACAAAACTGGTCATAAAAATGGGGATAAAATTCAAAATGTCAACAATAACGATAATTATTAATTAACGGTTTGGATGGAGAGTTAACAGTATGAGAGTGTATTGCTAATTTTTTTAAAAAGCGGGTGTTTAATGCAAAACTTGTCATAAAGAAGGGGGGGGGGGGGGGGGGGGGGGGAAATCAAAATAACCTTCTTTAAACTATTTTCTTGGAAAATATTGTAATTTATACGTGAAATTTTAAAATATACACGTGTTAAATTTGTGTATACTATAATTTATAAAGTATAAATTAAGGAGTGAGGAGCCTTAGTTCTTAAAAAAGGGATTTGTCGATAACCCCTTGACTCTTCTTTGTGTCTTAAGGACATTATATTTTCGACTAATAAGCAAAAGAAAATAATAAATTTCTAAGGCAATGTTTTAATATTTATCACCAAAATTTTATATCTTCAAAATATTTGAGATAAAAAATTATATATGTTTAGTTTTGAGGGTGTTTTAGTTGAACATGAATTAGTTTTCACGATGAATCCTAGTCACACTTAATTGTCATGACGCCATTGATTTGTAAAATCATGAAAATTATAGCCTTGCATACATTGTCTTTGTTTGTTCTTTGAATTTACTTTATCTTGTCAAATGAGGCTAATTCTAAGTTTGATAAAGTTTTGCGATAAATAGAACTCCTTGAACATGATTAAGTTATTGGGTCATAATTCTTTTTATCTAGTTCAAACCCCTTAACTTCATTTACCACATATTTATTTAGACACATTTATGCTATATGAGTGTGGAAAGCTTATCGTGTCTAGTGTCTTTTATTTTATATATATGTATATGCTTATGCTTTATTGATATCTTTTGCATATTCATACATCTGGTATCATTTGTCTTGAGTCTTTATTTTTGCATCTAGTCCTTGTATGCCATCAATTTAATGCTAATACCATTTTGGTATGTTATTTGTTCATATCGGTATCTACCTTGTCATAACTCTTCATTGGTACCCCATGCTTATCTTAGTACATTCTAGTTGCTATCATTTTGTTATCACATCATAGTTGGTATATATTGTTCTTCGTATGGATTAGTTATTCTTGTGTTACCAAGTTGCATTTTTGTTATGTGTATCACTATACACCCTTTTATAATATACTTATTTTTCGTTATACTTATCCCTTGTTTCATTTAGGGGAGAATTGTTTTAACTCGGGAGAAATTAGTTATTATATGCACCTTAATCTTTGTCTATTCCTGAATAAAAAATGGGAGAAATGGTATCTAAATCTTTTCATTTGGGGGAGATATTTTACTTAAGGGGAGTAGTCCCTACTTAGGTAGATATTTCTAGACAAAGGAGGAGGATTTTCTTACTCAAAATTATATTATTAAATTATATATGCATTTTATGGTGTGTTTAAGTGTGCAGGTTTGCATCCATGTGGTAAAGTTTTAATGCAAGCAAATATACTAAGAGTATGTGTCGGTCAAGCGTCTTTACTTTTTCCTTTTGAGTTGGGATTGAGTCTATCAGATGAGCTTGACGGCCCATAGGTGTTTTTTATTTTTTGTTTTGTTCCGGAATAGACAAAGGGGGGGATTTGTAATGACAAATTTCCAATCGAGTCAATATGTATGTATTGGCTTAATTCCAAACAAAACACTTTTAGTCGTAGGGTAGATGTTGTGTTTGTGACCTTTCAAGTCTATGAAATATTTTCTGAAGACGTAGCGGCCCCATGCTGAGCTTTGTGCCATGTTTCGTCATCATCGTTCCAAGGATCTCTCGAGTATGAATATGTATATTATGTTGAGCCTTGTATCTTCAATTATTGGGTGTTAAGATACTTTTAATATGATTAGAAAATATTTGTAAGGTTAAGTTTTTATAAAATCTCGTTATAACTTGATTTGACATCTTTCCAAGTTTTTCCAGGTCATTCTAATGAGGAACGGTAATTCGTTCGAACGAGGCTTTATAACTTGTTCGAACAAAGTTCTAACGAGTATTTTTTTTCTTTCCTTCTCAGGAATCTCGTTAAATCTCTCATTCTTTCATGTTCAAACGAGATTAGGTATGCCATTCGAACGAGAATGGTACCTCGTTCGATTGGTAGCGAATTTCAAAAATTCAGTTTTTCTGGTTATTTTTCCTTACCACCCCGCACCCACCCACCCACACATACGCTTCCTTTTCTATCGATATGTATGCAGTGCGGAATGGAAGTTTTAAAGAGGATTTTTTTATCCTTTGAGAGAATATACGTTTCCAAAAGTCCAAGAATGTTTTCCTTAAGGATTCATGGTTACACTTTCAAAACAAAGACCCATGTTTACACCCAATTACTTTAGGTCCAATATTATCTTTCTCTCTCTCTCTCTCTATATATATATATATATTAGATCAAGTTTTTTGCGTCGTGCTTATTCTTTACATCATAGAAAATTATTTCTTGCAGAGAATTTCATGCTCGTTGTTTTACATACAACGGATTCCATATGCGTATCGGTTGCTGAGCCCTATCGGAGGACTCCGAGACGTGGATGGATACATGCATGTTACTAAGCAGAGGTTGAAGAAACTAAGACGTCAAGGCGTGCGAGAGCGTCGATTCATTGTGTTAGTATTCTACCGTGTCCTTTTTTGTAATTTCGTACTTAATGGACTTTATGGCTGGGCCATCTCAGGTTTTTTCTATTTGAATTTTCCGCGTACATCGGGCGTACTGCTTGTTTATTTTATCTTGAAATTCAAATCTAGATGCATGCTTAGGTTAAACATACAAAATTGGTTTAATCACAATATTGTTTTATTTGGTGTTTAATTAATGTTTGGTAATTTTGTAGCGAAACTTAATTTGAGAAATAATTTTTTTAATTTGGTTTGTATAGATTTCAGGACCATCTCATCCAAGTAGGGTTGCCTCGCATTCTCAGATTGGTATCAGAGCAGGTGCATTAAATTATTGTGTTAGATCCTTTTAGGCATGAATATGAAAATTTTATCACTTTCAAGGTTTTCTATTTTTGATGGTTATAACTATGCATACTGGAGAGCGTGTTAGATGAGAGGGTTTGGCAAGCTGTTGTTAGAGGGTGGTCTCAACCAACATGTTTAGAAGGATAAGTTCATGTTACTAATGTGACACCTTGCATAATTAAATTTCGGTTCATCAGTCCTTTATGAAATTAAATCAAGATATACATTTGGTTTATTCTTAGCGTCACTTTCGCAACATTCTTAATTACTAACTACATAATCTTTAATTAAGCCATTGCCAAATTTTATCTTTTGACTTAGTCCAAAACCAACAAGTGTAATATGAATTCAAATAACCAACACCATATAAAAGAATCTAATCATGCCACAAGCATCTAATAAGAATGTTAGCCGAATAACATCGACTAATAGAAACAACCTAGCAAAAGTCCAAAGTATGTAAAGTAAATCCAGTACATGCTAAATAAAAAACAAAGAGTACAAGCCAGGGGCAACATGCCCAGAAGTACATTTAGGATCATCCATATCTAGATGAGAAAGAAACAAGCATCTAAGGCAACATCCTGCAGGACCCACATGTACCGCAACTACGTACCCAGCATGCTGATTATGCCCGGCGCCCGTATGGTAGGACACCTAAAGGTTTTGAAAATATTTTATAGAAAGGGTTAGAACCCAAAACATTTGAAAATATTTAGCAAGTGAATTTAATTGCAGTAAATTAAAATGTATGAATGCTCTTCATATTTAAGTCAGTGACGCACACTCTTTTGAGGACACCTCAACCCTCGACTAATGTGCACACATAACGTACCTATACATGACCCATCTAGCTATCTACCCCATAAATAGTCTTGTCATATATATATATATATATATATATATATATATATCCATATACTACTTTTCCCCCTACTCTAACCCGAGTGAGTTTAGTATACGAGTTATAAGTTATTATTCGCAGTAACTTAATTAAATCACTTCTCAATTGATATCATATAATAATTTCACAAGTTATATTATTAATACAATTTTCATCATGTATTGACCTGTATATAAACGTACAATATATATGTAATATAATACTACAACATTCACACATACATGTCGTAGATATAGAACTATCCCCTCAAACAGACACTCATCGGGTGTTATCTAAAATGCTATCATCTACGGGTATACTCATCCACCCATAATACTGACACGGTACACTCCCCGAATCACAAAAACAAATCACAGTGGATTGGAGGTTGTCATAGTTTCCCCTAGAATGAGACGAAATCATTCCCAAAGCATCTCATTCTATATTTTGAACACTATGAGTTGGGGATTATACTCGCCCTGCATTCTCTAGTCAGGGGATTCACCCATATTGCGCAACCTCCCATGATAGCACTAGAGTGGGTATGCTTTCTTATGAATATTATACACACAAATATTTAGAAATCATATATATACTACACATTACAATATATATATATATATATATATATATATATATATATATATATATATATATATATATATATATATATATATATATATATATATATATACCCACCAATCCATTGTACTATATCAAATCTAGGCTACTCCTGTACTATCCCTAAACCTTAACATATTTAAGTCTATAATCGAACCCAAATTTCAATTATTCATGCACTAATTCAGTTCATTATCTTCGTGTCACTCTACCAAATATACCCGAACTATCCCACTTGGCCTGAAATTCAATATTCCCAATTCATTATTCAATTTCTTTCAATTAAGATTACATACTTAATTTACAAGGTTTCAAATTACTCAATCATAAACCTCAATTATCTAATTGGATTTATCCTCTATTCATTTAAGGGTATATTCTACAAATTCAAACCCTAATTGATAAGTCATAAAATTCAGATTGATCTAAAACATGAACATTCATCACAAATTAAGAATCATGCCTGAATCAAGGGAGGGGAGATACTTGTCAAAATCAATCAGGTCATTCAAGCGACTAGCCATGTCGTTCAAACGACACTGGATGTCATTTGAACGAGACATCAGGTCGTTTGAACAACCCGAGTGCTCTCTCCTTTTTCGTTTCCCAGGAAAAAAACATTCCTCCATTAAATCTTTAAAACCTTCGATTATGTACATATTATACCCCCAAGACCTTCCAAGATTCATCCTAAATCCACCCATTTGATTTTCTCAATCTAACTACATCATCTACGCAAATTGGTAAACCAAAATCCACATATTCTTATCATCTCGATTGATTTTTAAATCACAATCATGAAATCCCCAAATTCAAATATAGGACTAACCCTAACATATTATTCAATCCACACTATCTATAATATGAATAGAAAATTGCAATTAATCAAATGCAAGTTAAACCACTTGCCTTAGGGTTTGTAAAATCAAATCCTTCAGTGAAGATGATGGGTTGATTCAAGGCTCTCCTCTCTTGTTCTTGGATTAATATCCAAAAATCTCCTCTAGTTGCTCCCTTCTTAGGTTCTCCTCGATGTGGTTTTTTAAAAATGAATTAAAGTCCTCTCACCCTCCCACAAGTGGGGTTATAAACATAAATCCCATTTTTGGGTTTATAGGCCTTCAAAAAATGTCCCAAACACTTATTTAGGAGCTCAAATGTTACTAGAAAAGTCCTGAACCCCATATTATACCTATGGCCACTCATTTCTAATTATTTCGACCCATCCGGACTCAACCGCGCACTCCAAATTGCGATCTGAATTAATCTATAACATTCTCCAAATTTTTAACCTCAAAATGCAACACAAAATAGTCCAAATAATCAATCCTCAATTCTCCAAATTAATAAATTCATCAAATTTAAAAATTTCCCAATTCATGAATTTAATTACTCCCAATAAAAAAAATTTGTTTTTTTCTCCCAAAATATTATCTAATAAAAGGTTCTTGAATTTACGGGGTGTTACATACGTCCCCCCTTGCAATGGAATTTCGTCCTCAAAATTCTGATAAGCCTAGTACTCTTAGTCTCAACTGAAAAACTATTACTTAGGCCGTTTAATACAAGATTAAACTATTGAAGTAACTCCGAACTGTCTTTTAAGAAACTCTTTTCTTTAAATAAAAAAAGATTAATCACAAGATGTGTTTAATAAAACATGTACGAGATTTGTTCAAGATTTTATAACAGGTTTTGAAAAACAAAACTAAGATAGTTTATGTCAGCACACTATCAAGAATGAGATGAGAAGATGTAGAAAGATTAAGTACAAGGAGTTTTTTAACGTGGTAAAGCCTCACCCAACTGAGGAAACATCCATAGTGACTTCTAAGTCACAAACCAAAAATCCACTAAAACAAAATATACAAGTTACAAACTATTTAACAAGCATGCAAACTAATCAAACCTATACAAGTTTAGAAATATACCCATTGGTTTGATTCTAACTTCTCTGCAGTTCAGATGTTGATGTGGGTTTCCCAGTTTGCTAACTTCTTAACCCTTTGTTCTAGTCTTTACGTAGACTCTTGTTGTTTCAAGATCTTATTGCCAACACTTATTATGTTGTAGTGTGTCAAGTTTTCATGAAAGTGATCTAACACATGCATGCACACACACACACTTATTTATACAAACAGTCCTATCAAATTACATAATAGATTTAAATGACTTAGGTTTTTCAGTTTCTCTCTTCTTTAGAAATAAACGGCTTTATTTGACCTTTCAAAGAATACCGGAATCCAAGGTTACCTTACTCGAAAGACTGGAAAGGTCTTAAACAATTTCAGGAGTTTTGAAAATTATTTTGAAATTGTAAATCACCGATTGCGATTCCAACTAAGTCAAAAGTCTTGTTTCATAAGAACTAGAAACAGAAATAGATTTGTTGATTCTAGAGTTTTGACAAACATTTACAGAAAGAATAATCAACAAATAAGATTTCTCAAGATGAGAAATTAAAATATGCATATCTAAGTGTAATATGACATGCAATAGTCAGATCTACTGTTTCTATGAAAGAGAAATAGAGATCTAACCTGAAATGTCTAAGTTGCTAACAAGATTTTAAACTCAGAGGATATAAACCACGAACAGGCTTTCAAACCATTACCAAAATAACTCTCAAACACTCAGGTTTGGTTTTAGATTAAAAATAGATTTTGAAAAATGAGTTTAGGGCTTGAAAATAAAATAGGGTTTGGACGATTTAGGGTCTCTCTCTGGTTTTTCTCTCTTTCTTTCTCTCTCTCTCTCTCTCTCTCTCTCTCTCTCTCTCTCTCTCTCTCTCTTCTATTCTCTCACAATTTATGAACTATCCAAAACTCCCCAAATGCTGAGGGTAAGCCTCCTTATATAGTAGGCTAGGAAGGATCGAGAAGGTTGGTGGAAATCTAAAGGCTGAGATTTGGTCTTGGCCTTTTGACTTTGATCCAACGGTTTAACATCAACAATGAATTAAACAATTGCTGATTGGTCTTGAGAGGTTCACATGGATTAGGGAAAAACACATGCAGATTGTTGATAAAAGAGATCCAAGGGTTGATAAGGTGTACGAGTTATGAATCTACAAACAAACACAAATCAGACCTTTGTGCAAGAGACAAGTGTAAGGCCCAGATGAACACTCACACGCGTGTTTTGAAAATAAATACACACGCACCCTGAAGTCTCAAGCGCATTCAGATTCTGCCCAACCAAACATTTAGGCAAAATGTGATAGAATCAGTATTTACACAATGACCCCAGAAGATTATAAAACCAATTTTAATTTCTTAAAAAATATTTAAGAAATGTTTAAAAAATTCCAAAAAATTATTAAAAACAAAGTTAAAGGGGAATTAACTCACACGAGCATTTTATGCGATATATATGATATCTATGCAATCCTAATGTGTGTGGGTGATTAAGAATATACCTTTAAACAACAATCAAAAGGAATTAAGTTGAAGGTTTTGAGGTTCTTTGGTGTCTAGGGAAGGGACTCAATTTTATCACTATTTCCAAACTAGATGAGAACTTATACAATGTACACTCAAATGAGTCAAGAGTATAAGGTGCTTCATCAACTATCTCCCTAATCACTTAGCATTGCTACACATAGTTCTTAAAAGAATGTAATTAATCTGAGCGCCTATACACCCTGTATCGTGCTTAACCGCACGAAATGAAACCCGGCTTTTACCATCCCTTAAACCGTAATATAACTTCAATCCCATAGTTATAAAATTCCAAATACCTTCTTCTCTGCATACAAGTATACATATCCACTCTTATGTTAGAATACACATAAACTTCCGTGCTTTTACTATCACTAGTTTCCTTACGCAAAAATAAATCTTGAGCTATATTTCCCGCTTGACAATAAAGCCATTTACCCTGAATCACCTCAGAAATGTCCCTACTATCTGAGATTTCAAGGTACTGAGAACACCCAGACTTACCATAACTATCCACTATAGCCCGAAACTATATCTACACAACTGAAACTTGGAAAAACATCCACGCTACTCCCATAATTCTCGAAAGTAGAAATATCTGTTATAATGCAACCTTCCTCTTAGTGTACCTTCCATTTTCTTGTGGTTAACACCATGTACCCTGCTATCCCATGGTACTTAAATATATACATTATGGATATTTCTGCAAACACATCCACTAATATCCGTCTCATTCAGATATCCTAGTGGTAACAAACCATAATTTGTGACGCACTCAATGTCACTTCCAAACACACCCCCATACTTACAAGTTTTATAATTAGAGGAACATTTTATTCCCATTCCTATGGAATATACCCAACATCATCGCCTTTGCGTCTTCTCCCTGAATATGATATGTATCTACACAATAGAAACTCTGACTCCTCCCAGGGTGCCTATACACCCTATATCCCATGCATATTTGCACAAACCTCCTATCGTCACATACGTCACCATATATTTCTCACATTCAGATCCTTCACTCTTTGCGTGATTATAACCTACAGATATTTTCGATAACCTTACCAACTATACCATTCTTCCCGATATCACCCCACCTATCAACTCGTGGTGCAAATCCTTGCAGCTTTTTCTTTCCCAACGCGTCCCACATATACAACCAGGACACTCTAACTCTATCCCTATACTCACATGTCAAATCATGGACTCCTACATCTCTAAAGGAGTCATATACTACTGCGCTTGCAGTATAACTAAGTCCTTAGCGCCAAATATCAATAACAAGATTAATCTCTCCGCTCCATGGCAACCCAACATACCCTGAATCTCATCAGTAAAATTTCCTGCACACCAGGATCCAATATAGCTAGACAATTGTACTCTCTGAAGTCTACTTCACAAAATATCTCCGCGAGCTCGATCCTCTTTCAAATGGGACATCAGACAAACACCTTATCCTGGAACGACAAACACGTTAGCCTCGCTATTATTGCTCACCATCGCGAACCCGTCAATGCCCAGGATAAAACCACATCTCTAATATCATCTCACAAACGAGTTAATCCTCAGAAAAATATATCATCCCCATGTACCCACCAATTCCTTTCAGGTGGAACCGAAGATTGCTTTGTACTCCATGGTAAAATACACCTAGTAGTGATATTGACGATACCTATATTAAACCTGTTTTTTACGCGAATCTTGTACTAATACACTACTATAGCTCGTTCTCATCACACAAAATAGTCCCCAATCATATCAGAATAAAACTCGTAGTTTTAGTTGACCATAACACTGTCGGCTCAATGGTTATTAGACATAACACCCTCGTCCTAACGAAACCAAAAACTTTCCTACTGATGCCCTTGTTAGACATCCCACTCATTTCCCCTGCCTCGCTGCGAACAAGATCCACCCATGTGTTTCTACTCTTTTTCACATAAAACACCTCTCTGTGTCTTTCCCCCTTTTCTGTCCCCACTGCCCATGATGGGGTTGTCCTTCTCACAGATCGAGTAGCCTTCACCCTGATTGCTACCCATATATCCCTTTTTGATCCTCTAACTAGTTGATGGACTTGACGGCCCTAACTAAACCCATGATCTCTTGATAGAAATTTTATTGATCATGATCATAAATTTGGGTTCTGGGTATTCCTTCCTTTCGTGCCTCACTAGCACAAAAATATTGTCTTACTCTTCTAATAGATTCTCCAACTACCTTAGCTCTTCTCTCTCGAGAACATCGATACAAATGTAAATTTACAACCTTGATGACAACGACACCATTCATCCTAGTCGTATCTCCTATCCACACTTGTATTATCTACCCACGAGTCTATTATTAACATACAAACCCTTTTTAGATAAATTTTTAAAGTTTCTCTTGCCTCTCCATTTCCTGTAGTGGGAGTATTCATATTAATCCGCACCCCAAATTATTCGTTATCTATGGCATCTACCCATGAATGAGTTGAATGGCTCCCTCACCCCATACGTTTTCTATGAGTAAACTTCTTCGCTCAAAATTTAGATTGAGTGTCACTACACTCCCCCACATATGATCCCAATTAGATGTTCTCCATACATTGATAAATCACCCTTCCGCACCTCCCTCTAATTCTAGTGAACTGTTTTTCTAAAACAAAATCTTCTTCTACCCTTACCCCTTGTAGTCTAAACTTGGGGTTTTACCCTTGTACCATCTTCCTATAACCTAATAACTAATATCTACCCAATATAACATCGTAGACCTCCAAATCTAATACTAAGAGGACTATCGCAAGACTCAATCCTCCAATCAAAATGTCTACCCCCCCTAAAAATCAAGTGAATGAGTGACCCACCCCCTTATCGGTGACTCCACACACATGAGTAGACTATCGACCATATCTAGTAATCCAACTATTCTAGCAAGACAGTTCCTAACAAATAGATGTGATGCACCAGTATCAAGAAGGATTATACCATCATGTCCATGTATAGGGGAAATGTACCCTCTACTACCGGTGGCCCTTTTTGTGCTGGAGGAATCGAAACATCTCGAACGTTTTACACACATCTGTACTGTAACTTTTTGAACTGCTGCAGAATCTAGGGAGTTGGTGCTGCTAGAGGTCCCTGTACCCGATGGTCCCGCAGGAACCTTAGATTTGGCCCTTACCTCTGTGTGGGCATTCTCTTTTCAGATGGCCTGATTGTAACAAACAAAACAATGCTTCTGAAAGCCTCCCACATTCTACCTTTGGTGAATCCTACGTGGGAACTCTTTATTCAAGTGGTCTAGATGTCCACAAACATAGTAGCACCTCGGGGCGCCTCTTTGATACGTGCCCTGCTGATAAACCTTTTGTTGCTGAGTAGGACCCTTTTGCCCCTTTGTGGCATTACAACCATCTGGCTAGTGTCTTACTGATCGAAATTTCTTGATTGTATCCCTCTACTGAGAACCCTTTCTCGATCGTCGGGTCCCACTATAATTATTACCCACGGTATCACCCACTTGACCTCTTTCCCTTGTTCTCTTGCTCTCAATTATTTGGGCCTTACTATCTTGATATTGCAATTATGCGGTAGTCACTCCTTGTGCTACAACTTCGACCATTTCGCTGATTGTCACTGTTACCTATGGTGCTTGAAGCCCTTATTGTGATTCCCAGACTTAAACTCTCTAGTGGTCCTAGTTTGTCGTTCTCCCTCAAGTGACATCTAAAAATTTAATCGAGTTGCAAACAATTCATCAATAATAAAAAACTAGGTAACAGAAGTATGATACTCAAATAGGAGAAATTAGAGGAAACATTCCTACCAATAGGGCTCTAAACCAAAAGAACGCTACTCCAAAACGTAATAAGCCATACGGATCCTATGGACACTAGAACATGATGCTCTAATACCATCTGTGACACACCGCTTAATTAAATTTCGGTTGGTCAGTCATTTATCAAAATAAATCAAGATATACATATGGTTAATTCTTAGCATCACTGTCCCAACATTATTAATTGCTAACCACCTAATATTTAATTAAGCCGATGCCAAATTTTATCTTTTGACTTAGTCCAAAACCAACATGTGTAATAATAATTCAAATAACCAACACCATATAAGAGAATCTAATCATGCCACAAACATCTAATAAGAATGTTAGCTGAATAACATCGACTAATACAAGCAAACCAACAAAAATCCAAAGTATGTAAAGTAAAGACAATATATGCTAAACCAAAAGTAAAGAGTACAAGCCAGGAAATACATGCCCAGAAGTACATCTAGGATTATCCCTATTTAGATGAGAAAGAAGCAGGCATCTAAGGCAAAATTCTGCAGCACCCACATGTACCGCAGCTACGTGCCCTGCATGAAAATTAAGCCTAGAGCCCCTATTGTAGGACACCTACAAGGTTTTGAAAATATTTTATAGTAAGGTTTTGAACCGAAAACATTTTAAAATATTTAGAAAGTGAATTTAATTGTAGTAAATTAAAATTCATGAATGCTCTTCATATTAAAGTTAGTGTCGCACACTCTCTTGAGGACACCTAACCCCTCGACTAATGTTCACACATAACGTACCTATACATGACCCATTTAGCTATCGACCCCGTAACTAGACTTGTCATATATATATATATATATATCCATATCCAACTTTTACCCCTACTCTAACCCGAGTGAGTTTAGTATACGAGTTATAAGTTATTATTCACCCTAACTTAATTAAATCATTTCTCATTTGATATCATGTATCAATCTCACAAGTTATGTCATTAATACAATTTTCATCATATATTTACCCGTATATAAATTTACCGTATATACGTAATATCATACTACAACATTCAGACAAACATGTCATAAATATATAACTATTCCCCCCCCCCCCCCCCCCCCCCGAGTAGGCACTCATAGGGTGTTCTCAAATATGATATCATCTATGGGTATACTTATCCACCTAGAATACTAACACGGTACGCTCCCCGAATAAAAAAAACAAATGACAACATATTGGAGGCGGTCATAGTTTCCCCTGGAGTGAAACTAAATCATACCCAAAGCATCTCGTTATTGATTTCGAATGCTATGACCTCGGTATTATACTCTCCCTGCATTCTCTAGCCTGGGGATTCACCCACATTGCGCAACCTCCCATGATAGCACTAGAGTGGGTATGTTTTGATATAGATATTTTACACATATTTATAAATCTTATATATGCTACACATCACCATATATATATATATATATATATATATATATATATATATATATATATATATATATATATATATATATATATATATATATATATATATTAAATCTAGGCTACCCGTGTACTATATCCGTAATAATAGCCTAACATATTTAAGTCTATAATCCGACCAAAATTAAAATTATTCATGCACTAATTAATTTCATCATATTGGTGCCACTCTTCCAAATATACCCAGACTATCTCACTTACCCAAAATTCAAAATTCCTAATTCATTATTTAATTTCTTTCAATTAAGATTATCCACTTGATTTACAAGGTTTAAAATTACTCAATCATAAACCCCAATTCTCTAATTGGATTTATTCTCTATTAATGAAAGGGTATATTCTACAAATTCAAACCCTAATTTATAGGTCCCAAAATTCAGATTGATCTAAAACAGTAACATTCATCACAAATTAACAATCAAGCCTGAATCAAAGGAGGGGAGAAATCTGTCAGAATCAATTAGTCCATTCAAGCGACTAGCCAGGTCGTTCGAACGACACTGGCTGTCGTTTGAACGAGACAGCGGGCCGTTCAAATGACCCTGGTGCTCTCTCCCCTCTTTCCTTGCCCAAAAAACACCAGTCCGACATTAAAGCTTTAAAACTTTCGATTTTGTACAAATTATACCCCCAAAACCATCCAAGATTCATCCTAAATCCACCATTTGATTTTCTCAATCTAACTACATCATCTACACAAATTGGGGGAACCAAAATCCACATATTCTTATCATATCTATAGATTTTTAAATCACAATCATGTAATCCCCAAATTCAAATATATAACTAACCCCAACATATTATCCAATCCATGCCTTATACAATATAAATAGGAAAATGCAATTAATCAAATGCATGTTAAACCACTTGCCTTAGGGTTTGTACAATCAAATCCTTTGACGAAGATGATGGGTTGATTGAAGGGTTTCCTCTCTTTCTTTGGATTAATCTCCCAAAATCTCCTCTAGTTGCTCCCTTATTAGGTTCTCCTCAATGTGGTCTTCTAAAAATTCATTAAAGTTCCCTCACCGTCTCACAATTAGGGTTATAAACCTAAATACCGATTTTGGGTTTATGGGCCTTCTAAAAGGGCCCAAACACTTATTTGGGGCCTCAAATGTCACTGGAAAGGTCCCAAAACACATATTATACATATGACCACTCATTTCCAACTATTTTGACCCATCCAAACTCAACCGTGCACTCTGAATTCCCATCTAAATTAATCTATAACATTCTCTAAATTTTTTACCTCAAAATGCGACACAAAATAGGCCAAATAGTTAATCCTCAATTCACCATTTTAATAAATTTCTCAAATTTAAAAATTTCCCAATTCATGAATTTAATTCCTTCGAATAAAATAAATTCTTTTTTTCTCCTAAAATATTATTTAGTAAAAGGGCCTTTAATTTATGGGGTGTTACATCTAAACCCATTGAAAGACGGAGTGATGATGAATGTAGGTTAGCAAATTTCAATTAGTGTGCTTTAAATGCTCTTTTTGTGTGGTCACACCGGAGGAGTTACGTTGTATTATGACATGTGAAATGTCTAAAGAGGTATGAGACACTCCAACTCACCCAAACTCCAAAACCTCACTACTCAGTTTGAAACCATTAAAATGAATGAGAGTGAATCATTTGAGGAGTTTTATGCTAGATTGTTCGATATTTTGAACTCGTCTTTTAACTTGGGAGACAAAATACCTAAAAGCCTTGTCATTAAGAAAATCCTAAGGTCTTTACTTGGCTTATTTTGTCCTAAAGTAACAGTTTTAAACTTTTTAGGTAGTTTAGCATCTATGTAACTCGAAGAACTTGTAGGTGATTTTCAAACCTATGAACTTGACATGTTTGCCTCTAAAAAGCCTACAAATGATAAGGTCATAACTTTGAAAGCACATAAGGAGGAAACATCAGTATCGGATAATGAGTTTGACATCAACTCTCATAATATGGCTATGTTTGCTAAGAAGTCCAGAAAATTTCTTAAGTTTAATAAAGAGAAGTTTAAATATTATTATAAGAAAGTTAAGAAATAATTTTTTTAATTTGGGTTGTGTATATTTCGAAACCATCTCATCCAATTAGGGTTTCCTAGCATTGTCAAATCGACATGATTCTCCTCGGTACATGAATAAATTAAGATGTCATCTATGAAAATGATGATAAACTGATAAAAATACACCCGAAACACCCGGGTTCATCAAATCCATGAATACATTGGGGCATTAGTTAGCCCAACCAACATGACCCTGAACTTGTAAGAATAAAGGCAAGTAAAAAAGGTACTCCTCGACATGTCCTCCCACCATAATCTCAATTGATGGTATCCCGAATGCAAATCTATCTTCGAGAAGAAAAATGTACCTCATAACTAATCAAATAAACCATATATCCTCGACAAAGGGGACTTGTTCCTCACTGTCATCTTGTTTGACTCATAGTAGTCAACATACAATCATAATGAATCATCCCACTTCTTCACAAACTAACTAAAGCTCCTCATGGTGATGTGCTATGACAAATGAATCCTTTCCGCAACAACTACTTGATCAGTTCTCTCAACTCCCCCATTTTCATAGGAGCCATCACATATGAAACCTTGGCAATCGAATTAGTACTAGGAGCCAAATTAATCACAAAATCAATCTCTTGTGCTAGAGATAGCCCTAACAACTCCTCAAACACATCGAAAAAATCCATGACAATAAGTATTAAGTGTAATAAAATGGTAGTCCCCTCTCGAGTCTCCTAATCAGTTAAAAACAAGTGTGTCATGGCCTCACCTTTTGTTCTAAACATAGCGACTATGTACATCTCTTGAGTTGATATCGTAAAGAGAATGGCCCAAACCATACAACCTATATGACCCTCATATTTTACCAACTCATCCATACCCAAGATCACATTGTAATAATGGGTATCTAAAACCAACAAATTTGTATCAAAACATAACTTATTAATGTAAATCTCCACATCATCACAAATCTCCAAAATACGAGTAGATTTGCCTAACGAAATAGCTAACGATAAAGCCCTATCGCAAGTTCTAGGTATTAAGATAGAAATATTCATGAAACTACGTGATCTAGATGATTGTATGACTTTAATGTCTAAACAAAACTCTAGATAAGTGACATGAACATAAAACGTATTGTCCACTATTTATCCCTGGCCATCTTACAGGGGATACTTAATGTAATAAACTCGGCCATACTGAAGTTAGGTCAGTTGTTATGTAACTAGGGGTGTGTTTAGCACCGTTATCGATTATGTAGGCAATGCATTCTTGGATCCCAAAACCCTCTCCTTAGGTCCGAGTACTGATCTAGAGGCCATCGGGCGCTCTAGAGCCCCGTTTAACTCTGGTCAATTCTATCGTCAGAGCGAAAGATAAATGAATCTTCGAAGGGAATCCCCTTTCCAACGGTCTTCCCTGTGTGCTAATCGGTATAATGGTTCATATGAACGGATCATTTTACTATCGAAAACCAATCTAGAGTCCACTAGGCGCTCCCGGTGCCTAATATTACCCCAATAAACTCCATTGTCAAAGGAAAAGCTCAATGAATCCTCGAAGGGAACTAAAACCCCTTTCCTATGATCTGTCTCGTGCACTAAATGGCATAACCATTTAGACGAATGATCCATTTTTCATCAAAAATTGACCAGGAGGCTATCGGGCAGTCCCGGGCTCCGTATGACCAAGGTCCGCTCTTTAGCTTGAATGAGACTTAATGAATTTCCAAAGGTCACTGAATAACTTTTCCAGCGGTCCACCTCGTGTGCAAATCGTCCTTACGGTACGGACAAATGATCCGTTTTACTCCGAAAGAACATTAGGCGCTTTCGGGCCTTGGTTGACCAAACTCAACTCTCTGAACCGAGTGAATCTCTTTAGAATGTCAAATTACCTCGCATAACCTTTCTAATGGTCCACCCCGTGCGTAATTTTGACATACGATTTGCATGATCGATCTAATACCGTCCAACGATCTCCCATCCGATAGATCAATGAGGGCTTAACCCAAAGTCAACTCCCGCACCCGGGAGGGGCCTAAAGGAATCTTGAAGTTATCTGAATTACCTTTCTAACAGCATGACCCATGCATGATTTGGATTAACGTATTGCGTTCTACCACTATTTTTATGGAAAAATCAGCACGAGACTACCGTTTGGTAGGGCTAGGGGTATGTCGATCAGAATTTCCCCTACCCTATAAAAGGAGAGCTTGATATCACTCCCAAGACACGCCTCAGATTCATTAATATCAGTTATGTCAGCAACATTCTCTCGTAATCAATGAAGTTTCCTTTTGCGAAATTCCTTTCCCTATTTCCTTTCCTTTCATTTTCATACCCAATTTAGTAAAATCTCCTTCTTTCTCATCCAACATTCATCCCAATATTCAAAGGAGATCATTAAGGATCAAGATGAAGCCTCATTTCTCCAAAGAAGTTCCAAATGCCCCTCTCTCTCTTTAAATTTATTTATTTTCACATTAGTTACATAAATTCTAATCTAGTCTTTTACTTTAGTTCAAATACATTAACGCCATATCCTTTATTAGCTATATTTAACAAACTTTATTTTCTATAAAAAAAACTAAAAACAAAGAAAAATAGGGTTATACCTATAAATTTTAACGGGATTATCCACCACAATTTCTCAAAACTGGATTATCTTTTCTACACATACATATACAATAAATTATCGTTTGAATCTATGGGATAAACCCCACCCTTTTGCCGCATGCAAACTACGTGGACTTTGATGCCTTTATAGGCTACGTATGTGTTTCGGGATAAAACTCTAGACTCGAGTCCAATTCTTCAATTTGCACATTTTTGCATTTGCATCCTTTTTATTTATACATTACTTGTATATATCATATTTGCGATTCATATTGGTGTTTTATCTAACAAATATTATCATTTTATTATAACGATCAATAATTTGATAAACGCATACATCATATTTATTATTATTATTTTGGGAACATTCCTTTGCATGACCTCACTCTATCTTTTTCATAATATGAGTCGAACGATTTCAATAATCATTTATATAAACTCGCGTACACACTTCGCGAAGAAATTGAGGAAAATAGTAACCCAATCCTATGAGAGACCGAGAGGGCGGGATGGGTGCCTAAGACCTTCCAATTCTATAACATATACCCCAAACCTCTAAACTATTGGTTTCATAAGCATCAATTTGTCTTTCATGCCGCTCTCTCGAGGCGGCGAGATGTTCTTTTGCCTGTTTTGTGCAAAATAGGTTGATGACTCCACCTTTTTACATCACCCCCATCGACGATGGCCGAAGCACTCCTAGAAAAGGGCGCGAGAGCTTCTCTCCCCTCTTCGAGTGCGCACACAAGAGAGAAGCTAAAACCACGAGATGGGAGGAAAAAAGCCCCAAAAGAGGGAAAGGATGGACACAGTGGCTACTCCGCTGGGCAAGGATATGTCTTCAGAGGGCTAGACTTTATTTGCATGGGTGTTATCATTTTCTGCTTGTCTGACCTACCTATATGTTCCCCCTTTTCTCTCTATTGTTTCTTGTATATATCTACCTCATGCTTGTATCACGCCTCACTCACACACTATATATACTCTCCATGTACACATCATATTACTTACACGTAGGATCACTTATATCCACATGTTGCATACACCACCTAGAATATCCATGCTTAAGTGTCACTAGCACACTTACCACACTTGTATATATATATATCCATGATCACTCACACTTATAACACACCACTTATAGTTGATCCATGCTTAGGTTCACCACCACACACTCACTCATAGATAGCCACACATCACTCACTCTCGCATATGCACACTAAGTATAGTCTCCATGCTAGATTTACTTTTTTATGATATTTGTACATTCTTCCTTATTAGTATAGTGTTCATCATGCTAAAAAATATACCATCTCCATAATATACTATTCAAGAATCATGCATTTTTCAAATTACATCACCTAAGAGCATGGCTATTGACCAAAATTTTGTCCCCTAGTGAGGGTCACTTTGTGATGGGCGCTGGTCCAGCAGATCACAGTTGACCTAAGCAATATGACTCTCACCTTCCATTGGCCAAGTACGTTCGATGTATATCGAACGGTTCCCCCCGCATTGTACCAGTTAACCAAAGTCATAACAGGAGGTATATAGTTAGGAACTCGTTCACGTACGTCGATTATATCGAATTCGCTCTCACACGTATTGTCCCCATGCGGTATATAGTGAGGCAATTCACATACACTTAGGTATATCAAATGGCTTGTCCATTCGTACCAATTGCCCTTAAAATCAATACGTATATCGTGGAAGTCATGCCAAAGGAGGAACATTTCCACTAACTTAACAAATATATACCCTCATATAGGCATCAAACCTCGGGAACTCATATTTAGTTTTTCGGTTGCAACCCGAAACTCTTTCGAGATGTCGGGTCGGCATGCCGCCTAAATTCTCATGCGATTTTATCTTGTTCAAAAAGGGACCCTATCCATGAGCCTGGTAACAAGTCCAACCATGTTTTACGTATTTTTCTAACCCAATTTTTCTAGGCTCGGGTCCCGTCCTACATTTCTTTTGTATTTAGGTAAACCTAATACAAGTGAGAACATAATAATAATAATAATAATAATAATAATAATAATAATAATAATAATAATAATAATAATAATAATAATAATAACAATATTAAAAATAATAATAATAACAATAATAATAACAATAATAATAATAACAATAATAATAATAGTAATAATAATAATAATAATGATAATAATAATGATAATAATAATAACGATAATAATAATAATAATAATAATAATAATAATAATAATAATAATAATAATAATAATAATAATAATAATAATAATAATAATAATAATCATGTTGAGACCTTTCTCTCTTTTATTTTCCTTTACCAAAAGTGTCAAAAAAAACATTTTCTTCCTTCTTTTATAAAAATACCAAAAAATATTTTCCTTTCTTTATATCATAAATGTCAAAAACATTTTATTTTTTCCTCCTTTTATCAAAATACCCCAAAACATTTTGTCATCCCTTTTCCAAAATGTCAAAGACATTTTCTCCTATTATAAAAGTTTTCCTCCTCTGTTTAAAAAAAATAATAAATTCGAATCATTTTCCTTCTCAGGTCGATCGCATACCCGACCCCTGTCCTGGATCCCTATTGGCTTCGGCCTTCCGTCAAACCACCCCGAAGCTCCATCAGTTATCTTGCTACCTCCTCCAATTTAGGTATCTATTTTCACCCGCTTTTCATGGAGAATGCAGACTAAGTACCGAATGTGCATCCTGATTTGATGATAGTTCTAACCCAACTTACTTCCAACATTGACAACCTTCAAACCGAGGTTCATGAGATGCAGCGAAATCGGGGCCCTATTCTCAAAGATCCTGAGGTAATCTTCCCTCGCGCTATTGTTCCGCCCTCACCTGAGCCTATTTGGGTCCCGAAAGAATAAAAACATGCTCCATGTGTCCCTCTTGCCAATGGGCCACTGCCAGCTGAAATACCTATGATGAATCAGGTCGATCCAGGGGCTAATTAACCTGTGACCATTGATCCGAAGGAAGAAGAGTTGAACAGGTCAAGGAGGACATTAAGTTGTTGACCAAGAAGTTTTACCAAGTTCGAATCTTCGCGAACAACATGGATTACACCCATATGTCTCCTTATCCTAAAGCAAGGCTGCCCAAAAAGTTTAAGATGACCAACATTGAGATGTTCGGGGCTAGTGGGCCCCCAATTGTCCATATCTGAAGTTACCATCGAGCCATGAATCTCCTAGGTTCATCCGAGGAAATAATGGCCCAGATGTTCCAACAAACTTTGAAAGAAAGTGCTCTCTATTGGTTCTTATCTCTTGAGGAGTCCATAATTTGCAGTTGGGAGGATGTTGCCCGTGAATTCATGTCACAGTACAAGTACAACGAGGAGTTAGAGGTTACCTACTGTGATTTAAAACTTCTCAAGTAAAACACTGGAGAGTCTGTCTATAATTTCATAGTAAGATGGAGAGAAAAAGTGGCCACCATGACCAACAGGCCTTTTGAAGAAGAGGAAGTAAGCATTATGAAAAAGAACTTCTTACACCGTGTTCGAGTGACGATAGGAGGATAATATTACCACCATTATCGAGGCCTCCGGGAAGAAGGAGTGGAGATCGAATAGAATCTTTCCAAGACAGAAGTTGAGCCAAAGAAAGTATCCCAAAAGTTCACTCAAAGAAAGTATGATAAGCCTACAAATATTATAGTTTCAACCATCAATACCATCTCTCAACCTGCCACTTCATAGGCACCAGAAAGCCACCCTAACCCAGTTAAAAAAGAATACATCGATTTTCACGCTAACCCGTCCAAGGTTTACCAAGCCCTTTTGAGCTGAAATCTTATCAAGCCATTAGAACCTCGTCCATTACCAAACCCACTTCCGAAAAATTTCAAACCTGATGACCATTGTGATTTACATCAAAATGTCGGGCATACCACCGATCATTGTTTCAATCTTCGAAATGTAATCCAAGGTCTGATTTATCGGGATATCATCGCCCCACCAGCCAATCCTAAACCAAACACTACCCACAATTCCCTGCTAAATCATGCAAATACCATCTTCGTAGAAGAAGACCCAGAATTTGACCCATCTACCCAGATTGTATCTAAAAAATCTCCAACAATACCCGTATATTCACCTAAACCCCTTAAAGTATGCCCATATTTTCTCCTATACCCTACCTAATCGCGGATCAGGTAATACCACTTCTTATAAGAGCATGCATTGCTGTTTGTACTCGTTCCAGAGGAAAATATATGGAATTATCGGAGGTATTGAATCAACTCCTAGAGTTTGGGTTGAAATTACCTTAAGAAATGACCATTGATAACGAGAAATTTAGCACCTTGTTCTTCAAAGCTCGAAAGTGGGATCGAGAGTAAGATAGTTGCGTAGTAGGCACCAATGAATTCAGATTAGATGATGCCATCCAGATAATGAAAACTTATTCTGACAAATAGATAAAATTTATAATAGGTCCGATCTACTTGATACTTTGAAACTATAAGGGTGCTTGGTCCTTTTTCTTTTACATCTCCCCGTTGAGTGGGAGGATTTGTACGAAGATGTCGTTGAGGTTGAAGAATGCATTGACTTCTCAGAGAAGGATGATGTCATTGACACCGGGTGGGGGGATGAATTAAATAGTTAAGAGGAAGAACAAAACTCAGACAAGACTAACCTAGTAGTTAGTATATGTGGAATGATATCATTTGAGGAGCTCCTATGAGAGATCAACAAGGTTGTTGGACAGCCCGAGATAGATGAAGAGACAGATTTTTGTTTTTCCCTTCTTTTGTAACTTGTATGACTAGATCAATGAGCCATTACTATGTTACGAACCAACAATCAATAATGATCAATTAGGGAAAAGGTGTTGAGAAACTTCGTATATCGAAACTGACCCCTGAGGAGAGAAAAATCCTCAATCATTTAAAGAAAACTCAAGCTAACATTACTCTATGAGGACTCTTTCTGGAATGCATTGATTAAATTACTTATTGGGACCCAGTCCCTTCTTCCACTATGCCAGAAGAAGTAGTGAATTTGGTCTGATCCCTAACCAATACTAGAAAGGTTTCCTTATCCAAAGAGTAAATCTAAAAGTTTGGTACAAATCCTAACTCTTCTCTCAATAACTCTGTTGAAATCAAGGGAAAGATCATCCCACTTTCTCTTGTCGACAATGGGTCCACACTTAATGTTTGCCCGACAAGAACCCTCAATTGCTTGGGACTAAAAGAAAATGACCTTGCTCCAACTTCTGCAGCGGTGCGTGCTTATGATAATACTCGTCGAGAATTTATGGGATCCATAAATCTTACAATAGGTGCTACCCTATAAGTTTCGTTACTGAATTCTAGGTCATCGATATCCCTACTGGATTTAACCTATTGCTCGGACGACCATGACTCCATAATATGAAGGGTGTGTCATCCTCCCTTCATCAAAAATTGAAGTTATTCGCTAAGGGGAAGGTCATTACCATCTTAGGGGGATTATGATTATACTGAAAATGCAAGCACCAACCCGATATCAGAGATACATTATGGGGCAAATGATATGCTTTTATTAGGTTTTTGAGTTGAACCACTTCCACTCCTAACAAGGGATGATTTCAAAGATAGAATCGATCCAGAGCACAATCCTCACGGCTATGTCAACGTTATATAGTTGTTCAAAAATATGCGTTTCATGCCCGGACTGGGGTTAGAATGACTAGAACATGGAATACTAGAACTCATAGTGCTGAAGAAGTACTTACCTCCATGTGGTCTGGGTTATCAACCATAAATAGAGGAACTCAGAATGCTCCACCAACCTCTATTGAAGAAAAGGCTAAAAAGTACCAAAAATTTCTCAAGAGATTCCTTGAATGGAATATTCATTTGAGAGGGTAAAGATTTTACCTTTTGTGGCTTTACCTAACCATGGTATTACCATGTGGACAAGAAGATGAAGCCGGAGATGGAGATTTTCTTCCAATACAGCCACTCATGGACCAAACATTTCAAGCATCATGTGCAGCTACTCATTGAGAAGACTATAACTGCTACCAAAGATTCCGAGGGAAGTGACTCTGAGGATTCATTAAATCTGCAGACATTGGGGCTGACACTCTGCATGATCCACTCAGGCAATACATCATCAGATCTATCCCACCTGATCAAATTTACTGATGCACCTCTCCTCAACTAGCATGCTATACCAGTTCCACCTGCTTAAGTGCAACCCAACTCAGATGTTTATCCCATTTTCTCTTCTTTTCTCGTTCCTCCCTTTTCTGATCTAAATGTAATCGAGATCTCCTTTAATGAGGTTCTCAACGTTATTTTTCCTAATAATGAAATAAATAAGGATTTTTAATATCTAGGTGTGCTTTACATTGATGATAATGATTTTGAAAATGAACAATTATTAATTGATCTTAATAAGGTTAATAACAAATAACATAACCGCGTTCAAATTAATGAAGATGAAACAGTTGTTATTAATCTCAGTTCTAGTAGACAACTGGAAGAGATTAGGATAGGGTCTACCCTTGAAGAGTGAAAGCGTGTGCAACACGAGGAACTATTGACCGAATTTTAGGATATCTTTGTATGGTCCTAGGATGGCATGCCCGACATTGATCCCGACATACCTCATCACGAGATTCCAACTCTCCTCAAATGTAAATCGATCAAATAACAACTGTAAAAGCTCCGCACCGAATGGTCACCCAAGATTAAGGAAGAAGTGGTCAAATAGTTTAACCTAGGCTTCATTCGGGTGATCGAATGTCCCACCGAGTTAGCCAAAATTATACTCATTCCAAAATTAAGAGGAAAGGTTTGCATGTGGATTGATTACAGAGATTTGAACATGGAATCTCCTCGGGATGATTACACATTACCCAATATCGACATGACTGTGGACAATACGTCCAGTTAGTCTCTCAAGTCATTTGTTGATGGTTTTGTCGAATACAATCAGAATAAGATACACCCGGATCATCAAGAGAAAACCGCATTCATCACCCTTTGGGTAACCTTCTTTTACACCATTATGCTATTTGTTCTAAAAACTGAGGCACTACCACAACCTTATTGCATGATCTAATACACAAAGAAATCGAGGTCTATGTGGATGATATGATCATCGAGTCTAAGATCGCAATGGTCATGTTCCATCTCTTCAAAAGTTCTTCGAACGATTATGGTGATTGATTAGGCACATATTCTTCATATTTATCCCCTTAATTTCGGTATTTTTATGACCCCGTGCAGTGTAAATTGCTTGGATTTGTCTCGTATTTATGCTACTAACCTTTTTTTCCAAGTATTTCTTGTTTTGTGTATTTCTCATGTGTTTTACAGGTATTTCATGCAAGTTAGTGCGAAGGAGAACTCAAAACAGTGAAAGAAACCAAGAAATGGGGAGTTGAAGGGCATTTTCGTAATTCTACATATATATTACGCTGGTGGGGAAATCTAGAGAGTTAAAGAGCTCTAAATTATAAGAACATTGGAAAAAATGATACCCCAATCCGAGCTACGGTGAAGAAGTTATGCCCATTTAATGTTGGAGACAGAAAGTCTAAAGTTGAAATTAATTCTGGAAGCTGAAGAGACAACTCTTGAAATTTCTTGTTTAATTCGTTTTTATTAGTTGTAAAACGTGGAGAGGCATGGGAAGAGTCTCATTTAGGTATATTAAAAGGGAAAAACGTGGAGAGGCATGGGAAGAGTCAATTTTTTGTGTATAAAAGGCCAAGCCCTACATCCTTCCAAGGGGAGTCGAATTCTAGAGAGTAGAATAGAATTTTAGAGAGAGAAAGTCATATTTTAGAGATTTGTCTTAGTTTTTCTTTACATAGAAATTTTCATAAACCCTAGTTTGTAAGGTTGATTAAGAAGAAGTTTTCTGGATTCAAGTTCATTTGCCTTTCCTGTTGCTGAATACAAGTATAAAATTTCCATTCTCTTATTTTATCTCAATTCTATTTTCAATTCAATTATCACTTGTTTTGTGATTTTTGTTTTTACAATGTTTCTTAGATCCACAATTACATTCATTGATATGAATTTATTTTCATTTAATAAAATCATGCCTAGCTAAGTTTTTAAAGGTTGGGATGCATGAACCCATCCCAATGTAAATTACTTATGTAGAAAATAGAATTTAAATTAAAATTTTGAAAGAGTCGTGCGAGACAATTTTACAACCATTGTAGATCTTTTAATCTCTCTTGCCCTAAGTACTTGGGTTGTTTAAGAATACGATGTGCGTATAATTATTTAGCACCGCTTTATATTTACCTTTGATTTCGTATGCTGCGGGCTTGAACCTCATATACGTAATGCTTAGGATCTATAAAGACTGGATTCATTAAAATTTAAAATTTACAATTCTAGTATTTTACACTGTAAATTGCTAGGGTTAGGGGATTGTATTCCAACCTACTTTATCATTCATCTTAATTAGTTTACTCATGCATGCATAGTTAACTTTTTTATTTTTTCGTCTTCAACCATCATCATCCTTTTCACTTTTATTTTAGAAGTAATAAATCAATTAAATTCTATCAAACATTCCCTGTGAATTCGATACCCAGACTCACCACTGTACTCCTTAAGAGTGTAGTTACAAGTTTAGGTTTTTTTGTATTGAGGTTAGAAGCCGATAACAACGACTAGCGTATTACACGGACGCTAGATTTTTCCACTCGATCAGTGATACCAAATGAGACTTAGCCCACATAAATGTATTTTTAGTGTTACCAAAGTAAACATCTTTGTATTCATAATTAGTGAAAAAAGAATTGAAGCAGATCCTAACCAATTGAAATACATACTCGAAATTCCATCACCCTTAATGGAGAAGGAAATCCGGGAATTCCTTGGAAAATTACATTATATTAACAAGTTCATCAATCGATTGACGTCTATTTGTGAAAGCATATTCAAAATCTTCTGAAATGATTCAACCAAGGTTTGGAATGAATTTTTCCAGGATGCTTTTATCGGATCAAACAGTACCTTACCCAACCGCCGGTACTCATGCCACCATAACCTGGTCAACCCTTACTCCTGTACTTGACCATAAAAGACACCGCAACCGGGGCTTTAGTGGCCCAATATGATTAAGAGTCCCACAAAGAGAGGGCCATCTACTACATCAGTTGTAAGTTGATCGAATACGTAGTTAACTACACCGACGTGGAGAAAGCATGTGTTGACCTTATCTGGGTCACTCAAAAATTACGGCATTACATACTCCCTTTTCCCATCAGACATGTATCCCGAATGGATCTTAATAAATATCTGCTCGAGAAACCCGCTTTATCCAATCGAATGGACCAATACTTGATTCTTTTAGTCGAATTTGATATTGTGTATGTCACGTAAAAATCCATGAAAGGTAGAACCATCTATGACTACCTTACTGACCACCCTATGGAAGAAGCAGATGTTTGGATCTTCGAATTCCTCGATAAATATATCCTTTGTTCCTCCGAAGAAGACCTTCGGTGGAAAATGTTCTTTAACGGTGCTTCCAATAAAACAGAATAATGTAATAGGATCCTCCTAATTACCCCTGCTGAGTCTCACGCTCCCATTGCCATCAAGATAAATTTTCCCCGCACTAATAACATGACCAAATACAAGGCATGCACAGTGGCCTCAAGGTCACTCTCAAGAAAGGAATCTAATGCCTAGATGTCTATGAGGATTCATCCCTCATCATGGTTCACGTCCTCAAAAGATGGAAAGTCAAGGACGAGAAACACTACCCTTCCACGCCCACCTAGAAGAGTTGGCCTCTCAATTCCAAGATATTACCTTCCGCAACTTACCCCGAATAAGGAACAACTAAGCCGATGCCCTTTCTACGGTAGCCTCCATAGTCGACATGCCCTGGGGAATAAAAATGGCCTCTCTCCTAATCCAAAAATCAGTTAAACCAACCCACTGCTACCATATTGAGCTAGTCGTAGAAGAAGATCCTGATATAACGGATTGATGGTATTACGATATTTGGCTCCTCCTCAAGCGCGTAAGGTACCCATAAGATTCTAACTAGAAAGATCAATAAATCATCCATAAATGAGCTACCCAGTATATTATCTATGATAAATCAATGTTCAAGAGAAACTTCGATGGAACCCACTTACACTACATCATAGGGACTGACATTGAAAGGATGATGTAGAGAATTCATAAAAGGGAATGCGGACCCCACATGAATGATCATATGCTAGCTAAGAAGATTATCTGACAATGTTACTATTGGACTACCATGCTTCAGGATTGCACCACCGTTAATAGGGGATGCCTTAAATGCCAACAATCTTCCCAACTCCTACACTTTCCTATACAAGAATTTTACAATATGGCCTCTCCCTGGTTATTATCCACATGGGGCATCGATATTATAGAAAAAGTTAAACCCAAAGCCTCCAACGGGAATATATTCATCTTGCTTTCCATTGATTACTTCACCAAATTGGTTAAAGTCGATTCATACACAGTGTTGAATGCCAAACAGGTGGCCAAGTTCATACAAAAAAATGTCATTTATCGATATGGGGTTCCGCATGAGCTAGTGTTAAACAACAAGATACCTTACGAAGTAGAAGTCACTGAATTGGTCGATGAGTATAGGATTCAAAGACACAAATCTTCTCCCCACCAACCTCAAAACAATAGTGTAGTCGAAGCCTCTAATAAGAACCTCAAAGAAATCATTAGCAAGATGATCGAGAGTTATTGAGATTTGGACTACTGGATCCCTTGCACCCTCGGGGTCTATTGCACTTCAGTTTGAGCATTTACTGGGGCTACCCCTTATTTTTTGGTATACAGTATGGGAGAAGTCCTACGAGATAAGCTATAAATTCCTTCGTTATGTGTCTTGCTTGCAAACAAAGCTAGTGAGGAAGATAGGGATCAGAGCCGTCTTGACGAGTTGTTACTCCTAGACGAACGAAGACTGAAATCTCTATATCATATACAAGGGTACCATCTCCAAATATCACGATGATTCAACGAGAGAGTCAAGGATCGTGGGGTCTGAGAAAGGCATTTCTCCCTTAAAGGGATCGTACTACCCGTCTGGGACCCTTGAGGGAAATTCAAGCCAAACAAAAGCTGCCCCTACATCATAAAGAAGATCCTATCAGGTGGTACCTCTATAATCACCAACCTCGATGGAGAAGAGATGGCATGTCTAGTCAACCTGGACCGTCTCAAAAAATTCTACCCATTGTCCAAAATCTTGGTGCGTTACGATTCCTCTCATCCCCTTTGTATTCTAAAAATATATACATAAATAAATTTTCTTCATTCACCTCTTCTCAGAACCATATGGGCCCTGATCTACCAAAAACATTTTTCTTTCAACAATGAAACATAGAAAATTTTCAAAATCTCCTGAGGTACATAGGCAACTCATACGCTTTACATGACCAAGACCCCCTTCCTTTTCACAAAAGATATTCTTTTCTTATCCCCGAGAATGACAGTTTATTTTATTATTTACGTGAACAAGAGGATTATGTATGCCTTAGTGATTGGTATAGATAATTCAAATCCAAAACTCATTAAGAGGTACAATAATATAATTAAAAACCAATTTTATTCCAATAATGAGAAATCTCGGCATGATTACAAATATCAGTGTATGGAGTCAAACAACTAGCCCCGCTAACCTTATTAAGATAAAAACCAAAGAAAACTAAACTAATCCAAAGCAACCTTCCCAAATTTATTACCACCTACTAAAAATAACCAAACACAACACTAAAATACTAGCTTCATGAAAGGCCTTACCGACAATTACCAGAAGATCCAGCCCCATCATCATCTACATCTTAGCATGCCCAAACTACCCCTGTTTGGATTAAATACCGAAGCCACTCTATGGAACAGTAAACATGGACCAGCTTGGGAAAGACCACTAAAACTCCCTACATGGTGTCAAACATGGCAAACTATCTTTGTCCAGTCTCTTTGGCCAATATTTTAGCCACTACCCTCCTCTACAACCATTTCATATGATCCCCAGAAATGAGCTAAACTCTGCCAACATATTAGGAAGGAGGGGTCAACGATCGAAGACTCTCCCATAAACATCCTAGCCGCATGCACCTATCTTCCGTCAAATCTTCCATAGGAAATAAGTCTAGTGTTCGAGGTGGCGCAATCTTCTCCCAACCTACTTGATGCAAAAGTTGCAAAGGAAAATAAAAAGAAGTCTGACGAAGGCCAGCCAATCGAACGTACTGGTATTCCCCCAGTTCCAAAAAGGGTGGTAACTCCCCTAACCAATGTACCGACCAGTGCAGACATCAAGCCCCGTGCTCCACATACCAGTTTACCAATTTCTCGATGTTCATGCCAAGGCAAATGAAATATTGGGTGCAGAAATTCGTCACAACTGCCAAATGATATTTAGGGGGATTGCCAAACTAAAGCTCTCAAATACCCATATGAACAGCATTACTAGGATACCTCTCAGAAAGTCAGAACGACCTTCTCGCCAAGCATCTAGACCGTTCAGGCTCTCTGCCAATATCGCCGCCGCATGATTATGGTGATATGACATCCATAAAGTAATGTAAGCTATTTGAGGGTCCACCAATAGGTCCCCGATCACCAACAGTAGATTCGAAGTTAATCCAAGGGCGATGGCTCCAATGTATCCTGCATTATTAACGTCCTCCAGATGCACATAATACAACACAGCCAAGAGGGAGATCATTCCTCCAATGATCAATGATCGGGCCATCGAGGGTGAAATATGGAGAGATTCCACCATCAGTGCCTGAGCATATCGAGAGAATTCGAGAAGGGTCGCCTCCACACTGGGATTTACTCCAAGTATAGTATAAAACTCCTTATAAGTGGGATAGACTTTGTCCAAAAAAAAATGAAAGACATGATCCTCGCGGTACCAGAACTGTACCTCCTCTGTCAACATGTTCCAAACAATGGGCATGTTGTACCATAAGGAAACCCAATGCAGGGTAAAGGCGTCGTAGTCCACATTGTATGAGCACATAGAATCTAAATTCTCTAGGTAAGAGGTGGATTCAGTAATTATGGGAAGAGCCATTTTGGAAGAAACAATACACAAAGAAAGAAATAAGTAAGAGGATAAGGATCTGAATTGGTGCAGAAAAATCCTCCAACTTACCCCCTTTATACTTGAAAAACTTGGCTAAAGATAAGGGTCCTACAAAATCCAGATTAAACCCTATCCCATCAAGAACAAAGTAACTAAAGAGAGTGCAATAAAAACCTTGGGGTGATTGTACTGGACTGACCTACCGATAGGCAGGACCAGGGGTATGCCGATCGACATCCCCTATTTTAAAAAAAATCCATTTTTCCTTTTTTGTCAAAATCAAAAAACTCAATAAAATTATTTTTTATTCCAGAAGAATTCAAGATTTTCATTTCCTTATATTCGTAACTCATCCTATTTAAAAATAAATTATCTTTTTAAATAATTCTAATCATTTTCATGGTCTCACCAAACAAAGTAACAAGTGCATGTAGATCAATTCATTAAAATCAAAGATAAATAAATAAAACCACATCCATTGCCTATATATATTGTTGTTATCACCTATCTTTTGCAGAGGACAGAAAAAAAAAAAAAACAAAGGGATTCAACCCGCTCCCCCACACTTTCTCTCTCTATAATTCCCCATCTCGATGATGCATGAGCTTTCCACGATGATGAGCTGAGGAGCCTTCATTACCCGATCGAAACCCCTCCTCAGATGAAGCAAATGACATTAACACAAGAAGGAATTGAGATTGATTATCGAATTTGAGCAGTCACAGAAACCACCCAATACCAGATGTCCTTCGAACAAGTAATCGACACCCGAACTTGGTTAAAGAAAAATAAATAGAAAAAAGAAAAATCTTCAGCCTGAGGAAAAAAGAGAGATCAAAAAATAAAAAATAAAATGGAAAAAACATAGCTCGGGATGAAGGACGTCCTCCATTAGCTCCAGCACCTCTAGGTCCATCTTATTGGGGGTGATGCAGCATATGCAGTAATCCTCCCTCAGGCCATCCGACATTGTAGGAAGGAGGAGCAAGTCGAAGAAACGAACCTCTGACGTCGACGCACCACCCACACTGTGGGCAGACCCACTGTTCGACTGGTACCCCTACTTGAACCTGTAGATGGTGGAGGCATATTCACCACATCATAAATTCATGACAGCATCATCCATCTTGTCACAAAATTGAGGTAGTCATACACTGCCACTCTGTTAGTATACAGAGAATAGGGCTCACCTATTATTTCTGTCACCCGAGTGTCCTCTGACATCTCCTGCACTTGCCTAATATATCTCGGGGGCATTGTGGTGCGACCACCACCTCATCCTCCATAATCTTCCTGACTACTTTCTCCCTGAGATACTAGGAGTAGCCAAACTCGTGCGCCAACAACCAATGCATCTGCGCATGCCCACCGGTTATCCTCGTATGTTGCATGGTCGTCCCCCATGGATAGAAAGTCACCTACATTTTTACCAAGATGAATTTAATACTTGCATAAATAGAAAGGAAAAATGATAAAAAGAAAAAATTCAAAAGAGAAAATAAGGGGTCCGATCTCTCGTCGGGTCATTCAAGACCTCATGCACTGCCACTAAGGAGAGGGACCACCTCGGTTGTCGGTTGGAATTTTTCCACCACTACATATGACAGAAGCCCCCCATTGACTCATCCTTCAAACCAACCAAATGGGCATTAAGCCCAATAACCCCATAGAACCACGTTTGTGAAAGCACAAGGGCCATCAATCAGAAGAAAGGAATTAAGGAATCAAAAAGGAAAAAAAATGCATAAAGGAAAATGAAAAAAGAAAAAATACCTAAAAAAGATATGTGGCTCCAGTAAAAGTTTACCGGATGCATCGGTTGAAAGCATTAAAAGATGAATAAAGGGTCACCAAAGACATGCTCAAATATGGTAAGAATCATAGAAGGCCGACGTCGCCACTCGATGCCACCAGAAATTCTCCTAGCAACGAAAGAATAAATAAATGGTCCATCTGACGAACTTGAAGCCCGTCTGCCTTGTCAATATTTTAGATCAAAAGCATCTCCCGCAAAGAAGAAATACGGATTGAGTCACCATAAATTATCCGCCTGACATCACCCTGCGCCGCCTCCATTATCATCGGTGTCACCCTAAACGTGTGATTCACCTCTATTTGGGTCCCCTCATAGTCTAGCCCTAGAAGCTGTTGTACATCGATGTGAGTCACTGTCATCTCCCCAAAACCCAAATGTATGGTGTGGGTAATATCCCACCACCTCTCCCTCAGAGCGCATAGAACAGTCGTCAAACGAGGTGTCTCATCTAATATAGATGCCTGACTCCCAAATTCGGCTGAAAAACCGCCCAACACACCACCGAAGGAAGGTTCTCCCACATGTATTTAAATCCAATCATCCCTCGGTAGTGAAGACTCGATGCAGCGATGTCAGTCCATCAAAAGAAAAATCTCTTGTAAAAAATTGAAAAAACAAAGAAAATGCAAAACAAAAATGCAAAAAGTAATACTAAGAGTCATGCAATACTTAATAACCATCAGGGTTCCTCACCCCAGATGATCTATTGTGAGCAAGATCACGTAGAAGAGTGATCATTAGCAATGAGCTCAAAAAGATCAAAAGTATTCTCATTGCCCAACGCTAAGGGCACCCTGGCACACCATTCCAAATTAGTCCAATCATCAACACCTATCCATGCCATGTGTACATCACTACTTGAAAAGTTCATCATTTTATAAACAAAAACTAAGAATGGACGCAGGGATGAATTGCAGAAGAGAGAAGCAGAAAAGGAGAAGTCTAAAAGCAGTGAAAAATCATAATAACTCGCTCCTTTTTATAGGAGGCTGAGGGGCATGCCGATCGGCAGTCCCCCGACATCAGCCGATTGACATTGTACCTTCCCCTTCCCTAGGTAGTACAAAATACCGTGCCATTTCCGTTTGGAAACTCCCACCACATGTCGGCTGGCACCCCCCTGAAATCTCATAAAAATGCTAGAAAATTCCAAAAAAAATCCAAAAATTCCTAAAACTGCCAAATGAATTTTAGAACATTTCTTCGACAAGGAAATCATTTTTTAAACTCCAAAATCCCCATCCAGATTAAAACCACCTTTTATTCCAAACATTAAAATCCAAAAAATTAGCACATTCATGTAAAGACCCAAGAACTTTATCTTTAGCAAGTATCAAGTGCCTCTTTAAATTCTCAAACTCAATGCAAGAAGTTTACAAAAATATTCCTCCAGCGGAATCCTAAAACCTCAAGTTATCCACTATTTCTTGAGAGGAACTTCCAAATCCAACTTCCCAATGGAGTTAAAAGCCAATTGGATATCTCTTTCCGATAGCGTCTTAGAGAAAAATATTCCACAGCGGATGTCCTAGACTAAACTTTGTCCTAATACATCCACCATAAGAATTTTAGCTCCCCAGCAAAGATATCTTATCTCAAAAAGGACATAAACCTAGAAAAAAAGCCTATTCCCTAATAAATTCTACAAAAGTCAAGATTTCCCAACTTAACGTTCTCACAATTAGCCTTGACCCTTAGAATTGGTCTCTCTCCATTAAGATCCTCAAATTGACCTCGACCCTCATAATTGGTCACCCCCACTTAAGGTCCTGAGAATTGGCCTCGACCCTCAGAATTGGTTTCTCCCACTTAAGGTCCTCAGAATTGACCTTGGCCCTCAGAATTGGTCGCTCCAAACTTAAGGTCCTCAGACTTGACCTCAACCCTCAGAATTGCTCGCTTCCCACTTAAGGTCCTCCGAATTGACCTCGACACTCATAATTGGTCGATTACCACTTAAGGTCCTCAAAATTAACCTTCACCCTCAGAATTGGTCGATCCAACTTAAGGTATTGAGCTCGACCCTCAGAATTGGTTTCATTCTAGTTAAGGTCCTCAAAATTGACCCCGACTCTTAGAATT
Source organism: Sambucus nigra (assembly GCA_949130495.1). NCBI lineage: Eukaryota > Viridiplantae > Streptophyta > Magnoliopsida > Dipsacales > Adoxaceae > Sambucus > Sambucus nigra. The sequence continues at coordinate 77,934,456 of OX422207.1, read as the reverse complement.
AGTTTCTCCCACTAAAGGTACTCAAAATTAAACTCACCCCTGAGAATTGGTTGCTCCCACTAAAGGTTCTCAGAATTGATCTTGTCCCTCATAATTTGTTTCTCCCACTTAAGGTCCTCAAAATTGACTTCGACTTTCAGAATTGGTCACTCCTTACTTAAGGTCCTCAGAATTCACCTCGACCCCCATAATTGGTCGTTCCAAACTTAAGGTCCTCATAATTAGCCTCAACCCTATGAATTAGTCACTTCCACTAAAGGTCCTCAAAATTGACCTCAACAATAAGAATTGGTCGCTCCCACTTAAGATCTTCAAAATTGAACTCGACCCTCTGAGTTGATCGCTCCACCTTAGGTCCTCAGAATTGACCCCGCCACTCAGAATTGGTATCTTCCATCTTAAGTCCTCAAAATTAACCTTGGCCAACAGAATCGTCCAACCCCAGCATTACCTTAGATCTTTACAAACTTCCTCGATCCTCTGAATCGGTCATCCTTGTCCTTTTAGGTCCACATAATCAGCCACCTTCCCAAAACATCATCTGGTGTCTATTTGGCGGCTTTCACTTGTTCCAAGATCACACATTAAGGGGATCTATATATACCACATTCTAGGATCCCATAAGTCTTTCCATAGGTTTTTAGAAGCTCCCCATTTAATTATAAACCTAAGTCGTACTCCGAATACCGATCTTGAGGCCAGTGAGTTCTCCCAGGCCCCGTTTGACTCCAATCAACACTATTGTAAAAGGAAAAGCTCAATGAATCTTCTAAGGGTTCTAAATACACTTTCCAATGGTATATCCCGAGCATGAATCGGCCTAATGGTTTAGGCGAAAGAACCATTTTACTATAAAAAACTAATCAAGAGGCCACTGGGCGCTCCTGGTCCCCGATTTTACCCCAATCAAATAAATTGTTAGACCAAAAGCGCAATAAATCCTCGAAGGGAACTGAAACCCCTTTCCAATGATCGACCTTGTGCATAAAACGGCATAACTGTAACACCCCGCCCGGGGAGATAGGAGCGTTACTCGATAAAACTAATCAAATCCACAAATAACAAGGTATATATCATTTAAAGAAAACCCACAATATAAATAAGAGAATCCACTAATCTTAAATATCTTCAAATTAAATACAACCAATACTCTCTTGAAATAATACAACTATCTGACTCGAAATAAAAATGCTCTATACATCAAGAATAAATACAAATCTTCTCATATGTATTCTCGAATATTCTTCCCAAAATAATCAACACTAAAATCCACTCCAAATCAAATCCAAAACGTCCAAAATCTGCGCTAAACTGCCACTAAAAGAAAATATTGGGAAGTACATAATACGACAGGAAAGATGCTCAATAAATATTAGTGGTCAATAAAGCGTAACAACAAGAGTACAAATATTCAAATCAAATACGAATCTCATAAGCACTTTTATCAATATAATTTCTCAACAACACATTAATCCGAGTCACCAGGCCTCACCATATCGCGCCATACTTTATCAAGTAACCGAAACACGAATATTGGCAGGTGCCCAACATCAGTGCCATATTAAAATATCATGAAAATATGCCCAACACAATAATAATACCACATGAATCAAAATTAGATTCCAACAAAAAATTTCAGATTTCCAATTGAATTTAGCAATTCAAATATGAGTCAATGACCAAAGAAATCAATGGGAATAACACTCGGGAGATTAAGGAGCATATTGTGTAAAACCCCATACCTTAAACCACCAAAAAGGAATCAACATCAATCTGCCCAAAAACTCAGCTTACACCATAAACATCAGTCCACAAAGATCCACAAATTATCTCCAAGCTCCTCATCAAAACAGCCCCAAGAACACCTCCAAAAACTAAGGTTGAATACATAAATTAAAGGGGAGAGTGTTTATAAAAAGAGAGGAAATAAAAATATGTTTGCTGCATACTTTTCTGCCAAAAGATGCTTTAAAAATGGTCACTCATGATCCCTTTAAATAAGGCAAAAAGATAAGAGTTTAAACCAAAACAAACTCCTAAAAAAACTTGCAGCGCACGATTTTTGTTGGGGTCAATCGATCGACCCCTAGCGTCGATCGATCGATCGCCTAGAAAAATTGACAGTTCCGCTTAAAAATTATAAGGGAAAAATATTTTAAAAAATTCATATAAAATCCGTTTTAACTCCAATTTTGAAACCATTTGAAATTCTCGTCTTTAAAAATAAAATCCAACATTTTTTAGCAAAAAAATAATTTTCTCAAAAGCTTTATATTTCCTCTATATTTTGAAAATACCCCAAAGATTACGCTGGTTGTTACTCTTCCCCACTAACAATGGAATTTCGCCCCCAAAATTTGCCAAATGCCTAACTCTCAAAACCAGGACAGTACAACTATCTCCAAAAATAATCTCGTCCCCCAAAAATAAATTCCTCACATCTAATCTTGGAACCTATCACGAAATGATCATCTAAAATTTCTATCTCCAAATATGAGCCACAAAAATGCAACAGACCCAAAACCCAAGACCCGAGGGTGGTCGGCGACCCAAAACCTGGCTCTGATACAATTCTATAACACCCGCTCGGGGAGAGCGGAGCGCTACTCGATAAAACTAATCAAATCCACAAATAACAAAGTATAGATCATATAAATAAAACCCACAATATAAATAATAGAATCCACTAATCTCAAATCTCTTAAAATTAAATACAACCAATACTCTCTCGAAATAATGCAACTATCTAACTCGAAATAAAAATGCTCTATACATAAAAAAAAAATACAAATCTTCTCATATGTATTCTCGAATATTCTTTCCAAAATAATCCATGATAAAATCCACTCCAAATCAAATCCAGAATGCCCAAAGTTCGAGATAACCTGTCACTAAAAGTAAATATGGGGAAGTACACAATACCACAGGATAGATGCTCAACAAATATTAGCGGTGAATAAAGCTTAAAAAATACGAGTACGAATATTCAAATCAAATGTGAATCTCATAAGCACTTTTATCAATATAATTTCTCAACAACACATTAATCCGAGTTACCAGGACTCACCATACTGCGCCATACTTTATCAAGTAGCCAGAACAGGAATATTGGTAGGTGCCCAACGTCAGTGCCATATTAAAATCTCATAACAATATGCCCAACACAATAATAATACCACGTGAATCAAAAATTAGATTCCAAAAATAATTTTAAGATTTCCAATTGAATTTAGCAATTGAAATATGAGTCAATGATCACAAGAAAACAACGGGAATAACTCTCGCGAGATTAAGGAGCATATTGTGTAAAACCCCATACCTTCAACCACCAAAAAAGGATCAACATCAATCTACCCAGAAACTCATATTACACCATAAAATCATTCCACAAAGATCCACAAATCATATCCAAGCTCCTCATCAAAACCTCCCAAAGAACACTTCCAAAAACTCAGGTTGAAAAGAGATTAAATAAAAATATGTTTGTGGCATATTTTTGTGCCAAAAGATGATTCAAAAATGGTCACCATGACCCCTTTAAATAAGGCAAAAAGATAAGTGTTTAAACCAAAACAAACTCATAAAAGAACTACCAGCGCACGATTTCTGTCGGGGTCAATCGATCGACCCCTGGCGTCGATCACCATAATTTACTTATTAAGGTTTAATTTTAATTTTGTTTTTAGAAATTAAAATTTGTGTTGAAGTTAATTTGTCATCTTTTTAAAGAAAAGAAAATCAAATAAATTTGGAAAATTAAATTGTTATTAGGCACCATCTTTATTCTGCACTTGTAAGGAAATTCATTTTGAAAAATTAAAATTGGGGGTCCTATCACCCTACTTTCAAATTATTCCAAGTCTCCCTATATATATAAAAATGTATTCATACCTTTTGGAGACTATGGAATCTTCAAGTTGATGACATAGAAACGAGGCACTTGAAACTCGACAATGATGAAGCTTTTCCAATATGGTCTCTACATCTTCAACAAACATGCCATAGGCTTGGATGGATACATATTAACTCTATCCTATGACTCAAGTGTTTTTGTTCGGAATTGAGCCAACACTACAATAAGACTGAATCGGACACTTGTGTCCTTACACTAGTTGTTTAGACAAATGATTTAGTGTTTACTATGGGAGGTTAAAGTAAGGGAATAAGTATCTAAATATCCAAAGTTCAAAACCAAATCAACTAATCCCACATAACCAAATAATTCAACAACAAACATGAGTTTATCTCATATTCCTTTTAGCTTATCTACATGATAAATCCATTATCAAGGACAATAGTATTTCAATTAAAGGCTCATAATATACATTATTGCATAGAAAGAAACATGTAGTTAAAAAATTTAAGGACCTCATTTTACATAAGGGTTTCATTTATAATTCAAGTGTTTTAAGTAATCTAATATGATTCCCTATAGGTTTAGACTCCATAAATAAAGTCTACATACTAAGATTCATTATTTGGGCAAATACTACCAAGACTACTACAATTAAAGCACAAGGTACAACAATACTAAGCTTGTGTATATTTCAGAATTTAATATTCTAGATTAATTCCAAATTATCCATCTTCTAGTCACAAATAATCAATTTCTACAGCTGAGTCCACAAACCCTGAAATGCCCAATTCATAATTAGAGGTTTAATATTCAATTTCTACATTTGTTAAGGTGCAAAACTTTATATCAATTATTTGAGAATAATGACTTTATATCAATTTTTTGCGAATAATGGATTTATATCAACTATATTTGGTTCAAAGTTGAGTTTCTTGTGTAGGAAGAAATCTCTTTAATTAAATCTTAAAAAGCCTTTTTTTTAATTTCCTTAGAAAGCTTGGAGCCCCCCCCCCCCCCCCCCCCCCTCTAAATCATGAATTGAAAAAAACATAGGTTAGGGTTTTCTTTGTAAGAAAATATTTTTGTGAATAAGTAGTTGAAAAGAGTGGGTTTCTTGATGGGAAAAAAAGGAGATAAAATGGTTTTGTTGGTGAGAAGAAAAAGAGAAGAAAACAGGTTGTGTGCCAAACAAATGAGGAATTCCACCCCTTCTAAATCCTGCCTTTCTATAGCAGCCTATAGGACCCTCTCTAGCAGTTTCCAACCCACTATGGTGGCTTGTTTAGCTTGCTATAGCAACCCAAAACTGCATCTCGTCACAACAACTCCTTTTGTTTCTCCCTTCTTACTTAAAACCCAAAAATAGTAAAACTTATCCTTTAAATAGTTTACTAAAGACCAATTTACCCCTGGACTTTAAACAAAATTCCCCACATGACCAGTTCACTAAATAACTTATAGAACCTATTCAACCCAAACTTTAATATAATACAAACTTTAGCCCCAAAAGTTTAATAATTAAACCAATGAACACAAGACTTTCAAATGGACTTCTTTTAACTTTTTTAATTCATCACATTAATTCATTTTAACTTATTATCACATAAATAGTTTTAATTTCTCATAATTAAATCTGAGTGTGTTCTTAATTATTAATTAATTAATTATCTATTTAATCCTTTAACATATTCAACTATTACAAAATAAGTCATGTAATATTTTCAGATCAAAATTGGAAATGCACCCTAGTTCACCTTCTATGTATGTGTGTGCAATATGGCAATGACCAGAACCAAATCAATATGATTTGTTCTCGAAGAATTTCATAGGAATTATTAAGCAAAACATTCATAGGTTCACACTACCTTCCTAAGTTCCTCATTTTAGAATTGGGAGACAAATAGAATGGTGTGCTCAACATTCAATCATCTTAACAATAGTTATCCTAACAAATAAAACACTTTCTATTTTTGTGATTTTCCAAAAAAAATAAATAAATAAACACAAAATCTTTTAGGTTTCTCTTTAAAATGGATCGAAGGAAAAATAAATAAATTTTGATGTCTAAAAATGGATGAATTCCAATTTTATAATCACAGTAAAGATTATGGAAATAATTCAAACCACACGCAAAACACAAAGATTTTAGAGTGGTTCGACTGTAGAATAACCTACGTCAACTATATTTATTATTCAGTAAGGCTTACAATAGCTTAGTAAAATAAGCATATGTGTGATTCGAGTTGTTCCTTGAGATAAGGAGTTAGTTTGAATTTATAGGAGTGTGGAACCCAAAAGATGGAATGCCTTTATATTACCATACGTTTACATCTGTATACAAAAACTCTTGAAAATCATAGCTGATAAGTATCCCATCTGAATAACTATTAATGTTCCAATTGGTTGGCCTTCTTATGTTGGTTGGCCTTCCCGCACTATAGGTGTTTCTATGGACGATCAAGTAAGTTTGTCGACCACATTGGATTGTAGGTGTGTCTTCTTTATTTGTCCATGTATGAACATAATTTTTACATACAATAAAAGCCCCCACTACTTTATGCTTGGTGTTTACATGAAAGTATGGAGTATTGAACCCAGTAAGTTACTCGGCGTACTATTTGAGTGTTTGGTTCGCATCCGACTTCCTCTGCTTGTACAATTTTCATCGACATCGCTTGAAAATGACATTATTGTAAATAGCCCAAAGTTTAATGAACCGCCAAAGCACATATTTGTATTTTACCACTTTTAGAGTTGTGCAGCTGTCAGAATGTCAATCGTTGGTACATGTAATCATTGTTTTCACCTTTTTCGAGGTAAGCTATAAAATATTAAGCTTATGTCGGTTGTTGTACCATAAATCTTTCAAACTTTAAACTTTTTTGTGTTTCCAAACTTTTTTTCTGCTCCCATGTTCACCGTTCTTACTTCTACCATCATTTCCTTTGTAAGCCTTATTTCCTCTTCTTTGATTTCTGTCTCTATTTAATCATGGTTTAAATTGTTCATGGAGATTATTTAGAACAATTTAGGAGGGAAAGAGGAATCCATGATTGGGTAGATTTAGAGATGCCTATTCCTCCAGTAGACGTTTGATGTTGGCGGAAGGTCATTGAATCCAATCTATATTTATACTTCAATGTGGCATTCCCCCCCCCCCCCCTGCCCCGAATCTATTTTTCCTTGAATTTCATAAACACATTGATGTTGTCCCTCATAGGGTGGCACCCAATAGATGGAGAATAGTGAATGGGATTCATAGGTTTAACCAAATCCATGATACCCGTATTGGAATTCCTGAATTAATATTTTGCTATAAATGGGGCACCACCAGTGACAATACTTACTATTTAAAGACCAAATTTTCCAATAGGGCATTACTAGTCAATTTAGCGCATTCTAATAAGGATTACTTTTACTATGGAGTAGTAGTCAAGAACTGTCAACATACTTCTCTTCAAAATGGGGAAGAGTATGATGGACCCAGGTGTCCCCAAACAGGGCAAGGAATATGTTGTAAATTTTTGTCCTTTTTCTGCTGATTACTTGTTTGATGATATTTTAACTATCTTTTTGCCTCTTTTTATGCAGTGGATAGTAAGGAAATGTATCCTAAAGAGACAGATATCAGACTTAAGGAGTTTGAATTTTTTTTGGTGCATTCATCAGAGAATTGGTGAAAAAAATCCAAGAAAAGCCTTTTATTTACTGAATTATAGGAGTTTCGTTACTTCATTCATTGCTCGGCCCACTATTACAGCACCTTCAGCTCCTATCAATTTGGAGGAAGAACCAATTCCCACTTCTTCGGCAACAGAGTCTATTGGAGTTGAGGAGGATTTTGGTAGTTCTTCTTCTTTTGAATCCTTGGACCTTTCTTCTATTCCTACTTCCCCTTTAGGTGTTATGGGTAAGAAAAATTCTCCCCAATTTGATGTTAGGGCCTTTATCTCTGACCACCAAGAAGGCTACAAAAGAAACTATCAAAACTGTTGATACTGAAAAGTCGAAGTTGATCGAGACGGTGCCTAAGGTTATTGACAAGATGCCTCAGGTTATTGGTAATGAGGAAATTAAAGTTGTTGCACCTCAATACAAGAGGTTGAAAAAAGGTTTGCCTGGAAAATAGGCCCAAAAACTGCTGCCAATCAACAAGAGTTGGTCAAAAAGATTCGGAATGATTTGGAGGATGTTGGTTCATCCTTTGTGGCTCTCAATTCTGATGTTTCCAGAGGTTTGATAAAAGTTGGGACTCTTATAGCTGATAGGTCCACTTCTATTCTAATTCCCCGATCAAGATTGACAGAGAGAGATTGCCAGAGTCTGGCTTTCGTAACCCTTTTACCTTCATTACTTGTCTTTACTATCTTATTTTCCTCTCTTTTGATGTGATATTTTTCTCTTTTGCAGTTTCTAATGGATTTCAACCAACTGATGGAGAGGGATGATCAATTACATTCTTCCTCAGGTGTTGTTGAAGAGGCCTTTAAAGGTATAAGGAAATCTTTGGAAGCTTCTCGAAAAGGTTCGGGGACAAAGTCAAAAGTTTGGAAAAAGATTTAAGGAAAGCCAAAGAGAGGCCAGATTTGGCTGAAGGAAAAATAGTAGAAGTGGGCTAAATTCAAATTTAAGGGTGGGTTGAATTTAAATTTTAACAAAATTAACTCTATTTTTTTTAGGGCGGATTGGTGCCCTTTTAGCCACCCCTCGCTCCACCCCTGATGATAGCATATTATATATAGTAAGGAACATGTTTTTTGCACTAAATAAATACATAAGAAGTGCATCAAATGACATTGTTGAATAAATTGTTAATGTTACATAATATGGAATGAATCATGGTCATGAATTAGTATGATATCGCTTTGACTCAAACTAATGTCTTATTTGATTAATTTATTTATAAAGAAGTATTTGAAGATGACTCAAACTTTATTGCACATATTATGATAATTATGGAAAGTGGGAGACCCTTAGAATTATTTTAAAAAATAATTCTTTCGTAATTAAAGAATAACTAGTATAAAACTCGCTCGATGTGGGAGCATATATAGTTTGTTTCCCTATTATACTTCGATACCTACATGTGGTCAAGCACGTAATGATATCAGGGGTGGTAATTTTAAAATGCACATGAACACGACTAAATCGACATGTGCTCAACCTGAATATGATGCAATAAATCATATTATTTTCTTTGTGTAGTACGATCAATATTGTCGTGTTTAAATTATAATTCATTTTATGTTATGTTTTCATGTTCTTGTTATACTTAACATCAACTTATACAAATTTAACTAGTAACACAATTTGAATCAACGTTTATCATACTAAAAGGAAATAAGAAAAGTCAAATTATAAAATGGTGAAACTAAATGTTGATATACCAATGTGTTCGTAATTTCCATTCGAATATTTTAATTCTACGCTTTATATTCTACCATATTATTGTAGTACATAAAACTTTAATATTTAACCTATTACAAATAGAAATAGTTCAATTGATTTTTTTAAACATAAAAATTTATGATACGACTTTTGAGTTTTCAAACCATTTAAATGGATGTGAAAACTCAATAGGTGGAGAGAGAAGTGCGCACCTAATATCTAATTTGACTTCTTTTCAATTCGATGTACACATGAACACTTTAAAAGTTTAGAGTTAATAATTGTTGGCTTGTATAAAATTATATTATTTTAATCCTATAATATTGTGTTGTGTTTTTAAAAGGCCATGATCGTTTAGGGTAAAAACCCATGATATCTGTGGGTACCCGAAATTAGAATGATGGGCCTGGACGAGTAACCGAATTATAGCGGCCCAAAGTCCAGACCCTCCATATCCTAATCAGTTATGATTTAGTCTTCTCCCACGTTCTCGTCAAGAGGGGTTCTAGGAGAAGATGGAAAACGTGGGGGAGTCCAACACCCCCACTCCCTGAAAATGGACATGTATATAATAAACCCTAGGTCCGGGGCATAGGACACGCACTGTATTCTCTATAATCGCTCCCCGGAGTATATAGAAATAATACTGACTGCACAACCATGGATGTAGGCATTTTTGCTGAACCACTTACATCTCTTATTGTGTGATTGGAATTTTGTATTCCTTATCCTGCTTGGTAATTGTGCTTCTCTTATCTCTTTGTGTGAATAATAATTGTCACCATAATTGGCGCTGTCTATGGGAACGTTTATCTTCCCTAAGAAAGTCCACACCAAAAAAGGAATTCGAGATGTCTGGTCACAGTAGTAATGCTCCCCAGGCAGGAGACATTCAAGAATCACCTGTTCCTCGCAGGATTATATCTGAAGTTCGGCATTCAGATCAGAGGGCTCTCCTAGAAAGGCCAACCTCAGAAGAAAGCCAGGGACCACCGAGGTCCACATAGATATCCAGGCTGATTGATGCATATGAGGCGAGACTCCACGAGCAGAAGGAGTATTCTCGCAAGCATGAAGCTGATAATGCTCGCCTCAAAAGAAGATTAGAAAGAATGGAGAGAGAACTCCATCGTGGTACTAAGAGATGTCCGTACCTCACTCCTAGCCCTCAGGCGAGCAGGTCTCGCAACCGAGGAAGGAGCCCCAGGCGCGGATCCCAGAAAGCTGAGGGGAACGAGTCATAGGATGATTGGCTCGAGCAACAGCGACTAGCTCGCAATCACAGGATCCCAGATCGCAGCAACGAAACATATGAAGTCTGGTCCGAAGGGAGATGGACCAACACCCTACACATCACAATACTAGATCGACCCGAGAACTCGCTAGGCGAGCTCTTAAAACTCAGATGAAATCACCTTTCTCGAGGGAAATAGAAGAGGAGGAAGCCCCAAAGAAGTTTGCTATCCCAAGGTTCAAAATTTATGATGGTAAGACTGATCCTATTGATCACATCAGGCAGTACCGGCAGGCCATGACCCTCTAGAACCATCGAGATGCACTAATGTGCCGAATTTTTCCCTCGAGCCTGCATAACGTGGCTTAAAAATGGTTCGAAAGTCTCTCCCACCGATCCATAAGGAGTTTCAAGTCCCTAGTCGAGCTCTTTATGGCTCGATTCGTTATTAGTAGGTCTTATCCCAAAAGGATGGATGATTTGCTAATAATGAAAAAGATGCCTCAAGAGACCCTCCGAGACTACGCGAAGAGGTACTGGGAGTTATTCAACGAGATCAAGGACTGCTCGGAGCAAGTGGCAATGGCCTCCTTTAAAATTGGGCTACCCAGCTCTTCCCTTCTATACCAATCCCTGACAAAGAAAGAGGCCATGACCATCTATGACCTAATGGATCGCATCGAGATATATGCCAAGGTGGAGGATGTGACCCGCCTTAGCACAGGGGAAAGCAGTCGAACTAAGCTCGCTGCCAAGGGCAGTGATAAAACTGAGAACCAGAAGAAAGGAGGAAAGAACGTGGGCAAGAATGGCTCCAAGAACGAAGGCAGTAACGATGTGGCGAAAGAATTTCAGGCGGTCAACACCGTCTTCAGAGAACCAATTTATATAATTCTCGTGAAAATCAAAGACGAGCCATTTATCAAAATGGCCCAGGAAAAGGGGAGGAGATCCCTCGAAGAGAAATAACGCGCTGAGATACGCTTTTCACAAAGAAGGAGGATATAAAACCGAGCATTGCAAGGCTCTTAAGTCCCAGCTCGAAGAGCTGGATCAGTCCGAGAACTTGAACGAATTCTTAGAAAAGAAGGCAGAGAAAGTTGCTTCCTACAGGGAAATAAGGCCCGATAATGTACTCGAAGACGATGCCGGCCATGAATTCGTAGAAATTCATGGGGAATTCGACGTGAAATAGATCCAAGGAAATTCGACTCGAATGGAGGTAAAAAAGCCTATAACGGTGATGCAAGCTTTTCAGATCAATCCAGCGAAGACTCTGTCAGGAAAATGCAGGCGAGCAAATGACGTCGACTATAGTAAGAATATCGTGTTTACAGAGGAAGATCTGGTGGGAGTGAGAACCCCACATCATGATGCTCTGATCATTACTCTCAGAATAGCTAACTATGACATCGACAAGTTACTCGTTGACCAAGGAAGCTCGTCCAAGGTAATGTACCTCGACCTATTCAGAAAATTGAAGTTAAGCATCGCCGACCTAAAGGAAGCTACCGTCCCTTTAGTTGGCTTCGCTGGGAAAGTGACTATGCCCTTGGGGAAGATCATATTGCTAGTAAGGGCAGGACATGTTTCTAAAATGATCGAGTTTTTGGTGGTCGACATTGACTCACCGTACCAGGCTATCCCCAGCAGAGAATGGATGCATGCAATGAAGGCAGTCTCCTCGACCTACCATCAGAAGCTCAAATATGTGACAGAGCGAGGAGTAATGGAGATCCATGGCGATCAAGCGATGTCAATAAGGTGCTTCATAGCAGCCATCCGCCCAAGACCAGAGAAGAAGGCCGACAAGTCCAGCGAGAAGGTTGAAGAATAAGAGGGTATGATACCTTAAAAATAGTAATTAAAGTACGAAAGGCCCGGAGTAGAGGAGACCAGGCTCCTCCCCTCCGAATGGGTCGTCGAGAACCTGGAGAAAATCACAGCAGGAGATTGTGACGATAGTAGGATCTTCTTGATTGGAGCTTCCCTCACTGATCAGGAGAAGAAGGAATTGACGACCCTGCTAAGAAATAATTTAGACGTCTTTGCGTGGGAACCATACGAGCTGCCTGGAATTGATCCTAGTATGGTTTGTCATCAGATGCACGTCGATCCCACCTTCAAACCAATCGCGCAGAAGGCACGACGAACTGCACCCGAGAAGGCAAAAGCAGTGGAAAATAAGTTGAAAAATTACTGGATGCAGGATCCATATGAGAGGTACAATTACCCAAATGGTTATCTAACCCAGTAGTAGTTTCCAAGAGCAACGAAAAGTGGAGATTCTACATTGACTTCACTGACCTTAACAAGGCGTGCCCTAAAGACAGCTTCCCTCTTCCAAAAATCGATCAACTAGTGGACGCCACAGCAACTCATGAGAGAATGAGTTTTCTGGATGCATACTCGAGGTATCATCAGATCCCCTTGTACGCTCCAGACCAGGATAATACAACATTCATCACCACCATTGGATTGTACTGTTACAAGGTCATGCCCTTCGGGCTCAAAACCGCAGGGGCAACCTATCAGCGGCTGGTCACCAAGATGTTCAAAGACCAGATGGGAGCCACTATGGAAGTCTACATCGACGACATGCTCGTCAAAAGCAGGAAGAGGGAAAACCACCTCTCGGACCTATCAAGAACCTTCAAAATCCTCAGGGAATACAGAATGAAACTTAACGCAAGCAAGTGTTCTTTCGGTGTCCAGTCAGGAAAATTTCTTGGGTACTTGGTCTGTAAGAGAGGCATCGAGGTTAACCCAGACCAGATCGATGCAAGAAATAAAGTAAAACCTCCTCTAACAATCCGGGACATACATAAGCTCACCGGCATGCTCGCTGCTTTAAACCGCTTTATCTCTAAGTCCTCTGAGAAGTGCTAGCCTTTCTTCTAGCTTCTAAAGGGAAAAAAAATGGGGGAATGGAACCCAGATTGCTCGCGAGCAATGGATGAGCTAAAGGCTTACCTCAGCTCCCCACCACTGTTCGTCATACCACAGGAAATAGATTCCTTGTACTTATACCTCTCCATTTCCAACCACACCGTCAGTTCTGCATTGATGTACGAAATTGCAGAAATCCAGCACCTCGTTTATTACGCTAGCAAGACCTTACTAGACGCCAACCAGCGGTACTTACCATTAGAGAAGCTCGCCTTTGCACTAGTAGTGGCTTCAAGAAAGTTTAAGCACTACTTTGAATCTCACACTATCATTGTCCTTACACCGCACCCCCTTAAAACAATCCTGAGGAAGGCAGATTTATCGGGCAGACTGTCTAAATGGTCAATCGAGCTCGGACGATTTGACATCCAATTTCAACCAAGGAATGCAATCAAGGGGCAGGTCCTTACTGATTTCATAGCCGAATTCACGCATGAGCAGCCCCTTGACCAATCTCAACCGGTAATGCAAGGAGGAAACCACGCAACAGAGGGAATATGTAAAATATTTGATGATAGAGCCTCCAACTCAAAGGGGGCAGGAATATGCATTGTCCTCATTACTCCAGAGGATACAATCCTTGAATAAGGAATCAGGCTTGGATTTTCAGCCTCCAACAATGAAGCAGAAGGCGCACACGTTAGGGGAAAAGCATTTACAGGTGTTTGGCGATTCTCAATTAGTCTCCAATCAGATAAGTGGAGACTATAATGAAAACGATAAAAGAATGGCAGTTTACCTCGCCTTAGCAAAAAGACTAATGGCTAGCTTTGGAGAAATCAATGTCCAGCAGTTTCCCAGAGGACAGAATAGCCATGCTGATGCCTTAGCATCCCTGAGTTCAGCAGTGGATTCTGACTTAGAAAGAACAATCCCCGTCGATTTCCTCACTCATTCGAGCACTAGCCGTAACAGCAAGCCACCAGGCGTGGAGCAAGTGCTCCAAGTGGAGTCAGCACCCAGCTGGATGGACCCTCTAAGGGACTATATGAAGGATGGCACGCTCCCACATGACAAAAATATCACTCACCAGATAAGAGTCAAAGCTTCTTGATTTCACTTGTCTCCACAGGGCAAGCTATATAAGAGATCCTTTCCAGGTCCCTACCTTCAATGCGTTCACCCAATGGATGTCGAGCAAGTTCTACATGAGCTTCACGAGGGAATCTGTGGAAGCCATATTGGAGGAAGGTCTCTGGCTTTCCGAGCAATGAAAGAAGGCTATTGGTGGCCATATATGCAAAGGGACTCTGCGATGTATGTTCGCAAGTGCCTGAAAAGCAAACTTCATGCTCCTATGGTCCACCAACCTGCTAGTGACCTAAAATCACTATTTAGCCCATGGCTATTCGTCCAATGGGGAATGGACATCGTAGGACCACTTCCTACCACCACCGGCAATCGTAAGTATCTGTTGGTCGTAACTGACTACTTCACCAAAAGGATCGAGGCGGAACCCCTAACGAAAATCCGAGATGCAGATATGATAAGGTTCATATGGAAAAATATAATCACTCATTTTGGCATCCTCAGAACTATCATCGCTGACAATGGAACGCAGTTTGAGAGTGGCTCTTTTCAGAGTTTTTGTGACGAGCATGGAGTCAGACACTATTTCAGCTCGGTGGCCTATCCTCGGAGCAATGGACAAGCCGAGGCTTCTAACAAAATAGTGATCGGTGGATTAAAGAAACGATTAGAGCGAGCCAAAGGCGCATGGGTAAATGAGCTGCCACATATTCTATGGGCTTACCGTACTACTTCACGACGAGCGACAGGGGAAACCCTATTCTCATTGACGTATCGAATAGAATCAGTCATCCCCTTGGAAGCAGGCTTGCCAACAATGAGGTCCAGCCTTGTCGATCAGGGCAAAAATGATGCAGCATTGCTCGCCAAGCTCGACTTAGCCTATGAACGCTCGAGCTGGCCCTAGTAAAACTAGCAAGCTATCAGCAGCAGCTTGCAAGGCACTACAATAAGAAGGTCAATCCAAGGACATTCCGAGTTGGGGACTATGTCCTGAGGAAAGTCCTAGGCAGCGCAGTAAAACTATCAGACGACAAGCTAGGGAAAAACTGGGAAGGACCATTTAAGATAACAAGAGACGATCTACAAGGAGCTTATCACTTGGAAACGCTGAAGGGCAGAGAGATACCCTGAGCATGCAATGCAGCCAATCTCAAGAAATTCTATTTCTAGATTCTTCTTTTGCATTGTACTTATGAGCCTGAAACTCACTAATAAAAGTTGTTTAGTAGTTTCATTCTACTAAGTATTAGTTAACTAGTATATGGACTTTATAACTCACACACCCTTTTCAAGTGACAGGCACATTAATCGTTAGGCATAGCAGGGAAATCACCCTCCTCTGGTTTTCATTATAAGACACAAAAAACCTCCTAGCATTGCCCCTGGAAATATACGAAGCCCTAAAGGAGATCCTTAGGCAATATGGCCAGTTCAAAATTGGTTGCCAAATAATGTTTGGTTGATAAAATCCTGATTGGATGAAACATCCAACACCAGGTGTGTCCTCACTAATTGCCACACTTAGGCCTAAGGGAGTGTGACGACACAACCTAAAAGGTAAAGTGGGGCAGAATGGTATCTTATTGGCATGCTGGACTGGAGGGACACTTACTTGATAATACAAACTTACAAATCTGGTCAGCCAAGAGAGGCTCAAGATTATTGAGCAAAGATGAGAAAAATATAAGGTACTTGTTTAGTCGGCAAAATTGCCCAAAACATAAATTTTATATTAAATTCATCACATTTATAGCAAATACAATACATGTTTAGTCGGCAAGCTCGCCCAAAACATCAATATTACATCACTTCAATACAAAATACATAGAGTTACTACTAGAAAAATCTTAGTGAGGGTGAGGCCTTTGAACGAGATAATCAGCCACTTGGGCTCTTCAACCATAGTCAGGATGAGGAACTAGCTCCTCCTCGACCTCATTCACATCCGACTCCAATAGCTGCCGAGGGATGGGATCGATGGGGATCCATTGATCATCCCTCCGAAAGGGGTTAGGCATCAGGGTGGAAGGATAAATCTCATGACGGTACTAGAGCATCGAATTCCTCGGGACTTGTAGCTCCCTTAAATCACTCAACCACCCCCTGATGAAGGTGAGCTCCTCAAACTCTATCAGCCTTATTGGAGCATCTAGACAACCCTGATTGTAACCATCGGCCCATACTTATCGAGGTCCTTTCTTGAACAAATGCCTCAACCGGGTGACGTCCCTTTGGAGCCCAGAAATAATCACATACACTCGCTGGACATTACCACGAACCTCTTCCATTTCCCTAACTGAATCCCTGGTATTCATGCTAGCTCGCGGAACGATTGGAGGGGTAGAGCCTCGCAGCACAGGAGGAATGTCGCTCGGGCCAGTTCTAGCTCGCGACGAGGAGGAACTTCATAATACTGCAGGAGCGATGCTTGGCGCATGCTCCCTAAGTCAAGAGACCTCCCTCCTCAAAGCCTCATTCTCTTGCTGAAGAACTTCCCCAACCTGGTTGATCTCAGAAGCATCTAGAAGTTTTGCTCGCAGTGTATTCACCTCTTTTTGCACTAAAGCACCAACTTCTTCCATCTACTAGAGCCTATCCTTCAATTTTACGACGACCTCGGTCTTCTCTATAAAGCACTTGTTCCTCAGTCACAGAGATTTGCAAATACTCACAAAAGTATGACAAACTTCAGAGCTTACATCAGGTCCAAGCATTCTTCCCAATTGAGAAATGAATGGTATATAATCATCAACATCAATCGACTATAAGCAATAAAAGAGCAATGAAAGAAAAAATAAATCAGTCCACTGGGGAAAGAAACCTTTTCATTTCATTAATAAGGATCAGAGTATATCGAGCAGTAAAGAGGAAAATTACAAGCAAAGATACAAAAGTAATCCTAGAAGAAAATTAACTAGCAACCTCAGGCTGCCCAGAAGTAGCTGGCCGCTTCCCCTTGTCAGCAGCAGCAGAAGCACCCCATCAGCAGGGATAACCTCTGTCCCCTGAGTAGGGAGAACATCAGCAGGAATTGTCTGGGAGGCAGGGCCATCGCCTTCGCTGGCTGGGGCAGGAGATTCATCCACGATTGGCTTCTGACCTGGGTCATGCTCATTAAACATAGGAGATGCAACGTCCACTCCGGCAACTAAGAGGGCCTTGTTCCATCCCTTCTTAAAATTCAGATGGCTAATGTAGCCTATCCGAACCTCGGCATCCTCATATGCATCCTCATATGCAGCAGCCCACCCGGAGTTATATGAATATTCCTTGGCGGTGACTGCCGCATACTCTTTCTTCTTCAGCTCCTCTGTTAGCACCTTGTTCTCCTCCACAATAGCCAGCTTGCTCGAGCAAACCAGATCGTAGGCCTGTCGCAGCTCATTCAATCCTTTAACTGCCGCTTCCCTCTCTCGGTTGGCCTCAGTAAGAGCTAGGTCGAAAGAGGCCTGAGCGGCATCAGCAACCTTCAAACCAGCCTCAAGCTCTGTACCCTTCAGCTTCAAGGCAACGTTCTGCTGCTCCAACTCAATATTTTTCTTCACCGGCTCATCCCGAGAGCGATAGAGCACAGCGAAGTCAGTCACGAACTGCTAGCAAAAGAAGATATTAGAAAGGGGAAACAAACAGAAATTAGGAGACATTAAAGGAGAGAAATAGACTTACCAAGGCTAGCCTCTGGTTCACCTGCAGAGCTAACTGGTCAGTCCCCGCCGCCCTTTGACGGTCAGTAGGAAGGACTGCCCTCTCGAGCAGCGCAGGGGCCAGTTGAGGAGAAGTGGCCACTGAGGCCCCCTCGGGCAATGTGGACACAGTGACTAAGGCCTTCCCTGCCTTCGTCCTCGATTCCATTTTCCTCCTCTCTTCTTCCTTCTCCTTCTCTATTATCTTCTTCTCTTCCATCCTCTTTTTCTCTTCTATTTTCTTTTTTTCCTCTTCCTTCTTTCTCTCTCTCTCTCATCTGTTCTTCTTATTTCCTATTCCTCTCCTGCTTCTAAGCAGTAGCCCGAGAACCAGTAGCTACAGCCCCAGTACTGGACTTTTGCTTCTTCGACCTTTGAGCAAGGAGCACATGGTCATCATCATCATCGTCTCGGATCAAATTCTTCCTTAGAGGAACCATTTTTTCTCTAGAGCTGCTGGACGTGCTCAAAGAGTCTTGGGCTTCAGAAAATTCTTATGAGTCCGAAGAACTATCACCACTGGAGCTCCCCTCACCAAAATTGCCTTCAACACCACATCTGATGTCACTCTCAGAACTACTCTCCTCCTCATCTAACTGGATGGGATCTGCAGCAGCTTCTTCGGAGGTATCAAACTCAGGAATGCTATCCACTGGCCTCGCTATAAAACTAGAGCCAACTGCAGACTGGGTGTGCTCACCGTCAGCTAAGGGCTCCCTAATATTCCAAGCTTTGACCAACTCAGAGAGGCAAACCTTGCTGAGAGCAGGCTCCAGGTTCTTCGACCTCGCTGAAGAGAAGATAAAGAAGAGTTAGAAAGATCACAAATCAGTAAAGAAATTAAAAGAACAAAGCAGAGACTACCTATATATTCTTCCCCATAAAAGGGAACATAGAACCTATCAGACCTCAACCCCTCAGTCTGGGGGGAAAACTGCCAATTTCTAGCAAGGAAGCCATCTTACCAATAGTCCTTATGGGAATCAGGTAGGTTTACTACCAATACCCTGTCAGGACTCATGGTTTTGAGATAGAGGACACCAGAACTAGTTTGAGAGAAGGAATAACAAAAGAAGACCTCGGCGAGCCCTAATTTGGTGCCATAGAGCTAATTTATTCTATGGACGCCATTGATTATCTTCCACACATTGGGCGAATACTGTGCAGGAACAATGTTGAAGTAACCAAAGAAGTGTAAGAATAGATTATTGGGAGGAAAAATAAGTCCCCCTTGGGAAAGAAACAAGACATGGATCCAATGAGCACCCTCTATCTCTCTAACATTTCTAGGGGGAGAGACGCACTCAATCTCTACCCACTCTGGGATATTGTAAAAATTCCTAAACTCAGACACTGATCTATTACCAATATTTGCCATTGGAAAACCCTAAAAAACTACAAATTCAAAGAGAAAATACAAAGAGAAGGCACAGGGGACTTACAAGATGAAAGTTTGACTTGAACGATGAAGAATCACAAGCCCAAATGATGAAGAAGATCGAAAGCGATAAGAATGAAGACCGGGAGAAGAGAACATGAATGGCTAGAACTCGCAGAAAATGGAAGAGTGATAAGAAGCTTGAAACGACAATTGAGAAACGACTACTCTGAATAACTTTTAAGTGTTACTAATCATAGCGCACAGACCCCGAAGCAAGTGCCGCCAAAATCAGTCCTCAAACTTTGGGAAGAGTTGCACGATGTACAAAGGAGCCATTATGACAAATCATTTAAATTTATTGAGCCCAAAGTATGGCCTAATAAACTTAGGGGCAATTGTGGGTACCCGAAATTAGAATGATGGGCCTAGACGAGTAGCCCAATTGTAGCGGCCCAAAGTCCAGACCCTCCATATCCTAATCAGTTATGATTTAGTCTTCTCCCACGTTCTCGTCAAGAGGGGTTCTAGGAGAAGATGGAAAACGTGGGGGATTCCAACACCCCCACTCCCTGAAAATGGACATGTATATAATAAACCCTAGGTCCGGGGCATAGGACACACACTGTATTTTCTGTAATCTCTCCCCGGAGTATATAGAAATAATACTGACTGGACCACCGTGGACATAGGCATTTTTGCTGAACCACGTAGATCTCTTGTTGTGTGATTGACATTTTGTATTCCTTATCTTGCTTGGTGATTGTGCTTCTCTTATCTCTTTGTGTTGAATAATAATTTTCACCACAATATCATACATTAGCAGGTTATAAATGGTGTTCATAATGAATTTCACTCCCAACCACAACTCAAATTTAATACTCACAAAATAAAACATAAAAGGATTAAATATTCAATCATAACCAACCTATTTATAAGAATAAAAACATTTATGTAAAATTTGAAATTTTATTATATCATCACTTAAGGCCATCAACATGCATGTAGAAAAAAGAAGTGAAGGATATAATATTTCCCTTAACATTCGCTACAAACAAAAAAAAGAATAAACCGAAGAAATGAAGAAGATAAGAAACGCATATTTAAAGCCGTCAACATACATATAGCAAAAGGAACTGGAGGATACAACATTTCCCTTAACGTTCACTACCAACAAAAAAAGAATAAACCAAATAAAACGAAGAAGATAAGAAGCACGATTTGGCACAACACTCTTGTCCTCGTCGTCTGGGATTTTTTGTATATTAACCAGAACCTACTCGTTATCCTCGTTCTCATTCTAATCCACCACCCTTATATCATCTGAGCTATTAATTGCCCTCAATGAAACCCCTCATATGGTTTTTCTCTAATGGATTTGGAATTTGTTGGGAGAGTAAAGGGAGAAGAAAGTGTCTACGGAGTCTCTCGCTAACTGAGGCGACAACGTGGAGAGGAAAGAAAACAAGCTCCAAAAGATTTCTTGACAGATAGATGGAGGTGGGTTTGTCATAGCTAAAGGGATAAGAAATCATATAAATTTTTTTTTAATGGGTGAGATATAACAGTGGACATAAACCGAGACCCTGTAAGCAGAAAAGGCGATGCATGGTTTTTTCGAGAGCTTTCAATGCGAGGATTCAAGTTGCAAATAATGTTTGGGTATTTTGAGAGTTTTCAATCTCATGATACAACTTGTAAATATAATAAAAGAGTATAGTAAAATTTGTATTGTTGAGGAGTAATTAGTAGATATGGTCACGTGAATGAGCTGAGTATGAAGCAATATTAACTGTAATTTTTTTGTTTTTTTAAAAAGAAATTACTTATTTATTAATAATTTCGAGAAACAACCTCTCCTAGTGGATTTTACATGCACTAATGACAAATAAAAAATTCATATAAGGCTCATTAAAAGCGTACCCCTGTAGCCAAACAAAGAGTTAATTTCAGAATGAAAGTCTCCTATTATTGAATAGGATAACGAAATGTTACATCTGACTAACTACGAGTTGTGTAACTCTTGGTCATTTATTTTGATGAACAGTTCATATGAAGTAACTGTTTGAGACTTAAGTCCTCCCTTACCTATAAATTAGTACTTGATTTTCATCATTGAGACACATTGAAATGCAACATAACGAAACTATAAGCTAAGAGAGAGAATTCTGGATCTTTTATAAAGGTCTCAATTATTTTTTCTTTGGGATATGTGATGTGGGTTAGATCTGGTCTGTGAGACCAATCGTGTTTTGGTATACTTCTTGTATATGGGTTTGTGCTCCCTTAGCAAGTTGTTATATATTGGACTCCTTTACCTATAAAAAAATAAAATAAATAAAGAGGTTAATTGTTCTGAACAAAATAGTAATGAAACATTTCAAGGTGGAGAGGAACTTATCGTACGCCTTTGTTCATGGATTTAATGGACAATATTCATAAGGACTTTTAGTTTCTTTCTGTAAACGGATCAGATTCGGGTCGGATCAGGAAAATCCAAATCCAAATGCATTTATGTTAAATGGATTCGGATCCGATCCGTTTATTAATCGAATCGGATCAGGCAAATCCAAATCCATATCCATTTATGTTAAACGGATTCAGATCCGATCCAATTATCCGATTATCCGTTTATTTTAAACTCGATTTGCAACATTTTAATTTTCAACTCTTATTTCATAAATTTATTTTGCAAATGTTCCAAAAAAGAGATAATTAAATAAATAACTATTATAATAAATATTTAAATATATATTTAATATATTATTACATACAATATATATTAATTAAAAATATATATATATATATATATATATATATATATATTATATATATATATATATATATATATAAAATATTCATCAGATCAGATTTTAACAGATCAGAGTACATGAATCCAAATTCGCTCCATTTAGTAAACGGGTAATTGGATAATCGGATTTTAGGCTTCATCCATATTCTCTTAAATAGATCGGATTCGAATAAAATCCGATCCATTGACATGCCTATATGTGGGGCTGATCTGGTCTATTAGATCTATCGTGTTTTGCCATACTTCTGTATACGGGTTTTTGCTCCCTTAACGAGTTGTTATATATTGAACTCGTTTACCTATAAAAAATAAAGGGATAATTCAAGGCAATTCTCATTTTATTAGGTCAAAGATGTATTAAATCTCATTGATTTTTTTTCAATGCATCAAGTCCTTTTTCATTATAGACTACACATATTTAGACAAATGTACCCTCACATATACCCAATTTAAATTCGTTTACTGTCTCTCTAAAAATAAATACATAACCCCATACTTTTTCTCTCTCGAGTAGCCCCACCCCTACCTCCACTCCCACCCCCACCACACCACACCCACCCCATCGAAGAATCGCCAAAAATAGCCCACTAGAAAATCTCGTTGGAGGTCAACAGAATTCTCATCAAAGTGTTTCTGTCTCCTCACTTATGTCTCTCTCTCTTCGTCTATTTCTTTATTTTTTTGGTTCGCGCAAACGTCACCATTGCTCGAGCTAGAGAATAGTTTTTGCCGAGAAAAATGGAGGTTTTACAAAAATAGTATATGTTAACGTAAAAATTCTCCATCTACGAGGACCAATCAGAAAAGGACACATGTCATCCTACGTGGCAATATTCGACACCCAGGAGAGTTGGTCGGCATCCGAGGAGTGTTAGTCGGCACCCGAGGAGAGTTGGTCAGTACCCGAGGAGAATTAGTCGGCATCCGAGGAGTGTTAGTCGGCACCCGAGGAGAGTTGGTTAGTACCCGAGGAGAATTAGTCGGCACCCGAGGAGAGTTGGTCGGCATACCAACCAAGAAGATCAAGGGATAACTATGCATTTAATGTGCATTAATGAAGATGACTATGCATTTAATGAGCATTAATGTACATTTATACTGTAGATGACAACACATAGCATACCAAGCAATTCAAGAATTAGATTCGTTGAATGTAGACATAATGTATAAATTTCTACATACAATGAATCTCTTTATCTCCCATCACTATAAATACATGTATTCCCTTAGCCAAAATGAGAGGAGGAGATCCGACAAGGATGAGAGACACCATACACAAGATCCACACCTTTTTCTCTCTCTACACCACATTGTGCTATTGTAAACCCCTGGGAATAAAATAACAGTGGACGTAGGCTTTATTCATAGCCGAACAACTTTAAAAGTCTTTGTCTCTCATGTGTTTGATTGGATTTCTTTTATCTATTTATCTGTGATCATAAAAACGGGAATTCGGTCCAGTTTTTTGCATCAACAGATTGGCGCCGTCTGTGGGAACGTGTTACAAACATTGTTCTCCATCAAAAGCTAAGTTTTTATTTTCTATATGTATAATAAATTATATATTATACATACATCTGTTGATTCAATCATGATTTTTATGCTTATATACTTAAATTAATTTTCCAATTTTTATTTGCAAAATATTGCATATCATGATTTTAAAATCATAACTGTTAGATTAATTCTTATTTAGAAATCTGAAAAATAGTGGATTTCATAAATCATAACTTTTTGATTTATTCTCAAGTTTCAATTTTATATCATGGAATAAATATTTTTAATGATTAAATATACCAATATATACGATGATGATAAGATTTGATAATTTTCTTTGTTGATTTCGAAATAATTTGTGAAAGATCTTTGATGACTATTCAAATTCCCGTTATATTTTTGTTCAAATCATGATTCTCATATGTTTATATCCATAAACTTAGAGATCAAATCAATTATATATTGTGCATACATCTTTTAATTCAATCATGATTTTATATTCACAACTTGTTGAATCTAATTTTACAAATCTGGATAAATGTACATTTCATAATCACAAAGTTTGAGAAATTTGTGTCCATATTATATTATTTCTTCTTTAAGGAGATAAAATAATTTCTCTATATTCATAAATCTCTTTTACATGAGTATATACAAATTTGATTCATTTGGAAATCTTTTAATTTAGTCATAATTTTTATATGCACTAACTGTGTGATCGATTTCAATTTGGGGATCTGGTGAATTTTAGACTCATAAATATTATACAAATCCTTGCATCTATGGATCCACTTGAAGATTTTCTGAACAAATATGTTAGGATAGGGATAAGCATTAAGAACGATTATGTATTTTCCATTCCGATATTAACATGAATTGAATCAGACCCATTTTCTCTCTCTTCAAGAAAACTATGTTCTCTGCACAAATAATCATATTATGTAATTGTGTTGATACGATCAATTTTATCAATATATGAATAATCAATTATATTTTGTACATACATACATACATCTTTTGATTCAGTCATGCTTTTTATGATTATAAACATAAATTAGTTGTCCAATTTTTCATTTATCAAATCTGCAAAATATTGCAAATCACGATTTTATTAAATTAGTGGATCGGTTTTTATTTCAAATATGAATAAACGAAAATTTCATAATCACAAGTCCGTTAAAGATTTTTATGGAGACACGTTTATGTACATCATATTTTTATGAGAACACGAGATATTTTGATTGTTATCTCTCATATTATTATCTGGAAATTTAAATTGTCCAATATTGAAGCCAATGCACACTATATATTGGTCGGCTGAATAATTATTCTAATCGTAATTTTTATATGATTCAGCCTCAACAGGTGCTCAGGAAAAATTATCTGCCCAGTACAATTCTTGGATGCTCATCAACATCACATAAAGACCTTAAAAGGTCAATACCGAACAAAAACAACGCAGCTAGACTGCATACAACACAGGAGCAAGACTGCAAACAACAATTCAATTGGCACCATTAAATTCATTTCATACATGCCCCAATCCTGGGCATAGAGATTCATACTTGACTTAATCGAGTTAAGAGTAGGATTGAAGAAGTTCGAGGAAGTGTCATCTACAGTACATCAGTGCCTAAAATTTCCAACAAATTTTGGAGTAGGAGTTGTGAAAGGTGATCAAAAAGTAGCTCGAGAATGTTATTATTCATTTGCCGAGCAAGAGGAGCTGGAGGAGTCGAGGAAAAAGACTACTACTTATCAAGTGGATGAAGGTGCAGAAATTGAAACATTGGATCCTAGAGAAGAGTCGTAACTCGTGAAGGGTCAAGTGGTGGAAGCTACTGAAAATATCATTCTGGACGATGAGCACCCTGAACGAACTACTCAAATAGGTTCGTCGTTGCATACCTCATTAAAACAGGAATTGATAACTTTCCTAAGAAGCAGAAAGAAAACTTTCTCATGGAGTCATGAAGATATGCCCAGAATAGACCCAAATTTCTTATGTCACGAGCTCAACGTGAATAAGGAGATCAAACCAGTGAAGCAGAGAAGAAGAGTATTCAGTCCCGAGAAGAATCAAGCTATACAAGAGGAGGTCGAGAAGCTCCAAAAAGCTTGCTTTATCGAAGACGTTAAATATCCAGACTGGTTAGCAAATGTGGTGATGGTAAAAAAAAAGAATAACAAGTGGAGGATGTGTGTAGACTTCACCGACCTCAATAAAGCATGCCCAAAAGATCACTTTCCGCTGCCCCGAATTGATCAACTAGTCGATGCTACCTCGGGACACGAGCTGCTGAGCTTCATGGATGCTTATTCTGGTTACAACCAGATTAAAATGAAACCTGAAGACAGGGAGAGTACTTCTTTCATTACCCCTAGGGGAACTTATTTTTATAATGTTATGCCTTTTGGTTTGAAAAATACAGGTGCGACATATCAACGGCTGATGAACAAGGTCTTTGCTGAACAAATCAGTTGCAATATGGAAGTCTATGTTGACGATATGCTGACAAAGAGCAAGAAAGCTGCCGATCATCTAGTTGACTTAGGCCAGACCTTTGATCAACTGGATAAATATCAAATGAAGCTGAACCCGACGAAGTGCATATTGGGAGTTCAAGAAGGCATGTTTCTCGGGTACATTGTCAATCAACGAGGTATTGAAGCAAATCCTGAAAAGATCAAAGCCTTAATAGGGATGCGATCTCCAACGACGAAGAAAGAAGTAAAGAGTCTCACAGGACGAGTAGCAGCACTCAACAGATTTGTATCGCGAGTAACTGATAGATGTCTCCCATTCTTCACAACGCTCCGAAAGACTTTTGAGTGGAATGATGAATGTGAGAAGGACTTTCAAGACTTGAAGAAATACCTGGGAGCACCTCCACTGTTGTTCAGACCGGTGATGGGAAAAAATTGTACTTCTATCTAGAAGTATCGGAGAATGCAGTTAGGTCGCCGTTGATCAGAGTGGAGAATGGAGTGCAAAAACTAATTTATTACACGAGTAAGGCCTTCCGAGGAGCAGAAATCAGATATCCGAGGTTGGAAAAATTAGCACTGGCGTTGATTGAGGCAAGTAGGGGAATGAGGCCATACTTCCAGGCTCATACCATAGTAGTATATACTGATATGCCGTTGAGGCAAGCCCTTTATAAACCAAAAAAATTAGGGAGATTGATGTATTGGGAAATAGAGCTCGGTGAATATGATATAGTTTATGAACCCAGATCATCGCTAAAAGGGCAGGCTGTAGCAGATTTTATAGCAGAGTTCACCTATCCTGATACCCCCGAGGAGAAAAAGTTTCTCGCTGATCAACCTGTGGATGTTACAGAATCAACAGACACAAGCTCAGACCAACTCCGGTTGGTAAAAGGGATAGTGGATATTACAGGATCATCAATTTCGAGCTCAGACCAACTCCGGTTGCTAAAAGGGCAAGAAAAGATGATCGACGAGGAGCAAGAAATATCAGGGGAGGATGAAAGGAAGCAACAAATATTTCACCGAGGAACTCTGTCAGATCAAAAATTTGAAGACGAGTTACCTATATGGAGGCTATATGTAGGTGGCTCATCTTGCACAACAGGCTGTGGGGCAGGGATCGTTTTGAACAGCCGAACGAGGTCGACATGGAATACGCCCTACGATTCCAATTCAAAGCTTCCAATAATGAGGTTGAGTTTAAGGCCATGATTGCAAGTCTTAATTTGGCAAAAATTATGGAGGCACAGCAGGTTATTGTCTTTAGTGATTCTCAATTGATCGTAAATCAAATGTTGGTAATATATGTAGCCAAAGGATAATCAATGATTAGGTATCATGCTAAGGTGATGGAGTTGGTATCATAATTTGTTGCTATTCAGATGGTCAGAATACTAAGAATGGAGAATGCGAGAGTAGACACCTTAGCTCGATTAGCATCAGCTACTCGTACCGAGCTACGAAGAACAATCCCAATTGAAGTTTTAGTTGGTCGGAGTATAGATGAAGATCTGATGATGAATTTTATTACCCTTGATTTAGGACCATCTTGGATGGATCCCATCAGGGAATATACTGAGGAGGGAGAATTACCAATTGACAAGATCGCAACCAAGAAATTTGAAGTTTAAAGCTGCTCGGTATGTATTAATTAACGATATTCTATATAAACGAGGAATTATGGAAAGTTTGCAAAGATGTGTGCATCCCACCGAGGTGAAAGATTTGATTGAAGAGGTCCATGAAGGGTCTTGTGGAGCCTATGTAGCAAGTCGGACGCTTTTGCAAAGGATGACGATGCAGGGATACTACTGGCCAACGATGAGAACTGATTGTATAGCCTATGCCAAGAAATGTGACAAGTGCAAGCACTTTTCCTCCATCCGAAGAACTCCACAAGCATTGTTGACACCCATCACTTCCCCTTGGCCATTTGCCATGTGGGGAGTAGATCTGGTCGGGACACTGCCAACGACCAGGGGAAGGTTCAAATACCTCGTCGTCGTAGTGGATTATTTTACTAAGTGGGTAGAAGCGGAGCCTCTCATTGATATGACGTATGACAAGGTGTATGAATTTATCTGGAAGAATATCATATGTCGATATGGTCTTCCTCATGCCTTTATCACAGACCATGGAACACAATTTGACAACGAGGAGTTCGCTGCCTATTGCCATCAGTCCAATATCTTAAAGATCCACTCGGCACCAGGACATCCTCAAAGCAACGGACAGACTAAAGTGATGAACATAACACTGCTAAATGGATTAAAGAAAAGACTAAGTGACGCAAAAGCAAACTGGATCAACGAGTTACAGTCAGTACTGTGGGCTTATCGTATTACTCCCCGAGCAGCAACTGGATAATCACCATATATGCTGGCGTTTGTAAGTGAAGTTGTTATACCTACTCCTTTTATTGAAAAATTTTCGGGGAATACTAGTGCTACACACTACTCGGAAAAACTCGGCAAAGCTCAGACTACTCAGCAAAAATATTCCTAAAAATGCCAACCTCGGTTGGTTAGGAAATGAAATATTCCTAAAAATGCCAACCTCGGTTGGTTAGGAAACAAAATATTCCTAAAAATGCCAACCTGTTTGGCTAGGAAACAAAATATTCCTACAAATGCCAACCTGTTTGGCTAAGAAACAAAATATTCCTAAAAATGTCAACCTGTTTGTCTAGGAAACAAAATATTCCTAAAAATGCCAACCTGTTTGGTTAGAAAACAAAATATTCCTAAAAATGCCAACTTATGTTGGTTAGGAAGTACATATATTCTCGAAAATGCCAACTTATGTTGGTCGGGAGGTAAATATATTCTCGGAAATGCCAACTTATGTTGATCGAGAGGTAAGATTATTCCAGAAAGCGCCAAAGTTGCTCGTAGAGGAAAAATCCACTAACTATGGCTGGTCGGGGATAAAAACCCACTAACTGTAGTTGGTCGAAAAGGAAAATTTACCGACCTTGGTTGGTCGGAAACATTTTATGAAAATGAGAAAGTGATCGAGCAACATTTTTTATACTCGTAACTTTTTTACTAAGTTGGTCGACAAACAAAACATCATTTGTTATCAAATGGTTACCACAAATTCAAACTAGTCGATAATAAGTTGATCGACAAACAACATAATATTGTTATCTTTTTAACAGATACATATGCACATATGTAAAGTATTTTACAAGACAATAGCAATTAAGATTGCGAACAAAAATGAAAGTCTTTCATTAAAATCAAAAACAAAATACATCAGGAATGAAATACAAATTTATTACATCAATATTCCCATTCTATTGGTTTCTTCCTCTCTGCTTTTGAAAGAGGTTCCTCGCCAGCAGGTGGATCATTTAAAGCAAGAGGAGAATTTATGAAGTCAAGATCTTTGAGCATCCTGATATTCATCATGGATGGTCGATCTAGGAGGTTCTCGATAAAGTATTTGTTCATTTGAGGGCTTCTATTATAGATATATTTATTCATTTGGTGGCACATTCTTATAACATCATGCACTCGAGCACCAAATTCAACTTCACAAACTCACACGGAGGCGTATTCAGAAGTTCAGGAGGTGCATTCAGAAGTTCAGGAGGCATATTCAGGAATTATTATGCACATACTATTGAAGTTCAGAAGTCAAATTTAGCATCTACAGCACTGAGATCTTTACTACTACTGTCCCGACTAACATTGAAGAAGAAGTTGTATGAAAATGTTTCGAAGTCCACCACTAGCTTGGTACTAATCAGATTGAAGAGTTGGGTTCAAAAGATAGTATGTTACTCAACAAAGTATTCAGAGGATCATAAATCAGAAGAATCAAGCACGTGAAGTTAGCACTCAGTTGCTCGGCACAGGAGGCAGTTGGTCGGCTAGCAAACCAATCAACATACTTGAAGATTATGATAAGCTACAAGATGCATACTATGGCATGGCTGCATCCAAATTCCCAGGGGTGATACATAGCACACGGAGTTCCTCAAAAGAAAGATTAGCAACCATCGATCAGCCTGCATCATATGTCGTCCAGGAGATAATGCACTTTATGTTGAACAAATCAAGAAGGTAGATCAAGAATTTCACGAGCACTGAGCAACACTGCAGAATAAATACTCCATCCTTTCAAGTAAACCATCAAGCATGGAGCATTGGGGGCTTCTGTTAACGTAAAAATTCTCCATCTACGAGGACCAATCAGAAAAGGACACATGTCATCCTACGTGGCAATATTCGACACCCAGGAGAGTTGGTCGGCATCCGATGAGTGTTAGTCGGCACCCGAGGAGAGTTGGTTAATACCCGAGGAGAATTAATCGGCATCCGAGGAGTGTTAGTCGGCACCCGAGGAGAGTTGGTCAGTACCCGAGGAGAATTAGTCGGCACCCGAGGAGAGTTGGTCGGCATACCAACCAGGAAGATCAAGGGATAACTATGCATTTAATGTGCATTATTGAAGATGACTATGCATTTAATGAGCATTAATGTACATTTATACTGTAGATGACAACACATAGCATACCAAACACTTCAACAATTAGATTCGTTGAATGTAGACATAATGTATAAATGTCTACATAAAATGAATCTCTTTATCTCCCATCACTATAAATACATATATTCCCTTAGCCAAAATGACAGGAGGAGATCCGACAAGGATGAGAGACACCATACACAAGATCCACACCTTTTTCTCTCTCTACACCACATTGTGCTATTGTAAACCCCTGTGAATAAAATAACAGTGGACGTAGGCTTTATTCATAGCCGAACCACTTTAAACATCTTTGTCTCTCATGTGCTTGATTGGATTGCTTTTATCTATTTATCTGTGATTATAAAAACAGGAATTCGGTCCAGTTTTTTGCATCAACAGTATATTTATCTGTTTCGATCTTTTGGTAAAAAAAAACATTGAATATGAGTGTTGTCTAATAGATCTTGAAGAGTAGATTTCAAATATTTAAATTTTGTGAATTTTGGATTTGTAGATTTGTAGGCATGGACTTTTAAAGATTTTATGGAGTTTTTTGGCAAGAAATAAGATAAAAAGTTGCCAAAGATATTTTGGGGGCATATTTATCATTTTAATGTGTTGAGTTGGTAAAATAGGACATTTGACACCATTGACTCAGTTAAATGATCTCTTACCTCATTGCCCAAGTGAATGTAACTTGATACCTATTACCATAAAGATAAATAAATAAAATAAAAGGGTTAATTCTGTTGAACATAATAGCAATGAATTATTTCGAGGTGCGGAGAAGCGATTTCAAGGTGCTAGAATCTAAAACTCATTGATTCATATACCAAATTTCAACAGCACTATTAACGTGGATCGATAAATGATTATATCAATTAAATAAAGTTTTATTGTATATATTCTTTCTTAAAATATGATTTATAGTATTATCTATGCGTGTGCTACATGCTCAAAACGATATATAATAATTTTGACGTGATATGTAATTTGTAAAAAACGTAAAAAGGCTCGACAAGCCAAAATATGAAAACTACGAATTTTGCTGGTGGATCCGAAATTGGAAAAGCACTTCTCAAAGGGTCGGTGGTTATGATATGGAGGATAAGGTAGGTGCGTAAGAGTGGTGCGATGTTAGTAGCGTAGTGATGGAGGATTGATGGAGGTGTGACAATTTGTGTTCGACGTGCCATTATAAGGTTGTGTTGCTTTGTGCTTAATTACTAGAGTACTAATACATATAAAATGAGAATTTCCAATTAATCTTGTCATGTCATAATTGTATTGTCTCAATAAAACGGATTATCGTGTAATAGATTGACACCCCTAGCGGTGAATGAATTAGAAGTGGTGTAGTTTTCATCGCAATTTGACATATCCGAAATTATCCGAGTGGTTGTTATTGATGCAGGGAAGGTGATTATCATATTTACAACCGTTACTATTGCCTTAGCTGCGACCACGAACCAGGGTGAAGTTACACCCGGACCAAGAGGGGCCCCGACCTTCCCCAAGATTTTTCAAACCATTTTCACCCCACCCTTTTGTGACAACCCGCTATCCGAAATAAAGGGTGGCCATCCCTATACCTCGATAAAATAGGAAATCATGGATAAATATTATTCTCGGCGTCACAACAATATACAAAGTATAAGGAATAACCACACTATAGTCCAGAAAACGGGTTATCAAAAATTTTGGTTTTGAAATAATAAGAAAGCATTTTCAACAACCCATGATAAGAATAGAGGGTGGAAACCCCCACAAGCGCAAAAGAAACTAAAAGGATACAAAAGGCCCGAAAGGAACGTCGGTAAAAAAAATAACCATACAACATACAATAAGTTCCAGGTGTTACATAATAGATCCATTATACAATTACAACGGTTAGGGCCACATGCCCGAATAAACTGATCATAACTACAAAACATAAATGGAGGTGTCTACACAAAACATCCCGTGAGACCCGCACGATGTCACGGCTCCTCAAAACATATGGAAGGAAATCGGCGACCGTGCGGCGGAACACCTGAACGGATTATATATATATACATACACAACAAGAAGTGAAAACCGGTCAGGGCCGGATATATGTGATCAATAGATAAATGATAGGTATGACAATGATGCGCTAGTAAGCATGAATGATAGTCTAGCATGGTAACATCAAGTAAGGAACTAAGACTGATAAATAGCTATGTAAAAGGGAATTCACTTATACAAGAATTTAAAGTACTTATGAGCCTTTTTCATCTTTCATCATATTTCAATTTCAATCTTCTTTGACATTCCTTATCAGGAATACAATTATCATCATGTGCTCTTTATGGCACTAATCTCGATAGCATGCTCTTTGTGGCTAAAATTTTCTCTACGTGGCATTAAAGTTCCATCGAGTCCAACTCGATAATTACAATAGTCATAAATATAAATATAACGATTCTAAGACCGCCCGTCCGGGTTTCCCCACTGTGCGCGTCCCTAAATAACCATCATCTTCCAGGGCCTAACATAAGACAACCTGGGATCCTATCGAAATCGTCGGGAAGCGGCCATATGCATGCGGGGTAGTCAAGACCACACCCAGAATCTCCTACCCATCGCAGAAAAATAAAACAAGCACTCATATGGCCTAGGACTATATCCACCCTGCATTGATTAGCCAGGGGGCTTCACCTATCGTACGGACTTCCCTTAAGATGGTATTTAGAGAGGTGTGTAACATCCATTTTATTAATTTCCATTTCATGATTTAGTAAATTATCATTTACCTTATCATTTGCACGTTTTAACAAAGGTATAAGCCTAACCGGGACTATATGTATTTCGTACCGTCATAACATCCTCAATAAGGGATTCAGACTCCAAAGTTATTCCCAAAACCTCCTTTAGGCTTTAATATAAACCCTCAAGTCAAATCTAACTTAAGTTAATTCTTAAAGTCTCCAAAGTGACCTTAATATGTTCTGGACCCTTTATAAGACTATAAGACAAAAGAAATGCCTAAACATTTCTTTTAAACTCCCCCTTGAAAGAACCCTAGATGAACCCTTTCGAATCTAGGGTGTCGACCCAACTCAACTAGGACTCTAAAACCCTATGTTTACTTCATTTAAGAAGATCCCTAATCACTAATCCTAAAGAAAAGGGTTAAAAATGAAAAAGGAAAATTTGGAAAATTTCAGGGCTACCGAATCGATTCGCCCCCTTGGCCGAATCGATTCGGCCAGAAAATTTGAGTTTCTGCAAAGTTGCCGAATCGATTCGGATGGAAACCGAATCGATTCGGTTAGGAAGGTTGGGTTTCTGCATAACTGCCGAATCGATTCGGACAAATTCTGAATCGATTCGGTTCACAATACCTGAGCACTGGACCTAACCGAATCGATTCGCCCAGGGGGCCGAATCGATTCGGGCCTGCGATTTTGCCAATATTTGGCTATGGAGTCTTGGACTCCATTTTCTACCCCAACTCAAATTTCTCCCAAACCAAACTTATGTACCAACACCAAGATAACATCAATGATACTATTGACCATCTTAAACCTCATGAATCATCCCAAATCATCTTTGAATGAATCAAAACCCACAAAATCCTAAGAAAAACCCTAAACTAAGTAAATCAAGATCAATACATCATTATCTTCACAAATCATCTATCTTAAGTCACAAATAGCAAGTAGAAACTTGCCTTGATTCAGCAAATTGCAGGTCTCTTGGTTGTAAGAGCAAGGATCTCTCCAAATCTCCAATCTTTCACTCTACTCTTCTCTTTCTCTCTTTAGGTTTAGGAAGGGAATTGGGGAAATTGGAAGACTTAGAAAGCTTAAGTCGTGACCTAAGACAAATATCCCAATAAATTAACTAATAGTGCGATAAAATAATACGCAACTGCATAATTTGGGTACAATCAGTCAAAAATGCCCAAAACTTCAAAATACAATATGGTACATTACTTGACTATTTCGAACGTTCTGGAATCAACTGCAATCTCCAAATTATCATTTGGACATTTTAAAATTCAATTTAAGTTCCGGTCTCATTATTAAACCAAATATCATTTTGAGTTCAGATGATATTAATAAGCGTGACATAGCAATATTTACCCATAATTATGATATGTATGCAAACTCATAATAAATATCAACTTTTCTACATTGAATTTACATTCAAATCATAACCCAACACTGGTCTCTAATTACTATACTAAGTAATTACTATAAAATACGGTCTCATAAGCGAGGGTTATTACATACTCCCCCCCTTATGAGGGAATTTTGTCCCCAAAATTTAGGCGTACCTCATAAGAAAAGATGTGGATATTTCTCCCGCATCTCGTCCTCACGTTCCCAAGTTGATTCATTTGCATGATGATACTTCCAATGAACTCTCACTAGGGGCACCACACGAGATCTCAACTTTCGCTCCCCAAACTCAAGGATAGCAACCGGTTGTTCTTCATAAGAGACATCAGGCTGCAAATCGATATCTTCGAAAGGAATGTGCCAAAGGGCACTTTCACACCTTCTGTACTTCTTCAAAGAGGAGACGTGAAATACATCATGGATTTGTTGTAAGGGCTCCGGTAAAGCAAGTTGGTATGCCACGGGACCAACCTTTGCAATCACCGGGAAAGGTCCAACAAAACGCGGTGCAAGCTTTCCTTTCTTCCCAAAATGCTTAATGCCCTTCATCGAGGACACTCGCACCAACACTTGGTCTCCAACTCCATATGTATCCTACCCGCATCGGCATAGCTCTTTTGACGATCTTGGGCTATCCGTATGCGATTTCGAATAAGCTCAATCTTCGAAGAAGTGTCTTTGATCATTTCAGGTCCAAGGAACTTGTTATCACCCACTTCCAACCAACAAGCGGGCGACCTACAAGGCCTGCCATACAGAGCTTCATAGGGTGCCATTCCGATTGTAAATTGGTATGAGTTGTTATAAGCAAACTCAACCAATGGAAGGTATTGTTCCCAACTTCCCTTAAAATCGAGTATGCACATACGAAGCATATCCTCCAACATCTGGTTTACCCTTTCGGTCTGACCGTCTGTTTGAGGATGATAGGAAGAGCTTAACTTCAACGCGGTCCCCATTTCTCCTTGGAAACTTTGCCAAAAGTGGGACACAAATATCTTATCTCGGTCGGAGACAATGTTTAAAGGCACCCCATGAAGTCTAACAATCTCCTCAATGAACAACTGGGCATAACGAGCGGTATCATGATCGGTGCGCACAGGCAAGAAGTGTGCCGACTTAGTCAAACGGTCGACAATCACCCAAATTGAGTCATGACCCTTCTGCGATCTAGGTAGGCCCGTAATAAAGTCCATCAAAATGCTCTCCCATTTCCATACGGGAATCTCGAGCGGTTGTAACAAACCTGTCGGTCGCTGGTGGTCAATCTTAACCAACTGACAAGTAGTGCATTGAGACACAAACTCTGAGATATCCCTTTTCATACCCGCCCACCAATACAAACGACGCATATCTTGGTACATCTTATCCCCGCCTGGATGTACCGCAAACCTTGACCCGTGGGATTCCGCCATCACCGCTCGTCTCAAATCCCCATCGTCGAGAACCACAAGTCTTCCATGGAAGCATAGTCCGCCCTCGGAACCAATCGAGTGCGACTCCGCTCCCTCGGACAACAGCTGGCATGTATGGTCTTGACAAACTTTATCTCCTTTCTGGGCTTCCACAATCTTTGCTATAATCGTGGGAGTAACCGTCATCACGGAAATGAATGCTCTTACCCCTGCATCCTCTAGGCTGAGCTCTCTCCACTTAGCTTTCCATACCTCAGCTAAGTCTCCCTCGGGCTTTCTACTCAAGGCATCTGCTACTACATTCGCCTTTCCGGGGTGATAATGAATATCAAATTGGTAGTCTTTCACAAACTCCAACCAACGACGCTGGCGCATATTCAAATCCTTTTGGGAGAATAAGTATTGTAGCGATTTGTGGTCGGTGAAAAGACTAAACTTTTCCCCCAATAGATAATGCCTCCATATCTTCAAGGAAAATACAACTGCGGCAAATTCCAAGTCATGCACCGGATAATTCTTCTCGTCAGGCTTTAACTTACGAGAAGCGTACGCGATGGGTTGTCTCTCTTGTTGAAGAACACCTCCTAACCCCTGAAGAGATGCATCGGTGAAGATGAGATATTCCAATCCCGGCTTTGGCAATGCCAGGACTGGAGCCGAAGTTAGTCTATCCTTGAGCTCATCAAACGCCGCTTGACATGAACTGTCCCAAACAAATCTTACTCCTTTCCGGGTTAAATTTGTTAATGGGCTAGCAACCTTGGAAAAGCCCTTAATGAATCGGCGGTAATAACCCGCCAAGCCCAGAAAACTACGAACTTTAGTAGGTGTAGTGGGCTGACCCCACTCTTTTACCGCGATCACCTTACCCGGATCCACAGACACGCCTTGGGATGACACCACATGCCCCAGAAATTGAACTTCCTTCAACCAGAAGCCACACTTCTCAAACTTTGCATACAATTGATGATCCCTCAATCTCTGCAGGACCAACCGCAAGTGAGCAGCGTGATCCGACTCTGTCTGAGAATAGATTAGGATGTCATCGATAAAGACAATGACAAACTGGTCAAGGAAATCCCGGAATACCCTATTCATAAGGTCCATAAACACCGCAGGGGCATTGGTTAGCCCAAAGGGCATAACCAAGAATTCATAAGATCCATAACGGGTCAAAAATGCCGTTTTGGATACATCTTGCTCTCGTATCCTCAATTGGTGATACCCCGTCCTCAAGTCGATCTTGGAGAAGTAGGAAGCTCCCCTAAGATGATCAAACAAGCCGTCGATGCGAGGTAAAGGGTATTTATTCCGGATGGTGACTTTATTCAACTCTCTATAGTCCACCCATAACCGGAGAGAACCGTCTCTCTTCTTCACAAACAATACCGGAGCGCCCCACGGTGAGGTACTACGCCTAATAAAGCCCTGCTCCAGTAGCTTCTGAATCTGATCTCTCAGCTCCCTCATCTCCACAGGAGTCATTCGATAAGGAGCTTTGGCGATCGATCGAGTTCCCGACATTAAATCAATCACAAACTCTATTTCCCGACTTGGAGGTAATCCCGGTATCTCCCGAAAAATATCTTCAAAATCTCTAACGATTGGAAGAGAATTTAGGGGAACCACGACATCTCTAGATGCGTCTTCCGCAATACAATATAGATAAGCACTCGTGCTCCCTTACATACAAGGCATAACTACCAGGAACATTTCTTGTCCC
The DNA here is from genome assembly GCA_949130495.1 of Sambucus nigra. Lineage (NCBI taxonomy): Eukaryota > Viridiplantae > Streptophyta > Magnoliopsida > Dipsacales > Adoxaceae > Sambucus > Sambucus nigra. Next base: position 77,896,369 of record OX422207.1, on the reverse strand, counting down.
GGAACCGCAAAAACTATGCTTTTTCTGAAACAATTCACTATAGCACGGTATTTCACTAGCCAATCCATACCTAAAATTACATCGTACCCGACCATATCAAGGACGAGCAAATCGGCCTCAAAACACAAGTCACCAAGGTTAATTCCTACGTTTTTACATACGAAGAAAATCAACGAACCATCGCCCATAGAGAATTCAACACTAGTGAAGGTACTTTCAACAGATTTTATCAAACTTGAAGTCTGGGCAAAACTTCTAGAAATAAAGGAGTGTGTAGAACCCGTATCAAATAGAATTTGACCCATGTGCCCATGAATGAGAAACTTACCCTCGATCGCTGGTGGTGCCGGAGGAGCTGGAGGAAGCAGAGCCTCCTGAATATGGTAAAACCGTCCGTACTGCAATTGCCCCCGTTAAGGAGGAGCAACCGGATTAGGCGCTTGGGGAGGAAACTGTACATACGGCTGCTGTGGGGCCCTAGGAAGATGCCCTCCAACCAACTGAGGACACGCCCTTTTGTAGTGGCCCAGCTCCCCAGACTGGAAACATTTATTTGCCGTATTATCCTGATTCCTACCTTGGTTATTTCGGAATTTCCCCGCACCTCAGCCCTGTTGGCCTCTACCTCCATTTCCACCTCTACCACCCTGTGGTTGCTGACCCCCTTGACCCTGCCTGTTATTATTATTGCCACCAGCATTAAACCCACCGAAACGTTGACGCTTTGACGAATCCCCCTACTGAGGATCCCTCTCAACCTGCTTGTTCCTCGAGGATTGGGACGAAGAAGATGTTCCCCCTCCGCTCCCAGTTCCTCCCTGCCTCACCGCTTGCCCCGCAACTACAACCTTCTTCTTGTTTTGTACAAACAATCTATGCTCCTGACAGTGAAGTAAAGCAGCATTCATTACATCACCAAAGGTCACCAGAGATGGATTTCCAAGCAAATGTTGTTTTATTCGCCAGTGCAAACCTCCCACAAACTTGGAGATCCTCTTCGCTTCTGGAGTTACTTCATCCGGTATAAAGCTTGCTAACCGGGTAAACTCCTCCTCATACTCGGCAACCGATCTCTCCCCTTGTACTAGATCTTGAAGCTTCCTCTGCATTTCCCTCTGAACTGCGGGAGGGAAATACTTTCCATCAAACAAAGCCCAAAAATTTATGATGGACATAGTATCCCTTTGTTCGGGTGTCGTCATTAACTCCCACCAGTGTAAGGCCGGTCCAACCAGCTTGAAGGTAACGAGAATTTGCTTTTTCTCCTCACTACATTCCACCATCCTAAGATGGCGCTGCATATCTCTCTTCCACTGGTTCGCCTTTATAACATCCGAACCTCCCTAAAATTTCGGGGGATGTCCCTTAAGGAAAGACTCCCTCACCCGTTCCCACTGAGAAGGTCCCATAGGAACTAGTGCTTCTTGTCCCCTTGCTTGAACTTGTGGCATTTGTTGGGCCACTGCAGTCATCACGGCATTGACAGCTTGGGCCACAATATTTGCCACTTCAGCGGCACTGATATTCCCCTGTGGCTGCGGTGGAGGACCAAACTCATCCTCAACAACCCTATTACGTCTAGCGGGACGTCCTCTCTTTGGCGGCATCTGAGATAAAGATGAGGCAGAGTCAAAACATAATACAAAACAATATATTTAGCAGAAGATCGCATACATAAGCAACAAACAATCCTAACATTAAGTTCTATATCAAAGAACGCTACGGTAGAACGTGACAAGTCCGCATAGATCCTAAAGACTCTAGAACCTGATGCACTGATACCATCTGTGACAACCCACTATCCGAAATAAAGGGTGGCCAGCCCTATACCTCGATAAAATAGGAAATCATGGATACATATCATTCTCAGCGTCACAACAATATACAAAGTATAAGGAATAACCACACTATAGTCCAGAAAACGGGTTATCAAAAATTTTGGTTTTGAAATAATAAGAAAGCATTTTCAACAACCCATGATAGAAATAGAGAGTGGAAACCCCCACAAGCACAAAAGAAACTAAAAGGATACAAAAGGACCGAAAGGAACGTCGGTAAAAAAAATAACCATACAACATACAATAAGTTCCAGGTGTTACATAATAGATCCATTATACAATTACAACGGTTTGGGCCACATGCCCGAATAAACTGATCATAACTAGAAAACATAAATGGAGGCGTCTACACAAAACATCCCGTGAGACCCGCACGATGTCACGGCTCCTCAAAACATATGGAAGGAAACCGGCGACCGTGCGGCGGAACACCTGAACGGATTATATATATATACATACACAACAAGAAGTGAAAACCGGTCAGGGCTGGATATATGTGATCAATAGATAAATGACAGGTATGACAATGATGCGCAAGTAAGCATGAATGATAGTCTAGCATGGTAACATCAAGTAAGGAACTAAGACTGATAAATAGCTATGTAAAAGGAAATTCACTTATATAAGAATTTAAAGTACTTATGAGCCTTTTTCATCTTTCATCATATTTCAATTTCAATCTTCTTTGACATTCCTTATCAGGAATACAATTATCATCATGTGCTCTTTATGGCACTAATCTCGATAGCATGCTCTTTGTGGCATAAATTTGCTCTACGTGGCATTAAAGTTCCATCGAGTCCAACTCGATAATTAGAATAGTCATAAATATAAATATAACGATTCTAAGACCGCCCGTCCGGGTTTCCCCACTGTCCGCGTCCCTAAATAACCATCATCTTCCAGGGCCTAACATAAGACAACCTGGGATCCTATCGAAATCGTCGGGAAGCGGCCATATGCCTGCGGGGTAGTCAAGACCACACCCAAAATCTCCTACCCATCGCAGAAAAATAAAACAAGCGCTCATATGGCCTAGGACTATATCCACCCTGCATTCATTAGCCAGGGGGCTTCACGTATCGTACGGACTTCCCTTAAGATGGTATTTAGAGAGGTGTGTAACATCCATTTTATTAATTTCCATTTCATGATTTAGTAAATTATCATTTACCTTATCATCTGCACGTTTTAACAAAGGTATAAGCCTAACTGGGACTATATGTATTTCGTACCGTCATAACATCCTCAATAAGGGATTCAGACTCCAAAGTTATTCCCAAAACCTCCTTTAGGCTTTAATATAAACCCTCAAGTCAAATCTAACTTAAGTTAATTCTTAAAGTCTCCAAAGTGACCTTAATATGTTATGGACCCTTATAGGACTATAAGACAAAAGAAATGCCTAAACATTTCTTTTAAACTCCCCCTTGAAAGAACCCTAGATGAACCCTTTTGAATCTAGGGTGTCGACCCAACTCAACTAGGACTCTAAAACCCTATGTTTACTTCATTTAAGAAGATCCCTAATCACTAATCCTAAAGAAAAGGGTTAAAAATGAAAAAGGAAAATTTGGAAAATTTCAGGGCTACCGAATCGATTCTCCCCCTTGGCCGAATCGATTCCGCCAGAAAATTTGAGTTTCTGCAAAGTTGCCGAATCGATTCGGATGGAAACCGAATCGATTCGGTTAGGAAGTTTGGGTTTCTGCATAACTGCCGAATCGATTCAGAAAAATTCCGAATCGATTCGGTTCACAAGACCTGAGCACTGGACCTAACCGAATCGATTCGCCCAGGGGGCCGAATCGATTCGGGCCTGCGATTTTGCCAAGATTTGGCTATGGAGTCTTGGACTCCATTTTATACCCCAACTCAAATTTCTCCCAAACCAAACTTATGTACCAACACCAAGATAACATCAATGATACTATTGACCATCTTAAACCTCATGAATCATCCCAAATCATCTTTGAATGAATCAAAACCCACAAAATCCTAGGAAAAACCCTAAACTAAGTAAATCAAGATCAATACATCATTATCTTCACAAATCATCTATCTTAAGTCACAAATAGCAAGTAGAAACTTGCCTTGATTCAGCAAATTGCAGGTCTCTTGGTTGTAAGAGCAAGGATCTCTCCAAATCTCCAAATCTCCAATCTTTCTCTCTACTCTTCTCTTTCTCTCTTTAGGTTTAGGAAGGGAATTAGGGAAATTGGAAGACTTAGAAAGCTTAAGTCATGACCTAAGACAAATATCCCAATAAATTAACTAATAGTGCGATAAAATAATACGCAACTGCATAATTTGGGTACAATCAGTCAAAAATGCCCAAAACTTTAAAATACAATATGGTACATTACTTGACTATTTCGAACGTTCCGGAATCAACTACAATCTCCAAATTATCATTTGGACATTTTAAAATTCAATTTAAGTTCCGGTATCATTATTAAACCAAATATCATTTTGAGTTCAGATGATATTAATAAGCGTGATATAGCAATATTTACCCATAATTATGATATGTATGCAAACTCATAATAAATATCAACTTTTCTACATTGAATTTACATTCAAATCATAACCCAACACTGGTCTCTAATTACTATACTAAGTAATTACTATAAAATACGGTCTCATAAGCGAGGGTTATTACACCTTTTGAGTTTATACAAATATTATGATATGAGTAATGCTTGAAAGACTTAATTTTTCGATCAGTTTTAAGACACAATAATTTTTCGTCATCATATCAAATTTTGTGTGTGGACGAGATGCGTTATACTAAAAACATTGCCCAAAATTGAGTGCCAAAATTATTTACAAAAATATCTCACTATCATTTTCGTGATGATATAAAGCAATGCATTGAGTGCCAAAATTATTTACAAAAATATCTCACTATCATTTTCATGATGATATAAAGAAATGCATTATAGTCCTAAGAACACATTCTCCAACATAGCCTCTTACTCAGATCAACCCTGCTATAGTTAAAGGGGCTCTGCAACAGAAAAATGGGGGCGAAGCTGCGTCTCCTGGATGCACCGGCGAGCAGCCATGCAATCCGGAGTTGGATGAGGGAGGGAATTATCCGGTAGGTGTTACTGCGACGTTGCAATCTTCAGATCGGTTGGTAGTGGGGACAAGCGTGCCCTTGGTTTTGCCTTTGGGTGGGATCGAGGGGAGAACTCTCAATGAGGTATTTCCTATGTCATTGGGTGCGGCAGGTGCTACAGAGTTAAGTGAAAGAATTGAAGATACAAATGTTTTGGAATATAATACTACCTTGGACACTACTAGTAGTGGGGGTCCAGTCATTCTCTCACATGGGAACAAGTTGGGGTTTGAAGTTAGGCCCTCTAAGAACTTTAGAAAAGGTGGGCGTGGAAACAATTTTTCAATGGGCCGTAAAACTTTTTACAGGGGGCAATCTTTGTTGGGTTTAAGAAATATGAAATCTATTATTAAATCAGTGAAATCGAGGAAGAAACGGGTGATAAGGGAGAATTGTGTTTACAGGAAACTAAGATGTGAGAGATGGGTGTTGAGTGTATTAGGTCTATCTGGGGATAACGGGGGACCAATTGGGTCAGTCTGGACGCTGTGGGGGTTTGGGGAGGGGTGGTGATTTTGTGGAATTCAGTAGTAGTTGAACTAATGGAGAGTCTTGAAGGTAGTTGTTCTCTATCATGTCGAGTTAAAAGTGTGGAGTATGGGCCTAGTTGGAGTCTCTCGGGCATTTATAGTCTGGTGGAGGATACAAGCAGGTTGGAGTTGTGGGAGGAGTTGGCAGGGGTGAGTATGGTATGGGGTGTTCCTTGTTTCATGGGAGGGGATTACAATGTAGTGAGATTTGGCACATAGAAAAGTAACAGAGGTAGAGTAAGTAGATATATGAGCGAGTTGTCCAATTTCATTGATGAATTGGAGTTGATTGATTTGCCTCTTGAACGAGGTCTGTATACTTGGTCCAGTCTCAGGGATTGGCTGTCGATGTCTCATTTGGATCGCTTTCTTATCTCTCAGAGGTGGGAGAAGCACTTCCCTGGGGTGATTCAATCTACTTTACCTGGGGTGACTTCTGATCATTGTCCTATTCTGCTAGAATGTAGAGGTTGGAGGGGGGAAGGATTCCTTTCAGATTCGAGAATATGTGGCTCAAGGAGAAGGATTTTGCGAAAAGGGTTAGCATGTGGAGGTCTGGATATGAGGTGGAGGGGAATGCCAGATTTTAATTGGCAACAAAGCTGGGTCTGATTAAAGAAGATATTAAAAACTGGAATAGAGATGTCTTTGTTCAGGTGCATATGATCACAATAAATTATATGGAAGAGGTGAGGAGGTTAGATGAGAAAGAAGGGAGGGTCGGGCTCTTTGGGGAGGAAAGGAGAGGGAGGGAGATAAAAAAAGAAGAGTTGGGGAAGAGGTTAATCCAAGAAGAAATCGGCTGGAGACAGAAATCGAGGGTGTTGTGGCTGGCGAAAGGGGACTCAAATACCAAGTTTTTCCACTCGGTGGCAAACTCGCACAGGCGGGGCAACCACATTGGGAAAATCATAGTGGGGGGTGAAGTGTTCGAAGAAGAGAGAGGGGTGAGAGAGGCCATTGCTCAGTAGTATGAGGGATTGTTCAGGGAAGAAGAGGAGTGGCAGCCTTCTCTTGATGGGGAGGAATTGGGGAGAATCTCGGCTTCTGAGGCGAAAGGTATGGAGGCTCCATTGACTGAAGGATAAGTTGTACAGGTGCTTAAATCAATGAGTGGGGATAAGGCGCCAGGGATGGATGGATTCACAATGGCCTTTATTCAGCAATTATTGATGGTAGTCAGGATTGACGTGATGGCTTTTTTTTATGAGTTCCGTGATAGGGGTACTTTTTACCGAGGTTAAATGCGACATTTATCACTCTTATTTCCAAGAAGGGGGGTTCCATTGATATCAGAGACTACAGACCAATTAGTTTGATTGGGAGTATTTACAAGCTTCTAGACAAAGTATTGTCGGTTAGACCCGGGAAGGTGATTGACCCATTGATCTCGGAGTCTCAAAATGCCTTCGTTGGGTGGAGACAGATTCTTGACACTGTTATGGTGGCTAATGAATGTGTGGAAGTTAGGAATAAAAGTGGAAATCCTGGCATTGCGTGTAAGATCAACATTGAGAATGTGTATGATTATGTGAATTGGAAGTTCTTTATTTATTGATAAGGATGGGATTTGGTGAAAGATGGTGTCGCTGGATGAAGAGGTGTATCTCCATGGCTAGATTTTCGGTGTTGATTAATGGGGTGCCAGAGGGTTTCTTCCCTAGTTCGCGCGAGCTGCATCAAGGAGATCCGTTATCCCCCTTTTTATTCATTCTGGTCATGGAGGACTTCAGTAGGATGATGGGACGGGTGGTAGCGATTGGTTGGATCAGGGGATTCGGATTTGGGGTTCTGGGAAATGGTATGGTTACGGTTACGCATCTCTTATTTGCTGATGATGCGATTATTTTTTGTGATGTTGATCGTAGGCAAATTCGTGCTCTAAGGCTACTTCTGATTTGCTTTGAGGCGGTATCAGGGCTTAGGATAAATGCGGGGAAGTGTGAGTTAATTCTGATTTGGGGAGAGGGCAATGCGGATGAGCTTGTGGTAATTTTTGGCGGCAGGAGAGGGTTCTTCCCAAATACTTATCTTGGTTTGTTGCTTGGAGCCAAGTATAAGTCTAAGTCTATTTGGGACCCGGTTTTACAAAGAATGAGGAAGAGGTTGGAAGGATGGAAGAATGGGTTTCTATCGAAATGGGGTAGGCTAACGTTGATCAAGAGGTTCTTGACTATTTTGCCTACCTATTTCATGTCCATCTTGCCTTTACATACGGTCGTGCGTAAAAACATGGAGAAGCTCATAAGATATTTCTTATAGAGAGGCATTGAAGATGGATTTAAGCACAGTTTAGTAGGTTGGGATGAGGTTTGCAAGTCTATCAAGGAAGGTGGGGCAGGTGTGAAGGATTTGATTCTTTTTAATAGAGCTCTACTTGGGAAGTGGTTGTGGCGCTTCCCTAAGGAGGAAAGCAGACTGTGGAGAAGGGTAGTTGGAGCGAAGTGGGGTTCTTCGCAGATGGGATGGAGATTGATTGTGTGGCCCTTGGCCCACGGAGTGGGTTTGTAGAAGTATATTGCGAGGGAGTGGAAGGATTACTCGAGAAATACTGAGTTTATTTTAGGAAAAGGGGATAAGATTAGATTCTGGACAGACAAACGAGGTGGAAATGGGTCTATTAAGGATCTCGTCCCTGGTATCTATAATCTAGGGGTGAATCAAGATGGGATGGTGTTAGACCATGTGAATGTCATTGGAGATGTGGTAATGCGGAGTCCTCAGCTTAGGAGATGGTTTTGGGACTGGGAACTCGAAGAGGCGGATTTGTTTTTTGAATGGCTAAACTCGGTGCCCCAACCGATAGTAAAGGATGATTCCCTGAGGTTGAAGAGGGGGTGGAACTGGGGCTTTCACAGTTAAGGGGTACTATGCTATATTAGGTGATAGGGGGACCCCCAGGGCTCGTTTCCCCTGGATGAAGATTTGGAAGGTCAAGGCGCCTCCTAAGGTTAGATTCTTCGTTTGGACGGCGGTGAGACATGCCATTTTGAAGATGGAAGGCCTGTAGAGGAGAAGATATCGCATGGCTAGCCGCTGTTGGTTATGCATGGAGGAAGAGGAGAAGACCGACCATCTGCTTCTGGACTACAGGGTGACGAGAGGATTGTGGAATATTTTTGTGGCTATATCTAAACCGTGTGGGTCATGTCGGAGTTAGTGATGGCTCTTTTAGAGGCTTGGAATCGTCCTTGGGGGTGGGGGTGGGGGTGACATAAGGGTTTGGCGTATGGTTCCTCACAGCATAATGTGGACGATATGGAAGGAGAGGAATGCACGTTGTTTCGAAAGAGTTGAGATGGCGCCTTCTAGACTAGGATATCTATTTCTAAGCACCCTTCTTAGCTGGACAAAGGGGAAGATTTCTACCACGACTCAGGATTTTGTTGAATTTATAGAGGAGATCCGCTCCGTGATGTAATTTGGGAGTTTGAGTAGCGGGTGTATGTTTATTTCCTTTTTTCTATTTTTTCTTTTGCTTGGTATACTCCCTGTATACGGGTTCGCTGCCTTAGTGATTGGTTTTTAATACAATCATTTATTTATCAAAAAAAAAAACATTTTTGTTAACCTGAGCGGTTGGCTCAGCTGGTCAAGCCTTGGGTTTGCTCCCCAGAGGTCGTCAATTCGAGTCACTGCAAGGGCCACGGACCGCATGTTGTTTATGTGTGAATCCACACCGCCTATTTCGCAAGCCTTGTTCGGGGCGAAGGGATTAATCTCGAGGTGCGCACAAGCTGGCCCGGGGATTACCCTCCCTACCCAAAAAAAAAATTGTGTTGCCTTGTGTAATTTTTGGGAATGAAGAACATAAATAACATGCCACGGCAATTGAAAACTACGTAGTTGAGATCTTTCGCTTTTGATTGATTATAAATTTTCTAAAATCGAAAGTTTTCACCTATGACTTGATAACCTCATCTTAGGTAATCTAAAAGTCTGTCTTAATATTTTTTGGGAGACTTATGTTGCTTAATTGTACTATCCTGGACATTTTGATTATTTATTCAATCTAATTTCCTTTTTAACAATTTTTTTTTATCAATTATCACTGTTCAAAAAATGATAATTTGTTCATAAAATTGTTATTTATGTGAATGTTATTAACTCTAATAGCTCATGCTCATTCTGTCCCAAATTAATATTGTTCATATTACAATTAAAAAAATACTTTGGAAATTAATTTATTAGTTATTTCATTATTAACAAGTCACATGCCTTGCCTTGCACGTGAGTCTAATTGAGGTTTAACGTAAAAATTATCAATGTTAAATGAGAACTGTATTAAATTAAAACGCAATGACTATGAAAGTATTAAAGCAAGAAAAACTAATTATTAGGTCTATCCAAAATAACAATTCAAACTTATTCAAACCAACCAACATTAGTTAGGTAGACGGACTAGATCGACCGAATCTCGTTCAAGTGCGGATTATACTCCCTGTGTGAGTAGGTTTGTGTTGTTGCGGTACGAGAGACAGCAATTACAATGGATCGGTTACCTTTTTGAGTATTCAAGCTCTAATAATATTACAGTTCCAGTAAAATAATAATTCCTTTCGAGGTTTCAGGACTTTGAAAAGCACTTAAAAAACGAATGTATATTTATTTTGAAGATGATAGATAAATGTTGTTTCCTTTTATTTATCCTATAAATCCCAGGATCAACGTGACAGCATATTATACATATTGAGCATGGTCCTGTAATTCTCAGGACCAAACATGACACCATATCATATATACTAAAGAGAATGTTCTATGCACTAAAAAAATTACATCAAAAGTGCAACAAATGGCGTAGAAAGGGTAATAACGTTGGGTACACTAAGGTTTTTGTTCCATTACCACACCATTGTCTCACTATTAGTGTAATTTTTTTAGTGGAAATATCATTGTCCATTAAACATAAAAACGATCATCATAACACACTTACATAATTTAATAAAAACAAAGTTGGAATTTATGTAGAGGAGGAGTGAGAGGATGAAGCTTGCAAAGTCCAACCATGAGGTATGAGGAGACGGGTTTGGTCGTAGTAAAGCACAGAAGGGCTCTCATGGTTGTGCACTCCCTCATATGTTGTTATCACATAACTTGGATTTTCGGTGCCTCTCTCTACTCTCTTTTTCACGTTGCACCCTACGTTTGAACACTTGAAATAATGCCTGCATATTGCATAAATGAATTTATCTCTCCGAATCAATAATGTAGCTAACAGTAATACACGGATAGAGAATGGAACTTTGACATTAATTGATGCATGAAAGTTAATACACGGATAGAGAATGAAACTTTGACAGGAAACATTGCATGCATGACAAAATTAATATTTTTTTAAATCTTAAGGGAGCACATACATTGAGCAACGACAACGTCATATTTTAGAATTTCAGTCCTAGTAGGTCACTATATGGCTCATTGCTTATGTTCAGTGTCACTCGCACTACAGATTGTCGATGCGAGATTTCACTCGTACCCGCACTCACACTGACCTGACGAACTGGACAACTCAGTACTCCTATTCGGACTATTGGGGCTCCTCGTATTTCTGATACACAGGCCACATAGAGACTCTTGCTAATTTTTGGAATTACCTACAGAATAGGTGGTAAGGTTGTGGGTACGTTCATGACTAAAACAACTTGAGGAACCTTATCTCTCCTCTTTCCTTAAATCACGGGCTATTAACCAATCTCAAAGCTCACAACTAAGTCCCTTATTTGCACTTGTTTGTATATATATGTGTGTGAGTGGTTATGTTTTTAAAAAATATAAATTTATAATAAACAGACATGCTGAATAACTGAAGTTTGGGTGAGAGAAAGATAATGAGGTGGCACATAAATATGATGTATTTTGTAGCTTCATTTTATAATTTGTTAAGTTGATAGTGACTTTTACGCTGCCAATAATTTTTAAATTCACCTTCAGGCAAATGTTCGATCTGCACTTTTAAAATGCGGATTGATCCGCACAAAAATAGTAATATATATGTATATATTAGAGAGAGAGAGAGAGAGAGAGAGAGAGAGAGATGGCAGTACCATCTCTGTGCTACACAGAAGAAAAGGGAAAAAAATAGAAATAATAGGGAGAAATGAGGGGAGAGTGGGTGCTTGACAAGTGTTAAAATTTAGAGTTTTTTGTAATACATTATTTAATTTTATGACTTAAAATAATATTGATTATGAATATAAGACAATAAATATTTCGTTTTCATTTTTAGTCATTATTTTCAAATTAAAAGGATTCGTAACATGCTGTATGATTTTCTTAAATATCTCATGCATATTGGTTGGCTAAATGTCAACCATTAAGTCAAACCTTGCCTTTTGACAAAACCCATAATCATATGGAGTATTTTTTAGTCATTTTGAAAAATACGTTTTATATAATATTTTGGAGATGGAATTATATATATTAAATATGAAATCATACATATTTAATTAGAAACCAATCAAAACATCTCACCTTAAAAATCACATGAGGCAATATGTAATTAAAAAGTTTCGAGAGGTATAAACCACAATCCCCTATTTTTTTCCATCATTGCTATAAGACGTAACAATATTTACTAAATAGTAGTACACAAGACATTAATTTATTGCATAACTTCAAATCCTACAAATGGTTCCAATAAGTTAACAAGGAGAACATAGTGTCATAATATTATTGAGTATTTTATATTCACACAGATGGCAAGTGGTTACCATATAGTGTACTATTGGAAATGACATGTTCCGTGTGTGATAAGTCAGTAGATGTATATTTCATATATAGACAACTATATATAAGTTGCCAAACACATGGGTAGATGGGAACATGTGATAGTTATTGAAAAAAGAGGTAAAGTGTGTAATATAGTATTGCCCTATGGGAAGGACGAAGCAAGTTGTAGAGAGAGAGAGAGAGAGAGAGAAATTGATTTAAATGTTATTTTTAAATACAAATTTAAAATTCAGTTTTTAGTGTTTATAATTATTGGTGTGCGTTTGGTAAATTTGTTTCTATATACAGTTTTTTTACGCACGTATTTTTTTATAAATTTGGTAAATTTGGCTATTTTAATTTGCTCTCAAGTTTGTTTACGCACGTATTTTTTTTCGTACAACCCGAATTACTTTTGTGTCTAGACTATCAAATTATTCATAAACACAAAATATATATGTTCATAGTTTTTTATTGCACAAATTTCATTTGATAGTAATGTTAAAGATAAAATCGTTGGCTCCAAAATTATCAGACCCTCCATCATGCGAGATAATCATGGTTGGTTTCTTTCAAAATAGAAACCTTCGGACCTTCTACAACAAGAACACTTTAATTTTTGGTCATGAGATAAAATCTTGGGGGTGAGATAAAATCCTTCTTTTACTCTTGGTGGTTAATTCGGATAAGAAAAAAATTGGGAGCTCTAACCTCTATAAGACCGAAAAATTCGAATCCATAGGAGTTAACTCTAGATCCAAAGAAAAATTATTTTGGTTGAAAATCCAACTAAACCCTTGATACCAGTGATCGTTGTCAGAGATGTGCTCGGCATGTTCGACGCATAAAATCCCAAATCATACTAATGTTTTGAGGTTTTGTTTTCATTTGTCATTTTTTTCATATCTAAATGATTTGGGGGTTCTGAAGTTTATATTTTTATTTGTTCAACTGTGACTCAGCAAGAGATTACATAATCCATCAATTGCAAGGACAAAAGAAATGGTCGGTGGATAGAGTGTCTCAAGCCAAAGTGGGACTCTAGGTTTTCAATATTTGTTTCAACGAATTAACCTATACCATATAATGCTATTTGTGTTGTAATGACAGTGAAAATGAATATTTATTTTTTTTCTATTTCGAATTTGATGGCTCGGAGTGCATATTAATTTATCAATAAAATACTTCTTCATACATTTTTTATGTTTTTGATTTTGATAATTTATATTACGGATTTTTGGATGTGAATTCTTGAACAATTGTCTAGCCCGCGCATCGCGTGGATTTACAACTAGTATACTCTAAAATGTATACACACGAATTAAATACTCTTTTGCTTTTAGAGTGTCCACGTGTTACTTTCTCTCTCCACTAATTTTTTCGGCAACCACTAATAAACGCAAAAACTTTCATTTTTCCATTGCCATTACTATTATCAACTATAAGCCTTCTATCTCCTATTGATAAATTATCTACGACCTTTCAAATCAGTCTTCATCTTCTCTTATTCTCATAAAGAAAATTGTTTTTTTTATGGGCAGGACTCCGGAGCCTGTTTACCACTCAAATTTTAGTGTCTGTGGCAACGATCAAGACTGCTGGAGCAACGCCAGAGTAGGTATCCATCAAATTTGTGATTTTGGTAGTATGTCAACCATAACTCTTATGTCTCAATGCAAAAAGAAAAAAACTCTCGCCCCATTTTTCGTTGTCGTTCTCCTCTGACGGTTCAACGGTGGTGGAACCTCCGATGGTTTAACGACGGTAATACGTCACAATATTTACATAATAGTACTACACAAAACATTACCCCAGTGCATGACCTCAAAACCTAGAAATATTTATATATAAAGAACCAATTCAATCAAAATCACACGATCCAAACATTATCACAAATGTCGTTTTGTATAACGGGACAATAAGTTAACAAGGAGAACATAGTGTGATAATATTATTGAGTTATTTTTACACACACACATAGCAAGTCGTTACCATATATTGTACCATTGGAAATGATACGTTCCGTGTGTGATAAGTCAGTAGATGTATATTCCATATATAGACAACTATATATAATTTGCCAAAACACATGGGTAGATGGGGTTTGAGAGAGTGATTGATAAAGCCTAATGCTTAGGTTGGTGACTGCCATTGAACTTGAAGGGCCACCTGACTCCAACCTGAGATAGTTATTGAAAAAGAGGTAAACTGTGTAATATAGTATTGCCCTATGGGAACGACAAAGAAAGTTGGAGATAGAAAGAGAGAGAGAGTATAAATCTCCACAATTATCCTCCATACGAGTTTCCACCTCTTCATTTTTTTACCCCTATAAACACCAACCTATAGGTAAACCATTTACACTCACCCAAGCCACCTGTTTCTTCACACGAGAGAGACATTGTAAATGGGTTGTGTTTTAATGGTGGGAAAAAGAAGAAGGAAGAAAGTAGAGGAATTAATTGATAAATGCTTATATAGAGAGGTATGTATGTACGTATATGCTAAAATGGGTATGTGCTGTTATCGCATATTGTGTGCGTTTTCATATATGGGTATGCGCTGGGATCAACCCAAATTAGAAGATGAAGAAGGTGACGGTAGGTATCCGTAGACGGAGGGTATGTTTTAGTGATGTTGGCGTGTGCATATATATATATATATATATATATATATATATATATATATATATATATATATATATATATATATATAGAGAGAGAGAGAGAGAGAGAGAGAGAGAGAGAGAGAGAGAGAGAGAGAGAGAGATGCAGGCTCCTATGCACACTAAGTTTGCACACTAAGTTTACACATTACCTTTTAAAAGTGTGCAAACTTAGTGCTGGCGCACACCAATTTTTTTATATGATATTATAACATTTCAACGGACTCACATAAAAAAAATTAGCTCAAAAAAACTTTTTTTGCTATTTTTAAAAAATCGGTCAAACTTTTGCAGTTTTTAAAGGGCTTAAAAACTGCGAAAGTTTGACCGATTTTTTAAAAATAGCAAAAAAAGATTTTTTGATCTGATTTTTTTTATATGGGTTCCTTGAAATGTTTAAATATCACACAAAAAAAATCAACTCAAAAATATTTTTTTTACTATATATAAAAGGTAATGTGCAAACTTAGTGTGCAAACTTAGTGTGCAGAGGAGCCTGCCTCTATATATATATATATATATATATATATATATATATATAGAGAGAGAGAGAGAGAGAGAGAGAGAGAGAGAGAGGGAAAGACTCACCTACATCATTATGTATACATTACATCAGACATCACACTTTGTTCTACCGCCTAAGAAACTTTTTCTCCAAATTTTTTATTTTTCTCTTAAAATTAACCTTATAATCAACCCATATTTAAAAAAAGAGGGTCAAAATACATTTTGTATCTATTTTTAAAAAATTCACCAAAAACTTATTTATAAGGTATTTTGAGCAGGTTTTTGTGGATTTTTTGAAAATAGCTACAAAACGTATTTTGAACATGGGTTTATTGAAAGGTTCATTTCAAGAAAAAAACAAAAAAAAATTGAAAAAAAGCTTTTTAGTACCTACAACTAGGTGTGATGTATAAATGATTTATAGAGCATGATGTAGGTGAGTCTTCTCATATATATATATAGTCCTGCTCTTATGCAGACTAGTCCGTATTTTAAAAATATGGAGTGGACATGTATCACTCGGCGGTGACCCCAGAAAAGAGAAAGAGTGCCTATAATTTATGCGATAATTTCTAGGTGCACCGTTAGGTGACACATGTCCGGTCTGCATTCTTAAAATACGAACTAGTCCGCATAAGAGCATTATTATATATATATATATATAATGCTCTTGTGGGACTATCAACCATTTTAACAGTGCGCGTGTCCAGTCTGCACTATCCCGTATTTTAGCAGTGGCGGGATACCCGCAGAAGAGCAGTACTAATGTATATAGTACTTCTCTTGTGCGGACCATATCGTATTTTAAGAGTGCGTACCAGACATGTGTCACCAGGCGGTGAGCCTAGAAATTATTGGCTAAATTACATGTACGCTCTCTCTCTTTTTTGCGCTCACCGTCAACTGAGAGATGTCCACTCTGCACTCTTAAAATGTGGACTGATCTATACAAGAGCTGTACTATATATATATATATATATATATATATATATATATATATATATATATATATATATATATATATATATATATATATATAGTGAGTGAGAGAGAGAGAGAGAGATGGCAATGCCATCTCTGCGGTGAACAAAAGAAAAGGGAATAAAATAGAAAGAATAGGGAGACGTGAGGGGAGATGGTGAGTGCTTCGCAATTGTTTTGAGGTTAAAATCAAAATATTTGAAAGATCAGGGGAAAATTAAAATTTGACCCAATATTTAAACTTTTTTGTAATAAACTTACTAAAACTTACAAATATATTGCTTTAGACATTTTGGTATAATTCAAGTCTCGTGACATTTCAAGTGCTTTGGGGAGACTTGGGCGATATTTGTATTGTCACACGAGAAAAAATAAAAAAGAAGAAATAACTCTTCTCATGTGATTATATTAAATACATCTCCCATATTGGTTCATTAAGCCAAACCTTGGCTTTTGACAAAACCATAATCATATGGAGTTTTTTTTTAATCATTTTGAAAAATGCATTTTTTATAATAATTTGGAGATGAAATTAGTTATATCAAATATGAAATCATATATATTTAACTCGAAACCAATCAAAACAACACCGACCTTAAATAATCACATGAGGTAATATGTAATTAAAAAGTTTCGACGGGTATGAACCACAATCCCCTAATTTTTTCCATCACTGCTATAAGGCGTAACAATATTTACAAAATAGTAGTACACAAGAAATTATTTTAGTGCATGACCTCAAATCCTGACAATGTTTACGTATGAAGAAACAATTCAATCAAAATCACACAATCAAAACATTACTATAAATGTCTTTTTGCATAACGAGATAATAAATTAACAAGGAGAATATAGTGTGATAATATTATTGAGCTATATATATACACACAAATGACAAGTCATTACCATATATTGTGCCATTGAAAAAGACACGTTCTGTGTGTGACAAATCAATGGCTGTATATTTCATATATATACAACTATATATAATGAGTGATTGATTTTTTTGGATAAATAAATGATTGTTTAAAAAAACATGGCTGAGGGAGCGAACCCCTATACATGAAGTATACAAAGAAACAAGCAAGGAAAAGAAAAACAGGCTTACCCCAACCACACAAACACTTGACTTATATAGCTGAGTGCAAATCCTCCATAAAGTCCTGCGTCGTAACAATGATCCTCTCCTTGGACCAACTACGTAGGGTGCTCAAAAAAATATAACGAAGTCTCGAAGGCGGCATCTCACTACCATCAAAACTTCTCAAATTCCTTTCCAGCCAAATCGTCCAAAAGATACAGGTGGAACCAAACTCCATATCCTTTTGTCACCTACCCAACCCTACGGAGGCTTCCACATATCTAAAAGCGCCCTCACAAACAACATCATGACCCAAACTGTCCTCGTCAAAGCAAGAAAGGTGTCCCATAAACCTCTCGACACCCTGCACTGTAAAAGCAAATGATTGGTCTTCTCCTCTTCCTCATAGCATAACCAACACCGACTAGCCAAATGAAATCTTCTCTTCTGCAAACCCTCCAGCGTCAATATGGATTGTCTTGTCGTCGTCCATACGAAGAACTTGACCTTCGGCGGCTCTTTAACATTCCAAATCTTCTTCCAAGGGAATCGAGTCGTAGTAATCCCACTTCCCGTCAAAAAACCGTAGAAGCTGCGAACCAAAAAGACCCCAGTCCCTCCCCCCTTCCACCTCAATGCATCCTCTCTAAGCGTCGGACTCGGAGCCTCTTTCAACCGCTCCACGAACAACTCAGCCTCCTGAATCTCCCAATCCCAGAGCCTTCTCCTATGTTGAGGCCTCCAAGATACTTAATCTCCACTAACAGTCACATGATCATCCACCAAACCATCTGGGTTCCGCCCTAAGTTGAACATCTCTAGGAAAAGATCCTGGATTGACCCATTCCCGCCACATTTGTCTTTCCAGAACATAATTTTATCCCCATCCAACAAGATTGTGTTTAAAGGTTTCTTCAGTTCCTCTCCATAAAAAATTTCTCATTAGCTTCTCCATTTTATCACGCACCGCAACTGGTAAAGGTAAGATAGACATGAAAAAGGTGGGCAAACTAGACAAACAACTCTTTATGAGAGTCAACCTCCCCCCTTTATAAAGATACCCATTCTTCCACCCTACCAGTCTCCTCCTCATCCTCTCCAACACGGGGTCCCAAATCTCCCTGGACTTATACTTGGCTCCAAACGGCAGCCCCAAATAAGTATTTGGGAAGGACCCGATCCTACCACCAATAATGCCTGCTAAGCCCTCCGTCACCCCTTCCCCCCTATCGGAATCAACTCACACTTCCCCCCATCAGCAGGAGCTTAAGGGCACGAATTTTCCTTCTATCCACATCACAGAAAATGATTGCATCATCTACAAACAGAACATATAACACATAAATCACCTCAGAGCTAGGAGTCCCAAAGTGGAAAACCCTAACCCACCCTGCCTCGACCACCCGACCCATCATCCAACTAAAAGCCTTAATGACCAATATGAACAAAAATGAAGACAACGGGTCTCCTTGCCTTAAACCACGGGAACTCGAAAAAAAATCTTCAGGAACCCCATTAATCAGTACCTAGAACCTAGCCGTAGAAACACACATCTTCATCCACCGACACCACCGATCACCGATTCCCATCCTCTTCACTAAACAGTGGAGAAACTCTCAATTAACATGATCATTCTCCTTCTCGATGTCCAACTTACACACAATGCCAGGAATCCCACTTCTACACCTAGACTCCACACATTCATTGGCCACCAAAACCGCATCAGTAATGAGTGATTGATAAAACCTCTTGCTTAGGTTAGTGACCACCATTGAACTTGAAGGGCCATATGATTGCAACCTGAGATATTTGTTGAAAAAAGAGGTTAAGTGTATGTTATAGTTAGTAGCCAAGTTTTAGACAGGATTACGGTTGCGTCATGCCTATGAAGCTAGAGAGTTGGCATGTCTTTCCACATTTCCATCTAACTTCTATAGCATGGAGAATGTTTATTGGAGGATGAGGATTACAGTAGGTGGGGTGAATGTGTATTTAGTTATTTTTAAAGGGACTAAATTAATATAAATGTAAATGTTATGTTTTTAAGGGTGAAACTTCTAAATGTTCAAAAGTTTTGAAGCGGGACAATAACTATGTAAAAATTACTTAACTCATGCAATGATAAGAATTGTTATTTATCTTTCATGAAGAGAAATGAACGTACAAACTACTTCTTTTATAGCTAAGTATTGTTAATTCAAATACTAGATGTTACAATAACAAACTAAGGAGGAACTAGTCGTTTGCCTTGTATCTCGGCAGGTCATCCACATTAGCAGCATAGGAGGTGTGTTATCCTTATTTGTATGACAACAGGTACTATAGCAATGCAACAGTTATGACTAAGTCTGCTGCAAAGGTTGCTTAATACTCCCCGTAAAACGTAGTGTGTGAAGAATGGACACACCAAGCTTGATCAAAAATTGATTAAAAATTGAGCTTAAATTGACACCTTTGAAATCAAAATCCTTTTACCACATTTGATAAGGTCTTTTGAACCATGATGACCTAAAAAGAGCGCAAATAGTTGGAGTCTTCCAAATAGTAGATTCTAAAATTGCTGAGTTAACTAAGGTTTGATTATGAGTGCGATCAAATCGAGTGAAAAGATCTCCAATATCACTAAAAACC
Source organism: Sambucus nigra (assembly GCA_949130495.1). NCBI lineage: Eukaryota > Viridiplantae > Streptophyta > Magnoliopsida > Dipsacales > Adoxaceae > Sambucus > Sambucus nigra. The sequence continues at coordinate 77,876,304 of OX422207.1, read as the reverse complement.
TTGTAAATTTTCAAACAGTAGATTCTAAAATTATTGAGTTGACTAAGGTTTGGTTATGAGTGTGATCAAACCGAGTTAAAATATCTTCACTATCACCAAAAACCTTCAAAAATAGATGGAAGCCATATGATTTTTGCCGCAGTTGACACAATGGCGCAATACTCAGCTTCATACAAAATATATATAAGGTCTCTTAGGTCGTAATGAGCTTGATCAAAATTGATTCAGAGGATTAATTATTGGTTTTGGCTGGACCGACACCTCTAATAGGCCTTTTGGGCAAAACGAGCTTGATCACAATGGATTCGCTATATACTTCTTGGTCTTGATCACTATGGATTCAGGGGCCTATATTCATCGTGGGCTAAGTTCCCACTAATCTGATTTTTTTTTAATGTAGGAAAAATCATTAACAAAGCATGAAAGTGTTTTCAAACTCACGAAAAAAAATTATCAACAAAAATTAAAATCACTCAGAGAAATCATTTTGTCCATGCATTGAACTGGGAGAGAAATGTGATTTACTCGTTGGGTTAGTTGTGGTGGCACTGTTTCTATGACTGGTTTTGAAGATAGGTTCCAGAAACAAGCTAGCCTTTTCTCATCGGCTATCCGTAGGTTCCAAAAAGAAGTTAGCCTTTTCTCATCGGCTATCCATCATTCGCTAGTAAAGGCACCAGAATATATGCAAGAAAACTTGACAATATGTTCAGCATGGGTGTGAGGTGACATACGAGCCAAAGTTATTTTCCCTTAAAATCAACAAATAACAAAGGCTAATTATGATGAAAGTGGACCTTTTGTTTTTTATTAGAAATGCTTCTGAAACTTCCAAAGTTTCTCTCTCCAAATACCCATATCTCCATATTCTCTTTCATCAACTCCCATTTGCTGGTCTTTCCAGAATTTTTCTCAGATAACTTGGATAGCTAACTGGCGGACGGTAGCAATGATTATTGGCTACTGTCGCCGAAAAAATGGTATAACACTGTGGATTACTAGGATCAAAATACTTGTGAGAGCTTTAAGGATCTGATAGTGTGTAGAAATTTACTTAACTGATGAAATGATAAGAAATGTTATTTATCTTTCATGAAGAAAAATGAACGTATAGACTACTTCTTTTATAACTAAGCATTGTTAATTCAAAGACTAGATGTTACAATAACAAACTAAGGAGGAACTAGTCGTTTGCCTCATATCTCGGCAGGTCATCCACAATAGCAGTACAAGAGGTGCATTATCCTTATTTGTAGGACAACAGGTACAATAGCAGTGTAAAAAATTATGACTAAGTCTGTTGCGTAGGTTGCTTAATAAACCAAACCGACCAAATACGATACGACGTCACGAATTAATACAAAATTATTAATTGTGCAAATGTTTATGACATGATAGCAAATATACTATCTAGAAAAGGCAAGAACGTGCCATGTCCCAACAAATTTTATCATCCCGACAAAATTATCAATCACTTTATGTATTTGAAATTGTTTAGAAGGGTTTTTTCATGGTGGAGTGGCTAACTCACTCAATTTTTTTGACATAGTTTTATTCTATTTTCCTTTCAAATACATATGAATTTTACATTTTAAAAAGTTTAATATGTTTGAATATAAGAACTAGTATCCACAATTTTCCTTTATGACAAGGGAAATAAAAAAAAATGAAGCACACATTAAAATGTAATGTAAACAACCAAAAAGCTCACAAGATGCTTAGAAAATCCTGTATTAGTATAGAAAAATTACACTCACGTACACACTTGTGTGTGTGGAGAAATCTAGAGAGAGAGAGATTGACATGTTTGAACGTCTAAGCCTTGGGGAATTACCCATTGACGAGAGTTCTTCATATGAATATTCACCTCTAACACTCAAAAGAGGGTCCTACCCTATGTCCGCAATGACAATAACAATCACCTGATCTAATTAGTTGTTGCCGACCGTGCTTCACACCACCTCACATTAGATCTTATCTACTATGCTTGTTGCCGACCATTACACCATGAAAAATACCAATTTTCCACAGGAAGGGAGAAACAACGAGAGTTAACTATCTTCAATGGACTGACAAACTCATGAAGATTACTTACGAACGATAACGTCTTCCAACATCCCAAAGACCAATATACGAACGATTCCCCATGGTCAAATCGAGTGAGACATCGAATGACCGAGCTAGAGGTGGAAATGTATATATACACACACATGCCGTGTGTGTATATGCGTATGTGTGTGTTTTATGGACTTCCAAATACAGACTCCTAAACCGTGCTTAAGTTGTTTATGGTATTGTCAATTGAATTGCCATGTCACCCAAGAATTAAAAGGATTTCGCATTACACAGATATGTGGGGTCCTTATATACCCGTGTATCGTGAGAATTGGCGCGCTTACACATGTATTCATGCGTGTAACGTAATGTTACAAACACATTTATATACTTGTTTTCACAATATATACAAATAATTTAAATCCTTATGGAATGAGACTATCCAACTACCAAAAAGCTGCTCGTCCGCATGGGGACATATTTTACAAATAGTAGTGGTACGTTTACACATGTATTCATGCGTGTAACGTAATGTTATGGACACATTAATATAATTTTTTTCCTAGTATAGACAAACAATTTAAATCCTAATGGAATGAGACTATCCAACTACCACATGTTCGTGATGTAATATATTGACATGAATCAAGTTCCCTTATATATGTTGAGGCATCATTATTTATGGTATGATTTGTAACTGAGTTTGATTGACACAAAATCAGATTTATCTCATCAAAAATAGGGAAAGGAAGAAACACATAATTTCGGTGTGATATACATTGTTTTTCGGTTACTCGGCATCATTTAGTGCAAGAATTTTTTTTTTTTTGTAGTTTTAGAAACGTTCCATGTTGTTAATAGGCGGAGGTAGAAAAATTAGAATTGCTATGAACATCAACTTTCTTGATATTGCAATTTTATCTTTATATATTTTTTCCAATTTGGATGGCTTCGCTCTATGCTTTCCCAGTAATATTGATGGCATTCTAATCCAACGATATTCCTTTAACATCAATACAATTTCAAGTTTTCACGCTTATTATTGGACCTTTGTGAAATTTATTTGTACTGCACATCATAAACAAACTTAAACAAGAAATTAATGCAAATAGTGAATTGGGTAAGAAAATAAAAAATATATTAACGGATGTTGATGTTGGCTGCTTAGATCATATAAATATATTAACTCGTGTTGGTGTTGGCTGCTTAAAATCTAAAAAACTATACTTAACATTTTACCTAATTTTATCCCAACTAATCCCCATAAAGCATTCTCATGTGCACATTAAGTTTGCACACTAAGTTTGCACATCATTTTTTTTAAATAGTAAAAAAAAATATTTTTGAGTTAATTTTTTTATGTGATATTTAAACATTTCAACGGACTAAAATAAAAAAAATCAGCTCAAATTTTTTTTTTTTGCTATTTTTAAAAAATCAAACTTTCGCACCTTATACAGTGCTTAAAAAGAGCGAAAGTTAGATCGAATTTTTAAAAATAGCAAAAAAAGTTTTTTTCAGCTAATTGTTTTTATATGGGTCCTTTGAAATGTTTAAATATCACACAAAAAAATTAGCTCAAAAATATTTTTTTTACTATTTTAAAAAAATGATGTGCAAACTTAGTGTAAAAACTTAGTGTGCACGTGAGCGTCTCTCTCTCTCTCTCTCTCTCTCTCTCTATATATATATATATATATATATATATATAAAACACTGTTGGCCTTTATTTACACAATTTTTTGGAGAAGTTTTGAAAAGTGTTTTTGGTAACGAAGGTAATCTCCGGGTCAGCTTTCGTGCATCACGAGACTCATTCCTTCGGTCCGAAGCTCTGACTCCATGCCATGGGCGGAATCGAACCGAGGATGTCTTTGAAAAGTTTTTAACTAATAGACATGGAATGGTGGGATATATTTTTTGTACAGTTATGTTTACGTTCCCATTTCTACATGAGTATATTGAAAATGTTGAGAATATTATTAGAACATGAAAATGTGATATATCTCAAAACAGAAGTTTATTTTCTCTCAATAATAACATTAAACTATGTAAAATATCAGCTTATATTAAAGAATTGTAAATAATTTAGGAGATCAAAACTAGTGCTGTGAAACAAATGAAAACTACTGTATTATATCACATCTTTGAATGGGAGTTATAGGATGATCCTCAATGTATATAACCCAACCCCAAACCTATTTGGAGGGTCCCCAAACTCTTATATACTGTGGCGCGTAACTTTAATTTCTCAATGGGGAATTATATTTTCAACACACCTCCGCAACAATTTGGTTGTAGGGGATAGTCCTATTTGATGTTAAATGTTGAAGTATCCAACCGACGTATAGCCCTGAGATTTTATATTTTCAATTGATATCCAATTAATCCTAAATCCAATGAAAAAGGTTCCATACTAATTTTTAGTAAAGTCTTTTGCACCGTGTTAATCTTTAGCAACTTTTTAGAGGACCAAATAAAACTCTCTCAATTTATACTTTGAGAATCACAATAATCATAGAAAAGCCGACATCCACCCTGAACATGTGTAAGTTATTGAGCCGTCTAAATCTTCATCTTTCTTTACTATGTATTTGTATTATTTGAAGATTTTGATAATATGTATCTTAAAGGCATACAAGACTTTTAAAATAGTAGAGACATTATACTAATATATATTTATTAGGGCATAAATACTTATATAAAACACTTATATTTACTATTTAAGCTCTCATATTTATTATTTTGAAATTGTAAACATGTGATCTAAAGCACAAATACCCATATTTGATACTTTTAGCCTTCTTTTTTAGCTACAAATTTAACGGTTGTATTATATAGTTAAATTTAAAATTTACTCATCCTCAAATTTTTTAGTTTTTTATTTTTTTTACTTTTTTTATTATAGTATTATCAAATATTATAAAACCCCCACTCATCGCGCGGGATACATGCTAATTTAAATAATAATCAGCAACCTATAGCTTCTGGTGTCAAATGAATGCATAAAATATATTTGCCGACTGGTCCAAGGGCATCAAACAATTTTTCCAAGAAGCCACTTTTTGGCCATCTAATGAAAACATGTCAATTGGATTAGTTATTTTATTAGCTGTTCTAGTTACCTGTGAGCAGGGACGGAGGCAGCCTTTGGCTGGGTGGGGTAACTGCACCGGTCAGAAATATTGAAATGTTTTTTTGGGTAAATTTGCAAAACTATAAAAAATTAGGGTAACAAGTAAAAATTTAAGGTAAAAAGTAAAAAACTCAAATGTGTGCAAGTTAAAACCTAAACAAAATTCCCAAATGGGTTCATTTCTCCCGACCGTCTCCCCATTTATGTTATCTGTCTGCGTCTAACCGAAATCCCCAAAAAAAGGTCGGTGGTGCCGCCGTCCCTCTTTTCCATTCAAGCCTTGTGTTGATAACAGTGTTATGATCGTGTCTGATCCTCCAAGGTAATCATCAAGATCAAAACTCCATTTTTGCATCAATTTCAAGAAAATAAAGATTACTCAAATGAGTAGACAACATCTTTTAATAAAAACATGTTGATGTATATGTTTTGTATATGTTGTTGTTGTTGCTGTTTTAATAAAGTTGACCCAAATTTAATGCCTCTTTTCCATTATATGTCATTGCTGTTTTGTATGTTGTTGTTCAAATGGCTTATATGTTGTTTTGTATTTTTATGCTATTATTTTTAATTTGCTATTATTTTTAATTCATGAATATTTTCAAATATGAAAAAATATTTTAAAATGACTCTTGAAAAAGATTTCAATGATGTGATACTCAATGAAATTTTAATAAAAAGGGAAAAATAACCCAAATTTTTTTTCGAAAGCTACCACCCCCGAACCCTTTCAATGATTTTTGCTCTACCCACGCTCAAATCCTGGTTCCTCTGTAGCCCGTGAAAAGTAAGATTGTGATCGCACCTTGTGAGTTGTGCGGCTGAGCATACTCCATTTATATAGAGGGAGAGAGAGGGAAACGGAAAGAGAGAGTTGAGAGAGAGAGTTGACTAAAAAACATATTTCTCAAAAGTGGGTTATACTTTAAAATGACAAATGCAATAATGAGAATGACATATAACAAGGTCATTGAGCTGCCATTAATGGGGATTCTACCTTTTTATACCTTTTTCATCATCAGGTGAAGCATTTTTGTTATTTATTGTATCAACTTATCCAAATTTGATCAATATGATAGTCGTCATAACAAACCTATAAATATAACTAACAAAAACTAATGAAATTAGCCATCACTTGATACGTACCTTGGGTTTGGGCTATTCTTAACCATCTTCTTCCCATATTTTCTCCATTTAAAGCCATCATCCATGATATCTATCTCTGATTTCGTATAAAATGCAAACCTAGCAATCTCCTCCCCATTTTCATCGCTTCTACAAAATATTACATGTTATATCATTAGTACGAATATATACTTATATACATATATGCATGTGTGTTCACACCAAATAAATTATCATTTTTAAAGCAATGAAGTTTATCAAGCATAAAAAGATGTTTAAAACATACAAAACTATTTTATACGTTTTAATAAAAACAGTTTTAAACTTAGCAAAACCAGATGAAAAAATGGATGAGAGAAATTAGAAATGTCTATGTATATGGACTTGCATGGTACTATTTCTTGGATTTTGATCAGAAAATTCATTAGAATCTCCGGTGACATTTTCCGCGTACGAGACTGTATCTTGTGGTGAAAATTCTTCCTCGTAACCATCTTCAACGAGATAATCGGACAGTTCGAACTCCGATACATCGATTAAAGTATTTTCATTATAGTTAGAGTTGGGGCTAAAATTAGGGTTAGGGTTTGTGTCCATGATTCAGGAGATGTAGTAGGACATGATAGAGCAACTAGAAGAGTCGAATATCTCAAGCGTGGGCTGTGTTTAAATATGATTGATATGTTTTTTTTTTAATATGTAGTTTTTAATTTATGGTCTCAGCTTCCTGGATGCCTTCCTGGAGGGATGCACTGAAGGTTCTTTGGATTGGCACGTGTTGGACTTTGATTTGACATGCTGACGTCATCCTTCTGACGTAGGGGCACCTATGGTCTATTAAGGGACCACATGTTGCATGTTGGGGTTTGATAGTGTTGGTGTTACTGTTTTGGAGGTTTGATAGTGTTAGTGTTACTGTTTTGGATCAACGGCATGTGCAGTTGTTTGTTCATTTCGGGTATCCGTTTCGGTTTAAAAATTGCTACTTTAAAATGATTTTTTCCAGAATTCACTCAATTAACCGATAATTTAAAATTGTTAATTATTATGTAGTTTGAATAAATGATTATATTTCTAAAAAGAAAACTAAAAAATTAAAAAGCTAAGACTATTAACTCGACAAGAATGGAGTAATAAATATACTCTTATAAAGTTGTCTTCTTAAAATTGAAGAATATGCTCCTCTGATCACAACAGTGTCATTCTCACGTAGTATCCTTCTTAGTTCACGGAGGGCGTTCATCCTACATTTTAATTTGGATGTGCTTGTTGTCGGAGTCTGCTTGGTTTCCTTTATTGGCTTATCTCTTTTTCGTATTATATATTCTCTGTATACGGATTTGCTGCCTTAGCGATTGGTGCTAAAAAAATCATTTATCTATCAAAAAAAAAAAGTGACCTATAATACTTTTTCAAATAGGTCAGTCATACAAATGTCAATAGCTAATGTACAAATCTTGATAACCTTTGTCACACTTTCTCTCTAAAAAAATTCATCTCAAGTACGGTTGAAAATAAGATAGCAAAAAATATATTGTAGAAAATAGTTAGGAGTATCTCTCATTTGTAACAAGATAAGACAATGTAGACTTGAATATTATTGACATGTATTTGCGAGATCCGGCCTAATTAAATATAGGATGATCGGTCATTTATTAAATTAAAACAAAGTGTACAGTTGGTTCATTCTTAACATCACTGTTGAAAAATAATTTTCATTATTAATCATCCAATAAATAATTAAGCTAAGAGTCAAAACATTTTTTCAATTAATTATACCCAATTAATCCATTAATAAATTCTATACTTTAAGATATAAGTCATTCCCATTTCACAAAAACAATTACTGAACATGAATTAAATACTGAAATAAATAAGACTGGATAAAACATTCCAGTTCAAAGTCTAAAACTAATAGAACCATAATACTCAATCCAACAGGAAAATAAAAGCCAATAGAAATGTCTAGTATCAATAACCTACAGCTTCCACAACAGCTGCAGCTCGTCGAATGATCCACACGTCTAAGTCTGCCGGTGACCCTACAGCAGAACACCTGTTATTATTATTATTATTATTATTATTATTATTATTATTATTATTATTATTATTATTATTATTATTATCATTATTATTTTATATATATATAACAAAAGAGAAGAGAAAAGCAAGAAACGGGTCAGAGCCTGATTTGTAAAAAATACTTATTTTAGCAAGTATTTAAAACTGCAATAAGGCAATTACTACGAGCACATTAGTTCCAAACTCTCACATGGGATCCTCACCCATCCACTAATGTGCACACCTAACGTTTGTCTACCATATCCTAGTCATCTATAATATTCACAACTAGGTCGTAGACATATACCACTAACTATGGCTCATAAGAGAATCCCGTATCGGTCACACAATACGTTACTTAATACTTTCCTCCAATTAACTACATTTGATGTTCACTGTTCTAGTAGTAATTACTTTTTCCTCATAAGTTACTTTTTTGACCAACACTTACTTATTTTGCTAATTTCTAACATTAGGGTTTTTCATATATATATACATATATATATATAGCATTAGGAGCATTGCATGCATATCATAATGTGTTATTACTTGGCAGTTTGAACTTGCTAATTTCCCCCTTGTTCGCAAAACTAGAATGAGTTTGCGAAAACAAGAAAGAAAAAGCTGGAAGATACTACACCTCCCCAAAGAGGAAGGCCGCCAAAGCATAGCAAAAGTCAGGGAAGACCACTCACTCGCAGTCCCATTCGTACAAGGAGTGACTCTCCGAGAATGGATATATATATATATATATATATATATATATATATATAGTCAAATCATCCTTATCCATATATATACAAATCATGTGCCCCTTGGTTAGGAACACTTGGCGAAATGCATACTCTCCTATCGTGTCCCGGTGCATCGCTCGCTGCATAAAGGACAACTAGTTCGCGTCTCTAACGAACCATAAATCTCATAACACAAATATTGAAGGTTAGCATACTTACCATCTAAATGGGTCATTCACATACATACGCTCCCATTTAACCGTCGAAACTATCCTACGTAACAGATATCATGTATCCAAGTTCATATGCTCTGGGTACAAGTCAAATATCCCCCCATTTGGGTCACCCAGGATAAGACTATTCACTACGCGAAACTTCCTCCCGATAGCAAGTAGCGTAGGTATGTTATGCACACAATGATGATAAACATATAATAATAGGCATTCCCGAAGCCTTATAAAAAAAATTCAGGTATTCATCCAACCCATATTTATATTTCTACACATAATATATTTCTCTTTACTACTTACGCAATTAACTCGATTATTCACACTCTCGAAATTTTGAAGGTTAATTTACCTATTCAATACTTAAGGTATTATCCTAGGAATGCTTCCCAAATAATTTTGCATTAAGCTAATATCAATATTTAATAGTTTTCCTAACACAATTAACTGTGTAACATGATTTGGGAAAAAATGGGAATTTCTGGGATTTTCAGGGACCTGCCATTCGAACGAGTTAGTAGGTCATTTGAAGGACTCTTCTCTTCGTTCGGACGAAACTCCATCTCGTTCGAACGAGATGAAGTTTCTTTCTGGTTTGGCCAGACCTGTTACGTTTTACTGTTCATACTTCGTCTTCCTCAAAATTTTAGTCCTGAAACCTCTAAATTTCTCAACCCTAACACTAAAACAACAATCCTAATTAATGTTCTAACATGTATAAATGATTTCCCTTAACTTTAAACCATTAATTCATCTTAAATAAATTGTAAATCCAAAATCCCCAATTTAACAATTTAAAACACTAGTTCATCAATTTTTCATACAAAAACATCAATTTCAATTTCATCTATCATCAATACTCATCAATTTGTGATTTCTAGACTATCTACATGAGGGATTTATCCTACTTTTTTCTTCAGATTTTAATAAATGCCATTAATCCTCCAATTTCATTAAAACTTATGAATCAAATAGTGAATATAATACACCTACTCTAATATGAACATGCTTGTTGCTATAAATTGCAAGAATTAAACACTTGCCTTAACTTCGACAGTTTGATTCGCTGTTGATATGGGTATGGGTGTGTTCCTCGCCTTGCGATCTACACTTTGCTATAATTTTTTGTGTGTGTTCTTGAGTTAGGTACCAAGAACTCCTATGGATCGATGCTTTCGGACTAAATGACTCACTTAAAATTACCATACGAGTTATACAAAAATAATTTATCCTTTTATTCCACACAATTTGTCCTGACACGACTCACACGCGCGTCGTGACTTAAAATACTAAACTATCGTATTTCGTGCTCCGACAATTTATAAAAAATATATAATTCCATATTACATATACCCACAGTAATAATCATTGATTTTCATCAATAAGTATTAACCCTTGGCCCGCTAGTTAATGATTATTTTAAATTCGGATTAATTAACAATTAAATTTCCCGACCTTTTTAATTTAATTAATCCAACAATAATAATAATTAATCCCATAATTATTTAATATCATTAAAATGCGGGGTATTACATACTTCCCCCATAATAATTGAATTTCGCCACGAAATTCGAAAATTAAACCATACCTGGTAGAAATAAGTCTGGATATTTCTCGCGCATATCCTCCTCTCACTCCCATGTAGACTCCTCTACGTTATGCTTATCCCATTGAAACCTCACCAGTGGAACTACCTTTGACCTCAATTTCCTCTCGCTATGGTCTAGGGTATCCATATGTCTCTCCTCATATGAACTGTCGGGCTATAAATCAATCTCCTGAATCGCAATGTGGGTGTGGGGCAAGGATATCCACATGCCTTTCCTCATATGAACTTTTGGGCTATAAATCAATCTCCTGAATCGCAATCTGGGTGTGGGCCAACTCATCCCTAAGAAACCTCCTCAATGATGAGATGTGGAACACATCGTGAATGCGGTGCAAGTGCTCTAGCAACCCAAGTATGTATGCCACCGTTTCGATCCTCTCGATAATGGGAAATGGTCCTACATATCTCGAAGCCAATTTCCCCTTATTCCCAAACTTCATCACCCCTTTCATAGGAGACACTCGGAGCAATACTTGATCCCTTGCATTGAACTCCCTGAAGAACCTCTTTGCATCAGCGTAGCTTTTTTTCCTGTCCTAGGCTACCCGATATGGTTCCTGATCATCTCAACCCTGGGTGATGTTTATTGAATTACCTCTGGCCATAGTAACTTGTTATCCCCCACCTCTAGACAACAAGTATGAGAATAACAAGGCCTCCCGTACAATGCCTTTAATGGGGCCATGCCGATCGTAAACTGATAGGAGTTATTATAAGCGAACTCCACCAGTGGAAGATACGACTCCCAACCCCCTCCAAAGTCAAGGACACACATGCACAACATGTCCTCTAGCATCTGATTAGTATGCTCAGTTTGCCCATCGATCTGTGGGTGATAAGCCATACTCAATCGCAGTTCAGTACCCATAGCCTCCTGAAAGCTCTCCCAGAAGCGTGATACAAAATTCATGTCTCTATTAGACACGATGTTCAAGGGCACCCCATGTAATCTCACTATATCGGTAATAAATATCTGGGCATACTGTCCCGTAGTGTAGTCCGTCCGTACCGACAGAAAATGAGCTACCTCGGTCAATCGATCCACCACCACCCATTTAGAATCATGACCCCACTGCGAGGGAGGCCACCCAGTAGTGAAATCCATGGAAATTCTTTCCCGTTTCCACGTAGGTATCTCCAGCGACTGAAGTAATCCCAGAGTTCTCTGGTGGTCCACCTTTACCAGCTGATAGGTGTCACACTTGGACACGAACTCCGTAATGTCATTCTTCATCCCACTCCATCATTACTGCCATCTCATATCCTGGTACATTTTATCCCCTCCTGGATGTACCGTAAATCTAGATCCATGAGACTGTGTCATCACTGCATGACGTAAACCTTCTCCTTTAGGGACCACTAATCTTCCATTAAACCTAAATCCCCCATCTGATCTCACTGAGTAGGACTCTACGTCCTCTGCTAGAAGCCATATAATCTGATCCTGGAAAAACGAATCAGCGGCCTGGGCCTGGATCACTCTCATAATAATATCTGGAGTGACTGTCATAACAGACATAAAGGATCGGGCCACTGTAACCTAGTGTCCCAATTCTTTCCATTTCTCCTTCTACGCTTCTGCCACCTCAGTTACTGGTCTACGCCTTAACGCATAAGCAACTACGTTAGCCTTTTCCGAATGATATTATATTTCTAACTGGTAATCTTTCACAAACTCTAGCCACCTATGTTGATGCATGTTCATCTCTTGTTGAGTGAACAAGTATTGCAGTGACTTGTGAACAGGAGAAATTTATCCCCAAGAAGGTAGTGTTTAGAGATCCTTAGGGAAAACAAGACTGTTGCTAACTCCAAGTCGTGGGTGGGGTAATTCCTTTCGTGAGGCTTAAGCTTGATCTTCGAGAACCCTTTGATGAACCGCCTGTAATATCCTGCTAACCCCAAGAATCTATGCACCTCTGTCGGTGTCTTGGGATATCCCCACTCCCTCACTGTTGACACCTTGCCCGAGTCCACTGATATCCCCAATTCTGACACAATGTGTCCCATAAACTGTACTTCTCGTAACCAGAATCCCCACTTTTCATACTTGGCATACAGTTGATGCTCTCATAGAGTCTAAAGAACCCATCTCAAGTGCTCGGCCTGCTCCTCAGTCTCAGAGTAAATCATTATGTCATCTATGAAGACGATGACAAACTCATCTAAGAACTCTCTGAACACTCAGTTCATCAAGTCCTTGAATACGGTTGAAGCATTTGTCAGCCCAAACGGCATGACTCTAAACTCATAGGACCCATATCTCGTTAAGAAAGCAGTCTTCGACACATCCTTCTCCCTAATCCGTAGCTGATGATATCCTGATCTCAAATCTATCTTTGAGAAGAAGGCATCTTCTCTTAATTGGTCGAACAAATCATCGATTCGGGGTAACGGATACTTATTATGTATTGTAACTTTGTTCAACTATCGGTAGTACACACACAACATTAACGAACCATCCCTCTTCTTTACAAAGAGAAAGGGAGCACCCCAAGGCAAGGTACTCCAATGGATGAAGCCCTTTCCCAATAGCTGTTGAATCTGATCTCGTAACTCCCTCATCTGAGATGGAGCAATATGGTATAGTGAGCGAGCTATCGGTCGAGTGCCCGATATTAAATATATAACGAACTTTATCTCTCGGCTAGGTGTTAGTCCCGGTATATCCTATAACACATCGAAAAACTCGCGAACTACATGAATCGAATCAATTGGAATTACTATCTTCTTAGAGGTCTCCTCCTCTATATAATATAAATGGGTGGGTGATCCTCCTTCAGGGTGAGGCATCGCCACCAGAAACATCTCCTGGCCCGAAATAGCAAAAATAATACTCCTACTGAAACAGTCTATCACGGCTCTATAAGTAGCAAGGAAATCCATGCCAATAATGGCGTCGTGCTCGTGCATATTTAAGACTAGCATATCGACAGGCAAAATCAAACTCCCAATCCCTATACCTACCCCTCGGCATATAAAGAAAATCAAAGACCCATTTCTCAATGGTGAGTCTACGCATGTTACTGTACTCTCTACCATGTCTAATAACCCCGTGGTCCGTGCAAAGATAGTGTCTATAAAACAGTGTGATGCTCCACTATCAAATAAAACACGCCCATAGTGCCATGGATAGGAAACATACCTTCAATCGCGGGTCGCGCTTACTGTGGTACTCCCTGGTGGACGTTATAAACACATCCATACTATAATTGTCTTACTAAACTGGGGGTGCTGGCAAATCTGGGACTGATGCTGCTGCTGGTAGGGCGGTGGGACAGATGGGTCTCTGGGGCTCCTCCTGGGCTCCCTGCTGCTGGGGAAACATGCCCTTGTCGGGGAAATCATGCTTCCTATGGCCAGTCTTGCCATAACAGAAACACCTGCCACTGAAGTTACCTCCTCTCTACCCCTACTGACCTCGTCCCTGCTGGCCATTGCCGCCCCTCCACTATCCCTAGTGACCCTATTGATGCTTCTGTTGGCCTTGCTGCTGGCCCTGATGGCACTGCTGATAACGAGGTTGGCCCTGCCTATAACCCCCATATCCCTGCCTAGAATCGCAAGATCAAAATCATTTAGCAGGGTCCCCCTAGTGGGAACTCTGTAAACCCTGACAGGTCTGCCCCTGAGCTGATGGTCCCCACTGGCACTACTACCTCCCGTCCGACCCTACTGGCTAGACTCCCCTGCTCATTTGCTCCCCTGCTGATGGAAGCGATGGTCCTGGCAATGTAATAGGAGGAGTTGAGTACATTAGTGAAAGTACCCAATGACAGATTACCTATGAGGTGCTGATGAATCCTCCAGGTCAATCCATCTAGGAACATCATAACTTTCTTCTCTTCTGTAGGTGCCTCATCTGTCACCATAGTAATCACCCTCAGGAATTCCTCCTCATATTCTGCCACTATCATACCCTCCTACTCCAGATTCAATAGTCTCCACCTCATCTCAGTCTGCACCGCGAAGGGAAAGTATTTGCTATCAAACTGCCCCCAAAATCTCTAAATAGTCATATTATCCCTCTCCTATAAGGTGGTAGTGGATTCCCACCACTACAAAGTGGCCCCCACTAGCTTGTAGAAAGCCAGTAACTACCTCTGAATGTCAGTATACTCGTACATGCGAAGATGCCTCTGGATATCTTTCTTCCATTGGCTCGCTATTATGATTTCAGAACTGCCCGAGAACTCTCGGGGATGTTCCTTCTTGAAAGCATCCCTGAACCTCTCCCATTAAGTGGGAAACTGAACCCGAACTGGCATCACAACCTGAACCTAGGTTGGGGCCAGCTGCACCGCCGCTAAAGATGCATTTACCACCTGAGCAACAGTGGCAGCAACGTGAGATGGGTTAAAGATTCCCTGAGCCTGAACTACTGTCTGCTCTGGTTGGGCATTTCGGTTCCTCGGGGCTTGTCTCGGAGGCATCTGAAACGAGAAGGGATTTATTAGTCCACAATTATTATTAGTCACAAATAGCTCAAGACGTAAACGTATAAATAAGAGTACAATAGTCCTAAAAATAGGGCTCTATATCAAAGAACGCTAAGCGAAAAACATGTTAAGCCATAAAGATCGTAAAGGACACTAGAACCTGGATCTGATACCACCTGTGACACCTCGCTTAATTAAATACCAGGTGATCATTCCTTTATTAAATTAAATCAAAGTGTCCGGTTGGTTCATTCTTATCATCAATGTGGAAAAATATTTTTCATTATTAGTCACCTAATAAAAAATTAAGCTAAATGTCAAAACATTTTCCCAATTAATCCATTAATAAATTCCATGCTTTAAGATATAAGCCATTCCCATTTCACAAGAATAATTACTGAACATGAATTAAATACTGAAATAAATGAGACTGGATAAAACATTCCAGTTCAAAGTCTAAAACTAATAGAACCATAATACTCAATCTAATAGGAAAAGAATAGGTAATAAAAAAATACAATCTCTGAAATAACTAAGCTGGAAATGAGAGATACATGCCCTAACTGAAATGTCTGAACTAAGAACTGAATGAAAAGATAGAAGCGTCTAGTATCAATAACCTACATCTTCCACAACAGCTGCAGCTCGTCGAATGATCCACACGGCTAAGTCTGGTGGTGACCCCATGGCTGGACACCTGGTATAATATATATATATATATATATATATATATATATATATATATATATATATATATATATATATATAGAGAGAGAGAGAGAGAGAGAGAGAGAGAGAGAAGAGAAAAGCAAGAAACGGGTCAGAGCCCGATTTGTAAAAATATTTGTTTTAGCAAGTATTAAAAACTGCAATAATGCAGTTACTATGCTTATATTAGTTCCGAATTCTCACATGGGATCCTCACCCCTCCACTAATGTGCACACCTAACGGTTGTCTACCCTAACCTAGTCATCTATAATATTCCCAACTAGGTCATAGACATATACCACTAACTATGGATCATAAGAGAATCCCGTATCGCCCATACAATACGTTACTTAATACTTTCCTTCAATTAACTACATTTGATGTTCATTGTTGTAGTAGTAATTACTTTATCCCCTTAAGTTACTTTGTTTACCAACATTTACTTATTTGCTAATTTCGCACATTAGGGTTTTTCATATATATATATATATATATATATATATATATACATATACAAATCCTGCGCCCCTTAGTTAGAACCACTTGGCGCAATGCATACTCTGCTATCGTGTCCCGGTACATCGCTCACTACATAAAGGACAATTGGTTCGGCATCTGTCGCGAACCATAAATATCATAATACAAATATTGGAGGCCAGCATAGTCACCAGCTAAATGGGTCGCGCACATATATACGCTCCCATTCAATCGTCGAAACTATCCTACATAGCAGATAACACGTATCCAAGTTCGTATGCTCTGGATATAAGTCAAATATGCCCCCATTTGGGTAACCAAGGATAAGACTGTCCACTGAGCGAAACCTCCTCCCGATAGAAAGTAGCATAGGTATTCTATACACACAATAATGATAAACATATAATAATAGGCATTCTCGAATCCTTATAAAAAAAATTGAGTATTCATCCAACCCTTATTTATATTTATACACATAGTATATTTCTCTTTACTACTTACGTAATTAACTCGATTATCTCGAAATTTCCAAGTTTAATTCACCTATTCAATACTTAAGGTATTATCCTAGGAATTCTTCCCAAATAAATCTTCACTAAGCTAATATCAACATTTGGCAGTTTTACTAACACAATTAACTGTGTAACATGATTTGGGAAAAAATGGGAATTTTGGGTATTTTCAGGGACCTATCATTCGAATGAGTTAGAAAGTCACTTGAATGACTGTCTCTTCGTTCGAACAAAAATCCATCTCGTTCGAACGAGATGAATTTTCTTTCTGGTTTGGCCAGAGCTGTTACATTTTACAGTTCATACTCCGTCTTCCTCAAAATTTCAGTCCTAAGACCTCTAAATTTCTTAAACTCAACACCAAAACAAAAATCCTAATTAATGTTATAACATGTATAAATGATTTTCCTTAACTTCAAACCATTAATTCATCATAAATCAGATATAAATCCAAAATCCACAATTTAACAATTTAAAACTCTAGTTCATCAAATTTCCATACAAGAACATCAATTTCAATTTCGTCCATCATCAATACTCATCAATTTGAGATTTCTAGACTATCTACATGAGGGATTTATCCTACTTTAATCTTCAGATTTTAATAAATGCCATTAATCCTCCAATTTCATCAAAACTTATGAATCAATAGTGAATATAATACACCTACTCTAATATGAACATGCTTGTTGTTATAAATTGCAAGAATTAAACACTTGCCTTAACTTCGACGGTTTGAACAGCTGTAGATATGGGTATGGGTGTGTTCCTCGCCTCGCGATCTATGCCTTGGTATAATTTTTGGTGAGTCTTCTTGAGTTAGGCACCAAGAACTCCTATGGCTTTTTCCTCCTTACTCTGTACCTTTCTCTTTTCTCTCACGTGGGTTTAGATGTGATAACTCCCCTCTAAATCATGTACCTCATTATTTAATTTCTTAATTTTCATCCATAATATCACCCCAAAATTTCAAAGGACGAAAATACCCCTATGAGGTGTCGGTTTGGCCTAAAACTACCACGGGGTCCAAATAAAATGCTCGGACAGAGTTTTGTGACTATCTCGGCCTGTCGGACTCAATGGCGCATTCAAAATTACCATACGAGTTATAAAAAATAATTTATCCTTTTATTCCATACAATTAGTCCCGACACGACTCATACACGTGTCCGGACTTAAAATACCAAATTGTCGTATTTTGTACCCCGACAATTTATAAAAATTATATAATTACATGTTACATATACCCACAGTAATAATCAATGATTTCCACAAATAAGTATTAACCCTTGGCACGCTAGTTAATAATTATTTTAAATTTGGATTAATTAACAATTAAATTTTTCGACCATTTTAATTTAATTAATCCAACAATAATAATTAATCCCATAATTATTTAATATCATAAAAATGCGGGGTATTACAGTATTTCATAAGCTATTTGAAGCACCAATAAGAAGAAGAAGACTAAATAAAATAGAGGGGCAATAACAAAATGTCCTGCAACTATATTTGGAAGAATTCACGAGTATTGGTCCTAAAAAGTAAAACACATTTGTACTAGACAAGAATAGAAAAACATAATTCATATAGAGATGTGATTAAAATAAGGATGATGATTAGATTAAATTATTAATTCGGCTTTAAAAGAAAAAAACAAGGTTTTATTATTCGACCATTAGTTTTTGCTCCTATTAGATCCTCAATGCTCTAAAATCAACCTTTGCATTGATATAAGTAAAGGTCAAAGGCATTTTAGATTATAAGATTATGAATAATAAATTTTAAGGGCGGAATATAAACTAGATGCATACTTTAACTACCACTAAGGAAATCTGTTATAATTTTTTAACAAGCTACCGAAAATATTTAGAAGTTCTAAAATTATTTATAATTCAAACAAATATGATTGAGAAAGTTATTATACCATAGGAAAATATTTATGAAATGCCATTGCATTAATATTCTTCTAGTGCAGAGATGGGTAGTGTCAGCATGCACAAATGACACCATATGTACAATTGAGAATTTGGGATTTTATTTTAGAGGGAGAAATATAGTAGTAATAGTATTTAATCCAGAATGATGATAAAGTTATAAAGGAAAAAAGAGATATAATATTGAGTTTTTTTTTCCTTATGGGAAGTATAATGTTGACAGAAAAATGTCGATACATAGTGTGAGTGCCTGTATGTCTGCGCTAATTTATTGATTTTCACCATGAATACAATTGAGCGTGCCTTGGGGGCACATGCATTAATTAAATAGTCGATGCCCTTGGTGATTTAAAAAAAAAGTCTTATTATCTTTCATACATTCAGTACACTCACTTTTAGCGCCTTATGAATCTATTGAAATAAATTTATATATAAAAATAAGGGTTAATAGTATTTAAAAAGAAATAAGAGTCTATATAAACTATTAAAAATCTTTATAATCCTTTTAATAATTACCTAAGTTAAGTGAGAGAGTGTTATTAATGAAATATGATAACAAACATAAAATTTAAACTTACCAAATACTCCATGCCACCAAGTGACAATGCATGGATGGGTCTTAAAGATTCTTTGGTAGTTTATGGTCCAAATGAACAGTACCCCCTTTTGGGTGACGTGAATCAATGGCCTGACAATCGTTGAGAACCCCTGAATAATCCTCCCGTAGTACTTCGCCAAACCCAAGAAACTCTTAACCTCTGTAGGTGTTGTGGGTTGTCCTAAATCCATTACTATAGATACTTTGCTAGGATCAACCGCAATCCAGGCCTCATATATGATATGGCCAAAGCACTACATGTGACACCCCGCTTAATTAAATACCGGGAGATCACTCCTTTATTAAATTAAATCAAAGTAAACCGTTGGTTCATTCTCAGCATCACTGTCGATAAAAATAAATTTTCCAATTTTAATTAACGAAAAAGATTTATTTAATTAAAATAACATTTCTACAATTAAGAATCACACCACAATAAACCAAATAACATAAACCATTCATCAATCGGATGTCAACATATGAAACTAAAATAATACATCCGTCCTGAACAAAATCCCAAAATAACGAACTAGGAAATAACTGAAATAACAATGTCCCAACATAAAGAAATAATGGAAAGGGCTACACATGCCCATCTGAATGAAAATGCTAGGAGTGGATCTGAATGAACGAAGTCGTCTAATCAAAAGACCTGCAACTCCCACCTAAGCTGCAACGCGTTCCTTCCAAAAGATCTTAAGCAAGACGCCCCTGTGGCTGGGCACCTGAAATACATACATATATATATATATATATACAAGGGGGAGAGGGAGAGATAAAACGGGTCAGAGCCCGAAAGTGTGTCTGATTTAAAATTAGTTTCGCAAGTATTTAAATTGATACAGGCCAATGCAATAACATATTAGTTCGACACTCTCTTGAGAAATTCTCACCTCTCTTCTAGTGTGCACGCCTATCGTACTAACCTTCCCTAAATGGTTTAACTTAACATATTATCACACTAACCTTCCCAATAATTTAGTTTATCTTAACTTACTCATAAGTTTTAAAAACCGAACAATGTCAATGTGTGAAAAGGGTACTTTCAAAGTGTAGCACAACTCTCGTTTTAGCTTCATTAATTTATAAAGTTTCCCAGTGTCATATTATACTCTCATAAAACAAGTATTTCCAATATGATTCATCAAACATGACTTACTTATGAAATCACAGTAGGTAGTTCCAAGTTTCAGAACTTCATATATATTAAATACTCGTGTAATATATATATTCTAATGGCACCCCACATAAAAATTATGGTACGGGCATACTCTGCTATCCAATCCCCGTATCAATAGTACTAAGGGAAATACAAGTTCGGAATCACTCTCGAACTGTATCAATACAAACATAAACAATATTGAGGCGAAGTATAGTTTCCAAGTCCAAGAGGTCAGCACATACCCTCGCGTCTCTTAGGACCGTGACTACCGATTCGATAGCCTGTACCTAGGATTCCTATCTTCTAGGGTACGAATCAATATCCCCCGTAATGGCAACACAGGATAAGACCGTCCCAGCGCGGTAACCTCAGGGATAGCAAGTAGCGCGGGTACGTTTTTCACATGTATATAATATATGCACACACAATCATATAAATATACTACTTTCATCATATTAATATAGGTTACTCTCGTTACCCATAATTACAACATTTATCCTTAATTTCACATTATTAGTATTACACATAAGGTTTCGTCTCTAACCTTAACTCGAAGGGTTTTCTCACTAGTTATGGAACACTCATGGGTTCTATCCATCCAAGTAACAAATTCAGTAGGTAGACATCTATTCACTATCGTAGGTATTCGTCATAATCCCTCACTTGAAATACGTAGTTCGTCATTCCTTAATTAATTATCCCTAAAACACAATAATCATTTCATAATAAAGTTCTCAACACTTAATCATATGTCCTACTGGTCTCTCCTATATCCCAAAACATTATTTAATATGCCCAAGGATTATTCCATGATAAATTAATTCAACTAATTAAACATGGGAAAATAAGAGGCTGCCAGGAAGGGTCGATCGATCGACGGCTGGGGCTCGATCGATCGAACCTTCGATCGATCGACGCTCTAGGGTCGATCGATCGATCAAGCAGGTCTGCGAAAATTCTGCAGAATTGCAGTTGCGGGTTTCACCAAAGTTCTTCATTCAAATTCATATTTTCCAACCCTAATCGTCCCAAAACTTATACCACAAACATAATAACATATTACCAGATGTTTCTAACGTTAAGCATGCGTATAACCATCATTAAACATGATTAAACAACCTAAAATCTCATCTAATCATCAAGAACCCTAAGTTTTCTTAACTTCTGTTCTAATCAGTTTTTCTCTAGAATTTCCTTCTACATAATCATCAAAAATTCGTGGGTCAATCATCTACATCATATAAGACTTCCAGAATATGGTTTTAATCTTTTCTACATGCAAATTCCTATCAAAAAGTGGGGTTTTCTTCCATTGAATATACTCCTAATCATTCCTAACTAATATGAATATTGCACCAACGAAAATACGCAAGTTAAACACTTGCCTGGGATTTCAAAGGTCTGGTTTCCTGCTGGTATTGGTGTGGTTGCGTTCTCCTCCTCGCGATCTACGCGTTGGTGGTGACGGCGGTGCAAACGGTGGTGTTTTGGCCTTGAATCTCATTGAAAGGTCTCTCCTCTCTTCTCTAATGGCCGTTATAGGATTTTATAGGTTCTAACCCTAAAAGGCTAACTTAACCAGCTGATAAAGGCTGCTAAAATTCGTGGGTTTACTTACCCTATTTTGTAAAATGACCAAAATGCCCTCCCGGGTCACTAATTAGGCCTAAAAACACCCAGAGACTCAAACTAAACCCCCGGGTACACTTTTATGACTATCTCGACCCTTCCCGACGCATTGGCGCACTCAAAACGACCATACGAACAACTTATAAAATATTCACTTTTATATATTAATAATTAATCCCGACGCGACACGGGCGCGTCCCGACTAAAATTCCCAAAACAACCATTTCATTCACTCGTGACATTTACTATAATCAATATCATATATTACTATGCTCATAAGTAATATTAAAAAATTTCATATAATTACTAACTCACGTCACGTCAATAATTATAACATAATTAATTTCTGGATTTTTATTAAATAATACACTCTCATTAAATTTAATAAATCCCCCAAATTAATATAGCATAAAAATACGGGGTATTACATACTTCCCCCCTAATAATGGAATTTCGTCCCGAAATTCGGAAAATAAGGCATACCTGGTAAAAACAACTCTGGATATCTCTCGTGCATATCTGCTTCACGCTCCCAAGTGGATTCCTCCACATTATGATGCTCCCACTGGACTCGCACAAGTGGAACTACCATCGACCTCAATCTCCTCTCACTATAGTCTAGGATAGCCACCGGTCTCTCCTCGTAAGAGCTATCAGGATGTAAATCGATCTCGTCTATCGCGATGTGAGTATGGGCCATATCATCCCGAAGATATCGTCTCAGCGACGAGATGTGGAATACATTGTGGATGCGATGTAAATGTTCTGGCAATCCCAACCTGTATGCTACTGGCCCAATTCTCTCGATGATGGGAAATGGTCCTACGTACCTCGGAGCCAACTTCCCCTTCTTCCCGAACCTCATCACTCCTTTCATAGGAGAAACACGCAGTAACACTTGGTCGCCCACGTTAAACTCCCTGAAGAACCGTATCGCATCAGCGTAGCTCTTCTGCCTATCTTGGGCTACTCGAATGCGACTCCTGATCATCTCAATCCTCCCAGAGGTCTCCTGAATTACCTCTGGTCCTAACAACTTGTTATCCCCCACCTCAAGCCAACAAGTTGGGGAACGACAAGGCGTGCCATACAAAGCCTTAAATGGAGCCATGCCAATCGTGAACTGATAGGAGTTATTATAAGCAAACTCTACCAGTGGAAGATGTGGCTCCCAACCTCCTCCAAAATCAAGAACACACATGCGTAGCATATCCTCTAACATCTGATTAGTACGCTCTGTCTGTCCATCTGTCTGTGGGTGATAATCTGAACTCCAACTCAACTCAGTACCCATAGCTTCCTGAAAGCTTTCCCAAAAACGCGACACGAAAATCTTGTCTCTATCGGACACAATATTCAGGGGCACCCCGTGTAATCTAAAAATTTCAGCGATGAACAACTGAGCATACTGACCCGTGGTATAATCTGTACGCACCGGCAGAAAATGAGCCACCTTGGTCAAACGGTCTACAATCACCCAGATCGAATCATGGCCCTTCTGTGATGTAGGCAACCATGTAATGAAGTCCAAGGAAATGCTCTCCCACTTCCAAGCGGGTACTTCCAATGGCTGAAGCAATCCTGATGGTTTCTGGTGGTCCACCTTAACCAGCTTGCAGGTAGAACACTTGGACACAAACTCAGCAATGTCCTTCTTCATCCCACTCCACCAGTATTGCCGCCTCATATTCTGGTACATCTTATCGCCTCCCGGATGTACTGCAAATCGGGACCCATGAGAATGAGTCATTACTTCATGACGTAACTCTGCACCTTCTGGAACCACCAATCTCCCATTAAACTGCAAACCTCCATCAGAACTAACAGAATAGGACTCAGCACCCTTGGCTAGAAGTCGCACAATTTTCTCCTGGCAAAACGGGTTTGTGGTCTGAGCTTGTATCACCCTCGTAACAATCTCGGGTGTGACAGTTATAACGGATACGAAAGAACGGGCTACTGCGTCCTGGTGACCCAACTCTTTCCACTTAGCTCTCCAAATGTTCGCAACATCCTCTACCGGTCTACGGCTCAACGCATCAGCAACTACGTTGTCTTTCCTCGGATGATACTGTATATCGAACTGGTAATCTTTCACAAACTCTAACCACCTGCGCTGACGCATATTCAGCTCTCGCTGAGTGAACAAGTACTGCAGTGATTTATGGTCTGTGAACAAACGGAATTTCTCTCCCAATAGATAGTGTCTCCATATCCGCAATGCAAATACGACCGCTGCTAACTCCAGGTCATGGGTGGGGTAATTCTTCTCATGCGGCTTAAACTTGCGGGAAGCAAAAGCTATAGCCTTCTCCTCCTGCTGGAGCACACCCCCAAGTCCCCGTAAAGACGCATCGGTGTAAACCAGGTACTCCACACCCGACTTCGATGACGCAAGGACTGGCGCTGAAGTAAGTTTGTCTTTCAGCTCATCGAAAGCCAATTGACCAACGTCATCCCAACCATATGGTACCCCTTTGCGAGTCAGATATGTCAATGGACCCGCTATTTTAGAGAATCCCCGAATGAATCTCCTGTAGTATCCGGCTAACTCCAAGAAACTACGCACTTCTGTCGGTGTCGTGGGCTGTCCCCACTCCCTCACCGCTGACACTTTGCTCGGGTCAACTGCAATCCCCTTCTTAGAAACAACATGGTCCAAGATCTGTACCTCTCGCAACCAGAATCCACACTTCTCGTACTTAGCATACAACTGATGCTCTCGTAGAGTCTGAAGAACCTGCCTCAAGTGCTCGGCATGCTCCTCCTCGGAGTGTGAATATATCAAGATGTCATCTATGAAGACGATTACAAACTGATCCAAGAACTCTCTGAATGCTCGATTCATCAAGTCCATGAAAATGACTGGGGCATTTTTGAGTCCGAACGACATCACCCTGAACTCATAGGACCCATATCTCGATAAGAAGGCCATATTGAAACATCCTGCTCTCTAATACGTAACTTATGGTACCCCGACCTCCGATCTATCTTCGAAAAGAAAGTTGCTCCCCTCCACTGGTCGAACAGATCATCGATTCGAGGCAACGGATACTTATTCCGTATCGTGACCTTGTTCAATTCACGGTAGTCCACACACAATCTTAGTGAACCATCTCTTTTCTTCACAAACAAGACTAGAGCGCCCCAAGGTGAGGTACTCCTACGAATGAAGCCCTGACCTAACAGCTGCTCAATCTGATCTCGTGGCTCTCGCATCTCTGCTGGAGCCATACGGTACGGTGCGCGTGCTATAGGTCTCGTATCTGGCAATAGGTCTATAACAAAGTCTATCTCTCGATTGGGCGGTAGGCCAGGTATCTCCTGAAACACATCGGAATACTCCCTGACAACAGGGATCGAATCTAAGGGAATCACAACCTCCTTAGAGGTATCCTCCTCTATGTAATACAAATGAGCGGTCGAACCTCCCTCTGGGCGAGGCATCGCCACTACAAACATCTCTTGCCCCGAAATGGCAAAAACAATGCTCCACCGAAGTAGATAATCATGGCTCTATAAGCGGCGAGCCAATCCATACTGAGTATAACATCATGCTAATTCATATCTAAGACTAGCATATATACAGGTAATATCAAACTACCAATCTCTACCCCCACTCCCGGGCATATAAAGAAAAATAAAAGACCCACTCCCAAGATGGTGAGTCTACACACGTCACTGAGCTCACTGCCGTGGCTAACAACCCTAAGGCTTTCGAAAAAATTAGCTTATAAAATAGTGCGTTGCACTCGTAACAAACAAATCTTGACTCATAGTAACATGGATAGAAAAACATACCCTTAACCGCGGGCGGTGCCTGCGGGGTTGCTACCTATGGGAAATTATAAACACGTCCGCCCTGTAGCTTTCTCTGCTGAACTGAGGCTGTTGGAAAAGGTGGCGGAGTTGGCTTCTGAGGTACATTGTCAGCACATTCCTGCCGTGGGCCCTATTCTTCTCTGGACAATTTTGACGCCTATGGCCATTCCTACCACATTGGAAACACCTCCCCCGAAACTGCTTTCCTTCCTTACGGTATTGACTAGCCTCTCTTTTTCCCTAGTCTTGCTGGCCTTGAGGGGAAATCTGCGAAAAAACTATGTCAGGGCGAGGACAATCCATCCATTTGTGACCCGGTTGTGCACATTTATAGCAGAGTTTCGAAATTCGTTATCGGTCAGGTTGTAGTTTATCCCCAGTCCGATTCAGACAAGATTTACGTTTGTGGTCCTCCATTCCACAACCGAAACACCTCTTGGTGATTTCATTCTGAACCTGGCTTCGTTGTCCCTGACACTTTTGTCTCTGTACATAAATCTCGTTACTACTGGAACTGACTCTATCTTGATTATTTTGTTGTCGCAGATTCGGTGCCTTCGCACAGTTCTCAACGTCAGTCACATGCACTAGGTTAACCTCTCTAGGTCTTTTGCCTCCTTTAAGTTGTAGGCTACGTTCTTGGTATTGTAGAACTGCAGTGGTAACTGTTTGTGCCACGATACCTGCTAACTCGGCGGTTGATACTCTCCCTGGGGATACCTGAGGTGTGAGTCGATCTTGCTCGATGACTCCCTTAACCGTCTTAGCTAGTTCTCCTTGACGATCCATCTGAAAATTTAAGTAAATTTGGATGAGTTCATCATTCAAATAAACAAATCGCAGAAGCACGAATTCCCAAAGTATAGAGATGAACACAACATTCCTAGTATTAGGGCTCTATATCAAAGAAAGCAACGCTGAAAGCATAATAAGCCGCACAGATCCTAAAGGACACTAGAACATGATGCTCTGATACCACCTGTGACACCCCGCCTAATTAAATACCGGGCGATCACTCCTTTATTAAATTAAATCAAGGTAAACAGTTGGTTCATTCTCAGCATCACTGTCGATAAGAATAAATTTTCCAATTTTAATTAACGAAAAAGATTTATTTAATTAAAACAACATTTCTACAATTAAGAATCACACCACAATAAACCAAATAACATAAACCATTCATCAATCGGATGTCAACATATGAAACTAAAATAATACATCCTTCCTGAACAAAATCCCAAAATAACGAACTAGGAAATAACTAAAATAACAATGTCCCAACATAGAGAAATAATGGAAAGGGCTACACATGCCCATCTGAATGAAAATGCTAGGAGTGGATCTGAATGAACGAAGTAGTCTAATCAAAAGACCTACAACTCCCACCTAAGCTGCAGCGCGTTCCTTCCAAAAGATCTTAAGCAAGACGCCCCTGTGACTGGGCACCTGAAATACATACATATATATATATATATATATATATATATATATATATACAAGGGGGAGAGGGAGAGATAAAACGGGTCAGAGCCCGAAAGTGTGTATGATTTAAAATTAGTTTAGCAAGTATTTAAATTGATACAGGCCAATGCAATAACATATTAGTTCGACACTCTCTTGAGAAATTCTCACCTCTCTTCTAGTGTGCACGCCTATCGTACTAACCTTCCCCAAATGGTTTAACTTAACATATTATAAAACTAACCTTCCCAATAATTTAGTTTATCTTAACTTACTCATAAGTTTTAAAAACCGAACAATGTCAACGTGTGAAAAGGGTACTTTCAAAGTGTAGCACAACTCTCGTTTTAGCTTCATTAATTTATAAAGTTTCCCAGTGTCATATTATACTCTCATAAAACAAGTATTTCCAATCTGATTCATCAAACATGACTTACTTACCAAATCACAGTAGGTAGTTCCATGTTTCAGAACTTCATATATATTAAATACTCGTGTAATATATATATTCTAATGGCACCCCACATAAAAATTATGGTGCGGGCATACTCTGCTATCCAATCCCCGTATCAATCGTACTAAGGGAAATACAAGTTCGGAATCACTCTCGAACTGTATCAATACAAACACAAACAATATTGAGGCGAAGTATAGTTTCCAAGTCCAAGAGGTCAGCACATACCCTCGCATCTCTTAGGACCGTGACTACCGATTCGATAGCCTGTACCTAGGATTCCTATCTTCTAGGGTACGAATCAATATCCCCCGTAATGGCAACACAGGATAAGACCGTCCCAACGCGGTAACCTCAAGGATAGCAAGTAGCGCGGGTATGTTTTTCACATGTATATAATATATGCACACACAATCATATAAATATACTACTTTCATCATATTAATATAGGTCACTCTCGTTACCCATAATTACAACATTTATCCTTAATTTCACATTATTAGTATTACACATAAGGTTTCGTCTCTAACCTTAACTCGAAGGGTTTTCTCACTAGTTATGGAACACTCATGGGTTCTATCCATCCAAGTAACAAATTCAGTAGGTAGACATCTATTCACTATCATAGGTATTCGTCATAATCCCTCACTTGAAATACGTAGTTCGTCATTCCTTAATTAATTATCCCTAAAACACAATAATCATTTCATAATAAAGTTCTCAACACTTAATCATATGTCCCACTGGTCTCTCCTATATCCCAAAACATTATTTAATATGCCCAAGGATTATTCCATGATAAATTAATTCAACTAATTAAACATGGGGAAATAAGAGGCTGCCAGGAAGGGTCGATCGATCGACGGCTGGGGCTCGATCGATCGAACCTTCGATCGATCGACGCTCTAGGGTCGATCGATCGATCAAGCAGGTCTGCGAAAATTCTGCAGAATTGCAGTTGCGGGTTTCACCAAAGTTCTTCATTCAAATTCATATTTTCCAACCCTAATCGTCCAAAAACTTATACCACAAACATAATAACATATTACCAGATGTTTCTAACGTTAAGAATGCGTATAACCATCATTAAACATGATTAAACAACCTAAAATCTCATCTAATCATCAAGAACCCTAAGTTTTCTTAACTTCTGTTCTAATCAATTTTTCTCTAGAATTTCCTTCTACATAATCATCAAAAATTCGTGGGTCAATCATCTACATCATATAAGACTTCCAGAATATGGTTTTAATCTTTTCTACATGCAAATTCCTATCAAAAAGTGGGGTTTTCTTCCATAGATTATACTCCTAATCATTCCTAACTAATATGAATATTGCACCAACGAAAATACGCAAGTTAAACACTTGCCTGGGATTTTAGAGGTCTGGTTTCCTGCTGGTATTGGTGTGGTTGCGTTCTCCTCCTCGTGATCTACGCGTTGGTGGTGACGGCGGTGCAAACGGTGGTGTTTTGGCCTTGAATCTCCTTGAAAGGTCTCTCCTCTCTTCTCTAATGGCCGTTCTAGGATTTTGTAGGTTCTAACCCTAAAAGGATAACTTAACCATCTGATAAAGGCTGCTAAAATTCGTGGGTTTACTTACCCTATTTTGTAAAATGACCAAAATGCCCTCCCGGGTCACTAATTAGGCCTAAAAACACCCCGAGACTCAAACTAAACCCCCGAGTACACTTTTCTGACTATCTCGACCCTTCCGGACGCGTTGGCGCACTCAAAACGACCATACGAACAACTTATAAAATATTCACTTTTATATATTAATAATTAATCCCGACGCGACACGGGCGCGTCCCGACTAAAATTCCCAAAACTGCCATTTCATTCACTCGTGACATTTACTATAATCAATATCATATATTACTATGCTCATAAGTAATATTCAAAAATTTCATATAATTACTAACTCACGTCACGTCAATAATTATAACATAATTAATTTCCGGATTTTTATTAAATAATACACTCTCATTAAATTTAATAAATCCCCCAAATTAACATAGCATAAAAATACGGGGTATTACACTACACTTCTCAAAGAAAAAACTCCCACTTAGAGAACTTAGTGTACATTTTATACACCCATGCTCTTACTTAGACCGAGTGTATATTAGATAGTCTTAAATAAACATCACTACAAACATATCCCAAAATGGTCAAAAAAATCGATTCATCATGTTTATGAATTCTAAGGACATGACCAATGAGTCTAGTTTTAGTAGAATCGACCATATAGATAGGGTTAGCAAGGACATTGATAGGTATGTCATTTTAATGATTCATTCAGGAAGAATGGTTACAGATTGTGGTGTCTGTCATTTTAATGATTCCTTCAGAAAGAATGGTTACAAACTGTGGTGATTAAAACTACTTATTTATTATATACCTTAGGAGGAACAAGTTTATTGAAGTGGTACCTCGAGATGGTTATGATTACATTTATGGTTCACACGTATCAGTCTTACTTTTGCACTTAGGAGTTTTTATTTTTTAGGGAGTTTACTACGATTTTATCATATAGGGATTGCTATATCTGAGCTACCCTACATGTGGATATCCCAGTGGGTAGGGGTATTATCATACGTCATGATTGTAAAGACATAATCTTTGAGTTGATTAACTTATAGTTCAGCCACTTTGTTGAATTTAGATGAGAAGCCATTGCTTTGTTATACAACTTGAATGGATAGCTATACAAAACACTTATATCGACCATCGAGGGTATGATTTTATGATGCTTATGTTCACGCAGAGGATGTTTAATATAGGTATTCTTAGTCTTGGGTGAGGGTCTATCATATAATTTATTACAAAGATGCAACTTCGTTTGAGGAGGTCACCGTATCTTTAAATTCGATACTCATTTTTACAGGAGACTAGTGAACTAGTTGATAAGGTTACAGGGATACCACTAACTAGAGAGGTAGACTTTTCACAGATTTTGCGTCAGGTACAAGACCCATTGTGAGGGAACCACATCCAATGGCTCCGTTATGTGGAAGCTACATACGAAGATTGAAGACTTACTGAGCCAGGGTTAATATGGAGGAATATATATTCGTGGAGAGATCCATTATTATTTGTTAAGGAGAAGCACTAATCGCTTATGACTACCCGCTTAAAATAATAACGGGTGGTCAACCCTGTACTACATTAAGTCAGGTATCTCAGATGGCTCAGTCTCAACATCAACTGACAATACTAAATAATATAAGGCAAACTACCCGAAACTATTAAAAGAGGATGCAAAAATTTAACAACACATGCCACGGACAACAAACCAACAATATAGATATCTAGCAAAGGAAACATGAATACAAGTACCCTAATAAATGAAGTGCTAGAATAACACGAAATGAGTATATATAAATGAATATACCAGAATAAGCTGTCGGGTCATAGATAGTATAACATCCATGGGGAAGAAATATAAACAAATATAAATAACTCTAAAGTATAATCCCGATGTACAAACTGAATCCTATCTAGATTCATAAAGAAATAAGAGGCAACTACAATCTAAATCCAGCAACAGTCCGCACATGTTACTGCTCCCACGACTCTGGATAGAAGGGCATTTGGCATCCATGCGGTAGGACACCTGTAGTAATATATATATATATATATATATATATAGCATGAGAGAAATATAAACGGGTCGGAGCTCGAGGTGTAAAAATATTTAGCAAGTGTGTTAACCATGCATAATAAATATCAATGCACTTATTTCATAATTAAAGTGGAGTCGCACTCTCGTGAAACCACAAACTGACCTCTCATCTAATAGCGCGCACTTATTCGCGTCCTAAAATTTTAATTAAGTTACCCCACCCTTACGGACAACCTAACTTACAATAGGCACGACTTATACCCGCAAGACCTGCCATTCTAACATAACCCAAGAATCTTCCCCATTCTAAACACACTTAATTATATATACATGAATAGGCCTAACTAGGCTTTATTGAATCCAATTATTTACTTAAACAGTTATAAGTCTTAATTTGTTGCATATTAACTCTAGGCTTCAATATAAGAATTTATTCTCTAAATAACATGCATACAATTTAATAAGGACAAAACTTCTCTCCACTCTCAACATTGCACTACGTTTCGTGCGTGGGGTGTCTCGCAAAGCGAAATCCAAACAAGGAACCCCCCCAATACACTACTCCTTGACAATGTCGATCCTAGAGATCCATTATGTTATACACACAATTCTACTACTTCAATTACATCTAAGTACAAAGAAAATGACTTCTCACTACTCTCAACAATTGCACTGCGTTTCCTGCATGGGGCGTCTCGCAAAGCTAAATCCAAACAAGGAACCCCCCGATACACTACTCCTTTACAATGTCAATTGTAGGGATCCATCATGTCATACACATAATCATACTACTGATACATACAAGTACCAAGGACAAAACTTCTCTATACTCTCAACATGGCACTGTGTTTCGTGCGTGGGGCATCTCGTAAAGCAAAATCCAAACAAGAACCCCCCGATACACTAATCCTTGACCGTGTTGATTGTAGGGATCCATTATGTCATCCACACAAATATACTACTACAATTGGGATTACTAACTAAGAGTAACCCCAAAATCTCCACTAAATCCTTGGGTGCGATACATCAACCCCCAACAATCTAGTACACCATAATCACCCAAGATGTACACTATAGCAATTTCATATCCTTTTCTCCTATAGGATATAATATATATATATATATATACAACCATTCATTTTCATAGGCACGTGTACATATCACATATAACGTACAATGGCTATACACATAATATAACCGGTTATATAATGCCAATATACTGCACCATGCTATCATCTTCCAGGGCATCACTCATATTCCATCTTGGGGACCACCAGTGGGACTAAATATCACCCACTTAGCATCCACACACACACGACGTTCGGGAAGCGGTCATAGTTCCTAACCGGCAATGAGACGAAACATACCCACATCGTCTCATCCCAAAAAAATGTAAATCACATAATAACTGTAATACCCGTGACCGGGCGGAAAAAGTGTGTTCGTGTGAGGACACAGTCGTCGTGTGTTTCGCCGCCGCGATACAAAAGAACCTAAGCTACTACCACACTTGACAAGTAAGCACAGCGGTAAGTTGGGTATTGTAAGAAATCCACAGGGAGTGATTAAATTTTAGATGTTAATTGTTTTAATTACTTCAGGAATAGAAATGGTGTAAAAGAAATGAGAAAAGGTGATGGGGGGTTATGGTGACTAAATAAAAAGAGAAGTTACGCTAAATTAAAGGAAAGCGAGGATCGGGATCGCATTCCACCACACGGGCTAAACAACTACTAATTAGAATTACGGTTCGAAAACATTTAATCGAGCATATTCAATTAAGCATAAACATCACACAAGAAGGAATTTAGCCCAAAGTTGCGAGATTAAACATTTAACTGAAAATGGTCACACGCGGATTAAATTCGGATTGTCGCTATAAACACTAAAGTTGCGTGACAAATAAAGTTAAACGCATAACAATCCAACTTTAATACACGCGGTTTCAATTAAATGAAATTTTACACAAAACCTAATTTTCGAGGTCCAAACCCGAAAATGGCGGAAACGCAATCCCGACCCTATTTATCTAAGGGTGCATAATGAATTAAACTAAATTAAACTAAGAAAGCAAGAAATAAAGAAAGTAAACCTAATTATGAAAGCATGAAAATTACACTAGAAAGCAAGAATTAATGGAAAAAAAACTATATTAATGGTAGGGAAGATGAATAGTTAACATACAAACCAATTGGGTTGTCAATCCAAAGAGAAATGAAGGAGAATCATCCAAACCCCCAAAACCCTAACTATTCTAACCTAAAAACGTTCACCCATGTTTATTACATCAACATTGGCTTATATACCAAGTGGGAATTAAATTAGAAAAGAAAAGAGAAAAGAAATGCAAAATATCTGCTGAAAAATAGGGGGTCGATCGATCTACCATTTGGTTGATCTATCGACCATATAAGACGGGGCAAAAATGCGAAGGGTTGATCGATCTACCCTTTGGTCGATCGATCGATCAAGCAGGGGCAGACTGCATTTTCCTCTATTTTGGCTTGCATTTCTCCTCCACTAAAATCGCCGTAACTTCTTCGTTATGAATCGGAATCGCGCACCGTTTGTGGCCATGCGAAGCTTGCGAGGAGGGATACAACTTCCATGAAGATGTGGGGCCAGGTGGCCAATCTGTAAAATGACTAAAATGACCTTGAACGTGCGATTGTGTACGGGAATCGAGCGGAACGCGTCCGAACTTCATACTTAGTACCTAAATACCTACAAAAGCTCAATTAACCCCTGCAAAACATGTTAACATAGAAATCCGAGGTTGTCTGGTTAACGAGCATACGTATAGGGATTAAGATACCCGAGGGGGCTAATAACGCGTAGGTTAACGGGTGAAATACGCAATATTTGTGTCGTATCACACCCCCTAACTTACACATTGCTAGTCCCTAGCAATGAAATAGGATGCAACAATAAAAACAAGTAAACCAAAAGCAGGAGAAGAAAAAAAGTATGGTATAAAAGCAATAAAAAGATAAGGCCACTTTCGCGGGCGATTCGATTGCATTTAGCGTATGCAATAAGCCGTTAAACCCCTAGGTCACCCTAGTGGACGAGTGTCGTCTCGTGAGGGTTTTCGGGGATGAAACCCACAAACATCATAAGGTTTCCTCAAAATATGCCCAACACAACATGCGACAAACTCAACAACAGCGGAAAAGATTTCAAACATGTTATTAGCATATTGAACGAATTCAAACAAAAGTCCGTCGTTATTAACAGGTTGAATGCACCTCATAGAATTGAAACTTTAAAAGTGGGAGGGGGAGAGAAAATGCACAATATGATTTGGTAAAAACTTAAATAAACTGGATAAACATAAAGGCATACATATATTCAATCCTCACGGGCATTACGCTCATCAAGCGAATTCACTCAAAACAGGGAGGTAATACACGGGACATGCGGGCATAAAGAGTAAATGTAAATGGAAACTAGGCCGCGCACATGTCACAAATGAGGAACGCTATATATAAAATGAAAAACTGTAGTCTCAATGAAAGATACCGCACACTAAAAGAGGCGAAATGCATTTTCACAGATTATCAAAACTATTTAAACTTTTGAATTACATCAACCTATGATCACATAGGACTTGTAATAGGGTTGTAATGTAGGATAGGCTAGGGTAGGAAATGAAGGAATGTATGTACGGATTCAAAGTGTTCGGGATGAAAACTCGGGATAATGGAAAAATGCGGGCAATATCAAAAATTGGAAAACAAGTTCCAAAACAAGCATTAGATATATCATCGGGGAGAGTAATCAAAGCTTATTGAACACTATACACAACATTTACAACTTTCTCTTTCTTTTCTTTTCTTCTTTTTCTCATTTTTCTCTTTTGTTTTCTATTGCTTTTTGCTTTCTCTTTTTCTTCACTTTTTTCACTACTTTCTTTTCTTTGCTTATCAAACTCTCATATGCCTAAAATTGCAACCGCAATACAATAACAACATTCAATCCCAAGTAACATTCCAAATAAAGGTATGTAAGGTGTATGTATGGCTTAAAACTCCAATTTGGAGTTGGTTATGGGATTTTGGGTAATGAAACGAAAGGCTAGTATTTAGGCTCAAAGGGGTTGACTAGGGAAACATATATGGTGAGGTCAAGGCTAATATGGGTGATATAACAAATATTGCCTATGATCATTTCACAAAGTTTACGCAATTCTCAAGTCAAAACAATATATGAAAATCATGATCAAGTAACACATTTCAAGCATGAACTCAATTAATGAACGATCAAATGAAAGATTAGAGAGATTACCAACGAATTCAACGTTTTCAAAGAGGAAAGAATAGTGTATAACACTCACAAACGACGAAAGGTACGAAGCTTACTCGGTGTAAGTATATACAATGCAACAAAAGATTCCCGAGTTATAAAAATCTTAAACCAAATCAATAGAACAAGGAAAGTGCATATGCTCATGGGATAAAGTTTAATTCATGAAGTTATTCACAATATCAATGATTTGAGGACTAAAGTCTAATAACTTCTAAAATCGAGAACATGCATCATTGAGTTGTCAATCGGATCGGGCAATTATTGAAATTTATCATCGAAAACAAGGCAAAATGCCCAACAAAGGAGAAAAAAGAAAGAAAAATATTTTTGAAATGGATAGAATATCCTACACCCCCTAACTTAAATGTTGCATTGTCCTCAATGCACATTAAGAACACAACACAAAGAGAGGAAAAGAACGATATTACCCAAAATTGGAGCGATCTCCATAAGCACGAGTCCAAAGGAATCTACAAAACAAGTTAGTACCGAGCATAGCAAAAACAAATAACAAAAAGTTAACTAATTACACTAGACTAAATTAAAAGGAAAGAAAAATAGGAAAGAAAGAAAATTAAAAATCTAACTATTTACAACCTACTATTTAGACTTCACACTAACTATACACTAGAAGTCTAAATAGTTGAGGGTCCACCCAAAAAGGGATTTGACTTTGAAAGATCAACGGTGGACCCTCCAAACCGAACATGCCTCCCGAAAAATAGGAATTCCGTTTGAACAACGGAAGGCATGTGGGTGGTGAAAAAAGTGAACCATCGCCAATTTGAAATTTTGGGCGGACGATGGGGGATTTGGATAACAAGGGGGAAAGGTACACTTGAGGTCCAAGAAAAATCGACTCATCTCCCAAAGATTTTTCAAATGGAATGGGAGATGG
This sequence comes from Sambucus nigra, assembly GCA_949130495.1. Taxonomy (NCBI): domain Eukaryota; kingdom Viridiplantae; phylum Streptophyta; class Magnoliopsida; order Dipsacales; family Adoxaceae; genus Sambucus; species Sambucus nigra. The sequence goes on along the minus strand of OX422207.1, from coordinate 77,839,322 downwards.
TGCACACGTGGGGATAACATCCATCGAAAACAAGTCCGGTAAAGAGTCCTTGTCGGCAAAAAGTGTAGAAATTTTAAAAGTTTCTACCGACTCATAGGAATCAACCGGCAATTCTAATGGTTCAATGATGGAAAATGTATATGGTAATGAAATAAATTCAATCTCCGTCAACATATCGTCGGAAGGAGATTGAATTTCGGGGGAGAGGGAATCACATTCGATGAGAAATTCTTTGAAAAATTGAGGTGAAACACTAGTTTCCACCTCCTCATTGTTTTGCACAAAAGTATCGACCTCATCGCCAAGTGCTTCAAATCCCAATTCATCACTAATAACGTTATTCGCACTTTGGAGTAAAAGAAGAAAAGTTTCTTCCAAAGTAGGCTTCCTCGGCTCAAAAGCTTCGGACTCCTCATTTGGTTGAAACTCGTCTTCGAAAGTAATGAAATGGAAATCGTCATTGGATTCGAATAATGAATCCAACTCAAGCTCCCAATAACGATTTTTATTTCGATAAATGTTTTCAAGTTTTTCATTTTCAAGAAAATCTTGAAAATGAAAAACTTGAAAACTATCCCCAAAGTATGAATCATTAGAATAACCGTAATAACTATAATAATAGGACATGATTACCTCGATGTTTGTAGATGGAGAATTCGAGCAAGAAAGTGAGCAACCACGAATCAAAGTTTCTTAGCCGGGCGGAAAAAGTGTGTTCGTGTGAGGACACAGTCGTCGTGTGTTTCGCCGCCGCGATACAAAATAACCTAAGCTACTACCTCATTTGACAAGCAAGCACAGCGGTAAGTCGGGTATTGTAATAAATCCACAGGGAGTGATTAAATTTTAGATGTTAATTGTTTTAATTACTTCAGGAATAAAAATGGTGTAAAAGAAATAAGAAAAGGTGATGGGTGGTTATGGTGACTAAATAAAAAGAGAAGTTACGCTAAATTAAAGGAAAGCGAGGATCGGGATCGCATTCCACCACACGGGCTAAACAACTACTTATTAGAATTACGGTTCGAAAACATTTAATCGAGCATATTCAATTAAGCATAAACATCACACAAGAAGGAATTTAACCCAAAGTTGTGAGATTAAACATTTAACTGGAAATGGTCACACGCGGATTAAATTCGGATTGTCGCTATAAACACTAAAGTTGCGTGACAAATAAAGTTATACGCATAACAATCCAACTTTAATACACGCGGTTTCAATTAAATGCAATTTTAGACAAAACCTAAATTTCGAGGTCCAAACCCGAAAATGGCGGAAACGCAATCCCGACCCTATTTATCTAAGGGTGCATAATGAATTAAACTAAATTAAACTAAGAAAGCAAGAAATAAAGCAAGTAAACCTAATTATGAAAGCATGAAAATTACACTAGAAAGCAAGAATTAATGGAAAACAACGTATATTAATGGTAGGGAAGATGAATAGTTAACATACAAACCAATTGGGTTGTCAATCCAAAGAGAAATGAAGGAGAACCATCCATGTAACACCCCACGACTTTGGAGACTGAGAAATTTAATTTTGGGAAAATTAAATTTAATTAAATTGGAGAATTTTAAAATTTGGGAATTTAAGTCCAAAAATAGAGAATATTTCAAAGTATTCCGGATGATATTTTTGAGGGTACCATCGATCCCGGAAGGGTCGAGATAGCCAAAATGACTGTCATTGGGTTTTATTTCGGCTCCGGAATGTTTTTAAGTTGTTTTGACTTGAATTGGAGTCAACGAGTCATTTAAAGTGTGTATTAACATTTAAAACTGGGTTTGTTGTTTTAAAGGATTTAAGGCTTACGGATCAAGCCTTTCTCATTTAGAGAAAGAGAGAAAAAGCCCTAGAGGGAGAAAGAAGAGAAAGAAGAAGGAAAAGAAGAGAGAGAGGAAGAAAGCTTGGGATTTCCGGCCCAACCGCAACATCGAGGATGATCCAACCTCTACGAATCTGAGGCAAGTGTTTAATCTTGCTAAATAGCTATTTGTGTATTTCATTTCATAAATTGTGGGGTAAAGAAATGGATTTTGGGTATTAATGTCAAAACCTAGATTTTAGGTTTAAATCTTAAAATCAATGATTAAATATAAATTTAATAAAATAGAAATGTTTGGGATCAACTTTGGGTTGACTTATGGGCTTAAAATCATAAATTGATGAAGGTATAATTGTTAGAAATGGAAATTTAGGGTTTAGAATTCATGGGTTTTGTAGAAACAGATGAACCCTTCAAAAATTGCAGGTCCGAATCGATTCGCCCCCTCAAGCGAATCGATTCGGTTTGGTAAAATTGGCAGGTCTGCATTGACCGAATCGATTCGGACCCCAAGCCGAATCGATTCGGCCTATTGCAGAAGCCCAGGTCTTTGGACCCGAATCGATTCGCCTGGGAGGCCGAATCGATTCGGAAACAGGGCATTTTGAAGTATTTTCTCCATAGTGATTTCAAACCCTTTTTGGTTGGGTTTATTGATTTGGGGGCTTTCTCTTAAGATGTAAAAGATATATTCTTGGAGTCATATAAGGAGTTTCTCACATATTGGGATTTGGGGACCCTTAGGGTAACTTGGGAGAAATGTACCCATCTACGTATTGGAGTTACATACGGATATTGGGGGAAAACTCTTTGAGGTTGAAATTTACCAATTATAGATAAAGGTATATATATATATATCTATATAATATGGGACAATGGTGTTAGGAATAGTAACTCATGCATGATAAACATGCATGGCATTTTATGTGTTGCATGCTTATGAATGCATACACAGGCATGTATACATGCATGCATACATACATTATTATTTTGTTAACATATTTTTAAAAAAAATATATTTAAATAAAATTTAAAAGTTTTTAGAAGTTTTTTTTAAATGCGGGTTATTATGGGCTGGGTTTTATCGCGAGCGCAAATTTATCGCCGTGCCCTCGGGCACGGGCATCCGCTAGTATATATATATATGTTTGAGGTTGAGAACTCTTAGAGAGTGAGAGGCCTCATATCCTTAGAAATATTTAGACTAAGGAATAAATGATAACCCGATAGGGGTAAGGATTCATAAAATACAATTGAACCATAGGTAAAAGTGGGAAACAGCTTGCGGGTGTACTATCGAGTAGGATAAGCGGTAGCGTAAATTCTAGTTAGGATAGTTTATACGCAATTATGGGGAGATGGCCATTGAGATTCCAATACTTGAAATGAGGATTGGAATAAATTGAGGTTTTAGACTATTAAGTCCTGTTAATGCCTATGGTTAGATAGTACTAAAGATAATTATGTACTTTCACATTTAGAGGTGAAAGGTGTAGTGATGGACTTCTACACAAATTCTTGGGTGATAACCCTAATGTTGAATGTATAGGTATAGACATAAACATATGGTTTTGGGAGACTACTCATCATAAGAAGATGATTGAATATGTTTCAAGTATGGGATTATATTCACGTATCGAGGACTATGTATACTTATAGCCAGTTATATATATATATCTTATACATATGAGCGAGAATTAGTTTATATATATATAGATAAGGATATGTGAATATGTGTTGATATATATATATATATATACATGTATGTATATAGATATATGGATATCTTCATATTGTGGATATAATATACATGGTATGGATATTTAAACCGTATATGGTGGTTTATTATTTGATCCTATAATTGGATCATATGGATGTATATATATTGTGCATGTGAATAATACATATACTTAATTGGTTAAGCATACCCCGCTCATGCTATCATTGGGAAGTTGCGCGCGTAGAGGGTGAGCATCCTGGCTTATAATGCAGGGTGTGGATATTCCCCAGGTCATAGTCGTCCCTTATGATTATTATACATATAGATATATATTTTTGGGATGAGACGTGGTGGGTATGTTTCGTCTCATTGCCGGTTGGAACTATGCCCGCTTCCCGGGACGTCGTGTGCGTGTGTTTACCACGAGATGGGTGTCGTTTAGTCCCACCATGGTGGCCCCGGTATTGCTACGTGAGCCGGGCACTGGGAAGATGATAGCATTGATGCAGTTTATCGGCGATATATATATAGTCGGGTATATTATGTGAATGGCCTTGTACATCATATGTAGTATGTACACTTGGCTATTGGATTGATGATGATATATATATACGGTTAGAAATAAATACCTATATATATATATATATATATTTATATATATCCTATAGATGAAAGGATATGGACTTTTTGAAGTACATCTTAGATGATTATGGTGTACTAGATTGATGGGGGTTGATGTATCGCACATAAGGTATTATTCGGTTGCATCATGCCAAGGATATCATTGGAGGTTCTTTTATTTTATTTTATTTGTTTTCTTTCTTTCTTTCTTTCTTTAGGAGTTATAGTTAGTAGTAATGGTAGTATTAACTTGTATGTTGAGGATTATGGATCTCTAGGATCGACATTGCCCAGGAGTAGTGTAACGAGGTGGTTCCTTGTTTGGATTTCGCTTTGTGAGACACCTCACGCACGAAACGCAGTACCATGTCGAGATTTGAGAGAAGTAATTCCATAGGTGGCATCACGGATCTCTGGTCTTGACCTTGTCAGGAGTAGTGTAACGGGGCGGTTCCTTGTTTGGATTTCGCTTTGCGAGACTCCCCACGCACGAAACGTAGTACAATTTTGGGATTAGAGAGAAGTCTTGCCAATATTCCATGTGCATATTATTAAGTATATTCATTCTTACGTTTTTAGCCTATATAGGTATATATATATATATATATAGGGGTAATGTTTTAGGAATTATGATAATTATAACTCATGAGTTATCAATCGGAATTCATTAAGCCTTTTTTGGCATAATTGTTGTAATCATAATCTAATAGGATTAGAAATGGGTGGATCCTTAGATTATGACGGGAAGGTAGCTCTCGTGGTTATAGGCTAGGCCTGATAAGTTAGGTTGTCCTAAAATCAATGGGGGTAATTTAACTAAAATTCGAGGACGCGATTAGGTGCGCGCCTTTAGATGAGAGGTGAGTTGGGGTTTCACGAGAGTGCGGTCTCACTTTATTTATGAAATTATGTACACCGGTATTTATTATGCACGGTTAACACACTTGCTAAATATTTTACACATTCGGGGCTCTGACCCGTTTACTTTTCTCTCCTTCTTGTATATACATATATATTTCCACAGGTATCCTTCCGGAGGGATGCCAGATGACTTTCTATCCAGAGTCTCGGGAGCCGTGACAGGTGCGGACTGTTGCGGGATGTTTCATGTAGCCGCTTCCTACTTCTTTAAAATTCTAGGTAGGATTCATGTTGTATATCGAGTTTGTACCCAAGGGATATTTACATACATGTTTATATTTATTCCATTCAGTTATTGTATTGGCTGTGATCCGACAGCTTATCCGGGTCTACTTTTTGTAGTACATTCGGTTGTAATTAATTGGTTCATTTTATTTATTATAGTTCTTTCCTGCATCTCCCATATTCATTAGTAGTTTTATAGTGTTGGGATGTGTATGTTGCAAGTTTTAAATTTTTTAACATCTTGCTTATATGATTTCGGGTAGTTAGTCCTATATTATATAGTACCGACAGTTGATGTTGAGACTGGACCATCTGGAATTCCTGATTTAATATAGTATAGGGCTGGCCACCCGTTATTATTTTAAGCGGGGTGTTACAATCCAAACCCCCAAAACCCTAACTATTCTAACCTAAAAACGTTCACCCATGTTTATTACATCAACATTGGCTTATATACCAAGTGGGAATTAAATTAGAAAAGAAAAGAGAAAAGAAATGCAAAATATCTGCTAAAAAACAGGGGGTCGATCGATCTACCATTTGGTCGATCTATCGACCATATAAGACGGGGAAAAAATGGGAAGGGTCGATCGATCTACCCTTTGGTCGATCGATCGATCAAGCAGGGGCAGACTGCATTTTCCCCTATTTTGGCTTGCATTTCTCCTCCGCTAAAATTGCCGTAACTTCTTCGTTATGAATCGGAATTGCGCACCGTTTGCGGCCACGCGAAGCTTGCGAGGAGGGATACAACTTCCATGAAGATGTGGGGCCAGGTGGCCAATCTGTAAAATGACTAAAATGCCCTTGAACGTGCGATTGTGTACGGGAATCGAGCGGAACGCGTCCGAACTTCATACTTAGTACCTAAATACCTACAAAAGCTCAATTAACCCCTGCAAAACATGTTAACATAAAAATCCGAGGTTGTCTGGTTAACGAGCATAAGTATAGGGATTAAGATACCCGAGGGGGCTAATAACGCGTAGGTTAACGGGTGAAATACGCAATATTTGCGTCGTATCAACCCGCACCTTTGAATTGTACTTGCATGATTATCCTTTATTTAGCAACGCTCCGTTAATGAAATTTTTACGTTGCATATTCCCGCGTGAGTTATGATTTATGTTCGTTTAATTATTTTATGTACTTTGGTTAAGTTTCACGCGATTCGGACAGGCAACGAACGCTACGTAAATTCATTGTCTTACGACGCGCGACACAACGAAAGTCTAGTTTTGCGCGTATTGTTTAGGATGCCTCGGAAGGTCAAAAAAATATTCCGACCATATATTTAGGCTCATAAAAATATAAGGAATATTACAACACGAAGAAAAATCGAAAAAAATATGTTTTGCACGGAGGTCCCGTTTCTTGCGCTTATTTTTTAGGATGCCTCGGAAGGTCAAAAAAATATTCTGACCATACATTTATGCTCATAAAAATATAAGGAATATTACCACGCGAAGAAAAATTGAAAAAAAATATGTTTTGCGCGGAGGTCCCGTTTCTTGCGCGTATTGTTTAGGATGCCTCGGAAGGTCAAAAAAATATTCCGACCATATATTTAGACTCATAAAATATAAGGAATATTACCATGCGAAGAAAAATCGAAAAAATATATATTTTGCGCGGAGGTCCCGTTTCTTGCGCGTATTGTTTAGGACACCTCGGAAGGTCAACAAAATATTGTGAATATATTTTTTGACTCACAAAAATGTAAGGAATATTACTATGAAGAGGAAAATCGAAAAAAAAAATACTTCTGCGCGGAGGTCCCAATCTTGCGTGTCTTGTAGAGGACAATCCGGGAGGTCAAACGGCTATTGTAAATATGATTTTTAGCAAAAAAAATGCAAGTAATATGAACCTCAAATTAAAGGTTAAAAAAAAAATTGGCAGGAGAGAGAAGTGACGAAAATACCCCTTGTTTATGGTGTCAACTTGTGTGTGACAAATGAGAGACTTGATGTGGTGGTGTAGTCTCTTTCACCCATCAGATTTTCAAACCTTAATAAACTCTTTCACTCTTTTGGAAAGTGCCTAACTCTTAGTCTTTGGGTATAGGATGTAAGATAACAATTTTTTGCTTATAAGAGTCTTGTGAGGGGTGAGGGTTTGGAGCCAAAAACTTCATCTCTTTCCATCAGATTTCTCTCTTTTTCCATAGCCAAAGGAATGTGGTTCTCTTTTAAATTCGTGAGTCTATTTTACCACCCATTTCCCACCATTGTTGCACTATTTTGGAGGTCTCAAACACCATTAAAGCTTGCTTAAGAAGTAGGACAGCTTGTTGAAGCAAAACAAAGGTGGTTTTGGAGCCTTTGAGTGGTGGCTTTGTGAAGTTTTATGGTGTTCCTCTTCCATCTTCTTCAACCTTCTCCTCTTACTATTTCCATGTAGGGTTTTCCCCACTCTTAAACTCTTTTATTTCAAATGCTAATATGAACAAGATGATGAGAAAAATTTTACTTTTTAGCTCTTCTCCCTTATTTTCATAAGTTATGAAAAATCCATTTTTTGAAAAATGATAAATGGAGAAGATGATGTTTAGAATAAATTTTCAGATTATTATATATGTTGAAATAATGCTATAAGTGTAATAATCTCATGAAATAAACATATAAAATGGAATGCTACAAGAAAATGACTAATTAATGCATTTGTTGGGTTTTCTAAGGAAGAAGACCCATTTTCATGAAATAATGTATGTAGTATGTGTTAGTCTTGACATTAACATGATTAATGTTGAAATATAGTGGTCTAAATATATGCTTAGTAATCTCATAAAAACAACCTCAAAATCTAATATGTTGAAATATTAGTTTAAGCCTCTTGAATATGTTAAATAAGGCTTATAATTATGTAAATGACTTTATATATAAAAGTGTGCTAAAATGGATTGTACATCATTAATAAAGGTTTAAATGTTGGTGGAAACATGTAGTACATTAAAGATTGATTTTTGTACTTAAAACCCACTTAAAAAGGTAATTTTTGGTAAAAAAAATGCTTTAGTGGCAGATTTGGTAAATATGAAGAAAAGTCACTTAAATGGTGTTTTTACATGAAAAATACTTGAAAAATGCTAAGGAAATGCTTTTTAGATAATAAAAGTATAAGATGGCATTTTGGTAAACCAAAGTGTTGTAAAGGTGACTTAGTATATTTTAGTGTTGGCTTTGACACTAGAATGCCTCCTCGGCTCGTAGGATGCAAAGACTAATAACGGGTTTTAATAACAAAACCGGATAAGTTGAATTGTGAACATTGAGAATAATGTTAAACACATGAAAGATATGATATTCGGATGACGTCGAGAGAAAATAATTAAGGAGGGCATGACGTCCCTAGTGGTGAAGACCCCAAACAAACTGCAGTAGTATATGGTGGCGGAGACCGGTGGTGTGAGGCCACGAAGTCTGTGAGTGTTTGTTGGCAAAATCTCAAAAACAATGTTAAGTATGGAATGAGAAAAATTCACAGAACGTAAACTAATGAATGAATAAGAATTCATTAATTATTATGTGGATGACATAAGTGGAATATGATTAAGATCTTGGCTTGGAATATTAAAATGCTAAGAGTGAGTGGGCACGTAGCCCAGGGCATTGAATATAGGTGCATTTATGACTAAGCTAAAGAATCTTGTTAGTATAGATACATGATAACTTAGTTGAATATAATGAAGGCTTCCTGAATATTGTTAGCATAGTTAAATGTTAACAAAAATAATTATTAATGATGATTAATGAATATGAGACAATGATGGTTTTCGAAATTACTAAAATGCATTGTATATGTATAGTATTTTGCTATGAAAATTATTGCTTAGTATTCCCACCCTACTGGGCATTTCGTTCATACCCTATTTTCCAAACCCCCAGGTACAACAGGTGGTACGTCGGGTAAGGACGTTGGAAAGGCCGCAGAAAGCGCTAGTAGTCGTTAGAGGCTCTGTAACTGATTTTAATCCATAGACTTATTTTGAATTGTAATCCCTTATGTTTTGTTAAGACAATTTGGTTTGAACAAGAACTATTTGGAAATTGTAATAATACAGGGATTTGTGCTCTATTTATGGACTAAATCTTGTTAAAGGTTTACTTGTTAAATTGTTAAATGAATATCAACTTGCAATATATGGGCCTCGCCTTTTCATAATAAAAGAAATTAAAGGTTTTGTTGAAGTATAATGTGGCAACTATTTTCCAAATTAATAAAATGTTTTATCCCCCTCCCCCTTAACACCTTGGTTCGGATACTGAGTTATTCTAACGGTAACTCTAATTTGGATCGGGGCATTACAACTTGGTATCAGAGCATTAGGATCCTCATGAGCGTAAGAGTGATTCTCATTTTAGTTCCCTTTCGTTACGCATATATTATAATCGTACTAAACTTTCCTATCATATAGCATGTCCCCTACTCGCAACACTACGAGCGACAACAACGAGTTATAGAGTATTTAGGAGGCAGTGCGCCACTTAGCTGAGACTATCTTCCATCAGTAGAGGGGTGACACCGTACTCTTATGTGAGGTACATCATGTGTCAATTTGATAATTTTATAACACTAAGTCTCCATAGCAACGTCTAGTAATTTTTGTTGCATATTAGCTAAAGAGCTTGTAAGTCCATATATGGGACTAGGTTATTAGGTAGTACACTTTTAAGTATTGATTCTATGGAGATTAGAATGCCTAAGTAACTTGATTTTGATTTGGGTTTAGATAGTCACACTAATTCAAGATAACTTACGAATGAATCTGTACAGTCCTCAGGACTTAGCATTAGAAATGATGGTATTAATTTATGGTTTTGAAAATTTATGGGATAGCTTAAGGCTTAGCATGTAATGAGATGGTTACATAGTAAGATAAGTTGGTTGTCGTGGTGGGATAGTCATTAAAGATTAAATTATGTGTTATGATTAAGTTTGTTTTGGGTAGCATTTTAGATAGGCATATGAACTCATATCAAATTTTCCTTTGGAGTCATGTGCTAAGAATTGTTTAATTATGTATTAGTACATGTAGTAGTTATTGCCTAGTAATGATGAACCTTAAATTGTACCCCATGTACTATAGTGACAAAGATGTCCTTCTTCGAACCTTCGGGGTTCCTTATGATGTCAATAATATAAAGTTATAGTTCGTCTAACATGTATTAAATAAGATTAGTGTTTGGACCATTGAGGAATTAAATTAGTGGCCATGATCGGTTGTTTCACATTAAAGGATTATGTCATGACGATTCTTGCACTTGCACGAGTGTGTTTAATTGGAGATGATTGAATTGGTATCCTTAAAAAATTACTATGTTGAGATTTATGTAATCGACTATTGATGGTTATAACACAATTGAGTCATATTGATATTGTGGCAATACCTTGGAGTTAGTGCCATGGCTTTGTTTATAAACATGTATTACGGTATGAGTTTTATGAAAAATGTCAGGTCGATAAGTGTGAGTTACGCACTTGGGAAACTTAAAACATGATGATGCTCATAATGAATTTATAGATAACACTCAAGATGAAGTGTTAAGCTTGATTATAACACATGTGCATGTTGCCTTTACGGTTTAGTATGATCCAAGTGAGGAGACTCATTACGTCTTAGAAATGGATAATGCTTGAAAAAAAAAATTAAGGTGTCATAGTAACTCGTCCGATAGTTATGAATTGAGACCACATATGATGTTGATAAGGATTGTAGTGATGGTCCACATGGTAAATTTATGTGAGTTTTATGTTTTGTTAGAATGAGGAGGATCTTGAGGTTTAAAAGTTAGAAATCGCATATAGATATTGTGGAGACTTAAGTATGTATGTCAGTGACTAGACTAATACTTTAGCACATATGTAGGTAAGTTAGAATTTTAGAGTTTAAGTGTTCATTGTGCTTCGCACTTCCTGTGGCATGGTTCATTGCCCGAATTCAATTATTTAATTTTGGAATTACAATCTCCTAATTCGCTGCATCTTCTTATGTCTTCATTGATCCCAATAATGGGAAGTTGTTGTTTTAATTATGGGTCTATATACAGGTGTGCGTAAAGCTCAGTAGTAATGAGGGATATGTCGGGTTAAGTCTAATGCGTCGAGGTACATGAGTACGATCTTCTTAGGATGCACCTTTGTTTGACACCGATGGGTGTGTAAGCGTGGTCTCACGATTTATTGCATGTAGTCTATATGTGTACTTGATAACGTTAGGTTGACATACTCATTAGTTAACATATATAGCTAATTACGATGTATATTGTGGATTTCAGGTCACGACTCTAAGACATTATGAATATTAGAACTTGACGGGACATTAAATCCTGGTGTTACACTCCGTATGAAATTTTCAGATTGAGAATGTAGTGTCTCATGTGTATTTGGGTTGTGATACCTAAGATGATTCTATGATAATACGATGTCTCATAGGAAGTATCGGTCGAAAGGGCCATTAGGATTAAATTACTTTCTTGAAATCATTAATGAGAATAGTTATTGATGTGGAGGATATGTGTGCCTAAGATGGGTAAGATTCAAATCGTTTGACGAAATGTAGGCTTGTAAATCATGACGTTCGAAATAAATTCATGATGATGAGTTCTTTGGGTGTTAGAAAAATATTTGGTGAAAAAAAATCGAGTTATTATTGAACGAACAAGTTAGGCATGCTTGGTAGTTAGAAATGAGACTTTATAGTCCACTATTATCGAGTTAACATGAGGGTGGGTTGATTGTGTCAGTCGTCAAGGAACTGCAGTCAGAGATTCTTGCAAGGTTCCATCAGTCTCGTTCAGCATATATCCCGGTGCGACGAAGATGTATAAGGACCTAAGTAAAGATTTCTAGTGGTCTGGGATGAAGCGGGATGTAGCGATGTGTGTGGATAAATGCTATATGTTCTAGAAGGTGAAGGCCGCGCACAAGAAGCCAGTCGGGTTATTGTATCCACTCTCTATGGTCGAGTGGAAGTGGGAGCACATCACTATGGACTTCATCATAATACCTCGATCTGAACGGGGTCATGATGCAATTTGAGTTGTGGTGGGTCACCCGCGAAGTTTGCACACTTCTTGTCGATCAGGATCACAGACAGGATAACAAAGTTGACTCAGTTTGTACATACGGGAGATTGTCCGACTCCACGGTGTACCGTTGACCATGGTTTTTGATAGAGATCTTCGGATTGTTTCACAGTTCTAGAGGAAGGTTTAGCAGGAGTTGGGTATTGATCTGAATTTATGTATGGCTTACCATATGGAGACAAACGGATAGTTAGAGCGTACGGTTCCGATTCTGGAGGACTTGTTGCGGGCATGTGCACTTGATTTTTAGGGTAGTTAGGACGAAAACTTGCCTCTAGCAGAATTTTCATACAATAATAGTTACCAAGCTAGTATCAATATGCCCCCCTTCGAGGCTTTGTATGGGTGACCGTGTCATTTTCAAGTGTGTTGGGAAGATGTGGGCGAGAAGCACCTTACAACTCGGATATGATCAAGGAGATAACTGAAAAGGTTTAGTTGATACGGGAGAGGTTGGCAATGGCTCAGGTCAGATAGGAGAATTATGCCGACAATCGTCGTACACCGTTAGAGTTCGGAGTGGATGATAAAGTGTTATTGAAGGTTAGGGCTAGGACTGGTAGAAAGAGGTTTGGTCAGAAGGGTAAGCTTTCCCCTCGGTACATTGGACCCTTCGAGCTTTTGGAAAGGGTCGGGGATGTCTCATACCAATTAGCGCTACCTCCACAGTTAGTTCATGCCCACAATGTCTTTCACGTCTCTATGCTAAAGAAGTATCTGCATGATACTCGCCATGTGATCAACTAGCAGAACATCGAGTTAGAAGAGGATACAATATTCTTGACTCGACCCATATCCATCTTGGACCGAGAGAACCGGGTTCTGCGCAACAAAGTCATTCCGTTGGTGAAGATCCTATGGGAATCGCAGGGAGCCGAACGTACCACTTGGGAGCGAGAAGCCAAGATACGAGAGGATCATCCACAGCTTTTTGAGTGACTTATAATGAATTTCGGGGACGAAATCTCATAAGGAGGGGAGAATGTAATACCCGCACCTTTGAATTGTACTTGCATGATTATCCTTTATTTAGCGACGCTTCGTTAATGAAATTTTTACGTTGCATGTTCCTGCGTGAGTTATGATTTATGTTCGTATAATTATTTTAAGTACTTTGGTTAAGTTTCACGCGATTCAGACAGGAAACGAACGCTACGCGAACTTATGTACTAATTGTCTTACGACGCGCGACGCAACGAAAGTCTAGTTTTGCGCGTATTGTTTAGGATGCCTCGGAAGGTCAAAAAAATATTCCGACCATATATTTAGGCTCATAAAAATATAAGGAACATTACCACACGAAGAAAAATCGAAAAAAAATATGTTTTGCGCGGAGGTCCCATTTCTTGCGCTTATTGTTTAGGATGCCTCGGAAGGTCAAAAAAATATTCCGACCATATGTTTAGGCTCATAAAAATATAAGGAATATTACCACGCGAAGAAAAATCGAAAAAAATATGTTTTGCGCAGAGGTCCCGTTTCTTGTGCGTATTGTTTAGGATGCCTCGGAAGGTCAAAAAAAAATTCTGACCATATATTTAGACTCATAAAAATATAAGGAATATTACCATGCGAAGAAAAATCGAAAACATATATGTTTTGCACGGAGGCCCCGTTTCTTGCGCGTATTGTTTAGGACACATCGGAAGGTAAAAAAAATATTCTGAATATATTTTTTGACTCACAAAAATATAAGGAATATTACTATGAAGAGGAAAATCGGAAAAAAAAATACTTTTGCGCGGAGGTCCCGATCTTGCGCGTCTTGTAGAGGACAATCCGGAAGGTCAAACGACTATTGTAAATATGATTTTTTAGCCAAAAAAATTCAAGGAATATGAACCTCAAATTAAAATTTCAAAAAAAAAAAATTGGCAGGAGAGATAAAGTGACGTAAATACCCCTTATTTATGGTGTCAACTTGTGTGTGACAAATGAGAGACTTGATGTGGTGGTGTAGTCTCTTTCGCCCATCAGATTTTCAGACCTTAATAAACTCTTTCACTCTTTTGGAAAGTGCCTAACTCTTAGTCTTTGGGTATAGGATGGAAGATAACTATTTTTGGCTTATAAGAGTCTTGTGAGGGGTGAGGGTTTGGAGCCAAAAACTTCATCTCTTTCCATCAGATTTCTCTCTTTTTCCATAGCCAAAGGAATGTGGTTCTATTTTAAATTCGTGAGTCTATTTTACCACCCATTTTCCACCATTGTTGCACTATTTTGGAGGTCTCAAACACCATTAAAGCTTGCTTAAGAAGTAGGATAGCTTGTTGAAGCAAAACGGAGGTGGTTTTGGAGCCTTTGAGTGGTGGCTTTGTGAAGTTTTATGGTGTTCCTCTTCCATCTTCTTCAACCTTCTCCACTTCCTATTTCCAAGTTGGGTTTTCCCCACTCTTAAACTCTTTTATTTCAAATGCTAATATGAACAAGATGATGAGAAAAATGTGACTTTTTAGCTCTTCTCCCTTATTTTCATAAGCTATGAAAAATCCATTTTGTGAAAAATGATAAATGGAGAAGATGATGTTTAGAATAAATTTTCAGATTATTATATATGTTGAAATAATGCTATAAGTGTAATAATCTCAGGAAATAAACATATAAAATGGAATGCTACAAGAAAATGACTAATTAATGCGTTTGTTGGGTTTTATTAAGGAAGAAGACCCATTTTCATGAAATAATGTATGTAGTATGTGTTAGTCTTGACATTAACATGATTAATGTTGAAATATAGTGGTCTAAATATGTGTTTAGTAATCTCATAAAAACAACCCCAAAATCTAATATGTTGAAATATTAGTTTAAGCCTCTTGAATATGTTAAATAAGGCTTATAATTATGTAAATGACTTTATATGTAAAAGTGTGCTAAAATGGATTGTACATCATTTATAAAGGTTTAAATGTTGGTGGAAACATGTAGTACATTAAAGAATGATTTTTGTACTTAAAAACCACATAAAAAGGTAATTTTTGGTAAAAAAAATGCCTTAGTGGAAGATTTGGTAAATATGAAGAAAAGTCACTTAAATGGTGTTTTTACATGAAAAATACTTGAAAAATGCTAAGGAAATACTTTTTAGATAATAAAAGTATAAGATGGCATTTTGGTAAATCAAAGTGTTGTAAAGGTGACTTAGTATATTTTAGTGTTGGCGTTGACACAAGCATGCCTCCTCGGCTCGTAGGATGCAAAGACTAATAACGGGTTTTAATAACAAAACCGGATAAGTTGAATTGTGAACATTGAGAATAATGTTAAACACATGAAAGATATGATATTCGGATGACGCCGAGAGAAAATAATTAAGGAGGGCATGACGTCCCTAGTGGTGAAAGACCCCAAACAAACTGCCATAGTATATGGTGGTGGAGACCGGTGGTGTGAGGCCACGAAGTCTGTGAGTGTTTGTTGGCAAAATCTCAAAAACAATGTTAAGTATGGAATGAGAAAAATTCACAGAACATAAACTAATGAATGAATAAGAATTCATTAATTATTATGTGGATGACATAAGTGGAATATGATTAAGTTCCTGGCTTGGAATATTAAAATGCTAAGAGTGAGTGGGCATGTAGCCCAGGGCATTGAATATAGGTGCATTTATGACTAAGTTAAAGAATCTTGTTAGTATAGATACATGATAACTTAGTTGAATATAATGAAGGCTTCCTGAATATTGTTAGCATAGTTAAATGTTAACAAAAATAATCATTAATGATGATTAATGAATATGAGACAATGATGGTTTTCGAAATTACTAAAATGCATTGTATATGTATAGTATTTTGCTATGAAAATTATTGCTCAGTATTCCCACCCTACTGGGCATTTCACTCATACCCTATTTTCCAAACCCCTAGGTACAACATGTGGTACGTCGGGTAAGGACGTTGGAAAGGCCGCAGAAAGTGCTAGTCGTCGTTAGAGGCTCTCTAACCGATTTAAATCCATAGACTTATTTTGAATTGTAATCCCTTATGTTTTGTTAAGACAATTTGGTTTGAACTGAAACTATTTGGAAATTGTAATAATACAGGGATTTGTGCTCTATTTATGGATTAAATCTTGTTAAAGGTTTACTTGTTAAATTGTTAAATGAATATCGACTTGCAATATATGGGCCTCGCCTTTTCATAATAAAAGAAATTAAAGGTTTTGTTGAAGTATAATGTGGCAACTATTTTCCAAATTAATAAAATGTTTTATCACCCTCCCCCTTAACACCTTGGTTCGGATACTGAGTTATTCCAACGGTAACTCTAATCTGGATCGGGGCGTTACAATAACACAATGGATGACTATGACATGGGGAATATCCACACTCTGTTCCTCGAGCCAGGGTGGTCACCCTCATCGCGCAACTTCCCAATGATAGCATGTGCGGGGTATGCTTCACAATACAAGTATATATATCATTCACATGCACAATATATATAAATCCATATAATTACATCATATAACTAAACCTTCATATACGGTTTAGATATTCACGCCATGAGTATACACATATATTCATATCTACACAAATATATATACATACATAGATACATACTATCTCTCATTTGTATGTATAAAGCTTACAAACTTGACTATTAGCATCCCAAAATCCTTAATATACTAGACATAACTCCAATCATAATAGCTTAATTCTTTATACGAATACGATCTCTCACTTGAAGCATATTCATCCATTTCTCCTATGATATAAATAAACTTCAAACATAGATATATCTCCAACATTAAGGTTATCACCCAAAGTTTAGTGTAGGTAACAATCACTACACATCACATCTGTATCCGAAAGTACATCAATATCTCCAGTACAAATTTTGACTATTAGTATGAACATAACTAATAGTCTACAACCTCAAGCTTAACTTAAATTCATC
This sequence comes from Sambucus nigra, assembly GCA_949130495.1. NCBI lineage: Eukaryota > Viridiplantae > Streptophyta > Magnoliopsida > Dipsacales > Adoxaceae > Sambucus > Sambucus nigra. Next base: position 77,822,021 of record OX422207.1, on the reverse strand, counting down.
TCATGATCCCATCACTTAGGGGAATACCATTCTGATATATACTCACTATCCCGACGACGGTTCAATTACTCCTATGAACCCCTAAATCTTATTGCGCTTGCAATCTATTCTATAAGTTAAACATCACTAAGGATACGTAACCACTCTCTCTTGTCGGTCCCCAATCTTAAACTAAATAGAATCCTATCACTATAAGGATTCGAAAAAAACATCGGCCTACGATTTTATGTCGTACCCTCACAACTCTCTCGAAGGTACCTTAACCTTACATCATGACTAGCCTCACTTTATGACCCTTAATAGAACTCCCATTCTCAATGAGATTCCCCATTATATCGATATGACCCTCTCCAATATATATGGATATAAGTCCCCAAAATAACTCGAATAGTACCCATGGTCCCATCATGTGAGAAACTTTTAATCAATCTCCAAAACATCTTTCTTACATCATATAATCATATCCCAAATCAATAAACCCAACCAAAAAGGGTTAGAAATCATTCTAGAAAAATTCACAAAACAACCCTATTTTCGTATCGATTCGGCCTGGTCCGAATCGATTCGGTCTCAAGGGCAAATCGATTCACTCCAACTGGGTATCGATTCGGTCCAATGGAACTGGGACTCTGTCTCAATCCAAATCGATTTGCCTTGGGTCCTAATAGATTCGATCGTGCAGACCTGCCACTTTTGCCTAAGCCGAATTGATTCGCTTAAGGGGCGAATCGATTCGGGTCTATAGAACCTTAATGGTCTCTTCTTCTTCACAAAAACCCATGAATTCTAAACCCTAAAATTTCACTTCTAACCCCTAAACCTTCATCATAACAGGATTCTAAACCAATAAATCAACCCAAAGTTGGTCCCAACCATTTCTACACCATCAAACCCATATACAAACATCAATTTCAAGATTTAATCTACAAAATCTAGGTTTTTCTATTTATACCCCAGATCCAATTATTTTACCCACAAATTATGAAATTAAATACACAAATGAAGTATTTAGCAAGATTAAACACTTGCCTCAGAATTGTAGAGGTTGAATCATCCTCGTGATCGCGGTTGGGCCGGAAATCTCCAAGTTTTCTTCCTCTCTCTCTTCCTTTCTTCTTCTTTTCCTCTTTCTTTCTCTTTCTCTCTTTCTCTCTAATGAGAAGGCTTGATCCGCAAGCCTTTAAATCCCTTAAAACAATAAACCCAGTTTTAAATGTGAATACACACTTTAAATAACTCGTTTACTCCAATTCGAGTCAAACTGACTTAAAAATATTCCGGACCCGAAATAAAACCCAATGACAATCATTTTGACTATCTCGACCCATCCGGAACCAATGGCGCACTCAGAATTATCATTCGGAATACTTTGTAACGTCCTCTATTTTTGGACTTCAATTTCAAAATTTTAAAATTCTCCAATTTAAATAAATTTTATTTCTCCCAAAAATTTAAATTTCTCGATCCCAAAATCTTGGGTTGTTACACTCTTCCCCCCTTACAAGAATTTCACCCGCGAAATTTAAGATATGCCTAGGACTTCGAATCTCATCTAGTCCTTACATCTACCCTCTAGATCACTATACAGATCCTTTCCCATTCTCACATTGAACCATATAGATTTTAAAAATCAAACTAACTACCCAGGGCGCCCATACACCCCGTACCCGAGTTCAGCTTGTAAAATAATAACCCGGCTTCACTAGCTTCAAATCGTAATATAACTCTCTACAAACATAATATATAGCAACATATTAACTTTATAAAAGTTTTAAATTCCCAATGGTTGAACTCTTCTCAATTCTTGACACTAGCTACCTTCATGTGGGGGAGGTCTCGCAAGCGAAATCCAAACAAGGAACCCTCCCAATACACTACTGTGTAGCTATGTCGGGGATTGAGATCAGTTGAGCCAGGGTTAAGGTATTATAAAAGATTTTCAAATTATAAATATGGACCTAAGGCCTATGTAACAATATAATATAAAATAATTTCGTGTCTTTCGACATGACAAACAAATACCTTATGCTCTAGACACAAGGCTTCAAAAATTTCAATACTCTAACCACTACCTAGTTCTCAAAATCAGCACAACCATGAGATAAATTTCCCCGCTCAATAATAAATCTGCTAAACTCTGAACCTCTCAGTTATACAATTCATTTACATTACATCAACACATTTCCATAAGATAAGTTCTTCCCTCGATGGAACACTAAAATTTCTTGTCCTAGCCTAAATAGAAAACAATAACCCTAACAATTCACACTCCGGAAAATCAATAGAGCAACTCTCTACTAGCTTATCACAAAACGGTTTAATATCCCAAAAGATGTCGTACAAAGACCACAATTGCTCACTCTCGCTTCCCAAAAGGCAATACTCCCGATATTGGGACCACTCCGCACACCTCACATGGGTAAAAGTCACCAACACCGGGTTTCCTAACAAATGTTGAAGAATTTCTCAATCTAAACCTCCCAAGGGCTCCATTTTCTCTCCTCATCAGTACTTACCTTATTGATCACTAAATTCTCCTTCTTATCTCTGCCTGAATCATGGAAAGAAATACCTCAAACCAAAGCGTTCCCAAAATCTGTTATGGGTATTACACCTACATCTCTCATCTTGCCTCTTCCTAACCGACTTATTAGTGGCGACGTTCGAGACGAGAGAAACTGTGTCGGGATGGCGTTTAAATGAGTACACCTCGCAGAAGAAGATAAACGTAGTGAATACAACAATCCTACTTGTAGGGCTTTATGTCAAGAACGTCAACGGAAGAACGTAGAAAATCCGTACAAATCCTAAAGACTCTAGAACACGATGCTCTGAAACCATTTGTGACAACATGCTTAAAATAATAATGGGTGGCCAGCCCTATACTACATTAAATCAGGTATCTCAGATGGCTGAGTCTCAACATCAACTGACAATACTAAATAATATAAGGCTAACTACCCGAAACTATTAAAAGCGGATGCCAAAATTTAACAAAACATGCCACGAACAACAAACCAACAATATACATATCTAGCAAAGGTAACATGAATACAAGTACCTTGATAAATGAAGTGCTAGAATAAAATGAAATGAGTATATATAAATGAATATACCCGAATAAGCTGTTGGGTCACAGACAGTACAACATCCATGGGGAAGAAATATAAACAAATATAAATAACTCTAAAGTATAATCCCGATGTACAAACTGAATATTATCTAGATTCACAAAGAAATAAGAGGCGACTATAATCTAAATCCCACAATAGTCCGTACCTGCTACGGCTCCCACGACTCTGGATAGAAGGGCATCCGACATCCATGCAGTAGGACACCTTTAGTAATATATATATATATATATATATATATATATATATATATATATATATATATATATATATATAGCAGGAGAGACATATAAACGGGTCAGAGCCCGAGGTGTAAAAATGTTTAGCATGTGTGTTAACCATGCATAATAAATATCAATGCACTTATTTCATAATTAAAGTTGAGTCGCACTCTCGTGAAACCACAAAATCACCCCTCATCTAACAGCACACACTTATTCGCATCTTGAAATCTTAATTAAGTTACCCCACCCTTAAGGACAACCTAACTTACAATAGGCACAACCTATACCCGCAAGACCTGCCATTCTAACATAACCCAAGAATCTTCCCCATTCTAAACACACTTAATTATATATACACAAATAGGCCTAACTAGGCTTTATTGAATCCAATTATTTACTCAAACAGTTATAAGTCTTAATTTGTTGCATATTAACTTTAGGCTTCAATATAAGAATTTATTCTCTAAATAACATGCATACAATTTAATAAGGACAAAACTTATCTCCACTCTCAACATTGCACTACGTTTCGTGCGTGTGGCATCTTGCAAAGCGAAATCCAAACAAGCACCCCCCCCAATACACTACTCCTTGACAATGTCGATCCTAGAGATCCATTATGTCATACACACAATTCTACTACTACAATTGCATCTAAGTACAAAGGACAGGACTTCTCACTACTCTCAACAATTGCACTGCGTTTTGTGCGTGGGTCATCTCGCAAAGCGAAATCCAAATAAGGAACCCCCTCGATACACTACTCCTTGACAATGTCGATTGTAAGGATCCATCATGTCATAAACATAATCATACTACTGATACATACAAGTACCTAGGACAAAAATTCTCTCTACTCTCAACATGGCACTGCGTTCCGTGCATGGGGCGTCTCGCAAAATGAAATCCAAATAAAGAACCCCCCAATACACTAATCCTTGACCGTGTTGATTGTAGGGATCCATTATGTCATCCACACAAATATACTACTACTATTGGGATTACTAACTAAGAGTAACCTCAAAATCTCCACTAAATCCTTGGGTTGATATAACCGATTTGTTTCCCCTTAAGTGTGATACATCAACCCCCAACAATCAGGTACACCATAATCACCCAAGATGTACACTATAGCAATTTCATATCCTTTTCTCCTATAGGATATAAAAAATATATATATATTTACTCTCTCTCTCTCTCTCTCTCTATATATATATATATATATATATATATATATATATATATATATATATATATATATATATACTACCATTCATTTCCATAGCCACGTGTACATATCACATATAATGTACAATGGCCATACACATAATATAACCGGCGATATAATGCCAATATACTAAACCATGCTTTCATCTTCCAGGGCATCACTCATATTCCATCCTGGGGACCCTAGTGGGACTAAATATCCCCACTTCGTGGCCACACACACACACACGACGTCCGGGAAGCGGTCATAGTTCCTAACCGACAATGAGACGAAACATACCCACCATGTCTCATCCCAAAAAAATGTAAATCACATAATAACGCAATTGATGACTATGACCTGGGGAATATCCACACTCTGCTCCTCGAGACAGGGTGCTCACCCTCATCGCGCAACTTCCCAATGATAGCATGTGCGGGGTATGCTTCATAATACAAGTATATATATCATTCACACGCACAGTATATATACATCCATATAATTACATCATATAAATAAACCTTCATATACGGTTTAGATATTCACGCCATGAGTATACACATATATTCATATCTATAAAAATATATAAACATACATATATATATATATACTATCTCTCATTTGTATGTATAAAGCTTACAAACTCGACTATTAGCATCCCAAAACCCTTAATATACTAGCCATCACTCCAATCATAATAGCTTAATTCGTTATATGAATACAATCTCTCACTTGAAGCATATTCATCCATTTCTCCTATGATGTAAATAATATTCCAACATAGATATATCTCCAACATTAAGGTTATCACCCAAAGTTTAGTGTAGGTAATAATCACTACACATCACATCTATATTCGAAAGTACATCAATATCTCCAGTACAAATTTTGACTATTGGTATGCACATAACTAATAGTCTACAACCTCAAGCTTAACTTAAATTCATCTCATGATCCCATCACTTAGGGGAATACCGTTATGATGTATACTCACTATCCCGACGATGGTTCAATTACTCCTATGAACCCCTAAATCTTATTGTTCTTGCAATCTATTCCGTAAGTTAAACATCACTAAGGATACGCAACCACTCTCTCTTACCAGTCCCCAATCTTAACCTAAATAGAATCCTATCACTATAAGGATTCAGCAGAAACCTCGGCCTACGATTTCATGTCGTACCCTCATAATTCTCTCGAAGGGACCTTACCCTTACATCATGAATAGGCTCACTTAATGACCCCTAAATAGAACTCTCGTTCTCAATGAGATTCCCCACTATATCGATATGACCCTGTCCAATATATATGGATATAGGTCCCCAAAATAACTCGATACGTACCCGCGGTCCCATCATGTGAGAAACTTTTAATCAATCTCCAAAACATCTTTATTACATCATATAATCATATCCCAAACAATAAACCCAACCAAAAAGGGTTAGAAATCATTTTAGAAAAATTGACAAAACTACCCTGTTTTCGAATCGATTCGGCCTAGTACGAATCGATTAGGTCTCAAGGACGAATCGATTCACTCCAACTGCGAATTGATTTGGTCCAAAGGACCTGGGACTCTGTCTCAAGCCGAATAGATTTGCCTTGGGTCCTATTCGATTCGGTCATGCAGACCTGCCACTTTTACCTAAGCCGAATGGGGCGAATCGATTCAGATATGCAGAACCTTAAAGGTCTCTTCTTCTTCACAAAAACCCATGAATTCTAAACCCTAAAATTTCACTTTTAGCCCCTAAACCTTCATCATAACATGATTCTAAACCAATAAATCAACCCAAAGTTGGTCCCAACCATTTCTACACCATCAAACCCATATACAAACATCAATTTCAAAATTTAATCTACAAAATCTAGGTTTTTCTATTTATACCCAAAATCCAATTCTTTTACCCACAAATTATGAAAGGAAATACACAAATGAATTATTTAGCAAGATTAAACACTTGTCTCAGAATTGTAGAGGTTGAATCGTCCTCGCGATCGCGGTTGGGCTGGAAATCTCCAAGTTTTCTTCCTCTCTCTTCCTTTCTTCTTCTTTTACTCTTTCTTTCTCTTTCTCTCTTTCTCTCTAATGATAAGGCCTGATCCATAAGCCCTTAAATCCCTTAAAACTATAGACCCAGTTTTAAATGTTAATACACACTTTAAATGACTCGTTTACTCCAATTCCAGTCAAACTGACTTAAAAATATTCCGGACCCGAAATAAAACCCAATGACAATCATTTTGACTATATCGACCCATCTGAAACAAATGGCGCACTCAGAATTATCATTCAGAATACTTTGTAATGTCCTCTATTTTTGGACTTCAATTTCCAAATTTTAAAATTCTCCAATTTAAATAAAAAAAATTCTCCTAAAAATTTAAATTTCTCGGTCCCAAAATCTTGGGGTGTTACATCGCTCTGATTGTTTATGGACGATCAAGGTCTAAAAGAGGTCACGATATGAAATAAGTATTTGTTATTGCGTATCGATGGTCTTTTTGACCAATTGAGGGTGCATCATTATTTTTCAAGATTGATATTCACTAGTTACCTATTCACGAGGAAGATATTCAAAGACATCTTTCTTGATGCATTATGGATCATATGAGTTTTGGGTCATGCCATTTGGGCTGACCAACATGCAAAAAATATTCATGGATTTGATTAATCGATTTTTTTACCATTCATGTATTGTTTTGTCATCGTATTTGTTGACGACATTCTAGTGTATTTTAGATCAATAGAGGACCAAACAGAGCATTTGCGATTAGTTTTGCATACAATACGGGAACATAAGTAGTACGCTAAGTTCTTTAAGTGTGGATTTTGGTTCTGAGAGGTATAGTTATTGGTCCATGTCACATCTGAGGCATGAATCTTGATGGATCCTAGTAAGGTACCTGCAGTTATGAATTCAAAACTACCCAACACGCTTATAGAGGTTAAAAGTTTAATAGCTTTAACTGGGTACTACAAAAAGTTCATTTAGGGGTTATCGAAGAAATTTGGGATACTGACACACCTCACCAATGTGGCACCTCGATTATTGAAATAGCAGGTGGCAAACTCTTACTAAAATAAAACAAGCATCGCATATGGTTAATTTTTAGCATTACCGTCGAAATCAATTAATTACTAACCACCTATTTTTAAATTAAGTTGAGGGTCGATTTTAACCTTTATTAACAACAACAACATACGCAACCCATAATATAATTAAATAATTAAAGTAAACGAACAATATCAATATAAAACTAAAACATGTGTCTATTACATGCAAAAACCTTAACCGAATAAACCGTCGATTGAAACAATATCCATACAACCATTCCATATAAAATTAAATAAAAATAAATCTTACAACTTAGACAACATGTCTGGAAATGAAATTGTACGTGTCTAGAATGTGAGGAAAGAATCATCTATAACAACATCCTGCAACATCTACAAGTCTTGCAGCTCTGGTAGCTGATAGAACGATTAAGCTTGTCATCTGAGTGGATTGACACTTAAAAGATTTTTGAACATAAATTTGATACGGATCAGCACCCAAAAACCTTTTATAAAATATTTTGTACGTATTAAAAGGCATCATTAATGATGCCCATTCTTTCATATTTTAAATTGGTGTCACACTCTCTTGAGACATTACTTACTTTTCATCTAAAGTGCGCATTCACCTAACGTTTACATTAGCCGCCTAATCATGCGACCTGGCTAATTAGTCCCATACTCTTTTTAATTCTATACGCTATATCATCACCGCGTATTTTACCGAATTAATTCCAATTTCCATTAATAATTATAATTCTTAGTTCTAATCTATTAATTAAAGTCATTAACTATCACCAGTTACTTTAACATTATCCACTTCCAATTAATAATTATAATCCTCAATTATAATTTAATATCATTAACTTTCACTAGTTATTATCCACTTCCACTGATAATTATATCCTCCATTATAATCAATGAATTTAAATCATTAAGTTTCACTCAGTACTTAAATATTTTTCAAGCTTAATGTTTAAGCTGAGTATAATTTTACACATTAATATACACAATATTCACATCATAATATATATATATATATATATATATATATATCATGTGCTATATACGTACACCTATCATCCCTTCGAGCTAACGCTCCTGAAGATACGGTTATCTATTGATCTATTCTTCCGGAGAATACTTCCTTAATTCTAGAAAACATCTAGGATGGAATCGCCTACCGTACCCGAAAATAAAACATATTGGATGAGATCATAGTGCAGAGAGAGTGATCATAACCATAATAACATTATCCCACGCGACTCCAACCTTATCAGGCACGCATGATGCTGTGATCTGGGGTCGATACATATCCTGCTTTTACTCACCGGGGAGTAACCCACATCGCCAAACTTCCACCAATAGCACCCCTAGAGTGGTAGGCTTAATCAATTATATCATTCAGACCTATATAATAATACATATATACTTTCTTTATACCTGTATATATTTTCTCAAAATTTCATTTAATCGTACCTATCACTCATGGCACAAATTTATTATTTTCACAATATTGTTTATTCACAAAAATTCAATATGGTCGGGCCTATCACTCGTGGCACATATAAATCATTTTTCACAATATTGTTCATAATCACAATTAATTAATTATTCACTAAATTAATCAATTAAATTCTCACAACAGTCTTCATAACCATAATTAATTAATTATTAACTAAATTAATTAATGAAATTTCACAATACATTTCCAGACACATATCACTTAGCCCGTATCCCTATATTTCCATTCTTTCATCCAATTTCCATTATTCATATTCGAATAAATTCTTCACATATATTCAAAATTACATTCGTGATAAATCTCAATAATTTTAACCCATCACCCCAATTCATATATATTTCTAGAAGTTCATCATTAACGTCGGACACCTAATTCAATTCATGAATAAATCATTTAACAATTTTTTAAAAATGGAATCACTACTTTTAACAGGGGGTCCGAACCGGTTCTGCTATGGGGCAAACCGGGTCAGCCTTAGAAATCCGCTTAGATTTTTTCGCAGTCTGAATTTTACAAATTTCAACCTCAAACATGATCACTAATATAATTTATTTCAACATCAATTATGTTTTAAATTTTTTATATCAATGCGACTCATCACTACACATAATCTTCATCTAAACATGTAACTTTCATGGGATAAATATCATCTCTACAAGCCATATCACACTTTCAATATAAAATTTTCTCTATAAAAATTTCATTATATAAGAACTCATATTCCTAAAGTTTCATGACTAAAAATTCATCCAATCATTATATGTCAAAATCCATTCGCATAATCATTGCCCCTAAAATCCCAAATTTGACATGTGAATCTCATCCCAAAAATAATTTTTCTAACTTTAACATGACGAAAAATGAAAGTAGAGTTAAACAACTAAAGTAAATCAATAGTAGAAATATCAAACTAAAACATAAGTCTATTTCATGCCAAAACCTTGACCGAATAAACCATTGGTTGAAATAATATCCATATAACCTTTCCAAATAAAATAATCCAACTTGAGCAATATGCTTGGAAATGAAACTAAATCTATCTAGAATGTGATAAAAGAGTCCGCTAAAATAATATCCCGTAACATCCTCAAGTGCTGCAGCTCCGATACGTGATAAAGCAATAAGTATTAGAGTCCCTGTGGCTAGACACCTAAAAGGTTTTTGAAAATAGATTTGATACGGGTCAACACCCAAAAATATTTTAGCAAATATTTTTCAAGTAATTAAAATGCATCATTAATTATGCCCATTCTTTCATATTTAAATTTGTTTCACACCCTCTTGAGACATTACTCATATCTCATCTAAAGTGCGCACCTAACGTTTACATGTAACAACCCAGGTTTTTTTGAGTGGCTATTTTATATCATTTTTCCTGATGGGCTGATTTTATAAAATAGGGGATGTTGGAGTAAATATTATTTCCCGTGAGATTAAGGGATAATATTTACTATGTTTTGTCTATTTACCGTTATGAGAAGGTGAATAGCATTGTATTGTATTTTATTGCGTCGTTATATGTAAAACGAAGGTTATGACTCATATATATATTGACGTATAATTAATGAAGTAAAATGAATTTGGAACACAAAAATGGTTCACGTTATTCCGAATGCCAAAATAGGGGGTGCGGTTATTCTTAGAATAGTCGAGATAGTCTAAATAAGTGCCAAGTTGTATTTTTGAGTTTCGGGTACTTTTCGGGTGTTATGACTTAAATATGTGGTTACAAGTCATTTTAATGGTGTATTAGAATTAAAAGAGGGGAATTTATGTTAAAACCCGTTTAAGTCCCCCAGTCCATTTTTATTTCTTCACTCCTATGTTAGAAGCCAAAGGAGAGAGAGAGAGAGAAGAGAGAGTTGGGAGAAATGGTGAGAAAGAGAGAAAAATGGAGATTTGAGGCCGAAATCCGTTGCTATCGGAGGAGGATCCGAGACTAAAAACTCGAGCAAGTTTCTTACTTGCTAGATATTGATATAATGTGATAAATTGCGTGTATAGTTAGGTTTTTGGAGATTTAAACCATAAATGGGTTTTCGGTTGATTTTGGTGTTTAACCCTTAAATATTGAAGTTTAAATTGATTTGAGGAAAATAAATTAGTTACTTGATGTGTATGAATGATTTGGTAGAATTTATGGTTGTCGTATTTGATTGGATTTATGGATAAAAAGCTTGAAGCTTTGTTAATGGCCGAAATAGATTCTCGGAGAAGAAGCTTCCCGCCATGATCGATTGATCGATCATGGGGGATCGATCGATCGAGCCTTTGATTGATCAACGGCCAAGGGTCAATCGATTGACCCCTACTGACAGGGTGCAAAATTTTGTAGGGACGAATCGATTCGACTCCCAGGCGAATCGATTCGGTTTGGGGGTAGGATATAGGTCTGGGAGACCGAATCAATTCGGATTAAAACCGAATCGATTCGGATAGAGACAGAAAGTTGGTTTTGCTCACAGAATCGATTCTCTTTTGGGTGAATCAATTCAAAACCAGGGGCGATCGATTCGGCCCTAGAGCGAATCATTTCGGCTTTTTGTTTTTGTGAGATTTTTTCTAGTTTGATTTTAGCCCTTTTCTTTTAGGTTAAAATCTTAGGAACCTTCCTTTGAGAAGTAATGGGGAGTCCTATAGGGTTGTTTTGGGTAGACTAATGTCCTAGGATAAAATGGGATAATTGGGCTTACCCCGAGGTCTAATTTTATAGGTTAATGTCCGAATGATATATGAAGTTAACCTAAAGATAAATTGGAGATAAAATGTTAATGTTGGGACTTGTGGGAGTCAATAATTGAGGGAGACTCACCTTGATGATTTAGGATATTGTGTGGAACTCTTGGAGTTTAGTTTGAGATCTATGGCACTTTGGGTCTAAGGTCATTAAAATAATATGACTCTAAGAATAAGAAATGTATATTCTAAAATTTGGCATTAAATGCTACGTATAAATGGTTTTTGAGAATGTAAAAGTGAATGGTTTCAAAATAGAAAAATGATTTTCATAAATGTTAATTTATGATTGCACACCTCTCTAAATCGTTATCATAAGGGAAGTTTACGCGTGTGGTGAAGCCTCCTGACAAATGAATGCAGGGTGGATATATCCCAAGGCCATATGACCTGTTATTCTATATTTATTCTATGCTAGTGAGGTGATTATTGGTGTGGTTATGACTCTCCTGCATGAGTATGGCCGCTTCCCGATGTTTTGGTATGATCCCATGTTATCTTGTATGAAAGGCCCTGGAAGATGATAGATATTTTAGGGCGCGTCCAGTGGGAAAACCCGGAGGGACGGTCTTAGAATCGTTATATGTATGTGAATATAAATATTCTTAATAATGTGGGACATTATTGATATTATAGCATTTTATGATAATAAAAAGGCTTTACTTACATTTCCCGGATGTAAGAAGGGAAATGGGAAATTTAAATACATTTTTCGGATGGAAGAAGGAAAATGGGAAGATATGAAGTGAAAAGGTAAAGCATTTTTAGGTTAATAAAACTTGCTTTTAAGATATGTATTTTTCCTGGATGGAAGAAAGGAAATAAAATTAGTAAATAAAGTTTTGAAATGAAATTGATTTAATAAACATTTGATAAAATGAATTACCATATATGTAATTCCTAAAGAAATTAGGAACTGTACATTTACATGGTGAATGAAATTGTTATGTCTACGTAATTAGATGAATATGTATATATTGATTACATGCTGAGGGTCTAATGGATCTCGACGATCAACCTTGCCTAGTAGTAGTGTATCGGGGGGGATCCTTATTTGGATTTCACTTCGCGAGACACCCCACACACGAATAGGTCATAGTGTTGAGACTGGGGAGAAGTTAGCCCTTAGTACTTGGGTCAACTAGAGCATTTTCATTGATATTGCACTAGGTTGTGTTTTTAGAATGAGAGGTAAGAACCTTTATATTATATTGTGAGAGAATTACGTACTTAACTGTCATGTATTTTAGTCACATGGTAATCATATCAAACCGGGCCCTGACCCGTCTATATTTCTCTGTTTTTGCATATACTCCTTGTCGTACAGGTGCTCTACCGCATGGACACCCGTATTGACATTTCCATTCTTGTTGTCACGGAGCTACGACATATTGCGGATGTTGTAGGTAATTTGTATTAGACACTTCTTTTCATTGTACTCTAGTTATGTTCAGTTTATTTATTCGAGTGTGTTGTCCAAGTATTGCACTCATTTATTATAATGTAATATTTAATGTGTAATACTCGGTGTAACTACTTGTATTGGTCTATTCACCGACAACTTATTCGGTGATTATTTATTATATTGTCATTCTTTATCCGTTGATTTTTTTGATATCCACTGTTTTTACAAATGGGATTGTCTAAGTATTTTTTTTCTTTTCTTTTCAAAGTTTTAAATTTGACAGTCCATTTTCTAAAAAGATTGGTGGTTATCTCGTACTATTATTTTAATCGACAGTGATGCTAAGAATGGACCATCTATGATTCCTGTGATTATTTGAGTATTGGGCTGGCCACCTATTATTTTAGTAGGCGGGTTGTTACAGATGGTATCACATCATTAGGTTCTGGAGTCCTTAGGAATCTGTGCGGATGTACTACGCCTTCTGCATTTCTTTTGATTTGATATAGAGCCCTAAGATTAAGATCGTTGATTTCTCTTTTGATATTTCGTTCTCTTGCTATGATATGAGAACCCCAAAAATCTTTTGCGCGTTCGTGTGAGACTCGTAAGTCGTTAGATGAAGGGCGTCAAGGAAGACCGTTGTGAAGGCGTCATGAGACGAGATTACTAGGAGTTGTAAGCTGTAGTGAGGGATGCTTTAGAGGTCACTCCCTTTGTAGCATTATCTTATATTGCTACCGTGGCTACTAAGTATAGTAGATATATTTTTCCAAGTACCACTTCCATTAGAGAGTGGTACTAAGTTTGTGATTCCTAGCGGCATTAAGTTCGAGTTGAGAGGTTCTTGACGAGGACCACCTGTTGAAGTTCGGTCGGGTGGAGGAAGTGTAACCTCATCTGGTGGAAGTATAAGGCCAGAGGGATTTGGTCTAGAGAGGGGTATAGAAGTGCTGAGGTACGAAAGATTGGAGGAAAATCTTTCACCCATTAAAGTAAGGTTGGAGTGCAGAAATCTTAGTCGCCATATTTTGGTGTAGCAGGAAGTTTCGCCCATAGAGATATCCCTTCAGTGGAAATGATAGGCTTATAATTAAGTGTTGCTAACACTTCTAGAGATGTAGTGTTCATGAGACCCCATTAGTTGACACCCACCCGAGGAAAGTTCATTGAGCTAAGGCCGGGGAGGCCAGTAGAATGTTCTCTTTGTTGAGGAAGTTAAGGGAACTACGCGAGTAATCACTAGGGTAATTAGAGGTGGAAGTAGATTGGTTCGGATAAGACTAGAATAATTGGGTCTAGGAACCTTTAGTGGTGGCCAAAGAGATTGGCATAAATGTTGGCAGGAGTTCCACCTTAGGTGAGGGTGGAGCATTCCTTATGATAAAATGGAGTAGTATGGTATTAACCCTAGATTAGGGTGTGTAAATTGAGCTTGTGGTACTAGAGATATTATTATGGTAAATGTATCTATATGACTTCCATGATAGGGAAGCTCTATATTTTTTTCTTTCACTCGTTATGAGGCGAGTGATGATATGTGTGGTATGTTCTACTCGTATTATATGCAATATACGAGTGGAAATATTATTTGTTTGGTTGGTGCAATAGAAAGAGAATAAATTGCGAGGCTATCCTATGTCTAGTTTTAAAGTGGAACTAGTTGTTCTATAATATCTCTCCTGGATACATGTTGAGACTTTATATAGGTGGTTTAAGGTATGCGAGGATTTTCTTTTCAGTTTATTTCATTCATTTTTCATGCGTGATTGTTACATTTTTTTTCTTTTCTTTTCCCTTCTTTCTTTCTTTTTGTTGGTTAGATGATGGGTTGGAAGGTTTAGCCGAGAATCACGTGATTGAGTGATTAAAGGGCTAAGTTGATGTGCGTTATATGAGCATTGTAATAGTTTTTCCTCTGATCGATGTGGGGAAGACTAAGATAAGAAAGTCGGATATAGACTTATGGTTGTGCCTTAATGAGAAGTCCATTTAAAAAGATGTATGTGTGTATATTGGGATAAGGCATTTGTGGCATCTTACAGAAAGTAAATGCCTGATTAGTCAAATTTTCAGTTATTTGAGATGGTAAGACTTAGAAGTAGAAATTGAAGTGCATTAGGAGAGTTACGAGTTAGGATTTTAGTCGTCCCGATCATCTGTCTTAGACCATTACATCTCGACGACCGACGATATGAGGTAGTAGTGTAACGGGAGGGTTCCTTGTTTAGATTTCGCTTCGGCGAGACGTCCCACGCATGAAACCAAGCGAATGTCGGAAGCCGGGAAAGGTCTTGGACACTAGGGATATAATTAGGATGATACTTATACAATTTTCTTAGGATATATAGACCGACTTTAGGATTATTAGGACGCGAGGCCCTTAGGGAAGGTGACATTGTTTGAGGAAGGTGGTAGGGAGTTGACCACAATAGGTTTGTGGGTTAACTCTAAGTAGGATTAGGTCCCTAGAATGAAGAAGTATGGGATCTCGAGTGATTCGTAATGTTAGTCCATAGGAGGTGGGGCCTTTCTTAGATAGAGCATTACATCGGTAACCTATCTTTCGAGGAATTAAAGTATGAACTGACTTTTACTCTTGCGCTCGTGTTGTTAAGATCGAGAATGGATTGAACGAACGAGTCTATGCCAGGAACGAGAAGTATTAATACTGGAGCATGGACCGATTGTTCATGTGTCTCACAAATTTAAACTTCGTGAGAAGTGTTATCCTACGCTTGATGTAGAGTTCATAGCGGTGGTATTCGCCTTAAAGAAATGTAGACACTACTTCCTGGGCAGGAAATTGGTCTTTTCACGAGCAACAAATTGGGGTTCGTAAAGGACTATTAATTGGATACCCTTTTTTCGCTAAGGAAGTACGGATGGGTTAGCTGATGCGTCGAGTAGAAAACCCGTCTGAGAGATTAGTGAAGGAATGGAAGCCAAGTAGAACGAGCTTAACCGAGAGGATGCTATATCAAGAGAGTTTATGTTCGTGATCGACCCTTTCACCTACTAGTGTGAAGAGACTAGTGGTGGAATGGGGAAGGGTGGGAGTAGTAGCTTTTATGAGTCGAATCTCCGTACAATAGTTCAGATTGTTTCTTATAAGTATGGTGTCGTGTGTGGCCTAGTGTAGTCCGTTGAGCAATTCGCCTGTTCGTTGTAATGGAACCAGCGGACGAGATATTTTTGGGCTTGGAGTGGTACGAGAATATTTCTTTAAGGATTAGGCTCATTGATCCGCATACTTTTAAGGGCTGCGCCAACGCGAATAGAAGTAAGTAGTGTTGGGGTGAGCGATTTAGTGTTATTGTAGTTATTCCCTAGCAAAGGTATAATGTAATTCTGGAAGAAAGGCAATTTGTGCCGAGATATGTAGGTATCTCCTTCCGTAGTAGAAAGGTAGGATCGATAGTTCATGAGGAACGATTTTGTGCTATGTTAGAGCACGAATAGGGTAGACTGAGATCGAATAGTGATAACCTTAGTCCGAGTCCAATGGAGACGCCGCACTGCCGAGGGGTTTGCTAAGAATGATAACACGTAGTTTGGAATAGTATACCCTTTGTATGATTATGGGGTACTCCTGAATTTTGAGGGCAAAATTCCCTTCTAGGGGGTGGGGAGTATGTAACAACCCAGGTTTTTTTGAGCGGCTATTTTATATTATTTTTACTGATGGGCTGATTTTATAAAATAGGGGATGTTGGAGTAAATATTATTTCCCGTGAGACTAAGGGATAATATTTACTATGTTTTGTCTATTTACTGTTATGAGAAGGTGAATAGCATTATATTGTATTTTATTGCATCGTTATATGTAAAACAACGGTTATGACTCATATATATATTGGCGTATAATTAATAAAGTAAAATGAATTTGGAATACAAAAATAGTTCACGTTATTCTGAATGCCAAAATAGGGGGTGCGGTTATTTTTAGAATAGTCGAGATAGTCGAAATAAGTGTCAAGTTGTATTTTTAAGTTTCGGGTACTTTTGGGGTGTTATGACTCAAATATGTGGTTACGAGTCATTTTAATGGTGTATTAGAATTAAAAGAGGGGAATTTATGTTAAAACCCGTTTAAGTCCCCCAACCCCTTTTTATTTCTTCACTCTTATGTTAGAAGCCAAAGGAGAGAGAGAGAGAGAAGAGAGAGTTGGGAGAAATGGTGAGAAAGAGAGAAAAATGGAGATTTGAGGCCGATATCCATTGCTACCGGAGGAGGATCCGAGACTACAAACTCGAGGCAAGTTTCTTACCTTCTAGATATTGATTTAATGTGATAAATTGCATGTATCGTTAGGTTTTTGGAGATTTAAACCATAAATGGGTTTTTGGTTGATTTTGGTGTTTAACCCTTAAATCTTGAAGTTTAAATTGATTTGACGAAAGTAAATTAGTTACTTGATGTGTAGGAATGATTTGGTAGCATTTATTATTGTTGTATTTGGTTAAATTTATCGATAAAAAGCTTGAAGCTTTGTTAATGTTCGAAACAACTTCTCGAAGAAGAAGCTACCCGCCATGATCGATCGATCGATCATGGGGGATCGATCGATCGAGCCTTCAATCGATCGACAGCCAAGGGTCGATCGATCGACCCCTGCTGACACCTTGGCAAATTTTGTAGGGATGAATCAATTCAACTCCCAGGCTAATCGATTTGGTTTGGGGGTAGGCTACAGGTCTGGGAGACCGAATCAATTTGGGTTAAGAGCGAATCGATTAGGATCGAGACAAAAAATTCGGCTTGCTCACCGAATCGATTCGCTTTTGGGAGAATCGATTCACAACCAGGGGCGAATTGATTTGGCCCTAGAGTGAATCGATTCAGCTTCCTGTTTTTCTGAGATTTTTCCTAGTTTGATTTTAGCAGTTTTCTTTTAGGTTCGAAGCTTAGGAACCTTACTTTGGGAAGTAATAGGGATTCCTAGAGGTTTGTTTTGGGTATACTAATGTCCTAGTATAAAATGGGATAATTGGGCTTACCCTGAGGGCTATTTTGTATAGGTTAATGTCTGAATGATATAGGAAGTTAACCTAAAGATAAATTGGAGATAAAATGTTAATGTTAGGACTTGTGGGAGTCAATAATTGAGGGAGACTCACCTTGATGATTTAGGATATTGTGTGGAACTCTTGGAGTTTAGTTTGAGATCTATGGCACTTTGGGTCTTAGGTCATTAAAATAATATGACTCTAAGAATAATAAACGTATTTTCTAAAATTTGGCATTAATGGCTAAGTATAAATGGTTTTTGAGAATGTAAAAGTGAATGGTTTCAAAATAGAAAAATGATTTTCATAAATGTTAATTTATGATTACACACCTCTCTAAATCGCTATCATAAGGGAAGTTCGCGCGTGTGGTGATGCCCCCTAACTAATGAATGTAGGGTGGATATATCCCTAGGACATATGACCGATTATTGTATATTTATTCTGTGCTAGTGAGGTGATTCTGGGTGTGGTCATGACTCTCCCGCAGGGGTATGGCCGCTTCTCGACGTTTCGGTATGAACCCAGGTTGTCTTGTATGATAGGCCCTGGAAGATGATAGCCATTTAGTGGCGCGTCCAGTGGGGAAACCAGGAGGGACGGTCTTAAAATCGTTATATATATGTGAATATAACTATTCTTAATAATGTGGGACATTATTGATGTTAAAGCATTTTATGATAATAAAAAGGCTTTACTTACATTTCCCGGATGGAAGAAGGGAAATGGGGAATTTAAATACATTTTTCGGATGGAAGAAGGAAAATGGGAAGATATGAAGGGAAAAGGTAAAGCATTTTTATGTTACAAAAACTTTCTTTTAAAATATGTATTTTTCCAGGATGGAAGAAAGGAAATAAAATTGGTAAAGAAAGTTTTGAAATGAAATTGATTTGGTAAACATTTGATAAAATGAATTACCATATATGTAATTCCTAAAGAAATTAGGAACTGTGCCTTTAGATGGTGAATGAATTGTTATGTGTATGTAATTAGATGAATATGTATATACTGATTACGTGCTGAGGGTCTAATGGATCTCGACGATCAGCCTTGCCTAGTAGTAGTGTATCGGGGGGGTATCCTTGTTTGGATTTTGGTTCACGAGACACCCCACGCACGAATAGGGCATAATGTTAAGACTGGGGAGAAGTTAGCCCTTAGTACTTGGGTTAACTAGAGCATTTTCATTGATGTTTCTCTAAGTTGTGTTTTTAGAACGAGAGGTGAGAACCTTTATATTATATTGTGAGAGAATTACGCACTTAACTCTCATGCATTTTAGTCACATGGTAATCATATCAAACCGGACCCTGACCCGTCTATATTTCTCTGTTTTTTCATATACTCCTTGCCGTACAGGTGCTCTACCGCATGGACACCCGTATTGACATTTCCATTCTGGTTGTCATGGAGCTACGACATATTGCGGATGTTGTAGGTCATTTGTATTAGATGCTTCTTTCCATTTTACTCTAGTTATGTTCAGTTTATTTATTCGGGCGTGTTGACCAAGCAATGCACTCATTTATTATAATGTAATATTTAATGTGTAATACTCGGTGTAACTATTTGTATTGGTCTGTTCACCGACAGCTTATTCAGTGATTATTTATTATATTGTCATTCTTTATCCGTTGATTTTTTTTATATCCACTACTTTTACAAATGGGATTGTCTAAGTGTTTTTTTTCTTTTCTTTTCAATGTTTTAAATTTGACAGTCCATTTTCTAAAATGATTGGTGGTTATCTCGTACTATTATTTTAATCGACAGTGATGCTGAGAATGGACCATCTATGATTCCTGTGATTATTAGAGTGTTGGGCTGGCCACCTAATATTTAGTAGATTACACTAATAATTCAATCACAGATAAATAAATGAGACAAAAGATTTTAAAGTGGTTCAACCTTATAAGAATGGCCTACGTCCACTGTTATTTTATTGCTGAGTGTTTGGGAATTCTCGATTACAAGAAATTCCGTTCTGGATCCGATCCCAGAGTTTGGATTTCGATCCCCTACAATGAGGATTGTACAATGTATTTATAGCCCTGAGGCTGTAATGTGAAAGGGTAATACATTAAATGATATACATATGAAAGGGTAATACATTTAATTCCCTCCTTGCGTGTGCATCTGAATGATAAGCATTTAATGAATCAGTTGAACTGTTGGTTATCCAGCTATTAATGCTTTGTTCGAGATGCAGCTCGGATCGCCCGAGTTGCTCGGACCGCTTAAGCTTCCTGGTACTCAGGAGTTCCTCGAAGAGATCTGTTCCTCGGAGCGTATGAGTTCCTCGGAGAGGTCTGTTCCTCGGAGTGTATGAGTTCCTCGGAGCGTGTGATCATCTTGGAAGTGCTTCTTGTTGCCATGTAGATAGCCACGTGTCTTCATATGATTGTTCCAAGTCAACAGATTAATTTTGGTATCAACAGAAGCCCCCAATGTTTCGTAGTTTGAAATTTGAGGAGTATGGAACATTCTTTCTTGGAATACGGTAGCTTTAAATAGTTCTTGTATTTATTTCTCCTTCCCAATTCGTAGGAGAAATAGGAAACATTGGGGGCATCCCCCACGTGTCTTCATATGACATTTGTTTCCTGATTTTTAGGAGCATCTCCCTTGTATTTATTTCTCCTTCCCAATTCGTAGAATCATGCTTTTTTGGACTTTTCTACGTGCTTCGATTCCTGCGTCACTTTTCGTCATTTTAGCCGCTGTTGTTCGCTTTGATTCCCGCGCCAATATTTAATACCCTTTTAGCCACCGGAAACGTAATCGTCCTTTTTTGTAATCATTACTTCGCCAGTTACCAAGGTAAGGTATTTAAACTTCACAGACACTCCCATTATCCTCTATCTTTTCAAATTTTCATCTTCGAGTTTTTCATTGTCTTTTACTCTCTTGCGTATTCATCTCTTCCATCGCCTGTCGTCATCAGCTCTACTCTTTTCCTGTAAGATCTTCTTCTTTCTTCTTCATTTCTTTTAATCATTATGGTTTACCCTGTTGAATCTCTTGACAAATTTCGATCTGATTTTTTCGTTCCTTCTTAGGTTGTCTTGGAAGAGCTTTCTGAGCCTTCTAATTATTTCAATTTGGCTGAGGGACATTGGTTCCCCAGTCTCTTTTTTGCCGAGTGTGGATTTTCTTTTTCACCAAATCCTCTGTGTCTGGAATTCTGTCAGTATTTTGATGTTGTTCCTGCACGAATAGCCCCCAACACATGGAGAATAGTTAATGGGGTGCATAAATTAAATCAAGTGCATGGAACTCGTATAGGAATTCCAGAAATCATGTACTGCTATAGATGGGCAGTTAATGATAATATTTATTATTTAAGAATTAGGTTTATAAATAGAGCCTTAGTAGTCAATCTCCCTGATGCCAATAGGGATTATTTTGAACACGGGGTTGTCGTAAAAAATTGGCAACACCCTCCATTAACCGGAGATGAGGTTTACCAGGGTCCCAGATGCCCTCCTTATGGCAACGGGATATGTTATTTTTATTTTATTTTATTTATTTTGAAATCATGTTTGTTTTGTGTTTGATAAAATGTGTCACTGATAACAATGTTTATTTATTTGCAGTTGATAGCAAGATAAGGTGCCCAAAAGAAACAAATGTCAATATAAGGCATTTGGGTCTGCATCAAAGGGTTGCCGACGAGCACATCAGGTCGGCTTCGTATCTGTTTCAGTATAAGAGCTACACAACCTCCTTCACTGCTCGTCCAGTGATCAGTGAAGCAGAACCATCACCAGCCTCTGCAAGTTCATCGCCTGAATCCCACATTCCTTTGAGTGAAAGGATGAAGAAGAGAAGACCTCCCACCTTGTTTGAGAAAACTGCCTTCGGTTCTGGTGAGGTAAAGAGGAGTAGGATTGATGTCCCAAGGGATGGGACAAAGAAGACTGATGCTGCTCCTCTAGCTGCTCCTGCAAAAGTTGTCGAGAAGCCCGCAGTGGCTCCGAGCAGGTCTGCTGCTTCTGGAGAGGTGATTGTGATATCACTGACCAAGGGTTCTTCCTTGGCTGTACCTGTTCCCCCGAGGAGGCTGAAGAAGAGCTCGTCGGTCAATTTGGCTGATACCATCATTCAGCCCCCAACTGTTGGGACTGAAGTTCCCAATTTTGTTCCCCCGAGCTCTGACATGAGCTCGGTAAAGTCCTTGACCATTACCGAGGTCCAAGGTACTGAAGATAACCTTACTCGGGATATGGTTACTTCTTTGGCTGCTCGTCATCTTGCTTCAGTAAGTCTCTTTACTTATAGTTTTTCATATTTCCTTTGTCATTTCTTATTTCTAACTTGCTTTCTTTTTCTGTTCACAGTTGATGAGCTGCTTTAATTTTATCCTGAAGAAGGATGAAGTGATTAAGGCTTCTTGCTCCTAATCCAGCGTGGAAGGAGCTTTGTAAGAAGCTACCAAGTCTTTGGAAGACTCTCGCCAGCAGTATGCCACTGATAAGGCTATCTGGGAGAAAAAAATTTCCTCCAGCGAGCAGGAGACAGCTCGAGTTGCTGATGCCTCCAAGGAGTTGGAGAAGAAAAAGAATGCCTTGGAGAAGGCAAATAAAGATCTTGAGGAAAAGCTCAAGGCTACTGGAGAGCTGGAAAATAAACTTAAAGTTGCTGAGGAGAGGTTGGACCAGCTCCAGGAAGTAGGTCGGCAGAAGGAGGAGATTGAGATCAAACTGAAGAATGCTGAGGACCTTCTGTCCGAGAAGCTTGCCTTGGAGAAGGCCAAGAGTAAAGCTGCTGTGAAGAAGTCCTTCAGCTCTGGCTGGGACAAGGGGTGGGATAAGGGGTGCGCTGCCATGGTATCTTAAGTGGACTATGGCAGTCTAAAGTATTTTAAGGATGGATGGGTTGTTTCCCTTTAAGAAATAAAGGTTGACGAGTCATCCGAGCTCTTCCAGAGATATATTCCTGGTCCCCCTCCTACTCCAAAAGAATTAGAAGAGGACGAAGCTACCTCTGAGGAGTCTTCAATGGTGATGGGACAACATGCCCTAACCAATCAGCCTGCTTCCGAGCAAGTTGTTTCTTCTTTCGAGCAACAGCTGATGCTCTCCGAGCAAGTCATAGTTCCCTCCGAGCAACCTGCCTCCTCTTCCCAACCCCCCGAGAAGGTTTTGGGAGATAAGAAAAAGGTGTAGTGTTGTTCGGTTTTACCTTTATATTTTTCTTTTCATCAAATGTAATCCAGAACTTTGTAACTCTGAACTATGATCTAATAAAACTTGAGTTTTCTTTGCATACTGTTGTCTATTTTTGCTCTCATACTCTGCTTATTCTTCTTATTGATGATTTTTCTTCTTTCCCTGCTAGTTTCTGGACAGGATGGAACTATTATCTGCTCATGATACAAAGTTGATGCAACAATGCAATGAGTACTTTAAGGCTGGTCACACAGACCTGAGTGCTGCACAAGTTGCCGACATCCTCGACCAGGATGCTTCAGAACAGGCAGTGGAAGCATATCAGTACCTAAAGTGTTTGCTTGATCGAGCGGTTGCCAACAATGTGTCTTACTATGAAATTATTGAGGATCTCCAGTGCACCCTCGAAGATCTTCAGAATCAATACAAGGAATCAACTGCCCTGTTGCATGAGGGGTATGAGAAGAAGTACCAGCAGCTTATTGCAGAGAAGGGCTACGGGAAGCTCTTTGCTGGGTACGATATCAGGGAGAGAACTTTAAGGGGTGAGGTTAAAGAATGCAGACAGATTGCCGAGCTGCTGGAAAAGGAAAACAACAACTTGCAGAAAGAGCTATCACAGTTGAAGTCTGCAGCCTCTTCTTCAACAGCCTTAATCCCAGTGACTGACGAGGGATTTTCATTCTTAGAGGTTGAGAATGCTAAATTAAGGGACAAATTGGATACCTTAAGGAGGTCGGGCCCTTCCACGTCTCCTCGGGGATGAGGAAGAGCTCCTCGGGGTCGAGCAAGAGCAGCTCGGGTTCTTGTCGAGGAACAGAGGACAACGTCTGCTTTAGAGAACCAGACCTTCCAACTAATGGCGAAGAACCAGGCTCTATCTGATATGTCAAAGAAGATTCGAGACCTGGAAAAACAGCTTTTCGCAAAGAAATCAGTGTTGGAGAATAATGAGCTTTTCTTCAAGAGCCTCCACGAGAAGCTTGAAAGGCTAACATATCAATTCAACAAACAACCCAGGGAATTCTGGATGGCTAGATACAATGAAGCACTATTCCACTTGGACGATCGTATCCAGAATGCGAACAATGAGGGCTACAAGCAAGGCTGGCTGAATGCCTTAGGTGTGTTGATGCTCGAACAAGGCCATTATCTGTGGAACTACCATGATCCCGGGTTGCTCGACTTGCCTGTTCCACCATACAATTTGAAGATGGAGTGGATCCCTGCTCGGGCCATTCCTCGGAGCTTAATTTCGAAGTATCTCGGTGACTACAATTTACATTCTCAGATCGAAGTATCTCATCCCGAGCATCTTTTAGATCGACCTTCTGTGATGAACGTCAGGATGCTGAAGGATTTTAACTTTATCAATTCTCCTTAGTCTTTAAATGATCCGTCTGCTGGCGAGGAACCTGTATCAAAAGCTGAGGGGAAAAGACCAGTAGAATAGGAATTTTTGATGTAATAGTTAGTATACATTTCAATACTGATGTACTTGTAATTTATTTTGAATTTAATGAAAGACTTTAATTTCTTTTTGTAAATCTTAATTGCTATTGTCTTGTAAATATCAACACTTTACATTTATGCATATCTGTTAAAAAGATAATAATATTGTCTTGTTCATCGACCAACTTAGTAATAAAAAAGTTACAAGTATCAGTAATGTCGCTCGATCACTTAATAATAAAGTAATGAGTATAAAAATGTTTAAAATTTTTCCAAGCAACCGAGGTTGTTAAATTGTGCTCGTCGACTAATTATAGTTAGTGAGAGTTTATCCCCGACTAACCATACTTGGTAAATTTTTGTCTTTTTCATAAAATGTGTCCGACCAACCAAGGTCGATAAATTCTTCTCGTCGACCAACTACAGTTAGTGGGTACAGTTTGGAATATTTTCTCCTCGTCGACCAACTACATTGGTACAGTTTGGAAGATTTTCTCCTCGTCGACCAACTACGTTGGTACAGTTTGGAATATTTCGTTTCCTAGCCAAACAGGTTGGGATTTTTAGGAATATTTCTCCTCATCGACCAATTACAGTTAGTGGGTTTTTATCCTTGACCAACCATACTTGGTACAGTTTGGAATATTTTCTCCTCGTCGACCAACCACAGTTAGTGGGTTTTTATCCCCGACAAACCATACTTGGTACAGTTAGGAATATTTCGTTTCCTAGCCAAACAGGTTGGCATTTTTAGGAATATTTCTCCTCGTCGACCAACTACAGTTAGTGGGTTTTTATCCCCGACCAACCATACTTGGTACAGTTTGGAATATTTTATCCTCGTCGACCAACTACGTTGGTACAGTTTGGAATATTTTGTTTCCTCGTCGACCAACTACAGTTAGTGGGTTTTTATCCTCGACCAACCATACTTAGTACAGTTTGGAATATTTTCTCCTCGTCGACCAACTACGTTGGTACAGTTTGGAATATTTTCTTTTCCTCGTTGACCAACTTCATTGGTACAGTTTGGAATATTTTCTTTTCCTCGTCGACCAACTTCATTGGTACAGTTTGAAATATTTTCTTTTCCTTGTCGACCAACTTCGTTGGTACAGTTTTCGTTGAGTAGTCTGTCGAGCTTTGTCGAGTAGTGCGTAGCACTAGTATTCCCCGAATTTTTTTCAATAAACTGAGAGACGCCGAATATTTTTATTTTATTCATACTGGTGGAACTGTGTTACATATACATCACTGATAATACTTGCGCAGGTGCTCTGCATTCCAGGCATTTTTAAACTCCTCGCCGTCTAAAGTTGCTATTCGATAAGTTCCTGGTCGAACAACTTCTGTAACTCGGTATGGTCCATGCCAGTTTGCCTCTAGTTTGTTATGCTTTTGAATTAATTTCTTCAGCACATAGTCTCCTTCTTTCAGGTCGCACTTCTTCACCCTCTTGTTGTAAAACAAAGTTGTTCACTGCTGGTAAGCAACATTTCTAATGGCTGCTTCTTCTCTAACTTCCTCGAGCATGTTTAAATCCAGCCTTCTCATTAGATCATTGACAGGGGAATTGAAATTTAGCACCCTGTGTGTTGGGAGACCCAACTCGACAGGTATGACAGCTTCACTTCCAAACGTCAGCATTTATGGTGATTCTCTAGTTGCTACTCGGGGAGTAGTTCGGTAAGCCCAAAGTACTGATTGTAGCTCGTTGATCCAGTTTGCTTTCGCATCATCCAATCGTTTCTTCAATCGGTTCAGCAGCGTTCTGTTTGTCACTTCAGTTTTTCCATTGCTTTGAGGATGGCCTGGTGCTGAATGAACCTTCAAAATGTTTGACTGATGACAATATGTAGCAAACTCCTCATTATCAAATTGTGTTCCATGGTCTGTGATGAAGGCATAAGGGAGACCATATCGGCAAATAATGTTCTTCCAAATAAATTGGTATACCTTCTCGTACGTCATGTCAATGAGTGGCTCAACTTCTACCCACTTAGTAAAATAATCCACTACGACGACGAGATACTTGAACCTTCCTCGGGTCGTTGGCAGTGGTCCAACCAAATCAATTCCCCACATGGCAAATGGCCAAGGGGAAGTTATGGGTGTCAACAATAATTGTGGAGTTCTTCAGATGGAGGAAAAGCGCTGGCACTTGTCACACTTCTTGGCATATGCTATACAATCAGCCCTCATCGTCGTCCAGTAATATCCCTGCATCATCACCCTTTGCAAAAGCGTCCGACCTGCGACATGTGCTCCACAAGACCCTTCATGGATCTCTTCAATCAATTCTTTCACCTCGGAGGGATGTACACACCTCTCCAAACCTTCCATAATTCCCCGTCTATATAAAACACCATTAGTTAATACATACCGAGCAGCTTTAAACTTCAATTTCTTAGCTGCGAGCTTGTCAACTGGCAATTCTCCCTCCTCGATATACGCCCTGATGGGATCCATCTAAGATGGTCCTAAATCAAGGGTGATAAAGTTCATCATCAGTTCTTCATCTATGCTCCGAGCAACCAACACTTCAATTGGGATTGTTCGTCGTAGCTCGGTACGAGTAGCTGATGCTAGTCGAGCGAGGGTGTCTGCTCTCGCATTCTCCATTCTTGGTATTCTGACCAGCTGAATAGCGGCAAATTCTGACACCAGATTCTTTGCCTTTGCATGATATCTGATCATTAATTCTCCTTTAACTGCATATATTCCTATCATTTGGTTAACAATCAATTGAGAGTCGCTGAAGATCACAACCTGCTGCGCCTCCATAATTTTTGCCAAATTAAGCCCTGCAATCATGGCCTCATATTCAACCTCATTGATGGAAGCTTTGAATTGGAAACGCAAGGCGTATTCCATGTCGACCTCGTTCGGAGTGCTCAAAACTATCCCCGTGCCACATCCTGCAGTGCAAGATGAGCCATCTACATATAGCCTCCATATAGGTAACTCGTCTTCAAATTTTTGATCAGTTAGAGTTCCTCGATGAAATATTTGCTGCTTCCTTTCATCCTCCCCGGATTTTTCTCGCTCCTCGTCGATCATCTTTTCTTGCCCTTTTACCAACCGGAGTTGGTCTGAGCTCGAAATTAATGATCCTGTAACATCCACTTGCCCTTTTACCAACTGGAGTTGGTCTGAGCTAGTGTTTGTTGATCCTGTAACATCCACAGGTTGATCAGCGAGCAACTTTTGTTCCTCGTCCGGAGTTCTCACAACTATCTCTGCATCACATCCTATAACATCCACATGCCCTTTTACCAATCGGAATTGGTCTGAGCCCGTGTTTATTGATCCTGTAACATCTACAGGTTTATCAGATAGCAACTTTTGCTCCTCGGGGATATCAGGATAGGTGAACTCTGCTATAAAATCTGCTACAGCCTGCCCTTTTAATGATGATCTGTGTTCATAAACTATATCATATTCACCAAGCTCTATTGCCCAGTACATCAATCTCCCTGATTTTTCTGTCTTATAAAGGGCTTGCCTCAATGGCATATCGGTATATACTACTATAGTGTGAGCTTGGAAGTATGGCCTCATTCTTCTACTCACCTCAATCAGTGCCAGTGCCAATTTCTCCAGTCTTGGATATCTGATCTCTGCTCCTCAGAAGGCCTTACTTTTGTACTAAATTGGTTTTTGCACTCCATTCTCCACTCTGATCAACGCCGATCTAACTGCATTCTCGGATACTGCAAGGTACAAATATAATTTTTCTCCCGTCACCGGCCTGGACAACAGTGGAGGTGCTCCCAAGTATTTCTTCAAGTCTTGAAAAGCCCTCTCACATTTGTCATTCCACTCAAAAGTCTTTCTGAGTGTCTTGAAGAATGGGAGACATCTATCAGTTGCTCGTGACACAAATCTGTTAAGTGCCGCTACTCGTCCTGTGAGACTCTGTACTTCCTTCTTCGTTGTTGGAGATCGTAGCCCTAATAGAGCTTTGATCTTTTCAGGATTTGCTTCAATGCCTCGTTGATTGACAATGTACCCGAGAAACATGCCTTCTCGTACTCCAAAGATGCACTTCATCAGGTTCAGCTTCATTTGATATTTTTCTAATTGATCAAAAGTATGACTTAGGTCAACTAGATGATCGACAACTTTCTTGCTTTTCGTCAGCATATCATCAACATAGACTTCCATATTGTCACTGATTTGTTCAGCAAAGACCTTGTTCATCAGCCTCTGATATGTTGCACCTGCATTTTTCAAACCAAAAGGCATAACATTATAACAATAAGTTCCCCTAGGGGTAATGAAAAAAGTACTCTCCCTATCTTGAGGTTTCATTTTGATTTGATTGTAACCAGAATAAGCATCCATGAAGCTCAGCAACTCATGCCCCTAGGTAGCATCCACCAGTTGATCAATTCGGGGCAGTGGAAAATGGTCCTTTGGTCATGCTTTGTTGAGGTCGGTGAAGTCTACACACATCCTCCACTTGTTATTCTTCTTCTTTACCATCACCACATTAGCTTTCTGGGCATGCACTGGATATTTTACATCTTCAATGAAACAAGATTTCTGGAGCTTCTCGACTTCCTCCTGTATAGCTTGATTCTTCTCGGGATTGAATACTCTTCTTCTCTGCTTCACAGGCTTGATTTCCTTATTCACATTGAGCTCGTGACATAAGAAGTTTGGGTCTATCCCAGGCATATCTTCATGACTCCACGCAAAAGTATGTCTTCTGATTCTAAGGAAAGTTATCAGTTCTTATTTTAATGAGGCTTCCAACGATGAACCTATTTGAGTAGTTCGCTCAGGGTGTTCGTCGTCCAGAATGATATTTTCAGTAGCTTCCATCACTTGACCCTTCACGAGTTGCGACTCATCTCGAGGATCCAAGGTTTCAATTTCTGCACCTTCATCCACTTGATAGGTAGTAGTCTTTTTCTTTGATTATTCCAGTTCTTCTTGCTCAGCGGATGAATAATAGAATTCCCGAGCTACTCTCTGATCACTTTTCCCAACTCCTACTCCAAAGTTTGTTGGAAATTTTAGGCACTGATGCACTGTAGATGGTATAGCCTCGAACTTTTTCAATACTACTCTTCCCATGATGATATTGTACGATGATTGGAAATTCTTATCCATCACAAAGAAACGTATTCTTTCTTTCCGACAAGCAGGCCACGTTCCAATGAATATATCCAACTCAATCGTCCCAAGTGGAAATACTTTCTCGCCAGCAAAACCGATGAGGGGTCTGTGGTAAGGCTCCAGTTGAGATAGCTTTAGATTTAAACTATCGAAGCACGAGTAGAACATGATGTCTGCCGAGATACCATTGTCGACCAACACTCTTGAAATCATTACCTCCTTCATTCTCATTTTGATCACCAGTGGATCATCGTGAGGATATAAAACACCTGCAAGGTCATTTTTTGAAAACCCAATGACCAATTTTTCTTTGTTCACCTTTCTCGGGCGATCCTCCTCAGCTAGATTTATTCGCTGAATGTACGAGCAAGCTTGAGCCTCTCCGAGGTAAGCTTTTCTTTCTGCAGTAAGGTCTCCTCCTCCTGCATCTCCTCCAGTAATAACATTACAATCAAATGACCCAAAGCATATTGAAAATACCTCTCGTTCTTACTGCCTTGGTTTCTTGGGAAGATCGGGGTCATCCTCTGGATCAACTTCATGGTTTCTCTTCTTGTTCTCCTCTGCTCGATGAGGAGATCTAGACCTCTCTATAGTTCGGTCGTTGTTTCTTCTTTCTCCTCCCCGATCAACATACTTTGCTAGCTTTCCTCATCGAATGAGTGTTTCAATCTCATTCTGAAGAGCTATGGAATTTTTGGTCATATGGCCATGGTCCTTGTGGAACTCGCAATATTTCTCCCTATTCCTCATGTCAGGGTATGCCTTCATTTTCTTTGGCCAGTTTAACTCCTCGCTGTTCTTAATTTCTTCCAGGACGTGGTTGATATTTTCCTTCAAAGGTGTGTAATTATCAAATTTCCTCAAGACCTCCCATGACGACCTATTTTTGGATTGTTTGTCACCACCATTGTTCTTATGTTCATTCTTCTTAGCTTTATCACCTTCCACCTTGGTTTCTTTGGCGTCCATATTCTTCTTCGCAGACATAGCCACCTCGGCATTCATAATCTTGGATGCTTTTTCCATCAGGTCTGACATGGTTCGAGGTGGATCTTTGGCCAAAGTGTAGTACAACTTGTTTGGCAGCAGTCCACTCATCAAAATGGTAATCGCTGTCTTCTCCTCATAGTCGATGACTTCGAGTTTCTCGTTATTAAAACGAGTTATGTAATCTCTGATACTCTCACCAGCTTTTTGTCTAACACTTAACAAATGTGCTACTCATTTAACTGGCTTTGCTCCAAAGAAGAAATTACCAATGAATAACTCGGCCAGTTGAAGAAAAGTTGAAATCTTACCCCAAGGAAGATTATTATACCATATCTGAGCAGATCCGGTAAGAGTTCCCGAGAATGCCCTGCATCTCATCTCGTCTGGGACAGCATAGATGTCGGCAGCAGCTTGATATTGTTCTATATGAAGGACAGGGTCAGTCTTCCCATCATACTTGGCAGTTACAACCGGTGCTTTGAACTTTGATGGTGTTGGAAAATCAATAATATCCTGGACAAAAGGTGTTCCTCGAACAAAGGTTCGTTGTAGAGGGCTCTTGGCCTTAGCCATTTCCCCTAATCTATCCTCCAGCCTTTGAATATATCCTTTCCATGCATCATTTACTTCCTTGGGCCTATTAGTTCGAGCAACTGATCGCGTAGAAGTGGCTTCCTAGGATTTATCTCGATGAGCAGCTGGTCGGTCATAAGATCCATCTTGTCGAGCAGCTGGTCGCGACTGGGCAGATCATTCCCTTAAATTTGATGGTCGTCGAAAGCTCCTCGACGCTGTATTAAGAGGACTTTTGTTCCTCCTAGGGCCTAATCGATCGAAAGGAGAAGCCCTACTTAATCTTTCCAATGCGCTGGCCCTTTCTGGGGAGAGGGTGACACGTTGTTCAGTATCTGTGGCTCGCACTGACGAAGTTCGTCCAGGTTGATAAGAAAAATCTTTAGATTCCTCATTGCGATATGAATTAGTATGCCTAGTACACGAATAAGGTGCACGGGTATTTCTTTGAATGCTTCGTGGTTCGGAATGGTCTAATCCATCGCCATGGAGGGTTTGGATGAGTTGTCGCATTATTTCTTGCATGACGGTCTGGCCCTGAGCCAGATTTGCCATTATTCCAGTCAGATCTGCAACAATTGGTGGAGCAGATGGATTTGAAGGGGTTCCTACATTTCGATTGCTGGATTCAGGAATATTAGCCATTGGTAATGGATTGTATTTGATTGAGAAAACGATATTACCAGTCGTTTCCCACAGACGGCGCCAATCTGTTGATGTAAAAAATTAGATTATTCTAATAATTCAATCACAGATAAATAAATGAGATAAAAGATTTTAAAGTGGTTCAACCTTATAAGAATGGCCTACGTCCACTGTTATTTTATTGCTGAGTGTTTGGGAATTCTCGATTACCAGAAATTCCGTTGTGGATCCGGTCCCAGAGTTTGGATTTCGATCCCCTACAATAAGGATTGTACAATGTATTTATAGCCCTGAGGCTGTAATGTGAAAGGGTAATACATTAAATGATATACATATGAAAGGGTAATACATTTAATGCCCTCCTTGCGTGTGCGTCTGAATGATAAGCATTTAATGAATCAGTTGAACTGTTGGTTATCCAGCTATTAATACTTTGTTCGAGATGCAGCTCGGACCGCCCGAGTTGCTCGGACCGCCTAAGCTTCCTGGTATTCAGTAGTTCCTCGGAGCGTATGAGTTCCTCGGAGAGGTCTGTTCCTCGGAGTGTATGAGTTCCTCGGAGCGTGTGATCATCTCTGAAGTGCTTGTTGTTGCCATGTAGATAGCCACATGTCTTCATATGATTGGTCCAAGTTAGCAGATTAATTTTGGTATCAACAGGCGGGTTGTCACATTACATTACCCACTTAGTCATGCTACATACCTAAACACTCTCATACCCTTTTTAATTCTATACGCTATCTCATCATCGCGTATTTAACCGATTTTTTTTCGAATTTCCATTAATAATTATAATTCTCAATTATAATCTATTAATTAAAGTCATTAACTATCACGAGTTAATTAAATATTATCCACTTCCAATTAATAATTATAATCTTCAGTTATAATTTAATATCAATAACTATCACTAGTTATTATCCATTTCCATTATTAATTATAATCTATTAATTAAAACCATTAACTTTCGCTAGTTAATTAAACATCTTTCACGCTTAATGTTTAATCCGTGAATATTTCTACACATTAATATATACAATATTCACATCATAATATACATAAATATCACTCGCTATATAAGTATACCCATCGTACCTCCGAGCTAACGCTCTATGCGATTCGGTTATCTAGTGTGCTATTCTTCAGGAGAATAATTCCTAAATCCGGGATGGAATCGCCTACTGTACCGAAAAATAAAAAGTATTGGAGGCGATCATAGTACTGAGCTAGTGAGCATAACCATACTAGAATTATCCCACTCGACTCCAACCTTATCAGGCTTGCATGATGGTGTTATCAGGGGTCGATACTTAGGCTGCATTCACTCGCTAGAGAGTACACCCACATCGGGAAATCACCACTAATAGCATCCCTAGAGTGGTATGTTTAATCAATTATATCATTCACATTGATATAATATATATATATATACTCTCTCTATACTCGTATATATTTTCTCAAAATTCCATTTAACCGTACCTATCACTTGCGCCACAAGTAAATCTTTTTAACAATATTACTTATTCCCAAAATTTCATATAGTCGTGCCTATCACTTGTGGCACATATAAATCATTTTCACAATATTGTTCATAACCACAACTAATTAATTATTCACTAAATTAATTAATTAATTAAATTCTCACAACTTTGTTCATAACGATAATTAATTAATTATTAACTAAATTAATTAATTGAATCTCATAATATATTTCTTGACATGTATCACTCGACCCGCATCCCTATATTTACAATTTTTCGTCCAGTTTTCATTATTCATATTCATAGAAGATTCTTCACATTTATTCTAAATTGCATGCCCGATAAATCTCAATAATTTTAACCCATCACCTCAATTCATATATTTTTCCCCGAAGTTCATAATTGTCCCTGGACGCCTAATTCATTTTTTGAATTATCTATTTAATATTTTCTAAAAAAATAGCATCATTATTTTTAACAACAAGTCCAAACTGGTTCGGCTACGGGGCGAACCAGTTCATCACTGAAAATCTGCCTAGATTTTTTTCAGTCCAAATTTCATAAATTTTTATCTCAAACATAATCACCAACATAATTTATTTCAATATCAAATATGTTTGATAAATTTTATGTCAATGAGACTCACCATTACACATAGTCATCATCTAAACACGTAACTTTCATGGGGATAAACATGTAACATTCACTACAAACTATATCACACTTTCAATCACAAATTTTCCCTATATAAATTCCATTATATAAGAACTCATAATCGCAACGTTTCATGATTCAAAAGTCATTTCATCATTATATGTCAAAATTTATTTGCATAATTATTTCCCCCCAAACCCCAAAGTTTACATGTGAATTTCATCCCCAAAATATTTTTTTTCCAATATGACAGAAATTGGAAGCATAATTATTTAGCAAGATAATAACTTACCTAAACCGTTTGTAGTGTCTGCATTTTATGAAGAGGGTGATGAATCTCCTAGAATCCTTTTCCAAATTCTTCAATCCCCTAGTGTTCTTGAGTTTTTCTTCACTTTCTCTCACGAACCCTTGAGTTTCCTCTCTAATTCTTTTCACTTTCTCTCTAACTCTTGGTAACTCTCAACAAAACCTTTATAATATGAGAATGACCTTTCCTTTTCAGTCAACGTTTCATATTATAAGTCTTAATGCCGAAATTGACTTTTCAAATGCCAATAAAATGTCCAAAATACTTTTTAATTAATCCCAAGTAGTGTAAAAAGCCCCTGAGACCTAAACACAACCCGAGTACTTTATTTTGAATATTTCAACTGATTTTGAAACAACCGGGAACTAAAAATAACATCTGAGTCACTTAACAATAGTTTTCCATCTCAACCCTGATAAATAAATTCTCGATTAAGATATTAATAATTCCTATCGTGTTTACTCACTTACACATTAATTCAATTTTATTTACTA
The DNA here is from genome assembly GCA_949130495.1 of Sambucus nigra. Taxonomy (NCBI): domain Eukaryota; kingdom Viridiplantae; phylum Streptophyta; class Magnoliopsida; order Dipsacales; family Adoxaceae; genus Sambucus; species Sambucus nigra. Next base: position 77,786,822 of record OX422207.1, on the reverse strand, counting down.
TCATGCACTAGTAAACAAAACATAATTAAATTTTATTTACTATCACACACTAGTATATATAAGGTCACTTAATATTAATTCATTTCACACCCAAATTAATATTTAATAATTTCTCATTATTTCTTGATTTGATTCAATTATGACCCACCCGCATTATTTCAATGTCCACTTTAATATATATATAAAATGACAGGGTATTAGATACTTCCCCATTGAAAAGGAATTTTTTCCTCGAAATTTGGATATACCTAGAACAAAGAGTTCTGGATAGTTCTAATGCATATCCTATTCCCTTTCCTACATCGACTCGTCGACATTGTGATGTCCCCACTGAACACAAACCAAGGGCACCACCTTATAACACATTTTTCGCTCAGTACACTCTAGAATAGCAACCGCTCTCAACTCATACGAGATATCTGGATGCAAATCAATTTCCTCTAATGGAATACTAATGGAAGGTACTGCTCCCATGCTCCTGTAAAATCAAGTATACACATTTTGAGCATATCTTCACACGCTAGGTTATCCCATCAGTCTACGGATGATAAGTCGTACTCAATCACAATTCAGTTCCTATAACCTCCTAGAAATTGTTCCAAAAATATGACACAAAAATCTCTTCCCTATCAAACACAATATTAATTGGTGCCCCATGTAACCTCACTATCCCGGTGATGAATAGCTTGGTGTACTGTGCCGTCATATAATTTATCCCTACTTGTAAAAAGTGATCCACCTTAGTCAATCGATCCACTATCACCCTTATGGAATCACAACCTCTCTGTGAGTTTGGTAGGCCTGTAATGAAATCCATTGATATGATTTCTCACTTTCACACCAAAATTTCTAACGTATGGTGGTATATCTTTACTAACTGACATGTGGCACACTACAAGACAAACTCAGCTATATCCCACTTCATACAACAATCTTAGGAGTGACAGTCATCACTAACATACATGCGCTGACAATCAAATCATAGTTGAAAAGCTCACCCCATTTTCCTTTTCATATTGTCGCAAACACGAACGTCGGTCTTCAGCTCAAAAGCGTTTGCCACTATGTTTTCCTTTCTTGGATGATACTAAATATCAAACTGGCAGTATTTCACAAATTCCAACCATATATGTTGTCGCATATTAAGATCTTTTTACAAAACATATATTGTAGTAACTTACGGTATGTGAATAGACTAAATTTTTCCCTAGGAGATACTACCTCCTAATCCCCAAGCCAAAAACATTTCCAGGTAGTTCTCAATCATGAGTGGGATAAAATTCTCCAATTCTACTTTTGCTATCATGCATGCATACAGTTAAACACATTTATTTCCACATACCCAGTTATCCCGGAAGTTTCTAAAACTAGAACTAACCAGGGAGCCCATACATACTCTATCCTATACATACCTGTAAGAACATACAGACATAACATTTTTATCTCATGCTCGCCCCCCACATGCTCAGTGCGGCTATATGGAAAACGTTTCTTAATAATTTCCACTAATCGTGACATCATTATCCTCAAGATTGACCACCTATCTACTAGGGGTGTAAAAGTTTCTCTAGTGCTTCCCATACAACACTATCTGGGTCAACGGGCCTTATATCATACAATATCTCTAAGCTCAAAGGTTTACTCCACACGTGCTACGATTAAAAATTCAAAATCTATGCCCTAAAATCCAACAAGGTATCTCCACTCTAGAAGTTTATTAAGGTTTATGCATGGAATGCTATGTATTGGAAATTAAATCAAGGAATTTCCTCAATGCCTTATCACTTATCATTATCGGTTATCAAAATCCTTTATCCCACAACATAGTAAAGGGATACCCAAAATCCAAACCCCTAGACGTATAAGTCTAATCCTCAACTCCCATGTCTTGAAAGGAGTCTTACAATATGGTGCTAATACTATCACTAAGTCTCCAACTCTAAATAGATAACGAACGAAATCTCTCCGCTCAGTAAAAAACCTGATGTTCCGTAAATCATATTAATAAAATACCTATGCATCAGGATCGACTATATCATCCGAAGTATCCATTACAATATAGTACATACGCGGGCTCGACTCTCTTTAAAGTGAAACCTCGCAAAGCAATACCTCATGTAGTGGAACATCGAACATGATAGCCTACTATAATTTTCCACTATCGCTCATCCCATCGCTAACTAGTTCATATTCAAGATAACATCATACTCATATAACATATCTTTAAAATGAGAAAATATGCAAAATATATCCTCTCAGTCTCCACACCCATTCCCTTATAGATGGGACTAAAGAGAGACCCGCTTCCCAATGGTGATTATATACATAATAATAATACTAACGATACATCCACAAAATCTGTCTCACGCACTAATCTAGTGCTCACCAAGATACAATGACGTATCCTTGTCCCATACAAATTATGTCCTTTATTGATGGATAAAATTCAGGCTTCCATTTACCAATGCCTCTGGCTGTTCAAATGGTTCCTAACTGTAATACTCCCGTTTGACTTTCCCAATAATTACTGTAATTATTGCTCCTATCGGGTATCCTTCTCCTGTCCTTCATCTCTATGGACAAAATGGACGCATGCGGTTCTACTTTTCACATATAAACCACCTTAATTTGTAAACCCATGTCTCTGGCTTCTTGGCCTTATTGGGGTTTCTTTATGTTCTGGCCCTAGTAACCTCGACACTAGTGGCTACCTCATATGCTCTCTTGTATGGACTCTCCTTTATCGTGGATCCCTTCACATGGAAGCATTGACATTGACATTAAAAAAGTACAATATTGAATACATTGATACTAGTCATTCAAGTAGGATTCCCATAAATGCTAAGTATCCAACCCAGGAGTCCAACATCAAACCTAAGGACCATATTCTTCTTCGTAATCACCTCGTCGGGTATGAAGTTCGATGAATAAAAACATTCTTCTTCATACTTCGCTACTGTCTAGCCCTTTTGTAGTAAATATAGAAATTTATTCAAATCTTTGTTTGAACAGGAGATGAAAGGATTTGCGATCAAACCGTACTTAAATTCCTCGACACTTTATAGTATAACTATTCTCATATGTGGTGACTAACTCCCATCACTACAACAAGGCTCGTACGCACTTAAAAATCTCCCAAAAATTTAATCACGAGTGTCACTGCCTTCCACCATATGCAAATGCCTTTGTATGTTCTCCGTCCATTGGCTAGAAAATATATGTCCACACATTTTTCAAACTCTTTTGGATGGCTCTTATCAAAAGCCCTTCCAACTCTCTCCCATACCAACTGTACTAGGTGAGTTTGATTTGGCGCCATCAAGTTATGTGGAGGTATTTGAGTAAAATACTATTCCCTGGAGTTTATCACAACATTATCTGTCGATGTAATAATAGTGGCGACTTCTACTATGTCCGACCACCATTTCCAGAATAGTCTGCGACTCTGGCTGAGCCTCTCCTCTTGTAGTCCTCTTAACGGGCCTCAATGGTCGTCCATCTCCTATTTGGCTTCTGAAACTCAAATAAACTCGTATAAGATGGACTTCCATTATACATAATAGAAGGAGAATGTACATCATAACGTGAATCAACAATCCTAACCATAGCGCTCTACATCAAAGAACTCTATGGTAGAAAACATAATAAGTCCGAACAAATCCTAAGGACTCTAGAACCTGATGCTTGGATAACATATGTAACACCCCAATTATTAAAATAATGGGTGGCTAAATTTATTAAAATAAAATAGGAATCATATCTGGCACATTATTAGCATCACTGTCGAAATTAATTAATTACTAACCAGCTATTATTCAATTAAGCCGAGTGTCCATTTTAATCTTTATTAACAACAACAACATACTCTACCCACAATACAATTAAACAACTAAAGTAAATCAACATGAGCAATATAAAAGTAAAACATAGGTCTATTTCATGCCAAAACCTTGACCGAATAAACCATTGGTTGAAATAATATCCATAAAACCATTCAAAATAAAATAAAATGGTCCAACTTAAGCAACATGCCTGCAAATGAAACTAAACCTATCTAGAATGTGATAAAAGAATCAACTAAAACAATATCCTGCAACATCCACAAGTGATGCAGCTCCGGCACCTGATAGAGCGATCAAGATTGGCATCCTTGTCGCTGGGTGCCTAAACGGTTTTAGAAAATACATTCCCAAAAATCTTTTTGAAAACATTACGCACATAATTAAAAGGCATCATTAATTATTCCCATTCTTTCATATTTTAAATTTGTGTCACACTCTCTTGAGACATTACTCACATCTCATCTAAAGTGCGCACCTAATGTTTATTTTACCCGCCTAGTCATGCTACCTGCCTAACTACTCCCATACCCTTCTTGATTCTATACGCTATCTCATCACCACGTATTTTACCGAATTAATTTCAATTTCCATTAATAATTATAATTATCAATTATAATCTATTAATTAAAGTCACTAACAATCACTAACTAATTAAAACTATCCACTTTCAATTAATAATCATACTCCTCAATTATAATTTAATATCAATAACTTTAACTAGTCATTATCCACTTCCATTAATAATAATAATCCTCCATTATAATCTATTAATTTAAATCATTATCTTTCACAAGTTAATTAAACATTTTTTACGCTTAATGTTTAAGCCGTGAATATTTCTACACATTAATATATACATTATTCACATCATAATGTACATAAATATCATGTGCCATATACATATACCCGTCATCCCTCCGAGCTAACGCTCTATGAGATACGGTTGTCTAGTGTGCTATTTTTAAGGAGAATACTCCCTCAATCCTGGAAAAAAATCGGGATGGAATCGCTTACTGTACTAGAAACTAAAACGTATTGGAGGAGATCATAGTCCTGAGCCACTGAGCATAACAAAACTAACATTATCCCACTCAACTCAATCCTTATCAGGCATACATGGGGATGTGATCACGGGCCGATACTTAGGTTGCTTTCACTCACCAGAGAGTACACCCACATCGTGCAATCACCAATAATTTCATCCCTATAGTGGTATGTTTATTCAATTCTATCATTCACACCAATATAATAGTACATATGTACTCTCTTTATACCCGTATATATTTTCTCAAAATTCCATTTAACCATGCGTATCACTCGTGGTACAAATAAATCATTTTCATAATATGGTTTATTCACAAAATTCAATATAGTCATGTCGATCACTCGTGACACAAATAAATAATTTTCACAATATTGTTCATAATCACAATTAATTAAATATTCAATAAATTAATCAATTAAATTCTTATAACATTATGCATACCCATAATTAATTAATTATTCACTAAATTCCTTAATTAAATAAATTGCATCCCTGATAAATCTCAATATTTTTAACCCATCATCTCAATTCATATATTTTTCCCAGAAGTTCATAATTGTCCCTGGACACGTAATTCAACTCCTGAATTAACCATTTAATCTTTAAAAAAACTAGAATCACTATTTTTAATAGAGGGTCCGAATCGGTTTGGCTATTGGGCGAACCAATTCGCCCATGGAAATCTGCCAAGATTTTTTCCCAGTTCAAATTTCGCAAATTTGAACCTCAAACATGATCACCAATATAATTTATTTCAATATAAATTATTTTTTAAACATTTTATATCAATGCGACTCATTACTACAGATAATCATCATCTAAACATGTAACTTTCATGGGGACAAATATCATCTCTACAAGCTATATCACACTTTCAATCACAAATTTTCTCTTTATAAATTCCATTATACAAGAAGTCATATTCCCAAAGTTTCATGATTGAAATTTCATCCAATCATTATATATAAAAATTCATTTGCATAATCATTTCCCCAAAAATCCCAAATTTGACATGTTAATATCATCTCCAAAATAATATTTCTAACTTTAATATGACAAAAATTTAAAGAAGAATTATTTAACAAGATAATCACTTGCCTTAAGCGTTCGTAGTGTCTGGATTTGATGCAGAGGGTGATGAATTTGTTAGAATCCCTTCCTAGATTCTTCAATCCCTTAGTGTTTTTGAGTTGTTCTTCACTTTCTCACTTGAACCCTTTAGTTTCCTCTCTAATTCTCTTCACTTTCTCTCTAACTCTTGGTAACTCTCAACTAAACCTTTAGAATATAAGAATGACCTTTCCTCCTCACCCAAACTTTGATTTTTATATGTCTTAATCCCCAAATTGACTTTTCACATGCCAATAAAATTATCAAAATTGCTTTTAATTAATCTCAACTAGTCTAAAAAGCTTTTGAGACCCAAACACAACCCCGGGGACTTAATTTTGACTATTTCAACACATTTTGTATCAACCTTGCATTCAAAATCATTATACGAGTCACTTAACAATATTTTTCCATCTCAACCCTCATAAATAAATTCTCGATTTAGATATTAATAATTCAAATCATGTTTACTCACTTACAACATAATTCAATTTTATTTACAATCACATACTAGTAAAAAAACAGAATTAAACTTTAATTACTAGCACACACTAGTAAATATAAGGTCATTTAAATATTAATTAATTTCACACCTAAATTAATATTTAATAATTTCTCATTATTTCTTGATTTAATTAAATTATGTCGCGTCCGCATAATTTAAATGTTTAGTATAATATATATATATATATATATATATATATATATATATGGTGTATTACGACCCATAAGGGAGTACCCTTTATTTTGAGCACAGACTCATAGAGAGTATTGGAGTAGCTTAAGGAAAATCTCACCACTACGTCCACCCTTTCTTTACCATGGGGTGGAGTGGAGTATTTGGTGTATACAGATGCATTATTATAGTGGTTAAGAGATGTACTGATATTGGAGGAGATTTCTATAACTTATCTTCACTAAAGCTTAAGCCTTATGTGAGAAACTACCCCACTCATAATTTGGAGTTGGAAGCAGCAATATTTACCCTCAGTATTTGGAGACATCATCTATTAGGTGAGAGGTTCACATTTTATTTTGATCACAAGAGTCTGTAATACTTGTTTACGTAGATAGATTTGAATATGAGATAGAGGAGATGACTCGAGTTTATGAATGACTACCGTTTTTTTATTCAGTACCATCCGAGAGAAGCAAATATGGTAGCTGATGCATTCAGTTAGATATCCACTGTTATATTGGTATCTTTATAGGTAGAGCATGAGGATGATTTTCTCTATATATGGGTAGTATAGTGGAATTCCAGACATGATATGGATTTAATAGAAGAATTTTTAGGAATTATGATCGTTATACATACTACGGTGACATGGGTGATAGATATTTAGGCTTTAGATGTAATACCCCGTAATTTTATTGATTTTAATTGTGGGATTAATTGAATTAAACGTGAGAAGATTTAATTAATAATTAATCCAGAATGAAATCAATATTAACTAGCGAGATAAGAGTTAATATTTATTACTGGGAATTACATTGAATATTACTGAGCGAATAAAGTAATATATGATTCTGAATGTGATTATAAATTTATGAAAACTGTCGCGAGAGAGAAAAATGACAATTATCGAATTTAAGTCGGGACGCGTGTGTGAGTCGTATCGGGACTAAATTAATAGAATAAAAAGTAATATATTTATACATCGCCAAAATGGTCATTTCGACTGTGCCAATGTGTCTGGAAGGGTCGAAATATTAAAAAAAGTCTACCCGGGGGTTTAGTTTGGGTTTAGGGATAGTTCTAGGCCAAATCGACACCCCAGAGAGGTATTTTTATCTTTTGAAAAATTGGGGCTAATTAATGGACGAAAATTGGCGAAATATATCTGCATGTACGTTGAAGAAGTTAGGGTTTTTATCTACAAAAGAATAGAGAGAGTCCACAAGGAAGAAGGAGAAGAGATTTCTAAGAGCTCCAAGACCAAACCCATCTATCTTTCATAAAGAACACCATCAACGTGTAGATTGGGAAGTGAGGAACGCATCTATACCACTTTCATTCAACGATTCAGACCTTCCCAATAAGACCAATGGTTATATTGCTTTAATTAGTGAATATATTATACATGTTAGTGTAGAATTGATGAAATACACATGGTATGATAAAATCTAGGTTGAGATTGAATTAAGAATCAAGCCTTTGGGTAGGAAATTGAATGTAAATGAATTACCATATGTAGAGGCTATGAATCTGTGTTGATGCATGAAGAAAAACAAATTTAACTTTGGGTTTTGGGTGGAAAAAATTATTGATGATGTAAAACTAGGGCATTTGATATTTAATTAAATTCCTTCACCAATATATGAGATTTAATGAGGTTTGATGGTTAAAAGATGTTAGAGATCATCTAAATGTATGCAAAATGGCTTTAGGACTATTAATTTTGAGTTGGGTAAAGTTTGATTGAATTGGGTGAACAAAAATGGGCAAAAAGCAGGTTTCATAGAATAGAGGACGAACTAGGTAAATGTTGTTCGAATGACCTGGGGAACTAGAAATTCGTTCGAACGACCTCGTTTGAATTAGAAATCAACCGAGAATTCCAATGAAAATTCAGAGTTTATTTCGTTCAAAGTTCGTTCGAACGAACTCGTTCGAACAACTTGCTAACGATATTTAAGAGTGAAGTTCATTTGAAATTTCATTCGAACGAAACTTCTTGGGCTGTTCGAACGAGATTTCATATTTTTGGAAATTTTACGGGACAAAGTGGAATTTGGTGAAAATAATTCGAGAATAATTAATGACTTAAGGTTTTGTAGGGCATCCACATTTCTTGAGATAGTGACATGGAGTATAGAAGTTTATAAGGATAAGAGGGAATCCTTAGTGATATCCATTATAATTAGTGCGATACGATAGAGAGAATAGTCATAATTGGGAATGTCATGAATATTGTAAAGAAGGACAATTCGTTTAAATCTAGAATATGTAGATGGTGTGATCTTATTAATTATATGGGTTGTGTGTACCTATTATATGAATCCTTCTATATATGACATACCTACCATAATTGTTATCACGGGAGGTCTTAGGAAGGGGACAATCTTATCTTGATGAGACTTTTAGGGGGATTTTAGATTACTACCTCAGGACATAGGTCTGGGAAACATTTATCTATGAGTTTTTAAGTTTGCGGTTACGTGGGTGTGTAAGTATGTGTATAGCCCATGGGGATGGGAACTATATTCGCCTCCGTTGTGTATGATATGTGTTGATATGATTCTAAAGTGATTCGAAATTCATAGTCCTTATGTGCATCATGAACCGAGATTGATATCAGAGTATGTGTGCACTGCAGGTTTAGCCTTTTGCGGTGTCGTATTAGTATATATATGTATGATAATGATATATATGTATATACACTTGAGATTATTCTACTGTGTCACTTAGTAGATGTGAAAGATTTAGATACCTAATATTAATCACCAATGTGGAAACTTGAATGATTAATGAGTTATTTGAATCCGATTTAACTAACGTTATAATTATAAGAATATATTATTTGGGTGTTATGCTTGGGTACAATGACATAGGAATTTTAGTAAAGGACCTTGTCTAAACTAGATAAGTTGGATCACGTGACTTGGATGGGTTAGGAGTCAATGCTGGGTGTGCACATTATAGGACCTCGGTACTAGACGCCTCCACATCCTTGATTCTTTATGAGTTCTTTACTTCAGTTGGTCATGTTGCCTATCATTATTCAGATGTACTCAGAGATAGTGACTCCAGACTGTTTTATATATATATATATATATATATATATATATATATATATATATATATATTTATATATATTAAAGTTTGGAGATTTATTTCATTTCAGACTTTGGTATTTGGGATTTAGACTGAATGTGATTACTCTTGACTCAGTTATTCATTTATTTCATTCTTATTTTCTGTGAGATTGTATTAGGTGATGAATGATTAAATCAATTATTTTTAGTTGCATATTAATTTAAAAAAAATAAAATTTTACACTTCACCTTTTAACTATTAGGTGGTTAGTAATTAATAAATGTTTTTGGACGGTGATGCTAAGACTGAACCAACAGGATATTCTATTTTTAATTTAATAAAGGACTGATCACCCAATATTTAATTAGGAAGGGTGTCACAGGTGGTATCAGAGCATCAGTATATAGAGTCTTTTAGGATCAGTGCGGCTTTTCACATTTTAGCATAGGGTTCTTTGATGTACAACCTCATCATAGGATTGTTCTATTCCTCTACATATGGAACTTACATTCTCTTGCGATTAATTATAGTTGATGTATTCATATACGAGTTCGGATGGGCATTGTACATCGAACAACAGGGAACGACCAGTATAGGTCCGTTAGAAGGACTGCGGGAGACGAGGCATAGTAAGAGCTATGGAGTGTTATAAGAATGTTTATAGTGATAGAAGTCACAAAAATTATTGTCTAAGAAGACGATAATAAGGAACAAGCACTCGGGATAAATGATTTCCCAAACACTGTTACAGATAACAGTAGTGCAACTTCGAACATACCCAGAGTAGTCAACAAAGGAGGGAGTCCGAGGAACTCTTTCAAAGGATTGCCTATATGTATTTGAAGAATAGATGAAGTGTGATGGGCCAATGGAAGGAGAGAAGCCAAAGGCAATGGTGTAAGGTGGAGTGAAGTGACACTCAAAATTAAATTTCAGATGAAAATTTTAGCTCATAGGAGCAGCATAGAGCGATGATAGCCAGTCACCGCATATAAAGTAGTATATATGGATTTAAACGAGAGATTGGGTGTAGTTTGAGCGTAAGGTCTCCTATCTACTGTACAGATAGAGATGTGAATGGGATTACGAACTTATCACAAGTCGGTCAGGTAGAGGCCGATCATGAAGGATGAGTTAAATTGGTTAACGAACTTCATAGCCAAAAAAGGGGATATGAAGAATATGAAGGGTCCGTAAGTTAAGAATGAACTCGTAGGTGGAATAACCAAGCATGGATGGGAGATACGGTTAAGGTAACTAGTGTCGATATCGTCATGGCCATAAGTTTAAGGGAGTACATCAAGCGCTTCCAGGAGAAGGGAGCCAAGAGGATTAAAGGTTCTAAATAAGCAACAACGCCAAATTTAACGGTACCAGGGAGGCACCAGAAAGGGGTATGCTCAGTAGGGTGACCCATTTAATTACATAGATCATTTAATTACTTACCAAGTGACAATAGATTCAGTCAGGGCTGTCCAGGATAGCAAATAGTCCCATAGGGCCAGAGGAGCCAATGGGACAACGGGAGTAGCAATAGGAGCTAGGACTTCCAGGTTTGATTTAATGTTACACCGACATGACCAGTGAGGCCAGAGATGGAGAATGGACATATCAAAGTACTCTTTGGGTGTTTAGTAATACCACCTTTTTTAAACTAATCCACTGTGGGAAAGTGAGAATAGTCAGACTCAGAATGTAAAGGAAAATGATGTCAATAGGGCATAATAGCAACATTAGAGAGATTCCTAGCAGGAGAATTGAACTAAGAGATTTAGGCCAGAGGTTATCAACTTCAGGAATCATTGGGTTCTAGTAGGACCAGTGTGGCCATCCCCGATCCTCTCCATGCGGGCGGGCGCGTGGAGGAAGGATCCTTCGGGTCCCGCACATCCCTCTCGGGAGCGCTTTGGCCGGCGTCGTTTGAGATGTGGTGTAAAAATGTAGAGAGATTCATAGTCGCCAGTCTATTTTACTCAAAACAGACGCAAGAAATAGGGGAATCCACCCCAAAGGATGGCATCCAAAGACATACTGGTGCGTGCAAAACCAAAATGATTCGATAAGGGTTCGGAGGCTTAGTTATGAAATGGGAAGGTGTTAGGAACCCATTCCGCCCTTTCGGTCTCTCATGGATATTTTCTATTTTCTTTTATGTTCCCCCCCCCCCCCCCCCCCCATGATATGTGTGCATGTGTATATATATAATGGAGGTAGGAATCCTCGACATATATCATGCAAAAGATAAAGCGAGTCATCTGTAGGAAGGTATAAGAATAATATTAGAAAAATAAGATTTACGCGATTACCCCTACATTGATCATTATAATGGAACGATAACGCATATGGAGTAATGCGTCACTAAGGGAAAGTATATAGAATATAAGAAGATTATATTTAGAGAAGATAGAAAATAAGAGAAAAGTGGAAAAAAGGACTCGAGTCTCGAGTTTTACCCCGAGACGCCTACGTAGCCTATAAAGGCATTAACGTCCACGTAGTTTGCATATAAAATGAGGGGTGAGGTTTATCCCATAAATCCATATGTGGGATCACTTATTTGTGAGTGTGTGTGTGTGTGTAGAAAAAGTGTTTTAGTTATGAGGAAAGTGTGAAAAAAGTGTGATTATTGCTTTTTGGGTTTTATGAAAATAAGAAATGTGCAATAATACTAAATAAAAATTATTTTAGGATGTGTGAGATGAGATAATAAAAGTGCTAAGTAAGAAAACAAGTTATTGGGAATTTAAGGGAATTTAAGAGAAAGTTTGAGAAAGTTGGACTTTCTTGAATATCTTGAGCTTGATCTTGAATGTGGAGAGCAGGCCTTGCACTTGGATGATGATGAAGAGTATCTAATTCACCAAGTTTGATGAAAAGGATGATGAAAAGTGGAAGTAAAAAAGGGATTTGGGAGTTGAAATCACACTGCCTTCGAGAGAGGTTTCTGGGATCCGTTGAGAGAGATTTTTATCAGATCTGGGATCTTCTTGCAAATGAGGTCATGGCCTACTTTTATAGGCCCAAGTAAGTGCCGATCGACATATACATGTTGCTGCCTATCGGCACCTGCCGATAGGCAAGGTCTGGAACCTGCCATTTGGCAGTACACTTTAGGGTTTTTCGGAAAATCAGTTGCCGAGGGCAAACCGTAGGTCAGAATCGTGCACGGGGCATAATGTTGGAGAGGTAATTCAGAGACCTTTGCAATTCCTGTGGACCACTCCCGGGTTAGGGAGTTGACTTCGGGTCAAATATGGCTCAGAAGCATTTGTCGATCCATTGGACGGGGAATCGTTCAGACGCAAACGGATCGTTCGTCCGCATAGTAAGTCCTAATCGCGTACGGGGCGGACCGTTGGAAAGGTTAGGAGATGTACTTAGACATTCGAAAGAGTTTGACCCAGTTTGGAGAGTTGACTTTGGTCAACCGAGCCCGGGAAGTATTCGGTGACCTCTCGGAGTCGAACTGATCGTTCGTCCGTATGGTAATTAAAAATCGCGCACGGGATGGACCGTTGGAAAGGGTATTCAGTACCCTTTGAATATTCATTCAGACTCAGTCAATTTAAAGAGTTGACATAGGTCAAACAGAGCCCGAGAGCTCCCGGTGGCCTCTAGGTCAAGTTTCAGACGCAAACGGATCGTTCGTCCGCATGGTAAGTCAGAATCGCGCACGGGGCAGTCTGTTGGAAAGGGTATTTAGTGCCCTTCAAAGATTCATTATGTCTTGGTCGAGATGAAGAGTTTGACTTTTGGGTCAAACTGAGCTGGGGAGTGCCCGATGGCTTCTAGGTCAGTACTCGGGACATGACCTAGGTTTGTAGTGATGGAGGGAGGTACTTGGGACCTAAGAAGAGTTGGGGGTAACAGAATGGGGTGTCTACAGATCCCCTCGATGGTCGTGTTTGGAACAAAGTATGACCATCGAATAGACACCACATGATGCTTTTAAGGTAGTAAGAGAAGTTCAGAGGGTCGAGGCCGATTCCGCGGACCTAAGGAGTGTGATGGAGATGATCAATTCTACGGGTTAAAGCCGAATCTGCAGGCTTAGGGTAAAGGTCTAATAACCTAGGTTAATTTTGACCTAAGAGTGGTGACGATTGAGGATCAAGGTCAATTCTGACCCAACTCAGGTGACGATCCAAGACCGAGGTCAATTCTGACCTAAAGAGTGGTGACGACCGAGGACCGGGGTCAATTCTGACCCAAATCAGATGAAGATCCAAGAACAAGATCAATTCTGACCTAAGAGTGGTGACGACCGAGGACCGGGTCAATTCTGACCCAACTCAGTTGACGATCCAAGATCGAGGTCAATTCTGACCTAAGAGTGGTGACGACCGAGGACCGGGGTCAATTTTTACCCAACTCAGGTGACGATTCAAGACCGAGGTCAATTCTGACCTAGAGAGTGGGGATGACCGAGGACTGGGGTCAATTCTGACCCAACTCAGGTGACGATCCAAGACCAAGGTCAATTCTGACCCAGAGAGTGGTGACGACCGAGGACCGGGGTCAATTCTGACCCAACTCAATTGATGATCCAAGACCGAGGTCAATTTTGACCTAAAGAGTGGTGACAACTGAGGACCAGGGTCAATTCTGACTCAAATCAGGTGACGATTCAAGACTGAGGTCAATTCGGACCTAAGAGTGGTGACGACCGAGGACCGGGGTCAATTCTGACCCAACTTAGGTGACGATCCAAGACCGAGGTCAATTCTGACCTAAGAGTGGTGACGAATGACGCGACTAAGAATGTGTCTCAGAAATGCGTACTCTCTAGGCTCAAGTGCAAGCCTGTCGCTCAAGTAATAATCCAACAAATCGGGTATCGATCCTCAGGGAAAAAGGACAACGAAGTTGTGACGACGGGAAAAGACGAAGGAATCCTGACTTTGACTCTAAAAAGAAAGGAAAAATGATTTAGTTTGTGGATTGACTACACTAGGAATCCTAAAATACTGATGAAGAATGATTTGAAAATTAAACTATGTGATGATAAAAATAGGACGGGAATACAATCCCCCAACCCTAGTGAATTGCAGTTATAATATTAATCATAAATTTAACTAATTAATTTGACCCGAAAATTAGTACTCCCAAGAATTATGTATACGAGGTTCAAGCCCGCGTCATACTTAATCTGAGGACGAGTAAATCGGTATCGCGATAGTAACACTCGAATTGCATTCTAAACCATCACGGTTACCCCGAGGCAAACGAGATATAAAGACCTATAATTGTTATGTTTCTACGCAATACGGTCATAATCAATCACTAAATTCAGAGGATTAATTTTATACACATGCAATTAACACATCAGGCTGGGTTCATGTATCCCGGCCTTGTAAAATCTAGCCTAACATGCTGAAAGTAATGAAAACAGTGTTTGATGTGCAGAAAACCATGATGAAACAAAGAAAAATTTGTTGAATGATGTAGAAAGGAATTGGACTGAAGAAAAGTAACTCCTAATCTTACCAAAGCAGTAGCAGCAGAAATTAAGAACACTTGTAATCAACGAATTTCTGAATAATCTTCACTGTTGGAATAAAAAGAATAAACTGTATCAAAACTAGGGTTTCTGAAAAAGAATGGAAAATTATCTACAATTCTCCGTGCAAACAATAACAATAAAATGGGTTTTTATACCCTAAAAGACTCCAAGAGTTTTAGCAGCACTAGGACTCTCCATTAGAGGAAAATTAAAAAATTAAAACTACGATAGTCGGACCTGTCCCCTCCTCCTCCGGACAGGTTGCCTTGATCCGGACCGGTCCTGTCCTCCTCCGAATCGGTTTGCCTTGAATGCGAACCGGTCCGATGCGGACCGGTTCTTTTATTTTTCTGCCTTCTTCGGTTTACTTTCGATCCAAGGTCTACTGGAGTTTTCACAACATGCCGGTTCTTTTAATTTCTGGGCGGACCGGTCCTATGCGGACCGGTTCTTTTAATTTCTGGGCGGATCGGTCCTCTTTTCATTTGACTTTTTCTTCTATCTTTGACTGCTCATAACTTTCACACCCGGAATCCGATTGAGGTGCTGTTTGTTCCAGTGTTCTTGTAGTTGAAATCTATTCAACTTTCCAGTTGTCCCCACCTCCGGAATAAGGCTATAAAATTACGAAAATTCCCTTTACTCTCCATTTCTTGGTTTTCTTTAACTGTTTTGAGTTCTCTTTGGCACTAACTTGCATGAAATAACTGGAAAACACATAAGAGATACACAAAATATGAAATACTTACCAAAAAGGGTTAGTAGCATAAATATAAGCCAAATCCAATCTATTTACATCGCACGAGATCATACAAATATCGAAATATAGGGGATAAATGTGAAGAATTTATGCCTAATCAAATCCCCCTAACTTAGAACTTTGCGCGTCCCGAGCAATGTAAAAGAATCCTAGCAAGGCTTAACTCTTGAAAATCACATTTTATTGGGATAGAATACCTTTTTCGCGGGCAAGCGAATGCATTTAGAGTATGGAACAAGCCTTTAAACCCCTAGGTCACCCTAGTAGGACGAGTGGTGTCTCGTGAGGGTTTGTAGAGAATGTACTCACAAAATTCGACTCAAAGAAAATTCAAAATACGCAAAAATTGTACAATTCAAACCTTCCCAGAAAATAGTCATCATCAAGTCATATTTACATGTCTCAAATCATAGTGCGTGTGTGCAAAATAAAAAATTTAACCGCGAATTTCCACTGATTGACCATTACGTTACTTATCCAAAAATTCGTTTTGATTTCAATTTCTCACAGAATGCTCTCTCAAACGAATCACTTGGAATGTGGCGTATGCGTGATATAAAGAGTAAATGTAACGGACGCAAAGTCACGCATACAAGTAGAAAGACGAAAATTTCAAAGTGATAGGATCTCATCAATGGATTACGGTTTTTAAAAACGGGAACATTGCCTCTTTTTCCGCGCATTTAATCTCCTTTATTATCTTTTGATGTATTAGCTCTCCACGCGGTAACCAATTTCGCAATTTAGACTCGGTTAGGACTTTTTCAGGTTTCAATGTATATTGGGTAAAATGAAAGAGGTAGGGAAGGTTGGAATTGGAAAATTAATATATGATGTCCATTTGTGCTTTTTCCGGGCTATTGCTCATTTTTTCTTCTTTTTCTCTATTTTTTCTGTTTTCACTTCTTTTCTTTTCTTGCTATTTTTGTTGGGCATATTTATTTTTTTTCTTGCCCCTTTATATGCACTTTTTGGACTTAAATTCTGAATTTTTTCAATTTTCACAATTCCGGGCTGTTTGGGTTCTTCGAGTTATCAAACGAAAGGGACAATTTATTTGGCTCAATTTGGGTTACAAAAAGGGTGACTTTTCGCATCTTTTTCTGGCCAATATTTTTGGGTGACAAACGAGGGCCTACTTCATTGTCCAAAATATTAATTGCGTTACCATATGCGTTTCGAGATGAATTTAAGTTTAGAGATCAATTTTGGAACGTTTTTCAAAGCAATATCACATACGTCTTTCATAACCGATCAAAATGAATGGATTGAGATCCTCGACGACTTTTTAGGCGCTGAAAAGAACTTTGAGTTAACAATTAACTCGAATTGATTTAAAAACTCGCAAAAAGTGATAGGCTCGAATCTCACCATATTTGTTAATCACCACACTTATTCGTTAAGTCATCAATTTTCACTCAATTTCCATCTTTGGTCAATTTTGGCTTTGTGTATGTTGAATTTTACAACTTGATACTTCAATTCAACTTTTAATGATATTTTTAAAAAATTTGAATTCCAATTTTTATTTACTATGAATAAAAATATTTTTGGATTTTTCAAAATTTTATGATTTTTTTTAAAATTTCTGGGCATTTTGGAAAATTTGTGAAGTCTTAGAAATATGCACTTGTGACCCCCCCCCCCCCCCCCAACTTAGATTTTTGCATTGTCCTCAAGCAAAAAGGGCTAAAATCTAACTCAAAGCGAATTAAAAGTGTAGAAAAATAAAACAAACAAATATTTAAAATGCATAACGACACTAAATGACCCCAACACATGACTCAATAATACACTGAGAATCACCCCCATACGCGTCGGGGGTGCGACGACCTCTCATCTCTCCACAAACTCACCCCATCCCACTCACGGGGTTCGATGATCTCCTCATCTCTCCTGTTCTAGGATTATAATCCAACAATTGGAATAAGTTTGGACCTCGCCCATGGATAAAGGATAGACCGGGAGACTCATCGTGACTAATCGGAAAGGGATCCCTGGGATGCTTACTCAAAGGATAGCTTTTGTGCACCGACTCGGAGGGCACTCCTAATTTTTGTTCAATTTTTGGAATTCATGGGTCGGGCTCTAAGTCGGATGAAACACACCTTTTCTCCTCTCTCGCCTTCGGGACCTCTAGTGGTATGGGTGGATGGTCACAACGAAGGAATTCATCGATTTTATCTTTCAATTCACTTTCATCTAAGTGACTACAAGAGTCCAATAGGGATTGTACTTCAATAGTAAGGCTTTCATCCACCTGCCCAAACTCTTTTTCAACATCTTCCATACCCATGTCCCCTAGCTCTCTCTCTCGAGTAGTGCCTACGTCCTCTCTTGCTTGCTCGATCTCTAACTTCACCATTTTTCTCTCTTTTACACCCTCTCTCTTTCTCTCAATCGTGGTAACTACACACCTCTCCCCCACTTTTGTCTCATCGTCACAACTACCATTATTACTTGATGAAATAGGGCACACCCTTAACGTCTCTCTCTTATTGGACCCCTCATTCTCATGGCTCGACACTAAGCAGGACCCTAGGGCATCTCCACAATCATTTTCCTCAAAGTACTCCCCTACGATCTAGTCTATGAAGCTCACCGCGTGAAGGTCATATTCATCCCTTGTATGTTGGGCGACATGGAAGATGTTGGTCTCTAAGGTCATGTTCCCAAAGGTGAGTTGAATTCGCCCATTCTGAGTATTGATGATTGCATTAGTCGTAGCTAAGAATGGGCGCCCAAGGATGATGGGAACATGGTTTCTCGAGTTGAAGGAGGGTTCTGTGTCCCAAATGACAAAGTCTACCGGGAAGTAAAAAGTGTCAACTTGGACTATCACATCCTCGACTATGCCACTTGGGATATTCACGGTTCGATCCGCTAATTGGAGGGTCACTTTTGTGGGCTTGAGATCGCCCAAGTCAAGTTGCCTATAAATAGAGTAAGGGAGGATATTGACACTTGCTCCCAAATCTAGTAAGGCCTTTTCGATTTTATTTTTTCCAATGATGCAGGAAATGGTGGGTGCACCGAGATCTTTGAATTTAAGCGGGATATCGTTAAGTAGAATGGAGCTCACGTTCTGTTCTAGAAAGACATTCTTCATTATCTTCATTTTTCTCTTTACCGTCAACAAGTCTTTGATGACTTTTTCATATGCTGGAATTCACTTAATGGCATCGAGGAACGGTAAATTTAGCCTTACTTGCTTCAATACGTCTAGCACGTCATCACGTGGGTTTCCTTTATATGAAGGAATCAACCTTTGAGGAAACGGTGCCGCGGTGGGTGGTTTCACTACTACCTCAGTCTCACTAGTGTCGTCTTTATCATTCTCATTCAAGGGGACATCTTCGGTCTCTTTCGTGTCGGGCGAAATCTCCTTGTCTTTAAGTACGTCTTGTGGGGGAGGTGACAAGTCAACTACTCACCCACTACGTAGAGTGGTAATTGCGCTACATTGCTCAGGATGGTCATGGGGTGTCAAGCTAACACTAGTTTGACCTTGGAGAGGTCTTTGGCCCTGGGCAATAAACTTACCCTTATCTTGGATACTCCACGATGATTGCAACTGTGAAATGTTCACATTCATGTCATTAATAAAGTGGTATTGAAATGTTCGCATTAATTTCTTTCTAGGTATTGATAAAGTGGTTGATAGTATCCTTGAGACTTCTCTGCGGTGGCGGGATATAAGATCCTTGAGGTGGTGGTTCTTGCACATGTCCTTGCATGCGTGGAGCTTGTTGAAAGTGTTATGGTGGAGGAGGGGCAACATGAGAAGTAAGGTTCATCGCAGCATGTTATGGCCCATAGTTAAAACCAAGATGGTTTTTCCATGAAGGGTTGTAAGAATTTTCGTGCGATGCACCGAAATTACCCTTAAAACCTCCTATACCACTAACCTGCTCTTGAAGCATCACTTTGTAGGCGGGTATAGTCGGGCATTCCTCAGTTGAATGACCCACCTCACAAATCGCACACACCTTTTCGACGAGGTTTGGTATGGATCCAGTTGGTCCTCTTCCACATATCCCACGTAGTTCTTGCACTTCCTTCTCAAGTATATCGATCCGACTGTCCACTATAGAACTCTTTTCTACATGAAATAGGCCGAACGCTGACGGATTGGTGGTCACTTGATGATTTCGATTTTGAGCATTAGGGTCAGATGTATCCCAGGATTGGGTAGTCTCGACGACATACTTCAGGCGAAGCTCAGCATCGTGGGCGTCTAAGTCGACAAAGGGACCACTTCCCATGGTTTCAACAAGTTGGTTGGAGTTAAGATTCATCCCATTATAGAGAAAATAAATGATTTGCGCTGAATCAAATCCACGATGGGGGCACGAAGTGACTAACTCATTGAAACGCTTGTAACATCGATGAAATGGCTCATTTTCAGATTGTATGAATGCTTGAATTTGAGCCTTTATGGAGATTGTTCGATGTGGTGGGAAGAATTTCTTGAGAAATCTCGATTGCAACTCATTCCAAGATTGAATCGAGCTTGGAGGCAAAGACCATAGCCAGGTCTTAGCTTTATCTTTGAGTGAGAAGGGGAAGAGTTTGAGGCGGATCACCTCTTGTGTGCAAGCTTTATCATTGAGAGTGTCTCACACATCCTAAAATTCTCTAATGTGAAGATATGGCTTTTCAGAATCCATACCGTGTTAATGAGGTAACATCTGGATCATCCCATTTTTGGAACGAAATTGCCCGGCATTATACGAGAGTATAATGCATCCCGGAGTGACAGTCCGCTCGAGAAATAAGATTTCTCTCAGCGGGCAGTATGGGGCCTCTTCCTCAACGGTGGTTGCACTACCATGTTGCGATATCTCTCTCTCTCTCTTAATGACTTGGTACTCTCACTTGATGTACTCGGAGTGTGCTCTGAAATGTGTCCTAAGAAGGAAAATGGCGTGTTATTGGAGATTGAGTGTGATGGTGTGGGAGGTGGAATCCAAAACTGTGGGGCGTTAGGAGTGTGGGGACTATCGGGGTTGTATTCAACGATTGGATTTTCGTGAATGCTGGTTGGAGTATTATGGGGTGTGGGAGTGAGTTAAGAATTTTGCATTAATGTCTTATGAGAGATGATGGTGAATCTTTTTGTGCTTTTTGAATTTTTTTATGTTTTGGGTTTTTTTGAAAATTTTTGGTCAAAGCTTTGGATTGAATCAATCTAATCCAATGTCTACCTAATTCCCCGACAACGACGCCAAAAACTTGACGCGACTAAGAATGTGTCTTAGAAATGCGTACTCTCTAGGCTCAAGTGCAAGCCTATCGCTCAAGTAATAATCCGACAAGTCGAGTATCGATCCTGAGGGAAAAAGCACAACGAAGTTGTGATGACGGGAAAAGACGAAGGAATCCTGACTTCGACTCTAAAAAGAAAGGAAAAATTATTTAGTTTGTGGAATAACTACACTAGGAATCCTAAAATACTGATGAAGAATGATTTGAAACTTAAACTATGTGATGATAAAAATAGGACAGGAATACAATCCCCCAACCCTAGTGAATTGCAGTTATAATATTAATCATAAATTTAACTGATTAATTTGACCCGAAATTTAGTACTCCCAAGAATTACGTATACGAGGTTCAAGACCGCGTCATACTTAATCTGAGGATGAGCAAAGCGGTATCACGATAGTAACACTCGAATTGCATTCTAAATCATCACGGTTACCCAGAGGAAAACGCGATATAAAGACCTACAATTGTTATGTTGCTACGCAATACGGTCGTAATCAATCACTAAATTCAGAGGATTAATTTTATACACATGCAATTAACACATCAGGCTGGGTTCATGTATCCCGGCCTTGGAAAATCTAGCCTAACATGCTGAAAGTAATGAAAACAGTGTTTGATGTGCAGAAAACCATGATGAAACTAAGAAAAAGTTGTTGAATGATGTAGAAAGGAATTGGACTGAAGAAAAGTAACTCCTAATCTTACCAAAGCAGTAGCATCAACAATTAAGAACAGTTGTAATCAAAGAATTTTTGAATAATCTTCACTATTGGAATAAAAAGATTAAACTGTATCAAAACTAGGGTTTCTGAAAAAGAATGGAAAATTATCTACAATTCTCCGTGCAAATAATAACAATAAAATGGGTTTTTATACCCTACAAGACTCCAAGAGTTTTAGCAGCACTAGGACTCTCCATTAGAGGAAAATTAGAAAATTAAAACTACGATAGCCAGACCTGTCCCCTCCTCCTCCTTACTAGTTTTCCTTGACCCGAATCGGTCCTGTCCTCTTCCGGACCGGTTTGCCTTGAATGCGAACCGGTTCTTTTAATTTCTTAGCGGACCGGTCCGGTGCAAACCGATTCTTTTATTTTTTTCCTTCTTCGGTTTTCTTTCGATCCGAGGTCTACTGGAGTTTGCATAGCGGACCGGTTCTTTTAATTTTTGGGCGGACCGCTCCTATGTGGACTGGTTCTTTTAATTTCTGGGCGGACCGGTCCACTCTTTATTTGACTTTTCTCTTATCTTTGACTGCTCATAACTTTCACACCCGGACTACGATTGAGGTGCCGTTTTTCCAGTGTTCTTGTAGTTGAGAGCTCTTCAACTTTCTAGTTGGCCCCACCTCCGGAATAAGGCTGTAAAATTATGAAAATGCCCTTTACTCCCCGTTTCTTGGTTTTCTTTCACAGTTTTGAGTTCTCTTTGGCACTAACTTGCATGAAATACTTGTAAACCACATAAGAGATACACAAAATACGAAATACTTGCCAAAAGGGTTAGTAGCATAAATATAAGCCAAATCCAATCTATCTACACCGCACGAGATCATACAAATACCGAAATTAAGGGGATAAATGTGAAGAATTTATGCCTAATCAACGACCGAGGGGCGGGTTCAATTCTGACCCAACTCAGGCGACGATCCAAGACCGAGGTCAATTCTAACCTAAAGAGTGGTGACGATGGAAGACCGAGGTCAATTTTAACCCAAATCAGGTGACGATCCAAGACCGAGGTCAATTCTGACCTAAGGGTGGATAAAGATTGGATTTTGATTTTGCTGGGGAAAGTGCTTTGTGATTTTGATTTGAGCTGGGGAGCTGATAGCTGGGGAAGCTTATAGGAGACCTCGCAGGGGGAAACAACCTATTTTGGGTGCTGTAGGAGAATTCTGCTGGGGAAGTGATCAGGTGATCCTTAGGGATCCTCCGGAGCTTTTTCGGGAGGAGGTTCACTTGGTTTTTGAGGATTCCGATGTGGAAGAGGGGTTCCTCTTGAGGGAATGCGAAATTTTCTTGGGGAAAATGGCTTTAAATCCTTCCTGGGATTTTTTTGGAATTTTTTGTTGATATTTTGAGGCTTTTTGCTATTTTTGGGGAATTTTTGTATGAAATTAAATGGGGGTACCGGTCGGCATAGTATGACGGGTTCCATTCGGCAGTGGCACTGACTTTTGGGCTACCTCGGGAAGGCAAGGGGTCAGTGTCGATCGGTATGGTAGGGGGAGGCGCCGATCGGCATGTCACTTGGCTTCCTATATAAAGGGGCGAATCCCCTCATTTTTTCACAGCCTTTTTTTCTTTCTCTCACTCTGTGATTCTTTTGCAAATCGTTCTAGCATTCCAATCTTCAATAAATGGCCGCTTTTGTGAGCATTGCAATCCTCCGGGAGTGGTTAACCATTCATGAATGGGCGAATGTGGAGTGGAGGGATAGGGCGCCTCTTGCTTTGGGGAGTGAGAACTCCTTTGATGTATTTGAGCCTGTTGTGGATGAGCGGACCTTACCGCGGGAGCCATCGCGTCATTGCTCTACGAGAGTGAGTTTCGGTGGTTATGTAAGTAACCTGACCTTTGGCATTCTTCTCCTTTTGGTGATTTTTCTTTCTTGCTTTACTTTTGATGAGATTTTTCTTTTTGCTAGTCTGATATTTCTTTGAAGAACATGCGTGCCCGTGGGACAATTGGGCTCAAGGATGTCTGGGAGCATCTCCCACGTGTGGTACGTTGGGTGGTATCATCAGCGGGTTTTGGGAGGTTGGCATCGGTGATGGATGAGACGCCTCGTTCGACAGCGGTCTTGTGCGCTTTGGGAGAGAGGTTGTGGGATACTACCCACACCTATCATTTCGGCTTCGGGGAGATGACTGTGACTCCCATAGATGTGCAGCAGCTGCTGGGATTGGAGTGTGATGGAGAGAAAATAGAGATGGGTCGCTCTTTACGGGGGAGACTAGAGGCAGTGCGTACAACATTTGGTGATGTAGGGAGGATAGTTTCTGGAGATTCTATCCGGCTGTCCCTGCTGAAGGATGTTCTGCTGAGCTGGGTGATTGATGTCGAGGACGAGCTGCAAGTGAGGCAGATGGCCCGGTTATTTATTCTGCGGGTATTGGGAGGTTTCATGGTGGCGTCGAGCGGCGATGTCGTCCATTTATGATTTCTTTCGTACTTGAGTATGTTTTCGAACATCCCTTTCTATGATTGGGGGAGTCTGACTTTGGCGACCCTTTACTCATCTCTGGATGCATTCATTCGATGCTGCCGGTAGACTTTTACTGGGGCCACGTACCTTCTTGAGGTATTCTTCAGTTTGTCCATTTCTTTTCATGCATTCGCATTTTCCTTTCATGCATCCCTTTTTCCTTTCATGCATTCGCATTTTTCTTTCATGCATTCGCATTTTCCTTTCATGAATTCGCATTTTCCTTATGCGTCTTCTTTTTGTTTGTGAATTCAGACGTGGTTCTACAAGGTGATTGGGTACAATACCCTGCTGATCGCTTTAAAGGACGACACTGTTGAGGACTTCTGTCGATTGTATCGATGGCGTAAGGTCAATCGACAGTTGAAGGGATCTCTCTCCCTGGAGGCGGTGCATCAGGTCTTGAATGACCTGACCAGTGGTAGGGTAAGACTCTTTCCATTCTAGTCTTGGTTTTTGCACCTTCTGATCTTGTATCGATTTATGCTCGCTTGTAGATTTTTAGGTGACTTTTTATCCATGGGGGATAGCCATTTAGGATACGGTGGCGACCGGGGTGAACGCGCGGATGAGGCGTTTGCTGGTGCATGAGTTTGGCCATTCCTGGTATCTCGAGGAGAGGGTGGTTCATCAAATTTCTAAGGAGGAGGTGGTTATGCCACCCGCGCAGCCTCTTACGTCTATGAGGCGAGAGCGACTGCTGTCAGAGGATGAGAGGATCGCGGCGATGATTGGCGAGTCCTACTTGCTATACACCGATACGGCTGCGCTGTATGACTATATTGATTTTGTGACGAGCTGGTTGATGGCGCCCATCATATATGGTGCCCTGCCTTTCCTTCCTGCGGTATCGAGTCGGGCGATGGGATCTTCCCACAGCGGTGCTGGTCCGTCGACATCTGTGGCGGCAATGACCTCAGAAGTCCCTTTTGTGCAGCTGCATACCTCTTCACACAACATTCGGCAGGCTGATGGAGGGATGGTGCCTATGTTGAACCGTTATCATGCGATGGATCTGGAGGAGTTGGGTTTGATAGAGGATGTCCTTCGACCTCTGGTATACCTTTCTATTCCTCTCTTTCTTTCTTTTCTTTTTTGGTTATTTCTGCTTTGATACTAATTTGGCCTTTTCTTGCAGCAAGTCCAGGTGTCGACCACTTGGCTCAGGGACATCAGAGACAGGATATCTTTGGCGACTGCTCATATTTGGGACGCGGTTCCCGTTCCTTCTTACTTGGTGTCGTCTTCCTCGTCTGGAGAGGACTCGAGCTCAGGTAGTGGTGGCGTATCATCTCGCCGTAGGGGGAGGAGAGCACGCCGCATGGGTAGAAGCTCTTAGCGAGAGAGGGAGAGAATGTGGGTTCGGGCTGAGTCCCGTTGCTTTAACCTTTTCTTTTTATTTCCTGCAAAATTATTGTAACATATAACACAAATATATTCAATGCAATGGAGTTTTTTATTATCTCTTATTAATGATGAATGAATGCATACACATTCGCTTTTTACTTTGCTGCTGAAACTGTAAAAAGGAGTATTTTTAGAATTTTTGAAGGAAAGTTTTTAATTTAAAAGGGGAGATTATATAAGGAGGAAAAGGGATTTTGAAATTCTATTGAGAATTTCAATTTATTTTTATTGAGTTTTATGATTTGACAAAAGAGGAAAAGAGGTAAATTTCTAAAAATGGGGGGTTACCGATCGACAAGCACCTTGACCTGCCTATCGGTAGTTCAGTCCAGTCCCATCAGTTCAAAGCTTTGAATGGTACCCTCTTCATCCTTTGGTACCTTGTGGGGTAGGATTCCTTCCGATTTCCGCAGGGATTATGTCCCTTGTGAGGATTTTCAAGTATAAAAAGGGGTAAGGGTGAAGTGTTTTCATCACACCTTTGCATTCTTACCTACTTGCCCATTATCTCTTAGCCTTGCAATATGTCTCTCCCTAGTAGCACCGAGTTTTCCAACTACCTCGAAGCCTTGGAATCTATGTGCTCTTATAATGTCGATTCCGAGGCTTTCAACATGCGTCGAGTCTCCTTGTGGCATAATCGGCCTATTGAGTGGAACGTGCTGATGGCGGCAGTACAATTTTGGTATCCCGAAGACCATGTATTCTGCTTTGGGTTGGAAGAAGTTTATCTTACCTACGAGGAGTTTTCTGCCATGCTGGGTGTAAATCCCAGTGTTGCTGTGGCTTTGCCAGAATTTTCTCGCTCTCCTAGGGATTTGTTGGCCGTACTTCTTCATATTTTGCCTTTAGCAGCTAGATCATGGGTTGCTGGAGGAATGATCTCCCTCCCAGCGGTGCTGCAGTTCATGCGTTTGCGGGAAGTAGGTGATGTTGGTTATGCTGGAGCCATTGTTCTGGGTCTGGTTTCCAAATTGCTGCTGGTGACTGGGGAGGTGCAAGTGGACCCACAACTTGCATCCATTACCTCATGGATGTCATACCATCGCAATCCTATGGTGGTGATACTGGTAGAGACCCTGAATAGCCTGGATTCCTTGAGAGACGGCCATTCTGACTTTTTGAGGGGTAGCCCTGTGATGTTGTTCATGTGGTTGTCTGAAAGATTCCGCTTGGAGACTCCTCCAGAGTATCCCTTTTCGGTCGTACCCAACTTCTTTTCACGCTACTTCATCAGCGTTGGCCTATATGTTGAGAACCGGGAGCATTGGCTTGTGGAGCATGGGGCTTGTGGGATGTATTGGTTAGTACCTTAGTGGGGATAGTTGCAGCCTGTTCTGGAGCTAGGAGAGTATTCATACGTGTGGCTGGTTGGTCTCAGACATACCTCTTTTTATTTCCCTTGGCGGCTTTTGTGCCAATTTGGCTGGGCGCAGGTCATGCCCCCTCGGACCTCAAATTTCTTTTCGGTAGAAGATTTTACTGAGTGCCTGCATCTGTTTCTTGGGTCTCTGTGGGAAAATCAGCGTCCCCCTCAGTCTATCGGGAAGGTTTGGCATGTCCCCAAAGATTATATGAAGTGGCTATGGAGGAAAGTAGTCAGCAAGATGTTGGCAATAGAGACTGGAATAAAATGGTTTGTTTTATCTAACACCATGGAAAGGGGTGTTGTGGTCTTTTTGAAGATGGTTAAGGCTCATCGATCCATGGAATGTTTACGTCACTCTATTCAGCCAGGGGAAACTTGAGGACCTCTGAATGTAGATGATGAGGGTGTAGGCTCCTCTGCTAGCTGTGGGTAGGACTCTTGGAGAGTTTATTTGTGTAATGGATGATAGTTGTGGGGATTTTATTTGGTTTTTATGGTAGTAGAGGGAAGGGAGTTATCCGTTCCTTTTTCTTATGTAATCCGTGCAAATTTTTCTTATTAATGAAATAAATAAGTTTCTGATCATCTAGCTGTGTCTTTTGATGAATTTTGTATTTTTAATTATCTATATTGATCGCTAAGGCATACATAATCCTTTTGTTTAAGTATTTTTAGAATGAACCGCCGTTCTCGGAGGTAAGAAAAGAATAGTATTTTGTGAAAAAGAAAGGGACGCACTCATGTGAGGTGCATGAGCTGCTACGTACCTCTGGGGTTTTTTGAAAATGTTTTTATCTGTTTGCAAAATAGTTTTTGCAGAGGATTAGGCCCACGTAGTTCTCGGTAGAGGGAAATGACTATTTTTTTTAAGAATAGAAGGGGGTTGAGAAGAGTCGTAGCGCGCCGAGATTTTGAGTAGGGGTAGAATTTTTTGAGATGGTCCAGATTGACTGGACGAGCCATCTCCTCCCCATCCAGGTCAGTGATCATAGCGGCACCGCCGAATAAAATTTTCTTCACAATATAGGGGCCGCTCCAATTGGTCTTGAATTTCTCTCTAGGGTCCCAGATGGGTTCTATTATCTCTTTGAGTGCTAAATCCCCCTCACGAACACCGCGGTCCTTAACTCTCTTGTTGAATGATCGCGCTATTCGTGATGGTACCCCTGTATATGGTAAAGTTCTTTTAATCTTCTTTCATATAGGAGGGCTAGCTCATCAAGACGACTTTGGTACCAGTCTTCTTCACTAACTTTGATTTCGAGCATGACGCGTAGCGAGGGTATTTCCAGCTCCACAGGTAGGACTACTTCCATGCCGTAGACCATGGATTGAGGGTTAGCCCTAATAGAGGTTCAGATTGAGGTTCGATAGTCCCAGAGGGCGTACGAGATTCGGTCAACCCAATCCCTACAACTTCCGGTCATCTTGCTGATGATGGCTTTGAGGTTCTTGTTGGCGGCTTCAACTACACCATTGATCTGAGGTCGGTAGGGAGAAGATTTGTGTCTCTGAATCCCGTACTCATTAACTACTTCCATGACTTGTTCTTCGAAATGTAACCCGTTATCTGATAGCAGCTCGCTCGGGACCCCATATCGGCAGATGATATTTTTCTTGAGGAATTTCGCCACTTTCTTGGCGTTTAATACTGCGTATGACTCAGCTTCGACCCATTTGGTGAAGTAATTGATGGCAACCAGGATGAACTCATTTCCATTTTCAGACTTTGGTGTAACCTTTCCTATGATGTCGATACCCCAGGTGGAGAACGACCAGGGAGAGGTCATGCTGTATAATTCTCGTGGAGGTAGGTGTTGAAGATTATAGAATCGTTGGCATTTGAGGCACCTCCGGACATAGGTGGTGCAATCCAGGATCATAGTGGTCCAAGTAGTAGCCCTGTCGGATGATTTTCTTGGTGAGAATGTGACCATTCATGTGGGGTCCGCATTCCCCGCTGTGGATCTTTTGCATTATTTTCTCAATCTCAGCCCCTGCGATGCAGTGCAGATGAGTTCCATCAAAGTTCCTCTTGAGTAGGGCTTTATGACAGATGATGTACTGGGCGGCCAGTCTTTGGAGAGTCGTTCGATCTTTCTTATTGGAACCCTCGGGATACCTACCATGATTGAGGAGGTGCCAGATATCATAGTACTAGCAATCGGCTAGTTCGGGATCTTCGATGGAAACAAGCTCAATATGGTAGCAATGGATCGGTTTATCTTGCTTTTGAACTAGGAAGGGGGTTATTGTTATTCCCTCGGGCATGTCGACCATGGAGGCCAAGGTAGCATGAGAATCGGCTAGGTTATTCTTTGCTTCGGGTAGGTAATGGAAGTTGATATCTCGGAACTGGGAGGCTAACTCTTCTAATTGGGCATGAAAGGGTTGGAGTTTTTCGTCCTTGACTTTCCACTTTTTGAGCACTTGACCGATGATAAGGGTAGAATCCCCGTAGACGTCAAGGTATTGAATATCTTTCTTAAGAGCAACTTTGAGGCCCACGGTGCATGCCTCGTATTCTGTCATGTTGTTGGTGCAGGGTAAATCCAATTTAATGGCGATGAGAATGTGGGAGTCATCTGGGGCGATCAGAAGTATCCCAATGCCATATCCCTTTTTGTTGGCAACGCCGTCAAAGATCATTTTCCATCGGAGGCGGTCTTGAGTGGTGCAGAGGATATTTTCATCTGGGAATTTAGAGATTCGATCATCTGCTTCGTCTATGGGGTAATCAGCGAGGTAGTCAGAGATGGCTCTTCCTTTAACAGCTTTCTGTGTGACATACACAATATCAAACTCGGTTAGGAGCATCAACCATCGGGCCATTCGACCGGATAAGGAGGGTTTCTCAAGAAAGTATATGATGGGATCCATTCGGGATACAAGTTTGATGGGGAAGGCGAGCATGTAGTGTCACAACTTTTGGGTAACCCAGACAAGTGCAACACACGCCTTTTCCAAAGCAGTGTAGTTGACCTCGTACCCATCCAATTTGCGACTGGCGTAATAAATGAATCTTTCTTTATGAGAGTCTTCAAGGTATTGGGCTAGAAAATCCCCGGCTGCAGTATCGGTTATGGTTAGGTATAAGAGCAAAGGGAGACCAAACTGTGGTGGCATGAGAACTGGAGGTTATGTCAGATATTGTTTGATTCGGTCAAAAGCTTCTTGACAGTCCTCATTCCAAACCTTGGTTGAATCCTTTCAGGGGAGCTTGAAGATCGGTTCACAGATGGAGGTTAGCTGGATGATGAACCGACTGATATATTGCAATTTCTCAAGAAAACCTCAGACTTCTTTCTCTATTCGGGGTAGTGGCATCTCAAGTATGGCCTTCAGCTTTGCAGGATCTGCTTCTATCCCTTTCTCACTGACCATGAATCCCAAGATTTTTCCCTTTATAACGCCGAAGACACTTCTGTGGATTAAGGCGCATCTGATACCGTCGCAGTCGTTCGAAGAACTTTCAGAGAGAGGGAACATGACCTTCTCTAGTTTTGGACTTGATAATCATATCATCCACATAAACCTCGACCTATTTGTGAATCAGATCGTGCAGGATGGCTATGGCATCCCTTTGGTAGGTAGCCCTATCATTCTTGAGACCGAATGGCATAACGGTGTAGCAAAAGGTTCCCCATGGGGTGATGAATGCGGTGTTTTCTTGGTGGTCAGGGTTCATCTTGATTTGGTTGTATCTGGTAAACTCGTTGATGAATGACTTGAGAGCATGACTGGCTGTGTTGTCCCCGATCATGTCGATATTGGGTAGCAGATAATTATCCTTTGGAGAAGCTTTGTTTAAATCTCGGTAATCTACATACATTCGAACCTTCCCCCTGATTTCGGCACAGGTACAATGTTGGCTAGCCATGTGGGATATTCGATCACCAGAATGCAACCTACGTTTAACTATTTGACCACCTCCTCTTTGACCTTGAGCGACCATTCGGTGCATAATTTTCTCAATTTTTGTTTAACTGGCTTGTAATATGGGAGAGTGGGGATCTCGTGCTGAGCTATTTCAGGATCAATGCCAGGAATATCATCATAGGACCATGCAAAGAGATCCACAAACTCCTTTAGCAATTATTCGAGTTGTACACGCTCATGCTCATCAAGGGTGGCCCCTATCCTAATCTCGCGCAGTTGTCTACTAGAACCGAGATTAATAACAACAGTCTCTTCTTCATTAACTTGAACGCGATTATGTTGTTTATCATTAACCTTATTTATATCAGTTAAGAATTGTTCATTTGCAAAATCATCATCATCAAAAGTTTGATTAGAATTCAAGCATTTAATGTAAGGTACAACAAGATACTCAAAATCTTCATTTATTTCATTGATAGGAAAAACAACATTGAGAACCTCATCAAAAGAGGTCTCGATTACATTTGAGCAACGATAGATAACAAAAGAACAAATAGGGTAAACATTGGGGTTAGGGGATATTTCAAGAGGTAGAACTGGCACAACATGACAGTTGAGGAGAGGTGTATCAGCAACTTTAATCAGATGGGATGGATCCATTGATGTAGTGCCTGAATGAACCATGCAGAGTGCCAGCCCCAGTATCTGCAAGTTGAAGGAATCTTCGGAATCACTTTCCTCAGTCTCTTTGGTATCTTTGATGAGCGGTTGTACTCGGTGTTGGAAACTTTTGGCCCATGGGTATCTATCTTGGAAAAATATCTCCATTCCCGGCCTCATCTTCTTATCTGTGTGGTCATACCATGGTTCTGGAAAATCACAAAAGGGGAAGTCCTCGCCTTCTTTGATGAATTGTCCATTTAAGGAGTCTCCTGAGATAGTTAGGATGCAGTATAATCTTCTCTTTGTTCAAGACTAGATGATCATTATGAGCTCTTGTTCTAATGGCTGATAACCTAAGCCACAAGGAGGGAAAGCTTTCTTCAGTTCGATGGGATCAAGTATCCCTTGTTGCCTTTCCCCTAGCCCCAGTCCGGGCATAAAGTGCATATTTCTGAACATCTGAATAACATTAACATTGACATGAGGGTCATATTTTGGACAAACCCTTTCTTTGAAATCGTCCCCTAACGGGAGTAGGAGTGGCTCAACTTGAAATCCTGATAAGAGCATATCATTTGACCCATGCTGTATATCAAGAATTTGACTGCTGGTGCTTGCACCCTCGACATTTTCGTTGTCGCCCAAAATGGTGATGACTCGCCCGTCGGTGAATAATTTCAATTTCTGATGGAGTGAGGAAGACACACCCTTGATATTGTGGATCCAGAGTCATCCGAGCAACAGGTTGAAACAATCTGGGATGTATATGACTTGGAATTCAATGACGGGGTTTATAGGGCCAATCCCTATTGCAAGTTTTATGGATCCCATCACCTCACGACGGGTATTATTGTAGGCACGTACATAGGCGGAGGTTGGACCGAGGTCGCTTTCTTTCAGGCCTAAAAACTTGAAGGTTCTCACTGGGCAGACATTCAAGGCGGATCCGTTATTGATAAGGGATAGTGGCACGGCCTTCCCCATAACTTCGACGAAGATGTTGAGTGCATGATTGTGATTTGGCCCAATTTTGGGGATTTCTTCTTCATAGAATGATAACATTCAGGTAGAGGTCAAGGATCCGACCAGTTTTACCGCTTCTTCTAGTGTGGTAGATGGAGGAACTATGGGACTAGTGAATAATTTATTTCAAGCATTTCTATGAAGTTGGGAAGTCATGAAAATCCCCCATAGAGTGATGTTGGCTTGGGTTTTCTTCAGTTGATCGAGGATCTTGCTCTCCTCGATGGTCATCTCTGGCATAGGAAGGTTTTCAATGCCCTTCCTTTTGTCATTTGCTGGTAGTGGGCTTGGAACCTGGTAATGTCTCCCTGATTTGGTCATGTGATTTATTGAAGAAGGAAAGAACATGAATCCCGTTTCCTCGTCAATCTCAGGTTGTTCTGCCACCCTGTTTATTTCTCTGAGGAGTTCTTCAAATGAGATCATCCCACATATGTCGGCTATTGGGCCAGCTCTTCCTAAAGCTTGTTCTTCACTCGAATCTTCAAATTCTTCCCCACATCCAGTGGTAACAATTCTGTCTTTCCATGTAAAGTCGATGCGTTCCATAACTTCCATGGCTTCTTCATACAAGTTCTCCCATTCTGTGGGTATATGTGTGATTGAAGGGACCAAGCGCCCTTGTAGCTTCAAAGTTTCAAGTAACCCGATGATACTGCAAATGCTATTGGTTTTCCCGAATAATTCTGCCATAGACTGGACAACATCATCTAGGCTAACTTCGTCGGTTGTTACCACCCACTTGTCTGAATTTCAGGCCCATTTCCGTGCCTCCAAGAACAGTGTGCTAAATTTTTGGCAATCGATGACCATCTGTGAGGGAAATTTTAGCCCGAACTCTAGGAGTTGGTTTAACACCTCTCCCATACCTCCATTTTCAAAACGGGTACGGACAGCGATGCATGCTCTGGTAAGGAGAGATAGTGCCTAATCAATGAGGCTAGTAGGGTGTAGGACGAAATATGGGAAAATTTGAAGAGGTTTAGGAGAGCATATGGGTGTGATTTGAGTTGAGGGATCGAAATCTGGGTTTTCTTCCAAGAAGATGGCATTGGTGTGATTCATAAGTGGATTGTGAGTAGTGTTTGGCTTAGGATTGGCTGGTGGAGCGATGGTACCCTGGTCAATGAGATATTGGATTATGTTCTGAAGGTGAAAGAATTTGTCGATGGTATGGCTGGAAGTTTGGTGAAAGGCGTAATGAGCATCGGTCTTGAAATTTTTTGGGAGTGGATTTGGCAATGGACGCGGATCCAAGGGTTTGATGAGGTTTCGGCTTAACAGGGCTTGGTAAACTTTGGAGAGGGGAGCATGGAGCTCAGTGTATTCCCTTCGGATGGGGGCAGAGAGACTTTCTGGTGCCCATGATGTGGTTGGTTGAGAGATGTTGTTGATGGTCAAGACTGTAGCACTAGCAGGCTTGCCATACTTTCTAGGAGTGAACTGTCCGGACACCTTCTTTGGTTTAACCTCTGTTTTAACGAGGCTTTCCTTAATTTCTACTCTAAACTCTCTGAGAGCTCGGAAGTGGGGATAATATTGTCCTCCCATCATCGCTCGGATATGGGTCAAGAAGTTCTTCTCCACTATTTTGACCTGTTCTTCCTCGGATGGCCGATTGGTCATGGTAACTGCCTGTTCCCTCCACCGGGTTATGAAGTTACTGACTAATTCTCCAGGGTTCTGTTTGAGCAGCTCTAAATCACGACGGGTGACCTCAAGCTCTTCGTTGTATTTGTATTGCGACATGAATTCTCAGGCTACATCCTCCCAGCTACAGATTCTGGATTCCTCAAGAGATAAAAACCATAGGAGGGCACTATCCTTCAAAGTTTGCTGAAACAATTGGGCCATCACTTCTTCAGAAGCCCCTAGTAGAGTCATAGAATGATGATAACTGTGAAGATAAACAATTGGGGGTCCACTCCCTCCGAACTTCTCGATATTTTGCATCTTAAACTTCTCGAGTAACCTCTCTTTAGGATAAGGAGACATGTGGGTGTAGTCCATGTAATTCCCAGAGATCCTGACTTGGTCAAACTTGTTGGTGAGCATCTTGAGATACTCTTTGACTTTATTCAACTCCTCCTCTTTTGGATCAACGACCATAGGCAGGTTAGCCATAGACTGGGCAATGTTGGGCATTGGGAGCTGGGCAGGCGGCGGGCCATTGGAAGGAGGGGCACGTGGAGCATTCTGATATTCTTCAGGAACCCAGATAGGCTCGGGTGGACCTATAGAATGAGGGAATAGGGACTCAGGCTCTTGAGGAATAGGAAACTGGTTTCGTTGCATCTCTCGAACCTTAGTTTGGAGGTTGTCAATCTTGGACACGAGCTGAGTTAGGACTATCGTCAGATTCGGCTGTATGACTGGTGCTTGATCGGTATTCTCCATGGAAAATGAATGAATTCTGGACTTGTAAGAAGTAGTAGAGGAAAAGATGAAACTCTGGGGTGATTTGAATGAAGATCGAAGCTAATAGGGAGCCGGGCCAAGGGCTTGCGACCGACCTGAGAAGGAGTAGAATGGGATTTATTTTTGAGAAAAAGGGAGGAAACTATTTTTGGATTTTTGATAAAGAAGGGATAAATATTTTTGGATTTTTAATAAAGAATGGATAAATGTTTTTGGATTTTTAATAAAGAAGGGAGAAATGTTTTTGGAGACGGAACTCAGCATGATTATTACAATTATTAAGTTTTCACTTGTATTGAATTCTCCTAAATGCAATGCCGAACGGGACCCGAGCCTGGAAAATAAGGGTTTTTAATACATGAAAAGCTACGGTTTGGACTTGTAACCAGGCTCACGGAGAGGGTCCCATTTTAAAAATGCTCAAAAATTGGGCGGTAGATCGACCCGGAATTTTGGCAGAGTTTCGGGTAAAAACCGGAAATCTAAATTGCGTGTCCTAGGTTTTACACCTATATGTGGCTATGCAGTTGGTTGGGTGAATCGGCATGGGTTCCCCCCTTTGGCGTGACTTCCATGATATACGTCTTGCACTTATAGGCAATCGGTACATGTCGATAAGCCATTTGATATACCTGAGTGTACGTGAATTGCCTCACCATATACCTCGTGGGGACGGTACGTTGAGAGCGAATTCGATATACTCGGCGTATGTGAACGAATTCCCTACGATATAACTCCCGTCATGACTTCGGTCAAGCGGTACGATGCGGGGAAACCACTCGATATACGTCGAAGGTACTTGGCCAATGGAAGGTGAGAGTCATATCGCTTAGGCTAACTGCGACCTGTTGAACCAACGCCCATCACGAAATGACCCTCCAGTTACTGGGTAAAATTTGGTCAATAGCAATGCTCTTTGGTGATGTTGTGTGCATCATGCATGATTCTCTTATTAGTATCTTATGATGAGAATGGCTTTCTTGATTATGCCAGACAAGGAGAAAAGTATAAGTACCCAAAGTACACCAAGTATGGATGGGTGATGCGTGCAACATGGGGATATATATGTTCCTAAGTGCACATGGTGTGGAGTGTACATGGAGAAAATTCACCAAGTGTGTGAATATAAGCATAAGCATGGGATACACATGGAAAAGGGGACATGCAGATATGGGGGGAAACATAAACAAATATAACATTCATGTAAATAGAGTCAAGCCCACAAACAAATAAAGTTTCCCCAGCGAAGTCTCCACTGTGGCCATCCCCGATCCTCGCCATGCGGGCGGGCATGTGAAGGAAGGATCCTTCGGGTCCTGCGCGTCCCTCTCGGGAGCGCTTAGGCCGGCGTCATTTGAGATGTGGTGCAAAAATGTAGAGAGATTCAGAGTTGCCAGTCTATTTTACTCAAAATAGACAAAAGAAAAAGGGGAAGCCACCCCGAAGGATGGCATCCAAATTCATTCTGGTGCGTGCGAAACCAAAATGACTCGAGAAGGGTTTGGAGGCTTAGTTACGAAATGGGAAGGTGTTAGGCACCCATTTCGCCCTTTCGGTCTCTCATGGATATTTGCTATTTTCCTTTATGTTTCCCCCCGTGATATGTGTGCATGTGTATATATAGAATGGAGGTAGGAATCCTCGACTTGTATCATGGAAAAGATAAAGCGAGTCATCCGTAGGAAGGTATAAGAATAATATTAGAAAAATAAGATTTACGCGATTACCCCTACGTTGATCGTTATAATGGAACGATAAAGCATATGGAGTAATGCGTCACTAAGGGCAAGTATATAGAATATAAGAAGATTAGATTTAGAGAAGATAGAAAATAAGAGAAAAAGTGAAAAAAAGGACTCGAGTATTGGGTTTTACCCCAAGACGCCTACATAGCCTATAAAGGCATCAAAGTCCATGTAATTCGCATACAAAATGAGGGGTGGGGTTTATCCCATAAATCCAAATGGGGGATCTCTTATTTGTGTGTGTGTGTGTAGAAAAAGTGTTTTAGTTGTGAGGAAAGTGTGGAAAAAGTGTGAGAATCTCTATTTGGAATTTATGAGCAAACCCTCTTTTTCTTGTTTTTTGGGTTTTATGAAAATAAGAGATGTGCAATAATACTAAATAAAAAGTATTTTAGGATGCGTGAGATGAGATAATAAAAGTGCTATATAAGAAAACAAGTTATTGGGAATTTAAGAGAGAGTTTGAGAAAGTTGGACCTTCTTAAAGATCTTGAGCTTGATCTTGAATGTTGGAGAGCAGCCCTTGCACTTGGATGATGATGGAGAGTGGTTAATTCACCAAGTTTGATGAAAAGGATGATGAAAAGTGGAAGTAAAAAAGGGATTTGGAAGTTGCAATCACGCTGCCTTCGAGAGAGGTTTCTAGGATTCGTTGAGAGAGATTTTTATTAGATCTGGGCTCTTCCTAAAAATGAGGTGAAGTCCTACTTTTATAGGCCCAGGTAAGTGACGATCGACATATACCTGTTCCTGCCTATCGGCACCTGCCGATAGGCAGGGTCTGGAACCTTCCATTTGGCAGTGCGCTTCAGGCTTTTTAGGAAAATCGGCTCTCGAGGGCAAACCGTAGGTTAGAATTGCGCACGGGGCATACCATTGGAAAGGAAATTTAGAGACCTTTGAAAGTAATTGGGACCACTCCCGGGTTTGAGAGTTGACGTTGGGTCAAATATGGCTCAGAAGCGTTTGTCGATCCATTGGGCGGGGAATCATTCAGACGCAAACGGATCGTTCGTCCGCATGGTAAGTCTGAATCATGCACGGGGCGGACCGTTGGAAAGTTTAGGAGATGTACTTCGATATTCCAAAGAGTTTGACCCAATTTGGAGAGTTGACTTTGGTTAACCAGTCCCGGGAAGCATTCAGTCACCCCTCGGAGTCGAACGAATCGTTCATCTGCATATTAAGTCGGAATTACGCACGGGACGGACCATTGCAAAGGATATTCAGTTCCCTTTGAGGATTCATTCAGCCTCGATCGAGATGAAGAGTTGACATAGGTCAAACAGAGCCCGAGAACACCCGATGGCCTCTGGGTCAAGTTTCGGACGCAAACAGATCGTTCATCCGCATGGTAAGTCAGAATCACGCACGGGGCGATTCGTTGGAAAGGGTATTTAGTTCCCTTCGAAGATTCATTCAGTCTTTGTCGAGATGAAGAGTTTGACTTTTGGGTCAAACTGAGCCGAGGAGTGCCAGGGTAACAGAATGGGGTGTCTACAACCAACCAGGTCCTCAACCGTAATTACAACATTTTCATTCCTCAAAACCGTAAAGACTGAGGAGACGACAATGGAGGCAAGTAGGGCCAGGCCTAAAAGCGAGAGAGTTTTTCTGTCAAGTTGTTACAGTTATGGAGTGATGAACCGTAAAAATAGGAATTTTCTCAAAAAGGTGCATAGAGAAACCATAAAATGAGATCTTGGATAAGAAACCGTTAGAGTTGAACAAGGGGTCAGTTCCGGCATGAGGGTTATGCTCAAGGATCCGTTAACCATAAAAGGTAGGTGGAAAATGGAGATATAATAATCGCCTTACCCTTATAAGTAAGGGATGATGTTTCGGGTGATATGAGTGAGTCACAATAGTAACTCTATAGTTCGAGTGTACATCGAGTTTAGTGGGCACACTAGCGATAGTATCCTTATTATGTATATTACTACCATTGGATAACGAGACTTTGTGCCAACTATGGGAAGGAATACGTGTGTATAGTAAGAGAATTTCTATGTATATGTTACATAGATATTTGCTCCTTTTGGGTGTTATAATAGTAGAGAATATTATTATAGTGTATAATGACTAGTTACGAGAGTTTGAGCGATAGTAAATTGTGTGACAAGACTATCGTACACATTATATCAGGGTAAAATAGACTGGTTTACTTGGCATGACCTGAAAGAGGGTTGATCCTGCATATATATTGAATTATATTATAGACTTCGGTGAGCATGTTGTCTCGTTTTATTCGATCTGGGTGAGCAGGGAATTTTATTTATGTGATTCAGAATATATTGATTTGTTATCGAGCAGAGGGATGTATCTCGTTAATTAAATAGCATTGATAACTCAATGATAATATGAGAGCCGTGATAGAGATCGTCTTAGAGACACGAGAGAGGAAGAGTATACTTTTATTGTCAACAGAAGGAAATTCGAGTGACACCCCGCCTAATAAAATACTGAACGATCACTCCTATATCATTTTAAAATAGGATTCTCATATGGTTCATTCTTAGCATCACCGTCGAAAACCAATTTTATTACTAATATCCTATTAGGCCGGCATCAAATTTTTAATTAACTAATCTTTTTAACCAAATCATTCAAATAAAATAATTACAACAGTTTACATGCAGCAACTGAAATAAAATAAAATAAATGAGTAATACAACAAAATCGAATGCAGCACTAAAAGGCGATAAAAGAATAAATGAGTAGAATTGGGCCATAAGCCCGAATATTTCTACAATACCTCCTATCTAGATCTCAATGATAGAAGCATCTAATATAAACCTGCTTGTATCCACAGCTGCTGCAGCAAACGCCCGACTCGAAAGAATCATCATCCAGGCGTCCCTGTGTTTGGACACCTATATATATATATATATATATATATATATATATATATATATATATATATATATATCAAGAGGGGAAAATAGAGAAACGGATCAGAGCCCGAGTTTTGAAAATATTTTAGCAAGTGCTTAAAATCCATATTTTTAAATATGTTATTTCTCATATTTAAACTGGTATCGCTCTCACATGAGATACACCTTACCCCTCTTCTAACAGTGCACAACTATCGCATACCTTTTTAAACAACCTAGTTAAGGTACCCTACCAAACTAATGTAATTACCCATCTTCTAATAATCCTCATCAATTCGAGTACTGAGGACTAAACTTCTCCCCATTCCCAACATTACGTTACGTTCATGCGTGGGGTGTCTCGCGAAGCGAAATCCAAATAAGGAACCCCCCCGATACACTACTACGTGACAATGTTGATCATCGGGATCCATTAGGCCATCAGTACATACCATATTTATACCATCCCATATTTATTAATAGTTCTTATTAGAACCTAAGATTCATATTCATATAAATATGGATATTCATATAGCGGAAGTGGTATCATATTTTATTCATTCTTTTCACTTTATACAAGGTTAGGTTATATGATATCTCATCTCATATATATAAACAATATACTATACGCAACAAGTATATTAATCATCCACCGAGCTATAATATAAATAGCTTAGCCATTCTTATTTACTAGGCAACCGTGGATTATCTCAAGTACAAATATATTTTCATCTCAATAAATATATCCATATCTGGCACCCATAGGCTTAAAAGTGGTGCACACATATTCTGCTATCCAATCCAAGTACATCTCGTACTGAAGGATCACATGTTCCACATCACTCAGGAACTGTAACAATACAAATAACATATATTGGAGGCGAACATAGTTCACATATCCATGGGTCACACACATATCTGCACTCCTATAGTCAGTAGACTTATCGACTCATAAATAAGCCCTTCACAGTCCTATGTTCTAGAGGTACCAAATCTAAAATCCCCCCGAAGGCAACACAGGATAAGATTGTCCTCTTTCGAACGCCAACCTCCCGTGATAGCAAGTATGGTAGGTATGTCATACACATAATAAACAATAATATAGGTACACATTCCACCTATATAAATATATCATCAATTAGATATTCACACAACCATATTATAACGATATGTATTTATCTCACCTACACATAATTTACCATAGGTAATTATTTAACCCATCTATATAATAACATCAGGGCATACGCACCACCCATATAATAATCTCCTACGTAGTATATTTATATCTCGACTATCCTACGCATTTATCAATTTTTGACTAATCCACAATATTATATTTTCGAGCTTTTCTCACCGCACAATGATAATATCAATGACCCCGATATATTCATTCGTCTCATAATATATATACTTTATCTACATCGTTTATATATTATTTATATCTATTCTCAATATACAATGGCTAAAATTTTCAAACTCTTATAACTATAGCCAATAACCTCAAATATTTCCATTCATAATATAATAAGCAGTCACACCCTTAAAATATTATCCCCAATACGTACTCTTTTATTTATTCAAATCACACCTAAATGCCCCTTTAAGAATTATTCCTCACGAACACCCCTATTTGGGGAAATCTTGGATTTTTCTTTCAACTAACCCAAAGTACACGCCTTACAAAAAAAAATATTTAGAAGTCCCCACACTATTTTTATGAACCGCAAATATTTATCTTCAAATAATTCTAGCCTCTATTTTTCCAATTTTCTGTTCGATTTTCGAGTTAATGAATAACCCAGGAACGACTTTCTTAGAAAAATCATATCAAATCGAAAAAAAAAACAAAAACAATAAGTGATCGGCACCACACGACCGTATCAAAAAGATCTACAACTTTTGTGTTTTGACCGAGAGCTGAATCGGCTGTCTTCCTAGCCGAAACAGTCCGAAAGTGACGCTGGTCACTATTCACATTCTTCTCAAAAAATCCAAACCTCCATTAAAACATCTCCAAGCTTTTTATCTCCTTCTCATCATCAATGAACCTCAAAAAAACCATAAATACACATATAGAAAGGGTTCTAATCATCCAAGAACCAATTTTCAATAATTAATTTCAATAAATTTCAAGTTTCTCAAATTGGGTATTAATCGAGTTATATCCATTTTAATCTTTCGAAAACCCGTTTGATCTATGAAATTTCAACCCAAAAATATGTAGTTTTATACCAACTACAATATGATAAATAAACACACTAAATCATAAAGCACGTTAAACACTCGCCTCGTAGATTAAATCCGACAACCCCGAGTCGAATCCCGCGAATTTTGGCCGAAAATCTCTTCTTTTCTTCTCTTTTCTTTCTTCTTCTTTTTCGTCTCTTCCTTCTCTCTCTTAGGGATGATATTTGGGGGAAATAAGGTCTTTCCCCTTATTAAACCCGAAATTGGGTGTATACCCAATTGTTAAATGACTCGTACACTCATTTACGAGTCCCTACTAGTCCAAAAATGTTCGGAACCCAAATACTACCATCGGGTACTCTATTTTGACTATCTCGGCCATTCCGAACCCAATGGCGGAGTCGAACTCTCCATTCGATTCACTTAACTAAAATTCACTATTTTGACCCAACGCATTCAATACGCGTGTTTTCCAATTTAAAATATTTTCCTTTGTCGCTTTACCCAACTGTGACATGTAATAAAAATAATCTAATCATATACTTAGTCTCAAAATATAATCCACGTAAATATTAATCTGTCACTCAAAAACTAATATTTACTATTCACTTTATAATATTGAATTTGTTTAACTTCACTCATTAATACCAAAAT
Source organism: Sambucus nigra (assembly GCA_949130495.1). Lineage (NCBI taxonomy): Eukaryota > Viridiplantae > Streptophyta > Magnoliopsida > Dipsacales > Adoxaceae > Sambucus > Sambucus nigra. The sequence goes on along the minus strand of OX422207.1, from coordinate 77,744,104 downwards.
TACTATTCATAATAATTCCTCAAATTACCAAATTACATCCACAATGTAATTTAAATACCTTTAAAAGTACGTGGTATTACATCCCCCCTTACAATAGAATTTTGTCCTCAAAATTCGGATATAGCCTGTACCACTACTCTAGGATCGGTATATACATTACGTCCTAGTTTAACCAAATTTAGATATAGCCTAACACAATGGTCTCCCACTATATTCCAGCCATCTCAAGGCGTATGCTCATATATATGTATTCTCATCATCGCTATTCATATATATACTAATCACGCACCCCCGGATTAACACCCATTAGTTCTCTTAATATTCATATCACATAATAGGCATACACACATTATATTAAAATTTATGGGTTTTCTCCCAACTTATTTGCATACTTACCATACATATTGTTGATACCAAATTTAGTCTACTAACATGGCCCACTTGAATGAAGACACGTGGCAGTCTACGTGGCAACAACGGACACTTTCGAGGAACTCAGACGCTTCGAGGAACCATACTACAACGAGGAACACTGCTTCCCCGAGGAACTCGGACGCTCCGAGGAACACTGCTTCCCCGAGGAACTCAGACGCTCCGAGGAACAAGAACTCTATGAGTAACTCTTGAGTACCGAGCAACTTAGGCGGTCCGAGCAACTTAGGTAGTCCGAGCTGCACCTCGAACAAAGAATTAATAGCAAGATAACCAACAGTTTGACAGTTCATTAAAAGCTTATCATTCAGATGTATATGCTTAAAGGACATTGAATGTATTACCCTTTCATATGTACATCATTTAATGTATTACCCTTTCACATTACAGCCTCAGGGCTATAAATACATTATACAATCGTCATTGTAAGGGACCAGAATTTCTTGATAGAACTTGTAATCGAGAATTCCCAAACAGTCAGCAATAACATAACAGTGGACGTAGGCCATTCTTATAAGGCTGAACCACTTTAAAATTTCTTTGTCTCAATCATTTATCTGTGATTGAATAATTAGATACAATCTAATTGTTTATATCAACAGATTGGCGCCGTCTGTGGAAAGCGATTGGTAATATCATTTTTCATCGAAAACAATCCATCATAAATGGCTGATATTCCAAAATCCAGCAATTAAAATGCTGGAAGCCCTCCAAATCCATCTGCTCTGCCAAATATTCTAGATCTGGCTGGAATAATGACAAATCTGGCTCAGGGCCAGACCGTCTTGCAAGAAACTATGCGATAACTCATACAAACCCTCCATGGCGGTGCACTAACCCATTCAGGACCACGAAGTATTCAAATAAATACCCGTGCACCTTCTTTGCGTACTAGGAGTACCAATTCATATCACAATGAGGAGTCTGAAGATTTTTCTTATCAACCTGGACGAACTTCGTCAGTGCGAGCCACAGATACTGAACAACATATCACTCTCTCTCCAGAAAGGACTAGTACGCTTGAGAGGTTAAGCAGGGTATCACCTTTTGATCGATTAGGACCTAGAAGGAGTAGAAGTCCTCCTAAAGTCGCATCGAGGAGTTTTCGACGACCATCAAATTTAAGGGAAGGATCTGCCCAGTCGCGACCAGCTGCTCGTCAAGATAGATCCCAGGAAGCCACATCAACGCGAACAGTTGCTTGAACCAACATGCTCGAGGAAGGAAATGATGCATGGAAATGCTCTATTCAGAGGGTGGAGTATAGATTAGGGGAAATGGCTAAAGCCAAGAACCCTTTACAATGAACTTTTGTTCGAGAAACACCTTTTGTCCATTCCATTGTAGATTTTCCAACACCATCAAAGTTCAAAGCACCTGTTGTGACTCCCAAGTATGATGGAAAGACTGACCCTGTCCTTCATATTTAACAATACCAAGATGCAGTTGACATCTATGCTATTCAAGATGAGATGAGATGTAGAGCATTCTCAAGAACTCTTACTGGATCTGCTCAAATATGGTATAATAATCTTCCTCGGGGTAAGATCTCAACTTTTCTTCAACTGGCCAAGTTATTCATTGGGAATTTCTATTTTGGGGCAAAGCCAGTTAAACGAGTAGCACATTTGTTAAGTGTTAGACAAAAAACTGGTGAGAGTACCAGAGATTATATAACTCGTTTTAATAACGAGAAACTCGAAGTCATTGATTATGAGGAAAAGACAGCGATTACCGCCTTGATGAGTGGACTACTGCTAAACAAGTTGTACTACACATTGGCCAAAGATCCACCTAGAACCATGTCAGACCTGATGGGAAAAGCATCCAAGATTATGAATGCCGAGGAGGCTATGGCTGCGAAGAAGAATATGGATGCCAAAGAAACCAAGGTGGAAGGTGATAAAGCTAAGAAGAAAGAGTATAAGAACAATGGTAATGACAAACACTCAAAAACCAGGTCGACATGGGAAGTAATGAAAAAATTTGATAATTATACTCCTCTGAAGAAAGACATCAACCATGTTTTAGAATAAATCAAGAACAATGAGGAATTAAACTGGCCAGAGAAAATGAAGGAAAACCCTGATCGGAGGAATAAAGAAATATATTACGAGTTTCACAAAGATCATGGCCATATGACCAAGAATTGCATAGCTCTTCAGAATGAGATTGAAACACTCATCAGACAAGGAAAACTGGCAAAGTATCTTGATCGTGGAAATGAAAGAAGAAACAACGACCAAACAAGAGAGAGGTCTAGATCTCCTCGTCGTGCAGAGGAGAACAAGAAAAGAAACCATGAAGTTGATCCAGAAGACGACCCCGATCTTTCCAAGAGACTAAGGCAGCCAGAACGTGAGGTATTTTTAATACGCTTTGGGTCATTTGACTGTAATATTATAATAGGTGGAGATGCAAGAGGAGGAGACCTTACTGCAGAGAGAAAAGCTTACCTATGCGAGGCTCAAGCTTGCTCGTACATTCAATGAATAAATCTAGCTGAAGAGGATCACCCGAGAAAGGTGAATAAAGAGAAATTGGTCATTGTTTTCTCAAAGAATGACCTTGTAGGTGTTCTATATCCTCATGATGACCCATTGGTGATCAAGATGAGAATGAAGGAGGAAATAATTTCAAGAGTACTGGTAGACAATGGTAGCTCGGCAGATATCATGTTCTACTCGTGCTTCGACAGTTTAAATCTAAAGCTATCTCAACTGGAGCCTTTTCATAGACCCCTCCTCGGTTTTACTGGCGAGAAAGTATTTCCACTTGGGACGATCAAATTGGATATATTCATTGGTACGTGGCCTGCTTGTCGCACAGAAAGAATACGCTTCTTCGTGATGGATAAGAATGTTCAATCATCATACAATATCATCATGGGAAAAGTAGGATTGAAGTAGTTCGAGGTTGTACCATCTACGGTTCATCAATGCCTAAAATTTCCAACAAATTTTGGAGTAGAAGTTGTGAAAGGTGATCAGAAAGTAGCTCGGGAGTGCTATTATTCATCCGCCGAGCAAGAGGAACTTGAGGAATCAAGGAAAAAGACTACTACCTATCAAGTGGATGAAGGTGCAGAAATTGAAACATTGGATCCTAGAGATGCGTCGCAACTCGATAAAGGTCAAGTGGTGGAAGCTACTCAAGTAGGTTTGTCGTTGGAAGCCTCACTAAAACAGGAATTGATAATTTTCCTAAGAAGCAGAAAGTGAACTTTTGCTTGGATTCATGAGGATATGCCTAGGATAGACCCAAATTTCTTATGTCACGAGCTCTAGGTGAATAAGGAGATCAAGCCAGTGAAGCAGAGAAGAAGAGTGTTCAGCCCCGAGAAGAATCAAGCTATACAGGAGGAAGTCGAGATGCTCCAGAAATCTTGCTTTAATGAAGATGTTAAATATCCAGACTGGTTCGCCAATGTGGTGATGGTAAAGAAGAAAAACAACAAGTGGAGGATGTGTGTAGATTTCACTGACCTCAACAAAGCATGACCAAATGATCACTTTCCATTGCCCCAAATTGATCAACTGGTGGATGCTACCTCGGGACATGAGTTGCTGAGCTTCATGGATGCTTATTCTAGTTACAACCAGATTAAAATGAAACCTGAAGACAGGGAAAGTACTTCTTTCATTACCCCTAGGGGAACTTATTGTTATAATGTTATGCCTTTTGGTTTGAAAAATGCAGGTGCAACATATCAGCGGCTGATGAACAAGATGTTTGCTGAACAAATCAGTTTCAATATGGAAGTCTATGTTGACGATATGCTGACAAAGATCAAGAAAGTTGTCGATCATCTAGTTGACTTAAGTCAGACTTTTGATCAAGTGGATAAATATCAAATGAAGCTGAACCCGACGAAGTGCATATTTGGAGTACGAGAAGGCATGTTTCTAGGGTACATTTTCAATCAACGAGGCATTGAGGCAAATCCTGAAAAGATCAAAGCTCTATTAGGGCTGCGATCTCCAACGACGAAGAAAGAGGTGCAAAGTCTTACTGGACGAGTAACAACACTCAATAGATTTATATCGCGAGCAACTGATCGATGTCTCCCATTCTTCAAGATGCTCCAAAAGACTTTTGAGTGGAATGATGAATGTGAGAAGGATTTTCAAGACTTGAAGAAATACTTGGGAGCACCTCCACTGTTATCCAGGCCAGTAATGGGAGAAAAATTATACTTGTATCTGGCAGTGTCCGAGAATGCAGTTAGTTCAGCATTGATAAGAGTGGAGAATGGAGTACAAAAACCGATCTACAACACAAGTAAGGCCTTCCGATGAGCAGAGATCAGATATCAAAAACTGGAAAAGTTAGCACTGGCGCTGATTGAGGTGAGTAGGATAATGAGGCCATACTTCCAGGATCATACTATAGTCGTATATATTGATATGCCATTGAGTCAAGCCCTTCATAAACCAGAAAAATCATAGAGATTGATGTACTGGGTAATAGAACTTGGTGACTATGATATAATTTACGAACCCAGATCATCGCTTAAAGGGCAAGCTGTAGCGGATTTTATAGCAGAGTTCACCTATCCTGATACCCTCGAGGAGCAAAAGTTGCTCGTTGATCAACGTGTGGATGTTACAGGTTCATCAAACACAAGCTCAGACCAATTTAGGTTGGCAAAAGGGCAAGTGGATGTTATAGGATCATCAAATTCGAGCCTAGACCAACTCAAGTTGGTAAAAGGGAAAGAAAAGATGATCGACAAAGAACAAGAAATATCAGGGGAGGATGAAAGGAAGCAATAAATTTTCCACCGAGGAACTCTAACAGATCAAAAATTTGAAGACGAGTTACCTATATGGAGGCTATATGTAGATGGCTCATCTTGCACTACAGGATGTGATGCGGGGATAGTTTTGAGCACTCCGGACGAGGTTGACATGGAATAAGCCCTACGTTTCCAATTCAAAGCTTCTAATAATGAGGCTGAGTATGAGGCCATGATTGCAGGTCTTAATTTGGCAAAAATTATGGAGGCGCAGCAGGTTATTGTCTTCAGTGATTCTCAATTGACCGTAAATCAAATGTTAGGGATATATGTAGCCAAAGGAGAATTAATGATCAAGTATCATGCAAAGGTGATGGAGTTGGTATCAGAATTTGCTGCTATTCAGCTGGTCAGAATACCAAGAATGGAGAATGCAAGAGCAGACGCCGTAGCTCGATTAGCATCAGCTACTCGTACCGAGCTATGAAGAACGATCCCAATTGAAGTGTTGGCTAGTCGAAGCATAGACGAAGATCTGATGAAGAGTTTCATTACCCTTGATTTAGGACCATCTTGGATGGATCCCATCAGGGCATATATTGAGGAGGGAGAATTACCAATTGATAAGCTCGCAACCAAGAAATTGAAGTTTAAAGCTGCTCAGTATGTATTAACTAACGGTATTCTATATAGACGAGGAATTATGGCAGGTTTGCAAAGATGTGTACATCCCTCCGAGGTGAAAGAATTGATTGAAGAGATCCATGAAGGGTCCTTTGGAGCCTATGTAACAGGTCGAACGCTTTTGCAAAGGGTGATGACGCAGGAATACTACTGGTCGACGATGAGAGCTAATTGTATTTCCTATGCCGAGAAATGTGACAAGTGTCAGTGCTTTTCCTCCATCCAAAGAACTCCACAATCATTTTTGACACCCATCACTTCCCCTTGGCCATTTTCCATGTGGGGAATAGATTTGGTCGGGCCACTGCCAACGACCAGAGGAAGGTTCAAATACCTTGTCGTCGTAGTGGATTATTTTACTAAGTGGGTAAAAGTTGAGCCTCTCATTGATATGACGTACGACAAGGTGTACCAATTTATTTGGAAGAACATCATTTGTCGATATGGTCTTCCTCATGCCTTCATCACAGACTATGGAACACAACTTAATAACAAGGAGTTCGCTGCCTATTGTCATCAATCAAACATTTTGAAGATCCATTCAGCACCAGGTCATCCTCAAAGCAATGGACAAACTAAAGTGACAAACAGAACGCTATTGAATGGATTGAAGAAAAGACTAGATGATGCGAAAGCAAATTTGATCAACGAGCTACAATCAGTACTATGGGCTTACCGAACTACTCCCCGAGTAGCAATAGGGGAATCTCCATATATGTTGGCGTTTGGAAGTGAAGCAGTTATACCTGCCGAGTTGGGCCTCCGAACACACAGGGTACTGAATTTCAATTCCCCTGTCAGCGACTTAATGAGAAGATTGGATTTATACATGCTCGAGGAAGTTAGAGAAGAAGCAGCCATCAGGAATGCTGCATACCAACAATGAACAACTTTGTTCTACAATAAGAGGGTGAAGAAGTGCGACCTGAAAGAAGGAGATTATGTGCTAAAGAAAGTGATTCAAAAGCACAACAAACTGGAGGCAAACTGGCATGGACCATACCGAGTTACAGAAGTTGTTCGACCAAGAACTTACCGAATAGCAACTTTAGAGGGGGAGGAGTTTAAGAATGCATGGAACGTAGAGCACCTGCGCAAGTATTATCAGTGATGTATATTCTCATGTAATGCAGTTCCCTCAGTATGAATAAAATGAAGATATGCTGCCAAATTCTCCTTTTATTGAAAGTTTTTTGGGGAATACTAGTGCTACACACTACTCGGCAAATCTCGGAGCTCGGACTACTCAAATTTATTCTCGAAAACACCAACTAAGGTTGGTCGGGAATCTTGAAAACGCCAACTAAGGTTGGTCGGGAAACAAATGTATTCCTACGGGAAGTAAAACTATGTATTCCTACGGGAAGTAAAACTACGTATTCCTATGGGAAGTAAAAAAATGTATTCCTCCGGGAAGTAAAACTATGTATTTCTAAAAATGACAACTTATGTTGGTTAGGAAGTAAATGTATTCCTCCGGGAAGTAAAACTATGTATTCCTAAAAATGCCAACTTATGTTGGTTAGGAAGTAAATGTATTCCTCCGGGAAGTAAAACTATGTATTCCTAAAAATGCCAACTTATGTTGGTTAGGAAGTAAATGTATTCCTACGGGAAGTAAAACTATGTATTCCTAAAAGGCCAACTAAGGTTGGTCGGGAGCTACAACTATTCCAAAAAGTGCCAAAGTTGCTCGTCAAGAAAAAAAATCCACTAACTATGGCTGGTCGGGGATAAAAACCTACTAATTGTAGTTGGTCAAAAAGGAAAATTTACTGACCTTGGTTGGTCGGAAACATTTTATGAATACAAGAAAGTGATCGAGCAAAACTTTTGATACTCGTAACTTTTTAATTATTACTAAGTTAGTCGAGAAACAACACATCATTTTTGCCAAATGATTACCACAAATTTGAACTAGTCGATAATAGTTTGATTGACAAACAACACAATATTGTTATCTTTTTAACAGATACATATGCACAGATGTAAAATGTTTTACAAGACAATAGCAATTAAGATTGCGAACAAAAATAAAAGTCTTTCATTAAATCCAAAAACAGATTACATTGAGAATGAAATGTATACTAACTATTACATCAAAATTCCTATTCTATTAGTTTTTTCCCCTCTGCTTTTGAAACAGGTTCCTCGTCAGCAGGCGGATCATTTAAAGCAAGAGGAGAATTTATGAAGTTAATATCTTTTAACATCTTGATATTCATCACGGATGGTCGATCTAGGAGGTGCTCGGGACGAGATATCTCGACATTTGAATGGAGATTGTAATCACCGAGATATTTGGAAATTAAGCACTGAGGGATGGCCCGAGCAGGGATCCACCTCATGTCGAGCTTGAATTGTGGCACTAGAAGGTCGAGCAGCCAATGATTATGGTAATCCCACAGGTAATGACCCTGTTCCAGTTGCAGCACACCTAAGGCATTCAACTAGCCCTGTTTGTAGCCCTCATTATTGTCATTTTGGATACGATCGTCTAAGTGGTAGAGAGCCTCGTTGTAGCCAACCATCCAGAACTCCCTGGCCTATTTATGGAATTGATATGTAAATATTTCCAGCTGTTCGTGGAGATTTTTGATGAAGAGTTCTTTATTCTCCAAGATAGACCTCTGCGCAGAAAGCTGCTCTTCCAGGTCCCTGATTTTCTTAGACATCTCATCCAATGTCTGGTTCTTCGCCATTAATTGGAAGGCCTGGTTCTCTAAAGAAGATTGAGTCCTCTGTTCCTCGACAGGAATCCGAGCTGCTCTTGCTCATCCCCGAGAAGCTCTTGCTCGTCCACTAGAAGATGTAGAAGCGCCATACCTTTTCAAGGCTTCCAATTCATACCTCAAGTTGGCATTTTTGATTTCCAAGAACGAGAATCCCTCGTCAGTCACTGGGACCAAAGCATTTAAGGTGGAGGCAACAGATTTTAATTGAGATACTTCTCTTTGCAAGTTGTTATTCTCTTGCTCCAACAACTCGGCTATTTATCTGCACTCCTCGACCTCAGCCCTCAGAGTTCTCTCCCTCACATCGTAGCCAACAAAAAGTTTATCATATCCCTTGTCGGTAATGATTTGTTGATATTTCTTCTTGTACCCTCATGCAAGAGGGCAACGGATTCCTTATATTGTTGATGAAGGTCTTCAAGAGTGCCTTGGAGATCCTCAATCATATCATAATAAGCTATATTGTTGGCTACCGCCCAACCAAGCAGACACTTCAAGTATTAGTAGGCTTCAATTGCCTGTTCCGAAGCATCTTGGCGGAGGATGTTGACGATTTGTGCTGCACTCAGATCTGTATGACCAGCCTTAAAATAATCATTTCATTGCCTCAACAGCTTTGTATCATGAGCAGATAATAATTCCATCCTGGCCAGAAACTAATAGAGGAAGAAAAAGCAATAATCAATAAGAGTCCCAACAGAGCATGAAGAGGATAAACAACAATATGCATTAACAAAAGTTCAAATTTTATTACATTACAAAGGTCAGAAGTACAAGGTTCAGAGTTACATGTTCAGGATTACATTTGTCAAAGAAAAATAAAATTGATAGAAGTCCGAACAACTCTACACCTTTTCCTTGTCTCCTAAAACTTTCTCGGGAGGCTGGGACGAGGAGGTAGGTTGCTCGGATGGAGTAGATAGTAGCTGGGGAAGTGCTGGAGGTTGCTCGGAGGAAGTAGCGAGTTTCTGAAGTTCCTCGTTTGTAGGCTGGATGATTGGGGGATGAGAAACTTGATCTCCCATCACCATGGAAGACTCTTCGGAGGTAGCTTCATCCTCTTCTTCGTCTTTAGGAGTTGGAGGAGGACCAGGGATGTGTCACTGAAAGAGTTCAGAAGTTTCATCAACTTTCATTTCTTGTAGAGCAGCGACCCACCCATATCTAAAGTATTTGGGGCTGCCATATTCGACTTGAGACATCATGGCACCCAAGCCTTTGTTCCAACCCTTGTCCCAATCGGCGCTAAAAGACTTCTTCACAACCAGTTTTATTTTCATTTTCTCTGAGGAGAGTTTCTCGCATAGAAGATCCTCGGTAGCCTTCAACTTATTCTCAGTTTCCTCCTTCTGGCGACTTACTTCGCAAAGTTGGATTAGTTCTTCCTCAACATCCTTGATCTTATTCTCAATCTCTCCAGCATTTTTTAGCTTCCCTTCAAGCTCTTTATTCTTCTTCTCCAAAGCATTTATTTTATTCTCTAACCCCTTGGAGACTTCAACAACTTGAGCCTTCTTCTGCTCGGTTGAAGTATGTTTCTTCTCCTAAGCAGCCTTGTCAGTATCTTACTTCTGACTAGAATCTTCCAAAGACCGCGTCAGACCCATCAGAGCTTCCTCCACACCAGATGAGGAGCTTGAAGCTTTAATAGCTTCATCTTTCTTTAAGATTATATTAAAGTAGCTCGCCAACTGTGAAAAGAAAATGAAAGCAAGTCAGAGACAAATATAACAAAGGAAAGATGAAAAGTTCAAAATAATAAGACTAACAGAAGCAATATGGTGAGCATCCAATGAGGTGACCATGTCCCGAGAAAGGTTCTCTTCAATACCTTGGATCTCAGGAATGATCCAAGTCTTCACTGAGCTCATGGCAGTGCTCGGGGGAACAAAAGTAGGAACACCAGTTCCAGTAGTTGGTGGCTGAGAGATGGTTTTAGCCAAATTAACCGAGGAGCTCTTCTTCAGCTTCCTCGGGGGAACAGGAATATTTTCGACCAAGGAGGAACTCTTGGTCGGTGATATGACAATCACTTTGCCTGGAGCAGAAGTCTTGCTCGAGGCCACTGGGGGCTTCTCCACAACCTTCACAGTAGCTGCCGGGGGAAGTGCATCAATTTTCTTTGTCCCCTCTCCTGGGACGTCAATTTTACTTCTTTTTGCCTCTCCAGCACCAGAGGCAGGATTCTCAAAAAGGGTGGGAGGTCTTCTTTTCTTCATCCTTTCACTTAAAGGAACGTGTGACTCAGGCGAAGAACTGGTAGAAGCTGGTACTGGTTCTACTTCGCTTATCACCGGACGAGCAATGAAAGAGGAAGTGTAACTCTTGTAATGTAGCAGATATGAAGCTGACCTAATGTGCTCGTCAGCAACAGTTTGATGCAAACTCCAGATAAGTTTTAAGTGCCTTATATTAACGTCTGCCTCTTTTGGACACTTTTTTTTACTGTCAACTGCAAATAAATAAACATTAAAATATCAGTGACATATTTTATCAATCATAAAGGAAGCATAATTTGAAAATAAATAAAATGAAATAAAAATAACCTATCCCATTGCCATAGGAGGGGCATCTGGGACCCTGATACACTTCATCTCTAGATAAAGGAGCATGTTGCCAATTTTTTATAACAATCCCGTGCTCAAAATAGTCCCTATTGGCATCTAGGAGATTGACCACTAAAGCCCTATTTAAAAATCTAGTTTTTAAATAAAAAGTATTATCCCCAACAGCCCATCTATATCAAAACATGATTTCTGGAATTCCTATGCGAGTTACATGAATTTTATTTAGCCTATGAACCCCATTAACCATTCTCCATGTATTGGGGGCTATTCTTAAAGGAACCACGTCAAAGTATTGACAGAATTCCAGACATAGAGGGTTTGGAGGAAAAGAAAATCCACACTCAGCAACAAAGAGACTAGGGAACCAATGTCCCTCAGCCAAACAGAAATAGTCAGAAGGCTCAGAAAGCTCTTCCAAAATAACCCAGGAGGGAATAGAGAAATCAGAGCAAAAATTATCAATAAATTCTATAGGATAAACCATGATGAAAGAAAGAAATGAAGAAGGAAGAAGATCTTATAGAAAAAGAGTGGATCTGTTGACAACGAACGATGAAAAGGATGAACGCACAAGCGAGTAAGACAATAGAAAACTCGAAGATACAAATTTGAAAAAGTAGAAAACGATGGGATTGTCTGTGACGCTTAAATACCTTACCTTGGGAAAAGGAAAAAGTAATGATTACAAAAAGAAATGATTACGCTACCGAAGGCTAGAAGGACAAAAAGTACGCGGAGATTGAGGCGGTTATAAAAATTCAAAAAAGCATGATTCAACGAATTTGGAAGGAAAAATAAATAGAAGGGAAAACACTCCTAAAAATTAGGAGGATCATTTAAAACTGCCATATTTCGAGAAAGAATGTTCCACACTCCTCCTCAATTTTCGAACTATGAAACATTGGGGGCTTCTGTTGATACCAAATTTAGTCTGCTGACATGGCCCAATTGAATGAAGACACGTGGCAACAACGAACACTTTTGAGGAACTCAGATGCTCTGAGGAACCATACTACAACGAGGAACACTGCTTCCCCGAGGAACTCAGACGCTCCGAGGAACACTGCTTCCCCGAGGAACTCAGACGCTCCGAGGAACAAGAACTCTACGAGGAACTCTTGAGTACCGAGTAACTTAGGCGGTCCGAGTAACTTAGGTGGTCCGAGATGCACCTCGAACAAAGCATTAATAGCAGGATAACCAACAGTTTGACAGTTCATTAAATGCTTATCATTCAGATGTATACGCTTAAAGGACATTGAATGTATTACCCTTTCATATGTATAGCATTTAATGTATTACCCTTTCACATTCCAGCCTCAGGGCTATAAATACATTGTACAATCCTCATTGTAAGGGACCGTAATTTCTTGATAGAACTTGTAATCGAGAATTCCCAAACAGTCAGCAATAACATAACAGTGGATGTAGGCCATTCTTATAAGGCTGAACCGCTTTAAAATTTCTTTGTCTCATTTATTTATCTGTGATTGAATAATTAGATATGATCTAATTTTTTACATCAACACATATTTTTATTCTCATCACTACGTATCGTATAAATATTCGGACTCTCGTAATCTCCAAGGTATATTCCCTATACCGAATAATTAAAGTATTAATTCTCACATACTCTTCCGGAATTTGGTACCACATATACTCCGTCTTTCCTTGGATTATTATAACAATACCATCATGTGCAAGCCACTCTTCAACACTCATTCGAGTAATATTCCGCTCTATTTTCTCACAATAATTTGGTATCCTTTTCATTAAGAGGTATCTTTTAAATGACTTTCCACAACCTTTCAACCCATCTCAAGTTTGCTAGCTCTCGTTGCACTTAAATGCTTGAATTATCGTCATTCTCACACGACATTCAATACGTCATACCATTTAACCTTGTTTGTAGCTGTCCCTCAGGCATATATTCTAAACATTTATTTATTTATTTATTTAATTTTTTTTATGTCCTTCTATCTCGAACATTTTTGGAATCAACTAACCAGGGTACCCATACCCCCTATCATTCGTGCATATATGCACCACCATTGTAAACGTTTTGATATGTTACACTTACTCTAAATAATGGGCATCATTTCATCGGCCTGGTACTAACACCTGGGTATCCCTTAATCTGAATAATTCAAAATTTAATGCTCCCGATACCTAGAAATTCAATCCTTCTCAAGATTATCTCATCGATCTTCTTGTGGTTAACTCACAATAGCCTTCCGATATTAGTGTCGATAGTCTTATTGCCCTTACTTGGTGGTAGTCCTAAGATGAAGGTGTTTCTAACACACGTAATATGAGTACTATTCTAACTATATTCGTAGTGACCAAGACCTCTCTCGACTTTCGATATTTGCTTGGTTTCGTGCGTGGGACGTCTCGCAAATCAAAATCAAAACAACGAACCTTCCCGATACACTACTCCCTCGCTTCGTCGGTCATCGAGATATAATGGTCTAAGGGACACCAACGGGACATTCTAAATCCTACCACATTAACCTACTAATGTAATTCTACCACTATATCCTTCCATCTTGTCCAAATGGAATGTCCAACTAATTAGGGCACCTACTCTCTGCAAAAGCATTATGAACATCATACCCAAAATGTATTTCCTCTCAATTTCCCTTATATTCAAAGTCTGGCTACAAGTCTCAAATTAATTTCCTTTATCATACCTCACCCACATACTTGCGGTGAGAGGAAAATTTTAGTGCTTCTTCATAGCACTTATATCTCTATATAATTATACAGTCATCAAATGGTTCTCACTCAATAGTGTTTCCTTTACACTAGGTGACTTATCGTCAAAACCAACATCCTTGCATTTTATAACATTTGTCTACTCCCGACGTCATTAAGATTCGTACGTGGAGTGTATTGTTAGATTCAAATATGCAACTAGGATAACCCCATCCCATCTATCAATAAAATATGCTACCCACGGGGACGTTCGGAGGCCGTTTCGAGTTTTCACCCTCTAATACCATGTTTTTAAGCAAAAGTCTAGAAATATGCAAATTATCTTCGTATTCTCAAACCGGGAGTTCCGCAGCTATGGGATTAGTTCCTACGAGTTACATTGGTCCAGTTGGAGGTCTTGGTGGCAACCACGGGGACGATCGGGCGCTGTTTCGAGTTTTCACCCTCTAACGTCTTGTTTTTAATCCTAAGTGTAGAAATATGCAAATTACTGTCGTAATCTCAAATCGGGATACCCGCAGCTATGGGGTCAGTTCCTACGAGTTACATTGGTCCCGTGGGAGGTGTTGGTGCCACCCACGGGGACGTTCGGGGGTTGTTTCGAGTTTTCACACACTAATACCATGTTTTTAAGCCTAAGTCAAGAAATATGAAAATTATAATTGTATTCTCAAACTGGGAGTTCCGCGGCTGTGGGGTCAGATCCTACGAGTTATATTAGTCCCGTGGGCGGTGTTGGTGCCACCCTCGGGGATGTTCGGTGGGCTGTTTTGAGTTTTCACCCTTTAACGCTATGTTTTTAAGCCTAAGTAAAGAAATATGCAAATTATCGTCGTATTCTCAAACCTGGAGTGCCGCAGCTGTGGGGTCAGTTCCTATGAGTTAGATTGGTCCCGTGGGAGGTGTTGGTGCCAACTAGGGGAACGTTTGGGGGCTGTTTCGAGTTTTCACCCTCTAATGTCATTTTTTAAGCCTAAGTCTAGAAATATGCAAATTACTGTCATAATCTCAAATCGGGAGTCCCGCGACTGTGGATTCAGTTCTTACGAGTTACGTTGGTCATGTGGGAGGTGTTAGTGCCACCGACGGATACGTTCGGGGGCTATTTCGAGTTTTCACCCTCTAACGCCATGTTTTCAAGCCCATGTCAAGAAATATGCAAATTATTGGCATATGCTCAAACCGGGAGACCCGCGGTTGTGGGGTCAGTTCCTACGAGTTACATTGGTCTCGTGGAAGGTTTTGGTGCCACCCATGGGACGTTCGGGGTCTGTTTCAATTATTCACCCTCTTACGCCGTGTTTTTAAGCCTAAGTCAAGAAATATGCAAATTATCTTCGTATTTTCAAATCGGGAGTCCCGCGGCTGCGGTGTCAGTTCCTATGAGTTACGTTGGTCTCGTGGGAGGTGTTGATGCCACCCACGGGGTCAATTGCGGGCTGTATCGAGTTTTCACCCTCTAACGCCATGTTTTGCCTAAGTCTAGAAATACGCAAATTACCGTCGTATTCTCAAACCAGGAGTCCTGCGGCTGTGGGGTCAGTTCCTACGAGTTACATTGGTCCCGTTGGAGATATTGGTGCCACCCACAGGGCCGTTCGGGGGCTGTTTCGAGTTCTCGCACTCTAACGCCATGTTTTGCTTAAGTCTAAAAATACGCAAATTACCATTGTATTCTCAAACCGAGAGACCCACGGCTGCGGGGTTAGTTCCTACGAGTTACTTTTGTCCCATTGGAGGTGTTGGTGCCACCCACGTGGCCGTTCGGGTGTTGTTTCGAGTTTTCACCCTCAAACACCATTTCTTTATGCCAAAGTCAAGAAATATGCAAATTATCGTCGTATTCTAAAAACCGAGAGTCCCGCAGCTGTGGGGTCAGTTCCTACGAGTTACGTTGGTCCCGTGGGTGGTGTTGGTGCCACCCACGGGGCCGTTCGGGGGTTGTTTCAAGTTTTCACCCTCTAACGTCATGTTTTTAAGCCTAAGTCTAGAAATATTCAAATTACCGTTGTACTCTCCAATCGGGAGACCCGCGGCAGTGGGGTCAGTTCCTACGAGTTACATTGGTCCCGTGCGAGGTGTTGGTGCTACCCACAGGGACGTTCGTGGTCTGTTTCGAGTTTTCACCCTCTAACGCCATGTTTTTAAGCCTAAGTCTAGAATTATGCAAATTATCGTCGTATTCTCAAACCGGGAGTCCCGCGGCTGCGGGGTCAGTTCCTACGAGTTATGTTCGTCCCGTTGGAGGTGTTGGTGCCACCCACGGGGCCATTCGGGAGCTGTTTCGAGTTTTCACACTCTAACACTATGTTTTGCTAAAGTCTAGAAATAGGCAAATTACCGTCGTATTCTAATACCAGGAGACCCGCGACTGAGGGGTCAATTCCTACAAGTTACGTTGGTCCCATTAAAGGTGTTGGTGCCACCCACGGGGCCGTTCGAGGTATGTTTCATTTTTTTACCCTCTAACGCCATGTTTTGCTTAAGTCTAGATATATGCAAATTATCGTCGTATTCTCAAACCGGGAGACCCGCGTCTATGGGGTCAGTTCCTACGAGTTACATTCGTCCCGTAGGAGGTGTTGGTGCCACCCACGAGGCCGTTCGGGGGCTGTTTCGAGTTTTCACCCTCAAACGCTATGTCTTTAAGCCTAAGTCAAGAAATATGCAAATAACCATATTCTCAAACTGGGGGTCCTGCGACTGCGGGGTCAGTTCCTACGAGTTACGTTGGTCCCATGGGAGGTGTTGGTGCCACCCACATGGTCGTTCGGGGGTTGTTTAGAGTTTTCACCCTGTAATGCCATGTTTTTCTTAAGTCCAAAAATATGCAAATTACCGTAGTACTCCCAAATCGGGAGTCCCGCAGCTGTGGGGTCAATTCCTATGAGTTACATTAGTCCCGTAGGAGGTCTTGGTGCCAACCACGGGGACATTCGGGGGCTGTTTCGAGTTTTCACCCTTTAACATCATGTTTTTAAGTCTAAGTGTAGAAATATGCAAATTACCGTCGTAATCTCAAATCGGGAGACCCGTGGCTGTGGGGTTAGTTCCTACAAGTTACATTGGTCCCGTGGTAGGTGTTGGTGCTACCCACAGGAACGTTCGGGGGCTGTTTTGAGTTTTCACCCTCTAACTCCATGTTTTTAACCCAAAGAAAACAAATATGCAAATTATCATCGTTTTCTCAAATCGGGAGTCCCGCGGCTGCTGAGTCATTTCCAATGAGTTTCGTTGGTCCCATTGGAGGTGTTGGTGCCACCCACGGGGCCGTTCGGGGGCTATTTCGAGTTTTCACACTCTAACGCCATGTTTTGCTAAAGTCTAGAAATACGCAAATTACCATCGTATTCTTAAATCGGGAGACCCGCGGCTGCGAGGTCAGTTCCTACGAGTTACGTTGGTCCCACTGGAGGTGTTGGTACCACCCACGGGGCCGTTCGAGGGTTGTTTTGAGTTTTCACCCACAAGCGCCATGTCGTTAAGCCTTAGTCGACAAATATGAAAATTATCGTCGTATTCTCAAACCGGGAGTCTCGTGACTGCGGGGTCAGTTCCTACGAGTTATGTTGGTCCCGTGGGAGGTGTTGGTGCCACCCACCTGGGCGTTCGGGGGATGTTTCGAGTTTTCACCCTCTAGCGCCATGTTTTGGTTAAGTCTAGAAATATGCAAATTACCATCGTATTCTCAAATCGGGAGACCCGCGGCAGTGGGGTCTATTCCTACGAGTTACATTCGTCCCGTGGGAGGTGTTGGTGCCACCCACGGGTCCGTTCAGCGGTGTTTCGAGTTTTCACCCTCTAACGTCATGCTTTTTAAGCCTAAGTCTAGAAATATACAAATTATCATCATATTCTCAAACCGGGAGTCCCGCGGTTGTGGGGTCAGTTCCTACGAGTTACGTTGGTCCCGTTGGAGGTGTTGGTGCCACCTCGGGTCCGTTTGGGGGCTGTTTTGAGTTTTCACCCTCTAACGCCATGTTTTGCTTAAGTCTAAAAATACGCAAATTACCGTCGTATTCTCAAACCGGTTGACTCGCGGATGCGGGGTCAGTTCCTACGAGTTACGTTGGTCCCATTGGAGGTGTTGGTGCCACCCACGGGGACGTTCGGGGGCTGTTTCGAGTTTTCACCCTCAAACACTATGTCTTTAAGACTAAGTAAAGAAATATGTAAATTATCATCGTATTCTCAAACCGGAAGTCCCGCGACTGCGGGGTCAGTTCCTACGAGTTACGTTGGTCCCATGGGAGGTGTTGGTGCCACCCACCTGTCCGTTCGAGGGTTGTTTCGAGTTTTCACCCTCTAATGCCATGTTTTGCTTAAGTCTAGAAATATGCAAATTACCGTAGTACTCTTAAACCGGGAGACCCGCAGCTTTGGGGTCAGTTCCTCCAAGTTACATTGGTCCCGTGGGAGGTGTTGGTGCTATCCACGGGGACGTTCGGGGGATGGTTCGAGTTTTCACCCTCTAATGCCATGTTTTTAAGCAAAAGTCAAGAAATATCCAAATTATCTTTGTATTCTCAAACCGGGAGTCCCGCAGCTGTGGGGTTAGTTCATACGAGTTACATTGGTCCCGTGGGAGGTCTTGGTGCCAACCACGAGGAGGATCGGGGGCTGTTTCAAGTTTTCACCCTCTAGCGTCATGTTTTTAAGCCTAAGTGTAGAAATATGCAAATTACTGTCGTAATCTCAAATCGGGATACCCGCAGCTATGGAGTCAGTTCCTACGAGTTACATTGGTCCCGTGGGAGGTGTTGGTGCCACCCACGGGGACATTCGGGGGTTGTTTCGAGTTTTCACACACTAATGCCATGTTTTTAAGCCTAAGTCAAGAAATATGAAAATTATCATTGTATTCTCAAACCGGGAGTCCCGCGGTTGTGGGGTCAGATCCTACGAGTTATATTCGTCCCGTGGGCGGTGCTGGTGCCACCCACAGGGATGTTCGGTGGGCTGTTTTGAGTTTACACCCTTTAATGCTATTTTTTAAGCCTAAGTCAAGAAATATGCAAATTATCATCGTATTCTCAAACCGGGAGTCCCGCAGCTGTGGGGTCAGTTCCAATGAGTTAGATTGGTCCTGTGGGAGCTGTTAGTGCCACCTACGGGGACGTTCGGGGGCTGTTTCGAGTTTTCACCCTCTAACGCCATGTTATCAAGCCTATGTCAAGAAATATGCAAATTATCTTCGTATTCTAAAATTGGGAGTCCCGCGGATACGGGGTCAGTTCCTACGAGTTACGTTCGTCTCGTGGGAGGTGTTGGTGCCACCCACGGGGTCAATTGGAGGCTGTTTCGAGTTTTCACCCTCTAACGCCATGTTTTCAAGCCTATGTCAATAAATATGCTAATTATTGGCATATTCTCAAACCGGGAGACCCGCGGCTGTGGGTTCAGTTCCTACGAGTTACATTGGTCTCGTGGGAGGTGTTGGTGCCACCCACGGGACGTTCGGGGTCTGTTTCGATTTTTCACCCTCTAACGCCATGTTTTTAAGCCTAAGTCAAGAAATAGGCAAATTATCTTCGTATTCTCAAATCGGGGGTCCTGCGGCTGCGGGGTCAGTTCCTACGAGTTACGTTAGTCTCGTGGGAGGTGTTGGTGCCACCCACGGGGTCAATTGGGGGCTGTTTGGGGTTTTCACCCTCTAACGTGATGTTTTCAAGTCTATGTCAATAAATATGCAAATTATTGGCATATTCTCAAACCGGGAGACCCGCGGCTGTGGGGTCAGTTCCTACGAGTTACATTGGTCTCGTGGGAGGTGTTGGTGCCACCCACGGGACGTTCGGGGTCTGTTTTGATTTTTCACCCTCTAACGCCATGTTTTTAAGCCTAAGTCAAGAAATATGCAAATTATCTTCGTATTCTCAAATCATGGGTCCTGCGGCTGCGGGGTCAGTTCCTACGAGTTACGTTAGTCTCGTGGGAGGTGTTGGTGCCACCCACGGGGTCAATTGGGGGCTGTTTCGAGTTTTCACCCTCTAACGCCATGTTTTTCCTAAGTCTAGAAATATGAAAATTACCGTCGTATTCTCAAACCAGGAGTTCCACGGCTGTGGGGTCAGTTCCTACGAGTTACTTTGGTCCCGTTGGAGGTATTGGTGCCACCCACAGGGCCGTTCGGGGGCTGTTTCGAGTTCTCGCACTCTAACGCCATGTTTTGCTTAAGTCTAGAAATAAAATTACCGTTGTATTCTCAAACTGGGAGACCCACTGTTGCAGGGTCAGTTCGTACGAGTTACTTTTGTCCCATTAGAGGTGTTGGTTCCACCCACGGGGCCGTTCGGGTGTTGTTTTGAGTTTTCACCCTCAAATGCCATTTCTTTAAGCCAATGTCAAGAAATATACAAATTAACCTTATATTATCAAACCGGGAGTCCTGCATCTGTGGGGTCAGTTCCTACGAGTTATGTTGGTCCCGTGGGTGGTGTTGGTGCCACCCACGGGTCTGTTCGGGGGTTGTTTCGAGTTTTCACCCTCTAACGCCATGTTTTTAAGCCTAAGTCCAGAAATATGCAAATTATCGTTGTACTCTCAAACCGGGAGAACCGCGGCTGTGGGGTCAGTTCATACGAGTTACATTGGTCCCGTGGGAGGTGTTGGTGCAACCCACAGGGATGTTCGGGGGTTGTTTCGAGTTTTCACCCTCTAATGCCATGTTTTTAAGCCTATGTCAAGAATTATGCAAATTATCGTCGTATTCTCAAATAGGGAGTCCCGCGGCTGCGGGGTCAGTTCCTACGAGTTACGTTGGTCCGGTTGGAGGTGTTGGTACCACCCACGGGGCCATTCGGGAGCTGTTTCGAGTTTTCACACTCTAACGCCATGTTTTGCTAAAGTCTAGAAATACGCAAATTACCTTCGTATTATAAAATCGGGAGACCCGTGGCTGCGGGGTCAGTTCCTACGAGTTATGTTGGTCCCATTGGAGGTGTTGGTGCCACCCACGGGGCCGTTCGAGGGATGTTTCGTGTTTTTACCCTCTAACGCCATGTGTTTGCTTAAGTCTAGATATATGCAAATTACCGTCATATTCTCAAACCGGGAGACCCGCGGGTGTGGGGTCAGTTCCTATGAGTTACATTCGTCCCGTGGGAGGTTTTAATGCCACCCACAGGGCCATTCGAGGACTGTTTCGAGTTTTCACCCTCTAACGCCATGTTTTGCTTAAGTCTAGAAATACACAAATTACCGTCGTATTCTCAAACCGGGTGACCCGCGGCTGCGGGGTCAGTTCCTACGAGTTATGTTGGTCCCGTTGGAGGTATTGGTGCCTCACATGAGGCTGTTCGGGGGCTATTTCGAGTTTTCACCCTCAAACGCTATCTCTTTAAGCATAAGTCAATAAATATGCAAATTTTCATCGTATTCTCAAACTGGGAGTCCCGCGACTGCGGGGTCAGTTCCTACGAGTTACGTTGGTCCCATGGGAGGTGTTGGTGCCACCCACCTGGTCGTTCGGGGGTTGTTTAGAGTTTTCAGCCTGTAATGCCATGTTTTGCTTAAGTCTAGAAATATGCAAATTACCGTAGTACTCTTAAACCGGGAGACCCGCAGCTTTGGGGTCAGTTCCTCCAAGTTACATTGGTCCCGTGGGAGGTGTTGGTGCTATCCACGGGGACGTTCGGGGGATGGTTCGAGTTTTCACCCTCTAATGCCATGTTTTTAAGCAAAAGTCAAGAAATATCCTAATTATCTTTGTATTCTCAAACCGGGAGTCCCGCAGCTGTGGGGTTAGTTCATACGAGTTACATTGGTCCCGTGGGAGGTCTTGGTGCCAACCACGAGGAGGATCGGGGGTTGTTTCAAGTTTTCACCCTCTAGCGTCATGTTTTTAAGCCTAAGTGTAGAAATATGCAAATTACTGTCGTAATCTCAAATCGGGATACCCGCAGCTATGGAGTCAGTTCCTACGAGTTACATTGGTCCCGTGGGAGGTGTTGGTGCCACCCACGGGGACATTCGGGGGTTATTTCTAGTTTTCACACACTAATGTCATGTTTTTAAGCCTAAGTCAAGAAATATGAAAATTATCATTGTATTCTCAAACCGGGAGTCCCGCGGCTGTGGGGTCAGATCCTACGAGTTATATTAGTCCCGTGGGCGGTGCTGGTGCCACCCACGGGGATGTTCGATGGGCTGTTTTGAGTTTACACCCTTTAATGCTATTTTTTAAGCCTAAGTCAAGAAATATGCAAATTATCATCGTATTCTCAAACCGGGAGTCCCGCAGCTGTGGGGTCAGTTCCAATGAGTTAGATTGGTCCTGTGGGAGCTGTTAGTGCCACCTACGGGGACGTTCGGGGGCTGTTTCGAGTTTTCACCCTCTAATGCCATGTTATCAAGCCTATGTCAAGAAATATGCAAATTATCTTCGTATTCTCAAATTGGGAGTCCCGCGGATACGGGGTCAGTTCCTACGAGTTACGTTCGTCTCGTGGGAGGTGTTGGTGCCACCCACGGGGTCAATTGGGGGCTGTTTGGGGTTTTCACCCTCTAACGCCATGTTTTCAAGCCTATGTCAATAAATATGCAAATTATTGGCATATTCTCAAATCGGGAGACCCGCGGCTGTGGGGTCAGTTCCTACGAGTTATATTGGTCTCGTGGGAGGTGTTGGTGCCACCCACGGGACGTTCGGGGTCTGTTTCGATTTTTCACCCTCTAACGCCATGTTTTTAAGACTAAGTCAAGAAATATGCAAATTATCTTCGTATTCTCGAATCGTGGGTCCTGCGGCTGCGGGGTCAGTTCCTACGAGTTACGTTAGTCTCGTGGGAGGTGTTGGTGCCACCCACGGGGTCAATTGGGGGCTGTTTCGAGTTTTCACCCTCTAACGCCATGTTTTGCCTAAGTCTAGAAATATGAAAATTACCATCGTATTCTCAAACCAGGAGTCCCACGGCTGTGGGGTCAGTTCCTACGAGTTACTTTGGTCCCGTTGGAGGTATTGGTGCCACCCACAGGGCCGTTCGGGGGCTGTTTCGAGTTCTCGCACTCTAACGCCATGTTTTGCTTAAGTCTAGAAATAAAATTACCGTTGTATTCTCAAACTGGGAGACCCACTGTTGCAGGGTCAGTTCGTACGAGTTACTTTTGTCCCATTAGAGGTGTTGGTTCCACCCACGGGGCCGTTCGGGTGTTGTTTTGAGTTTTCACCCTCAAACGCCATTTCTTTAAGCCAATGTCAAGAAATATACAAATTAACCTTATATTCTCAAATCGGGAGTCCCTCATCTGTGGGGTCAGTTCCTACGAGTTATGTTGGTCCCGTGGGTGGTGTTGGTGCCACCCACGGGTCCGTTCGGGGGTTGTTTCGAGTTTTCACCCTCTAACGCCATGTTTTTAAGCCTAAGTCCAGAAATATGAAAATTATCGTTGTACTCTCAAACCGGGAGAACCGCGGCTGTGGGGTCAGTTCATACGAGTTACATTGGTCCCGTGGGAGGTGTTGGTGCAACCCACAGGGATGTTCGGGGGTTGTTTCGAGTTTTCACCCTCTAACGCCATGTTTTTAATCCTAAGTCAAGAATTATGCAAATTATCGTCGTATTCTCAAACCGGGAGTCCCGCGGCTGCGGGGTCAGTTCCTACGAGTTATGTTGGTCCCGTTGCAGGTGTTGGTACCACCCACGGGGCCATTCGGGAGCTGTTTCGAGTTTTCACACTCTAACGCCATGTTTTGCTAAAGTCTAGAAATACGCAAATTACCTTCGTATTGTAAAATCGGGAGACCCGTGGCTGCGGGGTCAGTTCCTACGAGTTATGTTGGTCCCATTGGAGGTGTTGGTGCCACCCACGGGGCCGTTCGAGGGATGTTTCGTGTTTTTACCCTCTAACGCCATGTGTTTGCTTAAGTCTAGATATATGCAAATTACCGTCGTATTCTCAAACCGGGAGACCCACGGGTGTGGGGTCAGTTCCTATGAGTTACATTCGTCCCGTGGGAGGTTTTAATGCCACCCACAGGGCCATTCGAGGACTGTTTCGAGTTTTCACCCTCTAACGCCATGTTTTGCTTAAGTCTAGAAATACACAAATTACCGTCGTATTCTCAAACCGGGTGACCCGCGGCTGCGGGGTCAGTTCCTACGAGTTACGTTGGTCCCGTTGGAGGTATTGGTGCCTCACATGAGGCCGTTCAGGGGATATTTCGAGTTTTCACCCTCAAACGCTATCTCTTTAAGCATAAGTCAATAAATATGCAAATTTTCATCTTATTCTCAAACTGGGAGTCCCGCGACTGCGGGGTCAGTTCCTACGAGTTACGTTGGTCCCATGGGAGGTGTTGGTGCCACCCACCTGGTCGTTCGGGGGTTGTTTAGAGTTTTCAGCCTGTAATGCCATGTTTTGCTTAAGTCTAGAAATATGCAAATTACCGTAGTACTCTTAAACCGGGAGACCCGCAGCTTTGGGGTCAGTTCCTCCAAGTTACATTGGTCCCGTGGGAGGTGTTGGTGCTATCCACGGGGACGTTCGGGGGATGGTTCGAGTTTTCACCCTCTAATGCCATGTTTTTAAGCAAAAGTCAAGAAATATCCAAATTATCTTTGTATTCTCAAACCGGGAGTTCCGCAGCTGTGGGGTTAGTTCATACGAGTTACATTGGTCCCGTGGGAGGTCTTGGTGCCAACCACGAGGAGGATCGGGGGCTGTTTCAAGTTTTCACCCTCTAGCGTCATGTTTTTAAGCCTAAGTGTAGAAATATGCAAATTACTGTCGTAATCTCAAATCGGGATACCCGCAGCTATGGAGTCAGTTCCTACGAGTTACATTGGTCCCGTGGGAGGTGTTGGTGCCACCCACGAGGACATTCGGGGGTTATTTCGAGTTTTCACACACTAATGCCATGTTTTTAAGCCTAAGTCAAGAAATATGAAAATTATCATTGTATTCTCAAACCGGGAGTCCCGCGGCTGTGGGGTCAGATCCTACGAGTTATATTAGTCCCGTGGGCGGTGCTGGTGCCACCCACGGGGATGTTCGATGGGCTGTTTTGAGTTTACACCCTTTAATGCTATTTTTTAAGCCTAAGTCAAGAAATATGCAAATTATCATTGTATTCTCAAACCGGGAGTCCCGCAGCTGTGAGGTCAGTTCCAATGAGTTAGATTGGTCCTGTGGGAGCTGTTAGTGCCACCTACGAGGACGTTCGGGGGCTGTTTCGAGTTTTCACCCTCTAACGCCATGTTATCAAGCCTATGTCAAGAAATATGCAAATTATCTTCGTATTCTCAAATTGGGAGTCCCGCGGATACGGGGTCAGTTAATACGAGTTACGTTCGTCTCGTGGGAGGTGTTGGTGCCATCCACGGGGTCAATTGGGGGCTGTTTGGGGTTTTCACCCTCTAACGCCATGTTTTCAAGCCTATGTCAATAAATATGCAAATTATTGGCATATTCTCAAACCGGGAGACCCGCGGCTGTGGGGTCAGTTCCTACGAGTTACATTGGTCTCGTGGGAGGTGTTGGTGCCACCCACGGGACGTTCGGGGTCTGTTTCGATTTTTCACCCTCCAACGCCATGTTTTTAAGCCTAAGTCAAGAAATATGCAAATTATCTTCGTATTCTCAAATCATGGGTCCTGCGGCTGCGGGGTCAGTTCCTACGAGTTACGTTAGTCTCGTGGGAGGTGTTGGTGCCACCCACGGGGTCAATTGGGGGCTGTTTCGAGTTTTCACCCTCTAACGCCATGTTTTGCCTAAGTCTAGAAATATGAAAATTACCGTCGTATTCTCAAACCAGGAGTCCCACGGCTGTGGGGTCAGTTCCTACGAGTTACTTTGGTCCCGTTGGAGGTATTGGTGCCACCCACAGGGCCGTTCGGGGGCTGTTTCGAGTTCTCGCACTCTAACGCCATGTTTTGCTTAAGTCTAGAAATAAAATTATCGTTGTATTCTCAAACTGGGAGACCCACTGTTGCAGGGTCAGTTCGTACGAGTTACTTTTGTCCCATTAGAGGTGTTGGTTCCACCCACGGGGCCGTTCGGGTGTTGTTTTGAGTTTTCGCCCTCAAACGTCATTTCTTTAAGCCAATGTCAAGAAATATACAAATTAACCTTATATTCTCAAATCGGGAGTCCCTCATCTGTGGGGTCAGTTCCTACGAGTTATGTTGGTCCCGTGGGTGGTGTTGGTGCCACCCACGGGTCCGTTCGGGGGTTGTTTCGAGTTTTCACCCTCTAACGCCATGTTTTTAAGCCTAAGTCCAGAAATATGCAAATTATCGATGTATTCTCAAACCGGGAGAACCGCGGCTGTGGGGTCAGTTCATACGAGTTACATTGGTCCCGTGGGAGGTGTTGGTGCAACCCACAGGGATGTTCGGGGGTTGTTTCGAGTTTTCACCCTCTAACGCCATGTTTTTAAGCCTAAGTCAAGAATTATGCAAATTTTCGTCGTATTCTCAAACCGGAAGTCCCGCGACTGCGAGGTCAGTTCCTACGAGTTACGTTGGTCCCGTTGGAGGTGTTGGTACCACCCACGGGGCCATTCGGGAGCTTTTTCGAGTTTTCACACTCTAACGCCATGTTTTGCTAAAGTCTAGAAATACGCAAATTACCTTCGTATTGTAAAATCGGGAGACCCATGGCTGCGGGGTCAGTTCCTACGAGTTATGTTGGTCCCATTGGAGGTGTTGGTGCCACCCTCGGGGCCGTTCGAGGGATGTTTCGTGTTTTTACCCTCTAACGCCATGTGTTTGCTTAAGTCTAGATATATGCAAATTACCGTCGTATTCTCAAACCGAGAGACCCGCGGGTGTGGGGTCAGTTCCTATGAGTTACATTCGTCCCGTGGGAGGTTTTAATGCCACCCACAGGGCCATTCGAGGACTGTTTCGAGTTTTCACCCTCTAACGCCATGTTTTGCTTAAGTCTAGAAATACACAAATTACCGTCGTATTCTCAAACCGGGTGACCCGCGGCTGCGGGGTCAGTTCCTATGAGTTACGTTGGTCCCGTTGGAGGTATTGGTGCCTCACATGAGGCCGTTCGGGGGCTATTTCGAGTTTTCACCCTCAAACGCTATGTCTTTAAGCATAAGTCAATAAATATGCAAATTTTCATCTTATTCTCAAACTAGGAGTCCCGCGACTGCGGGGTCAGTTCCTACGAGTTACGTTGGTCCCATGGGAGGTGTTGGTGCCACCCACCTGGTCGTTAGGGGGCTGTTTAGAGTTTTTAGCCTGTAATGCCATGTTTTGCTTAAGACTAGAAATATGTAAATTACCATAGTACTCTCAAACCGGGAGTCCCGTAGCTGTGCGGTCAATTCCTACGAGTTACATTAGTCCTGTCGGAGGTCTTGGTGCCAATCACGGGGACGTTCGGGGGCTGTTTCGAGTTTTCACCCTCTAACCTCATGTTTTTAAGCCTAAGTGTAGAAATATGCAAATTACCGTCGTAATCTCAAATCGGGAGACCCACGTCTGTGGGGTCAGTTCCTACGACTTACATTGGTCCCGTGGGAGGTGTTGGTGCCATCCACGGGGACGTTCGGTGGGCTGTTTCGAGTTTTCACCCTTTAACGCTATGTTTTTAAGCCTAAGTCAAGAAATATGCAAATTATCGTCGTATTCTCAAACCGGGAGTCCCGCAACTGTGGTGTCAGTTCCTATGAGTTAGATTCGTCCTGTGGGAGGTGTTGGTACCAACCACGGGAACGTTTGGGGGCTGTTTCGAGTTTTCACCCTCTAATGTCATGTTTTTAAGCCTAAGTCTAGAAATATGCAAATTACCGTCATAATCTCAAATCGGGAGACCTGCGACTGTGGGGTCAGTTCTTACGAGTTACATTGGTCCTGTGGGAGGTGTTAGTGCCACATACAGCGACGTTCAAGAGCTGTTTCG
Source organism: Sambucus nigra (assembly GCA_949130495.1). Classification (NCBI taxonomy): domain Eukaryota; kingdom Viridiplantae; phylum Streptophyta; class Magnoliopsida; order Dipsacales; family Adoxaceae; genus Sambucus; species Sambucus nigra. The sequence goes on along the minus strand of OX422207.1, from coordinate 77,716,370 downwards.
AATTTTCACCCTCTAACGCCATGTTTTCAAGCCTAAGTCAAGAAATATGCAAATTATTGTCTTATTCTCAAACCGGGAGACCCGCGACTGTGGGGTCAGTTCCTACGAGTTACATTGGTCTCGTGGGAGGTGTTAGTGCCACCCATGGGAAGTTCGGAGTCTGTTTCGATTTTTTACCCTCTAACGCCATGTTTTTGAGCCTAAGTCAAGAAATATGCAAATTATCTTTGTATTCTCAAATCGGGAGTCCCGCGACTACGGGGTCAGTTCCTACGAGTTACGTTAGTCTCGTGGGAGGTGTTGGTGCCACCCACAGGGTCAATTGGGGGCTATTTCGAGTTTTCACCCTCTAACGCCATGTTTTGGTCAAGTCTTGAATTATGCAAATTACAGTCGTATTCTCAAACCAGGAGTCCCGCGGTTGTGGGGTCAGTTCCTACGAGTCACATTGGTCCCGTGGGAGGTGTTGGTGCTACCCACAGGGACGTTCGGGGGTTGTTTCGAGTTTTCACCCTCTAACGCCTGATTTTTAAGCCTAAGTCAAGAAATATGCAAATTATCGTCGTATTCTCAAACCGGGAGTCCCGCGGATACGGGGTCGGTTCCTACGAGTCACGTTCGTCCCATTGGAGGTGTTGGTACCACCCACGGGACCATTCGGGAGCTGTTTCGAGTTTTCACACTCTAACGCCATGTTTTGTTAAAGTCTAGAAATACGCAAATTACCGTCGTATTCTAAAACCGGGAGACCCGCGGCTCTGGGGTCAGTTCCTATGAGTTACGTTGGTCCCATTGGAGGTGTTGGTGCCACCCACGGGGCCGTTTGAGGGTTGTTTCGAGTTTTCACCCTCAAACGCCATGTCTTTAATCCTAAGTCAAGAAATATGCAAATTATTATCATATTCTCAAACCGGGAGTCCCGCAGCAGTGGGGTCAGTTCCTACGAGTTACATTGGTCCCATGGGAGGTGTTGGTGCCAACCTAGGGGACGATCGGGAGTTGTTTCAAGTTTTCACCCTCTAACGTCATGTTTTTAAGCCTAAGGCTAGAAATATGCAAATTACCGTCGTAATCTCAAATCGGGAGACCCACGGCTGTGGGGTCAGATCCTACGAGTTACATTTGTCCCGTGGGAGGTGTTGGTTCCACCCACGAGGACGTTCGGGGGATGTTTCGTGTTTTCACCCTCTAATGCCACGTTTTTAAGCCTAAGTAAAAAATATGCAAATTATCATTGTATAATCAAACCGGGAGTCCCGCGGCTGTGGGGTCAGTTCCTACGAGTTACTTTTGTCCCGTGGGAGGTCTTGGTGCCAACCACGGAGATATTCGGGGGCTGTTTCAAGTTTTCACCCTCTAACGCCATGTTTTTAAGCCTAAGTCAAGAAATATGCAAATTATGGTCGTATTCTCAAATCGGGAGACCCGCAGCTATGGGGTCAGTTCCTACGAGTTACATTGGTCCCGTGGGAGGTGTTAGTGCCATACACGGGGACGTTCGGGGGCTGTTTGGTTCTTTCACCCTCTAACGTCATCTTTTTAAGCCTAAGTCTAGAAATATGCAAATTACCGTCGTATTCTCAAACTGGGAGACCCGCAGCTGCGGGGTTAGTTCCTACGAGTTACATTGGTCCCGTAGGAGATGTTGGTGCCACCCATGGGGCCATTCGGGGGCTGTTTTGAGTTTTCACCCTCTAACGTCATGCTTTTAAGCCTAAGTCTATAAATATGTAAATTACCGTAGTACTCTCAAATCGGGAGACCCGCGGTTGTGGGGTTAGTTCCTATGAGTTACATTGGTCCCATGGGAGGTGTTGGTGCTACCCACAGGGACGTTCGGGGGCTGTTTCGAGTTTTCACCCTCTAACGCCATCTTTTCAAGCCTAAGTCAAGAAATATGCATATTATTGGCATATTCTCAAACCGGGAGACCCACGACTGTGGGGTCAGTTCCTACGAGTTACATTCGTCTCGTGGGAGGTGTTGGTGCAACCCACGGGGCCGTTCGAGGGTTGTTTCGAGTTTTCACCCACAAACGCCATGTCGTTAAGCCTAAGTCAAGAAATATGCAAATTATCATCGAATTCTCAAACCGGGTGTCTCGTGACTGTGGGGTCAGTTCCTACGAGTTACGTTGGTCCCGTGGAAGGTGTTGGTGCCACCCACCTGACCGTTCGTGGGATGTTTCGAGTTTTCACCCTCTAGCGCCATGTTTTGGTTAAGTCTAGAAATATGCAAATTACCATCGTATTCTCAAACTGGGAGACCCGCGACAGTGGGGTTAGTTCATACGAGTTACATTCGTCCCGTGGGAGGTGTTGGTGCCACCCACGGGTCCGTTCGGGGGCTGTTTCGAGTTTTCACCCTCTAACGTCATAATTTTAAGCGTCAGTCTAGAAATATACAAATTATCATCGTATTCTCAAATCGGGAGTCCCGCGGCTGTGGGGTCAGTTCCTACGAGTTACGTTGGTCCCGTTGGACGTGTTGGTGCCACCCTGGGTCCGTTTGGGGGTTGGTTTGAGTTTTGACCCTCTAACGCCATGTTTTGCTTAAGTCTAGAAATACACAAATTACCGTCATATTCTAAAACTGGGTGACTCACAGATGCGGGGTCAGTTCCTACGACTTACGTTGGTCCGGTTGGAGGTGTTGGTGCCACCCACGGGGCCGTTCGGGGGCTGTTTCGAGTTTTCACCCTCAAACACTATGTCTTTAAGCCTAAGTAAAGAAATATGTAAATTATCATCGTATTCTCAAACCGGGAGTCCCACGACTGCGGGGTCAGTTCCTACGAGTTATGTTGGTCCCATGGGAGGTGTTGGTGCCACCCACCTGGCCATTCGGGGGCTGTTTCGAGTTTTCACCCGCTAATGCCATGTTTTTCTTAACTCTAGAAATATGCAAATTACCGTAGTACTCTTAAACCGGGAGACCCGCAGTAGTGGGGTCAGTTCATCCAAGTTACATTGGTCCCGTGGGAGGTGTTGGTGCTACCCACGGGGACGTTCGGGGGCTGTTTAGAGTTTTCACCCTCTAATGCCATGTTTTTAAGCAAAAGTCAAGAAATATGCAAATTATCGTCGTATTCTCAAACCGGGAGTCTCGCGGATGCGGGGTCGGTTCCTACGAGTTACGTTGGTCCCATTGGAGGTGTTGGTACCACCGACGGGGCCATTCGGGAGCTGTTTCGAGTTTTCACACCCTAACGCCATGTTTTGTTAAAGTCTAGAAATACGTAAACTACCATCATATTCTAAAACCGGGAGACCCGCGGCTCTGGGGTCAGTTCCTACGAGTTACTTTGGTCCCATTGGAGGTGTTGGTGCCACCCACGGGGCCGTTTGAGGGTTGTTTCGAGTTTTCACCCTCAAACGCCATGTCTTTAAGCCTAAGTCAAGAAATATGCAAATTATTATCATATTCTCAAACCGGGAGTCCCGCAGCAGTGGGGTCAGTTCCTACGAGTTACATTGGTCCCGTGGGAGGTGTTGGTGCCAACCTAGGGGACGATCGGGAGTTGTTTCGAGTTTTCACCCTCTAACGTCATGTTTTTAAGCCTAAGGCTAGAAATATGCAAATTACCGTCGTAATCTCAAATCGAGAGACCCGCGGCTGTGGGGTCAGATCCTACGAGTTACATTGGTCCCGTGGGAGGTGTTGGTTCCACCCACGAGGACGTTCGGGGGCTGTTTCGTGTTTTCACCCTCTAATGCCATGTTTTTAAGCCTAAGTAAAAAATATGCAAATTATCATTGTATTCTCAAACCGGGAGTCCCGCGGCTGTGGGGTCAGTTCCTACTAGTTACATTTGTCCCGTGGGAGGTCTTGGTGCCACCCAAGGAGATATTCGGGGGCTGTTTCAAGTTTTCACCCTCTAACGCCATATTTTTAAGCCTAAGTCAAGAAATATGCAAATTATGGTCGTATTCTCAAATCGGGAGTCCCGCAGCTATGGGGTCAGTTCCTACGAGTTACATTGGTCCCGTGGGAGGTGTTAGTGCCATACACGGGGACGTTCGGGGGCTGTTTGGTTCTTTCACCCTCTAACGTCATCTTTTTAGGCCTAAGTCTGGAAATATGCAAATTATCGTCGTATTCTCAAACTGGGAGACCCGCGACTGCGGGGTTAGTTCCTACGAGTTACATTAGTCCCGTAGGAGGTGTTGGTGCCACCCATGGGGCCGTTCGGGGGCTGTTTTGAGTTTTCACCCTCTAACGTCATGCTTTTAAGCCTAAGTCTAGAAATATGTAAATTACCGTAGTACTCTTAAATCGGGAGACCCGCGGTTGTGGGGTTAGTTCCTATGAGTTACATTGGTCCCATGGGAGGTGTTAGTGCTACCCATAGGGACGTTCGGGGGCTGTTTCGAGTTTTCACCCTCTAACGCCATGTTTTTAACCCTAAGTTAAGAAATATGCAAATTATTGTCATTTTCTCAAACCGGGAGTCCCGCGGCTGCGGGGTCATTTCCTACGAGTTTTATTGGTCCCATTGGAGGTGATGGTGCCACCCAGGGTGCCGTTCGGGGGCTATTTCGAGTTGTCACACTCAAACGCCATGTTTTGCTAAAGTCTAGAAATACGCAAATTACCATCGTGTTCATAAATCGGGAGACCCGCGGCTGTGAGGTCAGTTCCTACGAGTTACGTTGGTCACATTGGAGGTGTTGGTGCAACCCACGGGGCCGTTCGAGGGTTGTTTCGAGTTTTCACCCACAAACGCCATGTCGTTAAGCCTAAGTCAAGAAATATGCAAATTATCATCGTATTCTCAAACTGGGAGTCTCGTGACTGCGGGGTCAGTTCCTACGAGTTACGTTGGTCCCGTGGAAGGTGTTTGTGCCACCCACCTGACCGTTCGTGGGATGTTTCGAGTTTTCACCCTCTAGCGCCATGTTTTGGTTAAGTCTAGAAATATGCAAATTACCATCATATTCTCAAACTGGGAGACCCGCGACAGTGGGGTTAGTTCCTACGAGTTACATTCGTCCCGTGGGAGGTGTTGGTGCCACCCACGGGTCCGTTCGGGGGCTGTTTCGAGTTTTTACCCTCTAACGTCATGATTTTAAGCGTAAGTCTAGAAATATACAAATTATCATCGTATTCTCAAATCGGGAGTCCCGCGGCTGTGGGGTCAGTTCCTACGAGTTACGTTGGTCCCGTTGGAGGTGTTGGTGCCACCCCGGGTCCGTTTGGGGGCTGTTTTGAGTTTTGACCCTCTAACGCCATGTTTTGCTTAAGTCTAGAAATACTCAAATTACCATCGTATTCTCAAATCGGGTGACTCACAGATGCGGGGTCAGTTCCTACGACTTACGTTGGTCCCGTTGGAGGTGTTGGTGCCACCCACGGGGCCGTTCGGGGGCTGTTTCGAGTTTTCACCCTCAAACACTATCTCTTTAAGCCTAAGTAAAGAAATATGTAAATTATCATCGTATTCTCAAACCGAGAGTCCCACGACTGCGGGGTCAGTTCCTACGAGTTATGTTGGTCCCATGGGAGGTGTTGGTGCCACCCACCTGGCCGTTCGGGGGCTGTTTCGAGTTTTCACCCGCTAATGCCATGTTTTGCTTAAGTCTAGAAATATGCAAATTACCGTAGTAATCTTAAACCGGGAGACCCGCAGTAGTGGGGTCAGTTCATCCAAGTTACATAGGTCCTGTGGGAGGTGTTGGTGCTACCCACGGGGACATTCGGGGGCCGTTTAGAGTTTTCACCTTCTAATGCCATGTTTTTAAGCAAAAGTCAAGAAATATGCAAATTATCTTCGTATTCTCAAACCGGGAGTCCCGGAGCTGTAGGGTTAGTTCATACGAGTTATATTGGTCCCGTGGGAGGTCTTGGTGCCAACCACGGGGATGATCGGGGGCTGTTTCGAGTTTTCACCCTCTAACGTCATGTTTTTAAGCCTAAGTGTAGAAATATGCAAATTACTATCGTAATATCAAATTGGGAGACCAGCAGCTATGGGGTTAGTTCCTACGAGTTACATTGGTCCCGTGGGAGGTGTTAGTGCCACCCACGGGGACATTCGGGGGTTGTGTCGAGTTTTCACACACTAATGCCATGTTTTTAAGCCTAAGTCAAGAAATATGAAAATTATCATTGTATTCTCAAACCGGGAGTCCGGCGGCTGTGGGGTCAGATCCTACGAGTTATATTACTCCCGTGGGCGGTGTTGGTGCCACCCACGGGGATTTTCGATTTGCTGTTTTGAGTTGTCACCTTTTAACGCTATGTTTTTAAGCCTAAGTCAAGAAATATGCAAATTATCATCGTATTCCCAAACCGGGAGTCCCGCAACTGTGGGGTCAGTTCCTATGAGTTAGATTGGTCCCGTGGGAGGTGTTGGTGCCAACCAGGGGAACGTTTGGGGGCTGTTTGGAGTTTTCACCCTCTAATGTCATGTTTTTAAGTTTAAGTCTAGAAATATGCAAATTACCGTCATAATCTCAAATCGGGAGACCCGCGACTGTGGGGTCAGTTCTTACGAGTTACATTGGTCCTGTGGGAGGTATTAGTGCCACCTACGGGGACGTTTGGGGGCTATTTCGAGTTTTCACCCTCTAACGTCATGTTTTTAAGCCTATGTCAAGACATATGCAAATTATTGGCATATTCTCAAATCGGGAGACCCGCGGCTATGGGTTTAGTTCCTACGAGTTACATTGGTCTCGTGGGAGGTGTTGGTGCCACCCATGGGACGTTCGGGGTCTCTTTCGATTTTTCACCCTCTAACTCCATGTTTTTAAGCCTAAGTCAAGAAATATGCAAATTATCTTCGTATTCTCAAATTGGGAGTCCCGCGGCTGCGGGGTCAGTTCCTACGAGTTACGTTAGTCACGTGGGAGGTGTTGGTGCCACCCACGGGGCCAATTGGGGGTTGTTTTGAGTTTTCACCCTCTAACGCCATGTTTTGCTTAAGTCTAGAAATACGCAAATTACCTTCGTATTCTCAAACCAAGAGTCCCACGACTGTGGGATCAGTTCCTACGAGTTACATTGGTCCCATTGGAGGTATGGGTGCCACCCACAGGGCCCTTCGGGGGCTGTTTCGAGTTCTTGCACTCTAACACCATATTTTCCTTAAGTCTAGAAATACACAAATTTCCATTGTATTCTCAAATCGGGAGATCCACGGCTGCGGGGTCGGTTCCTACGAGTTACATTTGTCCCATTGGAGGTGTTGGCGCTACCCACGGGGCTGTTCGGGTGTTGTTCCGAGTTTTCACCCTCAAACGCCATTTCTTTAAGCCAAAGTCAAGAAATATGCAAATTATCATCGTATTCTCAAACCGGGAGTCCCGCAGCTGTGGGGTCAGTTCCTACGAGTTACGTTGAACCCGTGGGTCTTGTTGGTGCCACCCACGGGACCGTTCGGGGGCTGTTTCAAGTTTCTACACTCTAATGCCATATTTTTCGTAAGTCTAGAAATACGCAAATTACCGTCATATTCTCAAACCGGGTGACCCGCGGCTGCGGGGTTAGTTACTACGAGTTACGTTGGTCCCGTTGGAGGTGTTGGTGCCTCCCACGAGGCCGTTCGGGGGCTGTTTCGAGTTTTCACCATCAAACACTATGTCTTTAAGCCTAACTCAAGAAATATGTAAATTTTCATCGTATTCTCAAACTGGGAGTCCCGCGACTGCGGGGTCAGTTCCTACGAGTTACGTTGGTCCCATGGGAGGCGTTGGTGCCACCCACCTAGTCGTTCGAGGGTTGTTTAGAGTTTTTACCCTATAATGCCATGTTTTGCTTAAGTCTAGAAATATGAAAATTAGCGTAGTCCTCTCAAATCGGGAGTCCCACAACTGTGGGGCCAGTTCCTACGAGTTACATTAGTCCCGTGGGAGGTCTTGGTGCCAACCACGGGGACGTTCGGGGTCTGTTTCGAGTTTTCACCCTCTAACGTCATGTTTTTAAGCCCAAGTGTAGAAATATGCAAATTACCGTTGTAATCTCAAATCGGGATACCCGCGGCTGTGGGGTCAATTCCTACGAGTTACATTGGTCCCGTGGGAGGTGTTGGTGCCAACCACGGGGACGTTCGGGGGTTGTTTCGAGTTTTCACACTCTAATGCCATGTTTTTAAGCCTAAGTCAAGAAATATGAAAATTATCATTTCATTCTCAAACCGGGAGTCCCGCGGCTGTGGGGTCAGATCCTACGAGTTACATTGGTCCCGTGGGCGGTGTTAGTGCCACCCACGGGGACATTCGGTGGGCTGTTTCGAGTTTTCACCCTCTAACGCCATGTTTTCAAGCCTAAGTCAAGAAATATGCCAATTATCATCGTATTCTCAAATCGGGAGCCCCGCAGCTATGGGGTCAGTTCCTATGACTTACATTGGTCCCGCGGGAGGTGTTGGTGCCAACCATGGGGATGTTTGGGGGTTGTTTCGAGTTTTCACCCTCCAACGTCATGTTTTTAAGGCTAAGTCTAGAAATATGCAAATTATCGTCATAATCTCAAATCGGGAGACCCGCGACTATGGGGTCAGTTCTTACGAGTTACATTGGTCCCGCGGGAGGTGTTGGTGCCACCCATGGGATGTTCGGGGCTTGTTTCAATTTTTCACACTCTAATGCCATGTTTTTAAGCCTAAGTCAAGAAATATGCAAATTATCTTCGAATTCTCAAATCGGGAGTCCCGCGGCTGCGGGGTCAGTTCCTACGAGTTACGTTCGGCTCGTGGGAGGTGTTGGTGCCACCCACGGGGTCATTCGAGGGTTGTTTCGAGTTTTCACCCTCTAACGCCATGTTTTAATTAAGTCTAGAGATATGCAAATTACCGTCATATTCTCAAACCGAGAGACCCGCGGCTATGGGGTCAGTTCTTACGACTTATAATTGGTCCCGTGGGAGGTGTTGGTGCCATCCACGGGGACGTTCGGGGGTTGTTTCGAGTTTTCACACTCTAATGCCATGTTTTTAAACCTAAGTCAAGAAATATGAAAATTATCATTTCATTCTCAAACCGGGAGTCCCGTGGCTGTGGGGTCAGATCCTACGAGTTACATTGGTCCCGTGGGCGATGTTGGTGCCACCCACGGGGACATTCGGTGGGCTGTTTCGAGTTTTCACCCTCTAACGCCATGTTTTCAAGCCTAAGTCAAGAAATATGCCAATTATCATCGTATTCTCAAACCGGGAGCCCCGCTGCCATGGGGTCAGTTCCTATGAGTTACATTGGTCCCGTGGGAGGTGTTGGTGCCAACCATGGGGATGTTTGGGGGTTGTTTCGAGTTTTCACCCTCCAACGTCATGTTTTTAAGGCTAAGTCTAGAAATATGCAAATTATCGTCATAATCTTAAATCGGGAGACCCGCGACTATGGGGTCAGTTCTTACGAGTTACATTGGTCCCGTGGGAGGTGTTGGTGCCACCCATGGGACGTTCGTGGGTTGTTTCGATTTTTCACACTCTAACGCCATGTTTTTAAGCCTAAGTCAAGAAATATGCAAATTATCTTCGAATTCTCAAATCGGGAGTCCCGCGGCTGCGGGGTCAGTTCCTACGAGTTACGTTCGGCTCGTGGGAGGTGTTGGTGCCACCCACGGGGTCATTCGAGGGTTGTTTCGAGTTTTCACCCTCTAACGCCATGTTTTAATTAAGTCTAGAAATATGCAAATTACCGTCATATTCTCAAACCGAGAGACCCGCGGCTATGGGGTCAGTTCTTACGACTTATAATTGGTCCCGTGGGCGATGTTGGTGCCACCCACGGGGCCGTTCAGTGGGTTGTTTCGAGTTTTGACCCTCTAACGCCATGTTTTTATGCCTAAGTCAAGAAATATGCAAATTATCATCATATTCTCAAACCGGGAGTCCCGCAGCTGTGGGGTATGTTCCTACGAGTTACATTGGTCCCGTGGGAGGTGTTGGTGCTAACCACGGGGACGTTCGGGGGATGTTTCGGGTTTTCACCCTCTAACGTCGTGTTTTTAAGCCTAAGTGTAGAAATATGAAAATTACCGTCGTAATCTCAAATCGGGAGACCCGCGACTGTGGGGTCAGTTCCTACGAGTTACATTGGCCCCGTGGGAGGTGGTGGTGCCACCCACGGGGACATTCGGGGGATGTTTCGAGTTCTCACACTCAAATGCAATATTTTTAAGCCTAAGTCTATAAATATGCAAATTACCGTAGTACTCTCAAATCGGGAGACCTGCGGCTGTGGGGTCGGTTCCTACGAGTTACATTGGTCCCGTGGGAGGTGTTGGTCCTACCCACGGGGACGTTCGGGGGCTGTTTCGAGTTTCAGCCTTTAACGCCATGATTTTGAGCCTAAGTCAAGAAATATGCAAATTATTGTCGTATTCTCAAACCGGGAGTCCCGCAGTTGTGGGGTCAGTTCCTACGAGTTACATTGGTCCCATGGGAGGTGTTGGTGCCAACTATGGGGACGTTTGTGGGCTATTTCGAGTTTTCACCCTCTAACGTCATGTTTTTAAGCCTAAGTCTAGAAATATGCAAATTACCATCGTAATCTCAAATCGGGAGACCCGCGGCTGTGGGGTCAGTTCCTACGAGTTACATTGTTCCCGTGGGAGGTGTTGGTGCCACCCACGGGGACGTTCGGGGGCTGTTTCGAGTTTTCCCCCTCTAACACCATGTTTTTAAGCCTAAGCAAATAAATATGCAAATTATTGTCATATTCTCAAACAGGATGACTCGCGGCTGTGGGGACAGTTCTTACGAGTTACATTTGTCTCGTGGGAGGTGTTGGTGCCACCCACGGGACGTTCGCGGGCTGTTTCGAGTTTTCACCCTCTAACGCCATGTTTTTAAGCCTAAGTCAGGAAATATGCAAATTATCATCGTATTCTCAAATCGGGAGTCCCGCGGCTTTGGGGTCAGTTCCTACGAGTTACATTGGTCTCGTTGGAGGTGTTGGTGCCACCGACGGGGTCGTTCGGGGGATGTTTCGAGTTTTCACCCCCTAACGCCATGTTTTGATTATGTCTAGAAATACTTAAATTAATATCGTATTCTCAAGCCGAGAGACCCGCGGCTACGGGGTCAGTTCCTATGAGTTACGTTGATCTTGTTGGAGGTGTTGGTGCCACCCACGAGGCCGTTCGGGGACTATTTTGAGCTTTCACCCTGAAATGCTATGTCTTTAAGCCTAAGTCAATAAATATGAAAATTATCCACTTATTCTCAAACCCGGAGTCCCGCTACTACGGGGTCAGTTCCTATGAGTTACGTTGGTCCCGTGGGAGGTGTTGGTGCCACCCACCTGGCCTTTTAGGGGTTGTTTTGAGTTTTCACCCTCAAACGCCATGTTTTTCTTAAGTCTACAAATATGCTAATTACCGTCGTATTCTCAAATCGGGAGACCCGCGGCTACGGGGTTAGTTCCTTCGAGTTACATTGGTCTCGTGGGAGATGTTGGTGCCACCCACGGGGCCGTTCGAGGGATGTTTCGAGTTTTCACCCTCTAATGACATGCTTTGCTTAAGTCTAGAAATACGCAAATTACCGTCGTATTCTCAAACCGAGAGACCCGCGGCTATGGGGTCAGTTGTTATGAGTTACATTGGTCCCGTGGGCGATGTTGGTGCCACCCACGGGGCCGTTCGGTGGGCTGTTTCTAGTTTTGACCCTCTAACGCCATGTTTTTAAGCCTAAGTCAAGAAATATGCAAATTATCATCATATTCTCAAACCGGGAGTCCCGCAGCTGTGGGGTCTGTTCCTACGAGTTACATTGGTCCCGTGGGAGGTGTTGGTGCCAACCACCGGGACGTTCGGGGGCTATTTCGGGTTTTCACCTACGTGTAGAAATATGAAAATTACCGTCGTAATCTCAAATCGGGAGACCCGCGGCTGTGGGGTCAGTTCCTACGAGTTACATTGGCCCCGTGGGAGGTGTTGATGCCACCCACGGGGACGTTCGGGGGCTGTTTCGAGTTTTCACACTCTAATGCCATATTTTTAAGCCTAAGTCTAGAAATATGCAAATTACCGTAGTACTCTCAAACCGGGAGACCTTCGGCTGTGGGGTCGGTTCCTACGAGCTACATTGATCCCGTGGCAGGTGTTGGTGCTACCCACGGGGATGTTCGGGGGTTATTTTGAGTTTCAGCCTCTAACATGTTTTTAAGCCTAAGTCAAGAAATATTCAAATTATTGTCGTATTCTCAAACCGGGAGTCCCGCAGTTGTGGGGTCAGTTCCTACGAGTTACAATGGTCGCATGGGAGGTGTTCGTGCCAACTACGGGGACGTTTGTGGGCTATTTTGAGTTTTCACCCTCTAACGTCATGTTTTTAAGCCTAAGTCTAGAAATATGCAAATTACCGTCGTAATCTCAAATCGGGAGACCCGCGGCTGTGGGGTCAGTTCCTACGAGTTACATTGGTCCCGTGGGAGGTGTTGGTGCCACCCACGGGGACGTTCGGGGGTTGTTTCAAGTTTTCACCCTCTAACGCCATGTTTTTAAGCCCAAGTCAATAAATATTCAAATTATTGTCATATTCTCAAACCGGGAGACCCGCGGCTGTGGCGTCAGTTCCTACGAGTTACATTGGTCTCGTGGGAGGTGTTGGTGCCACCCACGGGACGTTCGCGCGTTGTTTCGAGTTTTCACCCTCTAACGCCATGTTTTTAAGCCTAAGTCAAGAAATATGCAAATTATCATCGTATTCTCAAATCGGGAGTCCCACGACTTTGGGGTCAGTTCCTACGAGTTACATTGGTCTCGTGGGAGGTGTTGGTGCCACCCACGGGGTCGTTCGGGGGATGTTTTGAGTTTTCACCCTCTAACGCCATGTTTTCTTATGTCTAGAAATACGCAAATTACCATCGTATTCTCAAACCGAGAGACCCGCGGCTACGGGGTCAGTTCCTATGAGTTACCTTGATCTTGTTGGAGGTGTTGGTGCCACCCACGGGGCCGTTCGGGGACTATTTTGAGTTCTCACCCTCAAATGCTATGTTTTTAAGCCTAAGTCAAGAAATATGCAAATTATCCACGTATTCTCAAACCGGGAGTCCTGCGACTGCGGGGTCAGTTCCTATGAGTTACGTTGGTCCCGTGGGAGGTGTTGGTGCCACCCACCTGCCCTTTTAGGGGCTGTTTCGAGTTTTCACCCTCTAACGCCATGTTTTTCTTAAGTCTAGAAATATGCTAATTACCGTCGTATTCTCAAACCGGGAGTCCCGCGACTGCGGGGTCAGTTCCTTCGAGTTACATTGGTCTCGTGGGAGGTGTTGATGCAACCCACGGGGCCGTTCGTGGGCTATTTCGAGTTTTCACCCTCTAACGTCATGTTTTTAAGCCTAAGTCAAAAAATATGCAAATTACCGTAGTACTCTCAAACCGGGAGACCTGCGGCTGTGGGGTCAGTTCCAACAAGTTACATTGGTCCCGTGGGAGGTGTTGGTGCTACCCACGGGGACGTTCGGGGGATGTTTCGAGTTTCACCCTCTAACGCCATGTTTTTAAGCCTAAGTTAAGAAATATGCAAATTATCATCGTATTCTTAAACCGGGAGACCCGCAGCTGTGGGGTCAGTTCCTATGAGTTAGATTGGTCCTGTGGGAGGTGTTGGTGCCAACCAGGGGAACGTTTGGGGGATGTTTTGAGTTTTCACCCTCTAATGTCATGTTTTTAAGCCTAAGTCTAGAAATATGCAAATTACCGTCATAATCTCAAATCGGGAGACCTGCGACTGTGGGGTCAGTTCTTACGAGTTACATTGGTCTTGTGGGACGTTCGGGGGCTGTTTCGAGTTTTCACCCTATAACGCCATGTTTTCAAGCCTATGTCAAGACATATGAAAATTATTGGCATATTCTCAAACATGGAGACCCGCGGCTGTGGGGTCAGTTCCTACGAGTTACATTGGTCTCGTGGGAGGTGTTGGTGTCACCCATGGGACGTTTGGGGTCTGTTTCGATTTTTGACCCTCTAATGCCATGTTTTTAAGCCTAAGTCAAGAAATATGAAAACTATCTTCGTATTCTCAAATCGGGAGTCCCGCGGCTGCGGGGTCAGTTCCTACGAGTTACGTTATTCTCGTGGGAGGTGCTGGTGCCACCCACGGGGTCAATTGGGGGTTGTTTCGAGTTTTCACCCTCTAACGCCATGTTTTTCTTAAGTCTAGAAATACGCAAATTACCATCGTATTCTCAAACAAAGAGTCGCGCGACTGTGGGGTCAGTTCCTATGAGTTACATTGGCCCCACTGGAGGTATTGGTTCCACCCACAGGGCCGTTCAGGGGCTGTTTCGAGGTCTCGCACTCTAACGCCATGTTTTGCTTACGTCTAGAAATACGCAAATTACCGTTGTATTCTCAAACGGGAGACCCACGGCTGCGGGGTCAGTTCCTACGAGTTACTTTTGTCCCATTGGAGGTGTTGGTGCCACCCACAGTGCCGTTCGGGTGTTGTTTCGAGTTTTCACCCTCAAACGCCATTTCTTTAAGCCAAAGTCAAGAAATATGCAAATTATCGTCGTATTCTCAAACCGGGAGTCCCGCAGCTTTGGGGTCAGTTCCTACGAGTTACGTTGGTCCCGTGGGAGGTTTTGGTCCCACCCACGGGGCCGTTCGGGGGTTGTTTCGAGTTTTCACCCTCTAACGTCATGTTTTTAAGCCTAAGTCTAGAAATATGAAAATTACCGTTGTACTCTCAACCCGATAGACCCGCGGCTGTGGGGTCAGTTCCTACGAGTTACATTGGTCCCGTGGGAGGTGTTGGTGCTACCCACAGGGACATTCGGGGGCTGTTTCGAGTTTTCACCCTCTAACGCCACGTTTTTAAGCCTAAGTCAAGAAATATGCAAATTATCGTCGTATTCTCAAATCGGGAGTCCCGCAGCTATGGGGTCAGTTCCTACGAGTTACGTTGGTCCCGTGGGAGGTGTTGGTGCCATCCACGGGGACGTTCGGTGGTTGTTTTGAGTTTTCACACTCTAATGCCATGTTTTTAAGCCTAAGTCAAGAAATATGAAAATTATCTGTAAGGACATTTTTCTCATGTCCGAAATGTTTCATTTATTTATGTCGTACGCTGCTACATTTGGCACGTCACCTCACGATGTCACATGAAGGCCTCTATCTAAATTCCGGGAATCAAGCATGCATTATCTCCACTAATATGTCCCTCATCTGCATCAACGTCTTAACGTTCCTTGATTGTAGGCTCGCAATGCAAGTGGAACGCAAGAGAAGTCAAATCAGTGAAACAAGGCATGATAGGGATGTTCAAGGGCATATTGGTAATTTTACAGCCACCGTTCATAGGATCGGTCAACTGGAAAGTTGAAGAGCTTGCCGCAACAAAGATACTAGAAGAAACAGCACCTCAATCCGAGCTACGGTGAACAAGTTATGGCCCGTTGAAAATGGAGATATGTTCATTGAAAAGTCTGAAAATTTTTCTAAGTGTTTAAAGCCTTTTTCTAGCACACTTTCCAGAACCCAGACCCAAACCGGTTCGGGGGGGCGAACCGGTTCGGGGGGCAAACCGGTTCGCAGGGGTACCCGAACCGGTTCGGAGTACCTGTACGCTGGATAGAATTTCAGCATTTTAAGATCGTGGGTCTCTTCATGTATTTCCCTATAAATACCAACTTCGGGAGAGTTGTTTTGCAAGACTTTAGGAGACGAATTTGAGAGTCCAAATACATCTAGTCTTCATATTTTTGAGTCCCAAGACTCATGTTTTGATTGACACATCATTGCCAAACCTTTGTGAATCCTTTTGCAACCCAAGAACACAACTTTGGTTTGTTCAACCCTTGTGGAGGAGACCGTTCTTCTTCTTCTTCATTGCAACCCTACTGGAAAGGGATAATTCCAGCCGCGACTGCAGAATCCGATACCCGAGGGTAATTCTTAGTCAACTTGTATTTTCATTGTAATCCGATTGTAAGCTGTTCTCTTAAAAATTATAGTGAAAATAAATGGTTTTGCCCCTGAGGGGGATTTCTCCTTAATTGCATGTGTTTGAATGTTCTTGCGTAGATTATCAATTTATTCAATCACATATTGCTGCATGTTTAGGGTTTGTTTGTGTTAAAAGGGTTTTATATATAACTTGATCATTTGAACGCAAGCCCACACACTCTTTATTATCATTGTATTCTCAAACCGGGAGTCCCGCGGCTGTGGGGTCAGATCCTACGAGTTACATTGGTCCCGTGGGGGGTATTGGTGCCACCCACGGGGACGTTCGGTGGGCTGTTTCAAGTTTTCACCCTCTAATGCCATGTTTTTAAGCCTAAGTCAAGAAATGTACAAATTATTGTCGTATTCTCAAACCGGGAGTCCCGCAGCTGTGGGGTCAGTTCCTACGAGTTACATTGGTCCTGTGGGAGGTCTTGGTGCCAACCACGGGGACGTTTCGGGGGCTGTTTCGAGTTTTCACCCTCTAACGTCATGTTTTTAAGCCTAAGTCTAGAAATATGAAAATTATCGTCATAATCTCAAATCGGGAGAGCCGCGACTATGGGGTCAGTTGTTACGAGTTACATTGGTCCCGGGGGAGGTGTTGGTGCCACCCACGGGGACGTTCGGGGGCTATTTCGAGTTTTCACCCTCTAGTGCCATGTTTTTAAGCCTAAGTCAAGAAATATGTAAATTATCATCGTATTCTCAAACCGGTAGACCCACGGATGTGGGGTCAGTTCCTACGAGTTACATTGGTCTCGTGGGAGGAGTTGGTGCCACCCATGGGACGTTCGGGGGTTGTTTCGATTTTTCACCCTCTAACGCCATGTTTTTAAGCCTAAGTCAAGAAATATGCAAATTATCTTCGAATTCTCAAATCGGGAGTCTCACGGCTGCGAGGTTAGTTCCTACGAGTTACATTGGTCTCGTGGGAGGTATTGGTGCCACCCACGGGGTCATTCGGGGGCTGTTTCGAGTTTTCACCCTCTAACGCCATGTTTTGCTTAAGTCTAAAAATACACAAATTATCGTCATATTCTCAAACCGAGAGACCCGCGGCTATGGGGTCAGTTCTTACGAGTTACATTGGTCCCGTGGGCGATGTTGGTGCCACCGACAGGGCCGTTCGGTGGGCTATTTCGAGTTTTGACCCTCTAACGCCATGTTTTTAAGCCTAAGTCAAGAAATATGCAAATTATCATCATATTCTCAAATCGGGAGTCCCGCAGCTGTGGGGTCTATTCCTACGAGTTACATTGGTCCCGTGGGAGGTGTTGGTTGTAATACCCCGTATTTTGGTATTTTTGTGATATTTATTTTGTGGGATTAATTTAATTAAATTAGTATTAATTGGAAATTAATCCGGATTAAAAATACTAGCGAGATGCGAGTTGGTATTTGATTATATGTGCATATATGATTATATACGGATTTTGAATTATCAAATTTGTCATGAGATTGAAATACGGAAATTTGAAAATTTTGTTGAGACGCGTGTGACAGTCGCGTCATGGTATATAATTATGATAATTAAAAAGTGAATTTTTAGTTCTATTAATTGTATGGTCATTTTGAGAGCGTCAACGTGTCCGGAAGGGTGGAAATAGTCAGAAAACACTAGCCGGGAGTTTGGTTTGGGTCCCGGGGCATTTTTAGGCCATACCGGCAACGTATAAGGGTAGTTTTGTAATTTTGAATTTTGAGGAATTAAAAGCTACGAAAATTGGGAATTAATATCTGATTAGGCATTAACCCACTAAGCCCACTAATACCCAAACAGACTACAGAGGTTATTAAAAGTTGTTCCTAAGAATTTCAAAAGCACAAACCCTAGCCTCCATAACCACCATTAGAGAAGAGCTTGTAGAGGGAGAGATAGAAGGATTCTGCAGAGAGAGAGGGAATACTTCATCAAATTCGTCATCAAATCTAGAGTTACCATTAAGGCAAGTGATTTAATTTCGTTTTTATAGAGAATGTTTCTTCCATGTGTAGGCTTTGATAAAAATCTGATATGTTCTTGGGAGTTAATGAAAAACCCATGTAAATTGGAAATAGAAAGTACATTTTGATGAGGAAATCGCATGTAGATTGGTGTGTAATGATTATTCTAATGATAGTACAATTAGTAGGAAACCAAAAATGGATTTAATTCAGTTCTTTGATGATTCATAAATTCTAAGGTTCATAGTTTTAAAATTGGGGAAAAATATGTAGAGATTTGATATTTGAATGATGTTAGGATGAATTAATACCCCCAAACATGTCAATATGTGAACTAAGTATGTTTAGGGATGATTAGAGACCTTAAACAATTGATAGATTGAGGTTTGGATGAGATTTGGGGAGTAGAGAAGTTGGAAAAACAAAAATCAGAAATCTGGGCTCGAATCTGGTCGCTCGTTAGAAGACCTGCCCAGGTCGTTCGAACGACCTCGTTCGAACGAGCTTCTAACGAGTTGACCATTGACTTCTAACGAGGGAGAGGTTCGTTCGATGAGATCGTCCAAACGAGATCTCGTTAGAAAGCCCACTTCGTTCGAACGAGATCTCGTTAGAAGACTCAGTTCGTTCGAACGAAGTCTCGTTCGAACAGCCTCGTTCGAACGAGACTTCGAACGAGTTGACAATTTAGGCTTTTTAGCCTGTTTTGATCCCGAGTGTCCCGTAACCTTGTTTCTATGTAGATTTAACACTTCATTGATGATAGAGTGATATATTTGAGATGTTTGGGCTATAATGAGGAGTCAAACCTAGAAGTGTAGTTTGAACCTAAGGGAGAATATGAAGTAGGACGTGAGTGTCTATTACGATGTGAGCTATTGACGGCCTAATTAATTATATTAACCGGGAACATATAAATGGTGTAGTATTATATGTCAGTACGAGGAGAGTTATGTACCAATATATTATGGTGATTACTAAGACGTGTGCATACTTAGTATATATATGACTTTATGTGTATGACTTACCTACCATACTTGCTATCACGGGAGGTTTGCGTTTTCTTAGGGCCCTCTAATCCTTGTGTTGCCCGGATTTAGACTGGTTACCTCGATGAACATAGGTCAGAGAAGGACTTATTGGGATGTTAATAAGTCTGCTGATTGTGGGAGCGCAGGTATGTGCGTGACCCATGTGATGTGACTGTGTTCGCCTCCATTATTTGTGATGTTGTTATCTATGAACTATTCCTGAGATATTCGGAATATGTGATCCTTATGTACGTGATGTACCGGGATGGATAGTAGAGTATGTGTGCATCGCAGCTAGTCTCGGGGTGCTTGTATTGTATATTTATGACGTGAATAATATACACTTAATTAATGGGAACTTGCATGTTGTTATTGTGAACATAATTATGGTAATTTAGTAAGAGAACTTAACGGGTTAACTAATAGTGAATTATGTCACTAATTGAGAATCTGAGTTTAAGTGAAGCCCTCTACTTATTTGATAACGCTAGAATGTAATATGGGGATCGAGTAGTAAGGGGTAGAACTTATTACGGTTTGGGTAGATGTGTATGCCATGTAGGTGGGTACGGTACGTTAGGAGTGCACATGTAGTTGAGAGGTGAGAATTTCATGTGAGTGCACGTCCTAACATGTACTTTGCATTTAATGTTTTAATGTTATTAAAACACTTGCTGTTTTCAAAAATGTTTTCCACTTTCGGGCTCTGACCCATTTGCTTTCAAATCTATTTTTTTGTAAAACCCATTTTAGGTGTCCAGCCACAAAGACACCATGCTTAGGATTCTCATTCAGGTGACGAGCTCTAGCTGTTTGTGGAAGTTACAGGACATTGCTTATAGACTCTTCATCCATTTTGACTCGAGATTCTTCTATTATCAGTTGTAGGGCATGTCGCCCATTTCTTTTAGAGACATTTCATTTATTTCAGTTATTCAGACTTTTGGCATGTAATTATTTCAGGATTCAGACTTGTAGTATTATTTCCATTTGTTGGGATTATTGTGAGGAGTTTCCTCCGGAGTTCTTATTATTATTGTTGGTTATTTCATTACTTCGTTATGGTGAATGAATTATGTTGTTCTTCCATTATTCTTTTATTGCATGTTAATCAGACTTAACTTAAAATTTGGCACTTACTTTTTAAATACTAGGTGGTTAGTAATTATTAAAAACGTTTTCGACAGTGATGCTATTAACTGAACCAAATTGCCATTTTGAATTGATTTAATAAAGGAGTAGCTACCCGGTATTTAATTAGTCGGGGTGTCACAGGCGGTATCAGAGCATCATGTTATAGTTTCCTTTAGGATCTGAATGGCTTATTATGTTTTCTGCTGAGCTTCCTTTGATGTAGAGCCCTATACTTTAGGACTGTTGTATTCTTTTGTATATGCTACGTTCTTCAGCTATTTTAAGTTTATAACTGCGAACTTATAAACTTTATTCTTATTTCAGATGCCT
The DNA here is from genome assembly GCA_949130495.1 of Sambucus nigra. Classification (NCBI taxonomy): domain Eukaryota; kingdom Viridiplantae; phylum Streptophyta; class Magnoliopsida; order Dipsacales; family Adoxaceae; genus Sambucus; species Sambucus nigra. The sequence continues at coordinate 77,696,026 of OX422207.1, read as the reverse complement.
CCACGACGTGCACGAAGGGTTCCCAGGGATGCGACGCCAGAACCACAGCCCGCACCAGCTCAGGGCACGATGAATGCCGCCGAGGTTGCAGCCATTGTGGCTTAGGCGGTAAATGCCGCACTAGCAGTAGTTCAGCAGGAACCACCTCAGGCACCGATAGCTGCGCCAGTTCAGGCTCATGCATTCCCGTCTGCTTGGGAACGTGTACGTGATGCTTTTCAGAAAGCACACCCTCCGGAGTTCCCAGGTAGCTCCGATGTGGTAGTTTCGAGTCAGTGGAGGAAGGACATCCAGCGACACTTGAGGATGTATGAGTGTACATATGTCCAGAAGCAGATACTAGCTACCTTTAAGCTAGTAGGGTCTGCACTGCAGTGGTGGGAGTCTATTACCACCATTGAGGAGAGAGATACTTTCACTATTCAGGAGTTCTGGGTGCGATTCGACCGCAAGTACTTTCCATCAGCTGTTCACACGGAAATGAGGAGGATGTTGATGAGCCTTCGACAGGAGGGTAAGACTATGGCCGAATATGAGGCCGAATTTACTGATCTTCTGAACATTGTTCCGGATGAAATACCAATAGAGGAGCAAAAGATACAGAAATTCACGGACGGGGTGACATGGAGGATTCGTCAGCACTTGTTAGGGAACCTCTCGTTAGCCACATATTCTGATGTGGTTAACGCTGCATTGCTCCATTGCCAGGATCATCGCTTTCACATGACTGAAGGCAAGAGGTCAGGAGAGTCCAGCCATCAGGGCAGGACTGGGGAAATGGTGCCAGTGGGGCACAATCTGTTCAGGGGCAGAGGCAGGGCGATCAGGGTACCCAGCAGGGGGATCACAAGAGGTTCAGGTCAGGAAATTTCAGGCATGGACAGGGAGGTTTCCGGCAGGACCACCAGGGTCCGAACGACCATCAGAACCAGCAGGGTCAGAATGGTCAACATCAGTTTCAGCAGGGCCAGTGGAGGAATGGTAACGCCCACCAGGGATGGGGGCAGCAGGGACAGAGAGGGGGGAACTTCCTGGGGAAGTGTTTTGTTTGTGGCAAGACTGACCATAAATGCCAGGACTGTCCTGATAAGGGCAGGGCCCCGCAGCAGCAGCAGGGTGCTAGACATGAGCCACAGAGGCAACTTTTTCCACCAGCCCTCCCAGCTCTAGCCCAGGTGCCACCTCTTCCAGCCATTCCAGCAGTTCCTGTGCAGCAGGGACAGTTACAGTATGGACGTGTCTATAACGTCCACCAGGAAGCAGCTCCGCAGGCACCACCCGCTATTGAGGGTATGTTTCTTATCCATGGTACTATGTCTCGGGTTTTGTTTGATACGGGGGATGTTTCGAGTTTTCACCCTCTAACGCCATGTTTTGCTTATGTCTAGAAATACGCAAATTACCATCGTATTCTTAAGCCGAGAGACCCGCGGCTACGGGGTCAGTTCCTATGAGTTACGTTGATCTTGTTGGAGGTGTTGGTGCCACCCACGGGGCCGTTCGGGGACTATTTTGAGTTTTCACCCTCAAATGCTATGTCTTTAAGCCTAAGTCAAGAAATATGCAAATTATCCACGTATTCTCAAACCGGGAGTCCCGCGACTGCGGGGTCAGTTCCTATGAGTTACGTTGGTCCCGTGGGAGGTGTTGGTGCCACCCACCTGGCCTTTTAGGGGATGTTTCGAGTTTTCACCCTCTAACACCATGTTTTTCTTAAGTCTAGAAATATGCTAATTACCTTCGTATTCTCAAACCGAGAGACCCGTGGCTACGGGGTCAGTTCCTTCGAGTTACATTGGTCTCGTGGGACGTGTTGATGCCACCCACGGGGCCGTTCAGGGGCTATTTCGAGTTTTTTCCCTCTAACGTCATCTTTTTAAGCCTAAGTCAAAAAATATGCAAATTACCGTAGTACTCTCAAACTGGGAAATCTGCGGCTGTGGGGTCAGTTCCTACGAGTTACATTGGTCCCGTGGGAGGTGTTAGTGCTACCCACGGGGACGTTCGGGGGCTGTTTCGAGTTTCACCCTCTAACGCCATGTTTTTAAGCCTAAGTCAAGAAATATACAAATTATTGTCGTATTCTCAAATCGGGAGTCCCACAGCTGTGGGGTCAGTTCCTACGAGTTACATTGATCCTGTGGGAGGTCTTTGTGCCAACCACGGGGACGTTTCGGGGGCTGTTTCGAGTTTTCACCCTCTAACGTCATGTTTTTAAGCCTAAGTCTAGAAATATGCAAATTATCATCATAATCTCAAATCGGGAGACCCGCGACTGTGCGGTCAGTTCCTACGAGTTACATTGCTCCCGTGGGAGGTGTTGGTGACACCCACGGGGACGTTCGGGGGCTGTTTCGAGTTTTCACCCTCTAACGCCATGTTTTTAAGCCTAAGTCAATAAAAATTCAAATTAATGTCATATTATCAAATCGGGAGACCCGCGACTGTGGGGTCAGTTCCTACGAGTTACATTGGTCTCGTGGGAGGTGTTGGTGCCACCCACGGTACGCTTGCGGGCTGTTTTCACCCTCTAACGCCATGTTTTTAAGCCTAAGTCAAGAAATATGCAAATTATCGTCGTATTCTCAAATATGGAGTCCCGCGTAGGGGTGGCAATTCGTGTGCGTCGTGTCGTGTTCGGGTCGTGTCATGTCGGGTTCGTGTCAAGTATTAGTCAACCCTAACCCGACCCATTTAACTAATCGTGTCAGATGAGCAAACACTAACCCGACCTATTTATTATCGTGTCGTGTTCGGGTTGACCCGCATAACCCATTAAGTAAAATATAAAATACTTTGTTTCTTATCTCTTAACCAATCATACCAATCATAGGCCTACAATAACTTAAATTTAATTAATTTCAACTTCTTTCAACATAAATAATTTATCATCCGGTTCTCCATGAATTTTATAGAATTCCTATCAAGATATATAAATTATCTTTTATATTCTCCATAAAATACGAGTTAAGCGAGTCTATTCGTGTCATTTTCGAGTTATACGTGTTTAACACTAACCCAACCCGTTTATTATTCGTGTTGGCGGGTCGTGTCATATTCGGGTTCGTGTCAAGAAATCGTCAACCCTAACCCGCTAACTTCGTGTCGAGTTCGTGTCGGGTTATCGTGTCGTGTCAAAAATTGCCACCCCTAGTCCCGCGGCTTTGGGGTCAGTTCCTATGAATTACATTGGTCTCGTGGGAGGTGTTGGTGCCACCCACGTGGTCATTCGGGGGCTGTTTTGAGTTTTCACCCTCTAACGCCATGTTTTGCTTATGTCTAGAAATACGCAAATTACCATCGTATTCTCAAACCGTGAGACCCGCAGCTGCTGGGTCAGTTTCTACGAGTTACGTTGGTCCCATTGGAGGTGTTGGTGCCACCCACAAGGCCGTTCGGGGGCTATTTCGAGTTTTCACCCTCTAATGCCATGTCTTTAAGCCTAAGTCAAGAAATATGCATATTATTGTCGTATTCTCAAAACGGGAGTCTCGCGACTGCAGCTTCAGTTCCTACGAGTTACGTTGATCCCGTGGGAGGTGTTGGTGCCACCCACGGGGCCATTCGGGGGCTGTTTCGGGTTTTCACCCTCTAACGCCATATTTTTCTTAAGTCTATAAATATGAAAATTACCATCGTATTCTCAAACCGGGACACCCGCGGCTGCGGGGTTAGTTTCTACGAGTTACATTGATCCCGTGGGAGGTGTTGGTGCCACCCACGGGGCCGTTCGGGGGCTATTTCGAGTTTTATCTCTCTAACGTCATGTTTTTAAGCCTAAGTCTAAAAATATGCAAATTACCGTCGTATTCTCAAACCGGGACACCTGCGGCTACGGGGTAAGTTCCTACAAGTTACATTGGTCCAGTGGGAGGTGTTGGTGCCACCCACGGGGCCGTTCGGGGGTTGTTTCGAGTTTTCCCCATCTAACGTCATGTTTTTAAGCCTAAGTCTAGAAATATGCAAATTACTGTAGTACTCTCAAACCGGGACACCCGCAACTGCGGGGTCAGTTCCTACGAGTTACATTGGTCCCGTGGGAGGTGTTGGTGCCCCCCACGGGGCCGTTTGGGGGCTATTTCGAGTTTTCACACTCTAACGCCATGTTTTTAAGCCTAAATCAAGAAATATGCAAATTATCGTCGTATTCTCAAACCGAGAGTCCCGCGGTTGCAAAGGATTTAATTTTGTCATTTAGCATGAGATTATGAAGACCTCTATTTAAAGCTTTTGAGGCTAAAATTAAAAGGCTTGCATAGATGTTGCATCATTCCCTGACTAAGTAAGATGTTGTCTAAATGTTTCTATTTTTGACAAAACCTAATTCGAATGGCGTTGGTTGATTCGTTAGGAGTGACGCAACTATTTTTCGTTGGATTACCAATAATTTTTTCTTTATTTTAACGATTTCAATTACAATGAGTCTATTGACATTGGAAGTTTTTGTGGAGTATATAATTATTCGATAAAAAGAGAAAGATATTTTGACATTCGATCCTCAATTGTCTCTTCCTCACTGTGTCAATGGAATAAGAGAAGGCGAGACAAGAGGCAACTGCTAAAAAGACATAGATATGTCAAAGGCAGCTATGGATGACCCTGCTACAGCAGTCCCTTACAATGTCAATGGAGGAACCTGCAGTAACCAATGTCAATGGATGACCCTCCTGTAACTTGCTATTCAATACTCTATACCGAAAAGTACAAAAGGTAAATCAAGTAGTATGCCTCTCTCTTTGGTTTCTTTTTATTTGTTATGTTATGTTCATCTTTTGCTTAGTGTATATGTGTCGTTATTATAAAAAATACTACTCGGTCAATACTTATATGACACCATAGCATTTTTTTTCATAGTTTAAAAACCAAGTCCATTAACTGTTATGGATGGTTGATTAATTTAGAGACTTAATTATTGCAGATTGTTAGGATATTGGATAGTCTCAAAAACATTTAGGATTTCAAACCCATTGCAAACTTGACATGATTGTTTGGTTTTATTTTCCAGGTATTTCGATTCAGTGACAAATAATTACTTTTCATTACTTTAAATAAGCATACCCTCGGTGCTTATTGGTAGGAGGGATATTATGTACCCACGGAGGCAAATGTGGATGATAAAGCCCCCGATCAATGTTGATTTCTCTATCACAACAACAAGGGTGCAATTTCGGACAATTTGAATAGAGGTAGGCACATTATAAATATTTTTAAGATCTATACAACAAGGATGGTCTACTGATAATGTGGATTGGATACACAACCTTTCTGTTAACATTGACCAAGAGCAAGAGGTGGACGTGAATGATGACCTGGCATGTGAACTTGCATTCTATACGCAGGCAAACCTTCATCAAAAGTCGATTTTAAGTGGCATCTGCATATATATGCAGCAGTTGCATATATATGCAATTGTTGCAAATATATGCACGTCATATATATGCAGCAGTTGCATATATATGTATATGCAACTGCATATATATGCACAACTGCCCCGCCCCACCCCTTGACCCGTCCCCTCCCCCCTTCCCCACTCACACATGCACACACGTGCACACAAACACACACACAAACATGTATACACTGAAATATCTGTTAAGTTTTTGGATTGGGGGTTTCATGTTGCTGCCAAAAATGAGGTATACCTCACGAATTTGTTTTAATATATTTTTGTTTAATCTTTTGTTTCAACAAGTATGATTTATCACTGTGAATCTTCTTTATTTTCACTTTTCCCCGTGATTTATCAATGGAACCTCAAGATGCTGATACAAGATGTCCCCGTGATTTTCCCCATGATTTCTTCTTACCGGATTAACTGAGTTCTGATTTTTAATTGTCTATTTATTTTTTTTCTTTTGTATTTTTTTGCCTAACACATGCCTCTTAACACTTTATGTCTTAGTTACATTGAGATACCGGTTAATTTACTCCATTTGTGGAATTCGATTCCATTACTTTTTTCATCACAGGTTTGAGGTGGATGGATGGACAGGAACTTAGTTATCTGACATCGAGCAGAAGTCAGACTTGGATGGATTAGATAAATGTGTTTATGGTTTTTGATATGTCTCGAAGCCCCAAGTTTGAAGCATGTCTTTTTTTTTCTTAATTTGATTCCATCTAAGATGTGCATTTCTAATTTGATTCAACATTTATTAGTTTGTCCTTTTACTTTTCCCTTTTGATGCATTTCTAATTTCATTCAAGAACTCTCATAGTTGTAGTGTTGTGAGAAACAGTTATGTGCCCTGATATATCATTCCCTATGAGAGTTTAGATATGAGCATTGATATATGATTCCCTATGAACATTGCTAGGGAAACATTAACAGGCATTGATATATGGCATTGATAAATCATACTGGAATCACTGAGTTTAAATCCCTAATTTTAATGTTAGAATGCACTGTGTTTCATAAGAACAATTAGTGTGATTTGTTTGGGTTGACATTTTTATTAAGAAAAGTAAAGTTCTCATCACTGTTGTAATAGATGGCCTAATAAGTAGGATGCACTGAGCATATGGTCTGTTTTATTTCTAAATCTCTCATTTAGTTTCATATTAATAATTATATAATTCTGATATGTTATTTCTCTTTCAGGTGGAAATTATTTAAAGTCCTACGTGATACTGGAACCGGAGGCAACCGTAACGGATCAAATGACTGAATATGAGTGTTAGGAGGTTTGTTTTGTAGATCCCATTCTTAGATTCACCCTAGATCAGGTATACTCTCTATTTTATTTTGGATTTTATCATCAATATGCACACACTCACACGCGCACAAAACACGCGCACACGCTCTCACTACATAAATGCATATGCATATATGCAGATTGCATATATGCATACATGCCCCGTCCCCTCCCCCTTCCCCATTCACACACACACACAAACACACGCACACACGCGCCCTCTGCTCGTCCCCTCCCCCCTTCCCCACTCGCACACGCGCACAGACACAAACATGCACACATGCACACACACGCCCCCTACGAGTTACATTGGTCCCGTGCGAGGTGTTCGTGACTCTTATGGGACCGTTTTAAGGTTGTTTTACATTTTCACCCTTCGATGGCATGCAAGTCTAACTTTTTGCAAATTTACGTCGTACACTCAACTCGGAAGCACCGTTACTACGCGGACAATTCCTACGAGTCACATTGGTCCCGTGCGAGGTGTCCGTGACTCTTACGGCACCGTTTTGTGCTTGTTGTACGTTGTCACCCTTCGATGGCATGTTTTTATGCTCAAGTTTATTTTTTTTGCAAATTTACGTCGTACACTCTAAACGGGAACCCCGTGACTACGCGGTCGGTTTCTATGAGTTACATTAATCCCATGCGAGGTGTTCGTGACTCTTACCGGACCGTTTTATGGCTATTTTATGTTTTCACCCTTCGATGGCATGTTTTTATGCTTAAGTCTAACTTTTTACAAATTTACGTCATACACTCAAACCGGGAGCCCCGTGACTAAGTGGTCGGTTCCTACGAGTCACATTAGTCCCGTGGGAGGGGTTCATGACTCTTACGGGACCGTTTTAAGGATGTTTTACATTTTCACCCTTCGATGGCATGTTTTTATGCTTAAGTTTATTTTTTTACAAATTTACGTCGCACACTCAAACCGGGAGCCCCGTGACTACACAGTCGGTTCCAACGAGTCACATTAGTCCCGTACGAGGGGTTCAGGACTCTTACGGGACCGTTTTAAGCCTATTTTACATTTTCACCCTTCGATGGCATGTTTTTATGCTTAAGTTTATTTTTTTGCAAATTTATGTCATGCACTCAAACAGGGAGCCCCGTGACTACGTGGTCGGATCTTACGAGTCACGTGGATCCCGTGTGAGGTGTTCGTGATTCTTACGGGACCGTTTTGTGCTTGTTTTACGTTTTCAAGCTTCAATGGCATCTTTTTATCCTCAGGTCAAACTTTGTCCAAATTTTGAAAGTATTCTCAAATCGGGAGCCCCGTGACTACGCGGTCGGTTCCTATGAGTCGCATTGGTCCCGTGCGAGGTTTCGTGACTCTTACGGGACCTTTTTGTGGCTATTTTATGTTTTCACCCTTCGATTGCAAGTTTTATGCTCTAGTCTTATTTTTTGAAAATTTACGTCGTACACTCAAACCGGGAGTCCCGTGACTACGTGGTCGGTTCCTATGAGTCGTATTGGTCCCGTGCGAGGTTTTCATGACTCTTACGGGATGGTTTGGTGTTTGTTTAAGGTTTTTGTCCTTCGATGGAATATTTTATGCTTAAGTCTAACTTTTTGCAAATTTACGTCGTACACTCAAACTGGGAGCCCCGTGACTAAACGATCTGCTCCTGTGATTTACATTGGTCCCGTGCGAGGTGTTCGTGACTCTTACGGGACTGCTTTGTGGCTATTTTATGTTTCCACCATTCGATGGCATGTTTTTATGCTTAAGTCTAATTTTTTGCCAATTTACGTCGTACAATCAAACCGGGAGCGCTGTGACTACACGGTCAGTTCCTACGACTTAGATTGGTCCTGTGTGAGATGTTCGTGACTCTTCCGGGACCTTTTTATGGATGTTTTATGTTTTCACCCTTCGATGGCATCTTTTTTATTCTCAAGTCTAACTTTTTGCAAATTTACGTCGTACACTCAAACCGGGATCCCTATGACTATCCGGTCGGTTCCTATGAGTCACATTGGTCCCGTGCGAGGTGTTCGTGACTCTTACCGGACCGTTTTGTGGTTATTTTACGTTTTCACCCTTCGATGACATGTTTTTCTGCTCAAGTCTAATTTTTTGGAAATTTGCGTCGTATACTCAAACCGAGAGTCCGTGACTACGCGATCCGTTCCTACGAGTCACATTGGTCCCGCTCGACAAGTGAATAAGATAAGCGGTCACAAATTGCAAACCCAAGAATAACTTTCGAAGCATGACTAATTTTTATTCCCATTTTCACATCTCTCCTATTCATCTCGGACTAATCAAGAATATCTTTAAGCTAATAAAAAAATGGTTACCAATTAGTTTAATGTGAACCATTGCAGAGAAATTGACATGCCTTAAACCTAGAAAGTGGCAATCCGTTGGATAATGCCTTCTTTTTCTAGTGTTCACCCTAACTATGCTTTTTTCAAAAGTTATGTTCTCCCCCCCCCCCCCCCCCTCCCACTTGAGTGACAAGAAACAAATGCGCCAACAATACCCAAGCTACAGGGGCACAAAAAAATTAAAATTACGGGGTTTAGACATAAATAGGATCCAAACCCAAAATAATTAAAAAATTGAATCAATGCATATTTAACCTTAAAATAAAGTTCATCATAGGTCTATCCATTACCTGGATATTTTGTTACACCCAACGTCAATCAGGACCTTCTCTATGCCAGCAGCGATGCAATTTCAGATTATGTTTGATAGTAGTTCGACCCCAACATCAATGTATCCTATGACAGTGAAAAAATATTGAATTTTTTGAAAATAGTTATGTTCAATTAAAAAAATGGTAGAACCAAAAAAACAAAATCAAAACCAAAGGAAGAAAACCAGGGCTAGTTCTTTCGTCACTCACTGTCCCAACTTGACTCGTAGTAAACTTGTTTGAACTGAGAAAAAAAATTAAGGATTACTACTGAGAAAAAAAATTTATGCACACATATGGAGAAGATTACAATTGATTTTGATTACATTTCAAAAACCAGTACTTATTCAATTTCAACAATAATATAAAATGGCATAACGGGTATATCATAATATAACCAACACCAATCTAATTAAACCAGGTATATATCTATTCCTTTTTTTTCACAAGGACAAATCTAAAACCAAATTGAAAATATCAAGGCCAAGAACAAAATTAACACTTACAAAATTCTTAAGGGACTATTTATTGCCTCTAACCCCCAACCCGGACTCCACCCGTCTCCACCGCATACTATTTATGGTGGCACGCATATAACCCCCAACAAAAACATGACAAGGTGGATGTAAATTTTTTTACTCATTAAAAATCCATTTATTTATATTATGTCAAAAAAAATACACACACATACAATCTAGGTTTATTGGCATAATCTATACAAACACACACATACAATCTAGGGTTTATTGACATAATATATACATACACACACATACTATTTAGGTTTTACTAAACCCTAAATTGTTTTTTGAAATAAATCTATACATACACACACATACAGTCTATACATACACACACATACAATATAGGGTTTATTGATAAAAAACAATTTATTCGTTCATAGTTACACACAAAAACATATATATACACATAAATCTATACATATACACAGATATAAACATAAATCTATACATACACACACATACAAACATAAATCTACACATACAAACATAGAAATTAGGGCTTTAGACAGAAATAAATGAATCCAAATGAATCAATACATACCAGGGTAGATTTATGTTTGCAAATCCAACTGAAATCCAAACGAAATCGCACCTGAATCACTTAGCCCTAACAACCTTACAAACTGCACATAAGAAATTAGAAGCAACGGGTAATTTTTGTTTTTAATACCTTAACCTCGTCACAGCCAAGAGCCGTGACCCCATGGATGTGACCAATAAAATGCAGATGACTGGCTTCTTCGACCTGGTCACGGCCTAGAGCCGTGACCCACCATGTGCGCGACCAACAAATTGCAAATAATGTATTCTGGTTTCTTCGAACTGGTCATGTCCTAGAGCCGTGACCCACCATGCTGGAGGCATTTCCATCCACACTTAGTGCTTAAATGGGGAATGGTCACGGCCTAAAGCCGTGACCCACACCAAGAAATAGTCATGGACCGTAGCCATGACCCTCGATCAGTGATGCGCGACCCATTTCATCAACCCTAGGGCTTGAATGTGGTATGGTCATGGCCCTTAGCCGCGACCCAGAACAAAAAATGGTCACGGCCCTAAGCCGTGACCACCAATATGTGTACTCTCTTCTTCGTCATGCCATGGGTCACGGACTTGGGTCGTAACCCACCCGTGACCAAGCTTGGAGGGAATTTTGGCGCGTGTTTGGTGCCAAGATGGTCACGACCTAGTCATGACCTAAGTTCGCGACCACTATGGTTACGATCTTGGTTCGTGACCACTTACCGAGCATTAATAATTTTGTGTGATAATAAATATGGTCACGGCACAAGTCCGCGACCAGGTGGTCGCGGACTTGGGCCGTAACCCACTGGGCGTGACCATTCGCAGGATTTGGTGTAGTGTTATAATCATATCAACACATATCATAAACAATGGAGGTAAACATAATTCCCTTCCCTATGGGCTATGCACATACCTACGCACCCACGTGAATGCAAACTTAACACCTCACAGATAAGTCTTTCCCAGACCTAGGTCCTGTGGTAGCAATCTAAAATCCCCCCAAAGGCTCATCAATATAAGATTTTCCCCTTCCTAAGACCTCCCGAGATAGAAATTATGGTAGGTATTTCATACACATAAGGATTCATACAATAGCTGCACAATACCCATATAATTAATAGGATCACACCACGTACATATTCCAGATTTGTACGAATTATCATTCTTTACAATATTCATGACATTCCCAATTACGGCTATTCTCTCTATCGTATCTCACTACTCATAATGGATATCACTTAGGAGTCCCTCTTAACCTTATATACTCCTATACTTCATGTTACTAGCTTAAGAAATATACTCCTATACTTCATGTTACTAGCTTAAGAAATGTGGTTGCCCTGCATAACCTTAAGTCATTCATTATTCTCGAATTATTTTCACCAAATTCTAGTTTGTCCCATAAAATTTATAAAAAAACTGAAATCTCGTTCAAAGTTCCCAGAAGTTTCATTCGAATGAGTTCATTTGAATGAACTTCAAATGAGCTTTGAGCGCACTAAACTCTGAATTTTCGTTGGAATTGTTATTGGATTTCTCGTTCGAACTCTAGCTCCCCAGGTCATTCGAATGACATTTACCTAATTCATCCTCTGCCTTATGAAACTTTAGGTTTTGCCCATTTTTGTTCACCTAATTCACATCAAACTTTACCCAACTCAAAATTAATAGTACTAAAGTCGTTTTACATACATTTAGATGATCCCTAACATCTTTTAACCATCAAATCTCATATATGGGTGAAGGAATTTAATCAAATATCAAAAGCCCTAGTTTTACATCATCAATAATTTTTTCCACCAAAAACCCAAAGTGAAATTCCTTTTTCTTCATGCATTAACCCAGATTCATAGCCTCTGCATATGATAATTCATCTACATTCAATTTCCTACCCAAAAGCTTGATTAATAATTCAATTGCAACCCATATTTCATCATATCATGTGTATATCATCAATTCTACACTAACATGTATAATATATGCACTAATTAAAGTAATATAACAACTTTCCTTATTAGGAAGGTCTGAATCATTGAATGAAAGTTGTATAGATGCGTTCCTCTCTTCATGATCTACATGTTGATGGTGTTCTTGGTGAAAGGAGGGTGGGTTTGGTCTTGGAGCTCCTAGAAATCTCTTTTCCTTATTCCTCATGGACCCTCTCTTTTCTTTTGCGGATAAAAACCCTAACTTATTCCACGTACATGCATATATATTTCTCAAATTTTCTTCCATTAATTAGCCCCAATTTTTTAATAAACAAAAATACCCCTTTGGGGTGTCAGGTTGGTCTAAAATTATCCCAAAACCCAAACTAAATCCCGGGGTAGACTTTTCTGACTATTTTGACCCTTTAGAATAGGTTGGCGCACTCGAAATGACCATTTGGGCGATGTATCAATATTTTAATTTTTATTCTGTTAATTAAGACTTCATACGGCTCACACGCGCGTCCCGACATAAATTCCATAATTTTCGTATTTCTCTTGCACGACAATTTTCATAAAGTCATAATCACATTTAAAATCATATATTACTTTATTCGCTCAGTAATATTAAATATGATTCCCAGTAATAAATACTAACTCTTATCTCACTAGTTAATATTTATTTTATTCCAGATTAGTTACTAATTAAATCTTCTCACATTTAATTCAATTCATCCCACAATTAAAATCAATAAAATTATGGTGTAGTACATATTTCCCCCTAATTATGGAATTTCATCCCGAAATTCGAAAATAAAAGTTATACCTGGTAAGAATAACTCTGGGTATCTCTCGCGCTCCCAAGTCGACTCCTCGATATCATGATGTTGCCACTGTATATGAACTAACAGCACCACCTCCGACCTCAGTTTCCTCTCGCTACGGTCTAGGATAGCGACTGGCCCCTCCTCGTAGGAACTATCGGGCTGCAAATCAATTTCCTCTAAATCACTATGGGTGTGGTGCAAATCATCCCGAAGGTATCTCCTAAGTGAAGATATGTGAAACACATCGTGAATCCTATGAGGGTTCTTGGGTAACCCAAACTTTTATGCCACTGGCCCTATCCCCTCGATAATAGGGAAGGGACTTACATACCTCGGTGACAACTTCCATTTCTTCCCAAATCGCATTATCCCATTCATAGGAAATACTCTCAACTATTACCCACACTAAACTTCCTGAAGAATCTCTTCGCATCGACGTAGCTCTTCTGTCTATCTTCAGCAGCACGAATACGGCTTCGAATCAACTCAATCTTAACCGAGGTGTCATGGATCACATCTGGCCCAAGTAACATGTTGTCCCCCACATTGAGCCAACATGATGGAGAACGACAAGGTCTACCATATAGAGTCTCAAATGAAGCCATGACAATAGTAAACTGGTAGGAGTTTTTATAAGAAAATTGTGACACCCTGCCCCCAATAAAATACAGGGTGATGAGTCATATATCAAATAAAAAAATGAATCTCATTTGGTTCATTCTTAGCATCACTGTCGAATTAAAAACTTAATAACCACCTAGAATTCAAAAATTTAGTGCCGAATTTTATCTTTGTTAATCCAATACAAAAATAAATATGGAATTAAGATAAAAGATCCAATGCTGATTAAAACAATCATCACATAGAAAAATAAAAGTCTTGCAGAATAAACCACCGGCTAAAACCAAAACCCAAACCAAACCAATCTAATAGGGATAAATAAATTCCAGACCATCCAAAAAGAAACTAAATAACACTGTGAGGGACATGCTTGAGATTGACTGATATGAATCCCTACACTAGGAATAGAAAAATAGATGCATCTATCCAAATCCTGCAACATCCACACATGCTGCAGCGGCAAGTCCCTAGAGTGAATTCAAGGCTGGCGTCCCTGTGGCTGGACACCAAAAATATTTGGAAAATATTTGATAGCAAGGGTTAGAACCCAAAACATTTTGAAAATATTTAGCTAGTGATTAAATTGCTGAAATTTACAACTCATGAATGCCCTTTATATTTAAGCCAGTGTCACACTCTCTTGAGGATAAACTCACCCCTCAACTAATGTGCACACCTAACGCTTTCTTTAAATCCCACCTAGCCCTCTACCCCATAACTAGCACTTGCTAAAATCCTTCCTTGACACACTACTCTAACCCAAGTATGTTCAAAACATGATCTATAAGTAATTTATCAGTTTAACTTAAATAATCATCTTTCCTTTAAGTCCATATAACATTCACACTAATACAATTTTCTCCATGTATTAGAGTACCCGTACATAATTATTTCTCCCATTATATACACAACACTATATTACAACATTCAAAAATATGTTCAATAGATATATAATACATCCTCCCGAGTAATACTTCACGGGATGTATTTTCTAAAGTGCTATCAACCAAGGCTACTCAGTCCCACTTGGAGTTCTGAGATAACTAGAGTTCGTCTACTCGGAAAATAAATAACAAACGTCATGGAGGCGGTCATATTCCCCCGAGTATGAGGACATCATCCCAATGGCCCACCTCTGATATTGGACGCTAGGAATTCGGGATATACTCGCCCTACTCCTCAAGCTAGAGGATTCACCCACATAGCACAACCTCCCTCAATAGCACTTGAGTATATAATTTAAATAAATATCTAATCACTAATATTTATAAGAACACCATATATATATATATATATATATATATATATATATATATATATATATATATATATATATATATATATATATATATATATATACACTATCACACACCGTAAATATATAATTTTAAATCCTGACTTAATCGGGCACAAAAATCTGTAGCACTAGCCTATATTTCCCCGAGCCTATGGTCCGACTCTAATTTAATTAATTTGCTCATTACTTAATTTATTAACTTCCCGACTCTATGGTTTGACTTTAATTCAATTAATTTACACATTAATTAATTTATATGCCTTTGTGTCACTTAACCAATATTCCCGGACTCGCTCACTTCGGCCCGTATCTTAATATTACCCTAGTCTATATCACCACTCCAAATTAATCTACTTCTATCAATAATTAATTTAATACATTGTCTTCACTCAACCAATATACCCGGACTCGCTCACTTGGCCTGTATCTTAATATCAAGAATTAAATGCCCAAATTCTCTTTTAATAAGCTTGACACAAACTTATTAATTAATTCTAATCTTAGTGTCTCTCTCACATTAAATATAAACAACCTTATATTATTTGTCCCTAAAGTCCCAAACAATCCAAGATTTAAGACTCTTCCCCACTGTACATAATTATGCCTTAAATTGCAATCCAGGTCGACCAGTACAGCAACAACAAAGTGGTCGAATTTTCCATCTCGTTCGAACGAGGAATGAGATTGTTAGAATGACTGGTGATGTCATTTGAATGACAATCACTATCGTTTGAATCATAGCAATAGTCGTTCAAACGACCTGCAACTTTTCTCTCTCTTCATCCAGAATCAGTTCTTCGCCATTAAAACTCAACTTAAGCTTTTTACCCAGATTTCTCTACTGTGATCCTTTTTCAAATCATTTCCTTCTCAACCATTATAAGTCCTTAACAATCCAAACTTTGATTTGAAACATCCATAAATTTAAAACCAAATTTGGGCCACTCCCAACCCAAAATCATTAGTTTACACGGACTATGATATGAATTGAAGACAAGAAATAAATTTCAAAGCAGGTTTAACCACTTGCCTTAGGATTCGTAGTGTCTCATAAATACTTTGGTGTAGAGATTTGGTTTGTTGAAGAACACATCCCTTATTCTCCCTTTTGGCTCCCAAGAGTTATCTCTATTTGTTCCTCTACGTTCTCAGATTTCTAATGTGATTTATGGTTGCCCACAACTCCCAAACTTAGGTTTTTATCTCCAAATACTATTTTTAATTATATGACGTAACTAAAATGGCCCAAACACCCCCGTGTGGGCCCGGTTATGCCAAAAACCCGTGACCCATTTACCACCCCTGGTACACTTTTTTTACTTTCTCGGCCCATCCGGACTTAACCCCGCACTCAAAATTGACATCTGAATTAATTTATAAAAATCTTTATCTCACACCTAAGTTAGTCAATATTCGACTCCCGGCTGAAATAAATAAATGTCTGGTCAGTAATATGCATTATGACTTAGTAATTAATTCAATTAAATTACGACACGCAAATAATTTAAAATTTAGCCAAATTAATTAAATATTTACATGCACAGAATTACGGGGTGTTACATACCTCCCCCTTATAAAGGAATTTCTTCCTCGAAATTAGGTCATACTTGCAGTGAATAACTGTGGAACTGCTCTCGCATATCCTCCTATAACTCCCATATAGAATCTTCAAAGCAGTGATAACCGCCCAACACTATGACTAGTGGTACAACCTTAGATCGTAATTGGTTCTTACTATGATCTAGAATAACCACTGGTCTCTCATCATACGAGATGTTTGGCTGCAAGTCAATCCTCTCGAGTGGAGTGTGCCAGAGAGCCCTCTTGTTCCTAGAATATTTCTTCAGTGATGCCACATGGAACACATCGTGTATCCGCTGAACATGCTCTGGTAATCCCAGTTTATAAGCTATCGGTCCCATCCTCTCAATAATAGGGAAAGGACCCACATACCTCGATGCTAGCTTCCCCATCTTACTGAACCTCATCACTCCTTTCATAGGGGATACCCACACCAATACCTGGTCATAAATCCCTAACTCGATGGGCCCTAACCATGTAGTGCCTCAAAAGATGAGCCTATACTCTACCGGCTCCACTATCTCTATGTTAGGAAATTCCCTTCTTGTATGGGTTCCAATTTCCCTATTGTCAAACGCGTGACTTTCTTAAGGGTAAGTACCCATAAAATTCATGTCTATTCACGTCAGACTTAAAACCTTTAACTCACGGTGGCGTAACTCTCACTACGCCCTAAACTATACAAAAAGTCATGATTTACCCACTTTGTGCCGATGGACGGGTCCTAGAGACTTGTTAGTTTCCCCATCTCTTACCAACTGAAGGGTGGATGACGAAGGTTTCCCATAAAGTCTCTCACATAGTTTCATGCGAATAATAAACCGCTATGAGGTATCACACATAACATTATCAGTGGTAATTAATACTCCTAATTACCCAAAAATCTAGAATATACATTTAACGATTTCCCCTGCAACCTAATTTCTTTCGTTTACCCATCGACTTATGGGTGACACGTCTAGTACACTATACAAATTCATCCCTAATGCCTCCTGACACTTCTTATCAGAGGTGGGACTGCATGGTCTCATCCAAATTCATAACAATATTAGACAGAAACCTGCAATGTTTCACTTCTTCTTTTCAATTGAATAGTTAGATGTATTGACCAATCATATAACCCATCCAAATTTAACAATCAATCATTCTTGTAAATCCACTCTGAAAACTCGATGGACAACCCAAACCTCTCCCCAATTTTGGATAGCCAAATTACGGATCTTACCAGTTCGTGTGTAAATCCCATTCCTGGAATTGCAAAATTAAAAAAATCTCGGTTCAGAACCTCGAATTAACATTTTCTACCCTTAAATGGTGTACCCGAAGACAACTTCACTATGTCTCATATATCATAAATCCCCATGATCAAAGATTCACATTACATGAGTAGGCATCTACACTTTATCTATGCATAAAACCATAATAGGCATATGACTAGTTGAGACTCTTCTCTACTTTACAAAAAATGTGGCTTCTTCCTTGCCTAAAAATATCTAGTTACATGCGCCTCCATTGCCTTTCCACTCCTTGCGGTGGAGATTGTTTTCCTTGATACACAAACAGTCGAACTGTCTTCCTTCTCAAACGAATGATAGTTCACTGTACTCATCCACTTATTTCTACTTGCCACATAGGTATATAATCCACACTCTTATTTGCACATTCCTTTTATTTAAGACCATTCTGATGTCACACTAACTAGGACTCCAATACACCCTATATCCCATGCATATTTGTAAAACATCATAGACGTATCATACGTAATATTTTACTTTCAAGGTTATTCCACATATCACACTCTATCATAAGATTTCAATTATTCCCCAAATCGCAATTAAATATTCTCGATGTTGCCCCACCCATTAACTTATGGTGCAAAAGTTTTCCCAGGGTTTCTTTTGCAGAACTACTCGGTTATATTGGCCTTATAGCAGGATAGCTTTCACCTCGAAGTTTAGCTCCACGCGTTCAATTATCACCCTTTAAACTGGTTTCCTATCATCCAATAACGTCTCTCCACTATCGACGTTTATTAGGACTATTACGTATAACATTTCATAATAGAGATTTCCCCAATGCATTAAACACTAACATTGTCCTTATACCCAAAAGAACTTTCCCCAATGCATTAAACACTAGCGTTGTCATTCATTGATTTCCGTAGATCCAAGCATATAATCGGGACACCCAAAACTATGTCCATATACCCATATGTCTAATTATCAACTCTCGTGTCTCTAAAGGAGTTATATAATGCTGCATTCGCACTATCACTAAGTCCTCAGTGCTAAGTCACTAACGAGCTAAATCTCTCTGCTCCATGGTCAATCCGCCACACCCTGAATCACCTCAGTAAACGTCCCTACACACCGGAATCCAATTTAACTAGACAACTATACTCTCTAAAGTCTACTTTACCCTAAAAGTTACCATGAGACCAACCCTCTTTTAGGTAGGAAATCGCAAAAATATACATCCTGCCCTGTAACAGCAAACACGATAGCCTTGTTGTATCCGCCCACCACTGCTTACCCATCACTAACCAGTCCATACCCAGGATAAAATGATGCTCTCATATTTCTCCCAAAATGAGCTAACCTCAAACCGTATTTGTCCTCTCAGTTTCTGCATCTACCCCTTTGGATATAGAACTAAAGAGAGACCCATTAACCAATCGTAAACATATACAAACCAGAATAACACTTATAATACACCTACTAGACCCGCCTCCCATGTAAATATAGTCTTACATAAAAATTTACTGTGATTCACTCGTATCACACCAAACGTACCGAATTTACCCGAGGATAAAGCTTATACTTTGCCTTATCAATACACTGACAGCTAGAATGGTTCCTGGACATAACACTCTCATCCAAGACGAACCAAAACTCCTATAAGTGTTGTTCTTGCCAGGAATCCCACTCTTGTCCTTAATCTGTTGTGTAAAGGATTTATAGCTGAGTTCCTACTCTTTACTCATAAGATACCTCTATGTGTCATCCCCCTTTTTTCTGGTCCCACTGGCCATATCGGGATTGTCCTTCCCATGGATCTAGTATTCTTGAACCTGATTGCTACCCCCTTTTTGTCCCTTTGACTTCACTGGCTAGATGAGACTCGTTGTTGGCATTGACGGCCTTGCCTAAATCCACCGTCCCTTGGTAGAAATTTTATTAACCTTAATCATTAAAATGGATCCTTTACTGGGTGTTCCCCCTAGTGGTGTCTCACTAGCATCATTAAATCTGATTCTTCCCTTTGGATAGATTCCCCAACACTCTTGGCTCCTCTTTTATGGAAGCGTTGATGTAAACGTGTAAACGTAGGACTCCTGATGATAATCGACACTAGTCATCCTGGCTAGATTGTCAATCCATGCCTGTATATTCTACCCATGATTCCATTATCCACTTATGGTATCCATTATATTATGCGTACCCTTCATCGGGTATAAAGTTCATGAAACTAGTCAACTTATCTCTTATAATCGGCTTTATCTTGCCCACTAGTGATAAGTTTCGAAATTCCATTCGTATCTCTGTCTGAATAGCAGATGGAAGGTCTCCCGATCAGACCGTACCCAAATTTTTTTTCCCCTCCATACACATTTCTCTATGCGTGGTGACTGATTCTTATCAATCAAGGTTGGTCATATGAGCAAAAGCTTCGCCCATAACTAGCTCATAACTAGCTCTTGATAAAATCTTTCCATGACACAGTACTCTAACCCAAGTATGTTTAAAATATGATCTACAAGTTATTTATCACTTTAACTTAAATAATCATCTTTCCTTTAAATCCATATAACATTCACACTAATTATGTAATAAATACAATTTTCTCCATGTATTAGAGTACCCATATATAATTATTTCTCCCATTATAAACATAACACTATATTACAACATTCACACATATGTTGAATATATATATCATCCATCCCCCGATTAATACCTCATTGGATGTATTCTCTAAAGCTCTATCAACCCAGGCTACTCTATCCCACATGGAGTTTCGAGACAACTACGGTCCCTCAAATCGAAACGTAAATAATAAACATAATGGAGGAGGTCATATTCCCCTGAGTATGAGGACATCATCTTAATGCCCCACCTCTGAAATTAGATGCTATGACAAGGAAATATACTCGCCCTACTCCTTAAGAAAGAGTATTCACCCACATCGCGCAACCTTCCTCGATAGCACTAGAGTATATAATTAAATAAATATCTAATAATTGATATTTATAAGCACACCACACACACATATATATATATATATATACTATCACACACCATACGTATATAATTTTAAATTACGGCTTAATCGTGCACAAAAATCCCTAGCACTAGCCTATATTTCCCCGAGTATATTGCCCGACTCTAATTTAATTAATTTGCTCATTAATTAATTTATTAACATCCTAAGTCTATGGTCCGACTCTAATTTAGTTAATTCACTCATTAATTTATATGCCTTAGTGTCACTCAACTAATATACCCAAACTCGCTCACTTGGCCCGTATCTGAATATTACTCGAGTCTATATCACGACTCCAAATTAATCTACTTCCCTTAATAATTAATTCAATACCTTGGCTTCAGTCAACCAATATACCCGAACTCGTTCACTTGGCCCGTATCTTAATATCCGGAATTAAATGCCCAAATTCCCTTTTAATAAGTTTGACACACAATTATTAATTAATTCTAATCTTAATGTGTCTCTCACATTAAATATAAACAAACTTATATTATATGTCCCTAAAGTACCAAACAATCCCAGATTTAAGAATCTTCCTCACTATACATAATTCTGCCTTAAATTGCAACCGAGGTCGATCAGTACAGCAACAACAAAGTGGTCAAATTTTCCATCTCGTTTGAACGAGGAACGACATCGTTAGAATGACTGGTGATGTCGTTTGAACGACAATCACTGTCATTCCAACGATAGCACTGGTCGTTCAAACCACCTGCAAATTTTCTCTCTCTTCGTCCAGAATTAGTTCTCTGCCATTAAAACTCAACTTAAGCTTTTTACCAAGATTTCTCTACTTGAATCCATTTTCAAATCAATTCCTTCTCAACCACTTTCAGTCCCAAATTTATAGACAATAAACATCCCAAATCCGAATTTAAAGATGATTTCTCCCAATCTATTTTCAAGTCATACATCTATCCCAATTAAATTACAAATTCCTTAACATTACAATATGAATGTATAAGTCCTTAACAATCCAAACTTTGATTTGAAACATCCACAAATTTAAAACCTAATTTATGTGTCACTCCCAACCCAAAATCATTAGTTTACACCTACTATGTTATGAATTGAACACATCAAATAAATTTCAAGGCAAGTTTAACCACTTGCCTTAGGATTGGTAGTGTCTGATAAATCCTTTGGTGTAGAGATTTGTTTTTTTCTCCAAATCCCATTTTTGATCTATAAAATTTGGACATATTATGCCCAAAAATACCTCGTGACCCATTTACCACCCTTGGGTACACTTTTTCGACTTTCTCGGCCCATCCCGACTCAACCGTGCACTCGGAGTTGACATCTGAATTAATTGTTAAAAATCCTCTTCTCACACCTAAATTAGTCTATATCTGACTCTTGGTTGAGATAAATAAATGACATATCAGTAATACGGGTTAAGATGACATTAAATTATTACTATTCACTTAGTAATTTAATTTCATAAATATTAATCATTTACTCTACGATTAATATTTAAATAAATGTGACCATAATTAATTCAATTACATTATGACATGTAAGTAATTTAAAATATACCCGAATTAATAAAATATTAAATGCACAGAAGTACGGGGTGTTACACAAACTCCACTAGTGGAAGGTACTTCTCCGAATGCCCGCTAAAATTAAGGATAAATATCTGCAGCATATCCTCTAACATCTGATTTGTCCGCTCTATTTGCACATCCGTCTATGGGTGATAGGACGAACTCAATCGCAACTCAGTACCCATAGCGTCCTGGAAACTCTCCTAAAATTGGACATGAAAATATTTTCCCGGTCGGACACACAATCGAGTGGCACCTCATGAAATCTTCATTATCTCAGTGTCACTCTGCTATCGGCACCTCCAGTCGAACGATCTTCCCTTAAAATTCCATTCTAGTGACTAATTCACTTTATTCATCACATATCAAATTATTCCTTCATTTAAGTCTAATTGTTTACCTTGGTGCTTAAACCACACTTTGCAATTTTGCCTCCATTTTGTCACTAATATTACCCTCTCTACACACGGCCAAAGTATTTACATTACTAAAAAATATTACCAACATCTCCGTGTGTTAACTCCTTTAGTCATTAGTTCTCATCAAACATATATTTCCTCTTATTTTTACATTTTAGGAACATTTGTATCTTCATTAATGGTACTTTTTAGTCCGACTGTCTACACACTACTATTTTAACTAGTGATTCATTTGTTCGTGGGAGATATTTTCAATCATACCCGACTACTCTTGATGGATTCAATATCTTCTAAATTTGTTATGATGTCGCTCTCATCATATTATTCCTCGGTACCGGGCGACTGTTGATTATTCTCAAGAATCTACATCGTACATTACTTGCACTTTACACCACTACATCATTCCTTATCCTACTCTTCGGTCTCTAGTGATTCCCTTTCTAACTAAGAAATTTCTTTTATCCTTTTCCTCATTCCAATCCTACTTCAAATTTATCCATAAGTCTACGTGTATTCTCACCTTTCCACGTCTCCTCCCTGTAAATGTTATTGAAGATACGTTTAACTAGGGCGCCCATACACCCTATACTTTATGCATTTCTGCACAACCATCCTAGACATGTTACATTCATATCAAACTATTCCTCACATACTTGGCATAACTATATGGTAAGGTCAAATGAAACCACCCTACATTTTCCACTAAATTATAGTTTTTGTTGTCCCACCGGTCTGCTCGTTGTGTCAATAATTAATAACATTTTTGCATACTAACATAATACGTCTCTACTAGACTTACTTCGTAACAAAAATATTAAATCACAGTTATAACAACACACACATGTAATAAACACGGTACTAAACCCATGTACTAAAGGCAAAACATCTCCTAACTCCCACTGTTCGCTAAGTTTCATGCGTGGGATGTCTCTCAAGAGAAATCCAAACAAGGGCCCCCCGATACACTACTATCTAGCATTGATGGTCGTCAAGATCCGCTAGGCCCTTAGTCTTAACATGTACCTGTAATACCCCGTCCTTTAAAAGGTATTTAAATTACACTATGGATGTAATTTGGTAATTTGAGGAATTACTATGAATAGTAATTTTTGGATTAATGAGTGAAGTTAAATAAACTCAATATTATAAAGTGAATAGTAAATATTAGTTTTTGAGTGATAGATTAATATTTACGTGGATTATATTTCAAGACTAAGTATATGAGTAGATTATTTTTATTACATGTCACAGTTGGGTAAAGCGACAAAGGAAAATATTTTAAATTGGAAAACACGCGTATTGAACGTGTTGGGTCAAAATATTTAATTTTAGTTAAGTGACTCGGATGGAGATTTCGACTCCTCCATTGGGTTCGGAATGGACGAGATTGCCAAAATAGAGTACCAGGGGTAGTATTTGGGTTCCAGACATTTTTAGACTACTAGGGACTCGTAAATGAGTACACGAGTCATTTAACAATTAGGTATACACCCAATTTCGGGTTTAATAAGGGGAAAGCCCTTATTTTCCCCAAATATCAGTCCTAAGAGAGCGCGAGAGAGAGAGAGAGAGATAAAGAGAGAGAGAGAGAGAGAGAGAGAGAGAGAGAGAGAGAAGAGAGAAGAGAGAAAGAATAGAAGAAAGAAGAAGAAAGAAAAGAGAAGAAAAGAAGAGATTTCTGGCCAAAATTCGCCGGATTCGACTCGGGGTTGTCGAATTTAGTCCACGAGGCCAGTGTTGAACTTGCTTTATGATTTAGTGTGTTTAATTATCATATTGTAGTTGGTATAAAACTAAAGATTTTTGGTTTGAAATTTCATGGATCAAACAGGTTTTCGAAAGATTAAAACGGATATAACTCGATTAATACCCAAATTGAAAAACTTGAAATTTATTGAAATTAATTGTTGAAAATGGTTTTTAGGATGATTAGAACCCTTTACATACGTGAATTTATGGTTTTTTTTAGGGTGGTTGATGATGAGAGAGGAGATAAAAAGCTTGGAGGTGTTTTAATGGAGGTTTGGATTTTTTGAGAAGAAACTGAATAGTGACCAGCATCACTTCCGGACTGTTTCGACTAGGAAGACAGCCGATTCAGCTCTCGATCAAACACAAAAGTTATAGATCTTTTTGATACGGTCGTGTGGGCACTGACCACGTATTTTTCAGATTTTTTTTCGATTTGATATGATTTTTCTAAGAAAGCAGTTCCAGGGTTAATCATTAACTCAGAAATCAAACCAAATATTGGAAAAAAAAAGGCTATAATTATTTGGAGATAAATATTTGGGGTTCCTAAAAATAGTGTGGGGACTTCAAAATATTTTTTTTAGTAAGGCGTGTACTTTGGGTTAATTGAAAGTAAAATCCAAGATTTACCCAAATAGGGTGTTCGTGAGGAATAATACTTAAAGGGGCATTTAGGTGTGATTCGAATCATAAATAAAAGACTACGTATTGGGGATAATATTTTAAGGGTGTGACTGCTTATATTATTATGAATAGAAATATTTGAGGTTATTGGCTATCGTTATAAGAGTTTGGAAATTTTAGCCATAGTATATTGAGAAGATATATAAATAATATATATACTATATCGTTGAAGTATATATATTATGAGTCGAATGAATATATCGGGGTTGTTGATATTATCATTGCGCGCTGAGAAAAGCTTGAAAATATAATATTATGGATTAGTCAAAAATTGATAAATGCGTAGGATAGTCGAGATATAAATATACTACATAGGAGATTATTATATGGGTGGTGTGTATCCCCTGATGTTATTATATACATGGGTTAAATAATTACATATGGTAAATTACGTATAGGTGAGATAAATACATATCGGTATAATATGGTTGTGTGAATACCTAATTGATGATATATTTATATAGGTGGAATGTGTACCATATATTATTGTTTTATTATGTGTATGACATACCTACCATACTTGCTATCACAGGAGGTTGTCGTTCAAAAGAGGTCAATCTTATCCTGTGTTGCCTTCGGGGGAATTTTAGATTTGGTACCTCAAGAACATGGGAGTGTGAAAGGCTTATTTGTGAGTCGGTAAGTCTGCTGACTATCGGAGCGTAGGTATGTGCGTGACCCATGGATATGTGAACTATGTTCACCTCCAATATATGTGATTTGTATTGTTACAGTTCCTGAGTGATGTGGAACATGTGATCCTTTAGTACGAGATGTACTTGGATTGGATAGCAGAGTATGTGTGCACCACTATTAAGCCTATGGGTGCCAGATATGGATATATTTATTGAGATGAAAATATATGTGTACTTGAGATAATCCACGGTTGCCTAGTAAATAAGAATGGCTAAGCTATTTATATTATAGCTCGGTGGATGATTAATATACTTGTTGCGTATAGTATATTGTTTATATACATGAGATGAGATATCATATAACCTAATCTTGTATATAGTGAAAAGAATGAATAAAGTGTGATACCACTTTCGGTATATGAATATCCGTATTTATATGAATATGAATCTTAGGTTCTAGTGAGAATTATTAATAAATATGGGATGGTCTAAATATGGTATGTACTGAAGCCCTAATGGATCCCGATGATCAACATTGTCACGTAGTAGTGTATCGGGGGGGTTCCTTGTTTGGATTTCGCTTCGCGAGACACCCCACTCATGAACGTAACCTAATGTTAGGAATGGGGAGAAGTTTAGTGCTTAGTACTCGAATTGATGAGGATTATTAGAAGATGGGTAATTACATTAGTTTGGTAGGGTAGCTTAACTAGGTTTTTTAAAAAGGTATGCGATAGTTGTGCACTGTTAGAAGATGGGTGAGGTGTATCTCATGTGAGAGCGATACTAGTTTAAATATGAGAAATAACATATTTTAAAATATGGATTTTAAGGACTTGCTAAATGTTTTCAAAACTCGAGATCTGATCTGTTTCTCTATTTTCCCCTCTTGATATATATATATATATATATATATATATATATATATATATATATATATATTCATATATATAGGTGTCCAGACACAGGGACGCCTGGATGATGATTCTTTCGAATCAGACGTTTGCTGCAACAGCTGTGGATGCAAGCAGGTTTATATTGGACACTTCTATCATTGAGATCTAGATAGGAGGTATTGTACAAATATTCGGGCTTATGGCCCAACTGTACTCATTTATTCTTTTATCGTCTTTTAGTGATGCATTCGATTTTGTTGTATTATTGTACCGAGTGTTCGGTTATTTTATTTTATTTCATTTCAGTTGCTGCACGTAAACTGTTGTAGTTGTTTTATTTGAATGGTTTGGTTAAAAATATTAGTTAATTAAAAATTTGACGCCTAGGATATTAGTAATTAAATTGGTTTTCGACAGTGATGCTAAGAATGATCCATATGAGAATCCTATTTTAATTTGATATACGAGTGATCGCCCGGTATTTTATTAGGCGGCGTGTCACAGGTGGTATCAGAGCATCATGTTCTAGTGTCCTTAGAAATCTGTGCGGACGTACTACGCTTTCAGCATTGCTTTTGATTTGATATAGAGCCTTATGATTAGGATTGTTGATATCATCTTGTGAGATTTCATTCTCTGGCCATTATGTAAGATTATAGTAAATCTTTTGCGCGCTCATTCAGGATTCGTGTGCTGATCGACCAAGGGAGACCATGGAAGACCGTGGTGAGGGCAGCATGAGCGAGGCTTAGTTAGAGTTATAAGTTGATGTTAGAAATGAGGACCGCGGTAAAGGTCATTTTCCTTGTGGCATTGTCATGGGTTGCTGCAACGACTACTAAAATACAGTAGTTAAAATTATCAAGAATCGTTGTACTTGAGAATGGTGCTAAACTTGAATTAACAAGTAGAAGGCTCGGAAGCTCTTGCTTACAGTTGGGTATGGAATTACCCATATGTGAAAATTTGAGGAAATTTTTTTCACTCGTTGGAGAAATGTGAAATGGTGGTAACGATGGTCACTATATTTAGAGGAGCATGATATTTTGCTCATAAATTAATCTTACAGATGGTTTTAAACTGTAAATTCCCTTCATTTAGAATAAAGTGAATGCAGTTTCTAGGTTATTCACATAAGAATCGGTCAAAGACTGGCGGTGAATAAAGAGTGACATGGTTAAGTGAACTTAGAGTGACATGGTTAAGTGAACTTAGTACCGGAGTAAGGTAGGTACAATGGAGAAAGAGGCTTCTCTAGTGGAATAATAGACTCGCTAGTAAATTGGACTTACGTAGAGTGAATTATAGTTGTTTTAGTGCAAGGTGTGAAATCTGCAATAAAAAATTAAAGTTGTTAGACTTTGTGATTTTTAAGAGTCTAATCGGATAAAGACTCTTGGGCTTCGAATTGGAATTTCGGATGTAATTGGGATACGAGCTAGTTGTAATAAGCTTAATATTCTAAATTTAAAAAAGATGATATAGTTATATTACGAGAGATATACAGGATTAGTCGGATTATAGTTTATATATATATATATATATATATATATATATATATACGAGCATATTGAGAATATATATATGATATGTTTAAATATATCTATATGTGATTGGTATATTCGTATGAAACATACCCCTCGAGTGCTATCATGGAAAGTTATGCATTTTGGGTGAGGCCCCTGGCTTGAGGAGCAGGGAGCGTATAGTCCCCAAGTCATAGTTTCCATTTTATATTGTGGTATTTTTATCAGGAATGAGACGTGGTGGGTATGTTTTGTTCTCATTTCCGGGGAGGAACTATGATCGCTTAACATTCATTGTGATTTGGTTTTTACCAAGTCGGTGTGATAGTCCGACCGCTGGTACTCAGGATGATGTGTAATTATGTCCCTGGAAGATGATAGCATTAAGAGACTCCATCCATTGAGTTATAGCTCCGAGGGATGGTTATTATACTTATATAGTGTATGATATATAAGTATGGATATACTTGATGTTTGTAGTATATATATATATATATATATACACTAGGGTATGCCCGTGCCTGAAGGCACGACAAATTTTTTCAAAATACATAATCACAAAACGACAAAAATATCGTTCCCCAACAAAATATCTATATATCGTTCCCTAATATATATAAGTGCATAACTTTTTCATATTTTCTATTGAAATTTGCTTTAGATACATTGAAATTTCAATACAAAGGTGATAGTAACACTAATATTTAAGAATGATATTAAAAGATCATGAAGTATTATGTAGTAATATTACTCCATAAGCTCCAACTCTTTTCATTATAATAAAAATGAGAATTCAGGGTTGCGAAAAAAGTGTGTTTTTTTGTTTCAAATGCACATAAAAATAGTTTTTCGAAAATAAAATCCAATAATTATAATTAGGTTAAATATTAAGTCACTGGTAAATCCCGTAGTCTAAGATGACTCAATGAGAAATACGCAATTTCATTGTCCAAGTAAATGAAAAATAAATTACAATATAACTAACCGCATGAAAAAATAGTTGCAACAACAAAGAATTTTTTAATTTTTAGGAAACACAATGGCATGTTATTTAATTAAGCATCACTATATGTGAATTTTCACCGTACATGAATTCTGATTTCCATGCACGGAGGTCAGAATATAATGCCATAACAATTCTCATATCGTCATTAGATACAACAAACTTGAGCCTTGTGCAAAATGAATCAAAAATAATCTTCCAGATTCGATATTGTAAGTCTTGAAACTTGTGCGTATATCATTTTCATGAGCTTTGTGCTCTGATATGGTGCGTCTTGAGCCTTGTGTGCATATAAAGGGCAAATGACATTTTTGACCAAATAATATTTCTAGATTTGCAACATAATTTTGGGTACCAAGTGAGTGCCTCCATAATCATGCAAACACAAAGTAATACATAGGTGTACAAATCAGAAACATATATCCGTGTCTTGATATTAAGTTCATACAACAGAGCATCTGGATACAGATCTAATCCTGATACCGTTCCTTCCCAACCAATATATTATTTTGCATTAAAAATCTACGTTACATATTATTATACTAAGAGACTCATTTAGCAAAAACAAAGTCCTTATATTTTTGACAAAAAGAAACAAAACTACTATTCTCTAAAAAGAGGAGTAAGTGACCCAATTAGTCTTGAACACAAATCTGAAAAGAAAAAAAAAGTGTAAATTTGTTTCTAAAACAACTATTAAGATATAATAACTGTCAACCACATGAAGAAATTGAAACACTTACAATAGTGAGATGTAGATTTCTTTCCAAAATGGTGTCAACCGCATATTAAAAATTAAAAATAAAACTGAATATTAAAAAAAAATCGCCATTAAAGACAACCTCATACTCAGAATAGAAACTCGTGACTTAAAAAGATACCAAGCCAATCTCTCTCATACACTATTTTATCCCGCGGTCCGGCGTGAGCTGACATGAGGTAGGTGTGGAACACACCCCAAACACAAATGTCAGGCGACAAAGTAAGTCAAAGGAGCAAGCCCATGCTTCAAAAGTAAAGCAAACCCTCCTGAGACCATTAACCCGCCCTATCCTTCAAGATCCATGATCTAGAGCCCATATCCGTTTGCATCATAATGTGTAAATGTGATCTTTGAGTCCGTACCCACTTTTAGAGCCAACTCGATTCGAACATACACCGACTACACAGAATTCAGATCCTGCAAAAAAAATCCTGACGTTAGATATTATGGTAAAGAGATCGGAACAAACCCAATGCCACTACTATCAGTCTTAAAAAAAGATCTGAACAAACCCAATACAACACCCATATGGGAAAAATTGTACATCATAAACACAATATAAACCTGCTTGAGAAGGAGCGCACAATACCCACTACAACACCCATAGTATAGTATGTCAACTTCGAATCCCTGCTTGAGAATATCAATGATAAACTAAGAGGATTAGATGTAAATTTAGTCAAGGAGAATAAAACATAAATAAAAATACCCATATGGGTCAATCTAAAAACCTTAATATTTGAAAGTGAAGCTCAAAACCTGAGTCAAGCAAAAAACCTTAAAAACCCCAAGAAAATCAAAATTAAAGCTCTTAAAACATAACCAAATCACATCAAGCAAACAATAGAAAACTAAAAGCATTCCAGAACCAAAAAAATTCTAAAATGAACAAAAAAAGGACAAACGAAAGCCCTAACATTTGAAATGAGAGAGAGTGTGTGTTTGTTTGTGTGTGTGTGTGTAAACCCCAAACTATTAGCATTTTTACGCTCAGATTAAAAACCATATAAAATTGTAGTCCTTTTTCTTGAGCCTTGGGCTCTCTTGAACACCCTGATCAGAGCTTCTCCGAGAAACCACGATATTCGAGCCACCTCGTGTCTCCAACCCACCATGGGTGTAAACCCGATTCACACAGAAAAAACTAAAATAAGTTTATGAGATGAAGTTTACATACCTTCACACAGTCAAAAATTCCAAGAACTTACTTACACAGTGATATAGGTAAACAAACCCAAATCAAACATATGTTAAGAAAGACGAAAAATGGTGATGTTGAAGGCACCGGAGCCCAACCTTTAACACTGCCAAAAAATTCCAATGATCCCGACCTTTAACAACCAAAAAATGGTTATGTTGAAGGAACCGGAATGAGTAAATAGCGCGTGCGAGAGAGAGTGAGAGACCTACAATGATAGATATGTTGTTTCAAGCTTGCTGTCAGGTCTAAAAGAGAGAACGCTGTGATGGAAAGAGAAAGGGATTCTGTAATAGAGGATGGGGGAATGGTTGTGTGAGACGTCAAGCCATTTTGAGAGGCTCGAGGTAAGAGTCTCAGATTTGGAGAGGCTCAAGGTAGAGAGCTATGAAAGACACACACATAATCTCAACCCGCCATTTTTGGCCATGTTGGCTTCAATCCGAACAATTAAATGTATTAAAAACTTGTTGAACATTAAAAATTCCATTACTCCTTATTTTATATATATATATATATATGTAACAACCCGCCTAAAATAATAACGGGTGGCCAGCCCTATACTATATTAAATCAGGAATTCCAGATGGTCCAGTCTCAACATCAACTAACGGTACTATATAATATAGGACTAACTACCCGAAATCATATAAACGAGATGTTATAAAAATTTAAAACTTGCAACATACAATGACCCAACGCTATAAACTACTAATGAATATGAGAGATGCAGGAAAGAACTATAATAAATAAAATGAAATAATTAAATACAACCGAATGTACTCCAAAAAGTAGATCCGAATAAGCTGTCGGATCACAGCAAATACAATAACTGAAATGGAATAAATATAAACATGTATATAAATATCCCTATGATACAAACCCGATATACAACATGAAGCCTACCTAGAATTTTAAAGAAGTAGGAAGCGGCTACATGAAACATCCCGCAACAGTCCGCACCTGTCACGGCTCCCAAGATTCTGGATAGAAGGTCATCCGGCATCCCTGCGGTAGGATACCTGTGGAAAGATATATATGTATATACAAGAAGGAGGGAGAAGTAAACGGGTCAGAGCCCCGAATGTGTAAAATATTTAGCAAGTGTGTTAACCGTGCATAATAAATACTGGTGTACTTAATTTCATAAATAAGTGAGACCGCACTCTCGTGGAACCCCAACTCACCTCTCATCTAAAGGCGCGCACCTATTCGCATCCTCAATTTTTAGTTAAATTACCCCCATTGATTTTAGGACAACCTAATTTATCAGGCCTAGCCTATATCCACGAGAGCTACCTTCCCGTCATAATCTAAGGATCCACCCATTTCTAATCCTATTAGATTATGATACAACAATTTTGCCATAAAAGGCTAAATGAATTCCGATTAATAATCTCCTGCATTTTAATTATCATAATTCCTAAAACATTACCCCTAGACATATACATATATATATACACCTATATAGGCTAAAAACGTAAGAATTAATATACTTAATAATATGCACATGGAATATTGGCAAAACTTCTCTCTAATCCCAAAATTGTACTACGTTTCGTGCGTGGGGAGTCTCGCAAAGCGAAATCCAAACAAGGAACCGCCCCGTTACACTACTCCTGACAAGGTCAAGACCAGAGATCCGTGATGCCACCTATGAAATTACTTCTCTCAAATCTCGACATGGCACTGCGTTTCGTGCGTGAGGTGTCTCGCAAAGCGAAATCCAAACAAGGAACCACCTCGTTACACTACTCCTGGGCAATGTCGATCCTAGAGATCCATAATCCTCAACATACCAGTTAATACTACCATTACACTAACTATAACTACTAAAGAAAGAAAGAAAGAAAGAAAAGAAAGAAAACAAATAAGATAAAATAAAAGAACCTCCAATAATATCCTTGGGATGATGTAACCGAAATAATACCTTATGTGCGATACATCAACCCCCATCAATCTAGTACACCATAATCATCTAAGATGTACTTCATAAAAGTCCATATCCTTTCATCTATAGGATATATATAAATATATATATATATATATATATATATATATATATATATATATATATATATATATATTCCAACCGTATATATATATATCATCATCAATTCAATAGCCAAGTGTACATACTACATATGATGTACAAGGCCATGCACATAATATACCCGGCTATATATATCGCCGATAAACTGCATCAGTGCTATCATCTTCCCAGTGCCCGGCTCACGTAGCAATACTGGGGCCACCGTTGTGGGACTAAACGACACCCATCTCGTGGTAAACACACGCACACGACGTCCCGGGAAGCGGTCATAGTTCTAACCGGCAATGAGACGAAACATACCCACCACGTCTCATCCCAAAAAATATATATCTATATGTATAATAATCACAAGGGACGACTATGACCTGGGGAATATCCACACCCTGCATTATAAGCCAGGATGCTCACCCTCTACGCGCGCAACTTCCCAATGATAGGATGAGCGGGTTATGCTTAACCAAATAAGTATATGTATTATTCACATGAACAATATATATACATCCATATGATCCAATTATAGGATCAAATAATAAACCACCATATACGGTTTAAGCAACCATACCATGTATGTTCATAACATAAATATATCCATACATTTATATACATAAGGATATATATCAACACATATACACATATCCTTATATCTATATATGATAAACTAATTCTCGTTCATATGCGTAAGATATATATATATATATATACCTGGCTATAAGTATACATAGTCCTCAATATACAAGCCGTCATCACAATTCCTTTAATTTATCTCGATACGTGAATATAATCCCGTACTTAAAACATATTCGATCATTTTCCTATGATGAATAGTCTCCCAAAACCATATGTATATATCTATACCTATATATATTCAACATTAGGGCTATCACCCAAGAGTTTGTGTAGGAATCTTTCACTACACATATCATCTATATCACCGAGTACATTAAAGAATCTAGTAATCATTTTGACTATCGGTATACATATAACTAATAGTCTATCAGCCTCAAGCTCATTCTTTCAATCATCAATTAATCTCATTTCCCTCGTTTTCGACTATGGTTCGATCACTTTTGTGAATACCCTAATCTAAGATCTCTCTAAGAGTTCTTAGCCCCACACCACATCTACACTTACATTTAACCTACAATTAGGATTCCCAATCCCAAAGGGTTTTCCCAAAATCTCTATACATAACTCCAAATACATGCATGGATACATTTCTCCCCAAATTACCCTAAGGAGTCCCCAAAACCCTAATGTGTGAGAAACTCCTTATGTGTCTCCAAGAACATATCTCTTACATCATAAGAGAAGGCCCCAAGTCAATAAACCCAACCAAAAAGGGTTTGAATTCACTATGGAGAAAATACCTCAAAATGCCCTGTTTCCGAATCGATTCGGCCCTGTTCCGAATCGATTCGGACTAGCGAATCGATTCGGCCTCCAAGGCGAATCGATTCGGGTCCAAAGACCTGGGCTTCTGCAATAGGCCGAATCGATTCGGCTTGGGGTCCGAATCGATTCGGTCAATGCAGACCTGCTAATTTACCAAACCGAATCGATTCGCTTTAGGGGGCGAATCGATTCGGACCTGCAATTTTTGAAGGGTTCATCTGTTTCTTCAAAACCTACGAATTCTAAACCCTAAATATCTCATTCCAACCCCCAAACCTTGATCAAATCATGATTTTAAGCCCATTAACCAACCCAAAGTTGATCCCAATCATTTCTATGTCATTAATTCTCAATTTAAACATTGATTTCAAGATTAAACCTAAAATCTAGGTTTTGACATTAATACCCAAAAACCATTTCTTTACCCCACAATTTATGAAATGAACTACACAAATAGCTATTTAGCAAGATTAAACACTTGCCTCAGATTTGTAGAGGTTGGATCGTCCTCGATGTCGCGATTGGACCGGAAATCCCAAGCTTTTTCTTCCTCTCTCTCTTCTTTTCCTTCTTCTTTCTTTCTTCCTTTTTCTTTCTCTCTTTCTCTATTTGAGAAGGCTTCATCCGTAAGCCTCCAACCCTTTTTAAAACAAAATCCCAGTTTTAAATGTTAATACACGCTTTAAATGACTCGTTGACTCCAATTCAAGTCGAAACAACTTAAAAACACTCCGGAGCCGAAATAGGACCCAATGACAGTCATTTTGACTATCTCGACCCTTCTGGGATCGATGGTACCCTCAAAAATATCATCCGGAATACTTTGAAATATTCTCTATTTTTGGACTAAATTTCCCAAATTTTAAAGTTCTCCAATTTAATTAAATTTAATTTTCCCAAAATTAAATTTCTCAGTCTCCAGAGTCGTGGGGTGTTACAATCTTCCCCCCTTACAAGAATTTCGTCCGCGAAATTTAAGATATGCCTAGGACCTCAATATCATCTAGTCCCTACATCAACCCTCAAGATCACTATGCCGATCCTTTCGAGTTCTCACGTCGAACCATATAGCCTTTAAAACAAACTAACTACTCAGGGCGCCCATACATCCCGTACCTGATCTCCACTCGTAAAATCCTAATCAGGCTCCATTAGCCTCAAAATTGTAAGATAACCCTCGGTAATATAATCTATAATAATATACTAAATATATAAAAGTTTGAAAATTTCCACTGGTTGAACTCTCCTCAATTCCTGACGCTAGCCACCTTCGTGCGGGGGAGGTCTCGCAAGCGAAATCCAAACAAGGAACCCTCCCAATACACTACTGTGTAGCTAGGTCGGGGATTGAGATTAGTTGAACCAGGGTTACGGTTTTATAAAAGATTTTTCATATTTTAGATATTGCCCGAGGGCCTATACAATAATACAATATAAATATATTCCGCGTCTTTCGACACGCCAAACAAACACCTTATGTTTAAAACACAAGGCCTCAATCAATACAATACTCTAGCCAATACCTAGTTCTCAAAACTAGCCCAACTATGAGCTAAACTATCCGCTCCTCACAAATCTACCAAACTCTGAACCTCTCAGTTATGAAATTCCTATACATCATATTAACACCTTTATATAAAAATAAATCCTCCCCTCATTGGGATTCTAAAACTTCCCTACTATCTCGTTACGAAAAGATATATCATCTTCCAAGATGCCATACCAAGGCCACACTTGCTTACTTCCTTCTCTAGGAAAATTCCATACCCCCTAACGGTATAGCGGCTAGCTACTCATCACACCTCACACGCGACGTTCCCACTATCGTACAAAGCGTAACTTAAACTCAAAGAAAGGTATTCTACCTTGCAATTCCATAACCTAATGGTTTTCCCCTCACCCTAGAATCTCAACTCAGGGTCCTCAACTCCTTCCAGGAAAATCATTATCCCTAAGCCTATTTCTTCACAAGAGAAACATCTTCCTCAAAATCCTTCCTAACCATATTGAAGGGCAAGGCGCGATTGCAACCACCGAAAACTCCCTCCGTCCTACACAACGAAATTGAGTCTCCAAAGGCATTCTCCCTCATCTTAAAAGGAGATACTCCTCATATTGGGACAACTACACCAACCTCACCTCGGTAAAAGTCACCAACATTAGGTTTCCTAACTAAGGTTAGCAGATTCTTAATCTAAACCTCCCAAAAACTACACTACATGCCTCTCCTCGGGTTTACCTTACTAGGACCAAGATTCGCAATTCGAGTAAATTTCCTTCCTCACTCAACTGCCGACAAATCACCTCGAACCATTGCTAGAAATCTCCTCAATAACTCCTCCCAAAATCGGGGAAGACAAATACCCCCGATTGAAGCGTACCCAAAATATACTATGGGTATTGTACTTCTAAACCTATACTTTCCTAGACGACAAAATCTAGGCGACGTTTGAAATGAAACAAGAGCAATTGTTATCAGAACGCCAATCAAGTGAATATACTTCACAGAAGAAAACAACGCAATGAACACAACAGTCCTATTTGTAGGGCTTTATGTCAAGAAAGTTAACGGAAGAATGCATAAAGCTCGCACAAATCCTAAGGACTCTAGAACCTGGCTCTGATACCATCTGTAACAACCCGCCTAAAATAATAACGGGTGGCCATCCCTATACTATATTAAATCAGGAATTCCAGATGGTCCAGTCTCAACATCAACTAACGGTACTATATAATATAGGACTAACTACCCGAAATCATATAAACGAGATGTTATAAAAATTTAAAACTTGCAACATACAATGACCCAACGCTATAAACTACTAATGAATATGAGAGATGCAGGAAAGAACTATAATAAATAAAATGAACCAATTAAATACATCCGAATGTACTCCAAAAAGTAGATCCGAATAAGCTGTCGGATCACAGCAAATACAATAACTGAAATGGAATAAATATAAACATGTATATAAATATCCCTATGATACAAACCCGATATACAACATGAAGCCTACCTAGAATTTTAAAGAAGTAGGAAGCGGCTACATGAAACATCCAGCAACAGTCCGCACCTGTCACGGCTCCCAAGACTCTGGATAGAAGGTCATCCGGCATCCCTGCAGTAGGATACCTGTGGAAATATATATATGTATATACAAGAAGGAGGGAGAAGTAAACGGGTCAGAGCCCCGAATGTGTAAAATATTTAGCAAGTGTGTTAACCGTGCATAATAAATACTGGTGTACTTAATTTCATAAATAAGTGAGACTGCACTCTCGTGGAACCCCAACTCACCTCTCATCTAAAGGCGCGCACCTATTCGCGTCCTCAATTTTTAGTTAAATTACCCCCATTGATTTTAGGACAACCTAATTTATCAGGCCTAGCCTATATCCACGAGAGCTACCTTCCCGTCATAATCTAAGGATCCATCCATTTCTAATCCTATTAGATTATGATACAACAATTTTGCCATAAAAGGCTAAATGAATTCCGATTAATAATCTCCTGCATTTTAATTATCATAATTCCTAAAACATTACCCCTAGACATATACATATATATATACACCTATATAGGCTAAAAACGTAAGAATTAATATACTTAATAATATGCACATGGAATATTGGCAAAACTTCTCTCTAATCCCAAAATTGTACTACGTTTCGTGCGTGGGGAGTCTCGCAAAGCGAAATCCAAACAAGGAACCGCCCCGTTACACTACTCCTGACAAGGTCAAGACCAGAGATCCGTGATGCCACCTATGGAATTACTTCTCTCAAATCTCGACATGGCACTGCGTTTCGTGCGTGAGGTGTCTCGCAAAGCGAAATCCAAACAAGGAACCACCTCGTTACACTACTCCTGGGCAATGTCGATCCTAGAGATCCATAATCCTCAACATACCAGTTAATACTACCATTACACTAACTATAACTACTAAAGAAAGAAAGAAAGAAAGAAAAGAAAGAAAACAAATAAGATAAAATAAAAGAACCTCCAATAATATCCTTCGGATGATGTTAACCGAAATAATACCTTATGTGCGATACATCAACCCCCATCAATCTAGTACACCATAATCATCTAAGATGTACTTCATAAAAGTCCATATCCTTTCATCTATAGGATATATATAAATATATATATATATATATATATATATATATTTCCAACCGTATATATATATATCATCATCAATCCAATAGCCAAGTGTACATACTACATATGATGTACAAGGCCATGCACATAATATACCCGGCTATATATATCGCCGATAAACTGCATCAGTGCTATCATCTTCCCAGTGCCCGGCTCACGTAGCAATACTGGGGCCAACGTTGTGGGACTAAACGACACCCATCTCGTGGTAAACACACGCACACGACGTCCCGGGAAGCGGTCATAGTTCCAACCGGCAATGAGACAAAACATACCCACCACGTCTCATCCCAAAAAATATATATCTATATGTATAATAATCACAAGGGACGACTATGACCTGGGGAATATCCACACCCTGCATTATAAGCCAGGATGCTCACCCTCTACGCGCGCAACTTCCCAATGATAGCATGAGCGGGGTATGCTTAACCAAATAAGTCTATGTATTATTCACATGCACAATATATATACATCCATATGATCCAATTATAGGATCAAATAATAAACCACCATATACGGTTTAAGCAACCATACCATGTATGTTCATAACATAAATATATCCATACATTTATATACATAAGGATATATATCAACACATATACACATATCCTTATATCTATATATGATAAACTAATTCTCGTTCATATGCGTAAGATATATATATATATACCTGGCTATAAGTATACATAGTCCTCAATATACAAGCCGTCATCACAATTCCTTTAATTTACCTCGATACGTGAATATAATCCCGTACTTGAAACATATTCGATCATTTTCCTATGATGAACAGTCTCCCAAAACCATATGTATATATCTATACCTATATATATTCAACATTAGGGCTATCACCCAAGAGTTTGTGTAGGAATCTTTCACTACACATATCATCTATATCACCGAGTACATTAAAGAATCTAGTAATCATTTTGACTATCGGTATACATATAACTAATAGTCTATCAGCCTCAAGCTCATTCTTTCAATCATCAATTAATCTCATTTCCCTCGTTTTCGACTATGGTTCGATCACTTTTGTGAATACCCTAATCTAAGATCTCTCTAAGAGTTCTTAGCCCCACACCACATCTACACTTACATTTAACCTACAATTAGGATTCCCAATCCCAAAGGGTTTTCCCAAAATCTCTATACATAACTCCAAATACATACATGGATACATTTCTCCCCAAATTACCCTAAGGAGTCCCCAAAACCCTAATGTGTGAGAAACTCCTTATGTGTCTCCAAGAACATATCTCTTACATCATAAGACAAGGCCCCAAATCAATAAACCCAACCAAAAAGGGTTTGAATTCACTATGGAGAAAATACCTCAGAATGCCCTGTTTCCGAATCGATTCGGCCCTGTTCCGAATCGATTCGGACTAGCGAATCGATTCGGCCTCCAAGGCGAATCGATTCGGGTCCAAAGACCTGGGCTTCTGCAATAGGCCGAATCGATTCGGCTTGGGGTCCGAATCGATTCGGTCAATGCAGACCTGCTAATTTACCAAACCGAATCGACTCGCTTGAGGGGGCGAATCGATTCGGACCTACAATTTTTGAAGGGTTCATCTGTTTCTTCAAAACCTACGAATTCTAAACCCTAAATATCTCATTCCAACCCCCAAACCTTCATCAAATCATGATTTTAAGCCCATTAACCAACCCAAAGTTGATCCCAATCATTTCTATGTCATTAATTCTCAATTTAAACATTGATTTCAAGATTAAACCTAAAATCTAGGTTTTGACATTAATACCCAAAAACCATTTCTTTACCCCACAATTTATGAAATGAACTACACAAATAGCTATTTAGCAAGATTAAACACTTGCCTCAGATTTGTAGAGGTTGGATCGTCCTCGATGTCGCGATTGGACCGGAAATCCCAAGCTTTTTCTTCCTATCTCTCTTCTTTTCCTTCTTCTTTCTTTCTTCCTTTTTCTTTCTCCCTTTCTCTATTTGAGAAGGCTTCATCCGTAAGCCTCCAACCCTTTTTAAAACAAAATCCCAGTTTTAAATGTTAATACACGCTTTAAATGACTCGTTGACTCCAATTCAAGTCGAAACAACTTAAAAACACTCCGGAGCCGAAATAGGACCCAATGACAGTCATTTTGACTATCTCGACCCTTCTGGGATCGATGGTACCCTCAAAAATATCATCCGGAATACTTTGAAATATTCTCTATTTTTGGACTAAATTTCCCAAATTTTAAAGTTCTCCAATTTAATTAAATTTAATTTTCCCAAAATTAAATTTCTCAGTCTCCAGAGTCGTGGGGTGTTACAATCTTCCCCCCTTACAAGAATTTCGTCCGCGAAATTTAAGATATGCCTAGGACCTCAATATCATCTAGTCCCTACATCAACCCTCAAGATCACTATGCCGATCCTTTCGAGTTCTCACGTCGAACCATATAGCCTTTAAAACAAACTAACTACTCAGGGCGCCCATACATCCCGTACCTGATCTCCACTCGTAAAATCCTAATCAGGCTCCATTAGCCTCAAAATTGTAAGATAACCCTCGGTAATATAATCTATAATAATATACTAAATATATAAAAGTTTGAAAATTTCCACTGGTTGAACTCTCCTCAATTCCTGACGCTAGCCACCTTCGTGCGGGGGAGGTCTCGCAAGCGAAATCCAAACAAGGAACCCTCCCAATACACTACTGTGTAGCTAGGTCGGGGATTGAGATTAGTTGAACCAGGGTTACGGTTTTATAAAAGATTTTTCATATTTTAGATATTGCCCGAGGGCCTATACAATAATACAATATAAATATATTCCGCGTCTTTCGACACGCCAAACAAACACCTTATGTTTAAAACACAAGGCCTCAATCAATACAATACTCTAGCCAATACCTAGTTCTCAAAACTAGCACAACTATGAGCTAAACTATCCGCTCCTCACAAATCTACCAAACTCTGAACCTCTCAGTTATGAAATTCTTATACATCATATTAACACCTTTATATAAAAATAAATCCTCCCCTCATTGGGATTCTAAAACTTCCCTACTATCTCGTTACGAAAAGATATATCATCTCCCAAGATGCCATACCAAGGCCACACTTGCTTACTTCCTTCTCTAGGAAAATTCCATACCCCCTAACGGTATAGCGGCTAGCTACTCATCACACCTCACACGCGACGTTCCCACTATCGTACAAAGCGTAACTTAAACTCAAAGAAAGGTATTCTACCTTGCAATTCCATAACCTAATGGTTTTCCCCTCACCCTAGAATCTCAACTCAGGGTCCTCAACTCCTTCCAGGAAAATCATTATCCCTAAGCCTATTTCTTCACAAGAGAAACATCTTCCTCAAAATCCTTCCTAACCATATTGAAGGGCAAGGCGCGATTGCAACCACCGAAAACTCCCTCCGTCCTACACAACGAAATTGAGTCTCCAAAGGCATTCTCCCTCATCTTAAAAGGAGATACTCCTCATATTGGGACAACTACACCAACCTCACCTCGGTAAAAGTCACCAACATTAGGTTTCCTAACTAAGGTTAGCAGATTCTTAATCTAAACCTCCCAAAAACTACACTACATGCCTCTCCTCGGGTTTACCTTACTAGGACCAAGATTCGCAATTCGAGTAAATTTCCTTCCTCACTCAACTGCCGACAAATCACCTCGAACCATTGCTAGAAATCTCCTCAATAACTCCTCCCAAAATCGGGGAAGACAAATACCCCCGATTGAAGCGTACCCAAAATATACTATGGGTATTGTACTTCTAAACCTATACTTTCCTAGACGACAAAATCTAGGCGACGTTTGAAATGAAACAAGAGCAATTGTTATCAGAACGCCAATCAAGTGAATATACTTCACAGAAGAAAACAACGCAATGAACACAACAGTCCTATTTGTAGGGCTTTATGTCAAGAACGTTAACGGAAGAATGCATAAAGCTCGCACAAATCCTAAGGACTCTAGAACCTGGCTATGTGATCGAGCGGAAAAAGTGTGCGCATGTAAGTGCACAATCGTTGTGTGTTTCGCCGCCGCGATACAAAAGAACCTAAGCTACTACTACACTTGCGAGGCAAGTAAAGCGGTAAGTCGGGTATCGTAAGAAATCCACAGGGAGTGATTAAATTTTAGACTTTAATTGTTTTAATTACTTCAGGAATAAAAGTGTAAAATAAACAAATGAAAAGGTGATAGGGTGGTTATGGTGACAAAGAAAATAATAAGTTAATGCTAAATTAAAGGAAAGCGAGGATCGGGATCGCATTCCACCACACGGGCTAAACAACTACTAATTAGAATTACGGTTCGAAAACATTTAATCGAGCATATTCAATTAAGCATAAACATCACACAAGAAGGAATTTAACCCAAAGTTGCGAGATTAAACATTTAACTGAAAATGGTCACACGCGGATTAAATTCGGATTATCGCTATAAACACTAAAGTTGCATGACAAATAAAGTTAAACGCATAACAATCCAACTTTAATACACGCAGTTTCAATTAAATGTAATTTTACACAAAACCTAATTTTCGAGGTCCAAACCCGAAAATGGCGGAAACACAATTCTGATCCTATTTATCTAAGGGTGCATAATGAATTAAACTAATTTAACACTAATTAAACTAGAAAAACAATAAATAAAGCA
Source organism: Sambucus nigra (assembly GCA_949130495.1). Taxonomy (NCBI): domain Eukaryota; kingdom Viridiplantae; phylum Streptophyta; class Magnoliopsida; order Dipsacales; family Adoxaceae; genus Sambucus; species Sambucus nigra. Next base: position 77,652,411 of record OX422207.1, on the reverse strand, counting down.
AGTAAACTAATTAACAAAGCATGTAAACTAACTACAAAGCAATAAAACAATGAAATACAACTATATTAATGGAGAGGGAATAAGAAAAGATCAATCTTACAACCCAAATGTTGTCACACCAAATGAGGAAGAAGAAATGAGCTCTCAACTCCCAAACCCTAAACTAAGCTAAAATGATAGATATCTCTCTTCAAAATGAAGAGAAAGTGTTATAAACCAAATATCCCATGGCAAACTTGTAATAAAAGGGAAGAAAACCAAAAATCTGGAGGCCCGAATCGATTCGGAAATGGTCCGAATCGATTCGGAAATAGGGGAAGTTCGAATCTGCAATTCTGCAGAATTCCGAATCGATTCGGTTTTGGGCCGAATCGATTCGCAACCTACAGGTCTGAATTCTGCAGCTTTGTCCTGTTTTACGGAAAATGCCGCCATTTCTTCGTTATAGCTCGGAATGAGGCACGGTCGGAGGCTACGCGAAGATAACTCAGAGGACTACAACATCCAAGAAGACATTGGGCCAAAAAACCAAATTATGAAATGACTAAAATGCCCTTGAATGTGAACTTGAGTGTGAATTTGAAGTAAAAACCATCCTAAAAATGCCATAACTCTTTCGATACAACTCAGAATCATGCACCGTCGGCGGCCACGCGAAGAGAAATCAGAGGGCTTCAACTTCCGTGAAGAGCTCGGGATTCAAACCCGAATGCTGAAATTACTAAAATGCCCCCGAAGCTGCAAAAAACGACGAAACATTTCCGAAAAGCGTCCGAACTTCATACTAAGCATCCAAATACCTACAAAAGCTCAATTAACCCCTGCAAAACATGTTAACATAGAAATCCGAGGTTGTCTGGTTAACGAGCATAAGTATAGGGATTAAGATACCCAAGGGGGCTAATAAGGCGTAGGTTAACGGGTGAAATACACAATATTTGCGTCGTATCACACCCCCTAACTTACACATTGCTAGTCCCTAGCAATGAAATAGGAAACAACAAGAACTACAAGAAAATCAGGAACAGAAGATAGTACAAAAGTATGGTATAAAAGCATAAGTCCACTTTCGCGGGCGATTCGATTGCATTTAGCGTATGCAATAAGCCGTTAAACCCCTAGGTCACCCTAGTGGACGAGTGTCGTCTCGTGAGGGTTTTCAGGGATGAAACCCACAAACATCATATGGTTTCCTCAAAATATGCCCAACCCAACATGCGAAAAACTCAACAACAACGAAAAAGATTTCAAACATGTTATTAGCATATTGAACGAATTGAAGCTAAAGTCCGTTGTTATTAACAAGTTGAATGCACCTCATAGAATTGAAACTTAAAAGTGGGAGGGAGAGAGCATATGCATCGTATGATTTGGCAAAAAACTTATATAAACCGGATACTAATCAAAGCAGGAATACATTCAATCCTCACGGGCATTACGCTCAGCAAATGAATTCACTATGAAAAGGGAGGTAATACACGGGACATGTGGGCATAAAGAGTAAATGTAAATGGAAACTAGGCCGCTCACATGTCACAAATGAGGAACGCTATATATAAAATGAAAAATTGTAATCTCAATGAAAGGATACCGCACACTAAAAGAGGCGAAATGCATTTTCACAGATTATCACAACTATTATGACTTTTGAATTACATCAACCTAAGATCACATAGGACTTTAATAGGGTTATGATGTAGGTATGGCTAGGGTGCGAAACGAAGGAATGTATGTACGGATTCAAAGTGTTCGAAATGAAAACTCGGGATAATGGGAGAATGCGTACAATAACAAAATTGGAAAAACAAGTTCCAAAACGGCATTAGATATATCATCGGGGAAAGTAATCAAAGCTTATTGAACACAATATACACAACATATACAACTTTCTCTTTATTTTCTTTTCTTCTTTTTCTCATTTTTCTCTTTTGTTTTCTTTTGCTTTTTGCTTTCTCTTTTTCTTCACTTTTTTCACTAGTTTCTTTTCTTTGCTTATCAAACTCTCATATGCCTAAAATTGCAACCGCAATACAACAACAGCATTCAATCCTAAGTAACATTCCAAACAAAGGTATGGAAAGTGTATGTATGGTTTATAACTCCAATTTAGAGTTGGTTATGGGATTTTGGGTAATGAAAAGAAAGGCTATATTTAGGCTCAAAGGGGTTAATGAGGGTAAACATATAAGGGTGAGGTCAAGGCTAATATGGGTGATATATCAAAGATGGCCTATGATCATTTCCAAAAGTTTACGCAATTCTCGAATCAAAACAATATATGAAAATCATGCTCAAGTAACACATTTCAAGTATGAACTCAATTAATGAACGGTCAAATGAAAGAATAGAGAGATTACCAATGAATTCAACGTTTTCAAAGAGGAAAGAATAGTGTATAACACTCACAAATGACGAAAGGTACGAAGCTTACTCGGTGTAAGTATATACAATGCAACAAAAGATTCCCGAGTTATAAAAATCTTAAACCAAATCAATAGAACCACGAAAGTGCATATGCTCATGGCATAAAGTTTAATTCATGAAGTTATTCACAATATCAATGATTTGAGGACTAAAGTCTAATAACGTCTAAAATCGAGAACATGCATCATTGAGTTGTCTATTGGATCGGGCAATTATTGAAATTTATCATCGAAAACAAGGCAAAATGCCCAACAAAGGAGAAAAAAGAAAGAAAATATTTTTGAAATTTTTTAAATTTTTCACAAAAAGGCATACTTAGTAACTAAATGTGAGCAAATCCATGGACAAAACAAAGAAATGGATAAAATATCCTACACCCCCTAACTTAAATGTTGCATTGTCCTCAATGCGCATTAAGAACACAACATAAAGAGAGGAAAAGAACGATATTACCCAAAATTGGAGCGATCTCCATAAGCATGAGTCCAAAGAAATCTACAAAACAAGTTAGTACCGAGCATAGAAAAAACAAATAACAAAAAGTTAACTAATTACACTAGACTAAATTAAAAAGGAAAGAAAAAAAAAGGAAAGAAAGAAAATTAAAAAGCTAATTATTTACAACCTACTATTTAGGCTTCACACTAACTATACACTAGAAGTCTAAATAGTTGAGGGTCCACCATAAGAACGATTTGACTTTGGAAGATCAATGGTGGACCCTCCAAAGCGAACATGCCTCCCGGAAGATATGAATTCCGTTTGAACAACGGAAGGCATGTGGGTGGTGAAAAAAATGAACCATCGCCAATTTGAAATTTTGAGCGGACAATGGGGGATTTGGATAATAAGGGGGAAAGATACACCTGAGGTCCAAGAAAAATAGACTCATCTCCCAAAGATTTTTCAAATGGAATGGGAGATGGTGCACACGTGGGGATAACATCCATCGAAAACAAGTCCGGCAAGGAGTCCTCATCGGCAAAAAGTGTAGAAGTTTTAAAAGTTTCTACCGACTCATAGGAATCAACCGGTAATTCTAATGGTTCAATGATGGAAAACGAATATGGTGATGAAACAAATTCAATCTCAATCGACTCATCGTCGGAAGGAGATTGAATTTCGGGGGAGAAAGATTCACATTCGATGAGAAATTCTCTGAAAAATTGAGGTGAAACACAAGTTTCCACCTCCTCGTTGTTTTGTGCATAAGAATTCATCTCATCGCAAAGTGCACCAAGTCTCATTCCAGCATCATTTAGGCTTTCCAAACCTTGGGAGTAAAGAAGCAAAGTCTCTTCCAAAGTAGGCTTCCTCGGCTCAAGAGCCTCGGACTCCTCATTTGGTTGAAACTCATCTTCGAAAGTAATGAAATAAGAATCGTCATTGGATTCGAATAATGAATCCAACTCAAGCTCCCAATAACGATTTTCATTCCGATAAATGTTTTCAAGTCTTTCATTTTCAAGAAAATCTTGAAAATGGAAAACTTGAAAACTATCCCCAAAGTATGAATCATTAGAATAACCGTAATAACTATAATAGTAGGACATGATTACCTCGTTGTTTGAAAGATGGAGAATCCAAGAAATAAAGTGAGCAACCGCGAATCAAAGTTTCTTAGCACTCAAAGTATGCAATCCTGCAAAAAAGGTTAAAACAAAGAATACAAATACAAAAGGAAAAATACTACGAAATAATAAAACAATTACTATCTAAAACACACTCCCCGGCAACGGCGCCATTTTGATCGAGCGGAAAAAGTGTGCGCGTGTAAGTGCACAATCGTTGTGTGTTTCGCCGCCGCGATACAAAAGAACCTAAGCTACTACTACACTTGCGAGGCAAGTAAAGCGGTAAGTCGGGTATCGTAAGAAATCCACAGGGAGTGATTAAATTTTAGACTTTAATTGTTTTAATTACTTCAGGAATAAAAGTGTAAAATAAACAAATGAAAAGGTGATAGGGTGGTTATGGTGACAAAGAAAATAATAAGTTAATGCTAAATTAAAGGAAAGCGAGGATCGGGATCGCATTCCACCACACGAGCTAAACAACTACTAATTAGAATTACGGTTCGAAAACATTTAATCGAGCATATTCAATTAAGCATAAACATCACACAAGAAGGAATTTAACCCAAAGTTGCGAGATTAAACATTTAACTGAAAATGGTCACACGCGGATTAAATTCGGATTATCGCTATAAACACTAAAGTTGCATGACAAATAAAGTTAAACGCATAACAATCCAACTTTAATACACGCAGTTTCAATTAAATGTAATTTTACACAAAACCTAATTTTCGAGGTCCAAACCCGAAAATGGCGGAAACACAATTCTGACCCTATTTATCTAAGGGTGCATAATGAATTAAACTAATTTAACACTAATTAAACTAGAAAAACAATAAATAAAGCAAGTAAACTAATTAACAAAGCATGTAAACTAACTACAAAGCAATAAAACAATGAAATACAACTATATTAATGGAGAGGGAATAAGAAAAGATCAATCTTACAACCCAAATGTTGTCACACCAAATGAGGAAGAAGAAATGAGCTCTCAACTCCCAAACCCTAAACTAAGCTAAAATGATAGATATCTCTCTTCAAAATGAAGAGAAAGTGTTATAAACCAAATATCCCATGGCAAACTTGTAATAAAAGGGAAGAAAACCAAAAATCTGGAGGCCCGAATCGATTCGGAAATGGTCCGAATCGATTCGAAAATAGGGGAAGTTCGAATCTGCAATTCTGCAGAATTCCGAATCGATTCGGTTTTGGGCCGAATCGATTCGCAACCTACAGGTCTGAATTCTGCAGCTTTGTCCTGTTTTACGGAAAATGCCGCCATTTCTTCGTTATAGCTCGGAATGAGGCACGGTCGGAGGCTACGCGAAGATAACTCAGAGGAATACAACATCCAAGAAGACATTGGGCCAAAAAACCAAATTATGAAATGACTAAAATGCCCTTGAATGTGACCTTGAGTGTGAATTTGAAGTAAAAACCATCCTAAAAATGCCATAACTCTTTCGATACAACTCAGAATCATGCACCGTCGGCGGCCACGCGAAGAGAAATCAGAGGGCTTCAACTTCCGTGAAGAGCTCGGGATTCAAACCCGAATGCTGAAATTACTAAAATGCCCCCGAAGCTGCAAAAAACGACGAAACATTTCCGAAAAGCGTCCGAACTTCATACTAAGCATCCAAATACCTACAAAAGCTCAATTAACCACTGCAAAACATGTTAACATAGAAATCCGAGGTTGTCTGGTTAACGAGCATAAGTATATGGATTAAGATACCCAAGGGGGCTAATAAGGCGTAGGTTAACGGGTGAAATACACAATATTTGCGTCGTATCACTCTGATACCATCTGTAACAACCCGCCTAAAATAATAATGGGTGGCCAGCCCTATACTATATTAAATCAGGAATTCCAGATGGTCCAGTCTCAACATCAACTGATGGTACTATATAATATAGGACTAACTACCCGAAATCATATAAACGAGATGTTATAAAAATTTAAAACTTGCAACATACAATGACCCAACGCTATAAACTACTAATGAATATGAGAGATGCAGGAAAGAACTATAATAAATAAAATGAACCAATTAAATACAACCGAATGTACTCCAAAAAGTAGATCCGAATAAGCTGTCGGATCACAGCAAATACAATAACTGAAATGGAATAAATATAAACATGTATATAAATATCCCTATGATACAAACCCGATATACAACATGAAGCCTACCTAGAATTTTAAAGAAGTAGGAAGAGGCTACATGAAACATCCCGCAACAGTCCGCACCTGTCACGGCTCCCAAGACTCTGGATAGAAGGTCATCCGGCATCCCTGCAGTAGGATACCTGTGGAAATATATATATGTATATACAAGAAGGAGGGAGAAGTAAACGGGTCAGAGCCCCGAATGTGTAAAATATTTAGCAAGTGTGTTAACCGTGCATAATAAATACTGGTGTACTTAATTTCATAAATAAGTGAGACCGCACTCTCGTGGAACCCCAACTCACCTCTCATCTAAAGGCGCGCACCTATTCGCGTCCTCAATTTTTAGTTAAATTACCCCATTGATTTTAGGACAACCTAATTTATCAGGCCTAGCCTATATCCACGAGAGCTACCTTCCCGTCATAATCTAAGGATCCACCCATTTATAATCCTATTAGATTATGATACAACAATTTTGCCATAAAAGGCTAAATGAATTCCGATTAATAATCCCCTGCATTTTAATTATCATAATTCCTAAAACATTACCCCTAGACATATACATATATATATACACCTATATAGGCTAAAAACGTAAGAATTAATTTACTTAATAATATGCACATGGAATATTGGCAAAACTTCTCTCTAATCCCAAAATTGTACTACGTTTCGTGCGTGGGGAGTCTCATAAAGCGAAATCCAAACAAGGAACCGCCCCGTTACACTACTCCTGACAAGGTCAAGACCAGAGATCCGTGATGCCACCTATGGAATTACTTCTCTCAAATCTCGACATGGCACTGCGTTTCGTGCGTGAGGTGTCTCGTAAAGCGAAATCCAAACAAGGAACCACCTCGTTACACTACTCCTGGGCAATGTCGATCCTAGAGATCCATAATCCTCAACATACCAGTTAATACTACCATTACACTAACTATAACTACTAAAGAAAGAAAGAAAGAAAGAAAAGAAAGAAAACAAATAAGATAAAATAAAAGAACCTCCAATAATATCCTTGGGATGATGTAACCGAAATAATACCTTATGTGCGATACATCAACCCCCATTAATCTAGTACACCATAATCATCTAAGATGTACTTCATAAAAGTCCATATCCTTTCATCTATAGGATATATATAATATATATATATATATATATATATATATATATATATATATATATATATATATATAGGTATTTATTTCCAACCGTATATATATATCATCATCAATCCAATAGCCAAGTGTACATACTACATATGATGTACAAGGCCATGTACATAATATACCCGGCTATATATATCGCCGATAAACTGCATCAGTGCTATCATCTTCCCAGTGCCCGGCTCACGTGGCAATACTGGGGCCACCGTTGTGGGACTAAACGACACCCATCTCGTGGTAAACACACGCACACGACGTCCCGGGAAGCGGTCATAGTTCCAACCGGCAATGAGACGAAACATACCCACCACGTCTCATCCCAAAAAATATATATCTATATGTATAATAATCACAAGGGACGACTATGACCTGGGGAATATCCACACCCTGCATTATAAGCCAGGATGCTCACCCTCTACGCGCGCAACTTCCCAATGATAGCATGAGCGGGGTATGCTTAACCAAATAAGTATATGTATTATTCACATGCACAATATATATACATCCATATGATCCAATTATAGGATCAAATAATAAACCACCATATACGGTTTAAGCAACCATACCATGTATGTTCATAACATAAATATATCCATACATTTATATACATAAGGATATATATCAACACATATACACATATCCTTATATCTTTATATGATAAACTAATTCTCGTTCATATGCGTAAGATATATATATATATACCTGGCTATAAGTATACATAGTCCTCAATATACAAGCCGTCATCACAATTCCTTTAATTTACCTCGATACGTGAATATAATCCCGTACTTGAAACATATTCAATCATTTTCCTTTGATGAATAGTCTCCCAAAACCATATGTATATATCTATACCTATATATATTCAACATTAGGGCTATCACCCAAGAGTTTGTGTAGGAATCTTTCACTACACATATCATCTATATCACCGAGTACATTAAAGAATCTAGTAATCATTTTGACTATCGGTATACATATAACTAATAGTCTATCAGCCTCAAGCTCATTCTTTCAATCATCAATTAATCTCATTTCCCTCATTTTCGACTATGGTTCGATCACTTTTGTGAATACCCTAATCTAAGATCTCTCTAAGAGTTCTTAGCCCCACACCACATCTACACTTACATTTAACCTACAATTAGGATTCCCAATCCCAAAGGGTTTTCCCAAAATCTCTATACATAACTCCAAATACATACATGGATACATTTCTCCCCAAATTACCCTAAGGAGTCCCCAAAACCCTAATGTGTGAGAAACTCCTTATGTGTCTCCAAGAACATATCTCTTACATCATAAGAGAAGGCCCCAAATCAATAAACCCAACCAAAAAGGGTTTGAATTCACTATGGAGAAAATACCTCAAAATGCCCTGTTTCCGAATCGATTCGGCCCTGTTCCGAATCGATTCGGACTAGCGAATCGATTCGGCCTCCAAGGCGAATTGATTCGGGTCCAAAGACCTGGGCTTCTGCAATAGGCCGAATCGATTCGGCTTGGGGTCCGAATCGATTCGGTCAATGCAGACCTGCTAATTTACCAAACCGAATCGATTCGCTTGAGGGGGCGAATCGATTCGGACCTGCAATTTTTGAAGGGTTCATCTGTTTCTTCAAAACCTACGAATTCTAAACCCTAAATATCTCATTCCAACCCCCAAACCTTCATCAAATCATGATTTTAAGCCCATTAACCAACCCAAAGTTGATCCCAATCATTTCTATGTCATTAATTCTCAATTTAAACATTGATTTCAAGATTAAACCTAAAATCTAGGTTTTGACATTAATACCCAAAAACCATTTCTTTACCCCACAATTTATGAAATGAACTACACAAATAGCTATTTAGGAAGATTAAACACTTGCCTCAGATTTGTAGAGGTTGGATCGTCCTCGATGTCGCGATTGGACCGGAAATCCCAAGCTTTTTCTTCCTCTCTCTCTTCTTTTCCTTCTTCTTTCTTTCTTCCTTTTTCTTTCTCTCTTTCTCTATTTGAGAAGGCTTCATCCGTAAGCCTCCAACCCTTTTTAAAACAAAATCCCAGTTTTAAATGTTAATACACGCTTTAAATGACTCGTTGACTCCAATTCAAGTCGAAACAACTTAAAAACATTCCGGAGCCGAAATAGGACCCAATGACAGTCATTTTGACTATCTCGACCCTTCTGGGATCGATGGTACCCTCAAAAATATCATCCGGAATACTTTGAAATATTCTCTATTTTTGGACTTAATTTCCCAAATTTTAAAGTTCTCCAATTTAATTAAATTTAATTTTCCCAAAATTAAATTTCTCAGTCTCCAGAGTCGTGGGGTGTTACAATATATATATATATATATATATATATATATATATATATATATTTATATGAGATATGAGACATATATATACGGACATATTAAAGAACGGAATGCGAGATAAATTCTGGATGAGCTCGCCTTGATTGTATGTTTAGATGGAACTTCGATGAGGAGATGTTTCATTTGCATGATTTGAGTGTATTTGGACCTTATATATATAATTTAAGGTATACAGGAATTATAGTTAAGCGGGATTTAAGCTTGTTGTTGTTCGCGTGAAGGACTTACTGTTAGTGCAAGCGCTTGTGGTATGGCTCCTTGACAGAATTGAGAGTTCTATCGCACCACCACCTCCCACGGGACCAACGTAACTTGCAGGAACTCACCCCACAGCTGAGGGTCTCCATGTTTAAGAGTACTACGGTAATTTTCATATTTCTAGACTTAAGCAAAACATGGCATTAGAGGGTGACAACTCGAAATAGCCCCCGAATGGCTAGGTGGGTGGCACCAACACCTCCCATGGGACCAACGTAACTCGTAGGAACTGACCCCGCAGTCGCGGGACTCCCGATTTGAGAATACGATGATAATTTGTATATTTCTTTACTTAGGCTTAAAGACATAGTGTTTGAGGGTGAAAACTCGAAACAGCCCCCGAACGGCCCCGTGGGTAGCACCAACACCTCCAACGGGACCAACGTAACTCATAGAAACTGACTCCGCATCCACGAGTCACCCGATTTCAGAATACGACAGTAATTTGCGTATTTCTAGACTTAAGCAAAACATGGCATTAGAGGGTGAAAACTCAAAACAGCCCCCAAACGGACCCCGGGTGGGACCAACACCTCCAACGGGACCAATGTAACTTGTAGGAAATGACCCCACAGCCGCGAGACTCCTGGTTTGAGAATACGACGGTAATTTTCATATTTCTAGACTTAGGCAAAAGATGGAGTTAGAGGGTGAAAACTCGATACAGCCCCCAATTGACCCCGTGGGTGGCATCAACACCTCCCACGAGACCAACGTAACTCGTAGGAACTGACACCGCAGCCACGGGACTCCCGATTTAAAAATACGAAGATAATTTGCATATTTCTTGACTTAGGCTTAAAAACATGGCGTAAGAGGGTGAAAAATTGAAACAGACCCCGAACGTCCCATGGGTGGCAACAACACCTCCCACGGTACCAATGTAACTTGGAGGAACTGACCCCACAGCTGCGGGTCTCCCGGTTTGAGAATATGCCAATAATTTGCATATTTCTTAACATAGGCTTGAAAACATGGCGTTAGAGGGTTAAAACTCGAAATAGCCCCCGAACGTATCCGTCGGTGGCACTAACACCTCCCAAGGGACCAATGTAACTCGTAGGAACTGACCCCATAGCTGCGGGTCTCCCGATTTGAGATTATGACAGTAATTTGCATATTTCTATACTTAGGATTAAAAACATGACGTTAGAGGGTGAAAACTCGAAACAGCGCCCGATCGTCCCCGTGGTTGGCACCGACACCTCCCACTAGACCAATGTAACTCGTAGGAACTAACCCCATAGTTGTGGGACTCCCGGTTTGAGAATACGAAGATAATTTGCATATTTCTTGACTTTTGCTTAAAAACATGGCATTAGAGGGTGAAAACTCGAAACAGCCCCTGAACGTCCCCGTGGGTAGCACCAACACCTCCCACGGGACCAATGTAACTTCCAGGAACTGACCCCACAGCTGAGGGTCTCCATGTTTAAGAGTACTACGGTAATTTTCATATTTCTAGACTTAAGCAAAGTATGGCATTAGAGGGTGAAAACTCGAAACAGCCCCCGAACGGCCAGGTGGGTGGCACCAACACCTCCCATGGGACCAACCTAACTCGTAGGAACTGACACCGCATCCGCGAGTCACCCGGTTTGAGAATACGACGGTAATTTGCGTATTTCTAGACTTAAGCAAAACATGGCGTTAGAGGGTGAAAACTCAAAACAGCTCCCAAACGGACCCGGGGTGGGACCAACACCTCCAACGGGACCAACATAACTCGTAGGAACTGGCCCCACAGCCGCGGGACTCCCGGTTTGAGAATACGATGATAATTTGTATATTTCTAGACTTAGGCTTAAAAAGCATGACGTTAGAGGGTGAAAACTCGAAACAGCCCCCGAACGGACCCGTGGGTGGCACCAACACCTCCCACGGGACGAATGTAACTCATAGGAACTGACCCCACTGCCGCGGGTCTCCCGGTTTGAGAATACGATGGTAATTTGCATATTTCTAGACTTAACCAAAACATGGCGCTAGAGGGTGAAAACTCGAAACATCCCCCGAACGTCCAGGTGTGTGGCACCAACACCTCCCACGGGACCAACGTAACTCCTAGGAACTGACCCCGCAGTCACGAGACTCCCAGTTTGAGAATATGATGATAATTTGTATATTTCTTGACTTACGCTTAAGGACATGGCGTTTGTGGGTGAAAACTCGAAACAACAATCGAACGGCCCCATGGGTGGCACCAACACCTCCAATGGGACCAATGTAACCCGTAGGAACTGACCTCACAGCCGCGGGTCTCCCGGTTTAAGAATATGATGGTAATTTGCGTATTTCTAGACTTTAGCAAAACATGGCGTTAGAGTGTGAAAACTCGAAATAGCCCCTAAATGGCCCCGTGGGTGGCACCAACGAAACTCGTAGGAAATGACCCCGCAGCCGCGGGACTCCCGGTTTGAGAAAACGCCGATAATTTGCGTATATATTAACCTAGGGTTAAAAACATGGCGTTAGAGGGTGAAAACTCGAAACAACCCCCGAACGTCCCTGTGGGTAGCACCAACACCTCCCATGGGACCAATGTAACTCGTAGGAACTAACCCCACTGCCGCGGGTCTCCCGATTTGAGAGTACTACGGTAATTTACATATTTCTAGACTTAGGCTTAAAAGCATGACGTTAGAGGGTGAAAACTCAAAATAGCCCCCGAACAGCCCCATGGGTGGCCCCAACACCTCCTACGGGACCAATGTAACTCGTAGGAACTAACCCCGCAGCTCCGGGTCTCCCGGTTTGAGAATACGACTGTAATTTGCATATTTCTAAACTTAGGCTTAAAAAGATGACATTAGAGGGTGAAAGAACTAAACAGCCCCCGAACGTCCCCGTGTATGGCACTAACACCTCCCACGGGACCAATGTAACTCGTACGAACTGACCCCATAGCTGAGGGACGCCCGATTTGAGAATACGACGATAATTTGCATATTTCTTGACTTAGGCTTAAAAACATGGAGTTGGAGGGTGAAAACTCGAAATAGCCCTTGAACGTCTACGTGGGTGGCACCAACACCTCCCACGGGACAAATGTAACTCGTAGGAACTGACGCCACAACCGCGGGACTCACGGTTTGAGAATACAATGATAATTTTCATATTTTTTGACTTAGACTTAAAAACATGGCATTAGAGGGTGAAAACACAAAACAGCCCCCGAACGTCCCCATGGGTGGAACCAACACCTCCCACGGGACCAATGTAACTTGTAGGAATTGACCCCACAGCCGCGGATCTCCCGATTTGAGATTCCGATCGTAATTTGCATATTTCTAGCCATAGGCTTAAAAACATGACGTTAGAGGGTGAAAACTCGAAACAGATCCCGATCGTCCCCTAGGTTGGCACCAACACCTCCCACGGGATCAATGTTACTCGTAGGAACTGACCCCACAGCTGCGGGACTCCCGATTTGAGAATACGAAGATAATTTGCATATTTCTTGACTTATGCTTAAAAACATGGCATTAGAGGGTGAAAACTCAAAACAGCCCCCGAACGTCCCCATGGGTAGCACCAACACCTCCCACGGTACCAATGTAACTTGGAGGAACTGACCCCACAGCTGCGGGTCTCCCGGTTTAAGAGTACTACGATAATTTGCATATTTCTTGACTTAGGCTTAAAGACATGGCGTTTGAGGGTGAAAACTCGAAACAACCCTCGAACGGCCCCGTGGGTGGCAGGAACACCTCCAATGGGACCAACGTAAATCGTAGGAACTGACCCCAGAGCCGCGGGTCTCCCGATTTTAGAATATGAAAGTAATTTGCGTATTTCTAGACTTTAGCAAAACATGGCGTTAGAGTGTGAAAACTCGAAACATCTCCCGAATGGCCCCGTGGGTGGCACCAACACCTCCAATGGGACCAACGTAACTCATAGGAATCGACCCCGCAGCAGCGGGACTCCCGATTTGAGAATACGACGATAATTTGCATATTTCTTGACTTAGGCTTAAAAATAAGGCGTTAGAGGGTGAAAACTCAAAACAACCCCCGAACGTCCCTATGGGTAGCACCAACACCTCCCACGGGACCAATGTAACTCGTAGGAACTGACCCCACAGCCGCGGGACTCCTGGTTTGAGAATACGACTGTAATTTGCATATTTCTAGACTTAAGCGAAACATGGCGTTAGAGGGTGAAAACTCGAAATAGCCCCCAATCGACCCCGTGGGTGGCACCAACACCTCCCACGAGAGTAACGTAACTCGTAGGAACTGACCCCGCAGCCGCGGGACTCCCGATTTGAGAATATGAAGATAATTTGAATATTTCTTGACTTAGTCTTAAAAACCTGGCGTTAGAGGGTGAAAAATCAAAACAGACCCCGAACGTCCCATGGGTGGAACCAACACCTCCCACGAGACGAATGTAACTCGTAGGAACTGACCCCACAGTCGTGGGTCTCCCGGTTTGAGAATATGCCAATAATATGCATATTTCTTGACTTAGGCTTGAAAAGATGGCGTTAGAGGGTGAAAACTCGAAACAACTCCCGAACGTCCCCATAGGTGGCACTAACACCTGCCACAGGACCAATGTAACTCATAAGAACAGACCCCACAGTCGCGGGTCTCCCGATTTGAGATTATGACGGTAATTTGTATATTTCTAGACTTAGGCTTAAAAACATGACATAAGAGGGTGAAAACTCGAAACAGCCCCCAAACGTTCCCATGGTTGGCACCAACACCTCCCACGGGACCAATCTAACTCATAGGAACTGACCCCATAGCTGCGGGACTCCTGGTTTCAGAATACGACGATAATTTGCATATTTCTTAACTTAGTCTTAAAAACATGGCGTTAAAGGGTGAAAACTCGAAACAGCCCACCGAACATCCATGTGGGTGGCACCAACACCGACCACGGGACCAATATAACTCGTAGGATCTGACCCCACAGCCGCGGGACTTCCGGTTTGAGAATACAATGATAATTTTCATATTTCATGACTTAGTCTTAAAAACATGGCATTTGTGTGTGAAAACTCAAAACAACCCCCGAACGTCCCCGTGGGTGGCACCAATACCTCCCACGGGACCAATGTAACTCGTAGGAACTGACCCCATACCTGCGGGTCTCCCGATTTGAGATTACCACGGTAATTTGCATATTTCTACACTTAGGCTTAAAAACATGATGTTAGAGGGTGAAAACACGAAATAGCCCCCGATCGTCCCCGTGGTTGTCACCAAGACCTCCCACGGGACCAATATAACTCGTTGGAATTGACCCCACAGCTGCGGGACTCCCGGTTTGAGAATACGAAGATAATTTGCATATTTCTTGACTTATGCTTAAAAACATGGCATTAGAGGGTGAAAACTCGAAACAGCCCCCGAACGTCCCCGTGGGTAGCACCAACACCTCCCACGGTACCAATGTAACTTGGAGGAACTGACCCCACAGCTGCGGATCTCCCGGTTTAAGAGTACTACGATAATTTGCATATTTCTAGACTGAAGCAAAACATGGCATTAGAGGGTGAAAACTCGAAACAGCCCTCGAACGGATAGGTGGGTGTCACCAACACCACCCATGGGACCAACGTAACTCGTAGGAACTGACCCCGCAGTTGAGGGACTCCCGGTTTGAGAATACGATGATAATTTGAATATTTATAGACTTAGGCTTAAAAAGCATGAAGTTAGAGGGTGAAAACTCAAAACAGCGCCCGAACGGACCCGTGGGTGGAACCAACACCTCCCACGGGACGAATGTAACTCGTAGGAACTGACCCCACTACCGTGGGTCTCTCGGTTTGAGAATACGATGATAATTTGCATATTTCTAGACTTAACCAAAACATGGCGCTAGAGGGTGAAAACTCGAAACATCCCCCGAACGGCCAGGTGGGTGGCACCAACACCTCCCACGGAACCAACCTAACTTGTAGGAACAGACCCCACAGTCATGAGACTCCCAGTTTGAGAATACGACGATAATTTGCATATTTATTGACTTAGGATTAACGACATGGCGTTTGTGGGTGTAAACTCGAAAAAGCCCTCGAACGGCCCCATGGGTGGCACCAACACCTCCAATGGGACCAACGTAACTCGTAGGAACTGACCTCTCAGCCGCGGGTCTCCCGGTTTAAGAATACGATGGTAATTTTCATATTTCTAGACTTTAGCAAAACATGGCGTTAGAGTGGGAAAACTCAAAATAGCCCCCGAACGGCCCCGTGGGTGGCACCAACACCTCCAATGGGACCAACGAAACTCGTAGGAAATGACCCCCCAGCCGCGGAACTCTTGGTTTGAGAAAACGACGATAATTTGCATATTTCTTGACTTAGGGTTAAAAACATGGCGTTAGAGGGTGAAAACTCGAAACAGCCCCCGAACGTCCTTGTGGGTAGTACCAACACCTCCGATGGGACCAATGTAACTCGTATGAACTAACCCCACAGCTGCGGGTCTCCCGATTTGAGAGTACTACGGTAATTTACATATTTCTAGACTTAGGCTTAAAAGCATGACGTTAGAGGGTGAAAACTATAAACAACCCCCGAACGGCACCATGGGTGGCACCAACACCTCCCACGGGACCAGTGTAACTCGTGGGAACTAAACCCGGAGCCGCGGGTCGCTTGGTTTGAGAATATGACGGTAATTTTCATATTTCTAGACTTAGGCTTAAAAAGATGACGTTAGAGGGTGAAAGTACCAAACAGCCCCCGAACGTCACCGTGTGTGGCACTAACACCTCCCATGGGACCAATGTAACTCGTAGGAACTGACCCCATTGCTGCGGGACTACCAATTTGAGAATACGATGATAATAAGCATATTTCTTGACTTAGGCTTAAAAACATGGCGTTAGAGGGTGAAAACTCGAAACAGCCCCCGAACGTCTCTGTGGGTGGCACCAACACCTCCCACGGGACCAATGTAAATCGTAGGAACTGACCCCACAGCCTCGGGACTCACGGTTTGAGAATTCAATGATAATTTGCATATTTTATGACTTAGGCTTAAAAACATGGCATTAGAGGGTGAAAACTAGAAACAGCCGCCGAACGTCCCCGTGAGTGGAACCAACACCTCCCATGGGCTAATGTAACTCGTAGGAACTGACCCCCCAGCCGCGGGTCTCCCGATTTGAGATTACGACAGTAATTTGCATATTTCTAGCCTTAGGATTAAAAACATGACGTTAGACAGCCCACGATCATCCCCTAGCTTGGCACCAACACCTCCCACGGGACCAATGTAATTCGTAGGAACTGACCCCACAGCTGCGGGACTCCCGGTTTGAGAATACGATGATAATTTGCATATTTCTTAACTTAGGCTTAAAGACATGGCGTTTGAGGGTGAAAACTCAAAAAAACCCTCGAATGGCCCCGTAGGTGGCACCAACGTAACTCGTAGAAACTGACCCCGCAGCCGCGGGTCTCCCGATTTTAGAATACGACGGTAATTTGCGTATTTCTAGACTTTAGAAAAACATGGCGTTAGAGTGTGAAAACTCAAAACAGCTCCCGAATGGCACCGTGGGTGGTGCCAACACCTCCAACGGGACGAACGTAACTCGTAGGAACTGACCCCGCAGCCGCGGGACTCCCGGTTAGAGAATACGACGATAATTTGCATATTTCTTGACTAAGGCTTAAAAATAAGGCGTTAGAGGGTGAAAACTCGAAACAGCCCCCGAACGGCCCCGTGGGTGGCACCAACACCTCCCACGGGACAAGTGTAACTCGTAGGAACTAACTCTGCAGTCGCGGGTCTCCCGGTTGGAGAATACAATGGTAATTTTCAAATTTCTAGACATAAGCAAAACATGGTGTTAGCGGGTGAAAACTGGAAACATCCCCCGAACGTCCAGGTGGGTGGAACCAACACCTCCCACGGGACCAACGTAACTCGTAGGAACTGACCCCGCAGTCACGAGACTCTCGATTTAAGAATACGATGATAATTTATATATTTCATGACTTAGGCTTAAAGACATGGCGTTTAAGGGTGAAAACTCGAAACAACACCCGAACGGCAACGTGGGTGGCACCAACACCTCCAATGGGACAAAAGTAACTCGTAGGAACTAACCCCGTAGTCGTGGGTTTCTCAGTTTTAGAATACAACGGTAATTTGCATATTTCTAGACTTAAGCAAAACATGGCGTTAGAGTGTGAGAACTCAAAACAGCCCCCGAACGGCCTTGTAGGTGGCACCAATACCTCCAACGGGACAAATGTAACTTGTAGGAACTAACCCCATAGCCGCGGTACTCCTGGTTTGAGAATACGAAGGTAATTTGCATATTTATAGACTTAAGTAAAACATGGCGTTAGAGGGTGAAAACTAGAAACAGTCCCCAATTGACCCCGTGGGTGGCACCAACACCTGCCACGAGACCAACGTAACTAGTAGGAACTGACCCCGCAGCCGCGGGACTCCCGATTTGAGAATACGAAGATAATTTACATATTTCCTGACTTAGGCTTAAAAACATGGCGTTAGAGGGGTGAAAAATCGAAACAGCCCCAGAACGTCCCCGTAGTTGGCACCAACACCTCCCACGGGACAAATCTAACTCGTAGGAATTGACCCCACAGTTACGGGACTCCCTGTGTGAGAGTAAGATGATAATTTGCATATTTCTTGACTTAGATTTAAAAACATGGCGTTAGAGGGTGAAAACTCGAAACAGCCCACCGAACGTCCCCGTGGGTGGCACCAACACCGCCCACGGGACCAATGTAACTCGTAGGATCTGACCCCACAACCGCGGGACTCACGGTTTGAGAATACAATGATAATTTTCGTATTTCTTGACTTAAGCTGAAAAACATGGCATTAGAGTGAGAAAACTCGAAGCAACCCCCGAACGTCCCTGTGGGTGGCACCAACACCTCCCACGGGACCAATGTAACTCGTAGGAACTGACCCTACAGCTTCGGGTCTCCCGATTTGAGATTACGACGGTAATTTGCATATTTCTACACTTGGGCTTAAAAACATGACATTAGAGGGTGAAAACTCGAAACAGCCACCGATCATCCCTGTGGTTGGCACAAGGACCTCCCACGGGACCAATGTAACTCGTAGGAATTGACCCCACAGCTGCGGGACTCCCGGTTTGATAATACGAAGATAATTTGCATATTTTTTTACTTATGCTTAAAAACATGGCATTAGAGGGTGAAAACTCGAAACAGCCCTCGAACGTCCCCGTGGGTAGCACCAACACCTCCCACAGGACCAATGTAACAGGGAGGAACTGACCCCACAGCTGCAGGACTCCCGATTTGAGAGTACTACGGTAATTTTCATATTTCTAGACTTAAGTAAAACATGACATTAGAGGGTGAAAACTCGAAACAGCCCCTGAACGGCCCCGTGGGAGGCACCAACACCTCCCACGGGACAAGTGTAACTCGTAGTAACTAACTCCACAGTCACATGTCTCCCGGTTTTAGAATACGATGGTAATTTTCATATTTCTAGACTTAAGCAAAACATGGTGCTAGATGGTGAAAACTCGAAACATCCCCCGAACGGCCAGGTGGGTGGCACCAACACCTCCCACGGGACCAACATAAGTCGTTGGAACAGACCCCGCAGTCACGAGACTCCCGGTTTGAGAATACGACGATAATTTGCCTATTTCTTAACTTAGGCTTAATGACATGGCGTTTGAGGGTGACAACTCGAAACAGCTCTCGAACGGCCCCGTGGGTGGCACCAACACCTCCAATGGTACCAACGTAACTCGTAGGGACTGATCCGACTGCCACGGGTCTCCCGGTTTAAGAATACGATGGTAATTTGCGTATTTCTAGACTTTAGCAAAACATGGCGTTAGAGTGTGAAAACTCGAAATAGCACCCGAACGGCCCTGTGGGTGGCACCAACACCTCCAACGGGACCAACAAAACTCGTAGGAAATGACCCCGTAGCCGCGGGACTCCCGATTTGAGAAAACGACGATAATTTACATATTTCTTGACTTAGGCTTAAAAACATGGCGTTAGAGGGTGAAAACTCAAAACAACCCCCGAGTGTCCCTGTGGGTAGCACCAACACCTCCCACGGGACCAATGTAACTTGTAGGAACTAACCCCACCGCCGCGGGTCTCCATGTTTGAGAGTACTACCGTAATTTACATATTTCTGGACTTAGGCTTAAAAACATGACGTTAGAGTGTGAAAACTTGAAACAGCCCCCGAACGGCCCCGTGGGTGGCACCAACACCTCCCACGGGACCAATGTACCTCGTAGGAACTAACCCCGTAGCCGCGGGTCTCCCGGTTTGAGAATACGATGGTAATTTGCATATTTCTAGACTTAGGCTTAAAAACATGACGTCAGAGGGTGAAAAATCTAAATAGCCCCCGAACATCCCCATGTTTGGCACTAACACCTCCCACAGGACCAATGCAACTCGTCAGAACTGACCCCATAGCTGCGGGACTCCCGATTTGAGAATACGAAGATAATTTACATATTTCTTGACTTAGGCTTAAAAACATGGCGTTAGAGGGGGAAAAATCGAAACATCCCCCGAACGTCCCCGTAGTTGGCACCAACACCTCCCACGGGACAAATCTAACTCGTAGGAACTGGCCCCACAATTGCGGGACTCCCGGTTTGAGAATAAGATGATAATTTGCATATTTCTTGACTTAGGCTTAAAAACATGGCGTTAGAGGGTGAAAACTCGAAATAGCCCACCGAACGTCCCCGTGGTGGCACCAACACCGCCCACGGGACCAATGTAACTCGTAGGATCTGACCCCACAACCGCGGGACTCACGGTTTGAGAATACAATGATAATTTTTGTATTTTTTGACTTAGGCTGAAAAACATGGCATTAGAGTGTGAAAACTCGAAACAACCCCCGAACATCCCCGTGGGTGGCACCAACACCTCCCACAGGACCAATGTAACTCATAGGAACTGACCCTACAGCTTCAGGTCTCCGGATTTGAGACTACGACGGTAATTTGCATATTTCTACACTTAGGCTTAAAAACATGACGTTAGAGGGTGAAAACTAGAAACAACCCCCGATCATCCCCGTGGTTGGCACAAGGACCTCCCACGGGACCAATGTAACTCGTAGGAATTGACCCCACAGCTGCGGGACTCCCGGTTTGATAATACGAAGATAATTTGCATATTTCTTGACTTATGCTTAAAAACATGGCATTAGAGGGTGAAAACTCGAAACAGCCCACGAACGTCCCCGTGGGTAGCACCAACACCTCCCAGAGGACCAATGTAACATGGAGTAACTGACCCCACAGCTGCGGGTCTCCCGGTTTGAGAGTACTACGGTAATTTGCATATTTCTAGACTTAAGTAAAACATGACATTAGAGGGTGAAAACTCGAAACAGCCCCCGAACGGCCAAGTGGGTGGCACCAACACCTCCAATGGGACCAACGTAACTCGTAGGAACTGACCCCGCAGTCGCGGGACTCCCGATTCGAGAATACGATGATAATTTGCATATTTCTTGACTTAGGCTTAAAGACATAGCGTTTGAGGGTGAAATCCTGAAATAGCCCTCGAACGGCCCCGTGGGTGGCACCAACACCTCCAACGGGACCAACGTAATTCGTAGGAACAAACCCCGCAGCCGCGAGTCACCTGGTTTGAGAATACGACGGTAATTTGCGCATTTCTAGACTTAAGCAAAACATGGCATTAGAGGGTGAAAACTCAAAACAGCCCCCAAACGGACCCGTAGGTGGCACCAACACCTCCAACGGGACCAACGTAACTCGTAGAAACTGACCCCACAGCCGCGGGAATCCCGATTTGAGAATACGACGATAATTTTTATAATTCTAGACTTAGGCTTAAAAACATGACGTTAGAGGGTGAAAACTCGAAACAGCCCCCGAACGGCCCCGTGGGTGGCACAAACACCTCCAGTGGGACCAACGTAACTCGTAGGAACTAACCCCATAGCCGCGGGTCTCCCGGTTTGAGAGTACTACTGTAATTTACATATTTCTAGACTTAGGCTTATAAGCATGACGTTAGAGGGTGAAAACTCAAAACAACCCCCGAACGACCCCGTGGGAGGCACCAACACCTCCCACGGGACAAGTGTAACTTGTAGGAACTAACTACGCAGTCGCAGGTCTCCTGGTTTGAGAATACAATGGTAATTTTCATATTTCTAGACTTAAGCAAAACATGGTGCTAGATGGTGAAAAATCGAAACATCCCCCGAACTCCAAGGTGGGTGGCACCAACACGTCCCAAGGGACAAAAATAAGTCGTAGGAACTGACCCCGCAGTCACGAGACTCCCGTTTTGAGAATACGGCGATAATTTGCTTATTTCTTAACTTAGGCTTAACGACATGGCGTTTGAGGGTGACAACTCGAAACAGCTCTCGAACGGCCCTGTGGGTGGCACCATCACCTCCAATGGGACTAACGTAACTCGTAGGAACTGATCCCACTGCCACGGGTCTCCCGGTTTAAGAATACGATGGTAATTTGCGTATTTCTAGACTTTAGCAAAACATGGCGTTAGAGTGTGAAAACTCGAAATAGCCCCCGAACGGCCCCGTAGGTGGCATCAACACCTCCAACGGGACCAACGAAACTCGTAGGAAATGACCCCGCAGCCGCGTGACTCCCGATGTGAGAAAACGACGATAATTTACATATTTCTGGACTTAGGCTTAAAAACATGGCGTTAGAGGGTGAAAACTCAAAACAACCCCCGAACGTCCCTGTGGGTAGCACCAACACCTCCCACGGGACCAATGTAACTCGTAGGAACTAACCCCACAGCCGCGGGTCTCCTTGTTTGAGAGTACTACGGTAATTTACATATTTCTAGACTTAGGCTTAAAAACATGACGTTAGAGTGTGAAAACTTGAAACAGCCCCCGAACGGCCCCGTGGGTGGCACCAACACCTCCCACGGGACCAATGTACCTCGTAGGAACTAACCCCGCAGCCGCGGGTCTCCCGGTTTGAGAATACGATGGTAATTTGCATATTTCTAGACTTAGGCTTAAAAACATGACGTCAGAGGGTGAAAACTCCAAATAGCCACCGAATGTCCCCATGTTTGGCACTAACACCTACCACTGGACCAATGCAACTCGTAGGAACTGACCCCATAGCTGCGGGATTCCCGATTTTAGAATATGACGAAAATTTGCATATTTCTTGACTTAGTCTTAAAAACATGGTGTCAGAGGGTGAATACTCAAAACAGCCCTCGAACGTCTCCGTGGTGGCACCAACACCTCCAACGGGACCAACGTAACTCGTAGGAACTGACCGCATAGCCGCGGGACTCCTGGTTTGAGAATACGATGATAATTTGCATATTTCTAGACTTGGGTTTAAAAAGCATGACGTTAGAGGGTGAAAACTCGAAACAGCCCCCGAACGGACCCGTGGGTGGAACTAACACCTCCCACGGGACGAATGTAACTCGTAGGAACTGACTCCACTGCCGCATGTCTCCCGGTTTGAGAATACGACGATAATTTGCATATTTCTAGACTTAACCAAAACATGGCGCTAGAGGGTGAAAACTCGAAACATCCCCCGAACGGCCAGGTGGGTGGCACCAACACCTCCCACGAGACCAGCCTATCTCGTAGGAACAGACCCCGCAGTCACGAGACTCCCATTTTGAGAATACGACGATAATTTGCATATTTCTTGACTTAGGCTTAACGACATGGTGTTTGTGGGTGAAAACTCGAAACAGCCGTCGAACGGCCCTGTGGGTGGCACCAACACCTCCAATGGGACCAACGTAACTCGTAGGAACTGGCCTCGTAGCCGCGGGTCTCCGAGTTTAAGAATATGATGGTAATTTGCGTATTTCTAGACTTTAGCAAAACATGGCGTTAGAGTGTGAAAACTAGAAATAGCCCCCGAACAGCCCCGTGGGTGGCACCAACACCTCCAATGGGACCAACAAAACTCGTAGGAAATGGCCCCGCAGCCGCGGGACTCTCGGTTTGAGAAAATGACGATAATTTGCATATTTCTTGACTTAGGGTTAAAAACATGGCATTAGAGGGTGAAAACTCGAAACAGCCTCCGAACGTCCCTGTGGGTAGCACCAACACCTCGCATGGGACCAATGTAAGTCGTATGAACTAACCCCACAGCCGTGGGTCTCCCGATTTGAAAGTACTACGATAATTTATATATTTCTAGACTTAGGCTTAAAGGCATGATGTTAGAGGGTGAAAACTCAAAACAACCCCCGAACGGCACCATGGGTGGTACCAACACCTCCCACAGGACCAATGTAACTCGTAGGAACTAACCCCACAGCCGCGGGTCTCCCGGTTTGAGAATACGACGGTAATTTGCATATTTCTAGACTTAGGCTTAAAAAGATGACGTTAGAGGGTGAAAGAACCAAACAACCCCCGAACGTCCCCGTGTATGGCACTAACACCTCCCACGGGACCAATGTAACTCGTAGGAACTGACCCATAGCTGCAGGACTCCCAATTTGAGAATACGACGATAATTTGCATATTTCTTGACTTAGGCTTAAAACCATGGCGTTAGAGGGTGAAAACTCGAAACAGCCCCCGAACGTCTCTGTGGGTGGCACCAACACCTCCTACGGGACCAATGTAACTCGTAGGAACTGACCCCATACCCGTGGGACTCCCGGTTTGAGAATACAATGATAATTTGCATATTTTTTGACTTAGGCTTAAAAACATGGCATTAGAGGGTGAAGACTCGAAACAACCCTCGAACGTCCCCGTGGGTGGAACCAACACCTCCTCCGGGCTAATGTAACTCGTAGAAACTGACCCCCCAACCGCGGGTCTCCCGATTTGAGATTACGACGGTAATTTGCATATTTCTAGCCTTAGGCTTAAAAACATGACGTTAGAGGGTGAAAACTTGAAACAGCCCCCGATCGTCCCCTAGCTTGGCACCAACACCTCCCACGGGGCCAATGTAACTCGTAGGAACTGACCCCACAGCTGCGGGACTCCCGGTTTGAGAATACGATGATAATTTTCATATTTCTTAACTTAGGCTTAAAGACATGGCGTTTGTGGGTGAAAACTCGAAACAACCCTCGAACGGCCCCGTAGGTGGCACCAACATCTCCAATGGGACCAACGTAACTCGTAGGAACTGACCCCTCAGCCGCGGGTCTCCAGGTTTTACAATACGACTGTAATTTGTGTATTTATAGACTTTAGCAAAACATGGTGTTAGAGTGTGAAAACTCGAAACAGCTCCCGAATGGCCCCGTGGGTGGCACCAGCACCTCCAACGGGACCAACGTAACTCGTAGGAACTGACCCCGCAGCCGCGGGACTCCCAGTTTGAGAATACGATGATAATTTGCATAGTTCTTGACTAAGGCATAAAAACAAGGCGTTAGAGGGTGAAAACTCGAAACAACCCCCGAACGTCCCTGTGGGTAGCACTAACACCTCCCACGGGACCATTGTAATTCGTAGGAACTGACCCCATAACCGCGGGTCTCCCGGTTTGAGAGTACTAAGGTAATTTGCATATTTCTAGACGTAGGCTTAAAAACATGACGTTAGAGGGTGAAAACTCAAAACAGCCCCCGAACGGCCCCGTGGGTGGCACCAACACCTCCCACGGGACAAGTGTAACTCGTAGGAACTAACTCCGCAGTCGTGGGTCTCCCAGTTTGATAATATGATGGTAATTTTCATATTTCTAGAGTTAAGAAAAACATGGCGTTAGAGGGTGAAAACTCGAAACATCCCCCGAACGTCCAGGTGGGTGGAACCAACACCTCCCACGGGACCAATGTAACTCGTAGGAACTGACCCCGCAGTCACGAGACTCCCGATTCAAGAATAAGATAATAATTTATATATTTCTTGACTTAGGCTTAAAGGCATCGTGTTTGAGGGTGAAAACTCGAAACAACACCCGAACGGCCCCGTGGGTGGCACCAACACCTCCAATTGGACAAAAGTAACTCGTAGGAACTAACCCCATAGCCGTGGGTTTCTTGGTTTTAGAATACAACGGTAATTTGCATATTTCTAGACTTCAGAAAAACATGGCGTTAGAGTGTCAGAACTCGAAACAGCCCCCGAACGGCCTTGTGGGTGGCACCAATACCTCCAACGGGACCAATGTAACTCGTAGGAACTAACCCCACAGCTGCGGGAATCCTGGTTTGAGAATATGACGGTAATTTGCGTATTTATAGACATAAGTAAAACATGGCGTTAGAGGGTGAAAACTGGAAGCAGTCCCCAATTGACCCCGTAGGTGGCACCAACACCTGCCACGAAACCAACGTAACTCGTAGGAACTGACCCCGCAGCCGCGGGACTCCCGATTTGAGAATACGAAGATAATTTACATATTTCTTGACTTAGGCTTAAAAAATGGCATTAGAGGGTGAAAAATCAAAACTGCCCCCGAACGTCCCCATAGTTGGCACCAACACCTCCCACGGGACCAATCTAACTCGTAGGAACTAACCCGACAGCTGCGGGACTCCCGATTTGAGAATACGATGATAATTTGCATATTTCTTGACTTAGGCTTAAAAACATGGCGTTAGAGGGTGAAAACTAGAAACAGCCCACCGAACGTCCCCGTGGGTGGCACCAACACCGCCCACGGGACCAATGTAACTCGTAGGATCGGACCCCACAGCCGCGGGACTCACGGTTTGAGAATATAATAATAATTTTCATATTTCTTGACATAAGCTTAAAAACATGGCATTAGAGTGTGAAAACTCGAAACAACCCCCGAACGTCCCCGTGGGTGGCACCAACACCTCCCACGGGACCAATGTAACTCATAGGAACTGACCCTACAGCTTCAGGTCTCCCGATTTGAGATTATGACAATAATTTGCATATTTCTACACTTAGGCTTAAAAACATGACGTTTGAGGGTAAAAACTCGAAACAGACCCCGATCGTCCCCGTGTTTGGCACAAGGACCTCCCACTGGACCAATGTAACTCGTAAGAATTGACCCCACAACTATGGGACTCCCAGTTTGATAATACGAAGATAATTTGCATATTTATTGACTTATGCTTAAAAACATGGCATTAGAGGGTGAAAACTGGAAACATCCCCCGAACGTCCCCGTGGGTAGCACCAACACCTCCCACAGGACCAGTGTAACTTGGAGGAACTGACCCCACAGCTGCGGGTCTCCCGGTTTGAGAGTATTATGGTAATTTGCATATTTCTAGACTTAAGTAAAACATGAAATTAGAGGGTGAAAACTCGGAACAGCCCCCGAACGGCCAGGTGGGTGGCGCCAACACCTCCCATGGGACCAACGTAACTTGTAGGAACTGACCCCGCAGTCGTGGGACTCCCGATATGAGAATACGACGATAATTTGCATATTTCTTGACTTAGGCTTAAAGACATAGCGTTTGAGGGTGAAAACTCAAAATAGCACCCGAACGGCCCCGTGGGTGGCACCAACACCTCCAACGGGACCAACATAACTCGTAGGAACAGACCCCGCAGCTGCGAGTCACCCGGTTTGAGAATACGACGGGAATTTGCGTATTTCTAGACTTAAGCAAAACATGGCGTTAGAGGGTGAAAACCAAAATAGCCCCCAAACGGACCCGTGGGTGGCACCAACACCTCCAACGGGACCAACTTAACTCGTAGAAACTGACCCCACAGCCGCGGGACTCCCGATTTCAGAATACGACGATAATTTGTATATTTCTATACTTAGGCTTAAAAACATGACGTTAGAGGGTGAAAACTCGAAACAACCCCCGAACGGCCACGTGGGTGGCACCAACACCACCCACGGGACCAACGTAATAGGAACTGACCCCACAGCTGCTGGACTCCCGGATTGAGAATACGATGGTAATTTTCATATTTCTAAACTTAAGCAAGCCATGGCTCTAGAGGGTGAAAACTCAAAACATCCCCCGAACGGCCAGGTCGGTGGGACCAACCCCTCCCACGGGACCAACATAAGTCGTAGGAACTGACCCTGAAGTCACGAGATTCCCGGTTTGAGAATACGACGATAATTTGCATATTTCCTGACTTAGGCTAAACGACATGGCGTTTGTGGGTGAAAACTCAAAATAGCCGTCGAACGGCCTCGTGGGTGGAACCAACACCTCCAATGGGACCAACGTAACACGTAGGAACTGGCCTCGTAGCCGTGGGTCTCCCGGTTTAAGAATACGATGGTAATTTGCATATTTCTAGACTTTAGCAAAACATGGAGTTAGAGTGTGAAAACTCAAAATAGCCCGCGAACAGCCCCGTGGGTGGCACCAACACCTCCAATAGGACCAACGAAACTCGTAGGAAATGGCCCGGTAGCCGCGGGACTCCCGATTTGAGAAAACGATGATAATTTTCATATTTCTTCACTTAAGCTTAAAAACATGGCGTTACAGGGTGAAAACTCAAAACAACCCCCGAACGTCCCTGTGGGTAGCACCAACACCTCCCACGGGACCAATGTAACTCGTAGGAACTAACCCCACAGCCGCGGGTCTCCCTGTTTGAGAGTACTACTGTAATTTCCATATTTCTAGACTTAGGATTAAAAAGATGACGTTAGAGTGTGAAAACTTGAAACAGCCCCCGAACGGCCTCGTGGGTGACAGCAACACCTCCCACGGGACTAATGTAACTCGTAGTAACTAACCCTGCAGCCGCGGGTCTCTCGGTTTGAGAACACGATGGGAATTTGCATATTTCTAGACTTAGGCTTAAAAACATGACGTCAGAGGGTGAAGACTCCAAATAGCCCCCGAACGTCCCCATGTTTGGCACTAACACCTCCCACGTGACCAATGCAACTCGTAGGAACTGAGCCCATAGCTGCGGGACTCCCGATTTGAGAATATGATGATAATTTGCATATTTCTTGACTTAGGCTTAAAAACATGGCGTTAGAGGGAGAAAACTCGAAACAGCCCCTGAACGTCTCCGTGGTGGCACCAACACCTCCCACGGGACCAATGTAACTCGTAGGAACTGACCCCACAGCCGCGGGACTCTCGATTTGAGAATACAATGCTAATTTGCATTTTTTTGACTTAGGCTTAAAAACATGGCATTTGAGGGTGAAAACTCGAAACAGCCCCCGAACGTCCCCGTGGGTGTAACCAACACCTCCCACGGGACCAATGTAACTCGTGAACTGACCCCACAGCCGCGGGTCTCCCGATCGGAGATTACGACGGTAATTTGCATATTTCTAGCCTTAGGCTTAAAAACATGACGTTAGAGGTTGAAAACTCAAAACAGCCCCCGACCGTCACCGTGGTTTGCACGAACACCTCCCACGGGACCAATGTAACCCCAGGGAACTGACCCCACAGCTGCGGGACTCCCGGTTTGTGAATACGATGATAATTTTCATATTTCTTGACATAGTCTTAAAAACATGGCGTTAGAGGCTGAAAAATCGAAACAGCCCCCGAACGTCCCCGTGGGTGTAACCAACACCTCCCACGGGATCAATGTAACTCGTAGGAACTGACCCCATAGCCGCGGGTCTCCCGATTGGAGATTACGACGGTAATTTGCATATTTCTAGCCTTAGGCTTAAAAACATGACGTTAGAGGTTAAAAACTCAAAACAGCGCCCGACCGTCCCCGTGGTTGGCACCAACACCTCCCACGGGATCTATGTAACCCCAAGGAACTGTCCCCACAGCTGCGGGACTCCCGGTTTGAGAATACGACGATAATTTTCATATTTAATGACTTAGGCTTAAAAACATGACGTTAGAGGGTGAAAACTCGAAACAGCCCCCGAAGGGCCCCGTGGGTGGCATCAACACCTCCCACAGGACCAATGTAACTCATAGAAACTGTCCCCGCAGCCGCGGGTCTCCCGGTTTGAGAATACGACGGTAATTTGCATATTTTTAGACTAAAGCGAAACATAACTTTAGAGGGTGAAAACTCGAAATAGCCCCCAACGGCCAGGTGGGTGGCGCCAACACCTCCCACGGGACCAACGTAACTCGTAGGAACTGACCCCGTAGTCGTGGGACTCGGGGTTTGAGAATACGATGATGATCTGCATATTTCTTGACTTAGGCTTAAAGACATAGCGTTTGAGGGTGAAAACTCGAAACAGCCACCGACAGCCCCGTTGGTGGCACCAACACCTCCAACGGGACCAACGTAACTCGTAGGAACTAACCCCGTAGCCGCGGGTCGCCCGGTTTGAGAATACGATGGTAATTTGCGTATTTCTAGATTTAAGTAAAATATGGCGTTAGAGGCTGAAAACTCAAAACAGCACCCGAACGGCCCCGTGGGTGGCACCATCAACTGCTACGGGACTAATGTAACTCGTAGGAACTGACCCCACAGCCACGGATCTCCTAGTTTAAGAATACGACGGTAATTTGCATATTTTTAGACTTAAGAAAAACATGGCGTTAGACGGTGAAAACTCGAAATATCCCCCGAACGGCTAGGTGGGTGGCACCAAAACCTCCCACGGGACCAACGAAACTCGAAGGAACTGACCCCGTAGTTGCGAGACTCCCGGTTTGAGAATACGATGATAATTTGCATATTTCTTGACTTAGGCTTAAAGACATGGCGTTTGAGGGTGAAAATTCGAAACAACCCTCGAACGGCCTTATGGGTGGCACCAACACCTCCAATGGGACCAACGTAACTCTTAGGAACTGACCCCGCAGTCGTGGGTCTCTCGGTTTGAGAATACGACGGTAATTTGCGTATTTATAGACTTAAGGAAAATATGGCGTTAAAGTGTGAAAACTTGAAACAGTCCCTGAACGGTCCCGTGGGTGGCACCAACACCTCCAACGGGAGCAACATAACTCGTAGGAACTGACCCCACAGCCGCGGGACTCCCGGTTTGATAATACGACGATAGTTTGCATATTTCTTGACTTAGGCTTAAAAACATGGCGTTAGAGGGTGAAAACTCGAAACAACCCCCAAACATCCCCGTGGGTAGCACCAACACCTCCCACAGGACCAATGTAAGTCGTAGTAACTGGCACCATACCCGCGGGTCTCCCGATTTGAGAGTACTACGATTATTTGCATATTTCAATACTTAGGCTTAAAAACATGACGTTAGAGGGTGAAAACTCGAAACAGCCACCGAACGGCCCCGTGGGTGGCACCAACACCTCCCACGGGACCAATGTAACTCTTAGGAACTTACCCCGCAGCTGTGGTTCTACCGATTTGACAATACGATGGTAATTTTAATATTTCTAGATTTAGGCCTAAAATCAAGACGTTAGAGGGAGAAAACTCTAAGAATCCCCCGTGGGTGGTACCAACACCTCCCACGGGACCAATGTAACTCGTAGGAACTGACCCCGCAGCCGCGGGTCGCCCAGTTTAAGAATACGATGGTAATTTGCATATTTTTAGACTTAAGCAAAACATGGCGTTAGAGGGCAAAAACTCAAAACAGCCCCTGAACGGCCCGGTGGGTGGCACCAACACCTCCCACGGGGCCAACGTAACTCGTAGGAACGGACCCCGCAGTCGCGAGACTCCTGGTTTGATAATACGATGATAATATGCTTATTTATTGACTTAGGCTTAAAGACATGGCGTTTGAGTGTGAAAACTCGAAACAACCCTCGAACGGCCCCGTGGGTGGCACCAACACCTCCAATGGGACCAACATAACTCTTAGGAACTGACCCTGCAGTCGTGGGTCTCTCGGTTTGAAAATATGATAGTAATTTGCGTATTTCTAGACTTACGGAAAATATGGCATTAGAGTGTAAAAACTTGAAACAGTCCCCGAACGGTCCCGTGGTTGGCACCAACACCTCCAACGGGACCAACATAACTCGTAGGAACAGACCCCGTAGCCGCGGGACTCCCGGTTTGAGAACACGATGATAATTTTCATATTTCTTGACTTAGGCTTAAAAACAGGCTGTTAGAGGGTGAAAACCCGAAACAACCCCCAAACATCCCCGTGGGTAGCACCAACACCTCCCACGGGACCAATGTAACTCATAGGAACTGACCCCATAGCCGCGGATCTCCCGATTTTACAGTACTAATATAATTTGCATATTTCTATACTTAGGCTTTAAAACATGACGTTAGAGGGTGAAAACTCGAAAAAGCCCCCGAACGGCCCCGTGGGTAGCACCAACACCTCCCACGGGACCAATGTAACTCTTAGGAACTGACCCCACAGCCGTGGGTCTCCCAGTTTGAGAGTACTACAGTAATTTGCATATTTCTAGACTTAGGGTTAAAATCATGACGTTAGAGGGTGAAAACTCGAAACAGGCCTCGAACGGCCCGTGGGTGGCATCCACACCTCACACGGGACCAATGTAACTCATAGAAAATGTCCCCGCAGCCGCGGGTCTCCCGGTTTGAGAATACGACGATAATTTGCATATTTATAGACTTAAGCAAAACATAACATTAGAGGGTGAAAACTTGAAACAGCCCCTGAACGGCCAGGTGGGTGGCACCAACACCTCCCACAGGACCAACGTAACTCCTAGGAACTGACCCCATAGTCGCGGGACTCCCGGTTTGAGAATATGACGATAATTTGCATATTTCTTGACTTTTGCTTAAAGACATAGCGTTTGAGGGTGAAAATTCGAAACAGCCCCCAAACAGGCCCGTGGGTGTCACCAACACCTCCAACGGGCCAACGTAACTCGTAGGAACTGACCCCGTAGCCGCGGGTCCCCCGGTTTGAGAATACGACGGTAAATTGCGTATTTCTAGATTTAAGTAAAACATGGCGTTAGAGGGTTAAAACTCAAAACAACCACCGAACGGCCCCGTGGGTGGCACTATCACCTGCCACAGGACTAATGTAACTCGTAAGAACAGACCCCACAACCGCAGGTCTCCCAGTTTGAGAATACGACCGTAATTTGCATATTTTTAGACTTAAGCAAAACATGGCGTTAGATGGTGAAAACTCAAAACAGCCACCGAACGGCCCCGTGGGTGGCACCATCACCTGCCACATGACTAATGTAACTCGTAAGAACTGACCCCACAACCGCAGGTCTCCCAGTTTAAGAATACTACCGTAATTTGCATATTTTTAGACATAAGCAAAACATGGCGTTAGAGGGTGAAAACTCGAAACATCCCCTGAACGGCCAGGTGGGTGGCACCAAAACCTCCCACGGGACCAATGTAACTAGTAGGAACTGACCCCGCAGTCGCGAGACTCTAGGTTTGAGAATACGATGATAATTTGCATATTTCTTGACTTAGGCTTAAAGACATGGCTTTTGAGGGTGAAAACTCGAAACAACCCTCAAACGGCCCCGTGGGTGGCACCAACACCTCCAATGGGACCAACGTAACTCTTAGGAACTGACCCCGCAGTCGTGGATCTCTCGGTTTGAGAATACGATGATAATTTGCGTATTTCTAGACTTAAGGAAAACATGGCGTTAGAGTGTGAAAACATGAAACAGCTCCCGAACGGTCCCGTGGGTGGCACCAACACCTCCAATGGGACCAACATAACTCGTAGGAACTGACCCCATAGCCGCGGGACACCCGGTTTGAGAATACGATGTTAATTTGCAGATTTCTTGACTTAGGCTTAAAAACATGGCGTTAGAGGATGAAAACTCGAAAAAAAACCCAAACGTACCTGTGGGTAGCACCAACACCTCCCACGGGATCAATGTAACTCGTAGGAACTGACCCCATAGCCGCGGATCGACCGATTTGAGAGTACTACTCTAATTTGCATATTCTATACTTAGGCTTAAAAACATGACGTTAGAGGGTGAAAACTCGAAATAGCCCTCGAACGGCCCCGTGGGTAGCACCAACACCTCCCACGGGACCAAGGAAACTCTTAGGAACTGACCCCACATCCGCGGGTCTCCCGGTTTGAGAGTACTACAGTAATTTGCATATTTCTAGACTTAGGCTTAAAAACATGAGGTTAGAGGGTGAAAACACGAAACAGCCCTCGAACGGCCCCGAGGGTGGCATCAACACCTCCCACGGGACCAATGTAACTCATAGAAACTATCCCCGCAGCCGCGGGTCACCCGATTTGAGAATACGACGATAAGTTGCATATTTCTAGACTTAATAAAAACATAACATTAGAGGGTCAAAACTCGAAACAGCCCCCGAACGGCCAGGTGGGTGGCACCAACACATCCCACAGGACCAACGTAACTGACCCCGTAGTCGCGGGATTCCCAGTTTGAGAATACGACGATAATTTGCATATTTCTTGACTTAGGCTTAAAGGCATAGCGTTTGAGGGTGAAAACTCGAAACAGCCCCCGAACAGCCCCGTGGGTGGCACCAACACCTCCAACGGGACCCACGTAACTCGTAGGAACTGACCCCATAGCCGCGGGTCGAACGGTTTGAGAATACGACGGTAATTTAGTTATATATAGATTTAAGCAAAACATGGCTTTAGACGGGACTAATGTAACTCGTAGGAACTGACCCCGCAGCCACGGCTAGCCCGGTTTGAGAATACGATGGTAATTTGCATATTTCTAGACTTAAGCAAAACATGGCGTTAGAGGGCGAAAACTCGAAACATCCCCCGAACGGGCCGGTGGGTGGCAACAACTCCTCCCACGGGGCTAACGTAACTCGTAGGAACTGACCCCGCAGTCGCGAGACTCCTGGTTTGAGAATACGATGGTAATTTGCATATGTCTTGACGTAGGCTTAAAGACATGGCGTTTGAGGGTGAAAACTCGAAACAACCCTCGAACGGCCCCGTGGGTGGCACCAACACCTGCAATGGGACCAACGTAACTCTTAGGAACTGCCCCCGCAGTCGTGGGTCTCTCGGTTTGAGAATACGACGGTAATTTGCGTATTTCTAGACTTAAGGAAAACATGGCGTTCGAGTGTGAAAACTTGAAACAGCCCCCGAACGGTCCCGTGGGTGGCACCAACACCTCCAACGGGACCAACATAACTCGTAGGAACTGACCCCGTAGCCGCGGGACTCCCGGTTTGAGAACACGATGATAATTTGCATATTTCTTGACTTAGGCTTAAAAACAGGCTATTAGAGGATGAAAACCCGAAACAACCCCCAAACATCCCCGTGGGTAGCACCAACACCTCCCACGGGACCAATGTAACTCATAGGAACAGACCCCATAGCCGCGGATCTCCCGATTTTAGAGTACTACTGTAATTTGCATATTTCTATACTTAGGCTTAAAAACATGACGTTAGAGGGTGAAAACTCGAAACAGCCCCCGAACGGCCCCGTGGGTAGCACCAACACCTCCCACGGGACCAATGTAACTCTTAGGAACTGACCCCACAACCGCGGGTCTCCCGGTTTGAGAGTACTACAGTAATTTTCATATTTCTAGACTTAGGCTTAAAATCATGACGTTAGAGGGTGAAAACTCGAAACAGGCCTCGAACGGCCCCGTGGGTGGCATCCACACCTCACACGGGACCAATGTAACTCATAGAAACTGTCCCCGCAGCCGCGGGTCTCCCGATTTGAGAATACGATGATAATTTGCATATTTCTAGACTTAAGCAAAACATTACATTAGAGGGTGAAAACTCGAAACAGCCCCCGAACGTCCTCGTGGGTGTAACCAACACCTCCCACGGGACCAATGTAACTCGTAGGAACTGACCCCACAGCCGCGGGTCTCCCAATTGGAGATTACGACGATAATTTGCATATTTCTAGCCTTGGGCTTAAAAACATGACGTTAGAGGTTGAAAACTCAAAACAGCCCCCGACCGTCCCCGTAGTTTGCACGAACACCTCCCACGGGACCAATGTAACCCCAAGGAACTGACCCCACAGCTGCGGGACTCCCGGTTTGTGAATACGACAATAATTTTCATATTTCTTGACATAGTCTTAAAAACATGGCGTTAGAGGCTGAAAACTCGAAACAGCCCCCAAACGTCCCCGTGGGTGTAACCAACACCTCCCACGGGTTCAATGTAACTCATAGGAACTGACCCCATAGCCGCGGGTCTCCCGATTGGAGATTACGACGGTAATTTGCATATTTTTAGCCTTAGGCTTAAAAACATGACGTTAGAGGTTAAAAACTCAAAACAGCGCCCGACCGTCCCCGTGGTTGGCACCAACACCTCCCACGGGATCTATGTAACCCCAAGGAACTATCCCCACAGCTGCGGGACTCCCGGTTTGAGAATACGACGATAATTTTCATATTTATTGACTTACGCTTAAAAACATGACGTTAGAGGGTGAAAACTCGAAACAGCCCCCGAAGGGCCCCGTGGGTGGCATCAACACCTCCCACAGGACCAATGTAACTCATAGAAACTGTCCCCGCAGCCGCGGGTCTCCCGGTTTGAGAATACGACGGTAATTTGCATATTTTTAGACTAAAACAAAACATAACATTAGAGGGTGAAAAATCGAAACAGCCCCCAACGGCCAGGTGGGTGGCGCCAACACCTCCCACGTGACCAACGTAACTCGTAGGAACTGACCCCGTAGTCGTGGGACTCGGGGTTTGAGAATACGATGATAATTTGCATATTTCTTGACTTAGGCTTAAAGACATAGAGTTTGAGGGTGAAAACTCGAAACAGCCACCGATAGCCCCGTGGGTGGCACCAACACCTCCAACGGGACTAACGTAACTCGTAGGAACTAACCCCGTAGCCGCGGGTCGCCCGGTTTGAGAATACGATGGTAATTTGCGTATTTCTAGATTTAAGTAAAACATGGCGTTACAGGGTGAGAACTCAAAACAGCACCCGAACGGCCCCGTGGGTGGCACCATCACCTGCTACGGGACTAATGTAACTCGTAGGAAATGACCCCACAGCCGCGGATCTCCCAGTTTGAGAATACGACGGTAATTTGCATATTTTTAGACTTAAGAAAAACCTGGCGTTAGAGGGTGAAAACTCGAAATATCCCCCGAACGGCCAGGTGGGTGGCACCAAAACCTCCCACGGGACCAACGAAACTCGTAGGAACTGACCCCGTAGTTGCGAGACTCCTGGTTTGAGAATACGATGATAATTTGCATATTTCTTGACTTAGGCTTAAAGACATAGCGTTTGAGGGTGAAAATTCGAAACAACCCTCGAACGGCACTGTGGGTGGCACCAACACCTCCAATGGGACCAACGTAACTCTTAGGAACTGACCCCGCAGTCGTGGGTCTCTCGGTTTGAGAATACGACGGTAATTTACGTATTTATAGACTTAAGGAAAATATGGCGTTAAAGTGTGAAAACTTGAAACAGTCCTTGAACGGTCCCGTGGGTGGCACCAACACCTCCAACGGGAGCAACATAACTCGTAGGAACTGACCCCATAGCCGCGGGACTCCAGGTTTGATAATACGACGATAGTTTGCATATTTCTTGACTTAGGCTTAAAAACATGGCGTTAGAGGGTGAAAACTCGAAACAACCCCCAAACATCCCCGTGGGTAGCACCAACACCTCCCACGGGACCAATGTAAGTCGTAGTAACTGGCACCATACCCACGGGTCTCCCGATTTGAGAGTACTACGATAATTTGCATATTTCAATACTTAGGCTTAAAAACATGACGTTAGAGGGTGAAAACTCGAAACAGCCACCGAACGGCCCCGTGGGTGGCACCAACACCTCCTACGGGACCAATGTAACTCGTAGGAACTTACCCCGCAGCTGTGGTTCTACCGATTTGACAATACGTTGGTAATTTTAATATTTCTAGATTTAGGCCTAAAATCATGACGTTAGAGGGAGAAAACTCGAAGCAGCCCCCGAACGGCCCCGTGGGTGGCACCAACACCTCCCACGGGACTAATGTAACTCGTTGGAACTGACCCCGCAGCCGCGGGTCACCCGGTTCGAGAATACGATGGTAATTTGCATATTTTTAGACTTAAGCAAGACATGGCGTTAGAGGGCGAAAACTCGAAACATCCCCTTAACGGCCCGGTGGGTGGCACCAACACCTCCCACGGGGCCAACGTAACTCGTAGGAACGGACCCCGCAGTCGCGAGACTCCTGGTTTGATAATACGATGATAATATGCTTATTTCTTGACTTAGGCTTAAAGACATGGCGTTTGAGTGTGAAAACTCGAAACAACCATCGAACGGCCCCGTGGGTGGCACCAACACCTCCAATGGGACCAACATAACTCTTAGGAACTGACCCTGCAGTCGTGGGTCTCTCGGTTTGAGAATACGACGGTAATTTGCTTATTTCTAGACTTACGGAAAATATGGCATTAGAGTGTAAAAACTTGAAACAGCCCCCGAACGATCCCGTGGGTGGTACCAACACCTCCAACGGGACCAACATAACTCGTAGGAACTGACCCCGTAGCCGCGGGACTCCCGGTTTGAGAACACGACGATAATTTTCATATTTCTTGACTTAGGCTTAAAAACAGGCTGTTAGAGGGTGAAAACCCGAAACAACCCCCAAACATCCCCGTGGGTAGCACCAACACCTCCCACGGGACTAATGTAACTCATAGGAACTGACCCCATAGCCGCGGATCTCCCGATTTTAGACTACTACTATAATTTGCATATTTCTATACTTAGGCTTAAAAACATGACGTTAGAGGGTGAAAACTCGAAACAGCCCCCGAACGGCCCCGTGGGTAGCACCAACACCTCCCACGGGACCAATGTAACTCTTAGGAACTGACCCCACAGCCGCGGGTCTCCCGGTTTGAGAGTACTACAGTAATTTTCATATTTCTAGACTTAGGCTTAAAATCATGATGTTAGAGGGTGAAAACTCGAAACAGGCCTCGAACGGCCCCGTGGGTTGCATCCACACCTCACACGGGACCAATGTAACTCATAGAAAATGTCCCCGCAGTCGCGGGTCTCCCGGTTTGAGAATACGACGATAATTTGCATATTTCTAGACTTAAGCAAAACATAACATTAGAGGGTGAAAACTCGAAACAGCCCCCGAACGGCCAGGTGGGTGGCACCAACACCTCCCACAGGACCAACGTAACTCCTAGGAACTGACCCCATAGTCGCGGGACTCCCGGTTTGAGAATACGACGATAATTTGCATATTTCTTGACTTTTGCTTAAAGACATAGCGTTTGAGGGTGAAAATTCGAAACAGCCCCCAAACAGCCCCGTGGGTGTCACCAACACCTCCAACGGGCCAACGTAACTCGTAGGAACTGACCCTGTAGCCGCGGGTCTCCCAGTTTGAGAATACGACGGTAATTTGCGTATTTCTAGATTTAAGTAAAACATGGCGTTAGAGGGTTAAAACTCAAAACAACCACCGAACGGCCCCGTGGTTGGCACCATCACCTGCCACAGGACTAATGTAACTCGTAAGAACTGACCCCACAACCGCAGGTCTCCCAGTTTGAGAATACGATCGTAATTTGCATAATTTTAGACTTAATCAAAACATGGCGTTAGAGGGTGAAAACTCAAAACAGCCACCGAACGGCCCCGTGGGTGGTACCATCACCTGCCACAGGACTAATGTAACTCGTTAGAACTGACCCCACAACCCCAGGTCTCCCAGTTTAAGAATACGACCGTAATTTGTATATTTTTAGACTTAAGCAAAACATGGCGTTAGATGGTGAAAACTCGAAACAACCCCTGAACGGCCAGGTGGGTGGTACCAAAACCTCCCACGGGACCAATGTAACTCATAGGAACTGACCCCGCAGTCGCGAGACTCTAGGTTTGAGAATACGATGATAATTTGCATATTTCTTGACTTAGGCTTAAAGACATGGCTTTTGAGGGTGAAAACTCGAAACAACCCTCAAACGGCCCCGTGGGTGGCACCAACACCTCCAATGGGACCAACGTAACTCTTAGGAACTGACCCCGCAGTCGTGGATCTCTCGGTTTGAGAATACGACGATAATTTGCCTATTTATAGACTTAAGGAAAACATGGCGTTACAGTGTGAAAACATGAAACAGCCCCCGAACGGTCCCGTGGGTGGCACCAACACCTCCAACGGGACCAACATAACTCGTAGGAACTGACCCCGTAGCCGCGGGACACCCGGTTTGAGAATACAATGATAATTTGCAGATTTCTTGACTTAGGCTTAAAAGCATGGCGTTTGAGGGTGAAAACTCGAAACAACCCCCAAACGTCCCTGTGGGTAGCACCAACACCTCCCACGGGATCAATGTAACTCGTAGGAACTGACCCCATAGCCGAGGATCTACCGATTTGAGAGTACTACTCTAATTTGCATATTCTATACTTAGGCTTAAAAATATGACGTTAGAGGGTGAAAACTCAAAATAGGCATCGAACGGCCTCGTGGGTAGCACCAACACCTCCCACGGGACCAATGTAAATCTTAGGAACTGACCTCACATCCGCGGGTCTCCCGGTTTGATAGTACTACAGTAATTTGCATATTTCTAATCTTAGGCTTAAAAACATGAGGTTAGAGGGTGAAAACTCGAAACAGCCCTCGAACGGCCCCGAGGGTGGCATCAACACCTCCCACGGGACCAATGTAACTCATAAAAACTATCCCCGCAGCCGCGGGTCTCCCGGTTTGAGAATACGACGATAAGTTGCATATTTCTAGAATTAAGAAAAACATAACATTAGAGGGTGAAAACTCGAAACAACCCCTGAACAGCCAGGTAGGTGGCACCAACACATCCCACAGGACCAACGTAACTCTTAGGAACTGACCCCGTAGTCGCGGGACTCCCAGTTTGAGAATACGATGATAATTTGCATATTTCTTGACTTAGGCTTAAAGGCATAGCGTTTGAGGGTGAAAACTCGAAACAGCCCCCGAACAGCCCCATGGGTGGCACCAACACCTCCAACGGGACCAACGTAACTCGTAGGAACTGACCCCATAGCCGCGGGTCGGACGGTTTGAGAATACGACAGTAATTTAGGTATTTATAGATTTAAACAAAACATGGCGTTAGACGGGACTAATGTAACTCGTAGGAACTGACCCCGCAGCCGCGGGTCGCCCGGTTTGAGAATACGATGGTAATTTGCATATTTCTAGACTTAAGCAAAACATGGCGTTAGAGGGCGAAAACTCGAAACATCCCCCGAACGGGCCGGTGGGTGGCAACAACTCCTCCCATGGGGCTAACGTAACTCGTAGGAACTGACCCCGCAGTCGCGAGACTCCTGGTTTGAGAATACGATGGTAATTTGCATATGTCTTGACGTAGGCTTAAAGACATGGCGTTTGAGGGTGAAAACTCGAAACAACCCTCGAACGGCCCCGTGGGTGGCACCAACACCTCCAATGGGACAAACGTAACTCTTAGGAACTGACCCCGCAGTCGTGGGTCTCTCGGTTTGAGAATACGACGGTAATTTGCGTATTTTTAGACTTAAGGAAAACATGGCGTTCGAGTGTGAAAACTTGAAATAGCCCCCGAACGGTCCCGTGGGTTGCACCAACACCTCCAACGGGACCAACTTAACTCGTAGGAACTGACCCCGTAGCCGCGGGACTCCCGGTTTGAGAACACGACGATAATTTGCATATTTTTTGACTTAGGCTTAAAAACAGGCTGTTAGAGGGTGAAGACCCGAAACAAACCCCAAACATCCCAGTGAGTAGCACCAACACCTCCCACGGGAACAATATAACTCGTAGGAACTGACCCCATAGCCGCGGATCTCCCGATTTTAGAGTACTACTCTAATTTGCATATTCTATACTTATTCTTAAAAACATGACGTTAGAGGGTGAAAACTCGAAACAGCCCCCGAACGGCCCCGCGGGTAGCACCAACACCTCCCACGGGACCAATGTAACTCTTAGGAACTGACCCCACATCCGCGGGTCTCCCGGTTTGAGAGTACTAAAGTAATTTGCATATTTCTAGACTTAGGCTTAAAATCATGACGTTTGAGGGTGAAAACTCGAAACAGACCTCGAACGGCCCCGTGGGTGGCATCAACACCTCCCACGGGACCAATGTAACTCATAGAAACTGTCCCCGCAGCCGCGGGTCTACCGGTTTGAGAATACGACGATAATTTGCATATTTCTAGACTTAAGCAATACATAACATTAGAGGGTGAAACTCGAAACAGCCCCCGAACGGCTAGGTGGGTGGCACCAACACCTCCCACAGGACCAACGTAACTCCTAGGAACTGACCCCGTAGTCGCGGGACTATCGGTTTGAGAATACGATGATAATTTGCATATTTCTTGACTTAGGCTTAAAGGCATAGCGTTTGGGGGTGAAAACTGGAAACAGCCCCCGAAAAGCCCCGTGGGTGGCACCAAGACCTCCAACGGGACCAACGTAACTCGTAGGAACTGACCCCATAGCCGCGGGTCGGACGGTTTGAGAATACGACGGTAATTTAGGTATTTATAGATTTAAGCAAAACATGGCGTTAGACGAGACTAATGTAACTCGTAGGAACTGACCCCGCAGCCGCGGGTCGCCCGGTTTGAGAATACGACGGTAATTTGCATATTTCTAGACTTAAGCAAAACATGGCGTTAGAGGGCGAAAACTCGAAACAGCCCTCGAACGAGCCGGTGGGTGGCAACAACTCCTCCCACGGGGCTAACGTAACTCGTAGGAACTGACCCCGCAGTCGCGAGACTCCTGGTTTGAGAATACGATGGTAATTTGCATATGTCTTGACGTAGACATGGCGTCTGAGGGTGAAAACTCGAAACAACCCTCGAACGGCCCCGTGGGTGGCACCAACACCTCCAATGGGACCAACGTAACTCTTAGGAACTGACCCCGCAGTCTTGGGTCTCTCGGTTTTAGAATACGAAGGTAATTTGCGTATTTCTAGACTTAAGGAAAACATGGCGTTTGAGTGTGAAAACTTTAAACAGCCTCCGAACGGTCCCGTGGGTGGCACCAACACCTCCAACGGGACCAACATAACTCGTAGGAACTGACCCCGTAGCCGCGGGACTCCCGGTTTGAGAACACGATGATAATTTGCCTATTTCTTGACTTAGGCTTAAACACAAGGTGTTTGAGGGTGAAAACTCGAAACAACCCTCGAACGGCCCCGTGGGTGGCACCAACACCTCCAATGGGACCAACGTAAATCGTAGGAACTAATCACGCAGTCGTGGGTCTCTCGATTTGAGAATACGATGGTAATTTGCGTATTTCTATACTTAGGCTTAAAAACGTGACGTTAGAGGGTGGAAACTCGAAACAACCCCCGAACGGCCCCGTGGGTAGCACCAACACCTCCCACGGGACCAATGTAACTCTTAGGAACTGTCCCCACAGCCGCGGGTCTCCCGGTTTGAGAGTACTACAGTAATTTGCATATTTTTAGACTTAGGTTTAAAACCATGACATTAGAGGGTGAAAACTCGAAACAGGCCTCGAACGGCCTCGTGGGTGGCATCAACACCTCCCACGGGACCAATGTAACTCATAGAAACTGTCCCCGCAGTCGAGGGTCTCCCGGTTTGAGAATACGACGATAATTTGCATATTTCTAGACTTAAAACTCGAAACAGCCCCCGAACGGCCAGGTGGGTGGCACCAACACCTCCCAGAGGACCAACGTAACTCTTAGGAACTGACCCCGTAGTCGCGGGACTCCCGGTTTGAGAATACGACGATAATTTGCATATTTCTTGACTTAGGCTTAAAGGCATAGGGTTTGAGGGTGAAAAATCGAAACAGCCCACGAACGGCCCCGTGGGTGGCACCAACACCTCTAATGGGACCAACGTAACTCTTAGGAACTGACCCCGCAGTCGTGGGTCTCTCGGTTTGAGAATACGACGGTAATTTGCGTATTTCTAGACTTAAGGAAAACATGGCGTTCGAGTGTGAAAACTTGAAACAGCCCCCGAACGGTCCCGTGGGTGGCACCAACACCTCCAACGGGACCAACATAACTCGTAGGAACTGACCCCGTAGCCGCGGGACTCCCGGTTTGAGAACACGACGATAATTTGCATATTTCTTGACTTAGGCTTAAAAACAGGCTGTTAGAGGGTGAAAACCCGAAACAACCCCCAAACATCCCCGTGGGTAGCACCAACACCTCCCACGGGACCAATGTAACTCATAGGAACTGACCCCATAGCCGCGGATCTCCCGATTTTAGAGTACTACTATAATTTACATATTTCTATACTTAGGCTTAAAAACATAACGTTAGAGGGCGAAAACTCGAAACAACCCCCGAACGGCCCCGTGGGTAGCACCAACACCTCCCACGGGACCAATGTAACTCTTAGGAACTGACCCCACAGCCGCGGGTCTCCGGGTTTGAGAGTACTACAGTAATTTGCATATTTCTAGACTTAGGCTTAAAATCATGACGTTAGAGGGTGAAAACTCGAAACAGGCCTCGAACGGCCCCGTGGGTGGCATCAACACCTCCCACGGGACCAATATAACTCATAGAAACTGTCCCCGCGGCCGTGGGTCTCCCGGTTTGAGAATACGACTATAATTTTCATATTTCTAGACTTAAGCAAAACATAAC
This sequence comes from Sambucus nigra, assembly GCA_949130495.1. Classification (NCBI taxonomy): domain Eukaryota; kingdom Viridiplantae; phylum Streptophyta; class Magnoliopsida; order Dipsacales; family Adoxaceae; genus Sambucus; species Sambucus nigra. The sequence continues at coordinate 77,607,991 of OX422207.1, read as the reverse complement.
ATTAGAGGGTGAAAACTCGAAACAACCCCCGAACGCCCAGGTGGGTGGCTCCAACACCTCCCACAAGACCAACGTAACTCCTAGGAACTGACCCCGTAGTCGCGGGACTACCGTTTTGAGAATACGATGATAATTTGCATATTTCTTGACTTAGGCTTAAAGGCATAGCGTTTGGGGGTGAAAACTCGAAACAGCCCCCGAAAAGCCCCGTGGGTGGCACCAAGACCTCCAACGGGACCAACGTAACTCGTAGGAACTGACCCCATAGCCGCGGGTCGGACGGTTTGAGAATACGACGGTAATTTATGTATTTATAGATTTAAGCAAAACATGGCGTTAGACGAGACTAATGTAACTCGTAGGAACTGACCCCGCAGCCGCGGGTCGCCCGGTTTGAGAATACGACGGTAATTTGCATATTTCTAGACTTAAGCAAAACATGGCGTTAGAGGGCGAAAACTCGAAACAGCCCTCGAACGAGCCGGTGGGTGGCAACAACTCCTCCCACGGGGCTAACGTAACTCGTAGGAACTGACCCCGCAGTCGCGAGACTCCTGGTTTGAGAATACGATGGTAATTTGCATATGTCTTGACGTAGACATGGCGTCTAAGGGTGAAAACTCGAAACAACCCTCGAACGGCCCCGTGGGTGGCACCAACACCTCCAATGGGACCAACGTAACTCTTAGGAACTGACCCCGCAGTCGTGGGTCTCTCGGTTTGAGAATACGACGGTAATTTGCGTATTTCTAGACTTAAGGAAAACATGGCGTTCGAGTGTGAAAACTTGAAATAGCCCCCGAACGGTCCCGTGGGTTGCACCAACACCTCCAACGGGACCAACATAACTCGTAGGAACTGACCCCGTAGCCGCGGGACTCCCGGTTTGAGAACACGACGATAATTTGCATATTTCTTGACTTAGGCTTAAAAACAAGCTGTTAGAGGGTGAAAACCCGAAACAAACCCCAAACATCCCAGTGAGTAGCACCAACACCTCCCACGGGAACAATGTAACTCGTAGAAACTGACCCCATAGCCGCGGATCTCCCGATTTTAGAGTACTACTCTAATTTGCATATTCTATACTTATTCTTAAAAACATGACGTTAGAGGGTGAAAACTCGAAACAGCCCCCGAACGGCCCCGCGGGTAGCACCAACACCTCCCACGGGACCAATGTAGCTCTTAGGAACTGACCCCACAGCCGCGGGTCTCCCGGTTTGAGAGTACTACAGTAATTTGCATATTTCTAGACTTAGCCTTAAAATCATGACGTTTGAGGGTGAAAACTCGAAACAGACCTCGAACGGCCCCGTGGGTGGCATCAACACCTCCCACGGGACCAATGTAACTCATAGAAACTGTCCCCGCAGCCGCGGGTCTCCCGGTTTGAGAATACGACGATAATTTGCATATTTCTAGACTTAAGCAAAACATAACATTAGAGGGTGAAAACTCGAAACAGCCCCCGAACGGCTAGGTGGGTGGCACCAACACCTCCCACAGGACCAACGTAACTCCTAGGAACTGACCCCGTAGTCGCGGGACTATCGGTTTGAGAATACGATGATAATTTGCATATTTCTTGACTTAGGCTTAAAGGCATAGTGTTTGGGGGTGAAAACTCGAAACAGCCCCCGAAAAGCCCCGTGGGTGGCACCAAGACCTCCAACGGGACCAACGTAACTCGTAGGAACTGACCCCATAGCCGCGGGTCGGACGATTTGAGAATACGACGGTAATTTAGGTATTTATAGATTTAAGCAAAACATGGTGTTAGACGAGACTAATGTAACTCGTAGGAACTGACCCCGCAGCCGCGTGTCGCCCGGTTTGAGAATACGACGGTAATTTGCATATTTCTACATTTAATCAAAACATGGCGTTAGAGGGCAAAAACTCGAAACAGCCCTCGAACGAGCCGGTGGGTGGCAACAACTCCTCCCACGGGGTTAACGTAAGTCGTAGGAACTGACCCCGCAGTCGCGAGACTCCTGGTTTGAGAATACGATGGTAATTTGCATATGTCTTGACGTAGACATGGTGTCTGAGGGTGAAAACTCGAAACAGCCCTCGAACGGCCCCGTGGGTGGCACCAACACCTCCAATGGGACCAACGTAACTCTTAGGAACTGACCCCGCAGTCGTGGGTCTCTCGGTTTGAGAATACGACGGTAATTTGCGTATTTCTAGACTTAAGGAAAACATGGCGTTTGAGTGTGAAAACTTTAAACAGCCTCCGAACGGTCCCGTGGGTGGCACCAACACCTCCAACGGGACCAACATAACTCGTAGGAACTGACCCCGTAGCCGCGGGACTCCCGGTTTGAGAACACGATGATAATTTGCCTATTTCTTGACTTAGGCTTAAACACAAGGTGTTTGAGGGTGAAAACTCGAAACAACCCTCGAACGGCCCCGTGGGTGGCACCAACACCTCCAATGGGACCAACGTAAATCGTAGGAACTAATCACGCAGTCGTGGGTCTCTCGATTTGAGAATACGATGGTAATTTGCGTATTTCTATACTTAGGCTTAAAAACATGACGTTAGAGGGTGGAAACTTGAAACAACCCCCGAACGGCCCCGTGGGTAGCACCAACACCTCCCACGGGACCAATGTAACTCTTAGGAACTGTCCCCACAGCCGCGGGTCTCCCGGTTTGAGAGTACTACAGTAATTTGCATATTTTTAGACTTAGGTTTAAAACCATGACATTAGAGGGTGAAAACTCGAAACAGGCCTCGAACGGCCTCGTGGGTGGCATCAACACCTCCCACGGGACCAATGTAACTCATAGAAACTGTCCCCGCAGTCGAGGGTCTCCCGGTTTGAGAATACGACGATAATTTGCATATTTCTAGACTTAAAACTCGAAACAGCCCCCGAACGGCCAGGTGGGTGGCACCAACACCTCCCAGAGGACCAACGTAACTCTTAGGAACTGACCCCGTAGTCGCGGGACTCCCGGTTTGAGAATACGACGATAATTTGCATATTTCTTGACTTAGGCTTAAAGGCATAGGGTTTGAGGGTGAAAAATCGAAACAGCCCACGAACGGCCCCGTGGGTGGCACCAACACCTCTAATGGGACCAACGTAACTCTTAGGAACTGACCCCGCAGTCGTGGGTCTCTCGGTTTGAGAATACGACGGTAATTTGCGTATTTCTAGACTTAAGGAAAACATGGCGTTCGAGTGTGAAAACTTGAAACAGCCCCCGAACGGTCCTGTGGGTGGCACCAACACCTCCAACGGGACCAACATAACTCGTAGGAACTGACTCCGTAGCCGCGGGACTCCCGGTTTGAGAACACGATGATAATTTGCATATTTCTTGACTTAGGCTTAAAAACAGGCTGTTAGAGGGTGAAAACCCGAAACAACCCCCAAATATCCCCGTGGGTAGCACCAACACCTCCCACGGGACCAATGTAACTCATAGGAACTGACCCCATAGCCGCGGATCTCCCGATTTTAGAGTACTACTATAATTTACATATTTCTATACTTAGGCTTAAAAACATAACGTTAGAGGGCGAAAACTCGAAACAACCCCCGAACGGCCCCGTGGGTAGCACCAACACCTCCCACGGGACCAATGTAACTCTTAGGAACTGACCCCACAGCCGCGGGTCTCCCGGTTTGAGAGTACTACAGTAATTTGCATATTTCTAGACTTAGGCTTAAAATCATGACGTTAGAGGGTGAAAACTCGAAACAGGCCTCGAACGGCCACGTGGGTGGCATCAACACCTCCCACGGGACCAATGTAACTCATAGAAACTGTCCCCGCGGCCGCGGGTCTCCCGGTTCGAGAATACGACGATAATTTTCATATTTCTAGACTTAAGCAAAACATAACATTAGAGGGTGAAAACTCGAAACAACCCCCGAACGCCCAGGTGGGTGGCTCCAACACCTCCCACAAGACCAACGTAACTCCTAGGAACTGACCCCGTAGTCGCGGGACTACCGTTTTGAGAATACGATGATAATTTGCATATTTCTTGACTTAGGCTTAAAGGCATAGCGTTTGAGGGTGAAAACTCGAAACAGCCCCCGAACAGCCCCTAGGTGGCACCAACACCTCCAACGGGACCAACGTAACTCGTAGGAACTGACCCCATAGCCGCGGGTCGGACGGTTTGAGAATACGATGGTAATTTAGGTATTTATAGATTTAAGCAAAACATGGCGTTAGACGGGACTAATGTAACTCATAGGAACTGACCCCGCAGCCACGGGTCGCTCGGTTTGAGAATACGACGGTAATTTGCATATTTCTAGACTTAAGCAAAACATTTCGTTAGAGGGCGAAAACTCGAAACAGCCCCTGAACGAGCCGGTGGGTGGCAACAACTCCTCCCACGGAGCTAACGTAACTCGTAGGAACTGACCCCGCAGTCGCGAGACTCCTGGTTTGAGAATACGATGGTAATTTGCATATGTCTTGACGTAGGCTTAAAGACATGGTGTTTGAGGGTGAAAACTCGAAACAACCCTCGAACGGCCCCGTGGGAGGCACCAACACCTCCAATGGGACCAACGTAACTCTTAGGAACTGACCCCACAGTCGTGGGTCTCTCGGTTATAGAATACGACGGTAATTTGCGTATTTCTAGACTTAAGGAAAACATGGCGTTTGAGTGTGAAAATTTAAAACAGCCTCCGAACGGTCCCGTGGGTGGCACCAACACCTCCAACGGGACCAACATAACTCGTAGGAACTGACCCCGTAGCTGCGGGACTCCCGGTTTGAGAACACGATGATAATTCGCATATTTCTTAACTTAGGCTTAAAGACAAGGCGTTTGAGGGTGAAAACTCGAAACAACCCTCGAACGGCCCCGTGGGTAGCACCAACACCTCCAATGGGACCAACGTAACTCGTAGCAACTAATCACGCAGTCGTGGGTCTATCGATTTGAGAATACGACGGTAATTTGCATATTTCTATACTTAGGCTTAAAAACATGACGTTAGAGGGTGAAAACTCGAAACAGCCCCCGAACGGCCATATGGGTAGCACCAACACCTCCCACGGGACCAATGTAACTCTTAGGAACTGTCCCCACAACCGCGGGTCTCCCGGTTTGAGAGTACTACAGTAATTTGCATATTTTTAGACTTAGGCTTAAAACCATGACATTAGAGGGTGAAAACTCGAAACAGGCCTCAAACGGCCTCGTGGGTGGCATCAACACCTCCCACGGGACCAATGTAACTAATAGAAACTGTCCCCGCAGCTGAGGGTCTCCCGGTTTGAGAATACGATGATAATTTGCATATTTCAAGACTTAAAACTCGAAACAGCCCCCGAACGGTCAGGTGGGTGGCACCAACACCTCCCAGAGGACCAACGTAACTCCTAGGAACTGACCCCGTAGTCGCGAGACTCCCGGTTTGAGAATATGACGATAATTTGCATATTTCTTGACTTAGGCTTAAAGGCATAGGGTTTGAGGGTGAAAAATCGAAACAGCCCACGAACGGCCCCGTGGGTGGCACTAACACCTCCAATGGGACCAACGTAACTCTTAGGAACTGACCCCACAGTCGTGGGTCTCTCGGTTTGAGAATACGATGGTAATTTGCGTATTTCTAGACTTAAGAAAAACATGGCGTTCGAGTGTGAAAACTTGAAACAGCCCCCGAACGGTCCCGTGGGTGGTGCCAACATCTCCAACCGGACCAACATAACTCGTAGGAACTGACCCCGTAGCCGCGGGACTCCCTGTTTGAGAACACGACGATAATTTGCATATTTCTTGACTTAGGCTTAAAAACAGACTGTTAGAGGGTGAAAACCCGAAATAACCCCCAAACATCCCCGTGGGTAGTACCAACACCTCCAACGGGACCAATGTAACTCATAGGAACTGACCCCATAGCCGCAGATCTCCCGATTTTAGAGTACTACTATAATTTGCATATTTCTATACTTAGGCTTAAAAACATGACGTTAGAGGGTGAAAACTCGAAACAGCCCCCGAACGGCCCCGTGGGTAGCACCAACACCTCCCACGGGACCAATGTAACTCTTAGGAACTGACCCCACAGCCGCGGGTCTCCCGGTTTGAGTGTACTACAGTAATTTGCATATTTCTAGACTTAGGCTTAAAATCATGACGTTAGAGGGTGAAAACTCGAAACAAGCCTCGAACGGCCCCGTGGGTGGCATCAACACCTCCCACGGGACCAATGTAACTCATAGAAACTGTCCCCGCAGCCGCGGGTCTCCCGATTTGAGAATACGACGATAATTTGCATATTTCTAGACTTGAGCAAAACATAACATTAGAGGGTGAAAACTCAAAACAACCCCCGAACGGCCAGGTGGGTGGCACCAACACCTCCCACAGGACCAACGTAACTCCTAGGAAGTGACCCCATAGTCGCGAGACTATCGGTTTGAGAATACGATGATAATTTGCATATTTCTTGACTTAGGCTTAAAGGCATTGCGTTTGGGGGTATAACTCGAAACAACCCCCGAACAGCCCCGTGGGTGGCACCAACACCTCCAACGGGACCAACGTAACTCGTAGGCACTGACCCCATAGCCGCGGGTCGGACGGTTTGAGAATACAACGGTAATTTAGGTATTTATAGATTTAAGCAAAACATGGCGTTAGACGAGACTAATGTAACTCGTAGGAACTGACCCCGCAGCCGCAGGTCGCCCGGTTTGAGAATACGACGGTAATTTGCATATTTTTAGACTTAAGCAAAACATGGCGTTAGAGGGCGAAAACTCGAAACAGCCCTCGAATGAGCCTTTGGGTGGCAACAACTCCTCCCACGGGGCTAATGTAACTCGTAGGAACTGACCCCGCAGTCACGAGACTCCTGGTTTGAGAATACGATGGTAATTTGCATATGTCTTGACGTAGGCTTAAAGACATGGCGTCTGAGGGTGAAAACTCGAAACAACCCTCGAACGGCCCCGTGGGTGGCACCAACACCTCCAATGGGACCAACGTAACTCTTAGGAACTAACCCCGCAGTCGTGGGTCTCTCGGTTTAAGAATACGACTGTAATTTGCGTATTTTTAGACTTAAGGAAAACATGGCGTTCGAGTGTGAAAACTTTAAACAGCCTCCGAACGGTCACGTGGGTGGCACCAACACCTCCAACGGGACCAACATAACCCGTAGGAACTGACCCCGTAGCCGCGGGACTCCCGGTTTGAGAACACGATGATAATTTGCATATTTCTTGACATAGGCTTAAAGACAAGGCGTTTGAGGGTGAAAACTCGAAACAATCCTTGAACGGCCCCGTGGGTGGCACCAACACCTCCAATGGGACCAACGTAACTCGTAGGAACTAATCACGCAGTCGTGGGTCTCTCGATTTGAGAATACGATGGTAATTTGCGTATTTCTATACTTAGGCTTAAAAACATGACGTTAGAGGGTGAAAACTCGAAACAGCCCCCGAACGGCCCCGTGGGTAGAACCAACACCTCCCACGGGACCAATGTAACTCTTAGGAACTGTCCCCACAGCCGCGGGTCTCCCGATTTGAGAGTACTACAGTAATTTTCATATTTTTAGACTTAGGTTTTAAACCATGACATTAGAGGGTGAAAACTCGAAACAGGCCTCGAACGGCCTCGTGGGTGGCATCAACACCTCCCACGGGACCAATGTAACTCGTAGAAACTGTCCCCGCAGCCGAGGGTCTCCTGGTTTGAGAATACGATGATAATTTGCATATTTCTAGGCTTAAAACTCGAAACAGCCCCCGAACGGCCAGGGGGGTGGCACCAACACCTCCCACAGGACCAACGTAACTCTTAGGAACTGACCCCGTAGTCGCGGGACTCCCGGTTTGAGAATACGACGATAATTTGCATATTTCTTGACTTAGGCTTAAAGGCATAGGGTTTGAGGGTGAAAAATCGAAACAGCCCACGAACGGCCCCGTGGGTGGCACCAACACCTCCAACGGGACCAACGTAACTCATAGGAACTGACCCCATAGCCGCGGGTCTGACGGTTTGAGAATACGACGGTAATTTAGGTATTTATTGATTTAAGCAAAACATGGCGTTAGACGGGACTAATGTAACTCGTAGGAACTGACCCCGCAGCGGCGGGTCGCCCGGTTTGAGAATACGATGGTAATTTGCATATTTCTAGACTTAAGCAAAACATGGCGTTAGAGTGCGAAAACTCGAAATATCCCCCGAACGGGCCGGTGGGTGGCAACAACTCCTCCCACGGGGCTAACGTAACTTGTAGGAACTGACCCCGCAGTCGCGAGACTCCTGGTTTGAGAATACGATGGTAATTTGCATATGTCTTGACGTAGGCTTAAAGACATGGCGTTTGAGGGTGAAAACTCGAAACAACCCTCAAACGGCCCTGTGGGTGGCACCAACACCTCCAATGGGACCAACGTAACTCTTAGGAACTGACCCCGTAGTCGTGGGTCTCTCGGTTTGAGAATACGACGGTAATTTGCGTATTTCTAGACTTAAGGAAAATATGGCGTTCGAGTGTGAAAACTTGAAACAGCCCCCGAACGGTCCCGTGGGTGGCACCAACACCTCCAACGGGACCAACATAACTCGTAGGAACTGATCCCGTAGCCGCGGGACTCCCGGTTCGAGAACACGACGATAATTTGTATATTTCTTGACTTAGACTAAAAAACAGGCTGTTAGAGGGTGAAAACCCGAGACAACCCCCAAACATTCCCGTGGGTAGCACCAACACCTCCCACGGGACCAATGTAACTCGTAGGAACTGACCCCATAGCCGCGGATCTCCCGATTTTAGAGTACTACTGTAATTTGCATATTTCTATACTTATGCTTAAACACATGACGTTAGAGGGTGAAAACTCGAAACAGCCCCCGAACGGCCCCGTGGGTAGCACCAAGACCTCCCACGGGACCAATGTAACTCTTAGGAACTGACCCCACAGCCGCGGGTCTCCCGGTTTGAGAGTACTACAGTAATTTGCATATTTCTAGACTTAGGCTTAAAATCATGACGTTTGAGGGTGAAAACTCGAAACAGGCCTCGAACGGCCCCGTGGGTGGAATCAACACCTCCCACGGGACCAATGTAACTCATATAAACTGTCCCCGCAGCCGCGGGTCTCCCGGTTTGAGAATACGACGATAATTTGCATATTTCTAGACTTAAGTAAAACATAACATTAGAGGGTGAAAACTCGAAACAGCCCCCGAACGGCCAGGTGGGTGGCACCAACACCTCCCACAGGACCAACATAACTCTTAGGAACTGACCCCGCAGTCATGGGTCTCTCGGTTTGAGAATATGACAGTAATTTGCGTATTTCTAGACTTAAGGAAAACATGGCGTTCGAGTGTGAAAACTTTAAACAGCCTCTGAACGGCCCCTTGGGTGGCACCAACACCTCCAACGGGACCAACATAACTCGTAGGAACTAACCCCGTAGCCGCGGGACTCCCGGTTTGAGAACACGATGATAATTTGCATATTTCTTGACTTAGGCTTAAACACAAGGCGTTTGAGGGTGAAAACTCGAAACAACCCTCGAACGGCCCCGTGGGTGGCACCAACACCTCCAATGGGACCAACGTAACTCGTAGGAACTAATCACGCAGTCGTGGGTCTCTCGATTTGAGAATAAGATGGTAATTTGCGTATTTCTATACTTAGGCTTAAAAACATGACGTTAGAGGGTGAAAACTCGAAACAGCCCCCGAACGGCCCCATGGGTAGCACCAACACCTCCCACGGGACCAAGGTAAGTCTTAGGAACTGTCCCCACAGCCGCGGGTCTCCCGGTTTGAGAGTACTACAGTAATTTTCATATTTTTAGACTTAGGTTTAAAACCATGACATTAGAGGGTGAAAACTCGAAACAGGCCTCGAACGGCCTCGTGGGTGGCATCAACACCTCCCACGGGACCAATGTAACTCATAGAAACTGTCCCCGCAACCGAGGGTCTCCTGGTTTGAGAATACGATGATAATTTGCATATTTCTAGACTTAAAACTCGAAACAGCCCCCGAACGGCCAGGTGGGTGGCACCAACACCTCCCAGAGGACCAACGTAACTCTTAGGAACTGACCCCGTAGTCGCGGGACTCCCGGTTATAGAATACGACGATAATTTGCATATTTCTTGACTTAGGCTTAAAGGCATAGGGTTTGAGGGTGAAAAATCGAAACAGCCCACGAACGGCCCCGTGGGTGGCACCAACACCTCTAATGGGACCAACGTAACTCTTAGGAACTGACCCCGCAGTCGTGGGTCTCTCGGTTTGAGAATACGACGGTAATTTGCGTATTTCTAGACTTAAGGAAAACATGGCGTTCGAGTGTGAAAACTTGAAACAACCCCCGAACGGTCCCGTGGGTGGTACCAACACCTCCAACGGGACAAACATAACTCGTAGGAACTGACCCCGTAGCTGCGGGACTCCCGGTTTGAGAACACGACGATAATTTGCAAATTTCTTGACTTAGGCTTAAAAACAGGCTGTTAGAGGGTGAAAACCCAAAGCAACCCCCAAACATCCCCGTGGGTAACACCAACACCTCCCACGGGACCAATGTAACTCATAGGAACTGACCCCATAGCCGCGGATCTCCTGATTTTAGAGTACTACTATAATTTGCATATTTCTATACTTAGGCTTAAAAACATGACGTTAGAGGGTGAAAACTCGAAACAGCCCCCGAACGGCCCCGTGGGTAGCACCAACACCTCCCACGGGACCAATGTAACTCTTAGGAACTGACCCCACAGCCGCGGGTCTCCCGGTTTGAGAGTACTACAGTAATTTGCATATTTCTATACTTAGGCTTAAAATCATGACATTAGAGGGTGAAAACTCGAAACAGGCCTCGAACGGCCCCGTGGGTGGCATCCACACCTCACACGGGACCAATGTAACTCATAGAAAATGTCCCCGCAGCCGCGGGTCTCCCGGTTTGAGAATACGACGATAATTTGCATATTTCTAGACTTAAGCAAAACATAACATTAGAGGGAGAAAACTCGAAACAGCCCCCGAACGGCCAGGTGGGTGGCACCAACACCTCCCACAGGACCAACGTAACTCCTAGGAACTGACCCCATAGTCGCGGGACTCCCGGTTTGAGAATACGACGATAATTTGCACATTTCTTGACTTAGGCTTAAAGGCATAGCGTTTGAGGGTGAAAACTCGAAACAGCCCCCGAACAGCCCCGTGGTTGGCACCAACACCTCCAACGGGACCAACGTAACTCGTAGGAACTGACCCCATAGCCGCGGGTCGGACGGTTTGAGAATACGAAGGTAATTTAGGTATTTATAGATTTAAGAAAAACATGGCGTTGAACGGGACTAATGTAACTCGTAGGAACTGACCCCGTAGTCGCGGGACTCCCGGTTTGAGAATACGACGATAATTTGCATATTTCTTGACTTAGGCTTAAAGGCATAGGGTTTGAGGTTGAAAACTCGAAACAGCCCACGAACGGCCCCATGGGTGGCACCAACACCTCCAATGGGACCAACGTAACTCTTAGGAACTGACCCCGCAGTCGTGGGTCTCTCGGTTTGAGAATACGACGGTAATTTGCGTGTTTCTAAACTTAAGGAAAACATGGCTTTCGAGTGTGAAAACTTAAAACAGCCCCCGAACAGTCCCGTGGGTGGCACCAACACCTCCAACGGGACCAACATAACTCGTAGGAACTGACCCCGTAGCCGCGGGACTCCCGGTTTGAGAACACGACGATAATTTGCATATTTCTTGACTTAGGCTTAAAAACAGGCTGTTACAGGGTGAAAACCCCAAACAACCCCCAAACATCCTCATGGGTAGCACCAACACCTCCCACGGGACCAATGTAACTCATAGGAACTGACCCCATAGCCGCGGATCTCCCGATTTTAGAGTACTACGGTAATTTGCATATTTTTATACTTAGGCTTAAAAAATGACGTTAGAGGGCGAAAACTCGAAACAGCTCCCGAACGGCCCCGTGGGTAGCACCAACACCTCCCACGGGACCAATGTAACTCTTAGGAACTGACCCCACAACCGCGGGTCTCCCGATTTGAGAATACGACGACAATTTGCATATTTCTAGACTTAAGAAAAACATAACATTAGAGGGTGAAAACTCGAAACAGCCCCCGAACGGCCAGGTGGGTGGCTCCAACACCTCCCACAAGACCAACGTAACTCCTAGGAGCTGACCCCATAGTCGCGGGACTACCGGTTTGAGAATACGATGATAATTTGCATATTTCTTGACTTAGGCTTAAAAGGCATAGCGTTTGAGGGTGAAAACTCGAAACAGCCCCCGAACAGCCCCCTAGGTGGCACCAACACCTCCAACGGGACCAACGTAACTCGTAGGAACTGACCCCATTGCCGCGGGTCGGACGGTTTGAGAATACGACGATAATTTAGGTATTTATTGATTTAAGCAAAACATGGCGTTAGACGGGACTAATGTAACTCGTAGGAACTGACCCCGCAGCCGCGGGTCGCCTGGTTTGAGAATACGACGGTAATTTGCATATTTCTAGACTTAAGCAAAACATGGCGTTAGAGGGTGAAAACTCGAAACAGCCCCCGAACGAGCCGGTGGGTGGCAACAACTCCTCCCACGGGGCTAACGTAACTCGTAGGAACTGACCCCTCAGTCGCGAGACTCCTGGTTTGAGAATACGATGGTAATTTGCATATGTCTTGACGTAGGCTTAAAGACATGGCGTTTGAGGGTGAAAACTCGAAACAACCCTCGAACGGCCCCGTGGGTGGCACCAACACCTCCAATGGGACCAACATAACTCTTAGGAACTGACCTCACAGTCATGGGTCTCTCGTTTTAAGAATACGACGGTAATTTGCGTATTTCTAGACTTAAGGAAAATAAGGCGTTTGAGTGTGAAAACTTGAAACAGCCCCCGAACGGTCTCGTGGGTGGCACCAACACCTCCAACGGGACCAACATAACTCGTAGGAACTGACCCCGTAACTGCGGGACACCCGGTTTGAGAACACGATGATAATTTGCATATATCTTGACTTAGGCTTAAAGACAAGGCGTTTGAGGGTGAAAACTCGAAACAACCCTCGAACGGCCCCGTGGGTAGCACCAACACCTCCAATGGGACCAACGTAACTCGTAGGAACTAATCACGCACTCGTGGGTCTATCGATTTGAGAATACGACGGTAATTTGCATATTTCTATACTTAGGCTTAAAAACATGACGTTAGAGGGTGAAAACTCGAAACAGCCCCCGAACGGCCCCATGGGTAGCACCAACACCTCCCACGGGACCAATGTAACTCTTAGGAACTGTCCCCACAGCCGCGGGTCTCCCGGTTAGAGAGTACTATAGTAATTTGCATATTTTTAGACTTAGGCTTAAAACCATGACATTAGAGGGTGAAAATTCGAAACAGGCCTCGAACGGCCTCGTGGGTAGCATCAACACCTCCCACGGGACCAATGTAACTCATAGAAACTGTCCCCGCAGCTGAGGGTCTCCCGGTTTGAGAATACGACGATAATTTGCATATTTCAAGACTTAAAACTCGAAACAGCCCGCGAACGGCCAGGTGGGTGGCACCAACACCTCCCACAGGACAACCGTAACTCCTAGGAACTGACCCCGTAGTCGCGAGACTCCCGGTTTGAGAATACGACGATAATTTGCATATTTCTTGACTTAGGCTTAAAGGCATAGGGTTTGAGGGTGAAAAATCGAAACAGCCCACGAATGGCCCCGTGGGTGGCACCAACACCTCCAATGGGACCAACGTAACTGTTAGGAACTGACCCCGCAGTCGTGGGTCTCTCGGTTTGAGAATACGATGGTAATTTGCGTATTTCTAGACTTAAGAAAAACATGGCGTTTGAGTGTGAAAACTTGAAACAACCCCCGAACGGTCCCGTGGGTGGTACCAACACCTCCAACCGGACCAACATAACTCGTAGGAACTGACCCCGTAGCCGCGGGACTCTCGGTTTGAGAACACGATGATAATTTGCATATTACTTGACTTAGGCTTAAAAACAGGCTGTTAGAGGGTGAAAACCCGAAACAACCCCCAAACATCCCCGTGGGTAGCACCAACACCTCCCACGGGACCAATGTAACTCATAGGAACTGACCCCATAGCCGCGGATCTCCCGATTTTAGAGTACTACTATAATTTGCATATTTCTATACTTAGGCTTAAAAACATGACGTTAGAGGGAGAAAACTCGAAACAGCCCCCGAACGGCCCCGTGGGTAGCACCAACACCTCCCACGGGACCAATGTAACTCTTAGGAACTAACCCCACAGCCGCGGGTCTCCCAGTTTGAGAGTACTACAGTAATTTGCATATTTCTAGACTTAGGCTTAAAATCATGACATTAGAGGGTGAAAACTCGAAACAGGCCTCGAACGGCCCCGTGGGTGGCATCCACACCTCCCACGGGACCAATGTAACTCATAGAAACATCCCCCGCAGCCGCGGGTCTCCCGGTTTGAGAATACGATGATAATTTGCATATTTCTAGACTTAAGCAAAACATAACATTAGAGGGTGAAAACTCGAAACAGCCCCCGAACGGCCAGGTGGGTGGCACCAACACCTCCCACAGGACCAACGTAACTCCTAGGAACTAACCCCATAGTTGCGGGACTCCCGGTTTGAGAATACGACGATAATTTTCACGTTTCTTGACTTAGGCTTAAAGGCATAGCGTTTGAGGGTGAAAACTCGAAAAAGACCCCGAACAGCCCCGTGGTTGGCACCAACACCTCCAACGGGACCAACGTAACTCGTAGGAACTGACCCCATAGCCGCGGGTCGGACGGTTTGAGAGTACGAAGGTAATTTAGGTATTTATAGATTTAAGCAAAACATGGCGTTAGACGGGACTAATGTAACTCATAGGAACTGACCCCGCAGCCGCGGGTCGCCCGGTTCGAGAAGACGACGGTAATTTGCATATTTCTAGACTTAAGCAAAACATGGCGTTAGAGGGAAAAAACTCAAAATAGCACCCGAACGAGCCGGTGGGTGGCAACAACTCCTCCCACGGAGCTAACGTAACTCGTACGAATTAACCCCGCAGTTGTGAGACTCCTGGTTTGAGAATACGATGGTAATTTGCATATGTCTTGACGTAGGCTTAAAGACATGGCGTTTGAGGGTGAAAACTCGAAACAACCCTCGAACGGCCCCGTGGGTGGCACCAACACCTCCAATGGGACCAACGTAACTCTTAGGAACTGACCCCGCAGTCGTGGGACTCTCGGTTTGAGAATACGATGGTAATTTGTGTATTTCTAAACTAAAGGAAAACATGGCGTTCGAGTGTGAAAACTTGAAACAGCACACGAACGGTCCCGTGGGTGGCACCAACACCTCCAACGGGACCAACATAACTCGTAGGAACTGACCCCGTAGCCGCGGGACTCACGGTTTGAGAACACGATGAAAATTTGCATATTTCTTGACTTAGTCTTAAAAACAGGCTGTAAGAGGGTGAAAACCCGAAACAACCCCCAAACATCCCCGTGGGTAGCACCAACACCTCCCACGGGACCAATGTAAATCGTAGGAACTGACCCCACAGCCGCGGGTCTCCCGTTTTGAGAGTACTACAGTAATTTACATATTTCTAGACTTAGGCTTAAAATCATGACGTTAGAGGGTGAAAACTCGAAACAGGCCTCGAACGGCCCCGTGGGTGGCATCAGCACCTCCCACGGGACCAATGTAACTCATAAAAACTGTCCCCGCAGCCGCGGGTCTCCCGGTTTGATAATACGATGATAATTTGCATATTTCTAGACTTAAGCAAAACATAACATTAGAGGGTGAAAACTCGAAACAGCCCCTGAACGGCCAGGTGGGTGGCACCAACACCTCCCACAGGACCAACGTAACTCCTAGGAACTGACCCCGTAGTCGCGGGACTACCGGTTTGAGAATACGAAGATAATTTGCATATTTCTTGACTTAGGCTTAAAGGCATAGCGTTTGAGGGTGAAAACCCGAAACAGCCCCCGAACAGCCCCGTGGGTGGCACCAACACCTCCAACGGGACCAACGTAACTCGTAGGAACTGACCCCATTGCCGCGGGTCGGACGGTTTGAGAATACGATGGTAATTTAGGTATTTATAGATTTAAGCAAAACATGGCGTTAGACGGGACTAATGTAACTCGTAGGAACTGACCCCGCAGCCGCGGGTCGCATGGTTTGAGAAGACGACGGTAATTTGCATATTTCTAGACTTAAGCAAAACATGGCGTTAGAGGGAGAAAACTCGAAATAGCACTCGAACGAGCCGGTGGGTGGCAACAACTCCTCGCACGGGGCTAACGTAACTCGTAGGAACTGACCCCGCAGTCGCGAGACTCCCGGTTTGAGAATACGATGGTAATTTGCATATGTCTTGACGTAGGCTTAAAGACATGGCGTTTGAGGGTGAAAACTCGAAACAACCCTCGAACGGCCCCGTGGGTGGCACCAACACCTCCAATGGGACCAACGTAACTCTTAGGAACTGACCCCGCAGTCGTGGGTCTCTCGGTTTGAGAATACGATGGTAATTTGCGTATTTCTAGACTTAAGGAAAACGTGGCGTTCGAGTGTGAAAAATTGAAACAGCCTCCGAACGGTCCCGTGGGTGGCACCAACACCTCCAACGGGACCAACATAACTCGTAGGAACTTACCCCGTAGCCGCAGCACACCCGATTTGAGAACACGATGATAATTTGCATATTTCTTGACTTAGGCTTAAAGGCAAGGCGTTTGAGGGTGAAAACTCGAAACAACCCTCGAACGGCCCAGCGGGTGGCACCAACACCTCCAATGGGACCAACGTAACTCGTAGGAACTAATCACACAGTAGTGGGTCTCTCGATTTGAGAATACGACGGTAATTTGCGTATTTCTATACTTAGGTTTAAAAACATGACGTTAGAGGGTGAAAACTCGAAACAGCCCCCGAACGGCCCCGTGGGTAGGACCAACACCTCCCATGGGACCAATGTAACTCTTAGGAACTGTCCCCACAGCCGCGGGTCTCCCAGTTTGAGAGTACTACAGTAATTTGCATATTTTTAGACTTAGACTTAAAACCATGACATTAGAGGGTGAAAACTCGAAACAGGCCTCGAACGGCCTCGTGGGTGGCATCAACACCTCCCACGGGACCAATGTAACTCATAGAAACTGTCCCCGCAGCTGAGGGACTCCCGGTTTGAGAATACGACAATAATTTGCATATTTCTAGACTTAAAACTCGAAACAGCCCCCGAACGGCCAGGTGGGTGGCACCAACACCTCCCACGGGACGAACGTAACTCCTAGGAACTGACCCCGTAGTCGCGAGACTCCCGATTTGAGAATACGACGATAATTTGCATATTTCTTGACTTAGGCTTAAAGGCATAGGGTTTGAGGGTGAAAAATCGAAACAGCCCACGAACGGCCCCGTGGGTGGCACCAACACCTCCAATGGGACCAATGTAACTCTTAGGAACTGACCCCGGAGTCGTGGGTCTCTCGGTTTGAGAATACGACGGTAATTTGCGTATTTCTAGACTTAAGGAAAACATGGCGTTCGAGTGTGAAAACTTGAAATAGCCCCCGAACGGTCCCGTGGGTGGCACCAACACCTCCAATGGGACCAACATAACTCATAGGAATGGACCCCGTAGCCGCGGGACTCCCGGTTTGAGAACACGATGATAATTTGCATATTTCTTGACTTAGGCTTAAAAACAGGTTGTTAGAGGGTGAAAACCCGAAACAACCCCCAAACATCCCCGTGGGTAGCACCAACACCTCCCACGGGACCAATGTAACTCATAGGAACTGACCCCATAGCCGGGGATCTCCCGATTTTAGAAAACTACTATAATTTGCATATTTCTATACTTAGGCTTAAAAACATGACGTTAGAGGGTGAAAATTCGAAACAGCCCCCGAACGGCCCCGTGGGTAGCACCAACACCTCCCACGGGACCAATGTAACTCTTAGGAACTGACCCCACAGCCGCGGGTCTCCTGGTTTGAGAGTACTACAGTAATTTGCATATTTCTAGACTTAGGCTTAAAATAATGACGTTAGAGGGTGAAAACTCGAAACAGGCCTCGAACGGCCCCGTGGGTGGCATCCACACCTCCCACGGGACCAATGTAACTCATAGAAACTGTCCCCATAGCCGCGGGTCTCCCGGTTTGAGAATACGACGATAATTTGCATATTTCTAGACTTAAGCAAAACATAACATTAGAGGGTGAAAACTCGAAACAGCCCCCGAACGGCCAGGTGGGTGGCACCAACACCTCCCACAGGACCAACGTAACTCCTAGGAACTGACCCCATAGTCGCGGGACTCCCGGTTTGAGAATACAACGATAATTTGCATATTTCTTGACTTAGGCTTAAAGGCATTGCGTTTGAGGGTGAAAACTCGAAACAGCCCCCGAACAGCTCCGTGGTTGGCACCAACACCTCCAACGGGACCAATGTAACTCGTAGGAACTGACCCCATAGCCACGGGTCGGACGGTTTGAACATACGAAGGTAATTTACGTATTTATAGATTTAAACAAAACATGGCGTTAGACGGGACTAATGCAACTCTTAGGAACTGACCCCGCAGCCGCGGGTCGCCCGGTTTGAGAATAGGTTGGTAATTTGCAAATTTCTAGACTTAAGCAAAACATGGCATTAGAGGGTGAAAACTCGAAATAGCCCCCGAACGAGCCGGTGGGTGGCAACAACTCCTCCCACGGGGCTAACATAACTCGTAGGAACTGACCCCACAGTCGCGAGACTCCTGGTTTGAGAATACGATGGTAATTTGCATATGTCTTGACATAGGCTTAAAGACATGGCGTTTGAGGGTGAAAACTCGAAACAACCCTCGAACGGCCCCGTGGGTGGCACCAACACCTCCAATGGGACATACGTAACTCTAAGGAACTGACCCCGCAGTCGTGGGTCTCTCGGTTTGAGAATACGACGGTAATTTGCGTATTTCTAGTCTTAAGGAAAACGTGGCGTTCGAGTGTGAAAAATTGAAACAGCCTCCGAACGGTCCCGTGGGTGGCACCAACACCTCCAACGGGACCAACATAACTCGTAGGAACTGACCCCATAGCCGCGGAACTCCCGGTTTGAGAACACGATGATAATTTGCATATTTCTTGACTTAGGCTTAAAGGCAAGGCGTTTGAGGGTGAAAACTCGAAACAACCCTCGAACGGCCCAGCGGGTGGCACCACACCTCCAATGGGACCAACATAACTCGTAGGAACTAATCACACAGTAGTGGGTCTCTCAATTTGAGAATACGACGGTAATTTGCGTATTTCTATACTTAGGCTTAAAAACAAGACGTTAGAGGGTGAAAACTCGAAACAGCCCCCGAACGGCCCCGTGGGTAGCACCAACACCTCCCACGGGACCAATGTAACTCTTAGGAACTGTCCCCACAGCCGCGGGTCTCCCGGTTTGAGAGTACTACAGTAATTTGCATATTTTTAGACTTAGACTTAAAACCATGACATTAGAGGGTGAAAACTCGAAACAGGCCTCGAACGGCCTCGTGGGTGGCATCAACACCTCCCACGGGACCAATGTAACTCATAGAAACTGTCCCCGCAGCCGAGGGACTCCCGGTTTGAGAATACGACAATAATTTGCATATTTCTAGACTTAAAACTCGAAACAGCCCCCGAACGGCCAGGTGGGTGGCACCAACACCTCCCACGGGACGAACGTAACTCCTAGGAACTGACCCCGTAGTCGCGAGACTCCCGATTTGAGAATACGACGATAATTTGCATATTTCTTGACTTAGGCTTAAAGGCATAGGGTTTGAGGGTGAAAAATCGAAACAACCCACGAACGGCCCCGTGGGTGGCACCAACACCTCCAATGGGACCAATGTAACTCTTAGGAACTGACCCCGCAGTCGTGGGTCTCTCGGTTTGAGAATACGACGGTAATTTGCGTATTTCTAGACTTAAGGAAAACATGGCGTTCGAGTGTGAAAACTTGAAATAGCCCCCGAACGGTCCCGTGGGTGGCACCAACACCTCCAACGGGACCAACATAACTCATAGGAACGGAACCCGTAGCCGCGGGACTCCCGGTTTGAGAACACGACGATAATTTGCATATTTCTTGACTTAGGCTTAAAAACAGGTTTTTAGAGGGTGAAAACCCGAAACAACCCCCAAACATCCCCGTGGGTAGCACCAACACCTCCCACGGGACCAATGTAACTCATAGGAACTGACCCCATAGCCGCGGATCTCCTGATTTTAGAGTACTACTATAATTTGCATATTTCTATACTTAGGCTTAAAAACATGACGTTAGATGGTGAAAACTCGAAACAGCCCCCGAACGGCCCCGTGGGTAGCACCAACACCTCCCACGGGACTAATGTAACTCTTAGGAACTGACCCCACAGCCGCGGGTCTCCCGGTTTGAGAGTACTACAGTAATTTGCATATTTCTAGACTTAGGCTTAAAATCATGACGTTAGAGGGTGAAAACTCGAAACAGGCCTCGAACGGCCCCGTGGGTGGCATCCACACCTCCCACGGGACCAATGTAACTCATAGAAACTGTCCCCGCAGCCGCGGGTCTCCCGGTTTGAGAATACGACGATAATTTGCATATTTCTAGACTTAAGCAAAACATAACATTAGAGGGTGAAAACTCGAAACAGCCCCCGAACGGCCAGGTGGGTGGCACCAACACCTCCCACAGGACCAACGTAACTCCTAGGAACTGACCCCATAGTCGCGGGACTCCCGGTTTGAGAATACGACGATAATTTGCATATTTCTTGACTTAGGCTTAAAGGCATAGCGTTTGAGGGTGAAAACTCGAAACAACCCCCGAACAGCTCCGTGGTTGGCACCAACACCTCCAATGGGACCAATGTAACTCGTAGGAACTGACCCCATAGCCACGGGTCGGACGGTTTGAAAATACGAAGGTAATTTAGGTATTTATAGAATTAAGCAAAACATGGCGTTAGACGGGACTAATGCAACTCGTAGGAACTGACCCCGCAGCCGCGGGTCGCCCGGTTTGAGAATAGGATGGTAATTTGCATATTTCTAGACTTAAGCAAAACATGGCATTAGAGGGTGAAAACTCGAAATAGCCCCCGAACGAGCCGGTGGGTGGCAACAACTCCTCCCACGGGGCTAACGTAACTCGTAGGAACTAACCCCACAGTCGCGAGACTCCTGGTTTGAGAATACGATGGTAATTTGCATATGTCTTGACATAGGCTTAAAGACATGGCGTTTGAGGGTGAAAACTCGAAACAACCCTCGAACGGCCCCGTGGGTGACACCAACACCTCCAATGGGACCAATGTAACTCTTAGGAACTGACCCCGCAGTCGTGGGTCTCTCGGTTTGAGAATACGACGGTAATTTGCGTATATCTAGACTTAAAGAAAACATGGCGTTCGAGTGTGAAAACTTGAAACAGCCCCCGAACGGTCCCGTGGGTGGTACCAACACCTCCAACGGGACCAACATAACTCGTAGGAACTGACCCCGTAGCCGCGGGACTCACGGTTTGAGAACACGACGAAAATTTGCATATTTCTTGACTTAGGCTTAAAAACAGGCTGTAAGAGGGTGAAAACCCGAAACAACCACCAAACATCCCCGTGGGTAGCACCAACACCTCCCACGGGACCAATGTAACTCGTAGGAACTGACCCATAGCCGCGGATCTCCATATTTTAGAGTTCTACTGTAATTTGCATATTTCTATACTTAGGCTTAAAAACATGACGTTAGAGGGTGAAAACTCGAAACAGCCCCCGAACGGCCCCGTGGGTAGCACCAACACCTCCCACGGGACCAATGTAACTCTTAGGAACTGTCCCCACAGCCGCGGGTCTCCCGGTTTGAGAGTACTACAGTAATTTGCATATTTTTAGACTTAGACTTAAAACCATGACACTAGAGGATGAAAACTCAAAACAGGCCTCGAACGGCCTCGTGGGTGGCATCAACACCTCCCACGGGACCAATGTAACTCATAGAAACTGTCCCCGTAGCCGAGGGTCTCCCGGTTTGAGAATACGACAATAATTTGCATATTTTTAGACTTAAATCTCGAAACAGCCCCCGAACGGCCAGGTGGGTGGCACCAACACCTCCCACGGGATGAACGTAACTCCTAGGAACTGACCCCGTAGTGGCGAGACTCCCGATTTGAGAATACGACGATAATTTGCATATTTCTTGACTTAGGCTTAAAGGCATAGGGTTTGAGGGTGAAAAATCGAAACAGCCCACGAACGGCCCCGTGGGTGGCACCAACACATCCAATATGACCAATGTAACTCTTAGGAACTGACCCCACAGTCGTGGGTCTCTCGGTTTGAGAATACGACGGTAATTTGCGTATTTCTAGACTTAAGGAAAACATGGCGTTCGAGTGTGAAAACTTGAAACAGCCCCCGAACGGTCCCGTGGGTGGTACCAACACCTCCAACGGGACCAACATAACTCGTAGGAACTGACCCCGTAGCCGCGGGACTCACGGTTTGAGAACACGACGAAAATTTGCATATTTCTTGACTTAGGCTTAAAAACAGGTTGTTAGAGGGTGAAAACCCGAAACAACCCCCAAACATCCCCGTGGGTAGCACCAACACCTCCCACGGGACCAATGTAACTCATAGGAACTGACCCCATAGCCGCGGATCTCCCGATTTTAGAGTACTACTATAATTTGCATATTTCTATACTTAGGCTTAAAAACATGACGTTAGAGGGTGAAAACTCGAAACAGCCCCGTGGGTAGCACCAACACCTCCCACGGGACCAATGTAACTCTTAGGAACTGACCCCACAACCGCGGGTCTCCCGGTTTGAGAGTACTACAGTAATTTGCATATTTCTAGACTTAGGCTTAAAATCATGACGTTAGAGGGTGAAAACTCGAAACAGGCCTCGAACGGCCCCGTGGGTTGCATCCACACCTCCCACGGGACCAATGCAACTCATAGAAACTGTCCCCGCAGCCGCGGGTCTCCCGGTTTGAGAATACGACGATAATTTGCATATTTCTAGACTTAAGCAAAACATAACATTAGAGGGTGAAAACTCGAAACAGCCCCCGAACGGCCAGGTGGGTGGCACCAACACCTCCCACAGGACCAACGTAACTCCTAGGAACTGACCCCATAGTCGCGGGACTCCCGGTTTGAGAATACGACGATAATTTGCACATTTCTTGACTTAGGCTTAAAGGCATAGCGTTTGAGGGTGAAAACTCGAAACAGCCCCCGAACAGCCCCGTGGTTGGCACCAACACCTCCAACGGGACCAACGTAACTCGTAGGAACTGACCCCATAGCCGCGGGTCGGACGGTTTGAGAATACGAAGGTAATTTAGGTATTTATAGATTTAAGAAAAACATGGCGTTAGACGGGACTAGTGTAACTCGTAGGAACTGACCCCGTAGTCGCGGGACTCCCGGTTTGAGAATACGACGATAATTTGCATATTTCTTGACTTAGGCTTAAAGGCATAGGGTTTGAGGTTGAAAAATCGAAACAGCCCACGAACGGCCCCGTGGGTGGCACCAACACCTCCAATGGGACCAACGTAACTCTTAGGAACTGACCCCGCAGTCGTGGGTCTCTCAGTTTGAGAATACGACGGTAATTTGCGTATTTCTAGACTTAAGGAAAACATGGCGTTCGAGTGTGAAAACTTGAAACAGCCCCCGAACGGTCCCGTGGGTGGTACCAACACCTCCAACGGGACCAACATAACTCGTAGGAACTGACCCCGTAGCCGCGGGACTCACGGTTTGAGAACACGACGAAAATTCGCATATTTCTTGACTTAGGCTTAAAAACAGGCTGTAAGAGGGTGAAAACCCGAAACAACCCCCAAACATCCCCGTGGGTAGCACCAACACCTCCCACGGGACCAATGTAACTCGTAGGAACAGACCCCATAGCCGCTGATCTCCATATTTTAGAGTTCTACTGTAATTTGCATATTTCTATACTTAGGCTTAAAAACATGACGTTAGAGGGTGAAAACTCGAAACAGCCCCCGAACGGCCCCGTGGGTAGCACCAACACCTCCCACGGGACCAATGTAACTCTTAGGAACTATCCCCACAGCCGCGGGTCTCCCGGTTTGAGAGTACTACAGTAATTTGCATATTCTTAGACTTAGGCTTAAAATCATGACATTAGAGGGTGAAAACTCGAAACAGGCCTCGAACGGCCTCGTGGGTGGCATCAAAACCTCCCACGGGACCAATGTAACTCATAGAAACTGTCCCCACAGCCGCGGGTCTCCCGGTTTGAGAATACGACGATAATTTGCATATTTCTAGACTTAAGCAAAACATAACATTAGAGGGTGAAAACTCGAAACAGCCCCCGAACGGCCAGGTGGATGGCACCAACACCTCCCACAGGACCAACGTAACTCCTAGGAACTGACCCCATAGTCGCGGGACTCCCGGTTTGAGAATACGATGATAATTTGCATATTTCTTGACTTAGGATTAAAGGCATAGCGTTTGAGGGTGAAAACTCGAAACAGCCCCCGAACAGCTCCGTGGTTGGCACCAACACCTCCAACGGGACCAATGTAACTCGTAGGAACTGACCCCATAGCCACGGGTCGGACGGTTTGAAAATACGAAGGTAATTTAGGTATTTATAGATTTAAGAAAAACATGGCGTTAGACGGGACTAATGCAACTCGTAGGAACTGACCCCGCAGCCGCGGGTCGCCCGGTTTGAGAATAGGATGGTAATTTGCATATTTCTAGACTTAAGCAAAACATGGCATTAGAGGGTGAAAACTCGAAATAGCCCCCGAACGAGCCGGTGGGTGGCAACAACTCCTCCCACGGGGCTAACGTAACTCGTAGGAACTGACCCCACAGTCGCGAGACTCCTTGTTTGAGAATACGATGGTAATTTGCATATGTCTTGACATAGGCTTAAAGACATGGCGTTTGAGGGTGAAAACTCGAAACAACCCCCAAACGGCCCCGTGGGTGGCACCAACACCTCCAATGGGACCAGCGTAACTCTTAGGAACTGACCCCGCAGTCGTGGGTCTCTCGATTTGAGAATACGACGGTAATTTGCGTATTTCTAGACTAAAGGAAAACATGGCGTTCGAGTGTGAAAACTAGAAACAGCCCCCGAACGGTCCCGTGGGTGGTACCAACACCTCCAACGGGACCAACATAACTCGTAGGAACTGACCCCGTAGCCGCGGGACTCACTGTTTGAGAACACGACGAAAATTTGCATATTTCTTGACTTAGGCTTAAAAACAGGCTGTAAGAGGGTGAAAACTCGAAACAACCCCCAAACATCCCCGTGGGTAGCACCAACACCTCCCACGGGACCAATGTAACTCGTAGGAACTGACCCCATAGCCGCTGATCTCCATATTTTAGAGTTCTACTGTAATTTGCATATTTCTATACTTAGGCTTAAAAACATGACGTTAGAGGGTGAAAACTCGAAACAGCCCCCGAACGGCCCCGTGGGTAGCACCAACACCTCCCACGGGACCAATGTAACTCTTAGGAACTATCCCCACAGCCGCGGGTCTCCCGGTTTGAGAGTACTCCAGTAATTTGCATATTCTTAGACTTAGGCTTAAAATCATGACATTAGAGGGTGAAAACTCGAAACAGGCCTCGAACGGCCTCGTGGGTGGCATCAAAACCTCCCACGGGACCAATGTAACTCATAGAAACTGTCCCCGCAGCCGCGGGTCTCCCGGTTTGAGAATACAACGATAATTTTCATATTTCTAGACTTAAGTAAAACCTAACATTAGAGGGAGAAAACTCGAAACAGCCCCCGAACGGCCAGGTGGGTGGCACCAACACCTCCCACAAGACCAACGTAACTCCTAGGAACTGACCCCGTAGTCGCGGGACTATCGGTTTGAGAATACGATGATAATTTGCATATTTCTTGACTTAGGCTTAAAGGCATAGCGTTTGAGGGTGAAAACTCGAAACAGCCCCCGAACAGCCCCTAGGTGGCACTAACACCTCCAACGGGACCAACGTAACTCGTAGGAACTGACCCCATAGCCGCGGGTCGGACGGTTTGAGAATACGACGGTAATTTAGGTATTTATATATTTAAGAAAAACATGGCTTTAGACGGGACTAATGTAACTCATAGGAACTGACCCCGCAGCCGCGGGTCGTCCGGTTTGAGAATACGACGGTAATTTGCATATTTCTAGACTTAAGCAAAACATGGCGTTAGAGGGCTAAAACTCGGAACAGCCCACGAACGAGCCAGTGGGTGGCAACAACTCCTCCCACGGGGCTAACGCAACTCGTAGGAACTGACCCCGCAGTCGCGAGACTCCTGGTTTGAGAATACGATGGTAATTTGCATATGTCTTGACGTAGGCTTAAAGACATGGCGTTTGAGGGTGAAAACTCGAAACAACCCTCGAACGGCCCCGTGGGTGGCACCAACACCTCCAATGGGACCAACGTAACACTTTGGAGCTGACCCCGCATTTCGTGAGTCTCTCGGTTTGAGAATACGACGGTAATTTGCGTATTTCTAGACTTAAGGAAAACATGGCGTTCGAGTGTGAAAACTTGAAACAGCCTCCGAATGGTCCCGTGGGTGGCACCAACACCTCCAACGGGACCAACATAACTCGTAGGAACTGACCCCGTAGCCGCGGGACTCCCGGTTTGAGAACACGATGATAATTTGCATATTTCTTGACTTAGGCTTAAAGACAAGGCGTTTGAGGGTGAAAACTCGAAACAAGCCTCGAACGACCCCGTGGGTGGCACCAACACCTCCAATGGGACCAACGTAACTCGTAGGAACTAATCACGCAGTCGTGGGTCTATCGATTTGAGAATACGACGGTAATTTTCATATTTCTATACTTAGGCTTAAAAACATGACGTTAGAGGGTGAAAACTCGAAACAGACCCCGAACGGCCATATGGGTAGCACCAACACCTCCCACGGGACCAATGTAACTCTTAGGAACTGTCCCCACAGCCGCGGGTCTCCCGGTTTGAGAGTACTACAGTAATTTGCATATTTTTAGACTTAGGTTTAAAACCATGACATTAGAGGGTGAAAACTCGAAACAGGCCTCAAACGGCCTCGTGGGTGGCATCCACACCTCCCACGGGACCAATGTAACTCATAGAAACTGTCCCCCCAGCCGAGTGTCTCCCGGTTTCAGAATACGATGATAATTTTCATATTTTTAGACTTAAGAAAAACATAACATTAGAGGGAGAAAACTTAAAACAGCCCCCGAACGGCCAGGTGGGTGGCACCAACACCTCCCACAGGACCAACGTAACTCCTAGGAACTGACCCCATAGTCGCGGGACTCCCGGTTTGAGAATACGATGATAATTTGCATATTTCTTGACTTAGGCTTAAAGGCATAGCGTTTGAGGGTGAAAAATCGAAACAGCCCACGAACAGCCCCGTGGGTGGCACCAACACCTCCAACGGGACCAACATAACTCGTAGGAACTGACCCCGTAGCCGCGGGTCAGACTGTTTGAGAATACGAGGATAATTTAGGTATTTTTAGATTTAAGCAAAACATGGCGTTAGACGGGACTAATGTAACTCGTAGGAACTGACCCCGCAGCCGCGGGTTTCCCGGTTTGAGAATACGATGGTAATTTGCATATTTCTAGACTTAAGCAAAACATGGCGTTAGAGGGAGAAAACTTGAACCAGCCCCCGAACGGGCTGGTGGGTGGCACCAACTCCTCCCACGGGGCTAACGTAACTCGTACGAATTGACCCCGCAGTCGTGAGACTCCTGGTTTGAGAATACGATGATAATTTGCATATGTCTTGACTTAGGCTTAAAGACATGGCGTTTGAGGGTGAAAACTCGAAACAACCCTCGAATGGCCCCGTGGGTGGCACCAACACCTCGAATGGGACCAATGTAACTCTTAGGAACTGACACCGCAGTCGTGGGTCTCTCGGTTTGAGAATACGACGGTAATTTGCGTATTTCTGGACTTAAGCAAAACATGGCGTTAGACTGTGAAAACTTGAAATAGCCCCCGAACGGTCCCGTGGGTGGAACCAACACCTCCAACGGGACCAACATAACTCGTAGGAACTGACCCCGCAGCCGCGGGACTCCCGATTTGAGAACACGATGATAATTTTAATATTTCTTGACTTAGGCTTAAAAACATGCAGTTAGAGGTTGAAAACCCGAAACAAACCCCAAACATCCCCGTGGGTAGCACCAACACCTCCCACGGAACAAATGTAACTCGTAGGTACTAACCCCATAGCCGCGGATCTCCCGATTTGAGAGTACTACGGTAATTTGCATATTTCATTACTTAGGCTTAAAAACATGACGTTAGAGGGTGAAAACTCGAAACAGCCCCCGCACGGCCCCGTGGGTAGCACCAACACCTCCCACGGGACCAATGTAACTCTTAGGAACTGACCCCACAGCTGCGGGTCTCCCGGTTTGAGAGTAATTCAGTAATTTGCATATTTCTGGACTTAGGCTTAAAAACCTGACGTTAGAGGGTGAAAACTCGAACGGCCCCGTGGGTGGCATCAACACCTCCCACGGGAACAATGTAACTCATAGAAACGGTCCCCGCAGCCCCGGCTCTCGCGGTTTGAGAATACGACGATAATTTGCATATTTCTAGACTTAATCAAAACATAACATTAGAGGGTGAAAACTCAAAACAGCCCCCGAACGGCCAGGTGGGTGGCACCAACACCTCCCACATGACCAACGTAACTCGTAGGAACTGACCCCGTAGTCGCGGGACTCCCGGTTTGAGAATACAACGATAATTTGCAGATTTCTCTACTTAGGCTTAGAGACATAGCGTTTGAGGATGAAAACTCGAAACAGCCCCCGAACAGCCCCATGGGTGGGACCAACACCTCCAACGGGACCAACGTAACTCGTAGGAACTGACCCCGTAGCCGCGGGTCGCTGGGTTTAAGAAGACGATGGTAATTTTCGTATTTCTAGATTTAAGCAAAACATGGCGTTAGAGGGTGAAAACTTGAAACAACCCCTGAACGGCCCCGTGGGTGGCACCATCACCTGGCACGGGACTAATGTAACTCGTAGGAACTGACCCCATAGCCGCGGGTCTCTCCGTTTGATAATACGACGAAAATCTGCATATTTTTAGTCAAAAGCAAATCATGGCGGTAGAGGGTGAAAACTCGAAACATCCTCCGAACGGCCAGGTGGGTGGCACCAAAACCTCCCACGGGACCAACGTAACTCATAAGAACTGACCTCGCAGTCGCGAGACTCCCGGTTTGATAATACGATGATAATTTGCATATTTCTTGACTTAGGCTTAAAGACATGGTGTTTGAGGGTGAAAACTCGAAACAAACCCTCGAACGGCACCGTGGGTGGCACCAACACCTCCAACGGGACAAACATAACTCGCAGGAACTGACCTCGCAGCCGCGGGACTCCCGGTTTGAGAATACGATGCTAATTTGCATATTTATTCACTTAGACTTAAAAACATGACGTTAGAGGGTGAAAACTCGAAACAGCCCCCGAACGGCCCCGTGGGTAGCACCAACACCTCCCACGGGACCAATGTAACTCTTAGGAACTGTCCCCACAGCCGCGGGTCTCCCGGTTTGAGAGTACTTCAGTAATTTTCATATTTCTGGACTTAGGCTTAAAAACATGACGTTAGAGGGTGAAAACTCGAAACAGCCCTCGAACGGCCTCGTGGGTGGCATCAACACCTCCCACGGGAACAATGTAACTCATAGAAACTGTCCCCGCAACCACGGGTCTCCCAATTTGAGAATACGACGATAATTTGCATATTTCTAGACTTAAGAAAAACATAACATTAGAGGGGGAAAACTCAAAATAGCCCCCGAACGACCAGATGGGTGGCACCAACACCTCCCACATGACCAACGTAACTCGTAGGAACTGACCCCGTAGTCGCGGGACCCCCGGTTTGAGAATACGACGATAATTTGCATATTTCTTGACTTAGGCTTAAAGACATAGCGTTTGAGGATGAAAACTCGAAACAGCCCCCGAACAGCCCCATGGGTGGCACCAACACCTCCAACGGGACCAACGTAACTCGTAGGATCTGACCCCGTAGCCGCGGGTCACCCGGTTTAAGAATACGACGGTAATTTATGTATTTCTAGATTTAAGCAAAACATGGCGTTAGAGGGTGGAAACTCGAAACAGCCCCTGAACGGCCCCGTGGGGGGCACCATCACCTGGCACGGGACTAATGTAACTCATAGGAACTGACCCCATAGCCGCGGGTCTCTCAGTTTGATAATACGACGGTAATCTGCATATTTTTAGTCATAAGTAAATCATGGCGTTAGAGGGTGAAAACTCGAATCATCCTCCGAACGGCCAGGTGGGTGGCACCAAACCCTCCCACGGGACCAACGTAACTCATAAGAACTGACCTCGCAGTCGCGAGACTCCCGGTTTGCTAATACGATGATAATTTGCATATTTCTTGACTTAGGCTTAAAGACATGGCGTTTGAGGGTGAAAACTCGAAACAACCCTCGAACGGCCCCGTGGGTGGCATAAACACCTCCAATGGGACCAACATAACTCGTAGGAACTAACCCCTTAGACGTGGGTCTCTCGATTTGAGAATACTACGGTAATTTGCATATTTCTATACTTAGGCTAAAAATCATGACGTTAGAGGGTGAAAACTCGAAACAGCCCCCGAACGGCCCCGTGGGTGGCACCAACACCCCCCACAGGACCAATGTAACTCGTAGGAACTGACCCCGCAGCCGCGGGTCACCCGGTTTGAGAATACGATGGTAATTTGCATATTTCTAGACATAGGCTTAAAAACATGGCGTTAGAGGGTGAAAACTCGAAACAACCCCCAAACGTCCCCGAGGGTAGCACCAACACCTTCCACGGGACCAATGTAAGTCGTACGAACTGACCCCATAGCCGCGGGTCTCCCAATTTGAGAGTACTACGGTAATTTGCATATTTCTATACTTAGGCTAAAAATCATGACGTTAGAGGGTGAAAACTCAAAACAGCCCCCGAACGGCCCCGTGGGTGGCACCTACACCCCCCACGGGACCAATGTAACTCGTAGGAACTGACCCCGCAGCCGCGGGTCACTCGGTTTGAGAATACGATGGTAATTTGCATATTTCGAGACTTAGGCTTAAAAACATGACGTAAGAGGGTGAAAACTCGAATCAGCCCCCGAACGGCCCTGTGCGTGGCACCAACACCTACCATGGGACCAATGTAACTCGTAGGAACTGACCCCGCAGCCGCGGGTCACCCGGTTTGAGAATACGATGGTAATTTGCCTATTTCTAGACTTATGAAAAACATGGCGTTGGAGGGAAAAAACTCGAAACAGCCCCCGAACGGCCTGGTGGGTGGCACAAACTTTTCCCACGGGGCCAACGTAACTAGTAGGAACTGACCTTGCAGTCGCGAGACTCCTGGTTTGAGAATACGATGATAATTTGCATATTTCTTGACTTTGGCTTAAAAACATGGCGTTTGAGGGTGAAAACTCGAAAGAACCCTCGAACGGCCCCGTGGGTGGCACCAACACCTCCAATGGGACCAACGTAACTCTTTGGAACTAAACCAGCAGTCGTGGGTCTCTCGGTTTGAGAATATGATGATAATTTGCGTATTTCTAGACTTAAGCAAAATATGGCGTTAGAGTGTGAAAACTTGAAACAGCCCCCGAACGGTCCCATGGGTGGCACCAACACCTCCAACGGACCAACATAACCCGTAGGAACTGACCCCGCAACCGCGAGACTCCCCGGTTTGAGAATACGATGATAATTTGCATATTTCTTCACTTAGGATTAAAAACATGCAGTTAGAGGGTGAAGACTCGAAACAACCCCCAAACGTCTCCGTGGGTAGCACCAACACCTCCCACGGGACGAATGTAACTTGTAGTAACTGACCCCATAGCCGCGGATCTCCCGATTTGAGAGCACTACGGTAATTTGCATATTTCTATACTTAGGCTTAAAAATATGATGTTAGAGGGTGAAAACATGAAACAACCCCCGAACGGTCCCGTGGGTGGCACCAACACCTCCAACGGGACCAATGTAACTCGTAGGAACTGACCCCGCTGCTACGGGTCTCCCGATTTGAGAATAAGATGATAATTTGCATATATCTTTACTTAGGACTAAAAACATGCAGTTAGAGGGTGAAGACTCGAAACAACCCCCAAACGTCTCCGTGGGTAGCACCAACACCTCCCACGGGACCAATGTAACTCGTAGGAACTGACCCCATAGTCGCAGGACTCCCGGTTTGAGAATACGACGATAATTTGCATATTTCTTGACTTAGGCTTAAAGACATAGCGTTTGAGGGTGAAAACTCGAAACAACCCCCGAACAGCCCCGTGGGTGGCACCAACACCTCCAACGGGACCAACGTTACTCGCAGGAACTGACCCCATAGTTGCGGGTCGCCCGGTTTGAAAATACGACGGTAATTTACGTATTTCTAGATTTAAGCAAAACATGGCGTTAGAGGGTGAAAACTCGAAACAGCCCCCGAACGGCCCCGTGGGTGGCACCATCACCTACCACGGGACTAATGTAACTGGTAGGAACTGACCCCACAGCCTCGGGTCTCTCAGTTTGATAATATGACGGTAATCTGCATATCTTTACTTAGGACTAAAAACATGAAGTTAGAGGGTGAAGACTCGAAACAACCCCCAAACATCTACGTGGGTAGCAACAACACCTCCCACGGGGCCAACGTAACTCGTAGGAACTGACCCGCAGTCGCGAGACTCCTGGTTTGAGAATACGATGATAATTTGCATATATCTTGACTTGGGCTTAAAGACATGGCGTTTGAGGGTGAAAACTCGAATAAACCCTCGAACGGTCCCGTGGGTGGCACCAACACCTCCAATGGGACAAACGTAACTCTTAGGAACTCACCCCGCAGTCGTGGGTCTCTCGGTTTGAGAATACGATTGTAATTTGCATTTTTCTAGACTTAAGCAAAACATGGCGTTAGAGTGTGAAAACTTGAAACGGCCCCAGAATGGTCCCGTGGGTGGCACCAACACCTCCAACGGGACTAAGATAACTCGTAGGAACTGACCCCGCAGCCGCGGGACTCTCGGTTTGAGAATACGACGATAATTTGCATATTTCTTCACTTAGGATTAAAAACATGCAGTTAGAGGGTGAAAACTCGAAAGAACCCCCAAACGTCCCCGTGGGTAGCACCAACACATCCCACGGGACCAGTGTAACTCGTAGGAACTGACGCCATAGCCGCGAATCTCCCGAGTTGAGAGTACTACGGTAGTTTGCAAATTTCTATACTTAGGCTTAAAAACTTGACGTTAGAGGGTGAAAACTCAAAATAGCCCCCGAACGACCCCGTGGGTGGCACCAACACCTCCCACGGGACCAATGTAACTCGTAGGAACTGACCCCATAGCCGCGGATCTCCCGATTTGAGAGTACTATGGTAATTTGTATATTTCTATACTTAGGCTTAAAAACATGATGTTAGAGGGTGAAAACTCGAAATTGCCCCCGAACGGCCACGTGGGTGGCACCAAGACCTCCCACGGGACCAATGTAACTCATAGGAACTGACCCCGTCGCAGCGGGTCGCTCGGTTTGAGAATACTTCGGTAATTTGTGCATTTCTAGACTTAAGCAAAACATGGCGTTAGAGGGAAAAAAACTCGAAATAGCGCCCGACCGGCCCGGTGGGTTGCACCAACTCCTCCCACGGGGACAACGTAACTCCTAGGAACTGACCCCGCAGTCGCGGGACTCCCGGTTTGAGAATACGATGATAATTTGCATATTTCTTGACTTAGGCTAAAAGACATGGCGTTTGAGGGTGAAAACTCGAAATAGCCCCTGAACGGCCTCGTGGGTGGCACTAACACCTCCAACGGGACCAACGTAACTCGTAGGAACTGACCCCGCAGCCGCGGGTCTCCCGGTTTGAGAATACGACGATAATTTGCGTATTTCTAGACTTGTACAAAACATGTAATTAGTGGGTGAAAACCCGAAAGAGCCCCTGAACGGCTCTTTGGCTGGCACCAACACCTCCAACAGAACCAACGTAACTCGTAGGAACTGACCCCGCATCTGCGGGACTCCCGATTTGAGAATACGATGATAATTTGCATATTTCTTGACTTAGGCTTAAAAATATGGCGTTAGGGGGTGAAAACTCGAAACAGCCCCCGAACGGCCCCATGGGTGGCACCAACACCTCCCACGGGACGAATGTAACTCGTAGGAACTGACCCCATAGCAACGAGACTCTCAGTTTTGAGAATACGACGATAATTTACATATTTCTTGACTTAGTCTTAAAAACATGGCATTAGAGGGTGAAAACTCGAAACATCCCCCGAACGTCCCCGTGGGTAGCACCAACACCTCCCACGGGACCAATGTAACTCGTACGAACTGACCCCACAGCCGCAGGTCTCCCGTTTTGAGAGTACAACAGTAATTAGCATATTTCTAAGACTTAGGCTTAAAAACATGACGTTAGAGGGTGAAAACTTAAAACAGCCCCCGAACGGCCCCGTGGATGCCATCAACACCTCCCACGGGACCAATGTAACTCATAGAAACTGTCCCCGTAGACGCGGGTCTCCCGGTTTGAGAATACGACGGTAATTTGCATATTTCCCGACTTAAGCAAAACATGACATTACAGGGTGAAAACTCGAAACAGCCCCCGAACGGCCTGGTGGGTGGCACCAACACCTCCCACGGGACCAACGTAACTCGTAGGAACTGACCCTGTAGTCGAGGGACTCCTGGTTTGATAATACGACGATAATTTGCATATTTCTTGACTTCGGCTTAAAGACATAGTGTTTGAGGGTGAAAACTCGAAACAGCCCTCCAACACACCGTGGGTGGTACCAACACCTCCAATGGGACAAACGTAACTCGTAGGAACTGACCCCGTAGCCGCGGGTCGCCCGGTTTGAGAACACGACGGTAATTTACGTATTTCTAAACTTAAGCAAAACATGGCTTTAGAGGGTCAAAACTCGAAACAGCGCCCGAACGGTCCCGTGAGTGGCACCATCACCTGCCACGGGACTAATGTAACTCGTTGGAACTGACCCCACAGTCGCGGGTCTCCCAGTTTGAGAATATGAAAGTAATTTGTATATTTTAATGCTTAAGCAAAACATGGCGTTAGAGGGTGAAAACTCAAAACATCCCCCGAACGGCCAGGTGGGTGGCACCAAAACCTCCCACGGGACCAACGTAACTCGTAGGAACTGTCCCCGCAGTCGCGAGACTCCCGGTTTGACAATACGATGATAATTTGCATATTTCTTGACTTAGTCTTAAAGACATGGCATTTGAGGGTGAAAACTCGAAACAACCCTCGAACGGCCTCGTGGGTGGAACCAACGCCTCCAACGGGACCAACGTAACTCGTAGGAGCTGACCCCGCAGCCACGGGTCTCCCGATTTGAGAATACGACGGTAATTTGCGTATTTCTAGACTTGTGCAAAATATGGAATTAGAGGGTGAAAACTCGAAAGAGCCCTTGCACGTCTCTTTGGGTGGCACCAACACCTCCAACGGGACCAACATAACTCGTAGGAACTGACCACGCATCCGCGGGACTCCCGATTTGAGAATACGATGATAATTTGCATATTTCTTGACCTAGGCTTAAAAACATGGTGTTAGGGGGTGAAAACTCAAAACAGCCCCCGAGCGGCCCCATGGGTGGCGCCAACACCTCCCACGGGACGAATATAACTCGTAGGAACTGACCCCATAGCCGCGTGTCTCCCGATTTTGAGAGTACTACGATAATTTACATATTTCTTCACTTAGTCTTAAAAACATGGCATTAGAGGGTGAAAACTCGAAATAGCCACCGAACGTCCCCTTGGGTAGCACCAACACCTCCCACGGGACCAATGTAACTCGTACGAACATACCCCAGAGCCGCGGGTCTCCCGGTTTGAGAGTACTACAGTATTTTGCATATTTCTAGACTTAGGCTTAAAAACATGACGTTAGAGGGTGAAAACTCGAAACAGCCCCCGAACGGCCCCGTGGGTGGCATCAACACCTCCCACGGGACCAATGTAACTCATAGAAACTGTCCCCGTAGCCACGGGTCTTCTGGTTTTAGAATACGATGGTAATTTGCATATTTCCAGACTTAAGCAAAACATGACATTAGAGGGTGAAAACTCAAAACAACCCCCGAACGGCCAGGTGGGTGGCACCAACACCTCCCACGGGACCAACGTAACACGTAGGAACTGACCACGTAGTCGCGGGACTCCTGGTTTGAGAATACGACGATAATTTGCATATTTCTTGACTTAAACAAAACATGGCGTTAGAGGGCAAAAACTCGAAACAGCCCCCGAACGGCTCGGTGGGTGGCACCAACTTCTCCCGTGGGGCCAACGTAACTCGTAGCATCTGACCCCACAGTCGCGAGACTCCTAGTTTGAGAATACGATGATAATTTGCATATTTCTTGACTTAGTCTTAAAGACATGGCGTTTGAGGGTGAAAACTCGAAACAACCCTCGAACGACCTCGTGGGCGGCACTTACACCTCCAATGGGACCAACGTAACTCTTAGGAACTGAACCCGCAGTCATGGGTCTCTCGGTTTGAGAATATGACGGTAATTTGCGTATTTTTAGACTTAAGCAAAACATGGCGTTAGAGTGTGAAAACTTGAAACAGCCCCCGAACGGTCCCGTGGGTGGCACCAACACCTCCAGCGGGCCCAACATAACTCATAAGAACTGACCCCACAGCCTCAGGACTCCCGGTTTGAGAATACGATGATAATTTGCATATTTCTTCACTTAGGCTTAAAAACATGCAGTTAGAGGGTGAAAACTAGAAACAATCCCCAAACGTCCCCATGGGTAGCACCAACACCTCCCACGGGACAAATTTAACTAGTAGGAACTGACCCCATAGCCGCGGATCTCCCGATTTGATAGTACTACGGTAATTTTCATATTTCTATACTTAGGCTTAAAAACATGACGTTAGAGAGTGAAAACTCGAAACAGCCCCCGAACGGCCTCGTGGGTGGCACCAACACCTCCCACGGGACCAATGTAACTCGTAGGAACTGACCCCGCAGTTGTGGGTCTCCCGATTTGAGAATATGATGGTAATTTGTATATTTCTAGACATATGCTTAAAAACATGATGTTAGAGGGCTAAAACTCGAAATAGCCCCCGAACGGCCCCATGGGTGGCACCAACACCTCCAACGGGACCAATGTAACTCGTAGGAACTGACCCCGCAGCCGCGGGTCTCCCAGTTTGAGAATATGATGATAATTTGCATATTTATAGACTTAAGCAAAACATGACGTTAGAGGGCGAAAACTCGAAACAGCCGCCGAACGGCTAGGTGGGTGGCACCAACACCTCCCACGGGGCCAACGTAACTCGTAGGACCTGACCCCGCAGTCGCGGGACTCCTGGTTTGAGAATACGATGATAATTTGCATATTTCATAACATAGGCTTAAAGACATGGCGTTTGAGGGTGAAAACTCGAAACATCCCCGGAACGGCCTCGTGGTTGGCACCAACACCTCCAACGGGACCAACGTAACTCGTAGGAACTGACCCCGTAGACACGGGTCTCCCGATTTAAGAATACAACGGTAATTTGCATATTTCTAGACTTGTGCAAAACATGGAATTAGAGGGTGAAAACTCGAAAGAGCCCCCGAACGGCCAGTGGGTGGCAGCAACACCTCCCATGGGGCCAACGTAACTCGTAGAAACTGACCCCGCAGTCACGAGACTCCTGGTTTGAGAATACGATGAAAATTTTCATATTTCTTGACTTAGGCTTAAAGACATGGCGTTTGAGGGTGAAAACTCGAAACAACCCTTGAACGGTCCCCTGGGTGGCACCAACACCTCTAACGGGACCAACATAACTCGTAGGAACTGACCCCGCAGCCGCGAGACCCCCGCTTTGATAATACGACGATAATTTGCATATTTCTTCACTTAGGCTTAAAAACATGCAGTTAGAGGTTGAAAACTCGAAACAACCCCCAAACGTCCCCGTGGGAAGCACCAACACCTCCCACGGGACCAATGTAACTCGTAGG
Organism: Sambucus nigra; assembly: GCA_949130495.1. Classification (NCBI taxonomy): domain Eukaryota; kingdom Viridiplantae; phylum Streptophyta; class Magnoliopsida; order Dipsacales; family Adoxaceae; genus Sambucus; species Sambucus nigra. The sequence goes on along the minus strand of OX422207.1, from coordinate 77,569,741 downwards.
AACTAACCCTATAGCCACGGATCTCCCGATTAGAGAGTACTACGGTAATTTGCATATTTCTATACTTAGGCTTAAAAACATAAAGTTAGAGGGTGAAAACTCGAAACAGCCCCCGAACGGCCCCTTGGGTGGCACAAACACCTCCCACGGGACCAATGTAACTCGTAGGAACTGACCCCACAGCTGCGGGTCTCCCGTTTTGAGAATACGATGGTAATTTGCATATTTCTAGACTTTGGCTTAAAAACATGATGTTAGAGGGTGAAAACTCGAAACAGCCCCCGAACGGCCCCGTGGGTGGCACCAACACCTCCCACGGGACCAATGTAACTCATAGGAACTAATCCCGTAGCCGCGGGTCTCCCGGTTTGAGAATACGACGGTAATTTTAATATTTTTAGACTTAAGCAAAACATGGAGTTAGAGGTCGAAAACTCGAAACAGCCCCCGAACGGTCCGGTGGGTGGCACCAACCCCTCCAACGGGCCAACGTAACTCGTAGGAACTGACCCCGCAGCCGCGGGACTCCCGGTTTGAGAATACGATGATAATTAGCATATTTATTCACTTAGACTTAAAGACATGGCGTTTGAGGTTGAAAACTCGAAACAACCCCCAAACGTCCCCGTGGGTCGCACCAACACCTCCCACGGGACCAATGTAACTCGTAGGAACTGAACCCGCAGTCGTGGGTCTCTCAGTTTGAGAATACGATGGTAATTTGCGTATATCTAGACTTAAGTAAAACATGGCGTTAGAGTGTGAAAACTCGAAACAGCCCCCGAACGGTCCTGTGGGTGGCACCAACACCTCCAACGGGACCAACATAACTCGCAGGAACAGAGCTCGCAGCCGCGGGACTCCCGGTTTGAGAATACGATGATAATTTGCATTTTTATTCACTTAGACTTAAAAACATGCAAATAGAGGGTGAAAACTCGAAACAACCCCCAAACGTCCCCGTGGGTCGCACCAACACCTCCCACGGGACCAATGTAACTCGTAGGAACTGACCCCATAGCCGCGGATCTCCCGATTTGAGAGTACTACGGTAATTTGAATATTTCTATACTTAGGCTTAAAAATATGACGTTAGAGTGTGAAAACTCGAAACAGCCCCCAAACGGCCCCGTGGGTGGCACAAACACCTCCCACGGGACCAATGTAACTTGTAGGAACTGACCCCGTAGCTGCGGGTCTCCCAATTTGAGAATAAGATGGTAATTTCCCTATTTCTAGACTTAGGCTGAAAAACATGATGCTAGAGGGCGAAAACTCGAAACAACCCCCAAACGGCCCCGTGGGTGGCACCAACACCTCCAACAGGACCCGTGTAACTCATAAGAACTGACCCCGCAGCCGCGAGTCTCCTGGTTTGAGAATACGACGATAATTTGCATATTTCTAGACTTAAGCAAAACATGGAGTTAGAGGGCGAAAACTCGAAACAGCCCCGAACGGACAGGTGGGTGCAACCAACACCTCCCACGGGGCCAACGTAACTCGTAGGAACTGACCTCGCAGTCACGGGACTCCCGATTTGAGAATACGACGATAATTTCATATCTTTTGACTTAGGTTTAAAGACATGGAGTTTGAGGGTGAAAACTCGAAACAGCCCCTGAACGGCCTCGTGGTTGGCACCAACACCTCCAATGGGACCAACGTAACTCGTATGAACTGACCCCGCACTCTCGGGTCTCCTGGTTTGAGAATACGACGGTAATTTGCGTATTTCTAAACTTGTGCAAAACATGGAATTAGAGGGTGAAAACTCAAAACAGCCCCTGAACGGCCCTTTGGGTGGCACCAACGCCTCCAACAGAACCAACGTAACTCGTAGGAACTGACCCCGCATCCGCGGGACTCATAATTTGAGAATACGATGATAATTTGGATATTTCTTGACCTAGTCTTAAAAACATGGAGTTAGAGGGTGAAAACTCGAAACAGTCCCCGAACGGCCCCATGGGTGGCACCAACACCTCCCACGGGACCAATGTAACGCGTAGGAACTGACCCCATAGCTACGGGACTCCCGGTTTGAGAATACGATGATAATTTGTATATTTCTTGACTTAGTCTTAAAAACATGGCATTAGAGGGTGAAAACTCGAAACAGCCCCCGAACGGCCCCGTGGGTAGCACCAACACCTCCCACGGGACCAATGTAACTCTTAGGAACTGTCCCCATAGCCGCGGGTCTCCCGGTTTGAGAGTACTACAGTAATTTGCATATTTCTAGACTTAGGCATAAAAACATGACGTTAGAGGGTGAAAACTCGAAATAGCCCCCGAACGGCCCTGTGGGTGGCACCAACACCACCCACAGGACCAATGTAACTCATAGAAACTGTCCCCGCAGCAGCGGGTGTCCCGGTTTGAGAATACGTCGGTAATTTGCATATTTCCATACATAAGCAAAACATGACATTAGAGGGTGAAAACTCGAAACAGCCCATGAACGGCCAAGTGGGTGGCACCAACACCTCCCACGGGACCAACGTAACTCGTAGGAACTGACCCTGTAGTCGCGGGACTCCCGGTTTGAGAATACGATGATAATTTGCATATTTCTTGACTTAGGCTTAAAGGCATCGCATTTGAGGGTGAAAACTCAAAATAGCCCCCGAACAGCCCCGTGGGTGGTACCAACACCTCCAATGGGACCAACGTAACTCGTAGTAACTGACCCCGTTGCCACGTGTCGCCCGGTTTCAGAACACGACGGTAATTTGCATATTTCTAGACTTAAGCAAAACATGGCGTTAGAGGGTGAAAACTCAAAACAGCCCCTGAACGGCCCTGTGGGTGGCACCATCACCTGCCACGAGACTAATGTAACTCGTACGAACATACCCCACAGTCGCGGGTCTAACAGTTTGAGAATACGACGGTAATTTGCATATTTTTATACTTAAGCAAAACACTGCGTTAGAGGCTGAAAACACGAAACAACCCCCCAACGTCCTCGTGGGTAGCACCAACACCTCCCACTGGACCAATGTAAGTCGTAGGAACTTAACCCATAGCCGCGGGCCTCCCGATTTGGGATTACTACAATAATTTTCATATTTCTATACTTAGGCTTAAAAACATGACGTTAGAGGGTGAAAACTCGAAACAGCCCCCGAACGGCCCCGTGGGTGGCACCAACACCTCCCACAGGACCAATGTAACTCGTAGGAACTGACGCCGCAGTTGTGGGTCTCCCGATTTGAGAATACGATGGTAATTTGCATATTTCTAGACTTAGGCTTAAAAACTTGACGTTAGAGGGTGAAAACTCAAAACAGTCCCCGAACGGCCCCGTGGGTGGCACCAACACCTCCCACGGGACCAATGTAACTCATAGGAACTGACCCCGTAGCCGCGGGTCGCCCGGTTTGAGAATACGACACTAATTTGCATATTTTTGGACTTAAGGAAAACATGGCGTTAAAGGACGAAAACTTGAAACAGCCCCCGAACGGCCAGGTGGGTGGCACCAACACCTCCCACGGGGCCAACGTAACTCGTAGGAACTGACCCCGCATTCGCGAGACTCCTGGTTTTAGAATACGATGATAATTTGCATATTTCTTGACTTAGACTTAAAGAAAAAGGCGTTTGAGGGTGAAAACTCGAAACAACCCTCGAACGGCCCCGTGGGTGGCACTAACACCTCCAATGGGACCAACATAACTCTTAGGAACTGAACCCGCAGTCGTGGGTCTCTCAGTTTGAGAATACGATGGTAATTTGTGTATATCTAGACTTAAGTAAAACATGGCGTTAGAGTGTGAAAACTCGAAACAGCCCCCGAACGGTCCTGTGGGTGGCACCAACACCTCCAACGGGACCAACATAACTCGCAGAAACAGACCTCGCAGCCGCGGGACTCCCGGTTTGAGAATACGATGATAATTTGCATTTTTATTCACTTAGACTTAAAAACATGCAGTTAGAGGGTGAAAACTCGAAACAACCCCCAAACGTCCCCGTGGGTCGCACCAACACCTCCCACGGGACCAATGTAACTCGTAGGAACTGACCCCATAGCCGCGGATCTCCCGATTTGAGAGTTCTACGGTAATTTGCATATATCTATACTTAGGCTTAAAAATATGACGTTAGAGTGTGAAAACTCGAAACAGCCCCCGAACGGCCCCGTGGGTGGCACAAACACCTCCCACGGGACCAATGTAACTTGTAGGAACTGACCCCGTAGCTGCGGGTCTCCCAATTTGAGAATACGATGGTAATTTCCCTATTTCTAGACTTAGGCTGAAAAACATGATGCTAGAGGGTGAAAACTCGAAACAACCCCCAAACGGCCTAGTGGTTGGCACCAACACCTCCAATGGGACCAACGTAACTCGTATGAACTGACCCCGCACTCTCGGGTCTCCCGGTTTGAGAATACGACGGCAATTTGCGTATTTCTAGACTTGTGCAAAACATGGAATTAGAGGGTGAAAACTCAAAACAGCCCCTGAATGGCCCTTTGGGTGGCACCAACGCCTTCAACAGAACCAACGTAACTCGTAGGAACTGACCCCGCACCCGCGGGACACATAATTTGAGAATACGATGATAATTTGGATATTTCTTGACCTAGGCTTAAAAACATGGAGTTAGAGGGTGAAAACTTGAAACAGTCCCCGAACGGCCCGATGGGTGGCACCAACACCTCCCATGGGACCAATGTAACGCGTAGGAACTGACCCCACAGCTACGGGACTCCCGGTTTGAGAATACGATGATAATTTGTATATTTCTTGACTTAGTCTTAAAAACATGGCATTAAAGGGTGAAAACTCGAAACAGCCCCCGAACGGCCCCGTGGGTAGCACCAACACCTCCCACGGGACCAATGTAACTCTTAGGAACTGTCCCCACAGCCGCGGGTCTCCCGGTTTGAGAGTACTACAGTAATTTGCATATTTCTAGACTTAGGATTAAAGACATGACGTTAGAGGGTGAAAACTCAAAACAGCCCCCGAACGGCCCCATGGGTGGCACCAACACCTCCCACAGGACCAATGTAACTCATAGAAACTGTCCCCGCAGCCGCGGGTGTCCCGGTTTGGGAATACGTCGGTAATTTGCATATTTCCAGACATAAGCAAAACATGACATTAGAGGGTGAAAACTCGAAACGGCCCCTGAACGGCAAGTGGGTGGCACCAACACCTCCCACGGGACCAACGTAACTCGTAGGAACTGACCCCGTAGTCGCGGGACTCCCGGTTTGAGAATACGATGATAATTTGCATATTTCTTGACTTAGGCTTAAAGGCATCGCATTTGAGGGTGAAAACTCGAAATAGCCCCCGAACAGCCCCGTGGGTGGCACCAACACCTCCAATGGGACCAACGTAACTCGTAGTAACTGACCCCGTTGCCACGTGTCGCCCGGTTTTAGAACACGACGGTAATTTGTGTATTTCTAGACTTAAGCAAAACATGGCGTTAGAGGGTGAAAACTCAAAACAGCCCCTGAACGGCCCTGTGGGTGGCACCATCACCTGCCACGAGACTAATGTAACTCGTACGAACATACCCCACAGTCGCGGGTCTAACAGTTTGAGAATACGACGGTAATTTGCATATTTTTAGACTTAAGCAAAACATGGCGTTAGAGGCTGAAAACACGAAATAACCCCCCAACGTCCTCGTGGGTAGCACCAACACCTCCCACGGGACCAATGTAAGTCGTAGGAACTTAACCCATAGCCGCGGGCCTCCCGATTTGGGAGTACTACGATAATTTTCATATTTCTATACTTAGGCTTAAAAACATGACGTTAGAGGGTGAAAACTCGAAACAGCCCCCGAACGACCCCGTGGGTGGCACCAACACCTCCCACAGGACCAATGTAACTCGTAGGAACTGACGCCGCAGTTGTGGGTCTCCCGATTTGAGAATACGATGGTAATTTGCATATTTCTAGACTTAGGCTTAAAAACTTGACGTTAGAGGGTGAAAACTCAAAACAGCCCCCGAACGGCCCCGTGGGTGGCACCAACACTTCCCACGGGACCAATGTAACTCATAGGAACTGAACCCGTAGCCGCGGGTCACCCGGTTTGAGAATACGACACTAATTTGCATATTTTTGGACTTAAGGAAAACATGGCGTTAAAGGACGAAACTTGAAACAGCCCCCGAACGGCCAGGTGGGTGGCACCAACACCTCCCACGGGGCCAACGTAACTCGTAGGAACTGACCGCGCATTCGCGAGACTCCTGGTTTGAGAATACGATGATAATTTTCATATTTCTTGACTTAGACTTAAAGAAAAAGGCGTTTGAGGGTGAAAACTCGAAACAACCCTCGAACGGCCCCGTGGGTGGCACTAACACCTATAATGGGACCAACATAACTCTTAGGAACTGAACCCGCAGTCATGGGTCTCTCAGTTTGAGAATACGACGGTAATTTGCGTATATCTAGACTTAAGTAAAACATGGCGTTAGAGTGTGAAAACTCGAAACAGCCCCCGAACGGTCCCGTGGGTGGCACCAACACCTCCAACGGGACCAACATAACTCGTAGGAACTGACCCTGCAGCCGCGGGACTCCCGGTTTGAGAATACGATGATAATTTGCATATTTCTTCATTTAGACTTAAAAACATGCAGTTAGAGGGTGAAAACTCGAAACAACCCCCAAACGTCCCCGTGGGTCGTACCAACACCTCCCACGGGACCAATGTAACTCGTAGGAACTGACCCCATAGCCGCGGATCTCCCGATTTGAGGTTACTACGGTAATTTGAATATTTCTATACTTAGGCTTAAAAATATGACGTTAGAGTGTGAAAACTCGAAACAGCCCCCGAACGGCCCCGTGGGTGGCACAAACACCTCCCACGGGACCAATGTAACTCGTAGGAACTGACCCCACAGCTGCGGGTCTCCCAATTTGAGAATACGATGGTAATTTCCCTATTTCTAGACTTAGGCTGAAAAATATGATGCTAGAGGGTGAAAACTCTAAACAGCCCCCAAAAGGCCCTGTGGGTGGCACCAACACCTCCCACGGGACCAGTGTAACTCGTAAGAACTGACCCTGCAGCCGCGAGTCTCCCGATTTGAGAATACGACGGTAATTTGCATATTTCTAGACTTAAGCAAAACATGGAGTTAGAGGGAGAAAGCTTGAAACAGCCCCCGAACGGCCAGGTGGGTGGCACCAACACCTCCCACGGGGACAACGTAACTCGTAGGAACTGACCCCGCAGTCACGGGACTCCCGGTTTGAGAATACGACGATAATGTTCATATCTTTTGACTTAGGTTTAAAGACATGGCGTTTGAGGGTGAAAACTCGAAACAACCCCTGAACGGCCTCGTGGTTGGCACCAACACCTCCAATGGGACCAACGTAACTCGTAGGAACTGACCCCACAGTCGTGGGTCTCCCGGTTTGAGAATACGACGGTAATTTGCGTATTTCTGGACTTGTACAAAACATGGAATTAGAGGGTGAAAACTCGAAACTGCCCCTGAACGGCCCATTGGGTGGCATCAACACCTCCAACAGAACCAACGTAACTCGTAGGAACTGACCCCGCATCCGCGGGACTCCCAATTTGAGAATAAGATGATAATTTGGATATTTCTTGACTTAGGCTTAAAAACATGGAGTTGGAGGGTGAAAACTCGAAACAGTCCCCGAACGGCCCCATGGGTGGCACCAACACCTCCCACGGGACCAATGTAACGCGTAGGAACTGACCCCACAGCTACGGGACTCCCGGTTTGAGATTACGACGATAATTTGCATGTTTCTTGACTTAGTCTTGAAAACATGGCATTAGAGGGTGAAAACTCGAAACAACCCCCGAATGTCCCCGTGGGTAGCAGCAACACCTCCCACGGGACCAATGTAACTCGTAGGAACTGACCCCACAGCCGCGGATCTCCCGGTTTGAGAGTAATACAGTAATTTGAATATTTCTAGACTTAGGTTTAAAAACATGACGTTAGAGGGTGAAAACTCCAAACAGCCCCCGAACGGCCCCGTGGGTGGCATCAACACCTGCCACGGGACCAATGTAACTCATAAAAACTGTCCCCGCAGCCGCGGGTCTCCCGGTTTGAGAATACGTCGGTAATTTACATATTTCCCGACATAAGCAAAACATGACATTAGAGGGTGAAAACTCGAAACAGCCCCCGAACGGCCAGGTGGGTGGTACCAACACCTCCCACGGGACCAACGTAACTCGTAGGAACTGACCCCGTAGTCGCGGGACTCCCGGTTTGAGAATACGACGATAATTTGCATATTTCTTGACTTAGGCTTAAAGGCATCGCGTTTGAGGGTGAAAACTCGATATAGCCCCCGAACAGCCCCGTGGGTGGTACCAACACCTCCAATGGGACCAACGTAACTCGTAGGAACTGATCCCGTTTCCACGGGTCGCCCGGTTTGAGAACACGACGGTAATTTGCGTATTTCTAGGATTAAGCAAAACATGGAGTTAGAGGGTGAAAACTCGAAACATCCCCCTAACGGCCCTGTGGGTGGCACCATCACCTGCCACAAGACAAATGTAACTCGTACGAACATACCCCACAGTCTCGGGTCTAACAGTTTGAGAATACGATGGTAATTTGCATAAACACGAAACAACCCCCAAACCTCATCGTGGGTAGCACCAACACCTCCCACGGGACCAATGTAAGTCGTAGGAACTGAACCCATAGCCGCTGGTCTCCCTATTTGAGAGTACTACGGTAATTTTCATATTTTTATACTTAGGCTTAAAAACATGACGTTAGAGGGTGAAAACTCAAAACAACCCCCGAACGGCCCCGTGGGTGGCACCAACACCTCCCACAGGACCAATGTAACTCGTAGGAACTGACCCCGCAGTTGTGGGTCTCCCGATTTGAGAGTACTACAGTAATTTGCATATTTCTAGACTTAGGCTTAAAGACATGACGTTAGAGGGTGAAAACTCGAAACAGCCCCCGAACGGCCCCGTGGGTGGCACCAACACCTCCCACAGGACCAATGTAACTCATAGAAACTGTCCCCGCAGCCGCGGGTGCCCCGGTTTGAGAATACGTCGGTAATTTGCATATTTCCAGCCATAAGCAAAACATGACATTAGAGGGTGAAAACTCGAAACAGCCCCTGAACGGCCAAGTGGGTGGCACCAACACCTCCCACGGGACCAACGTAACTCGTAGGAACTGACCCCGTAGTCGCGGGTCTCCCGGTTTGAGAATACGATGATAATTTGCATATTTCTTGACTTAGGCTTAAAGGCATCGCATTTGAGGGTGAAAACTCGAAATAGCCCCCGAACAGCCCCGTGGGTGGCACCAACACCTCCAATGGGACCAACGTAACTCGTAGTAACTGACCCCGTTGCCACGTGTCGCCCGGTTTTAGAACACGACGGTAATTTGTGTATTTCTAGACTTAAGCAAAACATGGCGTTAGAGGGTGAAAACTCAAAACAGCCCCTGAACGGCCCTGTGGGTGGCACCATCACCTGCCACGAGACTAATGTAACTCGTACGAACATACCCCACAGTCGCGGGTCTAACAGTTTGAGAATACGATGGTAATTTGCATATTTTTAGACTTAAGCAAAACACGGTGTTAGAGGCTGAAAACACGAAACAACCCCCCAACGTCCTCGTGGGTAGCACCAACACCTCCCACGGGACCAATGTAAGTCGTAGGAACTTAACCCATAGCCACGGGCCTCCCGATTTGGGAGTACTACGATAATTTTCATATTTCTATACTTAGGCTTAAAAACATGACGTTAGAGGGTGAAAACTCGAAACAACCCCCGAACGGCCCCGTGGGTGGCACCAACACCTACCACGGGACCAATGTAACTCGTAGGAGCTGACGCCGCAGTTGTGGGTCTCCCGATTTGAGAATACGATGGTAATTTGCATATTTCTAGACTTAGGCTTAAAAACTTGACGTTAGAGGGTGAAAACTCAAAACAGCCCCCGAACGGCCCCGTGGGTGGCACCAACACCTCCCACGGGACCAATGTAACACATAGGAACTGACCCCGTAGCCGCGGGTCGCCCGGTTTGAGAATACGACACTAATTTGCATATTTTTGGACTTAAGGAAAATATGGCGTTAAAGGACGAAAACTTGAAACAGCCCCCGAACGGCCAGGTGGGTGGAACCAACACCTCCCACGGGGCCAACGTAACTCGTAGGAACTGACCCCGCATTCGCGAGACTCCTGGTTTGAGAATACGATGATAATTTGCATATTTCTTGACTTAGACTTAAAGAAAAAGGCGTTTCAGGGTGAAAACTCGAAACAACCCTCGAACGGCCCCGTGGGTGGCACTAACACCTCCAATGGGACCAACATAACTCTTAGGAACTGAACCCGCAGTCGTGGGTCTCTCAGTTTCAGAATACGACGGTAATTTGCGTATATCTAGACTTAAGTAAAACATGGCGTTAGAGTGTGAAAACTCGAAACATCCCCCGAACGGTCCCGTGGGTGGCACCAACACCTCTAACGGGACCAACATAACTCGTAGGAACTGACCCTGCAGCCGCGGGACTCCCGGTTTGAGAATACGATGATAATTTGCATATTTCTTCATTTAGACTTAAAAACATGCAGTTAGAGGGTGAAAACTCGAAACAACCCCCAAACGTCCCCGTGGGTCGCACCAACACCTCCCACGGGACCAATGTAACTCGTAGGAACTGACCCCATAGCCGCGGATCTCCCGATTTGAGGTTACTACGGTAATTTGAATATTTCTATACTTAGGCTTAAAAATATGACGTTAGAGTGTGAAAACTCGAAATAGCCCCCGAACGGCCCCGTGGGTGGCATAAACACCTCCCACGGGACCAATGTAACTCGTAGGAACTGACCCCACAGCTGCGGGTCTCCCAATTTGAGAATACGATGGTAATTTCCCTATTTCTAGACTTAGGCTGAAAAATATGATGCTAGAGGGTGAAAACTCTAAACAGCCCCCAAACGGCCCTGTGGGTGGCACCAACACCTCCCACGGGACCAGTGTAACTCGTAAGAACTGGCCCTGCAGCCGCGAGTCTCCCGGTTTGAGAATATGACGGTAATTTGCATATTTCTAGACTTAAGCAAAACATGGAGTTAGAGGGCGAAAGCTTGAAACAGCCCCCGAACGGCCAGGTGGGTGGCACCAACACCTCCCACGGGGCCAACGTAACTCGTAGGAACTGACCCCGCAGTCACGGGACTCCCGATTTGAGAATACGACGATAATTTTCATATCTTTTGACTTAGGTTTAAAGACATGGCGTTTGAGGGTGAAAACTCGAAACAACCCCTGAACGGCCTCGTGGTTGGCACCAACACCTCCAATGGGACCAACGTAACTCGTAGGAACTGACCCCACAGTCGTGGGTCTCCCGGTTTGAGAATACGACGGTAATTTGCGTATTTCTAGACTTGTACAAAACATGGAATTAGAGGGTGAAAACTCGAAACTGCCCCTGAACGGCCCATTGGGTGGCATCAACACCTCCAACAGAACCAACGTAACTCGTAGGAACTAACCCCGCATCCGCGGGACTCCCAATTTGAGAATACGATGATAATTTGGATATTTCTTGACTTAGGCTTAAAAACATGGAGTTGGAGGGTGAAAACTCGAAACAGTCCCCGAACGGCCCCATGGATGGCACCAACACCTCCCACGGGACCAATGTAACGCGTAGGAACTGACCCCACAGCTACGGGACTCCCGGTTTGAGATTACGACGATAATTTGCATGTTTCTTGACTTAGTCTTAAAAACATGGCATTAGTGGGTGAAAACTCGAAACAACCCCCGAATGTCCCCTTGGGTAGCAGCAACACCTCCCACGGGACCAATGTAACTCGTAGGAACTGACCCCACAGCCGCGGATCTCCCGGTTTGAGAGTAATACAGTAATTTGCATATTTCTAGACTTAGGCTTAAAAACATGACTTTAGAGGGTAAAAACTCGAAACAGCCCCCGAACGGCCCCGTGGGTGGCATCAACACCTGCCACGGGACCAATGTAACTCATAAAAACTGTCCCCGCAGCCACGGGTCTCCCAGTTTGAGAATACGTCGGTAATTTGCATATTTCCCGACATAAGCAAAACATGACATTAGAGGGTGAAAACTCGAAACAGCCCCCGAACGGCCAGGTGGGTGGCACCAACACCTCCCACGGGACCAATGTAACTCGTAGGAACTGACCCCATAGTCGCGGAACTCCCGGTTTGAGAATACGATGATAATTTGCATATTTCTTGACTTAGGCTTAAAGGCATCGCGTTTGAGGGTGAAAACTCGATATAGCCCCCGAACAGCCCCTTGGGTGGTACCAACACCTCCAATGGGACCAACGTAACTCGTAGGAACTGATCCCGTTGCCACGGGTCGCCCGGTTTGAGAACACAACGGTAATTTGTGTATTTCTAGGCTTAAGCAAAACATGGAGTTAGACGGTGAAAACTCGAAACATCCCCCGAACGGCCCTGTGGGTGGCACCATCACCTGCCACAAGACAAATGTAACTCGTACGAACATACCCCACAGTCTCGGGTCTAACAGTTTGAGAATACGACGGTAATTTGCATAAACACGAAATAACCCCCAAACCTCATCGTGGGTAGCACCAACACCTCCCACGGGACCAATGTAAGTCGTAGGAACTGAACCCATAGCCGCGGGTCTCCCTATTTGAGAGTACTACGGTAATTTGAGACCAACATAACTCTTAGGAACTGAGGGTGAAAACTCGAAACAACCCTCGAACGGCCCCGTGGGTGGCACTAACACCTCCAATGGGACCAACATAACTCTTAGGAACTTACCCCGCAGTCGTGGGTCTTTCAGTTTGAGAATACAACGGTAATTTGGGTATTTCTAGACTTAAGTAAAACATGGCTTTAGAGTGCGAAAACTTGAAACATCCCCCGAACGGTCCCGTGGGTGGCACCAACACCTCCAACGGGACCAACATAACTCGTAGGAACTGACCCCGCAGTCGCGGGACTCCCGGTTTGAGAATACGACGATAATTTGCATATTTCTTCACTTAGAATAAAAAACATGCAGTTAGAGGGTGAAAACTCTAAACTACCCCCAAACATCCCCGTGGGTCGCACCAACACCTCCTACGGGACCAATGTAACTCGTAGGAACTGACCCCATAGCCGCGGATCTCCCGATTTGAGAGCACTACGGTAATTTGCATATTTCTATACTTAGGCTTAAAAACATGACGTTAGAGTGTGAAAACTCGAAACAGCCCCTGAACGGCCCCGTGGGTGGCACAAACACCTCCCACGGGACCAATGTAACTTGTAGGAACTGACCCCGCAGTCGCGGGTCACCCGGTTTGAGAATACGATGCTAATTTTCATATTTCTAGACTTAAGCAAAACATGGCGTTAGAGGACGAAAACTCGAAACAGCCCCCGAACGGCCAGGTTGGTGGCACCAACTCCTCCCACGGGGCCAACATAACTCGTAGGAACTGACCCCGCAGTCGCGAGACTCCTGGTTTGAGAATACGATGATAATTTGCATATATCTTGACTTGGGCTTAAAGACATGGCGTTTGAGGGTGAAAACTCGAATAAACCCTCGAACGGTCCCGTGGGTGGTACCAACACCTCCAATGGGACCAACGTAACTATTAGGAACTGACCCCGCAGTCGTGGGTCTCTCGGTTTGAGAATACGACGGTAATTTGCGTATTTCTAGACTTAAGAAAAACATGGCGTTATAGTGTGAAAACTTGAAACAGCCCCCGAACGGTCCCGTGGATGGAACCAACACCTCCAACATAAGTCGAACATAAGTCGTAGGAACTGACCCCGTAGTCGCGGGACTCCCGTTTGAGAATACGACGATAATTTTCATATTTCTTCACTTAGGCTTAAAAACATGCAGTTAGAGGTTGAAAACTCGAAACATCCCCCAAACGTTCCCGTGGGTAGCACTAACACCTCCCACGGGACCAATGTAAGTCGTAGGAACTAAACCCATAGCCGTGGGTCTCCCGATTTAAGAGTACTACGGTAATTTGCATATTTCTATACTTAGGCTTCAAAACATGACGTTAGAGGGTGAAAACTCGAAACAGCCCCCGAACGGCCCCGTGGGTGGCACCAACACCTCCCGCGGGACCAATGTAACGTGTAGGAACTGACCCCACAGCTACGGGACTCCCGGTTTGAGAATACGATGATAATTTGCATATTACTTGACTTAGTCTTGAAAACATGGCATTAGAGGGCGAAAACTCGAAACAACCCCCGAATGTCCCCGTGGGTAGCATCAACACCTCCCACGGTACCAATGTAACTCGTACGAAATGACCCCATAGCCGCGGGTCTCCCGGTTTGAGAGTACTACAGTAAGTTGCATATTTCTAGACTTAGGCTTAAAAACATGACGTTAGAGTGTGAAAACTCGAAACATCCCCCGAACGGCCTCGTGGGTGGCATCAACACCTCCCACGGGACCAATGTAACTCACAGAAACTGTTCCCGTAGCCGCGGGTCTCCCGATTTGAGAATACGTCTGTAATTTGCATATTTCTTGACTTAGTCTTAAAGACATAGTGTTTGAGGGTGAAAACTCAAAACATCCATCGAACAGCCACGTGGGTGGCACCAAAACCTCCAACGGGACCAACGTAACTCGTAGGAACTGACCCCGTAGCCGCGGGTTGCCCAGTTTGAGAACACGACGGTAATTTGCGTATTTCTAGACTTAAGAAAAACATGGCATTAGAGGGTGAAAACTCAAAATAGCCCTCGAACGGCCCCGTGGGTGGCACCATCACCTCCAATGGGACCAACGTAACTCATAGGAACTGACCCCGCAGTCGTGGGTCTCTCGATTTGAGAATACAATGGTAATTTGCGTATTTCTAGACTTAAGCAAAACATGGCGTTAGAGTGAGAAAACATGAAACTTCCCCCAAACGGTCTCGTGGCTGGCACCAAGACCTCCAACGGGACCAACATAACTCGTAGGAACTGACCCCGCAGTCGCGGGACTCCCGGTTTGAGAATACGACGATAATTTGCATATTTCTTGACTTAGGGTTAAAAACATGGCGTTAGAGGGTGAAAACTCGAAACAACCGCCAAACGTCCCCGTGGGTAGCACCAACACCTCCCACAGGACCAATGTAAGTCGTAGGAACTGACCCCATAGCTGCGGGTCTCCCGATTTGAGATTACTACGGTAATTTGCATATTTTTATACTTAGGCTTAAAAACATGACGTTAGAGGGTGAAAACTCGAAACAGCCCCCGAACGGCCCCGTGGGTGGCACCAACACCTCCCACAGGACCAATGTAATTCGTAGGAACTGACCCCGCAGCTGTGGGTCTCCCGATTTGAGAATTCGATGGTAATTTGCATATTTATAGACTTAGGATTAAAAGCTTGACGTTAGAGGGTGAAAACATAAAACAACCCCGAAATGACCCCGTGGGTGCCACCAACACCTCCCACGGGACCAATGTAACTCGTAAGAACTGACCCCGCGGTCGCGGGTCGCCCGGTTTGAGAATACGACGCTAATTTTCATATTTCTAGACTTAAGCAAAATATGGCGTTAGAGGACGAAAACTCCAAACAGCCCCCGATCGGCCAGGTGGGTGGCACCAACACCTCCCACGGGGCCAACGTAACTCGTAGGAACTGACCCCACAGTCGCGAGACTCCTGGATTGAGAATACGATGATAATTTGCATATTTCTTGACTTATTCTTAAAGACATGGCGTTTGAGGGTGAAAACTCGAAACAACACTCGAACAACCCCGTGGGTGGCACCAACACCTCCAATGGGACCAACGTAACTCTTAGGAATTGACCCCGCAGTCATGGGTCTCTCGATTTGAGAGTACAACGGTAATTTGCGTATTTCTAGACTAAAGCAAAACATGGCGTTAGAGTGTGAAAACTTGAAACAGCCCCTGAACGGTCCCGTGGGTGGCACTAACACCTCCAACCGGACCAACATAACTCGTAGGAACTGACCCCCCAGCCGCAGGACTCCCGGTTTGAGAATACGACGATAATTTGCATATTTCTTGACTTAGGCTAAAAAACATGCAGTTAGAGGGTGAAAACTCGAAACAACCCCCAAACGTCCCCGTGGGTAGCACCAACACCTCCCACGGGACCAATGTAACTCGTAGGAACTGACCCCATAGCCGCGGATCTCCCGATTTGAGAGTACTATGGTAATTTTCATATTTCTGTACTTAGGCTTAAAAATATGATGTTAGAGTGTAAAAACTCGAAACAGCCCCCGAACGGCCCCGTGGGTGGCACCAACACCTCTCACGGGACCAATGTAACTCGTAGGAACTGACCCCGCAGCTGCGGGTCTCTCGGTTTTAGAATATGATGGTAATTTTCATATTTCTAGACTTAGGCTTAAAAACATGATGTTAGAGGGTGAAAACTCGAAACAGCCCCCGAACGGCCCGGTGGGTGGCACCAACACCTCCCACAGGAGCAATGTAACTCGTAGGAACTGACCCTGCAACCGCGGGTCTCCCGGTTTGAGAATACGACGATAATTTCATTGTTTTTAGACTTATGCAAAACATGGCGTTGGAGGGCGAAAACTCGAAACAGCCCCCGAACGGCCCCATGGGTGGCACCAACACCTCCCACGGGACCAATGTAACTCGTAGGAGCTGACCCCATAGTCGCGGGTCTCCCATTTTGAGAATAGGACGATAATTTTCATATTTCTTAACTTATGATTAAAAATATGGCGTTAGAGGGTGAAAACTCGAAACAGCCCCCGAACGTCCCCGTGGGTGGCACCAACACCTCCCACAGGACCAATGTAACTCGTAGGAACTGACCCCACAGCCACGGGTCTCCCGATTTGAGAATACGACGATAATTTGTATATTTTTAGACTTAGGCTTAAAAATATTACGTTGGAGATTGAAAACTCGAAACATCCCCTTGGGTGGCATCAACACCTCCCACGGGACCAATGTAACTCATAGAAACTGTCCCCACAGCCGCGGGTCTCCCGGTTTGAGAATACGACGGTAATTTTCATATTTCTAGACTTTGGCTTAAAAACATGGCCTTAGAGAGTGAAAACTCGAAATTGCTCCCGAACGTCCCCGTGGGTGGCACCAAGACCTCCCACGGGACCAATGTAAGTCGTAGGAACTGAACCCATAGCCGCGGGTCTCAAAACGACGGTAATTTTCATATTTCTACTTGGTTACTGATAATTTTAACTCATATATGCAATTTTTCAGCTTGATTAAATTTTTTGTAAAACTACTTGGTTACTGATATTTTTTTTATGTATCCTATCATTTGTAGGATTTTTGCACCCGGAACAAACGAAGAAGGCAATGGTCTACATCATGAGGGTTGTTTATATGTTGTGGACATTCATGATTTTATTTTTTGTGTTACAGCCGTGCGGGCTTTTATTGTTTAGTTTTATGGCCGTGCAGGCTTTTATAATTTGATTATTGAATTTTATGCCCGTGCGGGCTTTATAATAAGTAGGTTTTACATTTACAGGTTTTGGAATGTCAAGAAAATAGTGGAAACTCTACCCAATTTTTTTTGTCTGTGAATTATTAAGAGTTGTAATATTTATATGTTTGTATATATATTTGTTTATTAACAACGTTCTCGATTCGCAGCTTGTGATTGGACCCCCAATTTTAGGTGCACTCACAGGACCCCCAATTTTAGGATGGACCAAAAAAATACATTTTTTTAAAAATTATAGTTAAATATGGTCATGGACTTTGTCCATGACCATTTTTATGTTTTCGTCACGCATAAAAATGGTCACGGACTTGGGCCGCGACGATTTTTTTATATTTTTGGTCACGGTTATGGGTCATGGTCAACGTTCGCGACCATTTTTTTCCTTTTTTTCGTCACGGTCGTGGGTCACGGATTTAAACCGTGACCATTTTTTTTATTTTTTTTTTGTCACGGTTGTGGGTCGGGGACTTTGGCCGCGGCCAATTTGTCACGGTTGGGGTCACGGATGAGGACCGTGACCAATTTTTTCTCACGGTCGTCGGTCGCGGACTTTGGCCGCGACCAATTTGTAACGATTGTGGGTCACGGATAAGGATCGCGACCCGTCACAGCATGGGTCACGGCCCAAGTCCGCAACCATCTGTCGTGACCCCTCTTGCCCGTGACCATTTTTTGGTCACAGACTTGGGCCGCGACCCATGAAAATGGTCACGCCCGAAATGGTCATGGCCATAATCCGCGACCCACAGTTTTGGTAAGGGATTTTGGCCGTGACCAATGGCCAGTTTTGGTGTAGTGTAAAGTGATTCTGAATTCGTAGTCCTTACGTGCGTCATGAACCTAGATTGATAGCAGAGTATGTGTGCACCGCAGGTTTAGCCTTTTGTTGTGTCCTATTAGTGTATATATGTATGATAGTGATATATATATATTAATATACACTTGAGATTATTCTACTGTCTTGTTTAGTAGATGAGAAATATTTTGATACCTAATATTAATCAACAATGTGGAAACTTGAATGATTAATGAGTTATTTGAATCCGATTTAACTAATGTTATAATTACAAGAATATATTATTCGGGTGTTATGATTGGGTACAATGACATAGGCAATTCAGTAAAGGACTTGGGCTAAACTAGATAAATGGGATAGCGTGACTAGGATGGGTTATGAGTGTATGCTAGACGTGCACATTATTTGAGAGGTGAGAATCTCAAGTGAGAGCACAAGGAACTAACATGGATATAATATTTACTGTTTAATTCATTTTAAACACTTGTTGTTTTTTTAAACCATTTGTAACTTGG
Organism: Sambucus nigra; assembly: GCA_949130495.1. Classification (NCBI taxonomy): domain Eukaryota; kingdom Viridiplantae; phylum Streptophyta; class Magnoliopsida; order Dipsacales; family Adoxaceae; genus Sambucus; species Sambucus nigra. The sequence goes on along the minus strand of OX422207.1, from coordinate 77,550,893 downwards.
GCTCTGACTCGTTTCCTTCCAAATCTTCTTTTTGTTTGTAAAAATCTTTTAGGCGCCCATCCACAGGGATGGAAAGCATAAGAGTTCCTACTCGTTGACGTGTTGTAGTTGTAGTGGAAGTTACAGGACCTCAGTACTAGACGCCTCCACATATATCCTTGATTCTTTCCATGTTATTTACTTCAGTAGGGCATGTTGCTTATCATTTTTCAGATGTAATCAGATATAGTGACTATAGACTCATTTCAGACTTTTGTATTTGGGATTTAGACAGGATTAGTTTACTCCAGACTTCGTTATTCATTTATGTCATTCTTATTTGTTGTGAGATTGTATTAGATGGTGAATGGTTAAATTAATTATTTTTAGTTGCATGTTAATTTTAAAAAGATAAAATTTTACACTTGACTTTTTAACTATTCGGAGGTTAGTAATTAATACATGTTTTTTGACAGTGAAGCTAAGACTCAACCAACCAGATACTCAATTTTTAATTTAATAAAGGACTGAGCACACGGTATTTAATTAGGCGATGTGTCACATCAGATTCCTTCTAAGATGAGAAGGTTACTGAGCTCATATCAAGAGGGATTCCTTCCTTCTCAATAAGTTTAGATGGTGTATTGAAATTTATGGGATAATTTGTTGTCCAAAAAATATTTAGTTGAGGATAGGGATTTCTGCCAAGGCTCACCGTTGTTGGTACATAACGAAGTTAATAAAATGTATCAAGACATGCACATGTCATATTGGTGGACCATGATGAATAGACAAATTGAGAATTTAGTGTCTAAGTGTACCATATGTATGTTAGTAAAGGTGGTGCACCAAAGATAAGTTGGGGAATCTCAACCATTGAAGATTTTCAAGTGGAAATAGGAGAGCACATCAACGAACTTCATAGATGGATATCGAGATTTTAGCGGAGTCATTATTCCATTTGGGTCATCATCGATAGGTTGATGAAAGTGGGTAATTTCTTTTAAGTCTGGACATATTACACCACCGAATAGTATGCCAGATTATTCGTATCTGTCATAGGGTACACCGTGAAAGTGTGTTCGCCAGGAACAGTACATTGGTATCTCAATTCTGGAGGGGTTTCATGATGCCATGGGGGTATAATAACGGAAAAGTTATCCTTCCACTATGTCGGTCCTTTTATGATACTGGATATGGTGGTCTAAGTTGTGTATCGATTGGGTGTACACGATCATCTTCAGCGAGTACGTGATTTTTTCCACATGTCGATGTTAAGGTAGTTTCTAAGGTATGAGGACATCAACCATCATATCAACTCAACATGATTGAGTTAGATCCTTATGGATCTATAAAGACAAATTACATCGCATTCTTGATCGGGGAGAGAAAACTTTACGATCGAAGTTCATACCATTAGTTAGAGTCTAGTGGGGACACCAAATCGAGACTGAGTCTACATAGGAGAGAGAGAACGACATGCAAACATGACATCCAGTGTTATTCTCATAAGGAACCAATTTGAATTTCGAGGACGAAACTCCTTATTTTAAGGGAGAAGAATGCAATACCCTAAAATGTTAAATGACAAAAATTATTATTTATTATTACATTTGCTTACAGTGACATGTGATGTCACTATTTATAATTTCATATGTGTTATGTGTGCATTATTCGAAAATGAAATTAGATTTTTAAGTGATTGTGTATTATGGGCGGCTATGGAATGGTCATGGATTTGATATTTCTCCTTGTTTTGAATTATCCCCTCGGTGTCGTATTCCACGGAACTTTTTTGATGTTGTTCCCCATAATGCCATGACATGCTAAATTAATAAGTAAAGGAAAAGAGGTTCAACATCATGAGGTTTCTCCAAATAGTTTGTTTTATCCATGTGTGCAACAATTTGGTATTTCCCCCGGTAGAATCTGACTCCCAATAATTTAGTAAATAACTTTCAAATCACTCTCTGTATCAGTTACAGTTTTGAATTACTCGGGGTAACATATTCTGAAGATAATCCAAATAAATATGGACTCATCCCATCTTTTAGTTTTCGAGAAGCCTGGCCTTGATATTCACAACGAGGCTTCAAATAAAAAGGAATTTCAAAATGAAATTATTGTGTCTCAGTTCGATATTTGTAACCACTCAATAAAGATGCTTCTAATGGGGTTCTCTTTTTAATGATTACCATATAGGTGATTTTCATGAGAATCGGAATTCGTTAGATCTAAATGACCATGTGTCTCCTAGTATTGGTGCAACATGCAATGCACAATTGGCAGATAATATCTCAGCAGGTCAACCTCTAACACACTTGGAGGTCCACCATATGGAATGACAATATCAAGAGGGTGATCAAATGGTAGTACAAATGGATAAGATTACAATTAATGAGCAACCTACTCCTGAAAATTAGGAGTCTTGATATTTTTAAAAGGTTAATATATATATTGAAATTCCTAAGATGAAAATAACCACTCATCCTGACTTAATTTCTTCAAGTGTAGATATCATCACATGTATCCAAACAAGGAAAACAAATTTTTGTTCTATCTTCTATGATTTTGTTTTCAAAATCCTAAGGGTATAGTGTTACCACATCAATTGTTTATGGACTCTTTTTCATCTTTAAGATTTGAAAAGAATTCTTCACCCAAATATAATCTAAGTACTTATGTCTCTCGATTAAGATCTCGTATGTTTTCTTAGACATAAGTTGGTTTTGTTATTTTTTGTTAGAACATTTTATGTCACTTTCTTCTAAATTTTCTTAAGCACTTTCTAGAGGTTCATATGTGGGGATATTCCTCCTAATAGTTTAAAATAAATAAAAAATTCCATAAAAAGAATTAAATAATTTAATAGGGGATTTTAGGACTCGTACCAATTAAAATATTATCATGTCGATTTATTACTTTGGGTTGACATTTGGGTCATGTAAAATATCTGGTTATGACTTAAAAGAATGGGTTTTAACTATTATGGGTTGATTAATGACTTGGGTTATGTTTTGGGTTGTTTAGAGATGTATATGGACTTATTAGGTTAAGGCCCATATGGAGCCTAACCCTAATTTCGGGGTTAAAATTCTTTAAGGGTCCTAGTTAATCTATTTTCTCACAAACAACTTTCGAGTGAAACCTTAAGTTCAGAGAGAAGAGGTATCTTGGATAAAAAAAGGATTTTGAGGAATTGAACGTGGATTTCATCTCAATTAGAATTTAGGGAAGTCTACCTAGTGTATGAATGTAATTGTTTTTATGTTATTATGTACATATTTATTGGAATAAAAACATAATTGCATTGAAGTTTTATTTTAAGGATCAATTAAATAATTTTGTAATCAAATTAATAAGATAATTTAAGTTACTATTAATATTATTGATATAATGTGATTTTGGCATAACTGCTTATGAATCTAAGATGGAATTGATGTATTATTCTTAAGAGGATTTAATAGACTAAAAATCAATCGAATGCATCTTGAGAATTGAACGAATTGATAGAAAATATGGACCTAGTTGATTAAAGATATAAATCTCGGGTTCCTGGGATAAATCTTAAATTACCCCTTTAACTCACGTGGAAAACATGTAAAACATTAGTTATAGTCTAGGAGTGATGTTGGAGGACTTATATAGGAAGGTAATTGGGTGTTAATATGTTTTGGGAGATTAGAGTGACGTTACTGGAGATTTTTAGGTTTAAATCCCATAATAGAGAAGAAGGACCAGAGTACAGGTAATCTACATCGATGGGCCCTGAAAGTTGATCGATCGACACCCTGGGTTTAGTAAAGGTTAGGTTATGGATTGTTTAGGTGGATTATAGAACTTGGGGATAGTGTGGATATTCTAAACTTAATTAGAAGATATACATTTAGTTAATAAATTTGAATTGAGACCTAATAACCTGTGTGTACTTAGATTTCCTACTCTTGTGTATTATGTGCCACATATTATTTGTGTGTGCTCATGGGATACATTCTAGAGGCGATATTCCTTATGGGGCATGTACATTATTGACCGCATTAGCATTTCGATGATAGAGACGGGCTCAATCCTAAAATGATTAACGAGGGATCCTTTCATATCTCCTTTGGTATGGGGACATATGATTTCTGTGAAGTCATAATGGTTATCCCTTATTGATTGTTCCAATGTTATCCTATAACTATGCCTAATATGCACAAATGTTCCCGAAGATGATAAGGATAGGCTTTCATTTTATGTGGATTCGGGAATAGATCTTTGTTATGTACATTTTTGAGATTGTATTTATATGATTTATATGTATAATGTCTTTCATTTTATGTTCATATAGTTGAGATGCATAGACCGAGACAATTATGGAACCTCTACTTATATTCGATGGAGATGAATAATATGTAATCATGGAGTTCGCTTGGGTTTGGAGTTAGATGAATTTGATACAAAGGACTGTTTGGGTTAGCATATACATGGATTTCATAGTGGGATTTTTGAGATTTTGGAGAGGTAATAACTTCATTTTGTTCATAATCGATAGATTTGTATCATTTCCTTCCAGTGCGAACAAATTACACGGCTGAACATTGCACCAAATTATTCATGATATAGATTGTACGGGTTCGTGAATACCTCATGAACTTATTCCAATTAGTATTGTATGTTTGTATCTCGATTCTATAGGGGTTTTCATGATGCCATTGGGGGTTCAATTCGATTCGATTTCAACATTTCACCCTCAAGCCAGATGATCAAACTGAGTAGGTGAACCAGATTTTAGAGGATATGCTTTGAACATATGTCTTGGACCTTAAAGTTAGTTGGAACCAACACTTGCCTCTTATGGAGTTTGCTTACAATAATAGTCATTAGAAGACTATTGGTATGGACCTCTATGAGGAATTGTATGGGAGGCCGTTTCGTTCACTAAGTTGTTAGTTGGAGTCATGGAAACACATGATGTTTAGACTAAATATTATTCGGGACACCTCGCATAAGGTGGTACTCATCTCAGTATGGATGAAGATGGTGCGAAATCAGTGAAAAAGTTAAGCGCATAATAGGTAGCAGAAGAGAGAGTTTTAGGTAGGAAACCATGTACTTTTGTGAGCCGCCTCGATTAAGAGAGGTGTAAGATTCAGATCTAGAAGGAAGTTTTCTCTCCACTACGTCGGCTCCATTAAGGTATTAGATAGGTTGGGACCGACGGCGTATAGATTGGCCTTACACGACCATCTTCATCAAGCAAGAGACTTGTTCCATGTGTCGATGTTGAGGAAGTTTTTTAGGGACCAGGATAGCCATTAGTATATTGATCTTTATAGGATTGAGTTGCGATCCGATGCGAGGTACGAGGAGTGACCACAATGTATACTTGAGTAGAGAGAGATAACTTGGTGATCGAAGTTCATACCATTAGTTAAGAGTCCTATGTGGAGAATATACTGAAGATGAGTCTACATGGGAAAGAGAGGACAAAATGCATACAAGATATTTAGAGTTATTCAAGTCAGGTGTAAAAACTCAAATTTCGAGAAAAAAACCCTTATTTTAGGGGGGTGGGGAATAATGTAATAGCCATAATTTTGTAAATTAAATTAAATTGTGAATGTTATATTTACGTGTTTTGTATGACACGGGATGTCACAATTTTGATAATATTTTATATGTACCACATAATTCAAAATTAAAATTGAACTTAATACCCGATCATAAAGTAATAATTATTTTTAAGTGATTGTGTATTCTGGGAGACTATGAATGGTTGGGGATTTGATATCAAGGGTTTCGTTATTTGGATTATCCCCTCGGTGTTGGATTCCACTGATAGTGAAGTAGTTCCTTATAATACCGTTTCATGCTAAATAAAAAAATAAACTATTAATGGACTTTGGGTTGCGTACCTATTAGAATATTAAGATGTTAATATGGTATATTGGCTAGACTTTTATCATGGATAATGTTTGGTTATAACTTGAAATAACGGGTTCTAAGTCCTATTGGTTGGTGTATAACTTGGGTGATGTTTTGGGCCATTTAGAGAAGCATTTGTGCTCATTATGTTTAGGCGCAATGGGCCTTAACCCTAATTTCGGGATTTACAATATTGAAAATCATTAGGTTAATTTATTTTCACATAAACAACTTTAGAGATGAACCCTAAGGTTATAGGAAATAGGGCTATTAGAGACAAGAAAATTTAGAGCACTCAACCTAGTGTACCAATGTAGGAATATAATTATTTTTGTGTTACAGTATAACTATTCAGTGGACTCCAAAAATAATTATATTGGAATCTAATTTTGAGGATCTATTAATTAAATATTTAATTAAGTTAATAAAATATAATTTAAATTACTATTCATATTATTGAGATTATATAATTTTGGTAGAATTACTATGAGGTGGAATTAATGTATAACTGTTAAGAGGATGTTATACACTGAAAACCAATCAAAAGCCCTTAGATTATTGAACGAATTGATAATTAATCTAAACCTAATTGACAAAAAATAAAATTATAGGGCTCTTGGATTGAACTTGAAATTGTCCCTTTAATTCATGTGGAAATCATTTAAAAACCATAGTTGTAGATTATGATTGATGTTTGAATACTTATATATGAATAAAGTTGGAATTATGTTAATGGAGGTTTTTAGTATTGAATCCTATAATAGGGAAGAAGGACCTACGTAGAGGTGAGACCGATCAATCATCCGTAGAAGTCGATCGATTGACCCCCTCGTTTTAGCCAAGGTTGAGCCTAGGATTGTTTAGGTGGATTCCAAAATTGGAAATAGTTGAGGAAATTATCCTTAATTAGAAAAATTTAATCAAGTAATTAAAGTTCGATTAAAAGGTAATGACATTTGTGTGCTTAGGATAACCAATATTGTGTATTATGTTATACATACCATATGTGAGTGCTTAGATGGGATATCGTTTATTAGGCGTGTATGATGTAGACCGAGCTAGCAACCTAGTGAGAGATACGAGTTATACATTAGTCATTTTACCCAGACATTAAGTATTAAAAGTACCCATTGAATCCCTAGGGGATTAATGGGGTTATTCTCATATAGTCTGGGTTATGGGGTCATATGATTGGTGTGAAGGCGTAGTGTTTATCCCTTATTGATGGTTTAAGGTTATATGTTTAGAATAACCTATGAATATGCCTAGTACAAGTGAGGGATCCCCGAAGGTGATATGGATAGTCCTTTATGAAGTGCAGGCTCAAGTGTATCCCATTTGTTATGTATGTTGATGGGATCATACTCATTAGGTTATATATAAAGATTATTTTTCCTTAGATTTATGTGATTTTATGTTGCGGTACTTATGTTCGTTATATCGATATATATCTTACACTAAAGATGCATATAATTTATACTAAAAAATATAACTATAAACTTATGACTAGGGATATATTTATCAAGTATATCATAAATGTATATACTGCATTACTGACATAAGGTGACTTTGGGATTTATAGACTTGAGACACATATTTAGTATCCTATACAGTGACTATTAAAGATAGCTTAGTTAGTTATTAAGACGCGCAAAAGGTAAAATATTACTATATGATAATTGATTCTTAATATAAGAGATTAACCTAAGAATAAGAAAATATAGCATATGGAACTAAGACAATGACTTTATTCACTAAGGTTATGTATAGGTTTGGCATTAGAACTACATGCTTATGTTATGTTGTTTGGGTTGGGTAACTTAGAAACATAAAATCCATTTAAAATAGGAAAAAGATGTAGTATTATTATTGTGACCCATCTGTAGTTAAATTCTTAGGCCTAGTTTGGTTGCGCAAATTATTTGATTATGTAAATTAGTTCATTATGAATTAGTGAATTGTAAATGATTGAATTTGAAATGAGTTAAATACAATATTATACAATGTTTGGTAATTTGAAATTGATGTTAAGATTCGATGAAAAAAAGGTAAAAACAAATCAAGAGAGAGGGAGGGAAAATAGAGGTGGAGAAGGAGAGGGGACATGCACTTTATGTGACTCCTATTTCAAAGGGATTCATTTCACATTTTTTGTGAAATGATCCAATTTTAGATTTTGCACATGAGCTAAAATGGGGCAATTAATGAATCATTTCATTAATAAAGCCAAACACAATTAATGGGTCAATTTGTAAATGGATCAATTTATTAATGATCCAATTTACAATTATGGGATAACCAAATGGGGCCTTATTCTTTGTAAAGTTTTTGGTTATGTTATTGTTGATTATGTTTTTATAGGTCTTAGGTTGCCATTGCTGCCACAAACATGATATTTTCATTGGAGAAGTATCTGGAGTGACATCAAGATCCATTATTCCTAGGGTGCAGGCGTTATGTATTGCCACTCTTCTACATGTTGTAGTTGTTTATTTCAGATCAGGCTGTGGGATGTATTTCAGTTATTTTTCTCGAGTCCAAGATTGCATGAGATACATTTATCTTCCAGAGCTAAATTATTATATTAGCAATGATGGGTATTAAAGAGGGTTTTATTTTTTTCAACATTTGTTATCTAATTATATTTCTTTTTTAGTTTTATGCATTTCTCTATGCTGAGAATATTACCAAATATGTTTTATTCCCCTGATTTTAATATTGGACCTAACCCTTCGTATTTTGAGATATTATCTGTTGGGTGGGATGTTGCTAATATACTTCGATCAAAAGAGTTTCCAATATTTGTTCATGCAGAGAGATATGAATATGAGGCAGAGGAGATGGCTCGAGTTTGCGAAAGTCTACTAATTTTTAAATCAGTACACCCCGATAAAGAGAATATGGTAGAAAATATGTTGAGTTGGAGATTAATGGTTACATTGGAAGATTTACAGGAAGAGCATGCTGATGATTTATCCTATATTTGGGTAACACAATAGAGTTCCACACGACTTGTCGAAAGCCTTTTTGGTAGTTTTGACCGTTGCCCAACTATGGTGAAACGGGTGATACATGCTTAGGCTAAGGACAAGGTGCGGGAGTTCATATCAAGAGGGATTCCTTCCTTCTTGATAAGCTAAGATGGTGGATTGAGATTTTATGGATAGTTGGTTGTGACAAAGAATTTTGTGTCGAGGAAATTAGTTTTGACGAAGGCCCACAATTCATAATACATCTTGGAAGGGATAAGATGTATTAAGACAGGAGTAGGTCATATTGGTGGGCTGGGATGAACAGAGAAATCGTGAATTTCTTGTCTAACTTTATCACCTATCAGTTAATAAAGGTGGAGCACCAAACACTAGTGAGGGATTTTCAGCCTTTGGAGATTATTGAGGGAAAACTAGAGAGAATTTCCACAGACTTTATAGTGGGATTGGAAAAATCTCATTAGAGTAATGATTCCCTTTGGGCCATCATCAATAGATTGAGAAAAGTATCCTTTTCCTTCAAGTGCGGACATATTACACTACCGAAGATTATGTCAGGTTTTTCATATCAAAGATTTTATGACATCGTGTGGTACCGTGGGACATTGTGTGTGACCAAGATAGTACATTGGTTTCTCGATGTGCGAGACATTTACAAGATGTTATAGGGGTAAAACTAAATTTGAGTACGACATTTCACACCAATTCTGATGGCCACATTGAGTGGGTGAACCAAATTTTGGAATATATGCTTCATGAAAGTTTGTTGGACCTTAAAGGTTCAATATTTATTACTCGTGGAGTTTTCATACAATAATAGTCATCAATAGACTATTGGTATGACAGCCTACGAGGGATTTTATGGGCAACTATGTTGTTTATTGAGTTATTGGTTGGATTTTGGTGAACATGAGGTGTTCCCACCAAACATTATTCAGGACACCTAAGATAAGGTGATACTCATATGAGAACGAATGAAGACGGCACACGATCGATAGAAGAGTTATGTCGATGAAGAGGAAGTTAAAACTAATATTTCAGGTGGGGGATCAGGAGGTTTCGAGGGTCTCCCCGATGAAAGGTGTAAGAAGATTTGGATCTAAGGGGCACATAAATCCCTGACTCGTCGATCCCTTTATGATACTGGATAGAGTGGGTCTAGTGGCATATCGATTGGCCTTACCCGATCATCTTCAAAGAGTACACGATATGTTGTACGGGTCAATTTTATGGAAGTTTATGAGGGATGAGGACACTTGCCAACATATCAACTCGATATGATTGAGATGCACCCCGATAAGAGCTATATAGATATACCTTAGCGTATTCTTAATTGGACAGAGTAGACTCTACGATTGAAGTTCATACCATTAGTTATAATTCAATTGGGACGCAATAGCGAGACCGAATCTGCATGGAACAGAGAGGTCAACATGGAGATGAGATATCTAGAGTTACTATAGTAAGGTAAAAAATTCAAATTTTGAGGAAGAAATTCATTACTTTAGGGGGAGGAATGTAATACCCCATAATTGTAAACCGTGAAATTTATTATTTTGCCTACAGTGATATGTGATGTCGCTATTTATAATTTTAAATGTGTTACGCTTGTATTATTTAAAATTGGGATCAGATAATGCACGATAATAAATAAATAATTATTTACAAATAAGTGTGTATTATGGGCGAATATGGAATGATTGGAGATTTTATATCGAGGGTTTCCTTATTTTGAATTATTCCATCGGTGTCGGATTCCATACATCGTAAAAAAGTTCCCTATAATGTTGTGTCATGTTAAATTAATATATAATTTAATAAGCGATTTTAGGACTCGTACGAATTACAATATTATGATGTTATTTTGGTACTTCAGGTTGATGTTTAAGGAATTTAGAATATATTATTTTGACTTAAAAGTAATGGTTTTTAAGTACAATGGGTTTGTATATGACATGGGTTATGTTTTGGGTCATTTAGAGATGTATTTGTGCTCATTAGGTTTAGCCCTACATGGGGCCTAACCCTAATTTATGGATAAACACTCTTGAAGGGTCACTAAGTTAATATATTATCACACAAGAAACTTTAGAGAGTTAATGTTAGAGAGAATAGCCATCTTGGAGAGAGGAGGCTTTGGAGAAATTGTTCTTAGGCTTCATCCCAAATGGAACTGAGGCAAGTTTACATAGTGTAAGAATATAATTATATGGGGTTATAATGTACCTATTTATTGGAAAGTGTAGGGGGAGTCCCCACCAAAGAATGATTAACTAAGCTAATCCTATACTTAGCAGATGGAGTTCACACGAAGATCCTTCACAAACGTGGTTCGAAGGCTCCCACTCAAAGGCCAAAGTCACTCGAATGAGGATAGCTTGTAATATGAAACATCATGTATTTTATCATGTACTTTATCCTATTTTGTAATATGAGTAAGGTTGTTCGGTACCCAGGAAGGACCATGCTTGGAATTGAATGGTATATCTTACATGCTCTATCGAATGACCTCCTCGTAGTAGACTCGCTGGGACGTGGTTTGGAGGATTGGGAGAAAGGTAACATTGGGAAGGAACTAACCAAGCTTCTTCGCATACTTGGGAAAAAATTTATTCAATATACATGGTTTCTCGAGCTACCTACAGCCGAGCTACCATTACTTCAACTCGTTCGAAGGAACCTCCTCGGGGTACCTCAATCTTGCAGCCTTGGCCAACAAATAGTATGGTAAACACTTGAGATACCTATCAATCTAGAAGCCTCAAACAAAATTCCACCTGTTTGATTGATGTGACCGCACGCTTAGTGGGGTCATTGTTTACCCACTTTATCACGTCATGAAATTTTGACATTAGGGAAATTGAAGTTACAACACTCAATTGAGATTATCCTTTGAATGGGAGACCTCAGCCACCAAATCAGATTTCATAGTTGTTTTAAGGAAAACCATTGAGATGCCACATCACTCCCTCACTAATATCACCATGCTTCCAACTGAATAAAGAGTTTCCCTCTAAAACATAATATCTCATGCATTTAATGTTATATCCTGGACATTTACTGAACGGTACCTTAGCATATCATCCTGATTAATCACAGTCAATACCCATGAGGTTACTCGAGTAAATCTATCTCGATAGAAATAGCTCAACCAAATAGTTTACGGGTATCTCCTTACCGAATTGCTATTGGATTCTCCTCATACACAAGAGTCTCTGTGAGAAAATTTATTTCTCGGACATTATCTTCGTCCCCATTATCACCCACATCATTGATCATTAATTAAGCTTGAAGTTCCTACCTTGCCTTTATTATGCCTAGAGGCTTGCCCTTTCTCCCTATGACCAAGTTACCTAATGGATCCATATGTTTATTGTATTTATAGTGCAGTTATGAGCTAAAGAGCTTTCCTATCACTGGTTTAAGTGTTGAATGTTATTGTCCCTATCATTATATTTACTGTTAATATTGAATATTATCCTATGCATTAATCCCAATTTTGATAAGGGGTTACGCCTCACTTGATACTAGCCGTATTCCAAGAACCCACATCTTACATTTGGCGACTCTGCTAGTGAGGTATTTTCTTTTAAAATGATTCCGGAGGATAACACTGCCAAGACTATTGATTTTGATGCCATACAAAGTGGGAAGGAGGTATACCTCACTATGTTTCCAGAAGGAGTAAAAATAGCATCAACACAGCCTAGCGTGTCCTTTACCGGTTTGGCGAAAATGACAGGCGTGAAAGAAGGAATAGTCCCAGTGAAAATGACAAGGCTCATGGTTTTGTTTCCGGAGTTCATTGAGACTCCAGCGCCCCAGGAGATTTCGGGAGTCAGTGGGGGAATGAACTCTTTTATGACAGAACTAGTAGGGATACCTGCTTCTACTGCTACAGGAGGGGTTGTTATACCTACTTTTAGTGGTTTTACCCCCATTGCTCAACCAACCTTGGGTAACGTTCCTACCACTACTATTCTGCCTATGGTGACAGGACTAATGGCACAAGATTGGGGAATGACTTCAATAACATAGGTCGTAACCAGCGGTATAGGGAAAAGCAGACCAACTACTCCGTCGATGCCAGCTGTGTTATTAGTGTCATCAACCAGCCCTCCACCGTCCAGCTTGGAGGAAATAAAGAATGAGATGTTGAAGTTTATAGAATTGTCCAAGGTGGGAGATAGTTCTTCAGTGTGTGATGATTTTCTCACTCCGTACCTAGAGGAATACAACAACGAACCCTATCTAGTAGGGTCTATTCCATCAATATTTGAGAAGTACACAGGTGATTAGGCATAAATTCTTCCGAATTTATCCCCTAATTTCGGTACTTTAATCACCTCGAACAACGTAATTGGATTGACTTTATCTCATAATCTTGCTATTGACTTATCCTAATAAGTACACCGAGTTTCTGGTATTTTGTTATGATTTTACAGGTATCTAATGTCAAGAAATGGAAGAAGGAAAGCGGAAGAATAGAAAAAGTCAACAAGAAAAGTCAAAAGTGCAAAAGAGTCATTTCTACCCAGAATCCGGATGAGGTACCTAAAGAGAAGTTGAAGGTATCATCCTCACAAGAACCTAGGAAGAAACGGCACCTCAATCAGATACCCGGAGCAAAAGATATGGACAGTCAAAGTTTGAGAGAAAAGTCAAATAGGCAGACCGGTCCGCCCTCAACCCGGACCGGTCCGCTGTGAAAACTCCAGAGGACTGCGAACCGAAGGCAAACCGAAGAGCACAAAAAATAAAAGAACCGATCCGCACCGGACCGGTCCCCCTGGAAAATAAAAGAACCGATCCGCTTTAGAGGCAGACCAATCTGCCTAAGGGCCGGACCGGTCCGCCCATCGAGATTTTGTTTTCTGATTCTCCTCTAAAGACTCCGACTTATACTCAACTTCTTGGAATTTCATGTAGGGTATAAAAACCCAAATTATTTTCGTTGTAAAAGAGGCTAGAACATGGGGAGTTAATTTTAATTTCTCATTTTCTTCCACAAACCCTAGTTGTAGATAGAATTTCCAGTTTTATTCAAGGATTGAAGGTTTATTCCAAGTTTGTGGGATCACCAATTTTATCTATTGCTGCGATTGTTCCTTGGGTAATTTTTGTGAGTTATTTCTTCTTTGTGATTCTCTTTTACAGTATTCTATCAATTGTCCTTAGATTAATCATGAATGCTTGCATGTTAAACACTGTTTTCATCGTTTTCGGTATGTCCGGCTAGATTTCCAAGGTCGGGTTACATGAACCCAACCTGATGTGGTCATTGCACGTATAAAGTTAATCCTCTGAATTTAGTAATTAATTTTGACCGTATTGTATAGGGACACAACAATTGTAGGTCTAAATATCTCATTTGCCCCTGGGTAACCGGGATGATTGAGAATACAATTCGAGTGTCGTTATCGTGATACTGATTTACTCGTCCTTTGATTAAGTATGACGCGGGCTTGAACCTCGTATACGTAATGCTTGGAAGTACTAAATTCCGGGTCATATTAATTAGATAAATTTATGATTAATATTATACTACAATACACTAGGTTTGGGGGATTGTATTCCCGTCCTATTTTTCCATCATCTCATTTAAAAGTTCAATTCAATCCTTCATTCTTAATCTAGGTCATTTAGTTAGCTGCATTTTTCACCATACTTTCATAATTGCATTTAGTGTAATCGAATCCCAAAAACCAAATCAATCTTTTCTTTTCTTTTTAGAGTCATTGTTAGGATTCCTCAGTCTTATCTCGTCGTCACAACTCTCGTTATCCTTTTTCCCTGAGGATCGATACCCGACTTGTCGGATTATTACTTGAACGACAAGCTTGCACCTGAGCCTAGAGAGTACACACTTTAGAGACACATTCTGAGTCGTGTCAAGTTTTTGGCGCCGTTGCCGGGGAATTAGGTAGACTTAGGATTAGATCGAGTCAATCCAAAGCTTTGACCAAAAATTCAAAAATCCAAAAAAAAAATCGAAAAAAAAAATATATAAAAAGCACAAAAAGATTCACCACCATCTCTTACAAACTTAATGAAAAATTCTGAAACCACTCCCACACCCCATAATACTCCAACCAGCATTCACGAAAATCCACTTGTTGAGTATAATCCAGATAGTCCCCACACTCCACAGCCCCACAGTTCTGGATCCCACCTCCCACACCATCACACTCAATCTCTAGCAACACTCCTTTATCCTTCGTAGGACACACGTCGTGCACACCCAGTGAGAGCGCCGAATCGTCGAGTGAGAGAGAGATGTCGCAGCACAGTAATACAACTACCGGTGAGGAAGAGCCTCCGTACCGCCCGTTGAGAGAATTCTTATATCCCGAGCGCACCGTCACTTCGGGATGCATTATACTCCCGTATAATGTTGGGCAATTCCGATTCAAAAATGGGATGATCCAGATGCTGCCACACTATCACGGTATGGATTCAGAAAAGGCATACCTGCATATACGGGAATTTGAGGACGTGTGTGATACCCTCAACGATCAAACTTGCACACAAGAGGTGATTCGCCTCAAACTCTTCCCAT
Source organism: Sambucus nigra (assembly GCA_949130495.1). Taxonomy (NCBI): domain Eukaryota; kingdom Viridiplantae; phylum Streptophyta; class Magnoliopsida; order Dipsacales; family Adoxaceae; genus Sambucus; species Sambucus nigra. Next base: position 77,535,458 of record OX422207.1, on the reverse strand, counting down.
TCTCGTTAAAAGATAAAGCTAAGACCTGGCTATGGTCTTTACCTCCGACCTCGATTCCATCTTGGAACGAGTTACAATCCAGATTTCTCAAGAAGTTCTTTCCACCACATCGAACAATCTCCATAAAGGCTCAGATTCAATCGTTCAGGCAATTGGATAATGAGCCATTCCATCGATGTTTTAAGCGTTTCAATGAGTTAACTGCTTCATGCCCGCATCATGGATTTGATACAGCCCAAATCATTTCCTTCCTCTATAATGGGTTGAACCTTAACTCCAAGCAACTCATTGAAACCATGGGTAGTGGTCCGTTTATCGAGCTAGATTGCCACGATGCTGAGCTTCACCTGAGGTATGTCGCCGAGACTACCCAATCCTGGGATATTTCTGATCCTAATGCTCAAAATCGAAAACGTCAAGCGACCACCACTCCATCGGCGTCCGGCCTACACCATGTAGATAAGACCTCTATGTCGGACTGTCGGTTAGACTACCTTGAGAAAGGATTTCGAGATTTATACGAGGTAGTTGGATCTATCAAGAATCCCGTCGAAAAGGTGTGTGCGATTTGTGAGGCGGGACATTCAACTGAGGAATGCCCGACGATACCCGCCTACAAAGTAATGTTGCAGGAGCAAGTTAGTGGTATAGGAGGCTTTAAGGGTAATTTCGGTGCCCCGCACGGGAATTCATACAACCCTTCGTGGAAAAATCATCCCGGATTTAGCTACGGGCAACAACATGCCGCAATGAACCCTCCTTCGCATGTTGCCCCTCCTCCTCCACAACAATTTCAACAAGCTCCACACATGCAAGGACATGTGCAAGCACCGCCACCCCATGGAAATTATATCCCGCCATAGCGGATAACTCTCGAGGATACGATGAATCAATTCATCACTATCCAGGCCGCAACCAATGCTAAATATGATCGTCTAATTGGCGACATAAATGCGAACCTGTCCAAGATTCAATCCTCGTTGAGCGTTCAAGAGAAGGGCAAGTTTCCTGCCCAGGGCCAAAGACCTCCCCAAGGTCAAACTAGTGTAAGCTCAACTTCTACTGACCATCAGGAGCAATGTCAAGCTGTGACCACTCTTGGTAGTGGGAGAGTCATTGATTTATCACCTCCCCCACATGACGCAACCAAAGACAAGGTGATTTCGCCCGACACGAAAGAGGCCGAAGATGTCCCCTCGAATGAGAGTGATAAAGGTGACACTAGTGAGCCCGAGGTAGTAGTGAAACCACCCTCCGCGGCACCGTTTCCTCAAAGGTTGATTCCTTCCCAAAAAGGATACCCGCGTGATGACGTGCTAGAAATACTAAAGCAGGTGAAACTGAATTTACCATTCCTCGATGCCATCAAACAAATTCCAGCTTATGCAAAAGTCATCAAAGATTTGTTAACGGTAAAAAGGAAGATGAAAGTAAAAAAGAATGTCTTCCTAGCACAGAACGTGAGCTCCATCCTACTTAATGAGCTCCCTCCTAAATTCAAAGATCCCGGTGCACCCACCATTTCCTGCATCATTGGAGAGAACAAAATTGAAAAAGCCTTACTAGACTTGGGGGCAAGTGTCAATATCCTCCCTTACTCCATCTATAGGCAACTTGATTTGGGCGACCTCAAGCCCACAAGAATCACTCTCCAACTAGCGGATCGAACTATGAAGGTCCCACGAGGTGTAGTAGAGGACGTGATCGTTTAAGTTGACACTTTCTACTTCCCGGTAGACTTTGTCATTTGGGACACCGAGCCCTCCTTAATCTCGACCAATCATGTTCCCATCATTCTCGGGCGCCCATTCTTAGCGACAGCTAACGCTATTATTAACACAAGGAATGGGCGAATGCAGCTCACTTTTGGGAATATGACATTGGAGACCAACATCTTCAATATAGCCCAACATACGGGAGAGGAAGATGATATTCATGCGATGAGTCTCATAGATGAGATAGTAGAGGAGTACATTGAGGAGAATTATTGTGGCGATGCCTTAGGATCCTGTCTGGTTTCGAGCAATGAGAGTGAGGGGACGTATACTGAGTATGAGAGGGATATTGGGGAATTAAGAGAGTTACTTGATGAGAGAGAGTCGGACGAGGACGCGAGAGATGTGAATTGGGTTTCTAGATTCGAGGAGCTACCACCACGGGATACACGCGTTGTTCCCTCCGACGAGAAGTTTTCAACTCTTGAATTAAAGAAACTCCCCTCCCATATCAAATATGCATACTTAGGAGAGGATGAGACATTTCCTGTTGTTATCTCCTCTAGCCTAGACGACGAGCAGGAGGGTAAGTTGTTAAAAATTTTGAGGAAGCACTTAAGTGCTTTTGGTTGGTGTATAGGTGATTTGAAGGGGATAAGTCCTCTAATTTGCACCCATAAGATTCACCTCGAAGAGGATCTTAAGCCCTCTAGAGAAATGCAAAGAAGACTGAACCCCAACATGAAAGAAGTTGTGAGAACCGAGATCATTAAACTATTAGATGCCGGGATTATCTACCCAATCTCGGATAGCAAATGGGTGAGTCCTATTCAAGTCGTCCCGAAGAAGTCGGGTATGACTGTGATTAAGAATGCTAAGGGAGAGCTTGTTCCCCAACGCACCACCACCGGTTGGCGTGTTTGCATTGATTACCGGAAACTCAATGCGGGGACAAGAAAAGATCATTTCCCCTTGCCATTCATTGATCAAATGCTTGAGAGAGTTGAAGGCCACCCATATTATTGCTTCCTTGATGGTTATTCCGGATATAACCAGATTGAGGTAGATGTACTTGACCAAGAGAAGACGACGTTCACTTGTCCTTTTGGTACGTTTGCCTACAAACGTATGCCATTCGGCTTGTGTAATGCACCCTCGACTTTTCAACGGTTCATGTTGAGCTTATTTAGTGACATGGTCGAAAGAGGACTCGAGGTGTTCATGGACGATTTCAGCATTTTTGGCACCTCTTTCGATATTTGTCTAGAAAAATTGGAACAAGTACTTGCTAGGTGTGTGGAGAAGAACTTAGTGCTGAATTGGGAGAGGTGCCATTTCATGGTCACTGAAGGAATAGTTCTTGGCCACATAGTATCATCTAAAGGCATAGAAGTTGATAGGTCTAAGATAGATGTCATAGCTGACCTTCCCCCACCGAGATCGCTTAAAGACGTGCGCTCATTTTTGGGTCACGCCGAGTTTTATCGCAGGTTCATTAAGGACTTTAGCACTATCGCTAGACCCTTAAGCAACCTTCTCATGAAGGACAACCCGTTTGAGTGGACCGAGGCATGCCAAAGCTCCTTTGACAAATTAAAGAACATGCTCGTGTCCGCTCCCATCATGTAAGTTCCGGATTGGTCTTTACCATTCGAACTCATGTGTGATGCAAGAGATTACGCGATTGGGGACGTTTTGGGCCAACGCCAAGATAAACAAGCTCATGTCATCTACTACGCTAGCCGGACCCTTACCGGACCTCAACTCAACTACTCTACCACGGAGAAGGAGTTGCTAGCAGTAGTCTTTGCCCTTGATAAGTTCAGATCGTATCTCATTGGTTCTCATATAATTGTCTTCACCGACCACGCGACTTTAAAGTATCTACTTGCGAAGAAAGACGCCAAGCCGCGCCTCATAAGGTGGATCCTACTCCTACAAGAGTTCAATCTCTCTATCAAAGATAAGAAAGGAGTAGAAAACGTCGTTACCGACCATTTGTCTCGGCTTTCGTCCCACGTACCTAGTGATCCCATACCCATAGACGAGTATTTTCCGGATGAGCAACTCTTTGCTACTTCTTCATATCCCTGGTTTGCGGACATAGTGAACTATCTTGTCACGGGAGCCGTCCCTCCCGATTGGACACCGCAAGATAAAAAGAGGTTTCTTACTTGGTCACGCATGTTCTTCTACGATGATCCCTTACTGTTTAAATATTGCGCAGACTAAATCATCCGACGATGTGTACCGGATGACGAGATTCCAAAGGTCATCCAGTTTTGTCATTCGGAAGCATGTGGAGGCCACTTCTCAGCGAAAAAGACGTCCGCTAAAATTCTGCAATGCGGCCTCTATTGGTCCACAATCTTCCGGGATACAAATGACGCTTGCAAGTCATGCAATAGGTGCCAACGGATGGGAGCCATCTCTCGCCGCGACATGATGCCCCTTACCCCCATACTCATTATTGAGATATTCGATTGTTGGGGTATTGACTTCATGGGTCCCTTCCCCCCATCCTTTGGTTTCCTATACATCCTAGTCGCGGTAGACTACGTTTCTAAATGGGTAGAAGCTATAGCTACTAAGACTAATGACAGTAAGGTGGTGATAAAGTTCCTACAGGAACACATACTTTCTCACTTCGGCGCACCGAAAGCAATAATTAGCGACAATGGCACGCACTTTCGCAATAGGCCATTTGAGAAGCTCATGAGAAAGTATGGCGTCGTCCATAAGGTTGGAACGACGTATCACCCACAAACAAATGGGCAGGCCGAACTAGCGAATCGTGAGATCAAGAACATTCTCGAGAAGACCGTCAATACTAACCGAAAAGATTGGTCAATTAGACTGAACGATTCGCTATGGGCCTATCGCACCGCATACAAAAATCAGCTTGGCATGTCCCCTTTCCGCTTCGTGTATGGCAAGCCTTGCCATCTCCCCGTGGAGTTAGAACACAAAGTGTATTGGGCAATTAAGGAGCTCAATTATGCCATGGATAAAGCCGGTGAAGCTCGCAAGCTTCAAATAAATGAGTTAGAGGAGATACGCAATGATGCGTATGAGAATGCCAAAATTGCCAAAGAAAGGATGAAACTCACTCACGATAGCATCATTCGACGGAAAGAGTTTCTTCCCGGGCAAAAAGTTCTTCTCTATAACTCTCGGCTTCATCTCTTTCCAGGCAAGTTGCGGTCGCGATGGTCTGGCCCGTTTGTTGTCAAGAATGTTTTCCCCCACGGAGCTGTCGAAGTAGAAGATTTAAAAGGGGGAAACACATTCAAAGTGAATGGACAACGCCTAGAGCCATATCTTGAGGCGTGCGAAGAAGAAGTCGACACCGTTTGGTTGTCGGACCGCGTTTACGGGGTAGAGTGAACAGTTTCAGTTAGGTCGTCGCACCCCCGACGCGTATGGGGTGAGAGTCGTGTGTGTCGTGTGCGTTAGTGAGTGTCGTTAGGATTTTGGTACATTCAGGGTTAGCATGTGCAAGTTCGAGATTTTGAGTAATTCGGGTGACCGGTGTTATTGAGAGGTCCTTAGTCTATATTTGGTGAGGAGCGCGTGTTAAAAGTGCGATATTTCGAGGAAGCGAGGTTGAAATCCAGTTTCGGGGAAATTCCAGCCAAAAATCCCCAAGCTGGACCGGTTCCTTTAATTTAAGGCCAGACCGGTCCGCCACGGACCGGTTCCTTTAATTTAAGGCCGGACCGGTCCGCCTGTCGAATTTTCTGGAAATTAAAGGACCGGACCGGTCCACCCCTGGATCGGACCGGTCCGCCTTCTGCAGATTCGTTGAATCTCTTCCCCCCATTCACCCCCCCTTTCCCCCAATCACCATCCTTCCCTCCCATTCGGTTCTCCACTTCCCCATACACCCTTTCCCTCCAAAAACCTTTCCCTCTAACTAGCCTTTCCCTCTAAATCCCTTCCCCCCCTCCACTATAAATTCAACCCTACCCCCTCCCCTTCTCTTCACACCTCAAACACCACTTCTCTCCCCTCTCTCTCCAGATTTCTTCAGTTCCTTCTCTCTGCCTAGTCTCCATGGCCCCCCGTGCTCCTCCCACCAAATACGCATCCACCGACGTCCTACACTCCGGGAGCAACGAGTTCCGCTCCCGCCAAGAGGAGCGATGGTGCACCAACTTCTTCGGGTCGAACCACAAACTCCATATGGAGCGTGCGGTTCAATGGAACGCACTGCCCAATTCTGTCACAACACTATTTATGGCCCGGGGGTGGTGTTGTTTCCTCAACGAACCCCATGACGCCGTGTGGGCTTCCGAGGTCCGGTTATTCTATGGAACGCTTGTGCGGACGGACCAATTTGAGGCCCAAGTTTACGTTGATGGAACGGTCGTTCCTTTTTCCTTAGCCCTCTTCACGGCCAAATTGGCCACCTTTGGTGTCCCGGACCCCCAAGACTTCACATATCCTCGGAACGTTCCTCCGGTCGCGAAGGACGTCGTCATGGCGCGCATTGCTCCAAACGTGGCTTGGGCGGGCCAAACCGTCGCGGTTGGACGACTCAATGAAACGGCGCGCCTCACTTTCCAAATCGTATGCGCCAACATTCTTCAAACGTCCAACGATTCCGCCATGAGGCCTCGGCAAGCCACCTTGACCTACCATCTCTTCGATCCCCAAACCTCCATCCATTTGGCCCGCACATTGTATGCCCACATCATTGCCGCTTCTTTGGATGAGAAGGGTACCGCTCCTTTTCCCTATGCCCGTTTGATCACGTCTATACTCCAAGACGCCGGCATTGAGGCCCCTGCCGACCGCACCCGGCTTCCCGGTCCCTTTGGACAGGGCACTCGCACTAAGAGTGCCAAACAGCTCGCCATAATCCGGGCACGGCGGGGGCATGATAGCGAGGAAGAGGTTACCTCGGAAGAGAGCGAGGAGGAGGAGGCCGTCAAAGCAGACGTTGAGATGTGTGACGTCGCCGCCGCCGACGAGTCGGCGGACGAAGAGGACGACCCGGACTTCGAGTGGGCGGGTACCGATATCTCGACCCGGTTGTCCACCCTCGAGACTCGATTTGAGACCTTCGAGAACCGATTCGAGAACTTTGTGATCGACTACCAACGAGATCAGAATCGGGCGGCTCGAAGGCAGGCGGATATCTACCGCCGCCTAGGGGACCCTTATGAGCCATTACCATCACATTTTCATGACCCCTATGGCCCCGACGCGCCCAGCTCTTCCCATTTCCCTCCCCCGTGATGTTTTGTTGCTTATGGACTGTTTTGATGTATTTATTCTCACATCCTACATATGTTGTATTCCTGTTTGTACCACAGTCCTTTGATATATAAAGTTGCATTTTTCTATATTTGTTTGTTTTAATTATTTCACTTATTATTTTGCCTTATTTAGATTTTAGTCCTTTTTGCTTGAGGACAATGCAAAAGTCTAAGTTAGGGGGGGTCACAAGTGCATATTTCTAAAACTTCACAAATTTTTCAAAAATGCCCAAAATTTCCAAAAAAATCATAAAATTTTGAAAAATCCAAAAATATTTTTGTTCAAAATAAATAAAAATTGGAATTCAAATTTTTCAAAAATATCATTAAAAGTCGAATTGGAGTCTCAAATTGTAAACATCAACATACACAAAGCCGGAATTGACCAAAGATGGAAATTGAGCGAAAATTGACGACTTAACGAATAAATGTGGAGATTAACAAACCCGGTGAGATTCGAGCCTATCACGTTTTGCGAGATTTTAAATCAATCCGAGTTAATTGTTAACTCAAAGTTCTTTTTAGCGCTTAATAAGTTGTCAATGATCTCAATCCTTTCATTTTGATCGGTTTTGAAAAATGTGTGCAATGTTGCCTTGAAAATCGTGCCAAATTAGTCTCTAAACTTAAATTCACCTCGAAACGCATATGGTAACGCAATTGACATTTTGGACAATGAAGTAGGCCCTCGTTTGTCACCCAAAAATATTGGCCAGAAAAAGTAGCGAAAAATTACCCTTTGCAACCCAAATTGAGCCGAATAATTTTTCCTTTCGTTTGACAACCCGAAAAACCCAAAATGGCCCGGAATTGTGAAAGTTGAAAAATCCCAGAATTTGAGTACAAAGAGTGCATAAAAAGGGGCAAGAAAAAAAAAAAAAAAAAAAAAAATTATGCTCAACAAAAACAGAGAAAAAGAAGAAAAACTGAGCAATAGCCCAGAAAAAGCACCAATGGACATCATAAATAACTTTTCCAATTCCAACTTTCCCTACCATTTTCATTTTACCCAATGCAACCTTAAACCCGAAAAGTCCTAACCGAGTCCAAATTGCGAAAATTGAGTACCGCGTGGAGAGCTAATACACCAAAAGATAATATAAGAGGTTAAATGCGCGAAATAGAGGCGATGTTCCCGTTTTTAAAACCATAATCCATTGAAGAGATCCTTTCACCATGAAATTTCCGTCTTTATAATTGTATGCGTGATTTTGCATCCATTATATTTACTCTTATTATCACGCATACCGAGCGAAAAAGCCATATTTCGAGTAGTTCGTTTGAGAGAGCTTCCCGTGAGAATTTTAAATCAAAATGAATTTTCGTATAAGTAACGTAACGATTAATCAGTGAAAATTGGCAGTTATATTTCTGGCTTCGCACACACGCACTACAGTTTGAGACTTGTAGACATGACTTAATGATGACTATTTTCTGGAAAAGTTTGAATTATACAATTTTTGGTTATTTTGAAGTTCTTTGAGTCGAATTTTGTGGGTATATTCTCTGCAAACCCTCACGAGACACAACTCATCCCACTAGGGTAACCTAGGGGTTTAAAGGCTTGTTGCATACGCTAAATGCAATCGCGTGCCGGCGAAAGAGGTATTTTATCCCAATAAAATGTTTTTCAAGAGTTGAGCCTGGCTAGAATTCTTTTACATTGCTCGGGACGCGCAAAGTTCTAAGTTAGGGGGGTTTGATTAGGCATAAATTCTTCCCAATTTATCCCCTAATTTCGGTACTTTAATCACCTCGAACAACGTAATTGGATTGACTTTATCTCATAATCTTGCTATTGACTTATCCTAAGAAGTGCATCGAGTTTCTGGTATTTCGTTATGATTTTACAGGTATCTAATGTCAAGAAATGGAAGAAGGAAACCGGAAGAATAGAAAAAGTCAACAAGAAAAGTCAAAAGGGCAAAAGAGTCATTTCTACCCAGAATCCGGATGAAGTACCTAAAGAGAAGTTGAAGGTATCATCCTCACAAGCACCTAGGAAGAAACGGGACCTCAATCGGATACCCGGAGCAAAAGATATGGACAGTCAAAGTTTGAGAGAAAAGTCAAATAGGCAGACCGGTCCGCCCTCAACCCGGACCGGTCCGCTGTGCAAACTCCAGAGGACTGCGAACCGAAGGCAAATCGAAGAGCACAAAAAATAAAAGAACCGATCTGCACCGGACCGGTCCGCCTGGAAAATAAAAGAACCCATCCGCTTTAGAGGCAGACCGATCCGCCTAAGGGCCGGACCGGTCCGCCCATCGAGATTTTGTTTTCTGATTCTCCTCTAAAGACTCCGACTTATACTCAACTTCTTGGAATTTCATGTAGGGTATAAAAACCCGAATTATTTTCGTTGTAAAAGAGGCTAAAACGTGGGGAGTTAATTTTAATTTCTCATTTTCTTCCACAAACCCTAGTTGTAGATAGAATTTCCAGTTTTATTCAAGGATTGAAGGTTTATTCCAAGTTTGTGTGATCACCAATTTTATCTATTGCTGCGATTGTTCCTTGGGTAATTTTAGTGAGTTATTTCTTCTTTGTGATTCTCTTTTACAGTATTCTATCAATTGTCCTTAGATTAATCATGAACGCTTGCATGTTAAACACTATTTTCATCGTTTTCGGTATGTCCGGCTAGATTTCCAAGGTCGGGTTACATGAACCCAACCTGATGTGGTCATTGCACGTATAAAGTTAATCCTCTGAATTTAGTAATTAATTTTGACCGTATTGCGTAGGGACACAACAATTGTAGGTCTAAATATCTCGTTTGCCCCTGGGTAACCGGGATGATTGAGTATACAATTCGAGTGTCGTTATCGTGCTACTGATTTACTCGTCCTTTGATTAAGTATGACGTGGGCTTGAACCTCGTATACGTAATGATTGGGAGTACTAAATTCCGGGTCATATTAATTAGATAAATTTACGATTAATATTATACTGCAATACACTAGGGTTGGGGGATTGTATTCCCGTCCTATTTTTCCATCATCTCATTTAAAAGTTCAATTCAATCCTTCATTCTTAATCTAGGTCATTTAGTTAGCTGCATTTTTCACCATACTTTCATAATTGCATTTAGTGTAATCGAATCCCAAAAACCAAATCAATCTTTTCTTTTCTTTTTAGAGTCATTATTAGGATTCCTCTGTCTTATCTCGTCGTCACAACTCTCGTTGTCCTTTTTCCCTGAGGATCGATACCCAACTTGTCGGATTATTACTTGAACGACAGGCTTGCACTTGAGCCTAGAGAGTACACACTTTAGAGACACATTCTGAGTCCTGTCAACTGGAAAGGGCGTGAACCCTAAAGAGCATGTGAAAATGAAAGGTAGAGAAATATTACACATGGTACTCCCACTTGATTCTAGGTAGCATAGCCTCTTGGGAAGAGTTGAACGCTCTGTTCGTGTAAAAGTTATTTTTAGCTGAGGACGAGTTTACACTAATGCAACTGGCACACGAGAAAGAAAATCCAGGAGAAGATGTTGTGGCCTATATCAGGAGGTTTCATGAGCACTCTCTAGATATGAGAGAGTATATGCGAGAAGATAAACTTTTATATGTTCTTCCAGAAGGGTTGTTACCCAAATATATCTGTCACCTGATCAATGAAACACGAGAGGGTACATTCTCACCATTTTTAAAAGATGCGAGGGATGTTGCCTTGGTGGTTAAGCCCACATTGCCCCCACCTTCCCTGTACAGTTTGCTGCTAAGGCCATCAGTTGCCTTGAGGAGGGGAGTACTCTCCAGAGTAAATTATGCAAACGAGGGAGGAAGAGGGTAAGGTAGTGGTGGATGAGGAAGAAGAGGTAGAGGCAACAAGAGGAGTTTCGAAGGCGAAGAGGACCTCCCCGAGCTACCATGCATGGTGGGGAAATCTCTAAACCTATATGATCTCATGCTTCAAGACAAAGTTTGTAAACCAATCAATGTTAGTACGACACAACTCTCTTGAGAGGGCATAGAGAAGACACACTATTATGCCCTCCGCAACAGAGTGAATCATCAAACCAATGTATGTTTATCACTGAGGCAGTTAATCGACCATCATGTGAAGAATGGATATTTCATCCTCTACCAGCTCATAGGGCCCATGTGACTAGTGATTTTGACGGGGAATCAGAGCAACTAGAGAGAGTAAATTGGATCCTCGAGAGACGCTCTGAAGAAAATTTGGAGGAATGTATGTTTGAGTTCGCCCAATTACGATTTGAAGATGATACTGATGAGGAAGATGAATTAGAAGATGAAAATAACCCCATCGAGAGCTTGAGTAGACATATGGAGGCCTTTTCCTTAAGGCTAGTGAACGCAGTGATAGCCTATGATGAGGCTGCCTATAGAGATGTAGAAAACGTCTATGAACTTGATGAAGAACAAATAGACCCCTGCATTGAATGTGCGGTGGTTTCATGCTCGCAAAAGTTTGGTTGGTTCTTCGATCAGGTTGGGCTCCCTAAGCACTCAAGATTGGAGGTCACACTAGCCATTTTGGAGATCGCCCAGAAAAACATGGCGCCGCACCTGAAGTGGAAGGGACCCATGGACAAACTGGTGAGAAGGTATCATTCTAAGGCCATGTTATCGAAAGCAGATAGATCGATTAAGTACCCTCATAATAGGCTACTTTATGTAATGACATCTGTAAATGATTATATTTTCTCTGTGAATTGTTGGATGGAGAGGTGTCCATTTACATCATGCCAATTGGATCCTTTTATGCTACTGGCTTGTCATTATACCACCCTATTTGGAAATTTTGGGGTACGACAACCAGTCGTTTAAATCGGTGAGATATGTTATAATGGGTATTACAATAGGGAATATCACTTCCCACATTAAGTTCCACATCATGGAGTGTGAGACATCATATCAGTTTCTAGTAGGAAGGGTATGGATTCACAACCATGGGTTGGTGCCCTCTACCTATCACCAATACTCCAACGCAAACGTAGAATGCAACGAGGTGGTGATTCGAGAATCCAATAAGACTTTTACAAAGGAATAAGCACACCTACTGGACACTTTATTATATACAGAGTTGTCCAAAAAGGCTATGGTGGTAATAAGGTACACTGGGGGAGTAGGGATTCCAAATACTCAAGTAATGGTGCGGGAACCTTCTCGAACGGTGGTCGCCTATGAAGAAGAACGTGAGCAAGAGATAGTAAATCCCCCCAGCCTATCATGACAACAACGTAATCGAATGACACCACGCAATAATCCAATCGAACACCAAGTCCAGACTTAGAGCATCCTTAGCAGTCATACTATGAGAGAGTCATAAGTGAATCGCCTAAAGAAGCCTTATAAAGAGTAGGTTCCCCGACAGTGCAATAGTATAGTTTTACCTACCGAAAAAATTATCTATAAGCTAAGAAGGTGTGAGCAGGCAGTCGAAGCTGTAGATGATGAGGCTCACCCGATTTATGAGTGCTTCTTGGTGGATAACCAAGGGAAATGTTTGGTGATTGATAACTCCGGGGTCCAAGAGTTTGCAGAAGAAATAGGAGAGGATCTTGAGTACATAAAGGACATACCCAGGACACAAATCCAGGAGTTAGAGAAAATAGATCTAGCTAAAGCAGGTGATGACCCTAATCCTATTTTCATCTCGAAGCACCTGGAAGGGGTGCCTAGAGAAAATTTGATCAAGTTGCTCCAAGAGTTCAAAGACGTTTTCATGTGGAAGTACATTGAGATGCCTGGGATTAATGAGGAGGTGAGTTGTCACAAGTTGAATGTGTTACCATCAGCAATCCCAGTATAGCATGCCACCCAAACGTACAAGGTAGAATTATATTTGAAGATTAAAGAAGAATTCCAAAGGCTACTGACAGCCGTCTTCGTTATCCCTATCCATCACTCGATTTGGCTTTCTAATATTATTCCTGTGAGAAAGAAAGACAAGAACCAGATTAGAATCTACATGGATTTTAGAGACCTGAATCAAGCGTGCCCAAAAGATGAGTTCCCATTACCTTCCATAGATAGCATGATAGATGAAACTTCGAGACATGAGATTTAAAGATTTATGGATGGCTATGTGGGTTATAATCAAATAAAGGTGGATCCAACTAATGATGAGACGACTGCCTTTTGAACGCCTTTTGGTAACTTCATATACACTGTTATGCCCTTTGGTTTTAAGAACGCATGTGAAACCTACCAAAGGACCATGATGGCTACTTTCCATGATCTCTTCCACAAGATCGTGGAATTTTATGTCGATGACCTGGTAATCAAATAAAAAATGAGGTGTCTCAGTTAGATGACTTCAGGAAGGTGTTCACTCGATGCATGAAGTACAAGCGGTAAGTTCCCAGGGTTTGTGGTAAACATGTAAGGAGTTCAGATGGACTTGGATAAACGACTGGCCATTCTTGATATGCCAAGGCTAAATTCAGCGAGGGATTTGAAGAGCTTCTAAGGAAAAGTTTCTTACTTAAGAAGGTTTGTGCCAGGGCAAACTGAAGTGATTCATCAATTGATGGAGCTACTGAGAAAGGGAACCACGTTCACATGGTAACCGATGCACCAGGATGCCATGAACAAGATGAAAACGCTCCTTACTTCTCATTAATTGATGGTTCCCCCAAAGGTAGGTATTGCTTTATCCCTATATCTCACATTTACTAAACGATCTATTGGTGGGTTATTGGACCAAGAGTGGGACGATAAAGATGTGACACCCTGACTAATTAAATACCGGGTAGCTACTCCTTTATTAAATTAATTCAAAATGCCAAGTTGGCTCAGTTAATAGCATCATTGTCGAAAACATTTTAATATTACTAAGCACCTAGTATTTAAAAAAAACAAGTTGCCAAATTTTAATTTAAGTCCGATTAACATGCAACAAATGTAATGAAGAAATAAATAACACCATTCACCATACTGAAGTAAAATGAATAACCATCACAATAGAGTAAATAAAGTCTGGAGGAAACCCCTCACTACAATCCCATAACTGAAATAAATAAACTGAAACAATACATGCTAAAGTCTGAAAACTGAAATGTAAAAGATGTCTCTAAAGAAATGGGCAACATGCCCCACAACTGATAGATAGTGACTCTAGAATCCAAAGAGATAGAAGCGTCTACATGCAAATCCCTGTAGCTTCCACAAGCAGCTACAGCTCGTCACCTGAATGAGTACCTATGCTTGGTGTCCTTGTGGCTGGGCACCTAAAATGGTTTTACTAGGAAAAAGATTTGAAAAGCAAACGGGTCAGAGCCCGAATGTGGAGTTATATTTTAAAAACCTGCAAGTGCTTTAAAAACATTTAAAACATTAAATGCAAAGTACATGTTAGGACGTGCAATCACATTATATTCTCACCCCTCATCTAACTGTGCACTCCTAACGTAAGTACCCATCTATATCTACCCATACCACTAGCTAAGTGACAACGTATCTAGCTAGACTGTCAAAGGTCCTACCCATGATACTCGGTTCCATTAACATAATAATGCTCGTAATTAAAAAGGGTTTAATGTAAACTCAATTACTAAATATGCCATATATATAAGTATCAATTAACTCATTATATAACTCGAAACAATACCGTAATAGGTTCACAATATTAACAGGAGGATTTCCATTAATTAAATGTATATTATTCACATCATAAATATACGATACAAGCACCCCGCAATCTAAGCTATGGTGCACACATACTCTGCTATCCATCCCGGTACATCACGTACATAAGGATCACACATTCCGAATCTCTCAGGAATAGTTCAGATAACACAAATCACAAATAGTGGAGGCGAACACAGTCACCATCACGTGGGTCACGCACATACCTATGCTCCCACGGTCAACGGACTTATTAATATCACAATAAGTCTTTCTATGACCTATGTTCATCAAGGTACCAGTCTATATCCCCCCCGTAGGCACACAAGGATTAGAGGGTCCTAAGCGAACGCAAACCTCCCGTGATAGCAAGTATGGTAGGTATGTCATACACACAATCCATATACCAATACTAAGTAAACACACATCTTAGTAATACCATATTTTAATCGTAGTACGTATTGCACTCTCGTACTAACTATAATTATCACAATTCGTACTATTCTGGTTTATAATCATACGCGCCATAATTCATCCTCACATCGTAGTAGACACTCACGTCCCACCCAAACGGTTCATTGAATATAACTCTAGTATATAATTTACTCCTCTCAATAACCCGAAAGTCCCAATCTATCCTCACATCAATAAAGGAAGGTCATCTATATCCTCGAACAAGTTTACGGGACTCCAAAAATAAAAACAGTCCAAAAAGGACCAAACTGTCAACTTGTTAGAAGTCTCGTTCGAATGAGTGTTCGAACGAGTTTGGACTGTCATCTCGTTAGAAGTCTCGTTCGAACGAGGCTGTTCGAACGAGATCCCAGTTCGTTCGAACGAACTGTTCCTTCTAACGATATCTCGTTCGAACGAGATATCGAACGAGATCCCTTCTCGTTAGTAACGACTGGTCAGCTTCGTTAGAAGCTCGTTCGAATGAGTTCGTTCGAACGACCTGGGGGCTGCTTCTAACGAGCTACCAGTTTCGGCCCAGATTTTTCCCATCTCGTTTTTTCACCATATTTATCACTTTAATCCTTCTCCAAAGTTCGTTCTAACAATGATTTAAGTCCTCTAATCATACTAAAACATGCTTAGGTCATAAACTAACGTCTTTTAAGGCAATAAGGCATCCTAAACATCATTAAATCCCAAGATTTTATACTTTTCCCCAATATCATCAAGAACATGAACCCTAGATATATATCAACATCAAATTCCAGAATTTAATTCGTTTTTCTTTCACCTAATCATGCATTAACATCAGATTAAATGTCTCCAAACTATTCTACATGCAATTCTTTTCATAATTTCTCAAGTTCTATGATCTAACTACATGGGTTTTCATATTTATCAAGAACAAACCATAAATCCGAATTTTCTAACATGGAAAGAACATTTGCTGAAATTAAACATAATTAAACCACTTGCCTTGGTTTGATTTCTGACTTTGGTGTAGGTTTGGTGAGAATTCTGCAGAGTTTCTTCTCTCTCTAAGTTCCTTCTCCAATGGTGGCTCAAGGTGGCTAGGGTTTGATTTGGGGAAGATTGTAAACCTAATATTAGCCTCCGTAGCTTAAAGGGTTAATATGGGTTGGTTATGGGCTTAGTGGGTCAATATCCACATCAGATTTAATTAACCAATTTTCGTCACTTTTAATTCCTCAAAACGTAAAATTACCAAAATACCCTTAAGTTACCGGTATGGCCTAAAAATACCCCGGGACCCAAACTATACCCCCGGCTAGTGTTTTCTGACTATCTTGACCCTTCCGGACGCGTTGGCGCACTCAAAATGACCATACGGATTATAGATTTTAAATTCACTTTTATTATCAAAATATTATACCGTGACGCGGCGGTTCCACGCGTCTCAACAAAATTTCTAAAATGTCATATATAAATCCCACGACAAATTTTATAATACCAAGTTCATATATAATCATATATGCACATAATCAAATACTAACTCGTATCACATTAGTATTTTTATCCCGGATTAATTTTCAATTAATACGCATTTAATTAATTAATCCCAAAAATTAATATAGCCAAAAATATGGGGTATTACATACTTCCCCCCTAATAACTGAATTTCGTCCCGAAATTCGAAACTAGAAAGTACCTGCTAAAAACAACTCTGGATAACGCTCACGCATCTCATCCTCGCGCTCCTATGTGGACTCCTCGACATTGTGATGTCGCCACTGAACACGCACTAACGGGACTATCTTTGACCGCAGTTTCCTCTCGTTTCGGTCCAAAATAGCAATTGGCCCCTCCTCGTAGGAGCTATCCGGCTGGAGATCGATGTCTTCCACAGCAATGTGAGAATGAGCCAAATCATCTCTAAGGTATTTCCTCAGCGAGGAAATATGGAACACGTCGTGCATCCGATGCAAGTGCTCTGGTAGTCCAAGTCTATACGCAACGGGTCCGATCCGCTCAATAATAGGAAACGACCCCACATACCTCGGTGCCAACTTCCCCTTCTTCCCGAATCGCATAATCCCCTTCATCGGAGAAACCCTGAGCAAAACCTGGTCCCCCACTTGGAACTCCTTGAAAAACCTCTTCGCATCAGCATAACTCTTCTGCCTATCCTGAGCTACCCGAATGCGACTCTGAATCAACTCAATCCTTGCAGAAGTATCCTGAATCACTTCCGGCCCAAGCAGTTTGTTGTCCCCCACCTCCAACCAACATGCTGGGGAACGACAAGGCCTACCGTACAACACCTCGAATGGAGCCATGCCAATCGTGAACTGATAGGAGTTGTTGTAAGCAAACTCCACCAGTGGAAGGTACTGCTCCCATCCACCCCCGAAGTCAATAATGCACATGCGTAGCATGTCCTCCAACATCTGATTGGTGCGCTCTGTCTGCCCATCAGTCTGCGGATGATAAGCCGTACTCAACCGCAATTCCGTGCCCATGGCCTCCTGGAAACTCTCCCAAAACCTCGAAACAAATATCTTGTCTCTGTCAGACACGATATTTAGGGGCACACCGTGAAGTCTCACAATCTCTGAAATGAAGAGCTGGGCATACTGTCCCGTAGTGTAGTCAGTCCTTACGGGTAAGAAGTGAGCGACCTTGGACAACCTGTCCACAATTATCCAAACGGAGTCGTGACCCCTCTACGACGTAGGCAACCCCGTGATAAGGTCCATGGATATGCTCTCCCACATCCACACCGGGACCTCCAACGGCTGTAGCAATCCTGCTGGTCTCTGATGATCCACTTTTACAAGCTGACAAGTGGCGCATTTCTAGACAAACTCAGCGATATCTCTCTTCATATCGCTCCACCAATATTGCCGTCTCATGTCTTGGTACATTTTGTCCCCTCCGGGATGTACCGCGAACCGTGAGCCGTGCGACTCTGCCATCACTTCGTGCCGCAATTCTTCCCCTTCCGGAACTACCAATCTCCCATTGAAGCGCAATCCCCCGTCTGAGCTAACGGTATAGGACTCGGCTCCCTCTGCAAGTAATCGAACTATCTGCTCATGACAGAACGAGTCATTAGCTTGTGCCCGTACTACCTTTGTGACGATCTGCGGTGTAACGGTCATCACAGACATGAAAGATTGGGCCACTGCATCCTGGTGTCCCAATTCCTTCCACTTAGCTTTCCACACCTCTGCCACCTCATCTGCTGGCATGCGGCTCAACGCGTCTGCTACCACGTTAGCCTTACCCGGGTGGTACTGGATGTCGAACTGGCAGTCCTTCACAAATTCAAGCCACCTACGCTGCCGCATATTCAATTCCTTCTGCGTGAACAGATACTGTAGTGACTTGTGGTCCGTGAACAGCTGAAACTTCTCCCCCAAAAGATAGTGCCTCCAAATCCGTAAGGCAAATACCACTGCTGCCAACTCCAAATCATGCGTGGGGTAATTCTTCTCATGAGGCTTAAGCTTACGGGAAGCATAAGCTATGGCCTGTCTCTCCTGCTGCAATACACCTCCAAGCCCTTGCAAAGACGCGTCGGTGTAAACCAAATACTCAACTCCCGGTCTCGGCAATGCTAACACAGGTGCTGAGGTCAACTTGTCCTTCAATTCATCGAATGCCAACTGACAGGCATCACTCCAAATGAACGGCACACCTTTACGAGTAAGATGTGTCAAAGGACCTGCTATCTCCGAGAAACACCGAATAAACCTCCTGTAGTATCCTGCTAGACCCAAGAAACTACGAATCTCCGTTGGTGTCGTGGGCTGCCCCCACTCCCTCACCGCTGACACCTTCCCCAGATCAACCGATATTCCCCGGTCGGAAATGATATGCCCCAAAAACTGGACTTCTTTCAACCAAATCCCGCACTTCTCGTATTTTGCATACAACTCGTTCTGACGAAGTGTCTGCAAAACCTGCCTCAAATGCTTGGCGTGCTCCTCCTCTGTCTGAGAGTAAACCAGAATATCATCAATGAAGACAATGACAAACTGGTCTAGGAAATCCCTGAACACTCTGTTCATCAAGTCCATAAACACTGCTGGAGCGTTGGTCAAGCCGAAAGGCATAACCCGAAACTCATAAGAACCATATCTCGACAAGAACGCGGTCTTCGAGACATCCTCCTCCCTGATACGCAACTGATGGTATCCCGACCTCAAGTCAATCTTCGAGAAGAAAGAAGCTCCTCTCAACTGGTCGAATAAGTCATCGATTCGAGTCAACGGATACTTATTCCGTATCGTGACCTTATTCAACTCTCGGTAGTCCACACACAGTCTCAGTGAACTGTCCCTCTTCTTCACAAACAAAACCGGAGCGCCCCAAGGTGAGGTACTCCTATGAATAAAGCCCTGTCCTAACAGCTGCTCTATCTGATCCCGTAGCTCTCTCATCTCAGCTGGAGCCATACGGTACGGTGCGCGTGCTATAGGTCTCGTACCCGGTAGCAAATCTATAACGAAGTCTATCTCACGACTAGGTGGTAAGCCTGGTATCTCCTGAAACACATCTGAATACTCCCTGACAACCGGGATCGAATCTAAAGGAATAACAACCTCCTTAGAGGTATCCTCCTCTATGTAATACAGATGAGCGGTCGATCCTCCCTCTGGGCGAGGCATCGCCACTATAAACATCTCTTGCCCCGGAATGGCAAAAACAATGCTCCCGCTGAAGCAATCAATCATGGCCCTATATGCTACGAGCCAATCCATACCGATGATCACATCGTGAACATGCATGTCTAACACTAACATGTCTGCAGGCAATACCAAACCACCAATCTCTACCCCCACTCCCCGGCATATAAAGAAAATGAGCGACCCACTCCCTAATGGTGAGTCGACACACATCATTGTGCTCTCTGCCGTAGCCAACAATCCTAAAGCTTTCGCGAAGTGTGTAGCTATGAAACAATGTGTAGCACCCGTATCAAATAACACCCGACCCATAGTGCCATGGATAGGAAACATACCCTCGATCGCGGGCGGTGCCTGTGGAACTGCAGCCTGGTGAACGTTGTAGACACGTCCATACTGTAGCTGCCCCTGCTGAGTTGGGACTGCTGGAATGGGTGGCAATGCTGCCATCTGTGGCGGTGCGGGAAGAGCGGCTGGAAACATAGGTCTCTGTGGCTCCTGGCGAGCACTCTGCTGCTGCTGCTGTGGGGCCCTGCCCCTATTAGGACAATCATGTTTCTTATGGCCAGTCTTGCCACAAGTGAAACACTTCCCTGGGAAGTTCCCTCCCCTCCGCCCCTGTTGTCCCCGACCCTGGTGGCCGTTACCGTTCCTCCCTTGGCCCTCCTGGCCCTGATGGAACTGCTGCCCATTCTGCCCCTATTGGCCCTGATGGCCATTTGGACCCTGATGGCCCTGACGGAAACCTCCCTGTCCCTGCGTGTAGTTCCCTGACCGGAACCTCTTATTATCCCCCTGCTGGGTACCCTTCTCATTCTGTCTCTGCCCCTGACCGGTTTGTGCCCCGCTGGCACCATGTCCTCCAGTCCTGCCCTGATGGCTAGACTCCCCCGACCGCTAGCCCTCGTCCATATGAAAATGGTGGTCCTGGCAGTGTAACAATGCAGCGTTAACCACATCAGAATACGTGGCTAACGATAGGTTCCCTAGTAGATGCTGACGGATCCTCCAATTCAACCCGTCGGTGAACTTCTCTATCTTCTTCTTCTCTATTGAAATCTCGTCTGGAACGATATTCAACAGGTTAGTGAACTCGGCCTCATATTCGGCCACTGCCTTGCCCTCCTGCTTCAAACTCATCAGCTTCCTCCTCATCTCTGTATGAACTGCGGACGGAAAGTACTTGCGGTCAAACCGAACCCAGAACTCCTGAATCTTGAGGGTATCCCTCTCCTCCGCGGTGGTAATAGACTCCCGCCACTGTAATGCAGATCCCACTAGCTTGAAAGTAGCTAGCACCTGTTTCTGAATATCAGTGCACTCATGCATCCTCAAATGCCTCTGTATGTCCTTCCTCCATTGGCTCGAGACTACCACGTCTGAGCTACCTGCAAACTCTGGCGGATGCGCTTTCTGAAAAGCGTCACGTACATGCTCCCAAGCAGACGGGAATGCATTAACCTGTACTGGCGCGGCAACCGGCGCCTGGGGTGGTGCCTGCTGAATCACGGCAATCGCGGCATTTATCGCTTGGGCTACTATAGCAGCAACCTCAGCGGAGTTCATCATACCGTGAACTGGAGCGGGCTGGGGTTCGGGCATTGCATTCCTGGGAACTCGTCGTGCACGTCGTGGAGGCATCTAAAATAAGAACAAAGTTTATAAGTCCGCAGTTTATAAACTTAAAATAGCTGAAGAACGAAGCATACACAAAAAGGGTACAACAGTCCTAAAATATAGGGCTCTATATCAAAGAAATATAGCGGAAACATAATAGCCGTACAGATCCTAAAGGACACTAGAACCTGATGCTCTGATACCACCTGTGACACCCCGACTAATTAAATACCGGGTAGCTACTCCTTTATTAAATTAATTCTAAATGCCAAGTTGGCTCAGTTAATAGCATCACTGTCGAAAACATTTTAATATTACTAACCACCTAGTATTTAAAAAAAACAAGTTGCCAAATTTTAATTTAAGTCCGATTAACATGCAACAAATGTAATGAAGAAATAAATAACACCATTAACCATACTGAAGTAAAATGAATAACCATCACAATAGAGTAAATAAAGTCTGGAGGAAACCCCTCACTACAATCCCATAACTGAAATAAATAAACTGAAACAATACATGCTAAAGTCTGAAAAATGAAATGTAAAAGATGTCTCTAAAGAAATGGGCAACATGCCCCACAACTGATAGATAGTGACTCTAGAATCCAAAGAGATAGAAGCGTCTACATGCAAATCCCTGTAGCTTCCACAAGCAGCTACAGCTCGTCACCTGAATGAGTACCTATGCTTGGTGTCCTTGTGGCTGGGCACCTAAAATGGTTTTACAAGGAAAAAGATTTGAAAAGCAAACGGGTCAGAGCCCGAATGTGGAGTTATATTTTAAAAACCTGCAAGTGCTTTAAAAACATTTAAAACATTAAATGCAAAGTACATGTTAGGACGTGCACTCACATTATATTCTCACCCCTCATCTAACTGTGCACTCCTAACGTAAGTACCCATCTATATCTACCCATACCACTAGCTAAGTGACAACGTATCTAGCTAGACTGTCAAAGGTTCTACCCATGATACTCGGTTCCATTAACATAATAACGCTCGTAATTAAAATGGGTTTAATGTAAACTCAGTTACTAAATATGCCATATATATAAGTATCAATTAACTCATTATATAACTCGAAATAATACCGTAATAGGTTCACAATATTAACAGGAGGATTTCCATTAATTAAATGTATATTATTCACATCATAAATATACGATACAAGCACCCCGCAATCTAAGCTATGGTGCACACATACTCTGCTATCCATCCCGGTACATCACGTACATAAGGATCACACATTCCGAATCTCTCAGGAATAGTTCAGATAACACAAATCACAAATAGTGGAGGTGAACACAGTCACCATCACGTGGGTCACGCACATACCTACGCTCCCACGGTCAGCGGACTTATTAATATCACAATAAGTCTTTCTATGACCTATGTTCATCAAGGTACCAGTCTATATCCCCCCCGTAGGCACACAAGGATTAGAGGGTCCTAAGCGAACGCAAACCTCCCGTGATAGCAAGTATGGTAGGTATGTCATACACACAATCCATATACCAATACTAAGTAAACACACATCTTAGTAATACCATATTTTAATCGTAGTACGTATTGCACTCTCGTACTAACTATAATTATCACAATTCGTACTATTCCGATTTATAATCATACGCGCCATAATTCATCCTCACATCGTAGTAGACACTCACGTCCCACCCAAACGGTTCATTGAATATAACTCTAGTATATAATTTAATCCTCTCAATAACCCAAAAGTCCCAATCTATCCTCACATCAATAAAGGAAGGTCATCTATATCCTCGAACAAGTTTACGGGACTCCAAAAATAAAAACAGTCCAAAAAGGACCAAACTGTCAACTCGTTAGAAGTCTCGTTCGAACGAGTGTTCGAACGAGTTTGGACTGTCATCTCGTTAGAAGTCTCGTTCGAACGAGGTTGTTCGAACGAGATCCCAGTTCGTTCGAACGAACTGTTCCTTCTAACGATATCTCGTTCGAACGAGATATCGAACGAGATCCCTTCTCGTTAGTAACGACTGGTCAGCTTCGTTAGAAGCTCGTTCGAACGAGTTCGTTCGAACGACCTGGGGGCTGCTTCTAACGAGCTACCAGTTTCGGCCCAGATTTTTCCCATCTCGTTTTTTCTCCATATTTATCACTTTAATCCTTCTCCAAAGTTCGTTCTAACAATGATTTAAGTCCTCTAATCATACTAAAACATGCTTAGGTCATAAACTAACGTCTTTTAAGGCAATAAGGCATCCTAAACATCATTAAATCCCAAGATTTTATACTTTTCCCCAATATCATCAAGAACATGAACCCTAGATATATATCAACATCAAATTCCAGAATTTAATTCGTTTTTCTTTCACCTAATCATGCATTAACATCAGATTAAATGTCTCCAAGCTATTCTACATGCAATTCTCTTCATAATTTCTCAAGTTCTATGATCTAACTACATGGGTTTTCATATTTATCAAGAACAAACCATAAATCCGAATTTTCTAACATGGAAAGAACATTTGCTGAAATTAAACATAATTAAACCACTTGCCTTGGTTTGATTTCTGACTTCGGTGTAGGTTTGGTGAGAATTCTGCAGAGTTTCTTCTCTCTCTAAGTTCCTTCTCCAATGGTGGCTCAAGGTGGCTAGGGTTTGATTTGGGGAAGATTGTAAACCTAATATTAGCCTCCGTAGCTTAAAGGGTTAATATGGGTTGGTTATGGGCTTAGTGGGTCAATATCCACATCAGATTTAATTAACCAATTTTCGTCACTTTTAATTCCTCAAAATGTAAAATTACCAAAATACCCTTTAAGTTACCGGTATGGCCTAAAAATACCCCGGGACCCAAACTATACCCCCGGCTAGTGTTTTCTGACTATCTTGACCCTTCCGGACGCGTTGGCGCACTCAAAATGACCATACGGATTATAGATTTTAAATTCACTTTTATTATCAAAATATTATACCGTGACGCGGCGGTCCCACGCGTCTCAACAAAATTTCTAAAATGTCGTATATAAATCCCACGACTAATTTTATAATACCAAGTTCATTATAATCATATATGCACATAATCAAATACTAACTCGTATCACATTAGTATTTTTATCCCGGATTAATTTTCAATTAATACGCATTTAATTAATTAATCCCAAAAATTAATATAGCCAAAAATACGGGGTATTACAAAAGACAAACCTATTTATTACTTAAGTAGGATTATATATGGCCCGGAGCCTAGATATACTAGTACTGAGAGGCCTTGTCTAACCCTTGTACTTGTAGCACAAAAGATTAAGCATTACCTTCTATCGTTTATAGTCTATATTATAATTAGGTGTGTATCAATAAAAAAAATTCTTGCTAGAACTGTACTAATAGGCTTGGCAGCCCAACGGTTCCTAATTTTATTAGATTACGACCTCAAATGCATAGTCCCCTGAGCCATTAAGATCCAAGCTTAAGAAAATTTGCTTGTTGTCTTTCCATCTGGAACATTCGAGTCACATGTGGAGGAGATTTAAAGGGATGATATTCAAGAAAAAATTTTAGAAATCATCGTAGAGCATGGAATTTAATGGCTTTTTGGCTGAGAACAATGGTGGAGCGGGTGCCAGCTTGAGAAATAATGGTGAAAAGATCCGATTATCTTTCAAACTAAATTTTAAATGTTCGAACAACGAAGTTGAGTATGAAGCACTGGCACTAGGACTAATTGAGGCCTTTAGAAGGGGCATTCAAGTCCTCACAATAAAAGGGGACTCCAATTTAGTGGTGAAATAAGTAATAGGCGAGCTCGCTTTGAAGCACATGAGACCGACGCCTTATCGAATGATTATACAACGGGGACTTGGGTAGTTTGAAAGGGTAAAAATCAAAAGACGTCCCCGTATAATGAATCAGCATGATGATGCTTATGCTACTATCGCTCAAAAGATTACTTTCGAGGGGGAGTCAACAGTTGTCTGAATCAACACGAGGATAACCCCCTCGACTGTGCCAAAGATGCTGCCCACAAATGACAATGATGATTGGAGGGGTGTGCTCAGAAAGCAACTAGAAACAGGTGAAGTCTCACTGAGACTAGTTGGCTTGGCTTAGTATTTCGTTGCAAGGGTCAACTTATATTACAAGAATAAAGGAGGCTGGTTATTTAGATGCGTAGACCATTAGGAACTCAAGAAGGGACATATCAAAATGCATGAAGACAGTTGTCAGACCGTCGAGGTTTCCTCATACAGAAGGGTCTAGGGAGCAGGTTATTTTTAGCCTAGGTAGGTAAAAGATAAAGAAATGATTAACCAACCCCATGAACCAGGACACCCTAGAGGAGCCAAACTTTACGACCAATTGATGACGTTGGGGTGTTACTAGCCAACAACGGAGAAAGACTCAACAGAGTTCGTTTGCAAATTCAAAGCTTGTCAATTGCATGTAAATATCATCCACACTCCTTCGGTGGACTTTCATTCCCTCTCTATGCCTTCCCATTCCACACTTGGGCGTTCTTTGTAGTAATGGTAATAAACCTCTCTTCGAGAGGAAAGATTTGGATACTTGTTGGCACTGAATATTTCACCAAGTGGGAAGAAGCCAGACCTCTCAAAAGGGACACAACGGGAGTAGTGGCTCAATTCATGAAAGAAAACATCATTTGTCTATTTGGAAGCCCGAAGGTGTTCCAATCAAATAACGGTACCCCTTTTATGAATAGTGAAGTAAACCTACTAACTGACAAGTAATCCATCACCCACCACAAGTCAATGGTAGCATACGTTAAGTGCAATGGGTTGGCATAATCCACTAATAAGACTTTGGTAAATACATTAGAAAAAATGTTAGAGAATTTCCTGGGAACATGGGATGACAAAATTCTCGAGGTACTATGGGCCTATCGAACAACAAAGAGGAAACTAATGGGGTATACCCCATTTTCCTTAATATTTGGGGCAGAAGTTGTTTTGACAGCAGAACTTGAGGTACTTTCTAATTGATACAACCTATGAAGTACTGTGCCTCCTCATAACTGAAATATGCAACTTGAAGCAATATAAGAGCATAGTGATAATGATGTAAGGCATTTTGAGATGTATAGAAAACAGTTGTCAAGATCCTATGAACAAATGGTGAGGCCAAGGAAGTTCAAAGAAGGAGATAAAGTCGTAACATCTTACAAAAGGCACATCAGGGGATTGTCATTATCAAAGTTTAAAGCCAATTGGGAAGGACCATACATTATTCGAGCAACTCACGATTCAGGCTAGTGCGAGATATCAAAAGTGGAAGATAATAATACTTTCACACTAAACAACACGTGGCTTAAAATATACTATGTTTGAATATACTCAATCCAAAGTCAACACTTCAATTTATCTCATTGTGGTTTGCTAATACTTGTATGGGAGGATGTTCCCTACAAATGATTGGGATGCCTATTTAACATGGTATAAAGTAATGTTTGCCTTAATTTTTTTTTCTTTTGACCTTTGTTCCCTTTTTTTCTCGTTTTTTGTGTTATGTGATTCACATTGATGTTATAGCTCCGTCAATATTCAAACAAGATATAATGGAAGAAAAGAAAATACCAACAAGTCTATTTAAATGTAGAAATACTGTGATTACATGCCAAGAGGGTTCCAAGATAAGAAAAACTAGGGGACAAAAACAAAAGAGGAAATTAAACAAGGTTTGCTAAAGGATATCCATTATAAAGCGGAGGTTGGCCGAACCAAGAAGCCTAAGATGATGCTGAGGAAGAATCTGATCAAGGGTGCTTTGATCAGAGATTAGATCAGTCAAGTCCTTCAGGCAGACCTCCCTTCTCTGCTGAACGTTCCCCAAGTATTTATCAGCATTGAGTAACTCATTTTCTACCCGAGCGACAATGATACACGCGTCCTCCACTTTTTGCTCAAATATAACTAGTTCAGTTTCCTAGCCTACCAATTCCTCCGAGATAGCTACTTGGGAGTGATGAGAACTTTGCAACTAATGATAAAGAGGAGGCATGTCATCCTTCTTGAAATCATGTAACAACTTCACTAACCAAGCCATCAAGAACCAGTCATTAATAAAAATATTGACCTTCCCCAACAAAGATTTAATTACGTCATAGCCAAAAGACTCCAAAGGAGTATTGAGGATTTTTTCTAAAACGGTGGCCAGTCTAATCAGTCGATGAGTCATCATTATAAGTATGGGTTGAATACTCCAAGGAGAAAAAGTTGAAGGAAACCAGGCTAAAAGTTACTCAATCAGCGTACGAGGACCATCATCCAATATATGGTGGAAAATGAGAAATCTCTACCTTACAACCACTATGGGGGATGCCTCAGAAGGGTGCACACTAAAAATGGTATCACTCATAGAGGGGAGTCGAGTGTGAAAATAACTATCACTATCTTGATCTCTAGAACAAACACCTTGTGCATCTCACCAACACACGCACCCCTTACTTAAGCTTGCACAGTAGGGGACTCGCCCATCACTACCAATTCAGTGAAAGTTCTTACCTCCGCAACTCCATGCCCGACACCTCCAACCTTTGGATTGCGTGTCATATATTGCTTAAATTCCACCTTAAATATAACAAATTGTCAAGTCAGGGAACACACATACAAACTCGCTTACAAGCATAACTTAAAATCGAATATGACTTGTCCCGCCTGACCCTCGAATATGGGAGATTTCATGTCCAATATAACTTGGCCCGCCTGACCCTCAGTTATGGGAGATTTTAAGTCCAATATGACTTGGCCCGCCTTACTATCGATTATGGGAGATTTTAACTACAATATGATATGGCCCACCTGATCCTCGATTATGGGAGGTTTTAAGTTCAATATGACTTGGCCTACCTGACCCTCGGTTATGGAAGATTCTAAGACAAATATGACTTGGCAAGGATAACAAAATTTGGGTGTAGGAGATATACCAAAGAAGAGCATACCTCTGGATGTTGATCATCAGGAAATTGTTGGGTGGCCATCTATACCAAATCCTCTTCCTTATGCAAATTGAGTGCTACCAAATGATGTTGTTCTGGGCGAACAACAACACCACCTCCCACTTTAGTAACTTCCTACCGACCCCCTCCTACCTGGCCTATATAAATAACTTCAACTTCCTCTTAACTAAGGATTGATGACATAAAAAGAGTAACAAGGACTTGGTCGTTGAAGGAAGGAGGGACTGGTGGAGAAATATTTTTAGTTAGGGAAACCTACGAAACACAATAGAGAACAAGATAATCACATCAAGATCAAGGCATAAGGATATCACTTGATACAAAAGGGAAAAGTTTACCATAATTAATGGAATAAAAATAGAAGGGGACTTGTGCATAGACTGAACAATACTTTCATCAGGAGCACGTGCCTAGAGACTATCCTGCTTGTGTAGGAAGGAAGAGTCAGGCGAATAGCCACTACTCGATTTAATGGAACCAAAAGATATATATGAGCTTTGGGGCAAGTTTATAGTTACTTGTGAGGCTGTAGGGAGAACTATCTCCTTCAATGAAACTTCTTTCGAAGCTGCTACAAGTTCAATTGACTTTTCCAACAGGCCACTTTCTTCAACATCATCATACGCACCACCTCGCACATCAACCAGGAAAAGGGAAATATGAGTCGACATTATAAGATAAAAGAGGAAAAGTTAGAGACTTAGAAGGAGAATAGCAGATATACCTCTTCTTCTACCAAAACTTTATCCAAAATATCGTCTAAAATATCATAATCTCGAGGAGGTGAAGTAAGCTTAGAAGTTGAAACCATACCTCTCAACCTGTATCATCGAAGAAGGGAATTTTCCTCCTTTTCTTATTCCTCCTCCTCTTCTCTCTCCACTCCTTCCTCTTCTTATCCTTCCTCATCATCATCATCATCATCACTTTCAGCAACAGCTAACTCCCCACCATCAGATACATCTTCATAAGATTGCTCTTCCTCTCTTGTCTCACCTAATTCCTCTCGGACAACCATGGCAGTGCTAACCAACTTCCTTTTTTTGTTACCTTTAGTCGCTGAAGGAGCATAGGAAAACCCCCGAGAGGCCATCGAGGCTGACATAAAAGCCCTATCCTCCTTTAAAAAATTCTCCTAAGTTTGCTTGAGTTTATCAAACATCAAGCTAACTTATTGGGTAGCTTTAGGATCATGAGTTTGTATTGGAAAGACTTATTGGGTAACCTTAAGCTTATTTGTTAGGCATTTCCTATTTTCCCTCACAGCCTCTACAGTCGAAGCAACATGGGAGGAGTCACGCCCTTCGATGTGACTCGAAGGACAAACGTATTAGCAACTTCTTCGATTGGAAGAGAAGATTAAGTTTCCTTCTTCTTCTTAATCATAACTTGAACCAAAGGGGAAAGAGGAGGCAACTCAGATGGAACATAATTATTCATGGTGTTGAGAGGCAACATAGACTTGAATGTTGTACGATTCCTTAAACCCAACTCTGTGGGAGGATACCTTTTAATCTCAGGATACTGTGGTTACTTGAGAATATTACTCTGCAAAATGACCATGCTCACTCTACTATAATACTCTCAAATACATCATCGACCTACCCCTAGAGCTTTCTTTCTCGGGATAATAGGGTTGGATGGGTAATTCGCACAAAAATTTACAACGGTTGAAGTGAGGAAACTGCTATACGTAAAAGAGAAGTTGGTGGGTTTCTCTATGGTGAAATGGATTAACATGGGATTGCCTTGATCGTAGACAAATTTCATAGCTATGCAGTGAAGACTATAAACGGAGTAAAAATAGGACCATTTTATTTAAAAAAGTAAGTAAGAGGGAATAAAAAATAGAGGAACATCGTTTGTCGGAATATTTCTAGCTAGCGCTTCCTAGATAGGGATGATGGGACATTCCTCATCCTTAAAGAACTTATTCAAAAAAAAATAATCTTCCCCAATGTAGGGGCGAGGTATAAAATTTTTAAAATTTTCAATCAAATACAAAAACGGATTCTTGGAACTCTTATGATTCCAATAACAAATGCAAGGGACTCTGATGGGATAAGAGCGGGGATAGTTATCGACCGAGCCATACTCTAAAAAGTGGGTGTATAAAAAGGTTTTCAGCATCACGTGGTTTGCATAATTGGAAACATCAAACCTAATGATAATCCTATTCGAATCATCTTGTACTCGATCTAACCATGTACATAACGATCCATTTGTAATAGCAACAAGAGAAAGATTCACACCGTTATCCATTAAATTGACCATGTTGATCAGATCCTTCCTTGGGTAGTTGTGGGGTTTTCCTGGTAAAAAGATCTTCGATAGCCCAATCCAAATGTAACCCGTAAGCAAATTTTTTGAATTAAATCCCTTTCCAGCTGGTGTGTACTCAAATACTTACTTCCCTCGAGGGAAAAAGTGAATTTATTGTATGTCACCATACAGTATTTCACAAGCACCTCCAGCTTCGTTCCAGTAACGTTCTTGATGCCAAAAATAGCCTCTTCAAAGAAGGTGTCGAAACCTGCTGAACATCCACAAGGGTAATGGGGAACTCACCCCAAGAGGCCACAAAGGTGCTTGACTTATGACGCCAACGAGATACAAGCAGCTGGAGGGTGTTTTTATTCTTCGCAAGGGTGAGATCACCCAACCCGAGCTAGTTTAACAGGATATTTAGGGTGTATACAATCGTTCCAAGAACAAAAGCCTTCACAGGAGCCAGAGCTGGGCTCAAACTCCACCTTTGAAAATGGGTAGTCACCTTGCTCAACAACCTCGCCCGTGCCGTCAACACCAGATCACATGGGAAATGTTTAATCGATGACTAATAACGATAAATCTCACAAAATATAGGGTATGATGGTAGCGTGACCACTCGTTCTGGAGGGCCTGAGTACGGGGGGAGGCACCCCTAGCATACTGGATCCTTTTCACATTGGTCGCCATGGGATAAGTTAGAAAGAGAAGGAAAATGAATCGGTGAAAAAAGGGAAAGAGGAAGGCAAATATTGAATATTATCTCTAAAAAAAAACCTTCACCTCTAAACCCAAGGGTGAAGGTTTAAAAAACATAAGTGCACCCTTTTATAGGGGCAACACAAACCCCCACAGGTGGCAAATGGAAGTGATTTAGGAAGTGCATCGATGATCAAATTGGCTTACGTGGATAGCACGCGCACGTAGTGTGACACCCTAACTAATTAAATATTGGGTAGCTACTTCTTTATTTAAATTAATGCAAAATCTCAAGTTGATTCAGTTTGTAGCATCACTGTTGAAAACATTTAATTAATTACTAACCAACTATTATTTAAAATAGTGAAGTGTCAAATTTTAATGTTCAAATTACCCATCGACAAAATAATTTAAATCATCATCTAACCATCACGTGAACAATCCCATAAGGTAATCAACAGAATAAAATAATTTATGTACGTAGTAAACACTCCGATAATAATGGTAATGTAAATAAACTAAGTACAATGGTCTGAACATATAAAATCCCAGGACTGAAATAAAATGAAAGTCTAGAACTGCTGTCACTGAATAGAATGGGCAACATACCCTAACTATAATAAAGGACTCCTAATAGATGGAAGGATAGATGTGCAGTCGTCTAGTAATGAGATCCTATAACTTTCACAGCAGCGACAACACGTCAATGGAATGGAACTCCTAAGCTTGGCGTCCCTGTGGCTGAGAACCTATAAGATTTTTACAAAAAGGAAAACATTTGAAAGCAAATGGGTCAGAGCCCGAGGTGAAAATATTTTAAAAGTAGCAAGTGTTTAAATTACAATATTAAACAACACATATGTGAAACATGTTAGTCACATGCCCTCACTTGAGATCCTCACCCCACAACTATTGTGCACGCCTAACGCATCTTTTAAATTCCACCTAATTATACCACAACCTGACTAGTCTATTTAACCCCCATCCAGAATGTTCTTACTTTAGATTCCACCCATATTATTTAAATAAAATATATTCATAACTCACACATTCAATAATCAAATTATTACCCCCAATATTTGTTAGGTTTACATTATTCTTACTCAATTAAATCCCATAGTTATTCGCATCTATTAAGTAACAATGAATCATTTGCAAGTATATATATAATTCACTCTCATGACATATATACATATATGGCACCCATAGGCCAAGTTATGATGCACTCATACTCTGTTATCGAATCCCGATACATCACGTACATAAGGATCACGTGTTTCGAATCACTCAGGAACTGTTTCAATATATATCACACATAATGGAGGTGAACATAGTTCACGTACCCATGGGTCATGTACATACCTACGCCTCCA
The DNA here is from genome assembly GCA_949130495.1 of Sambucus nigra. Taxonomy (NCBI): domain Eukaryota; kingdom Viridiplantae; phylum Streptophyta; class Magnoliopsida; order Dipsacales; family Adoxaceae; genus Sambucus; species Sambucus nigra. Next base: position 77,502,846 of record OX422207.1, on the reverse strand, counting down.
TGGTCAGCTGACTTATCAACTCACAAATAAGTCATTCACAGTCCTATGTCCTTAAGGTACCAGTCTAAATCCCCCCAAAGGCACACAGAGATAAGACGGTCCTTTCCTGAAAATCAACCTCCCGTGATAGCAAGTATGGTAGGTATGTCATACACATATTCATCCATATACTAAGTATTCACACAACTTAGGTAATCATCATTTTAGTATAGTAATATTCCATCCCTTATATCATAAGTCTCACACATATAATAGTATCATCCCATTAATTCTACACAATAGGTTTAGCGCGATAATTCTCGACGTATAATTCTGAGTACATACCCTATCGCAAAAAGGTTACTAAGTCCCCCACTAGTCTCTAAGGTTATCTTAATATTCATAGTTTCCCCTTTTCAGTATTTAACCTCAAATTATAATTGGGGCAACATATATTCAGGTTTTCACAAATCCTAATCGTGTCCCACTAGTCGGATATTCGTAAGTTTACCACTTAACCTCAATTAAATTTAATAAATTTTTGGGCTTTAAATACCATCATACTGGTCTTCCCTAAGTACCAATATGTTCAAAAAATCATCACTAAAGAGTTCTAAAGGTCGAAAGTTACTTTATTATTTAAAGGTAAATATTTCACTTTTTCCAGAGGGGTCGATCGATCGATGAAATGGGTCAATCGATCTAAGAGTCGATCGATCGACATTCATGGGTCAATTGATCGATCAAGCAATTATCTGCCTAGAATTCCTTTAACAGTTACAGGTTCTACCATATTTATACCTACATTTCACCATAACAACGTCCCAAACTCCCAAATGAGTATACTAAACATTAAACCAACATTACTACATTAGTTTTAACATTCAAGATTCATAAAAATATCACAGAATATCGATTTCTGGGATTAAAAGTCATTAATAATACTATAACCCTAGTTCTTCATCATCTCTTGAAAAATTATCATAAGTCTCCATTTAATTTCGTGATTTCTTAACTGTTAATTTATTAAAATTTTCACTTAATAATCCCAGAAGATCCACTACAAGCAAACCTACCAAAGTTCATAATTTACTCTCCAATTTTCACATTATTACAATCTTACATAATTCGCCTTCAAATCTAAACTATCATGTAAAATATATGCCTTAAATCATTGCAAGATAAATATCTTTCCTTTAATTAGACATTTTGATCCTTTGAAGCAGACGGTATGGTAGTGATCCTCTCTTTTCGATATATGCGGTGGTGGTAACGGTGGTGCAAAAGCCTCTAAGGGTTGTTTCTCCTTTGGGAACTTTCCTCTCTTCCTCTTTAACTGTCGTTGGTGATTTTTGGTTGTGATAACACTAAGAGTTCTGGTGTTGGCTGATATATTAAGTCTAAAATTCGTAGGTTATAATTCCTCAAAAAGTCAAAATGACTAAAATACCCTCACGGGTTGTCGGTTAGGCTTAAAATGTCCCGGAACCCAAACTGAAGCCCCGGCTAGTATTTTATGAATTTCTTGACCCTTCTGGGCACATTGGCGCACTCGAAATGACCATACGGATGATGAAGAAATAATTTACTTTTAAATTCATTAAATTGGTTCTTAACATGACTAACACGTGCGTCTCAATATAATTTCCGAAATTGTCGTATTTATAACTCGCGATAATATTAATAAATTCATTAATCATATATTACCATATTTATTCAGTAATATTCAAAATAATTATCATAATAAAATACTAACTCTCGTCTCGCTAGTATTTAAATTCGGATTAATTTCCAATTAATTTTTCCATTTAATTTAATTAATCCCAAAAAATAAAATCATTAAAAATCTGGGGTATTACACTTAGGAGTGGGATTCAAACGTTATAATGATGATGCTTTGGGAAGCGATGCGCCAATAGCCTCACGTGAGGAAAACATGCTTACACTGATGCCGCCACATGTAAAACACAGAAGTATAAGCAATAACCTCATTAAATGCAGCATGCTTAGAGTCTTTGAAAACTTGGGGGAGATGAAGCGCTCTGGGGGAAATTTAAATAAAATCCCAAAACTTCACCCATTTCATTTGGCGCACGTAATCATACAGTCTCATAACAGATTGGCACACTTAGAAAAAAGATCACACGGAATTTTGAAGAAGGAAGTAGTTCGAAAGTGGGACCAGTTGAGTTCCTCATGCACACTTTCCTTTAAATATACATCCTGGTAATTATTATGATATGACTATTTGCCTATAGATAATTCTTATTCTTCAAGAAAAGGTTTGAAGACCGATGGAATATTTCGTACATATATTTCTTCATGCAATAAATGAATATCTCTACGAAGGGGAAAATGTAGATGGGAGTCCCCACCAAATAAGGATTAACTATGTTAGTCCTATACTTAGCAAATGGAGTTCACATGAAGAACCTCCATATATGTGCTTTTAAGGCTCCCTTTTGAAGGCCAAACTCACTCGAATGACAAATTCTTGTAATATGAAACATAATGTATTTTATCATATTTTGTAATATGAGCAAGGTTATTCGGTACCCACAAGGGATCATGCATGGCAGGGCATGGGATAAATTACATTCTCTATCAAATGACCTTGTCTTAGGAAACTCGCAGGGACCGAGTTTGGAGGATTGGGAGAAGGTCAACGTTGGGAATGAAATAAACAACCTTCTTAGTACACATGGGAAAATTTTCATTCAGTATAAATGGTTGCTTGAGCTACCTACAACTGAGATACCAATACTTCAACTCGTTTAAAGGAATCTCCTTGTGGTACTTCAATTTTTTAGCCTTGGACTAAAGATAGTTCTTGGCAAAAAAATAGTTGTGAAACACTCGAGCTACCTATTATCCGAGAAGCCAAACACCATCCGTTTGATTGATGTGATCGTACGCTTAGTGGGGTCACTGTTCACCCACTTTATGACATCGTGAACGTCTAACATTAGGGAAGTCAAATTTATAGCACTCAATTGAGATTATCCTCAGGATGGAAGACCTAGGGCACCAAATCTGATTCCACAGACGTCCTAAGGAAAACCATTGAGTTGCCACATCATATCCTCATTAATGTCACCATGCTTCCAGCTGGATAAGCAGTTTACCACCAAAACATAATATCTCATGCATTAATGTTGTACCTTAGACATTTAATTCACAGTACCATAGAATTTAATGTTGATTAATCATAGACAATACCAATGAGGCTACTCGAGTAACTCTATCTCCATTTAAATAGTTCAACCAAATAGCTTACGAGAATCTCGTTACCAAATTGCCGTTGGATTATCCTCATACATGAGAGTCTATGTGAGAACATTTATTTCCTGGAAATTATCTTCGTCCCCATTATCACCCACATCATTGAGCATTAATTGAGCTTGAAATTCCTTCCTTGCCTTTATTGTGCCTAGAGTTCTTGCACTTTCTCCCTCTGACCGAGTTACCTGATGGTTTCATCTATTTATTGTATTTATAGTGCATTTATGAGATAAGGATCTTTCCTAGCACTAGTTTTAGTGTTGAATGTTATTGTCCCTCTCAAATATATTTACTTTTAATATTGAATATTATCCTGTGCATTAATCCCAATCTTGATATGGTGTTATGCCTCACTTCATAGTAGCCATATTCTAAGAACCCACATCTTACAGAATGAAAGCATAATTATATTAAAATTGTATTTTGAGGACCAATTGACTAATTTTGTAATCAAATTAATAAGATAATTTAAGTTACCATTCATGTTATTGAGATAACCTAGTATTGGTAGAATTTCTTATGATTCTGAGATGTAATTGATGTATAATTTTTAAGAGGATGTTATACACTAAAACGCAATTGAAACCCATTGATAATTGAACAAAATGAATACAAATATGAACCTAATTGATGAAATATATAAATCTAGGGTTAAATCTTAAATTTCCCCTCAATTCATTTGAAAATAGTGTAAAAACCTTAGTTATAGGTAATGAGTGATGTTGGAACACTTATGTATGAAGGTAGTTGCGTTTCAACTTGCTTTGTGAGCTTGGAATGATGTAATAGGTGGTTTTGGCGGTTTAATCTCATAACGGGGAATATGGACCCGTGTACAGGGAATGCCGATCAATTGGCCCTGTGTGATACCCCGTATTTTTAAAGCATTTGAAATTACACTTGTGCACGTAATTTAATTAAATTGAGAAATAAAGTGACTTAAATAAATATTAATTAGAGAATGAAAGGATTAATATTTATGTTTACTAATATTTACTTGTGTGATAAGTAAATGAAAACATGTTAAATTATATTACGACGTAAGTGAGTTAAAGCGACGGGTTTAATGGTATCTCATTCGGAACACGCAGATAGAGTCGTGTTGGTCATAAGATGGAAATTCTTGTAAAATAACTTGGATGGTTATTTTGAATGCACCAATTGTTCTAGGATGGGTCAAAATAGTCTGATATAGGCACCGAGTTTTATAATAGGGTTCCAGGGGTTTTTAAAGCTAAAGGGGAGTCGTAAAAGGTTATTCCGACCATTTTACACATAATAGCTTATTAAATTTCAGGATTTGGAGTGCTTAAGTTTATACTTAAGTAAGGCGGATAGAAGGGACAGCTATCCAACCATTATAGAGGCAAGGGTTTTGAAAGAGGATAGAAAAAAGAAGGAAAAAATGTAGAAAAGTGATGAAAAAAGTATCTGAGTTGTAGATCAAGTTCATTCGAGTTCAAGATCATTGCCAAGAGATGAACTGAAGAAGCAAATATCAGAAATTAATATATCTGAAGGCAAGTTTTTAACTTTCTTTAATGTTAATTATAGTTCAAATATTCATACAAAATTAGTGTAGGAAAATACATAATTTTTGGGTTGGGAGAACTATGCAAAAGTTGTTTTTTAATAAAGGAACTATTAAACATGAATCTAATGATGATAATACAATGAATATTATGTGATTAGAATTAAAAAGATAGGTTATTGACTTATTTAAAAGAGAAAAGGGTGAATCTTGAAACTAGGGTTTAATATTGAAAAATTTATTTTGTTAATTGATGAATTTGTCAGAAATTTTGAGGTCACCTCAAACGCATGACAATTTATCTTTACTTTAAATTAGATTATGATACATAGATATAAATAAACGTATCGGTTGTATCTTTCCAATGATATTTTAATCAGGTCATTTAGACTTCAGTGGAGGGACTAATAGACATTTTAGTAAAATGTTTCCAATCTCTCAGAATATATGATTTTAACGAATTTTAACATCACTTCTATGGCATGCCATTTCATTTTGTACTTATTAGACTATGATACATAGATTTGAATAAACGTATTGATATTATCTTTCAATGAGCTTTGAATCAGGTCATTTCAACTTTTGTGGAAGGAGTAATAGCCATTTTAGTAAAATGTGTTTAATCTTTCAAAATATTAGATTTGTTCAAATTTGTGATTTTTAAGAGTTCTAATGGGATAAGGACTCTTATATTTTTTCCTATTTAAATGGATATCGTGGGAGAACTTTTTAAAGCTCATATTAACTTATGCCTAAGAGACTTAGGAAGTGTCGTAGGCTAACCAGGGATGAATTCCAGTAAAAAAATACGTGATTAAGCGAGTACATGATCACGGGTGGAAATCGAAAAATCAGGTTAATATTTTTTGATGGATAGGTTAGTACTTAGGTAAAATATCATGTTGGCCATAATTTTAATGTCAGAGAATTTAACATAAGTACCTGAACACCTGACTAAAATAAGGAGGTAGGATAGACTCGGAATTTGTGGGTTGGTGCTACAAGAGACATTATGAATGTTATATATATATATATATATATATATATATATATATATATGTGTGTGTGTGTGTGTGTGTGTGTGTGTGTGTGTGTGTGTGTGTGTGAACGTACCTCCTTTATTTATGCGATCGTTAGAGGTTGCGCATGATGGGCGGTTCACCCTGGCGTGACCAGCAGGTGTTGGGTCATTTTCCTATGTCATAGGATTGTTACATGACCACTATATGTGAGTTTCGAGTCCGATTAGGGTAATGTGGTATGGTTATGACCCACGAATGTATGTCTATAATCGTCTTTAGTTTGTGTATACGATTTGTGATCGATGGTGACATTCCTATTCAATGGCCCAGGAGTGGTACGTGACGTACCGGGTGCCTGATAGCATAATAGGGAATGCATCCGGGAGGACAGCTCAGGGATGCTATGTATATAGGTATAAAATAGCGTTATATGTATAAATGTACTCAAATGAATGTGTGAACATTAAATTATAATTAGCATACGGTTATATGATTATATAAGGGTCCAAATATAACTGAGAATTACGATGATATAGCATATGTGATATCTAAGTGATAAACAAAGTAAAGTAAGATACTTATAGCACAATTGGGCTTGAGTTTTAGCATATTGGATTGCGTTATGATTTAATCGACTAGTTAGGCGGGGTAACATAACTAGAAAATTAAAATACATGCGATCGGTGAACACTATAGTTGGCGGGCGAGGATATTCTCATGTGAGTGCGTCACCAGATGAAAATGAATAATTCTATTTCATATTCACTATTCTATTTTTAATACATTCAAATATTTTTAAGATATTTTGGGCATTGATTCGTATAAAAAATATTTTTCAAAATCTTTTAGGTGCTCAGCCACTGGGACGCTAGTGTTAGCTTCTCCTTCCAGTCAGATGATGCTACAACAGTTGTGGATGCATGTGGGATTTTCTTAGACACTTCTATATATTCTATCTAGTTATGATGTTTATTTCAATTTATATTTTTGGCATGTTGCCCATAGTTTGACAACTTTCATTTTTTAAACATAGTTATTTTATTTCATTTCCTTTATCAGTGGGACGATTATACACGGGACTTACTGAGAGTTATTCGGTCATTTTATTTATTTACGCCATTAGTACTCATTATATTCCATTGTGATGAATGTGTATTTATAAGGTTGAACATTTTAATAAAGACTCTTATTAAGTTTTTAAAATTTGGCACCGGGATTAGTTGATTATCAATAATTATTTGGTTTTCGATAGTGATGCTAAGAATGAACAACTGTGAGATTCCTGTTTTTTTATAGAGTATTGCCCACCTATTTTTGGAATAGGCGGGGTGTCACATATGGTATTAGATCATCAGGTTCAAGTGGCCCTTGGATCTGTGTGGACTGGCTACATTTTCAGCACTACTTTTTCTTTGATATAGAGCCCTATGCTTAGGGCTGTTGTTTCATATTGCACTTTTATGTTCTTTTAATATTGTATATAGTTGAAGCTAATCTGAAATGAATTTGGATTGGTTTCAACTTCCAAACAATAGGAGAATGTGACCAGCTCGGGCCACAAGAAGAGAGGCTTAGCCCGAGTCGCAGACCACTCAGGGGACGGTGATCGCAATAGAGGTTCCCACCTTTATTGCACAGGAAGTTAGTGCCGCAATGACTGTCATAGCGCATTAGTTTTACCAAGAACAATCACAACAACCAACGGTACCAATTCAGGCTCACCAAGTGTCATCAGTGTGGGAGAGAGTAAGAGGGGACTTTTAGAGGGGCAATGCCTCGGAGTTTTGGAGAAATATGAACGTTGTAGTAACTAGTCAATAGAAGAAGGACATCCAGAGGCCTTCGAGCATGGTTGAGTGGAGATGCACTCAAAACAAGGTACTATCCACGTTCAAGATATTTGAGGTAGCTCTGTAGTGGTGGGAGTCAGTTCCCATAGTAGAGGAAAGGGATTCGATAATAATATAGGAGTTTCGGTGTGGTTATCCGCAAGTTCATTACGTCAGTAGTTCATACAAAGATGATGATGACGTTCCTAGATATGTCCCAAGAGGTTTGAATTATGGCCAAATATGAGGAGGAGTTTACGAGCATGGTGAATTTTATGCTAAACGAGGTGAACATTTGAGGAGAAAAGGGTCCTTAAGTTTATTAATGGACACACTTGGAGGATTCGTCAGCACTTATTGGTAAATTTTGTATTAAGGACTTATGTTTATGTCGTTAATGACACACTTTTACATTATAAAGACCATCACTTCATTTATAAGGGAAGAAAAAGGGTCGGAGATAGGGGGCAATGGTGCTAGTGGGGAACCACAATAATAAGGTAGGCAGTATGAGCATGATTCTTAGTAGGGGAACTCAATTATGAGATTTAAGTCGGGTAATGATTGTTAGGGTTAAGGACTTCCAATCTAGGTGAACAAGATTAGAGGCCTATAGGCCTACAGATACCAGGGCCAGTAAGGTTAGAGATAAGGGTAGCCTCGCCTGGATTAGCTGGGCTAGAGGCCAACATATTTTACAAGGAGGTTTTTCGTGTATGGAGAGAAGGGTCACATGAGACGTGTGTTCCCAAACAAGAGTAAGGTTTGAGTGAAGGATGCCCAATAGGGAGAAAAGTTACAACAACTTTCATCCCCATCGATAATTCCATTATTATCGCCTGAGCAGGAGCAAGGGAAGAGTGAGTGTGTGTACCACATCCGTGAACCAGTTTTACAACTAGAGCCATTAGTTATTGGGGGTATGTTTTCTTACACTTGGTACTTGGGGCATGTTTTTAGGTGACATGGGTGCATCACATTCTTTTGTTCGCACTAAATTCACATGTGAGTTGGGTTTAGTAAATATAGCGCCAATTATTATTATGAGTGCATTTTTATTGTTGGGTAGCGGGGCTCTCTTTCGGTCCATCTACGGGTGGGCAGGTGTGGACATTGGGAGGTCTTATTTTAGTTGATTTTTTCATTTTATATATTTATTAGTATGATGTTGTCATGGGTATGGCGGGTTAGCGACGTGAAGAGCGATGGTGGATTGTTATAGTAAGGCTATTTTGTTTGATATTTCAGGGTAAGATGTGTTTCTTTTTGTGATGTCTTAGTCAAGCATGGGTTCATACTATCTTAGGGAGGAGACTTCAGAGAGTGTAATTGTCTTGTTATATTCAATCCGCGTGTTTATGGACTTTATAGATGTGATTCATGGGATGTCAGGATTATCGCTGAGCCGAGAGATTGTGTTCGTTATCAACATAGCACTGGGGACTTAGTGATAATAAGAGCACTGTATTGTACGACTCCTTTAGAGATGTGGGAGTTCGGAATCTGATTTAGTACTTTTGGGGGCAATATTTTTGAGTGACCTAGTAATGTGTCTTGGGCCTAACGGATCTCGAGTATATATATAAATCTAAGTAGTAGTGTATCTAGGGGTTCCTTTTTGGATTCTTCTTGTGGGAGGTCCGTATATAAAATTTAGCAAGTGTTGAGAGTTGGGAGACATTTGGGTTCTAGGGTATTTTTTTGGTAAATTAGTCATTACAAGTGTACAGATATAATGTTTTAAGTAGAGGGCTCTTATATAATTGGGAAAACGGGGCCAAGTAGTGTTGTGAAGAGAGCATTGGGGAACTTTTTTACCACTAGTTTGTAAGTGGGTTATTTCATAAAGATCGAGCCGCGATTAGTAGGGTAATTGCGTATACCATTATCTTATGATCACGTAGGGCATATGAACTCGATTAAGATGTATGTAGGTAGCATTTATGGTATTGGTGCAAGTATGCACGTGGTATAGAGTGTATAGGTTCCTTGGTCATTTCGATATTCAATTTTATTCGAGATATGATAACATGGTGGTAAATGAGTGGAGTTGTATGCCTATAGGGCAGTCAGCAATTGATGTGAAATGGTGAGGTGGACATAACTTTATTATGGGAAAAAATGTTCCGAGCATTTATAGCAGGGAGAACCATCACACTCGAGATCTATTAAGAAATTATCTAAAAAAGATAAGGTATTCTTATAGTCAAGGGAGTGTCCAATAGGTTTGGAAAGTAGAGAAAATTCTTAGTCAGTCAGTTCTGATGGTGGCTTGTTCATCAATAGGTAGTCGATTGTAATGGAAGAGGAGGACCTACTAGGTTTGAAATTATGGAGCAGACGCGTGGGTCACGGTTTTTGGGGTACCCCCAGTGGTGGATCGAGGTATACCATATAATATTGGATACAACATGTGTGAAGGTATGGGGTGGGACATAGAAAAGTTTGTCTCCAGGTACACCACTCATTAGATGGAGAAGGTTAATCTTAGGCGATCAACTAGAGTTTTGCACCAATTGGAGATTCCAGTGAGGGAATGGGAGTGAATAACGATAAAATTTTATTTTGGGTTACCAATGTTACAGTAGGGTCGATATTTCCTCTTGGTTGACCGAGGTCGAGCAGTTCTTACTAATTCTGGTGAATTACAGGATCAGGCAGTGTGCCTAACATTTCACAATAGAAAGAGAGTGAGCTGGCACGAGGTGCCACCCAATATTATTTTTGGATCAAGATAAGATCTTTATGTCCCACTTTTGGCAAATTTTTTAGGAGGATATCGCTACGAAATTACATTTAGGCAATGTGTATCACTCGTAGACCGATGGGTAGACAAGAAGGGCGACTAAGATGTGGAGGATATGTTGAAGATATATATTCTAGACTTTAAGGGTAGTAACCGATTTTTTTTAAGTTTGACACGATTGGTAAGGTGTTACTTCGAATATCTTCGATGAAGAGAATGATACGGTTTTTGAAAAATAAAGTTGGTACCTAGGTATGTGGGACTTCCCCCATCATCAGAGGGTAAGTCCGGTTGTGTATAGTCTCGTCTTACTGGGGCATTTCTATAGGTTTATGATGCGTTTTGTGTGTCTTCATCAAGGATGTATCTCATGGATGACGTGGTATGTCATTGCATGATGTTATAAGAGATTGGATTGTAGTCATGCATTTCTATGAGGAAAGACTTGCCACAATGCTGGGCTGTAGTGAGTACAACTTCGGTCAAGATGGTATCATTAGTGTGTACAGTGGGGACACCATAATTTTATCATGAGTCGATTTGGGAAGTGTGAGGATGACATGTGACAAAAGTATCTAGAGCTCTTTCTTCCAGGCATGTCCAAATTTTAGGGATGAAATTTCGTTGTTAGGGGGGAAGTATGCAATAACCCATATTTTTATAGCTTCTTAAATTATTGGTGCGCACATAATTTAATTAAATCGAGAAATAAAGTGACTAAAATAAATGTTAATTAGAGAATAAAGTGATCGATACATATGTGTACTTATATTTACTTCTGTAAATGAAAACCGTTAAATTATATTTCGTCGTAAGTGAGTTAAAGCGAGGGGTTTAATGATATCTCATTCAAGACATGGAGATGAAGTTGTATTGGGTATGGGATTGAAATTAGTGTTAGATAATTAGGATGGTAATTTTAGTGCGTCAATAGCTGAAATGGGCCAAATAGTTAGAAATAGGTACCCAAGGGTTATAATTAGGTTTCAGGAAATTTTTAGGCTAAATGAGAGTCGTAAAAGGGTATTCAAGTCATTTTACATATAAAAGATGACTTAATTTTATCATTTATAGTTTTTAGGGTTATATTAAAGTCAGGTGGATAGAAGGGGAAGCTATTCAACCATTTAAGAGTCTAGAGTTTTAAGAGAGGAGAGAAAATAGAAAAAGAAAAGGTAGAAAACTGAAAAAAAGGGATCCGGGTTAGAGATAGATATATGTATGCATAAAAGAGCATATATATGTATATGTGTACTCAAATGAATGTGAGAACATTAAATTATAACTAGCGTACAATTATGTGATTATATAACAGTCAGAATATAATTGAGAATTATGATGATATAGCTTATGTGATAGCTAAGTGATAAACAAAGTAAAGTAATATATTTTTAGCACAATTGGGAGAAAGGTTTAGAGTATTGTATGGTGTTATGATTTAATTGACTAGTTAGACGGGGTAGCGTAAATAGGAAATTAAAATACATGCGATAGGTTCACACCATAGACGAGGGGCGAGGATAATCTTATGTGAGTGCGTTACCAGATGAACATGTATAAGTATAATGCATATTCATTATTACATTTTAAATAGTTGCAAATATTTTTAAATTTTTTTGGGCATTGACTCGTGTCAAAAATCGTTTCCAAAACCTTTTAGGTGCTCAGCCATAGAGACGCCAAGGTTATCTTGTCCTTCCAGTCAAATGATGTCGCAACAGAGGTGGATGCCTCCAGGATTTGTTTGGACGTCTTTATTTATTCTATCTAGTTCAGATGTTTATTTCAATCTTTATCTCAGACATGTATCCCATAGTAAGACAACTTTCATTTTCAAACATAGTTATTTTATTTTATTTATCACCTAGATGATTGTACTTGGGATTTATCGAGAGTTATTCAGTTAATTTATTTATTTATAACATAATTAATCATTATATTCCATTTTGGTGAATGTTTATTTATATGATTGAATTTATTAATAAATCCTATTATTAAGTTTTTAAATGTTGACACCGGGATTAATTAGTTATTAGTAATTAGTTAGTTTTTGATAGAGATGCTAAGAATGAACCAGACTAGGATTCCTGTTATTTTAGTAGAGGATTGGCCATCAGTTATTAAAATAAGAAGGGTGTCATAGTCGATAGATCGACCCCGTGGGTTTGGCCAAGGTTGGGTTATGGATTGTTTGGGTGGATTTTGACACTTGGCGAGATTCTGGCGATTTTAAACTTAATTAGAAGAGATAAATTAAGTTTATATATCTAAATTAAGACTAGTAACCCGTGTGTGATTAGAATTACATCTCTTGTGTATTATGTGCTACATTCGATGCATGTGTTCTCGTGGGATACTTACAAGATGGGATATTAGTTATGGGGTGTGACAGTTGTTGATTGTTTAGGAACCCTAGTTAGAGAGATGGATTATAATTTGATAAATTACCCCGAAAACTATGTTTTGAAAGTACACGTTGTATCCTAAGAAGTTTAATGGGGGATCCTATCATATCTCCTAGGGTATGTGGTCATATGATTGGTTAGAGAGCGTAGTGATTATCCTTTATTTTTTTTTTTGAGGTTATAGGTATGGGACAACCTATAACTATGCCTACTACGCACGATGGTTCCATAAAGCGATAGGGGTAGGGATTTATTATGTGAGGTCTGGAGCATAGCCCTTTGTTATGTACGTCAATGATATCGTACTTATGTGATGTTAAAATTAGAGAATGTCTTTCATTATATGTTTATGTACTTGAGATGTACAGATTGAGATGATTATGAGACCTTTACTTATATTATAAGGAGATGGATAATATGTAATTGTAGGGTTTACTTGGGTTTGTGATTTTCATGCATGTTATAGAAAGGATTGCTTCGGGTTGAGATAACTCAGAAGAAGATCAAATATGAATGTAATATATGTAGTTATATTGTAGTCCAAACTCAGTCACAGTCTTACTGTTTGTAATTTATTGTTAACGTTGTTGTAGAATTCTATTTTCAGGAAATTGGCCATCGGTGTGGCCTCACCCGTGATTTCATCCAGCACCACTAAGTTACTTCTCTTATAGGATGTAGTTTCTAATACTGAGTGATCAATCTTTATATGCCTATTTACAATTACATGTCATTTATTTAGTAATGGTTACTCTTTTAAGAGTGATAGTTTGTGCATATGTTGGGTTTTACTACTGTAGATGATTATGGTATCGAAGATTTATATTGGTTTGTTATTTTGATTGTACCAAATAAGATGGTTTGTGCATATTAGTGACTTTATTTCATTCTTTGAATGGTACTCAATTTTCAGACTCTATTTTATTTACTTTAGACTTGATAAATCTACTTTAAATTCTATCGAGTGTCATAGGGAGGTATAGGAAAAAAGATGATATTTTAAGGTGTATAAATAATTTTTTCCAAATTTTAGGGGTTGATCGGCTGTCGTTGTTTGGTCTTTAATTGGGGAAATTCAATACAAGATGGTAAAAAAAGAAGACATGGAATAATTTTTTCCTTTTTTTATAGAAGAAGGACAATACCCCCACATATATTATTAATAAATTTAGGAGAAAAAGGCTCTCCAATGTAGCATTTACAATAACTAATGAAATAGAGAAATAAATATGGGATTTATATAACCCCATTAGAAAGAAAAATGAAGGAAAATAATTGAAAAGGCTAAAAATATAGGATTTTATACATAATCCTATTACAAGATAAAGAAATATTAAGACCAAACTCTAATTTTAGGAATAATAGCTTTATCAATCTTTAAAATACCTCTAATTAGCTTTGGAAGGGAGGAGTAATGAAATAAAAAAAAGCTACAGTATTACGTTTAGAACTTAAGTTTGCAAAACCATCTGCTTCAGAATTTGATTCCCCACAAATATGATTCAATGAGTAGCTAAACAAATGAAGAATAGATCAAATATTCATTATAACTATCTTTAAATTTCCAAGAGGCTTCTAATAACCTTTAATCATATGACAAAGAGATCTTGATTATGGTTTCAAAATAAGATTATGCATCCCAAAATTTAATCATAGTCTCAAACCATTCTCCATTGGTTTAGCCTCAGCAAAACGATTATTTTGTATGCCAATGAAATTGCAAAAAGAAACTTCAAAATCCCTGTTATAATATATAAGCACACCTCCTGCTTCACTTTCTCCAAGGTTACATTTTGAATATCCATGAACATTTAATTTAACATGGCCTACAATAGGTCTGATCTATCTAGTAATAATTAATTTATCCTATGATATACCCACTGAAAAGTGAATGTTTTAATGATTAAGGTGCCTTTATTTGAAAAATCTTCGATTAAATTTGATTGTTTGGGCAATGCAACTGATATTTCCAACCATTGAGCAATAATAAGATCTTGAGACATATTTGTACCTTTATAAAGAGCTTTGTTTCTAGCGTTCCATATATCTCAAAAGACCACTAGGGGATGATATAAATGAGGAATGCATTATAACCCTTAGGGAAAGACTTAATCCACAAAGACATAAACATTTAAGTCACTAATATGAAATTTAGTTTGATCCCCACTATGTTCAAATGTAATTCCAAACATATATAGACATATTACTCCCATAAAAGTACATTTTATTGATTCAATGGAATGTTTGGCACATTTTCATCTGGAGTCTAATTTGATTCTTATTCTTTGAATATCAATACCAAGAGTAATACTTTTTGAATGAGTTTCCAATTAAAATTTGATAATTTTAAAGGAGAATATTTATTCCAAATGAGCTCCGAGCTTTTAACTTTAATATTCTTATTTCTTCAAACTTCAACATTAGATTTAAAAATAAAATATCATTCAAGATTGTTTCCAAATAAAGTCCTCTCCCAATGTGTATTTTTTCTCCTCGTCTAGGTGTTCTACATCTCTAATTCTTTTGTTAATAGATGAAACTCATTTTCTAGTGAAGAATTTTCTTTTATACTTAGTCTTTTGTAATTTTATCCCATCGGCAATTATAACTGTTTATAAGTGTAAGCTTCCATAGTAGGATCAAACTGATAGCTTTAGTTATGTCTTCAAAAAATTCTACAACTGATGCCCCCTTTATCAATAGGGTAGTGAGTCTTCTCCCATTTAAACCACTGGAATTTACTTTTTACTAAATTCCCTCCATAAAAGAAATTAGAGATCCGCCAATGAAGTCTATAAATTGTGTTTTTTAGAGGATTTGAGAACCCAGTGTATAAATAGATATTGAAGATAATACATGTCTAATAAAAATAAATTTTCCACATGTAGATAGAAACTTAGATTGCCATCTACCTAACTTAGTTACTATTTTTGTAATAAGATCAGAGAAAATCACCATCTTATTTATGCCTTTAAATTAAATAACTCACCAAATAAGGTATATGTAGAGCTTTATATTGATAGCCCAAAGTATTTTTTTTAGGCTCCTTATTTATCTGCAGGTCTTAACATCCATTAAAAATAACTTTTGGTTTTAGTGATCAATTGGCGAAAAGATTTTTCATATTATTTAAGAAAGTTTGTGAGGCTTTTAATGCTTATCTTTTGTTCTTTGAGGAATATTATATTGTCGTCCACAAAGTATAAGTGATAGATTTAGGTACTTCCAGAAGGATGAGAGTAAGTAGTATTAAGTCTTTTATTCATTATTTGATCAAGACCTTTGCTTCAGACATCGATAGTTGTAATACAAAAAGTGGAGGATAATGAATCACCATGCTTAAGGACTCTAGCAGAGGCAAAGAAAGCTCAAAGTTGGCCATTGATTATACTGGAAAAGTAATAATTTGAAAATAGTATCCATATATAATATTCTTAAAAGGTCCAATTATGTATATAATATTCTTTTGCCACATCCAATTTAAAAGCCACATTGGAACCTTTATTCCTTTTTCCCCACATATTGAGTAAGTTCTTGGGCAATAAGAATGATATCAAGAATATTTATATTTTTGATAAAAAACACTTCGGTTAGAATACAATATGTTGGGGATCATCATAGAAAGTATGGAGTTAATCATTTTAGAAATTATCTTCATATGCTCAACAAAAATTTAAATTGGAGAGCGTGCAATTATCTTTATCAATTTTATATTTTTATCCTAAAAATGCATTTATGTGATAAAATAGATGAATCAAATCAAGCATTCAATAAACATAAAGTTTCAGGAAAAAATATCTTTTGGGAAAAAAAAATTTGGGACTTTAGAAACGTTACAAGACAGTCGACTTACATATAACTTAATTACCGCAATAAGTATAATGTGCTAATGTTCGTAAATCTCTAAAGAAAAATTATGATCCTTGCAAGAAACATAAGATGCCAGTCCGCCTTCATCCTCAGCCTTTGTCTTCAGTAGTGAGTTCCCTCAGGTATCACAAGGCAGTCATGGAGATTCCTTGTCCCCAATGGTGTATGAAAGTATACCAAACTTTCTATGGTTTAAATGAATTCAAAAAACAAAATATTCAGGATGTTTGCTTGTGAATTAAAAAGTGTTTTCGCAACACAAAAAGAGAAGAACTTTGGTAAAAGTTATGTAGAAACTAATCTAACAAAAGTCCTAAATAATCTAAATATGAAACATGTATTTATAGGATGTTCAGATAATTAGAGGTGGGGGCGTCATTCGAATGATAATGTAATGTCGTTCTAACTATATGGTAATTTTGTTTGAACGAGAGTTTAGTTCTCTTCTTACGACCTCCAAAAAACTTAGATAGTAAGCCCTTGTTTTAACCTCATTCTAAAAACACTTTGAATGAACTTCAACCGACATGTCATCTCTTTTGAACGAGATGCTCATGTCATTTGAATGAGATTCAAAAATACAATTATTTTTCTTTTCGAAATAAAAAAGTATTTTTCTTTTTGATAAAAATAAACATCCCAAAAATAAATTTTGAAAATTAAATTAAACTCTAAATTGTTTTATACCTCTACGAGATGTCAGGAAGTCTTCAAACTTGGTGGTGCTTGAGTTCGGTTCGTCTTAATGATACGTGTTGATTTGTAATGGGATATTCCAAACTAGTATAAAATTATGCTAGAAACAATGTTGAAAAAATCGTTCTTACACAATATAAGTTGTTGAGGTCGAAATCTTAGTGATAAGGATGATGGGTGTAGTTTTCTAAGATATAGGAGGATAAGCACAAAAAATATCTTTAGTTACTAAAATAAGATCAGTTTTAATGATATCCCATATTTTTTTGTAACAAAGTCCTCTATGTACATTTGTACTAGTAGCACTATCTTTATTAAGATCATTTAAAGCCCTATATGTCTCCTCTTCTTTTTTAAATTTATATATGGAGTGGTTATTCAGTGATGATATGAGGTTGGGGATGTAATTTAAAAATTTTGTTGTTAGAAATGTAGATTTTATGGATAAGTTATTCTAAGAATAGGCTATGAAGGTATCTTTTATGTCTTGTTTAAAGTTTACCCAGTAGTTGTTATGATTTTTTACTTTTTGTACAGCTAGTTTTCTTCTTCTTTGTTAAACAGTAGAATGAAAGAACTTTGAATTGGATTGCGCCGTTCTATCCACTTCAATCCTGATTTATGTTGTCAAAAAGATTTTTTTAGTAAGGATAGTTCTATTGTATTTTGCCTCTGTTTTATGTGACACCCCGCCTAATAAAATATCAGGTGATCAATCCTTTACCAGATTAAAACAGGAATCTCATATGGTTCATTCTCAACATCACTGTCGAAAACCAATTTAATTACTAATAACTTTTTAGGCTGGCGTCAAAGTTTTTCTTAACTAATATTTTCAACCAAACCATTCAAATAAATCCATCACAACAGTTTATAAGCAACAACTAAAATGAATAAAATAACCGAATTCTCGATTCCACATAATACAACCAAATCGAATCTTCAACTAAAATGCGGTAAAAGAATAAATGAATAGAGTTGGGTTATCGGCCCGAGTGTTTCTAGAGTACCTCATATCTACATTATAAGGATACAAGCCTCTACTATAAACTTCTTGCATCCACAGCTACAGCAGCAACCTCTGACTCGAAAGAATCACCATCCAGGCGTCCCTGTGTCTGGACACCTAATATATATACATATATAGCAAGAGAGAGGGAAAATAGAGAAAACGGGTCAGAGCCCGAGTTTTGAAAATATTTAGCAAGTTCTTAAAATCCATATTCTAAAATATGAAATCTCTCATGTTTAAACTGGTAGCGCGCTGTCATGAGATACAACTCACCCCTCTTCTAATAGTGCACTCCTATCGCATACATTTTAAACAACCTAGTTAAGCTACTCTACCTAAGTAATATTTTTCACCCATCATCCAAATCCTTATAACTATCACCTACCTTGCATGATATAATATGTTATACCATAAGCTATTTCTTCAGCTTTGTTCATATATATATATATATATATATATATATATATTCCTTGTTTCTATATGAAACTATACCGTTCATATTCGGTAACTTTCACTAGTTTAAAATACCATTTTCACTTTAACATATAATATCCCTTATAATAAATGGTTCTCGCTTGAACCTATAATTCACATTTGTATTACTCCGGACATTAAACTATCGGAAGAAGAATAGAATCTTATTCATTTTACATATTACACCATTCAAGGTTATATGATATCTCATAATCATATACAAGCAATATACTATAAACAATAAGTACATTTATACCCATTTTACAATCATAAGTATAATAACCATCCCACCGAGTTATAACTTGAGGATGCAGTCTCAAAGTTCCCATCCACATCCGAGTTTGCTCAACTTAACCCCGGTACCAAGTCAGACTTTCTCATGATCATGGTAGAAATACAAGACGGTTGAGGTGGTCATATTCCCTCCTGAAAGTGGAATACAAACATCCCACCCATATACGGGATGATATGACCTGGGGATATTTTCTCCCTGCTCCGTAAGCCAGGGGATTCACCCACATTGCGCAACCTCCCTAGATAGCACGATATATATATATATATGTGTGTGTGTGTGTGTGTGTGTGTGTGTGTGTGTGTGTGTGTGTGTGTATAATATGGTTGTCCATCCCAATGCCAGTTGAACTATCCTCTAAAATACAAATATACCAGTCATACACAGATATATTTATTTTCATATCATCTCATATATGTACATACTGTAACAACTCCCATATGTATAATATATATCATTCCTCCATATGCTCTGGCTATAATTTCTGAACTCATATGGCGATAGCCAATATCTCGAATGTTACCATTCGTAATAGTATATAAGTATTCATACACTTAAAATACTAATCCAATAAGTATTATCTTACTTAAAATATAACTCGCACCTTAATCACTTTTAAGGATTTATATATAATCCCAAATATACCAATTCGTAATAATTCAATAGTATACGTACTACGTATCTTAATTCCATAGGTATCGCATCACCTATAATAATAGTCGTCAATAGGCGTATTGGATAGTCACTCAATCATCACTACCCTATATCCTAAATTCCATCATAGTCACCTATTAGGATTAACTCAAACCCAATCGGCCCGTATTTATTGTAACAACATACATATGTTTATACACACTTGCCAAATGATTCTCTCTAATGTCTCTCATCCAAAATAGTCATTAAATCCATACCCCAGATCGTACACTAAATTAATCTGAGGTTCCCTCTTTCATCCCTAGGTTTACTCACCTTCAATACCATCATCTAGGAGTCTTAACATCATATCTAGAATCCCCGATGATAACCTCAAAAACCATAGTTAATATTCCCCTAAACATAGAGGAGAAAACATAAAAAATCATCCAGGACCGAATCGATTCGGCTTAACCAAATCGATTCTCTGGACACCGAATCGATTTCGCCTGTCCGAATCGATTCTAAAAGGTTAAGCTTTCTAACTGTCCATACCGAATCGATTCGGCCTGTTCGAATCAATTCGGCTGGTTCAAATCTAAAAATATACTAAGGTTTTCTAACTTCTCCAAAACCTAAATATCATCCCAATCTCCATTTTTGATGTTTCAAATCTCAACTAACAACTCTATAAATATCTAATATATGTTTTTCAACTAACACATCAATTAATTTATGGTATTAAACCATTTCTCTTAGATTTAAACTTTAAAACCATTTAAAAACATAGTTTATCATTTCTCCTTTTTCAATTCATATATACACACCTTTAACATGGTTTCAACACTAGAATCCTCAAGGAGTTAACAACACATTAATTTTTTTAACTCTAAATCAAATTTTACCAAATTTATTTTAAGGGTTTTAGCCCAAAATATATCTAGTTTATCAACTACAATATGAGATACACACTCAAATGAATAAAGCAAGTAAATACTTGTCTCGTGGATGAAATCCCACGACCTCGAGTCGAATCTCGCAGAGTTTGGCCCGAAATCCCCTTTTCTCTCCTCTTTTCCTTCTTCATTTCTTTATTTCCTCTTTTCACTCTTTTCTTTCCTTTCTCTCACTCTCTCGTACCTTATAAGAAAGAAAATGAGTTTATCTCCTATTAAACCCAAAAATGACTCGTTTACACAATTGTGAGTCCCTACTGGTCCAAAAGTCCCCGGAACCCAAACACTACTCCTGGATACTCTATTCTAACTATCTCGGCCATTACAAAATCAATCATTCACTCGAAATCTCCATCTGGGTTAACTAACTAAAATTCACTAGTCATACCTGACACTTCTCTACACGTGTTTCCCATAATGTAAACTATTTCACATCACTTAACCCAACTGCGACATGACATATAAATATTCTAATTCATTTACTCAGTTCCTAAAGTATAAGCGACACACATAGGATAATCTAATACTTTTTAATCCAGAGTTTACTATTCAAATTAATCCTATAATTACTAAATTATACCCACTTATATAATTTAATAATCCTATAAAATTACGGGGTATTACATTTTACTCGTCTTCACTATATTCTCTTCTAAAGGATTGTATAAATACAATCTCATTTGTTAATAACATATCTTCTTAATCTTTCACATTTTTGAAGATATCTTTGAAATAGGCCTTATTCCAATCTTTCAAAACTCTATTTAATCTCTTTAATTTTTCAGAAACAATCCCCATTGGACTTGTTTGCATATGAGCCTCCCAAGAAAAACATAACGTCGACATTTCCTCTTATACTTTGCCCGTTATATGTTATTCGTCTTTCAACAGGTGTCGGATGTTCTGAATTATATAGTTAGGTTGATTTCCATGAAATACATATAGGAATACATATATGATTGATGTAATCTTAGTTTTAAGTTTGTGTTTATACAATGATTTATAATATGGAGGTACTAAAAATACAATTCAATGAATTGAATGGGGCATCCCGTGTTGATAGCCACTTCAATTATAAAAGGGTGTTATCTCAAATCTTGTAATTATTCAGGTTGGTGTAGTGACTTCCACATTGGATTTGGAAGTAAGATAGAAGTAAAATGTAAGGTAGCAATCAAAATGTTAGAATTTAGTCAATGGTTGAGTCTCACTGAAAAATTAGTGAATTCAATAATGGAAAGTAAAGTAATTAAAGCAATTCAAAACACTAGTAATTACTAATTGTCCTGTCTTTAGTTAATGGAAAAACTAGATAAATTTTAATCATAAAATTCTATTTATGTCTCATTTCTATATTTACGACATACTATATTGTATGTATGAGAACCATTAATCAGTTGTTGTACTCAATCTATCACCATCTAGGGGATGGATAACTTTATCAATTATGAAGAAATGTTACAACAATTGTTGTACTTAAAGTGGTGGGAGAAAATATCAGTTTTGGGTAATCAGGATTCATCTTGAAAGTATTGATAATACTTATTGTTCAATAGATGGAACTTCAGTGTACCTTTCATATTTGTTGAATTGAGAGATATTTTGTTTACTTTAATAACATTAGATATAGTGAACATTATATTATTCTCGATACTATCACTAAAAATATTTTCAAAATTAATTTTTCATTTATGAACAATAACATTGTGATAATTATATAGCAAGGTGGGATTATTCTATGTTAAAATATAAATATCTAGTTACAAGCACCTAGGACATTTATCTAGGGAGTTTAATAACTCGTTTAAGATAAGTTCTTGAACTCATTTAAGATAATTTCTTAAACTCATCAATATGGGAGACACTTTTAGTATATTATTCTTATACAAAATAAAAAATGACTAAGAAACATTAGATTTAGTTAGACACTAGAAATTGTTAGTAATTTATGGTTTTTTCACAACAATGAGGAGAATGAAACCATTTGAGATTCATTTTTAATTTGATATAAGACTGATCACCTGGTATTTTATTAGGCAGAGTGTCACAGGCAGATATTAGGAAGCTATTTAAAAATAGTGTGTAGTTTCGATTTTGATCGATGTACTTAAAGTTTGGAGATTAGCTCTTAAGTAAAAGGGATATAGTTAATTTCGAACTAATGAAATTTTTAGTAATTTGTGAGTAGATTGGATTTAGGTAACTTAAGGACCTTGACTAAAGGTGAGAGTATTAAGATGTTTTATGAAAATGAGATGATTGATTATGTACATTACCTATATCACCCCGTTATTTTTAAAATTTAATTAATTAATAATCAATCGTATATAATTTCGAGAAATCAAATTTACTCGTCTGCCAAGTTGATAAATTAAATTTATGAAATGAGTATGAGATTATGCACACAATGGAAGTAAAATTGTAATTTTTATTGATATTTGTTTTAATTAGTTAACAAAGTAAAGTAGAAATTTGAATGCTTATAAATTATTTTAAGTGGTCAAATTAATTGCGTTAGTTTAATGGACTTGTGTATCTATTTAGTTAAGGGTTTTACTAATAAAAGATATTGGGTTCTATGTGATTGGTTATTTATTTAGCCTCAAATAATTAATTGGTTCATGGAGTGTTAATTAAAGGAATGGGGAAATAGTCCAAGGGTAACGAGTGATGGGCTTTAGGATTGACCGTGTTAATTACCTTTAGTATAGAAAGAGAGGGGAAGTTGTGGTATACTTATTATAGTAACACTAAAACCTAGGTGAAAAAAGGAGGACGGATGGTATTTAATGTCTGAGGTCATTGTAAAAACCCGTACTTTTTTAGGATTGTTAAATTATATAAGTGGGCATAATTTAGTAATTATATTATTAATGTGAAGAGTAAACTCTGTATTATTAAGTGTTTGATTATCCTATGTGTGTCGCATTTACTTTGGGGACTGAGTAAATGAATTAGAATATTTATATGTCATGTCGTAGTTGGGTTAAGTGACGGGAAATGGCTTACATTATGGGAAACACATGTAGAAAAGTGTCGAGTACGACTAGTGAATTTTCATTAGGTAACTCAGATGGAGATTTTCAGTGAATGATTGATTTTGGAATGGCCGAGATAGTCAGAATAGAGTATCCGAGAGTAGTGTTTGGGTTTCGGGGACTTTTGGACTAGTAGGGACTCACAATTGTGTAAACGAGTCATTTTTGGGTTTAATAGGAGATAAACTAATTTTCTTTCTTATAAGGTACGAGAGAGTGAGAGAAAGGAAAGACAAGAGTAAAAAAAGGAAAGAAATAAAGGAAGAAGGAAAAGAGGAGAGAAAAGGGGAATCCGGGCCAAACTCCGCGGGATTCGACTCGAGGTCATCGAATTTCATCCACGAGGCAAGTATTTACTTGTGTTATTCATTTGAGTGTGTATCTCATATTATAGATGGTAAACTAGATAAATTTTGGGTTAGAACCCTTAAAATAAATTTGGCAAAATTTGACTTAGAGTTAACAAATTGATGTGTTGTGAACTCCTTAGGGATTCTAGTGTTAAATCCATGTTAAGGGTGTGTATATATGAATTGAAAGGGGAGAAATGATAAACTACGATTTTAAATGGTTTTATGGTTTAAATCTTAGAAAAATGGTTTAATAACACAAATTAATTATTGTGTTAGTTGAAAAATATAGATTAGATGTTTATAGAGTTGTTGGTTGAAATTAAAAACAACAAAAATGAATATTGGGATGATATTTGGGTTTTGAAGAAGTTTGAAAAGCTTAGCAGATTTTCGAATTCGAACCAGCTAAATTGATTTGGCATGAGATAGTTAGAGAGTTGAACCTTTTTGAATCGATTCGAGCAGGCCGAATCGATTCGGTCCTGGCAGATTTTTGAGGTTTATGCTTTTAAGTTAAGGGAAATCAAACATTAATATTTGGAGATTATTATAGGGGAATCTGGATATGATATTAGGAATCCTAAATAGTGGTATGCAATTATTATGAATTGGTATATTGGGGCTTATATTATAATCCTTAAAAGAGATTAAAGAGCGAGTTATGTTTTAAGTAATAGAATACTTATCGATTTAGTATTTTAAGTATATCAATACTTATATATTATTACGAATGGGAACATTCGGGATATTTTCTATCTCTATAAGAGTTTGGCAATTATAGCCAAGGTATATTGAGGAGTTGATATGTTGTATATACGTTAGTTGTTACAGTATGTATATGATTTGAGATGATTATAAATATATTTGTATGTGGTTGGTATATTTGTATTTTAGAGGTTGGTTCGGCAGGCATAGGGATGGACATCCTGATTATATTTATATATCTCTAGTGCTATTCAGGGAGGTTAAGCGATGTGTATGTATCCCCTGACTTGCGAAGCAGGGAGAGTATATCCCCATGTCATATCGTCCCACATATGGGTGCAATATTTTTATCCCACTTTCACGAGGGAATATGACCGCCTCCACCATTTTGTAGTGTTACCATAATCGTGAGAGAGTCTGACATGGTATCGGGGTTAATTTGAGTATGCCTCTAATGTCGAGATCGCATCCTCGAGTTATAGCTCGGTGGGATGGTTGTTATATTTATGACTGTAAAATAGGTATAAATATACTCGTTGCTTATCTTATTAAATATACGTATGTAGTAGGATCATTGAGAAGCCTCCTAAAGGTCAATCCTAATTTCTCAGATTTTTGAATTTTTTTTAACTCAAAAATACAGGTTCCCCACATTTGCTTAGTACACGTGTCTTCTATTTCGTTCCATAAAAAATCTCCACAAATGACAGTTTACACATGAATGCGTAACCGATAAAAACCACCCACTCTCACACAGTTACCCACGTTTTAGGTGTATCTCTCAATATCTGCCAACTTCGTACATTATTCCTCATACGTAAACCCATTTTGCAAAGTTGACAACGTTTGCCCCATTTTCACATTTTCAGGTTCTCTCTCTCTCACTTAGTTAAACCCAAATTGTATTAAGTTAGTATCTCCACCCCTCTTTAACAACCACTTTGCACCGCATTTGAGTTTTCTTTGTTCGTCTCCTTCAACATTGTAATCCTGTATCCCTCTGCGTCAAGGTATGCTAATTTTCTTCTAACTCTTACTATTTTCCAGAATTTTGAATTTTTTAAATTTAAAAAATAAACGTATCTGACGCTCACAACATATAATTACAGGTGTGTTTCAATCACTTGAGCTAAGATCCACGTCTCCCACTAACTCACCTGTGTACATTGAAACGTGCTTTGTTTCTTCAGTTTTGTTCAAACTCTAGCATTCAGTTGTATCACTTTCATTTTACTCTTTTTCCCTCTTCATAAAAATACCGACAATACAGGTTGAAAATCATGCGACAACGAAAAGAAATTGAATTGGAGTATTTTATACAATCAGAACATGAACATATAGAGAGAAAACAAAACAGAGATGAGGAATCGCAGAGAGAGAAATTTTGAGGGTTTGGACAACTACCATTGGGGAGAAAAAATAATATTAGAGGGTCTCTGTGCAACATCACCATCGTGACATCGCTCCTTATCCCTTAAAAAGTAAGTTTTTTTCTATCACTCCCTCTCCATTCCTTCTCATCCTCTGTTTTCAGTGCACACATATAACTCATTGAATCCTAGCATGCTTTCCTCTTCGTCATGAAGAATCCTGCACCAATCCTCGAGCACCGCCCCCTCTCCAAACGCATGTTGTGTTGGGTTCTCGATATTAATGGTCATACATTATTTCTTTTTTACAGTGGATGTTTTTATAAAGTCTATTTAAGGGTATCTTATGCATTATATATACATTTTTCCCCATGGGAAAAAAACCCAGTACAGTTTTCCTTCTAGAGGTATTTTTTTCTTTAAATTTTTTCATGCTCTATTTTGCTTTATATAACTTAGTTGTTTTCTATATATATATATATGAAGACACAATCTTCATATAACAAATCTCCAGCAACTAAAACGTGGATAATCCCAAGGTTCAAGAGATCCTAGAGAATCACTTCATAATAATAAATCAGAAAACCCTGTTTTTCTTCTTCCTTACTCATCTCGGGCGTCCAACCAATCTTCGCCCGTCGTCGGCATTGAAATCATCTCCGACTTTTGCCACGTTCACTCTCCCATATCCGGTGTTGAACTTCTTGAACAAATGGGTGTTACGGAAATAAGACCATGCTTGAAACTCATCTCGGACTTTTGTTTTCTCTCTCTCTTTTAAATGGGTGTTATGGGAAGAAACATGGGGAATAGCTTTGATTTACATGAATTAAAATGGCCAAAATTGGTGGTGTTGTACATTTATAACTGAAAAAACAAATAAAGTGAGGTAGGAGATAAAGCGAAGCGGAGCGTGGAAACTAAAAAAAAAAAAAAAAAAAGAGGTTAGAGGAGGGTGGCATTTCAGTTAGTTCCCAGTTAACCCAACATCTTAAGATGTTGAAACGTGGCAAACCATACCTGCTAAAAAATCATAACGTGTCCCCATTTTCAAATCCATCCATTTGATACCCTTTTTTCCCTCCTAACATATTTACACAAATAAGGAATAGACCCCTTTAATTTCCTACCAAGCTCCTTTAGGGAATGCCACATCTTTTAGGTATATTTTACAACACCAACAGTAAAGAAAAACACTCTTCCATAAAAACCACCAATTTTGTTATTTTCATGAAAGAACTCAAGTATTCTTATACAAGTCTTTAGGATTGTTGTTAGTATATTTCGACAAAAACAGGGTCTTCCATTTTTTTCTCTATCTCCGTTAAGAAATGGGTGTGTTCGTTTATATTAATAAATGGGTTCTCTCTCTCTCTCTCTCTCTCTCTTATTTCTCAATACTCTCCCAGCTGTTGATATTAAGTAAAACGATTTATTATCTTTTATTAATAATATGTAGAAATTTTGCATTTAGAATTTAGTTCTTTCATTTTTAATTTTAATTTCTCACATTGTTTCAGCTCATATGGATGGTTTCAAAATTGTATCACTTTTATTTTGATTATGTTCGTGTCAACAAATTTCATGTCATACCATGTCGTGTCATGACTTTTTTTAAGGTCGTGTTATGTTTTAATCGGGGCGTGTTCATATTACGAATTCATAAAAAAATATGGCCGAAGAAATTTACTATATTTTACAAATTCATATTCAATTTAATACTTTACATTCCAAACTGAATTGAATTGTTTTATCTTATATGGGTGTTCACATATTTATCATAGAAAAATTTAGTGTGTCATGGCATGGCATGGCACGATTTAATTAGAGTGTGTCATATCACGTTATATTTGGATCGTATATTGTGTGGTTTATATTTGGTTCGTGTTTTATTTAGGGTATGTTCATGTTTGGTAAATAAAATAAAATTCCGTGCCATGTCGCTTTTATTTTGATATGTTCGTGTTATTGATATTTTATTTATAGAATTGGGATTGCCACGTTGAAGCATTAAAAAAAAGTTTCGAATGAAAATGGAGAGTTTAGGGTGAAAGAGTATGCGATTAGGTAAAATCTTAACTTTATAATTAAAAATACACGGATCTATATTTATATTTGAAATACTAATTCATTGTTGTTTTAATATTAGATTGCGGACGTCCACATTTGATGCTCATCCGCATTTTGTCATCAATTTTTAGACAGGTTATGTGGAAAAAGTATGGACATAGATATGAAGAAAAATGATACCATTCACTTGGTTATTCTACATCAACTTTTTTTTTAATTCACTAAACATGTAGGTTTGGGGGGAGAGAATGTTATCAAGTCATCATTTTTGCTACTTTCATCAACATGTCATGCTTCATCACGTTGTCATTTATAACATGTGCATTTTAACTTTTTAAAACGCTTGAAAGAATATTGACGTATGTTATCGTGTTGTGTTCATCCGTTCTTACTCATATTTGCGGTTATATTAATATTAATATACAAAAAACTATACGAGCCCTAACATTTTTTCTTATTTACTAAACTTGGTGGATCTTATTGGTTAACTATCGTATTTTATTGATTTGGTGCTGACATGATCTAAAAGTATTATGGGTCACAAATTAACTTAGAACGTCGTGTTAATTTGTACCATGTTATCGTGCGTGTCTTATTTTGCCAAACCTAATCACTAAGTGATCTAATGTTTCATATTGCCAAATATATTGTAATTATTTTTAATTAGTTAGATTTTGATAGTATGAGATCTAATGTTTCATAAAAAATTCGTTCATGTGCTTAGTATATAATATTTGTTACTTTTTCATGTTTAGGTATATCATTAAGATCACTTAATTTTAACTACTGATAATAGTTACAAATGTATATTAATAATTAAAATACCTCATGCCATTAACTTTTAAACAAATAGCTTTATATTGCTGAAAATTATTTTTCTACGGTTGGAAAACATATTGTTTTGTTGAAAATAATTTATTATTACTTAATTTTATTTTATTTGATTAATTAGTTACAATACCTCATGCCATTAACTTTTAAACAAATAGCTTTATATTGCTGAAAATTATTTTTCTACGGTTGGAAAACATATTTTTTTGTTGAAAATAATTTATTATTGCTTAATTTTTTTTATTTGATTAAAATTATTTTTATGTACCGGAAATCTTATTATATTACTCTGTATTCTTGGAATAATTTATTATTGTTTAAATTAATTTTTATTTGGTCGATTTCATTATTAAATTTTTTTTACCATTAGATTTCATTAATGTCAAAAATCTAACTTATTTTCTTCATTCCCAAATCCACAAAATAGACTGATAAACTCCCCGTCATGAAGAATGAGGTATGAATTGCACACATCTTACAACATTTGCAATCCCATATGGTGCATTAATATTTACTTCTCATTAAAATATACTGATGTCTGCTCCTCTAATGATGACATAACAGATTGCAGTTTTCATCCCGCAACTCAAGAAATGCGTTCACATCAAGACATGGGAATTTCGAAAAGGCTATGTTCAGGAAATATGGATTTACCCACTACGAGTATGCGGATAATCCATATTTGGAGTGGCTCAAAGAAAATGAATATCACTTTCATTACTACAAAAATTAGTTCCCGACAGTATTAACTACTACGTCATTTAAAAATTCACTTCGTAATGTATTTTTTTTTCTAACTTGGATTCTCCGACTATGGTTTGATCTACGATATTATGGTTCTTACCATTTATTTCCTCTTATTCATTTTAAGTCGTACTCTTTACTCACCACATTACTTATATTTATATGATCATGGCTATGGTTACGATCTTCTTTTGAAATAACGATAATAATTATATATTAATTTACATATTTAAACAAAATAATTCAGAACGTGTTACACCCGCCGTGCATCGCACGGGTCACCACTTGTAGTATATTACTTGCATGTGAAGTTGGGATATCATATAACTTTAAATGGTGTAAGCGAAAAATAAATATGAAGTTATTCTTCTCCCGGTGAATTTATGTCCGGATCTATTCAAATGTGAATCGTAGGTTCAAGTTAGAACTATATATATGGGTGTAGATGCAATTATTATGCAGCACAAATAAATATGAAAGAGGTGACAACCAAGAAAAAACAAATAAAAGACCAATCACACAACAACGAAGATACGTGGTTCAGCAAAGAAGTGCCTACGTCCACGGTGGTTCAGTCAGTGTTATTTCTCTATAATCTGAAGAGTAAGTACAGAGAATACAACTTGTCCTTTGCCCCGGACTTGGGGTTTAATTTATACATGTATGTCTTGGAGTAGTGGGGGTGATAGGTTCCTCTTTATTAGCCATCTCCCTTTCATGGGATCGTGTACCCCCACAACTCCCCTTCATGGCATCGTGGAGTAAATGGATGAATACCAGAAGTGATGGGCCTGGGTTTTGGGTCGCTGAGGATGGGCTACTCGTCCAGGCCTTATGGTGATAAAATCGGGGTACCCACAATTGCCCCTGAATTTGTCGGGCCGTTCTTTATGGGTCCGATGAATTTAAATGATCAGCAATGATGGTTGATTTCTTTGAAAACTGTGAAGTTGCTTTGGCGGCACCCGCTTCGCTATCTGTGCGTTATGATTAGTTTTGAAGGCTTGTTGGAATAAGACACATTTTTTCTTCGTCGTTCCAGTTCTTCCAGCAATCTTCTATCTTTTGAGAACTTTTGAGTTTTGTACCTTCTGTTTTCGGTCTTCACTCTCGTCGCTTCTTCGCCTTTTGATCTGATCTTCTGTCCTGTAAGTCTTTCGTGCCCTTTTTCTTGAGTTTATAGTTTTTCTTGTATTCTTCCAATGGCGAAGTTTGGAAATAGGTCGGTAACTGAGTTTAGAAAATTCTATGGTATTCCTGAGTGGGTAGAGATTGAGTGTTGTGTCTCGCCGCCTAGGAACGTTAGGGACAAAGAGGACGCACATTGGATTCATGTCCTGTTGCTTTCCCAGGGGGGTCTCACCTTTCGCCCTAATGGTTTGTTTCTGCACTTTTTTAGTTATTTTGGTATTGTGCCTGCACAATGTTCACCCAACGTATGGAAAATAATGAATGGTGTGCACAGGATAAATCAGTTGTACGGCACGAGGTTAGGGCTTGCCGAGGTCTGTTTTTGTTATTCTTTTTCTCGAACGAGTTCAGGTGTCTTGTACCTTAAGGCCAGGAGCCGTGATAGGGTATTGGTAGTAAATTTACCTGATTCCCATAAGGACTACTGGCAAGAAGGTTTTCTCGTTAGGAACTGGCAATACTCCCCTCAATTTGAAGGGTCGAAGTTCGAGAGGTTCACTATTCCCTTTTATGGGGAAGAATATATAGGTAGATGTTGTATAGTTGTTTCAACCTTTGCTAACTTTGTGATTTTTCTAACTCCTCCTTGCTTTCTCCTTTTCAGCGAAGATAAAGAACTTGGAGCCAGCTCTCAGCGAGGTTCGTATCTCGGAACTGGTGAAAGCTTGGAACATCAGGGAACCTTTGGGTGACGGCGAGCATCCTAGGTCTGCAACTTTTTTGCTTGAATACAAGAACACAGGCTCGAGCTTCATAGCCCGACCTGTGGAAAGTGTTCCGGACTTTGACTCTTCCGGAGAGATTTCAGCTAAGCCCATCCAATTAGACGAGGAGGAGAGCAGCTCGGAGAGCGAGCCTGCAGGTGTTGTGAGTAACTTGGGTGGAGGCAGTGCTGATAGTAGCAGTTCATCGAGTACTAGCAGCAGTCCAGGTGAAGAAATGCCTCCCAGGAAGAATCTAATCTGGGATGATGATGATGATGATGATGTGCTTCTTGCACAGAGGTCCAAAAAATCGAAGACTGTCTCCGGGGCCACAGCTACTGGTTCTCGGCCTCCCTCTCAGGAACAAGAGAAGAAGAAGAGAGAGGAGGAGCAGGCGAGGGAGAGAGAGAAGAAAAAGGAGGAGGAGAGGAAGAAGGTTGAAGAGAGAAAGAGAAGGGAGAAGGAGAAGGAGGAGGAGAGGAGGAAGATGGAACTGAGGACCAAGACTGGCCAAGCCTTGGTCCCAGTATCTGCTTTGCCTGAGGGGGCTTCGGTGGCCACCTCTCCTCAACTTGCCCCTGCGCTACTTGAGAGGGCAGTCCTCCTTGCAGATCGCGAGAGGGCGTCAGGGTCTGATCAACTGGCCTTGCAAGCTAGCCAGAGGCTCGCCTTGGTAAGGTTTCTTTTCTATTTCCCAACTTCTTCTAATCTGCTTTGATGGTTTTTTCTTTCTGATCTTTACCTTGTTTTCTGCAGTTTGTGACTGACTTCGCCGTGCTATATCGCTCTCGCGACGAGCTGTTGAGAAGGAACAGCGAGCTGGAGCAGGCGAATTCTACTCTAGTGGCCAGGGGTTCTCAGTTGGAGGCCGATCTGAAGGCTGCTGATGCGGCTCGAGCTTCTTCTGCCTTGGCCCTTGCTAATTCTGCTCGCGAGAGAGATAATGCTGTCAGGGAGCTCGGCGAGCTGAGGAAGTCGTATGACCAGGTCTGCTCTAGCAAGCTAGACTTTGTGGAGAAGAACAGGGTTCTTGCCGAGCAGCTGGAAGCGGAGAAAGCCCAGGCAGCCACTGTTAAAGAAGATT
Source organism: Sambucus nigra (assembly GCA_949130495.1). Classification (NCBI taxonomy): domain Eukaryota; kingdom Viridiplantae; phylum Streptophyta; class Magnoliopsida; order Dipsacales; family Adoxaceae; genus Sambucus; species Sambucus nigra. The sequence continues at coordinate 77,470,029 of OX422207.1, read as the reverse complement.
CATACAATTCTGGCTGGGCTGCTGCGTACAAAGACGCCGAGGTTCAGATAGGCTATATTAGCCGTCTGAACTTCAAGAAGGGGTGGAACAAGGCCCTTGTGGCTGCAGGGGTGGATGTTGCATCCCCACTTTTTGACGAACATGATCCAGGGCCCAAGCCAGTTGTGGATGAGGAGCCAGCCCCAACTGCTGAAGGGGTCAATCCTGCTTCCCAGGCGACTCTTACTGATGCTTCCTTGGTCGAGGGGGCAGTGCACACCTCTGCAGAGGGTAACGCCCCTGCTGATGCTAATAAGGACGAGGGTCCGTCCACCGAGGTTGCTAAGTGATAGGGATCTCTTTGTAATTTTTTCCCTTTTTTTTTGTTCTGATGTAACCTCGCTCATTATCAATAAAAAGGCTTCGTTTTTGTTTATGCTGATTTCTTTTTGTTCTCTTCCTTTCTTTGTAGTTGGTTGATGTGGATGATTATATTCCTGTTACCTCCCAATTGGGTAGGACTCTGGGTCCTAATGCAAGCCCTGTAGTTCGCCAGGATTTTGCTAAGCTCTGTAGGTTTACTAAATCAAGGAACCAGAAGTATAAGGATCAGTCCGAGCTGGTGGCTAAATTGAAGGACAGGCTCCAGGAAATGGGAGAGATCGGAGCTTCAGTGCAGGAAGAAGTCAGCGAGCTGAGAGTAAAGTTACTGGAGGCTACCGAGATCAATCAGGTCGTGGAGTTTCTTCAGCAGGAGAATGACGACCTGAGGCGGGAGGTCTTGAAGCTTAAGGAGCATTCGCCGAGCACCGCTTCGGCAGTCCTGCAAGGTTCTTCCTCGTCGCGAGCTGCTCGGCCACCCCTCCCACGAGCTGGCAGGAGTGCGCGGGGTAGGAGTAGGGAAGCTGAAGAGCAGCGTGAGAGGGAGATGGAGGAGCTGCGCGGCGATGTTCAGCGAGCTTACGTAACTGCTGCTGGGCTTCAGAGGGACGTCACCCGACTGCGGCATTTATTTAAGAAGGGCCCTCGCCAAGTGTGGACTGATGGCTATGATCAGGGCTGTCTAGATGCTCCCACAAGATTATCAGAGTTCGAGGAGCTTTCCTTCATCAGGGGGTGGTTGAGTGCTCTCAAAGAGCTGCAGGTGCCGAGAAATTCGATATTGTGGTATCGGCATGAGATGTCTCCCTCTACTCTGATGCCCAATCCATTTAGGCGAGATGACCGATGGATTCCTATCGATGCTATTCCTCGGTGGCTACTGGAGTTGGACACAAATGAAGTTGTTGAGGAATTCGATCCTGCCCCTGATGACGGGAGGAGAGCTAAGGTTGCTGATTACCTTGCTCGGAGGCTTCCCCCTTCTTGATTTTTTGTTTTTTAATAATTGTAAATGCTTTGGGCGAGTCTTTGCCGACTAAACATGTACCATTATTGTTTGTAAATATAAAAGATTAATGGAAAGTTTGAGTTTTGGGCGTTTTTGCCGACTAAACGTGTTTATCCAATCTCTGTTATATTTTTGCAGCTTCACAATCTTTATCTTGCCATGTGAATGTCCGCCCAGTCCAGTATTAAGAATACCATTGTGCTCTCCCTTTACCTTTTAGGTCGTGTCGTCACACTCCCTTAGGTCTAAGGGGGGAAATTGGCGAGGACACACCTGTTTTTGGATGTCTTCATCCGGTCAGGATTTTGTTTAACCAGAGTAGGTTCGATGCCTAAGAATACTCTGTAAGGCTTCATATATTGCCATGGGCAATGCTAAGAGGTCTGTCGTGCTTCGTGACGATGACCTGAGGAGGGGTGTTCCCCTGCTATGTCAACTATTATACCTGTGATTTGAAAAAGATGTGCAATAAGATATAATTGTTATACTTTTAGAGAGTAATCAACTGAGAGATTTTTATTGCTGAGGAGAGAAATAAACTGTCTTTTACCAAAATGAGTATAATAAAAGATCTAACAATAGAACTCCTAAAAGTAGAATTTCTTGAGATTAGCTGCGTTCCATGCTCGTGGTATCTCTCTGCCCTCCATCGTTATCAAATGATAGGCACCTTGCAGGTCGTCTCTAATTATTTCATAAGGTCCTTCCCAGTTTGGGCCCAGTTTACCATCTGATGGCTTTACTGTGTTGCCAAGGACCTTTCTTAGGACATAGTCTCCAATTTCGAACTTCCTCGAATTGACCTTTTTGCTGTAGTGCTTCGCGAGCTGTTGCTGATAACTCGCTAGTTTGACTAGGGCAAGTTCCCTGCGCTCGTCGGCCAAGTCGAGTTCAGCGAGCAAAGCCTGATCGTTCTGATTCTGCTCGACAAGGTCGGATCTCATTGTAGGCAATCCTGCTTCTAATGGGATGACCGCTTCCATACCATATGCTAGTGAGAATGGCGTCTGACCTGTGGCTCGTCTGGGAGTCGTTCTGTATGCCCATAGGACATGTGGTAGCTCGGTAGTCCATGCGCCTTTTGCTCGTTCTAACCGCTTTTTTAATCCGGCGATCACTATTTTATTGGAAGCCTCAGCTTGTCCGTTGCTCTGAGGATAAGATACCGAGCTGAAGTGGTGCCTGATTTCGTGTTGGTCGCAGAAGTCCTGAAAGGGACCACTTTCGAACTGTGTCCCATTGTCAGTGATGATGGTTCTGGGGATCCCGAATCGAGTGATTATATTTTTCCATATGAATTTCATCATGTCAGCATCTCGGATGTTCGCTAGAGGTTCTGCCTCGATCCACTTGGTAAAGTAATCGGTGGCGACCAACAGGTATTTGTGATTGCCGGCAGCGGTGGGTAGAGGTCCCACGATGTCCATTCCCCACTGGGCAAAAGGCCAGGGGCTGGTCAGGGATTTCAATTCGCTGGCAGGCTGGTGGACCATGGGGGCATGAAGCTGGCATTTTAGGCATCTGCGGACATATACTGCGGAGTCCCTTTGCATATACGGCCACCAGTAACCTTCCTTCATTGCTCGGAAGGCTAGAGATCTTCCTCCGACGTGACTTCCGCAGATTCCTTCGTGGAGCTCGTGAAGCACTGTCTCGACCTCGCCTGGGTGGACGCATCTAAGATAGGGGCCGGAGAAAGATCTTTTATACAAGTCGCCTCCCGTGGATAAGTGAAAGCGAGCAGCTTTGACTCTTATCTGGTGGGCGGTCCTTTTATCATCTGGGAGCATTCCGTTCTTCAAATAGCCTTTTAAGGGATCCATCCAGCTAGGGGCTGGTTCTAATTGGAGTATTTGTTTCGCTTTTGTTAGCTCGCGGTGAATGCTCGGGTAGCTAAGGAAATCGATAGGGATTATCCTTTTAAGGCTGGAATCGACTGCCGAGCTCAGGGCTGCCAAAGCGTCAGCGTGGCTGTTCTGCCCCCTGGGGAACTGCTGGATGTTGATTTCTTCAAAGTTTGTCATCAAGTTTCTTACCAACGAGAGGTAGGCTGCCATCCTCTCGTCCTTCGCGTTGTAGTCTCCACTTATCTGATTGGAAACTAGTTGCGAGTCTCCGAATACCTGTAAATGTTTTGCTCCTAGAGTTTGCGCCCTTTGGAGACCTGCAATTAAGGCTTCGTATTCTGCTTCGTTGTTGGAGGCTGCAAATCCCAGCCTAATTCCTTGCTCGAGGACTGCATTTTCTGGAGTGATGAGAACAATTCCTACTCCTGCCCCCTTTGAGTTGGAGGCTCCATCAACGAATAGCTTCCAGCTTCCCCCTGTAGCCTGGCTGTTTTGTTCTGTTGGTTTAGGCTGGTCGAGAGGTTCTTCGCCCGTGAATTCAGCTATGAAGTCAGCGAGGACTTGACCCTTGATAGCTGTCCTTGGTTGAAATTGGATGTCAAACCGGCTGAGCTCGACTGACCACTTAGACAGCCTGCCTGACAAATCCGCCTTCCTTAGGACAGCCTTGAGGGGGTGTGATGTCAGGACGATGATCGTGTGAGCTTCGAAGTAATGCTTTAGTTTCCTTGATGACATTACTAGGGTGAATGCGAGCTTTTCCAATGGCAGGTATCTCTGCTCGGTGTCTAGTAAGGTTTTGCTCGCGTAATAGACTGGATGTTGGATCCCTGTGACTTCACACATTAGCGCTGAGCTGATAGTATGGCTGGATACAGAGAGGTAGAGGTACAAAGGGTCCATTTGCTATGGCATGACGAGCAGTGGTGGGGAGCTTAGGTAGGATTTGAGCTCGCCTAATGCTTGCGAGCAATCTGGGGTCCATTCTACCGTTTTGCTGCCTTTTAAGAGTTGAAAGAAGGGCTTGCATCTCTCGGAGGATTTAGAAATGAAATGATTCGGAGCAGCGAGCATTCCAGTGAGCTTCTGTACATCGCGGATTGTGCGAGGAGGTTGCACCCGTTTAATTGCCTCAATCTGGTCCGGATTTTCTTCTATGCCACGCTTGCTGACCAAATACCCAAGGAACTTTCCTGACTGGACACCGAAGGAACACTTTCTCGCGTTGAGTTTCATTCGGTATTTCCTGAGGATTTCGAAGGTACTTGCCAGGTCAGAAAGGTGGTTTTCTTTCTCCTTACTTTTGACGAGCATGTCGTCGATGTAGACCTCCATCGTGTTTCCCATCTGATTTTTGAACATTTTAGTAACCAGCCGCTGATAGGTTGCCCCTGCATTTTTTAGCCCGAAAGGCATGACCTTGTAACAGTATAAACCAACCGTCGTGATAAACGCCGTTTTGTCCTGATCTGGGGCATATAAGGGAATCTGGTGATAACCCGAGTATGCGTCCAGGAAACTCATTCGCTCGTGAGCTGCAGTGGCGTCTACTAGTTGGTCTATTTTTGGAAGAGGGAAACTATCCTTGGGGCAGGCTTTGTTGAGGTCAGTGAAGTCTATGCAAACTCTCCACTTACCGTTGCTTTTTGGAACTACCACTGGGTTGGATAACCATTTGGGGAACTGCACTTCCCGTATGGATCCTGCATCCAGCAGTTTTTTGACTTCCTGTTCTATTGCTTTGGCTTTCTCGGGAGCAGTTCGTCGTGCCTTTTGTGCTATCGGTTTGAATGTGGGATTGACGTGCAACTGATGGCAGACCATATTGGGATCGATCCCTGGCAGCTCGTAGGGTTCCCAGGCGAAAACATCTATGTTGCTTCTGAGTAAGGTTAACAAATCCTTTTGCTCTTTGTTGGTGAGTGAAGTCCCGATCAGTAAGACTCTGCTGTTGTCGCCTTCCCTAGCAATGACTTCTACCAGGTCCTCTACAACCCGTTCGGAGGGGAGGAGCCTGGTCTCTTCCACTCCGGGCCTTCCATATTTTAATTGTTATTTGGAAGGGATTGCATCTTCCTCCACTTTCTCGCTGGTTCGAACGTCTTTTTTCTCTGGCTTCGGTCGGATAGCCGCTATGAAGCACTTTCTCGCCATCGCCTGGTCGCCATGTATCTCCATCACTCCCCGCTCGGTGATATATTTGAGTTTCTGGTGGTAGGTCGAGGAGACTGCCTTCATTGCATGGAGCCATCCCCTGCCGAGGATGGCTTGATATGGTGAATCGATGTCGACCACCAAGAATTCGATCATTTTTGAAACACTCCCAGCGAGCACTGGTAGTACTATCTTGCCCAAAGGCATGGTCATTTTTCCAGCGAAGCCGACCAGAGGGACAGTGGTTCCCTTAAGGTCGGCGATGTCCAACTTCAATTTCCTGAACAGGTCGATGTACATTACTTCGGATGAGCTTCCTTGATCGACGAGCAGTCTGTCGATATCAAAGTTGGCTATTCTGAGTGTAATGACTAAGGCATCGTGATGTGGGGTCCTCACTCCCACAAGATCTTCATCCGTGAAGACAATATGCTTGTTGTAGTTGATGTCCTCTGCTCGGCGGCGTTTTCCTGCCTGTGATTTCGCTGGATCAATTTGAAAAGCTTGCATTACTGCTATCAGCTTCTTTACCTCCATCCGAGCTGAGTTGCCCTGGATTTGCTTAACATCAGATACTCCATGGATTACTGCGAATTCGTGTCCGGTGTCGTCTTCTAACACGTTGTCGGGTTTTGCCTCCTTGTGGACAGTCACCCTCTCTACCTTCCTTTCCACAAAGTCATTCAGATGTCCGGATTGGGCCAGCTCCTCGAGGTGGGACTTAAGAGCCTTTCAGTGCTCGGTCTTATGTCCCCCCTCTTTGTGGAAGGTGCACCTCAGCGCATTGTTTCTTTTCGATGGGTCTCCTCCCATTTTTCGGGGCCATTTGACGAATGGCTCATCTTTGATCTTAGCGAGAATCTTGTAGATTGGTTCTTTGAAGACGGTGTTGACCGCCTGGAACGACTTTGCAACGTCAGGGCTTCCTCCGTTTTTGGGGCCATTCTTGCTCCCATTCTTTCCTCCTTTTTTCTGGTTATCAACTTTCTCACTTCCTTTCGTGGCGAGCTTGGCTCGACCGTTTTCACCTACGTTAAGGCGGGTGACATCTTCCACCTTTGCGTATTTCTCAATCCGGGCCATCAGGTCATCAATGGTGGTTGCTTCCTTCTTTGTCAAGGACTGGTAGAGGAGGGAAGAGCTAGGTAGCCCAATTTTGAATGAAGCCACTGCCACCTCTTCTGCGCAGTCTTCGACTTCGTTGAATAACTCCCAGTACCTTTTCGCGTAGTCTCGAAGTGTCTCCTGAGGAGTTTTCTTCATTGTCAATAGAGCATCCATCCTTTTGGGATGGAAGCTGCTGGTGATGAACCTGGCCGTAAAGAGCTCGGCCAGGGATTTGAAATTTCTGATGGATCGGTGAGGGAGTTTCTCGAACCATTTCTGGGCCACGTCATGAAGGCTCGAGGGGAAAATACGGCACATCAACGCATCTCGGTGATTCCAGAGGGTCATAGCCTGCCGGTACTGCCTGACATGATCAATGGGATCAGTCTTCCCGTCATAAATCTTGAACCTCGGAATAGCAAACTTTTTGGGAGCTTCTTCTTCTTCAATTTCCCTTGTGAAGGGCGATTTCATCTGGGTCTTGAGGGCTCTCCTGGCGAGTTCTCTGGTTGACCTGGTGCCGCGGTGAGCTGGATGTTGGTCCATTTCTCTGCGGACCAGGTTCCGTATGTTGTCATCGCTGCGAGCAGGGCTCTGATAGCGGCGAGCTTTTCTCAGTTGCTCGCGGAGGTCGTCGTCTGAGTCGCCACCTTCGAACCCTTGATGTTCCCACCTAGGGCTCCTTCCTCGGCTGCGAGATTTGCTCGCCTGAGGGCTAGGAGTACGATAGGGGCGTCTCCTGGTATCAGGACGTAGTTCTTTTTCCAGTTTTTCCAGTCTTCTTTTCAGGCGAGCATTCTCAGCCTCATACCTGCGAGAAAACTCCCTCTGCTCGTGGAGCCTTGCTTCGTATGCATCGATCAATCTGGATATCTGAGTGGACCTCGCTGGTCCTTGACTTTCTTCTGAGGCTGGCCTTTCTAAGCGAGCCCCTTGATCGGAACGTCGGACTTCAGACCTAATCCTGCGAGGAGCGGGTGGCTCCTGAATGTCTCCTGCTTGAGGAGCGTTGCTGCTGTGATCAGACATCTTAGATTTTTTTCTCGGTGTGGGCTCTTCTCAAGGAAAGATAAACGGTTCCCACAGACGGCGCCAATTGTAGATGCAATTATTATGCAGCACAAATAAATATGAAAGAGGTGACAACCAAGAAAAAACAAATAAAAGACCAATCACACAACAACGAAGATACGTGGTTCAGCAAAGAAGTGCCTACGTCCACGGTGGTTCAGTCAGTGTTATTTCTCTATAATCTGAAGAGTAAGTACAGAGAATACAACTTGTCCTTTGCCCCGAACTTGGGGTTTAATTTATACATGTATGTCTTGGAGTAGTGGGGGTGATAGGTTCCTCTTTATTAGCCATCTCCCTTTCATGGGATCGTGTACCCCCACAACTCCCCTTCATGGCATCGTGGAGTAAATGGATGAATACCAGAAGTGATGGGCCTGGGTTTTGGGCCACTGAGGATGGGCTACTCATCCAGGCCTTATGGTGATAAAATCGGGGTACCCACAATGGGATATTATAACTTAAAGTGAAAAATGGTAAGTTAAACTAGGGAAAGTTACGGAATATGTACGACATAATTATATATCACGAAATGAGAACTATATATATATATATATATATATATATCATGGATAATTATATTAACTAAAATTTTATGTAATAGGTTATGGTATAAAATATATTATATCACGCCAAGTTGGTTGTAGTTATGAGGATTTAGAAGATGGTCGAAGGTGATTAGTTAGGAGGGGTAGCTTAAGTAGGTTATTTAAAAGGTACGCGATAGTTGTGCACTATTAGAAGAGGGGTGAGGTGTATCTCATGGGAGTTCGATGCCAGTTTAAACATGATATATTTCATATTTTAATATATGGCGTTTGATGCACTTGATGAATATTTGCAAAACTCGGGCTCTGACCCATTTCTCTATTTTCCCTCTCTTGCTATATATATATATATATATAGGTGTTTAGACACTGGGATACCTGAATGATGATTCCTTCGAGTCAGACATTTGCTTCAGCAGCTCTGGACGCAAGAAGATTTATTATAGACACTTTTATCTTTGAGATCTAGATAGGCGGTTTTATCAAATCACTCAGGACGATAGCCCAACTGTATTTATTTATTCTTTTACCGCATTTTGATCTGCGGCTATTCGATTTGGTTGTATTATGTTGTCCCTAGAGTTCGATTATTTTATTTCATTTTAGTTATTGTATATAAATTATTGTGGTGGTTTTAATTCAAATGGTTTTGGTTTAAAAGATTAGTTAAATAAAATTTTGACGCCAGCCTAATAAGTTATTAGTAATTAAATTGGTTTTCGACAATGATGCTGAGAATGAATCATATGAGATTCTTATTTTAATCTTGTAAAGGATTGATCACCCGATATTTTATTAGGCGGGGTGTCACGGATGGAATAAGAGCATTAGATTCTAGTGTCCTCGAGAATCTGTGTGGACGTACTACGCTTTCAGCGTTACTTTCTATTTAATATAGAGCCTTATCATTAGGATTACTTATTCCTATTGTGAGATTTCGTTCTCCTTCAATTATGTAAGATGATAGTAAATCTTGTGCGTACTCGTATTAGATTCATGTGCTGATCGATGAAGGGAGATCATGGAAAGCTGTTACGAGGGCAGGAGGAGGCGAGGCTTAGTTGGAGCTATTAATCAAAGTTTGGGAAGAGGACCGCAGTTGAGGTCACTCCTTTTGTGGCATTTTATGTATTGCTACAATGACTACTAAAGTATAGTAGTTACATTTGCCCACGTACCTCTATAGTACAGAGTGGTGCTAAATTTTAATTACCCAGTGAAATTAAATGGGGAAGAAGTTTGGAAGGTCTTTTATATGGACCATACATTGAAGTTTGAGATACGCGAAGGAAGTGTAGTGTTATCCAATGGGAGTAGAAGGCTCAGAAGCTCTGGCTTAAAGCAGGGTATAGAAATGCCCTGATGTGAAAATTTGAGGAAAATTTTTTCACTCGTTGGAGAAATGTTGGAATGGTGGGAATGATGGTCACCATATTTGGGGGAGCAAAATGTTTTTCTCATAGAGGAATCTAACAGATGGTTTTAACCATGAGTTCCTTTGATTGACCGGGAATAAAGAGAATGCAGTTTCTGAATTATTCACATGAGGATTAGTCAGAGGCCGACATTGAATAAAGAATGTCATGGAATTATAAAGTTTGTACCGAATTAAGGTAGGTACAATGAAGAAAGAGTCCTTCAATGGAAATATAGGCTCACTAGTAAGTATTACTAACACTTATGGAGATTTTATCTGGACTTCTTGTTTATATGAGGGCAATGTCATACCTCTTATAAAGGTAATGTTAATGCTTCCATGAGAGTGGAGCTGAATGTGTTGAATAATTAAGTCCGAGGGTAAAGAACAAAGATGTAGGTGTTCATGAAACCCCACAGGTGGACATCTGCCTGGGGATTCATTAAAATAGGGCAGTTGAGGCTGACGGTGGGTTTTCTTTTTCTAGGAGGATCTAAGGGAACTATAAAGGTGATTGTCAGGATCGAGGCTATAAAGTCCAAGATACTGATAACCTTAACATGGTTAGGGTGACCAAAGATAAGAATGTGGTTATGTAGAGTGTAAAACCACACGGTTAGTCCTTACCCAAAAGGAGTTAAAGGACATGAGTAGGGTGCCGAGATGGCACATTGATTAAAGTAGTTTTTGGTTCGGTTAAAACAATTTCACTACGTCTGGGAACCATTTAGAGCAGTCATGGTGATTGGCCATGTTGTTATTATGAGTTTCGCCTTGAATGAAGGAGGCATATTTTGGGTTGTAAGACTCAGTCACAATAATTTGTTAGCCCTAGATTCGTGTGTGATTCTAATTTATTAGTAGTATTCATAATATTATAGAGTGTATATCTATGTATTTTCCACGATAGCGGGGCTCTATGGTTTTCTTCATTCGTTGTGGAAGCGAGCGTTGGTATTTTGAGCTTATATTTGGTTTGCACTGATCGTTTTATGTGTGTTATATGAGTGTAGTACTATTCTGAGTATAATATGTTCTTGTATGGTCGGAGTGATAGTAGGCTAGTGATTGCAAAGCTATCGTATCCATAGTTCCAGGGTGGAATGGGTTGTTTTTGCAATATCTGACATGCGTACAGGTTGAGCTCGCCTTTAGTATATATTTAGATGAAACCTCGATAAATAGATGTTTAATTACCATGATTTTAGTTCATGGTGACCTTATAGATATGATTTAAGGTATGCAGGATTTATAGTTAAGCTGTGAATTTAAGTTCGTTGTTATTCGCACAAATGACTTAGTGTTAGTACAAGCTCTTTATGGTTTGGCTCCTTAAGAGAAATAAGAGTTGTGACCATATTTTGTTGATGGATGGGATAGGAATATCCCGGTTGCACGTTTTAAGTTAACAGACCTCCACGATCGACAAAGTTAAGTAGTAGTGTATCAGAGGTGTTCCTTGTTTGGATTTTGCTTGCGAGACACTCCACGCATGAACCTTAACAACATTGGAAGTGGAGAGATGTTATTGGATGCTATGATGTTGGTTTTTATGATAAAGTATCCAGTGTGGAGAAAACACTATTAGCTGAGAGTCATGTGATGATTAGGGGATAATGGAAGCGGAAGTGTTGTGGAAAAGCACTAAAATGTTTCTTACACCGTAAGTAAAAGGGTGAGGTAAGGTAAAGGAAACCGATTTGAAGCTTATATCCAGGACTTGAGTAGAAGGAAAATTCTGAGGAAGTATGTCTTAGGTATAATATTCATAGCAGTTATGCAATATAAGTGTCTTGATTAGTTAGACTTTCCATTTCATCAAATTGGAAGGATATATGCCATTAGTATGTTAGTGAGGTAGGATTTAAAACGTCCCGGTTGTTTGCCTTAGCCCGTTTATCGTAATGACCGACAATGCGAGGAAGTAGTGTAATGAGAGGGTTCCTTGTTTGGATTTCGCTTTGCGAGACATCCCACGCACTAAACTGAGCTAATGTCAGGAGTTAGGAAATTCCTTGACCGCTTGGGATATAGTTGGTATAGTACTCATTTTATGTGTATCGAAAAACACATCAATCTTAGGACTACCATGAAGTCAGGCCAGTGGGGCAAGTGGCGTTATTATAGGAAGATTTTAATGAGTTAACCACAACAAGATTGGTGGGTTAACCTTGAGAAGGATTAGAATTCCAGATATAAGAAGAATTGAATTTGGAGTTATTCGGGTTAGGAATACCCAGGTTTTAGTAACAGGACGAGAAAACGAGGACCATTTTTAGAGAGAGTGTTACGGGTGTGACGTTTGCAATAATTATACCGATGTGCACGGATTAAAGGGTGTGTGGGCACCTTGGTAAGTTGGTATTATATATCGTCGGAAATAGAAGGGACATAGTATATGTTGATGTATAAAATTAGATTGCTTCTAATTATTTAATCACAGATAAATGTAAATGAGACAAAGAATTTTTTCTAATTATTTAATCACAGATAAATGTAAATGAGACAAAGAATTTTAAAGTGGTTCAGCCTTATAAGAATGGCCTACGTCCACTGTTTATGTTATTGCCAAGTGTTTTGGAATTCTCGATATGTAATTCTATCAAGAAATTTCGGTCTCCTTGAATGAGGGTGATACAATGTATTTATAGCCCTTGGGATGTACATGTGAAAGGGTAAACAATTAATGCCCTTTAAGAGTATACGTCTGTATGATTAGCATTCAATGAATAGTTGAACTGTTGAGTTTCTGGCAATTAATGCTGTGGCCGAGATGTAGTTCGGACCGCCTTAGTTGCTCGTTGTTCAAGAGTTCCTCGGAGTGTTGGTGTTCCTCGGAGTGAGTATGACTTCGTCGGGGAAATAGACTTCCTCATTGCTATTGTGCCACATAGATCGACACGTGTCTTCTTATTATTCGTCTATATCAGCATACTAATTTTGGTATCAACAGAAGCCCCCAATGTTTCATATTTCGAACTTTGAGGAGTATGGAACATTCCTTCTCGGTATATGGCAATATTTAATGACCTTCCTGGTTTTTAGGAGCATTTTCTTCGTATTCGAATGTCCTTCCAAATTCGTAGAATCCACTTTTTTGAATTTTTATAAGCGCTTCGATCTTCGCGCACTTTTTGTCCTTTTAGTTACCGGTAGCGTAATAGTTTCTATTTTGTAATCATTTCTTTTGCCGTTTCCCAAGGCAAAGTATTTAAGCTTCATAGGCAATCCCATCGTGTTCTACCTTTTCCAATTTCTTCTTTAGAGTTTTCCACAGTCTTTCTCTCTCTTGTGCGTTCGTCCTTTTCTTCGTTCGTTGTCAACATATCTCCCTTTTTCCTGTAAGATCTTCTTCCTTCTTCTTCATTTCTTTTATTCACCATGGTTTATGTTATCGAATCTCTCGAGAAATTCCGTTCTGATTTTTCTATTCCATCTTGGGTAACTCTGGAGGATCTTTCTGAGCCTTTAGATTACTTTCGTTTGGCTGAGGGACACTGGTTCCCCAGCCTCTTTATTGCTGAATGTGGATTTTCTTTTCCACCAAAACCTTTGCGCTTAGAGTTCTGTCAGTATTTTGATGTTGTCCCTGCAAAAATAGCCACCAACACATGGAGGATAGTTAATGGGGTGTATAGGTTAAATCAAACTCATGGAACCCGTATAGGAATTCCTGAGATTATGTATTGTTATAGATGGGCTGTTGTAGATAATATTTTTTATTTAAAAACTAGATTTTTGAATAGGGCCTTAGTAGTCAACCTCCCTGATGCCAATAGGGATTATTTTGAACATGGGGTAATTATCAAAAATTGGCAACATGCCCCTTTGACTGGAGATGAAGTATATCAAGGTCCCAGATGCCCTCCATATGGCAATGGGATAGGTTATTTTCATTTTATTTTATTTCTAAAATTATGATTTCATTATGTTTAAATAAATGTGTGACTGATATTTCACTATGTATTTGTTTGCAGTTGACAGTACGAGAAAAACTCCAAAAGAATCAGAAGTAAATATTAAGCATTTGAAACATATCTGGAATTTGCATCGAAAAGTTGCAGATGAGCACATCAGGTCTGCTTCATATTTGTTGCCGTATAGGAGTTATACAACATCCTTTACTGCTCATCCTGTGGTCAGCACCAGTGAACCAGCATCAATTCCTAAGGACTCTTCTCCAGAATCTCACATTCCTCTAAGTCAGAAAATGGGCAAAAGAAGAGTTCCTGCTCTCTTTGAGGAGACTACCTCTGCTCGAGATGGAAAAAGGAACAAGGCTGACGTCCCAAAGGGGACAAAGAAAGTAGATGCCGCCCTTATGTTGTTCCTCAGAAGGCTGCCGAGAAGCCCCCAGTGGCTCCGAGCAAGAAAAGTGCTTCTGTGGAAGTGGCCACCATCTCCCCCACCAAAAGTTCTTTGGTTGAAACTACTGAAATGCCACCGAGGAGACTGAAGAAATCCTCCTCGGTCAATTTGGCTGAAAACATTTCCCAGCTCCAAGTTAGTGGAGATGGTGTTCCAACTATCATTCCCTCGAGCTCTACAATGAGCTCGGTAAAGACTTGGACTATTCCTGAAGTCCAAGGAATCGAGGAGAGTATGTCTAGGGATATGATTACATCCCTGGCTACTCGTCACATTGCTTCAGTAAGTTTATCATATTCTGAATTTTCTTTCTTTCCATCAATACATGTATCTCTGTGCTGACTTATTATTATCTCCTTTTTTCAGCTGGTGAGTTGCTTCAACACCATTGTGAAGAAAGATGAAGCGATCAAGGCTTCTAGCTCCTCGTCTGTAGTGGAGGATGCTTTGTTGGGGTTAACCAAATCTTTGAAGGATTCTCGTCAAAAGTATGACGAGGATAGGGCTGAATGGGAGAAGAAGTTAACTGCAGTTGAAGCAGAAAAGGTGTAGTTGGAAAATAAAGTGAAAGACTTGGAGGAGGAGAAAAAGAAGTACGCCGAGAAGCTCACGAACTTTGGGGAGCTTGAAAATAAGTTGAGATTGGCTGAGGAAGAGCTAACCCTTCAGCGAGAAGTAAATCGCCAGAAGGAGGAGGTAGATCCTAAGTTGAAGGGCACCGAGGATCTTCTATCCGAGAAGCTCTCCTCGGAGAAAATAAAAAGAAAAATGGCAATAAAGAAGTCCTTCAACACAGGTTGGGACAAAGGGTGGAACAAGGGGGTAGCATCCATGATGACTTAGGTGCAGTATGGGAGTTTGAAATACTTCCGAGATGGTTGGGTGGCTGCCCTGCAAGAGTTGAAGGTTAATGAGGACTCAGAATTGTTTCAACAGCATCTCCCTGGTCCTACCCCAGCCATTGAAGATGAAGAAGAGGAAGAAGCTGCCTCCGAAGAATCTTCAATGGTAGTGGGTGATCCCATCCTTACCCAGCCTGCTGACGAGGAACTTTCATCTCTGCCTGCTCCTCCTAAACAAGTTACAGCTTCAGCCGACCAACTCGTTGTTCCCACCGAGCAACTGAGCTCCTCATCCTAGCCTCTCGAGAAAGTCTTGGGAGATAAGGAAAAGGTGTGAAGTTGTTCGGTATTCTCTTTCTATTTTTCTTTTGTTTTTCAAGTGTAACCAAGATCTTTGTAACTCTGCACTATGATCTAATAAAGTTTGAGTTCTTTTCTTTCATATGATTGTCTCTTTTCTCTTCTGTACTCTGTCTTGATCTTCTTTTTGATGATTACTTTTTCTTTCTCTGCTAGTTTCTGGCCAGGATGGATCTGCTATCTGCTAATGATACAAAGCTGATGAAGCAATGTCATGAATATTATAATGTTGGTCACACAAACCTGAGTGCATCAGAGGTTGTCGACATCCTTGGTCAGGATGCTTCAGAGCAGGCAATCGAAGCTTATCAGTATCTGAAATGCTTACTTGACCGAGCTGTGGCCAATAATGTGGCTTATTATGAAGTGATTGAAGACTTGCAAGGTACTCTCGATGAACTTCAGCAGCAGTATAAAGAGTCTTCAGCTCTTTTGCATGAAGGGTACGAGAAGAAACTCAAACAACTTGGCGAAAAAGGCTATGACAAGATGCTTGCTGGCTATGAAGTGAGAGAGAGAACATTGAAAGCAGACGCCGAAGGGCATAGGCAAATCACTGAGCTATTGGAGCAGGAAAATAACAATCTGCAAAAAGAACTAGCTCAGCTGAGGTCTGTTGCTTCGTCTTCCACTGCCTTAGTACCGGTCACCGATGAAGGATTCTCATTTTTAGAAGTGGAAAATGCCAAGTTGCAAGATGAGCTAGAGGCTTTGAGAAGAGATGGGCCTTCTACTGCTACTCGGGGACGAGGAAGAGATTCTCGTGGATGAGGAAGAGCCGCTCAGAATGTTGTCGAGGAACCAAGTTCTCGACCTACTCTAGGAGGATCAAGAGTTCTTCGTTGTACTGTTGAAGAAGCTCGTACTCGATCAACGTTGGAAAATCAAGCATTCCAGTTAATGGCTAACAACCAAGCCTTGTCTGACATGTCAAAGAAAATTAAAGAACTGGAACAACAACTTTCTTCAAAGACATCAGCGTTGGCGACTAATGAACTTTTCATCCAAAGTCTTCACGAGAGGCTTGAAAGGTTGACATTTCAATTTCACAAACAGCCCAGGGAGTTCTAGATGGCTGGATACAACGAATCTCTATTCCATTTAGATGATCGTATCCAGAATGCCAATAATGAGGGTTACAAGCAAGGTTGGCTAAATGCCTTGGGCGTGCTGAAGCTCGAACAAGGACACTACCTGTGGGACTATTATGATCCTGGGGTACTAGACTTGCCTGTGCCACCTTATAAATTGGACATGGAATGGATCCCAGCTCGTTCCATTCCTCGGAGCTTAATTACAAACTACCTCGGTGACTACAATCTTCATTCTCAGATCGAGGTATCTCGTCCCGAGCATCTACTGGACACACCTTCAATAATGAACGTCAGAATGCTTTAAGATATTAACTTCATTAATTCTCCCCTTTGCTTGGAAGATCCTCCTGCTGGCAAGGAGCCTATATCGAAAGCTGAACGAAAAAAGCCAATAGAATAGGAAATTTTGATGTAATAATTAGTACACAATTTAGTATCAATGTAATAAATTTGTGTAATTCATTTTGAATTTAATGAAAGAATTTCATTTTTGTTTGCAAATTTGTATTGCTATTGTCTTGTATTTGTCAAACACTTTATATTTGTGCTTGCATAAAAATATTGTGTGGTTCATCGACCAACTCAGTAATAAAAAAGTTACAAGTATTAGTAATGTTGCTCGATCACTTAATAATAAAGTAATGAGTATAAAAATGTTTAAAATTCTTCCAACCAATCAAGGTTGTTAAATTGTGCTCGTCGACCAATTATAGTTAGTGGGTTTTTATCCCCGACCAGCTATACTTGGTACTGTTTAAAATATTTTCTCCTCGTCGACCAACTACAGTTAGTGGGTTTTGATCCCCGACCAACCATACTTGGTTCAGTTTGGAATATTTTGTTCTTCGAGGAACTTTTGTATTTTCTGTAATAATCTTACCTCCCGACCAACATAAGTTGACATTTGAGAGCACTTTATATTGTTTCCTAACCAAACACGTTGGAATTTTTAGGAATGTTGATGTTGTTCTCGCCCTTTTACCAACCGGAGTTGGTCTGAGTTCGAACTATCATGTCCACTTGCTCTTTTACCAAAATCGGTTTGAGCCAGTGTCAGCCTCCTAACCAAAGGAGTATGGTTTGTTCTCGCCCTTTTACCAACCGGAGTTGGTCTGAGCTTGAACTATCGTGTTCTTTCCCTTTTACCAATCAAAATTGGTCTGAGTTAGAACTATCGTGTCCACTCGCCCTTTTACCAACCGGAGTTGGTCTGAGCTAGTGTACGCCTCCTAACCAAAGGAGTATGGTTTGTTCTCGTTCTTTTACCAACCAGAGTTGGTCTGAGTTCGAACTATCGTGTTCTCTCCCTTTTACCAATCGGAGTTGGTCTGAGCTTGAACTATCGTATTGTTTTTACTACCGAGCAGCGTAGTGTTACACACGCTAGTATTCCCCGAAAAACTTTCAATAAAAAGAGAGAAGATGGCAAAATATCATCGTTTTATTCATATTGATGGAACTGCTTTACATTTTACATCACTAATAATACTTGCGTAGGTGTTCAACTTTCCATGCATTCTTAAATTCCTCTCCTTCTAGAGTCGTTATTCGGTAAGTTCCTGGTCGAACAACTTCTGTAACTTGGTAAGGTCCATGCCAGTTTTCTTCCAACTTATTGTGCTTCTGAATGACCTTCTTTAGCACATAATCTCCTTCTTTTAAGTCGCATTTTTTCACCCTCTAGTTGTAGAACAGGGTTGTTCGTTGTTGATAAGGAGCATTCCTAATGGCTGCCTCTTCTCTAACTTCCTCGAGCATGTCCAAATCTAATCTCCTCATCAAGTCGCTGACTGGGGAATTGAAATTCAGCACTCTGTGTGTTGGAAGACCCAAATCAGCAGGTATTACGGCCTCACTTCCAAATTCCAGCATATATGGTGATTCTCCAGTTGCTGCTCGGGGAGTTGTTCGGTAAGCCCACAATACTGACTGTAGCTCATTAATCCAATTAGCTTTAGCTTTACTTAGCCTCTTCTTCAAACCATTTAGTAATGTTATGTTCGTCACTTCAGTCTACCCATTGCTTTGAGGATGGCCTGGTGCTGAATGAACCTTCAAAATGTTTGACTGATGACAATAGGCGGCAAACTCCTCGTTATCAAATTATGTTCCATGGTCTGTGATGAAGGCATGAGGGAGACCATATCAACAGATGATGTTCTTCCAAACGAATTGGTACACCTTCTCGTATGTCATATCAATCATAGGTTCAGCTTCTACCCACTTAGTAAAATAATCCACTGCGACCACGAGGTACTTGAATCTTCCTCGGGTCGTTGGCAGTGGTCTAACCAAATCCATTCCCCACATGGCAAATGGACAAGGGGAAGTTGTGGATGTCAACAATGCTTGTGGAGTTCGTCGGATGGAGGAAAAATGTTGGCATTTATCACATCTCTTAGCATAGGCTATACAATCAGCCCTCATCGTTGGCCAGTAGTATCCCTGCGTCATCACCCTTTGCAAAAGTGTCTGAACTGCTACATGGGCTCCACATGATCCTTCATGGATCTCTTCAATCAATTATTTCACCTCAGAGGGATGTACACATCTTTACAAACCTGCCATAATTCCTCGCCTATACAAAACACCATTAGTTAGTACATACCGGGCAGCTTTAAACTTCAATTTCTTGGCAGCGAGCTTATCCACCGGTAATTCTCCTTCCTCAATATATGCCCTTATGGGATCCATCCAAGATGGACCTAAATCAAGAGTAATAATATTCATCGCCAGGTCTTCATCTATGCTTCGACTTTCTAACACCTCAATTGGTATCGTTCTTCGCAGCTCGGTACGAGTAGCTGATGCTAGTCGGGCCAATGCGTCTGCTTATGCATTCTCCATTCTTGGTATTCTGATCAACTGAATGGCATCAAATTTTGCCAACAACTCCATCGCCTTTGCATGATACTTGACCATTAATTCTCCTTTAACTGCATATGTTCCCATCATCTGATTCACAATTAATTGAGAATCACTGAATACCATTACTTGTTGCGCTTCCATAATCTTTGCTAAATTAAGACCTGTTATCAAGGCTTCATACTCAGCCTCATTATTGGAGGCTTTGAATTGGAATCGTAAGGCATATTCCATGTCAATCTCGTCTGGGGTGTTCAAAACAATCCCTGCTCCACAACCTATTGTGCAAGATGACCCATCTACATATAATCTCCATGTAGGTAACTCGCCTTAAAATTTCTTATCTGACAGAGTTCCTCGGTGAAATATTTGTTGTTTCCTTTCATCTTCCTCTAATATTTCTCGCTCCTCGTCGATCATCTCTTCTCGCCCTTTTACCAACCGGAGTTGGTCTGAGCTCGAATTTGATGATCCTTCAATATCCACAAGCCTTTTTACCAACCGGAGTTGGTCTAAGCTTGTGTTTGTTGATCCTGTAACATCCACAGGTTGATCAGCGAGCAACTTTTGTGCCTCGGGGGTATCAGGATATGTAAACTCTGCTACAGCCTGCCCTTTTAATGATGATCTGGGTTTATACACAATATCATATTCACCGAGCTCTATTGCCCAGTACATCAGTCTCCCTGATTTTTCTTGTTTATGAAGGGCTTGTCTCAATGGCATATCGGTGTACACGACGATAGTATGGGCCTAGAAATATGGCCTCATTCTTCTACTTGCCTCAATTAATGCCAATGCCAATTTTTCCAGCTTTGGGTACCTGATCTCTGCACCTCGGAAAGCCTTACTTGTGTAATAAATTGGCTTCTGGACTCCATTCTATATTCTGATCAATGCCGAGCTGACTACATTCTCCGATACTTCCAGGTACAAGTTCAACTTTTCTCCCATTACTGGCCTGGACAACAGTGGAGGTGCTCCCAGATATTTCTTCAAGTCTTGAAAGGCTTTTTCACATTTATCATTCCACTCAAAAGTTTTTCGAAGTGTTTTGAAGAATGGGAGGCATCTATCAGTTGCTCGGGATACAAATCTGTTGAGAGCTGCAACTCGTCCTGTAAGACTCTGCACCTCTTTCGTCGTCATTGGAGATCGCAACCCTAGAAGAGCTTTGATCTTTTCTGGATTCACCTCAATGCCTCGCTGGTTGACGATGTACCCGAGGAACATTCCTTCTCGTACTCCAAAGGTGCACTTCGTCGGGTTGAGCTTCATTTGGTATTATCCAGTTGATCAAAGGTCTGACCTAAGTCAACTAGATGATTAGCAGCTTTCTTGCTCTTTGTCAGCATATCGTCGACATAGACTTCCATATTGCAACTGATTTGTTTAGCAAAAACCTTGTTCATCAGCCGCTGGTATGTCGCTCCTGCATTTTTCAAACCAAAAGGCATAACATAATAACAATAAGTTCCCCTAGGGGTAATGAAAGAATTACTCTCCCTGTCTTCAGGTTTTATTTTAATCTGATTGTAGCCAGAGTAGGCATCCATGAAGCTGAGTAACTCGTGTCCCGAGGTAGCATCCACTAGTTGATCAATTCTGGGCAATGGAAAATGATCTTTTAGGCATGCCTTGTTGAGATCAGTGAAATCAACACACATTCTCCATTTATTATTTTTCTTCTTTACCATCACCAGTCCAGATATTTCACATCTTCAATGAATCTAGCTTTCTGGAGCTTCTCTACCTCCTCTTGTATGGTTTGATTCTTCTCGGGACTAAACACTCTTATTCTCTGCTTTACGGGCTTGATCTCCTTATTCGCATTGAGCTCATGACATAAGAAGTTGGGATCTATTCCTGGCATGTCTTCATGACTCCATGCAAAATTTTTCTTTCTGTTTCTCAATAAAGCTATCAACTCCTGTTTTATTGAAGCATCCAACGTCGAACCTATCTGGGTTATTCATTCAGGGTGCTCGTCGTCCAGAATAACATTTTCTGTAGATTCCACCACCTGTCCTTTTACATGTTGGGATTCATCTCTGGGATCCTGTGTTTCAATTTCTGTACCTTCATCCACCTGGTAGGTAGTAGTCTTTTTCCTTGACTCTTCAAGCTCCACTTGCTCAGCAGATGAATAATAGCATTCCCGAGCTACTTTTTGATCACCTTTCACAACTCCTACTCCAAAATTTGTTGGGAATTTTAAGCACTGATGTACTGTAGATGGAACTGCTTCGAACTTCTTCAAACCAACTCTTCCCATGATAATGTTGTAAGCTGATTGCACATTCTTATCCATCACAAAGAAGCCTATTCTTTCTGTTCGACAAGCAGGCCAAGTTCCAATGAATATATCCAACTTGATCGTCCCAAGTGGAAAAACTTTCTCGCCAGCAAAACCCAGGAGAGGTCTGCGATAAGGTTCCAATTGAGATAATTTTAAATTTAAACTGTCAAAGCATGAGTAGAACATGATGTCTGCCGAACTACCATTATCTACCAGAACCCTTGAAATCATTACTTCTTTTATCCTCATTTTGATCACCAAAGGGTCGTCGTGAGGGTAAAGAACACCTGCAAGGTCATTTTTTGAAAAACCAATGACCAACTTCTCTTTGTTTATCTTCCTCGGGCGATCTTCCTCAGCCAAATTTATCCGTTGAATGTATGAGCAAGCCTGAGCCTCACCGAGATAAGCTTTTCTTTCTGCAGTAAGAACTCCTCCTCCTGCATCTCCGCCCGTAATAACATTATAATCAAATGTTCCAAAACGTATTGAAAATACCTCGCGTTCTGGTTGCCTTGGCTTTTTGGGAAGATCGGGGTCATCCTCTGTATCATCTTCATGATCCCTCTTCTACTTCTCCTCTACTCGACGAGGAGATCTAGACCTCTCTCTAGTTCGGTCATTATTTCTTCTTTCGCGTCCCCGATCAACATACTTTGCTAACTTCCCTCTTCGGATGAGTGTTTCAATCTCGTTCTGAAGAGCTATGCAATTTTTGGTCATATGGCCATGATGCTTATGGAACTCGCAATATTTCTCCTTATTCCTCGTGGCAGGGTCTAACCTCAGTTTCTTTGGCCACTTTACTTCCTCGTTATTCTTGATTTCTTCCAAGACATGATTAATACCCATTTTCAAAGGAGTATAATTATCAAATTTCTTCAGGACTTCCCATGACGATTTATTATTCTTGGAATGCTTGTCACCGCCATTGCCCTTATGCTCTTTCTTCTTAGATTTGTCGTCTTCCACCTTGGTTTCTTTATCCATATTCTTCTTCGCAACCATAGCCTCCTCGACTTTCATGATTTTGGTCGCTTTTGCCATCAACTCTGACATAGTTGTAGGAGGATCTTTGGCCAAAGTGTAATACAACTTGTTAGGCAACAACCCACTCATCAAGGCGGTGATTGCTGTTTTTTCTTCATAATCTATGACTTTCAGCTTCTCGTTATTGAAACGAGTTATGTAATCTCTAGTACTCTCACTATATTTTTGTCTAACACTTAACAAGTGTGCTACTCGTTTTACTGGCTTTGCTCCAAAATAGAAATTGCTGATGAACAACTCGGCCAATTGAAAGAAAGTTGAAATCTTACCCCGAGGAAGATTGTTGTACCATATTTGGGCAGATCCAGTAAGAGTTCCTGAGAATGCTCTACATCTCATCTCGTCGGGGACAGCATAGATGTCGACGGCAGCTTGATATTGCTCTATGTAAAGAATAGGATCTGTCTTTCCATCATATTTTGGGTTCACCACAGGTGCTTTGAATTTCGACGGTGTAGGAAAATCCACAATAGCCTGTACAAAAGGTGTCCCTTGAACGAAAGTTCATTGTAGGGGGTTCTTTGCTTTAGCCATTTCTCCCAATCTATCCTCCAACCGCTGAATGGAACCTTTCCACGCATCATTTCCTTCCTCGGGCTTATTGGTTCGAACAATCGACTGTTCTGAAGTGGCCTCCTGGGATCTATCTTGACGAGCAACTGGTCGTGATTGTGTTGATCCTTCTCTTAGATCTGATGGTTATCGTAAACTCCTCGACATGGTTTTAGGTGGACTCCTATTCCTCCTAGGGCCTAATCGACTGAAAGGAGATACCCTGCTCAGTCTTTCCAAGGCACTGGGTCTCTCTGGAGAGAGAGTGATACGTTGCTTAGTATCTGTAGCCCGTATTGATGAAGTTTGCCCAGGTTGATAAGAGAAATCATCAGATTCCTCATTACGACACGCATCTGTATGCCTGGATCGTGAAGATAGTAAATATGTTTATCTCTGACCACCTCGATGTCCTGAATGTGCAGGTGCACCGCCATGAAGGGTCTGTATGAGTTGCCGCATTGTCTCTTGCATGGCGGTTTGTCCTTGAGCCAGATTTGTCATAATTCCAGCCAGATCTGGAGGTGCGGAGGGATTTGGAGGATTTCCAGCATTTCCAGCATTTCGATTGCTAGATTCCGGATTATCTTCCATTGATGATGAATGATTTTTGGTGAAAAACGATAACAACAGTCGTTTCCCACAGACGGCGCCAATCTGTTGATGTAAAAAAATAGATTTCTTCTAATTTTAATCACAGATAAATGTAAATGAGACAAAGAATTTTTTCTAATTATTTAATCATAGATAAATGTAAATGAGACAAAGAATTTTAAAGTGGTTCATCCTTATAAGAATGGCCTACGTCCACTTTTTCTGTTATTGCCAAGTGTTTTGGAATTCTCAATATGTAATTCTATCAAGAAATTCCGGTCTCCTTGAATGAGGGTGATACAATGTATTTATAGCCCTTGGGCTGTACATGTGAAAGGGTAAACAATTAATGCCCTTTAAGAGTATACGTCCGTATGATTAGCATTCAATGAATAGTTGAACTGTTGAGTTTCTGGCAATTAATGTTGTGGCCGAGATGCAGTTCGGACCGCCTTAGTTGCTCCTCGTTCAAGAGTTCCTCGGAGTGTTGGTGTTCCTTGGAGTGTTGGTGTTCCTCGGAGTGAGTATGACTTGGTCGGGGAAATGGACTTCCTCGTTGCTATTGTGCCACGTAGATCGACACGTGTCTTCTTATTATTCGTCTATATCAGCATACTAATTTTGGTATCAACAGTATACAAAGCTGAAGAATATGTGGTGGGGTAGTTGATGGATTGAACATCGTAGGAGGTACGCGATAACCCAATAATGTAGGTGCAACAAGAGTTAACACACCTAAGATAAGCGATAAGACTGATAGGAGTAGTCAAGCGCTAGTGTAGTTTCCTTTTTAAGAAAACTTGATGTTCTGATGTAGATGAACGGACACTTAGAGTGATACCTTTTGGATAATATCGATACGTTAGAGCTGCAAGTATAGGCTCATTTTCTTTATATGCAGTTATATTCACTAGGTGCGATGTGTCATTGTTAGATTTGATTTTACGACCGAGGTAGTGTTTCAACTTAATGATTTATTTAAGCTTGTTGGTAACCTAGTGCGTTAGAGTATAATCCTTGAGATAGTTGGTATATGGTAGGGTACCATTGGGTAGTAACATTCGACTTCGATGTACTATGACGTAAGCAATCCTAGGTGGGTGGTACAGGTTGTATCCGAATTTCGGGGATGAAATTCCTTTGTAAGGGGGGAGTATGTAATGCCCCGTACTTTATAGGATTATTAAATTATATAAGTGGGCATAATTTAGTAATTATAGGATTAATGGGAATAGTAAACTCGGGATTAATAAGTTCTATATTATCTTATGTGTGTCGCATTTACTTTAGGGACTGAGTAAATTTATTAGAATATTTATATGTCATGTCGCAGTTGGGTTAAATGATGGAAACTAGTTTATATTGCAGGAAATGCGTGCAGAGAAGTGTTCGATATGACTAGTGAATTTTACTAAGGTAACTCGGATGGAGATTTCGAGTGCATGGTTGGTTTCGGAATGGCCGAGATAGTCAGAATAGAGTATTCAGGTGTAGTGTTTAGGTTTCGGGGACTTTTGGACTAGTAGGGACTCGCAATTGTGTAAACGAGTCATTTTGGGGTTTAATAGGAGATAAACTCCTTTTCTTTCTTATAAGCAATGAGAGAGTGAGAGAAAATAAAGAAAACAGAGAAAAGAGGAAAGAAAAGCGAATTTCAGGCCAAACTCCGAGAAATTCAACTCGAGGCCGTCGGATTTCATCCACGAGGCAAGTATTTACTTTATTTATTCATTTAAGTGTGTATCTCATATTATATACGGTAAACTAGATAAATTTTGGGTTAGAACCCTTAAAAGAAATTTGGGAAAATTTAATTTAGAGTTAACAAATTGATGTGTTGTTAACTCCTTATGATTTCTAGTGTTAAACCGATGTTAAGGGTGTGTATATATGAATTGAAAATGAAGAAATGATAAACTAGGGTTTTAAATGGTTTTAAGGTTTAAATCTAAGAAAAAATGGTTTAATACCCCAAATTAATTGATGTCTTAGTTGAAAAACATAGATTAGACGTTTATAGACTTATTGGTTAAAATTAGAACCAACAAAAATGGAGATTGGGATGATATTTGGGTTTTGGCGAAGTTAGAAAACCTTAGAAAATTTTTGAATTTGAACCAGCTGAATCGATTTGGACAGGCTGAATCAATTCGGTATGAGACAGTTATAAAGTTTAACCTTTGCGATTCTATTCAGACAGGCCAAATCGATTCGACGGCCAGCGAATCGATTCAAGCAGGCCAAATCCTCGCAGATTTTTTAGGTTTTCTCTTTTAAGTTAAGGGAAATTAACTACTAATATTTGGAGATTATTATAGGGGATTCTAGATATGATATTAGGACTCTTAGATGATGGTATTGAGGTGAGTAAACCTTTTGATGAAAGAGGGAACCTAAGATTAATTTAGTATACGATATGGGGTATGGATTTAATGAATGTTTGGGATGAGAGACATTTAAGAGAATCATTCAGCAAGCGTGTATAGATATATTTATGTAGTTAGAATAAATATGGGACGATCGAAATTGAAAAAAATCCTAGGATGGAACTTAGGATATGGGCTAAGGAAAATTGAGAGGCTATTCGATACGTCTATTGACGACTATTGTTATAGGTGATGCGATACCTATGGAATTTTTATAAGTAGTTAGTATACTTATTTAATTATTACGAATTGGTACATTCGGGTTTATATTATAATCCTTAAAAGAGATCAAAGTGCGAGTTATGTTTTAAGTAAGATAATACTTATCGATTTCGTATTTAAATATATGAATACTTATATATTATTCTGAATGGGAACATTCGGGATATTTGCTATCGCTATAAGAGTTTGGAAATTATAGCCAAGGTATATTGAGGAGTTGATATGTTACATATATGGGTGTTGTTACAGTATATATATATGATTTTAGATGAATATAAATATATTTGTATGTGATTGGTATATTTACATTTTAGAGCCTAGTTCGATGGGTATAGGGATGGACATCCAGATTATATTTATATATCTCTAGTTCTATCCAACGAGGTTGCGCAATGTGGGAGAACCCCCTCGCTTGCGAAGCAGGGAAAGTATATCCCCAGGTCATATCGCCCCGCATATGGATGCGATATTTTCATCCCACTTTCAGGAGGGAATATGACCGCCTCCACCGCTTAGTAGTGTTACCATAATCGAGAGAGACTTTGACATGGTACCGGGGTTAATTTGAGTATGGACGGATGATGATAGAATGTTGAGACCGCATCCTCGAGTTATAGCTCGGTGGGATGGTTGTTGTACTTATGATATTAAAGTAGGTATATATATACTCATTTCTTGTAGTATATTTCTTGTATGTGAAGTTGAGATATCATATAACTTTAAATGGTGTAAGCATAAAATGAATATGATGTTATTATTCTTTCGATGAATTTATATCCGGATCTGTTCAAATATGAATCGTAGGTTCTAGTGAGAACTACATATACAGGATATTATATGTTAAAGTTAAAAATGGTAAGTTAAACTAGTGAAAGTTACGAAATATGAACGTCATAGTTATATATATAGAAATGAGAACTATATATATATATATATATATATATTAACTAAATCCTTATGTAATAGATTATGGTTTAAAATATATTATATCACGCCAGGTAGGTGATAGTTATCAGGATTTAGAGGATGGGTGAAGGTGATTAGTTAGGTGGGGTATCTTAACTAGGCTATTTAAAAAGGTACACGATATAGGTGCACTATTAGAAGAGGGGTGAAGTGTATCTCATGGGAGTGTGATACCAGTTTAAATACGAGAGATTTCATATTTTAAAATACGGCATATTATGCACTTGATGAATATTTTCAAAACTCGGGCTCTAACCCATTTCTATATTTTCCCTCTCTTGCTATATATATATATGTCCAGACACAGGGATGCCTGGATGATGATTCCTTCATGTCAGACATTTGCTGCAGTAGATGTGGATGCAAACAGGTTTATTGTAGATGATTCTATCTTTGAGATATAGATAGGTGGTTTTATAAAAGCACTCGGGCCGATAGACCAACTGTATTTATTTATTCTTTTACCACATTTTGATTAACCTCTATTCGATTTTGTTTTATTATGTTGTACCGAGGGTTCGGTTATCTTATTTCATTTCAGTTGTCGTATATAAACTATTGCGATGGTCTTATTTTGAATGGTTTGGTTAAAAAGACTAGTTAAATAAATTTTTGACGCCAGCCTAATAAGTTATTAGTAATTAAATTGGTTTTCTACACTGATACTGATAATGAACCATATGAGATTCCCGTTTTAATCTGGTAAAGGATTGATCACCCGATATTTTATTAGGCGTGGTGTCACACTCATGTGTGTTGGTCTTAGATGGTTTTGGAGACACTCTAGTTTGTATGGTGAGATTAATTGGCTTGTATTATTCAGATATTCGTGGGGATTGAATAGAGATATTATGGTTAAGATGTTATTGTATCTCTTTAATGACTATGTGTATCCTATTATGGGTTTACATTGAGGATCTTCAAATCATTCGCACATTACTTGTGTTATTGTTTCATTTGATATTTTCATGCTAAGAATTGTGATTAATTTGCTTTAAATATTTTGTACAATTTTATATTTAGACCTGATAAACCTAAAATGTTAAATTACATTGGGTATTACATCACCCTTTAAATGTTCTTATAACCCGTTGAGGAGTATATTTATTATGTTAATATAATTCTTCTAAAATTTAAGTGCTAGATGATACCTAAATTTGGAAAGCCTTGGGAGTTTGGAAAACCTACCTGCTCGGTATTTCGATCGACTTTATATATCACAAGAGGATATTGGGAAGATTTTGTACATAATTTTCTATATATAAGGTTTAGGTATGAAAGTATTTGGGATTTGGTCTGTCATTTTTGTAATAAAATTTTATCTTTTCAAGTTGTGGGGGTTTAATTGTAAATATTCTGGGACATTAAAATACTAGGCTTAAGATCATTGTTGAATCTTGGTGTAGAGATTTTTTTGTCTTAAAATATAATGAAGTATTCATATCCAAAGTTTGGGGATCAAATTCATAAGTTAAAAAAGTTAAGAGGGGCAAATTTTAATTTGGAAAAAACATTCTTAAGTTAAAACCTCATTTTTCGCTTAATTAGGCTAGGTTTATCCAAACATGGCCAGACCTTATACCATTTTAATTCAAAAAATAAAATAAAATATTAGAAATTTATGATTGTCCATGCGCCCTCATGCACGTCGTCAGGGTTTCTTGTCAAAGTCTTCATCTTTAACCTCTCGATCTTGACTTCTGGGGTTTCAGAATTTTGACCTCAAATTTTTCCTTTTTTTTTAATACTATTTGAGATGATTTATTAATCAACTTAACCTAATTATTCATGAGGAATCCAAATATATAGGTTTTGTGGAATGAGATGCAATGTATCTCAAATTCTAAAACTATGTGTTTTGCTAAAAAATTGACCTGATATTCGTGGATTTCTAGATTATGTCAAGGATTATTATGAGCATGTCAGCTATATACAGGAGCAGTTTAGTTTTTATTTCAAAGGTTGAGATGGATTATACATGGAGTATTTCAAATTTTATTTTTTTAGTCCAAATATACTTTCAACCGATTTGAGCTTAATAGACACATTCAAGGCTCTTGATCATTACACTCGAGATCCTCAGGTTGTAATGAAGTTATATATAGTTTCATATAAAAATTTTGGGCTTTATATCAATATTCTCTATTGAAGCTCAAGATTTAATGGTGTATCTTCATATTTTTTCTATCATGGACTATTCTACACATAACAACTTGCATATTACGATTGTTCTAAGTATACTAACTGTACAAAAAGTAAGTGGAATTAAAAGAAGCGCAAAAAGTCATAAAATAATGGTGTACCTAGTTTGAGGTATTGACCTAAAGATTAAGGTGTGTCTTAACTACTTAAATGCAGGGGTATTTATACTACGTACTTAGGGGTTTCGATTAGTGGATTGGGTGGAGGATTTAACCTGATTATATGATGTTTTGAAGGTTAGTTAGTTGGAACTCACATGTGCTCATGGTGTACAAATGTGATTTTTAACTACTAGTGCTGATGTGGTGCACTACGTGGATAGGGGGTTTACTAAAATTAAGAAGCTTAGAGGTTTGGTTCTTAGTTGGTCTTATAATTACATTTATAGCCTTAAAAGTAAACTTTTTTATAAATTTTAGGGGTACTTTTGTAATTTCAAAAAGTTTTAAAGGTTGTAATTATGATTTTATATTTGTTAGAGTCTAAAGGGTTAATTTTATATAAAGTTGGCGTTTAGAGATAAAATATACATCAAGTTATCTTAATTTGAGATTTTCAGGAGCTATTTTGTAATTACTAAAACTTAGGGGTGTCTAAGTTAATTCAATAAAACTATAGGTTTTTAACATATTTTCTTTATTCCTTAGAAGACTTTTGATTTCGAACAATTATATGGGTTTAAGAAGTAACCATATGTATTTAGGGTTCCAAAAAATCCTAGTTCTTACAATCTAACTACAAAAATAAAATTGTCTCGAATTTTAGCTTGAAATAAATCGGGGAATTGATCCTTCATTGCTTATTCTTGTTACCGTATAGCTTCTTGCTGATTCTGATTCTCCCAAAGTACTTTAACTGAGGGAATTTCCTTATTTTTGTACATTCTTCACTTGAAATCTAGAATTTGAATAGGGCGTAATTCAAATTCATGGTTGGGTTTGATGGAAATATTTTGCCATGTAACGGTGTGAGATGGATCTGAATTATACTAGCGTAACTGTGACACATGAAATAAATTATGAATAGAGGATAATTCCATAGGTAATTCTAATTGATAAGCTACAGATTGAATTCGTTTAGAAATTGTGAAAGGTCCAATATATTTGGGGGGATCATTTTCCTTTCTTCCCAAAGTGTAAAATTCCTTTTAGGAGAAAAAATTTAAGAATACTTGATCATTAACTTGAAACTCTAAGGGTTTCCAATGTTGGTCTGCATAACTTTTCTGTCGGTCTTGAGCTATTTTCAATTTCTCTCGAATTTGTTGGATTCTTTTAATGGTTTCTTGCATTATTTCGGGACCAAATTGTTTACTATTTCTAGATTCTATCCAACATGCAGGTGATCTATAGGGTCTTCTGTATAAATATTAATACAGAACATCTTTAATACTGTCTTGATAACTATTATTATAATAAAATTCAACAAGGGGTAAATACACATTCCAAATGTCAGACATATCTAACATATAAGCACATGGATTATCTTTTAGGGTTTGGATTATACGTTCTAATTATTTATCCGTTTGTATGTGGAATGCAATACAAAATGATGTTTAGTACCCATTGTGGTTCGCAATGTTCACCAAAACATCCCTGCAAAATGGGAATCTCTATCTGATACAATGGATAAAGGAATTTCATGTAATCGAACAATTTCTCTAATCTAGAGTTTGCTAATCTTTTGGAACGAATCGGTCGTATTTAAAGGTAAAAAATGAGTAAATTTGGTAAGTCGATCTACTATTACCAAAATTGAATTACACCCTCGGGATGTACGAGGTAATCCGCTAACAACATTCATGCTAATATTATCCCATTTCCATTCGAGAAGTGGTGAGGGTTGGAGAAGTCCAGGAGGGTGTTGGTGTTCTATTTTTACCTGTTGTTAAGTAAATCATTTCCCAACAAAATTATTGATATCATTTCTCATATTTGGCCACAAATATTACTTATTTAATGCATTACACATTTCCGAGCTTCTGGGGTGAATCATAAATTTCGAACGATGAGATTTTTCCACTACTTCTTCTTGAAGAGAAGTGTTATGAGGTGACATATTTTTATGATTTAAATAATTAAAGGATTAATTATTATTGTGGGATTAATTGAATTAAAATATGAAAATTTAATTATTGATTAATCCGAATTTAAAATAAATATTACCTAACGTGCCAGGGTTAATACTTATTGATTGAATATTACTATGTGATATGTAATATGGAATTATACACTTCGATAAATTATCAAGAGTGAGAAAAATGACAGTTTAGAAAATTAAGTCAGACGCGCGTGTGAGTCGTGTTAGGGCTAATCTAATGGAATAAATATATTAATTATTTTTAGTAACTCGTATGGTCATTTTGAGTGCGCCATTGAGTCCAGAAGGGTCCAGATAGTCAAAATAGTATACCCAGGTGTTTAGTTTGGGTCCCGGGGAAATTTTAGGCCCTACAGGTACCCCGAGAGGGAATTATGGTAAATTCTATTTTTAGGCTAATTTAACAGATGAAAATTAAGAGTTAATTATTAGCTAAAGAAAGTCCATTGGGGTTAGAAAAGTGTCAGGAAGTTAAGAACAGCCGTAGAAGGTGTGAGGGAAAGCTATTTCCAAGAGAAAAGGGTCCAAGTTAACACCACCTTACACAACCACCACCACCACCATATAGATCGGGAGAAGGGGAACACAACCATACCATCAATGTCAAGAAATCAGACTACAAATTTAAGGAAAGTTTCTATAACTTGATGTACCTTAGAAATTATCATACTCATGTTAGTGTAGGGATGTTATAATCATGTTTTAGTGCATAAAGTGATGAAAATTGAGGAATTAGGATACGAAGATTGAATCTGATAATTATTAAATTGAAACCCTTCATGTATGTAGACTAGAAATCACGTTTGGATGAACTCATGTGTAGAACGAATCTAAAAATTTTGCGTTATTGAATATGAATTAAAAGAACTAGGGTTTTGGTAAATTAATTTGGGGATTCCATGTTTTATTTATGATTCGTAATGAATTGATTATTCTAGGACTTTTAAATCTAGATATATTTGATAAGATTCGAATTGGAACTGTTTATTTGGAGATTGGGATGTTGATTTAGAGATTTTAGGGTTAAAATGGTAGAAAAACACTGAAATTATGGGTAGAAGAAGAATAGTGTAGCCTCGCCTGATCTCGTGCGAAGTCGTTCAAACGAGATTGTATCTTACAAGAAGTCGTTCAAGCAAGATTGCATCTCATGCGAAGTCACTCGAGCGACACGTGGAAGTCATTCGAACGACATGCCATCTGGTTCGAGCGACAGGGTGAATTTTTGGGAAATTTCTTGGGAGCAGTTTAGGAATTTTCCAGTCTTTACGAGTGAAAGAAATTTACCAATTAACACATTTAAAATGAGACAGGTCTACGAGGAAGTATGTGGGTTTATACTTTAATTAATCCAAAAAGAAGAGTTACTTTGGAAATTACTAAGGAATGGTAATAATTTAGTAATACTTTAATATACGTAATAATGAGAATGAAATACATATGGAACATATATAAGAAGGTTGGGAGAATACCTATAAATATTAATAGGATGTGTGAATACCTATTACTTGCTAGTATTATGTGTATGACATACCTAGCTACTTGCTATCACTGGAGGTCGTGTAGAGACCGTCTTATCTTGAGGGGATTATTAACTTGTATCTCAGATCATAGGACTGTGAAGTCTTATTGGTGAGTTGATAAGCCAGCTGACTATGGGAGCGTAGGTATGTGCGTGACCCATAGATATGTGAACTATGTTCCCCTCCATTATGTTTGTTTTGTTTATATGGTTCGTGGGAAACTTTCGAATCGATAGTCCTTATTAGAGTACGAGATGTACCGGGACATGATAGGAGAGTATGCAATGCACTACCGGTTTAGCCTTGGAGTGCTGTATTAGTATATGTATATTATAGTGATGAATATATGTATATATATATACTTGTGTTATTCCTACTGAGAGATAATTGTAGAATATTGGGTTAGTACAATCTTAAGTGATGTAAGTTGTGAATACTTAACTTAGTGTGATAACACTTAATCGATTTTATTAATAAATGCTGATACTAATAATGTGGGAAATTGGGAATTTTGAAATGATACTAATAACTAGAACAAGAAGTGTAAGTCTTTATCTAGTTAGAAGTGTTACAAATGGCTAGGTGGGGGATAAATGTATGTTAGGTGTGCACAATAGACAAGAGGTGAGAATCTCATGTGAGAGTTCGAACTAACATGCAATTGATACTTGCTTTATTGCAAATTTTAAACACTTTCTAAAACAAATATTTTTACACATCGGGCTCTGACCCGTTTCTTGCATCTCTTCTATCTCTTGCTCTATATATGTATTATATCAGGTGCTCAGCCACATGGATACCGGACTTAGAGATTGGATTGTTTGGCTTACTGCAGCTGTTGTGGAAGCTGTAGGTCTTCGGATTAGACGCCTCCATGATTTCATTTCCATTCCTTATAGACTTTTGTATTTAGGGCATCCGTCGCCCATTGCTTAGACAGTTTTCTAGAGATTATGTTCAGTTTACTTTTTGTTCATTTTCATTTCGATTTATGGTTACTATGGTTTTTGGTTTGGAGTTTTGAACTGGAATGTTTTATCCAGTCTTAGTTATTTCAGACCGTGATTCTGATTCAGTACTGTATTAATTAATTATGCGTGGACGATTTATATTAAATTTCTTGGATTGGTATTTAAATGGTTTTAATTAAAAAGGAAAAAAATGTTTTGACACTTAGCTTAATTATACTAGGTGATTAAATGAGTTATTATGTTTTCGACAGTGATGCTAAGAATGAACCAACCGAACATTATGTTTTAAATTTTATAAAGGCTGATCACCCAATATTTAATTGGGTGGGGTGTCACAGGTGGTATCAGAGCATCAGGTTCTAGTGTCCTTTAGGATCTATACGGCTTACTATGTTTTCAGCTTTGCGCCCTTTGATATAGAGCCCTATTATTAGGACTGTTACACTCCTTGATTTCATTTTGTAGACTACGTTCTTCTTCTACAATGATGTGTATAGTCAATGGACTTTTGTAATTCATTTGAATTTCAGATGTCACTCATGAGGGAGATACAAACTAACACTATTGAAGGAGAAAATGCGGGACAAGACCAACAAGTACCTCAGGTACACCAAGAAAGAGAAGAAATAATTGAGATAGCGAATATCATGGCACAAGCAGTGACTACAACAATATTACAGTACCAAAATAGCAATACACAGCTTGAAGGGGGCAAAAGAACGAGACAAGTTGATCAATATGACATTTCTAAAGTTAGCAACAAAAGGAAAATACTATTGCAGCAGCAACAAGTGCCTCAGAGGCATCAAGGACGGGAGAATAATAGAAATGGCGGGAATATCCAAACCCGCCAGAGCCAGAAAATCCTGGAGAGGAAGGCCACTACAAAGAGGTGTTTTAAATGTGGGAAAATTGGCCATACCCGCCGGGACTACCCAGATTCGACTGGTGAGGAACCTCGTACCAGTCGGCAAGGACATTAAGGCATAAGTAGGAAAGGGTTTCAGGGTCAGTGTCATAAGTGCGAAAAGCCACCGGTGGAGGGACTTCCCGCAACAAGATAAGGTAATAGGACAGGATTCCCAACATGAGGAAGCCTAGATAGTTACCCCAACAACATCAAGGAGTACAATATGGATGAGTCTATAATGCCCGTTATGCGGTTATGCCATTGATACTGCAATTATCACCTGTGTTTGGAGGTACGATACTTCATTAATTATACTGTCTTTTAATATAATAAGGAAATCTCAAATAACTTAGATGTGTTACAGTTTAGTACTAATACTCCGAGAAACGTTAGCACATAATGCAGTATTATCCTGATTTTCAAATTTACTAACGATGGTTTGAGCCATAATAGACCATTACAGTAGTATTCTTGTGTTCGTTAGAAATTTGCGCTAAGTGCCACTTGAGAAAAGGAAGGTCTATATATACATGTTTTTATATAGTAGAGAATAAAGATTTCGTAAAGTACGTCATCTGGTTAAATCTAATCCCGGTAGGTAGGGAGGACTATTAAAGAAATTCAAGATTTCATGAAATGTTTCCGAGAATGGGGATTTCCCATAGTGTATACTAGAGTCTAATGCCAAATTAGTTGGAGGAATTTGTTAAGGGTAACCACACGTATCATGAGAATAGGTAAGATAATTTCTTTTGCAAGAAGTAAGGATACGGGGTACAAGCTAGATACTGATGGCCCCAAATCTCCCTGACCGATAATGTTAGATAGTAGTGTATTGGGAGGGGGGTCCTTGTTTAGATTTCGCTTTGTGAGACATACCATGCATGAAACCTAGTGAACGTCGAGCGCTGTGAGTATTTGGCCTTTAGTATCAGGATTAGTACCGAAATTGTCATCCGTAAAGGGGACAATAACTTAAGCATTGTCAAAAGTCTTACCTCGTAAATAAATCGGAGCAACAAGGAGGCTAATAATGCTACAATTATTCGACTGATTGAGCCTAACCATATCGAACCTTTGTAGTTACAAGATCAGGTAGAGTAGCGATTGGGCCAAGGGTTTATTCGTAGGAGTACTTCACCTTGGGGTGCCCCTGTGATATTCATTAAGAAAGAGATGGTTCGTCACGATTGTGTATTCATTGTCGAGAGTTCAATAAGGTAATGATATGGAATAAATATCCATTACCCCGAATCGATGATTTATTCGACCAGTTGAGAGGAGTTGCCTTCTTCTCGAAGATTGACTTGAGGTTGGGATACCATAAATTAAGGATCAGGGAGAAGGATGTGTCGAAGACTGCTTTCTTGTCGAAATATGGATCCTATGAGTTTAGGGTTATGCCTTTTGGACTAAGCAACGCCTCAGTCGTGTCTATGGATCTGATGAATAGGGTGTTTAGAGGGTTCCTGGATCAGTTTGTCATTGTCTTCATTGATGACATTCTTATTTACTCCCAGATCGAGGAGGAGCACGCCAAACATTTGAAACAGATTTTGCAGACACTGCGCCAGCATGAATTTTAAGCAAAATATGAGAAATGTGGATTTTGGCTGAAAGAGGTTCAATTTTGGGGCACATTATTTCGGATAGAGGGATATTCGTAGACCCAGGGAAGGTGTCGGTGGTTAGGGAGTAGGGACAACCCACGACGCCGACAAAAATATATAGTTTCTTGGTCTTGGTAGGATACTACAGGAGGTTCATTCGGGGATTCTCTAAAATAGAGGGTCCATTGACTCATTTGACTCACAAAGGGTTGTCATTTATCTGAGATGATGCCTATCAGTTAGTTTTCGATGAGCTGAAAGACAATTTGACTTCAACACCGGTGTTAGCACTACCAAGGCCAGGAGTGGAGTATCTCGACTTGGAGTTAGCGGAAGTCATGTTTGCACTTTGGATTTGGGGGCACTATCTCTTGGGGGAGAAATTTTGCTTATTCACGGATCACAATCACTATAGTACCTTTTCACGCAGAAACAGTTGAACATGCGCCAACGTCGATGGCTTGAATTCTTGAAGGATTATCAGTTCGATATCTAATACAACCCAAGAAAGGCTAACGCGGTAGCAGACGCGTTGAGCCACAGGCCAGTGGACGAGAGGGCCGAGCTGTGGAAGGCAAAATGGAAGGAATTGGGACATAAGGATGACGTGGCCCGATCATTTATGTCTGCAATGACTTTTACGCCTCAGATTATTACGCGGGTAGTATAGGAACAGGCAACAAATTCGTTATGTCAAGATCGGATTATGCGGCTTTTAGCTGGGGGAGCTGAGTCTTATTCAGTGAGTTCTGAGGGTGGTTTGTGCTTCCATGGGAGACTCATTGTCCCATAGGCAGAAGGATCTTCGGCATGCAGTGATGACGGAGTCCCATCGGTTTTGATTTGCAATACATCCCGGTGGGGACAAAATATACCAAGATATGAGGCGGCAGTATTTATGGAAAGGGATAAAAAAGGATATCGCAGATTTCGTATCCAAGTGTACCACTTGCCAGAGGGGGAACGATTTTATATGGGTTATTGTGGATCGGTTGACAAAAGTAGCCCACTTTTTCCCGTCAGGACAGACTACACAGCGGGACAGTATACTCAGTTATTTATTGCAGAGATAGTGAGACTGCATGGTGTGCCTCTTAACATCGTGTCGGATAGAGACAAGACATTGGTATCTCATTTTTAGGAGAGCTTCCAAGAGGCCATTGGTCCCGAGTTGCGATTGAGTACAGCGTTTCACCCGTATATCGATGGGCAGACTGAGTGCACTAATTAGATGCACGAGGACATGTTGAGCATGTGTATCCTTGATTTTTGGGGAGGTTGGGAATAGTATATCCCACTGGTGGAGTTTGCTTATAACAACTCCTATAAGTTTACCATTGGCATGGACCCATTAGAGGCATTGTATGGTCATCCTTGTCGTTCCCCAACTTGTTGGCTCGAGGTGGGAGATAACAAACTACTCGGACCAGAGGTAATTCGGGATACGTCGAGAAGGATCGATATGATTTGGGATCGCATACAGGTAGCTCAGGACAGACAAAAAAGCTATGCCAATGCTAACAGGTACTTTCGAGAGTTCGCAGTGGGGGACTAGGTTTTGTTGAGAGTATCTCCGATGAAGGGAGTAATGAGATTTGGGAAGAAATGGAAGTTGGCTCCGATATAAGTAGGGAAATTCCCTATTATAGAGAGGGTCGGACCAGTGCCATACAGACTTGGGTTAACGGAGCACTTACATCGTATCCATGATGTGTTTCACATTTCGTCACTGAGGCGATACCTTCAGGATGAGTTGGCACATTCTCACATTGCGATTGAGGAGATTGAGTTACAGCCAGACAGTTCATATGAGGAGAGACCAGTGGCTATCCTAGATTATAGTGAGAGGAGGATGAGATCAAAAGTAGTTCCACTTGTTCGGGTGCAGTGGCAGCATCACAATGTGGAGGAGTCTACTTGGTAGCGGGAGGTGGATATGCGAGAGAAATATCCATACTTATTCGTACCAGGTATACCTTACTTTCCGAATTTCGGGATGAAATTTCGTTATTAGGGGGGAAGTATGTAATACCCCATATTTTTATGATTTAAATAATTAAAGGATTAATTATTATTGTGGGATTAATTTAATTAAAATGTGAGAATTTAATTGTTGATTAATCCGGATTTAAAATAAATATTAACTAACGGGCCAGGGTTAATACTTATTGATTAAATATTATCGTGTGATATGTAATATGGAATTATACACTTCGGTAAATTGTCAAGAGTAAGAAATACGAAAGTTTAGTAAATTAAGTCAGGCGCACGTGTGAGTCGTGTCGGGACTAATCTAATAGAATAAATATATTAATTATTTTTAGTAACTCGTATGGTCATTTCAAGTGCGTCGTTGAGTCTGGAAGGGTCGAGATAGTCAAAATAGTATACCCGGGTGTTTAGTTTGGGTCCCGGGGCAATTTTAGGCCTGACCAGCACCCCGAGAAGGCATTATGGTAAATTGTATTTTTAGGCTAATTTAATGGACGAAAATTAAGAGTTAATTATCAGCCAAGGAAAGTCCATTAGGGTTAGAAAAGTGTCAGGAAGTTAAGAACAGCCGTAGAAGGTGTGAGGGAAAGCTATTTCCAAGAGAAAAGGGGCCAAGTTAACACCACCTTACACAACCACCACCACCACCGTGTAGATCGGGACAAGGGGAACACAACCACACCATCAACATTAAAAAATCAGATGACAAATTTAAAGCAAGTGCTTATAACTTGTTGTACCTTAGCAATTATCATACTCATGTTAGTGTAGGGATGTTATAATCATGTTTTAGTGCATAAAGTGATGAAAATTGAGGAATTAGGATATGTAGATTGAATCTGATAATTATAAAATTGAAACCCTTCATGTATGCAGACTAGAAATCACGTTTCGATGAACTCATGTGTAGAACGAATCTAAAAATTTTGTGTTATTGAATATGAATTTGAAGAACTAGGGTTTTGGTAAATTAATTTGGGGATCCCATGTTTTATTGATGATTCGTAATGAATTGATGATTCTAGAATGTTAGAATCCAGATATATTTGATAGGATTCGAATTGGAACTGGTTATTTGGAGATTGGGATGTTGATTTAGAGGTTTTAAGGTTAAAAATGGTGGAAAAACACTAAAATTATGGGTAGAAGAAGATTAGTGCACTCTCGGGCGAAGTCGTTCAAACGAGATTGTATCTCGTGCAAAGTCGTTCAAGCGAGATTGCATCTCGCAAGAAGTTGCTCGAGTGACACGTGGAAGTCGTTCGAACGACATGCCATCTGGTTCGAGCGACAAGGTGAATTTTTGGGAAATTTCTTAGGAGCAGTTTAGGAATTTTCCAGTCTTTACGAGTGAGAGAAATTTACCAGTTAACAAATTTAAAACGAGGCATGTCTACGAGGAAGTATGTGTGTTTATACTTTAATTAATCCAAAAAGAAGAGTTACTTTGGAAATTACTAAGGAATGGTAGTAATTTAGTAATACTTTAATATACCTAATAATGAGAATGAAATACGTGTGGAACATAAATAAGAAGGTTGGGAGAATACCTATAAATATTAATAGGATGTGTGAATACCTATTACTTGCTACTATTATGTGTATGACATACCTAGCTGCTTTCTATCACGGGAGGTGGTGTAAAGACTGTCTTATCCTGAGGGGATTATTGACTTGTATCTCAGAACATATGACCGTGAATGCTTATTGGTGAGGTTATAATCCAGTTGTCTATGGGAGCATAGGTAGGTGTGTGACCCATATATATGTGAACTATGTTCCCCTCCATTATGTGTTTTTTTTATGGTTCTTGGGAAACTTTCGAATCGATAGTCCTTATTAGAGTACGAGATGTACTGGGACATGATAGCAGAGTATGCAATGCACTACCGGTTTAGCCTTGGAGTGTTGTATTAGTATATGTATGTTATAGTGGTGAATATATGTATATATATATACCTGTGTTATTCCTACTAAGAGATAATTATAGAATATTGGGTTAGTACAATCTTAAGTGATGTAAGTTGTGAATACTTAACTTACTGTGATAACACTTAATCGATTTTATTAATAAATGCTGATACTAATAATGTCGGAAATTGAGAATTTAAAAATTCTACTAAGAACTATAACAAGAAGTGTGAGTCTTCATCTAGTTAGAAGTGTTACAAATGGCTAGGTGGGGGATAGATGTACGTTAGGCGTGCACAATAGACAAGAGGTGAGAATCTCATGTGAGAGTTCGAACTAACATGCAATTGATATTTGCTTTATTGTAAATTTTAAATACTTGCTAAAACAAATATTTTTACACATCGGGCTTTGACCCGTTTCTTGCATCTCTTCTCTCTCTTGCTATATATATGTATTATATCAGGTGCTCAGCCAGAGGGACACCAAGCTTAGAGATTGGATTACTTGGCGTGCTGCAGCTATTGTGGGAGCTGTAGGTCTTTACATTAGACGCCTCCATCATTTCATTTCCATTCCTTATAGACTTTGTATTTGGGGCATGTGTCGCCCATTCCTTAGACAGTTTTTCAGAGATTATGTCAAGTTTACTTTTCGTTCATTTTTATTTGGATTTATGGTTACTATGGTTTTTGGTTTGGAGTTTTGAACTAGAATATTTTAACCAGTCTAAGTTATTTCAGCCTATGATTCTGATTCAGTATTGTATTAGTTAATTATGCGTGGACGATTTATATTAAATTTCTTGGATTGGTATTTAAATGGTTTTAATTAAAAAGGAAAAAAAATGTTTTGACACTTAGCTTAATTATATTAGGTGATTAAATGAGTTATTATGTTTTCGACAGTGATGCTAAGAATGAACCAACCGAACAGTCTGTTTTAAATCTTATAAAGGACTTATCGTCCAATATTTAATTGGGCGGGTTGTCACAGGAGGTACATACAATCTATTTCTAAATTGTAACCCTATTTTTTATCATATGAAAATTTAAGATTTTTTCTTGAAATGGTTTGTACAAAAGATTCTTGGGTTTGTTGACCTAAGGTTTTATCTCTCAACTTGGATAAGCAATAATATTAAAGAATTTCACAAAAGGAGTTATCAATCACATATCATATTCATCCATGGTAGCATAAATATCGTAGGATACTAAAGTGTGGAGTCTTACAACTAGATTTTGACTTAAAACGTCGTCCACTATATTGCCTTTTCCTGGATGTTAAATTAATTCAAATCGATAATCTTCTAGAAATTACATCCAGCTTTTTTGTCTTAAATTTAAGTCCTTTTGGGTAAAGATATATTACAAACTTTTATGATCCGAAAAGACATGGAAATTTACACCATAAAAGTAACAACGCCAAATTTTTAACACGCATAAAGGTAACAACACCATAAAGCTACGATGTACAAGATATTTATGGTCACGAGTATTGAGTTATCATGACCCACATTCTATAACTTTCTCATTCTTCATTAACACGCATCCTAACCATGGTAATGAAGGATCGGTATACACATCGTAGCTTACATTATTGAAAGTAATAGTGAGGATAGGAACAGTAGTTAGTTTGGCCTTCAACACATGGAATGATTGGTTACATTCTTCTGTCCATACAAATGGAACTTCCTTCCTAGTTAGTTTTAAAAGGGGAATAGAAATGTGAGAATATCCTTCTAAAAAATGATGATAATATCAAACTAATCCTGGAAAACGCTTTATTTGAGTAATATTGGTAGGACTTATCCATTCTAAAATGGCTAATTTTTTGCTAGATCGACTTGGATTCCATTTTTAGAAATAACATGTCCTAAAAATTTGATTTCCTCCATTGAAAAATCACATTTTCTATGTTTTCATATGACCGATGGCTTCTATGTTCTACTAGAGTCTGTAAATATATAAGAATATCATCAATTAAAAGGATAATGAACTGGTCAATGAAAGCTCTGAAAATTCTATGCATTAGATCCATAAAAGCTACA
The DNA here is from genome assembly GCA_949130495.1 of Sambucus nigra. NCBI lineage: Eukaryota > Viridiplantae > Streptophyta > Magnoliopsida > Dipsacales > Adoxaceae > Sambucus > Sambucus nigra. Next base: position 77,427,609 of record OX422207.1, on the reverse strand, counting down.
GGTGCATTTGTTAACCCAAATGACATTACAATAAATTCAAACTGTACATAACGAGTCCAAAAAATAACTTTTGGAATGTCTCCCTCTCTAACGTGTAATTGATGATAACGAGATCATAAATCTATTTTAGAAAATACCCTCGCTCCTCAAGGGGTATCAATTAGATCTACTATTCGGGGAAAAGGATACTTATTCTTAATAGTTACCTAGTTCAGTTTACAATAGTCTATGCATAATCTAAAACTTCCATCATGGTTCTTGACAAATAATACAAGATCTCCCCAAGGGGATGAACTTAGTCAAATAAAACTTGTAAATGCGTGCGCGACACAGTGTGATATCAATTTGAATGTTCACAACTTTCTAATGGAATAAAACTTATTTAATTAGAGTCTATCTTAAAACAAACCAAGATTCCAATTTTATTAAACCCTAAACATGCATCTATGTGAATTATAAAAAATAAAAATAAAGCATGCAATCACAAATTCAAACAAAATCAGATTCACAAAAAATCCCTGAAGGGAAAAACCTTTATTTCACTAAATGTTTGCAAATCACAACTTACAACAAAATTAGAGAAATCTGCAATGAACTCCATCAAGAATCCAAAAATACCGCATCCTTGAACCATTAATGACTCCCTCGAGAATCACAAGAACTACAGTTTTCCATTCAGTAGTGAATACCCTCGAGTATCCTGTAGTCAGCAGTAGAGATATCACTCCACAAGAATAAACTTCAACAAAGAAGTGTTTTCATTCCAAAGATGATTCACAAAAGTAATTGGAAAGAGTTCGTATGAATAAAAAAGGTTGTTAGCCCTAAAAAGTGAAGACTTAGTTATAGTTGATCTATTGTTTCCATAAATGAAAAGTCTTAAATGATAAGCTTTACAAAACATGTATTTATAGGCTAACAAAAAAATTGAGGTGGCGGACTCGTTCGAACGACATCAAGATGTAATTTCAATGACCTAAGAAACGACCTATTAAAATATAACCCAGTACGTGGTCGTTTAAAATAGACAAGGAACGACCATTCGCGCGACCTAATTAATGACATGTTATGTCGTTGGAATGACAACCTTACATCTTTTGAACGACATTAAGATGCCGTTTGAACGACTGGAGTGAAAATACTTATTTTTTAAAGTCTACCTACATGCCTTTCAGAAAACATTTGAAGTTAGGAAAACGCCTCATTTTGATTTAAGACATTTTAGAAAAATATCCCAATACTTAGTAAAAAATGTCTAGGTAACTCAAAAAATATTATATACCAAAGTATACCTCATGTCACGCATATGTTGCAGATTCTTAATATTCGTATTCTTCTTGTGGATCATGTGAAATAGAACTTTCTTCGACGGTTGTAACGGGATACGACACACGTAATATAAACTCGGGACTATGAGAAATATGTCCTTATAAATCTCCCCCTATGTCTATTCCGATACAAAATAATAATAATCCGAATTATTAATAAATGTCATATACAAATCTAATACCTTCCCATGAACTCAAAAGTGGAAAGGTACTAAATATGCAATTGTTCAAAATATCTTCCAAATCTACAACTTTGGAATCGTAAAATCTATTTTCGTTCATTGCTCTACTTTTTGCGTGCTTTCCAAATAATCATCAAATACCATCATAATGTATCGAGTTTGAAATGATATAAACATAAATGAAATATCAAATCAAATAAAGTCTTCCCCATAATTCATAATTCATTCTCTTCCTTTTTTATTTGTCTGAAATAGACAAGGAAAAAAATAAACAATAATAAAACGGAGTGTCACAACAAGCATATCAATTATATATCAATTAATATCATGCAAGGATATACTCAAAAGGTTCCGCAAACTAGTTTTGATTTTTTAAGAAAAAAAATTTTCAAAAACAACACACACCATGAATAACACTAAGATGACCAAATCGTGGAAACAAAATTAATGTGAGTGAACAAATTTGATAGGTAAATTAACTCAATCAATCATGGCATATGTGCACGATGAATATGGATACTCCTAACGAATGAACTCAAAATTATCTTTAGGTGTAAAAATGTTGAATTTAAATGAGATCGACTCAATCTATTCGACAACTAAAAGTCTAAAATCATTTCAACGCCAATAACGTCTAAAACTATGTAATACTTTTTTAAGACTTTGTCAGGACGTTGAAAGACGTTGATTTCCAAACAAACTCCCTCATAAATAATAATTCCTTTTATTTTTCTAATAATGTTCTAAATTATCTTTTTAAAATATTTCTTACTGTCCCATTCTTGTCATATTTTCTATTATTTTCTTTTGAAAGATCAATACTAATACCCTTCCCAACCCTAGAATGGAATGGCATAAGTTTTTTGTCTTCAAACATCATTTTATTCCATTTTAAACTTTGTCTTCATTTGTGTGACTTCAATTCGGAAAATAGGTACCTACACACATAAGACAACAAACATATACCCTCATGACACATCAAAATTGAAAAAAAAGTAAAATTCATAAAACAAATATATCCCCCATAAATCAAACTCATTTTAATTTACCCTCCCCCTTTGTTTTTATCAAAATAGACAAGATACATACGCATTAAGTACTAAGCACCAAGATGAAGACAAGATACCATCACAAAAGATATAATTCAAGCATGTGTAATGATTATCTCAAAGATAAACAAACACTAACTATTTTTGTAATTTTTAAATTTTTTCAAAAAAATACAATTTTAAAAACTACAACACACAGTATTATATGTAATATATGAAAAATATATCAACGAAGATTCGGCACACACATATAGATATAAACGCCCCCAAAATATGACACAAAACACATAAGCATTACACATTAACATGGTATCGATGTGTCTGCATATGTGGGATGGAATGAATGGGTGTAATGTAGTAACAAAATAATTATAACCTAAACACTCAAATATGTTCAAAAAGTTTTAATTGACTGCAAAACTTTATCAGACTGAGCCCTAGCCTTAAATGACAAATAAAGTTGAACTTAATGAGCAAAACAAACACAATGCACATAAGCCTAGAATTTTAATGATATTACAAATCAAAAGTGTCATGAAAAAATAAGCATAACTAGGATTCATTATCATTATGCAAGTCCATTAATAATCCATTCAAACTTCCTCAAAATAATTCTTTACTTTTCTTTTGAATGTTCATATCAAACTAAACTATTTGGCCACTTTATTGGCATATTATTATTTTTATTGCCTTAATGGGCTCTTTTCAAATGGTGGCTTTAATGACGAGTTCATCATACTCTCGCAACCCTTTCCCATTCACACTCGTCATTTTTTTAATAATAAACAAATCATCAAGGGCAATGGTTCTTACATGCACAAATCCTCCGTAGTCACATTAACATATACAAGACAAAATTAATAAGAGAATATCTATGACACCCCACCCAATAAAATATCGGGCGATCAATCTTGTACCAAATTAAAATAGGAGTCTCATATGGTTCACTCTTAGCATCACTGATGAAACCAATTTAATTACTAATCACCTATTAGGCTGGCGTCAAAATTTTATTTATCTAATCTTTTAAATCAAACCATGCAATTAAGACATTCACACAGTTTATATAAATGAAACTGAACTGAAATAAAATAACCGAACACTGGACTTAACAATATACAACCAAATCGAATGCCGCACTAAAATGAGGTAAGATTATTAATGAAAATAATTTTTCTATCGACTCGGGTGTTACTTACAATGTTTCCTATCTCGATCACAAGAATAAAAGCGTCTAAAAATAAACCTGCATGCATCCACAGCTGCTGCAACAATGTCTGACTCGAAAGGATCATCATCCGGGCGTCCCTGTGTGTGTGTGTGTGTGTGTGTGTGTGTTTATAGAAAGAGAGGGAAAGATATAGAAACGGATCACAGCCCGAGTTATGAAAATATTTTGCAAGTGCATAAATGCTATATTTTTATTTTTGTAAATATGATTTATCTCATATTAAAATCGGTATCGCACTCCCATGACATACCCCTCATCCCTTTTCTAATAGTCCACACTTATCATATCCCCATAAAAAACAACCTATTTAAGCTACCCTACCTAACGAATCCGTTTTACCCCAAACTCAAAAAATCCTAATTAACCCGAGTACTAAGGGCTAAACTTCTCCCCATTCCCAACACTGCACTACATTCATGCGTGGGGAGTTTCACGAAGCAAAATCTAAAAAGGAACCCCCCAATACACTACTACCTGGCAATGTTGATCGTTGAGATCCATTAAGCCCTCAGCACGCAACATATATATGTAACTCATATATTTAAATATATAAACATTTAGTTCTCAATAGAACCTATGATTCACATAAATACGGATATATATACATTTATCGAAAAGGAATAACTCTTATCATTCCTTCCATTCTTATATACGTTTACTATATATGATTATTCAACTTCATATACAAACAATATACTATACGCAACAAGTATATAACTATACATATCACAAGCATAATAACCATCGCACCGAGCTATAACTCGAGGATGCAGTCTCATAATGCCTATCCAAATCCGGGTTTACTCACTATACCACGGTACCAAGCCGGACTTACTCATGGCCATGGTAAAAATATACACAATGGTGGAGGCGGTCATGTTCCCTCTACAAGTGGAGTACACACATCGCACTCGAACGCGGGAAGAGATGACCTGGGGATATAATCTCCCTGCTCCTCAAGCCAGGGGATTCACCCACATCGCGCAACCTCCCTGGATCGCACTAGAGAAAATATATAATCTGGTTGTTCCAACACTACGCCAAAGGAAAGCCCATGGAATCAGCCTCTAAGATACTCATATACCAATCACACACAAATATATATGTATTCATATCATATTATTTATACTGTAATCACATCGTGTGTATATATTTATTTATTTATCATTCTTCAGATGTATATATGGCTAAAATTGCCAATCTCGTAATAATATTTAAGTATTCTCCTACTTAAATACTAGTCCCATAAATATTCTTTTACACAATTATACCTCGCACCTTGATCACTTTTAGGGATTTATACAATATCCGAATATCCCAATTCATAACCATTTAATGAGTATACCCTCACTTATCTTTAGCCTATAACCCAAATTCCATCATAGTAGTCTCATAGGATTTACTCAATTAGAGTTGGCATATAATTACATTTTCTACGCGCACAATTATCTACATATAATTGCCCGCCGAAATACTCCCTCGGGTGTTACTCGTCCCGAACCCCAAAATAAATAAGTCCTGGATTTTACTTAATTAACCCAAGGTATACATCTCATTCCAATAATAATTTATAAGTCCCACTCTATTTTTGGGAACCCCAATTGTCTAATTCCTCAATTTATTTATTTTCCTCAAAAATATACTTTTAGTGCCACACGATTATAGTACCCTCCTAGCCCTCATAAATTCCTAAAATGGCTAGATATAATTACCTAAATGAATATTTATTTCCTCAAATAATTAAGCTAGAAACAATTATGTTTGGAATTTATCCCATTTAATCAAAACTAGCTGGAACTGTAAAAAATCTTGAAGGGTCGATTTTCGACCCTTGGCCATCGATCGATCGATCCCGACAACTTCTTCACCGAGAAGTTATTTCAGCCATTAAAGCTTCCCCTAAGCTTTTATGTCATCTCCTAACATCCTCCAACCACAAACAACAACCTATACACACATAAAACGGGTTCTAAACATCCTAGAACCCATAACCAACAATTGATTTCAAGAAATTCCTTAGTTTCCCAAATTGTATATTATCCGTTAAACTTTCGAAAAACCCAATTTGATTCACTAAAACCCATCTCGAAAATATTTATGGTTTATCACTACCAACTATAATATGAGATTTATTCTTTGAAAGAAATAAGCCAGTAAACACTTGCCTCGTGGAAATCTGATGACCTCGAGTCGAATCCAGCGGAGTTTGGTCGGAATCTCATTTTCTTTCCTCTTTTATCTCCTTCCTTTATTCCCTCTTTTTCTTTCTTTCTTTCCCTATATCGTGCCTTATATAGGGAGAGATAAGGGTTTATCCCTTATAAACCCAAAAATGACTCATTTACTCAATTACGAGTGCCTACTTGTCCAGAAATTCCCGAAATCCAAACGCTACTCCCAGATACTTTATTCTGAATATCTCGGCCATTTTGAAACCAACCGCACACTCGAAATATCCATCCAAGGTACTGAACTACAATTCACTAGTTAAACCCAACACATATCAATAGGCGTTTTCCAATTAAAATATTATCATGTGTTGCTTTACCCAGCTGCAGCATGTAATTAAATTACTCCGACTTATTTACTTAATTCCAAAAGTAAATATAACATACATCGAAAATCATCAAACCCGCGTAAATTCCAAAAATCATTATTCATGATAATTCATCAAATTTCCAAATTACACTTACTTATGAATTTTAATTATCCATAAAAGTGCGGGGTATTATAGTATCTCACCAAGGTCAAATATGCATCATGAAGTCAAAATCTAATAAGCTCGTGCATGTGTGTGAGGAGGCATAAACAAAGTCAAATCCAGAAAACAAGCCAAGATGGAAACAACTCCATAAACATTGTTAAGAACAATCTAAGTATCCAAAGTCATAACCAAATATCCTAGACCCATGGAAATTGCGTAGTGAATTGGATTCAAACAGACCAATATGCCACATTAAATGTGTAAAACTAAAACCGAAAATCTATTTGAATTTTTCAAAATATTTTTGAAAAAATAATTTCTTTTTGTATTTTTTAAATATGACTCAATAAAAAAAATATATTACAAAAAGTACACATGTCATAACACTAGCAAGAATATATCATGAAGCACAACTAGCGTATGATAAACAAAATCATGCAAGCAATCATTCAGAACTTAGTACAGTGTAAAGCATTATGTGCAAACATGTGGGAATCAACCAATCTAGCATTTAACATCTCCAAAATAGATTTTCAAACCCAAACATGTGTGTACCTAAATCGAGGGGTTATGTGAACAGACCGAAAACTATCTTTAAACTTCCTAGGACTTTTTCGAAGATCAAAACAAAAATGCCTAAATTGACCTTTCCTACCACAATGTGAGCATTTGTAAACGGGATGAATGTTACCTATGGACTGGCCTTTTCTAATGTTCTTTACCTTGGTTTACCCATCAAAACAAACAATGGTTTTGGATTTAATTATTGGCGCATTAGAAGAAGATGATCCACTACCATTACTATCAACACTACTCGAGTCTTTCAAATCCTTTTTTAACTTCAAATTTTTTTACTCAACGAAACAATATGACTCTTTGAATTTCAGGAAGTCCTTCTTCATATTTTTAATCATTCCTAGAAGGTTATCTCGATCCACCTCAATAAAATCAAACATATCCTTAAGAGTTTTCTCATGTCCCTTAAAATCATTAATCAAAACACTATCCTCATTGGAACAAACCCAAACCCTAAATTTTTTGAAGTCCTCTAGTTATTTCTCCAAAATAAGGACTCCATTCCCAATAACTTTCTGGGACAATTCTAATTTTCTGAAATCACAGTCCATGTCCACAAGTTTCTCATGAAAGAAATCTCTTTAATTTTGAACAATTTGCAAAATATCTATAGCTATTTAAAAAAATCAAGAGTTTTAATTCTTTTAGCAAATGTCAAATTCAAACGATTTAATTCATAAAAATTAGGAGAATCCATCTAGAGAAAAACAAAGCACTCAAAAAAGCACTAAAGTATATCTAACATAATAACTTAGTGCAACCGACTCTTATACTAATTTGTAAAAGTGGGTAAAAATGATCTAAAATCTCTGAAGATGAAGTTTTAAGACAAAGAAACTTATGCCATTCCGTTCTAGGGTTGAGAAGGGTATTAGTATTTATTTTTTTCATAGGAGATTTTGATTTTAATTTGATATTAAGTTTATTTGTTTGTTTTGCAGCGGAATAGCCAAAAGGGGAGATTTGTAAGAACAATTTTTCTATCATTGTTCATAGCATAACTTTTGGCTAGTTTGGCGCATCTCGTTACAAATCGGCACACACTGTCAAGATGAATAGAACTCAAGAATCTCCAAGTTTGAATACTTTTTGACATACCAAAAGATATAAAACAATTTAGAGTCTGAATGAATCACAGAATTATGTTTAGGATGTTCAATTTTTATAAAAAATGAATAGGGTTTTTTATTTTTTAAAAATATTTTTTTATTTTTCAACAAGTATGAATGTCAGTTCTTAGGTTGTTTCTTAGGTAATTTCATAGGTTGTTTACTCCTTGTTTCAAACGACCTCGTACTATTTATTTTTTTTATGTCGTTTATTAGGCCATCAAATGACATCTCAAAGTCGATCAAATGACATTGAAAGTAATTCCGACGACATTCCTTTGTCTTTCAAACAACATCTCAAAATCATTCGAACGTCCTACTAACTTAAAGTTTTTATAAATACATGTTTTATGATCATATTTTTTAAGACTTTTGCAAAAATGTATCTTTATATCTGATAGAAATTTTCTTCAACTTTTGTGTTCCTAAACACTGTTTTAATTCATAGCGAAACATCCCTGAATATTGTTCTTCTAAATTAGTTTATAACCCTAGAAAGTTTTGTATCTTTTCATACACATTTTGTCGAGAAGATCTCCATTCCTAACTTATGATACCTGTGGAAATTCACTACTAAAGACGAAGGCTGAGGCTGACGGAGGGTTACGATTCAATGTGATTCTCGAGGGAATCACACTGATTTGAAGGTTACAATCTTTCTGAGTTCTTTAGGGAATTCATTTATACATTTCACTAGTAAGTTTGTAAGTTTCGATTTGCTAGTTATTAGTGGAATAAGAGGTTTCTTCCCTGTGGGGATTTTTTCTTGAAACTTGGCCTTGTCGTATTTTCTTGTTTGATTTGTCTATTTTATCACCATAGGTGCATGATTTGGATAAAAAGATAAGATATATTTAAAATTCATTTCCGCACTTAAAATTGGCGTTGCAATATTTTTTTGAAATCACCATTCACAATTAATTTTTCATTCTGAAAACCCTTTTCCAAAAGATCGTTTAATAGGGTACGAAATTGTCGAAGTTCTAAAGGAGCCATTCGATATGGAGGTATCGACATAGGAAGTGTATTGGGATAAGTATTAATACTAAACTCAATTTCTCTATAAGGGGGTAGTCCTAGTGAATCATCGGGAAAAACATTTTCGAATGGTTCCAGTAAATTTGGAATTAAAAAAGAAATTTGGATTTGGAAACCTGATGGTTCCGATGGACTTGATCCTTGAAATAGAAAAGAACAATTATCTTCATTTTGAAAAAATATATTTTCTTAGCATGCCAATAGATATCAGCATGATGTCTTCATAAACACACATTTTGATAATAATATCAAACCAACAAATATCTAAAATTATAAAATTAACAAGGAGTGTTCCTAGACCAAGTTGAATTCCATAATTCTTGTAACCATCCATTGATGTAGAGAAGTTAAATATGTAGGCAATAATTGCAATAATTTCTCTAGTCTAAGACAATAAAAGAATCTATTGATCCTAATCAAACAAAATATGTGCAGGAAATTGTTGAAAAAATATCATACCTTCAATCACGTTATGGGTATTTCATGTAGGTAGTATATCGTAATTCTTCCCATGAATCGGGATTGGATTAATTCCTTCAATAGAGTTTTTCTTGGATTTATTCTGGATAGGATAAAATCTTAGAATTTGTGAGGTTTTGCTTGACCGACAATGCATTAAAATCGATTTTATCTTAGGATATTGTGGTCGAAGATGTCCTCCTTCGTGACATTCATGACAACGGATTGTTGAACGTGTTGTGTTATGATGAATCTGGGAATAATCTTGACCACTCGAGTTTAAATAAGGGCGAGGACTAGAATAATATGGATTTCTAATGGCATGATTATTTTTTATAGTAAGGGGTGAAGATCGAATTACGGTAGAAGAATGTCATTCCATAATGGTCGCAATGTCTATCAGTTTAGAATACTCATAGATTTGTAATGGAGCGATCAAATTCTTAACTCTTGGATATAATCATGTTTCAAACTTCTTTTATTTCTTTACCTTAATGTCTACATATTCTAAAGGATAACGAGACAATTCAGTAAAACAGACCTCGTATTTCACTACTGATAGCTAAGCTTATTGTAATTTTAAGAAATCAACAATTCATTGATCTCGTTCTGTCTTGGGAAAATAAGTTGTGAACAAAATTCTTTCAAATTACTCCTAAGTAAAATTTACAATATTTTGGTTATATGACCCTGCTTTCCACCAAGAATTAGCTTCACCTTCAAATATATAAGTTGTTGAAGTTACAGGGAGATTAGTATATATGCCTATTCCGTTAAGAATTTTCACAATATGGTGCATCCATTTCTCAACTTCACTAGCACCTGCCTTTCGAAGAAAAAATGGGGGTCATTTCCTTTGACATTCTTTAAGAACATTCATTCGACCAATTTCTTCAAAAATGTCCTCTGGAGTAAAACGAGTTATTTATTGTTGTCGGGCTAAAGAAGTAAGTTCTTAAAGACATCGCATGATTCTTTCAGATTGAGTCTGTTCAGGCTAAGTTCCATTGGAGAATTCAAGTATTAGCCATCCTAAAACTACAACAATTTAAATAATAAGAATCATGAGAAAAAATAACCCACAAACCTTTTATATTTCACATAATGAGTTATATGATACATTAGCATTATATATCACAACCTATATTAGTACATCTAAAGTTTTAGTATAGCATACGATCTACAATATTTTACAATGTGATCCCACTAAGATAACTTTTACAATGGATTATTTAAATAGGGACAACGACTACATCACTGGAGCTGGACTCTGGACTGACTAAATAATGTCTTTGATCTGAACCATCACTTGAGTCATCTGTAGTACTAGTAGAATAGTCACTGTGTACTTCACCATTGGATGTGGAATTGGGATACATCAGTGGAGTTGGTGTCTCATTTGTAATTGCAAGATTTATGGCCTCTTAAAATGTTACCAGATCATTAACATAGTCATGAACTTTACTCATGTCTTGAATTTCTCCCACAACTCGATTTATAAGTACTAGTCTTTTGACATTACTACTTGCGCCTGCCCAGTCCTCCTTGATCGCACGAATTATTTCTCTTAATTTTGATAATGCCATTACTCTAGCCCGTGTTTCTCAGCGATTATCTGCTTTGATGTCTATATTGAATAAGAACGTGTCTCATGTATCCATACTCTAAAATGAAATTCTCATATAATAATAGTCAGAAAAGAATTTATGAAAAGATAAAATAACTTATATCTTATTTTCTTTCCCGTATATAATGTTAACCCGATGATATGTTTAGATTTAAAACATGCCTCTGATACCAACTTCTGACACCTTGTTTTTGGTATGAATGAACAAGAATCACACATAAAGCAATGAATTGAAGATAAGAAGGAATAACATAACTTTATTCATCATTAAGTACGTTTACATAGGGTTTTACCACTCCATGGGTAAGTTACATTTTTTAGCACAAACTATAACGTAGGAAATTGAAAATCACCACTTCTTGCTCACATCAGGCTTATTATTTGCCCACATAGTCACATATGCAAATAGGTGACTAGTATCTTTATCTAATAGGCAAGGGAAATTATCCTCTTTCTCCGGGCTCATCTAGAGAAAAAAGGAATTATAACAAATATAGTAAGCAGGTTCTACTAGTTATATAATAAGTATATATGTATAGGTGAGAGTTGGAGTGTGTATAGAATAGTGTTTTAGCAATGCTGATAATCCCATACTTATCATTTTATAAAGAACATTAAAGTTCTGGAACTAAGCGTCCCATACTTACCAGTTCATTTAAGAAAATGAGGTTCATTATGGACCATGTAAAGAAAGTCAAGGATTTTTTTAACTAATAATCCCATACTTATCAGTTCATTAAGGGGGTATTGAAATAGTTAAGCCGTCACCAAAACCAAAATAATAATAATAATAATAATAATAATAATAATAATAATAATAGTAATAATAATAATAATAATAATCAAGAATCAACCATAAACTTTTAGGAAAAAACTAACCTGCTATGCGCACAATTAAAGTGCACTTATATGTATGTAGCAATAATCAAGGCTCTCAATCATCTGAGACCAGTTGGCTATGTAGAAAGTTCTGTGGGATAACATGTCAGTCTATTTTGTAGTTAATAATGATGCTTATAATACAATGGCACACAAGTGCAGGGGTAACTGAATCAATATGGGACATCATACCAATTATTAGGTGAGAATGGTTAAAGTCGATCCATAGTTAAATTTAAATGCGGGTGATAAATTTAAATATCGATGATATGTAACAAAATATGTAGTATGGTAGTATAATAAAAGCACACACTAAGAGTAAATATGATCTATCACATAGTGATATCAAAACAGTATCCCAAATACACAAAGTTTACATTTAAAAAGGTAGGAGAACGTACTTGCTTGGTATTTTGGTTGACTTTATATATCACAAGAGGACATTGGGAAGAGCAGGTACTTGATTTCTATATACAATGATTGGGTATGTAAGTATTTGGGATTATGTCACTCAGTTTTGTACTAAAATTGTATCTTTTAATGTTTCGGGGGTTTAATTGTAAATATTTTGGGACAATAAAATACTTGACTTAAGATCATTGTTGAATCGTGGTGTAAAAGACTTTTCTTTTAAAAGATTTTTGAAGTATTAATAGTTTAAGTTTGGGGATTAAATTCATAATGTTGAAAAGGTTAGGAGGGGTCAATTTGAAATTTTAAAAAATATTCTTAAATTAAGACGTCATTTTTCCGTAGCTTAGGCTAGGTTTATCCATACATGGCATTACCTTATACCATTTTAACTAGAAAAATAAAATAAAAATGTTGGAAAAAATTATAGAAATTTTTTATTGGCCATGCGCCCTCACGCGTATGGTCAAGGTTTCTAGTCAAAGTTTTCATTTTCAACTACTCGATCTTGACTTTTAGGGTTTCAGAATTTTTACCTCAAATTTCTCCTTCATTTATATACCATTTGAGATGATTTCTTAACCTAATTTTACATGAGGAAATTTAAATATATAGTCTTGATGGATTGAGATCAGGGTATCTTAAGTTCTAAAACTGTGTTTTTAAAAAAATTGACCCGATAGTCATAGATTTCTAGATTATGGAAAAGATTCTTATGAACATGGGTTGTTTTCTACTATATATAGGTGTAGTTTAGTTTTGATTTCAATGGATGGATGGATTATACATGGAGTATTTTAAATTTTTAATTTCTTCATTAAAAATACACGTTCAATCTATTTTTGATCAATAGACACATCCATGGATTTTGATCATTACACTTGAGATCCTTAGGTTTTAATGAAGTTAAATATAACTTCAAATCAAATGTAATACCCCGTATTTTCTGTGATATTTATTTTTGGGGATTAATTGAATTAAATGTTTATTATTGGAAATTAATCCGGATAAAAATACTAACGAGATGTGAGTTAGTATTTAATTATAATGTGTATACTTGGCATTATATGAATATTGGTAATATTGAAATTATCGTGAGATTTAAATACGGAAATTTGGGAATTTTGTTGAGACGCGTGTGACCGCCGCGTCATGGTATTTTGTTATTTTAATTAAAAAGTAAATTTTAGTTCCATTAACCGTATGGTCATTTTGAGTGCGCCAATGCGTCCGGAAGGGTCGAGATAGTCAGAAAACACTAGCCGGGAGTTTAGTTTGGGTCCCGGGGTATTTTTAGGCTATACCGGCATCATAAACGGTATTTTGGTAATTTTGTATTTTTGGGAATTAAAAGTGACGAAAATTAGAAATAGAAATCTGACTTCTTCTTTAACCCACTAAACCCACTAACTACACTAAGAGACTTAATGGGCTACGGGAGAAGTTGAAATATAGTCCCAACTTACCAAAAACCAAACACACCTCCATCACCTCCATTGTCATCAACCTTGGGAAGAACTTGTAGAGAGAGAGAGAGAAGGAAGAGAATTCTGCAGAAAGAGAGAGGGAGAACAACTTAGCTTTCAAGATTCAACACCAAATTCAGAGAAAGATTAAGGCAAGTGGTTTAAATTCATTTGATTCAAGCTATGCTTTCCCATGTTTAAGAATTTTCGAAATTGATCTTGGAAGATGATTTAGACCCATAAATTGGAAGTTAAAAGCCATGAATTATGTTAGGAATTGCATGTAGTAATATTCTGGATGAATTATATGTTCTAAACAGAACCTTTAATGATTTAAAAATGGAGTTTAGAAGAAGTTTATTGATGTTCTTGAATGAAGAAGAAATCTGGAAATAATGATGTAGTTTTGATCTAAACAAAGCCTTTGAATGATGAATTATGGGATTTAGAATGTTAATACTGTTGTAGGATGATAGTATGATCTTATGGTAACCTTGTCTTAGAGTTTCATGCTTAAAAATGGTGTTTTGGGACGAATTGGTAACTGCAAAACGAAGCAGTCCGTAACCAGACCTGGTGCGTTCGATCGATCGATGTTCTTCAGTCGATCGATCAACCACCAGCGATCGATCGAAGGTAAAGGTCGATCGATCGACCTTCCCAGAATGAGCAAAGTTTTTCCTTAAGTAAATTTTAATGGTGTTAATCCTTGAATGATATTATTGGAGACCTTGTGAATACCCTTAACCTTAAGGAAGACCAGTAGGCATGATTATGAGGTTGGACCTTAATTGGAATTCAATTTGAGGAATTATTCTAAATTAATGAAATTCGATAAGTGAGATAATATTTGGGTTAATAGAGTAAATTTGAATAATTTGATGAAATAAGGTTTGGGGCAGAAGTAAAGACCTTAGGTGTAAAGATATTATATGTGGGAATAATAGGAACTTAATAGTCTATTTGAGATAAGTTTTAAGTTTAAGAAACTACGACGTGAGACATGTCGACAATTTAATTTCTATATTATCGGGATACTTGAAATATATGAATTTGGAATAATGGTATAAAGATGTAGAGTATACCTTTATTAATATCGAGATATCTAAGATGTGTGAATGCTTAGTATATAATTTTATGTGTATGACATACCTACCATACTTGCTATCACGGGAGGTTTACGTTCGCTTAGGGCCTTCTTATCCTTGTGTTGCCCGGATTTAGATTGGTTACCTCGATGAACATAGGTCATAGAAGGACTTATTGGGATATTAATAAGTTTGTTGGTCGTGGGAGCGTAGGTATGTGCGTGACCCATGTGATGTGACTGTGTTCGCCTCCACTATTTGTGATGTTGTTATCTGAACGATTCCTGAGAGATTCAGAATGCGTGATCCTTATGTACGTGATGTACCGGGATGGATAGCAGAGTATGTGTGCACCGCAGCTTAGCCTTTGGGTGCTTGTATTGTATATTTATGATGTGAAAATATACGGGTAAATGAGAAGGAATTTACTATGTTAAATTGTGAGTAGTTATGGTAATATTATGAAAAGATAAAAGGGGAACTTTTATCAATAAATGGTTTTGTTAATAATTTGGAATCCGGGAATTAAAGTAGAACCCTCTATTTAATTGTTAAGGATGGAACTAAAATGTGAACCGAGAAGAAGTGTTAGAAACTCTTTAGATAGTTATGAGATAACACATGAATGGGTACAGGAACGTTAGGAGTGCACAGTTAGACGAGAGGTGAGTATCTTATGTGAGAGCACGTCCTAACATGTATTTTGCATATACTATTTTAAATGTTTTTAAAGCACTTGCAGGTTTTTAAAATATCTCCACATTCGGGCTCTGACCCGTTTGCTTTCAAATCTATTTTTTTTTTGTAAAACCATTTTAGGTTCTCAGCCACAAGGACACCATGCATAGGATTCTTACTCAGATGACGAGCTGTAGCTGCTTGTGGAAGCTACAGGGATTTTCTTTTAGACACTTATATCATTTGGATTCCATACTCAGTATTCCTCAGTTGTAGGGCATGTTGCCCAAATTCTATTAGATACATTTCCATTTCAGCTTTTCAGACTTTGGCATGTATTGATTCAGTATTCAGTTTACTTATTACATTTGTGGGATTGTTGTGAGGAGTTTTTCCTCCGGATTTACTTATATCATGCGACGGTTATTCTATTATCTATTTATGGCGAATGGTGATATTATTCTTGCTTTAAATCGTTTACTGCATGTTAATCAGGCTTTAATTAAAATTTGGCAACTTACTTTTTAAATACTAGGTGGTTAGAAATAACAAATTGTTTTCGACAGTGATGCTATTAACTGAGCCAACTTGGCCTTTTGATTTAATTTAATAAAGGAGTAGCTACCCGATATTTAATTAGTCGGGGTGTCACATCAAAGTTTGGAGCTTTATATCAAGATTTACTATTGAAGCTCAAGCATTAATGGTGTATCTTCATATTTTTTCTATCCTTGACTCTTTTACACATAAAAGCTTGAATATTATTATTGTGCTAAGTATACTAACTACACAAAAAGCAAATGGAATTGAAAGAGATGAAAATAACTCATTAAATCATGGTGCATATGGTTTGAGTGGAATTTTGAGTTTTTGAACTGAAGTTTGAGGTGGGTTTTAACTACTGAAATGGTGGGGTATTTATACTACATACTCAGGGATTCGATTGGTGGATTGGGGTGCTGGATTTGAGTTGATTATGTGAAGTTTTAAACGTTGGTGAGAGTAACTCACATGTGTGCATGGTGTACACATATTCCTCTTAACTTCTAGTGCCGACGTGGTGCATTAGGGGGACAGAGGGTTTACTGAAATTAGTGAAACTTGAAGGTTTGGTCCTTGGTTGGTCTTGTAATTACATTTATAGCCTTAAAGGTATACTTTTTATAAAGTATAGGGGTACTTAATTTCAAAAAGTTTTAAGGGCTATAATTATTATTTTATGTTAGCTAGAGTCTAAAGGATTAATTGATATAAAGTTGGGGTTTTGGGATAAGATATACGTCAAGTTATCTTACTTTGAATAGTTTAAGGAATATTTTGTAATTACTAAAACTTTAGGGAGATTAAGTTAATTTGATACAATTGTAGTTTTTTAAGTATAGTTTATTTATTCTTAGAAGGCTTTTGATTTTGAGCAGTTTATAAGGGTTTAAAAGGTAACCAGAGGTATTTAGGGTAAAAAACATCCATGTTCGTATATGTGCATACGATATCAACCGCATCTTGTATTCCCAATGATGAGACAAGTTCTGGCTCATTCTTATTTACCGTGATACTGTGAATAATGTACATGTATTTTCTTATGGGGAATAAAGGGAAAATTTCTAGTGTACATCCTTATTATGAAGGTCATGCATTATGACAGAAATGTGTAGTGATTATTTTTCATTGTGGCCTTGAGATTATAGGGATGGGACGACCTATAATTAAACCTAATACGTGCGAGCAATCGACGAAGGCGCTAAGAATAGGCCTTTAGACTTTTATTTATGGGCTCAAGCGTAGCTCATGAGATTTGACGTGGGTTGTCCATGTTCACCTTTATTCCGGATTATGTGATTTGTATTGGGGTACTTTGAGACGGTAGTACCAAACAATGATTTATACGATGATTTTTCATTGCGGTACTTAAGATAATTTTATCTATTTATGATTTGTATTAAAGATGTATAATTAATAACTTATTACTGGGGTATAATGTAAGGAGTATGTTGGAGACTTATATCCTAATTTAATGGCCTATGGATATTTGAGACTATGAGACTTAAGACACCCTTTTAGAAATCAAAACTAGAGACAGTTATTGATACTACGATTAATAGGCTAGATACTTTTAATGTAAAAGATTTCAATAGAGTATAAGATTCTTAAACTAAGAGATGAAATTAAGAATGTGAAAGTAAAGAATACTTAATGAAGATATATACACATATCATATGATACTCATAGGGGTTGGGAGTAGAACCGCATGTTCATTTTAGGTTGTTTTCGTGGGAAATTTAAATAACTAAAAAAATACTTACAACATAATAAAGATGCATTACTCTTATTATGGCCTACCTTTAGTTGGATTATTACTCGTTTGTAAACTTGTTGTAACATTCACTGTTAAATTATTTTTACAAGTTTTATACTATTGTGCTTCTATAGATTTGGGTTGATGAAAAGGAGTATCTCTAGTGACTATCCATTCATCATTCTTAGGATGTAAAAGTAGAGCAGTGTAGATCATCTCCTTCTTGTATTTACTTATGTTTCAGTACGTGCACCTGTATTTATTTATGCTTATCCCGAGTCAGAGATTCTACACGTAGTACTTCTATTCAGAGATGGATATTGTGTAACTGAGAATTTATATTCGAGATTTAAATTTTTTTCTCACGACAATCAATTGTATCAGAGATGTCGTACTTGATTCAGTAATTATTATCTTGTTATATATTTAATTATTTCTTTTTATTGTGTTTCGTCATGCTAAGAAAATTACCAAAATATTTTTATTCCGTTTATTTTTGAATTAGACCTGATCAATCTATTTATGAATTTTACGAGGTATGCTAATAGCATCAAAGTATGTAATAATTCTTTTACTCCATTAAGGTGGTGATGCTCTGAGGCAGCTCCCTCCATCATAAATGAAGTCATCACCTTTTCCCAATTGAAAATTTTCTTAACGTTAAAGTTATATATATATATAAGGAGTATAAGGTTTTTACTATTCAATATAATGATAATCTAATTGGGGATAGGATTAAATAGTGCAAAATTGAATCCAATGGCTCACATTTTGTTGGGACACACTTTTGGTGTCCCCCCCCCCCCCCCCCCTACCCACTTTCCTATTTTTTGTTTCATTTTATTTCAAAATTTGGGGTATTTTGGTAACATCTCCCTTTCATCCGAGGTCATCTCACTGATTAACCCACATACCCAATCAATCTCTCACGTCATACCCCCTCTCTCTCTCACCATCAATCTTCTTCTCTCCCACAAACCCACGCTTTTAGCGATATCTCTAGGCCTTATGATTTTCTTCTTCTTCTTCTACTACTTCTTCTTCTTCTTCAAGGGTGGTTATCTGCCTTCTTATTTGTAAAGGTACAATTTATATATTTTTGTTTTTTGGATTGTTATTTTCTCTCGGCATTTACTATTGTCGTTTCGATTTTTAGTTTTTGGTTTAAGATATTTAACAAAACTATTATGATTTTGAAGTTATTCTGGAACAATAGTTTTTTGTTTCAGGTTTTAGTTTTTTGGATTGGTATATATTGTCCTTTTTATTTTTTGGATTGTTTTACAAACTATTCTGATTTTAATAAGGAAAGAAAATTCGGCAGAGGAAAAAACATAGTCAAACAAAAAGATGCAATGGAGCACACAACTTTAACAAAACCAAACGGTAGAAGGATCTTGGACCAGGATGTAGTTTCTTCTTCTTTTTCTTCTATATTTTTGTTTTTATGTTCTTGGATTATTTGCTATTGGGGATGAAACACCACATATTCCTATGATTTTTTAAACATTGAACGAAATTCCCTAATTTATAGTAAAAAAAATTCCAGATCAATACATTTGGTGTATGCATTATGATTTTTTACTTGACAATATATCATATTTCACCACATGGGATCAAAGAAGGGTTGCACATCTCCTACACCCTTTTTCCAGGCTCTCAATTTTTCATCAATCATTTTTTTTATTTGTTCCATATAAACACTATTTGTTAGTTGTATATACATATTTCCATATTGGGTTTTCTTTATCTTCTTTTTTTGGGTTGTGGTGAGGTTGAGTGTTATGTTTTTGGTGGTAGCGCCTCTTTTATTGCACGCCATTAAGATATTTGAGCACATGCCCCACTTAATCAGGTAATTTTCTTGGCTTCACGTATCATGATGTTTTCCATTAACATTTTCAATTGTTTCAATTATTGTCCTGTTATGTTTTATTTGAAGTTACATAAGAATAATTTATATGCATTTATACATGGTTGTTATGATGTTTAAGCCATGCATTACTCATTATTTGCTTAAATCATATAACGACTACAATATAATGTTACATTAAATAGTTGTTAAAAATGATTTGATGTTGAATGTAATTCACACTAATCAGGGTTGAATATTTGTGTTTTGATTAGGCCTACATAGCTAGCACCATTTAATCATGAAGATGGCATGATGTGAAAATGTGTTTTTCTAGTTATCACGAATATGACCTCTTTAGAACACTAATTATCACCATGGATATGACCTATTTAAAGCATGAGTGCAAACATGACTTTAGTAGCAATCTAATTTAGTATACACTCTAGTAACTGACTAACATAAGACTTCAGTAACAATCCAATGCATGACATCCTTATGATTTCATTTATTATTATCTTCATTGCTAAATATAGCTCTTTCTAAGTGGTTAAATGTTTGATGAATATGAAAATTTTCATAACATAACTCTTAACCTATGCCTTAAATTAAGAAGTATAATTTATGACAGTTCTCATTACTTAAGTTCTTAATTGCTAAAGTTAAAGGTTACTGTTTAAATTAATTAATTTGTTCATTCTCATAGTTTTATATTTTATATTATTCTTGATGATAGGACAGGGAGGAAGATGTTAGTGTCATAATTTTATCAATTTTTTATGTATTGAATTTATCATTTACCTATTTTATTGGATGTGTTTTTCCAGATTTGGTTGTTCGCTATTCTTAATTTGTGCATATGGACCATGTGTACATTGTCTCGACCATGGGGCGTGCCTTAGGCCCAATCTTGGACATGACAGAGATACACGGGGTATGCTTTTCTCACAACACTAGACATGTTGGAAACACATCTGCTGCGAGTACATACATCCACTTTGTCCTGAGAAACTTTCCCCATTGATCCAAGTTCGATTAGAATATGTGCACAATGATTTTCACTAGGAACTCTTGGAGTTGAATTGCTAGAACATTAAGAATGGTCCACTATTATACTTCTTTTACAAGAGGTACCTTATCCAATGTCCTGGATTATATTTACAGGTTTGTTGTAGATTTACGCTATCCCACCGTGGATTTACGAGGCGTTCCTTTGATCCATCATTGGATATGCTAATCCATTTCTCTAAAGCGATGAAAAAAATCGATGATGTATATTTAACGATCGAGTAAAAATTCTTGAAAAACATTTACACTAACAACCCTTCGTTTTATTTCGCTTACTCCCCTCTCTTAACTTCTAACAGCCTAAAGCCTACAAAAGAGAACTTCTCAGTCCTTCTTCAACTTTTGAAATTAAAAATCCCATAAACTTCCTTACATGCTCAATAACCTTTTTCTAAAATTTATTTTCATTTTTGTTTAAGGGTTGATTCAAAAGTTTTGAGATGACGATGTTCGGGATATTGAATGGGTATTCAATGTTTGAACATCGTATTTTAAATTTTTTGTCTTTGAATAAAGTGATTCCACCATTTAATTTAATTGTGATGCTGTTTATGTTTAATGGGAAGTGGTTTTTGACTTGGGTTTACAAATTATGAACAGGGTACTACATTGTTCCTTTTCCAAATGATAGTTATTATGAGTTTTAGAATGTTTAAACATTTGTAATTGCATGAAGACATGAGTTTTTATGCATTTTGATTTGTGCCCCTACATGGTGAACGAACTATGAATGAAGTATTGTATTGATATAGAACATCAAATACACTAATATGTATGAGTTATGTGTTAGTTACCCTATATAACACATTTGTTTTGCTTACAAATATTTGGGCAGGGTCCGTGTGTAGAGTACTATTGTTTTACAGTTACACGGAATTAATAAAATGGGAAGGAAAGATAAGGATTATATAGCAATCAAGAGTGATACAGTGATGGTTGAATTGATCGATTCGGACATGAAAGACCTTAAGATCACTACTAAAAGGCACATTAATCATGTTGTCCTTAGATTTGGCACTTTATTTCTAAAATGGATCGCCTCCTTTGCTGTTATTTATTTATTGATACTGGATTGAACAAACTTTAGAAGAAATATGTTAATTTCACTTTTGTCCCATATATTTTCTTCAGTTTTCCCTTCAGCGCTATTTAAATTCTTTAGGGGAGAGGTTGGGAAATGGATTTCTTTCATTGCAGTTGTGTTTATGATTTTCTTCCCTCATCATTTCTCGGACTGGTTGGAGATGCCTCGATCAATAATTCTTCTTTTTTTAGTGACTCCTAATTTCTTTGTGCACACACTCAAGGATAGTATGGTTAGAATCTTTATATGTCTTCTAAATGTTTGTTACCTTCTGCAAGAACACATCCGAGAATCTAGTGGATTCCAAAATTCTTTTAAGTAGAGCCATGGTTGTAGCAACTCTCTCTTTTGGTAGCCTATTTTATATTTAATTACTATGTGTAGTAATTAATTCTAAAATGATGGATCTTGAGTAAATATTAATTTAATATGAAAAAGGTTAATATTTACTAAAATGTTGTATGATTACCTGATGTGTAGGCAAAAATATCCATGTGGTAAATTGTTGTGTCATAAGAATTAAAATGACATTTTGGTTTAATGAGAAACCGAAAGTATAATGAGTTATAAAATTTCCAAATGATAATTTGGAGGGTGTAGTTAGTCCCGATTGGTGTGAGGCAGTCAAAATAAGTGCCATATCGCATTTTGGTATTTCAGGCACTTTTGACTGGTTGTAGCTTAAATGTGTAGTTGCGATTTATTATATCGCGTATTAGACATTTAAGTGGGCTCTTTAGACTTAAGCCCCATTTTATTTTCCCCAACCCCTACTCTTCCATTTTTTTTCTTTCAAATTGAGCCCTAGAGAGAAAGAGAGACGAAGAGAACATTGGAGAAAAAGAGAGATTGGAGCTTGGAATGTTGCCTCCACCAAATCAAATCTGAATTTGCAAGATCAGGCCAAGTAACTTACTTGCTATAATATGATTTAAGTTGATTAATTAGCATGATTAGTTGTGGATTGTTATGATATAGTTTAGTTAGGGTTTTGTTAAATTATTTGGGTATTAACTCTTAGAAATTGATTTGCATGATAAATGTTGATGATGATGGTAGTTATATACGTTTATGATGTATAAGTTGAAGTAATTGAGGTTGGGTTGGGTGTATTTGTGTAGGAAGGAAATTTGGAGTTTAAAACTCCAGATCCAAAATTTGGCAAATTTGCTGAATCGAATCGATTCGGCCTGCCCGAATCGATTCCCCCTGGGAAAGTTTCCAGGTTTAAGTGATCCGAATCGATTTGGATAGCCCGAATCAATTCGGCAGTTATGTAGAATCCCCATTTTTCCTGGCCGAATCGATTTGGAAACCCTGCATTTTTCTTTTGTTTTCTTTTCAAATTTTGATCTGTTTCCTCAGGATTAGGATCTAGGAACCTTCTTGCATGAAGTAAACCTAGAGTCCAAGAGTATTAGTTGAGTTGGTCGGCACCCTAGATTAGAATTGGGTCATCTGGGGTTTATTTTCTGGGGTGTTTCAAGAAATGCTAAGGCATTCCTTCCTTTATAATTTTTTAGAAGTTAGGAAGTTAAATGCCCTAACTTGGAGACTTAAGGGCTTATCAAAGTTATATGAACTTTGGGGATTTGTAAGATCATAATGATCATTTGGAGATTTAGTTGGGACTTGTATATTGAGAAATATTAATGATAATATTCGATGGGAATTAGGTTCGCATAAAATGAACCCAAATGGTTTAATGATGATTGGTTCAAATAAAATGAACCCGGTTGTTTAATTATGATAGGTTCGAATAAAAAGAACCAAACACATGGATATTGGAAATGGAAATTTGTAATGGTGATTGAAAATGAAAATGATATTAAAATGGTAAATGTTAATTTACTGAAACACACCTCTCTAAATGACATCATAAGGGAAGTTCGCGCGCTTGGTGATGCCCCCTGGCTAATGAATGTAGGGAGGATATAGTCCTAGGCCATATACGGGGGTTTTATATGTTTTTCTGCGCTGGTTAGGGGATTCCGGGTGTGGTCCTGACTTTCCCGCAGGCATTTGGCCGCTTCCCGACGTTGCGTTATGAGCCCAGGCTACCTTGTTTGATAGGCCCCTGGAAGATGATGGTCATTTAGGGGCACGCCCAGTGGGGAAACTCGGAGGGGCGGTCTTAGAATCGTTATATGTATGAGAATATAACTTTTCTACATAAAGTGGGACTTGATGGGTATATGCCATAAAGAGCATGGATACGTGCCATAAAGAGCACGGGAAATGAGATTAATGAGATATGTTCCATAAAGAGTACTTGATATTTATGATATTCCTATTAAGGAATGGAAAGATGTAATGGTAAGATTATTAACTATGGAAGTTATTAAATGGTTTTATTCCTATTAAGGATACAAAAGATAATGGAAATTTGATAAATGAGGCAAGGTTTTTAAATTTAAGTTATTTACTTTTCTTCCTTTTATGTAAATGACATTTCATTACGTAATTAGTTAAATTGTCTTAAATTGTAATGTAGATAACATGTCATTGTCATATTATCATCCTTATCATTCATGCATAACTGTTCATTTCTATCATGCTTTTAATTTCTTCTGGTGATCATATAGAACCCGACCCTGACCGGTTTACTTTCCTTTTGGTATAAATGATTGTATCCGATCAGGTGCTCCACCGCAAGGACGCACGTTTTGATGCTCCCATTCTTTTGCTTTCGACGAGCTGTAAGATTTTGCGGGTTATTACAGGATATTGTATTAGACATTTTCTTCTTGTTATTCTAGATATGATCGGGTCTTTTCATTGGGCGTGTGGCCCAAAATTTTGTACTTGTATAATGAATGTATTTTATAAGATATTAAATTATTGGAATCCTTTGTGTGTTGCTGTGGATCGATAGCCTATTCGGTCCATTTGTATACATTCGTTTTAGTTGTATTATATATATTCTTGTGGGATTCCACTTGCTTATCAGATTTGGGTTCTTTAAATAAAATTTTCATAACTGCATTCTTTTAAAATTTTACACTTTTGGCAACTTGTTTTTTGAGTTATTAGGTGGTTTTCCCGTTTAATCAGTTTATTTTGTGATGCTGAGAATGATATCCATCCAAGATTCCTGTTACATTTGAGTATCGGGTTGGCCACCCCTTATCTCGGATCGCGGGTTGTCACAGATGGTATCAAAGCATCAGGTTCTAGCATCTTTAGGATCTATGTGGATTCGTCACGTTCTACCGTAGCGTTCTTTGGTATAAAGCCTAATGTTAGGACTGTGTAGTTATCTATGCTTGCGATCTTCTGCGAGGTAGACAGTTTTAGACAGTATTTTAACTCTATTGTTTCTTCGTCTCAAATGCTACCTCGAGAGGTCGCCCAACGAGACGTAATAAGGTTGTAGAAGAGGAGGTATATTCACCACCGCCGCCACAAGGGGCCGTTAATGCTATTGATGTAGAAAACATACTAGCTCAAGCGGTTAGCGCCGCCATGACCGCAGTGGTTCAACAATTTCCAGGGACTCATGATGTTCAAGCTCCTATGGGAGTCCTTTCTAAAGGGCAATTCCCCTAGAATTCGAGGGAGGCACGGATGTTATCAAAGCCAATAAATGGAATGAGGACAGACAACGCCACCTTCGAATGATGGAATGTGGTGAGGAGAGGAAAATAAGTCCTTGCCACTTTTAAGTTAGTCGGATCTACGTTATACTGGTGGGAAACAATAACCACACCATAGCAGAGAGACAAGATGACGATCACTGAGTTTTAGACTTTGTTTGATCGTGAGTACGTTCCTCCGGTAGTTTATCGGGATATGAGAAAGAAGCTCCAGGATGTTGTGCAAGGAGAGAGATCTGTGGTGGAATATGTAGAGGAGTTTTTACGGTTGGCGTATTTTGTCACGAGTGAAGTGGCTCTGGAAGATCGAAAGATATCAAAGTTATGCAAGGTCTAAACTGGAGAATCCGACAACAATTGCTGGGTAATCCAGCCTTACAAACTTTCGGTGAGGTTACGAATGCAGCCTCACCCCATTGCCATGAGCATCGATTATATACACCAGGTAGAAAGAAAGATACTGTCATGGGGAAAGCGGGAAATCTTGGAGAACATGGGATTGGAGGAGGAGCATTTCCCTCGTCCCAACCTTCGGGTTATGAGCAGAAAGAGAGGGACCCTCGACAAGGGGTTTCGTCTCAGATACTACGCTTTGGAAGGTTTATTGCTGGTGGCAATAACTTTAGGCACGGTAAGGTTGCTTCACAACATGTTGGTCGGGGTGGTCATGGAGGTAAAGACCATTGGGACCAAGGCATTTCCCAGTTTAGAAATAACGGGGTCAGTTTCCTAGGGCTTCGCAGCATCCATACGTTTAGTTTCCACCTCAGGTACCTAATCCGGTTGTTCCCATGTAGCAGGGACAGCTACTGTATGGGAGAGTTTATTAAATTCGGGAGGTTATTCTTCCTCCAGCTTCATTAGCATCGCTTGCTATTAAGGGTAAGTTTTATTTCGGAGGTGCTTGAGTTACGTATTATTCGAGGTGGGTGTTACACTCTCAGTTGTTTTATGAGCTCTTCTCAGACTACAGATTTGATGAGATCTGCTGAGAGTATTTTTACTAGTGTTGACTTTTCTACGAGTGATGGTTCTCTCAATTCCTTGTTTGTTTACACATAGGGATTTATTGTGGTATTTTGTGCTTTGAGGCCGATTTACTCATCCTTGACATGGTCGGGTATGATGTGATTGGTATGCCTTATCTCCACGACCGACACAGTTGAGTAGTAGCGTATAGGAGGGGTTCCTTGTTTGGATTCCTCTTTTGCGGGACGCTCCACGCGTGAACCTCGACAACGTTGCAAGTGGAGAGATGTTGTTCTTTCTTCTTTTAGTTAATTTCATTTTATTTTATTTTATTTTATTTTATTCTGTTGGTTGAAAGGTTTAGCTGAGAATCACGTAGAAGAGTGATTAATGGCTATTAAAGTGCGAAATAGAAGCACTGTGTACAGTTCTCTCCTCTGAACGATGTGAGGGAGACTGGGATGCGAAGTC
Source organism: Sambucus nigra (assembly GCA_949130495.1). NCBI lineage: Eukaryota > Viridiplantae > Streptophyta > Magnoliopsida > Dipsacales > Adoxaceae > Sambucus > Sambucus nigra. The sequence continues at coordinate 77,400,448 of OX422207.1, read as the reverse complement.
GAGTTAAGACTTCGGGTTATGCCTTGATAAGAAGGCTATTTAAAATGATGTATATATGTTGTGGGGTATATAATTATAAGGCTTTATATAAAGTGAATGTTTGATTTATTAAATCTTCAGTTATTTAATTGGTAATGTATATAAGTAGAATCTTTTTGATCCCGAACATATGTCTTAGACCTGTATATCTTGATGACCGACAACGTGAGGTAGTAGTGTAACAGGAGGGTTCCTTGTTTGGATTTCGCTTCGGCGAGACGTCCCACGCATGAAACCGAGCAAATGTCAGGAGTTGAGAAAGGTCTTGGGCACTAGGGATATACTTAGTATTATGCGTATACGATGTATTTAGGGTATAAGTAGGTGGACTTTAAAATTGTTTGGACATAAGGCCTTTAGTTGATGTGACGTTGGTTTAGGAGGGTTGTCTGGAGTTGACCACGAATAAGTTGTGTGTTTACTCTAAGAGGGATTGGATCCCTAGTAACGAGAAGTGGGAGATTCGAGAGGTTTGGTAGATAAGGCCGAAGAAGATGAAGCCTCTCGTAGTTAGAATGTTACGTTGCCAACTCATCTTTCGGGATGGAAGGGTAAATTGACTTTCACTCCTAAGCCATGTGGTTAAGCTCGAGGGTGGATTCAATTGACAAGCCTCTGCCAGGATTGGGAGTAATAATACTGGAGCATAGACCTAATGTTTATGCGCCTCATAAGCTAAGACTTGTGAGAAGTATTATCCCATGCTTGGATTAAAATTCAGTGTGGGGGTGACCGCTGTGTAGGAAAGGGAAGTGTTACTTCTTGGGCAGAATTTAAATCCTTCTTTCGAGCAACATTTTGTTGCAAGATGTAGTAGGAGAGACAAGGGTGATTAAGACCTCATATACAAGCTGCTGATGTAGGGAACAAAACCCTGCTCCACTGATTTTGAGTGAAGGGTACGTTTCCATAAGAGAATTTTTGTCCCGAATGAGAAGGACTTAAGAAAGGTAGAAAGAGTGAAATCTCGCGGTTCAAAGGTTGCGTTACATGCGAGTAACGACTTATGTGTCAAATTATGCACCGCCTGTAGTAGTGGCCGGGCATGGAAAAGTTGTTGGACTGCATGGGGTACCTTTGATTATAGTTCTGACTGAAACAAGACTTTCGTTTCTCATTCTTGGTAAGTTTCCAAGAAGCCATGGGAATCAAATTGTGGTTAAGCACTTCTTATCATTCTCCACAGACAACCAGACCGAAAGGGTAAACCATATGTTGGAGCATATACTCCTTATGTGCGTGCTTAACTTTAATAGTAGTCGGGAACAGTGTCTCCCACTAGTTGAATTCACTTATTATAATTTGCATCGATTCACTATCGGGATAGCGCTTTAAAAAGCCTTGTAGGTTAGGCCTTGTGGATCTCTCGTTTGTTGGTTATGGGTGCGAGATGATAAGTCTCTCGGACTTGGAATGATTCGATATACTTATTTGGAAATTGAGCTCATTCGGAATCGCATTCGTATAACCAAGATCGACGAGAGAGCTAAGTCGATACGGGGAGATGGCATGCGGAGTTTGAGGTCGGTGGACCAAGTGTTGGTGTGATTATCGCCCATACCGGGCATTACGCATTTTTGGGTAGAAGGAAAACTTGCACCGCGTTACATTGGACCTTTCCTATAAATGTTAAGGTGGGTCCGATAGCTTATTAACTTGCTCCACTAAAATATTTGTGAAAATTTCATGATGTGTTTCATATCTCCTGTATAGTAATACAATAGATGTGATGGTACCCTTAGGCACATTTCTTTCGAAGTAGGTGCAACTTGACGTTCCCTATGTGGAGTAGTCGGTTGCTATTTTAGAGCGTGGAGAGTGGAAATTAAAAACAGCCGGTAGTACCTTTGGTTATGGTGCATTGAAGCCACCATAATGTCGAGAAGTCGACATATGATCGCGGGGATGACATGCGAAAATGGTATCCGCATTTCTTCTTGTGAGATATGCCTGAATTTTGGGGGTAAAATTCCCTCATAAGGGGGGGGGGGGGGGGGGAGAATGTAACAACCCTCTCTTTTGGTAGCCTATTTTATATTTAATTACTATGTGTAGAAATTAATTATAAAATGATGGATGTTGAGTAAATATTAATTTAATATGAAAAAGTTTAATATTTACTAAAATGTTGTATGATTACCTGATGTGTAGGCAAAAATATCCATGTGGTAAATTGTTGTGTCATAAGAATTAAAATGACATTTTGGTTTAATGAGAAACCGAAAGTATAATGAGTTATAAAATTTCCAAATGATAATTTGGAGGGTGTAGTTAGTCCCGGTTGGTGTGAGGCAGTTAAAATAAGTGCCATATCGCATTTTGGTATTTCAGGCACTTTTGACTGGTTGTAGCTTAAATGTGTAGTTGCGATTTATTATATCGCGTATTAGACATTTATGTGGGCTCTTTAGACTTAAGCCCCGTTTTATTTTCCCCAACCCCATTTCTACTCTTCCATTTTTTTTCTTTCAAATTGAGCCCTAGAGAGAAAGAGAGAGGAAGAGAACATTAGAGAAAAAGAGACATTGGAGCTTGGATTGTTGCCTCCACCAAATCAAAAATGAATTTGCAAGATCAGGGCAAGTAACTTACTTGCTATAATATGATTTAAGTGTATTAATTAGCACGATTAGTTGTGGATTGTTACGATTTAGTTTAGTTAGGGTTTTGTTAAATTATTTGGGTATTAACCCTTAGAAATTGATTTGCATGATAAATTTTATTGATGATGGTAGTTATATACGTTTATGATGTATAAGTTGAAGTAATTGAGGTTGGTTTGGGTGGATTTGTGTAGGGAGGAAATTTGGATTTTAAAACTCTATAGCCAAAATTTGGCAAATTTGCAGAATCGAATCGATTCGGCCTGGCCGAATTGATTCGCCCTGGGACAGTTTCCAGGTCTGAGTGATCCGAATCGATTCGGATAGCCCGAATCGATTCGGCAGTTATGCAGAATCCCCATTTTTCCTGGCCGAATCGATTCGAAAACCCTGCATTTTTCTTTTGTTTTCTTTTCAAATTTTGATCTTTTTCCTCAGGATTAGGATCTAGGAACCTTCTTGCATGAAGTAAACCTAGAGTCCAAGAGTATTAGTTGAGTTGGTCGGCACCCTAGATTAGAATTGGGTCATCTGGGTTTTATTTTTCGGGGTGTTTCAAGAAATGCTAAGGCATTCCTTCCTTTATAAATTTTTTAGAAGTTAGGAAGTTAAATCCCCTAACTTGGAGACTTAAGGGCTTATCAAAGTTATATGAACTTTGGGGATTTGTAAGATCATAATGATCATTTGTATATTTAGTTGGGACTTGTATATTGAGGAATATTAATGATAATATTCGATGGGAATTAGGTTCGCATAAAATGAACCCAAATGGTTTAATGATGATTGGTTCAAATAAAATGAACCCAATTGTTTAATTATGATAGGTTCGAATAAAAAGAACCAAACACATGGATATTGGAAATGGAAACTTTTAATGGTGATTGAAAATGAAAATGAGATTAAAATGGTAAATGTTAATTTACTTAAACACACCTCTCTAAATGACATCATAAGGGAAGTTCGCGCACTTGGTGATGCTCCCTGGCTAATGAATGCAGGGAGGATACAGTCCTAGGCCATATGCGGGGTTTTTATATGTTTTTCTGCGCTGGTTAGGGGATTCCAGGTGTGGTCCTGACTTTCCCACAGGCATATGGCCGCTTCCCGACATTTCGTTATGATCCCAGGTTGCCTTGTTTGATAGGCCCCTGGAAGATGATGGTCATTTAGGGACACGCCCAGTGGAGAAACTCGGAGGGGCGGTCTTATAATCGTTATATGTATGAGAATATAACTTTTATGCATCAAGTGGGACTTGATGGGTATATGCCATAAAGAGCATGGATACGTTCCATAAAGAGCACGTGAAATGAGATTAATGAGATATGTGCCATAAAGAGCACTTGATAATTATGATATTCCTATTAAGGAATGGAAAGATGTAATGGTAAGATTATTAACTATGGAAGTTAATAAATGGTTTTATTCCTATTAAGGAATACAAAAGATAATGGAAATTTGATAAATGAGGAAAGGTTTTTAAATTTAAGTTATTTACTTTTGTTCCTTTTATGTAAATGACATTTCATTATGTAATTAGTTAAATTGTCTTAAATTGTAATGTAGATAACATGTCATTGTCATATTATCATCCTTATCATTCATGCATAACTGTTCATTTCTATCATGCTTTTTATTTCTTCTGGTGATCATATAGAACCCGGCCATGACCGGTTTACTTTCCTTGTTGTATATATGATTGTATCCGATCATGTGCTCCACCGCAAGGACGCACGTTTTGATGCTCCCATTATTTTGCTTTCGACGAGCTGTAAGATTTTGCGGGTTATTACAGGATATTGTATTAGACGTTTTCTTCTTGTTATTCTAGATATGATCGGGTCTTTTCATCGGGCGTGTGGCCCAAACTTTTGTACTTGTATAATGAATGTATTTTATAAGATATTAAATTATTGGAATCCTTTGTGTGTTGCTGTGGATCGACAACCTATTCAGTCAATTTGTATACATTCGTTTTAGTTGTATTATATATATTCTTGTGGAATTCCAATTGCTTATCAGATTTGGGTTGTTTAAATAAAATTTTCGTAACTACATTCTTTAAAAATTTTACACTTTTGGCAGCCCGTTTTCTGAGTTATTGGGTGGTTTTCCCGTTTAATCTGTTTATTTTGTGATGCTGAGAATGATATCCATCCATGATTCCTGTTACGTTTGAGTATCGGGCTGGCCACCCCTTATCTCGGATCGCGGGTTGTCACAATGGTATATCCAACACACTTGGAATCATCCCACTGTTCACCTATCTAGTCTGGGCACTAGTGAATCACTTTCTTTGACCCCTCTACACATGTGAACTTTATCCTCTACTATGTAGTTATAAAGATTAAATCGATATCGATGTTATTTTCTTTTTTCATTTCTTTCTTAAGGGTTGAAGTACAAACATATCATTGGCAGCAAATTTGTTTTAACATTTAAACTTGCTTTTGTTTTTCTAGAACTGCTTCTGGTTAGAGCATTTTTCCACAATGGTGATAATTAACTTGAGTTGATTTTCAACACATTTCCTTCTTAAACAATGTTAGTTTTCCTTGTTCATCGTGTTAGCTTCAAGGAATTACTAGCATTTGTTTCTTATTCTCTATGTTAGTTTTGCAAGGGCATATCAAATATTCTTCTCCTTTATTTTCTTGGATCAATAATTTGTTTATGGTTAATTTTTCATGAATACCTGATGTAATCTTTTCGCAATTAAAAAACAAATCGGTGAACTTTTTTATCCTTAATTGTTCCTGAAAATGGGCCCTTATCAATGACAAGCATTTATTGGGCTCTATTGGAATGTGTGTCTATATTTGGGTCCTTATGAATGAATGTAATGAATATGTTTTGAACCTTAATATTCTACATTTATTTTTATTATCAATTATGTTTGTGGGTACCTCGATTAACAAATTTGGCCCTGATTAGAAGCCCGATTAAGTCCGGCCCAAAGTCTGAAGTCCTCATGCATAACTAATTCAGTTATGACCCATTCAACCCCTAAAATATCTCACGAGATATTCTAGGAGTTATGGGATAACTTGGGGGATTCCAATATCCCCACTCTCCGATAAATGATATGTATATATTAAACCCTCAGCCCGGGGCAAAGGGCACAATTTTGTAAACACTCCCCTGGAGTAAACAAAAATATCAGAAAGAACCACCATGGACGTAGGCCATTTTCCTGAACCATGTATATCTTGTGATGTGTGTGATTGCAGTTGATTGAATTTTCTTATCATTTGTTTTGAGATTAATTGTCACCACAATTGGCGTCATTTATGGGAAATGATTACTTTCCTTTATGAAATCCTTCACAAATAAGAACCTAAAATGTCTGGTCACGGAATCAATTCCCTTCAAGATGGGGATATTTAAGAGAAACCATACCCTTGTAGGGTTTGATCTGAAGTTCGATGCTCAAATCCTAGGCTTCACCCAGAACGGCAAGCTTCACAAAAAAGTCATGGATTAAAAATGGAATCATCATAGTAGCATAACCCTAACCTAAGGGAGGGTGGAAGGGAGAAGCGTACAGATGAAAAAGTTGGTGTCTACCATCCAAGCCCGACAAGTCTCCAGGGTGATCGACGCCTATAAGGCCAGGCTCCAAGAGCAGGAGGAAGCCACTCGCAAGCAGGAGGCCAAGAATGCATGCTTCAAGAGAAGACTGGAGAGAGAACTCCATCGCATCATGAGTCAACATCACTATCGCACTCCTAGCCTTTGTGCGAGTAGGTCTCGCAGCTAAGGAAAGAGCCATAGATGTGGATCTCAAATATTTGAGGGATACATGTCAGATGAAGACCTACTCGAGCAACTATAATTAGCTCACCGTTATAAGAGCCAAGGCTGAGGAAACGATGATATATGAAATCTGGTCCGAAGAGAAATGGACCAACACCCCGCACATAGGAGTTACAGGTCAACTAGAGAGCTAGCCAGATGAGCTCTCAGGACCTAGATAAAATCCCCTTTCTCAAGGGAGATAGAAGAAGAAGAAGCCCCCAAGAAATTTGCGATGCCCCGATTAAAGATCTATGATGGAAAAACTGATCATATTGGCCATGTTAGGAAGTACAAGTAGTCCATGACCCTCTAGAACCATAAAGACACGTTGATGTGTCGGATCGTTCTAACGAGATTGCATGAAGTAGCTCAAATGTGGTTCGAAAAACTCCCTCATAGATCCATAAGAAGTTTCGAGTCCCTGGCATAACTTTTCACAGCTCGCTTCATTACCAGCAGCTCCCATCTGAAGAGGATGGATGCTTTGTTGACAATGAAGAAAATTCCCCCTGAGATCCTTAGAGACTACGCAAAGAGATATTGGTATTTATTCAATGAGGTCGAGGAATACTCGGAGCAGGTCACCGTGGCATCCTTTAAGATTAGCCAACCCAACTCCTGCCTCTTGCACCAGTCCCTCACTAAGAAGGAGGCCACGACCATTGACAACCTAATGGCTCGTATTGAAAAATATGCCAAAGTTGAAGATGTGACCCGTCTCAGTGCAGGGGAGAATAGTTGCGCCAAGTTCACTGACAAGGGTAATGACAAAGTTGAGAACCAAAAGAAAGGAAGCAAAAATGTGGGAAAAAGCAGCCCCATGAATGGGAACAAAAGTCATGCCTCAAAAGCATTTCAGGCAATTAACGCAATTTTTAAAGAACCAATCTACAAGATTCTAGAAAATATCAAGGACGAGTTGTTCGTTAAGTGGCCCGAGAAGATGGGAGGATACCCCTCAAAAAGAAAAAACGCATTGAGATGAGCTTTCCACAAAGAGGGTGGGCACAAAATCGAGCACTACAAAGACCTCAAGTCTCACCTTGAAGAGTTATTTCAAACTGGACACTTGAATGAATTTATGGAAAAGAAGGCAGAGAAGGTCGCTGCCAATGGAGATCAAAGGCCTGACAACGTGCTCGAGGAGGACTTCGGCCATGAGTTTGCAGTGATTCATGGGGCATCCTACCTAAAGAAAATTCAAGGAAACTCAACTTGAATGGAAGTCAAAAAGATTACGGCAGTAATGCACGATTTTCAAATAATTCCAGACAAAATGAAGGCAGGAAAGCATTGGCGAGCAGAGGACGTTGAGTATAATAAGCAAATTGTGTTCACAGATGAAGACCTAGTTGGAGTAAGGACCCCACTGTGACAACCCGCTTAGAATAATAACGGGTGGACAACCCTATACTAAAATAATCAGGAATCTCAAGTGGATCATTATCAGTATCTACTTACTATTCTAAAAATAAACACGGCTATCTACCGATTAATACAAAAAGAGGGTGTCAATTTTTTTTTTTAAACATTATTAAAACAAACTATCCAACAAATAACCAACAACATTACTTTTAAATATGATAAGAGACACACAAATGCTCAAAATAATATAAAAGAGACTAATAAAGGAGTACAACAAAATGTACAAAATAAAATCCTCAAATCTGCTGTCGGGTCAGAGACAATACAATAATTTGGGAAGAAAAAAATAGAAGTTTTATTCTACAACACTTGGGTATAAACCCGATACAAAAACGGAATCCTGATCTAGATACACGAAAGACAGGAAATGACTATAAAAAAATATCGCAACAGTCCGCTACTGCCACAGCTCCACAAATACACTAGATAGATATCATCAATGGCTTCCTTGAGGAGGAACACCGAAAATAAGATAATATATACAACGCACGAGAAAAATATAAACGGGTTAGAGCTTGAGGTGTAAAAATATTTTAAGCAAGTGCATGAAAATGCATAATAATTATAAACGCATTATAACATGATTAAAGTGGAGTCGCACTCTCCATAAAATTCAATTCACGTCTCAACTAAAGCACGCAACTAAACGTATGCACATGATCTCCCAATAATTGCCCAAATGTATTTAAGGGAAAATTAATCTAACTTACTCCCAATTTATACTCATTTAAAAATTCATGTAAATCATACCCCTTAACTTATACTATAACCAATCTCAAATATTCGTCAACTTCCTAACATATTAAATATACATAAACATTCTTTTTTACTAGAATTTCTCATATTCTAGTTATTGACACACACACACACACACACACATATATATATATGAGTTATTAGCATCTAAGTGCTAAGGATTAAACTTCTCCCAATTCTTAATACTATACTGTCGTCCGAGGTTTTTTTTCGTTGTGGGTTTTTCCTCGTACATCGCGTCGTAGTGGATTAATTATTTATTTTATCTTTTGCAAAATCACCTAGAACGCATGCTTAGGTAAAAAGATAAAATTGGTTTAACTTAATCACTACATATTTAATTTGGTGCTAATTAAGTTGGGTAATGTTTAATTAATTCAAGTCATTAATTTAATGTGTTAAAATTTGTTTTGGCCTAATTTGTTAAAATTGAGAAATATGACTTAGGCAAATTTTCTAGTACTTGAGTTAATTAGCTTGGTTTAAGTGAAATTTAAAATAAGTGTGTGTTGAATCATATTTCACTTTGTTTAATTTTAATTTTGAAGTTAATTAAAATTTGTTTTTATTGAACCATCACCTAACACTTTCGCATATATTTAACAAGGAAATTGATTTCAAAGTGTAATTACTTTTGAATTTTAAAATTGGGGGCCTATCGCCACCTTTCGAATTGGTATTAGAGCCAAAGAGATAAATTATTTCGTTAAGATCTTTTAAATAATTTTTGGCCAAAATTGAATTTTCTCCATTTTCAAAATTTCCTATTTTTGATGGTTCTAATTACGCGTACTGGAAAGTGCGTATGAAATCGGCACTTAAATCTATCGAAGAGAGGGTTTGGTTATCTGTAGTTAATGGGTGGTCTCCACCAACTCATTTAGTAGATAATGAATGTGTTCCCAAACCGTCCGATAGATGGAGTGAGGGAGAATTTAAACTTTTAAAATTTAATTCTCGAGGTTTAAACGCCTTGTTTAGCGCTGTCACACCGGATGAATTCTGACGCACTATGATGTGTGAGACCGCTAAAGAAGATTCGGATATTTTACAACTCACTCATGAAGGTAAAAGTGTCATTAAATCTTCGAAACATCAAAACCTCACCACTCAATTTGAAACTATCAAAATGAATGAAAAAGAAACTTTTGATGAATTTTATGCTAGACTTTCTGATAATGAACGTGTTCCCAAACCGTCCGATAGATGGAGTGAGGGAGAATTTAAACTTTTAAAATTTAATTCTCGAGGTTTAAACGCCTTGTTTAGCGCTGTCACACCAGATGAATTCTGACGCATTATGATGTGTGAGACCGCTAAAGAAGATTCAGATATTTTACAACTCACTCATAAAGGTAAAAGTGTCATTAAAGCTTCGAAACATCAAAACCTCACCACTCAATTTGAAACTATCAAAATGAATGAAAAAGAAACTTTTGATGAATTTTATGCTAGACTTTCTGATAATGATAATTCATCTATTAACTTGGGAGAAAAAATACCCTACAACCGAGTAGTAAAGAAAATTTTAAGGTCCCTACCCGATATATTTAATCCAAAAGTGAATGTTTTAAATTATTTACCAACTTTAGCCTCTACGAAATTAGAAGAGCTTGTAGGTGATTTACAAACCTATGAACTGGACATGTTTTCCTCTAAAAGTGAAAAGAAAATTGAAAGGGGCATTGCTTTAAAATCCCGAAAACAGGAAAAATAGGTAGTAGAGATCCAGAGTGATAGTGACTCGGAAGACATGGCTTTGTTTACTAGGAAATTTAGAAAGTTTCTTAAAATTAACAAAGATAAATTTAAAAATGATTTTAAGAAATTTGATAAATCTAGGCATGACAAAGTCGAGAAGATTCCTAAAACTATTAATGAAAATTTATATAGGGACGAGTCAAATAAGTGTTTTGGTTGTGAGGGATATGGCCATAGGACTTCTGAGTGCCCCACTAAACTAAGGAGAGAGGTTAAGCGACCCATTTCATATAATGTGACTCTTAGTTATAGTGGTAAGGAAGAGGGACCCGATTCCTCTACTAACCCAACTTTGTGTCTTTTATGGCTAGTCATGTGAGTGATAGTCAGAACTCATCTATAGATGGAAATTTATTACATGACACTTCCAAGGTCATTGTTTATGATTGCCTTATTTTTTATGATAGTGAGAATGAAGAAGAAAGAGAGAGTGAAATTGAAGAAGAGGTTAATGTGAGTGAACTTCAAAATGCTTTTCAAGAATTAAATAAAGAATCAATTAAATTAAAAAGAGCAAATTTGAAGTTAGAAGAAAGTTTGAAAGAACGTGTAAAGGTCATTGATGATAGTATGTTGATAGAAGACCTTAGGACACGTGAGAGAACTCTTCGAGAGAAGTTTGAATATGTAGAAGGCGAGAGAGATACCCTTAGAGGTTTAATAGAATCCTTGAAAAAGGAGCTTCTTGAGTTCGAAGAGAGAAATGTTTTATTAGAGTCTAACATCCTATAATTAGAAAATAAATTAAAAGACTCTAGTAATGTGAAATTTGATTTGGAGTGTTGTTCGGAAAAATTAGATAAAATATTAGGAATGGTCCAAATTAAAAATGACACTTGTGGTTTAGGCTTCGATACTTGTAATGAATCAACTCCCAAAGCCAAAACCAACTTTTTAGGAGAATCGCCTAGGAAAACATTTAGAGATCACTCCTTAGGTAAATATTTTCGACATATTTTTACTTGTGCACATTATGGTCGAAAAGGTCATCTTAAGAAATATTATTTTGATCTTAAAAGATTTTCTAAAAAATCCCAATGTAAGGCAACCAAGGTGGCCAAGATTCCTACACCCCGAGATAGTCACTCTTCATTACTTTGGGTTAGGAGATCCTACTTAGTAGCTTTACAAGATAGGGTTTTTTATTCTCATTAACTTTCACATGCTTCATCCCTTGCAAAATCTAAAGGTTGAATGTGTTAGTTTTATTTGCATACTTTAGCTTTTGTTCTTCATACTCTATCACCCATGCTAATTGTATGATTGCTAAGTCATTTTCTAGTCATTGCTTTATTTCATATCTCATGCTAGAAATCATGACTTATTTATCTTTTGCACTATATTTCTTTCATTTTTTTATTTAAATGAAAAATACAAAAATATTTTTGTTTCTTGATAATTTAAACTTAATGAAAAATTCAAATGATTTTTATTTGTCTTTTGAGTATATATTTTTTTGGTTAAAAAATTTCAAAAACTCAAAAAGATTTTTATTTTGTGTGTATTTTAGTTTGACACACTTTATGTGGCATATACTTCTGCTAGAATCCCATATTTTATGCTCCCATGTGGCTAGAACGTTTGGTTTAGATTTTCAATCCTTATTATATTCTTTACCATGCTTACATGGAGTAGTTGGATTTTGTGTTGGTTTAAATGGATTCTATTTTTATATTCCTCAATTCACACATGCACGAGCTCATTTGAAATTTTAACTTCATATGTATATTTGAGCTTTGTGAGGTGTTCTCCTTCCAATCTTGTCATCTACATGTTATGTGACCTAGGAGGACTAGTGCATGTCAAAATCCGTTGCACGTGAGATTTGTGAGATATAAAAAATGTAATAAATCCGAAAGGATTTATTATCCTTCGTGAATAGTAAGTCACCCTTTGTTTGGACCTAAAAGAAATATGTGGTCTAAAGGCCTAAAAGAAAATATGGCATTAAAAAGAAAAATAATTGCCAAGGCATTTGTTTGATTGATATATTCATTCAAAATTAATATAAATGCTTATTGAGGGAGATTGGATGGTATATCTACAGTTTGCACAATGTCCGTTTATCCTAGTTGCATTTTCAATGTCATAACTCTATTGGTTTGTAGAATCATCAACATGCTAGGCTTGTATACATTATGTATGTTTCTTCATTGAGTTCAATCTATATTGTCACATGAGGTTATATTCAAATGTGATGAAGTTTGCAATCAATTGATAACTCCGTGAACATGTTTTAAGTGATTGGGTCTAAATTTAATTGTTACTAGTTCACAGCCCAACACTTTCGTTTCCATATGACAGATTTTTCCCATACGAGTGTGAAAATCTTATCGTATTTTGTGTCATTTGTGAGTTTATATATATGTGTACTTGCATCTATTAGTTATATCTTATGTATACATATATTTGATATTTTTGTTTAGTCTTTGCCTTGTCTTGTAGTCCACATATGCTTTAATTCATAATTGGTATCTATCTTGTTGCATTCTTTGTTGATATCACATGCTTAATACTTTATGTATCTTATTGATATCATTTCCTTGCATCCTAGTTTGTATCCGCTATTATTTGTTGGATTAGCTATGACTTTTGTTGCCCATATGCTTTAATGTTCTTATCACTTTTACACATTTGCATGTTTAACTTGTTCTCCCATCTATTTATCCCTTGTTTAGTTTACGGGTAATATGATTTCATTGGGGGAGATAAGTTAATTTTTGATTCTTTAGGCTTTGTCTATTCCTGAACAAAAAGGGGGAGAATGATAGGGGGAGAAATGGTGATTTATCGTAAGGGAAATGGTGATTTATCTTGGGGGAGAGCTTTTTCTAAGTTGATCATTTGTTTGATAAAGGGGAGAATTAATTTAGGGGGAGTTTTTATCTAATTGCATTTAATATTTTGATATTCCCTATACATTTAATGTGTTTGCTTAAGTGTGCAAGAATTAAGAGGCAACTTTCATCGACAAAGATTTTGATCCTTTGGGTTGTTTGAGTCAAGCATTGTATTTTTTATTTTGGGTGGCATTTTTTATTATTCTAGTAGAGCATGACAGCCCTTTAGGATTTTTGTTGGTTTTTGTCCCGGAATAGCCAAAGGGGGAGATTTTTAAGGACACAATTTTCCAATTGAGTGTTTGTATTTTTGGCTCAATTCCGGACAAAAACGTTTGAGTCATAGGATAGAGTTAATTGATCATCCTCCAAGCCTATGACGAGTTTGTTTGAAGATGTAGCGGCCAAGTGTATAAAGCTTCATTAAAATACTGAGTTGAAGATGTAGCGGCCAAGTGGTTCCATGCTCCCAAGGTATGAATGCATTACATATATATATAGGAGCTTGGATCTGTTTATAATGGGTGTAGGTTTAATTAAAAACTGTTGTTTATTTGTCAGAAAGATTTTATTGAACTTCTATATAAATTATATAAAGTTTGTGGGCTAAATTCATAATTTTCAACTTTCTGGTTTCTCGTTCAATATTGTCGTTCGAATGAAGTTGCCAACGAGCTTCCCTTAGGTCACTAGAAAATCGTTCGAATGAGATGGCTGTTTGAACGAGACTTCGAACGAGATTTCTAACGAGTTCATTTTTAAGACACTGGAACTTCGTTAGAAAGGCTCGTTCGAATGAGACTTCGTTCGAACGAAAATCTCGTTCGACCAAGATTCCAGGCGGGAAAATTTTATGGAAGTTTTTAGCAGTTTTTACCCATGTTTCCCACTTCCTTACCCCACTAACTTTTGACATATCTTAATAGTGCGGGAACCAACCATTTTGGTTTAACCTTTTCATACTCATCTATCTCCAAGAGAGAGTTTCAGAGCAAAATTGATTAAGGAAAAAGTTCATGTTTTAAAGTGTCTAAATTTTCAAGAAAAATTAATTATTCACTTTAGTTTTACACCCATATTATTTATCCAAGCTTCCATAGATATATTTGTACTTTCTTGGAGTTTTGGCACCCGTTCTTCATCTCTACCATTTGAAGAGACATTTTGGGTTTGCATATAAATCCCATAAAGAAGAAGAGGTTTTCGTTGATTTACCCACTTGGAGAAAGGCTCCTAGTTTGGGGTACGGTGACCATATAAAGTCCGATCGGTGGATTCTGAGACCGTGGTGGAGCTCCGTGGTTATTCGCTAGGTGGAGGTGTTTACAAGAAGGAGCGTCGAGGATTGAGAGGGATCGAGTCGTGTGTTTTAAGTCTACTGTCTTGTATTTATAAATTACATACTTAGTGGATTTGAGGCTAGGGTCGTCCGAGGTTTTTTCCCGTTGTGGGTTTTTCCTCGTACATCGCAGCGTAGTGGATTAATTTTTTATTTTATCTTTTACAAATCACCTAGAATGCATGCTTAGGTATAAAGATAAAATTAGTTAAATTTAATCACTACATATTTAATTTGGTGCTAATTAAGTTGGGTAATGTTTAATTAATTCAAGTCATTAATTTAATGTATTAAATTTGGTTTGTCCTAATTTGCTAAAATTGAGAAATATGACTTAGGAAAATTTTCAAGGACTTGGGTTAATTAACTTGGTTTAAGTGAAATTTAACATAAGTGTGTGTTGAATCATATTTCACTTTGTTTAATTTTAATTTTGAAGTAAATTAAAATTTGTTTTTATTGAACCATCACCTAACGCTTCCACATATATTTAATAAGGAAATTTATTTCAAAGTGTAATTAGTTTTGAATTTTAAAAATTGGGGCATGTCGCCACCTTTCAACGATGTTTCGTGGGTGGGACGTCTCGCAAAGCGAAATCCCAAACAAGGAACCCCTGATACACTATTCCCTGACACTGTCGATTGTCGAGAAATACTAATATGATAAATATGAGTACTAGGGACTAACTTCTTGTAATACCCCATATTTCTGAATATTCCATTTAATTAGATTGGAGAATTAAATGAGAAAATATCGTATTGATTTAAATTACGTAAGAGTAGTAACTTAAAGAGTTCTATTTAAAATTGTAATTATGGTAAATAATTACTTAACGCGTGTAGACCGTGTTGGGGTGAGAACGAGTAATATTTTTTATGTGACTCAAATGATAATTTAGAGGTCACCAATGAGTCCGGAAAGGTCAAATTAGTGAAAATAGTATACCCGGGGGTACTAGTTGAGTCCCGGAGCAATTTTGGACTAAATCGAGACCGTTCGGGGGCGTTTTGGTCTTTTAACATAAGAGGGTATGGAGACCTATGAAATTGAGAGTTTTATATCTGTCGTATGATAGATGAATTAGGTTTAGAACATCCATGACAATACCAATACCATTAGAGAGAGGAGAGGCACCACTTTCTAAAGCAAAAAGAAGATTTGGGAAGGATTCAAAGGGGTTTCTACCATCAACTTGTTGGGGAAGAAGGATTGAAGGATGAAGATCATCAATCATCAACAAGAACCACAAAATCAGACCCTACTGCTCCTAAGGCAAGTTGTTTATTACAAAATTTTAAAGTTATAATACCCATGTGTAGGGTTTTTGAATAGTTTTGTTTAAATCTATATTTTGATTGGATAAAGATGATATTTATGCATGTTGGGATAGGAATCGCATGTATAATGATTTAAACTATGTAGAGGATTAATATTCATATTAGACTTGATGATTTTCGGAATAAAAATCTGGATTTTGAATGATAATATGGGAAAAACACCATAACTAGGGTTTCAAGAAATTCTGGGTTTTAATTCATTATTTCTTTAAAAGTAATTGGAGTTTTGATGTAATTGACACGTTACAAACTGTCCTAGTATATGTGGAAATATGTTAGGATCATTGGGTAAACGTTTGGTGGACAATAATGGAGTTTGGAAATTTGTTAATGGAGGAGAGGATCAATGAAGAAGACAGACTGCGTCTGTCCCTGTTCGATCGATCGATCGATCTTGAACTATCGATCGATCGACTATGTCGATCGATCGAACTCAGCCGTCGATCGATCGATGCAAGCTGTTTTCCCGAAAATTTTGTGTTTAATCCTTCGTTGAGTTCGGGAATGAATGGGTATTCTAGGATTTACATTATACTTATATGGGAGTAAGAATAAGACCAGTAGGTATAGGGGTGTTAATTCTTTCCGAACTTCCGTTTTTTCCGATTTCCGATCCGTAATTTTCCGATTTTGGCATCATTTTTAAATTTCCGATATCCGAATTTTCCGATTTTCGAATATTCCAAAATAAATTGGAATGGAATTGGAAACCATATTTAATTTTCCGAATTTCCAAATTTCCGATCCGAAAATTCCGATAACATGCCGATCCGAATTATCCGAAATATATTCCGAAATCCTAATATTAATATTTATTTTAATACTTTTTATTTATTATTTGTCCTAACATTTTAACATTAAAAAATATTTATTAATAGTATATTACCCTTACCAAGTTAGAGTTACCATATATATACTACTGCTACACATTTAAACCTCAACCTAAACCTAAAAAATTCCAGCCGCTACTCATTCTCTCTCACCCTCACGATCTCAAGCGGCGGCGATTCTCTCTCACACTCACGATCTCAAGCGGTGATTCTCTCTCACCAGGTCTCATCGCAGCACCTCATCACAGCACCTCGGCTCATCACAGCATCTCATCACAGCAGCTCACAGCACACGGCTCATCACAGCACCTCATCAAAAAGGTATTTCCCGGCGGTCTCCGACGAACAGTTCCTAGTCCTAGTCCAAAACTAATATTTGCTTTAGATCCTAGTCCAAAACAATTCGGAAACACAACCAATGTGATGTGAGCTGTTTTGATGTTGACAAAATTGACAAAATGGACTAGGATTATTATGCGTTTTTGAAACAGTTCGTCGGATATGCAATGTGCTGAAGTTGCCACTAATATTTGCTTTAGATCCTCCAAATACCGGATAAAGACAGAAAAAAAATAATAACAATATAGGATTTGGGTTATTCTCGTACGCTAGTTTTGGGAACAACTTTCTGCTAACCACTTTGATAGTTGACTAAATTTTTAACTAAAAAGATAAGATAAAGCTACTTGTTAATTTAAATATGACAGTAAATAGAGAAGAAGAAATGGTGGTTCACACTGATTTTAGGCCTAATCCAATATCTGATGTATTCATATAAACTATGTAAACATGTAAGGTCTTGAGATGTAACTTGTAAGGTCTTGAGATGTTTGTAAACCTTTTATCTGATGTATGATAAAAGATTTTCAGATTCAATGGCTCCTTCAATCGTAATAGTCTGAGTTCTTTTTGTCTGTTTTAACATTATGTATCCTGCATATGTCAACATCAAATTTCTGTCCCTTGTGCGTAAAAAATTAATACTTATGA
The DNA here is from genome assembly GCA_949130495.1 of Sambucus nigra. Taxonomy (NCBI): domain Eukaryota; kingdom Viridiplantae; phylum Streptophyta; class Magnoliopsida; order Dipsacales; family Adoxaceae; genus Sambucus; species Sambucus nigra. The sequence goes on along the minus strand of OX422207.1, from coordinate 77,382,724 downwards.
GATAAAAGTATTACTTAAATTATGGAGATCCTGTATGATTATTTTAAAATCCCAACCTATGCTTTTCAGACACAAACCTTTATTTTGTAAATATGGTTAATTTTTAATATGTTGCCTTTGTTTGTTATTTGGTGTGGTATTACTTCAGATATATTTCAATTATGGAGGAGAGTTCTACGGCAGTCAGTAGCAACCCTATTATGGAAAGTAGTCAAAAAATGTCAAAGATTGGTGTCAAATCCGGTCTTTCGGGAAATCATGGAAGTTCAGAGGTATGGAATTACTTTACCAAACAACTTGTAGAAGGAACCGAAAAATATTCCGGTAAATTTGATTGTGTCTTTTCTCATTCTAATATTAATGCACCTTCTTCGGGTGGAACAAACAAGTTGTGGAACCACCTTAAAAAATGTAAGGAGTTTCCTAGGGGTGAAGAAGATACCGGACAAACTGTTATTTCTTTTGGAAAAGGTCAACTCACTCCCTGGAAATTTGACCAAGAAAAATGTCGTAAATCTTTAACAATAATGATCATTCTTTGTGAACTCCCTTTTAGTCATGTCGAGAAGGAAGGTTTTAGGTGGTTTTGTGAAGATTTACAACCAAAGTTTCACGTTGTTTGTAGAACTACAATAGCAAAAGATTGTTTGCTAATGTTTTTTGAATAAAAACAAAAGCTAAGGGAATTTTTTAAGGCCACATCTACACGAATATGCATCACAACTGATATGTGGACATCAATTCAAAATCTTGGTTATATAGTCTTAATTGCTCACTTTGTGGATAACGATTGGAAGCTTCACAAGAAAATAATTAATTTTAAAGTACTTCCACATCCTCATAAGGGAGAATCCATTGCTAAAGCCGTGGAGAGTTGCTTAATAGAGTGGGGTCTAGAGAAAGTTTTGACATAACTCTTGACACTGCTAAGAATAATGATACATGTGTTGCGGATTTGAAAAGAAGATTATCAAAAAGAAATGGTTTGTTGTTGGAAGGTGAAATCTTTCATGTAAGATGCTTTGCACACATAATCAACTTAGTTGTTAGGGATGGTGTTGAAGAGGTGAAAACAACTATTAAGCACCTTCGTAGAAGTGTTAAGTATGTTAGGAGTGGTTCCTCACGCATGCAAGCATTTAAAAAATGTGCTTCAGATGAAATGTTAACTAGTAAGAGGGTTTTATGTCTAGATGTCAAAACTAGGTGGAATTCAACTTACCTAATGATAAATGTGGCATTGGAATTTGAGAGGCTTGAGGAGAAAGATCCAAATTATAAAATTGAGTGTAATGTGAAGGGTGTAGGTATATTGGATGAAAATGATTGGAAGAAATTGAAAGCTTTGCACACTTTTTTAGAAGAATTCTACGAACTCACGAAGCGTGTTTCAGGGTCTAAATATGTCACTTCCAACACATATTTTGATGAATTAACACAAGTTAAAGATCTTCTTATGGAGCAATTAGTAAGTAGGGATCCTTTCTTTCGTGAAATGGCCAAACAAATGGATGCAAAATTTGATAAATATTGCAACTTTGACTCTCTTAATCCAATTTTAGTTGTTGCAATAGTGTTGGATCCTAGATATAAAATGCAATTTGTGGAATTTTTGTATTCCTCGTATTTGGATAATATTTGCAATCAACTCTCAAAGTGGGTAATTATATAACGAGGTTGAATGATTTAATGAGTCGTCTTTATTTTCAATACAAGTTGGTGAGTACATCCTTTGTTGATGTTGAATCATCCAACATTTCGGATAATGATATGGTTGTTGATAAGGTGTACAAGCGTCCCAAGGCAAAAGACTTGTTTAGGGGCATTTTGAAGAGGAAGGATTATGTTGAAGCATTAAATGATTTAGATAGGTATCTAAGTGACGGGGTAGTGGTTAATGAGGGTCACAATTTTGATATCTTAGCGTGGTGGCATGGTAAGGTTGGAAATTATCGTGCTCTTGCAATGATGGCTCGTGATGTATTATGTATTCCCGTGACATCGGTTGCTTATGAAAGTGCCTTCAGCACAGCTGGTCGTGTTCTTGATCCTTTTCGAAGCTTGTTGACCCCTACTACTGTGGAGTGTTTGGTTTGTACACAAGATTCGTTAGGAGGCCCTGCACCATCCATTGTTGATTATTCCGTTGAAGAAAAACTTGAGGTTATTTTTGAACTTGAGAGAGGTATATACTCATTTGTATGTAATTTCTTATTTATTATTCAGTTATTTAGTTGCATTTTAATTAATTTTGTATATTTTTCAATCATTTCAGTTGTATTGGAAGACTTTCAAAAACTAACTCTTGGATCTTCTAATTGAGGTGATATCTTCAAAGGCAAAATTTATTGGATCGTTTGATATTTTCAAATGTAATTCATTTAATCATGTTTACAAAATGTTGAACCAGGTTGTACCAGGCTGCTGTACCAGGTTGTACCAGGCTGCTGTACCAGGTTGTACCTGGTATGTACCAGGCTGTACCTGTTATGTACCTGTTTTGTGCCAGATTTGTAACTGTTTTGTACCAGATTTGAATCAAATTTTTGGAACCTTTATTTGTATTCGTTTTATTAGAACAATGGGTTTTTTGTTGTGATTTTTATTGGAACAATGTTAGAAAATTCATATTAGTATGTTACATTATTGTTTATGCTATTGATGCATTATTGAGTTTCTTCATTAATCGTATATATGTTTTTTAAAACTGATAGTTTCGATATTTTCCGAAATAGATGAAATTGATAATTCCAACTTTTTCGATATTTTTCCGAATAAAAAAAATTCCGAGAATTCCGAGAATTCCGAATATTCCGAATATCCGAACTTGGAAAAAAATATGATTTTCCGAAATTTCTTTTTTATGATTTGGAAAGGATTTTAAAATTCCGAAAATTTTGGAAAAATTTCCGAACACCCTTATTCCGATCCGATCGGGCCGAAACACACCCCTAAGTAGGTATATTGTTGAGGTCCAATAAGGCCATTGGGTGTAGGGCTTGGATTATGGACCGAGGAGAGTAATCCGATTTAATAGAGTATCGGGGACTTCGGAAATTGAGTTACGGGGCGAAGTAAATTCAATTTAAGTAATAGAGCAGTAGCGTAAGCAATAACTATTGAAATTATATGTAAGGGGTAACTAGGACCCTTAGAGTTGTGTGAATACTCAAATAAATACGATTAATGAGATAAATCGTAAAGAGAATATTGTACGGTAAATATATGAGATTTAAAATATTACGTACGTATATAATTAATAGGTCAGGCGTGTACCTACTGAATTATGTGATCTTTTAGGTAGAGAAATTATACCTAAATAAATTATGTTAGGGTCGATGAAACATTCCGAACTAACATAAAGTTATTATAAGTTTGGGGTCGATGAGAAATACCGAACCAAACTTTGAACTGGTGTCGCGATGAGAGAGTCCCGAACCAGAATATGTGTATATATATATTTTTAAAATAATTGGGGTCGATGTATCATGCCGAACCAATTCTTACTTGGGGTCGATGAATCATTCCAAACCAAGAGTCCTTTATGTGTATAAAAGGGGCAAAATAGCAGTGACTAATATTTAGTATATATTGTGTGTGAAATATATATATACCTGATGATATTCTACTTCTGTGTATTAGTAGATTGATATATTATGTATTTAAAGATACATACTGAATTGGTAAGTTAAGAAGTGAAACTTAATTACGAAATGAACCTTTAGATAGAGAAAATCTATTTAGTAATTCAAGTAGCGAAACTTAATTACATAAGTGGGAAAGTCAACAATTGTAATTTTAGTAGTGAAGCTAAATGAGAAGTCTTGAAAAATAACATAGATGAAATGTTACTTGAGAATTAATTAACATACGCGAGATGTTAGTAAAACGGTTGTACTCTATGGGCGGTACTGGAAATTTGGTACAGATAAGTTCAGTTTACTACTTTGGTTTTAGTTAGCTTGAGAAGTATGGCTAGACAAACTAAGTGTGGAACGTTAGGTGTGCACCAAAGATGAGGGGTGAGTTAACTCAAGAGAGTGTACAAGAACCTAACATGTGTAATCAATAACCGCATTTTATATTGTGATAAACGCTTGCTAAATATTTTCAAAATGTTTTGTGTACTAACTCTTGCTATAAAATATTTTCAAAACCTTTTAGGTGTCCAACCACAGGGACGCCATTTGTGATGATTCCATTCCAGACTCGGAGCTGTAACACAGTGCATGCTTACAGGATTTGACTAGACGATATCTCTCATTCAGATCTAGCATAGGATCTCGCACTCTTCTATGTATGGACTTGTGGTCCGGTATTAGTCTCAGATGTTAGCTTCAGACTAGTGGTTATTCTATTGTTGTTTGGGATTTTTAGCCGATGGTTTATTCGGTAATACTTTTGTTCTGTTGTACTTTTACTTTGATGTTTGAATTATAGTACATGATTATTTGCACTTTGTTCCGCACGGTCGATTTTTCTATTTTAAGAAAGATAAAATTTGGCACCGGTCTAATTTTACTTAGGGGATTTGTAATTAAAAAGTTTTCGACAGTGATGCTAAGAATGAACCATTTGAGAAACCTGTTTTAATTTAATGAAGGCCTGATCACCCGATGTTTAATTAGGCGGGGTGTCACAGATGGTATCAGAGCATCAGGTTCTAGTGTCCATAGGATCTGTACGGCTTACTACGTTTTCAGCGTATAGTTTGATTGATATAGAGCCCTATCTTAGGATGATTGTACTCCTCCACGTACGTAGTTTAAGTTCTCCTACTATTTAATAGACGTAGTGTTATATATATACGAGTCCGATTAGGCACGATACGTCGAATATGGTGGTAGGTCCAGCATTGGCGTTAGCAGGACTACAGGAGGGAGGAGGGAGGCATAAAGCATGGGGTGTTCGAAGATGGAAATCATAGGAGAGATGACCGTGGTCGAGGTCACTCCTAGAGGGTAATGGAAGTAACTGCTGTAAGGGTTGTTGAGGCATAGAAGACATTTTCCAAGTGTCGCAACGGCAAGAGGGATGCTAGTCTAGACTGCCCAATGCAGTGATAGTGGGAGTAGGTCTGAAGAAAATTTGATAAGGACGAGCCGTAAATGTGATAAAACGGCAACTGTGCATGTTAACCAATGGAAGTAGTATGTCCAGAGTTTTTGGCATTTGGGACGGAGTAGAAATACTCAGAAGTGAAAAATTTGAGTAAATTTTCAGGAACGTGGCGGGGATACCAGTCACTACATTCGGACCGAGGGTCCGTATATATAAATAGAAGAACTTTACGTATAGTTTAACCACAAAGTTCTCCAATGATGATTCAGAAGCGTAGTGAATGGGAATATATGAACCCCTCATATGAAAGCGTGGTAGAGGCCAATCGTGAGAGAGAAATTTATCCTGTGAAGTGAACTTATACCGATGAGATAGGTATAAGGGAAAAAGAGCCCTGGAGAAAATGGACTCTCAAGTTATAGCTCGAAATTTTGGTAAAACTCTTCTTGAACAACATATGCATATGAAGACAATATGGTACTTCCTACAAGGTTGAGGTTAATGCTCCTGGGTGGGCGGACCTAAGGGAGTTTAGAGATTTAGTCATAGAGTAAGACTGAATGTAATGGGGCTGGTGTAAGCCATAAGTGGAAACCCACTAGAGGATTTAATGATTAGATCCTAAGTCGGGACTGTTAAGTCCCATAGTGCGTTCCTCTGGGTTAGCAGGACTAAGGGAACCAAGATGATAGTGTTCAAGATCGAGACTACCCAGTCCGAGAGGAGGGGTACCCAAACCGGTCAGCATGGCCTGGAGTCAGGAATTTTTGAAAAGATGTCTATTGTGGATTCTAGGGCCACGCGTTTTATTTTTAGCTGGAAGTTATTTGAAGAAATAATAACTCCAATAAGTTTTGCATTCCGGAGAGGACAAGCGTGTTATGTCCGGGAACCATCTAAATCACCAGAGCGATGTATAAGGAAGTATATGAGTTTTAACCTCGAGTGAATCGGGTATATGACGACTCCTCGCCTGAAAAAGGGTCGAGTTGTCATTATTCATCTAAATGTGAGAAAATTCGGAGATTATGAACATCTCTTAGTAATTTATTTCGGTGTGTGGGAACCTAAATGATGTGAGTCAAGATATGTAGTATTACCGCTGAGCGGAGGGATCGAGCTCGCCGTTGTAATTAGTGCTTAAGACTTAGTGATAGCATAAGCGCGGTGCCACTTGACTCCGTTAGAAACATTGGAGTATGGTTGCACATATTGTTGAGGAAATCGAATTTGAGTATCTTGATTATGTGGTGTTCCGACAATGCTCAGTAAGAATACATGGGGAGAAGTCCCTTGTTTAAGTTCGGTTGCGAAAGGGAATACGACTGAATTTTTGCACGTCAGGAGAAGTGGCATTGTTAGATGTTAGGGCATCAGTGGAGCCGGTAGTGATGAAGAGAAACACTGAAAGGCTTACCTCACCACGAAGGGATAAGTGGGACTTTGTGGGCAAGGATTTGATTTTTGGCCTATAGGGTATTGAGAATACCCATAAGATTGCAGTCACGTCCTGTAGACTAGGCAGGAGTTGAAGAAAAGCATGATACGGGTGTGACATTTGCAATGTTTTTGCAAATGTGCACGGAGAAAAGGGTGTATGGGCTCCCTAGTCAATTGGATTCCTTAGATATCCGAGATAGAGGGATGCGGAATATTTTGTACGACGTAGGGGAAATTAGGAAACAAGTCGTATCGATGAAATGGGTTGAACGTCATGGGAGATTGACAATGATCCAAGATTATATGTGTTGAGAAATCCAGCACACCCTATGGGATGAAAGTCGGTGGGAAACCGTTCAAAGGTTATCTCTTGATATGGGAGACCTAACTGTGGTGAAGAAGTAGCGCAAGGTGCTACTTGACTGAGTGTTGTGAGTGACTTACGAGTTACTAAAATGTTGATTCTTATAAAGTAACCAACCCCCAAAAGTGCACCAATTGCGAAGAGTGCAAGGATTGTAAAGTATAATAAACCCGGAGAGAAAGGGGAATAGAGTACCACTTCAGGAAAGATGAAGTAAGTGGGAAGCGATGCTGAGGAGAGACGTAGTGAGATTGTCTCCAGATACACCTCTAGTTAATAGACAAGTTAGAATCGAAATAAACAACCGGAATGTGGTAGTGAACCCACATTTCCAATGATGGAGTGAGGAGACAGACTTATAAATTATTGATGGGTTGTGAACATCATAATTAAGCCAACATTTCGTTGGGGGTAGCGAAATGGGGTGACCAGGATGGATTAGTATGTAGTAAAAAGGGGAGAGTGCACGGTTCCACTCTACATGATTGTGAATCAGGATGAAATCCTAAAATTCCACCCTGTGAGAGATGGTCAGGAAGGAATAGAGATAGATTTTTATTTTGAGTATGTTGTGTCACCTACGACTCAATGTTAGTGAGAAGGAATGATGATACGCCCTTATGATAGTGGAATTTTGGAGAATCCCACTGATCAATTCATAGGTTGAATGTATACCTATAAGAGCATATTTATAGATAAAGTGAGTGCCTATATGGACTGTACATGAGGATTAGGTTCGTGGGTACTGATTACGAACAATACATGTACTTTGGGTGTGGTTCGAGGAGACATTTCGAACCTTTAGTCCTTAACGCGTCATATGAGGACATTCTATTGGAGTGTGACATTTTAAAGTATATGAAATGTGAAATATATGGCTCACAAATTGTCTACTCATGTGCAATGAGATATATATACATATATTGGTGATCGAGGTGGAATTCCGAGCCAATAACCCCAAAAGTGTTATAAAAGGGGGGGTGATTATAAAATAAGTGCTGGTAGTATATGATATGTGTAAGATATATATACCTATTGATTTTTCCTACTTATGTGCGATAGTATGTGTGCTAAATCTCTGTATTGGGGTCGATGATATTCCGAACCAATACATGGGGGGATCGAATTGGGGTCGATAATTTTCCGAACCAAATACATGATAAATATTGGGATCGACGGAAGGTCTGAACCGTCATGTGCATTACATTTACCTTGGGGTCGAGGAATTCCCGGACCAATGTAAATGATAGGATTATTGGGGCCGATGATTTTTGCAGGACCAATTTTCCTTAAAAGTATATATTGTATGTGAAATATATACCTTATAATATTCTACTTATGAGTGATAGTAGACACTTAGATGTTATATAGAGATATAAATCAAATGGGTAAATTAAGTAGGGAGAAACTTAATTTCAAGAATTAACGTTGGATTGGGAAAATCTATGGAGAAATTAAGTAGTGGGACTTAATTATGATATGTGCAGCATGGGTAACGTGCGATAAGAAATTATGATGAAATGGTCATGTGCTTGGGATGACCGTTAGGATATTATGATTTGGTATTGGGTATTAGAGGGTGCAATTATATTTAAGGTCCTTAGCCTTAATACCAGCCTTATCCTAATTTCGAGGACGAAATTCCTTTCAAGGGGGGAAGTATGTAATACCCCATATTTCTGAATATTCCATTTTATTAGATTGGAGAATTAAATGAGAAAATATCGTATTGATTTAAATTACGTAAGAGTAGTAACTTAAAGAGTTTTATTTAAAATTGTAATTATGGTAAATAATTACTTAACGCGTGTAGACCGTGTTGGGGTGAGAACGAGTAATATTTTTTAAGTGACTCAAACGATAATTTAGAGGTCACTAATGAGTCCAGAAGGGTGAAATTAGTCAAAATTGTATACCCGGGGGTACTAGTTGAGTCCCGGAGCAATTTTGGACTAAACCGAGACCGTTCGGGGGCGTTTTGATCTTTTAACATAAGAGGGTATGGAGACCTACGAAATTGAGAGTTTTATATCAGCCGTATGATAGATGAATTAGGTTTAGAACACCCATGACAATACCAATACCAATACCATTAGAGAGAGGAGAGGCACCACTTTCTAAAGCAAAAAGAAGATTTGGGAAGGATTCAAAGGGGTTTCTACCATCAACTTGTTGGGGAAGAAGGATTGAAGGATGAAGATCATCAATCATCAACAAGAACCACAAAATCAGACCCTACTGCTCCTAAGGCAAGTTGTTTATTACAAAATTTTAAAGTTATAATACCCATGTGTAGGGTTTTTGAATAGTTTTGTTTAAATCAATATTTTGATTGGATAAAGATGATATTTATGCATGTTGGGATAGGAATCGCATGTATAATGATTTAAACTATGTAGAGGATTAATATTCATATTAGACTTGATGATTTTCGGAATAAAAATCTGGATTTTGAATGATAATATGGGAAGAACACCATAACTAGGGTTTCAAGAAATTCTGGGTTTTAATTCATTATTTATTTAAAAGTAATTGGAGTTTTGATGTAATTGACACGTTACAAATTGTCCTAGTATATGTGGAAATATGTTAGGATCATTGGGTAAAAGTTTGGTGGACAATAATGAAGTTTGGAAATTTGTTAATGGAGGAGAGGATCAACGAAGAAAACAGACTGCGTCTGTCCCTGTTCGATCGATCGATCGATCTTGAAATATCGATCGATCGACTATGTCGATCGATCGAACCCAGCCGTCGATCGATCGACGCAAGCTGTTTTCCCAAAAATTGTGTTTAATCCTTCGTTGAGTTCGGGAATGAATGGGTATTCTAGGATTTACATTATACTTATATGGGAGTAAGAATAAGACCAGTAGGTATATTGTTGAGGTCCAATAAGGCCATTGGGTGTAGGGATTGGATTATGGACCAAGGAGAGTAATCCGATTTAGTAGAGTATCGGGGACTTCGGAAATTGAGTTACGGGGCGAAGTAAATTCAATTTAAGTAATAGACCAGTAGGGTAAGCAATAACTATTGAAATTATATGTAAGGGGTAACTAGGACCCTTAGAGTTGTGTGAATACTCAAATAAATACGATTAATGAGATAAATCGTAAAGCGAATATTGTACGGTAAATATATGAGATTTAAAATATTACGTACGTATATAATTAATAGGTCGGGCGTGTAACTACTGAATTATGTGATCTTTTAGGTAGAGAGATTATACCTAAATAAATTATGTTAGGGTCGATGAGACATTCCGAACTAACATAAAGTTATTATAAGTTTGGGGTCGATGAGAAATACCGAACCAAACTTTGAACTGGTGTCGCGATGAGAGAGTCCCGAACCAGAATATGTGTATATATATATTTTTAAAATAATTGGGGTCGATGTATCATGCCGAACCAATTCTTACTTGGGGTCGATGAATCATTCTGAACCAAGAGTCCTTTATGTGTATAAAAGGGGCAAAATAGCAGTAACTAATATTTAGTATATATTGTGTGTGAAATATATATATACCTGATGATATTCTACTTCCGTGTATTAGTAGATTGATATATTATGTATTTAAAGATACATGCTGAATTGGTAAGTTAAGAAGTGAAACTTAATTACTAAATGAACCTTTAGATAGAGAAAATCTATTTAGTAATTCAAGTAGCGAAACTTAATTACATAAGTGGGAAAGTCAACAGTTGTGAAAATTGTAGTAATTTTAGTAGTGAAACTAAATGAGAAGTCTTGAAAAATAACATAGATGAAATGTTACTTGAGAATTAATTAACATACGTAAGATGTTAGTAAAACGGTTGTACTGTATGGGCGGTACTGGAAATTTGGTACAGATAAGTTCAGTTTACTACTTTGGTTTTAGTTAGCTTGAGAAGTATGGCTAGACAAACTAAGTTTGGAACGTTAGGTGTGCACCAAAGATGAGGGGTGAGTTAACTCAAGAGAGTGTACGAGAACCTAACATGTGTAATCAATAACCGCATTTTATATTGTGATAAACGCTTGCTAAATATTTTCAAAATGTTTTGAGTAGTAACTCTTGCTATAAAATATTTCCAAAACCTTTTAGGTGTCCAGCCACAGGGACGCCATGTGTGATGATTCCATTCCAGACTCGGAGCTGTAGCACAGTGGATGCTTACAGGATTTGACTAGACGATATCTCTCATTCAGATCTAGCACAGGATCTCGCACTCTTCTATGTATAAACTTGTGGTCCGGTATTAGTCTCAGATGTTAGTTTCAGACTAGTGGTTATTCTATTATTGTTTGGGATTTTTAGCCGATGGTTTATTCGGTAATACTTTTGTTCTGTTGTACTTTTACTTTGATGTTTGAATTATAGTACATGATTATTTGCACTTTGTTCCGCATGGTCGATTTTTCTATTTTAAGAAAGATAAAATTTGGCACCGGTCTAATTTTACTTAGGGGATTACTAATTAAAAAGTTTTCAACAATGATGCTAAGAATGAACCATTTGAGAAACCTGTTTTAATTTAATGAAGGCCTGATCACCCAATGTTTAATTAGGCGGGGTGTCACACTTCTCCTCACTCCCAACATTGCACTACGTTTCGTACGTGGGACGTCTCGCAAGCAAAATCCAAACAAGGAACCTCCCCGATACACTACTCCTTGGTAATGTTGGTCGTTGAGGTCCATTATGCCCTCAATACTGAAAGTAATATATATAAACTCATGTAAATATCTACGCTTCATTTTCTCATTAATATTTTCATCACAATTCTCCTGGAATGAGATTCAATCAATCTTTTTATATCTCTTTACTCTATAGATAAATATGACATCTCATAATCATACCCAAATAATATAATATTCACACAAGTATAATAATAACCATCCCAGCGAGCTATAATTCAAGGATGCAGGTTCTCAATGCTATCATATACGAGGGAATCACTCACATATCATCTTGGGTACCAACGGTCGGAATCTCACACCGCCTTAGAAAAAACCATATCACAATGTACGGGAAGCAGTCATAGTTACTCCCCGTAAATGAGGAGAAATATACCCACCATATCTCACCCCTAATAAAAAATCACACAATAATAATGGACGCTATGACCTGGGGACTATATGCTCCCTGCTGCTCAAGCCAGTGGCCTCAGCCACATCGCGCAACTTCCCATGATAGAATAAAGGGGGTATGCTTCACACATATATATATATATATATATATATATATATATATATATATATATATATATATCATGCACACAAGATATACATACATCATCACATCATATAAATGTATACCATCACACAAGATCTATATATCTCACACTATTTACATACTCTTATTACGCTCTTAGGCGTAAGTGAAATAATATCATTATTTAATATATTTTACGCTCGATATACTATTCGTGAATAACTCACATAACTTCCCCACTTTGTATACATGATACTATTTCTAACTTTAAATCCACACCTCACTTCTATTTGTATGCATCATCTCTCAATTTTATTCACGTTGACATCTCCCAAATCAATTTGCAATAAGGATATTCTCCATATCCGTATGCACATCGATCAGCATTTATTATTATCAATACATAATATAGTTCAATCAATTATATGAACCTTTAAAGGTATCCCATTTGGGATTGAATTCTAAAATCCATTATCACTAAGCGCATCCTAATTTTCTCTTATAAATCCATATTTATCTCCAAGTGGAAATCTCAACGATAGTGGGCTTCCCAACTAGTCGGTGCGATACTCAGCAATCGGTATTCTCTCGAATTAAGTCAATATGACTCCAAAAATTTATTATAATGAAAACTTCCTAAAAGTATCCAAAACATACTCTCATAACTTATGTGAAGGTTCACGATCGATAAACCCAAATGAAACGGAATGAAACTCACTCTAGAAAAACTCGCACAACAGCCCTATTTACGAATCGATTCGGGCCCAATCCGAATCGATTCTCCCTAGAGAATCTATTTGGCTTCCAAGGAGAATTGATTCAGGTCAAAAGACCTGTCAAGATGCAACATTCTGAATCGATTTGAGTTGGGGACGAATCGATTCGGCCTGTTCAGAAGCTATGAAATGGCAATTTTTCTCCAAAATTCCAAAAATCATATTTATCATCTTCTCTTCATTTCTCTTCAACCTAAACATATACATAACATCAAAATTCATCAAATAAGACACCTATACTAATTTTTAGCCTCAAGTACATGATATACACAACAAATCTAAGAGTTTACCCAAAATCTAGGTTTTAACATTTTATCCCAACATTCACAATTTTATCCCCAAATCATGAAATAAATCATACACAACAATTATTTAGCAAGTTTAATCACTTTCCTCAAATTTGTAGAGTTTCAATCGCCCTTGAAATCGCGAATTGGCCAAAAATCCCAAACTTTTCTTCTCTTTCTCTTCTTCTTTTCTTCTTCTCTTTCTTTCTCTTTCTCTCTAAGGAGATTTTATCTCTCGTAGGCTTTTAAGCCTTATCCCCCAAAATACACAACTTTTAACGATAATACAAACTTTAAATAACTCGGTCACTTTAATTCGAGCCAAACGAACTTAAAATATTTCGAAACCCAAATAAGACCCAAGTGCAGTCATTTTGACTATCTCGTCCCTTCCGGAATCAACCTCACCCTCAGAATCATCATTCGTATCACTTTTTAACATCTTCAAATTTTGACCTCAAATGCTAATTTAATTATTCTCCAATTAAATTAATACTTATTTCCCCCAAAATAAATAAATTATTGTCCAAAAAATCTTGGGTTGTTATAGACTTCCCCACTTACAAAAATTTCTCCCTCGAAATTAAGTTAATCCTAATACTCCAAAGCTCAACTAGTTTCCACTACACTTATCCTCACTAACACTATACCCAATCCTCCCACTTCTCATGATTAATTATTTTTGTTTTATAAAACCAATTATAACAACTAGGGCGCCCATACACCATTTATTCGAGCTCTACTCATATAAACATAATTAGGCTTCACTTGTCTCAATAGTACAATAACTCGAAATATATTAATTATACTATCATACTAATAATATAACAATTTTGAAAGGTCCAGGGATTTAACTCCCCTCATTTCTTGACATCCGCTACTTTCACGTGGGGGAGGTCCCGTAAGAGAAATCCAAATAAGGAACCCTCCCAATAAAATAATATCTGGTGACGTCAGGGATTGAGAGTTAGTTAGATTAGGACTAGAGTTTAGAAATATTTTTATGTAAATCAATTTTTGATATTGCCCAAAGGAGTATAAAAGTTTATTTTAAAAACAGTTTATTTTAGAAACGGTTTGTCTTTCAATATTTAAATAAAAATAACTTATGCCCAGGACACAAGTTTTTATATATATATATATATATATATATATATATATATAATTATCATATTCATAATAATATACAGTTCTCAAAATTAACATAATTATGAGCTAAAATCTCTTGCTCAACAATAATCCACTAAATTCTAAATTCTTTTCAGTAATAATCTCTTACATCATAATAAAATATTGCAATTCACTAGGCTCTTCCATAGCTGGAATATAACAAGTATATAAGTCTAGCACGACTATAGAACAAATAACTTTATCGTTACTACTCGACACACTTCAACAATTCTTACATACGATACTTCCGAAGCATCATATATCAAAATCCTATTCACAAAGGAAATATCTTACATCATACCTCTCTAGTCCGACTGTATCTCTTCATCAATGGGTTCCCACACAAAGTCCCCTGTCCTAAAACGACCCTGAATTTGCTTTAAGGCTTTCACTTCCAAAAATTCCTCAAAACGTGGTCCTTTACCTCTTTTAGGATAATCTCTCTTTCTATGCCCTATTTCTTTACAAAAGAAACATCTACCCACAAATCCTCTTTGCCCATCTTGAGGAACATAATGCTGTTGTGACCCTCTATAGTCCGACTTATACCCACTGGCATTACTGGTATTCTCTTCACCAGACCTACTTGAAGAACCTGAATCTCTATAGTTCTTAACCCCTTGCGAACGAAGACGATATGCATGACACTGCAACAATGCCGCATTCACTACGTCGGCGAAAGTCACTAACGTTGGGTTCCCTAACAAATGCTGATGAATTTTCCAGTTTAAACCTTGAATGAACTTCGATATACTCTTTTCTTTCGTATTTACTTCATCAGTTACTAGATTCGCCAATCGAGTAAATTCTTCTCCATACTCGGCCACCGTTTTATTACTTTGAAACGCATCCATCAGTTTCTTCCTTATCTCCTTTCGAATCGCGAAAGGAAAATACCTTCGTTCAAAGAGTTCCCAAACATTTGTTATGGGTAATGTATCTCTCTGTTCCGATGTGGTGACAGACTCCCACCAATGGAGAGATGCACCCTTCGACTTGAAGGTGGCGAGAAATTATTTATGCACCTCACTACATTCAACCATACGAAGGTGCCTATGTATACTCTGGAGGATGTCCTTCCCTAAAATCGTCCCGTACACTTTCCCACAAAGACGGTCCTGGTGGGTTTGTGATGCTTGAACTGCAGGTTGATGCGCCATCGCAGAAATGGAAGCAGATACTGCTTGTGCCACCATACTGGCAACTTCATCTGTAGTCATAGGCCTTTGAGGCATTTGGGTTTCCACACTCTCAGCCCCTTTATTTGCCATGTCTAAACGACCTCTCTTCGGTGGTAATATGGACGTATGAACACAACAGTCCTAATAATAGCGCTCTATATCAAGAACGCTTACGTAATATCGCAGTAAACCCTCACTGATCCTAAAGACACTGGAACCTGATGCTTTGATACCACCTGTAACAACCTTCTTAGAATAATAATGGGTGGCCAACCCTATACTAAAATAATCAGGAATCTCAAGTGGATCATTCTCAGCATCTACTTACGATTCTAAAAGTAAACACGGCTATCTACCCATTATTACAAAAAGAGGGTGTCAAATTTTTTTTAAAACATTATTAAAACAATCTATCCAACAACTAACCAACAAAATAACTTCTAAATATGATAAGAGACACACACATGCTCAAAATAATATAAAAGAGACTAATAAAGGAGTATAACAAAATGTACAAAATAAAATACCTGAATATTCTGTCGAGTTACAAACAATACAATAATCTAGGAAGAAAAAAATAAAAGTGTTATTATACAACACTTGGGTATAAACCCGATACACAAAGTGAATCCTGGTCTAGATACACAAAAGATAGGAAACGACTATAACAAAATACCGAAACAGTCCGCTACTTCCATAGCTCCACGAATACACTTGATGGATATCATCAATGGCGTCCTTGCGGAGGAACACCTAAAATAATACAATATAAGCATCGCACGAGAAAAATATAAACGGGTCAGAGCCCGAGGTGTGAAAATATTTTTAGCAAGTGCATTAAAATGCATAATAATTATAAATGCGTAATAACATGATTAAAGTGGAGTTACACTCTCCATAAAATTCAACTCACCTCTCAACTAAAGCACGCAACTAAACGTATGCACATGATCTCCCAATAATTTCCCAAATCTATCTAAGGGCAAAGTCATCTAACTTACTCCCAATTTATACTCGTTTAAAATTCATCTAAATCATATCCCTCAACTTATACTATTACCGATATCAAATATTCGTTAACTTACTAACATATAAAATATACGTAATCATTCTCTTTTACTAGAATTTCTCATATTCTAGTCATTAATATATATATATGAGTTATTAGCATCTAAGTGCTAAGGACTAAAATTCTTCCAATTCTCAATATTGCATTGCGTTTCGTGCGTGGGACGTCTCGCAATCGAAATCCAAACAAGGAACCTCCCTGATACACTACTCCTTGGCAGTATTGATTATCAAGATTCATTATGACCTCAATGCATGACGCATATAACCCAAATTTCTTATATAATGTAATTAATTAATTATTCTCAATTCTCAACAGTGCACGACGTTTCGTGCGTGGGACGTCTCGAAAAGAGAAATCCAAATAAGGAACCCCCCGATACACTACTCCTTGACACTGTCGATTGTCGAGATATACTAATATGATAAATATGAGTACTAGGGACTAACTTCTACTCACTCCCAACATTGCACTGCGTTTCAACCGTGGGACGTCTCGCAAGCGAAATCCAAATAAGGAATCCCCCGATACACTATTCCTTGGCAATATTGGTCGTTGAGGTCCATTATGCCCTCAATACCCAAAGAAATATATATAAACTCATGTAATTATCTACGCTTCATTTTCTCATTAATATTTTCTCACAATTTAGTCCGGATAAAATCTCCCAGAATGAGATTCAATCAATCTTTTTATATCTTACTCTAGAGATAAATATGATATCTCATAATCTTACCCAAATAATATACTATTCTCACAAGTATAATAATAACCATCCCATCGAGCTGTAACTTAAGGATGCAGGTTCACAATGCTATCATCTACCAGGTAGTCACTCACATGTCATCCTGGGTACCAACGGTCAGAATCTCACACTGCCTTGTCAAAAACCATATCACAACGTAGAGGAAGAGCCCATAGTTTCTCCCCCGAAACGAGACGAAACATATCCACCACGTCTCACCCCAAATAAAAAATCACAAAATAAAAATGAACGCTATGACCTGGGGAACATACGGTCCCTGCTCCTCAAGCCAGGGGCCTCACCCACATAGCGCAACTTCCTATGACAGCATAGATGGGGTATATATATATATATATATATATACACACTAGTATATGTCCGTGCCTGAAGGCACAACGAAAATTTTCAAAGTACATAATCGCAAAACGGTAAAAATAAATTTTCAATCATGTATAGAATACGTCCAACTAAAATAAATATTTTATAAAAGATGCAAATAAATTCTCAAAATAATACCCAACATACACCATCCTATCTTCCATCCCACTAAAAATCTCGAATTCAATGTCTTTTATATATAGTGGTGCCAACATCCATACAACAAGAGATACAACACATGCACTTATGGTCAGTCGTTCCTCAATCACGAACTTCCCCAAATGGTTCTCCTGCGAGGTATACTCGCCCAAAGCTCGGTGCACCTAAAGCCTTCATTAGTCTTTCCACTTCTACCATAGAAAATGGGCATTTTTGTGGAAGCATGCACTGAACATAGATTGTGTTCACTTTCATCTCCCAGAATTTGACTACCTGCAAATCCATACACAACCACACAATTGAATGTTGAATATTCAGATGTAGTTAAAAAAATTTAATGGGGTAATGTTGTATATTCAAATGAAATAGTTACGAAAGTTTGATATGGTAACTGAATCAGTAGTGAATGTAGTACTTAAATAAGCAGTTACAAAAATAGAAATAAATTGGAATTACTTTTCGATTATTCATAAATTTCAATAGCTAAAACATCATACATATATTAGAGACATCTAATTAGTACCTGAAAAAAACGAATGCAAAAATAAGTCCTAAACAAAAAAAGCGAACAGATGCAAAACCAGTATCTATCTGACCAACATTCCACAGTTGCTGGACTAATAAAAGCCAATTTTATTCAACCAAAACTTAGGATTTGTGCAACGAACATGAATCACAATCACCAAAACAAAAATAATTTCAGATGTGGGGTGGTAAAAAAAGCCTACATAATTGGTAGCAAAAATAACTTTTTTTTTTTAAATTGTTGTGCAGTTCTTAGTGGCAATAGGAGCCAGAAATGTGGAGAACCCATTCTACAAAACACAATGAAATTAAACTAACCCCAATTAACACAATGAAATAATATATATAGTTTACCAACATAGGTTTAAATGAATTTAAAGAAAAGTCCAAACCAAAAACATAGCAGCCATTGTAAACAAAAAAATCATTTTAAATAGTTCAGTATTCAAAGTAAAAAAAAGGTTTAGTCCACCAATAAAGTAAACTTTGTGGAAAAAATAAATAAAAAAATTACCTTAAGGAGTTTTTATCAAAGGGTAGCATCTACAGTTTGATCTCATGGTAGTTAGTAGCGACTTTCAAGTTCTTCCAGTTGAAGTCCTAGATGCATGGCCGGTGAACGCAAGACCTCTAAAAGGTTTCCTTATGACTCGTTTTCATTTTCTATATCAGGTGCGGTGTGGAGGCATTCGTGTGTCAAACAGATATGATTCTGGACTTTGGACAAAAATAGATGACTTGACATACAATGTGCAAGGAGATAAACACGGCTAATTTCGGACTTTGAACAAAACATTGTAGTTAAGTAAATTATAGTTCAGTTAAGTAAATTACCGTTGTAGATCAGGTAAAACATTGTAGTACATTAAATTGCAAGTGTGATAAAGACACTGTAGTTCATTAAACCTTGTAGTTCAGTGTACTAACTGTACTAATTAAATTATGCAGATATAATGGTATATAATGAGAGGGGGACTATGAGTACCAGTGAAAGAATGAAAAAAAGTGAGCCCCTACAGTTCTAAATAAAAGGCTGTTGGTGTTAAAAATAAATTAAAATAAAAATAACTGAGTGAAATGTTATCTTTACTGTGCGCTTAGATGCATAATAATTATTTGGGAAGACGGGAGAGGGTAGAGGACAAAGGAAAAGGATAAACTGAAACTTTATAGCTTGTGTTGGAGTTTAAGTTTCGGTATACACGTATGCGTATTTTCATATAAATATATGTATATATGAGGAAATGAATATAGCTAACCTGCGTAAAACCTTCCACTAAGATTCTGAAGCGCTTTTGGTTCGTGTTCTTCCTCTTGAAACTGGATGTAAACATTCCCCACCTGGTTTACAAATTGGAAAAGTGTGAAACTAACATAGAATTGAAGTACAAAAATGAAAAAAACAGGGTTGAAATAAAAGAAGAGATACCATGTTCATCATCCTCTCGATTCTGATGCAAGCATTTGCTCTGTTTCACCAAGACCACATAATTACACTTAGTTCCCTCAATCTTCCGATCCTCCTCAATTTTGATGTAAATACAAAATCGTGTAACGCCTCTCAAAAGAAGAAATCCAATTCCCCGACCTCGCAATCACAACCTCACACCCTTGCGTTAAATCCTTGTTCCTCGATTGTCCGTCCACAATCGAAAACCCCTCAATCCTCAGATAATGCAAAGACTTCGCTGTTTCATCCTCAAACTGTTGCGCCAACTCATTCGTAGCGTGCCATCACAATCGCGTAAGGCCCCTCTGCTAAACATCCTTCTCTTGCATTAGTAGCCTATGTAGAACAAAAATGAAAAACATATATTAAAAAGTAAAAAAGAAAACAAATATCACATTGCCTGTCATTTCTTGTCCCCCAAACTGATGTCTTTTATTTTTAGTCCCCAAAATTGTAATTAAGAAGAAACATAGACATGACTCAAATCAGAACTTACAATTACGACTTGAAAACAATAATTAAAAACATTCAAAAGGAACTAATGAGTGGCCACTGTTGAACCATGGACAGCCTACTGCTGCTGAACCATGGACCTACTCACACACCCCCCAAAAATTGGGTTAGCATTGACAGCCTGTTGCTGAAATATGGACCTACTCACACACACCCAAAAGAACATGATCAATCTTATCTGGACATGACCAACATTTTATAATCAAATGCTCCTAATTCTCCACATCATGTAATCAAATTATGATGAAATGAGCAATCATCTTAAATAGGAGCAACAATACCAACATGCCCATTCATAACTCGTAATGGTCCCTAAAGCTCGAGGGAACAATCAGATAATCCGCTGAAAATTTAACTTATGAACTTGTATAAAGAAAATCATAACTCACTATCCAACCATCAAACCATTCTCAAATTAAAACTATATGTTCCTAACACGTATATGTTTAACATATCAAAAATTCAACCGTTAATTATTCATAAATCTCACAGAAAATAGCCTAAACCGTACAACGTTACAAAAATTACGATTTGCCGCAAATGGACCAACTAATTCGTATAAAATTGGATCATATCTCACAACCAATTCATCACATAACCAACTCTAAAGGAAATATCAACAACAAAATGCAATGCCCTATTTATCGCGTCAACAACATAGACAATACATATGCTTGGAAATTACTGTAAACTTAAATTAAAAAAATTCATAGCAGAATTAACATAAAAAAATGTACTCGAACATATGCTTGGAGTAGTTGGAGCATCCATTTAATTTTTTCCAGAAGCAACATGGAATGTACAAAAACTAAAAGAGCATTTGGGAGGGGGAGCATAGTTTACTTAAACTTCGATTAAGGGAAACAAATAAATTATACCTGAAGCAATGTCAACTTAAAATAAGCATATTCTATAACAACATCAAAAAGATATCAAAGCAGCGTGAAATTACCCCAGAGCTTAGTTTTTATAGAAGACGAATCTAATGAGTAACGAAACATTTGCAGACTCGTTAATATGAGGACTATTCAAGCATAAAGACAATCAAACTTTGAAAACTGCAATATGGATATTCCAAACCTGAATTTGAAACAAACAATCCAAAGATAACTAATTTTGTTATACAAAATTGCAATTGAGATAGAAGATGATTGAACTCATTATAGTGCACCTTCATATTTTTTAGTGAACAAACGTCACAAATTAGACAAACAATATAGAAGAACAAAAAAACTTGAAATCGAATGGAGAGTATACCTTAGCAGGACTTTGAAGTGCTAGGATCTTCAAAACAACTCATGATTCATGCAAAACAAATATAATTACAAAAAAAATAGTCATTGCGAAAGAAAAAAATCACAGGAAGGCTAAATGAGATCAAGTTAAAATTAACTCAATTAAATTCTATGTTTTTTGTTTTTTACTTACTCATAGAGATAAAATTCATAGTAGTATGAACTCTTTCTTCATTCTCCCTACCAGCTTCAACGACCATGTTGCATAATGCCATGGTCCAAACGGTATTAAATATTGGGACATGGGCCAAACGGTATTAAATATAAAAGGCAATACCTTCAACAAAAGCGCTAAATATCATTATAAACTACGGACCAAAAAATAACCAATTTCAAAAACTTAATTAGTTAGTTATATGGAATTCAAAAACCACTTATGGATACACTGAAAGGCACTTTGAGGCATTTCTTCAAACACTTGTGCACTAATTCAATGTACAACAAAAATCGCCAACTTGTCCATGTATGTGTACGTGTACGTGTACGTGTGTGTGTGTTTCTATGATTCCATCCACCTACACATACTACTTAAATGAAGAAATCAAAATAACAACACCCAAAAAATAAAAATAAAATAACCACAATGACTTCCCAATAAATAAATAAATAAGTGATTTTAGTATAGAAATTAGAGGAGCAAACCTTGCAAAAAATAACCATGCTCATCAGAAACATTCTCAAACACTTTCTATTCATGGAATAAATTAAATAACATTATATTTGCAGAAGACTAAATCAAAATATGAACACTTACTGAAATAGAATAATTACTGGGATTAAGCGGGAACCTTTGTGCTCTTTCTCAATCACGTCGTAGTCTTTGAGCTACGGCACGGGAAGAAATGGGAGGAAAGTCCTGACATGTTGAGTAAAGTAGATTTAAATAATGAAAAAAATGAAAAATAAAAAAAACACCGTGGTGGGGGGTTCTTTTTCTTTCCCTTTCCTCTTCTCTTTACAACAAACTTGCTCTGTTATTTTTCTCTTGTTCTTTTTCTCTTCTGGAAAAAAAGTAAAATTTGTCATGGATATACCTCTTTAAGAATCATCTCAAGTTCTGATTCACCGCGGATCACAACACCGGTGTTGATCCTACGTGTGCCTTCAATCTGTGAAGAGAAGGAGCGCAAATTCTATGAAAGCCTCTTGATATAGTAACATAAGGAGAAAGTAGAATTTAGGAAGTCTATTTTTGGAGGGTGTTTTTTTACTTACATTGGAAAATATTGATGTGTTATCCATGTCTAAATCAACTAACCTGGCCATCTATAGGTCCTATTAAAAATCGCAAAATGAGAAGATGTTAGTAATAATAGTCCCTATAAATCAAATAAATCAATCTCCGAAGTAGGTCACTTACTTAGTTCACTCTCCAAAGTAGTTTTTGGATCTTAAGGGATGCTCTGAGTCTGGAAAAAAAATTTAGATGCAAGAAAATGTTGGAATGTATAAATATTTGCTGCTATGTTGATAATAACTTTTATAATAGTGAAAGTACCCAAAATCCAAAATGTTGGAATGTATAAATATTTGCTGCTATGTTGATAATAACTTTTATAATAGTGAAAGTACCCATAAATAGACAATAAAAACACCAGTGATAGTAAAAACATAAAGAAAAATACACAATGATACACTACACCTCATCAACTCATAAACAACCCAAAGTGATATTTTTCAACTCATAAGCAACGAAGTAGCTCCAAATGAATACTGTGATACGAATGAAGTAGCTGCAAATGTAACATTGATGTGAATCAACAAATAAACAACCCAAAGTGAAAAAAATTACACCTCATCAACTCATAAGCAACGAAGCATAAATAAGACATACAAAAAAGGTGAAAAACAACCCAAAGTGATGTTTTTCAACTCATAAACAACGAAGTAGATCCAAATGAAGTAGCTCCAAATGAACAAAGTGAAAAACACGATTAAAGAAGCATAAATAAAACATAAACAATAGAGAATAACTGATTTTCTTTTGTACCTGATTTTTACAACCTACAAAAAAATAGCTCCAAATGAAACATTGATGTGAATGAACTCATAAAAAACCCAAAGTGAAAAACACGATTAAAAAAGCATAAATAAATAATAAACAACATAGAATACCTGATAACCTACAAAAAAAAGAATGAATAAAACCTCCATTAGCAAAGACCATCAGATCCTAAAATTGGAATAAAAAAAACAACAACATAAACAACATAAAATACCTGATTTTCTTTTGTACCTGATTTTTGCAACCTACAAAAAAAAGAGTAAATAAAACCTCCATTAGCAAAGAGCATCAGATCCTAAAATTGGAACAAAAAAAAAACGCACCATAGGAGAAGAGGACGGATCCGACGGCTAGGGTTTGTTTCTGTGAGTGGCAAAAGAGTATCAGATCCTAAGAAAAGAATATATAAAACCTCCATTAGCAAAGAGTATTAGATCCTAAAATTGGAAAAAAAACACTTGTACGTGTATGCGTGTATGATAGGAGCAGAGGGCGGATCCGACGAGGGGAGGTAAAGCCAGAGGTGGTGGATCAGAGAGCGGCGGCGTGAGAGAGAGAGGTGGTGTGAGCGGCGGCTTGAGCGGCTTGGGGTGAGTGTGGAATGGGAGAGATCCAAAATGGCGGCTAGGGTTTCTTTGGGCGTGAGCAACGTGTAGGGAAGAGATGGGGGAGCGGCTAGGGTTTTTTTGGGAAAGAAAATGAGGAGACGGGATGTGAGAGTGAGAGAGGGAAGAGCCCACACGGGTTGTGAGCCTTGTGAGAGTAGTTTTTTTAGTCTCAACCCTTGGATTGTACATGTGGCAAAATGTAGTCCCTTTGATTTTTTTGATAAGATAAGATGGTACTATTCATTAAACCATTGTCTCATATATATATATATATATATATATCACATTATTTACATACTCTTATTACAGTTTTAGGCGTAAGTGAAATAATATCATTATTTAGTATATTTTACTCTCGATATACTATTCGTGAATAACTCACATAACTTCCCCACTTTGTATACACTATACTATTTCTCACTTGAAATTCACACCTCACTTCTATTTGTATGCATCATCTCTCAATTCTATTCACGTTGAGGATATTCTCTATATCCTTATCACATCAATAAGCATTTAATATTTATATGAAACATCTCCCAATTCAATTTGCATTAAGGATATTCTCTATATTCGTATGCACATCGATCAGCATTTATTATTCTCAATCCATAATATGGTTCAATCAATCATATGAACCTTTAAAGTTATCACATTTGGGATTTAATTATCAAATCCATTATCACTAAGCGCATCCTAACTCTCACTTATAAATTCATAATTATCTCCAAGTGGAAATCTCAATGATAGTGGGCTTCCCCACAAGTCGGTGTGATACTCTCCAATCAAAATTCTCTCGAATTAAGTCAATATGACTCCAACAATTTATTATAAGGTAAACTTCATAAAAGTCTCCAAAACATACTTCTCATAACTTATGTGAAGGTTCCCGATCGATAAACCCAAACGAAATGGAACGAAACTCACTCTAGAAAACCTCACAAATAAACCTTATTTTCGAATCGATTCGGGACCAATCCGAATCGATTGGGCCCAGAGAATCGATTCGGCTTCCAAGGCGAATCGATTCGGGTCAAAAGACCTATCAAACTGGATCATTTCGAATCGATTCAGGTTGGGGCCGAATCGATTCGGCTTGTTCAAAAGCTACGAAAATTGCAATTTTTCTCCAAAATCCAAAATTCCAAAAATCATATTTATCATTGTCTCTTCATTTCTCTTTAACCCAAACATATATATAAGATCAAAATTCATCAAACAGCACAACTCAACTAATTTTTAGCCTCAAATCTATTATATACACAACAAATCAAAGATTTTACCGAAAATATAGGTTTTAATATTTTATCCCAACATTCACAATTTTATCCACAAATCATGAAATAAACCATACACAACAATTATTTATCAAGTTTAATCACTTGCCTCAAATTTGTAGAGGTTGAATCTCCCGCAAAATCGTGGATTGGCCGAAAATCCCAAACTTTTCTTCTCTTTCTCTTCTTCTTTTCTTCTTCTCTTTCTTTCTCTCTTTCTTTCTCTTTCTCTCTAAGGAGATTTTATCTACCGTAGTCTTTTAAGCCTTATCCCCCAAAATACGCAAATTTAAATGATAATACACACTTTAAATGACTCGATCACTTTAATTCGAGCCAAACGGACTTAAAATATTTTGTAACGCAAATAAGACCCATGTACAGTCATTTTGACTATCTCGACCCTTCTGGAATCAACCTCGCTCTCAGAATCATCATTCGAATCACGTTCTAACATCTTCAAGTTTTGACCTCAAATGCCAATTTAATTATTCTCCAATTAACTTAATATTTATTTCTCCCAAAATAAATAAATTATTGTCCCAAAAATCTCAGGTTGTTACACCCACATCATGATGCCTTGGTCATTGCACTCAGGATAGATAACTATGACGTCGATCAAGGTAGTTCATCCAATGTAATGTATCTCGACCTATTCAGAAAGTTGATGTTAAGCGTCGTCGACTCAAAGGAAGCCACCGTTCCTCTAATTTCCTTCGCCAGAAAAGTTACAATCCCTTTGGGAAAGATTATACTGCCAGTGAGGGAAAAAATATCTCCAAGATGATTGAATTTCCAGTGGTCAATATTGACTCACCTACCAGGCGATCCTTGGCAGAGGGTGGCTACATACGATGAAGGCAGTCTCCTCTACCTACCATCAGAAACTCAAAGATGTGACTGAGTGAGGAGTGATGGAGATCGATGGAGATCAGGTGATGGCGAGAAATTACCTTATAGTAGCCATCCTCCCTAAACCAGAGAAGAAGGTCGAGAAAACCAACGAGATGGTTGAAGAACGGGAAGGATTGATACCTTCCAAATAGCAGCTAAAATATGGAAGACCGGCAGTGGAGGAGACTTGGCTCCTCCCCTCTGAGTGGGTCGTTAAGAACCTGGAAGAAGTCGTAGCCGGTGGTGACAAGAAAGATAGGATGTTCTTGATCGGAGCCTCTCTCACAGATCAAAAGAAGAAGAAGCTAATAGTAATTTTATAGAATAACTTGGAAGTTTTTATGTGGGAACCCTACGAGCTGCCTGGGATTGATCCTAGTGTGGTTTGGCCTCAGCTGTACGTTGACCCGACTTTTAAGCCGATCGCACGAAAGGCACGATGAACTGCACCCGAGAAGGCCAAGGATATGGAGAAGGAAGTGGAAAAACTTTACCCATAGTACCATGGATAGGAAACATACCCTCAATCGCGGGTGGTGCCTGTGGAGCTGCTGCCTGGTGGACGTTATAGACACATCCATACTGCAATTGCCCCTGCTGCACTGGAGCTGCTAGAATGGCTGGTAGGGCTGGCACCTGGGCTGGAGCTGGAAGGGCAGGTGGGAAGAGTGGTCTCTGCGGCTCATTACGGGCTCCCTGCTGTTGTGGGGCCCTATCGCCCTCTGGGCAATCCTGACGTTTATGGTCGTGCTTGCCGCACACAAAACACCGGCCTATGAAATTACCTCCCCTCTGTCCCGGTTGACCACGGCCTTGCTGGCCGTTACCTCCACGCCATTGGCCCTGTTGGCCCTGATGTGCACGTTGTTGGCCTTGCTGGCCCTGCTGCTGGCCCTGCGGTCGGTGTTGACCCTGCTGGCCCTGCTGATTAGGCTGACCCTGATGGCCCTGCCTGAATCCCCCGAATCCCTGCCTAGAATCACCTGAATGGAATCGCTTAACAGGGTCCCCCTGATGGGAACTCTGCTCGTGCTGACATGTCTGTCCATGAGTTTGTGCCCCACCGACACTATTACCCCCGGTCCTACCCTGCTGGCTGGACTTTCCTGCTCTCTTGCTTCCCTGAAGATGGAATCGGTGATCCTGGCAATGTAGTAACGCTGCATTGAGTACATCAGTGAACGTACTCAGGGATAGGTTCCCAATAAGGTGCTAACGGATCCTCCAAGCTAACCCGTCGACGAATAGAAAAATCTTCTTGCCTTCAGTAGGTGCCTCATCTGGCACAATGGTGAGAAGTCTCATGAACTCCTCCTCATACTCTGCTACAGTAAGATTATCTTGCTTCAGATTTAGTAGTTTCTGCCTCATCTCAGTCTGCACTGCAGGTGGAAAATACTTGCGGTCAAACCGCTCCCAGAACATATGAATAGGGATCGTGTCCCTCTCCCCCAAAGTAGTAGTGGACTCCCACCACTGCAACGCGGCTCCCACTATCTTAAAGGAATCCAATAACTACTTTTGTACCTCGGTGCACTCATACATGGGAAGATGCCGCTGGATGTCTTTCTTCCATTGGCTAACCGTGACAATCTCGGAGCTACCAGAGAACTCAGGGGGATGTACTTTCTGAAAAGCATTCCGAACCCTCTCCCATGCAGATGGAAGTTGTGCTGGTACTGGCGCCACTGCCTGAACCTGGGGTGGAGCCTGCTGAATCACCGTTATCGCGGCATTCACCGCCTGAGCAACTATGGCGGCCACTTCATTAGCATTCATTGTGCCTGGTGGCGGAGCTGCTGGTTGCTCGGCCTGGGCACGCCTATCTTTCGGAGCACATCTCGTAGGCATCTGAAACGTGAACAAGTTTATTAGTCTACAGTTATAAACAAATCTCGAATAGCTGAAGACTTAAACGTAAAAGTAAGAATACAACAGTCCTTAAAATAGGGCTCTATAGCAATAACGTTAAGCTGAAAGCGAAATAAGCCATAAAGATCCTAAGGACACTAGAACCTGATGCTCTGATACCACCTGTGACACCCCGCCTAATTAAATACAGGGCGATCACTCCTTTATTAAATTAAATCAAGGTAAACAGTTGGTTCATTCTCAGCATCACTGTCGATAAAAATAATTTTTCCAATTTAACACCCTAAATAATTAAGCTAAGTGTCAAAAACATTTTTCATACAAACTTCCAAATTTTAATTAAAGGAAATATTTACTTATACCAAACAACATTTCTACAATATTGAATCACACCACGATGAACTAAAACAAAACCATACATTCGTCAATCGAATGTCAACATAATAAAACTAAACATCATAAACCATCCTGAATAAATCCCATAAAACAATACTGGAATAACTGAAATATAAGAATCCCAACAATAAATGAAATGATAAAAAGGGCGACACGTGCCCAATAAATGAGAGTAATAGGAGTGGAGTCAAGAACAGAAGCCGTCTACTCAAGTGACCTGCAACTCCCACCTAAGCTGCAGCTCTTTCTTCTCAAAGGATCCTAAGCAAGACGCCCCTGTGGCTGGGCACCTGAAAATATACATATATATACAAAAGAGAGAGATAGAAAAGGAAACGGGTCAGGGCCCGAAAGTGTGTTTGATTTTAAGATACGTTAAGCAAGTATTTAAAAATGATACAGGCCAATGCAACATCATATTAGTTCGTCTCTCTCTTGAGAAATTCTCGCCTCTCTTCTAATGTGCACGCCTATCGTACTAACCCTCCCAAATAGTCTAGTTTATCTTAACTTACTCATAAGTTTTCAAAACCGAACGATGACAATGTTTTAAAAAGGTTATTTTCAATTAGTAGCACTACTCTCGTTTTAGCTTCATTAAATTATAAAGTTTACTAGTGCCTTCTCATACTTTCACAAAACAAGTATTTATTATAGCGTCAACAACTATGTCCTACTTATCAAATTCCAGTAGGCAGTTAAAGTATATAACCTCATATATATATTAACTAGTCGGATAATATATATATATATATAACAGCACCCCAACTAAACTATGGTGCGGGCATACTCTGCTATCCAATCCCTGTATCGCTCACACAAAGGGAAATACAAGTTCGGAATCACTCTCGAACTGTATTAACATATACAAAATAACGTTAAGGCGAAGCATAGATTCCAAGTCCAAGAGGTCAGTACATACCCACACGTCTCTTAGGACCGTCCGACTATCAATATGATAGCCCGTACCTAGGATCTCTATCTTCTAGGGTACAAATCAATATCCCCCATAAAGCAACACATGATAAGATCGTCCCAGCGCGGTAACCTCAGGGATAGCAAGTAGCGCGGGTACGTTTTTCACATGTATATAATATATGTACACACAATCATATAATTATACCCATTTTATCACATTAATATAGGTGCCTCTCGTAACCCATAGTCACAACATTTATCCTTAATTTCCCATTATTATGATTACGTATAAGGTTTCGTCTCTAACCTTAATTCGAAGAGTTTTCTCACTCATTACCTAATACTCATGGTTTATATCCTCACCAATATGAAATTCAGTAAGGGACTTCATTTGATTCCAACGTAACTCTCTTACGTACCTCACCCTTAAGTTATAAATCTATCAACCTAAAGTAAATATCCCATAATTACCATACTTGTTGAAGATTAAAGGTTCTAACATTTATCCATATACCCTACTGGTCCTCAATATCTCCCAAATCCTTTTATTTAGAATGCCCAAAGGTTATTTCACGATAAATTAATTTAAGTAAATAAACAAGAGAAATAGGAGTCTGCCAGGAGGGGTCGATCGATCGAAGCTCTAGGCTCGATCGATCGATCAAGCAGGTCTGGGAAAAAATTCTGCAGAAATTGCAGTGACGGGATTGACTAAAGTTCTTCATCAAAACTCATATTTTCTAACACTAATCGGCCCAAAAAGTTTACTGTTAACATACTAACATAATTCCAGATATCTTTAACGTTCAGCATGCGTGTATACATCATTAAACATGGTTAAACAACCTAAAATCTCATCTAATAATCAAGAACCCTAAAGTTTTCTTAACTTTTGTTCTAATCAGTTTTCTCCAGAATTTCCTTCTAACATAACATCACAAATTCGTGGGTTAATCATCTACTTCACATATTATTTCCAGAATATGGTTATAACGATTTCTACATGCAAATCCCTATCAAAAATTGGGGTTTTCTTCCATTGATTATACTCCTAATCATTCCTACACTAATATGATTATTGCACCAACGAAAATACGCAAGTTAAACACTTGCCTAGGATTTTAGAGGTCTACTTTCCTACTGATATTGGTGTGGTTGCGTTCTCCTCCTCGCGATCTACGCGTTGGTGGTGACGGCGGTGAAATCGGTGGTGTTTTGGGCCTTGAATCACCTTGAGATCTCTCTCCTCTCTTCTCCAATGGCCGTTCTAGGGTTTTGAATGTTCTAACCCTAAAAGTCTGACTTAAATGGCTGCTAAGGATGGCTGAAATTCGTGGGTTTAATTACCCTATTTTGTAAAATGACCAAAATGCCCTCCCGGGTCACTAATTAAGCCTAAAAACATCCCGAGATCCAAACTAAACCCCCGGGTAAACTTTTCTAACTATCTCGACCCTTCCGGACGCGTTGGCGCACTCAAAACAACCATACAGACAACTTATAAAATATTCACTTTTTTTTAATTAACATAATTAGTCCCGACGTGGCACGGGCACGTCCCGACTTAAATTTCCAAAATAGTCATTTAATTCACCTATGACATTCAATATAACCAATATAATATATTACTATGCTCATTAGTAATATTCAACAACTTTCCCATAATTACTAACTCTAGTCACGTTAATAATTATAACATAATTAATTTCCGAATTTTTATTAAATAAATCATCACATTAAATTTAATAAATCCCCAAATTAAATATATCATAAAAATACGGGGTATTACATGAGAGGGTTCGAGTTGAGGAAGTAAGTCATCTGTCTTGTAAATGTAAATTCCATACAGAGTGAATTTGAGGCTAGGGCCATCCGAGGTTGTTTCCCATTGTGGGTTTTTCCTCGTACATCGCGGTGTAGTGTGGTTGATTTTCTCTTATCTTTCATAATAACTTAGAACGCATGCGTATGATATTACAAGATAAAATTGGTTTTAATTGTCACACTTAATTTAATTTGGTGTTAAATTAAATTTGGGTAACACTAATTTAATTCAAGTCATTTGTTAAAATTGGTTTGACCTAACTTGATAAAATTGTAAAATATGACTTAGGCAAATTCTAGGACTTGGATTAATTATGTTTAAGTGAAATTAAATAAGTATGTGTGTTTAATTTTATTTCACTTTGGTGTTATTTTAATTTTGGAAGAAATTAAAATTTGGTTAAGTTGTTTAAATTGAACCATCACCTTTACGCTTCCGCATATATATTTCACGAGGAAATTGATTTTAAAGTGTAATTACTTTTGGATTTTAAAATCGGGGGGCCCTCGGAGCGTCTTCAAATTGGTATCAGTGCCAAAGCAATAAATTATTTTGTTAAGATGTTTTAAATAATTTTTGGCCAAAATGGAATTTTCCCCATTTTCAAAATTTTCTATTTTCGATGGTTCTAATTACGCGTATTGGAAAGAGCGTATGAAATAGGCACTAAAATCTATCGACGAGAGGGTTTGGCTATCGGTAGTTAATGGGTGGTCTCCACCAACTCATTTAGTAGATAATGAGCGTGTTCCCAAACCGGACGATAGATGGAGTGAGGGTGAATTTAAACTTTTTAATTTGAATTCCCGAGGTTTTAATGCCTTGTTTAGCGTTGTCACACCAGATGAATTCTGACGTATTATGACATGTGAGACCGCTAAAGAAGCGTGGGATATTTTACAACTCACTCATGAAGGTACAAGTGTCGTTAAAGCTTCGAAAATCCAAAACCTCACCACTCAATTTGAAACTATCAAAATGAATGAAAAAGAAACATTTGATGAATTTTATGCTAGACTTTTCAATGTTGTTAATTCATCTTTTAACTTGGGAGAGAATATACCCGACAACCGAGTTGTAAAGAAAATTTTAAGGTCCCTTCCCAATAGATTTATTCCAAAAGTGACCGTTTTAAATTCTTTAACTAATTTAGCCTCTATGAAATTAGAAGAGCTCATAGGTGATTTACAAACATATAAACTAGACATGTTTCCCTCTAAAACTGAAAAGAAAATTGAAAAAGGCATTGCTTTAAAAGCACAAAAAGAGTGATAGTGACTCAGAAGACATGACCTTATTTGCTCGGAAAATTAGAAAATTTCTTAAATTTAACACAGATAAATTTAAAAATGATTTTAAGAAATTTAAAACTTCTAAGTATGACAAAGCCGAAAGGATCCCCAAATATTCTAAGAATAATTTAAATATGGATGGGTCAAATAGGCGTTTTTGTTGTGAGGGTCATGACCATAGGGCTTCTGAGTGCCCCCACTATATTAAGGAGAGAGGGTAAGAGACCCATTTCATATAATGCGACCCTTAGTGATAGTGATAAGGAAGAGAGACCCGATTCCCCCACTAAGCCCAACTTTGTGGCTTTTATGGCTAGTCATGTGAGTGATAATGAGAACTC
This sequence comes from Sambucus nigra, assembly GCA_949130495.1. Taxonomy (NCBI): domain Eukaryota; kingdom Viridiplantae; phylum Streptophyta; class Magnoliopsida; order Dipsacales; family Adoxaceae; genus Sambucus; species Sambucus nigra. Next base: position 77,349,680 of record OX422207.1, on the reverse strand, counting down.
ATCGATTGATGAAACTTTAACACATCACACTTCCAAGGTTATAGTTTATGATTCCCTTATTTTTTATGATAGTGACAGTGGAGAAGAAAGATAGAGTGAAAATTAAGAAGAGGTTAATGTGAGTGAACTTCAAAATGCTTTTCAAGAATTATATGAAGAATTTATTAAATTAAAAAGAGCTAATTTGAAGTTAGAAGCTAGTTTGAAAGAACGTGTCAAGTTCGTTGATAATAGTGTGTTGGTTGAAGACTTTAGGACAAGAGAGAGATCTCTTCGAGAGAAGCTAGAATATGTAGAAGGCGAGAGAGATAGCCTAAGAGGTTTAATGGAATCCTTGAAAAAGGAGCTTCTCGAGTTCGAAGAGATAAATATTTTATTAGAGTCTAACATCCTAGAATTAGAAACTAAATTAAAAGACTATAGTAATGTCAAATTTGATTTGGAGCGTTGTTCGGAAAAATTAGATAAAATATTAGGAACGGTCCAAATTAAAAATGACACTTGGGGTTAAGGCTTTGATACTTGTAATGAAACAACTCAAAAGGCCAAAACCAACTTTTTAGGAGAATCGCCTAGGAAAGCCTTTAGAGATCACCCCTTAGGTAAATATTTTCGACAAGTTTTTACTTGTGCAGATTGTGGTCGAAAAGGTCACCTTAGGAAATTTTGTTTTGATCTTAAACGAATTCCTAGAAAATCCCAATGTAAAGCAACCAATGTAGTTAAAATTCCAACACCCCAAGATAGTCATTCTTCATTAATTTGTGTTAGGAAATCCGACTTGGTTGCCTTGCAAAGTAGGTCGTTTGATTCTCATTTACTTTCACATGCCTCCTCCCTTGAAAAATCTAAAGGTTGAATGTGTTAGTTTTATTTGCATACTCTAGCTTTTTGTGCTTCATATTTATCTCCTTTCTAGGTGTATGCATGTTTAATCATTTTCCAGTCTATACTTCATGCTTAATCACATGCTAGAATTATGATTTTGGTTTATCTTTTGTATTATATTTCCTTCATTATGTTTGCATTAAATGAAAAATACAAAAAGATTTTTGGTTTATCATTTGCATTTTATCTTTTTCGCAATTTGAGATTAATGAAAAATACAAATGATTTTTTGTGTGTCTTTTGAGTATATAATTTTATTTTTGGTTAAAAATTTGAAAAACTCAAAAATATTTTTTTTGGTGTGTATTTTAGTTTGACACACTTTATGTGGCATATACTTGTGTTTGAATCCCATCTTTTAAGCTCCCATGTGGATAGAACTTTTGGTTTAGATTGTCAATCCTTATTATGTTATTTACCATGCTTACATGGAGTAGTTGGATTTTGTGTTGATTAAATGGATTCTATTTTTATATGCCTCTACTCACACATGCACAAGCTCTTTTGAAATTTTAACTTCATATGGATATTTGAGATTTGTGAGGTGTTCTCCTACCAATCTTGTCATCTACATATTTATGACCTAGGAGGACTAGTGCATGTCAAAATCCGTTGCACATGAGATTTGTGGAAAAAAATTGGTAAATATAAATGTGCACGGGGAAGGGCTCCGAAAGGATTTATTGTCCTTTGCGAATAGTAAGCCACCGTTTGAAATGGACCTAAAAGAAATACATGGTCCAAAGGCCTAAAAAAGGAAAAATGTAACTAAAAGAACAGTAATTGCCAAGGCCTATGTTTAATTGATATATTCATTCTCTATAAAAAGAATATATATGCTTCTTGATAGATATTGGATGGTATATCAACGGTTTGCACAATGTCCGTTTATCCTAGTGGTCTTTATTATCATGACTCTATTTGGTTTGTAGAATCATCAAAACTCTAGGCTTGTATGCATTGTGTATGTTTGTTCATTGAGTTCAATCTATATTATCACATGAGGTTATATTCAAATGTGATGAAGTTTGCAATCAATTAATAATTTTGTGAACATGTTTTAAGTGATTGGGTCTAAATTTAATTGTTACTAGTTCACACCCCAACACTTTCGTTTCCATATAACACATTTTTGCCATATGAGCGTGCTAAGCTTATTGTATTTTTGTGTCATTTGTGTGTTTATATCTATATCTGTATAATAAGTTACAAAGGTCTTTTTACTATTCATATGTTTGGGAGACACTTCAAGGTTCAGATCGAAGCCAACAAGGCAATGATCCAATGGTTGAGATTAAAATATCCCTTTTACCATTTTTCCCCTTACATATTTGAGTTCCCTCTCTTTTTTAACCTTCATTTCCTTTCCTCCTTTTATCCAAAATTAAAATACATGGATAAAATAGGAAATTAACACATTGGAACCTTTTTTACACTAGCCAAGTACAAGATTCTCTCTCTCTCTCTAACAATTAACCCTACTCATTTTGTCTTTGCAATCCCGTTATTTCACGATTACCCCCCTATTCTCTCCTAAAACTCAAACCCTCCCATGTCTCTCTCCTCCGTTGTGTCCCTCTCAAATATTCCCTCCTCCTTTACGTCGCTCTCCTCTGCCTAAAAATTAGGTTTGTTTCATCACAATGGCACCATGGAAACACAACAGAAGGTACTTTGGGTGTTTTTAAAATTTTTAAATTTACTACATGGGTTTTGTATTAAATTTTGCAGTTTATTCATGACAATGGTACTATGGAAACACAAACCAAGTGGTATGTTATTATTTTATTTTTCATTAAATTTTGTAGGTTATTCATGACAATGGTACCATGGAAACACAAACCAAGTGGTATGTTATTATTTTCTTTCATTCAATTTTACAGGTTATTCACAACAATGGTACCATGGAAACCCAAACCAAGTGGTATGTTATTATTATTTTTTCATTTTAGATTTCTTCTGTATTGTATCTAGGGTTTAATGGGCTTATTGAAAGTAATTTATGATCTAAAACCCTACCCACTTTATCTGTTCTTGGTGATCTCTCCCAACTGCAACATACATTTTTTAAATTTTTATTTAGATTATATTTTCAAAATTATAGTATATCTTTTCATACTTAGTGTATTGTTTGCTCAAATTTTACATATAAAGTGTATATTTAGCTAAGTCTTTAGATTCTAAATTTCAGAGGAGGGTTTTCACCATGTTTCTTTAGGGGACGATGATATTTAGTAATCAGTATTCTTTCACAATTGTGGAACAATTTGTTGAACTATTATTTTTTCAGGCAATGACCTACATTTCCCGAGGTACGGGTGTGAAAAAATTATGCAGTGGTTATTTCATATATTTTTTTGTGTGTTGAATTTGGGTTTATGTATATTTGTTCGAAATTTTTTAATTAACATGTATAATAGTTTGTAAATCAAAATGTGCAATGAGTTTCGATGATGTACATGACATTTTTGTGATCAGATTTATTTGGAGGACGAAATTTAATTCGGTTCTGAATTTGTAGTAAACAAATTGATTCAAAATATAGATGGGCCTTTATTTTGAGTTTACTATTTGGGGTTCAAATTCCAAATAACAATTGGTGTATTAGTTATTATTTTGAACCAGTTGTCATAATAATACTTTTAAGGGAACTTAGGTTTGAAATATTATTTTCTGTGTAGAACTATGAAAGTATGTGTCGTGCAAAGGTACACGACAACGTGAAGATGCACACTATTGGGGGTACGAGCCTAAGGTACACACACTGAGCCTGGATTCTAACTGTACTGAAATAAATTATGCTCAGTGTTTTCATTCGTGTATATATATTTTGAAATGATTTTAATATATATTTTGGGTTTTTATTTACACACTTTTGTTTCATCTTTTCTGATTTGGATACAAGAAAGTTTTGTTTGGGTTTATGATATTAAATTTTGTTGATTTTGGCTTCATAACAAGTTCAATATTGTTTTCGAACATTTCAATGCACTACTATACAACTCATATCTTTCTTTTCCTCTATTTTTTTCTATTGTTGTTTATTCATTCTAAAGCTATTTGGACAGAGGTTGGTTGGTTGTGCGCAGGTACGAAAGGAAAAAATTGTTGGGGTAGGGGAGATTAGAGAAATGGGTAAATATGGTATGGGTTTATAGGTGTAGCTTGGTTTGTGTGTGAGAGTAGAATTACATGGGGATCAGAGAGATGTTTGGGACAGAGAGAGGGGATGGATTATATGGGTTGTGTTGGGCATGTTGAGGAGCAAACATGTGTGTGCGTGTTGGTGCGGTGTGTGTGGTAGTTATGGTTTTGTTAGGTTAGCACGTTACATAAGAACTAGATAAGTTGATTTATTGTTTAAGATCATATTTTTTTAAATTAATTTCTTTTTATCGTTTAACCTTTTTTGAAATTATTTTTTTTATGTGCATGTTGAAGGTGTATCGTTCTCACTGCAATGGTAATCTGCCACTCACCAATATTTTTACACCAAAATTTGTATTATGTTATGGTTGTAGTCTTACTTGAGACCAAAATACCTATTTTCCTTATCCTTACTATTCTCAATAAATTCATATTTTCATTGCGCTATGAATTTGTTGGGATTTCGAAAGGTTTTCTATTTATTTACACTGAATTTATTATATGAAAATCACTTGAGTTTTACTTCGCAAGTAGATTGAAAAGAGTATAATTGAGGACGAGATAACTGCAATAGTTCTTGAGTTGAATGTGACCATCAATACAATTAATTTCACTTTTCGTATATGTTATTTTTTAGAGTGACTTTTCATATGCGTTATTTTTTCTCATTTTATGTAGAGACCTATTTTATATTGGAGCCACTAATGTTATAAGTGCCTTTAATGCCTTCTCCCATATTTGGTTTATTGTCGGTGGTTAGTCCCTTAATCATTCAATACAATATATATAAGTGCCTTTAATGCCTTCTCCCATATTTGCTCAATGGTTAAGAAATATAAAATGATTGTGTTAACAACTGTCCATATATTTGTCTTACTCTTTATTTATTATTAATGTTTGTTTGTTCAGAAGTAGCTTAATATTTTAATTTTTTCGTCGTTCTGTTCGTCATTAAGGCGTATTGATTTAACAAATAGGAGATGTTGCTCTTCCATATTTGAACGCCATAAATGGGTCTACTGCCTTGGTATATGCTATGTTATATGATACATATGTTATCAGTTTACATTTTTGAGGATTTGATTTCAACTTCTAATGTTACCACAAGGAGTACCACCATTTACAATGAGTCTTCAAGGTGAAAATAGTTAAAACAATCTGTGAATGCAAATACGATGATAATGATACTAATAGTGTATGCGTGTTTGCATTCACACACGCCCCCTAATTTCTTATCTATCATTTTTTTTATGTAGATATGAATTATGGTTTTCATCAAACCATAGATATGTATATTTCGTACAACCATAGATACACATATTTTGTGTTAGATCTATACATCTTAATGGTTCGACAATAGTCTGATTTTTGCCAATATTTTGTACATCTGAATGTTAATTTCGACAATAATATGATTTTTGGCTAATTAGATTATGGTTCTTTAATTTATTTCGACAATAATCTGCTTTCGAAAATAACTTGATAAGAGCGGGTCCAGAACTTGATAAGAGTCAGATAGGAGCAGGACAATAATCTGTTTTAGATAATTTATTTCGGCAGTCGCAATCAGATAGGAGCGGGTCTAGAACTTGATAAGTTCATGGTATTATATACATGTACTCCCTTGATATAGTTGGATTCATTGTATAATTTTGTTGATGTTTCACCTTTTGATTCTTTTGTTGATGGTGACAGAATTAATACATTTGATTCTTTTGTTGATGATACGTTTTCTAAGCTGGAAAAACCATCTGGCGTTGATGTGGCTCAAGACAGCAATGTAAAGGATGAAAATGATGAGGCAAAAGCCGTTGCATCCATATAGGGCCTGGATAGCAAGTATTTGATCCGAGAATGATTTTCAACGAGGCAAAGTCATTGTTTATCCTATAGTCACGAGTCTCGCAGTTGCCAACTCTGTTATCGACATTGACAGGGTGTACTGACTGAATGCATCATTAGTACTTACTTGCCGAATCGATTATTGACCCTGTATTTGCCTCCAGGCTACGCACTTTTTTCGGCTAGGATTATCTTGCCCAGCTCTCTGAATGTACTACCTTGGCTAAGTTGCCTTGGTTTGATCTTGCTTATGAGTTTTCATTCACTTAATCCTTAAGCCAACTAAGTTGAGACGAACACCTACAGTGAAGGGACAAGATAATGAAGAACTCGGTTCATTATGATGCTGTAGCATACATAATATTGATCCAAAACACTTGATATGCCACTTGAAGATGGCGCAGACGCATGTTAAAGAGGAAAGTATAAAAATTCATGGTGTGTTTACCGTGAGTGTGGTCGGTGTCATGGCTTATTCTGAATTCGTCTGACTATCATTATTAATACTGTTTCGCTCAACTCGGTTTCAAGATTTGGTTTTGAACTCTAATCATTCAATTCAAAATCAAGTAAAATTCTAAATCTAAAATGGAGGTTTAGAAAAATAATTTAATCATGTGATTTTCGTTGTGATTCAGTCATGTACTATATTATTAACAAGTCATCTTTAGACATTGGGTATTTATGTTTGGATTTTAGTTATAATTTCTCTTTAGACGCTGATTTTTTATGTTTGTATTTCAGATATGGGTAGTTTAGAAGAGGCCGTTGCAGCCATATATGGCTCGGATGACAAGTATTTGATATGAGAACGATTTCTCGACGAGGTGAAATTCGGTGTCTATCCAGAGTCACGAGTCTCACAGTTTCCATCTTATATCAACAGGGATAGACCAGCCGAAAATATCAAAGTTTTCTTTGATCCGTGCTTCATGTGTGCTCTTGGGAAGAACCAGTTGTATGCACGTTGGTGTGCAACAGCTCTACGTACACAGCAATAGGTAGCCTATATCTTAGATGTACACACGCAGCAGTATGCACACACGCCCCAGCTGCACGCACCATCACGTAGCAGTACGCACGCATCATGTACGCACGCAGCAGTACGCACGCAGCAGCATGTGTGCAACAGTACGCAGCAGCAGGTACCAAATGTTATTGGGTTAGTCAGGATTTTACTTCTACTACATTAACTTTGATGTCTTGGTGGTCAAAATATAGGAAAAATACTCTCTAACTGCTCTGTTATATTCATTATTTCCATCTATTATTTACTGGGAGATTTTTAAAGGTCGAAACTATTTCCATTCATTATTTCCATATATTATTTCCATTTGTTATTTTGTTATGTTTTCACTTTGATATTGCTTCCCTTATATATATTAAAATTTTGTTTCTCTGGGGATCTTATTCTGCATTATGAAGGCCTTCATCTTTCATTCTTAATTAAAGTTATTAAAATTTTTATCTTGATATTTTTAACTAAAATTGAAGACACTGCAGATTGCTGACTTTAATGCTCATGGTTTCAGCCCCTTGAAATTAGAGAAGGAACAACTATTTTCCTTTTTGCAAGGTAATTGTGTATTTCTCTGCTGATACATTCATTTTTTTAATTTGTTATTTTTTCTTTCTTGGGCTTACAGGGGTGAATTTCGATTATGCTTTTTTACTGATTTCACCATAAAAGATAAGTACGAGCATGTTTATGCGAAGTGGATGACAGAACACTGTGTTGTCTGTTGATGGGTTGAAGATTAGGACTGCAATAAAATTATAATCTGCAATAGGTGTTTTCATTATCTATGAATCTTTATGTTGACATAGTTTCTAGATTTTACACATTTGTACTAGAAAGTTTGTTAAATGTCCAATCAACCGAGTGTTTTTCTTTCTTTTCGTCCTCTGTTCAAGTGTCAATTAATTGTCTATCAAGAATGCTAGGTTGTAAGAAGTGTTCAGGATTTTACTTCATGGGTTTGTAGAGCATGTGAAACATAATTGTTATGTTTTCACTTTGATATTCACTTTTTTCGTGTTTTTATAGTCTGTGAATTTTTTGCGAACATAACTACGATGTCTTTTTAGTCATGTGTGCAAAAAGATTAATCTTACTTCTTATCCTTTTAATATCTTAGATACTTCCATCATTTGTTTTTTAGTGTACTGTTTACTTCCAGTCAGACAAAAAGATTAATGTTTGTGTCCTCTATTTATTGAGTCATCTCTTTCCTCTATGGAGCAACACCTATTTTTATTCATATGTATATTTTAGTTTCTACTATTTTTGGAACATTAATTTACGTGGTTTTCTTTGTACCGTTCTGCCTTTTTCCAATGATTCTCAATATTTTAGTTTGTACCACTTATTAACAATATAATTTGGTCATACTTTTGTAGAAATGATAAAAAGATAATTCATACGTACAAGTCAGGCATACCTTTCAAATGTTAGCATGTAGTAAGCATACAAGATTTCTTAGGAATGCAGCTATGTTGATTTTTTTTGTCTTATTTGTGGACCTACATGGATGGTTTTCACTTATTTTAATTCAAAGTTTTCGGCCATGACTACACATTATTTGGTTTATTTGTGTGTTTCTATGATCTGCAATTTGGTTTTTTTGTGCGTTTACATGTTCTGAATTTTTTGTTTCCATGACAAAGAAGCCAAATTAAATGCTAAAATAAAGAAAAGGGTGAAAGCTAAACTTTACAAAAGGGACACTGATATGTACATATTTGTTGAAGCTAAACGATTGCGTCTTGAGGTCCAGTTTGCTTTATAAATGAACCTGATATTTTGTTGGTTTAGATTGCTCAGAAGGCAGTAAAGAATGCTCATTTTGAGAGATCTGGAAAGATTGATCAATGCCAAGTGGTCGAACACGATGTTAGGTAACGACAAGTGATTTGGAATCCAGATGAAATGATGAAACCACAGGGCGATATGCACAAATGGTCACTAAAGGCATCAAAAGTGAAGACCAGACAATATTTTTACATATTTGATTTAGTTGATGCATAATATTTCTCATTATCCCAGTTAATTGCTCACCTGAAATTCAACTGATAATTATGAGTATTTGGTGGGGAGTAATCGCAGAGATTATGACCAAATATGGAATTGTTGGGAGGGCACTAATGGGTTTGTTCATTGCCGATTTAGGCCAGTTGGAGATGGGGTTGCTTTATCAAATCACAGTGGTGGAGGATTTCCATTGATGCAAAGTTGTCTGATCAACAAGTTGTGGACACTTACCCGTGTGATTGAAGAGGAATAGGTTGCTTTATCTAACCCTCCATGTCTATATTAACTTCTACAGCAGTGAATGGAATAGAGGAAGGACACCAAACAAGCCCTTGAATCAGCAGGGCATGATCTGAAACCGTATTCACACATGTAGTAACCTGTGTAAAAGTGTGAGACATCTTGATCTACATAGAATTAGCCTACTTCAAACACTTAATGCTTTCAAGTTTTTCACATATAAGGTTGCCATTTGATCAAAGTTCTTATATTCACTAAACAAAATTATTAAAAACATAAAAGTATGCATACATAGTTTTTGTAGCACAATGCATTCATATTTGAGTTTTGGTGAACATTTTGTGAACTATGTAGTTTGTGAACAGTTTGTGAATATATAAAGGTATGCATATATAGTTTTAGTGAATAGTTTGTGAAATGTTCTTGTTTTATGGAACTTATGCATATATGGAACTTATGCACTGCAACATCTTTGTTTATTCCAAAAAAAAAGTATAGATTAGAAAATCTTCCAATCGTATATCTCATTTACAGAATGGACAGCAGATCACTGATCAAAATCTTCTAAAGTGCATATGGTGGATTATTTCTTCAACCTTTATAAGGCTGATTTGAATTTCATTGACAATGGTTTGATTGATGAACTGGTACCTAATTCACTCTCTGAAGCTAATAATGCTATGCTAGCCTCTATCCCAAGAAATAAGGAGATTAAATCTACTGTGTTCTCTATGGATGCAAAATCAGCTCTGTGTCCGGATGGTTTTGGTTGTATTTTCTACCAAAAATGTTGGGGGATAGTAGAATATGATGTTTGTAAAGCTATTCAAAGCTTCTTTATCCATAATTGGATTCTTCCTGGATTCCATTCCAATCATATAGATCCGATTCCTAAAGTAAAGAAAGCAGATTCTATTAATCTTTTCAGACCTATTGCTCTTGCCAACTCTTCCTTTAAAATAATTTCTAAGATTTTGGCCAATAGAATCAAACTGATTGTCCCCAAAATTATATCTCCAAACCAATTTGGATTCATTAATGGCAGAAACATCATCCATGCTATATCTACAGCTTCTATAAATTTCAATCTTCTTGATTATAAACGCTATGGGGGAAATGTTGGCATGAAGTTTCATATATTTAAGTCCTTTGATACCTTAGATTGGAACTTTATTTTGAATACTTTTAACAACTTTTGACTTCTGTAATCAGGTGGTACAATGGATTTCTAATATTCTTTAGTCATCTCATATTAGAAAATTGAATGATGTATTTCATATACTAGCTATTACTTATTTGTTATGATATATGAAATTTTTGCATCGGGTCATTAATTCACTACACATTTAAGAGTTTTCTTTTTAATTTATTTCAAATGTATCATTTTGTGATAAACCGATATCAGCAGACCTATAGAATGTGGCACTTAGTTCCTTCCCTTTCCTTTGCAGAGTGTGGCACAAATATTTTGTGTAGTAGGTCTATATAATGTGGAATTTTGTACTGATATTAGCAGATCTGCTGACATCCATCCGTTACAAAATGAAGTTTGGAATGACATGTATCAACAGACCTCTCTACATTTTGTCATGTGTATGAATTGCAAATTTCATTTAGTGCCTTCTCTTTACTTTGTTTTTGTACAGGAAAGAAAAAAATACCACATCATCAAAACGAGTGCTACCATATGGGCACATCATACCAAATTTATACTAACTAGTTGACAACATAAATAGGAGGGTGATAAAAAAATGGATACCAAGACTTTAACCATTAATTTTTATAGTATTTATAATTTAGCCACCACAATAAGTGAAACCTGACTTTACCCATCACTTTTGATGGATCTACTAACGACCATTAACATTACGCTAATTATGTGATTATTTTGTACATGCCATGTTTAGTGCTATGATATTTGATTCACACATGTATTCGAAGATCAACAGTAGCTTTGGTGAGGGCACTTGCCATCGCACCAAGGCACGACTTTATGCTTTTCAAAATTATCAGTGTGCCTTCACGCACGGGCATACCCTAGTGTGTATATATATATATATATGATATTTTTTCGTCTTTGCCTTGCTTTCTAGCCCATCTATGCTTCTACTTCATTAATTGGTATCTATCTTGGATTAGTTATGATTTTGTTGCTCATATGCTTTACTGTCATATCACTCTAAGCCTCAACGTGGTTAATTAATTTTATCCTTTGTCTATTCCTAAACAAAAAGGGGGAGAAAATGATAGGGGGAGAAATGGTATCTAATATTGTAATCGTATCTAAGTTTGGGAAATTTAACTTAGGGGGAGTCATGACCATGACCGTCTTCTTAGGTAGATTTGTTTTGATAAAGGGGGAGAATTAATTTAGGGGGAGTATTTATTTTTATTGAATTAAATACTTTGATATTCCCTATACATTTGATAGTTTGCTTAAGTGTGCAGTAATTCTTCTAAAGAGACAACCTTTAAGGGGCAAAGCGTTTAATTCTAAAGTGGTACTCGAGTCAAGCATTGTACTCTTTATCTTGGGTGGGATGTTTTTTAGTCTAGTGAGCTTGACGGCCCTTTAGGGCTTTTTGTTTAGTTTTTGTTCCGGAATAGTCAAAGGGGGAGATTTGTAAGGACACAAATTTCCAATTGAGTCCTTTGTAGTTTAGGCTCAATTCCAGACAAAAGCGTTTGAGTCATATGATAGAGTTAATTGATCATCCTCCAAGACTATGATGAGTTTGTTTGAAGACGTAGCGGCCAAGTATATAAAGCTTCATCAAAATGTCGAGTTTAAGTTCTTCGTTTCTACGTTATCATCAGTGGTTCCACGCTCCCAAGGTATGAATGCATTTTAATATATATAGGAGCTTGGAACGTTTTTTATAATGGGTGTAGGTTTAATTAAAACTGTTGTTTAATTTCACAAAGATTTTAATAAAACTTTAAAATAAGTTTATAAAGTTTATGGGCTAAAAATAGAATTTTTCAAACATTTTGGAAGTTCGTTTGAAGTGTCGTTCGAACGAGATTGTAGTTCGAACCACATTATCGTTCAAACGAGTTTTCCAACGAGTTCCCATATTGGCCACTAGAAGTTCGTTCGAAATGTTGTTCGAATGAGATGGATGTTCGAACGAGATTTCCAACGAGATTTCTAAGGAGTTCACACTGGAACTTCTTTAGAAGCCTCGTTCGAAAAAGACTTCGTTCGAATGAGATATCAGGTGGGAAATTTTCCTCGGAGTTTTTACCCACTTTCCCCACTTGTTTCTCCACTAACTTTTCTCAGATCTTATAATGTGCGGGAAAAACTTTTTCTAAACTAACTTTTTCATAATATTCTAACTCCTAGGGAGAGGTTTGAGAATTGATTCTTCCATTCATGAGTTTGAGTGTTCATTTCATAAAGAAAAATGTTTTAAACACTTAGTTACACCCATATTTGTTTCTTCCAAGTTCATATATACATATACTTTTCTTGGAGCATTTTGGGACCGTTTTATCTCTACCGTTTGAAGAGAAGTTTAGGTTTTCTTCTAAACCCCTAAAAGAAGAAGAATTGTTTAGTTGTGGCTTTATCACAAGGTAAAAGGCACCACGTGTGGTTGACGGTGTACCTACTATCCGATCGGTGAGTCCGAGATCGTGGTGGAGCTCCATGGTTATCCGCTAGGAAGAGGTGGTTACAAGAAGATGCGTCAAGGCTTGATAGGGTTCGAGTTGAGGAAGAAAGTCATCTGTCTTGTAAATGTAAATTACATACTTAGTGTATTTGAGGTTAGGGCCTTCCGAGGTTGTTTCCCGTCGTGGGTTTTTCCTCGTACATCGCGGCGTAGTGGGACTGCTTTTCTCTTATCCTTCATAATAACTTAGAATGTATGCTTAGGATAATACAAGATAAAATTGGTTTTAATTGTCACACTTAATTTAATTTGGTGTTAAATTAAATTTGGTTAACGCTTGTTTAATTCAAGTCATTTGTTAAAATTAGTTTGGCCTTACTTGATAAAATTGCAAAATATAACTTAGGCAAATTCTAGGACTTGGATTAATTATGTTTAAGTGAAATTAAATAAGTATGTGTGTTTAATTTTATTTCACTTTGGTTTTATTTTAATTTTGGAAGAAATTGAAATTTGGTTAAGTTGTTTTAATTAAACCATCATCTTTACGCTTCCGCATATATATTTCACAAGGAAATTGATTTTAAAGTGTAATTACTTTTGGATTTTAAAATTGGGGGGCCCTCGGGGCGTCTTCAATTACATCCTTTTGGGGATCTGTGAAATGGAAGTAAGCATGAGAAACTACAGGCCAAAATGCCTAACGAAGAAGAATAGTTTCTTCATCATTGATGAAAATATCTACTCGACCTACAATATAATTCTCGAAAGGGTATCCCTCAAGGAGTTTGAGGTCATGCCCTCAACCATTCACCATATGATTCAATTCTCGACTGTATATGGAGTAGAGGGGTATATGGTTCCCAAGTTGAGATACGTGAAAGCTACTTGAACTCAGTCGAGGAGAGGGAGGCATATAAAAGGGCTACTGTAACGTATAACATTGATACCTTTGATCCCAGAGATGAGACTAAGTTGAAGAAGGGGGAGGCCACTGAAGAGCTAGGATCCATCGTCCTCGGTAAGGATGAGCCAAAAAAATGTCTAAATTGGCAAAGCCCTGAAGAAGGAAATCAAAGAGGAGTTGATCAAGCTATTGAAGAAGAGGTAGAGTGTCTTTGTTTGGAGCCATCAGGATATGTCAGGCATCAATCAAAAGGTCCTCTTATATAAGCTCAATGTGGTTGAGGATGCAAGGCCGATAAGATAAAGAATGAGAGTCTACAACTGGGAAAAGTATGATGTCATCCGAGAAGAGGTGAAGAAGTCACAAAAGTACAACTTTTTCAGGGAGGTCATTTACCCCCAATGGTTAGCGAATGTTGTTATTATCCCCAAGGCCAATGGTAAGTGGAGGATGTGTGTTGATTTTATGTACCTGAATAAAGATTTACCCTATGATAGCCCTCCCCTGTCGAGGATCGACCAAATGGTTGACATCATAGCATGTCATGAATTAATGAGCTTTATGGAAGCCAACTCAAGCTATAATAAGATATTTAGGGACCCGACCGATGCTGAGAAGACATCTTTTATAACTGACAAGGGGACAAACTATTATAAGTTCATGCCCTCTGTCCTGAAGAATGTCGGGAAACATATCAGATATTGGTCTATATGATATTTGAAGAGCAGATAAGGAAGACAATGGAGGTGTACATAAACAATACGTTAACAAAGAGTCCCAAGGACGACATTCATGTGGCTGACCTTGAGTGAAATTTTGATACTATGGATGAGTTTAGGATGAAACTCAACCCTGACAAGTGTGTCTTCACTGTGGGGGTAGGCAAGTTCTTGGGATTTATTATGAACTAGGTGGGAATTGAGTCCAACCCCAATAATATCAAAGCTTTAATGGAGATGGAGACTCCAACAATCATAAAAGATGTGCAGAGGCAAATTATAGTGGTGACAGCATTGAAAGGTTTTTTTTTAGAGTTACTGATAAATTCGTTTGATTTTTTCAAGTTCTCAGAAAAGATTTTTAGTGGAATGAGTAGTGTGATACGGCCTTTCAAGAATTAAAGACCTACCTCGACTCTCCACTCCTGCTATCAAGACTAATCCATGGAGAGAAGTTATATTTGTATTTGGAAGTATCAGAATCATCCATTAGTGCTACCATAGTCAGACATGAAGACAAAATACAAAAGCTAGTGTATTTTAATAATAAGGACCTCTAAGGGGCTAGGTAGAGATATCCTAGAATGGAGAAGTTGGCTTATGCTCTAATACATGCCTCAAGAAAGATAAAGCCATACGTTTAGGCACATATCATAGGCATCCTCACTAACTCTCTCCTTAGAGAGGTCATCCATAAACCTGATAAATCAGAAAGTTTGATGTTTTGGGTAATTAAGTTGGGGGAGTTTGATATCATCAACTAGTCAATAACGATCATCATGGGTTAGTCCCTAGATAATTTTATAGCCGAGTTCACATGAGACTAGGAGGATACATAGGAGGCTGAGATGCCAGCTTGTGAAACAATAGGAAGAGAATGCCTTCCCCCGAATGAGGTCGAGTGGAGTACAATAAGAGCTAAGGTGTATGAGAATGAGGAATATAGTTACCACTTTAAAAATGGGACCCTAGAAGAGGGTAATTTTTTAAAATATAGTCTTGTATGGAACTTATTTGTTGATAGCTCTTCGATCGAGGAAGGAAAGAGAGAGGGCTTGATTGTGTCGGCCCTAGATGGTACCGATCTGAAGTATGCCCCGAGGTTCAACTTCAAATACTCAAATAATGAATTAGAATATGAGGCCCTTCTTACAAGTCTCTCCCTTGTCTCAAGTCCTGGTCTATAGTGACTCCAGGTTAGTTGTCACTCAAATTTTGGGAGTATATAAGGCAAAGGATGATAAAATGGAAAAATACCTTGGAATGGTAAAAGAGGCACTGAAGCATTTCAAAGATGTGAAGATAAAGAGAATACCTCAACTGGAAAACAACCGAGATCATTCTTTGGTAAGGTTAGCCTTTGCCACGAGAATAGAAATCAGAAGGACGATGCTGGTAGAGATCTCGCATCGGCCAACCATTGAAGAGGAATACAACACTGTGGAATTTTGTTTGAATATGAATGTGGGAGTTTCTTAGATGGATCCTATCATCTGGTACATTAGGGATGGATAGTTTCCCAATTCCAAAGCCAGTAAGAAGAAACAAAGGTACAAAGTGGCTAAGTTCTCCATCATAGGTGACATCTTATACAAGAAGGGGTTCCTACTCCCCCTACTTAGGTGTGTTCTTCCATTTTAGATAGAGTACATTTTAAAGGATATGCACGAGGGATGTTGCTCTAGTCACATAGGGTGACGGTCATTAGAAAAGATGATAATCACCTTGGAATATTGATAGATGATGTTAACCAAAGATGCATTCGCATATGTGAATAAGTGAAACAAATTCCAAAGGTTTTCCACCATTCCTCGTAAACCTCATAATCCCTTGACCTCTATCACATCCTCATCGCCATTTGCAGTCTGGGGGAATGACCTGGTTGGACCCCTACCAAGTACTGTGAATAATTACCGCTATTTGATTGTAGCTATTGATTATTTTTCGAAGTGGGTAGAAGATGAGGCATTGATCACGATAATAAAGAAGGAATAATTTCAGTTTATCTAGAAAAACATCATTTGTATATAGGTCCTGTCTAACATTTTAATTCAGATAACGGGAAGTAGTTTAAGAAAATCTCCCTCGAGAAGTATAGTGAGCGGGTCAACATTAAATAGTTCTTTTTAACTCCTGGACGACCCAGGCCAATGGGAAGACAGAAGTTACAAACAATACAATTCTGAATGGAATTAAGAAAAAATTGAAAGATGCTAAAAAGGAGGTTGATTGATGAGGTGCATGTCATCTTATCGGCATATAGGACGACAAAGAGAACTCCAATGGCGGAAACTCTATTTATGTTATCCTATAGCTCGAAGGATATAGTTCCAACAGAGAAATGTCTCCCAACCCATAGAGTCTAAACATATGATTCGAAGAAGACCGTTCCAAAATGTAGATTAAATTTAGACCCGGTGGAAGAGAAAAGGGAGGATGCTGAGGTTAAGCAAGCCTCCTATCAGTAAAGGACAACGAAGTTTTATAAGAAGAGGGTGAAGGTTCGGCCACTAGCAGTAGAAGACATCATTCTGAATAAGAATTGGAAGAAGCCCAATAAGATTCATCCTAAGTAGCATGGTCTTTATATGGTAGTTGAAGAACTTGTTCCAGGAACGTATCAGCTGAAAAATTAGATGGCGATCCATTCTCCAATCCATGAAATGCTGAGCACCTTAAAAAATACTTTCACTAAAAGTTGTGTTAAAGTTCATTTTAGCTTCATTTGTCTCTTACCTGTTTCATTCTGTGTCATTAGTCCATGTACATGAGAATCAGATTTTGAATGAAAATTTTCCAAGTGTTCCATCCTATTTTATTGTTTGAATTATTCAGAATTATATGTATTATATCAAGATCATCTTAAGATACAGAACATCATTCATAGTGAAGTACCTCCTACTTACTCTCAGTCTCATGACAGTGTAGACGGGGTTAACCTGGTCCATGGACTCTCAGTAACACCAAGAGGGGGGAACATATTAAACATCATTAATTTGGTGAAAATTCTCTCTCGGCCAAGACGATAATGCATGGAGGAGACGACTCTCATCCATACACTCTCAAAACGATGAGACGGGACTTACAGACACCATAATTTGGTGAATTCAAATTTAAAAATCACTTAGTTGTGGGTTCATATTAAGCATAAATAATTTGGTCAAAATTATCTCTCGCTCAAGATGACAAACCAGACGAGACGTCCCTCATCAATACACTCTCAAAACAATGAGAGGGGACTTGCCGACACCATAATTTGGTGAAATCAAATTTAAAAATCAATTTGTTTTGGTTCATATTAAACATCATTAATTTGGTGAAATTAACACTCTCGATCGAGACAACAGTACATGGATGAGACGACTCTCATCCAGACACTCTCAAAATGACGAGAGGGGACTTGTAGACACCATAATTTGGTGAAATCAAATTTAAAAGTCACATAGTTGTTGTATATATTAAACATCATTAATTTAGTGAAATTAACTCCCTCGGTCGAGACGACAGTGTATGTACGAGAGTGATCTCGTTTAATATACTCTCAAAATGACGAGATGTCAAATTTAAAAAATAAATAAATTAAAAACCACTTCTTTAGTCATATTAATCTCAGTTAAGGACGAGTCAATGCTCCAAAGAGATGGAATGACTAGTGAAGCAATCCACAAACCATTCAAGTATAATTAATTGTTAAAACATTAATAACATTGGAAAAAACAATAAAATATGACATAAACAAAAAAGTCCAATAGACATTCATTTCAATGTCAGAAACATTCAAAAAATATAAGCAGAATCATCGAGTGTTTACAAGAAAGAATAAAAATTACATCGAAGAAAGGGAATGCGTGGCCATAGGTAATTGCCCAAGCAATCTAAATATTTGTTCTCCTAAGCAGTCACCTCATCCAGAAGCTCTTTGGTGTTGGCAAGCACAGTGGAATTATTAGCCTCGTCCCTATTGACTTTGACGTTGTTCGCATTCAGCAACATAGCATTCAGCAACACCTGCTCGGACGTCTCGACAACTGTGTGATCAGGAACTTCAGTCAGAGATTTATAAGTATTTTCTATCTTGGATAAAGAATTGGTGAGCATTTCATCGTTAAAGTCCAATCCCTGAAAAAACTTGGCCTAGTGACAGGTTATCTTTATAACTTTTTCAAGGTATTCAAAGGCATAACCTCTAAATCCTCAAATACCTTGAACTCAACCACGACCTGCGCCTTCGCCTCATCTAAAGAAGCATGGATAGTGTCATCAACCTCTTTCTACTTAATTTCAGCTATTTTCTAGATTCTCACTCGATTTTATTTTTGAAGGTCATACCTCACACCTTGCTCAACCTTCTCAGCAGCTCTTCCCTTCTAAATCAGGGGAAGTCTCTTCTCGACCCACTCTCCAAGATTATAGAAAGAGAGCATAGTCTGTAAAATGAAAATGAATTTAGTTGGTACAAGATAACAACTTGGAAGAAAGAAAAAAGTTCGAACAAATACCTAGATGGACTTATGGAGTCATAACTCTGTGAGAATAGACGAGCTGACGGACTGAACAAATCACTTATGAGTCTTAGGTATCAAATGTTCCATGGATTCAAGGGACTTCTTAGAGCTTCCCATAACACCATCGTTATTTAACTTTAGATGAGAAAGATGAGTGGTAAGTATGTCTTCGAAATGGATTGGTACAGCCCTATCCGATCTTTGGGTCGGCCGATTGGATTTTGCACAACTAGAGGTAGTAGTATTATCCACTCTCTTCTTCCTCTTACTGGTATCATCGCCTTGACCTGGGCCTCCAGTAGTCTTCTTTGTCAACCCAATAGGAGCCGATGGATTTTCATCTAACTTATTAACTATGTTCAGAAGGTTGGTTGCCCTCACTATCCAAAGTGCGTCAAGATTATTGCTTGGACGACCTACAAATGGCCAAATGTTAGTATTAGAAATAAGAAACTGGAACTATAATTAAAAGACAATGGTAAACTTATAAATTTTAGTAAGAGGTTGAACTTGAAGACCAGCCTAGGATAGGTTATGAGGGGTTAAGATATCCTCATATTTGGTGAGACCACCACCCTCACCATGAACCCTTAAGGTATCAACCTTAGCCTGGTCATCTAAACTCAGATCGGGATCAAGTTTGGAAAACATTAACACTTTGGCTCATTCATAGGTTACCCTCGGCTCAGAGGAAGATAAGACTTGGTTAAAAAGGAATTCCCACATGCCACACACAAATAAGTATCTCGTCTTCCAGTGGTGGTTGACCGTTTGATTGATAAAAATCATCTTCTTGGTCGGCTTCCTATCCACAAAGTGATAATAGGAAGGTTGGGACTTGATACATGAAACACTATAGCATGGTGAGAACACGTTGCCTAGAAGGTAGGTACTATAATAGAACTTCCAAAGTACTATGAGGCCGAGAAGGGTTTAATAGGCGTTCGATTAAAGTTGGGCTGGGGCTAGTCTAAAATGGGTAAGAAGAACTCATACTATAGGATATATGGGGAGGCGAAAGCCGAGTTTAAACAGTTTTTCATATATCGCTACCTCCCTAGGATGACTATTGAAGGCTATCTAAGACTCGTTCATAACCCTCATCATCATCTCAAAGATTATGTCATACAAGTGCTTCTAGTATAACTCGTCAGCCACAGTCACGTTACTCTCAAATCTTTAGGCACAAGAGGTATTTATAGGCTCGTCGGCCTTATCTCCTGAGTCTACAATATCTGGGGTCGGTGCTTCAGTTTAGAACCTCTCTTGAAATTCATCATTTGTCGTGGTAGTAACACGCATAGTTATTTGGATTTGGTGTTAAGTGACACTAACTCTCAGCTCCAATAAGGCTAACTTATCAAAGGACACGTCCACCTCATTAGACCTGGTGGCCCCTTCCTCAACTGTACGAGAGACATGTATGCTCATAGCACGTTCGTAAGAGTCGATAGGTGATGAAACCCTAAATGATGAAGCACTATATCCTTCCAAAGACGAGATGTATACAATATCATCATACGAATACAAGTCATCACTCATGGTGGATTCACTAATAGCGACACTCAAAGGATAAGTGAAGAAAGGGTCATATCGTCTTGAAGATATAGGGGGATGAAATGGCAAAGGATTATCTCGTCTTTCAATTATCGGAGAATGGATAACAACAAAAAGAGGTGTAAATATGGGATGTAAAGGAAAGGCCTCGGCCTGGCACCTGATCTCAACTTCGGTTTTGTACTTGCAGATCTCTTTAATGATCCTTTCCTTATAGTTTGGATATCGATCGACTAGTTCATATAACTTCATCAACATTTATAAGGATAACCCTTAACATTGGATACAAACAACTTAAACAACTTTGACTAATTGACCAAGAGATGAAACAGGGAAGACTAATCATATTTATGCTTTAACTAAAGAACAACCACAAACCTTCAATGAGTACTTTCGGTGATGATGGGAAAAATTTGAGCAAATAAAATCTCAATGGATGAAACAACCAGGAAAGGTGGGAGAGATCTTAAAACCATTTTATGATTTCCCCAATATTTTATTCTTTCCTCAGCATTTGATGGTAAAATAACCCTCAAGCCACCAGTGGGGTTGTTAGAGGGCTAAACAGCTACTAAAAAAATAAAATGCAGAAAAAATAAACTCAAATCAATGGAAAAGATGAGCAAAGGAAGAGAATTTGGATTACTTGGGGACCCTAAGAATGATCAAAGAACACTTGAAGTGGGAGATACAGAGGATTTTAGGAAAGTTTGGGTTTTAGAGTGAGAGATATAGCTCTTAATTGGAGAAGAAGGGCAAAAGGGGGGTTTGAATGGTTTTTAAACTTCCCAATGATGAAGAAAGAATTCCAAAGTCTCGTCATTAGGGATTATTTCCTAATTAACTCATGTTACCGCCACTTCTAGGGTATAACGCTTAGCCACAGACTGGATGCCAAGTGTCTCATTTCCAATTCCACCTCAGAGGCGTCATGTCAACATCATACTTCAGACATTTATCCCTCAGCCTCCTCTCTTCACATGAGACTAAGGGTTAGGGATGATTGATATTCCCATACAAAACCTCATCTCAACTCAAGTCGACTTCACAAAATGTGCTCCATTGAGCCACCCTACAACAAATTATCTCAGCCTCATCCCGAATTGGGCCGAGACCATATACTACATTGGTGGGCCTAACTCCTTGCATCGCCCATATTAGGAAACCGAGATTATGTTAGCTTATTCCATCCCTCGTCTTAGCCTGATTTAAGTTAACCGAGACTACACTAGGAAATTAATAATGCACACTCCAGCAAAACATCAAGGGCCTCATACTTAGCTAGGACGACACCTCAACCCAACTGGAGACGCTTTCCATCATACAAGGCGTGTGGAATGGAGCACGCGTGGGAGAGTGGTGGTCTATGAACCCAATGTGGACCAAACCATTACAACAACATCATTCACATGTGGAGAATATCTCTTAATCATCACTTACATGCACAAAAGACAGATACGCTAGGTCATTGGATGTTTGGTGTTGTGTATGCCTCATGCATGACTAGGGTGCATATGATGCCACCCCATCCATATAAATACTTGTCTTCTACCTCACTGTAATGGATGACCAATTGTAAACCCTATTGAAACTCTGATAAATCTACAGCTTAGAGAGTGAAACCTTGAGTGCTCATATCCCAGGGCCATTAGAACTCAAATCTAGTTGATTTCACACAATCACATGGTGGACAGAGGCCATTCATAAGCTGACCCACTTATATTTAGTATCATCATCTACTCTGACTCATTTATTTATGCCTACTTATTTTTATCTATATTACTCCATTGTCGTCAGGTTTTGAGCTTACTTACACATTGACTTGGTGATACCATTTCTCGTATCATCATGCATCTATTTTGGTTGTGATTTTATCGGATTTCTTTCTCCATTCGATTATGTTAATCGTTCTTTCCCCGATAATGAATATGAATCTAGTGAGGAAGAGTTTGACAATCGAGCCTCTTCGAATCTTGAAACTAAATATGATGAACTTTATGAAAAATCATTGATACTTGTAAAACAAAGTTTCTTGTTTTTCGCCAATTTAAAAGCTTATAAAAAGGAGAATATTGATTTAAAATTAAATTCAACCTTGCTGATCAACTTCAAATTGACCATACTAAAATGTGTGAGAATATTATATTGTTCCGAAATGTGTTTTTAAAAGTTGATTTGGGTTAAAAAAAAAATGCTTTGAAAGATGAAAATGAAACTATTTTGTAAAAGGTCAAAACTCTTTAACAAGGAAAAATAGAGTTTCTAAATGATCTAGCACTTGTGAAAGATGAAAATGAATTTTTATGTGCGTTGGAAGCTAAATGACCTCTCTTCTTTAAAAAGCTTAGAGGTATTAATGACTTTTTTTAGATATTTTAGAATTGCCTAATAATTCAAAAGATAAGATCATTGTTTCAAAAGAAGAGGATGAAAGCTTTGCTAACTTTCAAGAGTAAAGAAAATGTTTTGTTTTATCTCTAGAAAAATATCAAATTTATTTTCTTTTTTGTAAAGAGTCCAAAGTTATTTTAGAGAATAAATATATAAATCTTCAAAATGATTTGCTCTCTGTCAAATATGTATAGTAAATCTAGCGACAAGATCACAAAACCTTTAAGATATTAATTTGATACTAACCCTAAGAGGAAATGGTAAAAGAGGGTTAGGCTTTAACATGTTTCAACTTCAAGAAAGAAAAATATCTTTGTGTTTGCTTCTTCTCAAAACTAGACAACAAACATGGAGAAATAACCATTAATATTTTAAGGTAAAGGGAAAAATATTATCAATCATTTTGAAAATAAGAAAAGTTTTGTAAACTTCAAGTATAATAAAAAAATACATATGTTTAATCATAAGAAACCTAAGAAGGACTCTGTTTGTTCTTATTGTTATAAGAAAATCTACCTTAGTGATTTTTTACAAGATGAATAATGTTCAATATTTTGAAAAGGTTATTCCTAAACAAAAACACCTAATGCCTAGACAAAAACAAATTGAAATGATCATTGTCACAAATTTGGTCATTTGAGGGATTTTTGCTTTTTACTCAAACTAGCCTCACCCTTGCATCATGGTAAGAATAGTAAGATTTTTATGAGGAACAACGAAGGTGAAAATATTTTTTATTCAAATTTGTTTTCTTATAAACTCATTAAAAGAAGAATGTGGGTTAAAAAAAATCAAAATATTCTTGAGAAAAAGGACCATAGTAAGAGATGCAAAGTGCAGAAAAATATACCTAAGGTACCATTTGATCACGCGGCTTCTCGGTTGAGTCATGTATTCGATGTCAAATTCCCACCCACCTGGCGTCGAGTGTGACATGTCATGTCCTCTGCTATCCACAGTGTAGTGAAAAATCATTTTAACCTTGGACCGAGAGGAAAATACTTCAAAACCTTATGTGGAACTTGTTAGTACTTGCGTTATTTTGAAGACTTAACTTTTCGATTCTCACAAGGAACATATATAGGCTCAATGTATACAAGATACTCATCCTTATTGTCGTTCTCATTGTGGTACAATATGAATTCATACTTGCATGAATGAATACATTTGTACTTCAAACCCAAACCCTTCAAGCTCTTCTTCATGTTAGGGTAATTGTTTGGTAATGTGTTGTCTTTTGGGAGAATGTCTTTAACCCACTTAAGAATTCCAGTTATGTTGTTGTCCAACAAACCAAATTGAATCTTCAAATTATTCCAACCGATCATTGCATACAATAGTAAGTGAACTTCTTCATAATTTGTATATAAAGGTCTAGGTCCATCGACATTCAACTGTATGTATTCCCGATAGTTGGGTAATTATGCACCAAACTATCCATTGACTTGGTCATAATGCACATTATCCGTATCCATAGGTCGGCGTTTTTTATTATGGTGGACTTTGTAAGCATCATCAATTAGGTCGTTCGAAGGATGTTGTGCTAGATATTCATTCACCACTTCCACTCGATGGGGTTTCGTCACGCGGTCATGTACCAGTAATTCTTCCAGAACATATGGTACATTCTTTGCCCCATGGAATCTCCATATCTTACAATCTTGCATCATACCCCACATTAGTAAATATAATTCAATGTTTCCAAATACTTATATTTTCTATATATATAATGAATGCACGGACACATAATCTTATCACTATTAAGATTTATATTTACAAATTTAATAAACTACCGAACACCCTTCTCATGATTATCACATACGTTTTGACTCTCAATCATGCACTGTTTATACAAAGTCTTCAAAATTCAAAACAAATTCATTAAACACGATAAAAAAGAATATCACAGAAAAAATCATTCAAAGAAAATTCAATCGAATAAAATAGATATTAGAACCAAACTCACTAAAATCTTTCTAAAAGAATAGTACAAATAAATTCATCCAAAGAAAATTCATTTAAGCAGATAGATATTATAACCAAATTCATTGAAATATTACAAATTTATTCTTTGAAAAAAAACATTCTTCAAGTATCCTTGGCCAAAAAATTAGTTGGCTAAGTAATATCACAATTTACATAAGCTGAAAAACAATGGTCCTTCCCCATGGTCAACTTACATAGGATCATATTCAAAATTAGGGTATATTTTTTTGACAAAAGTTTGAGCTTCACCCATCACCAAAGGCTGATTCTGAACTTTTGTTCCGAAAAATATGGAAATACGAGTTCACGTGCATATAATCCTAGTATCGAAAAAGTTTCATACATAATACGGCGCGATAAAGTCAGGGGGTGTGGATGACAATGATGCACAAAATGTTACAGGGGTACGCATTTGTGAGGGGAATGTTCCAGGAGGAGGCATTTGGGAGGGAAATATTTCGGGAGGAGGATAGGGGAATGTTTGAGGCATTTGAGGGGGTAATACTGTTGTTGACTTAAGAGTTTGACTACTTCATGGATTTCATTCATCAAGCGTGCCATGTCCTTTTGAATCTATGACACCTATCCTTTCATCTTGAAACCTTATTGTAACCCTCTTTCCACCTCACACCTTACTAAAGAGATCTCTTATAAGAAATGTGCAGAACACTATAATCGAATACTTGGCATACGTGAGACCACACCTCTTATCTGCCCCTTATGGTATTTCCCTAACACCTTGGTTTGGGCATCTATCTAATTGTTATTTGGGATGCACTTAAACCGATTATTGGACATTCCCTCTATCATTTCCTATAACATAATATTATATTTATGACTAAAATTTTAAAAATAACAACATTATAACATGTATATATGTGATAACTAAATTAAAACTCACCAAAGTTAGCGCCAGTCTATTCGAAAATTTATTGGTCCCCTTTTGTCGTTGGGCATGCAAGTACAAGTTGACCTTATTAGATTTTTCCCCTTCTTGCAGAGTCCTCTTGGTCCATTTCACCCATTCACCCATAAGATCATTACAAGATTTCTCCCCTGAGTCTGCGGGAATTAACCTTTTTTTATATGTTCAGATTATTTCTCACTCTCTCATTCAGTGTTTCCTCCATGGCCTCATTCTCCAAGAAATCATTCCATTGGTTAATAGACATTATAATATTCTGGGGAACTTTGTCTTTCATTCTTAAAATATTAGAACTCATTGTCTTGGGGGAAAAAATATTTTGAAGGTTCTTCTAATAGGTTTTCAAATAATCATTTACCTTGCAAAGAACCTTCGACTTCGAACTGGTTGTGAATGAAAATATCTTATTCGGTCGATCCCAAATTTCATGCTTTATGGCAGAATCAACCTTCTTACAATTTTCTATGCCCCAAATGCCTAAAATCATATTTTATAGAGACAGATAATGACTTTTAAAAATTTGAACATCACCTTTATCACCGATTGGATTGTCCCCGCAAATGGAGACACAAATTCCCTTCTTAAGGTTGGCTTAGGATCCCTCGGTCGCAGAAGTTGGGGGTGTCGTATTAGCAGGGGTTTCTTGAGTTTGGGGTATCGGAGTAGGAGTAGAATGAATCTCTGGCAGAGGAGAGTATTAATATTCCGGAGTAGTTGAGAATTGAGAGTGTGGTGTAGGAGAGCACTCATTTGGTGTTATTCTTTTGTTTTTTTGTTTGTTGTCATTTCTGTTGAACATTTCCTATCATTACAAAAATTAGCGACATATTTAAAAAAATAGATTTTTGACTCTGTCTCTATGTATATGCATATACATTTTCGATAACTTTTAAAACATGCTGAATGTGTCTGATTTTCATCTATTCACTATTAGTTTTTAAAAATCTAGGTAATTTTACACGCCTCAAGTAGGCAAAAGCATATCTATGTGTAAGGACATATTTTCATAGGTACGTTACCAATTTATTATGTCATATACCGCTACACCGTCGAAGAGCATTCAAGAGACATCTACATCCAAGACGGATCCGAATTACTCAAGTTCTTCACCATTTAAGACTCCGCGAAGTTTATTTTGGTAAGGTTATGTTTTAAATACCTTAATTTTTCCCTTAGAGATTTTAGGATATTTTTACAAAATATTTTTGAAGTGTTGGAGCGGACTTTTTCGTCAAAATTTGAGAATGAGTATTTTTTCTAAGTGTTGAAGCGGACATTAAAACAATGATTTTTTCGCAACAGTCGTTCGAGCGACATAGCATGTCGTTCACGCGAGATAACATGTCGCGTGATCTCGTTCGAATGACAGATGTCCTTCGTTCGAGCGGCTTACTGATCTTGTTCGAATGAGCTCTATTTTTTAGGCGGCGCGTTTTTTTATAAATTATCATTATTTGGTAACGTTTTCATTCAGAAGTCACAGCGTTTTGACGAACAGAAATACTGCGAAAGCATAATCCTTTTTGGCCTATTCCTTTAGGGTTTAATCCCCTTTTGGTTTACAATTCACAAAACTCCCATATTGCTTTAGTGAATTGTTTTGGTGTTCAAGAACATCTTTGCTTTTGTTCATCGTATGTGGAGTGCGTCTCTACACCGTATGACTGCGTGTCATTGAGGATCTTGCTGCGTGAAGATTCTTTGCTGAAGATTGGGCTGCGAGTCCTTGGAGGGTGCTACGTGTATTCTCTTGCTGAGTTCAGGACTGTGTGTCTTTGTGAGTTGGCTGCGCATTGATCCATTGCAGATTTCTCTATGTAATTGTAAGTTGCGATTTATATATTCATAGTGAAATAAAAGTTTTACCCGAAAGGGGTGTTTTTCTATATCGATCATCTTTATTTTTCATGCATGGGTTGAATTTCTTATGATGTTTAGATGCATGTGTAGGGGATGAATTAGTTTGTTTAAAAATAGACTCTAATTAAATATGTGTGCCAAATTAGATATTTGCGAATTTAATCAATTATCACATAGTCACGTTTTCTCAAATTGGTATCAGTGCGGGTTACGCTTAGTTATCGCGTGATCCAGATTTTTTTTAAGGGTTTACTTTCTGATACAATTTGTCTACTCACGTTTACAAATTGGTATCAGAGCAGGTTGCACTAATTTGTCGGCTATTCCTATTTTCTGCATAATCGTGTGATATTGGTTTTTTTTGAAAAATTAGTTTTGTGAAAAATCATAATTTTTCAATGGAGCCTTCATTTAATAAGGTGCCTATTTTTTATGGAAATCATTAAGCCTATTGGAAAGCTCGTATCAAATCTAGTTTAAAAGCTATTGACAAGCGTGTTTGGTTGCTTTCCGAAAAAGGGTGGACTCCTCCCACGGTCACCGTTAATAACATCACCTTTTTAAAACCCGTGTCAGCCTAGACTGAAGATGATTATTAAATGTCTAATTTGAATTCACATGGTTTGAGTGCTATTTCTGGAGCTGTCACTCCCGACGAGTTCCGCCGAATTATGACGTTCACCACGTCTAAAGAGGCATGGGATGTTTTGAAATTAACACATGAGGGTACGAACGCGGTTATAGAATCTAAGTTACAAAATTTGGCCACCCAATTTGAAACTATCACCATGTCTGAATCTGAATGCTTTGATGATTTTTATGCACGATTATCGGACATTGTTAACACATGTTTTAATTTAGGTGAGGTGATTGATAACACGCGTGTCGTTAAAAAGATTTTGAGATATCTCCCAAAACACTTTATTCCTAAAGTCACTATTTAAACTCTTTGGGAAATTTGAAATAACTTAAGTTGGAAGAACTTGTAGGATATCTTCAAACCTATTAGATTGACATGTTTCCCAAAACCGTTAAGGCTAAGGATAAAGACATTTCTTTAAAGACTCATTGTAAGAAAAAAATTGTGAGTCTGATTCCGAGGGAAACTTTGATTTTAATGATATGGCGGCGAAAATTTTTAAAAAGTTTCACAAAATGAATAAAGAAAATTCTTCCAACAAAAAGAAATTTTTTTAGAAAAATAAAAAGAAAGGAAAGGCCAAAGAAAGCAGTGAGAGGGAAAAAGAGAATGACTCCAAAGAGGAGTGTGAGGAAGATTTTGAGAACGTGACTTGTTTTAAATGTGAGGGTAAGGGGCATAAGTCGTTTGAGTGTCCTACGTGGCTTAGAAAGAAAGGGAAGAAAGTATCCATGCCTGCCACACTTAGTGATAATGAGGGAGATAAGGGAGATGAGTCCGATAAAGGTTTAGAACATGGGATGGTTGTCTCTTTTTCTAGTCGTGTGAGCACACCCACTTTGTCTCACAAGAGTGCACACGAGAGTGATGATACTGATTTGTGTTCTTAGAGTGTGGGAGAAAGCGAGGAGGAGAGTAAAGATGAAAGTGAGATCCAAAAAGTTTTTAGAGATTTGTACACCGACGCCTTGAAAACAAAGATGTATAAAAGATATTTAGTTCGTCGAATTTTAGATTTGGAGAGAGAGAAGGAGTTTTTGAGAGAGGAGAAGTGTGATTTGACCGACACGTTGTCTAGTCTGACAACACATGTATCACAACTCGAGAGTGATCTCGAACGTGCTAGGGAGGTCAAAGTCATGTTTGATAACACACCTAAGAAGGTTGAAAAGGTGGTTTTTAAGGATAAATGTGAGAATTTAGGAATAAGTCATGATGGTGTTGCTACTTCCCAATTAGCACCCGAGTCGGTTCCCACTTTAGTGTCAGATTCACGTGAGTCTCACCCCAACCCACCTAGGCGTCGCATTCCTAGTAGGCGAGCACGTCCTAGAGTTTTTTAGAGAGGTGTTCCTAGGCCTATTTATGTTTGTTCACATTGCAAGAGGAGAGGTCACCTTAAGGAATTTGGTTTTAAGTTGGGTTATGTGTCACGTTTTTCTTCTACACGTGTTTCTGATACACATGCACCCACACATGATACTTTACATGCTCTCGGAGACTACATGAGAGAGTTTGCACATTTAGGTGAGCAAGTTAAGTCTTTGGTCAAAACTTCACAAGAATTGATGGAGGTTTTCCATAAGTTGGCACCACCTTTGGAAAACCCCTCCGCACCTAACGATTGAGGTTTGACTTGTTTACTAGCATAGGATGTTTTTCATGATGTCATTATTTACCTATTGCTAGTATGTATCATTTTTGTAAAAAATTTCTTAAAAAAATATTTTATTTTGATAACATTTTTAGAAAAATCCAAAAAGATTTTTTGTATTTTGTTTGCACTGTTTATGGATGAAGACTTAGGATGACTGAGTCACAACATCATTTCATTTTACATGTGACTATTTGATAGTGTTTTGAGACAATAGGTCAATTCATCCTTGTGCTTTATACTGTTTGGAGTCATTAAGATGTAATTAAGTGTTACTTGCTACATGTTTGACTGATGTTTCCTTTATTGCACACATGCACGGATTTGTTTGATTATTGTGCTTGTCTTATCGCGTGTTGGTTGGGTGTTTTCACTTCAATCCTTTCCTTAAAAAGGACCAAGTACGATAAAATTTTGATAAGGAAATTGTGCATATAAAAACCGTTTTGTGTAAGGAAATTGTGCATATAAAAACCGTTTTGTGAGTTTGTGTGCTTTATTTAAAAACGGGGAAGGGCTGCGAAAGGTTCATTTTGCCTTTGCGAATACTAAGCCACCATTAAATTGGACCTAAAAATGGAGGAATTTTATTAACCGAGGTCCAAAGTGGTTTAAAAGAGCCCGAAAAAATTTAAAGGTGATTAAAAGAAATTCATGCCAAATATGGGCCATTTAGGTTTTTGCACCAACTCTCCAAAGTTTGAGAATTTAGATTACCTCTAAAAGAAAATATATATGAGGGAGTTTGGTTAGAGATTTATAACGGGTTTGCACGTCCTTAAAAGTCTTGAAAATGCGCTAAATAGTTTTGGACGTTATTGGTGTGGAAATCATTTATACTTTGATTTTTTGATTTGCATAAGACGATGTCATTTAAATTCAACAAATTTTTACACCTAAGGATACTTTTGATGTTCATTCGTTAGGGGTACACATATGCATCGTGCACATATGATTGATTGAGTTTATTTACTTATCGAATGTGTTCACACCCATTCATTCCATTTCCCTGACTTGGTTGTTTGAGTTTAAATCCATGGTGTGATTTTTGTATCATATTTTTCAAAGTGGTATCTTATTTTTGTTTGAAAAATTTTAAAATCAAAAAATAGTTTGTGAGATTTTTGAGATATCCCTTTGCATGCACGTAGTTTGATCTTTGTTTACTATGCATTTTATCGTGACACTCCATATTTTGACTGTTTCTTCTTATCTGTCTATTTCGGGACATCATAAAAAGGGGGAGAAAGAATTATCAGTTATGGGGGAGTTTTTGCATTATGGGGGAGATTTGATTATTAATTCCATATTATTATATCATTTCAAACTCGATGCATCACGAAGGTTTTTGCTTTATCTCATGTGTGTAGGTACAAAGATTGAAGATTATGATGTTGCACACCCTGATGAGAAAATCTTTGAGATTTGACGAAGATAATTGAAGAACAGTTTTGAGGTCTTGCAAATTTATTCATGGGAGGGTAGATTTGTATAGGCAATTTGGTTTTTGATAATTCGGATTTTTTATGTATGTACCGGTATAGACATAGGGGGATATTTGTAAGGACATATTTTCATAGGTCCGTTATCAATTTATTATGTCATATACCGCTACACCGTCGAATAGAATTCAAGAGACATCTACATCAAAGACGGATCCGAATTACTCAAGTTCTTCATCATTTAAGACTCCACAAAGTTTACTTAGGTAAGGTTATGTTTTAAATACCTTAACTTTTTACTTAAAGCTTTTGGGATATTTTTACAAAATATTTTCTAAGTGTTGGAGCGGACTTTTTCGTCAAAATTTGAGAATGAGTATTTTTTTCTAAGTGTTGAAGCGGATAGTAAAATAATGATTTTTTCGCAACAGTCATTCGAGCGACATAGCATGTCGTTCTCGCGAGATAGCATGTCGCACGATCTCGTTCGAAGGACATTCGAGCGAGTTGCGGATCTCGTTCGAACGAGCTCTGTTTTTTAGGCGGCGCGTTTTCATTAAGAAGTCACAGCGTTTTGACGAACAGAAATAATGCAAAAGCAAAATCCTTTTTGGCTTCTTCCTTTAGGGTTTAATCCCCTTTTGGTTTACAATTCACAAAACTCCCATCTTGCTTTAGTGAATTGTTTTGGTGTTCAAGAACATCTTTGGCTTTGTTCATCTTGTGTGGAGTGCGTCTCTACACCATATGACTGCGTGTCATTGAGGATCTTGTTGCGTGAAGATTCTTTGCTGAAGATTGGGTTGCGAGTCCTTGGAGGGTGATGCGTGTATTCTCTTGCTGAGTTCAAGACTGCGTGTCGTTGAGGGTTGGCTGCGCATTGATCCATTGTAGATTTCTATATGTAATTGTAAGTTACGATTTATATATTCATTGTGAAATAAAGGTTTTGCCCGAAAGGGTTTTTTTCCTGAAATTTGTCTCAGCATATTTTTGTGTCACTTGCTTTATTTATTTATGGGTTGACACACCCACCTTAGATGCATGTTTAGGGGATGAATTAAATAAA
Organism: Sambucus nigra; assembly: GCA_949130495.1. Classification (NCBI taxonomy): domain Eukaryota; kingdom Viridiplantae; phylum Streptophyta; class Magnoliopsida; order Dipsacales; family Adoxaceae; genus Sambucus; species Sambucus nigra. Next base: position 77,317,257 of record OX422207.1, on the reverse strand, counting down.
GGTTGATTGGAATCTTACGAATTTAATTTAATTGATATCACACAGTCACTTGCACTTTTCACTATGATTGACGTATAAAAGTCTGTGACACGAGCTCAAAATCCTTTTTTCTTTAACTTATTCGTAAGCTCATTTTTCATATGCATGTATCGCGAGACATTGGAATCTTGGTGAATGCTCTCTTTACGAAATTGTATCCACAAAGGATGAATATTTTTTTAGACTTTTCTAACTTTGTCACCAACGTCATTTCCCTATCAGGATTATGTAAGAACAATGATATTCTCTATTGCCTCATCCCAGCATTCTAAAAATGAAAACAGAATACGATCACATATGTAGTCTTGTGAGAAATGAACTCTATTATTTGTAATGTAATTAAATTGTTCAATTTTCGTATTACTATACATGTAAATCAAAGTTACCTATATATGGCGTGCACTAATGAAAGATGTTTTTCTAAAATCAAATTTCACCTTCTCATAATCTTATTTCCAGTAATTACTACTCTGACTCATTTTTCATATGTAAATATATTTAGAAGGGTGTGAAGACACAACAAATGACTTTACTCTAAACACTACACCATTAAGTTAAAGGTTTATTATATAGAATTAATAGAGTGAGCATTTTGAGTATCCATCATTCATATCAAACCATTAACCCAAAGACCATCAACCCAACAATCCAATACAATATTATACCATACTCCATCTAAATTGTCTACTTGATTGATTTCCAAGAACGTAATTGTAGAACATTAGTTTTCATATAAAGTTCCACATCAAGGATTTTATGTACTAATTTCAAATGGTAATTCGAGTCATATTTCTAATAATAATTTAACAATGAACACACAGGCACACATACAAAACATACATAGACATGCTGAACACACACACACACACACATAAACACAAATAAAATGAAAGGAGTACATTTTGGTGGAGAGAAAGAAGTCACTGGGGGGAGAGAGAAATAGCTAAAAAATGTTTTTTGTCGAGAGAGACAAAGAGTTGTCTGGTTTTAATAAGGTTTAAATAAAATGTAAGGTTTTGATTTGATTCATACCTAAAAGGGGTCACGGTCAAGGCCCGTGACCCTTTGTATGAGCCCTTAATGAGTTAACTGATCATGGTTATAGACTCTCACTCAGTTGGTGACCAATTAAAACTCAAGAATTTCTCAGGGCTATAGGCCGTGACCATACTAAAGTGACCATTTTAAAATAGGCCTTGGGGTCATGGTTCTAGACCATAACCTGTCTTCACTAGTAATTATCTTAGACATGTAACGCTAATCATTTGTGACCACTTTCTTGACCAAAATGGAAGGGATTTTTTAATCAAAATACCCTTAGTAAAGGTATCCGGTTCTTTACCAAAAATGGGTATTAACCATGATCACCAATGTGACCAAAAGTGCAGGACATTTGGCACTATACTGGGTCACGGGGACTCAGGGTTTAGACCATGACCTCTCTAGTCATGGATTTTGATTGTGACCAGTCGCTTAATTATTTTACCCTTAGCCCTAGTCAGTTATTTGGTTATGATGAATAGTTAGGGCTCACGAATTCGGACCACGACCCCGGATCAAGGGTGGTAATAGTGACCCATCGAAATGCATGGATTTTCTAGTATATGATCCTCTGAAATTTGGTTAGATGTGTGGGCACCTTTCGAAATACAAAGCTTTGGTTTTGAATGAGATATGAACCTCTCTCCAAGTCTCTTCATAAAAATGAGAATATCATATTCTCTCCCCCTATATAACCCTTCATAATGTATATGAATCTTAAAACACTATCTTACACAAAAATATATTAGTATAAGTTGTGGGCTTAGGCTAAACCCGACTTCCAGATAATCTGGTCTCAAGTACATATGTATATGGATTATACTAGGGACCTTATACATATAATTAAATTGCCTATAAAAAATACTCAAAAATCCCAAGTTACAATTTTGTAATTTATTTCCTTTCCATATTTAGTCATAAATAATTTTACAACCACATTATGGATGTGCTCCAAATTAATTATCTAAAAAATAGCTCAGATATAATGAGTCCTTATTACAAAGGCGATTACGGTTAATAATGTGACTTCCCATGTTAAATTTTCTATACCTTCTTATTCAAATAATTTTTTTGCTAATTGACTTTAACCAACCTCTCATCAATTCCTCGATTCCTAGTTTTAACTCATTTTCACTTATTTTCCTCATTGCAATAAATACTATAAGTCTACCAAAGGGTTATAGCAATCCAAGATTTTTTATGGACACAAATTCCACCAAATTATGATCTCAGACCTATTATACAACGATGAACTAAATTACAAATAATGAAATTCAGTAAAGAGTAAATCTTTCCCATAAAAGTCAAAGAAACAATTGTGCAGGCATTTTAGTACTCATAACTCTCTGAATTAATAATCTATACACCCTTTGCAAATGGTGTTAGATTGTCTGATAAAAATAACCACTAAATTTAAATCTCACGGGAGGTCCTATTCAGTACATTCATAAATGTAATAGACACAATCCTCTTTCGAATTACCATACATGTTCTTGAACCTTAAAATAGTAAAATTGTGCAGGCAACCATGCCAATAGGATATCAACTCCCTATCTAGGCTGTGAATTGTTCAATTACACTAGAATTGAGATTTTGATCTCTTGTCATCGAGCTTAACTAAAAAATGAAACTAAGTACAATTGTACGATGTATATAAAATAATATATTTATAAAATAAATTTAAACGATTATCACAAACATGATACTCCTTTAAAATAGACTAGACAACCCTTTTACTAATAATAAAATTTCATTAAACTGTTTTCAGAATAAAACCCCAACATATTATGTTTAACATAGAACAACTAGTCGATCGTGATTTTAGTCACATTTAATGAACTTGACATGTTAGGTTTGCTTAGACGTGATTTTAATTTGATGCTACCTAGAGGTTACTGCACCTTTTAGTCATATAAATGAAAATATTTTAAACATTAAAGATGAAAGAAAAATAATTTGACAACTAGAGCATAAACACTTTAGAAAAAACCATTCAAGACAAAGGACAATTTGTTGTAAAATAAAAGGGACACGAAGAGAATTTAGTTGGAGAAATCTTTTCATTTATTTAGTATATCAATACTAGATGGTTTTCACACTTATTTATAGTACAAAACATTTCATTCCAAGATACACTTATTCAATATGGGATACAATTGGACCTCCACCATTTTTCATTTTATAACATACTTCTCGAATGTACTTTATTTCCATTATTCAATGAGTGTTGTCTTATTAAAACCTTACTAAGAAAAAAACCCATTAGAAAAAATCAAAGTGAAGAAACAAGAGTACAACTGTTATGATAATTGAATTGGTGTTTGATATGCTTAGTGTTGCCTCATTAAACCCATTAACAAGAATATCTAATGGGGAAAAACATGTTAAAGAAAAATAGTATGATGTGCATATTTCAAAAATATTTTGTCCTTCGATCACCTTATGAAATATTTCTATGACATGGTGAATATATTTGACAGGTTGTTACCACAATATCCCTTTTCTTCAGAAGCTCGACTTCCATAAAAGTTAGGAGAATATGGATGGACATGTCACTTTAATGGATCTATTTGACTTCAACAACATTGCACTTATGGAATTTATGTTATGCATAACTCTTCTTGAGTTCATGTATGTAGAAAAACTAAAATATGTTGGTCATAACTCCCTTAATATAGCCCCTTTGAGATTGGAAATCACCATTTCCTTCACAATTAATAGGACTATTTGTTGTTTGAGGAAGGTCATAAGTCCTTTGTTTATTCCTTGTGAGGATTCCACAGATAACCTGCATCTATATAACTAACTGAACACATGTGATTAGATATAGAAATACCACATAATATGATGGATATTATTCCCATGCTTTACAAGTCAACGGTAGTTGTTTCTTGAAAAGATATTGATTGTAATTATTATGCCCGATATTGTGTTATGAATAATAAATAACGTAAATGTATGGTACTTCTAGACTAAATTTAATAATGCAATAGTAACATGCACATATGGTACTTTTGGAATAATTTTTTTTTGTCATCCTCTTTAGGATGATATGGATATTTTAATATCCAAAACCTAAAGACCATGGGTATGATAAAATTATATGCTTAATATATGTGAAATCATTTGAAGAATTTTCAATCCACCTGACTAATGGATCTGATTTCGTGCTCGATCTGTAGGTTGAGACCCAAAAATTATTCGTTCTTAGATTCTTTATTCGAATATTTTACATTTCAATTGATCTCTTCAGGAGCACATCCTTTGAAGGTGTAATACCCCGTATTTTTATGCTTTCTAAATTTGGGAATTTATTAAATTTAATGTGAGTTATTAATTTAATATAAATCCGGAAATTAATTATTTTTTTATAATTACTAACGTGACGAGAGTTAGTAATTATTGGAACTTTTTTAATATTACTAATGAACAAATTAATATATAATATTGGTTATATTAAATGTCACTTGTGAATAAAATGACAATTTTGGAAATTTAAGTCGGGGCGCGCCCGTGTCGTGTCAGGACTAAATTTTGATTAATAAAAGTGAATAAATTATAAGTTGCCCATATGTTCATTTCGAGTGCGCCAAATTGTCCGAACGGGCCGAGATAGTCAAAATAATGTACCCGGGGGTTTGCTTTGGATCTCGGGGCGTTTTTAGGCTTAATTAACACCCCGGGAGGGCGTTTTAGGCATTTTGTATTTTTGGGCTTGGAAACCTACGAATTTTCTAGGTTATATCAGATACTTAGGGTTTTCTTCTAGGGTTAACACAACCAAAAACAAAATACGGACATTGGAGAAGGAAAGGAAAAGCTTACCAAGGAGTTCTACGCCAAGAACTCCTCCATTTGCACCGCTGTCACCGCCAAACGTTAGATCGCACAATAAGGATCACCACCACACTGATTTCATCAACAAATTAAAAACAAAAATTCCCAGGCAAGTATTTAACTTGCTTAAATTTAGTTAATGCTTCATTCATATTAGTTTAGGGTTGATTAGGATGAGTTTTTATGAAAGAGAACCTATGTTGGAGGTTAGAAATCGCATGTTGTAGAGATATAAACATTATTCTGGAAACCCCCTTCACATGTAGAGGTTGAACCATGAATTTACATTGGGTTAGAAGTAGAAATTCTGGAAAAAGAATGAGAAGAACTAAGTTAAAGAAATTATTAGGGTTCATGAGATTTATATAGATTTTGGCCCTTTTAATTCATGATACTTGATGAAAACTCGCAGGCAATACATAGAATATTGTTCATTTGGGTTTATAATGCTTGTGGTATAAATTTCTGGGAGTTTGGGAGTTAAAAACTTGGACTTGGATGATTTTGGATGATAATTCCCATAACTGGTATTCTGTATTTTTCGCCATACCTGCTTGATCGATCGATCGATCGACCCCTTCTAGAAAACTAGATTTTTCCTTGTGTTGACTTAATCCGATTAAATGCGTAATAAATCTTGATTAAGGTTATTAGGACATAATGAAACATAAAAAGGACCAATAGGGTCAAGGTAAACCCTATTAAGTAGAACTTTAATGAAATGGGAAAATGAAAGGTAAACGGGGAAATATTCATACCTAAGAAATCTAACGTACGTAGACATAATAATCATAATGTCTAGGAGTTGGATTAGAAGGTAAGTGAGGGCCTACTGAAATTGTACTTAGTTAAAGGGAATACTTCGAGAGATGAGAAGTGAGTTGGAATAAATTAAATTTCGAAAATAAAATGAATAAGTCCGTTATAAGTAATAATCGAATAAAAATGTACTATGAATAGAATAAGATTATTTTGGGTCGTGGGTGTACCTAACTTATAAATGTGAATAATTATATATCTATATGACTCTGTGATTGATCATATATCTTATATACATGTAAACAAAGCATGCCCGCACTACTTGCTATCGCTGAGGTTTTCGCGCTAGGACAGTCTTATCTGGATGGGACCTTTATGGGGGATACTGACTCATACCCTAGAACATAGGAATCCTTGGTATAGGCTATCTGATTGATATTCAGACCGTCCTAAGAGACGTGAGGGTATGTGCTGACCTCTTAGTGTCTTGGAACTATGTTTCACCTCAATTTGTGTTTGTTTGTATTAATACAGTTCGAGAGTGATTCTGAACTAGTACTTCCCCTTAGTACGAGTGATACGGGGACTTGATAGCAGAGTATGCCAGCACCATAAATATTAAATGGGGTGCCAGTAGTATATATATATATATTATATGGGTAATTAATGTATATATATATAGTCTTGAAATTTGTAACTTCCTACTAAGGCTAAAAGAAGTTAATTAATGGATAAATATTTCGGTTTTATTATATATGGCTGAAATGTTATGACACTCTTGAAAGACTTTTTAATCAATTAAGAGTTATGTGAAAACCTTAAATTCCTGGAATTTAATTATCTTAGTCCTAGAAATTGTCGGCATGGAATCTAATGAGGAATTTGAATTAAGTTAATCTTTTGGGATTAATAGTGCGGTAGGTTGCACACTAGAAGAGAGGTGAGACATTCTCAAGAGAGTGTCGTTACTAATATGTTGTTGCATTAGCCAGTAAACATTTTAAATTCTTGCTAAACTAAATTTTTAAACTGTTTTACAATCGAGCTCTGACCCGTTTACTGTTATCTCTCCCCTCTTATATGTATATATATATGTATTACAGGGGCCCAGCCACAGGGGCGTCAGGCTTAGGATTCTCTGGATATGGAATGCACTGCAGCTTTTGTGGGAGTTGCAGGCCTTGTGCTTAGACGACCTCATTATTGATTCCGTTTCAAGATCTACTTTATCTAGTTTGGAATGTGTCGCCCTTTTCATTATTTAGTTGGTTTTTGTGAGGGATTGTAATTCATTTACTTTCAGTAGTTTTACTTTGGGATTTATTACTGTCAGAATGTTTTTCTTTGGTGTTTTGAAATTGGGATTTACTATTGATGATTAAATTCTTGAATGATCATTTACATCTTTACTATTATTGTGTGACTCTTAAACTGTTAATTATCAAAGGTTTTATAATTGGACTTAAATAAAAATTGGGAATAAGGTTTAAATGGTTTTGACACTTAGCTTAAATATTAGGGTGTTTAAATTGGAAAATTTATTTTACGACAGTGATGCTGAGAATGAACCAACCATTCACCATGATTTTAATTTAATAAAGGTTTGATCATCCAGTATTTAATTAGGCGGGGTGTCACAGAAGGATATTTTTATAATGTCGCATTGCTATATATGATTATTTCCATACCGTTCCTTAGACAAATATTTACTAAGATGGTTATACATATATCCTTATGGATTATATGTTGTACAACGAATGCATAGTGTATTTGAGTACGTACTCCTTATATTTTCTTCAAGAAAATAAAATCCTTCTAGGATTTTATCTATATTATATGACTAAGTCCAGTATATATAAGCAGTTTTAACATTAATGAGTCTCATATAATATATTCAAAAACTACTAAGCTAATTAGATATCTGAAAATTATTTATGGACATAATGGGATGGCATATTCATATATAATCAATATTCGTCTTCTATAGGAAACCTTATGCCACAAGTTGTGCATTTTTTAGCAAGTTTCTTACTCCATTTTGTTATTAACACACATTTGTAACATTTAGGGTCAATGTCTCATGGGGTTCGTACTATAATTCCAAATACACCATGTATATTAAGGGACTTCAATTATGCCATCATGGAATTTTCTCATTTTGGCCAATAAATTATTTGCCAGCATTCATTTATAGTACGTAGATTTGTGGTATCACTGCACTTTGATTTTAGTGTAGCTACAACATATATAATTATATCATCGATGACCATTTTTTATGATTCCACTTTTCTCTTGTATGTGTATAAAACATAAAGATATCTTTAATATTAGGTACCTTTTCCTACTTCAGTGGATTTATAATCACTTTAGGGACTTGTATCTTTTCATAAATAATAGTCTTTTCTACGGTTATATACAAAGTGGATCTGTTATGTCTAATATCTCCTCGAGCATTATTTGATCATGATTTCATTTATTCTCCACTGCGCGAGAGTAAAGTTGTAGGTACCTATAGGTATTTCGTGGTTCTAGCGTGTGATAAATTTATTTTCAGCCGAATTTATTTGGTCCTAATGGGACGATGATTTTGGAAAGAAAATTCGTAGCTAGTCCATGTGACTACATCTAACATTTTAAGGGGTAAAATAGTTCATAAATTTAAGTCCAAACTATAATTAGTAATTGAGAAATTTTAGTCCAAATCTGGAATGATATGAGAGCTTTGGGTCCCAACATTGAATGATATTTAAAGACTTCATGTTCTGAATACAAAAATAATTAATGAGACCGAGTCTGTAATGTTCGAAAACTTTTGATTCCTAATAATAATAATAATAATAATAATAATAATAATAATAATAATAATAATAATAATAATAATAATAATAATAATAATAATAATAATAATAATAATAATAATAATAATAATAATAATAATAATAATAATAATAATAATAATAATAGGGAACTTAAGGTCCCAGAGTTCTTTTCAAATTGTATATATGTAAAACATTTAAAGCAAAATTGCAAATAACTAAATGTATGAGATTAATATTCTAGAATTAAAATTTTGGGGTTGAAATATACACAGTAAATGACTTTACATAACGAGATACTAAATGGAATGAACTAAAATATTAAATAATCAAATAATTAAATGGTAACCACATATCAAGATGAAAATATATGATTATGTCAATGTGATGTTTAAAGTATTGAGATGTGTATCAAACAAATATAAACCTGTAAACTTGCAAAAATATTAATAAATATAAATCATAAAACAGATTGAGACTCGATAATAAGATTTAAGATCACATATAAAAATAATCCCTATAAACTAAGATTTCAAAAAATTTATTCATTTTACTCATCAAAAGAATGAGTAAACTTATATATTAATATCAATAGTTTTAAACATTCACTTTCATTTTACTAAGAACACAAAGAAATAAGTATCCTAAAAATGCATATATGATAAAATATGTTAAAGGAAATGTTTTATCACATCTCCTCCATACTCCATATATGTTAAACGTCTTTTACGACATCAATAATGATGTCTTCTATAATGTGAAAACATAATTTATGTGAGGAATTTTTAAACATAATACATACCTTTATTGTCGGGATCGAGAAAAAATTATAGATCACTTGATACACAATCTCATGATTAAATCACTACCTTTAGCCTCATCTCTTTCAATCATGACCCAAAAAAATATTGATCAACCATTTTTGGTGCGGGGGAGAATGGTGGTGATGAATAATTAGCGCGTCATGCTGATAACGTGTTGTAAAATGAAAGGAGCACGGAGAGAATGTAGCAGGTGAGAGTTTTTCATTTCTTTGGTATATCAGTACTCAAGGAATTTTACCCCTGTTTATATGTAGATGCAATTATTATGCAACACAAATAAATATGAGAGAAAGATTATCAAGAAGAGGACAAGGAATACAAGATGCCAATCACACAACAACGGATGTACGTGGTTTAGCCAAGATGTGCCTACGTCCACGGTGGTGCAGTCAATATTATTTCTATATACTCCGGAGAGTGATTACAGAGAATACAACTTGTCATTTTGCCACGGACCTAGGGTTTAATATATACATGTGCATGTAGATGAGTGGGGGTGATGGGTTCCTCCACGTTTTCCATTTCCCCCATAACTTCCCTTCATGGGATCGTGGGGGGAGACTGGATCAATTATAAAAGATGAGGGGCCTGGACTTTGGGCCGCCAGGACTGGGCTACTCATCCAGGCCCATAGTTCTAAATTTTGGGTACCCACAATTGCCCCTAAATTTGTTGGGCCATGTTTATGGGTCCAATGGATTTAAATGATCAGCCATTATGGCTGGTTTGTGATTCTTCGAAAACTGTGAAGTTGCTTTGGCGGCACCCGCTTCGCTATCCGTGCGCTATAATTAGAATTGAAGGCTTGTTGGGATAGCCACTTTTTCATCCATCATTTTAACCTTTCCAGGACTCTTCCTTCTTCTGAGAACTCTAGCGCCTCGTACCTTCTTCTCTGAATCCCCATTCCCATTGCTTCTTAGTCGTCTTGAGCTCGTGTTTCTTCATCACTCGAACTGATCTTCTGTTTTGTAAGTTTCTCATGCCCTTTCTTTGCACTTTCTCTTTGGTTTGTAGAATTTCTAGAGTTTTTCAATGGCGAAGATTGGAAATAGGTCAATCTCTGAGTTCAGGAAGTTCTACAATATTGCTGAGTGGGTAGATATTGAATGTTGTGACTCCCCTCCTAGGAACGTTAGGGATATAGAGGATGACCACTGGATCCATGTTTTGTTTCTCTCCGAGGAGGGACTTACCTTTCCCCCTAATGATCTATTTCGGTATTTTTTTTGTCATTTCGGTATTGTTCCCGCACAGTGCTTGCCCAATGTGTGGAAGATAGTAAATGGCGTCCATAGAATAAACCAGTTGTATGGTACTAGGTTAGGACTTGCCGAGATCTGTTTCTGTTATTCCTTCTCTCGAACCAGCTCAGGTGTCTTATACCTCAAAGCTAGGAGTCCTGATAGGGTATTGGTAGTAAACCTACCTGATTCCCATAAGGACTATTGGCAAAAGGGTTTCCTCATTAGGAATTGGCAGTTCCCTCCCCAGTTTAAAGGGTCGAGATCTGAGAGGTTCACTGTCCCTTTTTACAGGGAAGAATATATAGGTAGACATTGTACTGTTATTTCAACCTTTGCTGACTTGTGACTTTTCTAACCTCTCTTTGCTTTTTCTTCCACAGCGAGGATAAAGAATTTGGAGTCTGCTCTCAGCGAGGTTCGTATCTCGGAGTTGGTGAAAGCTTGGAATATTAGGGAGCCTCTGGGTGACGGCGAACACCCCAGGTTTGCTTCCTTTTTGCTCGAGTACAAGAACGCAGGCTCCAGCTTCATAGCACGGCCTGTGGATAGTGTTATAGAGTTTGATTTTTTCGGAGAGACTACTGTTGAGCCTATCCAGTTGGATGAAGAGGAGAGCATCTCTGAGAGTGAGCCTGCAGGAGCTGCGAGTAATTTGGGTGGAGGGAGCTCTGACAGTAGCAGTTCTTCTGAAGAGGATTCTGAAGCTAGAGGATCGTCGAGCACTTCCAGTAGTTCAGGCGAAGAGATGCCTCCAAGGAAGAACATAATTAGAGACGATGATGATGAGGACCATGTGCTTCTTGCACAGAGGTCAAAGAAACAAAAGTCTTCTTCTGGGGCCGTGGCTACTGGCTCTCGGTCTTCCACTCAGGAGCAAGAGAGGAAGAGCAGGTGAGAGAGAGGGAGAGAAAGAAGGAGGAGGAGAGAAAGAAAGTGGAGGAAAAGAAGAAGGTGGAGGAGAGGAAGAGGATGTAGAGGGAGAGAGAGGAAGAGAGGAGGAATATGGAGTCAAGGACGAAGGCTGGGCAAGCCTTGGTCCCGGTGTCAGCTTTACCCGAGGGGGCCTCAGTTGCCACTTCCCCTCAGCTGGCTCCTGCACTGCTTGAGAGGGCAGTTCTTCCTGCAGATCGTCAGAGGGCGCTTGGGTATGATCAATTATCCCTTCAAGCTAGCCAGAGACTAGCCTTGGTATGGTTCTCTCCCTTTTTCAATTCCTTAACAAGTTTTAATTATTTCTCCTTCTTGATTTCTTCTTTATTTTTGGAAGTTTGTGACGGACTTTGCTTTGCTCTACCGTTCTCGCGATGAGTTGGTGAGAATGAATGGCAAGTTGGAGCAGCAGAAGTCTGCTCTGGAAGTCAGGGGTTCTCGGCTGGAGGATGATCTGAAGGCTGCTGATGCTGCCCGAGCTTCCTCTGATCTGGCCCTTATCAATTCTAACCGAGAGAAGGATGCGTCGGTCAAGGAGCTGAGCAAGTTGAGGCAGGCCTATGACCTAGTCTACTCGATCAAGCTGGGTGTTGTGGAGGAGAAAAAGGCTCTGACCGAGCAGCTGAAGGAGAAGGAGTCCCAGGTAGCCACCATCAAGGAGGATTCATACAACTCCGAATGGACTGCGGATTATGAAGACGCCGAAGTTCAAATAGGCTATATCAGCCGTTTGAACTTCAAGAAGGGCTGAAATAAGGCCCTCCTAGATGCTGGTGTTGATGTTGAGTCTCCTCTATTCGACGAGCATGACCCGGGTCCAAGGCCAACCGTGGATGAAGAAGCCCCTGCCCCAGCCATCGAGGGTGTTGATCTTACCTCTCAGACAACTCCTACCGATGTTGGTCCTGCCGAGGTGAATGAGGGCATACCTGTAGAGGGGGATGCCTCTACTGCTGCCGATAAGGAGAATCAGCCAGCCACCTCTAGGCAGCCCGAGGTTGCTAGTTAATCCTCTCTTAGGATTATTTTTTCACTTCTGCTTGTAATTTTTCCATTTTCTGCTCGATGTACTTGACCTTTATTAATGAAATAAAAAGGCTTCTTTTTCCAATGCATTTATTGATTTTTCTTTCCCTTGCCCTTTTATGTCTTGTAGTTGACTGATGTAGAAGACTATATTCCTGCCACATCTCAATTGGGCAGGACTCTTGGTCCCAATGCTAGTCCTCAGGTTCGTCAGGCCTTCATTAGGCTTTGCAAGTCTCTTAGGTCAAGGAATCAAAAGTATAAGGAGCAATCTGAGCTAGTGGCTAGGCTGAAGGATAGGATCCAGGATATGGAAGGCATTGGTGCCTCTGTACAAGAGGAAGTTAATGTACTGAGAGAAAGGTTACTATAGGCCACCGAGATAAACCAAGTTGGGGAGTTCCTGCAGCAGGAGAATGAAAACCTGAGGAGGGAAGTCCTACAACTTAGAGAGCATGCGCCGAGCACTGCTTCAGAGGTTCTGCAAGGCTCCTCGTCTTCGCGAGCTGGACATACTTTTTCTATACCGCGAGGTTCCACTCGTCCTCCCCTCCCGCGAGCTGGTAGGAGCACAAGGGGCAGGAGTAGGGAAGTAGAAGAACAGTAGGACAAGGAGATGGAAGAGCTCCGTGATGATGTTCGACGAGAATATGTAACTGCTGCTGGGCTTCAAAGGGATGTTACCCGATTGCGGCATTTATTCAAGAAGGGTCCTCGACAAGCATGGGCTGACGGTTATGATCAAGGCTGGCAAGATGCTCCCACAAGACTATCCGAGTTCGAAGAACTTTCTTTAATCAGAGGATGGTTGAGTGCCTTGAAAGAGCTCCAGGTCCCGAGGAACTCAGTGTTATGGTATCGTCACGAGATGTCCTCCTCCACTCTGATGCCCAATCCATTCAGGAAGGATGATAGATGGATCCCCATTGATGCTATTCCTCGGCAACTATTAGAGTTGGACGCAGATGAGGTTGTGGAAGAGCGGGTCCCTGCTCCTGATGATGGACGAAGAGCTACGGTGGCAGACTATCTTGTTCGGAGGCTTCCACCTTCTTGAATTTTTTTGCAAGTTTTTTTTCTTTTGATAATGTAAACGCTTTGGGCGAGCTTCGCTGACTAAACGTTTATTATCTTTGTTGTAAATATAAGAAGTTGTCATTCTTTTGTCTTTTTTTATAATGTAAATGCTTTGGGAGAGCTTCTCCGACTAAACATGTATTATCACTGTTGTAAATATATGAGATCAATGAAAAGTTCATTTTTTGGGCGATTTTGCCGACTAAACGTGTTCATCCAATCTTCTTATATTCTTGCTGCTTCATAATTCTTTTTGTTTTTCCATGCAAGTGTCCCCCCAGTCCAGTGTAATACCAAAATACCATTGTGCCCCATTTTACCTTTTAGGTTGTGTCGTCACACTCCCTTAGGCCTAAGTAGGGCAATTGGCGAGGACACACCTGGTATTGGATGTCTTCATCCAGTCAGGATTTTTCTCAACCAAAGTAGGTTTGATGGCCAGTATAAAATCTGGTCGCATTGCCTAAGAATCCTCTGTAGGGCTTTATATATTGCCAGGGGCAATGCTAAGAGGTCTCTCGTGTTTTATGACGATGACCTGAGGAGGGATATCCCCCTGCTATATCGACCATCGTGCCTGTGATTTGGAAAAGGATGTGTGATAAAATGCAGTTACTGATTTCATTAGTAATAAGAGGAATGAACTGTTCCTTTCATATAACAAATACAAGAAAAAGATTCAACAATAAAATTCCTTGAGAATCTAAAAATAGAATTTCTTTAGATTAGCTGCATTCCATGCTCGTGGTATCTCTCTGCCCTCCATCGTTTCCAAATGATATGCACCTTGCAGGTCGTCCCGAGTTACTTTAAAGGGTCCTTCCCAGTTTGGGCCTAGCTTGTCGTCTGATGACCTTACTGTGTTGCCCAGGACTTTCCTTAGAACATAGTTCCCAACTTGGAATCTTCTCGGGTTAACCCTTTTGTGGTAATGCCTTGCGAGCTATTGTTGATAGCTCGCAAGCTTCACCAGGGCCAGTTCTCTACGCTCGTCGGTGAGGTCGAGTTCAGCGAGCAACGCCCCATCATTCTGGCCTTGGTCGACAAGGTCGGATCTCATTGTTGGCAAGCCCGCTTCTAGTGGAATGACTGCTTCCATGCCATATGTTAGCGAAAATGGGGTTTCTCCTGTTGCTCGCCGAGGAGTTGTTCGGTATTCCCATAGGACATGGGGTAGCTCGGTTGCCCATGCGCCCTTGGCTCGCTCTAGTCGCTTCTTCAATCCATCGATCACAGTTTTGTTGGAAGCTTCTGCTTGCCCATTTCTATGAGGGTAGGCCACCGAACTAAAGTTGTGCCTGATCCCGTGTTCATTACAGAAGTACTGAAAGGGGACACTCTCGAATTGTGTCCCATTTTCAGTGATGATGGTTCTGGGGATTCCGAATCGAGTGATTATATTCCTCCATATGAATCTTATCATGTCAGCATCTCGGATATTTACTAATGGTTCTGCCTCGATCCATTTGGTGAAGTAGTCAGTTGCAACCAACAGGTATTTGCGATTGCCGACAGTAGTGGGTAGTGGTCCCACGATGTCCATCCCCTATTGGGCGAAGGGCCACGGGATGGTCAGGGATTTTAGGTCGCTGGCTGGTTGGTGGACCATTGGAGCGTGAAGCTGGCATTTCGGGCATTTGCGGACATATACTGTGGAGTCCTTTTGCATATATGGCCACCAATAGCCTTCCTTCATTGCTCGAAAGGCTATAGACCTTCCTCCGACATGGCTTCCACAGATTCCTTCATGAAGCTCGTGCAGCACTTACTCGACATCGCCTGGGTGGACGCATCTAAGGTAGGGACTGGAGAAGGACTTCTTATACAAGTCTCCTCCTGTGGATAAGTGAAAGCGAGCAGCTTTGACTCTTATCTGGTGGGCGATTTTCTTATCCTCGGGGAGCGTTCCCTCCTTTAAATAGTCTCTTAAGGGGTCCATCCAGCTGGGGGTTGATCCCACCTGGAGTATTTATTCCACGTTTGGCAGCTTGCTGTTGTGGTTAATGCTTGGACAAATGAGCAAATCAATGGGAATGACCCTTTTAAGACTAGAATCAACTGTCGAGCTTAGGGCTGCTAAGGAGTTGGCATGACTGTTTTGCCCTCTGGGAAACTGCTGGATGTTGATCTCCTCAAAGTTCGTCATGAGTTTCCTTACCAGGGAGAGGTAGGCTGCCATTCTTTCATCCTTCGCGTTGTAATCTCCAATTACCTGATTGGAGACTAGTTGAGAATCGCTGAACACCTGTAAACGTTTTACTCCCAGAGTTTGCGCCTTTTAGAGACCGGATATTAGGGCTTCGTACTCTTCTTCGTTGTTGGAGGCTGTAAATCCAAGCTTGATTCCTTGCTCAAGGATGGTGTTTTCTGGGATGATGAGAACGATGCCTACGCCTGCCCCCTTTGAGTTGGAGGATCCATCAACGAATAGTTTCCAGGTTTCCACTGTTGATGGGTCCTCTTTTTGCTTTGTTGGTTGAAGTTGGTCGGGTAGTTCTTAGGCAGTAAATTCGGCTATAAAATCAGCGAGGATCTGACCCTTGATAGCGGTCCTTGGTTGAAATTGGATGTCGAATCGGCCGAGCTCGACTGACCACTTAGATAATCTGCCAGACAAATCCTCTTTCCTTAGGACCTCCTTAAGGGGGTGCGATGTAAGGACGATGATAGTATGAGCTTCAAGATAATGCTTCAGTTTCCTCGAGGCTATCACTAGTGTAAAGGAGAGCTTCTCCAATGGCAGGTACCTTTGCTCAGCGTCTAATGAGGTCTTGTTCGTGTAGTAGACGGGGTGTTGGATTCCTGCGACCTCGCATATTAATGTCGAGCTGACAGTGTGACTGGATACCGAGAGGTACAGGTACAAAGAATCCATTTGCTGTGGTATGACAAGCAGCGGTGGAGAGCTTAAGTAAGACTTGAGCTCGTCCAAAGGTTATGAGTAGTCCGGGCCCCATTCTATTGGTTTACTCCCTTTTAGAAGCTGGAAAAAAGGCTTACACTTCTTAGAGGATATAGAAATGAAGCGATTTAAGGCAGCGAGCATTCCATTGAGCTTCTTCACATCCCGGACTGTTCGAGTGGGTTGTACCCTGTTGATTACATCGATCTGGTCTTGATTAGCTTCTATGCCTCTCTTATTAACCAAGTATCCAAGAAATTTTCCTGAATGGACACCGAAGGAACACTTGCTCGCATTAAGCTTCATTCGGTACTTCCTGAGGATTTCGAAGGTCTTTGACAGGTCTGAGAGGTGATTTTCCTTCTTCTTGCTCTTAACAAGCACATCATCGATGTAGACATCCATTGTGTCTCCCATTTGATCCTTGAACATTTTTGTGACCATCCGCTAGTAGGTTGCCCCTGCATTCTTGAGCTCAAATGGCATGACCTTATAGCAATACAACCCAACCGTTGTGATAAACATTGTTTTGTCCTGGTCTGGGGCATACAAGGGGATCTGGTGATATCCTAAGTATGCATCCAGGAAAGTCATTCGCTAGTGAGCTGCAGTGGCGTCTACTAGTTGATCTATCTTTGGGAGGGGGAAATTATCCTTAGGGCATGCTTTGTTGAGGTCAGTGAAGTCGATGCAAACTCTCGACTTCCCATTGTTCTTCAGAACTACTACTGGTTTGGACAACCACTTGGGGAATTGTACTTCCCGTATGGATCCTGCATCCAGTAGTTTTTTTACCTCCTTTTCGACCGTTTTACCCTTCTCGGGTGCAGTTCTTCGAGCCTTCTGCGTGACTGGCTTGAATATGGGGTCGATGTGCAGCTGATGACATACCATATCAGGATCAATGACAGGTAGCTCGTATGGTTCCCATGTGAAAACATCTATGTTATGTCTCAGCAAGGTCGTCAACTCCTTCTGTTCTTGATTAGTGAGGGATGCTCCAATCAAGAAGACTCTGCTACTTTCACCAACTTTGGCTACAACTTCTACCAGGTCCTCGATGACACGCTCAGAGGGGAGGAGCCTGGTCTCCTCTACTCCTGGCCTTCCGTACTTTAGTTGCTAATTAGAAGGTATCACACCCTCTTCAACTTTCTCGCTGGGTTGATCGGCCTTCTTCTCTGGCTTTGGTCGGATGGCTACTATGAAGCACTTCCTCGCCATCGCTTGGTCACCGTGGATCTCCATTACTCCTCTCTCGGTTACGTACTTAAGCTTCTGGTGGTAGGTCGAGGAGATCTCCTTCATTACATGAAGCCATACTCTGCCGAGGATGGCCTGGTATGGTGATTCGATGTCAACTACCAAAAACTCGATCATCTTGGAGACGTTCCCAGCACGAACTGGCAGCACTATCTTGCCTAGGGGCATGGTCATTTTCCCAGCGAAGCCAACCAAAGGAACAGTAGCTTCCTTTAGGTCAGCGACGCTCAACTTCAATCTCCTGAACAGGTCGAGGTACATTACTTCGGATGAGCTTCCTTGATCAACGAGCATCTTGTCGATGTCAAAGTTGGCTATCCTGTTTATAATGACCAGGGCATCATGATGTGGGGTCCTTACTCCCATCAAATCTTCATCCGTGAAAACAATATGCTTGTCATAGTTGACGTCCTCTGCTCGTCGACGCTTTCCTGACTGTGACTTTGCTGGATCGATTTGAAAAGCCTGCATTACCGCTGTAAGTTTTTTCATCTCCATTCGAGCTAAGTTCCCTTGTATCTTCTTGACGTCAGATACTCCGTGAATTATGGCGAACTCATGTCCAGCATCATCCTCCAGCACATTGTCGGGTCTCATCTCTCTGTTGGCAGTCACTTTCTCTGCCCTTTTCTCCACAAAGTCGTTCAAATTCCCAGACTGGGTCAATTCTTCGAGGTGAGACTTAAGAGCTTTGCAGTGCTCGGTCTTGTGCCCTCCCTCTTTGTGAAAAGCACATCTCAACGCATTGTTCCTCTTCGAGGGATCTCCCCCCATCTTCGTGGGCCACTTGATGAATGGCTCATCCTTGATCTTCGTGAGAACCTTGTAAATTGGTTCTTTGAAGACGGTGTTGACCGCCTGGAATGCTTTCGACGCGCCCGGGGTCCCTCCATTCTTGGAGCCATTTTTGCCTCCTTTCTTTCCTCCTTTCCTCTAGTTCTCATTTTTCTCACCTACCTTGGTAGTGAGCTTAGCTCGACCGTTTTCTCCTATATTAGAGCGGGTGACATCTTCCACCTTTGCGTATTTCTCAATTTGGGCCATAAGGTCGTCAATAGTCATAGTTTCCTTCTTCGTCAGGGATTGGTAGAGGAGGGAAGAACTAGGGAGCCCAATTTTGAAGGAGGCCACTGCCACCTCCTCCGCGTAGTCCTCGATCTCATTGAATAACTCCTAGTACCTCTTCGCGTATTATCGGAGGGTCTCTTGAGTCGTTTTCTTCATTGTCAGTAGAACATCCATCCTTTTGGGATGGGAGCTACTGGTAATGAATCGGGCCGTAAAGAGTTCGGCTAGGGATTTGAAATTCTTGATCGACCGGTGGGGGAGCCTTTCGAACCACTTCTGTGCTACATCATGAAGGCTCGAGGGGAAAATACGGCACATTAGGGCATCCCAGTGACTCCAGAGGGTCATGGCCTGTCGGTATTGCCTGACGTGATCAATGGGATCAGTCTTTTCGTCGTAAATCTTGAACCTTGGAATACAAAATTTCTTGGGAGATTTTTCCTCTTCGATTTCTCTTGTGAAAGGTGACTTCATCTGGGTTTTGAGACCTCTCCTCATGAGCTCTCTAGTTGATCTTGTTTCGTGGTGATCGGGATGCTGGTCCATCTCCCTGCGGACCATGTTTCGTATGTGCTCGTCGCTGCGAGCAGGGATCTGGTAGCGGGGAGCTCTTCGCAGCTGTTCGCGGATGTCATCGTCTGACTCGCCTCCTTCGTCCCTTTAAGATTCTCGCCTATGGCTCCTTCCTCAGCTGCGAGACTTGCTCGCCTGAGGGCTAGGAGTGAGATATGGGCGTCTCCGATTATCAGGGCGAAGCTACCTTTCTAGTCTTTCCAATTTCCTTTTCAAGCGAGCATTCTCAGCCTCGTATCTGTGAGCAGACTCCTTCTGCTCGTGGAGCCTTGCCTCGTACGCATCAATCAACCTGGATATCTGCGTGGACCTCGCTGGTCCCTGACTCTCTTCTGAGGCTGGTCTTTCTAAGCGAGATCTCTGTTCTGAACATCGGACTTCAAACCTAATCCTGCGAGGAGCAGGTGTCTCTTGAATATCTCCTCCTTGGGGGGCATTGATGTTGTGACCAGACATCTTAAACTCCTTTCTTGATGTGGGCTCTTCTCAGGGAAAGATGAACGTTTCCCACAGACGGTGCCAATTGTAGATGCAATTATTATGCAACACAAATAAATATGAGAGAAAGATTATCAAGAAGAGGACAAGGAATACAAGATGCCAATCACACAACAAAGGATGTACGTGGTTCATCCAAGATGTGCCTACGTCCATGGTGGTGCAGTCGATATTATTTCTATATACTCCGGAGAGTGATTACAGAGAATACAACTTGTCCTTTTGCCCCGGACCTAGGGTTTAATATATACATGTGCATGTAGATGAGTGGGGGTGATGGGTTCCTCCACGTTTTCCATTGCCCCCATAACTTCCCTTCATGGGATCGTGGGGGGAGACTGGATCAATTATATAAGATGAGGGGCCTGGACTTTGGGCCGCCAGGACTGGGCTACTCGTCCAGGCCCATAGTTCTAAATTTTGGGTACCCACATGATAGTATAAATAATTGCATCCAAGAGACAATTACTCAATAGGGTATATAAGCTGACATCCTCCTTTTTACATTTTATAACATTATTCATTTAATAAGATTTTACTCTGCCTATATTATAACATAACATATTTATCATTGTATGTTTTTCCATCATCATTGTGTTCTTGAGAATATAATATAGTTGTAAGAAATCCTATAGTGATATTATCTTCTACTATTAATACGGGTTACGCCCCAGGCTTATCTTTAAGTACCCCAGATTAAACTACTCTTATATCTGGCGACTTCGGTTGGGGTCTATTGTAAGAAAAAACACTACTTGAATTCTATTTGAGTAGAATCAAAACAAATTAATAGAGAGTGAATATGAGGGACTAACATACGATCTCCCTGAAAATAATATTATTACTGATGGTGGTTGTAATGCTCGTCGCGAATTTATTGATTACTCGTGGTCAACCCGGTCTGACCCGAATGTTAGGTGTAAAGTGCAATGATTCAACATGAATAATGTTGCTAGTCCAATTTCAATTAACTAACATTTCACTTATTTAACATGCGATTATAATTTAAATAATTATATGAGAGTGACCCATGGGAAGCGTCCCGGGGTTCTAAGCAAACAGAGGTACTAATGTAAAATAAAAGAATGCTTACATGTAGAACACTCTCAACATACAAAATCGGATCCAACTTGCCACAAAAAAGGAGGGAATGAGTCGAATGCCTAGTAGAAAGTACAATAATGCAATATAAAATCGAATGGCGAAAAAGAGACTCTAACGCGTATACCTACATGCACATGTAATTACCATATATACACACACATGCATTAACGCATAAAACCATTTTTTTGCGACATGTTACTTGTTCCGATGAATTCTCCTTAACCTTATAAAATAACCCCTTTTACTTAAGTTGATATTCATTTCATGATTTAAGGCACCCGGTTAAGTACTTTGAACAAATACCATTTGTTTAAGAAAAAGCACTTCTTTCACCAAAATTACCATTTTACTTGCACTAAATTCACCTTTGTATTTTCCTTGAAAATCACCTTTCATCATACGCAAGCACCATAGTAGAAAATAACTATTTTTCGTTGAAAACTTTTCATAAACACACTCTTGTGTTAATTAAGGGTTAAACATCTTTAGGTTGCTTGATTCCCCTTTTAATCATTTCACTTTACCATTCCTTTTATTTCATAGACATTAGTCAATTTCTCACATTACATGTCCACGTTATCTTTCAACCGGAACACAAGTTAATTTCAATCAAGTTAGGTTTTCTTTCTTATTTTCCCCACACAAACCATTTCTTGTCATGTTCCACTTTGTCATTATCTTTTCTCAAAATCCTCCAATAATCGCGTACTTTAACGAGCTTCACACCATCGGCTACGCTACCATATACTCTAGCTAGTATTTTTGGGAATTTATCCAGGGGCTCTGGGCCCTTCTTAATTATTTCCTATCTCATCTGAGTTCAAATTAATATGTTTTAACATCTTTTAAATGTGCACATTATTCCACTTTTACTGCCCAAAGCCAAAACTCAAGGATTTCACCCCACCTTGTGTTACCCTTCGAAAATCACCATTTCATTTGGCATTTTAAAGACCATTTTACATTAACAATACCATTGTCCCTATATAGTCTTGAGAACATACACTTGGCACATTTTTCACACTCATTAACAAACTTTAAGCACTGAATTTTCATTTTCTTTATTTCATGTTAAAACTTATTAAAGCCTTCACTAAACTTGTTTATATGCTCATCATCGAAATATTACAAGTTTATACACATTAGAATGTGGATTTTAAGTATAGAAATCCATAAGATTGAGTTTTACGCATAATTCATTTTAGAAGTTTCACCACATTTGCCTAAACATGCTTTTCAGGACCAAAGACATTTTTGTTTCTCCTAAACTAGAATAAATGTCTATTCTTTTATAAAACCCCAATTTTTAGAAGAAAACCTTTAGACATTTGTTCATTAAATATTTTCAATAAGAGAAAAATTATCTCAAACATTTTTTTTTCCATAAAATCTTTTAATATGAATATTTCTTGAAATATATTATTTTTTCAAAACTCTTGAAATCATTTACAAGACATTTCACACAAAACCATTGGAAATAAATTTCTTAAATCGTGTATGAATTCTACTCTTACAAACTCTAACTACAAGATCAATCTTATAGAAAATAGTGCTTTTAAGCTAAAGAGTAGACTTTTACCACCTTAAAGAAGCTCCCAAATTGGTTGGATGAATGTAGAAGAAGATGGTAACCTCCCATCTCCTAAGGTGGCCTCAAAGAGGTTACTTAGATACACAAATGTGCTCAATGAAATATCCCAGAAAAAACTTTCTAGATCCATTGTTCTTCTTCTACTTCTTGAAAAATCCCCAATAACATCTCCATAGAAACCCATATTATTCAAATTTGTGGTGTGAATGGGTTTTAAGAGGTTAAATTTGGATGAAAGTAATTAATCTATGATGGTTTTAGGGTGGAGGAATGGTGGTGTTAGGGTGGTGTGTGGTGGATGGTGGAGGAATAGCTCAAAGAGATAAAGGGAGAGAGAGAGAGAGAGAGAGAGAGAGAGAGAGAGAGAGATGTGACACCCCGCCTAATTAATCCCGGGTGATCAGTCCTAAATCAAGTTAGAACAGGTTTCTCATTTGGTCCATTCTTAGCATCACTGTCGTCTTATTTAATTACTAACCACCTAAGTGAGAAAAATAGACTGGTGCCAATTTTTATCTTTCATTATTTAAACAAACACCCATGCGGAATATAAAACTCTATAACAATCACAGATAACTGAATTAATCATCCACAAGTAAAAATAATTGACCGAATAAACCAACGGTCCAAATAATAAATCCCATAAAGACAAGAATAAACTCCCAATAAGTCTAATACAAATAAATGGAAAGTGAGCAACATGCTCGAATACTAATCATGAACTTCTACATTTAAGAATGAAGAATGAGGCGTCTATCAAAACCCCGCAACATCCACATATGCTGCAGCAACGGATCCCTGGAATATAGTCAAGGCTGGCGTCCCTGTGGTTGGACACCTAAAAGATTTTTAAAAGTTTTTATAGCAAGGGTTAGTACCCAAAACATTTGAAAAACATTTAACAAATGATTAACTTGCAGTAATAAATAAATATGCATGCTCTTCATATTTTTAGTTAATATCGCACTCTCTTGAGGACTTCCTTACCCTTCCTCTATTATACCCTACGAACGCTTTAATTAAATTACCTAGTTGCTCATCTCATGACTAGATAATTAACAAAGTTCCTTTATACCCACCCTACTCTAACTGAGTATGTAGTGATTATGATTTTTAAGTTATTAGTAACATCAACTTAACTAAATCATTTCCCTTTTTAACTTCATATAACTTCTACACTTGTTATACATGTGAAATAACTCATATTTTTCATTAATAGCCCGTATATAATTAATTATCCAATTATATACTTATAATCATATTTCAGCATTCACAATCATACTGTAATATATATAACAACTTGCATCCTCCCGAGCAAAATACTCTCGGAACGTAAATTCTATAAAGTGCTATTCCACTAGGTACAATCACATAGCCTAGTTATCCCAAGTCAGAATTTTCACACCAACTTGATAAAATAAATAATTGGAGGCGGTCATATTCCTTCCCTGAAAGTGAGATGTCCCTCACCCATATAACGGACGCTATGACCTCGGGAATATACTCACCCTACTCCTCAAGCTAGGGGATTCATCCACTACACGCAACCTCCCCCTATAGCACTATAGTAACAAATATCTAATCACTGATATTAATTGTGCACACCATATATATATACTAACGCCTCCGTATATATAAATATAAAAGTCCCGGCTATACCGTTCGCTAAAATCCGTAACATAAGCCTATTAAAATTAGTAAGAGTTTATGGTCCAACTCTAAATATTAATTAAATTGCACTTTAATTAATTTAGTTATTTTTGGTGTCGCCCCCACCATAAATTTGGACTTACTCCCGTAGCCCAAAATAAATTTACCCGAGTCACAATTCCCGACTCTAATTTATTATCCTCAAACCCTAATTAATTTATCTACAATTAATGAGATTTAAACTCATGTATTTAATTTCTCAATAATTAATTACATAAGATTTTTATATAAATTTTCCCTCTTATATAACCAACTGGCGAAACTGCCAGATTCTGGCGATCGTCGATCGATCGACCCAGACCGTAGATCGATCGATCGAACAGGTCTTCGTTTTCTTTGCAAAGACAGGGCAGCCATGGACGAGATTTCTTAAACCCTAATCTCTTCTAACATGAATTTTAAGCCTTTATAACACCAGTACATATTAGAAACCTTATTAGGACTCCCCAGAAAGTCCACAACAATCATCAATTCGTCCATAAACTACTAATCCATAATTTTGGGGAAAAATCTGTCTTTATCTTTAAACCCATTTTCATTCCAACTTTCTTCATCAAAATCGTTCTAATTTATCCGGATATCCTTCTAACAGATACACATCAATATTCCATTATCAGATTTTTTACATAAATCCCTATAAATTCCGGCAATCAGATTCATGTTTTCTTTTGTATTATCAAAACCCCATGTTTATGCCATGAAACCCCAAAACGAATTTTAATTCATTACATCACATAAATACGAATTGAAAGACAGATTTAATGCTATTGCAAGCTATTCACTTGCCTTAGGTTTCGTAGTGTCTGAATATGCGATGGATTCCAAGGTTGAAGATGACCTTGTTGGCTCTTTTGAGATCCCCAATTGGCTTTGGCTGCTGCTAGGGTTTACTAACCCTTTAATTCCTTTCTCTCATTAAGCTCAGCCAGCCCTTATTTCTTTTTATTAAGTTAATTAATCCATTCCCGTTTTTTGACAAATGGGCCAAGCCCAAGTGACTAAAATGCCCCCGAGTGGGCACGACTATGTCTAAAAACGTCCCGTGACCCGTTTACTACCCCCGGGTACACTTTTCCGACTATCTCGGCCCATCCGGACTCAACTGTACACTCAGAATTTGCATCCGAATTAATTTATAAAAATACTTATCCCCCATCCAATATAGTCTATACCGACTTTCGGATGTGATAAGTACATACCTCGTCATTAATACTCGAAACGACGAAATTACATTATTACTATTCACTCAGTAAATAATTTTCCCTAAATATTAACCATTCAATCCCAGATTAATATTTATATATTATTCTATCATAATTAATTCATTAAATTACAACACACTAGTAATTTAGAATTTCCGAATTAATTAAATTTTAAATGTACCAAAAATACGGGGTGTTACATACTCCCCCCCCCCCCTTATAAAGGAATTTCGTCCCCGAAATTAGATTGTACCTGTGTTGAAAAGCTATGGATATTGTTCCCGCATATCCTCCTCCCGCTCCCAGGTAGACTCGTCAACATTGTGATGACCCCACTGTACTCTAACCAATGGAACAACCTTGGATCGTAATTTCCGCTCACTATGATCCAGAATAGCTACCGGCCTCTCCTCATACGAGATGTCTGGCTGTAAGTCTATCTCCTCGAGTGGAACGTGCCAAAAGGCTCTCTCGCTCCTTCGATATTTCTTCAGCGATGCCACATGGAATACATCGTGTATCCGCTGAAGATGTTCTGGTAACCCAAGCTTATACGCCACCGATCCCACCCTCTCAATAATAGGGAAAGGTCCTATGTATCGCGGAGCTAACTTACCCTTCTTGCCGAACCTCATCACCCCTTTCATTGGGGATACCCGGACTAAAACCTGGTCCCCAACTTCTAGCTCCACATGTCTTCGAGAAGCATCAGCATAACTCTTTTGCCTGTCCTAAGCTATCCGAATTCTTCCTCGAATCAACTCTATCTTGGAAGATGTCTCCTGAAAAATCTCCGGCCCCAAGAGTTTGTTGTCCCCCACCTCTAACCAACAAACGGGTGAACGACAAGGCCTCCCGTACAGTGCCTCAAACGGTGCCATGCCAATCGTGAATTGGTAAGAGTTGTTATACGCAAATTCTACCAAAGGGAGATATTTCTCCCATCCTCCCCCGAAGTCCAAAATGCACATTCTGAGCATGTCTTCCAGCATCAGGTTAACTCTCTCAGTTTGTCCGTTCGTCTGTGGGTGATACGCTGTACTCAAGCGCAACTCCGTGCCCATTGCCTCCTGAAAGCTATGCCAAAAGTGGGCGACAAAGATTTTGTCTCGGTCGGATACAATATTTATAGGCACTCCATGGAGCTTAACAATCTCTGCTATGAATAGATGTGCATAACGCATCGTCTCGAAGTCTGTACGTACCGGCAAAAAGTGGGCCACCTTAGTCAACCGATCCACAATAACTCATATGGAGTCGTGACCCCTCTGCGATACAGGTAACCCTGTGATGAAGTCCATGGAGATTCTCTCCCACTTCCACACGAGAATTTCTAACGGCTGTAGCATCCCTGATGGTCTCTGGTGGTCAACTTTCACAAGCTGACATGTGGCACATTTCGAAACAAACTCCGCTATGTCCCGTTTATCCTTCCCACCAATACTGCCTCCTCATATCTTGGTACATTTTATCCCCACCGGGATGTACCGCAAATTTCAAACCATGGGATTCTGTCATAACAGCGTGCCTCAAATCCTCATCCTCTGGCACCATTAACCTCCCATTAAAGCGTAGGCCTCCTTCTGAGCTAATCGAGTAACCCTCTGCTCCCTCAGCTAATAACTGGCCCACCCTATCCCGGCAAATCTGATCCTCCACCTGAGCCTTCACAACTCGCATAATGATCTCGGGTGTGATGGATAAAGCTGACATGAAATCCTTGGCTACGTCATCCTCATATTGAAGCTCTCTCCACTTCGCTTTCCATACCTCTGATATCTCCCCAGTCGGCCTTCGGCTCAATGAATCTGCTACCACATTGGCCTTACCAGGATGATACTGAATATCAAACTGGTAGTCCTTCACGAATTCTAGCCACCGCCTCTGCCTCATATTCAGATCCTTCTGTGTGAAGAGATACTGAAGTGACTTGTGATCCGTGAATAAAGTAAACTGCTCTCCTAGAAGATAATGCCTCCATATCCTCAAAGCAAAAACGACTACTGCCAACTCTAGGTCGTGAGTGGGGTAATTCCTCTCGTGGGGCTTTAATTTCCTGCAAGCATAAGCTATAGCCCTCTCCTCCTGCTGGAGCACACCCCCAAGACCCCGTAAGGATGCGTCTATGTAAACCCGATACTCTAGCCCTCCCTTTGGCAATGCAAGCACGGGTGCAGATGTCAACTTGTCCTTTAGCTCATCGAACGCTAATTGACAACTATCATCCCACTTGAAAGGTACTCCTTTCCGAGTCAAATTCGTCAAAGGTCCTGCAATCTTAGAGAATCCTTTAATGAATCACCTGTAGTAACCGGCCAAACCCAGAAAAACGCACCTCGGTCGGTGTCGTGGGCTGTCCCCACTCCCTCACCGCCGACACCTTATTCGGATCCACTGCAATACCCTGATCTGACATGATGTGACCAAGGAATTGTACCTCCCGTAGCCAGAATCCACACTTCCTTAATTTGGCATAGAGCTGATGATCCCTCAGTGTCAGTAAAACCATGCGCAAATGCTCTGCGTGCTCCTCCTCGGTGTGGGAGTAGATTAGGATGTCATCAATGAACACGATGACAAACTGATCTAAGTACTCCCTGAAAACCCTGTTCATGAGGTCCATGAACACTGCTGGTGCATTGGTGAGCCCGAAGGGCATCACCCTGAACTCATATGATCCATACTGCGATAAGAAAGCGGTCTTAGGAACATCCCCCTCTCGGATACGCAGTTGATGATACCCTGACCTCAAGTCGACCTTGGAGAAGTAAGACGCCCCTCTCAATTGGTCAAATAAACCATCAATCCGAGGCAACGGATATTTATTCCGTATCGTCACCTTGTTCAGCTCCCTATAATCCACGCACAAGCGGAGTGAACCATCTCGCTTCTTCACAAACAACACCGGCGCACCCCACGGCGATGTACTCCGCCGAATAAAACCCTGACCCAGTTGTTGCTGAATCTGTTCCCTCAATTCTCGCATTTCTGAAGGGGCCATTCGGTAAGGTGCCCGAGCAATCGGTCTCGTCCCCGGTGCCAAATCGATAACAAATTCGATTTCTCTACTGGGCGGTAATCCTGGTATCTCCTGGAATACATCCTCAAAGTCCCTCACTACAGGAATAGAGTCTAAAGGAACTACCACCTCCTATGAGGTTTCCTCCTCAATGTAGTATAAGTGAGTGTGCGACCCTCCCTCAGGAAGCGGCATTGCTATCAGGAACATTTCCTGTCCCGGAATGGAGAACACGATTGTCCTCTCATAACAATCCACCGTAGCCCGGTAACCTGCCAACCAATCCATGCCCAAGATGACATCATACCCCTCCATATCTAACACTAAGAGGTCTGCTGCTAAACTAAGCCTCCCAATCAAAATGTCTACTCCTCGACAAATCGAGCGAATCAAAGCCCCGCTGCCTACTGGTGACTCTACACTCATACAGAGGCTACCCGCTGTCTCTAATAACCCAGCCCGTTTAGCAAAATTAGATTTAATGAATGAATGTGATGCTCCCGTGTCAAAAAGAATGCTACCCTCATGACCATGAATGAAAAACATACCCTCAACCGCTGGCGGCGCCTGCTGTGCTGGAGGATTGGGAATATCCCGAACGTTGTACACACGTCCGTAGTGCATCTGCCCCTGCTGCTGTGGGGCGGGTGGTGCTGGTGCTGCTGGCGGCATCTGACCCTCTTGCCCCTACTGGGCACCCTGCTGCTGGCCTCTGCCCCTCTTGAAGTGTCCTGGCTGGCCACAGGAGAAACAACGTCTCTGGTCATCACCCTGCCGTTGGCCTTGCTGGCCCTGACGTTGTTGGCCCGGTTGGCCTCCCCCGTTGTTCCCTTGGCCCTGACGGTCCTGAGGAACCTTTTGTTGCTGATTAGGGCCTGGTTGCCCCTGGATGAACCCCTGTCCTCCCGGTCAGAACCCACCAGGCTTAAACTTCTTAGCCTGATTCCCTTGCTGAATGATGACCTACTGCTGTGTGCCACTCGTCTCACTACTAGTGACCGCCTTGTCCTGCTGGCTCGGCTCACCTGCCTTCTTGTTCCCCTTAGCACGGAAATGATGATCCTGGCAATGTACAAGTGCGGCATTAACGACATCTGTATAAGTCACTAATGCCGGATTTCCAATCAAGTGTTGCCTGATTCTCCAGGCTAGGCCATCCATGAACTTTGACTTCTTCCGCTCCTCATCGCTCACCTCATTTGGCACAAAGTTTGCCAAACGGGTGAACTCCTCCTCATATTCTGCTACTGACCTGTCACCTTATACCAACTCGCTGAATTTCTTTCTCATCTCAGACTCTACTGCTGGAGGGAAGTACTTGCGATCAAACCGCACCCAGAATTCAGAAATCGGTATCGAATCCCACTCCTCAGCGGTGGTTACGGACTCCCACCACTGTAAGGCTGCCCCTGACAGACGAAAGGTAGCCAGCATCTATTTCTGCACCTCTGTACCCTATAACATGCGCAGATGGCGCTGAATGTTCTTCTTCCAGTCACAAGCCTCGACCACATTGGTTCTACCTCGAAACTCAGGTGGGTGACCCTTCTGAAAGGTCTCCCTCACTCGCTGCCAAGATGGTGGCCCCACTGGAGCCTGACTGCTGGAGCCAGTGGAGGCACTGCCTGGGGCTGTGGAAAATGAGCTGCCATAGCTCGCATCGCTGTCTCGACCGCTTGGGCGACTATCACTGCCACCTGAGTGGTAGAAATCAACTCGGGTGGGGGTGGGGGTGGCGGTACCTGTGGCTCCTGGCGAGCCTCCCTCACCTCATCTCTAGCCTCAGCCCTCTCCGCTCTCTATCTCTTTGGCGGCATCTGAAATAGATTGAATTGTATAAGTACACAATTTATACAAAAATTAATAGCAGGAATACGATATCTCACAAGCGGAAAATATAATCAACAGTCCTAATAATAGGGCTCTATAACAACCGAACGCTACGCTGAAACGTAGAAAGCCGTACAGATCCTAAGGACACTAGAACCTGATGCTCTGATACCATCTGTGACACCCCGCCTAATTAATCCCGGGTGATCAGTCCTAAATCAAGTTAGAACAGGTTTCTCATTTGGTCCATTCTTAGCATCACCGTCGTCTTATTTAATTACTAACCACCTAAGTGAGAAAAATAGACTGGTGCCAATTTTTATCTTTCATTATTTAAACAAACACCCACGCGGAATATAAAACTATATAACAATCACAGATAACTGAATTAATCATCCACAAGTAAAAATAATTGACCGAATAAACCAATGGTCCAAATAATAAATCCCATAAAGACAAGAATAAACTCCCAACAAGTCTAATACAAATAAATGGAAAGTGAGCAACATGCTCGAATACTAATCATGAACTTCTACATTTAAGAATGAAGAATGAGGCGTCTATCAAAACCCCGCAACATCCACATATGCTGCAGCAACGGATCCCTGGAATATAGTCAAGGCTGGCGTCCCTGTGGTTGTACACCTAAAAGGTTTTTAAAAGTTTTTATAGCAAGGGTTAGTACCCAAAACATTTGAAAAACATTTAAAAAATGATTAACTTGCAGTAATAAATAAATATGCATGCTCTTCATATTTTTAGTTAATATCGCACTCTCTTGAGGACTTCCTTACCCTTCCTCTATTATACCCTACGAACGCTTTAATTAAATTACCTAGTTACTCATCTCATGACTAGATAATTAACAAAGTTCCTTTATACCCACCCTACTCTAACTGAGTATGTAGTGATTATGATTTTTAAGTTATTAGTAACATCAACTTAACTAAATCATTTCCCTTTTTTAACTTCATATAACTTCTGCACTTGTTATACATGTGAAATAACTCATATTTTTCATTAATATCCCGTATATAATTAATTATCCAATTATATACTTATAATCATATTTCAGCATTCACAATCATACTGTAATATATATAACAACTTGCATCCTCCCGAGCAAAATACTCCCGGAACGTAAATTCTATAAAGTGCTATCCCACTATGTACAATCACATAGCCTAGTTATCCCAAGTCAGAATTTTCACACCAACTTGATAAAATAAATAATTGGAGGCGGTCATATTCCTTCCCTGAAAGTGAGATGTCCCTCACCCATATAACGGACGCTATGACCTCGGGAATATACTCACCCTACTCCTCAAGCTAGGCGATTATCAGTTTGTATGTAAGTCAAAGGTCTTATGAATTCTTCAAAGTGTTTATAAAAGGTTTTATCCGAAAGGGGTTTTTTCTTGATTCGGTCGTCTTTATTTTTTCATGCACGTGTTGAATTATTTATAGATGTATGTTTAGGGGCTGAATTAATTTGTTTAAAAATATACTCTAATTAAATAAGGTTTACTTGGAAACTTGCGAATTAATTTTAAATCGGTATCACACACCGCATTAACACGTTTTACAGGGTTTGGTGGTGAAATTCTGACCTAGTTGCCCAGGATTGGTATATGACGTACCTGGGGCATGATAGCATGCTAGGGAGTTCATCCAGGAGGACAACTATAGGATTCTCCATATATACATATATAAGAGTTTTATATGTATACGTTAGTTAAAATGAATGTGTGAACGACACTTTAAATTCATAAGGGAGGACAACTTGGGGATGGTAGGTATATACATATAAATGAGTTCTATATCTATATGTGAGTTTAACAAATATGCAAACACTGAAATTATAACTAGTGTAATGTTACGTTAATTTTTTAACGATAAGATTATAATTGAGAATTATAATGATGTAGCTTATGTGATTATCAAAAATGAGAAACAAAGTAAAGTAAAATACTTGTAGCATAGTTAGTCTTGAGGTTTAGTGTGTGAGGCTAAGTTAAGTTCTTATACAAGTTAGGAAGGGTAGAATAACTGGGTAAGTAAAAAATATGCGTTAGGTGCACACTCTAGATGAGGGACGAGGATAATCTCATGCGAGTGCGACACCAGATGAAAGTGAACAATTCTATTAGCTATCTTTCTCTAACACTACAATCCTAAGAACCAAACCTTTATTATGCTTTTTGGTTTTAAAAGAATCGGCATAAGCACTACTAAGGTCACTCTCGCTTTCACTCCCTGCATCCTCTCTCACATTCTCAGTGTTGAGTTCTCCATGTGAAGAGGCATCCTCATCGATGTGAGGTGCATCAGAATCTCTTTCATGGTAATCCATGAATTTGATGAAGTTTCACTCATGCGGTAATTCTTTTCTCCTGAATCCACTGACTCGAGTTCGCTATCGTCACTCAGGATAGCATTGAGAACATCTTTGCCTTTTTTTTTGGCTAGTCTGTTCAGCCTTGTAGCACACTCAAAAGCTCTATGACCCTTATCGTCACACTCATAGCATCTCTCTTCGTTTCTCTTGGGTGTGTCTTTTTTTTCTTTTTCAAAATTCTTGATAGTTTTATTTTTCTCAAATTTCTTTTCATCATTAAATCGGGCACTACCTTTTAACTTGAGAAATTCCGTAAAGTTCTTCGCAAACAAGGCTAAATCATCTAAATCAAAGTCGAAATCAGAATATGGCGTATTTTCCTCACTCCGTTTAGACGATTCTACTCTCCTCCTAGCTGACTCAAAATTCTTTTTAGCTTGGGCCTTAAGTGCAATTCCTTTATCTTTTGCTTTAATAACTTTAGGAAACATTTATATTTCATAGGTTTGAAGATCACCTACTAATTCTTCTAATTTAAGGGAGTTCAAATTTCCTATAGAATTTAACACTATGACTTTAGGGATGAAATGCTTAGGCAAGGAACGCAATATTTTTTTCACAACTTTAACACTTGGGATATGTTCACAAGGTTGAAACTAGTATTGACTATATAAGATAAATGCGCATAAAATTCGTCAAAGCATTCAGATTTCAACATGGTAATTGTTTCAAACTGTGTTGTTAAATTTTGTAGTTTCGACTCTTTAACATCATTAGTTCCTTCATAGGTAAGTTGTAGAACATCCCCTCCTTCTTTAGACATGGTAAACGTCATTAGGTGACAAAACTCGTCAGGAGTGCCGGATCTCAAAATGGCACTAAGACTTTTAGAATTATACGTGGACCATTTAAATTCATCCCCTGTCTATTGAGCCATATATTTTAAAGTTGTCATGTTTTTAACAGTGATGATGGGAGGTGTCCACCCATTTTCAACAAGAATCCACACACGTTCATCAATGGATTGAAGGGTGAATTTTATATCGGCCTTCCATTACGCATATTTAGACCCGTTAAGAACTAAATTTACTAAACGATTCTTCCATATGAACAAACGCATTTTTAAGAAATCAATGTTGCGAAAAATTAGACGGTGAAATTGTCCAATTGGCTCTGATACCAATTTGAGAGTGCGTTTTTTGTTCAAATAGAGAAACCTATTTAATTAAGCCCAATTTTTAATTATCCGGCTGTAAATTCACATATAGGAAATACATGTAAAGGTGATTGATTAATTATTAAACACATTCAAATCATGCAATATTCAATCACACATAGAAAATGAGGAAAAATCCCCGAAAGGGGCAAAACCTTTTTATTTAAATATGATTTGTAAACACTTACATACATAGAGAAATACAATTTGATAAACGAAGACCCTCAGGCATCGATTTTTTGTCGTCAGCAAGAGCTTCCCGCAAGACGCTCCAAAGTCAGTAGTGTAGAGAACACTTTATCAACACAAGATGATCCACGAATGGGTATGGTTGGGTTTAGCATGATTCACTTGTAATTCTAAGTGTTTGTGAATCTCCAACTGTTTAGGCTTAATAAAAGGTGAAGACTTGATATATTAGGTCTGAAAAATGTTTCCTCCAAAGTCTTAAACCAAAACATCCCTGAAGATGGATTCTATAGGAACATAAAGAATGTGGACGTCGCATTTTTTCGAGGCTTGTTGGACCGATCCGAAAAGGATCATCGGATGAGTTTGCTATCCGAATTGGTTCGATTTTCTCTTTAATCGGATCGGTCCGGTTGTTAAAACTTGCCATTGAGTTTGGAAGAGCCGAATTGGTTCATTTTTTATTCTAGTCGGATCGGTTCGGTATCCAAATTTAGACAGTGTACTTTCATGTCAGAGGACCGATTCATTTTTCTTCAAGATCGGATCGGTCCGATATTCAATTTTAAGCAGCTTCTGAATACGAACCTTTATGAACCTAAAAACATTACCACAAACACTCGATTAAAGATAATGGTAATGACGCATGACGATGGTGATGATGAACACGTGAAGCGTAAAATTCGGATTGGGGCTGTCAAACTATGATCATGCTAAGATGAGCCGATTATAGCGGTATACGACATATATTCTAGAAATGAAGATAAAACAGAAATGCCTAGATACTACCCTGGACATTTATAAAACATGTCCTTACACAATTTATCTGTTTTGTATATATATATATTGTAATACCCCTACATTTCTGTGTATTTGAATTCAATTAACTTAGTAACTAATTAGCTTTATTTTAAATTAAGTGAGAGAAGTAGTTTAATTGAATTGAGTAATGATGTGCTTATTAAATATTAATCGAGAGTGATATAATGATTAATATTATGAATTTAATTTACTAAGTGAATAGTAAATAACATATGGAAATTATTACACGTAATAGTGAGTGATATTAGCGTAATAAGAATTATCTCAACAGGGAGTCGCGTGTAGACTAAATTGAGGTAGAGATGGGAAATATATTTATAGAAACTCGGATGATGATTTTGAGATCACGAATGATTCAGAAAGGGTCAAAATAGTCGGACTAGTATACCCGAGAATATAGTTTGGGTCTCGGACCAATTTTAGACCAAATCGGCATTTATTGAGGGCGTTTTAGTCATTTGAAATGTTAGGGTTAAGAGACCCCCGAAATTGTAAGTCTTCTATCTGATAATAAGAGGGTGAGGCTATGGTTAGAAGATTGAAAACCTATGAGAGGCCATTAAAGAAGAAAATGAGAGTGTTATTGGAGGTTTTGAAGAAATTCTTGGAGCTTTCATCTTGATCATACACCACAAACAACTTGGAAGTAAGGATTGGAAGAGGATATCATCAATCCATCATCTCAACCATGAAATCAAATCCTACTGGTAAAAGGAATGTATTTATTTGAAAATATTTTGAAGTTATAATACCTATGTTGATAGGGTTTCAAACTAGTTTGATGAAATTGATAATTCTTAGAAGAAAATAATGATTTAAATGCATGTTTGGGTAGGAATTGCATGGTTAAGGATTTGTTATTTGTATAGGACAATAAATTAGAGATTTTTTTGTTATTATCCATGAATTTAATATGGGTTTATGTGGAATATTAATGGAGAATAATGAAAACCTAAGGTTCCTAAGGATTAGATGGTTAAATCCATTCTTGAATGAAAATTCTAAGAATTTGATGTTTTGTTGACGTTGGAAATCATCCTAATGCATGTAGAATTGGTTAGGAACAATTGGTTTAAAATTACGTGATGCATTATGTAAGTTATGTGGTTATTAATGGTGAAAAACGTAGCTGCGTAATGAAGAAGGAAAATCTGTAGAGAGGCGAACCGGTTCGGTTCAGAGGCGAATCGGTTTGGTTCCCAGAAGAATGTAAAATTTCCCTTTCTAACTCTAGAATTTCTAAATTTTTCTTGGGAATACTTTTGGGACATTGTTCGAATATAATAACGGATTTATATATTGCACTAGGCCTTGATAAGGTTATGGGATTAAGCCTTATCGAGAGAATTAAGACGATGATTAAATGGGATTAACGATAAGGTAAGTAATTCGAGAGAATGAGAATGTAATTATGCAAAGCGTGTATGAGCTTATTGTATAGACCAATAGTGTAAGGAAGCCTTAACTACTGAAATGAGATAAGGGGTAACTAGGGCTCTTAAAGTAGAGAATAATATTCAATTAAATGTGATAGTGAGAATAATCGTAAATTGAATGTATGGTGAGTATTCGAGTGATATATACTATGCACAACTGATGATAATTAGGTTGTGTGAATATCTACTGAATATATATAGGTTATGCGTGTACCTTGATGATATGTTAACATACTTATGTTGCTTGCTATCATGGAGGTTCCCACGCAGTGGACAATCCCACCTTGCCAATTCCAGGGAGGTTTGGATTTGTGCCCCAAGACACAGAACCTAGGACGACTCACTATTTGGTTGTATTCGTTTATATTATTCTAGTTTCGTTTTGACACCTTTGAACATTATGAATTTTATTTAATTATCATATTTGTATGATTTGGGATATACATATATTCATTTGCAGTCTTTATGTTATTCCATACTCTTATAATGATTAAATAGTTTGTTCCCGTAAATTATATATTGGTAATTGATCACCCTAAATATGAAATTTATAGGGTGTCACATAAATAAATTTACGGAGCCTTTTATAAATATCCATTTTATTACACTTTTGAAGATTTAATACAAAGGTGTAGAGAAGTACAATTAGGGGGAGAGAGAGAGAGAGATGATGCAATATTGTAATAACGTATTCTATAATCTTATGTATGGTTGCATATTATAACATTATATTTCACCGGCACGTCATTTAGTACTCTATTTCCTTATTCATGATAGGTGAACATTAATTTTTTTTAAAGAAGAAGTAATAGTGTT
The DNA here is from genome assembly GCA_949130495.1 of Sambucus nigra. Lineage (NCBI taxonomy): Eukaryota > Viridiplantae > Streptophyta > Magnoliopsida > Dipsacales > Adoxaceae > Sambucus > Sambucus nigra. The sequence continues at coordinate 77,280,084 of OX422207.1, read as the reverse complement.
CTTGATTTCTTGAGATTAAAAATTTCACGGAATATTATCCCTCACACCTCCAAAAGAATTTCATGAAAAATGCCAAAAATATAATTTAAGCCAACATGAATTTATTTGGATCAATATTTAGAAATTTGGAATCTTTTGTACTTTTCATGAAAAAAATTTGTCATTCAAAAAACTGCCAATTTGATTGTGGTGCTATGAATATTTAGCCCTTACGGTGAATTATTAGGTAAGATTTTCATCATAAACTAATAAGTTTCTTCCTTAGAGATTATATAAAATCCTCAAGACTAAGTATAACATAAAATAATTATGCTTTGTCATGGAAATTAGTTAATAATGGTTAATAATTTTCATGCTAACAAAAATGGATACACTTCCTAAAATTTATTGGAATTTTAAAGGGATAATTCAAAGCTAGTCCCATTTATTGGGTTAAAGATGCACCAAATCTCATTGACTTTTTTTTAATGCATCAAGTCATTTTTTATTATTGACTATATATATTTAGACAAATATACCCTCACATGTACTCATTTTAAATTCACTTACTCTCTCTCTAAAAATAAAAACATAATCTCACACTCTCTCTCTAACAACTCCACCCCCACCCCACCGGAAACTCACCGAAAACAGCCCACCGAAAAATCTCGCCGGAGTGTTTCTCTCTCCCTCTTTCTTCGTCTATTTCTTTATTTTTTTTGGTCCGCGCCAGCGGCACCATCAGCCGCGCTGGAGAAGAAGAGTTTTTGCTGGAAAAAATGAAGGTTTCGCAGGAAAAAATTGAGGTTTCGCAGGAACAGATAAATTTATTTGTTTCGATTTTTTCTTCAAAAAATATCGAATACGGGTGTTGTTTGATAGATCTCGACGAGTAGATTCCAAATATATAAATTTTATGAATTTTGGATTTGTAGATCTGGAGTTATGGAATTTTAAAGATTTGTTTTTTTTAAAACGGCATTAATAGCTGTAAAGAATTGTGAGGGTGATTTTGAGGCTGTATTTATCATTTTAATGTGCTGAGTTGGCAAAATAGGACCTTTGACCCCATTGATTCAGTCAAATGATCTCTTACATCAGTGAATGAGACGTCAAAATAATTGCCCCAATTTTAAATATGTCAAAATCAATTAGTGGTAAGGTATTATTTGGTCCATATATACATTAGGTTGGTGCATCAAAGATTACTCAAATTTAACACACGATAACGTTAATATTATTTGATAGCTTTATATGATCTTTAATATACGGGCATGCGTAACAAACGTGTGCAGTATAATTGTAGCATTGCATAAATCCACGTTCTATTTAAAAATTGGAGACCGAACTTTTATTTGAAACAACACGGGTTGTCTCACTTTATTTTTCCCAATAATGAAAGGTCACGGATTGCCTAAATGCTTATGATATATTCACGGAAAAAGGTTCAAACCTCCACCATACATAATTATGAGATAAATAAAAGATATATTGTTACGTCAATATTGTCCTTATATTTTATTAGGACGTATCCATAAAAGACTGAATTATGAAGTATTTGGAGTTTCACTTTGAAAAATGTTTCACTTTCTTATGGCTTGTCAATTGGTGAAGTATTTGAAGTTTCCTTCCTTATTTCCAATCATATCTTCGTGGAAGGTAACAGAGTTTCAAGCTAAATTTAGATACAATTTAAAAAAAAAAAAAAAAAACTAACATAAAATCTTCATGAGCTATCCGGGCATGAAAATTTTAGTAGCAAAGATTCTTCTTTGCACTTTCTAACATCACTAACACTCAATTAAAAAATAATAATAATAATAGAACGAGAGTGATGGTCTTCTTGTTTTGAACCATTTTTATTTGATTTTCTTGTGTAAGATATTTCTTTGCACTTTCTCACATCACTAACACTACAACTAAAACAGTACTAGAAGGATAATGATGGTCCTTTCTCATGAGGCAATCGTTCTTGTTGCATTTTGTGTCATGGTATATGAAATTTTGTTTACTAATACGATTTGTCAATTACTAAGTAGGACCCATTATATGAAATTTTCGACACATCTTAGAACATATTTTCCTAAGATTGCTTCAATATGACCCATAATATGAAATCCGGATTTATCCATGTTCCAGCGTGTAACAATCTTCTCTCCTTAAATTTAAAATTTTGGACACATCTTACACATATTTACGTAAGGTGCATCAAGTACATCTTCTTAATGCCAATTTCTTCTCTATTTAAAAAAACAAAAAATAATACTACAGTCTCATATTGTAATAGAACACATTTACATTAGTATGTACTAGTTTCATAATATGACAACAGAAACCACGCACATCATCTTATTATATTTTAAGATCACAATTATAGATCTTTATGTTGTTAAATAACACATAAAAACCGCTAAGCATGAGGAGTTTAATACATAATGTTTTTATTAGGGAATGCAATGGAATATATTGAAACATTTCTTTGTTCATGTTGTGTCAAGTGTTGTTGATAAAATAAAACCTTGATTTTTTGTCACAAATTCATTTACTTGCTATTTTATAGTCTCAGAAAATTTAATTTGATAAGAAATTGTGAGAATTGTATAAATACCTAACAACTAAAGATGGATAAGTACTTTTTTGTGGTTCTCTAAATATCAATTTTTTGAAACATTGGAAACACACACAACCCACAACTCAAATCTGGTTCCAAATGAATTCCTGTAGAGTTATTATCCATTAGTTCTATTTTTTACCTTCGTCCCAAATTAAGAGCCTATTTTTTTATGTAGTTGACAACAATAAACATGCCTTAATATTGATCATTAATTGATTGTATTTTAAAAATTGTCATTTTAAAGAATGTTGCTAAATAATGGAGATTTGTTGACACACTTCATAGAGGGTTATGGGTCATCGTAACCCCTCACATAATCAATTGAAACATTAAACATTGTGGAATCCATTAAAAATGCCTTGTTTGTTGTTTTAATATTTCAATAAAGGGATAATTAAAGGTTAGTCCTAGTATTCGGGTCAAATATGCATTAAATTCTATTGACTTTTTTTAATGTATAAAGTTCTTTTTAATTATAGATTACATATATTTAGACAAATGTACACTCACATATACTCATTTTAAACCCACAGATTCTCTCTCTCTCTCTCAAAAAAATAACACAAACATCATACTCTTTCTCTCTCTAATAGCACCACCCCCACCTCCACCCCCACTGCCACCCCCCATCTCATCGGAGACTCGCCGAAAATATCCCACTAAAAAATCTGGCCGGACGCCGCCGGAGTTTTTCTCTCTCCTTGTTTATCTCTATTCGTCTATTTCTTTATTTTTTTTAGCCGCTGGCTCGAGCCGAGAAAAGGGAGTTTTTGCCGGGAAAAAATGAGGTTTTACAGAAATAAAAAAATTATCTATTTCGATTTTTTCATCAAAAAATATTGAATACGGGTGTTGTTTGATAGATCTTGGCAAGTATATTCCAAATATATAAATTTTGTGAATTTTTGTTTTGTAGATTTGAAGTTGTGGACTTTTAAAGATTTAATGTTTTTTTTCAAAAAACGAGGTAACAGCTGTCAAAGATATTTTGGGGGTGTATTTGTCATTTTATTATGCCGAGTCGAAAAAAAAGTATATTAGATATTGACTCAGTCAAATGATTTCTTGTCTAATTGAACAAGTGAATGAGACTTGCTACTTCAATAAATCATGTGAAATGGTTACCATGGATTTAATTTTAAAGTGAGTCAACAAATTTGAACTCATTGGTAAAAGCACACATTTTTTATACTACCTCACAATGCATAAAAATAAGAGGCGTTCTATGATCCACCCTTGACATGATATGTTTGGAACTGAAAATTCCGTGATGAAGCATTTTTAATCTGAACCCCTTTTACATAATTATTATACAAAATCCTTACCAAAATAGTATTGTGAAATATGACTGCGAAATATCAGCAAATTGTTCAGTAATGCAAAATATGACTAGGAAATAACTTTTTCGTATTGTTATTGTGGAATAGAGTTTCGAAATACAAATGTCTAACATAAAAGGATATTATTAATACATTGATTTGAAGTGCGAAATTATGTATTTTAAAATATGATATTCATTTACAATTGCTCATTTACTCTACAAACAAATAATTTGAACAGGGGGGAAATAAGCTGGAAGCTAAATCGGTATAACATTCTGCATTGGTTGGAATGACTACAATGACGACCAAACTAAAACTTACCCACAAACACAATGTTGCATTGAGTCACACTCATTTTCATCAATTTTTCATAGAAATATGGGAGGGTCAAGAAATGATTGTATCATTAAATAAGTAAAATGATGATATATGTCAACTTATATGAACTTCTAGCGGCAATTGAAAAGGATTTTCAATTGTTAGGTGTAATGTAACACCTGCCACCGTAACTTTGATCGTACTCAAATGATTTGATGACATGGTATGAACAATTGAGCTCTAGACTTGTTGAAGTGGATCATAAGCTAAATTTGGGTAATGTAGTAGCCCTGACGCAATTGAATTGGAGTTTTTATGGCCTAAAGTTAATATAGTGAATTTTTACATTCGTTCGAACGAGGTGAAGATTTAGTTCGAATGAGGTATAAACGAGTCATTTGAACGAAGTTCGAACAACCTTCTAGCGATCGGGAATGCTCGATTCCCCTCGCTCTCTGAAATTTTGTTGGAAATCCCATGTCCGAACATGGTACACAGTTGTTTGAACGAAGAGGTGTTTCCCGTTCAAACAAGTTGCATCTCACGTACCTTTTAACCCTACGATTTGGCTCATTAATTCCTCATGAGATCTTTCATTTGAACGAGAGCGTATCTCGCGCGAACGAGGCCCGATGTCATTCGAATGACCGGATGAAATTTTAAATATTCTTCACATTTTAATGTTTTTTTATGACGTGGATCGTCGAATTGGATGATGTGTCGAGCTCTCAGCGGCTCAGATCAAATTGTGTGATAAACGCTTTATGGACCATTGGATAAAGGGTTAAGTTTATGGTCATTTGTGTAATTTAACCCTTAGGTTTTGGGGCATGCTTAAATTATGCTTTAGCTCATTTAACCTATTCCAATAAGATTTGGTCTCTCTCTCTCTCTCTCTCTCTCTCTTGGATCTCTTCCTTCATCAAAAACCATGCACCACCCTAGCACCACAACCCCTCCACCCAAAACCACCAAAGATTAACCATCTTCTTTCATATTTAATCTCGTGAAACACAAATATGCCACACGTTCAAGCAAGATGGGATTTTATGAAGATGTTATTGGGGATTTTTGGATAAGAAGAAGGAAGTATGTAGTTTGAATGTGCTTCTTATAAAACTTTAAAGGAGACAAGCTTGTGGAGATAGGCAACCTCTTTGAGGACACCTTGGGAGGTTAGAGGTTGTCATCTTCTTCCAAATGCATTCTCCTATTGTTGGAGATTGTTTTGAGGTGGAAAACTCTACTCTCAACTTAAGAACTCTATTTTTACATAGTATTGGTCTTATAGTTAGAGTTTGCAAGACTCGAATGTATATATGATTTAAGAACATTTTTTTTCTTATGGTTTTGTGTAAATGGTTTATAAATCATTTCAAGAGTTTCGAGAAGAATGACATCTTTCAAGAAATACTTATAGCTAAACAGTTTGTGGAATAAAATGCTTGAGATAATATTTCTTTTGTTAAAAATATTTTATGAACAAATGTCTCAAGGTTTTCTTGAGAAAATCGGAATTTTTATATAAATAGACACTTACTCAAGTTTTGAAGAAACAAAAATGTCTTTGATCTTGAAGAGTATGTTTATGTAAATATTTTGAAATTTCTAGAATAAATTATGTGTAAAACTCATTCTTGTGGATTTTTAGATATAAAATCCATCTTCTCATGTGTATAAACTTGTAATATCTCGATGATGGATAAATAAAAAAGTTTAACTAAGATTTTATTAGGTTTTAACATGAAACAAAGAAAATAGAAATTCAAATCCTTATAGTTTGTTAAAAGGGATATAAATTGTAATAAGTGCGTATTTCAAGACTATATGTGAACCTAATGTAACACCCCATAATTTAATTCGATAATTATTTAATTAAAAATTCGACAGAAAAATATAAAATTTTGGGATTTAATTATTTTTAATAATTTAATTGTTGGTTTTTATTATTGAAAAGAAAATTTTCAATCGGAATTAAATCGGTGTTGACTTGGATTTTTTGTAAAAGTTTTGTCAACATATATAAAAGTAGGCGTATTAGGCAGCGTATAAGGGTTGAATCGATTTGGCTATAGGCCGAATCGATTCGGTTTGTAGCAGAGGCGACGGGAGAGGTGTACTTAATTAGAGACCTAAATGTATTCTAATTCCTAAATACTTTATATATCAAAATTAATTCAGAGTTAAGACTTTTAAATCACTTTATCTCAACTTTTTTCCCCAGAAGACTCCTCCAAAAATATTTTATTTCATCTTCAATACCTAGCACTAATTTTAATCAAGTGTTCAACACCAATTTGAAGGCTTAATTGGGGTTTAATCAAGATTGTTCAAGAACGAATATTTGCTAATTTTTTGAGAAGAATTCAACCATCTAATAAAAATTTACAAACTATTTTTACTCAGGCATGGATAGTCTTTTCTCTTCCTTTAGTATTTGTGTTTTAAGTGTCGTCTGATCACTTAATTATATATTTTTCTTAAAAATAAATTAACAACTTAATTAGAAAAAGTGGAAACTAATTATGGTACTGTTTTTATGAAAACTTTTAATATGAAAGAATATTGTAAACCCTTGGGTATGTAGGTTAGAGTATTGAGTTTTGGTTATTTTGGGTGTAGGTTCTCATGTAGAATTTTATGGAGCTTATTTAAATAATAAACGGGGCACGTACGCACTCATATAATTTTGTTATTGTTAAAAGTGCGCAATTATTAAGTTTTGAACAAATTTGCATCTTGATTAATCTATACTGATAAATGGAAATAATTGTGTTAAGAACGATGACGGTATTAATTAAATTAAATTAAATTAAATTGTGCCATCACGAATAATTTTTGATATTGCTTATATGTGTTTTTGGATTATGTCATTTATTGTTGTTGATATTTATCATCGCAGGGACGTCAGTACTTTGGTAGTATGCTCTCACCTATATTTTTGGGTACTTGTTAGGTATGAGACTAGTGGGTAAGCTATAATTGCGATTTACGCTATCTCAGGAGGGGAATAGTGAGTGTAGAGTTTTACGGATGGGCGATTCTGGGGTGGGGCTATTTTTATGTTGTGCTGTAGATTTGCTAGCCTAGGTATAAGACTAGGGAGAGTTATTAATAAAAATTCATCCTATAATTAAGGTTCGACATATTTTTGTGTTGGTGAACCTTAGGTATGGGACTAAGTTTTTTTTTAGGATCTCACATCGCTAATAAGGGTGGGGTGAATAAATAAAAAAGGGTGAGAAACATGAGAAATTAAGAATTAATGCCTAAGAAAAGAAGCGGGTATTAAAATATATTGGCGACATAATGTGCGGAGGCCAACAATTTAAATGGGCCAGCTAGTGTTTATGTCGTGCCGTAAGTGGAACCTCGTCATATTGTGAGATCAACAGTTTAAACGAACCAGCTTGCTATCGACGAGGGGAATGTGTATAATATGTGGGAGCACCACTTTAAGCGGGAGTACCGTAACTTAATGTGAATTTTGTGGGATTACCACCTTGAGCGGGAGCACCGCAACTTAATGTGAATGGGGTGGGAGTACCACCACTTAATGGAGTAATAATTATACGCGGGAGTACCGCAATGGATAACAATAAATTGAGAAGAATGATAAATGGGGTTAATTTAAATAAATTAACAATATGAAATCGTTGGATATTTAAGATAATATTGGTTGGCTTTTTGAATAAGAATTATTTTGGGTAGATAGTGATTTACTGTTATTGCACCTAATCATATCTCGTCTTAAAATAAAATATTCTATTGTGATATTTATACTCTATAATACTACTGTCTGAATTCATGGACCCTGATTGTGGGAAGTAGTGTGTATTCATGCTCGGGATACTCACCCTATGCATTGACTAACATTTTTCAGGTAGTAGTGCTAGAGTAGCTGCATAGGAATATTTGAAGATTATCTTGGAGGTGTAGCTGGAGTATTTAATTTATGCTTAGTAGTTTATTTTAGTTTTTTTTCGTCGCATTTGATTATAAGACTCTTATTATGGATTTGGTTGACCATTCAATTCCACAGTTGTTATGGTTTTATTCAAATTATTTATTTATGGATTCAGTTATTGGAGTATTTGAGATTTGGATTTTATTGAAGTTTAGCATGGTGATGGATTTTATATCACATTGATGATTATTTATTTGGGTTGATTTAAATTATTACCTTGTGGAATGAAAATTTTGCATGTCTCATATCTGTCACATGCTAAGAATGGTATTTAAGTCGTTAACGTCCCCCGTAGTCTTGGTGGTGACTGACGCCAGGAATTCGCGGGGTATAACAGATTGTATTAGAGCAAGGTCTTAGGTCTCATAGGCTGTCATTCCTTTTATCCTCCGCAATACTGATCTTTGATCTCCTTTGTTGATTCGTACTCTGTAAGATATTAGGTCTACCATACGTGTTAGTTTTATTTATTGTAGATAGGGAGTTTGTGTTAAGGACGTTGTAGGCATTGAGGTTAGAAATAATAATCTTGATGTGAGGATCCTTAGAATTGATTTTGGAGATGAGATTTTCTTCGAAAATCATTAGTACCGATATGAGGTATTGTAAGTATCAGTTTGGTGATGTGATTTAATTTGAGGACTTAAGTATTACGATGAATTTTGGAAGAGATAATCGAGTAGTGATTTATGAGAAAGTGTGGTACGCCATTATTTTTAATAGTTATGCATATATATATATATATATATATATATATATATATATATATATATATATATATATTGTATTTTTGGATCGTGGTTTATGTGCGGGTAGGATTGGGTGTATGGGCGCCTAATCGTGATATGTATAGTTTTGGATATGTGAGCCTTATTCTGTTTTGCACATTTACGCTTTGTTGAATTTTGAGGACGAAATTCCCGTGTTAGTGGGGAAGTATGTAACACCCCATAATTTAATTCGGTAATTATTTAATTAAGTTTGAAAATTCGCGAGAGAAAAAAAATAAATTTTGGGATCTAATTGTTTTTTAATAATTTAATATGTTGGTATTTATTATTGAAATGCAAAATTTCAATCAAAATTAAATTGGAGTTTTTGTAAAAGTGTTATCAACATAACTAAAACTAGGCAAATTGGGAAGCGTATGATGAATCGATTCGGCTTTAGGCCGAATCGATTTAGTTTGTGGCAGAGGCGGCGGGAGGGCTATACATAGTTAGAGTTCTAATTGTATTCTAATTCCTAAATCCTTTCTATATCAAAATTAATTTGGGGTTAAGAATTTTAAATTACTTTTCTTTCAACTTATTCCCTAGAAGACTCCTCCAAAATTATTTTCTTTCATCTTCAACCCTTAGTCCAAATTTTAATCTAGTATTCAACACAAATTTGAAAGCTTAATTGGGGTTTACTCAAGATTGTTTAAGAATGAATCTTTGCAAATTTTTCAAGAAGCATTCAACCATCTAATCAGAATTTACAAACGATTTTTACTAAAGCATGAATAATATATTCTCTTACTTTAGTATTATGCGTTTTAAGTGTTGCGTAAACACTTAATTATATATTTTTCTTAAAATAAATTAGCAACTTAATTAGAAAAAGTGGAAACTAATTGTGGTACTATTTTTATGAAAACTTTTAATATGAAAAAATATTGAAAACCCTTGGGTGCGTAGGTTAGAGTATTGAGTTTTGGTTATTTTAGGTGTAGGTTCTCATGTAGAATTTTGTGGAGTTTATTTAAATAATAAACGGGATGCGTACACACTCATATAATTTTGTGATCGTTAAAAGTGGGAAATTATTATGTATTGAACAAATTTGCATGTTGATTAATCTATAGTGGTAAATGGAAATAATTATGTTAAGAACGACGACAATATTATTAATTAAATTAAATTAAATTGTGCTATCACGAATAAATTTATGATATTGTTTATAGGTGTTGTTGGATTATGTGATTTATTGTTGTTGATATTAATCGTCACGAGGACGAAGGGATTTTGGTAGTATGATCTCTCCTATATTTTAGGATACTTGCTAGGTATGGCACTAGTTGGTAAGCCTTAGTTGCGATTTAAACTTTTTGGGTACGGGACTAGTGTGTATACTTTTTACGGTTGGGTGATTCTGGGGTGGGGCTGATTTTTATGTGGTGTCGTCGATTGGCTAGCCAAGATATAAGAGTAGGAAGAGTTATTAACATAAATTAATCATATAATTAAGGTATGACATATTTTTGTGTTGGGGAGACTTAGGTATGGGACTAAGGGTGTTATTTTTACGATCTCGCATTTCTAATAAGGACGGGGTGAATAAATATAAAATGATGAGAAATTGAGAATTAATGCCTAAGAAAATAAATGCATATTGAAATATATTGGCGACATAAAGTGCGGGGGCCGACAGTTTAAATGGGCCACCTGGTGTTTATGTCGTGTTGTGAGTGGAACCTCGTCATATTGCGGGATCAACAGTTTAAACGGATCAGCTGGCTATTGACGAGGGGAATGCGTAAAACATATGGGACCAACACTTTAAGAGGGAGTACCGAAACATAATGTGAATTTGGTAGGAGTACCACCATAAGTGGGAGCACCGCAACTTAATGTGAATGGAGTGGGAATACCACCACTTAATTGAGTAAGAATTACATGCAGAAGTACTGCAATGGATAATAATAAATTGAGAAGAACGATAAATGGGGTTAATTTAATTAAATTAACAATATGAAACTATTGGAAATTTAAGATAATGTTGGTTGAATTTTTGAATAAGAATTATTTTGGGTAGATAGTGATATATTGTTATTACGCCTAATCATGTCTTGCCTTAAAATAAAATATTCCATTGTGTTATTTATTATGTATAATGCAAATGTCCGGGTTCATGGACCCTAATTGAGGCGAGTAGTGTGTATTCATGCTTTAGGGATCTGACCCTGTGTGTTGACTAATAGTTTTCAGGCCGTAGTGCTGGAGTAGCTGCATAGGAGTATTTGGAGATTTATCTTGGAGGTTCAGCTGGAATATTTATTTTATGCTTAGTAATTTAGTTTTGTTTCCTTTTTGTCGCATTTGATTATGAGACTCTTATTATGGATTTGGTGGGACATTCAGTTCCATGGTTGTTACGGTTTTATTCAGATAATTTATTAACGGATTCATTTATTGGAGTATTTGAGATTCGGATATTATTGGAGTTTAGCATGGTGATGGATTTTATATTGCATTGATGATTATTTATTGGGATTGATTTAAATTATTTCCTTGTGGAATGAAAATTTTATATGTCTCATATCCGTCACATGCTAAGAATTGTATTTCATTCAGTAAGGTCCCGCATAGTGTTGGTGGCGACCAATGCTATGAATGCGTGGGGTGTTACACCTAAGGGAAAGCGACATTTTCTTATGAAGTAGCGTTCCAAATTCCAAAGTGTTTTCTTAGCAAAGAAAGTAATGAAAAGAAGAGACTTTCAACTTGAAAAGGGTGTTAACTCCAAAGTGTGAAATGAGTGTTAGTAAGTAAAATATTTGAGAAGTTGGTACATAAAACTTAGTAATATTTTTGTAAAAATAACACTTGTGAAAATGGAGGAAAATGCATGTTTGGAAATAAATGGGTAAAATGGTAATTTTACATAAAGTGGAACATTTTTATGAAATAACAATGCTGGAAATGGTGCTACATAAATAGTCCCAAAAGAAAGTAATTTTTGGATAAAATCAATGCAAGTGTGTAAAGGACAAGAAATGGTAATTTTTTAAGTGTAATACAAGATGGAGTGAAGTTCTCGTGTTTGGATTCGTCCAGTATAAAGTGGAAAAATATAGACATTGGATAAATGTTAAATCACATTAATATGAACTCAGAGGAGACCGAGAAACAATTAAGAAGGACCTTGAGCCCTAGGGTAAAAGACCCAAAAATATTGGCCAGAGCATATGGTAGAATGGCAAACGGTGTGGAGCTCGTTAAAGTACGCGGTTATGTGGAGGATTTTGAGAAAAAGATAATGAAGCTGGAACATGCAAGAAATGGGTTGTGTGGTGAATATAAGAAAATACAACCCAACTTGAATGAAACTAATACATGTTCCGATTGAAAGATAATGTGGATAAGTAAAGTAATAAATTGAATAATGTCCATAAAACAAGAGGAATCGTATAGTGATGAGATCAGAAGGGTAATTAAGAAACCTAAGGAGGTTTGACCCATAATTAACACAAGTGTATGTCTATGAAACATTTTCAACAAAAAAAAGTATTTACTAACATAGTGCGTGCATGTGTTGAAAGACAATTTTAAAGGGAAAATACTAATGTAAATTGGTGTGAGTGAAAAGGAAATTTCATTAAAGGAAATTCTCTTACCTAGGTAAGGGAATTTGTTCAAAGTATTTAATTAAGTGCGCTAAATCACGGAATAAATGTCAACTCAAGTAAAAAGAGGTTCTTTTATGGATTAATTAAAATTAATCGGTACAAGTAACATTTTGGAATAAAACAATTTCATGCATTAATGTATGTACATGTATATGTATAAATGAGGTAATTGCATGTCCGCGTAGGTATAAAATGTTATAGTCTATTTTTTGTCGCTCGATTCTACATTGCATTATTGTATTTTACCACTTGGCATTCAGCTCATTCCCTCCTCTTTATTACAGTAGTGTGTGTGCGATTTCGTATGTTGAGAGAATTATACGTGTAAGCAATCTTTTATTTCATGTTAGTAGCACTGTATGCTTAGATTATAGGGATGCTTCCCCATGGACCCTCACGTAGATTGATTTAAATTGGAATCGTATGCCAAACAAGTGGAATGTCAATTTAATAAAATTGGACTAGCAATATTATTTAGGTTCTCTCATCGCACTTCACACCTAACGTCCGGGTCAGAGCGGGTCGACCACGGGTAACCCGTGAATCGGGGCTGGGGAGTTACAAATGGTATCAGAGCTCTAGGTTTAAGGTTTATTTCGGCAGTGACGTGGTGAGGATGGTACTAGATCTTTCGACTTAGGTGTTGGTTTTGGGCTAGTAACGCTAGACAAGTGATATGGTCAATTGGTGAACTCTAAGATAGAGTCAAGGAGATTAGCATGAAGGGCAACATGTGTCCAAGTAGCATATGAACATGCTAGTTCCCATTAATAACTTCTACGCTTTTGATTTAGACATGTTAGTAAATTGTGAGTGTCCATCTAGGCTATGAGTGGCGACACCGCATTCTCTAATGCGAGGTGCCTTGATGTGAACCCCGAATGATGTGAGAGTCTTAGTAATATGTTAACAAAGGTTAATATGGTCCATCGAATTAGAAACATGAGTCATTTAAAGTCAATTATGGAAGATAGGTGACTAAAGTGTCATGTCTAAGTGATATTGATTTTACAATAAATGCGCATCAAGTTCCTTGGTTAGGTATTTATGGGTAATTAATAATGATGATGTGATTAGGTGAACTTCATCCTTGGGGTAGTGTCAAGTAGTAAGAATTTAATAATTTTGTGGGCATGTATAACCGTGTCGGTCATTACTTGAGAATGTGTACTCGGGCGTAGTTAACAAGATACTTTCATTATAGGTAAATGCCTTGGTAATTGTCGAATAAAAGTTTCATATTGAAATCTATGAGAGGATTTAGTGTCCATTCGTGGTAAGTATGTTACATGTGTAATAATTATGGGTTGAAGTGACATAGGAATGCACCCTAGATAGTATTCCATGACATGGTTTTAGAGAATATGATGAAAACTTTGAGGAAGAAGATCCCTAGTGATGTCGGTAGTGTGGACTTAAAGTCTTATAAGTTGCGTACGATGTCATATATCCAACCAAAATCATTAGTAGTGTCAGTTTTTTGTTTGATACATGGTCTACAACATCATCCATTGGGAAGAAGGTTTTAGAACCATTATTGGATATAAAGGAGAGAGACGTGGGTTAAACCTATGCTAGAGTTTCAAATAAAATTATCTAAATACCGTGGCTCGTTCTAGCGGCCTAAATGATAACAGAATGTGAGGCAGTTTCAGTGCGGGTATGATTTAAGGAAGTCACTAGAGTCTCCTTGTGGAATCATTTAGGAATATAAATTGACTTGTTATGATGCCTTTAAATGCTCAATGGTTAAAGTGCACCATGTGTGGAGACTTGTAGTCTAGTATCTTTGTGAGTACCTAATTGACATGATACCGATATTGGGATATCGGTGGGGCATACCTACTTTAAGAGGATTATAAGTGATGAAATCTCGTCAGGTTTTTGATGACTTTTACGCTAGAGTGTGATTGGTATCCTTAGGGAACCAATAAATTTGACGTTATGGAGTGCTAGTTTTCTAATTGTGGTCATATTAAGGGTTTTCTGATGATCCCAGGTTATTGGTCAAATTTTAAGGAATCTAATCGTGTATTCCTTGGTGAGGTCATCCAATCGTGTATTCCTTGACACCTCCAAAGGGAAACTGGAGAGTTGTGCCCTGATTAGGCATTGTGCTCATTTGTCCTAAGATGACTAGTGTGTGAAGTGTAGTACTCAATTTTTATGGGTGCTAGGTAATGTATTTGGACTCAAATTGATGATATTGTGTTAGAGTTTTGAAGATAGAACCCCAAATGAGATGTCTAGTATGATTAAAGCATCGTTAGGTGAGCATCGCCAGGTGTCAATAATATAAGTTGGAATAGACCTAATAGGTGTGGGTTAGGAGGTGTATCTCGGCACAGTATTTACCGACCTTAAAGTGCAAATGATGATCGGTATAGCCATCACGTAGATTCAATTTGGGTAGAATATGGTGGTAGATGCTATAATGACCTTGTGATGTTGGTAGTTGTATTAAGGTAAGTGTGCCACCAAATCAAACATTGACTAAAGAGATATTAGGATACAACCATCGTGTGATAAAGAAAATTCTAGCCAAAGGGGGTTAGGTTGGTGGTGACATCACGTTGATGTAATAACCCTTACTTTTGAGGAACTGATTTCATATAATTTTTTCATGTGGGGTAATTATATAAATAATGGACGTTGAAGTAAATATTATTTTAAGTGATTTAAGATATGATTTATACTGAGTTTTGTATATTTACCGTAAAGAAAAACTAAATAGCATTATGTTATGTTTTATTGCGCCGTTGTGCTTTAAGCGACGATTATGGCATATATTTTAATTGGATCATTATTAATTAATTAAAATGATGTTGGAATATGAAATAATTTATGTGACTCCAGATGCCAATTTTGAGGGTGCGTTTAGTCCTGAAATGTTTGAGACAGTCACAATAAGTGCCATATTGTATTTTTGGGTTTCGGGCATTTTAACAGGTTATGACTTAATTATGTAGTTACGAGTCATTTTAATGGTGTATTAACATTTAAAGAGGGGAATTTATATTTAGGGCACGATTCAAGTCTTCCAACCCCTTTATCTCTCTCATATGTTCCTAAAGCTAGAGAGAAAGAGAGAGAAAGAAGAAGGTAAGAAGAAATTTGGGGTTTTGATCTTGCATCTACCGGAAAGGAATTCAAGACTACAAACTTGAGGCAAGTTTCTTACTTCCTAGTATATGATTTAATTTGAATAATTTGTTGTGATAGTTGTGTGTTTGGTAAATTGGAGAAAATAGTAGGTTTTTGTAAACTTTGGGTGTTTAATCCTTAGATCTTGTAGATTATGTGATTTAAGTTGGTTATATGGGTGTTTTGTGGTGTATAATTGTTGTGGTTAATATTTTGGGTGATGAGAATGAAGAAAGTATGAAATTAAGGGTTTTAGGTGTTTGGTTTGGCGTTTTAGAAGAAGGAAAAATTGAAGGTCTGCGGTCGATCGCGGTCCCAGGACCGGTCGACCGGGACTTTGGGGGTGAGACTACCGCTTTCATGTATAAGTATAAAATTAGAGCGCGGTCGACCGCGGTCCTAGGACCAGTTGAACGGGATTCCCATGCTGAGCCTACTTCTTTCTTTTGTAGACAAAACCCTAGAGGTGCGGTCGATCGCGATCCCCTGACCGGTCGACCGGCCCCCTATTTTTCACCCTAAATTTTTTAGTTTCTTCTAGTTTCTTTCTTTTAAGATAGGAACTTGGGAACCTTCTTGAATGAAGTAAAACTAGAGTATTAAAGTCTAGAAATGATGTATTTGGAAACCTAAGTAGAAATGAGAGTCGGGGTTTGGATTGGGAATTGATTCAATTAGTTAATTTAGACGTAGATAAATAATTCTTTTATAAAATGAGTCAGTTTAGGTCTAAAGGGAAATAGAGTGAATTAATGTGGGTTTTATAATTGGGTGTAGTGATATTATACCTTATGGTTTGAGGAATGAACGTTAATTTGCAGCGATTTGGATTGGAGATGATTAAACATTGAGGTTTATAATGATGATATCAATCACGTATGACTCTGGATAAAACGTAAAGTATATTTTAAAATGAGATTAAATTGTGAATGATAAAATTTTATATACACACCTCTCTAAATGCTATCATAGGGGAAGTATGCGCATGAGGTGAAGTTCCTTGGCTAGTGAATGTAGGGTGAATATAGTCCTCGGCCATAGGATCGGTTATTATATATTATGTGATTATTGTGCGAAGTGAGGTAATTTCGAGTGTGGTTATGACTCACTGCCGCAGGTATATGGCCGCTTCCCGACATCACGCGATGTAGGATGCCCAGGTTTCCTTGTTTGATAGGCCCTGGAAGATGATAGCCATTTAGGGGTGCGTCCAGTGGGGAAACTCGGAAGGACGGTCTTAGAATCGTTATATGATGTGAAATATAATTCATAATAATGTGGGACATTATTGATGGCAAAGCACTTTATGAAATAAATTGCGTTAAATACGTTTCCTAGAAAGAAAAAGGGAAATGTGAATTTATGTGGTGTAAAACTGGATTGGTGAAGCATTTTTTGAAATAAATTACTCTATATATGTTTCCTAAAGAGAAAAAGGAACTGTGCATTTAAGTTTTGTAAAAACTGATATGAAATCTCATTAAGTGGAACATAGATATTTCTCCCACACTTATAATTAACTTCGAATAGTGTCATTGATATTGCGCTTGGTTGTGCTGTTAGATTGAGAGATGAGAATTCTTAACATTAATTGTGAGAGCGAGTTAAGTTTATAATTGATGATAACATATTCACAACTGTCACGCATTTTATTCACATGGTGACCGTATCAAACCGGGCCCTGACCCGTCTATATCTATTTTCTTTATATGAAATCTTTATTCGCCCAGGTTCTCTACTTCAAGGACACCCATATTGACCTCTCCAGCCATGTGTCCTAGAGCTATAACATTTTTGCAGATGTTGTAGGATATTCGTAGTCGATGCTTCCATCTTTTTGTAATCTAGCTATGATTAGTTTACACATTCGGGTGTGTTGCCCCGGTTTTGTACATGTTTAATATAATGTGATATTTAAATTTGAATACTCGGCATAACCTATTTGTATTGGTCTGTTAACCGATAGATTATTCAGTTATTTTTATTGCGCATAATTATTGTACAGTTCCTCATTTGTTTTTGATATCCGCCTTCTTTTCCGATAGTATTGTTTAAAGGATTTTTCTTAAACCTATAAATTAAATTTTGACACTCCGTTTTCTAAAATAATTGGTGGTTCTCTTGTATTATTATTTTAACGACAGTGATGATAAGAATGGACCATATATGATTCCTGTAATTATTGGAGTATCGGGTTGGCCACCTCTTAATTGAAATGGCGGGTTGTCACAGATGGTATCAGATCATCAGGTTCTAGTGTCCTTAGGAATCTGTGCGCACGTACTATGCCTTCTGCGTTGCTTTTGAATTGATGTAGAGCCTTAGGATTAATATCGTTGATTTCAATTGTGAGATTTCGTTCTCCTTCCAAAATGTACGATTCTAGTAAATCTTTTGCGCGATCGCTAGAGATTCGTCTACTGATTTGAGAAGGGCGATCATGGAAGGCCATTGTGAGGGCAGAAGGAGACGGGACTTAATTAAAATTTTAAATCGAAGCCGAGGATAAGGACAACAATGGAGATTAATCCCTCTGTGGCAGTTTTATAGATTTCTACAACGTCTAGAAGGATATAGTAGCTATAATTTCCTACGTGCTGCTACAAGAAGATTATTTAGCGAATCTAAATTGGGAAGATGTTTGAATGCCCTTGATAAGGACCATACATTGAAGTTAGGTCATGCGGAGGCAGTGTAGCCTTATTCAGTGGAAGTATTATGCTCAGAAGCTTTTGTTTGGAGAAGGGTATAGGAATACCCAGATGTGAAAATTTGAGGAAAAGTTTTCCACTGATTGGAGAAAGGTTGAAATAGTAAGAACGGTAGTCCTTATGTTTGAAGGTACATGATGTGTTGCTCTTAGAGACACTTTATGGAGGGTTCTAACAACTATTTGTTTTGATATATAGGAACTAAGGAGAAGGCAACTTTTCAAGTATTCCCAAGAGGATCGGTCAGAGGCCGACAATAAAGGAAGAAATATAGGGTTAATGAAACCTTACACTGAAGTAAGGTAGGTATAAGGAAGAAAGAGTCCTTAGATGAAATGATGGGCTCACTAGTAAATGTTGACACTTATTGATAAGTCGTGTTAGGGAAACCTCATTGGTGAAATTCCACCTAAGGAAATTTGTGGAAATAAGGCAGTTGAGACCGGTAGTATGTTTTCCTTTGTTGAGGGAGTTAAGGGAACTATGAGGGGGAAAGATCGTGATGAGGAATGTAGAACCACGTATTTTGATGTTATCCGGAGGGAGTTAAAGGACAAGGGTAGGGTGCTTAAATAAGGCTTCAATTGAAGTGGTTTTTGGTACCGATACAACTAGGGTACTCTATCTTAGAACTATTAGGAGCATCCAAGGTAGTTGGCAGGAATACTGTTATGAATTTTGCATCGGTTAGGGGAAGTGTGATTTATGTGGCAAGGTTTAGCCTCAGTATTTTATTAACCCTGGAATTAGGTGTGTAATTAGAGTGTTATGGTAGTATTAATAGTCATATAGAGGATATATCTATATGTTTTCCATGGTGGTGAGGTGTTATTTTGTCATTCATTGTGAATGGATGCTGGTATTTTACAATTTTGTTTGAATAGTGCTACTTGTCCTGTTTAAGTTATACGAGTGTAAAATATTTTGATTTGAGATATAGCAGGCCTATGATTGTGAGATTATCATATTCGTGCTTCTAGAAATGGAACTAGTTATTCTATAATATCTCTCCCGGATACGGGTTTGGACTTTATAGTGATGATTCAAAGTATGTATGAATTGTTATTTTACTTGTTTTATGCTACCATATCTCCACGACCAACAAAGTTAAGTAGTAGTATATCAGAGGGGTTCCTTGTTTGGATTTCGCTTCGCGAGACACTCCACGCATGAACCTTATCAAGGTTGGGAGTGGAGAGATGTTACTTTATATTTGGATGTGGGTGTTGGTGGAATTAGCAGGGAGTCATGTGATTGATTATAGGGATAAGGTTTTAAAGGGGTAGATGTGTGGTGCAGAAGCACTGGAAATGTTTCTCTCAATGGGTATAGGTGGGCGAGACAAATATCAGTAAATCGGACTGTGGCTTATAGCTAGGCCTGGATGGGAAGGCAATTTATTAAGATGTGCATAAATATAATTGGGTAAATGATTCGTAATACTTGACAGAAAATTTGACTCCTTGATTAGTTAGATTTTCATTTCACTGAAACGGCAGGACATAGAAATAGAAGAGAGTTAGTAGAGTTACGAGTTAGGATTTTTAGCGGTCCCCATTTGGGTGCCTTAGGCCGTTATATCTTGATGACCGACGAAGCGAGGTAGTAGTGTAATGGGAGGATCCCACACATGAAACCAAGCGAATGTCGAAAATTGAGAAAGGTCGTGGGCACTAGGGACATAGTTAGTACAGTACTTATTTATCGTAGTTAGGGGTAACGTAGAAATCTTAAGGTTATTAGGAAGTAAGGCCTATGGGGCATGTGGTGTTGTTTTAGAAATACAGTAGTGGGTTAACCACGAGAAATTGGTGGGTTGATTTTAAGAAGGATTGGGTTCCAGGAATAAGGAATACCAGCCCGAGAAGAATGTGAGGCCCATATCTAGAGTATAGATGAATTCACTTGGGAACAATAGAATGATATTTGAAAAATATACCCCTAGTCTTTTTATGAGTTACGCCTGAATTTTGAGGACAAAATTCCCTTATAGGGAGCGGGGGGGGGGGGGGGGGGGGGGGGGGGAGTGTGTAATAACCCTTACTTTTGAGTAACTGATTTCATATAATTTTACCATGTGGGGTAATTATATAAATAATGGAAGTTGAATTAAATATTATTTTAAGTGATTTAAGAGAATATATTTACCGAGTTTTGCATATTTACCGTGAAGAAAAGGTAAATAGCATTATGTTATGTTTTATTGCGTCATTGTGCTTTAAGCGACGGTTATGGCATATATTTTAATTGGATCATTATTAATGAATTAAAATGATGTTGGAATGTGAAATAATTTATGTGAGTCCGGATGTCAATTTTGAGGGTGCGGTTAGTCCTGAAATGTTTGAGACAGTCAAAATAAGTGCCATATTGTATTTTTGGGTTCCGGGCAGTTTTAACAGATTATGACTTAATTATGTAGTTACGAGTCATTTTAATGGTGTATTAACATTTAAAGAGGGGAAATTATATTTAGGGCACGATTTAAGTCTTCCAACCCCTTTATCTCTCTTATATGTTCCTAAACCTAGAGATAAAGAGAGAGAAAGAAGAAGAGAAGAAGAAATTTGGGGTCTTGATCTTGTATCTACCGGAAAGGAATGCAAGACTACAAACATAAGGCAAGTTTCTTACTTGCTAGTATATGATTTAATGGGGATAATTTGTTGTGATAGTTACGTGTTTGGTAAATTGGATTAAATAGTAGGTTTTTGTAAACTTTGGGTGTTTAATCCTTAGATCTTGTAGATTGTGTGATTTAAGTTGGTTATATGGGTGGTTTGTGGTGTATAATTGTCGTGGTTAATATTTTGGTTGATGAGAATGAAGAATGTATGAAATTAAGGGGTTTAGGTGTTGGGTTTGGCATTGTATAATAAGGAAAAATCGAAGGTCTGCTAGGCGCGGTCGACCGCGGTCCCAGGACCGGTCGACCGGGCCTTCCGGGGTGAGCCTACTGCTTTCGTGTACAAGTATAAAATTCGAGTGCGGTTGATCGTGGTCCTAGCACCGGTCAATAGGGCTTCCCAAGATGAGACTACTGCATTCTTTTGTAGACAAAACCCTAGAGGTGCGATCGACCGCGGTCCCCTGATCGGTCGACCGGTCCCCTGTACTTCACCCTAAATTGTTTAGTTTCTTCTAGTTTCTTTCTTTTAAGATAGGGAGTTAGGAACCTTCTTAAATGAAGTAAAAAGAGAGTATTAGAGTCTAGAAATGATGTATTTAGAAACCTAAGTAGAAATGAGAGAATTGATTTAATTAGTTAATTTAGACGTAGATAAATTATTCTTTTTTAAAATGAGTCAGTTTAGGTCTAAAGGGAAATAGAGTGAATTAATGTGGGTTTCTATAATTGGGTGTAGTGATATTATACCTTATGGTTTGAGGAATGAATGTTAATTCATAGAGATTTGTATTGAAGATGATTAAACATTGAGGTTTATAATGATGCTATCAATCATGTATGACTCCGGATAAGATGTAAAGTATATTTTAAAATGAGATTAAATTGTGAATGATAAATTTGATATACACACCTGTCTAAATGCTATCATAGGGGAAGTACGCGCATGAGGTGAAGTCCCCTGGCTAGTGAATGCAGGATGAATATAGTCCTCGGCTATAGGATCTGTTATTATATATTATGTGATTATTGTGCGAAGTGGGGTAATTTTGGGTGTGGTTATGACTCACCGTTGCAGGTATATGGCCGCTTCCCGACGTCACACGATGTAGGATGCCCTGGTTTCCTTGTTTGATAGGCCCTAGAAGATGATAGCCATTAAGGGGCGCGTCCAGTGGGGAAACTCGGAAGCACAGTCTTATAATCGTTATATAATGTGAAATTTAAATATTCATAATAACGTGGGACATAATACACACGAATATATTTATAATCATATTCATAATAACGTGGGACATCACGCAACTTCCCATGATAGCACTAGAGGGGTATGTTTCACAAAAATATATAATACACACACAAATATATTTATAATCATATCATATATATACTATCTCAACACCCGTGAGTGTATATATATATATCATCAAATCCGGCTATTCATGCCTATCTTCCATGGCATTAACCTATAATCCCGAATATACCAATTCGTATTAATTCATGAGTATACACATTTATTTTAATCCCATAACTATACACTCACTTATTATGCAATTATCACATAAATAAATTCCCGAATACTAGCTTATCACAACTAGCTACTATTCTAATTTCATACTACTCACACATTCAGATTCACTCATATACTATCGACACATATATTTTAACTGTCGAAATAATTTTTCGGATTGTCGTTCATCCTAAATACTCCTAAAAATTAAAACACGGATCTCATTCCCGCTAACCCGAGTTTTATAAATCACTCATTAAATATTTTAGAGGCCCTCATAATCTATTTAGGATCCCCAAATATTTATCCCCAAAAGGAATTCTTCTCCAATCCTTTAAGTCCAATAAAACATCCCAAATTTAACTGCTCCAAATGAACCGGACCGATGGCCCCAAAAATGAACCGATTCGGTTCTCAATCAAATAAACCGAAATGATGGCCCCTAAAATGAACCAGTCCGATGACCAATTCGAATCGCAATTCATCGGTTCAACGTGATCAGCTTGGGAGTTCATTATCTTCTCCAACTCCAAAATTTACTATTTCTAACATCAACAACCATCACTATAAACATCTACACTCTTATTTTAACCAAAACAACCATTTATTCATGGAATTCATCAATTTAACTAAGAATTTAAACCCTAACTTAGTTATACCTCAATTTTATTCAACTCTTCCAATTCCTCACCACAAATTACACCATTAACATAGAGTAGAGCTCAGATTTCATATGGAGTTGTTATCACATCAATTTATATGAAGTCATTTCCTAAAACCCCATTTTAATTCCAAAATACCAACCCACAATTCATATAGTTTTCAGCAACTATAATATGAATTATAAGAACACATAAATAGTTAAAGAAAGTTAAAGACTTGCCTTATTGGATAAATTCGACGACCTCGTGCAGGATCCTTCGGAGCTTGGCCGAAGTTCTCTTTGTCTTCTCCCTTTCTCTCTTCCTTTATTTTATTATTTTCTCTTTCTTTCATGGCCTTATAAGAGAAAAATTAGGATTCTTTACTTATTAAACCCAAAATTGACTTATATACTCAAATACAAGTCCTTACTAGTTCAAAAAGTCCCCGGAACCCAAACACTACTCTCGAGTACTCTATTTTGATTATTTTAGCCCATTCGAGATAAATCGTGCACTCGAAATACCCATAAAAATATGGGGTATTACATACTCCCCCCCTTTAAAGGATTTTCATCCTCAAAATTCAAATACAACCGATACTAAGACTCAGGATCCTTAACAACACAACATCCTCTAGTACGCAAAATCAATCTCGAAGTAACATAAGGGTTACTATACTATACATCCTCTAGTGGTACCCACATGTCTAAAGGCTTAATCACTATAGCCATAGCTTTAATTCTCTTCATACTCATATATTCCATCATTCATAAACTCTCACCTTAATAACGACACATCACACAATGTGCTTCTACCAACGACATCCGAATAAGATGAGCCGATACATCACTAGCTCTATCGCCTTAATACTATTGAAAGGCCATAAATCATTATGTGCCAGCTTCCCGTATCCATCGCAATACAAAACTCCCATCCTTAGAGAAACCATAAGAATATCTTACCACTCCTATGAACCCTTCAAATCTCGGTTCATGGAGATGTAACTCTCACGACGCTCAAAAGTCACCACCAAACAGTTTGTGGTTAATGCCCCTCTTGAGAATGGACTCTAAATCACAACCGATCCAAAAGTCTAGTTACTCTCTTCCTTGTAAACAACCAGAGGGGGAATGATAAGGCTTTCCATGCAAAACCTCAAATGGCACCTAGTTCATGATAAACCGGTACGAGTTATTACACACAACTCTAGCAATTGGTAATTTCCCTTCTCAATTAAAGTATAGATTATAATGCTCACCAATCTCATTATCCAACATTGTAAATCACCTCTTGCTTACTCATCAATTATAGGTGACACAAATTGTCCAAAATGAAACTTTATCCTCATTGCTTCTCAAAAATCGCTATCGGACATTGGGTTGAACGATCTCATCCTCACATAAAACAATATTGTGTGGCACCTTGCACCGGTGCAATCCTTCTTTTCAAAGAAAGGTTTGGGCACAACCTATCAATGAAATTTACCAGCCCGCCTGCCCATTCCATCTCTGGAATTGTCGGCTTGGTTGATCATCTCGAACCAACCTATTTTCCATCTATGAATGGTGAACCCAGAGAAAATCTCACTATGTCTCACCAAACACCAACATCCACTAATAACATCTCACATTAAGTGGTACTTTATACTCCCCTTCTTTCCCTGGGGTATACCAAAAATTACGGCTTGTGCACTTTTCTCCACAATGCGTACTTTTGGTCCCTTTTTACCTTATAGACATTAACATTTGATTTACACACAATCCACCCTCAACATTCAACTGAGTAGAACTCCGCTCTATAATCACAAAATAGTTGGATTTTCCTCTTCTCAAGAGATAACCTTTTAAATGGCTTCCCATAGCCTTTGAACCCATCTCGGGTGTGATAGCTCCCGTTGCACATATATACTTGGATTATCGTCTTTGTCACACGACGTTCAATCCATCATGCCATTCTAGTCTTGTTTATAACTTCTCTACAGGCATTTATTACACACATTTATTCTCACGTCCTCCTATCTCAGATGATTTGAAAATCAAACTAACCAGGGCGCCCATACACCCTATAATCTGTGAATATTTTCACAACACTGGAAACATCACACACTTAACACACTTTTCTCAAAATTGGCCTCGAATTCCCGACGTAGCTATAACACATGGGTATTCTCAATCACCCCATAAATCAGAATTTATTTCTCCTTTGCATCATTCTACCCTTAAACCCGTGCTGAGTAGAAAAAATTCCAGTGATCTCTCATGGCGCTACCAACTCCACTAGCCTTATACTATATAATACCTCTCAGCTTAGAGTGTATTCTCTACACTTTCATTGATTAATATTCAAAATTGATGGCCTAGCATCCATCAACGTCTCTATACTCACAACGTTTACCAAGGTCCATGCGTATCTCATCCCACAATAACATCCAAATAAGGGACTTTCCCCAATGCACTATTACTCAACATCGACAGTAATCAAATTCCATAAACTTCAAACACATAATCGAGACTCTAGAAAATCTTTTCCCTATACATATGCATGTAAATCTCAACTCCCACATCTCTAAATGAGTGATATAACAATGTGCTCTCCCTATTACCAAGTCCTGAGCGCTAAACGTAATAACGAGATCAATCCCTCCGCTCAACAGTAAACCCAATGCACCCGGAATCATATCGATGAAGTCCATATACCCCGGGATCAACCACAGCGAGACAAGTTTACCCTTAAAAATCTCTATCATAATATAATATAAATTCTATCTCGACCCTTTTTCAGGCAAGGCATCGCCAAAATAACACATTCGACCCTGGAACAACAAATAGGATAGCCTTGCAATATCAGTCCACTATCGTTCTAACTAGTCTATACTCAAGATAATATCATACTCATGTAACACATCACTAAAATGAGTAATTCGAATAAAATATTTACCAATATGACTTCACCTGCTTCCCCTGCGGATGAAACCAAAAATAACCCATCTACACAACAGAAAATATATAAACATAATAATGTTGTCGTTATACACACTAAATTCATCTCACACTCGAATTTAGTGCTAAAAAAATACTGTAACTCCCTCATGTCACACAAAACATACCCCATTCACCCGATGTTAAAATCCATATTTTAACCTTTCTAATCACCATGGATTCTCAAATGGTTCCTGGACATGGCACGCTTGTCCGAACCGAACCAAACTATCTTAATAATTTCCCTTGATAGGCACCATAATCTTATCCCTTGCTTCGAGAGAAATCGTGCATGTGGTCCTACTCTCCACATAAAAATTATCTCTCCATATAATCCACTTATCTTTAGCCAGGCAGGTCGTATTAGGGTTTTCCTTCTCTCGAACATTGGTTACGCCAACCCGAATGGCCACCCTCATTGTTCCCTTGGTTTCGCTGACCCTAAGGAACACACTATTGGTCTTAACATTCCTGATTGAATCCATTATCACTCGGTAGGAATTCAACTATATAAATCCTTTAAATGGTCCCCTGATGGGTCTCCCCCCTGCGGTGTTTCGCTAGCACCGTTTCATCCAGTTTTATAAATGGGCCTCCGTCCAACCCTATGGTGATAAGTTCAGAATTTCATCCACATCTCTTCCTAAACAATAGATAATGGAACTTGCGATCAAACCGTACCTAAGATCCTTTAATTGACACAATATTTCACATTTCAAATGTGGTGATCGACTCCCACCATTACAACACTACTCCCATGAGCTAAAAAAAAATTTTAACCCCAATTTTCGCTTTCGGGTATACTACACTCTGCTATATGACAAAGCCTTTGGATATCCTACTTCCATTGGCGCACACACACACACACACAATCTCCGCATTTTCTAAAATTCCAACGGGTGGCCCTCTTCAGAAATCCCCCTGACTATCTCCCATTCTAACCAAACCTTGGCACCACTTTCTGCTATAGAGGTACTTGAAAAATATATGTGTCACCCTAGAAGTCCTTACTGCCCCAACAACTAGAGCAACAATAGGGGTGACCTCGACTACGATCATCGTCCCTAAAATTATTCTTTAACTCCAACTGAGCCCTGCCTCTTGCTAGTCTCCCAACAACCCTCATCTGCCGTCCTTCATTGTTCTGCATATGAAGAACACCTGGACTTATATAAGATTCACTATAATTATACATCATAGAAGGATAATGAAATCTCACAATAGGAATCAACAATCTCAATCATGGGGTACTATATTATATAGAAAGCAACGCTGAAAATGTAGTACGTCGTACAGATTCCTGAGGACACTAGAACCTCCTTCTCTGATATCATCTATGACACCCCTCCTATTTTAATCCCGAATGATTAATCCCTTAACAAAATAAAATAGTATTCTCATAATGGATCATTCTCAGCATCACTGTCGAAAACCTAATTAATTATGTATAACTTATTAGACTCGGTGTTAAATTTTAAGCTTTCTAATCTTGTTAACTTAAACACGCAATAAATTCATTCAAAAAATTAATATACACATTAATTGAAATAAATAAAAAATAGCTGACCACTCTCGGTAAAACATTAATTCAACCATATCGAATAGGCGCAATTGAAAAAAGCAGCAAATAAAATAAATGACAATAGTTGGGCAACATGCCCGAATATAACTCATAGTACATCCTATCTAGATCAAAAGGATAAAAGTGTCTAAAAAATTCGTGCTAGTATCCATAGTTGCTGCATCGTCTGACTCGAAGGAATAATATCATTCAGGCGTCCCTGTGTCTGGACACCTAAAGGGTTTTAAAATATTTTCAAGCAGGTCAGAGCCCAAAGTGTTTTGAAAATATTTATAAAGTGTTTAAAATAGTTTAACATTTAAAATATAATATCCTCCATATTTAAACTAGTATACTACTCCCATGAGATACCCCTCACCTCTCGTCTAACTATTCATACCTACCGCATGTATTTTGAATACTCTAGTTATGCTACTCAGCATAACTAGCATCTATGAAACCTTTAAATCACCATATACTATCTTATACCCCACGTATATAATATCCTAAGATTTCACACGAGCTTATGTATTATAATTCTCACTTAAAATTTATCCGTTGATTATAAATAACTTTAACTAGTTACAATACATTATTCACGTTTTAGTGTTATTAGTCCCATACATAATATTCTAATCTTTATATACATATCTCTCATTTTATTTCAGATTTTAGTCTCCTGGATGAACCAGAAATCATTTCGAATATCATTTTTTATTTTATCCATATATATATATATATATATACAATAGACTATAAACATCAAGTATATCCATACTTATATATCACACACTATATATGTATAATAACAATCCCTTAAAGCTATAACTTAATAGATGCAGTCTCTAGAATGCTATCACCTTCGAGAGAACACACATTATCCTGGGTACCACCTATCGTGGTCTCACACCAACGTGATAAAAACATATCATAAACGTGGGGGAATCGATCATATTTCCTCACCTGAAAGTGATACCGAATCATACCTAAGACATCTCACCCATGATAAAGAGCCACACTGCATAAACAACTAGACGCTATGACCTAGGGACTATACTCACCATTCCCCTGAAGCCAGGGGATTCACCCACATCGCGCAACTTCCCATGATAGCACTAGAGGGGAATGTTTGACATAAATATATAATACACACACCGATATATTTACAATCATATCATATATATACTCTCTCTCTCTCTCTCTCTCTATATATATATATATATATATATATATATATATATATATATATATATATATATACAAGCGAAATGCCCGTGCCTGAAGGCACGGCGAAAGTTTCAAAAGTACATAATCGTGAAATGACGAAAATTTTCAAAATACGTAATTTTAAAACGACAAAAATATAGCTCCCCAACAAAACAAAATAAAGTGTAATTTTAAAAAAAATTGGCCATAATAACCCTACTTTATAGGACTATCTAACCTGCTTAACAAATAACAAATTGTTCAACACCATTCAAATAATCTAAATTCATCAAAAAAAAAACATATAACATGAAATATATAATATTCATCAACTGAACTCATATCGTGCCTCAAATAAACAAAGTGTCCATTTAAAAAAAATCGGCATGATTTTCTTCATTTATTGGACTAACCACCCTCTTAAGGGATAACAAATTCAACAATATTTAATGATCTCAAAAGTTAAATTCGTCAACAACATTTAAAATGTCCAAGTTCATCTAACAAATACTTCATCTTTGTTGTCACAATACCCCCATCCAACATATTTGTCACTTCTTCCACACTAACAATTTTCCTCGGCGTTCCACTCATTCTCCTGATGTTTTTAGAGTACTTTAGCTCTGCATTTAAACCAAAAGTCAAAAGTAAGCACTTTAAAAAAATTAAATGCTAGTGAAAAAAGAATCAAATTGAAAACATACGACATGTGTTGTGTATTATATGCAGAAAAATGGATAAATTAGAAGTGCCTCAATAATAGTGTTTTGGGGGGGAAATGTGAAAAATTTTGGGAGTGAAAATTTCTTTAGTATGCAGATGTTATAATAATATAGAAGAACTTGAACATGTTTTATAACTGAGGTCTTTAAGAAGCCGAGTTGCTACACTCCTGCCACGGGAGGAAAGGGAGCTCAAAATTGTAAAGACAACTGAGCAAGTTTTAAACTACCTGCATATATAAATTAACTCTTTGATAAGACAAATCAAGTTAATATAAAGGACAATCACTAATTATTAAATGTTTTCTACGCTAAGAGTTGTTGCACACCTCTGATAAACTTTTCCAGATCAAGACTTGCTATTAGCTCTCCTACCTTCACAAAAGGACATTTCTTAATCACTAAACAACCCCAGATCAGTTCCAGATCTAATTCGCTTCAGCCCTTAAAATATGCATAATTTGCTTCAGCCCCTGAACAATAAAAGAAGCAGCCCCAGAACAATAAAAGATATATGCATATATGTGCATATATGCAAGCTATGCATATATCTTTTATTGTTTTTGTTTATTGTACTATCCACCTTTCTTAAGGGATAACAACAAATCCAACAATATAGAAAAAAACAAATTCGCCTAACAAAAGCTTCAATGTTCCATTATAATTATTGTCCGTTCTTTTCCAAATGCGACGTGATACAAAAAAGAAAATATAGTTAGTAAATTGAAAGTGCTAGTCAAATATTATAAAAACAAAGTGTGAGTTTTAAAAAAATTGGGCAGAATCTCCTTTGTTTATTGGATTATCCACCCTTCTCAAGGGATAACGACAAATCCAACAATATAGAATACACACTACTTTTATTCACCAACTATTAGGCTAGTTTAATTTGTTTTTCCTTTCATAGATGCTCTCAAAGCCAAATTTATTAAAAGTAAACAATAAACACTCACAACCAATGCTAAAATTGAAATAAAAATTGTATAGATCATACCATGAATATCTTCGGACCAATAATCCAAACCTATAACAAAATAGAGAGGCACCAAGTTAGTACCTAAAAGAAAAAGAGACTAACAAATGAAAACACACAAACAATTGTATTTTTTGGTTATTTAGAATTAAACCAAAATAATACACTATTGAAATTGGAACATAGAAAACATATTTATTAAAAGTAATACACACTACTTTTATATAATAAACACTGCCTTGACATTTACCAAGACAAAAAAAAAAATTGAAATGAACCAAAATAATACACACTATTTAAATTGAAACATAGAAAACATATTTATTAAAAGTAGTACACACTGCTTTTATACACTAACTATTAGGCTAGTTCAATTTGTTTTTTCTTTCATGGAAGCTCTCAAAGCCAAATTTATTAAAAGTAAAAAATAAACACTCACAAACAATGCTAAAATTGAAATAAAAATTGTATAGGTCATACCATGAATATCTTCAAATCAATAATCCAAAGCTACAACAAATAGAGAGGCACCAAGTTAGTACCTGAAAGAAAAAGAGACTAACAAATGAAAACAAACAAACATAATAACCCTGCCTAATAACAAAAGTTTAAATTGAATATCAGTTGACCATTTTTTAGAACACTTTCCATTTAATTTAGGGTCAAATAACCAATTCATTAAAACCCTAAATCAAGAAACCCATATTTAAAAAAAATCGGTAAACAAACATAAATAATAAAAATCTATTGACACAAAATCAATTTAGGTCTAGAACAAAACATCCTATCACTACCGACAAAATGAAAATGAGTATACTCGTGCACGATGTTGAAGTATAATCAGGACACCTGCAAAAGAAAAAATAAATAAAAAAACATAAAAAATATTTAGATCCAAAAACATAAATGTAAACATATACAATTTTAGCTTCAAATCGATTTATTGAGGAGCAAAAAATAATCTGAGATCAAACACAATCAAACACAGCCAAAACACTATTATTGAAATTTATAGATCTTAATGTAAAAAAATTCACCAATCAAACATAATCAGATGTGTGTATGAATCTTAGATGAGTGTGAAATTTTTTTTGCATAAAACAACCAAAAAAGCAATTGCATCTGATCATAAAAATGATAAAAAAAGCAATCGTGCCTGTCAGATATGAAATAAATCAACTATGATAAGGAAGAGGCAGCTTCGTAAATCAACTAAAAAAAACAGATCTGAAAAAAATCACCTGGCATCTGAGCGTCAACTACCAGATCTGAAATAAATCAACAACAAAAAAAGCACCTGGTGAGGAAGCGTGGGTTGATTTATTGGTTGAAGATCCGGTGAAGAACCGTTGTGGGATCCGGTGAAAATATTTATAGATTCAGACCACAAAAATGAAATCGAAAACAAAAACACTATTAAAAAGGAAAACAGAAATCTCATAATCTCTACATATCAAAAAAAAAATCAAATGATTAGTAAAATACCTGGAATACCGGCAAAGATTAGGTGAAATCCGGGGAATATCTGTGTCCAGATCCCATTTAAATCCGGTGGAAACCTTTGCAGATCCGGTGAGGAATCGTCGACAGATCCGGTGAAAATTCGGTAAAAATCTTTGCAGATCCGGGATCCTTGGCCGGTGAAGAACCGTGGACGGATCAGGGGTGCAGAACCGTGGTCGGTGAAGATCCGGTGAAGGACCGTGGCTGGATCCGGTGAAGAACTGTGGCGTGGTAGCGGGGGAGGGGAAGTAAGGGGAAGCGCGGGAGAGTATCAGGGGAGGGAGGGGGCAGCGGGGTGAGGGAGGGGGTGGGGGGAAGGGGCGGCGGCAGGTGACGATGTGGGGGGAAGGGTAGGGTTTGCTTTTCTTGGTGTGGGAGAGTAAAGTCGGGGGTGGATTTTCTTTTGGAAGAAAATGAGAGCGGGGAAGGAAGAGTAGAAGAGGTTTTTTTTTCCTAAGTGCCACCTCGCAATTGATACAATCCTACGTGGCACAATCCCACACCATTAGATCGCCCAAAAAAGTGCGATCTCAACCGTTAATTTTTTGGAACAGTAAAACACCCCCCTCTCATATAATATATATATATATATATATATATATATATATATATATATATATATATATATATATATCGTCATCATCATCATCAAATCCGACTATTCATGCCTATCTCCCGTGGGATTAGCTTATAATCCCGAATATACCAAATCATATTAGTTCATAAGTATACCACATTTATTGTAATCCCATAAGTATACACTCACTTATGATGCAGTTATCACATAACTAAATTCCCGAATATTAGCTTATCGCAACTAGCCACTATTCTAATTTCATCATACTCACACATTAGGATTCACTCACATACTATCGGTATATATATTCTACACGTGTAATTCTCTCTCTCTCTCTCTCTCTCTCTCTCTCTCTCTATATATATATATATATATATATATATATATATATATATATATATATATATATATCCCCACGGAATAATATTCCCGAGTGTCGTTTGTCCCAAACACTCCTAAATGTATAGCCCAGATCTTATTCCCACCAACCCTAGATTTATATATATTAATTATTAAATCTTTTAGAGGTTCTCACACTCTATTTAGGATCCCTTAATATTTATCCCCATAAAGGAATTCTTCTCCAATCCTTTAACTCCAAGAAAATTTCCCAAATTTAACTGCTACAAACAAACCAAACTGATGACCTTAAAAATGAACCAATTTGATTCTCAAACAAAAGAACCGAACCGATGGCCCCCAAAACGAACCGGTACCATGACAAAACTAAATGACAATTCCCCGATTCGACGTGATCAGTTTGGGAGTTCATTACCTTCTACAACTCCAAAATTTAGGGTTTCTAACATCACTAACCACCACTTTGAACATCTAAGAACTTATTTTTGACCAACATAACCATTTGTTCATGGGATTCATCAATTTAACTAAGAATTTAAACCCTAAATTAGTTAAACCTCAATTTTATTTAACACTTCCAATTTCTCACTAACAATTACACCATTAACATGGATTTGAGCTCATATTTCATATGGAGTTGTTATCACATCAATTTATATGAAATCATTTCCCAAAACCCCATTTTGATTTAAGAATCCTAACCCAAAATTCATATATTTTTCACCAACTATAATATGAATTATAAATACACATAAATAGTTAAAGGAAGTTAAGCACTTGCCTCGTTGGATAAATCCGCTGACCTCGTACCGGGATCCGACAAGGCTTGGCCTGAGTTCTCCTTTTCTTCTCCCTATCTCTCTTCCTTTCTTTTCTTCTTTTGTCTTTCCCTCATGGCCTTATAAGGGAAAAATAAGGGTTCTCCACTTATTAAACCCAAAACTGACTCGTATACCCAAATGTGAGTCCCTACTAGTCCAAAAAGTCCTTTGAATCCAAGCACTACTCCCGTGTACTCTAGTTTGACTATTTTAGCGTGTACTCGAAATCCCCATCTGAGTCACTTATAAAAAAATCACTTTTTTAAATCCAATACAACTCCAAACATATTTTCCAAGTAAAATATTATTACTTATTGCTTTTGCTAACCCCGACATGATATAAAATAATCCAACTTAATTTACTTCTTCCCATAAGTAAATATAACACACATCGATAATAACCCAAAACTTGCGAATTAATATTTAACCTACACTTCAAGTTCTCTTTCACTTAAAAGTTCTCAAATTATTTCGCCGAGTATTAAATTACTTCTACTCACGTAATTTAAATACCCATAAAAGTATGGGGTATTACCATATCCTTTTGTATTGCATAAAGATTAGTGTTCCTTTTATTAAGATTTGCAATCTTATGGATTGTCCAAAATTGCAATTAGCATCTCTGGTTGTAAAGATCAAGATGATGATTTAAAGACATCATATAATATTTGAACTTGAGGAAATATTACATGAAGTGGTTCTCGCCAAGGTGAGTAGGTTGGTGTAATACCCAACTGAGTGTTCCACAATGGTACGCCTAGAGCAACCCTAGGGTCATAAAAGGGTCATATGGAAAGGTATTACTCGGATGCATGGTTTGGGACCTAGTTATCCTATCTCCCCTCAGTGTGAGAGACTAGCTATGCAAGGTTAGTATCGAGTTTAACGAAACTTGTGTGGTTAGGATGACCCAAAAATTCGAGGAGATTTTAGGGTGTGTAGTTCTAAGTATTGAAATAATTTACATTGATGAATGGGATGTTAGTTATGCTTTGATTTGCACTTAAGTGAGTGCCTATCACTTGGGAGTAATTCTCCAATAGATATCCCGATAGGCCTTGGGTGTTAGCTTAAATCCTTAGCAATTGATTGGGTATGGCCATAGAGTAAGTGGAGACTCGAGGACTATTACACAACTTTGATGTCTAGCTTGATGGGGAGCATTGAAATATTTCATGTTAAGTTTTTTGTTGAATCCTCTAGTGAAAAGAGATATGATGATTTATTATGCTTGGCATTTTGATAATCTAGCCTTGAAAGATCCATATGACTTAGAGTAAGGATTGATAACCCAAAAAAATTGAGGAATCTATGGATCAATAATTTTTAGGATGAAATCCCCTAAGGAAGGAAGAATGTAATACCTACCCCCGTGACTTTGATCATACTCGTATGATTTGTCGACTTGGTATGACCAAATGGGATCTAGGGTTGTTGAGGTGGATCATAAGCCAAATTTGGATAACGTAGTAGCCTCGACACAATTGAATTAGTATTTTTATGACCTAAAGTTAATATAGTGGATTTATGCAGTCATTCGAACGAGGTTCAAATGACCTTCTAACAACTGGGTAATGCTCAATTTCCCTCAATCTATGGAACCTTGTTAGAAAGACCATATTCGAAAGAGTTATACAGTTGTTCGAACGAAGGGGGTTTCCTGTTTGGATAATGTATATCTTGATGATGCTGGAAACAACACCACCAGATAAGATATGATCAAGCTCAAACAAGTGATAAC
Organism: Sambucus nigra; assembly: GCA_949130495.1. Taxonomy (NCBI): domain Eukaryota; kingdom Viridiplantae; phylum Streptophyta; class Magnoliopsida; order Dipsacales; family Adoxaceae; genus Sambucus; species Sambucus nigra. The sequence continues at coordinate 77,244,414 of OX422207.1, read as the reverse complement.
AATGGCTACATAGATGAGTATATATATATATATATATATATATATATATATATATATATATATATAATGGAAGGAGGTGAGGAGAAGAGTATGAACATTTGAATATAAGTGGTTCAGCCAATTTGACCTACGTCCACTATGAGTGTGTGAGAATAATATCACTGAATGAAGGCACTAATGGCCATGGATACAATGTTTCAAGCTCTCTCTCTCTATTGTGTAAATTGACAGAGTTTTAGCTAGGGTTGTAATTCTCGATCCTTTACAATGTTGAGGATGACCTCTATATATAGTGCTTGGGGGTGTAATGCACCCATAAGCATACAATGTGAATGTGCATGAAGATCCAACCAGTGTAAGGATGACACCTAGCTAATCTTAACTAAATAATGATGACCTCAATATTCCCTCACGTGGAGGGAATGATTCGTTATAATAAATTTCTCCACGTGATCCAAGCTAAACATATACGTGTAAATGCTCGACTGTCTTCGATTGGTACCAACCTCGGCTTGGATGGCTATAAGGTTAGTAAAGTCTGACCCTTGCCTTATCTTAGACCAACATCTATGAAGAACTTGGCCAGGATGGCTGGACGAGGTTGGATCAGGAGTGTGTCATCGGCTATGGCCGATGACGACATTATGTTTGTTGGTTGATCATGCGAGGCTTTACTGATATCAAGTGATAGCTTGTAGCGTCGGTTGGGGCCGATGTTGACATTGAGGGATGGTTGAACCCATAATTCTTTGCAGACCTCGGCTGATGGCCAACCGAGGTTGATGTAGAGGTTGGAGTAATGTTATCCAGGGTCGACCTTATGAAAAACTATTGTGCTTCTGTCACCTCGACTGTGAACCAAGCCGAGGTTAATGTCTGAGTAGGAAGGTACACTTTGGGCATATCAATCACCCACTATCCCTTAGTTACTTATGTGAGTAGGTGATTGAGGGATATTGCAAGGCCGATGCCAAGTTCTCTTATGTGCTAACATTCTTTTGACATGTGTCATTTGCTGAAGTAGGTGGTGTGCCTGACAAGGTGTGATGATGTTTCCTTTTGGGCTCCCAAGGATATGATGGGCCTTGGGATGCGCACCAACATGTTTTGGGTTTAAACCCTATTTTTCTTTATTTCTTCACTTTCCTGCCTGTGCTCTCTGTAATTTCTCTCTCTTCAAGAGTTGTTGCTGCGTTTTGGGGTTTCCTCTATTCTGATCTTCTTCTTCTTCATTTCACACTCAAAAAGGTATAGTCCTCATCCTATTTCTTCATTTTCAGCCTTTAATTTCCATTTTTGCTTTTTTCGGTGAGGATTTAGGCTCTCTGGTGATACTTTGCATTTTTAGTGAGCCTTTTCTTGAGTGTTCTTAGTTTAAAATCTTTCAAAATCCAAGTTTGATCTTTTATTTGGGTTGAATTGAGTTGTTTGTTTGTGGTTTAGAGTTCACAATTGTAGGGTCGTCTGCTTTATGCTTAGACCTTTGTATAAGCTTACTGAAGAATTCCCTTCACTTAGAGGGAGGACCTTAGAAAAAATTAGGCAGATAGAGCTATCCCAAGAGAAAGCTCTTAGGGATAAGAACTTCCCCATCAGACCTATCTTTCCTCCACCTCTGAAGGTAATATACCCTGAGCCATCTGAGCCAACAGAGGATCCATTAGACCCCACTCCCATGTCTGAGTCTGAGTCGTCTACCTCAGACCCTATGTCCGTAGACTCTTTCCAAAGGGTTATGGACTACTCTATTAGGCAAGATTAGGACCTTGATCAGGCCGAGGTTGAGAGTCATGCATCGCCTCACAAAGGTGCCAGTACCTCACAGTCCTCTTCCAATGTTAAAATTATATGGCCGAGCATAGCCATTCCCCCCATTATTTATGCTATCCTCACACCGGCCACCACCGGGGCCGAGTTTTCTCTGAGGTTTCCAGGTGGTGTCCCAGCGCCTGCCAAGGCCAATGTTACCAGGGATGAGGATGATGGGCATGAGAGTGATGTTGACACCTCTGAGGCGGTCGAGATAGAGAGATCGGCCACTGAGTATTACCTCTTAGCCTTTAGGCACCTCTATTATATAGGTCCTTCCATTAATCTTAGGAAACCCTGTAATACCCCGTATTTTTATTGATATTTATTAAAGGGATTAATTAAATTAAATGTGAATTAATTGAGAATTAATCCAGATATAAATACTAACGAGATGTGATTTGGTATTTGATTATGTTGTGTATATATGGCAATATATGAATATTGAAAATATTAAAATTGTCGCGAGACTCAAATACGACAATTTGGGAAATTTAGTTGGGACGCGCGTGTCAGTCGCGTCAGAAATGAAAATTTTGAATTAAAAAGTGAATTTTATTTTTATCAACCGAATGGTCATTTTGAGTGCGCCAACGAGTCCGGAAGGGTCGAAATAGTAAAAAAACACTAGCTGGGGGTTTAGTTTGGGTCCCGGGGCATTTTTGGGCCATACCGGCAACTTAAAAGGGTATTTTGGTAATTTTAAAATTTTGGGAATTAAAGCCTACGAATTTTAAGATTTAATTATACATTATTAGTAACCCACTAATCCCATTACCTGCATTTGACAAGTTAGAGGGCTACGGGAGTTAGAGGAAGAGTTGGAAGAGGTTCCCAAGAGAAAACCCATAACCACCATCTTCAACCTTGGGAGAAAATTTATAGAGAAAGGGGAGAGATCAACCCTCAACCTTCAACATCAAATTCTGAAGAGCAATCGAAGGCAAGTGATTTAGTATCCTTAATTCATTGAATATGTCTTCCATGCTTAGTGTAGGAATTATCTTATATTGAACTTTTTGAAGAAAACCCATGAAATTTGTTGGAGGAACTTTGAATTTGGGTTAGGATTTGCATGTAGTATGATAAGGGGCGAATTTAATACTTGAATAGTTACATATGACGATTTAAAAACGGATTTATGATGAGTATTGGGCATAAGGAAAATTAGAAGTTCATGTACATAGGGTTTGGAGAAATATTTGAAGATTCATATTAATTCCATGAAAAATTGTAAGATTTGACCCTTTAAATATGATAAGGAATGACCTAGGGTGATTAGAAATGGTTTATATACATTAAAACACAACTTGGATGCTCTTAGGGTGGATTTAGAGGAGAGAATAATTGAGAAAAATGGAATTGGGATTTTTTGGGCTGAAACTGCCATCTCGTTAGAAGACCTGCCCAGGTCGTTCGAACGACCTCGTTTGATCGAACTTCTAACGAGGTGATAGTATGACTTCTAATGAGTTGGTAGTTCATTCAAATCCCTTCATTCAAACGAACTCGTTCAAACAACCTCGTTCGAACGAGACTTCTAACGAGTTGACAGAATGGCCATTTTGGCCTGAATTGATTTCTAGTATCCCATAGACTTATTTAAATGATGAGATAACCTTCCCTTATTAACTAGTGGGTATAGTTGGGAGATTGGGGTACATTGAGGAGTAAAACTTAGAATAGTGTCTTGAGCCGAATGACATTTATGGATTGGGAAGCGAGTAACTAATCACTAAGTGAGAATAATTGATAACTCAAATACATATAAATCGGGGACATGTGATTTGTATAACACTAAGTGTTGGTATAAGAACGAGAAGTATACCACTAATCAAATATTTTAATATCTAAGATGTGTGAATGCTTAGTATATGTAGTTATGTGTGTGTATGACATACCTATCGTACTTGCTATCATGGGAGGTTGGCGTTCGTTTAGGGCCATCTAATCTTTGTGTCCCTACGGGGGGGATTTAGATTGGTACCTCGAGGACATAGGTCAGAGAAGGGCTTATTGAGAAGTTAATAAGTCTGCTGATCATGGGAGCGTAGGTATGTGCATGACCCATGTGATGTGAACTACGTTTGCCTCCATTATTTGTGATTGTTGTTAATGAAACGTTTCCTGAGAGATTCGAAATACGTGGTCCTCATGTACGTGATGTACCGAGATTTGATAGCAGAGTGTGAGCACCACAGCTTAGCTTCGGGGTGCTAGTATTGTATATTTATGGTGAGAATAATATACTGTTGATTGAAATGAATAGTCGTGAATAATCGTGGGTATAAGTAATGGCAACGGTTTGTAAAGTGAAAATGTAAGATTTACAATATTGAAATACTAAAGTGGGGAAACTGTGTAATAAGGTACAATACTCTATTAAATAGAAGATGTTGGGATTTGAGTTGGATATCATATAGAAATGTTAGATTTAGCATTGGACTAGATATATATGAGAGCAACTAGAAATGGACACGGGTACGATAGGAGTGCACAATTAGTTGAGAGGTGAGGGACTCATGTGAGTGCACACACTATCATGTACTTTATATTCACTGTTTAATGATATTAAACACTTGCATTTTTAAAATTCATTTTCACATTCGGGCTCTGACCCGTTTGCTTTCAAATCTATTTTTGTAAAAACCTTTTTAGGTGCCCAGCCACAAGGACACCATACATAGGAGTTCTATTCAGGTGACGTGCTGTAGCTGCTATGGAAGTTACAGGACCTTGACAGTAGACGCCTCCATTTTTGATCTTGACTCCATTATCAGTTTTTATCATTTGTTGGGCATGCCGCCCATTCCTTTTAGAGACATTTTACTTATTCAGTTATTTCAGACTTTGGGTTGTAATTAATTTTAGTGATGTGGACTTTGTATTTAATTATTTCGGAATTCGGTTTGTTGTGAGGAGTTTTCCTCCAGACTCATTATTTAATGGATGATTATTCTATTGTGACTATATTATTGGTTATGTTAACTTTTCATAATTCATTTATTGCATGTTAATCGGTTTTAATTAAAATGGACAACTTACTTTTTAAATACTAGGTGGTTAGTAATATTAAAATATTTTAGACAATGATGCTATGAACTGAACCAACTTGGCATTTTGTATTAATTTAATAAAGGAGTAGCTACCCGGTATTTAATTAGTCGGGGTGTCACAAACCCCTGATGGGTGAAAGGTCCTTTCATGGCCGAGATAGGGAGATCTATGTGTACGATCAAATGTTTAAGTTGGGATTCCTTCTCCCCATACATCCTACAATTAGAGCTATACTTTCCCATATCAACATGGCCCCTTCAGAATTATCCCCCAACACCTTAAGGGTGATGATTGGGGCCATCATCCTTTGGAAGGCTGTCCACAACTCAGACCTTCCAGTTAGAGTCTTCACGGGTTGCTACATCCCATCATCTACCTAAAACCACCCTAGCTACTACCACTTCCTAGCTAGTAAGTCAGATAAAAAGATGATGTTGGTTACCTAGACTTCAAATCACAACTGGAAACCACGGTATTTCTTTGCCTCAGGGGCATAGGAATTTGTTCCAAGTGTTTCTTCTTCAACGTCTGATCCCAGGACACCTCTGAAGTGGGAGAAGGTGTCTCTTGCAGCCAAAGCAGACCCTGGCCTTATCCAGTATAATTTCCAAAAGGTTAAGGACCTTCAAGATCAGGGAGAACATGGTCGTCTTGTCAAATACGAACATTTAATAAGCCCCTACTACCTCTCTCAGAGAGGGCTAGGTGGTAGTCCTCTAACTGAGCTTCGTAAGTACTATTCTCCATAGTTGTACCTCTGATTTTTCAAACGTCTTATTTACTAACTCAGATGTTTCTTTTTGCAGAACGTCCAGAAGGTATTTCTGACGAGCTCTGAGAGATATTTCCCCAATCCTTATAAAACTGATGAAGAAGGCATGGCATAATGTAGCTCCTTCTCCCTCAAAACATAATGTCGGCATGTCTAAGGTCGACATTACTAAGAAATGGAAGCCCACAACAGATTTAGAGAATCACAGGCCGAGCAAAAGTAAAAAAGGAGATCGTTCCATTGTGATCTCCTCAGATGATGCCCTTGCAGCTCGTATGGCTCAGCTGAAGATCAGCGATAGCTTGATTCGCCATGGTCTGAAGGCTATGGATACCATTGGCTCTGCAATGACCGAAGAACATAAGCGCTTCCTGCGCTCTCTGGATATCTCCTTAAAGGTCAAGTTCAGCCTTCATAGGTCTATTTATGTACTAGTTTTTGCTAATTTTCTCTTCCCAAATGTAACTTTAGCTGTATTTGTAGGTTACAAAACTCATACACCTGACTTTCCATTGTAGGGTGTTCTATCAATGCATAAATTTTTTGATTGGACTCTGAGTAAGATGCCTATTATTAAGAAGGGAAGAGAAGCCCTAAAGGTCCAAACCTCTTTGAATGTTGAAGTTGACCGCCTGAAGGAGGAGTTAAAAGAGGCCGACAAGATGATTAAGCAGAGGGGTAGGGACATCATTAACCTAAAAAAAGATCATGAAGTAGCCCTGAATGCTAAAGATGATGTCCTTCAGACCAAGGTGGATGCTACAGTCAAAGCCTCACTAGAGGATGCCTTAGATAAGATTCTTACAGATTACAAGGTCTCTAATGAGTTCATCAGTTTCAGCTGTGAGTACCTTGCAAGAGGTATTAAGGCAAATGGGAAGTGGGCTGCTTCTAAGGAACATGAGTCATGGAGCTTAACTGCCTCAGACTTTATCGATCTAGGCTTTGGCGACCCTCGTTTTGCTCAGGCCTTACAAGAGGTTGAGGAGGATGGTGCTGCCCCGGTAGAGGCTCCCTTAGAGGTAACTAAAATTAAAGATTCCATTAATCAAGACGACGCTACAGAGGTAACTAACGTCGGTCAAGAGGACACCATTACAGCCGCAGATACGTAGGCCTTTCTATGTGAAGCTTTTAATTTGTAATTTCTGCTTATTTTAATTTTTAACTTTGATGGCCCTTTAGCATATTTGATTTGTAAATCTAACTACTTAATGTAATACCATCTTCTTTAGAGGGTTTTTCTCCTTTCCATGAATGCTTTCTCTTGCATGTCGTTTCCAAGTCTGAAGATAATATATGACGTTTATCTTTATGACTTTCACCAAATTATGATGTTTAGGGTCTGAGGCCACACTAATATGATGTTTTATCCCATAACTTTCACCAAATTAATAATGTTTAAGGCTGAGGTCATCAAATTATGGTGTTTTACCCCATAATTTTCACCAAATTAATGATGTTTAAGGTCCGAGGTCATCAAATTATGATGTTCACCTTCATATTCACCACAAAATTAATGATGTTTAGGTCTAAGGTCACCAGAATATGATGTTTCACCTCATAATCTGCCATCAAATTAATGATGTTTAAGGTCTGAGGTCATCACAGTATGATGTTAACCTCATAATTTATCACCAAATTAATGATGTTTAAGGTCTGAGTTCATCACAGTATGATGTTTACCCTCATATTTACCACCAAATTAATGATGTTCAAGGTCTTAGGTCACCAGAGTATGATGTTAACCTCATAATTTATCACCAAATTAATGATGTTTAAGATTTGAGGTCATCACAGTATGATATTAACCTCATAATTTATCACCAAATTAATGATGTTTAAGGTCTGAGGTCATCACATAATGATGCTTCACCTCATAATTTTATCACCAAATTAATGACGTTTAAGGTCTGAGGTCACCAAATAATGATGTTTCACCTCATAATTTATCACCAAATTAATGATGTTTAAGGTATGAGGTCATCACAGTATGATGTTTCACCTCATAATTTATCACCAAATTAATTATGTTTAAGGTGTGACGTCACCAGAGTATGATGTTAACCTCATAATTTATCACCAAATTAATGATGTTTAAGGTCTGAGGTCATCACAGTATAATATTAACATCATAATTTATCACCAAATTAATGATGTTTAATGTTTGAGGTCATCACATAATGATGTTTCACCTCATAACTTTATCACAAAATTAATGATGTTTAAGGTCTGAGGTCACCAAATAATGATGTTTCACCTCATAATTTATCCCCAAATTAATGATGTTTAAGGTCCGAGGTCACCAAATAATGATGTTTCACCTCATAATTTATCACCAAATTAATGATGTTTAAGGTTTGAGGTCATCACAGTATGATGTGTCACCTTATAATTTATCACCAAATTAATGATGTTTAAGGTCTGAGGTCATCACAGTATGATGTTAACCTCATAAATTGCCACCAAATTAATGATATTTAAGGTCTGAAGTAATCACAGTATGATGTTAATCTCATAATTTACCACCAAATTAATGATATTTAAGGTCTGAGGTCATCATATAACGATGTTTCACCTTATATTTTTATCATCAAATTAATGATGTTTAAGGTTTGAGGTCACCAAATAATGATTTTTCACCTCAAATTAATGATGTTTAAGCATAATGAAACGATATTGACACGGGAACTTCTCTTTTCATTAACATCCTCTTCATAAAATGATACACGTATTACAAAGAAATAACTGCAAAATTATATATAATATTTCTTCAAATGGTCAGCATTCTAAGGGTTGGAAAAAGGTTCCCCTTCGAAATTTTCTAGCTGGTAAGTACCAAGCACAACCTCATCGACCACTCTGTAAGGGCCATGCCAGTTTGGGTGAAGCTTGTTTGCCTTTTGCAACGTCTTCTTCATCACTAGGTCTCCAATAGCTATTGGTCTTGATCTTACCCATTGATTGTAGAATTTTATTGTTCTCTGCCGGTAGGGTGCCTGTCTAACCTCAACATCTTCCCTTCTCTCTTAAATTAGATCCAAGTCAAGTCTTCTTTCTTCCCCATTCCTTTGAGAATAATAGGTTTGAACTCTATGGGTGCGGCGTCCTACTTCTATAGGGATGAAACTTTTGAACCATGTGCCAGCATGCAAGGAGTCTCTCCCATTGGCGTTCTTGCAGTCATCCTGTAGGCCCATAACACAGTGTATACCTCTTCTGCCTATCTCTCCTCTGCCTCCTCCAACCTCTTCTTAATCCCATCAAGGATTGTTCGGTTCGTTACCTCAGTCTACCCATTTGCATGGGGTCGTCCAGGAGAGGAGAATAACTGCTTGATCCCAACTCTTTCACAATATTTTTCTAAGGAATAATTCTTGAATTGGGTTCCGTTATCTGAGATGAGGGTATTTGGAAGACCATATATGCAAATGATGTTCTTCCATATGAACTGGAAGGTCTTCTGCTCTGCAATCATGATCATCGGCTCAGCCTCTACACACTTGGAGAAGTAATTAATTGCCACTACAAAAAATAGATAGTTGTTTGTAGCTCTTGGCAAAGGTCCTACTAAGTCAATCCCCCAAATTGTAAATTGCCAAGGTGATCAAATCGGTGTCATAGATTGATGACGTTGGTGAGGGATGGTGGAGAATCTCTGACCATTATCGCATCTCTTCACATAAGCAGTTGCATCTTTGGCCAAGGTCGGCCACCAGAACCCTTGAGTAATTATCCTCTTAGCTAGAGGCCTCCCTCCTATGTGACTAGAACAAGATCCCTCATGTATATCTTTCAAGACCCGAGGAACCTCTGAAGGGTGCACACATCTAAGGAGAGGGAGTAGGAACCCCTTCTTATACAAGATGTCTCCTATAACTAAGAACTTCCCTGAACCTCAGCTTTCTCTTTTCCAATTTTGATTATGGCATCTCTTCCTATCTAATGTATCTGATGAGTGGGTCCATCCATGAGGCTCCCATATTCATATTGAGGCAAATTCTTGCAACCTCTTCTTTTTCGATGGTTGGCTGGGGCAGGATTTCAATCGGTACCGTTCTTCTCATCCCTTCCCTCATTACTCAGGCCAACCTAGAGAGTGCATCGACTCGATTGTTGTCGTACCGATATATCCTTTTCACCTTCACCACTTAGAAGCCTTTTAGAGTCGTTCTTAACCTCTTCAGGTATTTGTCCATCCTTTTGTAACAACCCGTCCTTTTGGAGATAATTAAATCCCATACTTGGATATAAATTGGAAATTTGAGGAATTTCTCGGAGTAGTGATTTTTGGGATTTTCGATGACTTTTGGGATTAAATATGTCGAAGTATTTTAATTATATGTCGCCGTTGAGTAAAGCGACAAAACATAAGATTTTTAATGGGAAAACCCGTACCGAGACGTTATGGAATAAATTAGTGGGTTGCAGTCAAGTACCTCAGATGGAAATTTCGATTGCGTTGTGAGTCTCGGAATGGCCGAGATAGTCAGAACAGAGTGTCCAATTGTCAAAATTGAGTTTCGGGAAATTTTAAAGTTAAAAGGGCTCGTAATTGAGTAAACGAGTCATTTTTGGGTTTTAAGGGGTATAAACCCTTTTCTCCCAATATAAGGACGATGAGAGGGAGAGAATAGAAAGAAAAGAGAGAAGAGAGAGAGAGGAAGGAAGAAAAGGGAGAGAAAATGGAGATTTCGAGCCAAACTCCGCCGGACTCGACTTGGGATCGTCGAATTTTATCCACGAGGCAAGTGTTTACTTGCTTTTTTTACTTTTGAGCATAAATCTCATATCGTTTTTGGTATTAACAAACCCTAAACATTTTGGGTTGGGTTTTTGTGGATAAAACGGGTTTTCGGGAGTTAAAACATATAAACCCCAATAATTTTCTAACTGGATAAACTTAGAAATTAATCAAAATTAATTATTGGTTATGTGTTCTAGGATGTTTAGAATCCTTATTATATGTGTAGATGTTGTTGGTTGAGGTTGTAGGATGTCGGGTGAAGAGACACAATCTTGGGAGAATCTTTAATGGTCGAAACAGCTTTTTGGAGAAGAAGTTGTCCGTCATGATCGATTGATCGAGCGTGGGGGATCGATCGATCGAACCATCGATCGATCGAGGACCAAGGGTCGATCGATCGACCCTTCAGGAGGTTTGGAAATTTTTAGATGGGTGACATTCCAATTTTAATTGATTTTATATTATTTAAGAAAGGAATTAAGTAATATTTTAAGAGTAAATAGACATTAAATGGATGGAATCTATGGGAACCAAGTGAGTGTTTTATGTGTGTGACACTAAAACTATGTTTTCGAGGAAAATAGAATAATTGATAAATTAGGAGGTTGGGGTTCCTAAAATAGGGTGGGAACCTCTAAATGATTGTTTGGACGAGATGTAGTCCTTGGGTTTGTGGGAAGGAAATCCACAACCTATTTAATTTTAGGGTATAGTGGTCTTATGTTAGGGAGTCAAATATCCTAGACTAGCATGGGGTTAATTGGGTTTATTTTAAGGATGTTTTATAGAGGTTAAAGTTCCATATGATATAGGAAGTTAACCTAGAATTAATAGAAGGTAGAATGGTGATGTTTTGGATTATTGGGAGACTAGTGTGAGGACAATTACACTTTGGGTCCTAGGTCATTAATAAAATATGACTATGAGAATAAGAAATGCACATTATAAAGTTGGTACTTAATCATTGAGAATAAATGATTTTGAGAATGTAAAATATGAATGTTTTCAAATTGGAAAAAGAAATGATTTTCATAAATGATAATTTACGTAAACACACCTCTCTAAATCTCTATCATAAGGGAAGTTGCGCGCGTGAGGTGAAGTCCTCTGGCTAATGAATGAAGGGTGAATATAGTCCTCGTCCATATGAGCGGCTATTATATGTTTTTCTGCGATGGTGAGGTAATTATGGGTGTGGTTATGACGCACCCGCAAGCATATGGCCACATCCTGATGACGCGACTAAGAATTTGTCTCAAAAGTTCATTTTCTCTAGGCTCAAGTGCAAGCCTGCCGTGTTAGTAATAATCCGACAAGTCGGGATCGTATCCACAGGGATTAAAAATTGACACGTTTATAGGAATAGTTATTTAACCTTAAAATGATTTCTCCAAAGAAATAAAAAGATGAATAATGATTTCCAATTGTTGATGAAATAAGGTGTACTAAAAAATACAAAGAATTGTAAAGAAATTGGTTTTGAAATTGAGAGAAAATAGGGTGGGGTACAATCCCTCAAACCTTAACGAATTACCGTATAGAATACTAGAATTGCAAATTGAAATTTTTGACTAATCCAGTCTTTGTAGATCCTAAGCATTACATATATGAGGGAACTAGCCCGCATCATATGTAATCAAAGGTAAATGAAAAGCGGTGAATAGACAATTACACTTTGCATAGAGTTCTTAAACATCCCAAATACCTAGGGCAAGAGAGATTAAAAGATCGGCTATGTTCGTATAATTTCCATAAACGACTAGATCAATATTTAATTTACCCTCTATTTTCTACATGGGTAATTCACCTCGGAATGAATTCATGTACCCCAACCCTTGAGAATTTAGCTGGACATGATTTTTCTAGAAAACAAATTCATACCAATACATGGAATTATGGATCTAGCAAACATTGGAAACAAATTGCAAAACAATAAAGAATTGAATTGAAAAGAAAGAATAACTAAGAGAATGGAAATTTTATACTTGTATTCAGCAACAGGAAAAGAAAAATGAACTTGAATCCAGAAAACTTCTTCTTAATCAACCTTACAAACTAGGGTTTATGAAAACTTCTACCAAAGAAAATTAAAGATTTCCTAACTTCTGACTTTCTGTCTCTAATTCGACTCCCTTGGAAAGAGGTAGGGCTTGGTCTTTTATAACACCAAGCAGCACGAATTTGACAGCTAGAATCGCTTGTTGCGCAAGATTTTACCAGCTATGCACCTCATAATCTTCATAATTAATGCCAGGATTTCGCACGATCGGACCGGTCAGGATAGCCCTCGGATCGGTCCTAGCCACCGGATCGGTTCTACTATCATCGGTTCGACATCCATCCGGGGTCTAGTGGAATTGGGACATTTCGGATCGGTCCAAAATCTACCGGATCGGTTGGATTTTCTTCCATTTTGACTTTTTTCCTTTCATCTTTGACTGGCCATAACTTTAGATCTTGAGCTCCGATTTGAGTGTCGTTTCTTCCGATGCTCTTGTGAAATCAAGATCTTCAACTTCCCTTTAGGTGCCAAATTCGAACTCTAGGTATAAATTTACGCTTTTGCCCTTTGAATTTTCTTCCTTTCTTCTTTTCCTTTCTTCCGGTTTCTTTCTCTCTATTCTTATAGTACATTCCTGCAAAATCCATCAGAAATACACGAAACTCGGGGTACTTGTTAAAACTAGTCAATAGAAATGATATGGAATAAAAATGATTCAATTACCTTGTTCGAGATATAAAAATCACTAACTTAAGGGGCTAAATTCAGAAGAATTTGTGCTTGGTCACCTGACGTCTTGCGTTGTTGGATCCCAAGTTGTCTTGATTGACAGGCCCCGGAAGATGATAGCCATTTAGGGGCGCGCACAGTGGGAAAACCTGGATGAGCGGTCTTAGAAATTTTATATGATATGTAATATAACTATTCTCAATAGTGTAGGACATTATTGATGTTAAAGCAATTTATGATAATGAATTGGCTTTAAATACATTTCCTCGATGGAAGAAGGGAAATGGGATAAATGATTTGGTTTTATATACATTTCCTGTATGGAAGAAGGGAAATGGGAGCATATGAGATGAAAAAGCATTTTTATGATAATAAAATTGGCTTTTAAATACATTTCCTGGATAGAAGAAAGGAAACGGAAAGTTTTGAGATGAAAAATGAAAATTGTATTGGTAGACATTTTGTAAATGAATTCTCATTCTGGGAGATATATCCGGAAGTATAACATGATACGTATATAAAAGATGAGTACGTTATGTGTATTTAATTAGGAGTATATATATATATATATATATATATATATATATATATATATATATATATATATATATATATATCTTTCGTGTACTGAGGGTCTAATGGATCTCGACGATCGACCTTGCCGCGTAGTAGTGTATCGCGGGGGTTCCTTGTTTGGATTTTTCTTTGTGGGACACCCCACACACGGACATGGCAGAGTGTTGAGACTGGGGAGAAGTTTAGCCATTAGTACTTGGATTAACTAGGGTTATTAGAAGATGGGTGACGATTTAGTTAGTCGGTGTTGTCTGACTAGGATGTTTAGAGGGACGCTCTAGGAGTGCACTATTAGAAGAGGGGTGAGGGGTATCTCATGGGAGTGTGATACCAAATTTAAATATGAGATAAAATCCTTTTTTTTTAAATAAGGCATTTATGCACTTGCTAAATATTTTCAAAACTCGGGCTCTGACCCGTTTATCTACTTTTCCCTCTTTTGCTATATATATCATATTATATAGGTGTCCAGACACAAGGATGCCTGGATGACACTTCCTTCGAGTCAAACATCTGCTGCAGCAGCTGTGGATGCACGCAGGTTCTCCATAGACGTTTCTACCCTTGTGATCTAGATATGAGGTACTGTATGAATATTCGGGCCAATGACCCAATTACATTTATTCATTCTTTTACCGCCTTTTAGTGAGGCATTCGATATGGTGGTATTTGATTTCATTTCAGTATTCATTTATATAAACTGTGTGGATGTTTTAAATTATAGTGGTTTGAAAAGAGTAGTTAAGTAAAATTTTGACGCCGGCCTAATAGGTTATTAGTAATTAAATGGATTTTCGACAGTGATGCTAAGAATGATCTATATGCGACTCCTATTTTAATTTGATATAGGAGTGATCGCCCAGAATTTTATTAGGTGGGGTGTCACACCTTCCATCCTTGGCCTCATACACCACAAGAACTTGGTTGACAACTAATCTCAAGTCATTGTGGACTATGAGTCGGTCAACTCTAAAGCCTTTTGCCAAAGATATCCACGCTATCAACACCTCATACTCTGACTCGTTGTTTGAAGCCTTGAAGTTGAACCTTAGTACATATTCAACGTCGGTACCATCCAGAGCTGACAGTATCAGCCCTGCTCAGCTTCCACTTTCATAAGAAGACCCATCAACGAAGAGGTTCCAAACATCTTCATTTGAAGAGAATTTCCCCTCTGACAGGATCCCTTGCTTGAAGAGGTACTTATCTTCCTCATTCTCAACCACACTTTTTCTGAACTTGGTTGACCTAACCTCATCCGGATCAGGAAAGATGTTACTGTCTGGTTCTCCTGCAATCTCACTATTCTCAATCTCAACCTATTCCCAGGTGAATTCTGCTACAAAGTCTGTAAGAGCATGCCCTTTGATGGCAACCCTTGGTTGATAAATAATTTCATATTCCCTCAACTCAATGGCCCAAGTCATCAACTTGCCCGACTTCTCAGGATCGTGGATGACCTGTCTTAGGGGGGAATCATTGAGGACAACCATTGAGTAGGCTTGAAAGTATGCCTTTATCTTCCTAGAAGCGTCTATCAGGGCAAAGTCTAACTTTTCCATTCGAGGATAATTCTATTCAAACCCTTGAAGGACCTTACTATTGAAGTATACCGACCTCTGCACTCCATCGTGTGCTCTTACTATGGCCGCACTAATGGCTGATTCTGAAATGGACAGATACACATATAACTTCTCCCTTAGTATGGGCCGAGATAGGAGCATAGGAGACCCGAGGTAGGACTTTAGATCTCTAAAAGCTGTGTCGGATTCCTCAAACCATTCGAAGTCCTTTCTAAGAACTTTGAAAAAAGAAAGACACTTGTTCGTTGCTATGGAGACAAACTTGTTAAGTGATGCAACTCTTTTGGTTAGACTCTGAATGTCTTTGATAGTTTTAGGTGTATTCATTTCAAGTTGAGCCCTGATCTTTTTGGGGTTGGCCTCTATTCCCCTTTGATTAACGATGAATCCCAGAAAATTTTCTGCTCCTACTTCGAAGACACACTTGGCAGGGTTAAGCTTCATCGTGTATAAATCTATGGTGTCAACAGTCCTCTCGAGGTCGACCATGTGAGTGTCGGCCTTCAAGCTCTTCCTCAACATGTCATCCACATATACCTCCATGGTCTTGACAATCTGACTCTTAAACATCTTATCTACAAGACGTTGATAAATTGCCCCTCCATTTTTCAATGCGAAGGGCATGAACTTGTAGCAATAGGTCCCCTTATCGGTTATGAACGTTGTCTTCTCTGAGTCTTTTAGGTCCATAAAGATCTTGTTATACCCAGAATAGGCATCCACTAACCTCATGACCTCATGCCCCGCTATGGTATCTACCATCTGATCTATTCGCGATAGGGGAAAGATGTCTTTTGTACAAGACTTGTTCAAATCTGTGAAATCTACACACATCCTCCATTTCCCGTTAGCTTTCGGCACAATGATGACATTAGACAGCCACTCAGGTTATTTGACTTATCTAATGAACTTGGCCTCTTCAAGCTTTCTAACCTCTTTCCTGATGACATCATACTTTTCCCTGGAGTAAATTCTTCGTTTTTGCTTGATTGGCTTGGCATCTTCTTCCACGTTGAGTTTGTGACACATAATCTCAGGGTCAATGCCTGACATATCTGCATGGCTCCAAGCAAAGACACTCTACCTCTTCTTTAAACACTTTGCCAGCTCTTCCTTGATCTCGGGTCTTAGGGCTTTGTCGATTTGGACAGTGAAAGGTGGTGATAGGCCCCCAATTTTAAAATTCAAAAGTAATTACACTTTGGAATCAATTTCCTTGTTCAATATATGCAAAAGCGTTAGGTGATGGTTTAATAAAAACAAATTTTAATTTACTTCAAAATTAAAATTAAACCAAGTGAAATATGATTCAACACACACTTATGTTAAATTTCACTTAAACCAAGTTAATTAATCCAGGTCCTAGAAAATTGCAGAAGTCACATTTTTCATATAATTAAATTAGGCCAAACCAAATTTTATCAAATTAAATTAAATGACATGAATTAAATTAACTAAACATTACCCAATATTAACTTGCATCAAATTAAACAAGTAGTGATTAAATTAAACCAATTTTATCTTTTTACCTAAGCATGCGTTCTAAGTGATTTTGCAAAAGATAAAATAAACAGTTAATCCACTACACCACGATGTACGAGGAAAACCCACAACGGGAAAAAACCTCAGACGGCCCTAGCGTCAAATCCACTAAGTATGGAATTTACAAATACAAGCAAGATGACTTACAACACTCGAATCGATCCCTCTCAAGCCCTGGTGCATCTTATTGTATCAACCTTTTCCTAGCGAATAACCACGGAGCTCCACTGCGGTCTCAGAATCCACCGATCGGACTTTATATGGTCACCGTCACCCGAACTAGGAGCCTTTCTCCAAGTGGGTAAATCAATGAAAACCTCTTCTTCTTTGTGGGATTTAGAAGCAAACCCAAAACGTCTCTTCAAACGGTAGAGATGAAAATCGGTGCCAAAACTCCAAGAAAGTAAAGATATATCTATGGAAGATTGGATAAACAATATGGGTGTAAAACTAAAGTGTATAATCAATTTTTATTGATAATTTAGAAACTTTAAAACATGAACTTTTTCCTTAATCAATTTTGCTCTCAAACTATCTCTTGGATATAGATGTGTATGAAAACGTTAAACCAAAAAGGTTGGTTCCCCCACTATTAAGATCTGTCAAAAGTTAGCGGGGTAAGGAAGTGGGAAACATGGGTAAAAACTGCTAAAAACTGCCATAAAAATTTTCCCCCCGAAATCTCGTTCGAACGTGCCTTTCTAATGAAGTTCCAGTGGCTTAAAAATGAACTCACTAGAAATCTCGTTCGAACAAAAATTCGAGCGATGTTCTAGTGGCCTATGGGGAAGCTCGTTGGCAGCTTCGTTCGAACGACATTCTCGTTTAAACGACATTCTCTTTCGAACGACAATATCGAACGAGAAACCAGAAAGTTGAAAATTACGAATTTAGCCCAGAAACTTTATATACTTTATATAGAAGTTTAATAAAATCTTTTTGACAAATAAACAACAATTATTAATTAAACCTACACCCATTATAAACCGTACCAAGCTCTTATATATATATGTAATGCATTCATACCTTGGGAGCATGGAACCACTATTGATGACATAGAAACGAGGCACTTAAACTCGGCATTTTGATGATGCTTTATACACTTGGCCGCTACGTCTTCAAAAAAACTCGACATAGGCTTGGAGGATGATCAATTAACTCTATCCTATGACTCAAACATTTTTGTCCGAAATTGAGCCAAAACTACAAAGGACTCAATTGAAAATTTGGGTCCTTACAAATCTCCCCCTTTGGCTATTCCGGGACAAAAACTAACGAAATCTTAAAGGGTCGTCAAGCTCTACTAGACTGACACAAAGTCCCACCCAAAATAAAAATACAATGCTTGACTCAAATAGCCCAAAGTATCAAAATCATTGCCGATGAAAGTTGCCACTTATAATATAATTCCTACACACTTAAGCAAACACATTACACGCATAGAGAATATCAAATCAAAATATTTAGTGCAATTAAAGTAATTTCTCCCCTAAATTATTTCTCCCCTTTATCAACTATGATTAACCAAAGAAGATAGTGACTCCCCTAAGTTAAATCTCCCCCACACTAAGATACGATTACAATAGGATTAGATACCATTTCTCCCTTATCATTCTCCCCCTTTTTGTTCAGGAATAGACAAAGGCTAAAGAATCAAAAATTAACTTATCTTCCCCGAATAAAGCATATACACCCAGACAACTTATCTAAAATAAGCAAGGGATAAATAGAGTTGGATAACAAGTTAAAACATGTAATTGTGCATAAAGTGATGAGAACGTTAAAGGACATAGGCAAAAAAATCATAACTAATCTAATGAATAATAATGGATACCAACTAAGATGCAAGACACAGATACCAATATGATACATAAGTCTTAAGCATGTGATATCAATAAAGAATGCACCAAAATAAATACCAAGTATGAATTAAATCATATATGGGCTACAAATCAAGGCAAAGACTAAACAAAAATATAATATATATGTATACATAATATATACCAAATAGACTCAACTACACATATATAGATATAAACACACAAATGACACAAAATACGATAAGCTTTTCACACTCGTTTGGCAAAAATGTGTCATATGGAAACGAAAGTGTTGGGGTGTGAACTAGCAATAATTAAATTTAGACCCAATCAGTTAAAAACATGTTCACGGAGTTCTCAATTGATTGCAAATTTCATCACATTTGAATATAACCTCATGTGACAATATAGATTGAACTCAATGAACAAACATACATAATGCATACAAGCTTAGCATGTTGATGATTCTACAAACCAATAGAGTCATGACATTGAAAGCTCAACTAGGATAAACGGACATTGTGCAAACCGTTGATATACCATCCAATCTCCCTCAATAAGCATATATATTAATTTTGAATGAATATATCAATCAAACGTAGGCCTTGGCAATTATTTTTTCTTTTTAATTACATATTTTCTTTTAGGCCTTTGGACCACGTATTTCTTTTAGGTCCAAACAAACGGTGGCTTACTATTCGCAAAGGATAATAAATCCTTTCGGAGCCCTTCCCCGTGCACATTTATATATCACATTTTTTATATCTCACAAATCTCACATGCAACGAATTTTGACATGCACTAGTCCTCCTAGGTCACATAACATGTAGATGACAAGATTGGAAGGAGAACACCTCACAAAGCTCAAATATACATATGAAGTTAAAATTTCAAATGAGCTCGTGCATGTGTGAATTGAGGCATATAAAAATAGAATTCATTTAAATCAACACAAAATCAAACTACCCCATGTAAGCATGGTAAAGAACATAATAAAGATTGACAATCTAAACCAAAAGTTCTAGCCACATGGGAGCGCAAAAGATGGGATTCTAGCACAAGTATATGCCACATAAAGTGTGTCAAACTAAAATACACACAAAATAAAAATCTTTTTGAGTTTTTGAAATTTTTTAACCAAAAAAAATATATACTCAAAAGACAAACAAAAATCATTTGAATTTTTCATTAAGTTTAAATTATCAGGAAATAAAAACCCAAAAGAGAAACAAAAATATTTTTGTATTTTTCATTTACATAAAAAAAATGAAAGAAATATAATACAAAAGATAAATAAGTCACGATTTCTAGCATGAGATATGAAATAAAGCAATGACTAGAAAATGACTTAGCAAGCATACAATGAGCATGGGTGATAGAGCATGAAGCACAAAAGCTAAAGTATGCAAATAAAACTAACACATTCAACCTTTAGATTTTGCAAGGGAGGAAGCATGTGAAAGTAAATGAGACCTATCTTGTAAAGCTACCAAGTCGGATCTCCTAACCCAAACTAATGAAGAGTGACTATCTCGGGGTGTAGGATTCTTGGATACCTTGGTTGCCTTACATTGGGATTTTCTAGAAAATCTTTTGAGATCAAAACAACATTTCTTTAGATGACCTTTTCGACCACAATGCGCACAAGTAAAAACATGTCGAAAAGATTTACCTAAGGAGTGATTTCTAAATGCATTCCTAGGGGATTCTCCCAAAAAGTTAGTTTTGGCTTTAGGAGTTGATTCATTACAAGTATCGAAGCCTAAACCGCAAGTGTCATTTTTCATTTGGACCGTTCCTAATATTTTATCTAATTTTTCCGAATGACACTCCAAATCAAATTTGACATTACTAGAGTCTTTTAATTTATTTTCTAATTCTAGGGTGTTAGACTCTAATAAACTATTTCTCTATTCGAACTCGAGAAGCTCCTTTTTTAAGGATTCCATTAAACCTCTAAGGCTATCTCTCTCACCTTCTACATATTCAAGCTTCTCTCGAAGATTCCTCTCACGTGTCCTAAGGTCTTCTATCAACATACTATCATCAATGACCTTTACACGTTCTTTCAAACTTGCTTCTAACTTAAAATTTGCTCTTTTTAATTTAATTGATTCTTCATGTAATTCTTAAAAAGCATTTTGAAGTTCACTCACATTAACCTCTTCTTCATTTTCACTCTCTCTTTCTTCTTCATTCTCACTATCATAAAAAATAAGGGAATCATAAACAATGACCTTGGAAGTTTCATGTGATAAATTTTCATCTATAGATGAGTTCTCACTATCACTCAGATGACTAGCCATAAAAGCCACAAAGTTGGGCTTAGTAGGGTAATCGGTTCCCTCTTCCTTATCACTATCACTAAGGGTCGCATTATATGAAATGGGTCGCTTACCCTCTCTCCTTAGTTTAGTGGGGAACTCATAAGCCCTATGGCCATAACCCTCACAACCAAAAGACTTATTTGACCCGTCCCTATTTAAATTTTCATTAATAGTTTTAGGGATCTTCTCGACTTTGTCATGCCTAGATTTATTAAATTTCTTAAAATCATTATCTTTGTTAATTTTAAGAAACTTTCTAAATTTCCTAGTAAACAAAGCCATGTCTTCCGAGTCACTATCACTCTGGCACTCTACTACTTATTTTTCCTCTTTTAGGGATTTTAAAGCAATGCCCTTTTCAATTTTCTTTTCTTTTTTAGAGGGAAACATGTCCAGTTCATAGGTTTGTAAATCACCTACAGGATCTTCTAATTTCGTAGAGGCTAAAGTTGGTAAAGAATTTAAAACGATCACTTTTGGAATAAATCTATCGGTTAGGGACCTTAAAATTTTCTTTACTAGTCGGTTGTCGGGTATTTCCTCTCCCAAGATAAAAGATGAATTAACAATATCAGAAAGTCTAGCATAAAACTCATCAAAAGTTTCTTTTTCATGCATTTTGATAGTTTCAAATTGAGTGGTGAGGTTTTGATGTTTCGAAGCTTTAACGACACTTGTACCTTCATGAGTGAGTTGTTAAATATCCCAAGCTTATTTAGAGGTCTCACACATCATAATGCGTCAGAATTCATTCGGTGTGACAGCGCTAAACAAGCCGTTTAAACCTCGGGAATTAAAGTTTGAAAGTTTAAATTCACCCTCACTCCATCTATCAGCCTGTTTGGGAACACGTTCATTATCTACTAAATGAGTTGGTGGAGACCACCCGTTAACTACAGATAACCAAACCCTCTCGTTAATAGATTTAAGTGCCGATTTCATACGCGCTTTCCAGTACGCGTAATTAGAACCATCGAAAATAAGAAATTTAGAAAATGGGGAAAATTCTATTTTGGCAAAAAATTATTTAAACGATCTTAACGAAATAATTTATCGCTTTGGCTCTGATACCAATTTCAAAGGTGGCGATAGGACCCAATTTCAAAATTCAAAAGTAATTACACTTTGAAATCAATTTCCTTGTTAAATATATGCGGAAGCGTTAGGTGATGGTTCAATAAAAACAAATTTTAATTTACTTCAAAATTAAAATTAAACCAAGTGAAATATGATTCAACACACACTTATGTTAAATTTTACTTAAACCAAGTTAATTAATCTAAGTCCTAGAAAATTGCCTAAGTCACATTTTTCATTTAATTAAATTAGGCCACACCAAATTTTATCAAATTAAATTAAATGACTTCAATTAAATTAACTAAACATTAACCAATATTAACTTGCACGAAATTAAACAAGTAGTGATTAAATTAAACCAATTTTATCTTTTTACCTAAGCATGCGTTCTAGGTGATTTTGCAAAAGATAAAATAAATAATTAATCCATTACGCCGCGATGTATGAGGAAAACCCCACAACGGGAAAAACCTCTGATGGCCTTAGCCTCAAATCCACTAAGTATGGAATTTACAAATACAAGCAAGATGACTTACAACACTCGACTCGATCCGTCTCAGGCCCCGACGCGTCTTCTTGTATCAACCTCCAAGCGATTAACCACGGAGCTCCACCGCGATCTCGGAATCCACCGATCGGACTTTATATGGTCACCGTCACCCGAACTAGGAGCCTTTCTCCAAGTGGGTAAATCAATGAAAACCTCTTATTCTTTGTGGGATTTAGAAGCAAACCCAAAACGTCTCTTCAAACGGTAGAGATGAAAACCGGTTCCATAACTCCAAGCAAGTGGAAATATATCTACGGAATCTTGGATAAACAATATGGGTTTAAAACTAAAGTGTATAATCCATTTTTCTTGAAAACTTAGACACTTTAAAACATGAACTTTTTCCTTAATCAATTTTACTCTCAAACTCTCTCTTGGAGATAGATGTGTATGAAAAAGTTAAACCAAAAAGGTTGGTTCCCGCACTATTAAGATCTATCAAAAGTTAGTGGGGTAAGGAAGTGGGAAACATGGGTAAAAACTGCTAAAAACTGCCATAAAATTTTCCCGCCTGAAATGTCGTTCGAACGAGATTTTCGTTCGAACGAAGTCTCGTTCGAACGAGCCTTTCTAACGAAGCTCCGGTGGCTTAAAAATGAACTCGTTAGAAATCTCGTTTGAAGTCTCATTCGAACAACCATCACGTTCGAACGACAATTCGGACGATGTTCCAGTAGCCTATGGGGAAGCTCGTTGGCAGTGTCGTTCGAACGACGTTCTCGTTCGAATGATAATCTCATTTGAACGACAATATCGAACGAGAAACCAGAAAGTTGAAAATTACGAATTTAGTCCAGAAACTTTACATACTTTATATAGAAGTTTAATAAAATCTTTTTGACAAATAAACAATAGTTTTTAATTAAACCTACACCCATTATAAATCGTTCCAAGCTCCTATATATATATATATATATATAAATGTGTGTGTGTGTGTGTGTGTGTGTGTGTAATGCATTCATACCTCGGGAGCATGGAACCACTATAGATGACGTAGAAACGAGGCACTTAAACTCGGCATTTTGATGAAGCATTATACACTTGGCCGATATGTCTTCAAACAAACTCGACATAGGCTTAGAGGATGATCAATTAATTTTATCCTATGACTCAAACATTTTTGTTCGGAATTGAGCCAAAACTATAAAGGACTCAATTGAAAATTTGTGTCCTTACAGACGTTTTTTTTGGCTCGTCCTCATTGAGGATGATGGATTCTACCTCTTTCGTGGCCTCTCCCTTCTTCAATTTTGTTTCATACCTTGGATCAAGTGTATAAATTTTATATGTGGTTGTTTCCCTCTTATGGGACTCTCTCTCTTTCGCCAAGTTGAAGTAGCATTCTTGTGCCGAGGTCTGGTCACCTTGCACTTCCCCTATCACATAGGGGGTCGGGAATTTTTGCATTTGGTGGACCGTTGACGGCATGGACTCAAATTCCTTAAGAGCTACTCGTCCCATAATGAGGTTGTATGCTGAGAACCCAACTATAAGAGTATCCATATCTACCTTCTTTCTCTTCTTCTTAGACTCTGAAGACGCCAGATTCGCAACCTCTACTTTGGTCACTGACTTAGCCTCTGCTACATGGGCTTTTCGGTTGGCTACCTCTGAGCCATCCCCTGCCAGTACTCCACATATGGTGTTAATACTAATAAAGATCATACCAACCCTCTTCACATGGGCATTGTTATCTTTTGGTTGGAGGCCAGGGTCATCCTCATCATTGTCATCTGAGTCCTCATCTCTTCTTGCTGGGGGATCTACCCGACACATATCGTTTCTCTTCTTTCTAGGTTCATCTCTTCCCTTCTTAGAAGCGTTACCGTCGACATACTTCCTGATCTTTTTGGACTTCAACATCTTATCAATGTTATCCTTCAAGGCGAATCACTTGTTAGTCAGATGACCGTGGTCTTGGTGGAACTCGCACCACATATTCTTGTTCCTCTTATGTGGAGGAGCCTTCAGTTTCTCCAACCATCTTAGGGACGGTCATTTTTTATTTCCTTGAGGATGTGTTCACAGCTCACAGTTAAAGGAGTATAGTGTGCAAACTTGTTGTCTGCAGACCTCTTTTTTCCATCTTTATTCCTTTGAAATTTCCCGCTGCTAATTTCATTCTCATCCTTATACTTTGCAGCCATAGCCTCTTCGGCGTTCATAACTTTTACTGCAGTTGCTAACAGCTCTGCCATGGACTTGGGAGGGTCTTCGGTATGCTTCCACAGTAACTTCCCCTTCTGGAGTCCTCTAATGAGGGCTGTCATAGCTATATTATCTTTGTAATCTTCAACCTCTAATTTTTCTTTATTGAATTTAGAAATGTAGTCTCTTAGTCTCTCGTTATTTCCTTACTTGACGTACATCAGATGAGTAGTCTTCTTCTGAGGTCTTACCCTAAAACAAAAATTACGAATAAACTGTTCAACTAAGCCCTTAAAGTTATCAACAGTGTTCTTCGGAAGAGAGGTAAACCAAATATGTGCAGCTCCCGTTAAAGTCCCAGAGAAGTCCCGACACCTCATCTCGTCTAGAATCAAATAAATGTTTACTGTAGACTGGTACATCTCAATATGATGCACAAGGTTAGTACTACCACAATACTTGGGAGGCACCGTAGGTGGTTTGAACTTAGCATGGGTTGGTAAGTTCACTATCCTTGCCATTAATGGGGAGCCCTATGAGAATACTCTTTGTAGTGGGTCTTGGATTTTGATAAGGTTCCCTATATTCTCTTCAAGATGCTGAATTGAGTCATTCCATGGTTTAGCAACGTCAGCCTAGCCGAGGTTATCCCCCACCACCTCCAAGGGGTGGACTGAGCGTTCCCTGGTCGCTTCACAACGTTGGCTGTTGACCTCCTCTTGATCCCTGTATCGTCCACATTGGGGTTGGACATTTTGGAGTCGGCCCTGATGAGGCCGATGTTCCCTATCTTCTCTTTATGAGCCTGCTACACTTCTAGGCCTAGATAACCTCTGTCTTAGGTCATTAACTGGGTTGAGCCTTTCAAAGGCCGACCCTCTGCTTAAGCGATCAAAAGCTAATCCTCTTTGTTGGGCACCCCCATCTCTTCTGCCCCAATAACCTCTGCTCTACTTGATAGGACGTACTGTGTTATTCGAAACCTCATACAACTCCTAGAAATCCTCTAGAGTATTTTCTTCCTCCATATCATCATACCTATTCTCAGGGCAAGGTTTTACTGGCCTCCCTAGACCTAAATGCCTAGGGTCAGCAACATCCCTCCTCCACTAAGGGGTAGGTTGGTCTTTTCGTGGTGCCTGGGTTGGTCCCCTAGCTTCAGGATGGGGTTGAACAACTGTTGGAGTAATCATCTCTGGTGAGATCCCTGGTGGCCTCATGATATTTTGACTGAGCTGTACAAATTTCTCCTTCATTGCTTGCTATGTTGTAGCCAAAGACCTCAAGGCTACATCCACCTCAGCCATTTCAAACTGGGGTTGTGCCTGGCTGGAACTAGGTCCTCCAACACCCGATGGTGGAGGGGGTGGTGGCAACTCCAGTGCCATATGTTAAAACTAAATAGCTTGTAAAGAAGGTGAGCTTAATATCTTAAAGGACCTCTTTCAATGGTTAAACAACTCCACGCAAGGGGTGAGGCCCGGTTCACCACCAGAGTCTTCGGTGAGGTTAAGCTAGAAAAGGAAGAGATATGTCTTCTCATTCCCATAGACGGTGCCAAAATGATGATGCTGGAAACAACACCATCATATAAGATATGATCAAGCTCAAATAAGTGATAACAATGGCTACATAGATGAGTATATCTATATATATATATAGAAGGAGGTGAGGAAAAGAGGATGAACACTTGAATATAAGTGGTTCACCCAATTTAGCCTACGTCCACTGTGAGTGTGTGTGAGTAATATCACTAAATGAAGTCACTAATGGCCATGGATACAATCTCTCAAGATTTCTCTCTCTGCTGTGTAAATTGACAGAGTTTTAACTAGGGTTATAATTCTCATTCCTTTACAATGTTGAAGATGAACTCTATATATAGTTCTTGGGGGTGTAATGAACCCCCCAAGCATACAATATGCATGTGCATGAAGATCCAACCAGTGTAAGGATGACACCTGGTTGATCTTAACTAAATAATGATGACCTCAATATTTCCTCACGTGGACGGAATGATTCAGTTATAACATATTTGTCTACCTTCTTTAAGCTAAACATATTCGTGTGAATGCTGTGCTATCTTCGATTGGTACCAACCTCAGCAAGGATGGCCGACCGATGTTGGATCAGGAGTGTGACGTCGTCCATGGCAGATGATGACATGATGCTTATTGGTTGAGCGTGCGAGGCTTTGCTGATCTCAGGTGATAGCTTGTAGCGTCAGCTGGGGCCGATGTTGAAGTTGATAGATGGTTAAACCCACAATTCTTTGCAGACCTCGGCTGATGCCCAATCGAGGTTGATGTAGAGGTTGGAGCAATAACGGCCAGGGCCGACCCTATGAAAGACTATTGTGGATAGCTATTGTGCTTCTACCACCTCGGTTGTGAACCAGGCTGAGGTTAATGTCTGAGTAGGAAGGTAGACTTTGGGCATATCATATCTAATGTTGTTTTTCACCCTACGATTTTGGCTCTTTAGATCTCTCGTTCGAACAAGAGGGGATCGTGTTTTCATGAGGCCTGATGTCATTCAAATAGCCAGGTAAAATTTTAAAAAAAAATCACATTTTAATGTGTTATCTTGATGTGAATCTTCGGATTGGATGACATATTGAGCTCTCAGCGGCTCAGATGAAACATGGGACAAAGGGTTATGGACCATTGGATAAAGGGTTAAGTTTAGGGGCAATTGTGGGATTTAACCCTTAGGGTTTTGGGAATATTTAAATGATATTTTGGCTCACTTAACCAATTCCAATAAGATTTGCTCTCTCTCTCTCTCTCTCTCTCTCTCTCTCTCTCTCTCTCTCATGGACCTCTTCCTCCACCAACCACCAACCACCACCCAAGAACAACTGCTAATCGACCCAAAACCACCAAATATTAATCATCTTCTTTCATACTTAAGCTCATAAAACTGAAATAAGCCACACGCTTTAGAAAGATGGTCTTTTTGGAGATGTTATTGGGTATTTTTGTAGAAGAAGACGGACGGATGGAGTTTGAAGGTAATTTTTATGGAACATTCAAGGAGACAAGCTTGCGGAGCTAGGCAACTTCTTTAAGGCCGCCTTAGGAGGTGTGATATTTCCATCTTCTTACACATTTATCTTACCATTATTAAAGCCTTTTTTAAGGCGAAAAAATATACTCTTAGCTTTAAAACACTATTTTTCCATAGTCCTGGTCTTGTAGTTAGAGTTTGAAAGAGTATAATGCATATATGATTTAAGAAGATTATTTCTTATGGTTTTGTGAAAATGGTTTATAAATGATTTGAATAATTTTGGGAAAAATGACACCTTTCAAGAAATCTTGATATTTAAACATTTTATGGAAAAAAATATTTGAAATCATATTTTTCTTATTGAAAATATTTTATGAACAGATGTAATAAGGTTTCTTGAGAAAATTGGATTATTTATATAAACAGACATTTAATGAAGTTTTGAAGAAACAAAAATGTGTGGTCTTGAAAAGTATGTTTATAATAATGTTGCGAAATTTCAAGAATAAATCATGTGTAAAACTAATTCTTAAGAAAATGTTAAGAAATGTGTTTTGTGGTGAATATAAGAAAGTACAACCTAACTTGAATGAAGCTAATACATGTTCTAGCTAAAAGATAATGGGGACATGTAAAGTAAGAAATTGACTAATGTCCACGAAATAAGAGGAATTCTAAAGTTAAGTGATCTAATGGGTAATTAGGAAACCTAAGGAGGTTTAACCCATAATTAATACAAGAGTGTGTTTGTGAAATTTTTTCAACGAAAAATAAGTAATTTCTAACACAGTGCGTGGGTGTATTGAAAGACAATTTTGAAGGGAAAATACTAAGGTAAATTGGTTTGAATAAAAGGGAAATTTCATTAAAGGAAGTGTTATTCCCTTGATAAAGGGTATTTGTTTAAAGTATTTAATCAGGAGCATTAAATCGAAAGATTAATGTCAAGTCTAGTAAAAGGTGATTCTTTTATAGGATTAACGTGAATTAATTAGAACAAGTAACATTTTGGAATAAAACGGTTCCATGAATTAATGTATTTACATGTATATGTATAAATGAGGTATTTCCATGAGCTCGTAGGTATAACGTTTTAGAGTCTCTTTTCTGCCATTCAATTCTATATTGCATTATTGCATTTTTCCATTGGGCATTCCTCTCATTCCCTCCTCTTTGCTATGGCAGGTTGGGTGCAGTTCCGTATGTTGAGAGCATTATACAGGTAACTATTCTTTTATTTTATGTTCGTAGCGCTATATGCTTAGATTCCGAAGACTCTTCCCATGGGTCCCTCACATGGGTTGATTTAAATTGGAATTGCATGCTAAATAAGTGAAATGTCATTTAAATAAAACCGGACTAGCCACATTATTTTGGTTATCTCGTCCACTTCATACCTAATATTCGGGTCAAACCAGGTTGACTAGAAGTTACCCACAAATACGGATCGGGCATTACAAGTACACTAAAATTTAAAATTAAGCATACGAGAAATCATTTTAGAATTCAATGTGGGAAAGTTGTTATGGAAAATTATACGCACGGATCAAAGACGAAAATTAATGAATTCGTGAATAGATGATTCATTAGTGAGTGAAGAATAACCAAGCCACACATTAAGAAGAAATCAAAGAATCTATCAATTCAGGTTTCACGTTGACATCGATGATGTCTCTAGGTTATTGACAACTTTCCAAATATCAAAGGAAGGCTTTGCAAATTCAGGAGTAATAATTTGATGGGTTATACACACACACACACACACACTAGTGGAATGCCCGTGCCTGAAGGTACGACAAAACATTCCAAAGCACGTAGTCATAAAAAGACTAAAATTTCCAAAGTTCATAATTGTAAAACGAAAAAAATTTCGTTCCCCAATAAAAGAAAGTGTAATTTAAAGTTTTATTTATAGCACTATCCACCCTGTTAACAAAAAAAATAATCCACAACAATACTAAAAGTCCGTCCTGGACCTCGAATAAACATCATAATGATCAAAATTATACCATAAAGTTTTCCTAAGTATGACTCATGGTCAAGTAATAAAAGTTTCTAATATAATATCGTAAAAGTTTCTAAAGCATTCAATCCACTTAATTTTTTTTGGAAAATAGTTCGTATTACAATAAAAAAAATGTACGCTATTTCGAACATTTTGGGCAAATTTTCATTTGTTTATAAGACTATTCACTTATTTTAAGGAGCAAAAAATAAACCAGAGTAGTGATTACGTAAACAATTTAGGTCATAAAGTTTATTTTATAACACATATGTGTATACAATTTAGGAATTTTGGGCAATATTCCCTTTGTTTATAGGACTATCCACCATCTTTAAGAAAAACAATTACGCAACAATAATACGCACACCACAACAATACTTTAACCTCATAGGTATCAAATACTAATTTCTGTCATAAAGTTGTTTTTACAACACAAATGCATAAATAATTTAGAAAATTAGGACATAATTTCATCTATTCATAGAATATCCACCATATTTAAGACAAATAAAAACTCCAAAAACAATACTAATAGTCACAGAATGCCTGTACCTGAAGGCACAAATTGTTTTTTTCCAAAGTATCGAATTGGGAATAATTTAAGTGGAAAGTTTTTTTACAACACAAATAAGTGTAAATAATTTTGAAATTCTGGGCAAAGTTTCCTTTGTTTATAGAACTATCCACCCTATTTTAAAAATAAAAAATACTCTGACAAAGTAATAATCTGTAACAATAATACTAATCGTCATTAAACCTCAAACCATACCAAGAGTTATCAAAAATATTGTGCATGAAACAATTAGAAGTCCTAATTCTGGAATCACATTAGTATTTATAATATCGATCACAAATTAAAATAAGTTGCTAAAACATATAATGAATTAATCATAGGGTTGATATTGGAGAAGTTGAAATGTCTAAAGTAACTCCTTAATATGTTACTCAAATCTTATTCGTCTTTTCAAAGGTATGTCACTCCATAATGCGTAAGAAAGTATTTTATGCAGAAGGAAGAAAATATCAATTAGAACTTATTGATTTAACAATAATATTTTAAAAAAGAAACCACTGCACAAATGTAACTTTCTTAGGGAATAAACGGATAACTACATATTAAATAAACACTGTGGTGATAATTAATCTCAACACAAATGATAAGCAAATGCCATCACCAGAATAAGTAAAAAACATAAAATAACTGCAATCACACACAACACAAGATATACGTGGTTCGGAAAAATGGCATACAACCACGACGGTGCTCTCTGATTTTTATTTCTGTTTACTTTGGGGGAGTGTTTACAAAATCGCGCCCTTTGCCCCGGGCTGAGGGTTTAATATATACACGTCATTTCTTGAAGAGTGGAGGTGTTGGACTCCCCCGCGTTAGCCCATAACTCCTAGAATATCTCGTGAGAGATTTTAGGGGTTTAATGGGTCATAACTGAATTAGTTATGCATGAGGCCTTTAGAATTTTTTGCCGGACTTAATCGGGCTACTCATCTCGATCGGAATGGTTAATCGAGGTACCCACAATTGCCCCTGTTTTATTTCGAGCCATGAGAGTAAGTCCGAATATATCGGTTGGAACGACACCAAAAGTAATTTAATTAATTAATGTGCGAATTAATTGATAATTAGAGTTGGGCCATAAACTCATAATTAATTGAATAGGCTTGTGTTACGGACTTAGTACTAAGTATAGCCGGGATAGTTTATTTTATTCACACATATATATATATATATACAATGTGAGATAGTATATATATATGGTGTGTGTATTAATATCAGTGGCTAGATATTATTATTATATCGACTCTAGCGCTATAGGAGGGAGGTTGCACGTAGTGGAGGGGCATCTCACTTTCAAGGAAGGAATATGACCGCCTCCAAATAATTATGTATTAATCAAGTTTGTGAGAAATTATGACTTGAGATAACTAGGTTATGTTAATTTACATAGTGGGATAGAACTTTAAAGAATTTACATCAAGTGAGTTATTACTTGGGAGGATGTTTAGTATTAATTATTATTTCAACATGTTTGTGAATGTTGTAATATAACTATACGTATATAATGAGGTAAATAATTCTATACGGGTAAATTAATACATGTCGTGAATTGTATTACATATATAATGGGTGTGGAAGTTATATGAATTTAAAAAGGGAAATGATTAATTAAGTTAATGTTAATAATAACTTAGAAATCATAATTATGGCACACTCGGTTAGGGTGGGATTGTTGCAAGTGGTTATATTAGTCATCTTGTCATGGGATAAATAACAAGGTAAATTAATTACGACGTTCATAGTGCACATTAGAGAAGGGGTGAGGATGTTCTCAAGGGAGTGCGACACTAACTAAAATATGAAGAGCGTGCATATATAATTACTACTGCAAGTTAATAATTTACTAAATATTTTCCAAATATTTTGGGTACTATCCCTTGCTATAAAAACTTTTAAAAACCTTTTAGGCGTCCAGGCATAGGGACGCCAGGCTTTACTCATTCCAGGGATCCGTTGCTGCAGCATGTGTGGATGTTGCGGGAGTTTGATAGGTGCCTCGTTCTTTTCATTCTTAGTGTAGAGACTTCCTATCAGTTATTCGAGCATGTTGCTCACAGTTTATTCAGTACTTATGCCAGACCTGTTGAGATTTATTACCTGTCTTTAGTTTTGTTGGAT
Organism: Sambucus nigra; assembly: GCA_949130495.1. Lineage (NCBI taxonomy): Eukaryota > Viridiplantae > Streptophyta > Magnoliopsida > Dipsacales > Adoxaceae > Sambucus > Sambucus nigra. The sequence continues at coordinate 77,211,963 of OX422207.1, read as the reverse complement.
ATTGAACCGATGGTTTATTTAGTGTGTTAATTAATTGTGAATGGTTGATTTAAGTGATTTGTGATTGTTAAATTATTCTATTTCCGCATGAGTATTTCAGCTTAGTTAATGAAAGATAAAACTTGGCAGCAGTCTTATTTTCTCACTTAGGTGGTTAGTAATTAAAAAGGAAAAAGTGGAACTAAGAATGAACCAACTCATAAACCTATTCTAATTTAATTTAGGAGTGATCACCCGGTGTTGATTAGGCGGGGTGTGATAGATTGTATCAGAGCATAAGGTTCTATTGTCCTTAGGATCAGTGCGGCTTACTACGTTTCAGGGTAGCGTTCAGTTGATATAGAGACCTATTATTAGGATTGTTGAATCATATTCCTCTTTTGAGAAATCGTATTTATACTATTAGTTTTGTATAAATTGTGTACTTATACAAATCGATCTATTTTCCGATGTCACCGAAGAGGCAGAGAGCGAAGAGGGATGAGGCTAGGGATGAGCTCAGGGAGGCTCATCAGGAACCACAGGTACCATCGCCACCACCCAGACCCGAGTTGATCTCCACTACTCAGGTTATGGAAGCTTAGTTTCCACATCCCCAGGCATTACCTCCAGTGGCACCAGTAACTCAGGCTCCAATGGGGCCATCGTCTTGGCTGCGAGTTAGGGAGACCATTTAGAAGGGTCACCCACCCGAGTTTCAGGGTAGTACTGATATGGCAGAGGTTTGTGACTAGAAGAGGAATATCCAGCGCCATCTGTGCATCTTGGAGTACATTGATGTGCTCAAACAGATGCTTGATACATTTTATCTATCGGGGGTAGCCTTATAGTGGTGGGAGTCAGTTACCACCATTGAGGAGCGGGATTTGATGACAATATCCTAATTCTGGGCGCGATTCGATCGCAAATACTTCCCACCAGCGGTAGAGGCTGAAATGAGGAAGAAGTTCAGCGAGTTAGTACAGGTTGACCGGTCAGTGGTAGATTATGAGGAAGTGGTCACACGTCTGGCAAACTTTATGCCAAATGAGGTGAGCGAATGAAGTCGAGGTCCATGGATGGCTTAGCCTGGAGGGTCAGGCAACATTTGATTGGGAATCTGGCATTAGTGACGTGTACAGATGTCTATAATGCCGCCCTTGTACATTGCCAGGATCATCAATTCCATGCGAAGGGAGGCAAGAGAACAGGGGAGCCGAGCTAGTAGGGCAAGGAAGTTACTGGTGGTGACACGAGTGGTACTCAGAAGTAGACCAACAGTCAGTAGGGGAGTCAGGATAAGAGATTTAGGCTTGGGGGATTCCGACCGAGAGGACAGGGGTTCAGGCAGGGGCAATCGGGCCCAAATTAGCAGCAACAGGTTCCTCAGGACCGTCAGGGCCAGGGGAACAATAGGGGAGGCCAACATGGCTAGCCACGTCAGGGCCAACGACAAGGGGATGGTAAAAAATTCTATTTTATCAGTGGCCAGCAAGGACACTTCAAGAGGGAGTGCCTGCAGAGTGGCAGAGGATATCAGTAGGGTGCCCAATTGGGGCAATAGGGATAGATGTCGCCAGCAGCACCAGCCCCACTCGCCCTACAACAGCAGGGGAAAATGCACAACGCGCGTGTGTATAACGTCCAGGATGTTCCCAATCCTCCAGCACAGCAGGTGCCACCAGCAGTTGAGGGTATGTTTCTCATTCATGGTCATGAGGGTAGTATACTTTTTGACACGGGAGCATCGCATTCATTCATTAAATCTAATTTTCCTAAACAGCCCGAGCTACTAGAGATCAGGAGTAGTCTTCATATGCTTGTAGAGTCTCCAATAGGCAGCGAGGCTTTGATTCACTCGATTTGTTGGGGTTGTACATTTTGATTGGGAGGCTTAGTTTAGTAGCATACCTCTTAGTGTTAGATATGGAGGGGTACGATGTCATCCTGGGTATGGATTGGTTGGCAGGTTATCGAGCGACTGTGGATGGTTACGAGAGGATAATCTTGTTCTCTATTCTGGGATAGGAGATGTTCCTAATAGCGATGCCACTACCTGAGGGAGGGTCACATACATACTTATACTATATCGAGGAGGAAACCTAACAGGAGGTGGTAGTCACGTTGGATTCAATTCTGTTAGTGAGGAACTTTGAGGATGTGTTCCAGGAAATACCAAGGTTGCCACCCACCGAGAAAATCGAATTTGTAATCGATTTAGCACCGGGGATGAGGATGATTGCTCAAGCAGCATACCATATGGGCCCTTCAGATATGCCTGAGTTGAGAGAGAAGATTCAATAGCTCCTGGGTCAGGGTTTCATTCGACGGAGTACATCGTTATGGGGTGCACCCGTGTTGTTTGTGAAGAAGCAGGATGGTTCACTTTGGTTATGCATGAACTATAGGGAGATGAAGAAGGTGACGTTACGAAATAAGTATATGTTACCTAGGATTGATGATTTATTTGACCAATTGAGATGGTATTCTTACTCTTCAAGGTCAACTTGAGGTTAGGGTATCATCAACTGTGTATCTGAGAGGAGGATGTTCCTAAGATCGCTTTCCTGTCGCAGTATGGATCTTACGAGTTTAGGGTGATGCCATTCAGGCTCACCAATGCGCCAGCTGTGTTTATAGACCCCATGAATAGGGTTTTCAGGGAGTATCTCGATTAGTTTGTCATCGTGTTCATTGATGACATCCTGATCTACTCGCACACCGAGGAGGAGCACGCAGAGCATCGTCATATGGTTCTACAAACACTGTGGGATCACTAACTCTATGAAAAAATCAGGAAGTGTGGATTTTAGCTGCGAGAGGTGCAGTTTTTTGGCCACGTGGTGTCAGACCGGGGTATTACGGTGGATCCGAGTAAGGTATCGACGGTTAGGGAGTAGAGACAACCCACCACACCGAACGAGGTGCGCAGTTTTTTGGGATTGGCCGGTTATTATAAGCAGTTCATTAAAGGATTCTCAAAGATTGCGGGTCCTTTGACGAATATGACTCGAAAAGGGGTGCCTTTCACTTGGAGTGATCATTGTCAATTAGCTTTCGACGATCTAAAGGACAAGTTGACATCTGCACCCGTACTTTCTTTACCGAAGGGAGGACAAGAGTATCGAATTTACACTGATGCATCCTTATAGGGACTTGGGGGTGTGCTTCAATAGGAGGAAAGGGCAATAGTTTATGCGTCTAGAAAGCTAAATGCCCACGAGAGGAATTACCCCACTCACGAACTAAATCTAGCAACGATCATTTTTTCCTTATGGATATGGAGACACTATCTATTGGGGGAACAGCTCACCTTATTCATGGATCACAAGTCACTTCACTATCTCTTCACATAGAAGGATCTGAATATGAGGCAGAGGCGGTGGCTAGAATTTGTGAAAGACTACCAGTTTGATATTCAGTATCATCCTGTAAGGCTAATGTGGTAGCAGAGGCGTGGAGCCGGAGACCGACTGTGGAAATATCAGAAGTCTGGAAAGCGAAGTAGAAAGATCTTCGATATGAGGATAATGTAGCCAGGGCTTGCATGTCATCATTATCCATCACACCTGAGATCATTATGCAGGTAGTGAGGGCTCAGGCAGAGGATCAGATCTATCGGGATAGGGTGCACCAGTTGTGAGCTGAGGGAGCAGAGGGTAACTCAATCAGCTTGGAAGGAGGCCTACACCCAAATAGGAGGTTAATGTGCCCGAGGATGAGGAGTTGAGGCATGCTGTGATGACAGAGTCCCATGGTTAAAAATTTGCGCTACATCCCAACGGGGATAAAATGTACCTGGATATGAGAAGGTAGTATTGCTGGGCAAGAATGAAATGAGACATAACGGAGTTTGTCTCAAAATGTGCCACGTGTTAGCTCCTGAAAGTTGACCATCAGAGACCACCAGGGATGCTCCAGCCACTAGAGATTCCCATGTGGAAGTGGGAGATCATTTCCATGGACTTTATTACAGGACTACCTACATCGTAGAGAGGTCAGGATTCCATATGGGTCATTGTGGATCAGTTGACCAAGGTGGCCCATTTCCTCCCGATTCGCACAGACTTTGAGACGATGCATTATGAATAACTATTTATAGAGGAGATTTTTAAGTTGCACGAGGTGTCGATAAATATTGTGTCTGATAGAGATAAAATTTTTGTGGCCCTCTTTTGGCAGAGTGTTCAGGAGGCTATGGGCATAGATTTACGTTTGAGTACCGCATATCACCCACAGACTGACGAGCAGACTGAGAGAGTCAATTAGATGCTAGAAGACATGATAAGGATTTGCATTCTAGACTTCGGGGGAGGATGGGAGAGATATCTTCCTTTGGTAGAGTTCGCATATAATAACTCTTACCAATTCACAATCGGCATGGCACCGTTCGAGGCACTATACGGGAGACCTTTTCGTTCGCCCGCTTATTGGTTAGAGGTGGGGGACAACAAGCTATTGGGGCCAGAGATCGTCTAGGAGACATCTTTCAAGATAGAGATGATCCGAGGGCGGATTCAAATAGCTCAGGATAGGTAAAAGAGTTATACTGATGCTTCATGGAGACATGTGGAGTTAGAGGTTGGGGACCAGGTATTAGTCTGGGTGTCCACTATGAAAGGGGTGATGAGGTTCGATTAGAATGGTAAGTGTGGTGACAATTATTATGCAGCGCAAATAAATATGAAAGAGGTAACAACCAAGAAAAGATAAATAAAATGCCAATCACACAACAACGGGTATACGTGGTTCAGCAAAGATGTGCCTACGTCCACGGTGGTTCAGTCAGTGTTATTTCTCTATGTTCTGAAGAATAAGTACAGAGAATACAAGGTGTCCTTTACCCCGGACTTAGGGTTTAATTTATACATGTATATGTTGGTTAGTGGGGGTGATGGGTTCCTCCTTATTAGCCATCTCCCCTGTAACTTTCTTACATGGGATCGCGCTTCCCCATAACTTCTCTTCATGGGATTGTGGAGTAATCGGATCAATACAAAAGGTGATGGGCCTGGCCTTTGGGCCCCTAAGGCGAGGCTACTCGTCCAGTCCTATAATGCTAAATTTAGGGTACCCACAATTGCCCCTAAATTTATTGGGACATTTCTATGGGTCCAATGAATTTAAATGATCAGCTATTATGGTTGATTTCTTCAAAAACTGTGATGTTGCTTTGGCGGCACCCGCTTCACTATCCGTGCGCTAAGATTCGAGTTGAAGGCTTGTTGGAATAAGGCACATTTCTTTTCGTCGCTTCAGCTTTTCCAGCAATCTTCTATCTTCTGAGAACTCTTACGCTTTGTACCTTCTGTTTTTTATCTCTACTTTCGTTGCTTCTTCGTCATTTGACCTGATCTTCTGTCTTGTAAGTCTCTCGTGCTCTTTGCATTTTCTCTTTGGTTTGTATTTTTTCTTATATTTTTCCAATGGCGAAGATTAGAAATAGGTCAGTAACTGAGTTTAGAAAATTCTACAGTATTCCTGAGTGGGTAGAGATTGAGTGTTGTGCCTCGCCTCCTAGGAACGTTAGGGATATAGAGGATGCACATTGGATTCACGTCCTGTTGCTCTCCAGGGGGGACTTACCTTTCCCCCTAATGATCTGTTTCTGCACTTCTTTAGCTATTTTAGTATTGTGCCTGCACAATGTTCGCCCAACGTATTGAAAATAGTGAACGACGTGCATAGGATAAATCAATTGTATGGCACAAGGTTAGGGCTTGCCGAGGTCTGCTTTTGTTACTCCTTTTCTCGAACGAGTTCAGGTGTTTTGTACCTTAAGGCTAGGAGCCCTGATAGGGTATTGGTAGTAAATTTACCTGATTCCCATAAGGACTATTGGCAAGAAGGTTTTCTTGTTAGAAATTAGCAATTTTTCCCCCAATTTGAAGGGTCGAGGTCTGAGAAGTTCACTGTTCCCTTTTATGGGGAAGAATATATAGGTAGATGTCAAATTATTGTTTCAACCTTTGCTGACTTGTGATTTTTCTAACTTCTCCTTGCTTTTTCTTTCTCAGCGAGGACAAAGAACTTGGAGCCTGCTCTCAGCGAGGTTCGTATCTCGAAACTGGTGAAAGCTTGGAACATCAGGGAACCTTTGGGTGACGGCGAGCATCCTAGGTTTGCTGCTTTTCTGCTTGAATACAAGAACACAGGCTCCAGCTTCATAGCCCGACCTGTGGATAGTGTTCCAGACTTTGAGTCTTACGAAGAGATTTTGGCTGAGCCTATCCATTTGGACGAAGAAGAGAGCAGCTCGGAGAGCGAGCCTGCAGGTGTTGTGAGTAATTTAGGTGCAGGCAGTGCTGACAGTAGCAGTTCTTCTGAAGGGGATTCCGAGGCTCGAGACTCGTCGAGCACTACCAGTAGTTCTGGTGAAGAGATGCCTCCCAGGAAGAATTTGATCAGAGATGATGATGATGTGCTTCTTGCACAGAGGTCCAAGAAATCGAAGACTACCTCAGGGGCCATAGCTACTGGTTCTCGACCTTCTTCTCAGGAGCAAGAGAAGAAGAAGAGAGAGGGGGAGCAGGCGAGAGAGAGAGAGAAGAAAAAGGAGGAGGAGAGGAAGAAGGTGGAAGAGAAGAAGAAGGTGGAAGAGAGAAAGAGAAGGGTGAGAGAAAAAGAGGAGGAGAGGAGGAAGATGGAATTGAGGACCAAAACTGGTCAAGCCCTGGTCCTAGTGTCTGCCTTGCCTGAGGGGGCTTCGGTGGCCACCTCTCCTCAGCTTGCCCCTGCGCTGCTCGAGAGAGCAGTCCTCCCTGCAAATCGTGAGAGGGCGTTGGGGTCCGATCAACTGGCTTTGCAAGCTAGCCAGAGGCTTGCCTTGGTAAGGTTCCCTTCTAATTCTCAATTTCTTTTAACAAATTTTGATGGTTTCTTCTTCTTGATCCCTTCCTTGTTCTTTACAGTTTGTGACCGACTTCGCTGTGCTTTATTGCGCTCGCGATGAGCTGATTAGAAGTAATGGCGAGCTGGAGCAGCAAAAATCTATCCTGGTAGCTAGGGGGTCTCAGCTGGAGGCCGATCTGAAGGCTGCTAACGCAGCTCGAGCTTCATCTGATTTGGCTCTTGTTAATTCTGCTCGCGAGAGAGATGATGCGGTCAGGGAGCTTGGGGAGCTGAGGAAGGCATATGACCTGGTGTGCTCGAGCAAGCTAGACCTTGCAGAGAAGAACAGGGATCTGGCCGAGCAACTGGAGGCGTTGAAAGCCCAGGCAGCCACTCTTAAGGAAGATTCGTACAACTCTGGCTGGGCTGCTGCGTATGAGGACGCCGAGGTTCAGATAGGCTATATCAGCCGTCTGAACTTCAAGAAAGGGTGGAATAAGGCCCTCATGGCTGCTGGGGTGGACGTTGCATCCCCACTCTTTGACGAGCATGATCCAGGGCCAAAGCCAGTCGTTGATGAGGACCCAGCCCCAACTGCTGAAGGCACCAATCCTGTCTCTTAGGCGACTTCTGCTGATGCTCCTTTGGTCGAGAGGGCAGTGGACACCCCTGCAGAGGGTAATGCCCCTGCTGATGCTGATAAGGACAAGGGTCCATCCACCTCTGGGCCATCCGAGGTTGCTAATTGATAGGGCTTCTTTGTAATTTTTTTTTTCCTTTTTTTTTTTTGATCTGATGTAACCTTGCTCATTATCAATGAAAAGACTTAATTTTTGTTTATGCTGATCTCTTTTTTTTCTCTTTCTTTTACTTGTAGTTGGTTGATGTGGATGACTATATTCCTGTTACCTCCCAACTAGGTAGGACTCTTGGTCCTAATGCAAGCCCTGCAGTTCGCCAGGCCTTTGCTAGGCTTTGCAGGTTTGCTAAGTCAAGGAACCAGAAATATAAGGATCAGTCCGAGCTAGTGGCCAAGTTGAAGGACAGGCTCCAGGAAATGGAAGAGATCGGTGCTTCAGTGCAAGAAGAAGTTAGCGAGCTGAGAGCGAAGTTACTGGAGGTCTCCAAGATCAACCAAGTTGGGGAGTTTCTACAGCGGGAGAATGAATACCTGAGGCGGGAGGTCTCGAAGCTTAAGGAGCATTCACCGAGCACCGTTTCGGCAGTCCTACAAGGCTCCTCTTCATCGCAAGCTGCTCGGCCTCCCCTCCCGCGTGCTGGTAGGAGTGTCAGGGGTAGGAATAGGGAAGTCGAGGAACAGCGTGAGAGGGAAATGGAGGAGCTGCGCGGCGATGTTTGGCGAGCATATGTGACTGCTGCTGGGCTCCAGAGGGACGTCACTCGTCTCCGGCATTTGTTCAAGAACGGCCCTCGGCAAGTGTGGTTCGATGGATATGATCAAGGCTGGCTGGAAGCTCCGACGAGACTATCAGAGTTTGAAGAGTTATCCTTCATCAGGGGGTGGTTGAGTGCCCTCAAAGAGCTGTAGGTCCCGAGGAACTCGATGCTGTGGTATCGACACGAGATGTCCTCCTCTACTCTGATGCCCAACCCATTTAGGCGGGATGATCGATGGATACTCATTGATGCTATTCCCCGGCGATTATTAGAATTGGACGCAAATGAGGTCATAGAGGAGCTCGTCCCTGCTCCTGATGATGGAAGGAGAGCTAAAGTTGCTGATTATCTTGCTCAGAGGCTTCCACCCTCTTGAAATTTTGTTTTTATTTATTGTAAATGCTTTGGGCGAGCTTCACCGACTCAACATGTACTATCATTTTTGTAAATATAAAAGTTTAATGAGAAGTTCGAGTTTTGGGCAATTTTGCCGACTAAACGTGTTCATCCAATCCTTTTATATTTTTGCATCTTCACAATCCTTTTTATTTTGTCATGTGAGTGTCCGCCCAGTCCAGTATAAGAATACCATTGTGCCCTCCCTTTACCTTTTAGGTCGTGTCGTCACACTCCCTTAGGCCTAAGTAGGGCAATTGGCGAGGACACACCTGGTGTTGGATGTCTTCATCCGGTCAGGATTTTGTTTAACCAAAGTAGGTTTGATGCCTAAGAATACTCTGTAGTGCTTCATATATTGCCATGGGCAATGCTAAGAGGTCTGTCGTGCTTCATGACGATGACCTGAGGAGGGGTGTTCCCCTGCTATGTCGACCATTATGCCTGTAATTTGGGAAGGATGTGTAATAAGATATAACTGTTACTAATTAGAGAGTGATCAACTGAGAGATTTTCATTGGTGAATTGAGAAATGAACTGTCCTTTCACATAATGAATACAATAAAAGATCTAATAATAGAACTCCTAAAAATAGAATTTTTTGAGATTAGCTGCGTTCCATGCTCGTGGTATCTCTCTGCCCTCCATCGTTTCCAAATGATAGGCACCTTGAAGGTCGTCTCTAATTATCTTATAAGGTCCTTCCAAGTTCGGGCCCAGTTTACCGTCTGATGGCTTCACTGTGTTGCCCAGGACCTTTCTTAGAACATAGTCCCCAACTTCGAATTTCCTCGGATTGACCGTTTTGCTGTAGTGCTTCGCCAGCTGTTGCTGATAGCTCGCTAGTTTTACTAGGGCAAGTTCCCTGCGCTCGTCGGCCAAGTCGAGTTCAGCGAGCAAAGCCTGATCGTTCTAGCCCTTCTCGATAAGGTCGGATCTCATTGTAGGCAATCCTGCTTCTAGTGGGATGACCGCTTCCATACCATATGATAGTGAGAATGGCGTTTCCCCTATGGCTCGCCTAGGAGTCGTTCTGTACGCCCATAGGATATGTGGTAGCTCGGTTGTCCACGCACCTTTTGCTCGCTCTAACCGCATCTTCAATCCAGTGATCACTGTCTTGTTGGAAGCCTCAGCTTGTACGTTGCTTTAAAGGTAGGCCACCGAGCTAAAGTGGTGCCTGATCCCGTGTTTATCGCAGAAGTCCTGAAAAGGGCCACTCTCGAACTATGTTCCATTGTCAGTGATGATGGTTTTGGGGATTCCGAATCGGGTGATTATATTTCTCCATGTGAACCTCATCTTGACAGCATCTCAGATGTTCGCCAGTGGTTCTGCCTCGATCCACTTGGTAAAGTAATTAGTTTCCACCAACAGGTATTTGCGATTGCCAGCAGCGGTGGGCAGTAGTCCCACGATGTCCATTCCCCACTGGGCGAAGGGCCAGGGACTGGTCAGGGATTTTAATTCGCTGGTGGGCTGGTGGACCATGGGAGCGTGAATTTGGCATTTTAGGCATTTGCGGACATATACTAAGGAGTCCTTTTGCATGTATGGCCACCAGTAACCTTCCTTCATTGCTCGGAAGGCTAGAGACCTTCCTCCGACGTGACTTCCACAGATTCCTTCGTGAAGCTCGTGAAGCACTGCCTTGACATCGCCTGGGTGGACGCATCTAAGGTAGGGGCCGGAGAAAGATCTTTTATACAAGTCGCCTCCTGTCGATAATTGAAAGCGAGCAGCTTTGACTCTTATCTGGTGAGCAGTTCTTTTATCCTCTGGGAGCGTTTCGTTCTTCAAATAGTCTCTCAAGGGATCCATCCAGCTGGGGGCTGATTCCAATTGGAGTATTGGTTTCGCTTTGGTCAGCTCGTAGTTGGGGTAAATGCTTGGGCAGCTGAGGAAATCGATAGGGATGATCCTTTTAAGGCTGGAATCAACTACCCAGCTCAGGGCTGCTAAGGCGTCAACGTGGCTGTTTTGCCCCCTGGGAAACTGTTGGACGTTGATGTCTTCAAAGTTCGTCATTAAGTTTTTTACCAAGGAGAGGTAGGCTACCATCCTCTCATCCTTCGCGTTATAGTCTCCACTTATCTGATTGGAAACTAGTTGCGAATCTCCGAATACCTGTAAATGCTTTGCTCCCAGAGTTTTCGCCCTTTGGAGACCTGCTATTAAGGCTTCGTATTCTGCTTCGTTGTTGGAGGCTGCAAATCCCAGCTTGATTCCTTACTCGAGGACTGTATTCTCTGGAGTGATGAGAACAATTCCTACTCCTTCCCCCTTTGAGTTGGAGGCTCCATCAACGAATAGTTTCCAGTTTCCCCCTGTAGCCTGGTTGTTTTGTTCTGTTGGCTTAGGCTGGTCGATGCGTTCTTCGCTTGTGAATTCAGCTATGAAGTCAGCAAGGATTTGGCCCTTGATAGCTGTCCTTGGTTGAAATTGGATGTCAAATCGGCCGAGCTCGACTGACCATTTAGACAGTCTGCCCGAAAAATCCGCCTTCCTTAGGATAGCCTTGAGGGGGTGTGATGTAAGGATGATGATCGTATGAGCTTCGAAGTAGTGATTTAGTTTCCTCAAGGACATCACTAGGGCGAATGCGAGCTTTTCCAATGGTAGGTAGCGCTGCTCGGCGTCCATTAAGGTTTTGCTCGCGTAATAGACTAGATGTTGGATCCCTGTATCTTCACACATTAGCGCTGAGCTGACAGTATGGCTGGACACAGAGAGGTAGAGGCACAAAGAGTCCATTTGTTGTGGTATGATAAGCAACGGTGGGGAGCTTAGGTAGGACTTGAGCTCGTCTAATGCTCGTGTGCAACCTGGGGTCCATTATACTGTTTTGCTGCCTTTTAAGAGTTGGAAGAAAGGCTTGCATCTCTCGGAGGATTTAGAAATGAAACGATTTAGAGCAGCGAGCATTCCAGTGAGTTTCTGTACATCTCGGACTGTGCGAGGAGGTTGCACTCTTTTGATTGCATCAATCTGGTCCGGATTAGCCTCTATGCCTCGCTTGCTGACCAAATACCCAAGAAACTTTCCTGACTGGACACCGAAGGAACACTTGATCGCGTTGAGTTTTTCGGTACTTCCTGAGGATTTCGAAGGTACTTGATAGGTCCGAGAGGTGATTTTCCTTCTCCTTGCTCTTGACGAGCATGTCGTCGATGTAGACCTCCATTGTGTTTCCCATTTGATTTCTGAACATTTTGGTAACTAGCCGCTGATAGGTCGCCCCTGCATTTTTTAACCCAAAAGGCATGACCTTGTAACAGTATAAACTAACCGTTGTGATTAATGACGTTTTGTCCTGATCTGGGGCATACAGGGGAATCTGGTGATATCCCGAGTATGCGTCCAGGAAACTCATTCGTTCGTGAGCTGCGGTGGCATCTACTAGTTGGTCTATTTTTGGAAGAGGGAAGCTATCCTTGGGGCAGGCTTTGTTGAGGTCAGTGAAGTCTATGCAAACTCTCCACTTCCCATTGCTTTTTGGAACTACCACTGGGTTGGATAACCATTTGGGGAATTGCACTTCCCGTATGGACCCTACATCCAGCAGTTTTTTGACTTCTTTTTCTATTGCTCTGGCCTTCTCGGGAGCAGTTCGTCGTGCCGTCTGCGCTATCGGCTTGAATGTGGGATTGACGTGCAACCGATGGCAGACCATACTCGGATCGATTCCTGGCAGCTCATAGGGTTCCCAAGAGAAAACATCTATGTTGCTTCTGAGTAAGGTTAACAAATCCCTGTGCTCTTGGTCAGTGAGTGAGGTCCCGATCAGGAAGACTCTGCTGTTGTCTCCTTCTTTAGCAATCACGTCTACCAGGTCCTCTACAACACGCTCGGAGGGGAGGAGCCTGGTCTCTTCCACTCCGGGCCTTCCATATTTTAATTGCTATTTGGAAGGGATTGCACCTTCCTTCACTTTATTGCTGGTTTGAACGGCTCTTTTCTCTGGCTTTGGTCGGATGGCCGCTATGAAGCACTTTCTCGCCATCGCCTGGTCACCATGTATCTCCATCACTCCCCGCTAGGTGACATATTTGAGTTTCTGGTGGTAGGTCGAGGAGACTGCCTTCATTGCATGAAGCCATCCCCTGCCGAGGATGGCTTGATACGGTGAATCGATGTCGACCACCAAGAATTCGATCATTTTTGAAACATTTCCAGCGAGCACTGGCAGTACTATCTTGCCCAGAGGCAAGGTCATCTTCCCAGCGAAGCCGACCAGAGGGACAGTGATTCCCTTTAGGTCGGCGATGTTCAACTTCAATTTCCTGAACAGGTCAATGTACATTACTTCGGATGAGCTCCCTTGATCGACGAGCAGCCTTTCGATATCAAAGTTGGCTATCCTGAGTGTAATGACTAAGGCATCGTGATGTGGGGTCCTTACTCCCACAATATCTTCATCCGTGAAAACAATATTCTTGTTGTAGTTGATGTCCTCTGCTCTCCGACATTTTCCTGCTTGTGATTTTGCTGGATCAATCTGAAAAGCTTGCATCACCGCTGTCAGCTTCTTTACCCCCATTCGAGCTGAGTTACCCTGGATTTTCTTAACATCGAATACTCCGTGGATTACTGCGAATTCGTGCCCGGCGTCATCTTCCAATACGTTGTCGGGTTTTGCCTCCTTGTGGACAGTCACTCTCTCTACCTTCTTTTCCACAAAGTCATTCAAATGTTCGGATTGGGCCAACTCCTTAAGGTGGGACTTAAGAGCCTTGCAGTGCTCGGTCTTATGACCTCCCTCTTTGTGGAAGGTGCATCTCAGTGCATTGTTTCTTTTCGAGGGGTCTCCTCCCATTTTTCGGGGCCATTTGATGAACGGCTCATCCTTGATCTTCGCGAGAATTTTGTAAATTGGTTCTTTGCAGACGGTGTTGACCGCCTGGAACGACTTTACAACGTCAGGGTTCCCTCCGTTTTTGGAGCCATTCTTGCCCCCACTCTTTCCTCCTTTTTTCTGGTTATCAACTTTCTCACTTCCCTTGGTAGCGAGCTTGGCTCGACCGTTTTCTCCTACGTTAAGGCGGGTGACATCTTCCACCTTTGCGTATTTCTCAATCCGGGCCATCAAGTCATCAATGGTCGTATCTTCCTTCTTTGTCAAGAACTGGTAAAGGAGGGAAGAGCTAGGTAGACCAATTTTGAATGAAGCCACTGCAACTTCTTCCGCGCAGTCCTCGACTTCGTTGAATAACTCCCAGTATCTCTTCGCGTAGTCTCGGAGTGTCTCCTGAGGCATTTTCTTCATTGTTAATAGAGCATCCATCCTTTTGGGATGGGAGCTGCTGGTGATGAACCGGGCCGTAAAGAGCTCGTCCAGGGATTTGAAATTTCTGATGGATCGGTGAGGGAGTTTCTCGAACCATTTCTGGGCCACGTCATGAAGGCTCGAGGGAAAAATACGGCACATCAGTGCATCTCGGTAATTCCAGAGGGTCATAGCCTGTCGGTACTGCCTAACATGATCAATGGGATCAGTCTTCCCGTCGTAAATCTTGAACCTTGGAATAGAAAACTTTTTGGGAGCCTCTTCTTCTTCAATTTCCCTCATGAAGGGCGATTTCATCTGGGTCTTGAGGGCTCTCTTAGCGAGTTCTCTAGTCGACCTGGTGCCGCGGTGAGCTGGATGTTGGTCCATTTCTCTGCGGACAAGGTTCCGTATGTTGTCATCGCTGCGAGCAGGGCTCTGATAGCGGCGAGCTTTTCTCAGTTGTTCACGGAGGTCGTCGTCTGAGTTGCCACCTTCGTACCCTTGATATTGCCGCCTAGGGCTCCTTCCTCGACTGCGAGATTTTCTCGCCTGAGGGCTAGGAGTGCGATAGAGGAGTCTCCTGGTATCAGGACGTAGTTCCTTCTCCAGTTTTTCCAGTCTTCTTTTCAAGCGAGCATTCTCAGCCTCATATCTGCGAGAAGACTACCTCTTCTCGTGGAGCCTTGCTTCGTATGCATCGATCAATCTGGATATCTGAGTGGACCTTGTTGGTCCTTGACTTTCTTCTGAGGCTGGCCTTTCTAAGAGAGCCCTTTGATCTGAACGTCGAACTTCAGACCTAATCCTGCGAGGAGCGGGTGGCTCCTGAATATCTCCTGCTTGAGGAGCGTTGCTGCTGTGACCAGACATCTTAGATTTTTTCTTGGCGTGGGCTCTTCTCAGGGAAAGATGAACGCTTCCCACAGACGGCGCCAATTGTGGTGACAATTATTATGCAACACAAATAAATATGAAAGAGGTAACAACCAAGAAAAGATAAATAAAATGCCAATCACACAACAACGGGTATACGTGGTTCAGCAAAGATGTGCCTACGTCCACGGTGGTTCAGTCAGTGTTATTTCTCTATGTTCTGAAGAATAAGTACAGAGAATACAATGTGTCCTTTACCCCGGACTTAGGGTTTAATTTATACATGTATATGTTGGTTAGTGGGGGTGATGGGTTCCTCCTTATTAGCCATCTCCCCTGTAACTTTCTTACATGGGATTGCGCTTCCCCACAACATCTCTTCATGGGATCGTGGAGTAATCGGATCAATACAAAAGGTGATTGGCCTGGGATTTGGGCCCCTAAGGCGAGGCTACTCGTCCAGGCCTATAATACTAAATTCAGGGTACCCAAAGTAAGTTATCACCGAGGTATGTGAGACCTTTCCCTATTATTGAGAGAGTAGGACCGGTGCATATGGACTGGGATTACTAGAGCATCTTCAGCAGATACACAACGTGTTTCATGTGGCATTGCTGAAGAAATATAGAAGGAGCGAGAGAGCCTTCTGGAACATTCCACTCGAGGAAATCGATTTACAACCAGAGGTCTCATATGAGGAGAGACCGGTTGCTATTCTAGATCGTGGTGAGCATAAGTTACGATCCAAGATTGTTCTACTAGTTAGAGTACAATGGGGTCATCACAACATTGACGAGTCTACCTGGGAGCAGGAGGAGGATATGCGAGAAAAATATCCATAGCTATTCACCACAGGTACAACCTAATTTCGGGGATAAAATTCCTTTATAAGGGGGGAGTATGTAACACCCGTATTTTTGTGCATTTAATATTTAATTAATTCGGGAATTCAAAATTACTTGTAGGTTATAATTTTAATTGACTTAATTATGGCAATTGTTGATACCAAAATTAGTATGCTGATATAGACGAATCACAAGAAGACACTTGTCGATCTACGTGGCACAATAACAACAAGGAAGTCTATTTCCCCGACCAAGTCAGACTCACTCCGAGCAACAAGTATACTCCGAGGAACTCCAGCTCACCGAGAAACTCCAACGCTCCGAGGAACTCCAACTCTCCGAGGAACTCCTGAACGGCGAGCAACTAAGGCGGTTCGAGCTGCATCTCGACCACAGCATTGATTGCCAGATTATCAACAGTTCAACTATTTATTGAATGCTTATCATCTTGACGCACACGCTTGAAGAGCATTAAATGAATTACCCTTTCATATGTATATCATTTAATGTATAACCCTTTCAGATTATAGCCTCAAGGCTATAAATATATTGTATTACCCTCATTCAAGGGGACGGGAATTTCTTGATAGTATTTGTAATCGAGAATTCCCAAACACTCAGCAATAACATAATAGTGGACGTAGGCCATTCATATAAGGATGAACCACTTTAAAATATTTCGTCTCATTTATTTATCTGTGATTGAATAATTAGAGTAATCTAATTTTTTACATCAACAGATTGGCGCCGTCTGTGGGAACGACTGTTGTTATCGTTTTTCACCAAAAATCATTCATCATCAATGGCAGATAATCCGGAATCCAGCAATCGAAATGCTGGAAATGCTGGAAATCCTCCAAATCCCTCTGTACCTCCAGATCTGGCTGGGATTATGACGAATCTGGCTCAAGGACAAACCGCCATGCAAGAAACAATGCGGCAACTCATACAGACCCTTCATGGCGGTGCACCTGCACGTTCGGGACAACGAA
Organism: Sambucus nigra; assembly: GCA_949130495.1. Taxonomy (NCBI): domain Eukaryota; kingdom Viridiplantae; phylum Streptophyta; class Magnoliopsida; order Dipsacales; family Adoxaceae; genus Sambucus; species Sambucus nigra. The sequence goes on along the minus strand of OX422207.1, from coordinate 77,195,380 downwards.
GTGGTCAGAGGCAAACCTATTTACTTTCTTCACGATCCAGGCGTACTGAGTCATATCGTAATGAGGAATCTGATGATTTCTCTTATCAACCTGGGCGAACTTCGTTAATAAGGGCTACAGATGCTGATAAACGTATCACTCTCTCTCCAGAGAGACCCAGTGCCTTGGAAAGATTGAGTAGGGTGTCTCCTTTCAGTCGATTAGGCCCTAGGAGGAATAGGAGTCCACCGAAGACCATGTCGAGGAGTTTTCGATAACCATTAGATCTAAGAGAAGGATCAGCACAATCACGACCAGTTGCTCGTCAAGATAGATCCCAGGAGGCCACTTCAGAACAGTCGATTGTTCGAACCAATAGGGCCGAGGAAGGAAATGATGCGTGGAAAGGTTCCATTCAGCGGTTGGAGGATAGATTGGGAGAAATGGCTAAGGCAAAGAACCCCCTACAATGAACTTTCGTTCAAGGGACACCTTTTGTCCAGGCCATTGTGGGTTTTCCTACTCCATCAAAGTTTAAAACACCTGTGGTGACCCCCAAATATGATGGAAAGACAGATCCTGTTCTACACATAGAGCAATATCAAGCTGCTGCCGACATCTAGGCCGTCCCCGACGAGATGAGATATAGAGCATTCTCAGGAACTCTTACTGGATCTGCCCAGATATGGTACAATAATCTTCCTCGGGGTAAGATTTCAACTTTCTTTCAGTTGGCCGAGTTGTTCATCGGCAATTTCTATTTTGGAGCAAATCCAGTAAAAAGAGTAGCACACTTGTTAAGTGTTAGACAAAAATCTGGTGAGAGTACTAGAGATTACATAACTCGTTTCAATAACGAGAAGCTGGAAGTCAAAGATTATGAAGAAAAGACAGAAATCACCGCCTTGATGAGTGGGCTGTTGCCTAATAAGTTATATTACACTTTGGCCAAAGATCCACCTACAACTATGTCAGAGTTGATGGCAAAAGCAGCCAAAATCATGAATGCGGAGGAGGCTATGGCTGCGAAGAAGAATATGGATAAAGAAACCAAGGTGGAAGAAGACAAATCTAAGAAGAAAGAGCATAAAGGCAATGGCGGTGACAAGCATTCCAAGAATAATAAATTGTCATGGGAAGTCCTGAAGAAATTCGATAATTATACTCCTTTGAAAATGGGTATTAATCATGTCTTGGAAGAAATCAAGAATAACGAGGAAGTAAAGTGGCCAAAGAAACTGAGATCAGACCCTGACATGAGGAATAGGGAGAAATATTGCGAGTTCCATAAGGATCACGGCCATATGACAAAAAATTGCATAGCTCTTCAGAACGAGATTGAAACACTCATCTGAAGAGGGAAGCTAGCAAAGTATGTTGATCGGGGAGGCGAAAGAAGAAATAATGACCGAACTAGAGAAATGTCTAGATCTCCTCGTCGAGTAGAGGAGAAAAAGAAGAGAAACCATGAAGATGATCCAGATGATGACCCCGATCTTCCCAAGAAACCAAGGTAGCCAGAAAGAGAGGTATTTTCAATACGCTTTGGGTCATTTGATTGTAATGTCATTACAGGAGGAGATGCAAGAGGAAGAGACCTTGCTGCAGAAAGAAAAACTTACCTCGGTGAAGCTCAAGCTTGCTCATACATTCAACGGATAAATTTGTCTTAAGAGGATCGCCCGAGGAAGGTAAATAAAGAGAAGCTGGTCATCAGTTTTTCAAAAAATGACCTTGCAGGTGTTCTTTACCCTCACGATGACCCTTTGGTGATCAAAATGAGGATGAAAGAAGTAGTGATTTCAAGGGTTCTGGTAGATAATGGTAGTTCGGCAGACATCATGTTCTACTCATGCTTTGACAGTTTAAATTTAAAGTTATCTCAATTGGAGCCTTATCACAGACCTCTCTTGGGTTTTGCTGGCAAGAAGATTTTTCCACTTAGGACGATCAAGTTGGATATATTCATTGGAACTTGGCCTGCTTATCGAACAGAAAGAATACGCTTCTTTGTGATGGATAAAAATGTGCAATCATCTTACAACATCATCATGGGAAGAGTTGGTTTGAAGAAGTTCAAAGAAGTTCCATCTACAGTACATCAGTGTTTAAAATTCCCTACAAATTTGGAGTAGGAGTTGTGAAAGGTGATCAGAAAGTAGCTCGGGAATGCTATTATTCGTCTGCCGAGCAAGAGGAGCTTGAAGAATCAAGGAAAAAGACTACTACCTACCAGGTGGATGAAGGTACAGAAATTGAAACACTGGATCCCAGAGACGAATCCCAACTTGTAAAAGGACAGGTCGAGGAATCTACAAAAAATGTTATTCTGGACGACGAGCACCCTGAACGAATAACCCAGATAGGTTCGACGTTGGATGCTTCAATAAAACAGGAATTGATAACTTTCTTGAGAAACAGAAAGAAAACTTTTGCATGGAGTCATGAAGACATGCCAGGAATAGATCCCAACTTCTTATGCCATGAGCTCAATGCGAATAAGGAGATCAAGCCTGTAAATCAGAGAAGAAGAGTGTTTAGTCCCGAGAAGAATCAAGCCATACAAGAGGAGGTCGAGAAGCTCCAGAAAGCCCAATTCATTGAAGATGTGAAATATCCAGACTGGTTAGCAAATGTGGTGATGGTAAAGAAGAAAAATAATAAATGGAGAATGTGTGTTGATTTAACTGATCTCAACAAGGACTGCCCAAAGGATCACTTTCCATTACCCGGAATTGACCAACTAGTGGATGCTACCTCGGGACACGAGCTGCTCAGCTTCATGGATGCTTACTCGGGATACAACCAGATCAAAATGAAACTTGAAGACAGGGAAAGAACTTCTTTTATTACCCCTAGGGGAACTTATTGTTATAATGTTATGCCTTTTGGTTTGAAAAATGCAGGAGCGACATACCAGCGGCTGATGAACAAGGTTTTCGCCGAACAAATCAGTTGCAATATGAAAGTCTATGTCAATGATATGCTGACAAAGAGCAAGAAAGCTGTTGATCATCTAGTTGACTTAGGTCAGACCTTTGATCAACTGGATAAATTTCAGATGAAGCTCAACCCCACGAAGTGCACATTTGGAGTACGAGAAGGAATGTTCCTCGAGTACATCGTCAACCAGCTAGGCATTGAGGCGAATCCAGAAAAGATCAAAGCTCTTTTGGGTTGCGATCTCCAACGAAGAAGAAAGAGGTGCAGAGTCTTACAGGACGAGTTGTAGTGCTCAACAGATTTTTATCCCGAGCAACTAATAGATGGCTCCCATTCTTCAAAACACTTCGAAAAACTTTTGAGTGGAATGATGAATGTGAAAAAGCCTTTCAAGACTTGAAGAAATATTTGGGAACACCTCCACTGTTGTCCAGGCCAGTAACAGGAGAAAAGTTATACTTGTACCTGGCAGTATCGGAGAATGCAGTCAGCTCGGCATTGATCAGAATGGAGAACGGAGGCCAGAAGCCAATTTATTACACAAGTAAGTCTTTCTGAGGTGCAGAGATCAGGTACCCAAAGCTGGAAAAATTGGCATTGGCATTAATTGAGGCAAGTAGAAGAATGAGTCCATATTTCCAGGACCATACCATCGTCGTGTATACCGACATGCCATTAAGACAAGCCCTTCATAAGCCAGAAAAATCAGGGAGACTGATGTATTGGGCAATAGAGCTCGGCGAATATGATATTGTGTATGAACCCAGATCATCATTAAAAGGGCAGGCTGTAGCAGACTTTATAGCAGAGTTTACATATCCTGATACCCCCGAGGAACAAAAATTGCTCGCTGACCAACCTGTGGATGTTACAGGATCAACAGACATAAGTCCAGATCAACTACAGTTGGTAAAAGGGCTTGTGGATGTAGAAAGATCATCAAATTCAAACCCAGACCAACTCCGGTTGGTAAAAGGGCGAGAAGAGATGATCGACGAAGAGTGAAAAATACCAGGGGAGGATGAAAGGAAATAGAAGATATTTCACCAAGGAACTCTGTCAGATAGGAAATTTGAAGACGAGTTACCTACATGGAGATTATATGTAGATGGGTCATCTTGAACAACGGGTTGTGGAGCAGGGATTGTTTTGAACACCCCAGACGAGATTGACATGGAATATGCCTTGCGATTCCAATTCAAAGCCTCCAATAATGAGGCTGAGTATGAAGCCTTGATAGCAGGTCTTAATTTAGCAAAGATTATGGAAGCACAATAAGTGATGGTATTCAATGATTCTCAATTAATTGTGAATCAGATGCTGGGAACATATGCAGTTAAAGGAGAATTAATGGTCAAGTATCATGCAAAGGCGATAGAGTTGTTGGCAGAATTTGATGCCATTCAGTTGATAAGAATACCAAGAATGGAGAATGCACGAGCAGACGCACTGGCCCGACTAGCATCAGCTACTCGTACCGAGCTATGAAAAACGATACCAATTGAAGTATTAGAAAGTCGGAGCATAGAGGAAGACTTGACGATGACTGTTATTACCCTTGATTCAGGACCATCTTGGATGGATCCCATTAGGACATATATTGAGGAGGGAGAATTGCCGGAGGATAAGCTCTCTGCAAAGAAATTGAAGTTTAAAGCTGCTCGATATGTACTAACTAATGGTGTTTTGTATATACGAGGAATTATGGTAGGTTTGCAGAGATGTGTACATCCCTCCGAGGTGAAAGAATTGATTAAAGAGATCCATGAAGGGTCCTGTGGAGCCCATGTAGCAGGTCGGACACTTTGGCAAAGGGTGATGACGCAGGGATACTACTGTCCAACGGTGAGGGCTGATTGTATAGCCTATGCTAAGAGATGTGATAAATGCCAACATTTTTCCTCCATCCGACGAACTCCACAAGCATTGTTGACACCCATAACTTCCCCTTGGCCATTTTCCATGTGGGTAATGGATTTGGTTGGACCACTGCCAACAACCCGAGGAAGATTCAAGTACCTCGTCGTCGCAGTGGATTATTTTACTAAGTGGGTAGAAGCTGAACCTTTGATTGATATGACATACGAGAAGGTGTACCAATTCGTTTGGAAGAACATCATCTGCCGATATGGTCTCCCTCATGCCTTCATCACAGACCATGGAACACAATTTGATAACGAAGAGTTTGCCGCCTATTGTCATCAGACAAACATTTTGAAGGTTCATTCAGCACCAGGCCATCCTCAAAGCAATGGGAAGACTGAAGTGACGAACAGAACATTACTAAATGGTTTGAAGAAGAGGATAAGTGAGGCTAAAGCTAATTGGATTAATGAGCTACAGTCAGTATTGTGGGCTTACCGAACAACTCCCCGAGCAGTAACTGGAGAATCACCCTATATGCTGGCATTTGGAAGTGAGGCTGTAATACCTGCCGAGTTGGGTCTTCCAACACACAGAGTGTTGAATTTCAATTCCCCAGTCAGCGACTTGATGAGGAGATTAGATTTGGACATGCTCGAGGAAGTTAGAGAAGAGGCATCCATTAGAAATGCTGCTTACCAACAACGAACAGCTCTGTTCTACAACAAGAGGGTGAAGAAATGCGACTTAAAAGAAGGAGATTACGTGCTAAAGAAGGTCGTTCAGAAGCACAATAAGTTGGAAGAAAACTGGCATGGACCTTACCGAGTTACAGAAGTTGTTCGACCAGGAACTTACCGAATAACAACTCTAGAAGGAGAGGAATTTAAGAATGCATGGAATGCTGAACACCTACGCAAGTATTATCGGTGATGTAAAATGTAAAGCAGTTCCATCAATATGAATAAAATGATGATATTTCACAATCTTCTCTTCTTTTATTGAAAGTTTTTCGGGGAATACTAGTGTTTAACACTACTCTGCTCGGCACACAACGCTGCTCGACAGTAAAAAGAAGACGATAGTTCGAACCCAGACCAACTCCGGCTGGTAAAAGGGCAAGAACACCCCATACTCCTTTGGTTAGGAGGCGTACACTAGCTCAGACCAACTCCGGTTGGTAAAAGAGTTAGTGGACATGATAGTTCGAACTCAGACCAACTCCGGTTGGTAAAAGAGCGAGAACACGATAGTTCAAACCCAGACCAACTCTGGTTGGTAAAAGGGCGAGAACACCCCATACTCCTTTGGTTAGGAGGCGTACATTAGCTCAGACCAACTCCGGTTGGTAAAAGAGTTAGTGGACATGATAGTTCGAACTCAGACCAACTCCGGTTGGTAAAAGAGTGAGAACACGATAGTTCGAACTCAGACCAAGTCCGGTTGGTAAAAGGGCGAGAACAACATCAACATTTTTAAAAATGCCAACGTGTTTGGTTAGGAAACAAGATATGCTCTCAAATGCCAACTTATGTTGGTCGGGAGGTAAGTTTATTACATATGGTTGGTCGGAGATAAAAATCCACTAACTGTAGTTGGTTGACGAGGAGAAAATACAAAAATTTACCATGTATGGTTAGTCGGGGATAAAAACTCTCACTAACTATAATTGGTCGGCGAGCACAATTTAACAACCTTGGTTGGTTGGAATAATTTTCAACATTTTTATACTCATTACTTTATTATTAAGTGATCGAGAAACATTTCTGATACTTGTAACTTTTTATTACTAAGTTGGTCGATGAACCACACAATATTGTTATGCAAGCACAAATATAAAGTGTTTGACAAATACAAGAGCAATACAAATTTGCAAACAAAAATGAAATTCTTTCATTAAAGTCAAAATGAATTACACAAGTTTATTACATTGATATTAAATTGTGTACTAATTATTACATCAGAATTTCCTATTCTATTGGCTTTTTTCCTTTAGCTTTCGATATAGGCTCTTCGCCAGCAGGAGGATCTTCCAGGCAAAGGGGAGAATTAATGAAGTTAATATCTTGAAGCATTCTGACGTTCATTACTGAAGGTGTGTCCAGTAGCTGCTCGGGATGAGATACCTCGATCTGAGAATGAAGATTGTAGTCACCGAGGTATTTTGCAATTAAGCTCTGAGGAATGGCACGAGCTGGGATCCATTCCATGTCCAATTTATAAGGTGGCACATGCAAGTCTAGTACCCCAGGATCATAATAGTCCCACAGGTAGTGTCCTTGTTCGAGCTTCAGCATGCCCAAGGCATTCAACCATCCCTGTTTATAACCTTCATTATTGGCATTTTCAACGCGAGCATCCAAGTGACAAAGGGCCTCATTGTAGCCTGCCATCCAGAACTCACGAGGTTGTTTGTGGAATTGGAAAGTTATTCTCTCTAACTGCTCGTGAAGGCTTCTGGCAAAAACATCCTTATGATTCAGAGCAGACTTTGTCGAAGCAAGTTGATCCTCCAGAGTTTGGATTTTCTTGGACATTTCAGACAGAGCCCGATCTTTTGCATTCAATTGGAACGCTTGAGTTACTAATGTTGATTGAGTACGAGCTTCTTCAACAGTACGACGAAGACCTCTTGGTCGTCCCCGAGCAGGTTGAATACTTTGTTCCTCGTCAACATCTTGAGCAACTCTTCCTCGTCCACGAGAACCTCTTCCTCATCCCCGAGTAGCAGTAGAAGGACCAGCTCTTATCAAAGTCTCTAATTCTTGCCTCAATTTGGCATTCTCAACCTCTAAAAATGAGAATCCTTCATCGGTGACCGGTACCAAGGCAGTGGAAGATGAAGCTGCAGATTTATATTGTGCCAACTCTTTCTGCAAATTGTTATTCTCTTGCTCCAGCAGCTCGGCGATCGGTCTGCATGCTTTGACTTCACCCTTTAGGGTTCTCTCTCTCACTTCATAGCCAGCAAGCATCTTGTCATAACCTGTTTCATCACTAAGTTGTTTGAGTTTCTTCTCATACCCTTCATGCAAAAGAACTGAAGACTCTTTATACTGATGCTGAAGTTCATCGAGAGTACCTTGCAAATCTTCAATCATTTCGTAATAAGCCACATTGTTGGCTACAGCACGATCAAGAAGACATTTCAAGTATTGATATGCCTCCACTGCTTGGTCTGAAGCATCATAACCAAGGATATCAGCAATTTCTTATGCACTCAGGTCAGTATGGCCAGCTTTAAAATATTCATGGCATTGATGCATCAGTTTTGTATCATTGGCAGACAATAATTCGATTCTAACCATAAACTAGTAAAGAAGAGAAGGCAAGAGTTAATAAAAGAAGCAGACATAACATCAACAAAGTAGAGGAACAAAAAGGGTGATTTTTATTACATCATCAAAAGGAGTACAACGTTCAGAATACAGAGTACAAGTAAAATAAAAACGGAAAGAGAATACCGAACAACTTCACACCTTTTCCTTGTCTCCCAAGACTTTCTCGGGAGGCTGGGACGAGGAGCTTGGTTGCTCGGTGGGAACAATGAGTTGGTTGGCAGAAGTTGGGACTTGTTCAGGAGGAGCAGGCAAAGACGAAATCTCCTCGGTGGCTGTCTGAATGGGTTGTGGAGAACGGACTTGATCACCCACTGTCATTGAAGACTCCTCGGATGCATCTTCGTCTTCATCCTCATCTTCAATTCTAGGAGGAGTACCGGGAAGATGTTGTTGAAATAGCTCAGAGTCCTCGTTCACCTTCAATTCTTGCAGGGCAGCAACCCAACCATCTCGGAAGTATTTCAAACTCCCATACTGCACCTGGGTCATCATTGCTGCTACCCCCTGTCCCATCCTTTATCCCAACCAATACGAAAAGATTTTTTCACTGCCACTTTCCTCTTCATTTTGTCCGAGGAGAGCTTCTTGGATAGAAGATCCTCGGAGGCTTTCAACTTGGCCTCTACCTCCTCCTTCTGGCGATTTACTTCTCGCAGAAGGGTTAGCTCTTCCTCAGCCCACTTCAACTTATTTTCAAGCTCCCCAAAGTTTGTAAGATTCTCGGCATATTTCTTATTCTCTCTCTCCAAGTGTTTTATTTTGTTTCCCAATGGCACCTTCTCTGCCTCAGATGCAGCCAACTTCTTCTCCTATTCACCCCTATCCTCGTCATATTTTTTACGGGAATCCTTCAAAGACTAGGCCAAACCCAGAAAAGCATCCTCCACTCCAGACGAGGAGCTAGAAGCCTTGAGTGCTTCATATTTCTTCACTATGGTGTTAAAACAACTCACCAGTTGAAAAAGAAGGTAATGATAAGTCAGTGCCGAGATACATATATTGACTGAAAGAAAGAAAAATTCAGGATAAGAGAAACTTACTGAAGCAATGTGACGTGTAGCTAGGGATGTCAGCATATCCCTAGACATGTTTTCTTCAATTCCTTGGACTTTAGGAATAGTCCAAGTCTTTACCGAACTCATTGCAGAACTCGGGGGAATAATGGTTGGAACACCAACTCCACTAGCTTGGAGCTGGGGAATGGTTTCAGAAAAACTGAACGAGGAGGATTTCTTCAATCTCCTCAGTGGCACTTCAACATTTTCAACCAAAGAGGAACTTTTGGTTGGGGAGATGGTGATCACTCTTGCTGGTACATCCTTATTATTAGAAGCCACTAGGGGCTTCTCGACAGCCTTCTGAAGAGTAACAGAAGGGGAAGTATCTACTTTCTTTGTCCCCTTTGGGACATCATTCTTGTTTCTCTTTCCATCTCCAGCAGAGGAAGTCTCCTCGAAGATAGCAGGAACTCTTCTTTTGCCCATTTTCTGACTTAGAGCAATGTGAGATTCTGGTGAAGAATCCTCAGAAGCTGGCAATGGTTCACTAATGCTGACCACAGGACGAGCAGTAAGGGATGATGTATAGCTCCTGTACTGCAACAAGTATGAAGCAGACCTTACGTGCTCGTCTGCAACTTTCTGATGCAAACTCCATATATGTTTCAAATGCTTTATATTAACTTCTTATTCTTTGGGAGTTTTTCTCTTGCTATCAACTGCAAACAAATACATAGTGAAATATCAGTCATACATTTTATCAAACATAATGAAATCATAATTTTAGAAATAAACTAAGATGAAAATAACCTATCCCATTGCCATATGGAGGGCATTTGGGACCTTCATATACTTCGTCTCCAACCAAAGGGGCATGTTGCCAATTTTTGATAACTACCCCATGTTCAAAATAATCCCTATTAGCATCAGGGAGATTGACTACTAAAGCTCTATTCAAGAATTAAGTTTTTAAATAATAAACATTGTCTAGAACAGCCCATCTATAACAGTACATAATGTCAGGAATTCCTATACGAGTTCCATGAGTTTGATTTAACCTATGCACCCCATTAATTATTCTCCATGTGTTGGAGGCTATTTTTGCAGGAACAAGATCGAAATAATGACAGAACTCTAAACACAAGGGGTTTGGCAAAAAAGAAAATCCACATTCAGCAATAAAAAGGCTGGGGAACCAATGTCCCTCAACCAAACGAAAATAATTTGAAGGCTTAGAAAGATCCTCCAAAGTTACCCAAGACGGAATAAAGAAATCAGAACGGAGTTTCTCAAGAGATTCAATAATATAAACCATGGTGAATAAAAGAAATGAAGAAGAAGGAATAAGATCTTACAGAAAAAAGGAAGATATGTTGACAACGAACGAAAATAAGGATGAACGCACAAGAGAAAGAAAGACTATGGAAAACTCGAAAGCAGAAATTGGAAAAGGTAGAAGACGGTGATATTGTCTATGAAGTTTAAATACTTTGCCTTGGGAAACGACGAAAGAAATGATTACAAAAAGGAAACTATTATGCTACCGGCGGCTAAAAGGACAAAAAGTACACGAAGATCGAAACGCTTATAAAAATGCAAAAAGGCGGATTCTGCGAATTTGGAAGGAAATTCAAATACGGAGAAATGTTACTAAAAACCAGGAAGATCATTTAATATTGCCATATACTGAGAAAGAATGTTCCATACTCCTCAAAGTTCGAAATATGAAACATTGGGGGCTTCTGTTGATACCAAAATTAGTATGCTGATATAGACGAATCACAAGAAGACACTTGTCGATCTACGTGGCACAATAACAACGAGGAAGTCTATTTCCCCGACCAACTCAGACTCACTCTGAGCAACAAGTATACTCCGAGGAACTCCAGCTCTCCGAGGAACTCCAGCTCTCCGAGGAACTCCAACGCTTCGAGGAACTCCAACTCTCCGAGGAACTCCTGAACGGCGAGCAACTAAGGCGGTTCGAGATGCATCTCGACCACAGCATTGATTGCCAGATAATCAACAGTTCAACTATTCATTTAATGCTTATCATCTTGACGCACAAGCTTGAAGAGCATTAAATGAATTACCCTTTCATATGTATATCATTTAATGTATCACCCTTTCAGATTATAGCCTCAAGGCTATAAATATATTGTATTACCCTCATTCAAGGGGACGGAAATTTCTTGATAGTATTTGTAATCGAGAATTCCCAAACACTCAGCAATAACATAACAGTGGACGTAGGCCATTCATATAAGTCTGAACCACTTTAAAATATTTCGTCTCATTTATTTATCTGTGATTGAATAATTAGAGTAATCTAATTTTTTACATCAACAGAAATATATATATTTAAATATTAATCGGGGAGTGAATGGTTAATATTTAGGGAAAATTAAATTACTAAGTGAATAGTGATAATTTATTTACGTCATTTCGGGTATTAATGGCGGGGTATACACTTATCTTAGTCGGGAGTCGGTATAGACTAATTTGGGCGTGAGACAAGGATTTTTATAAATTAATTCGGTTGTCAATTCTGAGTATACAGTTGAGACCGGATGGGTCGAGATAGTTGAAAAAGTGCACTCGGGGTAGTAAACGGGTCAAAGGACGTTTCTAGGCATAGCCGGGCCCACACGGGGGTATTTGGGTCACTTGGGCTTGGCCCATTAGGCTACAAACGGTATTTAGCATAATTACCTAATTAAAAGAAAAGGAAAACGGTTGATTGAAGTTTAGGAAACACTTAGTGGGAGAGGAAAACCTAAGAGACAGTTAAAGGCAAATTGGGTGACAAAGGAAATAGCCGAAAAGAGGGAATCTCATCTTCAACCATGGGAATTCACAACTCCAAATCAAACCCTACGAATCATAAGGCAAGTGGTTAACTTGCTGTAACATTTAATTTTCATTTTGATTCATATTTATGTGATGTGAGAGAATAAAATTCGTTTTGGGATTTAAAGGGTATAAACATGGGCTTTTTGTAAATCAATATTCTGATTTCTAAATTGTGTAGAAATTCCTGTATAATCTAAGATTAGTATATATCTGGTAAGATGTGTAAACCTAGATAAACTAGAAATGAATTTCAGATAAGGATTTAATGTTTAAATGGGTTAACAAATAAAACGGATTTTTCTCCAATTTATGAAAACAGTAGAGAACGTAAATTAAATGGAGTTTGGGGACTTTATGGGGGCTTTCTAATCAGGGTCTTGATGTATTTTATTGATTGGAAGACTTGGGATAGACTGTAGAAGAAGTTGAAGTTTTGAGTTTTTGTCCATGGATGAAATAAAGAACTGGAGAAGACGAGGACCTGTACGATCGATTGATCGAGAGTTGGGGATCGATCGATCGATGGTCTGGAATTTCTGGCAATTCAGCCAGTTTATTTATGTAAGGTGAATTTAGTTAAAATTACTTCCCATACCTGATTCAATGAGAGAGAAATATGGGACATTCAATCTAATTATTATTGAGGGAAAAATAATTGGGATTGGAGGGTAGTTATGTGTGACACAAAATGGTTAAAATTTTGGGAAGTATATTTCAAAATAATTAAATAAGGACATAGTGGTCGAGTCCCGGTATATTGATTGAGTGATACCAAGGCGTTAAATTAATTTATAGTGAAAGCTAAATAATTTGGAGTCGGCAATTCTGACTCGGGTATTGTTTTATTTTGGGCCACGAGGGTAAGTCCGAATATATTGGTTGGAACGTCACCAAAAGTAATTTAATTAATTAATGTGAGAATTAATTGATAATTAGAGTTGGGCCATAAACTCATAATAAATTGAATAGGTTTGTGTTACGGACTTAGTACACAGTATAGCCGGGATGGTTTGTTTTATTCATATATATATATACACTAGGGTATGCCCGTGCCTGAAGGCACAACGAAATTTTTTAAAATACGTAATCGTAAAATGACAAATATTTCCAAAGTACAAAATTGTGAAGCGTAAAAAATTTAGTCAATATAGTCAAACTCTCCTTAAGGGTGTTCCCCTAAACATGTGCCTTCGTCTTTGATTCTACAAAAGGATCACAACGTCCTAAATCTTAAGGGTGTTCAAATTTGTTCCCATGGTATTTTGTCCCCCATGTCGATGGCGAGAAAATAAATTTATTCCCGTGATAAATTAGTTTTCGTAATCTGTAATTCATCATTTCCAAAAACTCTGTTCAAACTCAATTTACCCTCTTATCGATTTTACGAAAGGCGTGTTTAGTAATAGTTATAAGACACATGAAAAATTAAAACCTTTTTAATAATGTTATATATAATGCACATATATAGTAATATATTGACATCTTAAGTAAATATTTTTAAATCTAAAATTAGTTTCACTCACAGTTTTAGATGAAAATTCTATTAATATATTTTATCCCATGATTGTTTATAATATTTTTTCAATATATATATTATGGTCAATCCACTTTCATGTTTTCTATTATCTAAAAAAAATGTTGACAAATAAACTTTATTGAAAAAATGCAAATATAAAATAAAATTTCAAAATAAAAAAAAAGCATAATAAGAGCTTACCTCTTTTAAGAGTTATACTTTGCAACAAATGTTTAAAAAAAATTAATAATAAAAACATAATATAATTGAATAAAAAAAAGTTAAAACGTATTCACAAAATGAATAAAAATTTATAATTGATTAAACATAATATAATCAAAAACAAAAAAAAAACATATTCAGTTAGATAAAATAAATAAAAAAAAGTTTAAAACATAATATAATTGCAGTAGCTACAAAACATATTCACAAAACATAATTGCAGTAGCTACAAATCAAAACGTTTTCCACCAACAATGTGTAAGACCATTGTAAAGAAATCACGACACCTAAGAAAGCACACATACCCTAGCTGCAGAATATGGATCCTGCATTCCATTTCAACCAAAGAAACATGCAAATTTTCACAATAAATTCTAAAATAATAAGACACCAAATTGAGCACCCAATGTGGATATTTTTCAAACATTTGGCATGCATATAAATATATTCACACTTTCAACACATTACTGTCTTAAATTTGTCAAATAAAAATTCTCTAATTTTTAACACCTAAACATCAAATATACCAGCAAAATTAAAAATCAAAAGGGGTAAATAACTACATCAGGATAGAGGAAAGTGCAGGGGAATCTCAAATTTTAATGGAGAAAAAAAAGCTCTGTTTTTTAATGGAGTCCATGATTTGGTCACGAAGGAGGCAAGATTTGGCCTGATCCATCCCATTTCCTCCGTCCTGTACCTGAACAATAGAAACAGAGAATAGCTATGGATCAACATAAACGGACTCAGAGAGAAAAAAACTCAAACTGGCAACCCACTTCGTGAAACAGGGTTTGTTCGTGATTTTAGTACCTGAGTTCGTGATAGAGGGCACAACCCACTTCGTGGACCTCACAACACACAACACAGCGCCGACATTAACAGTCTCCACCCACAACACAGCTCTAACATTAACGATCTCCCGAACAAACCGTAAAAATTAAAGATCCACTAACAAATCAACCATAAGAGAAACATAATAGAGAGATACAGATGTAGAATGAGAAATACCTTCGTTTCCCCTGTTAGAAGTCGAGAATCTTAAATCGATTCATATCTGCAAAAAAAAAGTGATTTCAATCCGAACAAAAAAATTGATTCAAATATTAATACACATTGATTAAACCAACACATGACATATATAAAGCAGTAGAGCAAACTAAAAAAAAATCCAACACAGAACATCCATGGGAAAGAAGTTCGGAGAGAGAGAGAGAGAGAGATGCGTGTATGGGGGGACTGAATATTAGAGTTGGGTTTATGCGTGTATGGGGGACTGATCACAC
The DNA here is from genome assembly GCA_949130495.1 of Sambucus nigra. Classification (NCBI taxonomy): domain Eukaryota; kingdom Viridiplantae; phylum Streptophyta; class Magnoliopsida; order Dipsacales; family Adoxaceae; genus Sambucus; species Sambucus nigra. Next base: position 77,180,379 of record OX422207.1, on the reverse strand, counting down.
CTACTACTTATCCTTCCACTCACAAATCGAGATAACTCCCCACACGCACCGTCTACCCAACAGTACCCACTCCCTTGCTACTACGCACGCACAAAACCAAAGCCCCCACCTTGAGGATGAAAATGTTTATGAAAGCAAGCTTGGATTAAGGTCCCCCACCTTCACCTCCGCCTGGTACTTTAAAAGAAATGTAGCTACGTTCAAAGTGAGAGAGAGAAAGGATTTGAAATTAAAGAAAGGGTGGGTGGGATATCGATGTGTTCAGAGAAAGGGTTGAAATTAAATTGTAGGGTGGGTGAGAGCTGCATTCGAATTAAATGATTATTGGTTAACATGGCTCGAGGTCTGATAAAGTAAGGAGTAAAGGAGCTCGAGGTCTGAGAAACTAAACAGGTGGGAGCAAGCGTGGATGTATAGTGTAGCAGACTAAAAAGTTTTAAAATATTCCTTTGAATGTTGTGCACCCTTTTTCGTCGAATCTTTCCCAACCATCCATTGTGCCTTGCATTCTACCTTATTTTTTAATTTTGAAAAAAAGGGAGAAATAAGTTAGATTGAGTGAAAGAGAGAGGAAACTTAACTTTTTAAGGGGTAAAATAGGAAATATATTAATAAGTCATCTTGTGATGTCATAGTTGAAACTTATGACATATATAAGTTTTATACTTTATTATATATATATATATATATATATATATATATATATATATATATATATATATATATATATATATATATATATACGGTGTGCGATCGTATATATATATGGTGTGTGCATTAATATCAGTGGCTAAATATTATTATTATATCGACTCTAGTTCTATAGGAGCGAGGTTGCACGTAGTGGACAAATCCCTTAGCTTGAGGAGTAGGGAGAGTATATTCCCAGGTCATAGCGTCCATTATATGGGCGAGGGGCATCTCATTTTCAGGGAAGGAATATGACCGCCTCCAAATAATTATGTATTAATCAAGTTAGTGAGAAATTCTCACTTCGGATAACTAGGTAATGGGAATTACCTAGTGGGATAGCACTTTAAAGAACTTACATCTGGTGAGTTATTACTCGGGAGGATGTTTAGTATTAATTATTATTTATGCATGTTTGTGAATGTTGTAATATAACTATACGTATATAATGAGGTAAATAATTATATACGGGTAAATTAATACAAGCCATGAATTGTATTACATATATAATGGGTGTGAAAGTTATATGAATTTAAAAAGGGAAATTATTAATTAAGTTAATTTCAATAATAACTTAGAAATCATAATTATGTCACACTCGGTTAAAGTGGTGTGATTGCAAGGGGATATATTCGTCATCTAGTCATGGGATAAATAACTAGGTAAATTAATTAAGGCGTTAGTAGTGCACATTAGAGAAGGGGTGAGGATGTTCCCAAGGGAGTGCGACACTAACTAAAATATAAAGAGCGTGCATATATAATTATTACTGCAAGTTAATCATTTGCTAAATGTTTTCCAAATGTCTTGGGTACTAACCATTGCTATAAAAACTTTTAAAAATATTTTAGGTGTCCAGCCATAGGGACGCCAGGCTTTACTCATTCTAGGGATCCGTTCCTGCAACATGTGTGGATGTTGCGGGAGTTTAATAGGCGCCTCGTTCTTTTCAATCCTAATGTAAAGACTTCCTATGAGTTATTAGAGCATGTTGCTCACAGTTTATTCAGTACTTATTGTAGTACCCCATATTTTTAAGATTTAAATAATTATGGGATTAATTATGTTAATTATTATTGTGGGATTAATTGAATTAGAATGTGAGAATTTAATTTTTGATTAATCCGGATTTAAAACAAATATTAACTAACGTGCCAGGGTTAATACTTATTGATTGAATATTACTGTGTGATAAGTAATATGGAACTATACACTTCGATAAATTATCAAGAATTAGAAATACGACAGTTTAGTAATTTAAGTCAGACGAGCGTGTGCGTCAAAATAGTATACTCGGGTGTTTAGTTTGGGTCCCGGGGAAATTTTAGGCCTAACTGGCACCCCGAGAGGGCATTATGATAAATTATATTTTTGGACTTAATTAATGGACGAAAATTAGGAGTTATATTATCTGCCAAGGAAAGTCCATTAGGGTTAAAAGTTACATAAAGCTAAGAACTTCCATAGAAGGCGTGAGGGAGAGCAAATTCCAAGAGGAAAGGCCCAAGTTTACACCACCTTGCACAACCGCCACCACCACCGTGTAGATCGGGACAAGGGGAACACACCCATACCAACAACGTCAAGAAATCAGACGACTAATTCGAGGCAAGTGTTTATAACTTGTTGTACCTTAGCATTTATCATACTCATGTTAGTATAGGGTTGTTATAAACATTTCTTAGCTCATAAAAGTGATGAAAATTGGGGAATTAGGATATATAAATTGAATCTGAGATTTGTTAAATTGAAACCCTCCATGTATGTAGACTAGAAATCACATTTTGATGAACTTATGTGAAGAACAAATCTGGAAATTATGTATTCTTGAATAAGAATTTGAAGAACTAGGGTTTTGGTAAATTAATTTGGGGATTCCATGTTTTATTAATGATTCGTAATGAATTGATGATTCTAGGATGTTAGAATTCATATATAATTGATAGGATTCGAATTGGAACTGTTTGTTTGGAGTTTGGGATGTTGATTTAGAGGTTTTAGGGTTAAAAATAGTGGAAAAACGCTACAATTATGGGTAGGAGACGAATAGTGCAATCTCGCGCGAAGTCGCTCGAATTCGTTCGAGCGAGATCGCATCTCACGCAAAGTCGCTCGAAGTCGTTCGAGCGATATTGCATCTCGCGCGAAGTCGCTCGAGCGACACGTGATAGTCGTTCAAACGACATGCCATCTGGTTCGAGCGACACGGTGAATTTCTGAGAAATTTCTTAGGGGTAGTTTTTGGAATTTTCCAGTCTTTACGTGTGAGAGAAATTACCAATTAACAGAATTGAAATAAGGCAGGTCCGCGAGAAAGTAAGTGAGTTTTATACTTAAATTAATCCGGAAAGAAGAGTTACTTTGGAAATTATTAAAGAATTGTGGTAATTTAGTAATACTATAAAATACGTAGTAATGAGAATGAAATAGGTATGGAGTAAATACATGAAGGTTGGGGAGAATTGTTATAATTATTAATAGGATGTGTGAATACGTATTACTTGTTTAATATTATTTGTATGACATACCTAACTAGTTGCTACCACGAGGGGTTGTGTAGAGACGGTCTTATCCTGGGTGACCTTCGAGGGGATATTTGACTCGTATCTCAGAACATAGTACTGTGAAGACTTAATTGTGAGTTGATAAGTCAGCTGACTATGGGAGTGTAGGTAAGTGCGTGACCCATAGGTATGTGAACTATGTTCGCCTCCACTATGTGTGTTTTGTGTATATGGTTCGTGAGAGACTTTCGAACCGACAATCCTTATTAGAGTACGAGATGTACTGGGATATGATATCAGAGTATGCAATGCACTACAGGTTTAGCCTTGGAGTGATGTATTAGTGTATGTGTATTATAGTGGTGAATGTATATATATACTTGTGTTATTTCTACTGTGAGATAATTGTAGGCTGTTAGGACAGTATAGTCTTAAGTGATGTAAGCTACGAATACTTAACTTAGTGTGATAACGGGCATGCGTCGCCCATTTCTCTATACAGTTTCGATTTTTGTCAGAAATTTACGTTCCTTTATATTTCCATTAGTTGGTACTCTTTGGGATTTAATTACAATCAGGATGGTTTACTTATAGTTTAAACTGGTTTGGTTTATATGGATGAATCTAATTCTTGTGTGTTATTATCCATCTTTAGTATTTTAAAGTTCTTAAATTATTGGTCATTTAAAAATGTTTTCATATTTGGATTTAATAAAATGGAAATAAGGTTATAAAATTGTTTTGACACTTAGCTTAGTTATTTAGGGTGTTTAAATTGGAAAATTTTATTTTGTTACAGTTATGCTAAGAATGAACCAACCGTTCACCTTGATTTTTAATTTAATAAAGGATTGATCACCTAGTATTTAATTAGGCGGGATGTCACAGGTGGTATTAGAGCATCAAGTTCTAGTGTCCCTTAGGATCTGTATGACTTATCTGTTTTCCATCTTAGTGTCTTTGATTTAGAGACCTAATATTAGGAATGTTGTATTCATCTTTATGCGTTGGAAATTCGTTCTTCTGCGATTTGTCGATGTGAATGTTGAACTTATCCAGATTATTTTAATCTTTCATATGGCCCATCAAAATGAACAAACTAATGCCATTTGGGAAGTTAATAAGCAAGAATATCTCACACCTCAGGGTCTCCGAAGAGGGTATCAATCACCGAATTAGCAGGCATTGTGACACAGGCAGTTACCACTGCAATCTTATAGTACCACAATCGCAGTATGCAGCTCAAAGGAGGCAAAAGACCTAGAGAGATTTTTAAATTTGATATAACTAGAGTTGAAAATTATGTGAAGACACCAAAATCGCAGCAACCATCTCCCCAAGACCAAAAGGGCCACAGAGGTAACAAAATATACGTGGAGAGCCAAAAACGTCAGGTCCAACAAAGTCGGGGTCAGAATGAAGTCACAAAAAGGTGTTTTAAATGTGGAATGGATGGCCATGAATGTCAATTTTGTCCTAATCAGACTGGAGAGAAACTCCAACCCGACCAACGAGAAATTTCAAGACTCTGCTATAAATGTGTGCAACCGGGTCATAAGTGGAAGTATTATCCTCAACCTGACATCATTTTTCCTCAAGATGCTCAGCAAGGCTAAGGAAAAGGCAAAACTAGACAACCGTGTAGTAAAATGAGACAGTTTAGAGGTAGGTACTTCAAATGTGGCAAGAATGGCCATAGGTGTCTCGATTGCCCAAAAGGGAATTGGGCCCCATGATAGTAGGGTGCCCGTAATAAACCGCAGGGGCCAGCTTTACTAGCCATCCCATCAGCCTCAGATCAGTAGGGGAAATTGCAGTATGGACGTGTCTATAACATCCAGCAGGCAGCAGCACCTCAGGCACCACCCATGATAGAGGATATGTTTCCTATACATGGTACTATGGATCGAGTTTTATTTGGTACTAGGCCATCACACTATTTTATAGCTACTCATTTTGCACGACCCTTAGGGTTATTAGACACGACAAAGAGTATAGTGTCGTGCATAAACTCACCATTGGGTAATGATTCTTTGATTTTCAATATTTGACGGGGTGTAGATATAGAAATGGGTAGCTTCACTTTACCTGCGGATATGCTGGTGTTAAATATGCATGAGCACAATGTCATTATTGGCATGCTAGATTTTTTGCTACGAGTATTGTCTTTGCCATTTCGGGAAAGGAGATGTGTTTGGTGGTGATGCCTCGCCCAGAGGGAGGACTAGCCAAGGCGTTTGGCAAAGTACAAGTATGAATTTTATCCTCAGAGGATGAGGCGTTTTTAGGTGACACGAGCAAGTCCCTATATTTTTTTATTGCTAGATTAGCATGTGAATCGAGCTTTGCGTATAACTATACACATTACTATTATGTGAACATTTTTCCCTAGTGTAGTGGGATTATCATTAGTGCTAACCGCGGAGGAGGAATGGGTGTATTACTAGTGTTATATACTTTATTGAGAGTACTCGTTTTAGGGATGTGATACACGAGTATGATATTGTCTTAGTTACAACCCTATAGTAATGGTTAGTACGATATTAGGTAGTTATTGCAAGGCTATCGGAATGGTTGCATTAGTGCAGCATGTTTTGTTCTGGCGAGACCTCACCTACGAGAGGGTCGGACTCGCACTTATATTATATATTCTAGAGACTTTGGAGGGGATAGTGGGGTCAAGATAATCGATCCCAGTGTGTGTGGGGAATTTGTTGTTATGGTTCAGTACGTATTGGGTACTGTTAAGCGAAAAGATTTAACTCGTTATTATGTTTAGTGCTCAGGACTTGGTGATAGGAAGGGTGCATTGATATATCTATCCATTAGCGATGTGAGAGTTAATAGTTATACCCATATGTTTGGGGACAGGATTTGGAGAATCTCGATGGTATGTATTCAAGGTTTATGGAATGTGATTACCACCAATGCTGAACGATAGTGCAAATTGATGAAATGTTCTTTATTAAGTGTAATAACGGGAAGAGATGTAACTTTTCTGTCAAGAGAAGAGTAAAGGGGTACATGCTATGGATGGAGGGACTAACGAATTTTGATAACCGACAATGCTAGGTAGTAGTGTATTGGGGGGTCCTTGTTTGGATTTCGCATTGCGAGACACCCCACGCATGAAACTTAGCATAAGGTTGGAAGTAGGAAGATGTTCGGTCATTAGTTTATAAGTTCAGTACCTCAGTCATAATAGGAGAAGGTAATTATATATATAAGTTGGGAGTTATATTATGATTTAAGTCCAGTGGATCCGGTGGTGTGGTAAGAAAGCATTGAATTTTTTTTTTTATCACTAGGAGTTGAAGGATGGAACGATGATGAGGGGAGTTTAAAATTGTGATTTCTAGGGGTGATTGAGAATACCCAAGTGTTGTAACCACGTTTTGAGCATAAGGGAAATAAATATATGGGATGATTTTTAGCGTGGATTATCAGGGAAAAATTCTTAATACAAGAGAGAAGACTTCTATTTATTTTGATGTATAGAGCATTGGTGATTTATTTTAGTTGTTATAATTATTTGGGAGGATTGTTGTTTTTATTTGAAGAAATTTGAGATTAATGTTTTCTCTTTTGTTATTGTGGGATGTAAATGCTCTATACCTAGTATTTTGATGAATGTGGCTAGTTTTATCGATGAGTAGCGCACCGTTCGCTCTTCCCGAGTAGGCCGGGTGCTACAGAATGTGGGCATCCTGGTTAGCTGATGTTAGAATTGTTAGAGTTTTAGGGATGAGGGAATATACGTGTGGAATATATGTTGATGGAACTAACATAACGAGGTGGAAGTGGTAGAGTGGATTAAGCATTGCGTGAAGAAGGATGATCCATATATACGTGTGCGATTAGAGTAGCACACCCGAATTTGATCAGAAGGCTGTAGGAAGCCATTTAAAAAGGGGTATTCCTTGAGAAGGGTAGAATTTAATTCTTATAGAGAACACTCGGAGCGGAGTTATAATTACTCAAATGTTGAGAGTGACTCACGCGTACAAAGAGTGAAGATGTTAGTATGGTATAAAAGGTTCAGAAGTGCACATCGTGGAGAAAAGCGCGCAGATTGGAACTTTCAGTATACGCAAAGGAAAGAAGGGGAGTATTAAGTGTCACTTAATGTTAGACATTTCAAATAGAAGTCTATGTTGAGCGGGACATAGTGAGTGGTCTCCTCATACACCACTCATAGATATAAATCGGTTGAAACAAAGAGATCAACCAGAGTATTTTATGGCTATCGATAATTCCTATAGTGGAAGAGACTGGTAAAGTCCGTAAGGTTTCTTGGATGAGTTTCAAACCTCAAGGTAAGATCAAGAGTTCCTTCGAACACGTGGAATAAGATGACCAAGAAGGAACTTATTGACACTCCTTGGAGTGTTTGCAATATTAATTAGTGTGCCCCAGTCTTCCTTCGAGAGGAAGGATCGTGTCGGTACGTGGTCCTACATGGTATTTTTCTTAATTAGGTTGAGATTTTTGGACCCCACCTTCAATATGGGATTTCAGGAAGCAGCGGGGGTATCATTTCATTTTAAGCAGGTTGTATCACCCATGATTCGGGGAGTAAGCGAGCGGTGATTGACCATTAGCGGAGCAATGTGAAAATAATTTTGGATTCATGGTGATCATTTATTATCCACAATAGCTCTAGCTAACAAGTGGAGTATATTACGGTAATTGGGGTGGATATGACATAATGGTAGGGTTTCGTGGGATCACTCTTACCTGTTTATTGTGAACAAGATTCTTTTTGAGGCTGTGGTGTGGAAAAACCTTAACTTTTCTCATTGTGAATGTTAAGAGATTGGCGGATAATCAGAATTTTGGATTGGTTGAGTTAGAGTGTGATGTTTATGGTGGAATTACCACGGATGTTTTAGGCAAGCGAGTTACGGTCAATGTTTGTGTGGTTTCTCTCAGAATGGGAGATTTGTGTTTAGACAAATATGAGTAATTGTCAGGTAGTGAGGTGCGGCCTCCCAATAAGATTGAAATAATGGGAGTCAATGATGTATAGGCTCGTCTTATGCGAATATCGTCGGATATGAGCATATTGCGGAGTGTCGTTAATGAGAGTGTTAAACACGCTTTATGTGAAGCGGGGGCTATAGTGATTGAGCGCCTTACTTGGAAGTTAGTTTACACACTAATAAGGTATCCATAATTGTTTTTATCGAATATACCTTATTTTCTGAATTTCGAGACAAAATTCTGTTATTGGGGGCAAGTATGCAATACCTTGTATTTTTATGGTCTTTAAATTTGGGGATTTATTAAATTTAAATTGAGATATTAATTTAATATTAGTTCAGAAATTTATTTATAAATTTACTAGCGGGATGTGAGTTAGTAATTATTGGAAATTTCTTGAATATTAGTGGATGAGTAATGTAATATATGAGATTTATTTTATTAAAATTGTCACGAGTGAATAAAATGACAATTATGGAAATTTAAGTGAGGACGCGCCTGTGTCGTGTCAGGACTAAATTAGTATTATTAAAAGTTAATAAACTATAAATCGCCCGTATGGTTATTTCGAGTGCGTCAATGTGTCCGGAAGGGTCGAGATAGTGAGAAAAGTGTACCCGGGGGTTTAGTTTGGGACTCGGGACGTTTTTAGGCCTAACCGGTAACCCGGGAGGGCATTTTGGTAATTTTTTTATTTTTGGCCTATAATAATGACGAAAATCATTAAGATTATATCAGATGGAGTGCCAAGGAAGTTAGGGTACTTAGAACCAATAGGGAAGGAGGCCATAGGAAGAAGAAGGGAAAAAGCTTCCCAAGTGTTCAAGGCCAAGAACAACCAATCTTGCACCCTCACCACCACCAAAGCTTCGATCGAAAGAAGAGGATTACTGCGATACCAATTAGAGTCATTGAATAAGACCTTTAATTCTCAGGTTAGTATCTATCTTTCTTCTCTTTTAAGTTAATTGTCACACCGTGTTAGATTAGGATGATTGAACCTATGTTTCATGGAAGAACTGAAGGATTTAGAGGACCTAATCACATGTTGTAGGGAAAATAAATAAACTCTGGACGTCCCAATCATATGTAGAGGATTACCCACAAAATTTTATGAATTTAGAAGTGATAAATCTGGAAAAAGACACAGAATCATGAAAGTTTAGAGGAAAGTTAGGGTTCTTGATAATTAAAATGAATTGGCCATTAATTCAATTCCGTTGTTAAAATTGTGCATGTTTTACGTAGGAAATCTTGCATATATGTGTATAGAACTTGTGGTAATGTTCTTTAAGAATTTGGGTGTTGTTAATGAAATTTTTGGATAAATTGGAAGATAAAACCCGTAGGTTTTAACGGCAGCTTCTGGACAAGAACTGCTTGATCGATCGATCGACCCCATTTCCTCGATCGATCACCCCCTCCGGGAAAACTGCATATTTCTGATCCGTTGGTTTAATCCAGTTTTAATGGAAAGGAACCCTTGATTGTTATTGTTGGAGTATAATGGGACATAGATAAGACAAGTAGAGCCTTGGTCGACCCCGTTGAGTGAAACTTAGTGTGAGATGAGATTTTGGGTTAACGAGGAATTATTCATTTGTATACAAAATCATACAAAAACTTAATAAAGATATCGAGAATCGTAAGGAAGTTAGACAAGAAGGTAAGTGAGTGTATGCCTACTGAAATTATACTTATAATATTTCGAGAGAGGAGAAGTGAGTATGAAGTGAAATATAAATGAGAATAAAAATGATGAGTCCGTTGTGCGTAATAATCGACTAAAATGTGTTAATAACGGATAATTATAGTTACGGGTCGTGGGCACATCTAACTTAGAAATGTGGATATTTATATATATATGACTCTGTGATTGTGCATATATTATATATCTGTATAAAAATCATACTCGGGCTACTTTCTATTAGTCAGACGGTCCTAAAAGACATGAGGGTATGTGCTGACATCTTAGTGAATTGGAACTATTCTTCGCCTCCATTTGTATGTGTTTTATGTTAATACAGTTCGAGAGTGATTCTGAACTAATATCTCCCTTAATATGAGTGATACGGGGACTCAATAGCAGAGTATGCCAGAACCATAAATTTTATGCGGGGTGCCGTTAGTATATATATTATATGAGTGACTAATATATATATATATATATATATATATATATATATATATATATATATATATATATATACATATATATATATATATATATGCTTAAGTGTGGTAATTTTCTCATGTGCATAAAAGTAGTTGAGTAATGAATAAATACTCCGACTCTATTACAAGTGTTTGAAAAATTTTATGACATCACTAGGATATTTTTATATAAAATAAGATATGTAAGAGCATAAATTTCAGGAATTTATTTGTCTTCGCCATCATAGTTAGCGGTATCAAACTTTATGGGAAAGCTAAGTTAAAATAAACTTTTGAGTTAAATAGTACGGTAGGCGTGAACACTAGAGGAGAGGTGAGAATTGATCAAGAGAGTGATGCGTACTAACATGGTTGTTACATTAACGGGTAAGCAATTTATTTACTTGCTAAACTATTTTTAAACTGTTTTACAATCGAGCTCTGACCCATTTCATGTTATTTCTTTTCTCTTGTATATATATGTATATAATACAGGTGCCCAGTCATAGGGTCGTCATGCTTAGGTTCTTTAGATCGGACGCGCTGCAGCTTATGTGGGAGTTACAGCCCATTGCTTAGACGATCTCATTGTTGACTCTACTCCTACTTTTAGTTCTTATTAGTTAGGGCATGTGTCGCCCGTTTCTCTATTCAGTTTGGATTTTTGTTAGAAATTTACGTTCCTTTATATTCCCATTAGTTGGTACTCTTTGGGATTTAATTACTACGAGGATGGTTTTATTTATAGTTTAAACTGGTTTGGTTTATATGGATGAATCTAATTCTTGTGTGTTATTATTCATCTTTAGTATGTTAGAGTTCTTAAATTGTTGGTTATTTAAAAAGGTTTTCATATTTGGATTTAATAAAATGGAAATAAGGTTATAAAATTGTTTTGACACTTAGCTTAATTATTTAGGGTGTTTAAATTGGAAAATTTTATTTCGCAACATGATGCTAAGAATGAACCAACCGTTCACCTTAATTTTTAATTTAATAAAGTATTGATAACCCGGTATTTAATTAGGCGGGATGTCACACCATAATATCTTCAAGTGTGACTGAACTAAACTACTAAAGTAAATTGAGTACAATCTCAAATAAAAACGACTGAAGATGGGGAAACATGCCATAATAGAAGTGCCTGAAAATGAACAAAAAGAACTAATAGAGGTGTTTAATGCAAGGACATGCAACTCCCACAACCGTTGCAGCTCGTTAAATGATCCACACATCTAAGTGTGGTAACCCTGTGGCTGGGCACCTGATAAATAATACACACAGACACACACACACACACACACACACACACACACACACACACACACAGATATATATATATATATATATATATATATATATATATATATATATATATATATATAGCAAAAGAGAGAAGAATAGAAAGAAACGGGTCACAACTTGAGTTGTAAAAATACTTGTTTTAGCAAGTATTTAAAACTGCATTAATGCAATTATTATGTGCATGTTAGTTTTGAACTCTCACACGAAATTATCACCTCTCCACTATTGTGCACGCCTAATGTACATCTATCCTAACCTAGTTATCCATAATGTTCCCAACTAGATCATAGACTTATACTTCTAATTATATCTCAAAGGAGTAACCCGTAGCGCCCATAAAATACACTAATAAGATCATTTATTCCAATTAACTGTATATTACATTCACTATTCTGATAGAAATTCTTTTACACACTGAAAATACCTTTCTTAACAACATTTATAAGTTCGCTAATTTCACACATTAGAATCATTCACCAATATTTACATATATACATATAGCCACATTATCTCTATACATATATACAAATCATGTTCCCCTTGCTTAGGACCACTTGGCGCAATGCATACTCTGCTATCGTGTCCTGATGCATCGCTCACTACGTAAGGACAAGTGGCGCGGTGTCTCTCACGAACAATAAACCTCATAACACAAATAGTGGAGGCGAGCATACTTACCAACCAAATGGGTCACGCAGTTACATACGCTCCCATTTATCCATCGAAGCTATCCTACGTCTGAGATTGAACGTATCCAAGTTCATATGGTCTCGGTACAAGTAAAATATTCCCCCATTCGGTCACCGAGGATAAGACTGTACATTGCGTGAAACCTCCTCCCGATAGCGAGTAGCATAGGTATGCTATACACACAATAATAATAATAATAATAATAATAATAATAATAATAATAATAATAATAATAATAATAATAATAATAATAATAATAATAATAATAATAATAATAATAATAATAATAATAATAATAATAATAATAATAATAATAATAATAATAGGCTCTCCCACGTCCTGTTAAAGTCCGAGTATTCACCCAACCCATACATGACTTGATTGATTTACTTCCTTGAGAAACCAAAATACAAACACAATAGTCTATTTTGAAAACGCGGAGAGAAAAACTCCGAAGAACCTCAACTCGACAAAAATCGATGGAGCTTTAATCCGATGAACATCGCCTTTATGTGTATGTATATATCTAGCATAAAATTCAGTAGATTCACCTGAGATTTTCCAAAGTGGATAAACCACATTTGAGCTCCCCTCGCATTTTGTGTCCAACGTTTTGCATTTTGATAGGTGCTCCCTCGCATTTTGGTATATGCCTCTTCGTGTAAAATACACCTATTTGTAGAAATTGAATGCCCCCAACTTGTGAATAAAATGACGCACGGTTCGTGGAATCGAATCACCAAGACATCCAAATTAAACGCACCTATTTGAAGAAATCAATCAGACCTTCGATCTGACACAGGTTTCTCCATCAAACAACGATCCACCAACCTTTCTCCCAGAAAACCACGACCCATTGGAGCTCCCTCTGAACACAGGTTCTTCAATGGAACACGATCTCCGAACCTTGATTCAACACATATGGATGAGTATATGCTCCAATTTAATCGTGCAATAGTGATGGGCGTATTTGTTTCACACATGGTGGGTTTCCTCTTAGCTGGGATGGGGTTTGTGTTAGGTGGTTTTGTGTTGGTATCCAAATGTCTTTTCTTACGTATGGTTTTTGTTTCGTTCTTTTCATCTGGTTTGGGTGGAGTCGTTTGTTGTTGTTTTTTCTTTTGTCTTCTTTAGTTTAGTTGTTGGTGTGATGCGTGATTGGTGTTTTACAGATTTATGGCGCACGTGTTTTTTCTAGAACATATTAGTTTTATCTAGGTTTTGAGAAGCCTCTCTTGGACCGAAGATTTGGTTTGATTTTTTTTAATTGTGAATCCTTTTTTTTATAGGTGTTTTTGTTTCTTGCAAGTTAGTTTTGGTTTCTTAATTGGGTGTAGTCCAATTCTAATTTATATGCTTTTAAAAAAATTTGATATGAGGTGTAGTTGGTCCATATTATCGTGTGTAATAATGATGTGAGTATTCAAAATTAGTTTATGATGAATTGTGATATGAGAATTTGTTTTTAATTCCATGGACTTAAAATGATGAGTGGATGATTGGAAATTACTTTTTTGAGTGTGCATAATACGCCTACTAGAATAACCTTATGATTCATGCTATTTTTTTTCCCGCTTTGAGTTGAGTTTGTTTTAACATCAAAATAATGGTGAAACATAATGAGTTTTTCAACCGAATATTTTTTAGCGTCATATAAATATTTACAAATGTTATCTTGGTGTTGTGCTATATTATTTATATTTTCTGCACTTTGATTAAATCAACTAAACTTGACGATAAAATTTGGGGTAAGCTAATGTCAAATAATTTGTCATGTCTGAAAAAGTGTACACCCATGAAAAAAAAAATCCTATACATGCAAATAAGTTATACTCTGATTTCATGCAAGTTTTTCAAAACATCTATATAGAGAAAAAATAAGAAACACTTTATTATTTGACCTAATCGAATTTTAATACACGTGAAAATTAAATCAAATAAATCTTATTTATTCTGAAGTTTGGTTAATAACAATCTGATTTATATTAGATTATAATTCAATATATCATATATGATGAATTATTCTAAATCAATTAAATAAATTATGTAATGTTTCTAATATTGAATCAAACGTATATGGAGATGAGTCAAAGAAGAATAACATATGTGATTTTTTAACGTGGTAAAATCCCAAATCTAGAGAAAACATCCACGATTCCCTCTAGGGAGTAGGAAAAAAAATCTTACTAAAAAATAAATTTACATGTAGAATTTGCAGATATAAAGAAAGCACAGTCTGATTACCCGTAAAAAATAAATACAACAATTTCGAATCGATGGAGATATAAAACTAAAAAACTACTTTATGTAGAATTTCTTCTTGATTTTTGCACACTCCGTATTCTCACCGTTAACCCATGCAACTCAGAGTACCTGTTGTATTAGTGAAGTGCAACATATGAAGTGTAGTGAAGTGTTCTAAAATACAAAACATGCAAGAACTAACATACACACAAGTAGTTACAAAATAAAAATATTTGCAAAACAAAATTTATATCAAATACAATAGATAAACACAATCATAATGAAAATATCAAGGAAATAAGTTTTCTGAAAAACTTTCGTAACAAATTTTCAAATAATAATTCTCATAATCTACTCACATGAATTTCAAGATATATAATCATTCAATCATAAATCCGAAAGAATCAATTTTAATATTTTTTAATTAACAAAAACATTTTCAAGAAATTTTAGAAAAGAAAAATTAAACATGCAATAAGAAAGAATTCAAATAATATCATCATGTAATTCTTAAAACATTATTTCAAGATAATATGCATAACACTAATCATTAACATTATTAGAGAAACACAAAAATATTCACTCTAACATGTTTTCTCAATCTCTAAAAAAATATACACCTAGAAATAAGATATTAGTGTTAAGAAATTATTCTAAAAAGTCTTTTTAGATATTCATTTATAAATATTAACATAAAACCGACCTATAACGATATTCAATAAATATTGGAGATCTGAATATATTTCTGATTTCAAATAATAAATATAACATGGTAGAAATCAAAATGTTAGACCATAAATATATGCAATAAAATTCAGATCCAAAAAAATCTAAGAAATTAGTTTTTGTAAAAAATCATTTGAACATTGAATAAATAAAAACTCTCTATAATAAAAAAAATATTTCAATCTATTCTTGAGATGATGTGTAAGATCATTGAGAATTTAAAACACAAACTAAATATAAGAAGAATGAAAATAAAATTTACACAATGTGTAAATTAAAATGGCGATCTCTCTTAGAATATTTTCTCTTTAAAAATAATCTAATATTATTTATTTCTCACTAAAGAAATGTGGTGGACCTATCCCTTAACACTAATAAACTCTATCATGTTGTTTATATAGTTGACAAAAAAATAATCTAGAAATACAATATGAAAGGCTAAGATGCATTATAAAAAATCTAAGGCTAAGAATGGATCTTGTTATAGAAAATTAAAATTGATTTAATAATAACTCAAACAACCTAACTGTTAAAACAAACTGAACAACCTAAAATAATTCTTAGTGTTTTATACCAAAACCTAAATGGTAATAATCTCTTCATCCATGAAAACTAACAATAGAACCTACATGTGTAACATCTTACTGGCATGGAACTCGGGCGATGAGCGGACATTTTTATTAAAAAAAGACTTAAAATTTATTCAAAATAGTTTTAATGATATAAATAGATGTTAATTGATAGCATTTGTAAGCATGTTGTGCTTAGAATTTTATGGTGAATATTCAATTAGTTGGTACCAAGTTACTGTAATATCCCGTACTTTTAGGGACATTTAAATTACATGAGTGGGTGTAATTTAATAATTTGAGAATTTCAAGTGAAAGGGAATTTGAAGTGTGGGTTAAATACTAATTGGCGAGGGAAGGATTAATATTTATGTCTGCTATATTTACTTATGGGAATAAGTAAATGAAGTAGGATTACTTTATATCATGTCACAATTGGGAAAAGAGACAAGTAAAAATATTTTACTCGAGAAATACGTGCAGAGTTGTATTTGATTTAAAAAGGTGATTTTTTTATAAGTGACTGAGATGGGGATTTCGAGTACACGATTGGTCTTGGATGGGCTAAAATAGTTAGAATAGAGTCCCCGTAGGTAGTGTTTGGGTTCTGGGGACTTTTTGGACTAGTAGGGACTCATACTTGAGTATACGAGTCAATTTTGGGTTTAACAAGAGGACAAGCCTTATTTTTGTAACACCCCGCGCCCCCGAAAAGACACACGCGGCGTGATACTATGATAAAAACTAAAGTAAATCCATCAACAATAAGTATAGAGCATCTAAATTCCACAATTTAAATATAATAAAAGTACGATTCTTCTATTTCCACAATAACGATTACAATCAACTTTCTCTCAAATACAAAATACCCAAATCACCAATTAAAATTACGTCATTAATTATTACAAAAAAATACATCTTCCAATCCATGCTCTAAAATAATTCTCCAAAATAGTCCATAGCATCCCAATCCACGCTAACCTGCCAATTAAAAGAAAATACGGGGAAGTACATAATATGACCGGAATAAATGCTCAAAAATAATTAGCACGGTGAATAAATTGCAACAATACCAATCGCATATACAAATTAAATGCAACACTTAAGCATTATATCAATATTAATTTCTCAACAACATATCAATGAGTCACAAGGCCTTAGTTCACCGCCCCTTGGCTTTCTTAAACATATCCGAATTTTGGACTTTTGGCGGGTGACCATTCTCCATGCCATATTAAAAAATCATGAAACGATGCTCAAATCGCAATATAATATATCACAATGAATCAATATTTAGATTCCAACAATTATTTCAGATTTCAAATGAACCACAAGTCAATATGAGTGCAATCGACACAGAAATCAAAACGGAATACTCTCGAGAGAAATTAGGAGCATATTGTGTAAGTCTCGTACCTCAAAATCATCACATGAATCAACACATAATTTTAGCCTCTAAATCTAATCATACCATCACGCTCCTCTTGCGAAAATAATCAAATCTTGTTCTAGCCCAAACTCGAAAAAACACCAAATAAGCCTTTTAATCTAAGGTTGAAATCTTGATTAAGTTTGGTGCTATGGTTTGTCAATGAAAGGAAATAATTTTGGAGAGGTCTTTTTATTGAATAATTTATGAAAAAGTGATTTGAAAAGTCCATCCACAAATTAGTTTATATATTAAGGATTAAGAGTTTGATTGAGAAAAGAGTTTTAATGAGATGCAAACACAAAAAAATTTATTTCAGACGATCGGCAAATTGGAAATGGATAAAATTTGGGGCAGTATTAGCTGAAGATGATAGGAAGCTACACAAAAAGTTTCAGGTCGATCGGACAGTCCAATATTTTTAAATATTTTTTTTGTAGAGAGTTTTATATTTTGAGGACTCTTAGAGAGTTTTATGCTTTCAGGAGACTATATAATAAAAATTCAATTAAAACTTGATTTTAATTCCGATTTCACTCCCGTTTAAAAATTTATTTTTCAAATATAAAAACCAACATTTTAAATTTCAAAATTTATAAAATCCAAAATATCATTTTTCTCCGATTTCAAAAAATTAATTGAAAAATTCCTTTTTAAAAGATTCGGTTTGTTACATACTTCCCCATTAATAAGAAATTTTGCCCTCGAAATTCGACGTAGCCTAACGCTCGAAAATTAAATGCTACTCGATTATCTATCCCAAAAATCACAACACTAAGTCCTCAATCAATTCTACACATTTCCGCATCAAGATCACAAATCTCAACCATCGATGCCTAATATGCAAAACATTTTATCTCCAAAGAAAATACGTTTACCATGCAAGCTAGACCCAAAACCCAAGGACCCAAGGGTTGCCATATACCTAAGCTATAATACCATCTATAACACCCCGCGCCCCGAAAAGACACACGCGGCGTGCTACTACCGATAAAAACTATAGTAAATCCATCAACAATAAGTATAGAGCATCTAAATTCCACGATTTAAATATAACAAAAGCCCGATTCTTTTATTTCCACAATAGCGATTGTAATCAAGTTTCTCTCAAATACAAAATACCCAAGTATCCAATTAAAATTACAGCACTAATTATTACAACAAAAATACATCTTCCAATCCATTCTCTAAAATAATTCTCCAAAATAGTCCATAGTGTCCCAATCCATGCTAACTTGCCAACTAAAAGAAAATATGAGGAGGTACACAATATGACAGGAATAGATGCTCAAAAATAATTAGCATGGTGAATAAATCGCAACAATAACATTCGCATATACAAATAAAATGCAACACTTAAGCATTATATCAATATTAATTTCTCAACAACACATCAATGAGTCACCAGGCCTCACTTCACCGCGCCTATGCGTTCTTAGGCATTTTCGGATTTTGGACTTTGGGCGGGTGCCCATTCTCTATGCCATTGATAAGCACCCAAAACTGTACAATTTATGCCCCAAATAGACGTACTTTAGTTGCTATTTCTCGACAATATGGGTCTTATGTGCTTAAATGTTTAGTATGCAGGCTTAATGCACGTTGCGGTGTTCAAATGCGTATTTCAAGGCAATGGTGCATTTTACGGAGCTAAATACCAATTACCTAACCCATCTTAGCTTAAACCATCACCCAATACCCGTGTGTGTTGGTTTGTTCCCTTTTTATTTTATTTTAATTTTTTTAGATTTTTAGTTTGAGTCATTTTAATTTTAGGATTATTTTAGAATTTTTAGGTTTTATTTTCTATTTTTCCATTTTATTTCTATTTTTATTAATATAATTTTATTTTATTAAGTTTTTAGTTTTAGTTTTTATCTTATTTTATTTGATTTTTTTTAGGATTAGTTTTTAGGAATTTAGTTTTATTACATTTTTTTTTAGGACTTTAGTTTTTAAGTTTAATAGATTTACATTGTTATTTCTTTTTAGTTTTATTTTTATTGAGTCTTGATTTTAATTTTTAGTATAAGAATTTAATTTTTAGGTTTTTGGTTTTTATAAGTTTTATTTTATTACTTAGATTTTATTTTTATTTTTAGTTTTATTTTATTAGGGCCAAACTAATACACACACACACACACACTTAATACCCATTACACCTAAACCTAAACCTCACCCTCACCCTCACCCTCACCCTC
The DNA here is from genome assembly GCA_949130495.1 of Sambucus nigra. Lineage (NCBI taxonomy): Eukaryota > Viridiplantae > Streptophyta > Magnoliopsida > Dipsacales > Adoxaceae > Sambucus > Sambucus nigra. Next base: position 77,160,884 of record OX422207.1, on the reverse strand, counting down.
ACCCCTACTTCCTACACCCTCACCACACTCTAACCCCCCTCTCTTCATCTTCAACCTCAAACCCATCACCCTCTCTCTCCTCCATTAACAAAAACAAACCTTCCCTCTCACCCATCATCAAACCCACCATTAACACACCACTCAACCATGACTCTCTTTCTCCTGTGATCCTTCCCAAACCGAGACTAGCCACCTCCGCCCAGCCGTCGCCGGCGGATCACCCCTGCCGTCGCGGCAGCCCCTCTCTTCTCTCTCTACTCGCGCCCAGAACCCGGCGACCCCTCTCTCTCTCATCGTCGACCCGACCATCTCCGGTCGCTCCTCGCCAGCGGCGGCGCTTAAACCCACCAGCCCCGGCGGTGCACCCTCTCCCGCCTGCTACCTCTTTTCGACGGCCGACCTCTAACCCAAACCGGCGATCCCAAAACCCGACTCCCTTCCGACCAACCTCTTTACCCTCTCTCTCTCTCTCCTCAACCCATTTCCAACACACCAACAAACACCCATTCAAGCAGCAACCCATATCCCATAACCCATGTCAACCAAGAAGACCCATTTTCACCTTTTACCCATTTAACTCCCAAAGCCAAAACCCACTTCCATTCTCAAAAGCCACGACATTCACCACCTGCCAAAACAAAGTTAAGCCAAAAACCAAATAAACTCAATTACCCACATGTGCCAAAACTAACTTACCACCTTTTACCCAAAATACCCCCAACTACCTTTCTAAACCAAATACCCATTATACCCCCATTTAACAAATCAGATTTTATCCTCCCCAACCTCACCCACATGACCTCACACCCCTCATGTGCACACCCTAATGTCCAATCCCAAAATTATCCCCATGCTCCATGCCTACAATATAAAAGCTAAGAGAAGACTCCAAGATGCTAGAAGAGAGAGCTTTAGATAGGAAATTAGAGAGAGAATTGTAGAGAGAATTTTCCCTTGTAAATAGTTTTTCATTTTTTTATTTTTAGATTATTGTGAGAGTAAAAATTGTAAGAGATTTAATTGAGTGCTCATATTATTTCACAATACTTGGATGCTCAATTAGAGGGTGTATGCTTCAAATTCAAGAATAGAGTTCAAAGTGTCAAATTCAAGAGATTGGTTAGATTATTCTTCTCTCTACTCTTTTATATATTAAATGCCTATTGAATATTTGTTTAGTATGTTTGAATCCATGTTAGGCTAAAACCCCTTTCAAGGGGTGGGGTAAAACCCTTATTTGATGTTATTGTATTTTAATTAGTTTAATTAGTTGAAAGATCCCTTTGAATGTTAATTTTAATCCCTCACCCTTAGATTTACGCCTCGAGAGAGGGTAAATGATTTTCGAGAGAAAATCGAAATTCTAATTATAATACCCATTTTAGTTTCGAACTAGAGATAGGGGTTTCTTAAGTGGGGTATTATCATTTGAATTTCAACTCTAAATTTAATTTCTATGATTGACATAAATTCTAATTGATCGATCCTAGCGGGTGATTAATTAGAAGGAGTGTAGATCTAATTTTCTAGAGTTGTGGGGTGTTAAACTTAACTTTCTAAAAGATTACTATTCTAATTACACTTGCAACGAGAGTTGATTTGTAATTTTGATATTAATTTGGGAGAATTCAAATAATTAAATTAATTAATTAGAATAACTAAAATTTGTGGTGTAATCCCACTCCTTGATTGTTCTCACAATTATTTGCCTCATTTTATCTTTTATTTTAGTGTTAGACCTTATTTTTCATTTTAGTCATTTTCTAGTTAGTTATCTTCATCTTAGTTTAGTTTAGTTTAAAATCTCACCTCACCCTTTTGTTTTAATATTGAAAAAGCTATAAAAATTAGAAAAGTGAAAAAGAACAAAAAGAAAATAAATAGTGAATTACAATTGAATTTGTCTCTAGCTTACTCCCTAGAAAGTGGATTGATACCCTTACTTACCTCTACACTTGAGTTTATTATATTTGTAGGTATGTGAGATTTTGACTAACTTGGCTTCCAACAACGACGATACCCAAAAGTCTAGTTATCAGCCATATTAAAATCTCATGACACAATGCTTAAATCATAATAAAATATATCACAATGAATCAATATTTAGACTGCAACAATTATTTCAGATTTCAAATCAATCACAATTCAATATTAGTGCAATCGACATAGAAATCAAAACGGAATACTCTCGAGATAAATTAGGAGCATATTGTCTAAGTTCCGTACCTCAAAATCATCACATGAATCGACACATAATTTCTACCTCTAAAACTGATCGTACCATCACGTTCCTCTTGCAAAAATAAAAAAATCTCTTTCCTGACCAAACTCGAGAAAACACCAAATAAGCCTTATAATATAAGTTTGAAATCTTGAATCAGTTTGGGGCTATAGTTTGTAAATGAAAGGGAATAATTTTGGAAAGGTCCTCTGGTTAAAAAGTTGATAAAAAATTGATTTGAAAAGTCGATCCACGAATTATTTTATATATAAAGGATTAAAAGTTTGATTAAGAAAAGAGTTCAAATCAGATACAAACACTACAAAATTTATTCCAAACGATCGGACCATTGGAATTGGATGAAATTTTTAGCTAAAGACGAGAGGAAGCTGCACAAAAAATTCCAGCTTAATCCGATGGTCAAATATTTTACAATATTTTTTTTGTAGAGAGTTTTATGTTTTGAGGGCTCGTAGAGAATTTTATGTTTTGAGGACGCTTCTATATAATAAAAAATCAATTAAAACTCCATTTTAATTTCGATTCCAATTTCGTTTGAAAATTTATTTTTCAAATGTAAAAAACAAAATTTTAAATGACAAAATTTATAAAATACAAAATTTCATTTTTATCCGATTTCCAAAATTAATTTAAAAATTCCTATTTAAAAAATCTAGGTTGTTACATACTTCCCCACTAACAAGGAATTTTTCCTTCAAAATTCAACGTAGCCTATATAACACCCGAGCCCTTGGAAACGAATATTTATTTATTTTGGGAGAAATAAATATTATTTTATTTGGAGTAAAATTAAATTGGCAATTGAAGTCAAAATTTGGAGTTGTTAGAAAGTGTGTCGAATGGCAATTCTGAGGGTACCATTGTTTTCGGAAGGGTCGAGAAAGTCGAAATGACTGTACTTGGGGTCTATTTGGGTTCCGAAATAAATTAGGACCGTTTGGCTCGAATTAAAGTTACGGGGTCATTTAAAGTGTGTATTATCATTTAAAGATGTGTATTTTGGGATTTTAGGCTTAATTAGCCTACGGGAGATATTTCTCCAAAGAGAGAAAGAGAAATAGAAAGAAAGAAAGAAGAGAGAAAGAAAGAAGAAGAAAAGGAAGGAGAGAGGAGAGAAAAAGAGGATTTTTCGGCCAATACGCGATTTCAAGGCAGATTTAGACCCTACGAACCCGAGGCAAGTGATTAAACTTGCTAAATAGTTATTGTGTACCATTTATTGCATGATTTGTGGATGAAATTTATGGGTTTTAGGTTTAGTTTAACAAAACCTAACTTTTGGGAAAACCTTAGATTTGTAGTGTATAAATGAATTTTAAGGTTAGAAAATGGTTTATATGTGTTCTTGGATGAATATTAATGTTATATTTGTCATTGGGTTGGATCAAAATAGTTGGAAGATGATTAAAATGATTTTTGGGTAATTTGGGTTAAGAAGAAAACAACCCATTTCGTAGCTTGCTGCACTTGCCGAATCGATTCGCCCCTACCGAATCGATTCGATATGTTGCAGATTGCCCAGGTCTTTAAGGCCGAATCGATTCGCCCCTTTGCGAATCGATTCGGTATGTAGAAGACTCCCAGGTTCTTAGGACCGAATCGATTCGGATGGGCCAAATTGATTCTCTTTGGGGAGCCGAATCGATTCGGATGGGCCGAATCAATTCGGAAACAAGGGAATTTTTTGAGATGTTTTTCTAGGGTGAATTTCATCCTGCTTTGTTCGAGGTTATCGATTTGGATCCTTTATATGAGACATGTGGAGTATAGTTTGGAGACTTTTAGAGGGTTTACATTATACTAAATTATGGGAGTCACATAAATTAAAGATTGAGGAAATACCGATTAAATATTATGGTTTATTCTAAGTGGGGAAACCCACCTTGATTTGTAGATTCTACTTGGAGATAATAAATTCAATTCATATGAAAGAATGCGAATAATTTAGAAATACTGGATCTTAAGATCCAAACCCCAAATGGGATATTTTCAAAGGTTCATAAAATGAATCGAACCATATTATGGATGAACAATTATAAATGTAGATTGAGGTGTATGAGGATAAAGATTATCCTTAACTTAAAAGAATTGAGAGAAAATTCATAATTAGAAGCGACATGTGAGTTTCAAGCGAGAGATAGTATAATTATACTAACTGGGGTTATTGTGCGAGAATCGACGGTTAGTGTATCAATACAGAGAGATATACTAAACTATGATATTAATCAAGTTGCGCCTAAGTGCGTATAATGAAAATGAATATGTTGTTGCAGGTATACCTTAAATAATGGTATATCTTTATTATGTGGGATGTATGTATACCTTATATGATGGTGTATATACATGTTAGGCATACCCTCTCCTTGCTATCATTGGGAAGTTTCGTGCGTAGTGGGTGAGCATCCTGACTCGAAAAGCAGGATGTGGATATTCCCCAGGTCATAGTCGTCCATGGTGGTCATCATATGACATATATATATTTATTATTTTGGGGGTGAGAGGTCGTGGGTATGTGTCTCTCTCACCTTCCGGTTAGGAGCTATGACCGATTCCCGGACGTTGTGTGCGTGAGTTGATCACGAGGTGGGTGTCGTTGAACGCCGCCAGGTGGCCCCAGTTTGCTACGTATATGGGCTGCTGGAAGATGATAACACGTGAGCCTGCGTCCTTCGAGTTATAGCTAGGTTGGATGGTTATTATTGCTTGTGCTTGTACTTGGGTATCAAGGGCATAATGGACCTCAATGACCTACATTGCCAGGATTAGTGTATCGGGGGGGTTCCTTGTTTGGATTTCGCCTCGGCGAGACGTCCCACGCACGAACCGCAGTGTAATGTTGGAACTTGGGGATAAGTTATTCCTTAATGCTCATACTTAGACTTATATATATATCACCTATCCCGAGGATCGACAGTGCCAGGAGTAGTGTAACGGGGGGGATCCTTGTTTGGATTTCACTTCGGCGAGACGTCCCACGCATGAAACGCCGTGTACTGTTGATAATTGGGAATATTAATTAATTAAAATTGAATAATAACTCATATATAATAACTAAATATATTGTTTATTTGCCATATGAGGGCATCACTAGAATATAAATCCTAGTAATTGAGAATGTTGATATATTGTGTTGATGTGGTCATGATTGGATCATGTAACTTTATATGTTCAACAAATGAACATTATAAAGATAACTGTAACTATTACATTAAAGTTAATGTATATAACTTATCGATTATAGAAATAAGTGTATATTGGGAGATAGGTTAGATGGCTTCACTTAAATACTTCAATTGGGTTTAAGTTAGAATTCCCTTACATAAATTAGAATCGGATATCCATTTGGAGATCACGTGCATACGCTTAGTGCGCACTTTAGATGAGAGGTGAGTTGAATTATTATGGAGAGTTCGATTTCAACTAAATCATGTAATAATGCATTTATAATTATTATGCATTTTAATACACTGGATATAAAATGTTTTTCAAACTCGGGCTCTAACCCGTTTATATTTTCTCCTCCATGTATGTATTGTATTTCTTTAGGTGTTCCCCCGTATGGATGCCTCGATGTTTATCCATCCCGTATTCGTGGAGCTGTGGCAGTAGCGGACTATTGCGGCATGTCGATTCCTATCTTGTACATCTAGATTAGGATTCAGTTTGTGTATTGAGTTAGTATTCAAGGTGTTGTAGATTAACACTTTTCTATTTCATTTTTCATATTTGTATTGTTTGTTACTCGACAGCATATTCAGGTATTTCATTGTTGAGATTTTGTTGTACATTGTATCGCACTCTTTTATATTTATGGAGTTTGCCCATATCACTCATTTTGGTTAGATGTGTGTGATTGGATAATATTGCATTATTGGTTCTGTTGTTGTTGTTAAATAAAAAGTTTTAAATTTTTTTGACAATCCACTTTTGATGATTTCGGGTAGTTAGCCTTATATTATTAGTATTGTCAGTTGATGTTGAGACGGTGCCATCTGAGATACCTGATTTAATGTAGTATAGGGCTGGCCACCTGTTATTATTTTGAGCGGGTTGTCATAGCCTAACGCTCGAAAATTAAATGCTACTCGATTATATATCCCCAAAATCGCAACCCTAAGTACTCAATCAATTATACACATTCTCACATCAAGATCACAAATCTCAACCATCGATGCCTAACATGCAAAACATTTTATCCCCAAAGAAAACACGTCTACCATGCAAGCTAGAACCAAAACCCTAAGACCCGAGGGTTGTCATATACCTAAGATCTGATACCATCTCTAACACCCCGCGCCCCCGAAAAGACACACATGGCATGCTACTACGATAAAAACTAAAGTAAACCTATCAACAATAAGTATAGAGCATCTAAATTCCAAGATTTAAATATAACAAAATCATGATTCTTCTATTTCCCCACTAAGGATTACAATCGACTTTCTCTCAAATAAAAAATACCCAAGTCTCCAATTAAAATTACATCACTAATTATTACAACAAAAATACATCTTCCAATCCATGCTCTAAAATAACTCTCCAAAATAGTCCATAGCGTCCCAATCCACGCTAACCTTCCAACTAAAAGAAAATATCGGGAAGTACACAATATGACAGGAATAGATGCTAAACAATAATTAGCACGGTGAATAAATCGCAACAATATCAATCGTATGTACAAATCAAATGCAACACTTAAGCATTACATCAATAATAATTTCTCAACATCACATCAATGAGTCACCAGGCCTCACCTCATCGCGCTTATGTATTCTTAAGCATATCCAAATTTTGGACTTTTCGCGGGTGCCCATTCTCCGTGCCATGTTAAAACCTAATGATACGATGTTCAAATCACAATATAATATATCACAATGAATCAATATTTAGATTCCAACAATTATTTCATATTTTAAAAGGAACCACAATTCAATATTAGTGCAATCCACACAGAAATCAAGACGGAATACTCTCGAGAGAAATTAGGAGCATATTGTGTAAGTCACGTACCTCAAAATCATCACATAAATGGACACATAATTTCAGCCTCTAAATCTGATCGTACCATCACGTTCCTTTCGTGAAAATAATCAAATCTCGTTCTAACCCAAACTCTAGAAAATACCAAATAAGCCTTCTAATCTAATGTTGGAATCTTGAATAAGTTTACGGCTATGGTTTGTGTTGATACCAAATTTAGTCTGCTGAGATGTCTCAATTAAGTGAAGACACATGGCAATCTACGTGGTAACAACAAACACTTCCGAGGAACTCACACGCTCTGAGAAACCATACTACAACGAGGAACACTGCTTCCCCGAGGAACTCACACGCTCCGAGGAACTCATATGCTCCAAGGAATAAGAACTCTCCGAGGAACTCTTGAGTATCGAGAAGCTTAGGCGGTCCGAGCAACTCAGGCGGTCCGAGCTGCACCTCGAACGAAGTATTAATAGCAGGATACCAACAACTTGACTGTTCATTAAATGCTTATCATTCAGACGCACACGCTTAAGGGGCATTGAATGTATTACCCTTTCATATGTACATCATTTAATGTATTACCCTTTCACATTACAGCCTCAGGGCTATAAATACATTATACAATCCTCATTGAAAAAGGACCGAATTTTCTTGATAGAACTTGTAATTGAGAATTCCCAAATAATCAGCAATAACATAACAGTGGACGTAGGCCATTCTTATAAGGCTGAACCACTTTAAAAACTCTTTGTTTCATTTATTTATCTGTGATTGAATAATTAGATACGATTCAATTTTTTACATCAACAGATTGGCGCCGTTTGTGGGAAACGACTGGTAATATCGTTTTTCATCAAAAACACTTCATCACAAATGGCTGATATTCCAGAATCCAGTAATCGAAAGACTGGAAACCTTCTAAATCCATCTGCTCCGCCAAATATTCCAGATCTGGATGGAATAATGACAAGTCTGGCTGAGGGCCAGACCGTCATGCAAGAAACAATGCGATAACTCATCCAAACCCTCCATGGCTGTGCATCAACCCATTCAGGACCACAAAGTATTCAAAGAAATATCCGTGCACCTTCTTCGCGTACTGGGCGTACTGATTCATATCGCAATGAGGAGTCTTAAGATTTTTCTTATCAACCTGGGCGAACTTCGTCAGTGCGAGCCACAGATACTGAACAACGTGTCACTCTCTCTCCAGAAAGGACTAGTGCGCTAGAGAGGTTAAGCAGGGTATCACCTTTCAATCGATTAGGACCAAGAAGGAGTAGAAGTCCTCCTAAAGTCGCATCGAGAAGTTTTTGATGACCATCAAATTTAAAGGAAGGATCTGCCCAGTCGCGACCAGCTGCTCGTCAGGATAGATCCCAAGAAGCCACCTCAACGTGATCAGTTGCTCGAACCAACAGGCCCGAGGAAGGAAATGATGCATGGAAAGGCTCTATTCAGAGGCTGGAGGATAGATTAGGGGAAATGGCTAAAGCCAAGAACCCTCTACAACAAACTTTTGTTCGAGGAACACCTTTTGTCCAGGCCATTGTAGATTTTCCAACACCATCAAAGTTCAAAGCACCTGCTGTGACCCCCAAATATGATGGAAAAACTGACCCTGTCCTTCATATAAAACAATACCAAGCTGCAGCCGACATCTATGCTGTTCCAAATGAGATGAGATGCAGGGCATTCTCGGGAACTCTTACCAGATCTGCTCAAATATGGTATAATAATCTTCGTCGGGGTAAGATCTCAACTTTTCTTCAACTGGTCGAGTTATTCATTGGGAATTTCTGTTTTGGGGCAAAGCCAGTTAAACGAGTAGCGCATTTGTTAAGTGTTAGACAAAAAGATGGTGAGAGTACCAGAGATTATATAACTCATTTTAATAACGAGAAACTCGAAGTCATTGATTATGAGGAGAAGACAGCGATTACCGCCTTGATGAGTGGATTACTGCCCAACAAGTTGTACTACACTTTGGCCAAAGATCCACCTAGAACCATGTCAGACCTGATGGGAAAAGCGTCCAAGATTATGAATGCCGAGGAGGCTATTGCTGCGAAGAAGAATATGGATGCCAAAGAAACCAAGGTGGAAGGTGATAAAGCTAAGAAGAAAGAGCATAAGAATAATGGTAATGACAAACATTCAAAAACTAGGTCGTTATGGGACGTAATGAAGAAATATGATAATTATACTCCTTTGAAGAAGGACATCAACCATGTTCTAGAAGAAATCAAGAACAACGAGGAACTAAACTGGCCAAAGAAAATGAAGGTAGACCCTGACAAGAGGAATAAGGCAAAGTATTACAAGTTTCATAAAGATCATGGCTATATGACCAAAAATTGCATAGCACTTCAAAATGAGATTGAAGCACTCATCAGAAGAGGAAAGCTGGCAAAGTATGTTGATCGGGGAAACGAAAGAAGAAACAACGACCGAACAAGAGAGAGGACTAGATCTCCTTGTCGAGCAGAGGAGAACAAGAAAAGAAACCATGAAGTTGATCTAGAAGACGACCCCGATCTTCCCAAGAGACCAACACAGCCAGAACGAGAGGTATTTTTAATACGTTTTGGGTCATTTGACTATAATGTTATTACAGGTGGAGATGCAGGAGGAGGAGACCTTACTGCAGAGAGAAAAGCTTACCTCTGTGAGGCTCAAGCTTGCTCGTACATTCAACGAATAAATCTAGCTGAGGAGGATCGCCCGAGAAAGGTGAATAAAGAGAAATTGGTCATTGGTTTCTCAAAGAATGACCTTGTAGGTGTTCTATATCCTCATGATGACCCACTTGTGATCAAGATGAGAATGAAGGAGGGAATGATTTCAAGAGTATTGGTAGACAATGGTAGCTCGGCAGACATCATGTTCTACTCGTGCTTCGACAGTTTAAATCTAAAGCTATCTCAACTGGAGCCTTATCATAGACCCCTCCTCGATTTTGTTGGCGAGAAAGTATTTCCACTTGGGACGATCAAATTGGATATATTTATTGGTACGTGGCCTGCTTGTAGAACAGAAAGAATACGCTTCTTCGTGATGGATAAGAATGTCCAATCATCATACAATATCATCATGGGAAGAGTAGGATTGAAGAAGTTCGAGGCTGTACCATCTACAGTTCATCAATGCCTAAAATTTCCAACAAATTTTGGAGTAAGAGTTGTGAAAGGTGACCAAAAAGTAGCTCGGGAATGCTATTATTCATCCGCCGAGTAAGAGGAACTGGAGGAATCAAGGAAAAGAATACTACCTATCAAGTGGATGAAGGTGCAGAAATTTAAACATTGGATCCTAGAGATGAGTCGCAACTCGTGAAGGGTCAAGTGGTGGAAGCTACTGAAAACATCATTCTGAACAACGAGCACCCTGAACGAACTACTTAAGTAGGTTCGTCGTTGGAATCCTTATTAAAATAGGAATTGATAACTTTCCTAAGAAGCAGAAAACAAACTTTTGCGTGGAGTCATGAGGATATGCTCGGAATAGACCCAAATTTCTTATGTCACGAACTCAATGTGAATAAGGAGATCAAGCCTGTGAAGCAAAGAAGAAGAGTATTGAGCCCCTAGAAGAACCAAGCTATACAGGAGGAAGTCGAGAAGCTCCAAAAAGATTGTTTTATTGAAGATGTTAAATATCCAGACTGGTTAGCCAATGTTGTGATGGTAAAGAAGAAAAACAACAAGTGGAGGATGTGTGTTGACTTCACCGACCTCAACAAACCATGCCCAAAGGATCACTTTCCATTGCCCCGAATTGATCAACTGGTCGATGCTACCTGGGGACACGAGCTGCTGAGTTTCATGGATGCTTATTCTGGTTACAATCAGATTAAAATGAAACCTGAAGACAGGGAGAGAACTTCTTTCATTACCCCCAGGGGAACTTATTGTTATAATGTTATGCCTTTTGGTTTGAAAAATGTAGGTGTGACATATCAGCGGCTAATGAACAAGGTCTTTGCTGAACAAATCAGTTGCAATATGGAAGTCTATGTTGATGATATGCTGACAAAAAGCAAGAAAGATGTTGATCATCTAGTTGACTTAAGTCAGACTTTTGATCAACTGGATAAATATCAAATGAAGCTGAACCCGACGAATTGCATATTTGGAGTACGATAAGGCATGTTTCTCAGGTACATTGTCAATCAACGAGGCATTGAGGCAAATCCTGAAAAGATCAAAGCTCTTTTAGGGCTGCGATCTCCAACGACGAAGAAGGAAGTACAGAGTCTTACAGGACGAGTTGCAGCACTCAACAGATTTGTATCGCGAGCAACTGATCGATGTCTCCCATTCTTCAAGACACTCCAAAAGACTTTTGAGTGGAATGATGAATATGAGAAGGCTTTTCAAGACTTAAAGAAATATTTGGGAGCACCTCCACTGTTATCCAGGCCAGTGATGGGAGAAAATTATACTTGTATCTTGCAGTGTCCGAAAATGCAGTTAGCTCGGCGCTGATCAGAGTGGAGAATGGAGTGCCAAAACTAATTTATTATACGAGTAAGGCCTTCCGAGGAGCAGAGATCAGATATCCAAGGCTGGAAAAATTGACACTGGCACTGATTGAGGCGAGTAGGAGAATGAGGCCATACTTCCAGGCTCATACTATAGTCGTATATACTGATATGCCATTGAGGCAAGCCCATTATAAACTAGAAAAATTAGGGAGATTGATGTACTGGGCAATAGAGCTCGGTGAATATGATATACTCTACGAACCAAGCTCATTGCTAAAAGGTCAAGTTGTAGCAAATTTTATAGAAGAGTTCACCTATCCTGATACCCCCGAGGAGAAAAAGTTGCTCGTCGATCAGCCTGTGGATGTTACAGGATCATCAAACACAAGCTCAGACCAACTCAGGTTGGTAAAAGGGCAAGTGAATGTTACAGGATCATCAAATTCGAGCTCAGATCAACTCTGGTTGGTAAAAAGGCCAAAAAAGATGATCGACGAATAGCAAGAAATATCAGGAGATGGTGAAAGAAAGCAATAAATATTTCATCGAGGAACTCTGTCAGATCAGAAGTTTGAAGACGAGTTACCTACATGGAGGCTATATGTTGATGGCTCATCTTGCACTACAAGATGTGGCGCGGGGATCGTTTTGAGCACTCCAAACGAGGTCGACATGGAATACGCCCTACGTTTCTAATTCAAAGCTTCCAATAATGAGGCTGAGTATGAGGCTATGATTGCAGGTCTTAATTTGGCAAAATTTATGGAGGCGCAGCAGGTTATTGTTTTGAGTGATTCTCAATTGATCATAAACCAAATGATGGGGGTATATGCAGTCAAAGGAGAATTAATGATCAGATATCGCGCAAAGGCAAAGAAGCTGGTATCAAAATTTGCTGCTATTCAGCTGGTCAGAATACCAAGAATGGAGAATGTGATACCAGACGCCCTAGCTCGACTAACATCAGCTACTGGTACAGAGATCCGGAGAACAATCCCAATTGAAGTTTTAGCTGGTCGGAGCATAGATGAAGATCTGACGATGAACTTTATTACCCTTGATTTAGGATCATCTTGGATGAGTCCCATCAAGGCATATATTGAGGAGGGAAAATTACCAGTTGACAAGCTCACAGCCAATAAATTGAAGTTTAAAGCTGCTCGGTATGTATTAACTAATGGTATTCTATATAGACGAGGAATTATGGCAGGTTTGCAAAGATGTGTACATCCCTCCGAGGTGAAAGAATTGATTGAAGAGATCCATGAAGGGTCATGTGGAGCCCATGTAGGAGGTCGGACGCTCTTGCAAAGGGTGATGATGCAGGGATACTACTGGCCGACGATGAGGGATGATTGTATAGCCTATGCCAAGAAATGTGACAAGTCCCAGCGCTTTTCCTCCATCTGAAGAACTCCACAAGCATTATTGACAGCCATAACTTGAGGCTGCCATATTCTACTTGCGACATCATGGAAACCAAGCCCTTGTTCCACCCTTTATCCCAGCCAGTGCTGAAAGACTTCTTCACAACCAATTTCTTCTTTAATTTCTCCGAGGAAAGCTTCTCGGACAGAAGGTTTTCAGCAGTCTTCAGTTTATTCTCAACCTCCTCCTTCTGCCGACTTACTTCCCCAAGGTGAGCCAACTCCTCCTCGACAGCCTTGAGCTTATTTTCAAGCTCCCCAGCATTTCTGAGCTTCTCTTCAAGCTCTTTATTCTTCTTCTCCAAAGCATTCACTTTTTTCTCCAACCCTTTGGAGACTTCAATAACCTGAGCTTTCTCCTGCTCGGTAGAGGTAAATTTCTTCTCCCAAATTGCCTTATCATCAGCATATTTCCGGCGAGAATCTTCCAAAGACTTAATAGCTTCCTCCAGATCTCCCTCCACACTAGATGAGGAGCTTGAAGCTTTAATCGCCTCATGTTTCTTCAAAATTGTATTGAAGTAGCTCACCAACTATGAAAAGAAAATGAAAGCAAGTCAGAAACAGATATAACAAAAGAAAGATGAAAAGTTCAAAGTAATAAGACTTACAGAAGCAATATGGCGAGCAGCTAAAGAAGTGACCATGTCCCGAGTAAGGTTTTCTTCAACACCTTGGATCTCGGGAATGATCCAAGTCTTCAGCGAGCTCATGGCAGAACTCGAGGGAACAAAGGTAGGAACACCAGTTCCAGTTGTTGGGGGCTGAGAGATGGTTTCAGCCAAATTGACTGAGGAGCTCTTCTTCAGCTTCCTCGGGGGAACAGGAATAGATTCGACCAAGGAATAACTCTTGGTCGGTGATATTACAATCACTTCTCCTCGAGCAGCAGACTTACTCGGAGCCACTTGGGGCTTCTCGACAACCTTCACAGCAGCAGCCGAGGAAGGTGCATCATTTTTCTTTGTCCCTTCTGGGACATCATGTTTACTTCTTTTTGCCTCTCCAGTAGCAGAGGCAGGTTTCTCGAAGAGAGTGGGAGGTCTTCTTTTCTTCATCCTTTCACTTAAAGGAATGTGTGACTCGGGCGAAGAACTGGTAGAAGCTGGTACTGGTTCTGCTTCACTTATTACCAAACGAGCAGTAAAAGAAGTAGTGTAACTCTTGTACTGCAGCAGATATGAGGCTGACCTAATGTGCTCGTCGGCAACACTCTGATGCAAAATCCAGATAAGTTTTAAGTGCCTTGTATTAACGTCTGCTTATTTTGCACACTTTCTTTTGCTATCAACTGCAAATAATTAAACATTGCCATTAGTGACACATTTTATCAAACATAAAGGAAGCATAATTTCAAAATAAATAAAATGAAATAAAAATAACCTATCCCATTGCCATAGGGAGGGCATCTGGGACCCTGATACACTTCATCTCCAGATAAAGGAGCATGTTGCCAATTTTTTATGACAACCACGTGCTCAAAATAGTCCCTATTGGCATCCGGGAGATTAACCCCTAAATCCCTATTTAAAAATCTAGTTTTTAAAATAAAAAGTGTTATCACCAACTGCCCATCTATAGTAATATATGATTTATGGAATTCCTATGCGAGTTCCATGAATTTGATTTAAACTATGAACCCCATTAACTATTCTCCATGTATTGGGGGCTATTCTTGCAGGAACCACATCAAAGTATTGACAGAATTCCAGACATAGAGGGTTGGGAGGAAAAGAAAATCCACACTCAGCAATAAAGAGACTGGGGAACCAATGTCCCTCAGCCAAATGGAAATAGTCAGAAGGCTCAGAAAGCTCTTCCAAAATAACCCAGGAGGGAATAGAAAAAACAGAGCGAAACTTCTCAAGAGATTCTACAGGATAAACTATGATGAAAGAAGGAAATGAAAAATAAGGAAGAAGATATTATAGAAAAAGAGTGGATCTGTTAACAACGAACGATGGAAAGGATGAACGCACAAGAGAGTAAGACAATGGAAAATTCGAAGATACAAATTTGAAAAGGTAGAAGACGATGGGATTGTTTGTGATGCCTAAATACTCTGCCTTGGGAAACGGTAAAGTTAATGATTACAAAAAGAAATGATTACGCTACCGGCGGTTAGAAGGACAAAAAGTACACGAAGATCGAGGTAGTTATAAAAAATTCAAAAAGCCTGATTCTACGAAGTTGGAAGGAGAAATAAATACAAAAGACTCCTAAATTTCAGGATGGCCATTTAAAACTGTCATATTCCGAGAAAGAATGTTCCACACTCCTCAAATTTCGAACTATGAAACATTGGGGGCTTCTGTTGATACCAAATTTAGTCTGCTGACATGGCTCAATTAAGTGAAGACACATGGCAATCTACGTGGCAACAACAAACACTTTCGAGGAACTCACACGCTCCGAGGAACCATACTACAATAAGGAACACTGCTTTCCCGAGGAACTCACACGCTCCGAGGAACTCACACGCTTTGAGTAACTCATACGCTCCGAGAAACAAGAACTCTCCGAGGAACTCTTGAGTACCGAGAAGCTTAGGCGGTCCGAGCAACTCAGGCGGTCCGAGCTGCACCTCAAATGAAGTATTAATAGCAGGATACCAACAGTTTGACTGTTCATTAAATGCTTATCATTCAGACGCACACGCTTAAGGGGCATTGAATGTATTACCCTTTCATATGTACATCATTTAATGTATTACCCTTTCACATTACAGCCTCAGGGCTATAAATACATTGTACAATCCACATTGAAAAAGGACCAAAATTTCTTGATAGAACTTGTAATCGAGAATTCCCAAACAATCAGCAATAACATAATAGTGGACGTAGGCCATTCTTATAAGGCTGAACCACTTTAAAAACTCTTTGTTTCATTTATTTATCTGTGATTGAATAATTAGATACGATCTAATTTTTTACATCAACAGTTTGTAAATGAAAGGTAATAATTTTGAAGAGGTCTGCTGGTTAAAAAGTTGATGAGAAAGTGATTTGAAAATTCCATCCATGAATTAGTTGATATATAAAGGATTAAGAGTTTGATTAAGAAAAGAGTTATAATAAGTTATAAAAACTAAAAAATTTATTCCGGACGATCGGACCAATGGAATACGATGAAATTTGGAGGATTATTAGGTGAAGATGAGAGGAAGATGCACAAAAAATTTCATCTCAGTCAGACGATCAAATATTTTTAAATATTTATTTTTGTAGAGAATTTGATGTTTTGAGGACTGTTAGAGAGTTTTATATTTTGAGGACTCTTCTATATAATAAAAATTCAACTAAAACTCCATTTTAATGTCGATTCCAATTCCGTTTGAAAATTTATTTTTCAAATATGAAAACTGACATTTTAAATTATAAAATTTATAAAATCCAAAAATTCATTTTTCTCCGATTTCCAAAATTAATTTAAAAAATTCCCATTTAAAAGATTCGGGTTGTTACAATTATCCCATTATAAGCCATGGGAGAGAGAAAAGAAGGAAAAGATGAAGAAGAAAAGGGAGAAAGAGAAGGTTTCGGCCAATCTCCGATGGATTTTGGCACGAGATCGTCGGATTTATCCAACGAGGCAAGTGTTTAACTTGCTTTAATGATTTAAGTGTGATTATTTTAATTATTATATGTTGGAAATGAAGACCTCCAATTTTAAAAATTTACCAAAACAAATTTCCTTTTAAAGATGCGGAATAAGGATGGCTCTACACAACACACACAACCAACTAATTTAATTTCTTTCAAATTAAAATTAAACAAGTTCAATAGTGAAATTAAATTAGACAGCACAAAATATTCACTTAAACCAATTTAACCCAAGTCCTAGAAATTTTCCTAACAAAATAATTCATCCATTTTAGCAAATTTAGGCCAAACCCAATTTTATGAAATTAAAGTTAATGACTTGAATTAAATTAATATATACCCAAATTTACTTAAGCACCAATTCAATTAAGTGTGACAATTAAACCAAATTTTATCTTGAATTAGCCTAAGCATGCGTTCTAAGTTATTTGCAAGATAAAAGTAAATCAGTCTCACTACGCCGCGATGTACGAGGAAAACCCACAACGGGAAAAATCTCGGATGGCCCTAGCCTCAAATCCACTAAGTACGATTTTACAAGTACAAGACACAAAAGGCTTACAACACTCGACTTGACTACGTCCAATCCCCGACGCTTCTTATTGTACACACTTCTGCCTAGCGAATAACCACGAAGGATCACCGCGGTCTCGAAATCCACTGATCGGACTTTTTCTGGTCACCGTCACTTGAACAAGGAGCCTTTCTCCAAGTGGGTTTGTCATAACAAATAAGCTTCTTCTTTTATGGGATGTATAAGCAAACACAAACTCTCTTTTATGGTAGAGATGAATCTGGTACCAAACAAACTCTTCAAGCAAGATGTATATATATGTATATATATAAACTTGGATTAAAACAAATAATTGGGTGTAAACTTGGTTTTGTTCTTTCAATAAATCAGTTTGACTAACAAACACCAACGAAACTTTTTATGAAAGAATTAAGCACACTAAACCTCTCTCGGAGATGGAAAAAGTTCTTTTAAAAATTCTGGTCCCGAAGTCATTAAATTATGTGAAAGATTAGTGGGAAAAAGTAGGGGGAAAGTGCCAAAAAACTGCCAAAAACTGTTCCCGCCGAAATCTCATTCGAACAACATTTTCGTTCAAAAGAACTGTCTAACGAGGTTCTAGTGTCAAGTCGTTGGCAAACCTGTTCGAACGAAATTCTCGTTCAAACAACAAACTCGTTCGAATGACAATTTCGAACGAAATCCCAGAAAGCTTAAATTTTGATTTTTAGCCCAGAAACTTTATTCTAAAGTTTTAAAGAAAAATTCTGAAAATAAGCCTTAGTTTGAAATAAAAATACACCCTTTATATAATTATTCCAAGTCTCCTTATATATATATATATATATATATAAATGCATTCATACCTTATGGAGACTATGGAATATGATGTTGATGACATAGAAACATGGCACTTGAAAATCGGCAATGATGAAGCTTTATAAGTCTTGGCCGCTACTTCTTCAACTCTTTCATGTCATAGGCTTGGAGGGTACTCACTCAATACTATACTATGGCACACATGTTTTTGTCCGGAATTGAGCCAGCACAACATTAAGACTCAATTGGAAATTTGTGTCCTTACAAATCTCCCCCTTTGGCTATTCTAAGACAAAAACCCAAAAAAAATCCTAAAGGGTCGTCAAGCTCACTAGACTGAAAAACATCCCACCCAAAATAAAGAGTACAATGCTTGACTCGAATACCACTTTAGAATTAAATGCTTTGCCACTTTAAATAGATTCCTCTTTATAATACCTGCACATTTAAGCAACAAATTAAACGCATAGGGAATATTAAAATATTAAATTCAATTTAAATGAATACTCCCCCTTAATTAATTCTCCCCCTTTGTCAAATGATCTACTTAGAAAGACGTCTCCCGCTAAGTTAAATCTCCCAAACTAAGATATGATTACAATAGGATTAGATACCATTTCTCCCCCTATCATTCTCCCTCTTTTTGTTCACGAATAGACAAAGGCTAAAGAGTCCAAAATTAACTTATCTCCCCCAATTAAAGCATATACACCCCCTAAACTAAACAAGGGATAAATAGAATGGGATAGCAAGCTAAACATGCAATAGTGCATAAAGTGATGAGAACATTAAAGCACATGGGCAACTAAAATTCAACTAATCCACATAAAGATATGAATATCAACTATGATGCGATAACAAAAGATAACAATTGATTTTAGTAATCTAGGCATGTGATATCGAAACAAAATTCGCAACAAGACAGATACCAAAAATGAATTAAAAGCATCAATGAACTAGCTAATCATGGCAAAGACTCAAAAAAAACAAAATATCATAAATATGTATACACAATAGATTCAAACTAAGCATAAGTACACACATAAAGATATAAACACCAAAATGACACAAACTAAATAACATAAGTTTTTCCACACTCTTATAGCATAAATGTGTCATAAGGAAACGGAAGTGAAGGGGTGTGAACTATATACTAATGAATTTAAAACCAAATCATTTAAACATGTTCACGGAGTTTGCATTTGATTGCAAAACTTTATCAACTTGAAATAGAGACTTATGTCACAAGATAAAGTGAACTCATGAACAAACATACACAATTCATACAAGCCTAGAATTTTGATGATTCTACACACCAATAGAGTCATGACAATGAAAGCTCAACTAGGATAAACGGACATTGTGCAAACCATTGATATACCATTCAAACTCCCTCAAAATTTGAAAATAAATTCTTTAGAATGAATATATCAAACTAAATGAAATAGGCCTAGGAAAATATTTTTCTTTTAATGCCATTTCTCTTTTAGGCCTTTGGACCACGTATTTGTTTTAGGTCCAAATAAACGGTGGCTTACTCGAAAAGGATGATTTTTCCTTTCGGATCCCTTCCCCGTGCACATTTGTATATATATCATTTTTATATCTCACACAAATCTCACGTACAAGGGATTTTAACATGCACTAGTCCACCTAAGTCACATAACATGTAGATGACAAGATTGGTATGAGAACACCTCACAAAGCTCAAATATAACATGTGAAGTTAAGGTTAAAAAAGCTCGTGCATGTGTGTAAAGTCATAGAAAAGAGAATCCATTAAGCAAGTTGAACTTAAACAACTCCATGTAATCATAATAAATAACATTTTAAGGATTAAAATTCTAACCAAAAGTTCTAGTCATATGGAAGCGAAATGAAGTTTCAAACACAAACATATGCCACTAAATGTGTGTAAAACCAAAATACACACAAAAATAAAATCATTTTGAGTTTTTCAAAGTTTTTCACCAACCACAAAAATTAACTCAAAAGATAAACAAAAATCAATTTGTATTTTTCATATAATTTAAATTAAAATGAAAGAATAAAATACAAGAGATAAACAAAAATCACAATTCTAGCATGTGATTGATTATGAAGCATATACTAGAAAAATGATAAACAAAAGATACAGCTAGAAAAAGATATATCATTAAGCACAAAAGCTAGAGTATGTAAGACATGCAAGCAATTACACATAATATACATCAAGAGAAGAGCCATGTGAAAGCATGAGAGAACCATCAAACGTTGGAAATATTTAAAGAGGCATAATTTCCATTTTAAACAAAAATGCCCTAAAAGGACCTAAACGCAATAACGTAGCGCTCCCACTCTGATACCACTTGTTGGAAATGAAGACTTCCAATTTTAAAAATTTACCAAAACAAATTTCCTTTTAAAGGTGTGGAATAAGGATGGCTCTACACAACACACACAAACAACTAATTTAATTTCTTTCAAATTAAAATTAAACAAGTTCAATAGTGAAATTAAATTAGACAACACAAAATATTCACTTAAACCAATTTAACCCAAGCCCTAGAAATTTGCCTAACAAAATAATTAATCCATTTTAGCAAATTTAGGTCAAACCCAATTTTCTCAAATTAAAGTTAATGACTTGAAATAAATAAATATATACCCAAATTTAATTAAGCACTAATTTAATTAAGTGTGAAAATTAAACCAAATTTTATCTTGAATTAGCCTAGGCATGCGTTCTAAGTTATTTTGCAAGTTAAAAGTAAATCAGTCACACTACACCACGATGTACGAGGAAAACCCACCATGGGAAAAACCTCAGACGATCCTAATCTCAAATCCACTAAGTACACTTTTACAAGTACAAGACACAAAATACTTACAACACTCGACTTGACTCCATCCAAGACCCGACGCTTCTTCTTGTACATACCTCTGCCTAGCGAATAACCACGGAGGTTCACCGCGATCTCGGAATCCACCGATCGGACTTTTTCTGGTCACCATCACCCGAATAAGGAGCCTTTCTCCAAGTTGGTATGTCATAACAAACAAGCTTCTTCTTTTATGGGATCTAGAAGAAAACCCGACTTGAAAACATTTTATAACAAGTGCATTAAAATGCATAATAATTATAAATGCATTATTACATGATTAAGGTGGAATCGAACTCTCCATAATAATCTCCCTCACCTCTCAACTAAAGCGCACAACTAAACGTATGCACGTGATCTCCAAATGTATGCCCAATTCGAATTAGGCAAAAGAATCTAACTTAAACCCAATTGAAATATTTAATTAAAACCATCTAACCTATCTGCCAATCTACACTTATCTATATCCCTTAAATCATATACTTTAACTTTAATGTTATAGTTCTATTTATATTTGTTCATTTATTGAACATATAAAGTTGCATAATCATCCTCATAATAACATCATCACAATACATCAACATTCTCTCTTACTAGAATTTCATATATTCTAGTTATGCCCTCATGTGGCATGTAAATAATTATATATGAGTTATTAGCATCTAAGTGCTAAGGACTAAAATTCTCCCGATTCTCAATACGGTACTGTGCTTCATGCATGGGACGTCTCACCGAAGCGAAATCTAAACAAGGAACCCCCCCGTTACACTACTCCTGACAGTCTTGATCTTCGAGATTCATTATGACCGCAATGCATGATGTATGTAACCCTAATTATTACTCCATTTTAATTCATTATTATTCCCGATTCTCAACAGTACACGGCGTCTCATGCGTGGGACGTCTCGCCGAAGCGAAATCCAAACATGGAACCCCCCCTTATACTACTCCTGGCACTATCAATCGTCGAGATAGGTGATATATATATGAATATCAGCATTTAGGACTAACTTCTCCCCAATTCCCAACATTACACTGCGGTTCATGCGTGGGATGTCTCGCCGAATCAAAATCCAAACAAGAAACCCCACCCGATACACTAATCCTAGAAATGTTGTCCATTATGCCCTCGATACCCAAATACAAGCACAAGAACAATATCATAACCATCCAACCGAACTATAACTCAAGGACGCAGGCTCACATGCTATCATCTTCCAGTTTCCCATTCATGTAGAAAACTGGGGCCACCTAGTAGGGTTCAACGGCACCCACCATGTGATCAACTCACGCACACAACGTCCCTGGAAGCGGCCATAGCTCCTAACCGGTAAGTGAGAACGACACATACCCATGACTTATCACCCCTAAAATAATAATGTGTATCATATAATAATCACCATGTACGACTATGACCTGGGAATATCCACACCCTGCTCTTTGAGCCAGGATGCTCACCGTCAACGCACGCAACTTCCCAATGATAGCAAGGCGGGGGTATGCTTCACTATATATATATATATATATATATATATATATATATATATATATATATGTATGTATATACCATCATATAAGGTATACATATATTATCACATCATAAAAGATATACCATCATATAAGGTATACATGTCACATTGTTTTCATATTTACAATACGCTCTTAGGCACAATTGAATTAATATCACTGTTTAGTATATTTCCCTCTTGATATACTAATCGTCAATTCTTACACCTCTTCCCCACTTAGTATACACTATACTATTTCTCGCTTGAAGCTCATGTGTCGCTTCTATTTATGAGTTGTCTCTCCATTCTATTTATGTTAAGGATATTCTCTATATCCTAATGCACTTCATTTAACATTTATAATTCTCCGTCCATAATAGGGTTCAATTCATTTTATGAACCTTTAAAGTTATCCCATTTGGGATTTGATCCTAAGATCCAATATCTCTAGGTTATTCTCATTCTTATGTATGAATTTAATTATTATCTACAACTAGAATCTCGAATTAAGGTGGGCTTCCCCACTTAAAATATACCATACTTTCTAATCGGTGTTCCTCAATTTAAGTCAATACAACTCATATTATATATTATAAGGGAAACTCTCTAAAAGTCTCCAAAACGTACTCCATATGATCCCTATAGAGGTTCCTAATCGATAACCTCGAACAAAACGGAATGAAATTCTCCCTAGAAAAACATCCCTCAAAAAGTCCTGTTTTCGAATCGATTGGGGCAATTTCGAATCGATTCGGACCTGCGAATCGATTCGGCCTCCAAGGCAAATCGATTTGGGTCATATGACCTGGGACTCTATCTCAGGTCGAATCGATTCAGCTGGGGTTTGAATTGATTCGGTCACTCAGACCTGGGCACTTGCTAATTTCCGAATTGATTCGGTTAGGGGTACGAATCGAGTTGGCCTACCTGGAGGCTCGAAAATGGCTACTTTTTGGTAAGCCAAAAATCCCAAAATTTGTTTTAATCATCTTATCTTCATTTCTCTTTAACCCAATCACATATATATCATTAATATTCATCCTAGATTACATATAAACTAATTTCTATCCTCAAATCGAAGATCTACATATCAAATCTAAGATTATACCCAAAAGTTAGGTTTTGATAAACTAAACCTAAAACCCAAAGATTTAATCCACAAATCATGCAATAAATGGTACACAACAATTATTTAGCAAGTTTAGTCCCTTGCCTCGAGTTCGTAGGGTCTGATTCATCCTCAAGATTGCGTATTAACCGAAAATCTCCACTTTCTCTCTCCTTTCTCCTTCTTTCTCTTCTTCTTCCTTCTTCTCTCTTTAGTTCTTTCTATTTCTATTTGTCTCTTTGGAGAAATAAATCTCCCGTAGGCTTTTAATCCCTAACTCCCAAGATACACAACTTTAAATGATAATACACACTTTAAATGACTCGGTAACTTTAATTCGAGTCAAACGTACCTAAAGTACTTCGAAGCCTAAATAGACCCCAAGTACAGTCATTTTGACTTTCTCGACCCTTTCGGACACAACTACACCCTCAGAATCGCCATTCAAATCACTTTCTAACGACTTCAAATTTTGACCTCAATTATCAATTAAATTTTTCTCCAAATAAAAATAATGTTTATTTCTCCCAAAGTAACTAAATCATCACCTCCAAGACCTCGGGTTGTTACAAACTTCTCCACTTACAAAAAATTTTTCCTCAAAATTTAGCAAAGCCTAATCCTCCAAAGCTCACTAGTTTTACTACACCCATCCTCACTAATCCTATCTCCAAATCTCTAACTACCCACGACGAATTTATTTTAATTTATTTTATTTTAAGTTGTATAAAATCAACCCATTAACCACTAGGGCGTCCATACACCCTTTATATTCGAGCTTTATGCTCGCAACAATCATAATGAGGCTTCATTTGCCTCCAAATTCCACAATTCCATAGGTATATAAGGTATACTAGCATATTAATAGTGTAAAAATTTTGAATGGTCCAAAGAAATAACTCCTCTCAATTCTTGACATTCGCCACTTTCATGCAGGGGACATCTCACAAAAGCGAAATCCAAACAAGGAACCCTCCCAAATACACTACTATGTAGCGACGTCGGGGATTGAGAGTTTGTTAAATTCGGACTAGAGTTTGAAAGAAATAATTTTATGAAAATCATTTTGAAATGGCCCAAAGGCCGATAAAAAGTTTTATTTTGAAAACAGTTTATTTTAAAAAATGTTTATGTAATACAATCTTCATATCAAATGCCTTATGTCCAACACAAGGTCTTAACAATCATCATACATATAACAATATGTAGCTCAAAAAAATTAGCATAATTATGAGCTAAGCTTTCCTGCGTCCCAACAATCCACAAGTTCTGAAATCTTTCATTAATAACATCTTACATCATATTAATATATTGTCGTTTATAAGGCTCATCCATATCTGGAATACAACAATTATATAAGTCTAACATGACTATATAAAAGAAGTAGCTTTATCATTACTACTTAACACACAATAACCATTCATACAATTCACCACAAGGTTTATAGCTCTCTTTGAGCGCATTATAAAATTATCTAGTCTTGCAAAAGATAATAACATAAGAGCCTAACTTGCTCAAAATTCCCCTTAGGGTCATTACATACATAATAGGGCTATAGTACTATCGTCTTGTCAATATCTCCCATACGATACTCCCAAAATTCATTTTAGTAATTATCCTATTCATAAAGGAAAATAACTTACGTCATTCATCTCTAGTCCGATTGCCCTTCTTCATCATTGGGCTCCCACACGTAGTCCCCCAGTCTAAAATGACCTCGAATCTGTTGTAGGGGTTGCACTTCCATAACTTCATCAAAACGTAGTCCTTTACTTATTTTGGGGCAATCTCTTTTTCTATGACCTATTTATTTACAAAAGAAACATCTGCCCGAAATTCCTCTCTGCCAACCTTGAGGAATAAAACGTCGTTGTGACTCTCCATAGTCCAACTTATACCTACTCGCATTACTGGAACTATCATCGCCAAACTTACTTGATGAACTCGAATTTCTAAAGTTCTTACCCTCTTGCGAATGAAGACGATATTCATGACACTTTAGTAGTGCCGCATTCACTACCTCGACGAAAGTCACTAACGTAGGACTCTCTAAGAAATGTTGTTGGATTCTCCAATCTAAACATCGAACAAACTTCTATATACGCTTCTCTTATGTATCTACCTCATCAGGTACTAACTTCGCCCATGTAGAAAAATCTTCCTCATATTCTGCCACCGTTCTATTACCCTGAAAAATCTTCATATCCCGAGTCGGGGAAGGAAAATACCTTCGATCGAAAAGTTCCCAAAAATCTATTATAGGTAAAGTATCTCTCTGTTCAGATGTCATGACAGACTCACACCATTGGAGAGCTGCACCCGATAACTTAAAGGTGGCTAAAAATTGCTTCCGTACCTCACTACACTCAACTATACGGAGGTGCCTATGCATACTATTCTTCCATTGACTTGCAGCCACTGTATTAACCCCCCCTGCAAACTCTAGAAGATGCCCCTTACTAAAATCTTACTTCACTTTTCCCATAAAGATAATCCTAAATGGGTTTGGGTTTCTCAAACGACAGATTGTTGCGCCATCATATAAATGGCAGCAGTTGCTCTTGTGCCACAATATTGGAAACTTCATCTATAGTCATGTTCCTTTGAGGCATTTGGGGTTCCATATTTTCAGCCCCTTTATTTGCCCTGACTGAACGACCTCGCTTCGGTGGCATCTGAAACAAGAACAATTGTATCAGAACGCCTTTCAAATATTTTTCATATCGCAGAAGAAATATGAACGTATGAATGCAACCGTCCTAACAATAAGGCTCTACATCAAATACGCTTATGGAAGATCATAGTAACCCACACAGATTCTAAAGACACTAGAACCTGATGCTCTGATACCATCTGTGACAACCCGCTCAAAATAATAACGGGTGGCCTGCCCTATACTACATTAAATCAGGTATCTCAGATGGCACAGTCTCAACATCAACATAGAATACTAGATAGTATAAGGCTAACTACGCGAAACTATTAAAAGAGGGTGCCAAAAATTTAAAACTTTTATTTAACACCGAGTAAAACCGATTACAACAAACAAACTACAATAATATAAAAGAGTACAGTACAATGTACAACAAAATCTCAATAATGAAATACTCGAATAAGCTGTCAGGTCACAAACAATACAATAATCTAAAAAAACTATATAAAAGTGTTAATCTACAACACTTGAGTATAAACCTGGTATACAAACTGAATCTTAATATACATATACAAAGATAGGAATCGACTAAAGCAAAGTTCCGCAACAGTCCGCTACTGCCACATCTCCACGAATACACTGGATGGATGAACATCAATTCCATCCTTAGGGAGGAACGCCCAAAGTAATACAATAGATACACATGGAGGGAGAAAATATAAAGGGGTCAGAGCCCGACTTGAAAACATTTTATAGCAAGTGCATTGAAATGCATAATAATTATAAATGCATTATTACATGATTAAGGTGTAATCGAACTCTCCATAATAATCTCCCTCACCTTTCAACTAAAGCGCGCAACTAAACGTATGCACGTGATCTCCAAATGTATGCCCAATTCTAACTAGGCAAAAGAATCTAACTTAAACCCAATTGAAATATTTAATTAAAACCATCTAACCTATCTCCCAATCTACACTTGTCTATATCCCTTAAATCATATACTTTAACTTTAATGTTATAGTTCTCTTTATATTTGTTCGTTTATTAAACATACAAAGTTGCATAATCATCCTCATAATAACATCATCACAATACATCAACATTCTCTCTTACTAGAATTTCATATATTCTAGTTATGCCCTCATGTGGTATTTAAACATATATGTAAATAATTTTATATGAGTTATTAGAATCTAAGTGCTAAGGACTAAACTTCTCCCGATTCTCAATACGGCAATGCGTTTCATGCGTGGGACGTCTCGTCAAAGCGAAATCCAAACAAGGAACCCCCCCATTACACTACTCCTGACAGTATTGATCTTCGAGATTCATTATGCCCTCAATGCATGATTCATGTAACCCAAATTATTACTCCATTTTAATTAATTATTATTCCCAATTCTCAATAGTACACGGCATTTCATGCGTGGAACGTCTCGCCGAAGCAAAATCCAAAGAAGGAACCCCCTCCCCCCCCCCCCCCCCCCGTTACACTACTCCTGGCACTGTCGATCGTTGGGATAAGTGATATATATATATATATATATAAATATGAGCATTTAGGACTAGCTTCTCCCCAATTCCCATCATTACACTGCGGTTCTTGCGTGAAATGACTCGCCGAAGCGAAATCCAAACAAGGAACCCCTCCGATACACTAATCTTGGCAATGTTGGTCGTTGAGGTCCGTTATGACCTCGATACCCAAATATAAACACAAAAACAATATCATAACCATTCAACCGAGCTATAACGCGAGGACGTAGGCTCACATGATATCATCTTCCAGTTGCCCATTCATGTAGCAAACTAAGGCCACCTGGTGGGGTTCAACGACACCCACCTCGTGATCAACTCACGCACACAGCGTCCCGAGAAGTGGTCGTACTTCCTAACCGGCAAGTGAGAACGACACATACCCACGACTTCTCACCGCCAAAATAGTAATGTATATCATATAATAATCACCATGGACGACTATGACCTGGGGAATATCCACACCCTGCTCTTTGAGTCAGGATGCTCACCCTCAACACACGTAACTTCCCAATGATACCAAGGAGGAGGTATGAATCACTATATATATATATATATACCATCATATAAGGTATATATAAATCATCACATCATATAAATATATACCATCCTATAAGGTATACCTGTCACATTATTTTCATATTTATAATACGCTCTTAGGCGCAATTGAATTAATATCATTGTTTAGTATATTTCCCTCTTGATATACTAATCGTCAATTCTGACACCTCTTCCACACTTAGTATACACTATATTATTTCTTGCTTGAAGTCATGTGTCGCTTATATTTATGAGTTGTCTCTCCATTCTATTTATGTTAAGGATATTCTCTATATCCTAATGCACTTTATTTTGCATTTATAATTCTCCATCCATAATAGGGTTCAATTCATTTTATGAACCTTTAAAGTTATTCCATTTGGGATTTGATCCTAAGATCCAATATCTCTAGGTTATTCTCATTCGTCCATATGAATTAAATTATTATCTCCAACTAGAATCTCCAATTAAGGTGGGCTTCCCCACTTAGAATATACCATAATTTCTAATCGGTATTCCTCAATTTAAGTCAATACGACTCCAATAATTTCTTATAAGGGAAACTCTCTAAAAGTATACAAAATGTACTCCATACGATCCCTATAGAGGTTTCTAATTGATAACCTCGAACAAAACGGAATGAAATTCTCCCTAGAAAAACATCCCTCAGAAAGCCCTGTTTTCGAATCTATTCGGGCCAATTCCAAATCGATTCGGCCCTGCGAATTGATTCAACCACCAAGGCGAATTGATTAGGGTCATAAGACCTGGGACTCTGTCTCAGGCCGAATCGATTTGGCTGGGGTCCGAATCGATTCGGTCACTCAAACCTGGGAACCTGTAAATTTCCGAATCGATTCGGTTAGGGCGCCGAATCGATTCGGCCTACCTGGAGGCTTGAAAATGGATACTTTTTAGTAAGCCAAAAATCCCAAAATTTGTTTTAATCATCTTATATTCATTTATCTTGAACCCAATCACATATATATCATTAATATTCATCCTAGATTACATATAAACTAATTTCTATCCTCAAATCAAAGATCTACATATCAAATCTAAGATTATACCCGAAAGTTAGGTTTTGATAAACTAAACCTAAAACTTAAAGATTTAATACATAAATCATGAAATAAATGGTACACAACAATTATTTAGCAAGTTTAATAACTTGCCTCGGGTTCGTAGGGTCTGATTCATCCTCGAGATCGCGTATTGACCGGAAATCTTCACTTTCTCTCTCTTTTCTCCTTCTTTCTCTTCTTCTTCCTTCTTCTCCCTTTCTTTCTTTCTCTTTCTCTTTCTCTTTCTGTCTTTGTAGAAATAAATCTCCCGTAGTCTTTTAATCCCTAACTCCCAAGATACACAACTTTGAATGATAATACACACTTTAAATGACTCGGTAACTTTAATTCGAGTCAAACGTACCTAAAATACTTTGAAACCTAAATAGACCCCAAGTACAGTCATTTTGACTTTCTCGACCCTTCCGGACACAACTACACCCTTCGAAACGCCATTCGAATCCCTTTCTAACAACTTCAAATTTTGACGTCAATTGCCAATTAAATTTTTCTCCAAATAAAAATAATGCTTATTTCTCCCAAAGTAACTAAATCATCGCCTCCAAGACCTTGGGTTGTTACACTTTATTTTAAAATTTTAAAGAAACCTTATGAGAATAAACCTCAGTTTAAAGTAAAAATACACCTTTATAAAATTATTCCTAGTCTCCTTATATATATATAGATGTAATACCCCACACTTTTATGGGAAATTAAGTTAAATAATTAAGTATAATTTGGGAATTTAAGAATTATTGTGAATAATAATTTTGGGAGCTTTCAAGGATTAAATGATTTTTGATGTGTATTATATTTACTCTTGGGATGAAGTAAATAAGTTGCAGTATTTTAATTTTACGTCACAGATGGGAAAAGCGACAAAGGATAATATTTTAATTGGAAAACCCGCATTAAGTTGTGTTGGGTTGAAATAGTGAATTGCGATCAAGTGCCTCAGATGGAAATTTTGACTGCGCAGTTGGTCTCGGAATGACCGAGATAGTCAGAATAGAGTATTCGAGGGTCGTAATTGAGTTTCAGGAATTTTTGGATTAATAAGGACTCGCAATTGAGTAAAAGAGTCATTTTTGAGTTTTAAAGGGATAAATCCTTGTTTCTCGTTATAAAAGACACGGGAGAGTAGGATAAAGGAAATAAAAGAGAGAAAATAAGAAAGAAAGAAGGGAGGAAGAGGGGAGACAAAGGATTTCCGGGCTAAACTCCACCGAATTCGACTCGAGGTCGTCGAATTTCATCCTAGAGGCAAGTGTATACATACTTTAATTCATTTTTTGCATTTATTTCATATTATAGTTGCTAAACTATATGATTTTGGGTTAGTTTACATATTAATGTAATGTAAACTCTTAATGATTTCTAGTGTTAAATCCATGTAGATGGAGGGAGGAAATGGATTGAAATGGGTTAAAATCATAAGTTGGTGTTTTTATGGTTTTAGGGTTTAAATCTAAGGGAAATGGTTTAATACCCCCAAATTAAGTGATGTGTTAGCTGTAAAACATAGATTAGACGTTTATTGAGTTGTTGGATGAGATTAGAAACAACAAAAATGGAGAAAAATGGAGGTTGCGATTTTGTAGAAGACGATGAATAGTAGCTCCATAGCTTGTGGGGTAAATTCGGCCAGGAAGCGAATTGATTCAGCTCTTGGTCAAAACACGAAAGTTGTATATCTTTTCGATACGGTCGCGTGGTATTTTTCTTCGATTTGTTATGATTTTTATAAGATAGCAGTTTCGAGGTTGAAATCATCAACTCGGAAATCAAATCAAAAATTGGAAAAATAAAGGCTAGAAGTAATTGTGTAGATGTTTGTGATGATTTCGGGTGTAGATTAGAAACCATGAAAATGAATTTGGGTTATTGGATGGGGAATTTGGAGAATTAATTTTCGAGGATCTGGTGTGATCGGTCGACCATGCCCCTATGGCCGGTCGACCGCATCAAGAAAAAAGGGCCTACTGGGTGGTTTCTTAGGCTTATCTGCAAACTGCGGTCGACCGGGGGTTCAGGGTCGGTCGACGGGTACCCTGTTTTCAGCCCAATATTTTGGAGATTGTTATTCCTTCTCCGCTTTGAGTTTAAAGCGGGATTTCTAAAGTAGAGTATTATAAAGGATTATGATATAAATGACTAGAGGAGTTGTGAATAAGTATAGTTGGAGAAATGATATAAATCCTTAAATGTGAATAAGGTGCATGTTATTTATAAAGTGAGGGAATACTTTTGGTTTTAGTATCATGAGTGTGCGAATACTCAAATATTATTAATTGTGAGAATCTTTGGGATTATTACTCATCGCTCGAATATTATTAATTGTGAGAATCTTTGGAATATATATATACGTTGTGATTAAAGTATATATAATATGATACGGATATGTATATATATCTATGTGTGGATGGTATATATATATATATATATATATATATATATATATATATATATATATATATACATATACATATATATATATATATACATATACATATAGATATATATATATATATACATATACATATATATATATATATACATATACATATATATATATATATATGTTGAGCATACCCCCTCTAATGCTATCATGGGAAGTTGCGCGATGAGGGTGAGCCCCTGGATTGAGGAGCAGGGTGTGGATATTCCCCACGTCACAGGGTCCATTTTTATATTGTGTGATTTTTATTTGGGGTTAGACGTGGTGGGTATGTTTCGTCTCATTTCTGAAGAGGAACTATGCCGCTTCCCATGGGTTTTGATTTGGTTTTGACCACGAAATAGGTGACATTTAGTCCTACTGGTGGTCCCCAGGATGGTATGTGAGTGATGCCTCCAAAGATGATAGCATTGAGAGACCGCATCATTGAGTTATATCTCATTGGGATGTTTAGTCCTACTGGTGTGTATGGTATATTACTTGTGCATGAGAACAAGATATTATATATCTCTAGTAGAGTAAAGAAATTAAAGAAAGATAGATTTAATTCTCATTCTGGAAGATTATATCCGGACTCAAAATGTGATATGTATATAAAAGTGAGTATCAAAATGTATATAATTATGTGGGTATATATAAATATATAAATAAATCTATTTATTTATAGACATTATGTACTGAGGGTCTAATGGAACTCGACGATCGACCTTGCCAAGTAGTAGTGTATCGAGGGGGGTCCTTGTTCGGATTTCGCTTCGCGAGACACCCCACGCATGAACATGGCATAGGGTTTAGACTGGGGGGAAGTTTAGCCCTTAGTACTTAGGTTAACTAGGATTGTTAGAGAATGGGTAACGGACTAGTTAGGTAGGGTATCTTGACTAGGGTATTTGTTAGGATGCGATAGGTGTGCAATATTAAAAGAGAGTTGAGGGGTATCTCATGGGAGTGCGATACCAATTTAAATGTGAGATAAACCATATTTTTAAAAATTAAAGCATTTATGCACTTGCTAAATATTTTTACAACTCGGGCTCTGACCCGTTTTTATTTTTTTCCTCTCTTGCTATATATTATATATATATATATAGGTGTCCAGACACAGGGACGCCTGGATGATGATCCTTTCGAGTTAGACGTCTGCTGCAGCAGATGTGGATGTATGCAGGTTTATTTTTGGACGCCTCTATTCTTGTGATATAGATAGGTGACATTGTATAAACATTCGGTCTAATAACCCAACTGCATTTATTTATTCTTTCACCGCCTCTTAGTGCGGCATTCGACTTGGTTGTATATTGTTAAACCGAGTGTTTGGTTATTTTTTTATTTCATCCCAGTTTCATTTTATACAAACTGTGTGAATGTTTTAATTCATTAATTTGTTTAAAAAGACTAGTTAAATAAAATTTGATGCTAGCCTAATAGGTTATTAGTAATTAATTTGGTTTTCGACAGTGAAGCTAAGAATGATCCATATGCGACTCCTGTTTTAATTTGGTACAGGAGTGATCGCTCGGTATTTGATTAGGCGGGGTGTCGCAATAGAAATGCATTCATACCTTTTGGAGACTATGGAATATGATGTTGATGACATATAAACATGGCACTTGGAACTCGGCAATGATGAAGCTTTATAAGTCTTGGCCGCTACGTCTTTAACTCTTTCATGTCATAGGCTTGGAGGATACTCACTCAGTACTATCCTACGACACAAATGTTTTTTTTCCAAAATTTAGCTAACACAACATTAAGACTCAAATGGAAATTTGTGTCCTTACATTATAGTGGGTGAAAACTATATGATTTTGGGTTGAGATTCTTGAATCAAATGGGAATTTTGGAAATGATTTCTTATAATTTAATGTGATAACAACTTCATATGAAACATGAGTTTAAATCAATGTTAATGGTGAAATTTTTGTTTAAACTTGGAAGAATTGAATAAATTGTGGGTTTAACTAAGTTAGGGTTCAATACCTAGTTAAATTGAGGAATCCTTAAAATAAATCAGTATGTAGATGACTATATTGATGGCTGATGATGTTGGAGACCATAAATCTTGGGTTGGATGAGTGTTGGAGTGATTTTTGGAGTTGTAGAAGAAGATGAACTCGTAGGGAACAAAATTGATCATGTAGAACTAATCCGGATGCGATTCAATTTGTTTATTGTAACAGGACATGTTCGGTTTGGTGTCATCGATTCGGTTTGTTTATTGGATCCAAACCGGTTCATTTTGGGGCCATGGCTTCGGTTCGGTTCATTTTGGGGGCAATGGATTTGGTTTGGTTCGCTTATGACCGAAAAATTTGAGAAATTTTCTCTTAGACTTAATGTACTAATGAATAAATCCTTTTGGGAGATAAATTTGAAGGTATACTAAATAGAGTGTGAGCGCCTCTAAAAGATTGATTGAGTGATATATGAACCTTGGGTTTTTTATAATAAAATCCAGGGTATAGATTTTAGGAATGTTTAGGACAAAGGACATTCGAGGAATTATTTTGCGGGTTCGTACATAAATATATATATATATATATATATATATATATATATAAACATGAGTAAATCCTAAGGTGTGAGTATGATGATTTTAGAATACTAGCCAAACGTGATAAACTATGATTCGGAAATAATAAATGTGATAATTATATCATAAGTAAGTGAAAACTTATGGGATTAAAATAAGTTGTGTGTATACTTATGAATTAATACGAATTGGTATATTCGGGATTATAGGCTAATGCTAAGTGAGATAGGCAGGAATAACCGAATTTGATGATATATATATACGGGTATAGAGAGAGTATATATATCTGTGTGTGTGTGGGGGGGGGGGGGGGGGTGATATATTTATGTGAAACATACCCCTCTAGTGCTACCATGGAAAGTTGCGCGATGTGGGTGACGTCCTCGACATGAGGAGCAAGTTGCGTATAGTCCCCAGGTCATAGCGTCCATTTTTATATTGTATGGCATTTGTCAGGGGTCAGACGTCTTGGGTATGATTCGTCTTATTTTTAGTGAGGAACTATGATCGCTTCCCATACATTGTGGCGATGTGAGATTTTGATCATTGGTAGCCCAAAATGGTATGTGAGTGATTCTTTAGAAGATGATAGCATTGAGAGACTACATCCATTGAGTTATAGCTCCGAGGAACGGTTGTTATACTTATATAGAGTGTGATATATAAGTATTGGATATACTTGATGTGTAATATATATATATATATATACTAGCGGAATGCCCGTGCTTGAAGGCACGACAAAAATTTCCAAAATACAAAATCGTAAAACGGTAAAAATTTCCAAAGTATGTAACTGCAAAACGTATTCGTAGGACTATTTACCCTCTTTAACAAATAATAAATAATCCAACTTATACGAAAAGTTGAATCAACTACCACATGATGCAATCAGAATAGGTAAAAAATTGACGAAAAAACCTTACACGAACCAAATTCGGCAATGAAAATACAAAACTTCAGACTTTAAAGTCGATTTTGACCCCTTGAACAGCACCGAAAATAGTCCAAAATATTATAAGCTAGGCACGGGCGATATGAATCCAATGGCGCTAGAATCGTCTCATTCCGATTTACGATTACAAAGTTACAACATTTCTCCCATAACATACTATTTCAACTTGAAACAAAATAGTATTAAGGCAATTCTACTGCCGCTCACGCCAATTAAGTAATAATGATTATAACTTTAAAGACATCATTGTCAACATTCAAATAGAATAATACTATAAGGGTTCTTCAAGCACCATATGGTGTAAAAGAAAATACTTCAACCACATTTTGTAACAATATTGCTAAAATTGCTCAATCTAAAGTATGAATGCACTAAAATGTAACCATTGATTAAATGACAGTCTTATAAAGCAAAATAGCACTAAACGTAAGCATTAATCTACCAGTATGAACAGAAAAATAGCTCAATCTAACAATATTAGTAATTTTATTCCCCCCCCCCTCTCAGTCTCACTCGCACACAGACACTAAAATTATATTAATTTCCACAAATTTTGAGCATCTTTAGCGATGGAATTTTATTTCCTTCTCAAAAGGCATCAATTGTTTTGTTTCTAAGCCAAACTTTCTAATTAATCTATCAATGCCTTTGTGAAAGATACAGCTTATAGTGTGAAAATTGCACCTATCAAAATGGAGCTTACAAATAGAAAGACTTGAGCAAATTATGAAAATTGTGTCATACAGATAATGTTGGTTCTTACAGTTCTTTCATTCAAACAGAATTGTTACTGGAACTCTCATGTTGTGCAATCTTAATAAGTGTTAGCTAGAAAAAAGTATTGCATATAAGAAAAGAATAACAGAGTGGCAAACTTTTGATTATTTATTCCACTCTTGCCAATGACAATATAGCTTTGCTTGTAGGTTCCATAAAAGATCATGGCTTCGATTTTTTGTTCTTGGATGATCCCGTCTACTGCATCAAACAGAATTCAACCGATTTTAAATAAATCCGCCAATTAAGCTTTCCCATATCAGATACAAATACATAGGAGTAATCCAACAATCGGACCTGACATTGGATCAATCACTAAAACTAAGAATATTTCCTCTATTGAGAAGCTGGTTCTGAGGTCCTCAACATAAATCGATTCTACAACCTTTACCAGAGCCTGCAAATACCATGCAATCTTTTCAATACTTCCAGTTGTCCAAAACAAATTCTATAAAAGAATATTATAAACAACATTATCTAACTTGAAGAAACTCACTTGTTTCAATGTTGATCCAAAGAGTTCAAATTCAAATGTATTCCTTAAATTTGCAGTTTTCAGAGGACTTTTCTTCAAATAGTCATACCCTTATTTATAACAGCTACTTCCTACAAAAATTGAACTAATTAAAAATTACTCCTAAGATTACTCAACAAACTATAGACCAAATCAACATAAAAAACTCCTAAATAAACTCAACACCAAACTAATGTCTAGAATTTTCTCAACAACTAAAACCCCAAATCAAACATCTTCAATTTCCATAATTTTTTCGAGAGATCAATTAAGGATATACACCTAGATATCTGCAATTTTACAAAAGGTTGTTAATCAAAGCAGGAAAGATAGAATTCATGACTCCTATATTGGGTGGATGATTAAATTTCAAAGGGCATGAGGTTGGGTGGATGATTGTGATGGTGTAGAATCCAATTAAATTTGTGGTCCAATAAACTTATTAGTTGGCAATTAAAAAGAAATTCCCGTCACTTAAGTCTTACCAAAATCAGGTTGATGTGACGATTGAGAGCTACTTACTGGACGATCCTTTTATTTTGTACACTTCCATCACTGGTGGCATATTTGCTTACAAAACGGTCTATGATCTCACCAAGTTGATCAGCACCTTTTACTTGAGGAGCTATAGGTGTCTTACAAAAATGACCCACTTTTCTCTTTCCCAATTTCACAGCTCTCGTTGAAATTATAGGTGAGTCGTGTCTTTCGTCTAGGCAAAAAAATAGAAGTGTCTAACTCCATTTTGGCTTGATCCTATTATTTATGTTGGGTACTTCCTTTCGATCTTGGGTTGATTTTTTTGTTATA
The DNA here is from genome assembly GCA_949130495.1 of Sambucus nigra. Taxonomy (NCBI): domain Eukaryota; kingdom Viridiplantae; phylum Streptophyta; class Magnoliopsida; order Dipsacales; family Adoxaceae; genus Sambucus; species Sambucus nigra. Next base: position 77,123,494 of record OX422207.1, on the reverse strand, counting down.
TCCTTCTTTGGGTGGAGCTGAATATGTCATTCATCACCTACTTTCGAGAACAACAGTAGCATATGGTATGTTTACAGGGGAGGGGCAGCTTCATACATTCATGGTCCTTGTTTCTGAGGTGACAACTCAGAGATCAATATGAGATGGTAACTTAAGATCAATATTATGAGACCTTTATTTTGCAAAATAAATACAAAAATTTATTTAGTGTTCAAAAAAATAAAAATAACTTAACCTATTAAGTACTAAGGTAGTAAGCTTGTTTAATTTTCAGGGTGAACTACTCTTTCCTTAAGGTAGTAGGCCAATTTAATTTCAGTGGGAGATGCATCAACATTGAACTATTTAATAGATCTGGTTACTGCAAATTCAGAGCTTAATCAGTCATGAACGATGGAACAAAAAATTCACTTGTGGATTGACCTGAATGAAGCATTGAAGAGGGAAGCAGAGAGGCTAAGAGTTGCCACTTGGGAGATAATGGGAGCACAGCAGCATGTGCCATCGACTGCCTATTTTCAAGTTCCTCAATCATCATAACATCACAGCTCTGGGGAGATAATGGGAGCACAGCAGCACGTGCTTGAATGAAACATTGAGAAAATAAAAGTGGAACTGATTAGGCACACAACTAACTACGGAATATCATATAATACAATGATGTCCATTTTATAAAAAAGTAATCAAACAAACAAAAAACAAAAAAGGGAAACTAATTAAATTTCAAAAAACCACTAAGAACCCATTTGCACATGAACATAGATAAATCCAAATATGGAGCAAAAAAATCAACCCCACAACATCTGACATTAAAAACAAAAATCAACACCGTTTTAATATGTGTGTGCACAGATAAATAAATTGACTAAATCAAACTAAACCAAAACAAACGATAGTAAAAAAATTTAAAGGTTTGCTGCAAAAGACATGATTTTATTCATCTCTTAAACCTTGAACAACTATTACCAAAGGTTTGGTTCACATCATTTTAACAAACATAACAAACTACATTTAAATTAATGCCAAGATTTTTTATAACTCAAATATAGTGGAGACACCTCTTCAAGACTTCCATTCCATTTCTGATATGTGCTTCATTTTGAAGTCCTCGGCTTCCTTTTCGTTATCTTTCGTGGACACCTCTTCGTGACTGCCATTCCATTTCTGATTATAGGACATGAGGAAGCCAATCTACATTGAATAGTTAAAATATATAATTTCTCAAAATAAATGAATAGATATTGTGTTGAACTAAGGTAAATATGATAAAGTTCCACCGTGTAGGCACATAAGTCGATCATGAATATACTTTTTTTTTAAGTAGAAAAGGAACTTGAAACTTTATTATTAGCTAACGTGAGGGGCAGCAGTAAGCACAGAGCATATGGTTAGCTCACATGACTAAAACAGAAAGCGGAATTTCAAATAGGAGGAAAAAAAGAACTTGAAGGAAAAATAAAAATGTTTCAATGTGTACTTTCAGGAGAATGATGTATCCGACTTAAATTTACTGACCCGGACTCAAAAATGATGCTGGCATCACTGCCTCGGAAGACACATGAGTAAAAATCAAGGGACCACCACAATTGGTATCAACCATCTTCTCTTCATTATTATTGTCGGAATGGCTGGTCACATCTTCACCGCTATGAGGTAACTGAGGATCACACTGTTCTGCATTTTCCAGAGATGAACCCTTATCTTCAATAGGTTCCTCACCGAACCCCCCCCCCCCCCTAATTTCACCTCAGCCTCCTCCTGAAGGGGTACCATATCCACCTCCATTTTCACCTCGTTTAAAGTTGAAACCCCCTACTCCAATTTACTTGGCTCCTGAGCTTTCTCCGGATTAAAATGTGAAACTGTAACCTCTACCTCTTGTCCCTTGTAACCAACTTTCTCAGCATCAGACGTTGGAATAAATGTATAGCCCTCCACAGTGGGAACCGTCACTTGCTCTCCACGAATGGCAACCATTTCTTCTCTCTGCTTCTTGTAAAGAGACATCGCCTTCTAAAAAATAGAATGATATCACAGTAAAAAGTCAGGCACTTGAAGTTTTATCAGAAATTTTCACTTTGTAAATGAATTAAAAAAAAAGTCTCAACTAAATAAGGAAAGAATAAAAATACAAAAGTTATCATCTAAAAAATGAATTGAAACAACACTTTACAATTTCAACAGGTACAAATTACTATAACCAAGACCAAAACCAAAAATATTGCCTTCAGATTTGTTATTCTTTTTGTCGTGTGTTTGGAGTACAAAATGAAACCGTTTTACATATATGGAGCCTAAATCATTTTCTCGATATTGTAGGAGGGTACTTTAGATTATATATGGAGGCGTAACCCCTATTGAGTATGGTAATGACAAGTGAATTGGCCAAAGCTTTGGATTAATGATAGAACACATAAACATGAACCCGATGAAGATAGACTCAGCTTAAACTCACAAAGCTCTCATGTCTAACTTAGGAAATAGTAATGAACTTTAGAAGTAACCTAGCTAGAGGGAGAGAGAAGTAAGCACCCTAGATACACCTTGGTAGGCAGGTAAAACCACACCAAATACCCTCAGGAATCTCTGTCGAATATTGAAAGCTTTATAATAAATGACAATGGTGAGTGAGTAAACTCTCTGGTTTGCAATAACTCTCTCTGGTGTGTATTCTCTCTCGCAATAACTTCTGAACTCTCCAAAACTCCCCCCCTTCCTCAAAGGTGGTTGGGGTCCTTAAATAGCCCCCCATACCACCCCCGAGGCAACTCAATCATTAAAACTATAAAAGATATCCCTCATACTTTATGTCACAACACTAAATACCTGATGCACTAGCTGTCTCCATGTCATAAACATTAAATGCCAAGACATGCCTTTTTGCCTAACCACCGTGTGTCAGGGGACTGTTGTCGCAGAGGTGGCTTACCAACTGCCTGACAGCCCCAAATACCACGGTGGTTTACTCAAGTGCATGTTTGATATTGTTTAGATGGCTAGTGACATCACCCACAGTAGATGTGACATTAAGTAGAGGGTTGTTTAGTCCATAACTCAATGCCCGATGGAACTCCAAGCTGCTCCGCTTGAGGTTCCACGGTCAGGGTCCTTCGGTGTTTTACCAGGTGTATCTAATATGGTCAGGACAAGCCCCAACGGTGCCTTAATTCTCAATCCTCCAAACCAATTCCCTCTAAAGTTCCCACGGTGAGGTCATTCGATAGATCATGCCAGCTCTCCCAGGCCCTGCCAAGCCTGGTCTCTCGCAAGTACCGTTTGACTTCACACTAAAACTATTTATTATTCTCGTTACATCATTACAACCGTTATAGCTTACAGTAAATGTAACCAAAGATACAATATGACTAACACAATAAGAGGAAGTATGAGTTGCCACGCTAAGCTGCCACGCTAAGTTACCATGCTTGAGCTGCCACGCTAAGCTGCCTCGCTAGGCTGCCTCTATTGCGTTAATCCTCAAACACTGTTGCTAATTAGGAAATTATCCCTAATCTCAGGATTACCTTCAAGCCCCCTCTACATTTGCCCCCTCGTGTAGGGATTGGTTGTGGGAACAAGAAATGTCTGCACGAAAACTTCTCAATCCGATGAACCTTACCGAAGCTCCCCCGTTAAATTTATGAAATTCTCGTTTGGACACGTGAGATCTTATTCGTTTGGGAACTCTTAGGAAATTCCCGAGTAAAATTTCTGGCGCCAAAACTGAAGTTTGTTGAAGAAGGCATAGATTCCTGTTCTCTATGCGTCATTTCATTAATGACGTGGCGCTGTCTTTTCAACTGTCAAAGTGCTTCCCGAAGTGCCACGTGTTCATGTGAAATGATTATAGGCGGTCATGCACGTGCGAGGGTGGGGAAATCTAAACGCCAAACTCGAGATTTTCAAACTGCCAAATTCAAAGCACTTGAACCCTTCTTTTTCATTTTGTTTTCTTACTCTGCTACTATCGTCCTCAGACTTCCATTTTCTTTTTAGAGAGAGAGAAACCCTGCAAGTACCCCATTGTTGCTAAGCTCCTGTTCGGTTTATTTCCTTCTCGCTCCTGCAAGTACCCCATTATCGCGGTCTTCTCGCTCTTGAAACCTCTCTTGCTTAAGGTGTTCTTGCTGTCTCTGTCATCGTCTTTCATGGACACCTCAATCGGTCTTGCTACCTCTGCCACCGGTTCTCCGTCTGCCAACACCACTACCTCCATCCTGGATTCTGCCCGCCAGGAACAACTGCAGTTTTATCTTCGCTCTCCTATTTATGGGGAGGGTGATGACTTTGCTGTTGCTAGTAAGACTGTTTATTTTTCTTCTAAGTTTGACGCCCTACTGTTGGGTGATGAGGACGAAGAATTGTCTAAGTGGGGCTTTCTACCTCCAGAAGGAACTCTCAGATTTCGCTTGGAGCTAGGGGACTTTCCATGGTCCCACATTGATTTCGAAGCACCTGGGGGATCCCCTGCCCACTTTGCTGCTTGGAACTCCCACATGCAGAGTTCCTACGCTGACATCCTCACTAAGATTCGGCTGCAACGGGACAAATGGTTTGGTGAGTTCACTCTCTCAAAGAATAATGCTGCCCTTCCTATCTTGGTCTGTCGATGGAACGTGACTACTCACACGTTCATCGCTGCGTGGGGAGAGTTCACTATAACTCTGGAGGACGTGTTCGAGCACCTGGGCCTCGATGAAACAGGCCATGAGCCTTACACCGATGAGGCTCTTGATGCCCAAGAGACCGCAGATCGTTTGGAGTTGGATCGCATATGCCGAAGTTGCATCGGTTCTTCCAACAAAGCTACTTTTTCTCCCTTGATCAATTATTTCTTCAAAAGTTCTGGTGAAGGCAATTCCTCATCAACTTCCCCTGGTCAAGGTGCGCCGTTGGAGCTTCCTGCCTATATTCTCGTGATTCTCTCTCATTTCTTTTTGACTGGCAAACCCAACGACCAACCACGAAGGGACCTTCTTAACCCGTTCCTTCGTTTGGCTCGAGGGATAAAACTTCCCCTGGCTGCAATTGCCTTGGGATCCCTCTACACCTGGTTGGATAGGACTTTGTTCGACATGGAGCGCTCTCTTGGCCGTTATAACTTGGCCAATTTTGCCAACAACGTTCTTCTGACCAGCTTCCTTTACTTTCATTTTCCTGCCGTGGCGGCCAAGACCAACAGTCCTTCGAGGGAAACAATTCTGCATCCTCGGTCTTTCATTTATCACAATAGACAAAGTCAAAAGGAGCTGATTTCTGTGATTGACTATTTCGAGAACTTCATCATGAGGCCTTATCAGGAAGAGGCCTTCTTTCACACTTGTGAATTTTTTCATCATGAAGCCAGAGTGATACAGGACCTTTCTACCGATATTGAGGATCCCTTGCTTGTCGTGGTCCTTCTGTTTTCTCCAGGATATCTGCCTTCCTACACCGAGTGGGGGTATACCAGCGAGCATTATAATCCCAACCGATGTAGCCGCCAGTTTGTGTTTGACTAGGGGGGCCCACATCCGGTGTTTCAATCGTCAAACCCCAAGGTCTCCTTTGGCGAGGCATGTTCCCTATTTTCTTCAACCGCTGCATGGGGGATATGTTCGACAATGGCTGGGAGTGTCACCATTCCCAGTATTACTAGGCATGGGGATGTGACCCCTTTGTTTACCACCAAGTACTGGCCGAAACAACTAGCTGAAATTATTGAGTTCGTTGAGGGAGAGCTGGTGTATCCTCCCGTTTCTTCATTTGCTTCCCTAGAGTTGTGGCTAAAAGGAAACTCTGTACTTGGGATAAAATTCCTCCTAAGTTCAACCCACAAAGCACCTCCTACCGAGCTTCACCCACTTTGTCCCATGGTCCCAGTTGCCACGCCAAAGCCCAAAACTGTTGCTGCTGCGAAGAAGGCTGCCCCCTCTATCGAAGCTACTACCAACGAGGGGGCTTCTCAACCACCTGCCAAGAAGGCAAAAACGGCTACGAATGGGACATCAAAATCAAAATTGAAGTCCCAGAAGCCCCAAACTCCTGTGGTAGCCCTTCTCATAGCCTCCGTTCCACCTCCCATGCCTTCTGAGATGGCTGAGCGTGTAAGGAGGGAGGCCCAAGAAGAAATAGATCGAATAAATGCCGAGTATCAACGGCATGCCATCGTTGTTCCTTCTTTCGTTGCTTTCCCGACGGTGGTGGTTGATCCTGCAGAGCCAACGGCTAGGAGGAGAAATAGCTCCAGGGTTCCTCAAGGGGTCAGTACCGGTGCAACGGGGTCAAGGAAGAAGACCTTGGGTACCAAGCCTCAGAGGAAGCAGACTCCTGAGGTGAATCTCACTCCTGCCCCCTCTCCCATTGTCATATCTCCTTCTTCATCCGGGGTATGTATGCTTGATCTTATTCAATTTCCTCCTATCTTTTTTCTTAGGGCAGGCTACATTCGCTTACTTACTATTGACAACTGTGATGCAAGGGATGGAAGAAGAAGAACCAACCCCCTCCAGTCCTCCCATGAGCCCCTTTGTGGGGGGACGCTTTGGTGCATCTCGTACCGATGTGACTCCTCCATGTTCCCCCATGATGGGGCTTACGTATTCTCGCCATGCAGGCAGTCAATGTGCAAGGGAAGTCGTTGTGGGAGGTGAAGCTGCTGATCCTGCGAGTGATTCCTCACCCGAAGTGGTAACACAACCCAAAGTGACACAATCCGAGATAACACCCTCGGTCCCTTCTGATTTACAGACCTCACCTGAGGTTCCTCTGCCCATTGTTCTTGTTGAGGAGAGTGGGCCCGAGGTATGATCTCCTCTATAATTTATTTGTTGTAGTCTTTTCGGTCCCACTCTTTTCTTATTTTTCTTGCGTAATTCTGAGATGTTTTGGGTACCCCAGGTTGAAATATACTCGTTGTTGGCAAGCGTTCTTCCTCCAACGACGCTGATGAGGCCCCTGACTGCCATTCCTCTCTTTGGCACCATAACTGAGGTAAGTAACACGCCGAGATATTTCTTCATATTTTCTGTGCCCATTCTTATTTTCTAACACTTGCCTTTGTGCCACAGTTCTCTCCTAATCTTGCACCAACTCATACAGTCAAGGCCCAGGTTGGTGCTTGTACCCAACATAGTGGTGTGTTTACACCCCATCGTGTTGGGCCTTTATTTGGGATCCCAGTGTCTTCGTCCGATGAACCCAGTATGCTGGCCCTGGTGCCCTATGCAGGTGATAGCGTTTTGCGAAGCGTGGGGGCTTCTGCGTCCAGGGACCCCGTTATGGCTTCTGGTGTAATAATCTCGACCCCAACGGTTCCTGTCCCTGCGGCTGCCCCCCATGCTCCCGTTCTTTCCCCCATATTGACTGATGTATGTTTGTTATCTTTTGTTAAAATTTTCCATAATCTCTATCTTATGATTTTTTTAAAAGATATTTCTTAAACTTCACCTTATAACGGTGACTTAACAACGAAAACACTTGTTAAGATTTTTCATAAACTCCACCTTATAACAGTGAATTAACAACAAAAATGCTGGTTAAGATTTTTCATAAACTCCACCTTATAACGGTGACTTAACAACGAAAACGCTGGTTAAGATTTGTCATAAACTCCACCTTATAACGGTGACTTAACAACGAAAACGCTCGTTAAGATTTTTCATAAACTCCACCTTATAACGGTGACTTAACAACGAAAAACGCTTGTTAAGATTTTTCATAAACTCCACCTTATAACGGTGACTTAACAACGAAAACACTTATTAAGATTTGTCATAAACTCCACCTTATAACGGTGACTTAACAACGAAAATGCTTGTTAAGATTTTTCATAAACTCCACCTTATAACGGTGACTTAACAACGAAAAACGCTTGTTAAGATTTTTCATAAACTCCACCTTATAATAATTTTTTTATAACTTCATCATGCCCACTATCTCTTATCAGGTTGCTCGAGAAAATTTCCCCTAGTTCTTTCGCCTATGGCCTCCCCCCATCGGGAACCTGCTTCTTCGGAAAATTCTAGTCATGACGACGACCGGTGTTGCAGCGGAGAGTGAGTCTGGGTGTGAACTCCCTCGTCTTGACCTGGCTCCTCACGCCTTCTGCCTGATGGTGCTTGGGCAGTCCCCTCAAATGCCTGCCAACTACCGTTTGGTGATCGAACAACTGGTGAATCATCACCCTGAGACCTTCACACTGGACTGTCTGCGTTCCAACATTCATGTCATGAGTCACAAACTTCAAGGCATGGAGATAGTTGTTGCTGAAATTACCAATACTGTGACTGCAAGTGTTACCCGGTCCTTACTTAACCAATTTCTGGGTTACCTGAGGGAGCTGGAGAGTGATGGCTTCTGTTTTCACTGGCTTATAACATATTTGAAGACTTTGAAGAATCAGCAATTAATCAGTCAAAGGGAGGTTTTATGAAAGAATCAGGAGGACCAGCAGGTTGAGGAAGCTAGGTTGGTCGCATTGGCACCTCTTTTGGAAGCAGTGGATCAAGAGGTAAAGGATGCCGAAGAAGCTTTGTGTTTGGTTAAACTGAAACGCGAGAGACTCCTCATCGAACGTACACAAGTGAAAATGAGACTGGAGGATTCTATTAATGCCTAACGATCTTTCACAGCAGCTTCTTCGGGCCTTCCTGGAGATTTTTTCTCTTCCTCAGATTTATCGTTTCTTTTAGATTAGTTGCCTCTTGTATACAGATCCTCCACTTGCCATTATCTATGTAATTATTGGGCGATAGTTCCCAAACAAATTTTGTAATGCTCTATTATTTATGAATGAAGAATATATACTTTTCAATCCCTTCGCGTGTTGTGATTGTTGTTGTATGATATAGAGTTTTGTATTTCTGCAATTCCTCCATTATGCTCAAAAATGTCACCCAAAACTTGTATATTTATAACAATAGCTAGTCATAACATCAATTCAAACTTGGTTGGTTACACATGATAAACCTTCAGCCACTTATTGTTAATCTTAAATGGCTTGTCTTCCTCTAACTTCTAAATTAAACAATAACCTGAGTCATGGGCTTCTTTCACAACGAAAGGTCCCTCCCAATTAGCTGCAAACTTTGGTAGAGGAAGCCCCCTGATGTGTTTCACTGCCTCTTTCAATACGAGGTCTCCCTTCACGAATTTCCTTGGTCTCACCAAGTTATCGTACGCCCTTGAAAGTTGCTTCGTATATATTTGGAAGTTCTACATCGAATTATCTCTGTGTTCATCCAACGCTTCCAACTGTACATGTCTACTTTGAGGAAGCATTCTACTTCGCAAAGCATAACGAGCAGAGGGAACTTCCAATTCTACTGGGAGGATTGCTTCGGCCCCATAAATAAGAGAGAACGGCGTATATCCCATGGGTTTTCGCTTGGTTGTTCGATAGGCCCACAAGACAACTGGTATCTTGTCATCCCACTCCCCTGGAAAGTCTTCCATCATTTTGGCAAAATATTAACCAAGGTTTTGTTAGTTGCTTCGGCCTGACCATTTCCCTTTGGTTATGCCACCGTTGAAGTGTGATGAACAATGGAGTACTTGTCCGTGAGCATTGTTACTTCGGAGTAGACGAAGGGGGTCCCGTTATCTGAGATAATAACTTTTGGGATCCCAAAACGGCAAATGATGTATTCTCTGATGAAGTTGCTCACCACCCCAGCCGTTGCTCGTCTGAGTGGTATCGCCTCGGCCCATTTTGTGAAACATTCTGTTGCTACTAGTATCCATATCTTGCCCCTCGAAGAGGGGTGTATTGCCCCCACTAGGTCGAACGCCCAAGTATGAAATGGATAGGGTGTTGATAGAGAGTGTAAGTCTACCGATGGGGCATGGATCATGTTCCCATGAAGTTGGCAAGCTTTGCATTTTCGAACGAACTCCGCAGAGTCTTTTTCCATCCTTGGCCAATAATACCCCAATGTCATCAACTGATCATACAACTTGGCTCCTCCTATATGTGCTGGATAGTACGCTTTTTTGAGGACCTCCACTGCTTCTTCCTTCGTGACACATCGCAAGGGACTGTTAAAGTACCCCTTTCGATAGAGCTTCCCCCCTATACGTAGAACCTTGGAGCCCTTCGCCTCAGACCTATTGCATCCATTTTCTCAGTTGGGACAACCCCCTCCTGAATGAAGTCGATGTAGGGCTGCCTCCAGTCCGTTTGAGCTTCAATGAAATGGCACTCAGCTGCCTCAAAGAATAGCTGACACTTATTGCACTTCCGTTGCAGCTCTGCTGCATCTTGCTTCATCCTAGGCCAGAAACACCCCTCCCTTTGAATTCTCCTGTATAGAGGTATCTCAGTCATTTTACAGTGCTCCTCATGCATTTTCCTCAATATTTTCTCGGCTTCCTCTGTGCTGACGCATCTTGACAACCATCCTCCTGTATTTATAAAATAGAGATTTCCCTAGGTTGTAAAATATTGGGCCAACTCTCTTAGCCCCATTGCCCCCTCACCAGACTCCAGCTGCTTCCTAATATCTCTTCTCCAGCCCGCCTCTTCCTCCATTGGTAGTATTGACTGTACTACCGAAGGAGCTATTCTTTATTGGATCACAACTGTAGTCACATTGGTTTTCATTATCATCTTCTGGGTGATAGTGGCATAGGCGTCTGCATGGCGGTTCATCGTTCTGGGATGTCTTCTGATCTTGGTTCGATGGAACTGGTTGAGGAGCCTTTGAATGATTGTTCTATAGGGCACCAGGCTCATGTGTTTCAACGCATATTCTCTGTTTACCTGTTGAATTACTAAGTTTGAGTCACCCTTAATGCAGAGTGAACGAATTCCCCTTCGAAGAGCTTCTAGCAACCCTAGTACCAACGCCTCGTACTCTGCCTCGTTATTGGAGTAAGGGAAATCTAGTTTGTAGGAAAGACAAATCTCTTCCATCCCTTTTGAAAGAATAACCCCTGCTCCTCCCTTCTTTTCCGTCGAAGATCCATCGAACTGCATCGTCTATTCCTCATCAGTTACACCCAGGTAATTGGCCTGCAAATCATCTCCAGGAATGTCTTCCCTAGGTGGCTCGAAGGTTCCTAAAGGGAAGATGGCCAACATATCAGCATACGCCTGGCTTTTGATTGTGCGAAGGACCACACATTTTAAGTCATATTCAGAGAGAATAAGGTACCATCTAGCTACCCTGCCAATCAATATAGTCTTTGCGAGAAAAAACCTAATTAGGTAGCATCTAGTTACAATATGAATGGTGAAAGACAGCATATAATGCCTAAGTTTTTGTGCTACAAAGACCAGGGCTAAACAATGCCTTTCGAAGCTACTATATCTAATTTCTGGCCCATGTATAATTCTGCTCAGGTAGTAAACCGTCCGTTCTTGCCCGTCTACTTCTTGTGCTAGAAGAGCTCCAACGGACCTCGTGGTGGATGTAAGGTATAGCTGCAACGGAGCTCCTGCCTGGGGAGGAACCATGATTTGTGGTGATACGAGCAGTTTCCTCAACCCCACAAGGGACTCCTGGTGAACCTCTTCCCACCTGAATTTCATGTTCCTTCGTAGCAACTGCATCAGTGGGTGTGTTATTTCGGCCAATCCAGTCACAAATCTCCTAAGGTAGGAGACTTTACCGAGGAAACTTTTTAGCTCCTTTGCCGTTCTTGGACATGGCATCTCCAAGATTGCCCGCTGTTTATCCTGGTCCATCTGTACCCCTTGTCGATTAACCACGAAGCCTAAAAACTTACCACTTGTTACTCTGAAGACACACTTTAACGGGTTAATCCTCAACTTGTATCTCCTGCACCGAGCAAACACCTTCCTTAAATCGTTCATATGGGACTCTTCCTTCTTCGATTTGATGACCAAGTCGTCTACGTAGAATTCCACAAATTTATGGAAGAAGTCATGAAAAATGGCCATCATCGTTCTTTGGTACGTAGCTCCGGCGTTCTTGATTCCAAACGACATTACTTTGTACATGAAGTTGCCCAACGGAGTTCTGAATGCTGTTTTCTCTGCATCAGAGGGGTCCATCTTGATCTGGTTATATCCCACATATCCATCCATGAAGCTATACATCTCATGACCAGCCGTGGTATCTATCAAACTGTCGATGGAGGGTAGGGGAAACTCATCCTTGGGGCAAGCCCTATTCAAGTCTCTGAAGTCCACGCAGATCCTTATTTGGTTTTTGTCTTTCTTCCCTACTGGCATAATGCTGGATAGCCAGAGGGGATGTTGTATTGGCTTGATAAATCCTGTTGTCAGTAAGCGTTGGACCTCTTCTTTAATCTTTAAATCTAGTTCAGGCTTGTAATTTCTTGTTGCCTGCTTCACCGAAATAGCTGAAGGCATCACGTTCAGCTTGTGGTTGCTCACTTCCTCATCCAGCCCTTCCATTTCAGTGTACTTCCATGCGAAGACATCTATGAATTCCCGAATCAGGTCAACCAAGGCTTCTCGTTTCTCCTTACCAAGATCTTTCGAGATAAAGATAGGCCTTGGATCTTCCCCTTCTCTTGCTAGGTTTAGCTGCTCCAACTCTTGTGCCTGGGGCCTTGGTTGGTCTGCCATGTAGTCTGGTTCTTCGGCGACATCTTCTACGAACTCTTGTATGTTTGAGTTGTCTATCACCATATACTGCCCCTGTTGATCTACTAAAAAACACTCATATATCGGGTCAACCTCATTGTTAGTCTTTTCGGCCGCCCGCTCACACCATTATAAGCGGTACACCACTTTTCCCTCTTCAGTGACAATTTTCTTTCATTGCCTGTTGGTAGCTATTTCCACGGCCTTTCTCTTCCTTTCTCTAGAAGCCTCAGCGATTCTTTCCCCTGAAAAATTACTCAACACGCTTTGTCGTTGGACCTCATGCTCCAATGGGTCTGTTCTAGGCCTCATCTTGTCTTTGAGCTGGGGCGAGATGTTTCGGGGTCGAAGGACCGCCCGATATGTTTCCTCGATCCTCCCCCCTTCGCCATCTTCATTTAAAGGTCCCATTCTTTCTCTAATCGAGGGGACCCATGATCCCTCCATTATCCTTGTTAGAACCCGCACGTCCTCTTCGAGCTCTGTATAAAAGAATGCATCGACTAAGTGTGCTTCTTCGATAGTGAAAGGCCTCTTAGTTGCCCTAATAGTCACTTCTGTCCCCTTGATATTCTCCTTAGCACACTGATGGTAAGTTGAGGGAACTAACCCTTGGTTGTGCATCCATACTCTCCCTATTAACAAATGATAGGAAGTTGCACTTTCGATTACATGGAACTTGATATGGGAACTCAGATTTCCCATCACTATCCCCATGTTCACATACCCGATGGATTTGGAAGATTGATTATCGTAGCCCGAGATTACAAAGGGCATGGGAACCAACTTTTCTTCCGGAATATTAGCCGCGTGGAAGGAGTTGATTGGCATAATATTGATGGAAGCACCCCCATCCATAAGAGTTCCTGTAAATCTAACCCCGTTAACACTAGCAGTTACATACAGGGGCCTATTATGGGGGAACCTTACAGCTCTATCCGCATCGCTGAAAGTTACCTCTGATAGGAACTTCTTTACCAGCCTAGCCATGGGTCCCCTCCATCTCAGCGAGGGGACTGCGCTTCTTCTTGCAATGTCTAAGATCGCCTGAGATATCTCTATTCTGCTTTCTTTTGGGATTCCCACTTGGTCGAAGAACCAAATGAACTTTGGAGATTTTGAAATTGCGCTATATTCTACGACTGGGTCCGTTTCCTCAACCTCAACGTTGTATGCGTCTTCTACGTCCTTAGCATTTGCTTCATCATAGGCTAAAACTACGTTAGCCATTCCCCTAGTGCAATGCTCCAGTGCCTCATCGAACTTCTTCATTGTTGACCTTCCCCTCTCCCTTTCTGCCTCCTTGTCATAGGCTGTCACCAGATTGGCCCCATGTGCTGGGAGTGGGTTATTGTTAATGTTCTGCGGGGGGATTTGCAATGTCCCCGCCTTCATGTACTTGTCGATGATCCTTCGCAGTGTGAAGCAGCTTTCTGTTGGATGCTGGACCTTTCGATGAACCTGACAATATTTGGGATCAGCCCTAGTTGCCAGGTAGGGCTCTTCCGCCGAAACACCCTTTGGTTCGTAAACCATTCCGCCTTGGACCATTGCATTATAGCAACTCACAGCCTCCTCCACCGTACAAGGTAACGGTGGCGGGTCTTCCCTGTCTCTTCCAAACTTTCTTTTATTGTCCTTCCTTGGCGCCTTGCCCCCATCTTCCCTCTCGATATATCCCACCCGTGGGTCCTGAGACCTTCCTCCCATGGGTTGTATCGGCTGCCTGAACATCATGGGGGCCACCCCTGAGATAGGTCGTACCACTAAAGAGATGTTTCTTGCGGATTTTAAGAATGCTGAAAAGGTTCCCTCGCGTGTCTCATTGATTAGGTGGCAAATATACTCAGGAAGTAGTCCCTCATCACAAATCTGCAGTAATCTGGCCTCCTTGGCTTCTTCCCTTACATCGAGGGACCTTTCCCTAAACCTTCGAATATAGGCCACTACCTATTCTCCTGGTATCTGCTTCTCCCTGCCAAGTTGGGTTAGAGTGAACTCATCTTCTTCCAGGAAGAACTTCCGTACAAACAAAACATGCATCTCTACCCACGTGGGAACACTATTGGGAGGCAGATGAGAGTACCAAGTGTATGCCTTGTCAGTTAGGGATTTGGAGAATTCCCTCAATCTAAGCTTTTTGTCATTGCAGTGTGCTCCTAAATGTTCAACGAAACGCTAAATGTGCTCCTTCGGGTTCCCGCCCTTTCCTGAGTATTTTTCGAAGGTAGGGGGGATATAGTCCTTCGGGTAACGCTCGTCGTTGTATCCCTGAGGGTAAGGTGTTCGGAAGTCATCGTAGACTGATGCCACCTCACCCACAGCCTGCGAAAAAGCCTTCATGAACTTTAACATTTCTTTCTGCATCTCTTCTATCGGCGAGGATATTGGGGCCGCCAGCAATAGGGCCAAGGGCTGAGCGCTCGTTGCAACCGAAACGAACGTTACCTGTGGTGCCGTTGAGACTCCTGAGGTGTCAACTTTTGGGTTCACTCCAGAAGATACACCCACTGGGATCGTTCCTGCAGTTCCTTCCCCTAGTGGGACTGTTGGGGCTACTCCTGGTGTTACGAAAGCGTTAGCCTCTAACCCCCCCAACATAGTTGAAGCCACCGGAGTTTGCAAGAACTCGTGAAACTTGCTCATGAGGAGGGCAATCTGAGCGGGTCCTAACCCCATGATCGCGGGAGGTTGGGCCATCCCTGGGATGCCTAACGTTGCTGGCGCCAGAGGTACCTCTACTCGAGGAGCCCCATCTCTTAGGGCCTCTTGCCCTCGCGCAGCCTGTTCTTCATTATGCTGAATGTTATCTAAATTGAGTCTTCGAGTAGCATTATCTTGCGCCATACTCCTTATCTAGAAGAATTCCTCCCCAGCAGAGTCACCAAATGTAGGAGGGTACTTTAGATTTTTATATGGAGGTGTAACCCCTATTGAGTATGGTAATGACAAGTGAATTGGCCAAAGCTTTGGATTAATGATAGAACACATAAACATGAACCCGATGAAGATAGACTCAGCTTAAACTCACAAAGCTCTCATGTCTAACTTAGGAAATAGTAATGAACTTTAGAAGTAACCTAGCTAGAGGGAGAGAGAAGTAAGCACCCTAGATACACCTTGGTAGGCAGGTAAAACCACACCAAATACCCTCAGGAATCTCTGTCGAATATTGAAATCTTTATAATAAATGACAATGGTGAGTGAGTAAACTCTATGGTTTGCAATAACTCTCTCTGGTGTGTATTCTCTCTCGCAATAACTTCTGAACTCTCCAAAAGTCCCCCCCCTTCCTCAAAGGTGGTTGGGGTCCTTAAATAGCCCCCCACACCACCCCCGAGGCAACTCAGTCATTAAAACTATGAAAGACATCCCTCATACTTTATGTCACAACACTAAATACCTGATGCACTAGCTGTCTCCACGTCATAAACATTAAATGCCAAGACATGCCTTTTTGCCTAACCACCGTGCGTCAGGGGACTGTTGTGGCAGATGTGGCTTTCCAACTGCCTGACAGCCCGAAATACCACGGTGGTTTACTCAAGTGCATGTCTAACATTGTTTATATGGCTAGTGACATCACCCACAGTAGATGTGACATTAAGTAGAGGGTTGTTTAGTCCATAACTCAATGCCCGATGGAACTCCAAGCTGCTCCGCTTGAGGTTCCACGGTCAGGGTCCTTCGGTGTTTTACCAGGTGTATCTAAGATGGTCAGGACAAGCCCCAACGGTGCCTTACTTCTCAATCCTCCAAACCAAGTCCCTCTAAAGTTCCCACGGTGAGGTCATTCGATAGAGCATGACAGCTCTCCCAGGCCCTGCCAAGCCTGGTCTCTCGCAAATACCGTTTGACTTCACACTAAAACTCTTTATTATTCTCGTTACATCATTACAACCATTATAGCTTATAGTAAATGTAACCAAAGATACAATATGACTAACACAAGAAGCTGAAGTATGAGTTGCCACGTTAAGCTGCCACGCTAAGTTGTCACGCTTAAGCTGCCACGCTAAGATGCCTCTATTGCGTTAATCCTCAAACACTGTTGCTAATTAGGGAATTATCCCTAATCTCAGGATTACCTTCAAGCCCCCTCTACAGATATAAAAAAACTTCCATTAAAAGTATATATGTGCATTTAATTGTACGGTTATAGTTATACAGACCTGAGAGATTAATTGTAGTCCTGGTGAGGTAGAGAAGAAGCAAATGAGGTCTGATGTGATACAAAATTGAATGGATGAAAATTAGCAGATCAGTATACAAAATAACCAATGTATGTTTTCAATAGAAAAATTTTCACCTTAAATGACAAATTAATTGAACATGTACTACTCAAACACTTGTGATAATATGAGGGGTGAAAACAGTAGCACTGTATTACATTCCAAACATTCCAAACATAAGACACAATCCAAACATAAGACACAATGGGTGTTGAACCTTACCATTTAAAACACATTAAGAACCCGAACTCGACTTTTGAACGTACACCTGTTTCTGCGATGACAACACAGTTGGCACAAACTAATTAGTAAATGTTATACCTGTACAATATAGAATCTGGTAACTTTTATAATATTATGATATACAGTATTATGAATCATATGAATTGCAGTGCTGTCTTCGTACCTTCTTGTCACATGGATCATATGAATTGCAGCGCTGGCTGCGTATCTTCCTGTTGTATGAATCATATGAATTGCAGCGTAAGGCCCAGGATTACATAGAATCATATGAATGAACCCAATATAATGTTTCTAAACTATGGATTAGAGAATTTCAAACAAAAATAGTACAGTGGTGTTTTAACCAAACAAAAATCCTTTGTAATCCTCACACAGTAACGATATTGGTTTCAAACAAAAATAGTACATTTAATGACTTATCTAATAGTGGATACATATTAAAGATTATATTATAGGTGTTAGCTCACCGCTTATGTAAAATAAAGTAGCAGTGGTATTTTAACCAAAGTAGTACATGTTGGAACGTTTCAACCAAAGTAGTTTGACGACAATAATAATGCCAAATAGTGAGCAAACAAATATATTACAAATGTCATAATATTAGAAGGCAAGAAAAAATGCAGATTTTTCACAATACGCATTCATGAATACAAACATTATCAACTTTCTTTTTTTATGAGGCCAGGTAAAATATATGACATCTTCTAAAACCAATATTAGAAAAGTAAACCACGCACACACTAAAAATAGAGAAAGATAAAACAGATGATAGGTTGTACCTCAAGTATCTTGAACCCAAAAAAACAATATATAAAGTCCAAATTAGGTAAATATATACAGTACAAATAGATAAGAGGGTATATGCCTGTTTGAAATAGGTATATACTCCTTCCTACGTGATTGATTTGAAAAAAAGGCGTTTGAGGATGGAAAGGAATTAGTTGAGGATAATTTAGAGGATACAAAACCATATTTGTTAGAGCAGTTTTCAATACACATGGAAGAGGGAAGTAAAGACATTTTGTTTGAGGAATCGATGCAGTTTCTGGATGCCCTGAATATTTTTAACACCAGGAAAGAGCTATTTCTGAAATTCTTTAAGACCCAAACTCTGATGTGGCACATTACTTCCATAGTCTTTGGGCATTTAACCTAAACACAAGATTGACAACATCTGTCTCGTTCCCCTTGTGTGGCTCAATATCCAAAGGAGTTAAAGAGGTAAGCAGTAATAAAAGCAAGGAGATGACTGGGTCGACAGAAACTATGGATGAGCATTCATTTACATTAACAGAAGAATGCAGGAGAGATGACATTTCAAAACCAGTCTTATCAAAGACGTCGTATTTCGAGAAGCCTTTTTCTCCAGTTTTCCCTGGTCTTGAAGAACAATGGTGGAAATAAACGGGTGACTAAGCGTTTTAAAATTTTAGACAAAAAATTAAAAATGCCATTAGAGAGCGCAGAAAAGAGAGGCATGAATTATAATGGACTCCATTCTTCACGAAGTCCCATCTGGCCGTAGTTTCTCTGAGGAAGCAAAATAGTGGACTGTTGATTTCCAAAATCCGTCTGTGGTGGAGATATGGAGTAAATACAACCCAAGAAGTAGTTGTGGAAGTGATTAGTCATGAAGCATGAGAAGAGAAACATCGTGCAATGAATCACTGGATAGATATTGCCATTTATTTTAGCGTAGTTTCAACAGAGAAAGAAAAAACCACGTTCCTAAGATATTGAAGTTGAAAGAAGAGGAGACGTCTTCACCTGATCGAAGTAATCCAAAATCTTTGGGAAGGATTTATTAATTTCCTGGTCTCAAGTCTTACTCTGATCTTGACAGTGACGACACTCCGAGTTCTTTAGGGATGCCAGCTAGGATTGTTGTTGACTCATATGTACTTCAGGCCTTTTAGTGGCTCCTGATAATGAAATTCAGTTAGACACCTCTGCAGAAAGTGTAAAAATGATATCCTATTCTGTTTTGTTAAAGAAAGAGTAAAAATGTTAAATATGTTTTGACCAAACATAATCTTATCGAGTCATTTATCACCAAGTCCCACGTGAATTCATGACCAATTATAAAATTTATAGAATGAGCTCTGAATCTAATTGATGGGTATTAGAACATGAAGTTAAACATGAGCACATTTAAGCTTCTCGTAGGCTATGAACGTGTGGTTAAATAAAATGAAACGAATAGACTGTGTATAAAATAGTCCAATAAGAAAACATTAGTAAAATACTGAATACCGTTTCAACAACTAACAAAATAGAGACATCATTCTTGCCCAAGAACAGTTTATCACTAAAACTCTACAATTAATGTATGGTGAAGAAAAAGTAACATTTGAGTCTTTATCTAGGTTAGGACTTGTATCAAACAACTAATATTCACAATCCAAATCTCGTAAACGATGTGAAGATCATTTCATGCATGACCCATCCTTTAACTGGTACTGAGAAATTAACTTCCCAATCCGTATGTTGATGTAAGAGAAGGAATGTGGTTAAGCACCCCCCCTTTCCTTCCCAAACCTATCTGAGAAATTAACTTCTTGTGTGTCTCTCTCTCACAGTCGAATGAAAAAACATAGGAATAGTTGATGCCAGAAATTCTCTTCTTATTAAGAAAATAATCCAGTTTCTCTTGCCATCTCCAAATAATATGAATTTTAAGGCAGTGTTATACATAAAAAAAAAAGGCTAAGAAAGGGAAATGAGTTGCAAGAATAACAATCATGTTCAAATGTAATAGCAAAATAGCCAAAAATAAAAATTTGAAAACCAAATATCTAAAACGACCAAGAGACATATTGAGTATCTGAGATAGGGGAGGCTCTAAAGAGACGGGCAAGAGAGACTTCCAAAACAAAGATTATCCATAGAACACTAAGCCACACATAAAAACAAATTATTGCGTAAAACTGAACACAGACAAAATCAAACACCCTAAAAAATGAAGTTCAAACACCAACGTGGACAACGCAGGGCCGAGTTCTGATATAACAGCCCTAACTTCAAATTCTTAAACAATAGACCTAATTCACATATAATTGAGCGAAATAGAGATAATTTAATCATTGCACAGAACAAAGGTAAATTAACATGTAACATATAATATAACAAACATCTAAATTAACATATAATAGGACAATCATATAATCCCAAATTCACTTCTAATACCGCAAGTAACAACTCATGTAACCGCTCTGAATTCACATATAATAAGAAAAAAAAATTAATCAATGAACTGAAACATACTATATTGAAAATAATTATTAAAATACACAAACTAAATTCAAAAACAATAACGATTAAATAGGAACCCTATAAACATTAGAGAAGAAATCAAAATAAGAAATGGCTAACCAAAATTGCAAAAATATAATCAAGGTATTCATCAGTTGTAAATCCAAAACCTGTGCTGTAAATGAAAGGTCTAAAATCAGTAGGAATCTGAAAACCCTAACAATCAAAAGTTTAAACTCACCCTAAATTCCAACATTTTATAAACCTGTGAATAAGAGAGAATGGAGAGAAATATTTAAACGCAAGAAAAACATAATCAAATTGAGTAAGAAAATAAAAGGGAAAAAGAGATACATACCCTGGGGGTTCTCTGAGGTGTTCAGTCATAGAGGTGTTCAATAGATCTTTCTTGGGTATGTGCTGAATGAAACAAACAAAAATAAGACATTAGAGACAAAACCATTTGAAATCAAAATCCAAATGGGAAATCAAAAACCCTAAATGTGAAATCACAAATCGCGAGAAATCAAAACCTGGGAAATCAAAACACAAATGTGGCATTAAATTAAATACCATTCGGAGTCGGACACAATGCCAGCTTAGTGAGAAGAAGAGGTATGTGTGATGTGGTAGGTATCTTGAAAAGAGAGCATGCGATATTGAGATATGAAGCTTCCTTGACGCTTCCTCGGTATCTTTCTAAACTGATCAGAGAGAAAAGGGAGTTTGAAGTAGGTGAGAGGAGACATTCTTATGGTCGGGTTGTTGAGAAGAAATAAATGAAACTATGGCCCTTTTCCTTTTTTTTGATAAATTACAAAATTAAACCTTGTATTTGAATTAAAGTAAAATTTCCAAGTGTAAAATGAGGGGGAAAATAAATTTTAATGGGATGAAATTGTAATTGCAGTTATAGTAGAAAATGAAGTGTGGTGAGGTATATAACATTATTATGTATATGTTTATCACACCCTTAATTTCTTGCCTAGGTGGCTCCATCCTCACCTCTACTTAAGTTATCATCTTATTGAAAAGTAAAAACATCCTACTCCTTATTATATACTAGCAGAATGCCCATGCCTGAAGGCACAGCGAAAATTTCGAAAGCACGTAATTATAAAACGGTGAAAATTTTCGAAGTAAGTAATTACAAAACGGCAAAAAAAGAGTAATTTATAACAATTGGCCATAATCTCCTTTGTTTATAAACTATTCACTTTGCTTAACAAATAACAAATAGTCCAATAACATTCAAATAATCTTAAATTCATAAAACAAATTCACATATAATATAAAATATACAATATTCATCAAATAAAATCCCATTGTGTCTAAAAAAAACAAAGTGTCAAAGTTTTAAAAAAATTGAGCAGAGTCTCCTTTGTTTATTGGACTATCCACCCTTTTCAAGGGATTACAATAATAATAAAAAAACAAATCCGCCTAACAAAAGCCCTGTATTAGCCCCACAGCATCTCTGTGGCAGCCCCATGGCATCTCCGTGGCAGCCCCATAGCGGCCTTGTAGTAGCTATTACCATAGCAACCCTGTATTAGCCACGTGGCAGCTCCGTAGCAGCCCCATAGAAGTCCCGTAACAGCCCAATAAAAGTCCCGTAGCGCAATAAAAGTCTCGTAGCAGCCCCATAGAAGTCCCGTAGCATAAAAAATAAGTCCATGTTTGATTGGTCTTGGACTAAAACCTGAAATGAAAAGAAAAAAAATTAGTTTGTTCGCAAAAACATTGTACGTTAGCTATATACGATATGGGGTGTGGTGGGGGGAGATACACATCAATCCGAATTACTAAGAAAATTAAAAAGCTATTTCAAAAAACACATTTGTGTGTGAGTGTGATCTGTGTGTGTCATCTTGAAACTACTGGATTTCAATGTTCCCAAGCAACCCCGAAATCATCTATATGAAACCTTAAATGTAAAAATGAAAAATAAAGAAAAACCAATCCAAGTAGGCAATATGTAAACCTCGATCCGCTTTCTTTATTTTAAAAAAATAAAGTGTCAAAGTTTTAAAAAAATTGGGCAGAGTCTCCTTTGTTTATTGGACTATCCACCCTTCTCAAGGGATAACGACAAATCCAAGAATATAGAAAAAAAAATCGCAAGTTTTTTCGTAAAAAGATCCATCTTATTCTTTTTACATACCGTAAGCTTTGTCGTAAACTTCTCTGTGACACTTATTCTCCCAAGTATGTCTATACATAACCATCACGGTGATCTCTATACGCACCTGATAATTACAAAGAACCAATGAGAATGAAGTTGGACATTTTTATTTATCTATACAAAAACAAACAAATCCCATGTATTAGGGGGCACTAAAGGAACGGCGAAGGTTTTCCATTGTTGGTCGTATTAAAGTGTGTTTCTATAATTACTACGACTTTAGTAAAAAAAATCATTTCATGAAACATAACGGAGCAGCATATGTAGACATGTAGAATATGAAGTGAAACTAATTAGGGGGAAAAGAAATATTACCTGCGATCCGAATCAATGGAATATAAAAGGAATTCGAAATGGACCTGAAAATGACAATTACAACGAAGATCAACTGGATTCTCAACACTAAATAATTCAATAGTCATACATAACAAAATAAATCAATTTAATCAACGGTACATTTTTCTTGTCTAGAAAAAACTGTAATTAGAACATAGGAAAAGACACTAAAACTTACAGAGTTCAGTAACAAAATAAAATTTCAGTTGGTATTTCAGCGTTGGTTTGAAATTCAGCTATTGATTTGAAATTGAAATTCAAATATTTGAGTTGGTTTGAAATGGTATAGCAGTTGGTTTGGTATTTCATTTGGTATTAAATTTCATTAACTGTTCAGTTGGGACTTTGGTCAGTTAATATAACTATTAGTTTGGTATAACAGTTGGTTTCGTATAACAGTTATATACCAATTGGTATAGTTTTTAAGGACTATATACTATGGTGATCAGTTAATTTGGTACTAAAGTTGAAATGCAGATATATGCAAGCATGTATGCATCCATATATATGCAGATACATGCAAGCATATATGCACAGATATATTCTTGCATATATGCTGCATATATGCTTCGTATATGATGCATATGCTTCATATATGCTTGCATATATGGTGCATGTTTGCAGATATATGCTTGCATATATGGCTGCATATATGCAGATATATGCTGCATATATGCTTGCATATATGGCTGCATATATGCTTGCATATATGCTGCATATATCCTTGCATATATCTGCATATATGATTGCATATATGCATATGGATATATGAATACAGTGATAAATAAGTAAGCTCGATAAAAAAATGCTCGATCCAGAAATAAAACAAAATAGAAAAAGGAAGATCTAAACGAATTCAGACATGCTCGATGCAGCATATATGCTGCATATATGCATACAGGTTCTGCATATATGCAGCAAATTTGTTCATACGTGAGGGACATGAGGTGGGTGGTTTTCTTTCCCTTTACCCTTTTCGTTAATCGAAAGTTGATCCGTGTATTTTCTGTTCTGAAAAAATAAAATAAAAATCTTATATTAGTCAAGTTATATGAGAAAGAGACAAAGAATGTAATGCATGTTCCTCCCTAATTAAAGTTTGTTTAAATACCTCTCTAAGAATGAAGTCCGCTTCCGAAACATCTCGGATGACGAGACTCTTGTTTAATGAGGGGGTTTGGTTAGGCCGAGGGAAACATTGCGGTGTAGGGGTGATTAACAACGGAGAAGTTATAGAAGATGGTTTAGCCATTGTGGGAGTTGTTTGATGGGGAAACAACATTTGTTGGGATCTTTCTCGTTCGCATCGGCGTCTCGGACCTGAGATGCGTGTAGAATTAGGTGTCGTTCCCTGATAGGTTACAAAAATCAGAAATAAGAATCAACAACATAGATAAGTGAAAGAAATACGAATACCAATCAAGCACAAAATGGAATAACATATACAATTCGTGAAACATACTTTATCAGAATTGGTTATATCATCCATTGCCAGTATAAGATTCTAGTCCTGCATAATTAGAAGAACCATATTAAACATAAATGCAACATACCATAAAAAATGGGGAAGAATCCCTAATTTGAAAACCGATTTGAAATCCAATAACACATAGTCCAACAATTGAAATAAAAATTGTATTTTTTGGTTATTTACAATTGAACCAAAATAATACACACTAAACAATAATAATAAACAATAAACTACAAAAAAAAAAAATCAGATTCTGAATACCCGTTGCGGATCTGATTCAAAATGATATGCGTGTGTGCGTGTGTGCGTGTGTGGACATTTTTATTTATCTTACAACAACAAAAGAAAACACAAATCCCATGTATTTGGGGGCATTGTTTAGAATTAGATTACATAAAAAGTGATATGTAGGGCATATATGCATATTGTCTAAATTCATCCAAATTGTCTAAATTCATCAAGAAAATTTACATATAAAATGAAATATACAATATTCATCAATCAAAATCACTGTGTCTAAAAAAAAGTGTCAATTTTTAAAAAAAATTGGGCATAGTCTCCTTTATTTATTGGACTATCCACCCTGTTTAAGGGAAAACAACAAATCCAACAATATAAAAAATGTCCCAAATTGGATGTAATCCAATAATATAAAAACATCCACAAACATTATTCATAAAAAAAACTGTACCTGAATACGTGTTATTTATGCAAAATAACTGCTTAAATGAATCAAGCTTCCACCTGAGATGTATAAAAAAAATAATAAGCTAATAACTAAAATACACACCAAATAAATTAAATTAGAGCATATAGAAGAATAATGTTTAGATCCGTGCAAAAAAAACACCTAAAACAAAATCAAGCAAAAGTAGATTTACAAAAAAACACCTAAAACAGAATAATGTTTAGATCCGTGCAAAAAAATCTCACCAATTTTGAAGCTAAATCCCCCAACATAGCATGGGATTTGGATCATTAAAAAAAAATTAATCTAAAAACTTCATCAGCACAACATGTGTGTGTGTGTGAGAGTTGTGTGTGTGTGCGCGTGTGGGTTCTTGTGCGTGTGTGTGTGAGAGCTGTGCGTGTGTGTGTCGTGTGCGTGAGTGGGGGAGGGGGGAGTGCGGAGGGCGGATGGTTGGACCGGAGAAGGAGAGGGTGTGTGCGTGTGTGGGTGTGTGGGTGTGTGCGTGTGTGAGATGTGTGCGTGAGAGGGGGAGGAGGAGAAGGAGGGGGAGGGGGGAGGTAGGAGGGAGGAGGGAGATTACCTGGAGGGGGAGACCGGGGAGGGAGAAATCGAAGAGGGACTATGAGAGAGAGGGAGAGGTTGCGGCTGATAGAGGGAGAGAATGAAGAGTCGGGGGTAGGGTTTGAGATTGAATGAGTTAGTATCTCATTTGCCACATCACAATGGGTATAATCCTACGTGGCACAATCTCAGACCCTTAGATCGCCCTAAAAAATTTATTTTCAAACGTTGATTTTTTGGAACAGTAAAACACCCCCCTCTCATATATATATATATATATATATATATATAAACTAGCGTATGCTCGTGCCTGAAGGCACGTTTCCAAAAATTTCTAAATTGCGTAGTCGTGAAACGACAAAATTTTCAAAGTGCATAATTACAAAACGACAAAAATTTCGTTCCCCGACAAAACAAAGTGTAATTAAAAAAAATGGCCATGATATCCGTTATTTATTGCAATATCTTGCAAAACGATAGTTCTTCGTTATTGGTAATAAAATCTCATGTCGTGTCATGTTTATTTTGGTCAACTTTGTTTTTGGTTAAAAAAAACATTGGGTCGTGTTCGAGATAGGTAAACATTAATATTTCATGTCGTGTCGTGTATATTTTGATCGAGGTCATTTTTAGTTTGTAATTTTTTTTTTATATTGTCTATAACTTGTCAACACCATAACTTATTTTATTTATAACACAACCTTGTTAAACACGACCTGGTTAAATGCAACAAAACATTATACCAAAATAATAATGTTTTTATTTAAGCAAACTAAACACTATGCCAATTTTCGGGCATCCCCTAGTACAATATTTATATTTAAAAAAATCAATATAAAATAGCACATTTGTTAAAAAAACTGGAATTCGTATCCCCACATGCTGCTTTTATTTGTGTCAAGCGTGTTTGGTAAAAAAAATATGAGTAAAGCTAGAACGACACAGGCAGCGACACAGAGAAATTGACACAGTGGTGTCAAAATGAAATTTTCAACGTAAGTAATCGCGAATCGACGAAAACTTTCCAAAGTACGGTAAAAATTTCGTTCCCTAACAAAATAGTGTGAACAAGATATTAAAAAACCAATTGCCACAAATTCCTTAATATAATACCAATATGTGCATACTAACAAAACCAAATGTTATAATCACTTGCAATACCAAGAATGAATGTGTAAATGTTTCCATGAGAGTAGTTGAGCACTAACAAAGTATTGGGCACTTAGTGTATAATAAAACATTGCTTAAGTTTCATTCATAGTAGACATATTTTACAAAAATTGGGCAGAGTTTCCTTTATTTATATGACTATCCACACTGTTTAGGCAATAGAAAATACCATTGCAATAATAATAATAATAATAATAATAATAATAATAATAATAATAATAATAATAATAATAATAATAATAATAATAATAATAATAATAATAGTCCAATCCCGGACCTCGCATATATCACCAACTATTCAACTAAAAAAAGCACATACCACAATAGACAATTTCAAGTACACCCGGTCATAATGCCGAAATTACACATAAAGACAATAAACAATCTCATTACAACAACACATTTCCAAGGGAATTCACAATTACACCATGTTGCTTATATCACCCACGTCATGCCTTTCACATTCATATAATTAACACGTTATCCTCCTATTTGTCATAATCTGAAATTAAACAATAAAAAAATAGACATGAATATCTCAAAGCATTGTAGATGAGAAGCAAATGTTATGATCATAGCAAATGTTATGATCATCTACTAAAGAGTAATGCGTAATCAATTATAATTAGAGTAATGCATAATTAGCGAATTTAATGCATTACAACTATAAAGAGTAGCTGATTATAGCCGATCATAGAAAATAAAATGCATAATCGCTGCAAATGTAATGATTTTAGATGATTATAGCTGATTATACCTGACCCATTTGTGGCCTCTTAGCGGGTGAATGTCGCACTCAGGCTGCAGCAACCTCAATCATTCTATGCATTTCACTGTCAACGAAATTCTTTTCTAGACTTTGATATGCTAACCCTTAAAATTCCTCGGTATCAAGTGCATTAATAAACAAAGGTGGAGCTTGAAATATGAGTTTTTTATTAAGAAAACGTAGAGTTTGAAAATTTTATTAATGTCTAGATAATATAATATCAAACCTGCATATGATTATTTTTCATTTTGAACTCTATTAATCCAATAAGAGTTAGGTTAAGAAACTCTTGGATCCCCCTGCTTCAGTGATCAAGTCCCCTGCTCATCCAATAAGAGTCAAATTTGCATTTGTAGCGCTTGCACTATCTCCAAGTTATTGATAAAAGTGACCCTTATTCGAGCATTCTATGGATGTTAAAATTCCAATCTCCAATTAAGACGGTATAGCAGCTATAAAATTCCATCCTATGCATCTTATAGCAGCTATATAAGCCCTCACTTTCTCCCGTCGTTGTACCACCAAGTGGAAAGCACCACCACTTTCTCTGTGATGCGCGAAACCTGTTCAGTCCAAATTCAATTGAAATTATAATCTGCAGGATTGATGGTATACTTCTGGTTATTTTGACGATTCATTATCATAATAAAAGTATCTAGACTTCATATGATTCTTATAAATCTGAAATCAAAACATATTTTAAATCCATTGTATAGGAACCCCGAACTAAAAAAAATATCACAAACATAGTATGCATCGTACCTACGACGTGAAGCAAATATCACAAATGTCATAAGAATCATATGAATAATTGCAGTGCTGGCCTCATACCTTCTTGTCATAAGAATCATATGAATTATAGCTCTGACTTCGTACTGCATAACTGCGCATATTGCATAACTACGCATAGGGCATAGAAGAACGTAAGTGTAAATGCATAAAAACATACTTATTTTTTTAATTTTTTCCGGAATGGTCCAAATGTAGAATATATAAGATATCACGGGATATAATGGTTTACAATTTGTTTGACTTTACTTCAAGGTGTCCTTAACTGTTGAGACATGCCCATTGCGATTGAACCTAGTAGTATCAAGATTATGTGTCATTTTAAATTTTCAAACAATCTTTGGTCCAGATTTATGAAGAAGAAGTTTAGATTATTTAATGATGTTACAGGTTTCCTGACAATCAAAAGAATGCGATATATTTCTATCTTAGCCTCTAACTTTATCATTGAAAATTAATCTCAAATGATTTGGTGTTCGCCATTGATAAAAATAACATTTAGTGTCAGGACGTGTCCTATTTATTTCGGTCGAAATCTTTTTTTTGTTAATTTTTTTTGGCATTGAATCGCTTTTACTTCTTCCTTAAGAATAACAACAATAAAAATAAATTAAAATGCCTTTCTCAAAGAATTTACTTCTATTTAACAGTGTTCCCAAATCATTTACATAAAAAACATCCACATATGAAGCATAAAACAATGAGAATCAAAGCATGCCATACATCATGGACGGGACTATAAACTGTAATCTAAAATTCAATTTTCATAAGAACTTAACTCGTACCTTTTCTGTAATAGCGTGGGAAACGTTTTCTCTTTCTTGAGAAATTTCATCATTTCTCTTGATCGATCAAACTGTTCTTGTAATTGGTCACGAACTTAACTCGACCTACGCTTTCAATACTGCAAGTGGGGGGATTCCCATAAATTAATGGTGTTAGAAGCAGCAATGAGGTTATTGGCTTGTCATATATCACATTCTCCGTGTGATGATAAATTGGCATCAATCCGTGAACTGTGATTGAGTTTCGATTTTTATTTTCATTCTCGCAATCTAAAGTCGTAGACTATTCAGTCCCTCACTATTTATCCAGGTACCTCCATTCAAAGCTCACAACTCTTACTATTCATGTGTTCACGATCTTATAACTATCTTGTAGACATAAAAAATAAAAACTCCTTGAAGCAGAATGTTTGAAACCCAATAGGGGCTGACATCCAGACTTGTAAGACAACTGAGACAGAGAAGGATTTGTATACCATTGATATGACCAATTACTACCTACAAAATAAGACCAGATTATTACCTGCAAATCATATCCCACAAACTAACAAAACTCTGCAATATAATGTCACCAAAACAGGGGATTCAAATCTCCATAATAATCAAAAACACCAAAAGCTTCAACTATAGTCAGAATACGCACACAATGCATGCACATGTATAGGCGCATGCACACATATGCTTATTTTCATTGTTTTTACTATAATATAAAGCAATTTCAAGATACTTGGGCAATTTTACACGTGTTTCATTCTCGATCAGCTCTAATTTTCGCATGATTGTGAAAAAAAATTAAAATTCAACCCCAAATTCTGGAAAGATAGATTAATGAGTTCCCCTTGCTCTCAAATAGAGTATGAAGACAAACAAAGGTAAGAAAAGAGATTGGTGTCCAAGGTTATTAAATTAACACCCTTGGTGTATATCATCATAAACTAACAAACTAAATAAAAACAACGAAATTAAATATAAATCATAACAAATTATAAGACAAAAATCACTTTAGTAAATTGGAAAAAAATTCCAAAAGCATCACCTTCCATAAAAAGAATTAATCAATTTTACATCACCAGTTACGATATCTTAGCTCAAAGGTGGTGACAATAGTTGGGTCCCCTCAAGTTTAGAGTTGATTATTTCTATGGTAGCACATGTGACATGTTTTATGCTTGAAACCTTTCAACTATACGACAAACAAAAACATTGGTCAAGAAATTCATCAAACAAATGTCATGCATTACACTAAGTTGTATATCAAAAATAGGTACATCATAAACAAATCGAACCCAAAATTTGATGTGCTACACTAAACTTCAAATAAATGACTAAATACTATAGAGCATGAGGTATAATGTATGTTGGATAAAACACATAGAACAAACAACCTAAATTCATATATAGAATAGAAAAATCATTTAACAAATATATAGAGTACTGAATATAATGTATGTAGTATATCGATGGAATGAAAAGTAGAGATGCGAGAGGTGGAACAAAGAGTATACTTGCAAATTTGAAAGAAATTTCACAAATTAGAAAAAATCAAACAAAGTTTGATCCAATACACGTACAACAAATTTGATCAACCGTATACTAACACAAAAATGTTAAAGGAATCTCATCAAAAAGTAAAGAAAATCGAAATTACCCACTTAAATAAACAAAACTGGAACCGATCCTTAAACAACATAAATTGAAAAAATAAAATAGAAAAAATGAGAAGTATAAAAGATAAATATAATATGAAATACTTGAAATGAACATATTGTTATAGGATGAAAAATAAATCCAAACTATAACTTGACTAACCAAATAGTTTTCATTACCATAAAATAAAGCCTCAGTTTAATTTATATTTGATCACCACCTAAAATGAACAAAAAAACAGTCGCTGCAAAATTGTACAATATCAGCTCAACTTCCAAATATCTCACGTCAAATTGACAATAATAGATAGGAATTATCTCACATCAAATTTACAAAACTGTAGGAAACTTGGATGAAATATAGAACTACAACCCAGCCAAAGAGAAAATGAGTTGATAGTATTTAGGCTAATGATTTACAAACAAAGTTTCCTTTGATTCAAGTGAATATCATATGTTTCTTTCAAACACTAAAATCCATACAAAATGGTCGAGGAAAGTCTTTATAGCAATTGATGAGCAACGCTAGCACAGTTCAGCTAAACAAAATTTATGTTCGACAAAAAAATAATAGTTGTAGTACACAATAGTTCTAAACAGACATTAACCAAAAATCGAGAAACCCGAAATAAAAACTCATGTAGTACACAAGCACAATGCACTATGTACAAACAAAAAAATGTAAATAGAGTGAAAGCTATCCACACTGGGCCAAGTATAACCCAGATAACCCCTATCTTTATGTTAGATAACCTCCTATCATATATATTCTTGGGTTGTTGAAAAAGAAAACAAACATAACATTTTCAAAACTCAATCAAAGTGCAAATTGTTATCAAAGTAAAAGAAACATAGGAATTTTTTCAACCACACAAATGCTAAAGCATGCAAACTATTACATGTACGCAATTCTAATTAAAAGAGTAAAAACAAATATGTAATAATAGTTGCATATGACCCAATACCAGTTGATGATGCTGAAATCTAGCACCACCGGATAAGTGATAATGAGCTCAAACAGTAGTAACCATGGCATCCATAGAGATGTATAAATGTATAAGTATGTAGAAGGGGATGAGTATAAGAGGAATAAGACAATGATGTATAGTGGTTCAGCCAATTTGGCCTACATCCACTGTGAGTGTGTGATCCACTAAGTATGGGCACTAATGGCCTTGGATACCATGCACATAAGCTCACTTTCTCTCTCTACGGTGTGTACAAGCAGGATTTTAGCTAGGGTTGCAATTATCGATTGATCCTCCTTGTAGGGTTGTAGGTGACAAGTATATATAGGTCTTGGGGTGTGTAGTGTACCCCCCAAGTATGCATGGTGCATGTGAATGGTGATCTAGCCAATCCCCTGTTGGCACCTGTAGATGCCAAATGATGACATAATATTCCCTCCCGTGAGGGTAAGATTTTGTTATAATGGTCTCCCATGTGCCATGTGAGCCTCACGCGCACTGTTCCACGCGTCTCCCAAACCACGCGCTGTGATGATGTCACCCTCGGCCTTTGATATGAGGCTGAGGGCAAAGTTCCTTTAGGTAATGAGTCTGGCCTAATTTGGGCCTCGTACTGTCGTACCCTCGAGGGGTCGTCCGGAGCCTGATGAAGGGTCGGCCCCCGGAGGGGTCGTTTGGAGCCTGATGAAGGGTCGGCCCCCGGAGGGGTCGTCCGGAGCCTGATGAAGGGTCGGCTCCGGAGGGATCATCTGGTGCCTGATGAAGGGTCGGCCCCTGAGGGGTCGTCTGGGCCTAATGAAGGGTTGGCTCCTGAGGGGTCATCTGGGCCTGATGAAGCGCAAGGCGCCCTCGGGCATGGGCGAGGGTATATACGGGTATATCAATCACCCCCAGCCCTTAGCCATAGATGATGCTAAGATGGATGAGGGATAATGTTGCTTTTGAGACTAAGTGTATGGTCTGTTTGATGAGTGACACCTGTCAAGCTGATGTAACAGCTGCCAAATTTTTATCTAATGTTGTTCCAGTTTTCAAGGTGTGGCGGTTGCATGATGCTTGGGGCTTTGTGCCCTACTGAAGTCCTCCTCGTGGGCTGTGCTTTGGCTTGGGTAATGGGCCCACTCATTATTTAGGTATATAAGCAATTTTTGAAACAATTCATTCTCTTCTTCTTATTCTTTGCGCCCAAGCTCTCTCTCTCTCTCTCGCTTCCAGCCTTCTTGCCATTTTTGTAATTTTTGAACCTTCAAGCATAGCAACTTCGCCATTACTCTTTAGGTAACACCTCAACCCTAGTGCCCTACTTATCTTCATTTCTGTTTGCTTTCTTATTTTAAGCTCATAGGGCTAGATTTCCTTAGGCTGTTCCATAGCTTTTTCGGTGTAACCTCCGGTAAGCTGTTCTTGAATTGTTCTTGGTAGAAAACCCTTCAATTCTTAGGTTTTGATCGAAAAGTCCACCCTGGTCAACGGTGAGATTTGTTTGTAGTTAGGTTAGGTTACCCAAATTCTTCTAAGTGTAGGGTCTCCCCCTTAATGCTTAGGAGGCTTTATAATCTAGCCGAGGAGTTTCCATCCTTGCGAGAGAAGCTTTTCATAAAGATCAGACGAATAGAGGAAGAGGAGGAGAGAAGATGAGGGGCCAACCCTAATTGGGTACGACCAATTTTTCCCATCCCTCTTGCCACAGTATATCCATTTGATCCATCTGAGTCTTGTGGGTCGTCCTATCGTCCTGCTGAGAGTTATTCAGGAGAGATAGACGAGAGAGCGTCGTCGCCCACTAGCGCTGGGACTTCTGGGTGAGGAGAGTCATCTGAACTTAGCCTAGTACATGCCGAGGGTATGTTTACTTCCAAGGTTGTCCCTGTGTCAACTCTATCTCC
Source organism: Sambucus nigra (assembly GCA_949130495.1). Lineage (NCBI taxonomy): Eukaryota > Viridiplantae > Streptophyta > Magnoliopsida > Dipsacales > Adoxaceae > Sambucus > Sambucus nigra. The sequence continues at coordinate 77,089,954 of OX422207.1, read as the reverse complement.
ACATGCCTTCCAGATGACTTTTCCCTTAGGGCATTTGACAGGTGATGAGGCCGAGCCCGAGATTGAGGATGATGAGGACACAGATGACCCAGTTGACACATCTCACGCCTCGTCTTATATTTTCTCGGTCAGGGATCGTGAATTCTCTTGTGGAGGCATGCGTATGGTGTTCGTCCCAATATATCTATGAGTGTTCCCTCTGAGGACGAGAAGGTCTTCGAGGGTGAAGAGGGAGAAATAGCAGTGTACGAACAGATGTTCAAGGTAGGTGTCAGACTTCCTTTACATCCTGCGGTCGTAGATATATTATCATCCCTTGGTGTTGCCCCCTCTAAGCTTCCTCCCAACTCTTGGAGGACGATCCTTGGCTACATCTCTTTGTGGAAGAATTCTTTCACTGATGAGCCCTCGGCCAACGTATTCTTGGCCTGTTATAATATCACCTCCTCGTCCAAACAACCTAGGTACTATCACCTGGGGGCGAGGAGGTCTGACAAAAAACTTCTCCACGTGGCACAAACCGCCAACCACGATTAGAAAAAGAGATTCTTCTTTATCTTCGGAGAGTGGGAGTTCTCTGCCGAGGCACAACCTATAGCCGACGGTCCGAGGGTTCCCAGAAGATGGTCAAACCCCTCGATGAAGGCCATGTCTGATCCCGGACTTATTCTGGATGAGAAAGACATAGTTGAGTATCTGAGGGAACGAGGGAGAGGGGGTGATATTACAAAATTTTAAGATCTGATGACCCCTCGGTTCCTCAAAGAAGCTGGTATGAGGGTTGGCCCCCTGATAGAACTATGGGTGTTATATTTATTTTTTCCATTCTATAATATCTTCAAGTGTTTCATCTTTACCTCTGCATTTTTCTGACGTGTCGTCCTCCTTTCAGGTCGTCCTGCAGGTATATCAGATCACCTTTGGGAAATGATGGCTCTGAGCTTATTGTCTGGCCTAAGCAAGAAGAAAGGCAAGGAGCCCCAATAAGAATCGATGAAGATGAGGACTACAGGGCCGACTCTAGTTGAGCCGACCACTAATAATCATAAAAGGAAGGAGCTTGAAGAACCTACGGACCCTCGTCTGGGCTCAAGGAAGAGGGCGAGGGTAGAGTCGTCCGAGGGGGCTAGTTCGTCTTCCAGCATGGGGGCCTTCTGGTCCCAGAACTTGGCGCTTCTGTAGGCCGAGTCGTCCTCCCTGATTGCCAATCTGAGGGTGGCCAAAGCCTCTATGTTCTCTGCCCCATCGACCGCTGACTATGATTTTTTGTCTAAAATTCCCTCGGCCAAGGTGTATGACTATGGTCTGCACACACTGGCTCAGGTATTTATTTTTACTTCATCTCCTTAGTTGAATTTTTCACTAACTGTTTCCTCAGCCCCTTAACAAGTGTCTTTCTCTGTGCAGTTTGTCTGTGCCTTTACCTCGGCCACTAAGTGGATGGATGAGAATCAACAAAAGTTTCATGAAGTCGAGAGGGCCATTCAGCATGAGGCCGACCTGCAAACAGAGCTCGAGACTGTAAGGGCTGAACTGGAGTGTGCCAGGACTGAGCATGCCAGGGTCTTGGATGAGCTGACGAGACAGCATGACGAAGACCTGAAGGCCAAAGACTTGCTCATTAAGGAGAAGGATGATGCCTCGACCAATCTAGGGACTCAGCACAAGGCCGATCTTGAGGCGGCTGTCAAGAAGGACGAGGTCGATGCTGTGGACGCTTACAAACTCTCGGACGAGTTTCAAGGCTTTGGCCTTGAATACTTGGAGAGGGGAATTAGGACGGCCTGTCGATGGGTCGTCTTAAAGTTCTCTGATGCAGTGTCGTCCGTCCGCCCTGCCCTAAAGGCAGTTCAGCTGGATGACCCCTTGATTGTCGAGGCTTTGACCCAGGTGGAATCTCAGGTGCACGTCGAGGGTGTCGGCATGTCTGAAGACCAACCAGTCATGGCCGTTGAGGAGACCTCTCTTATTGATGTTGAGGCCTTGCCCTCTGATGTCTCTCCATAGGGTGGCTGCCTGTAGCCTATACCCTCTTGATGTAATCAGTATTTTTGTACTCTTCTTTATAAAACACTTTTTAATATTTGTAATATTTCATTTATATCATCCATTCTCTTGTTGTCTTCCATACTTCTCTCTTATATAATTTTGCACTGTAATGTTTTTGGATTGACAATATCACTAACCCCTCCCTCGTCTGTCTTGAGGACCATGGTGGGGTCATCCCCTCCATGCGACCTCATTATAGCTGAGGGTTATAATCACCAAATTAATGGATTTAAACAAAGTTTTCCCTCGCCTTTCTTGAGGACAATGGTGGGGTCGTCCCCTCCATTGACCCTCATTATAGCCGAGGGTTCCAATAACCAAACTAATGGTTTTTAATTAAGTCTTCCCTCGTCTTTCTTGAGGGCAATGGTGGGGTCGTCCCCTCCATTGACCCTCATTACAGCCGAGGGTTCCAATAACCAAACTAATGGTTTTTAATTAAGTCTTCCCTCATCTTTCTTGAGGGCAATGGTGGGGTCGTCCCCTCCATTGACCCTCATTATAGCCGAGGGTTCCAATAACCAAACTAATGGTTTTTAATTAAGTCTTCCCTCGTCTTTCTTGAGGGAAATGGTGGGGTCGTCCCCTCCATTGACCCTCATTATATCCGAGGGTTCCAATAACCAAACTAATGGTTTTTTAATGGAGTTTTCCCTCGTCTTTCTTGAGGACAATGGTGGGGTGGTCCCCTCCATTGACCCTCATTATAACCGAGGGTTCCAATAACCAAACTAATGGTTTTTTAATAAACTTTTCCCTCATCTTTCTTGAGGACAAAGGTGGGTTCGTCCCCTACATTGACCCTCATTATAGCCGGGGGTCATTTTCTGAAGATGTTTTCATGCGTACTAGAACTGATAAACACATGATGAGGGGAAACACCGATATTTCTCATTAATTTTCCAAGTGTTCTGTTGGAGCAACTCCTATTACAATTATGATCTATCAAGACCTTACAACACTACTGATAGTATTTTTCCAAAGGATCTGCATTCCAAGGGTTGGAAAAGGTTTCCCCCTCTAGGTTTTCTAGTCTGTAGGTTCCAGGGACGACTTCATCGATGACCCTATATGGGTCATGCCAATTAGGATGGAGCTTGTTGGGCTTTTGCCAAATCTTTTTGAGGACCAAGTTCCCCACTACAATTGGCCTCTGTTTCACCCTTTGATTGTAAAACCTTGCGGTCCTCTGCTGGTAGGCAGCCTGCCTTATCTCGGCGTCTTCCCTCTTTTCCTCAATCAGGTCTAAGTCGAGTCTCCTTTCTTCTATATTTATCCGGGGGTCATACATTTGGACCCTATGAGTAGGAAACCCAATCTCGGTGGGGATGACGGCTTCTGAGCCATAAGCTAGCATGAATGGGGTCTCTCCGGTAGAGGTCCTTACTGTCGTCCTGTATGCCCACAGCATGGCATATAACTCATCGACCCATCTTCCTTTTGCTTCCTCAATCCTCTTCTTTATTCCATCTAGGATTGCCCTGTTTGTAACTTCTGTTTGACCATTGGCCTGAGGTCGTCCCGGGGTAGAGAAGAATTATTTGATGCTCACCCTTTCACAGTACTTCTGTAAAGAGGTATTCTTGAACTGTGTCCCGTTGTCCGAGATGAGGGTGTTAGGGAGACCGTATCTGCATATAACATTTTTCCAGATGAACTGGAAGGTCTTCTGCTCTGTAACTGTGATCATCGATTTGGCCTCCACCCATTTTGAGAAATAGTCGATGGCTATGATGAGGAACCGATAGTTATTGACTTCTCTTGGCAAGGGTCCTACGAGGTCGATCCCCCACACTGTAAATGGCCATGGGGATGTAATGGAGGTAAGAGGCTAATGGGGTTGGCGAGGGATGGTGGAAAATCTTTGGCATTTCTCGCACTTTATTACATATGTCGCGGCGTCTTTCCCCAAGGTCGGCCACCAGTACCCTTTGGTGATCACCCTCTTCGCTAAGGATCTACCCCCGATGTGGCTTGAGCACGATCCTTCGTGCACATCTTGCAAAAGGGATGATACCTCAGATGGGTTCACACACCTAAGTAAGGGGAGTAAAAATCCCTTTTTGTACAAGGTGTCCTCAATGACAGTGAACTTTGCAGCCCTGTATCTCAACTTCTTCCTTTCTTGGCTTGCTTTTGGAATCTCCCCCTCTTTAATGTACCTGATCAGAGGGTCCATCCATGAAGATTCCTGAGAAACATTAAGGAAATTGCTAAGTGTTCCCTCAGCGTATTCAATAGTTGGCCGAAGCAAAATTTCTACTAGGACCGTCCTCCTGATGTCTGTCCTAGTTACCGAGGCCAACCTCGCAAGGGCATCAGCACGGCTATTATCGAGCCTAGGTATCCTCTTTAATTTCATTTCTCTTAAGCCCTTCAATAACGACCTCACCTTCTCAAGGTACCTAGCCATCCTATCGTCCTTGGCCTCATAGGCTCCTAGTATCTGATTCACTACTAGCCTCGAATCACAATGAACCAAAATTTGGCCGATACTAAGAGATCTGGCCAAGGAGAGGCCTACTATCAAGGCCTCATATTCGGCCTCGTTGTTGGAGGCCTTAAAGTTGAACCTCAGGGCATACTCAATGTCTGTGCCATCGGGTGCTGATACTATTAATCTAGCTCCGCTCCCGCTTTCGCAAGAGGACCCATCGACAAAGAGACTCCACAAGGTGTGTTCTTCTGATAAACTTCCCTCCGTGAGTGACCCCTGTCTAAAGAGATATCTTCGCTCTTTATTTTCAACCACTTTCCTTCTATTGGTGCTCGTCTCAGCCTTATCTGCAGGTGTGTCGGTGAGCTCACCCTGTCGGGTATCTATCTTCCCGAGGTTCTCACCCTCGTCTTCATCATCTTTCCAAGTAAACTCAACCACGAAGTCTGCCAATGCTTAACCCTTAATGACCGTCCTAGGCTGATACACTATGTCAAACTCCCCCAACTCTATAGCCCAGGCCATTAACTTCCCTGATTTTTCAATCTTGTGCAAAACCTGCCTAAGGGGAGAGTCAGTGAGGATGACCATCGTATAGGACTGGAAGTATGGCTTCATCTTTCTTGATGCATGGATCAAGGCATAGGCCAACTTCTCCATCCTTGGATATCTTTTCTCTGCCCCCTGGAGTGCCTTGCTGTGAAAATACACAGGCTTCTGTATTCCGTCTTCGTCTCTCACAATGGCTGCACTGATGGCTGACTCTGAGACGGCGAGGTACACATAAAGTCATTCACCCTGCACGGGCCGTGACAACAGCAAGGGAGACCCCAGGTATGATTTTAACTCCTTGAAGGCCTCATCACACTCTTCGCCCCATTCGAAGGCTTTTCTGAGAATTTTGAAGAATGGTAGACACCTGGCTGTGGCCTTAGTCACGAACCTGTTCAAGGCAGCCACTCTCCCTGTGAGTCTCTGAACGCCTTTAATAACTTAGGGGTCTTCATCTCAACAAGGGCCTTTATCTTTTCAGGATTAGCCTCGATGCCTCTTTGGTTGACAATGAATCCTAAGAACTTCCTTGCTCCGACCCCGAAGACACACTTGGCCGGGTTAAGCTTCATCTGGTATTTTTCCATCGTATTAAAGGTCCTCTCCAGGTCTACCACATGATCCTCTGCCTTCAAACTCTTAGTCAGCATGTCATATACATAGACCTCCATAGACTTCCCAATTTGGTCTTCGAACATTTTATTTACGAGGCGCTGGTACGTTGCCCCCGCATTTTTTAGGCCAAAGGGCATGACCCTATAACAGTATGTCCCCTTGTCAGTAATGAAGGCTGTCTTCTCCGAGTCTTTAGGGTTCATGAAGATCTGGTTGTACCCTGAATAAGCATCCATAAAGCTCATGAGCTCATGGCCTGCGGTAGCGTCTACCATCTGGTCAATGCGGGGAAGATGGAAACTGTCTTTGTGACAGTGCTTGTTGAGGTCGGTGAAGTCCACACACATTCTCCACTTCCAGTTGGCCTTTGGGACAATGACTGCGTCGGACAGCCATTCAGGGTAGATGACCTCTCTGATAAACTCAGCGTCTTCTAATTTTTTGATCTCATCCCTAATGACCTCATACATTTCTCTAGAGTAAATTCTCCTCTTTTGCTTTACCGACTTCACTCCTTCTACCACATTGATCTTGTGGCACATGATTTCAAGGTCAATCCCCGTCATATCTACATGACTCCACGCGAAGATGCTTCGTCTTGTCCTCAACAGTTTAATGAGGTCTTCCTTGACATTGGGCTTCAGAGATTTGCCTATTTGGATGGTTTTTTCCGGGTCATCCTCATCGAGGATGATGGATTCTACCTTTTCCGCGGCCTCTCCTTTCTTGAGCTTCGTCTCGTCCCTGGGGTCTAGGGTATCAATATTGTAAGTGGTTGTAGCCCTCTTGTGTGCCTCTCTTTCTTCAGCGGAATTGTAGTAGCATTCTTGCGCCGTTGTCTGGTCTCCTTGAACTTCCCCCACCCCGTAAGGGGTGGGAAACTTAATCATCTGATGGACCGTAGATGGCACAGCTTCAAACCCCCCACACGTCCCAGTATGATGTTGTAGGCCGAAAACACATGCTCATCCATCACAAAGAAACTGACCTTCTTGGTAAGCCATCTCGGCCACATACACTCCCAGGGGATGAACCTTTTCCCCACTGAACTCAATCAATGGATGATGGTATGGGACGAGTCTAGCACAAATGAGACCTAAGGCTTTGAAACACGGCCAAAACATTACATCGGTTGAACTGCCCCCGTCGACCAATATTCTCGGCACCTCACACCCGTGCACCCTAGTTGTGATGACGAGTGGGTCGTCATGTGGGGATAGGAGGCCTTTAAAGTACATTCTCGAGAACCCCACTATCAGGGTGTCTATATCAACCTTCTTCCTCTTTTCTGATTTAGTCTCCAGGGAGGTTGAGTGTACCGTCTTCGTCACTGCCTTGGCCTCAGCCACATGAGCCTTCCTATCAGCGACCTCAGATCCTCCTCCTACTAGACCCCCGGAGATCATTCCCACTCCGAGCGAGATCATATTAAGCCTCTTGACAGGACCTTGGTCGTCTCTTGGCGGGAGGTCAGGGTCATCCTCATCATCAGAAGGGTCGTCCCCTCTTTTTTGAGGACCTTTTCTACATGCATCGCCTCGCTTCTTTCTGGGGTCGTCCCCTCGGCCCCTCTTGAAGGAACCTTTATCGACGTACTTTCTGAGCTTCCCTTCTTTCAGCATCTTCTCAATCTCATCTTTCAGAGCAAAGCATTTGTATGTTATGTGGCCGTGGTCTTGGTGAAATTCGCACTACAGGTTCTTGTTCCTCTTGTTGGGGGCCACCCTCAACTTCTCAGGCCACCTCAGGGATCGGTCACTCTTTACCTCTTTGAGAATTTGTTCACAGCTGACCGTTAGAGGGGTGTAACCAGCGAACTTGTCGTACGTAGACCTCTTTTTCCCCTCTTTATTCTTCTTAGGGTATTTACCCCTACTAGCACCTCATTTTTCGTCTTCATATTTTGCGGCCATCGCCTCTTCTGCGTTCATCACCTTTCCTGCTGTTGACAGCAATTCAGCCATCGTCCTAGGGGGTCTTCAGCAAGCTTCCATAACATCTTCCCCTTTTAGAGTCCTCCAATCAGGGCTGTCATAACTATGCTCTCCTCATAGTCTTCCACCTCCAGCTTCTCTTTATTGAATCTGGCTATGTAGTACCTCAGGCTCTCATTATTCCCCTTATTAACATAGAGCAGGTGGGTGGTCTTCTTCTGTGGCCTTACCCCAAAGCAAAAGTTGTGGATGAACAGGTCTGCCAACTGCTTAAAGTTTTCAATGGAATTTTTCGGAAGAGACGTGTACCAGACATGTGCAGCCCCAGTCACGGTACCAGAAAAGGCACAACACCTCATCTCATCTGAGATAGAGTATATGCCTGCTGCTGATTGATATATCTCAACATGGTGGACAGGGTTGGTGCTCCCGTCGTATCTTGGGGTGACCACAGGTGGCTTGAACCTTGATGGCGTAGGGAAGTTGAATATTTTCACCACAAAGGGTGAGCCTTTGGTGTATCCCTTCTGAAGAGGGTCCCGGCTCTTCATTATATCACCGATCTTATCCTCTAATCGCTGGATTGAGTCATTCTAGGTCCTCGCAGGGTTGGCTTTGCCGATGTTATCCCCTTCCGCCTCTTTAAGGTGGACGAAGGGTTCTGCTGCAGCAGGCCTGTGTCGGCCGTTTACTTCCCTTTGACCGTCATCCCGTACTTGGGGTCGGCCATCTGCTGCCTCCCTCCTGGATCTCGCAGCACTCCTTAACCTGGACAATTTTTCTCGCAGGTCATTTACCGGGACCAGCCTTTCAAAGGCTGACCCCCTTCTCAAGCGATCCAAAGCAGAGCCTCTCGGGCGATCATCAGGATTTGGTCTCCAGCACTTTCCTCCATTGTCCCGGAGAGGTCGTACAGTATTGTTGGAGACCTCATATGGTTCCCAACATTCTATAGGGGGCTCCTCTCCCTCCAGGTCGTCATACCTATCCTTAGGGTAAGGGTTCCCTTGCCTCCCCAGGCGTAGACGCCGGGGGTCAGCAACATCCCTACGCCACTGAGGGGGTGGCAAGTCTTTGCGTGGTGCCTGGGGTGGTCCCCTGGCTTCATGCTGTCCAGGAGATGCTACCACCGGAGTAATCATCTCAGGTGAAACCCCTGGTGGCCTTAGTATGTTCTGCCTTAGAGATGTGAACTGCTCCTGCATCATCTGCTGGCTTGCTGCAAGAGACTTTAAGGCTATCGCCACATCAACCATCTCAGACTGAGGTGGTGGCTGACTAGAACTGGGTCCTCCCCCGTCATTCGGCGGAGGAAGTGGTGGTGGTGGTATCTCAGGTCCCATGTGTTTGAGTTATGAAAAGCTGAACTGAAGAAAAGACTGGTGAGCTTGAGAACCTTAGTGGGTCTCTTTCAATGGTGAAACATCTCCTCTCAGGGGGGGAGCTGGCTCACCACCAGAGTGCCCATTGAGGTCAAGCTATACAAGGGAAGAAATGTCTTCTCGTTCCCACAGACGGCGCCAAACTGATGATTCTGAAATCTAGCACCACCGGATAAGTGATAATGAGCTCAAACAGTAGTAACCATGGCAACCATAGAGATCTATAAATGTATAAGTATGTAGAAGGGGATGAGTATAAGAGGAATAAGACAATCATATATAGTGGTTCAGGCAATTTGGCCTACATCCATTGTGAGTGTGTGATCCACTAAGTATGGGCACTAATGGACTTGGATACCATGCACATAAGCTCACTTTCTCTCTCTACGGTGTGTACAAGCATGATTTTAGCTAGGGTTGCAATTATTGATCGATTCTCCTTGTAGGGTTGTAGGTGACAAGTATATATAGGTCTTGGGGGGTGTAGTGTACCCCCCAAGTATGCATGGTGCATGTGAATGGTGATCTAGTCAATCCCCTGTTGGCACCTATAGATGCCAAATGATGACATAATATTTCCTCATATGAGGGTGTGATTTTGTTATAACGGTCTCCCATGTGCCATGTGAGCCTCACACGCACTGTTCCACCCGTCTCCCAAACCACGCGCTGTGATGATGTCAACCTCAGCCTTTGATATGAGGCCGAGGGCAAAGTTCCTTTCGGTAATGAGTCTGGCCTAATTTGGGCCTCGTACTATCGTACCCTCGGGGGGTCTTCCAGAGCCTGATGAAGGGTCGGCCCCCTGGAGGGGTCGTCCGGAGCCTGATGAAGGGTCAGCCCCCGGAGGGGTCGTCCGGAGCCTGATGAAGGGTCGACCCCTGAGGGGTTGTCTGGGCCTGATGAAGGGTCGACCCCTGAGGGTTCGTCTGGGCCTGATGAAGGGTTATCCCCTGAGGGGTCGTCTGGGCCTGATGAAGTGCAGGGCGCCCTCGGGCATGGGCGAGGGTATATACGGGTATATCACCAGTATTTGCTAGAACATGCTTAATGTTAGAAAAGAAAAAAAATGAGTTGGGAATTTTGACGAACATTTCATGGGTCTAATGGAAATCTCATTCATTTGCCACACCTTTTAAGAATACTCAACTTAAATGTAGGATACATTTTCCACACTTTTGGCATAAGAAGATGATGACCAAACAAAATATAAACTACCCCCAAATCCTAAAGAAATAAAAAAAAAAATCAACACCAACTGAAGTGGAAATAAACTTACCCGACCGTATAGAGTCAAAATCCCAAACTTGTTCAAAAATAAATGAAAAGGATGATTAAACCCTATATCCGGATTTTGTAAACAAAACATATCAAATCTCAACCCACACACATGTATGGATTAGTAAAAAGAAAGGATATGTTTAAGACAAATCTTACCTTTATATTTTAAACCCAAGAATGGATGATTGTGGAATTTTGGTGCTTTCGAACCCAAACCCATATTAGACTAAATTAGTGCGTATTTCAACATCTGAAACCATGAAAAAAAAAAAAAAACACCCAAATTGGTGAAACCCATCCATACATAAAATCAAACCTAAACTCCAAAATATGAAAAAAAAATCTAGATTACGATTTTTTTAGTGGTTACATATATAAGAATATATTGCAATTTAAAGTTGTTGTAGGGTTTGAGAATAAGGTTCGGAGGGAGATAGTGTACCCATTTGACAGTTTCAGTGGAATGGGGATGAAGAAGGCAAATGAGAGAGAGTGTGTCTTGGGAAAGTAAAATATATAAAGGTTTCTTTATCGAAAAATGTGTAATTGTTCAAATTGAAGTAGCCTGAGTGGGATAGCTCAAATGTAATATTTGAGCGGGAGAGATGAAATAGGAGGATTGATCTTATCCATTAGATTGAAAAAGGGAGATGTGGCTAAATCTCCACCCTTATTGTGCTCCTACATTTTTTAGAATTCAAAAGCTATTGCATCTTATATATATATATATATGCAGTCAGAATAAATAATGATTTGTAAAATAATTTGTGGAACATTCAGGAGTTTAAAATTCGAAATAAAATATGTGATATACATATATAAAGATGAGAATATTATATATGAGATAAATAACACTAAAATGTGAATAAGTGTAATAACTAGTGAGGCTATTCATAAGGAATGGATAAATGATAAGCGAGAAATTATTAGGTATATGATTCGGCGAAAGCTTAGAATAATATACATGGGACATGAGATAGTGTTTGGGTATTTAGAAGTTCTATGAGATGCTAGTTGGACTGGGTAGCGTAACTAGGATGTTTAAAGTACATGCATTAGGTGTGAACTGTTAGATCAAAGGTGAGGGGTATCTCATGTGAGTACGACACCAGTTAAACATGGAGAATATCATACTTTAAATTTTAAATTATTTTAAACACTTGGTAATTTTTTTTTAAAACCGTTTTGAACTCTGACCACTTGAAACTATTTTTTTCCTTGTTCTTTTACTTTAAAACCTTTTTAGGTGTCCAGACACAGGGACATCTGGATGATTATTCTTTCGAGTCAGGTGTTTTTGCTGCAGCTGTGGATATTGGCAGGAAATTGTATAGGCGCTTATCTCCTTATGATCTAGATAGGAGTTACTATGAGTTATATTCGGGAATGTTTCCCAACTATTGTTATTTATTTTACTTGTCGCATTTTCAAATTACGCCTATTCGATATGGTGTGACACCATGCTTATTAAAATAAGACGTGGTCATCCCGATACTCTAATAAATACAAGAATCATAGATGGTCCATTCTTAGCATCACCGTCATAAAAATAATAGAATGAGATAACCACCAATTATTTTAGAAAACGGATGTCAAATAAATTTGCGAGTTTAATTAAAAAAACAAATTCGACAATCCAATTTGAAAAGAAGGTGGAAATATATAGAAGACATGTAACAGTTTAATAACCATTCAACAAAATAATAACTGAATAAGTTTTCGGTTAATAAACCAATACAAATGGGTTACACCAAGTATTACAATTAAATATCACAGTATATGCAATTACAAAACTTAGGCAACGTGCCCGAATGTACAGACTGATCATAACTAGATTATACAAAAGATGGATGCGTCTATAGCAAAAATCCTACAACATCCGCAAAAAATGTTGTAGCTCCCTGACATTGAGAAGGAGAGATTAACATGTGCGTCCTTGCGGTGGATAACCTGAGCATAAATAGGATCCATACAAAATAGAGAAATATAAACAGGTCAGGGCCCGGTTTGATATGATATATATGTGAATAAAAATCATAACAATTATTTATTCTAACGTCATAAAAAAGTTTAAATCCCTCTTTACAATAAGAATCATCCTTACCTCTCATCTAAGTGCACATCCTTTTAAACAATGTAAGAGAGATATCTAAATTTCATTTTAATATGCTTAAATTGCAGTTTTGTAAAATATGACTTCATAAGTACATTCATCCTTGGGAAACTTATGCAATATAGTTGATTTATAAATGCATTAGCCATTTATGATATGCCACATTCATGAGAATAGTTACAGTCAAAACATAACGATTCTAAGACCATCCTTCCGGGAGTCTCCCCACTGGATGTGCCCCTAATTAGCTATCATCTTCAAGGGCCTATAACACAGACCACCCGGGCAACCTAAATTGCGTCACATGGTAAGTGGCCATATACCTTCAACAGTGAGTCATAAACATACCCTAAATGACCTCACTTTGAATAAAATAACAACACAATATAACCACCGGTCCTATGGCCGAGGACTATATTCACCCTGCATTCACTAGCCAGGAGACTTCACCTCATTCATGTGACTTCCCTTATGATAGCATTTAGAGAGGTATCTATATGCAAGTCATAATTCACAATATATGCCAATTTGAAGTGTTCCTTTTTATTATACTCGGAACCATATGTGTTTAACGACATAAACCACAGCGTTTAATTGTCCCCATACTAGTATCCGAGAGTTAACGACAACCCTATAAGCCACTTAGTGTAATTTACCTCATACTAAACTCTAAAAGTCCAAGAACATATAACCATACTTTCACCTAGTCCTAAATTAACTTACTAAATAAAAACGACACTCACTTCCATTTATTAAATAAATAATTAGCCTCCGACATAAGACCGAACACTCCTTTTCTAACCTAGGCTACCGATTCCCCTAATAAAAGACCCTAATACTCTATTTTACTTCATACAAGAAGGTTCCTAACCCTTAAACCTTAAAAGAAATGAATAGAAGAAAATCTAAATTTCGGGGTTAAAATAGGGTACCAGTCGACTAGCCCCTGACCCTCGATCGATCGCGCTCTTCAAAATTGGCCTTGTAAGAAAAGTAGTAAGCCCTTCCCTTCAGGTCCGATCAAACAATCGATGGACCGTGGTCAAATGTGCTATAAAAAAATTCCTTTCGAGAGAAGCAGTAGTCTTTTATATTTAGGCCCGGTCGACCGGGCTCTAGGCCATGGTCAACCGGTCACACCAGATCCCACGCCAACCCCATTCTCTCTTACAAAACCTAAATCTCTAACCTATTTTCTTCCACATCTCGTAACCTCATCCTCTAATAACTTCACCCCATCATTCCTACATAACAATAAGCTAATATAACCAACTCAAATCACATCTAAATCAAAACCTAGGGGTTTAGAAACCAAAACTCATCAAATCCAACAAATGGTTTAAATCTCAAGAACACAACTATATATACAAATTATTCACACTCAATTATACATTTTCAAGTTCGAAACTTTCCTTAAGATTGTATCCTCGGATTCTATTCTCGTAGCAACTATTTCAAGCCCCAAATCTTCAACTCTCTCTTTTCTCTTCTCTTTCTCTCTCTCTCTCTCTCTCTCTCTCTCTCTCTCTCTCTCTCTCTCTCTCTCTCTCTCTCCCTCTCTCTCCGTGTGTGTGTGTGTGTGTGTGTGTGTGTGTATATATATATGTATATATAACTCTCTCTAGGTTTAGAAACATAAATGATAAAATAAAATGACCTTGCAAGACTAATATACCTAAATACATTAAGTCAAACATTAAATGCTACTACAAAATTAAAATGACTCGTAACAACATAATTAAGTTATAACTAGTCAAAAGTACCTAATCCAATGTGACAACCCTCTCCAAATAATAACGGGTGGCCAACACTATACTATAATAAATCAGGTATCTCAGATGGTACAGTCTCAACATCAACATACAAAACACTATAATATAAGGCTAACTCCCCGAAATCATTAAGTGCGAATTATAAAAATTTAAAACTTTTATATTTAACAACAACAACAAAACCAATAATGCACATAACCAACAATATACATCTAACTATGATGAGTGAAATGTGCATACTCCAATAATATGAAAGAGTATAATACATTGGGCAATCTGCAACAGACCGAATCGATTCGGCAAGTGCAGCAAGCTACGAAATGGCTTATTTTTCACAGAACCCAAATTTCCCAAAAATCATTTATATCATCTTCCAACCATTTTGATCCATCCCAATCACAAATATAACATTAATATTCAATCTATAATACTTATAAACCAATTTCTAAACTTAAATCCATTTATTCAACACAAATCTAAGGTTTTTCCCCAAAAGTTAGGTTTTGACAATTTAAACCTAAAACCCAAAATTAAATCCACAAATCATGCAATAATTGGTACACAACAATTATTTAGAAAGTTTAATCACTTGCCTCGGGTTCGTAGGGTCTGAATCCGCATTGAGATAACGTATTTACCCATAAATTCTCTTTCTCTCTCTTTTCTCCTTCCTTTTATTTTTCTCTCTTTCTTTCTTTCTTTTTCTCTTTGGGGAATTGTTTCTCTCGTAGGCTTAATAAGCCTAAATCCCAAAATACACATCTTTAAATGATAATACACACTTTAAATGACCCGGTGACTTTAATTCGAGTCAAACGGTCCTAATTTATTTCGGAACCTAAATAGACCCCAAGTACACTCATTTCAACTTTATCGACCCTTCCGGACACTCTGGTACCCTCGGAATCGACATTCGACACTCTTTCTAACAACTCCAAATTTTTTACCTCAATTGCCAGTTTAATTATTTCTCCAATAAAATATTATTTATTTCTCCGAAAATAAATTTATTACTGTTCCAAAAGTCTTGGGGTGCTACAATCTTCCCCATTTACAAAAATTTCATCCTCGAAATTTAGCTAAGCCTAATTCTCCCAAAGCTCAACTATTTCTAATCTACCCATTGACACTAATCCTATCTCCAAACTTCTAACCTACCACGATGAATTTATTTAATTTATTTCATTTTTATATTGATTATGAGTTATATACAACCAATTTCCACAACAAGGGCGCCCATACACCCTTTATATTCGAGTTAGCTCGTACCAATCATAATGAGGATTTATTTGCCTCCAAAGTTCCACAATACCATCAATATAGAATATATTAACATTTTAAGGGTAGAAAAAATTTGAATGGTCCAAAGAAATAACTCCTCTCCATTCCTGACATTCGCCATTTTCTTGCGGTGGACGTCTCGCAAAAGCGAAATCCAAACAAGGAACCCTCCCAATACACTACTATGTGGCGACGTCGGGGATTGAGAGTTTGTTAAATCCAGACTAGAATTTGAAAAGTTAAATTTTATGAAAATCATTTTGAAAGGGCCCGAAGGCCGGTAAAAGTTTTATTTTGGAAAATAGTTTATTTTGAAAATGGTTCATATATTATAATATAATATAAAATGCCTTATGTCCAACAAAAGGTATTTTTAGGTCATCATCTATATAACATGTAGCTCACAAATATTATCATACTCATGAGCTAAAATTTTACCTGCGTCCCATCAATCCACAATCTCAACTTCAAACATAAACAACATCTTACATCATTTCAATATATTGCCATTTATAATGCACATCCATATCTGGAATACAACAATTTTAATAGTCCATCATGACTATATAAAAGACGTAGCTTTTATCATAACTACTTATCATCATTACCATTCTTACATTTACCACAAGGTTTAAAGCTCTTTTTGAGCACCTTGCAAAATCATCTATCCTTTTACAAAATAATAGAATAAGAGCCTATCTTGATCAAAATTCCCCTTTAGGGTCATTACATTCCATCCATAAACAAAAAGGGCTATAGCACTACCCATTCACAATATCTCCCATACCATAGTACCAAAACATCATATAGTAATAATCCTATTCATAAAGGAAAATTTACTCACATTACCCATCTCTAGTCCGATTGCCCATCCTCATCAATGGGCTCCCAAACATAGTCCCCAGGTTTAAAACGATCTCGAATTTGCTGTAGGGGTTGCACTTCCAAAATTTCATCAAAATGTGGTCATTTACCTCTTTGAGGACAATCTCCCTTTTTATGACCTGTTTCTTTACAAAAGAAACACTTACCCACAAATCCTTTCTGCGCACTCGCATTACTGGAACTCTCTGTGCCAAACTTACTTGACGAACTCGAATCTCCAAAGTTCTTACCCTCTCGCGAACGAAGATGATTTTTATGACATTTTAATAGTGCCGCATTCACTACCTCAATGAAAGTCACTAACTTAGGACTTTCTAACAAATGTTGTTGGATTTTCCAATCTAAACCTCGAACAAACTTCGATATACGTTTCTCTTCAGTATTTACCTCATCAGGTACTAACTTTGCCCATCTAGAAAAGTCTTCCTCATATTCCGCCACCATTCTATTTCCTTGAAAAATCTTTATATTTTGAGTCGAGGAAGGCAAATACCTTCGATCAAAAAGTTCCCAAAATTCTTTTATAGGTAAAGTATCTCTCTGTTCAGATATGGTAACAGACTCCCACCAATGGAGAGTTGCACCCGATAACTTAAAGGTGGCTAAAAATTGTTTCTGCACCTCACTACACTCAACCATATGAAGATGCCTCTGTATACTATTCTTCCATTGACTGACAGCCATTGCATCAACTCCCCATGCGAACTCAGGAGGATGCCCCTTACTAAAATCTTCCTTCACTCTCTCCGATAAAGACAATCCAAAATGGGGTGGGGCTGCTCGAGCGGAAGATTTCTGAGCCATCATAGAAACGGCAGCAGTTATTGCTTGTGCCACAATATTGGCAACATCATTCGTAGTCATGTTCCTTTGAGGCATTTGGGGTTGTACATTCCATTTATTTGCCCTGACTGAACGACCTACCTTCGGTGGCATCTGAAACAAGAACAATTGTATCAGAACGCCTTTCAAATATTTCTGAATCACAGAAAGATATCGACATATGAATGTAATCGTCCTAATAATAAGGCTCTACATCAAGAACGCTTACGAAATATTGTAGTAACGCACACAGATCCTAAAGACACTAGAACCTGATGCTCTGATACCATCTGTGATAACCCGCTCCAAATAATAATGGATGGCAAGCCCTATACTATAATAAATCAGGTATCTCAGATGGAACAGTCTCAACATCAACATATAAAACACTATAATATAAGGCTAACTCCCCGAAATCATTAAGTGCGAATTGTCAAAATTTAAAACTTTTATATTTAACAACAACAACAAAACTAATAATGCACATAACCAATAATATACATCTAACTATGATGAGTGAAATGTGCATACTCCAATAATATGAAAGAGTACAATACATTGTACTACAAAATCTCAACAATGAAATACCCGAATATGCTATCGGGTAACAGACAATACGATAATCTGAGAAATGAAATATGAAAGTGTTAACCTATAACACTTGAATACTAACTCCATATACAACTGAATCCTAATCGAGATATACAAAGATAGGAATCGACTAAAACAAAGTGCCGCAATAGTCTGCTACTGCCACAGCTCCCCGAATCCTGAATGAAGGAACATAAAAGGCGTCCTTGCTGAAGAACACCTGAAGTAATACAATATATACATGGAGGAAGAAAAGATAAACGGGTCAGAGCCCGAGTTTGAAAAATATTTTATAGCAAGTGTATTAAAATGCATAATAATTATAAATGCGTTATTACATGATTTAGTTGGAATCGAGCTCTCCATAAAATCCATCTCACCTCTCAACTAAAGCGCGCACTAAGCGTATGCACGTGATCTGCAAATGGATGCCCGATTCTATTTTAGGTAAGAGGATTCTAACTTAAATCCTAATGAAGTATTTAAGTGAAACCATCTAACCTATCTCCCAATCTACATTCATTTCAATTATCTTTAAGTTATATACTTTAACATTAATGTAACAGTTACAGTTATCTTTATAATGTTCATTTGTTGAACATATAAAGTTACATGATCCAATCATGTCCACATCATCGCAATACATCAACAATCTCATTTACTAGAATTTTGTATTCTAGTGATGCCCTTATAAGGCATGAAACCATATATATAATTATTATATTAATTATATATGAGTTATTAGCATCATGAATTTAAAGACTAAACTCCTCTCGATTCTCAACACGGCACTACTTTTCCTACGTGGGACGTCTCGCCGAGGCGAAATCCAAACAAGGAACCCCCCGTTACACTACTCCTGACCGTATTAATCCTCGAGGCTCATTATGCCCTCAATGCATTATGCATGTAACCCAAATTATTTTCCAATTTTAATTAATTAATATTCCCAATTCTGAACAGTACACGGCGTTTCATGCGTGGGACGTCTCGCCGAAGTGAAATCCAAATAAGGAACCCCCCCTACACTACTCTTGGCACTGTCGATTGTCGGGATGGGTGATATATATATAAATAACTATGAGCATTAAGGACAAAACTTATCCCCAAGTTCCAACATTATACTGCGGTTCGTGCGTGGGACGTCTCGCCGAGGCGAAATCCAAACAAGGAACCCCCCCCGATACACTAATCCTGGCAATGTAGGTCGTTGAGATCCATTATGCCCTTGATACCCAAGTTCAAACACAAGCTATAACTCGAAGACGCAGGCTCACATGCTATCATCTTCTAGCAACCCATATACTTAGCAACTTGGGGCCACCTCGTGGGGTTCAACGACACCCACCTCGTGATCTACTCACGCACACAACGTCCGGGAAGTGGTCATAGCTCCTAACCGGAAAGTGAGAGTGACACATACCCACGACCTCTCACCCACAAAATAAATAAATGTATATGTATATGCCATTTGCTGACCACAAAGGACGACTATGACCTGAGGAATATCCACATCCTGCTTTATTTGTCAGGATGCTCACCCTCTGCGCACGAAACACCCCAATGATAGCAAGGAAAGGTATGCTTAACATGTATATACACCATCATATAAGGTATACATACATCCCACATAATAAAGATATACCATTATATAAGGTATACCTGCAACATCATATTCATTTTCATTATATGCTCTTAGGCGCAATTTGATTAACATCATTGTTTAGTATATCTCTCTCATGATACACTAATCGTAAATACTCACACATTTTTCCCCACTTAGTATATACTATACTAATTCTCTCTTGAAGCTCTCATGTCACTTCTATTTTGAATTGTCTCTCAATTCTTTTAAGTTAAGGATATTCTTTACCCTAATGCCCCCCAATTTACATTTATAATTCTCCATCCATAATACGGTTCAATTCATTTTATGAACCTTTAAAATTATCCCATTTGGGATTGGATCCTAAGATCCGGTATCTCTAAATTATTCACATTCTTTCATATGAATTGAATTTATTATCCCCATGTAGAGTCTCCAAATCAAGGTGGGCTTCCCCACTTAGAATAAACAAAAATATCTAATCGGTGTTCCTCGAATTTAGTCAATATGACTCCAATCATTCCTTATAAGGAAACTCTCTAAAAGTCTCCAAAACATACTCCAACTAACTCCCATAGAAACCCCCAATCGATAACCTTAAACGAAACGGGATAAAATTCTTCCTAGAAAAACATCTCCAAAATCCCCTGTTTCTGAATCGATTCGGCCCCTCTGAATCGATTCGGTCCCCAAAAGTGAATCGATTCGAACCATCCGAATTGATTCGGACCATCCGAATCGATTCGGACCATCCGAATCGATTCGGACCATCCGAATCGATTCGGTCCAATGGACCTGGGAGTCTGCTACATGCCGAACCGATTCGTAAAGGGGCGAATCGATTCGGCCCTACTGACTTGGGCAATCTGCAACAGACCGAATCGATTCGGTTGGGGCGAATCGATTCGGCAAGTGCAGCAAGCTACGAAATGGCTTATTTTTCACAAAACCCAAATTTCCCAAAAATCATTTATATCATCTTCCAACCATATTGATCCATCCCAATCACAAATATAACATTAATATTCAATCAAGAATACTTATAAACCAATTTCTATCCTTAAATCCATTTATTCAACACAAATATAAGGTTTTTCCCCAAAAGTTAGGTTTTGACAATTTAAACCTAAAACCCAAAATTCAATCCACAAATCATGCAATAATTGGTACACACAATTATTTAGCAAGTTTAATCACTTGCCTCGGGTTCATAGGGTCTGAATCCGCCTTGAGATCGCGTATTTGCCCGGAAATCCTCTTTCTCTCTCTTTTCTCCTTCCTTTTCTTCTTCTCTCTTTCTTTCTTTCTTTTTCTCTTTCTCTCTTTGGAGAATTGTTTCTCCCGTAGGCTTAATAAGCCTAAATCCCAAAATACACATCTTTAAATGATAATACACACTTTAAATGACTCGGTGACTTTAATTCGAGTCAAAAGGTCCTAATTTATTTTGGAACCTAAATAGACCCCAAGTACAGTCATTTCGACTTTCTCGATCCTTCCGGACACTATGGTACCCTCGGAATCGACATTCGACACTCTTTCTAACAACTCCAAATTTTTTACCTCAATTGCCAGTTTAATTATTTCTCCAATAAAATATTATTTATTTCTCCCAAAATAAATTTGTTACTGTTCGAAAAGTCTTGGGGTGTTACACCCAAAAACACAACTTGGTACTTATTTTGACTATCATAACCATTTCAAGACTAACCGCGCACTCTAAATTGGCATTCGGGATATTATAAATTATTTCCTGTTCCAACGTCATATTAATTCATTAATAGTAATCCACTTGAAATATAAGTCATAATTGTCGCTTAAAGAACAACGACGCAATAAAACATAATATGATGCTATTTACATTCACTCAATAGTAAATATGCAAAACTCAGTAAATATCATCTTTTAAATCACTTAACGTAATATTTTCTTCAACTTCCTCTATTTTATGTAATTAACCCACTAGGTAAATTAATATAAAAATAATTACACATAAATAAGGGGTATTACATATGGTTGCATAAATGTTTTATCGAATGTTATCGGTTATTATTTTTGCATTTCAGTTGTTGTTCATATCTTTGTATGGATGGAATTTACTTGTGCGTTTAAGTTAAAAAGATTAGAAAGTTTAAAATTTGACATCGATCCTAATATGTTATTAGTAATTAAATGGTTTTCGATAGTGATGCTGAGAATGAAACCATATGAGATTCCCAGTTAATTTTATATAGGACTAATCACCCGATATTTCATTAGGTGGGGTGTCATTGTTACTTTAGCAACATTGACAACGAACAATTGTTTATAATGTTACATTCCTAAAATTTAAAAATGAAGATGTAAATGGAGCATCACCAATGAAGTATGCATTTGTAGTCATAAAAATCACTAAAAACATTAATATGAAAATAATTATATATAACTCCATAATCATGTATCTATGAGTTATTAAAAATTTAGGGTGTGTTTGATTACGAACATGGAAAGTACGTGGAAAATGGTTCATTTTGATGAGAAGTTGGAAAATGAGTGGAAAATATATAACTTTTTGGTCCTACATTTTTCAATTTTCCATGGAAACCAATTCTTTGGTGGGTGGATAAGAAATATTTTCCACTAAAAATAAGGTATGTGATTGAGCACTTTTTATGTTAATGAGTGTTGTTCCTATATGAAGAATTCGTAATTAATGTATTATAAAGACAAAACATGAGTCAAAATAACTATTTTCCATGAATTTTTTTTCCATGTCAATGATACACACCCTTAATGTCTAATAGTAAGGAAAATAAATTTTACTTAAAATACTTGTTTATTGTATGTAAAATAAAACTATCGAAAGTGTTACACGTTAACATATCAGTGATATCACCACCTAAACCGTAAATCCAAAAGTCAACGGTGAACAAAAACAATTCGTTGTCATAAACTCGCATTTTAAAACAAATTTAAGCGTATACATATGAATCACAAAAAGCAAACCAACAATTATGTCAACATTGTAACAACCCCTATTTTCTCACGTAAAGGATAGCCAGGCTCAATACGTCGAAGAGGGGGCTTATGAATAATTTATACCATTCTCAGCATTGAAGGAATACAAATTTTCTTTATTTTATATCAAATCCACAATGAATAAAACATCTGAATAAAACTGATTTAATACATGAGTAATAAAAAGACTGAATCATCATACAATGTCTATAATGTAAAGCTAAGTACAACTGCTATAAATAAATATTTTGGCTTATGCTCGTACAATTCCAGGATGAAATAAAATGATAAAATACTTATGTACAACCTATACTAGAATCAATTGAGCGAAATCCACTATGTTCAAAGCAACTGCAAATCTGATACATTGTCAGTCCTCTTATCCCTATTATTAAGAATACCTGGGGGGGAAAACATTTATAATTTGTGTAAGATCCCGTGGTGTGCAAGAATTAACTGAATTCATTTAAGATGCAATAATACACTTAATGAAAAATAAATCTTGCCCCTTCGTCACTCGCATGCGCTTAACACCTCACCCCTCATATAAGTGTGATATTATCCACATCCCATACATGTCCCAAGTAATGATTATGACATCGTCTCAAGTTTATAAAAATGGATATATCGCTACTTAATTATTTAAATGTAATCACTACACTAAATTTCCAACACCCATTTATCCCAGTCACATAAGTTTCATATATTTAAGGAATAAACATCTATTATGCATCATAGGGGAAGTATAATTATTGTCCACATCTTTCAATAACTTAATTTATTTTAATAGTATTCGAGTAATTAATAATATATGGCCTTCCATTTATTTGATACATAAGGGTATCTATCGTTGGTTCCTAATCTGTGCTCTATCGGCAAGTTCGGAGGAATCCCTTATCCTAAGAAGACAACACAAACACATACAAATTGGGGGCAGTCCCTACACAAAACACTTATACACAGCCCATACCCAACAGTGATACATGAACGGTCAGGGTCAACGCTGCCTCTAGTGGGTGGAGCCTCCACGTAGTACATATATGGACTACACATCACCAAGCCCACCTGTCCTAGCATGTGTTATGCATTCCATACGCGTGAACCCCCGAGTCGATGGGATGGTCCACTGGTATGTAGACCTAGCAAAATGAGGCACGACACGATAACACGACACGACACGAAATTATAAGTTAATGGGTTTAGTCTTATCGGGTTTGGGTCATTAACGGGACAACATGGTAGATCCGTTATCATAATGGGTAGTGTTTGGGTTTGTAATCTTACACGACTAAACCCATTTACACCCATTATCACCCGTTAGTGGTACTGGGTTTTATTGGGTCGTGTGATCCGAACTAATATTACACCCCTTATAACCCAACCCGAACTAATATTACACCCATGAAGACTAACAGTTATTAACGGGAACTAACAGGTACTAACGTGTATTAATGGGTATTAATGAGTACTAACGGGTATTAACGAGTATTAACGGGTAATATAGGGTCACCCAACCCGTTACCCGTTTACACCCACTAATATTAACGAGTGTTAACGGTTCGGGTCATGTACCCGTCAATATTAACGGGTCGTTTTGGGGTATTATCATTGGACCCTTTAGTCTTAATGGGTCGTGTACGGGTTAAGGGTGTTTTCATCTGTTAACCCATTACATGACCCGTTAACTCGTTAACACGACCCGTTGACAACTCTACTGGTATGTCCACACACAATTATATAAATACATATTATCATCCAATATGTATAAGTAGTTACTCTATAACTAATTTAATCCAAGGAAATCTCAATCCATATAAAATACAGCCTTCTTAGCTTAAGTACAATTATTCATTTACTTATTTCAAGCCGTTATCCTCCGACTACTTTTCGATCAATTATTAAGTCTCGTATATTTCCTTTTTAGGCTTAAAATCACAATTACTTCATCAATTGTTTCCATTTAAATATATAGGCATAGTTATTCCCAAACTAACCTTTCTCAAATAATATAGGTATAATTATTCTCAAATTTACCTTTCCAAAATATTATAGGAATAGTCATTCCAAACCTTACCTTACCAATATGATTATAGGTATAGTTATACCCAACTACCCTTACCCATAAAATTAATAATCTTAACATGCTGTCCTATTGACTAAAACTTCAATCATTCCAGATTATAAATAATTATTTGCTTCTTGATATCTTTTCAATAAGGTTTATATGTAGATATTTAAGGAGTCAACTAAAAGTGGAAAGGGTTATATGTACATATATAAGAAATCCTCTAATATGCTTAAGTAGTGTCACCCAACTACAATATCCAGTCTCACTCATTTGGTCTGTATCTGCATCTGTTAAGAATTTATGACACAAAATCTCACTATTAGATCAAACACCCTTTAATAAATTCGATATTTGATAATTTATTATATATATAATAAATTAAACTGGCTACCCTATGCCTAACCCTCGTAGAACTATCCCTTAATACGCGCGTCTATTACCTCGACTCTAAATTAAATTAATTACACCTCAATTAATTTATAAAAATGGTGTCACTCAAAAAAAATGCCCGGACCCACTCCCTTGGCCCATATACTAATTTCATAAAAAAATTCCATTCGAATTCGTTCATATATTTTCGAGTGTTGTTCATCCTAAACACTATAAATCTATACCCCGAATTCCTTCCCATCAAATTCCAAGGTAAAATTAATGCTCCTTAATATTTTCGAGATCCCTACACTCATCTACGGACATCCCTAAGTAATCCAGATTGATTTCTCACAAAGGATTTCAGTTTTAGGCACCCATTCGTAATAAATTTCTAACTAATTAAAAAAATCGAAAAAATACGAAACTGGTGGCCATGCATTCGTAACGAAAAGATCGATCTCCATGCCCAAAACTATGGTAGTTTTAATGAGATAACTATCTTATTAAAATGAGAAACTATCTCGTTTGAACGACATTCAGTGTCATTCAAATGACCTGAATGTGGCTTGAACAAGACTCCATCACATTTGAGCGACATTTCGTCGTTTTCCACGCCTTTTTCCTCAATATATGTTCTTCCGAAATCAAACTTAAGCCCAAGAATAGTATGGACGAAACCCTGAAATTTGTTTATACAATAGTTTACTTCCACATCCAAAATTTATGTCCATTCAAGACCTAAACAAATTAGTTGTTTTCCCAACTTATACCCATTATTTAATTCCGAGTAAGGGATTATTCATCATGGAATCTACATCAGTTTTAGTCCACAATTTGCCAAAAATATCCTTTACATTATCCATTCAATTTATCCCCAAATAACTATCAAAAGCTTAAGGAAATCTAACATCAATATTGAATTTTACGATACCTAAATTTCTCGAACAATTTCTACATTAATTTCAATCCTCTACATGTACTGTTCTTCTTCAAATCAATCCATTTAATTAAAATTCCCATAAACTAAAGGAGTCATTACATGCATCAAGAAATACATTGGAAACTTAAATTAGGCCAGAAAATCCTTGCCTTAAAAACTATAAAAGAAAAGCCATTTTAATCCCTTGATTTCTCCTTTGATCTTGCCCTCTTTCTCCTCCTTGGTATTTCTCCCTTTCTTCTCCCGTAGCTTCTAAAATAGGTTTTCGTTAATGATAGTAGGGGGTGGTTTACCCCCACTTAAACTCTTAATTGGTGCTAATCCCGAGTTGGGGCTAAAACCCCATTTTTGGACCTCCAAATAAGCCCGAATCCACAACCCAACTAGCCCAAAAGCTCCCCAACTCATATACATATGCCCCGGGACCAATTTTAAATATTTAAAACACTAAACAGAGTCTATAATGCTCCCAAAAATGCGTCGCACTTGTTTTTATCCAAAAATATATTTTAAATTATGACGTGACACATATAAGTACTTTTTCTTTAAAATAAAGTCCCTTTTAGATTTATTCCAAATTATTAAAGTCCAACTCTAAATCGTATACATAGTAGCGAGTCTAATTATTCAAAACCGTGATTAATTAATTTTACCGAATTAAATTAATTCTTATTAAATTTTATTTGATCCCAAAAATACAGAGTATTACAATCATAGTAAATTTTTTAGAGCTATTTATTATGAACAAAAAGAATCTACTTAGGAGAGGAGAAGGGTTATGATAGATTACTGCAAAAAAAATATTAAAAAACTTGATAATAGATAAATATTGTGACCCATGTATGGATTGCAACCCTAATGGCATAGATCATCTTATGATTAGTTTGAGACATAACATTATAATATTATATATTATTTTTACTAATATAATCTGTTAAATTAAATTTTGACATTATACTATAATTTTTAAATAAACTTTTATACTATAACTTTAAATCAACTTTTAAAGTAAATATGTCAAATAAAATAATAACCAGATAAAAAAATTGAAACGGTTATTACAAATGGATTGAAACTACATGCTACATTGTACCATTCAGTTAACAACCAATTGAACTAATAAATAGATAAAAAAATCACTTATTGCTAGGTAAAAAAATAGAAAATATCACATTTCAAAACTAAAATGAAGTATTATAAGCTAAAAAGAGATAATTTGAAAGTCTGTAACACCGTCTCATATAACATAACTCAAAAGTTTTACAAGAGAGGGACTTAAACACAAAAATCATTCGTACCATTCATGAGAGCTATGATAGATTACGTTATCTACCTTCTAAATTTTCATTTATGTACATAACACTACCTATTTTTTTTTTTTTTGCAGAAGTTAAAGGAAGAAATCTTCCCAAGCTAATGTTAATCCTAATGTGACACCCCGCCTAATCAACCCTGGGTGATCAGTCCTAAATTAGAACAGGTTTCTCAGTTGGTTCATTCTTAACATCACTGTCGCCTTTTTAATTACTAACCACCTAAGTGAGAAAATTAGACTGGTGCCATGTTTTATCTTCCATTAACTAAGATGAAATACTCATGATGAAACAGAATAATATAACAATCACAATTAACTGAAATCAACCATTCACAATTAATTAACAGATCGAATAAACCATCGGTTAAAAATCCAACAAAAGTAAAGACAAGTAATAAATCTCAATAGGTCTGATATAAGTGTGACACCCCGCCCAATTAAATATCGGGTGATCAGTCCTTTATAAAATTTAAAACAGAATGTTCGGTTGGTTCATTCTTAGCATCACTGTCGAAAATATAATAACCCAATTAACCAGCTAATAATTAATTAAGCTAGTGTCAAAATATTTCTTTCTTTTTTTTATACAAAAAACCCAGTTATAAATCCAAGAATTTAAATAGAATCCATCCACACATAACTAGTTAATATAAATACTGAATCAGAATTTCATGCTAAAATAACTAAGACTGGATAAAACATTCCAGTTCAAAACTCTAAACCAGAAACCATAATAACAATAAATCCAAATGAAAATGAACGGAAGTAAACTGCACATAATCTCTTATGAAATGTCTAAGGAATGGGAGACACATGCCCTAAAATAAAAAGTCTATATAGAATGGAGTGAAATGATAGAGGCATCTAATGCGAAGACCTACAGCTCCCACAACAGCTACAGCATGCCAAGCAATCCAAGACTCTAAGGTTGGTGTCCCTGTGGCTGAGCACTTGATATAATACATATATATAGTAAAAGAGAAGAGAGATGCAATAAACGGGGCAAAGCCCGATGTGTAAAAATATTTTTTTAGCAAGTATTTAAAATTTTCAATAAAGCAAGTATCAAATGCATGTTAGTTCGAACTTTCACATGAGATTCCCACCTCTCGTCTATTGTGTACGGCTAATGCACATCTATTCTCTCCTAGCCATCCGTAACATTTCTAACTATATAAATATTTATACTTCCTACTATACCTCGTGGTAGTAACCCATGATTCCCAGTTTTCCACATTATTAATACCATCATTAATTAATTTGTTTAAGTGTTATAACACTAAGTTAAGTATTCGTAGCTTACGTCACTTAAGACTATACTATCCCAACAACCTACAATTATCTCATAGTAGAAATAACACAAGTATATATATACACTCACCACTATAATATACATATACTAATACAGCACTCCAAGGATAAACTTGTAGTGCATTGCATACTCTGCTATCATGTCCCGATACATCTCGTACTCTAATAAGGACTATCGATTCGGAAGTCTCCCACGAACCATATACACAAAACACACAGTGGCAGCGAACATAGTTCACATACCTATGGTTCACGCACATACCTACGCTCCCATAGTAACCCGACTTATCAACTCACAAATAACTCTTCACAATACTATGTTCTGAGATACGAGTCAAATATCTCCCAGAAGGTCACCCAGGATAAGGCCGTCTCTACACAACCCCCCGTGATAGAAAGTAGCTAGGTATGTCATACAAATAATATTAAAAAAGTAATAGGTATTCACACATCCTATTAATATTTACAGGTATTATCCTCAAACTTCATGTATTTACTCCATACGTATTTCATTCTCATTACTACGTATTTGATAGTATTACTAAATTACAACAATTCTTTAGTAATTTCCAAAGTAACTCTTCTTTTCGGAATAATTTAAGTATAAAACTCACATACTTTCTCGTGGAACTGCCTTGTTTCAATTCTGTTAACTGGTAATTTCTCTCACTCTTAAAGACTGGAAAATTCCAAAAACTGCCCCTAAGAAATTTCCCAGAAATTCACCATGTCGCTCGAACCAGATGGCATGTCGTTCGAACGACTGGCACATGTCACTCGAGTGACTTCGGGCGAGATTGCACTATTCATCTCCTACGCATAATTTTAGTGTTTTTCCCCCATTTGAACCCTAAAACCATTAAATCAACATCCCAAACTCCAAACAAATAGTTCCAATTCGAATCCTATCAATTATATATGAATTCGAACATCTTAGAATCAT
Source organism: Sambucus nigra (assembly GCA_949130495.1). Lineage (NCBI taxonomy): Eukaryota > Viridiplantae > Streptophyta > Magnoliopsida > Dipsacales > Adoxaceae > Sambucus > Sambucus nigra. The sequence goes on along the minus strand of OX422207.1, from coordinate 77,060,688 downwards.
CAATTCATTATGAATCATTAATAAAACATGGAATCCCCAAATTAATTTACCAAAACCCTAGTTCTTCAAATTCTTATTCAAGAACACATAATTTCCAGATTCGTTCTTCACATAAGTTCATCAAAACGTGATTTCTAGTCTACATACATGGAGGGTTTCAATTTAACAAATCTCATATTCAATTTATATATCCTAATCCTCTAATTTTCATCACTTTTATGAACTAAAACATGTTTATAACAACCGTATACTAACATGAGTATGATAAATGCTAAGGTACAACAAATTATATACACTTTCCTTGAATTAGTCGTCTGATTTCTTGACATTGTTGGTATGGGTGTGTTCCCCTTGTCCCGATCTACACGGTGGTGGCGGCGGTTGTGCCAGGTGGTGTAAACTTGGGCCTTTCCTCTTAGAATTTTCTCACCCTCACACCTTCTATGGTCATTCTTAACTTTATGTAACTTTTAACCCTAATGGACTTTCCTTGGATGATAATATACCTCCTAATTATCGTCCATTAATTAAGTCTAAATATATAATTTACCATAATGCCCTCTCGAGGTGCCGCTTAGGCCTAAAATTGTCCCGGGACCCAAACCAAACACTCGGGTATACTATTTTGACTATATCGACCCTTCCGGACTCAACGGTTCACTCAAAATGACCATACGAGCTACTAAAACAATTTATATATTTATTCCATTAATTTAGTCCCAACACGATTCACATGCGCGTCTGACTTAAATTACTAAACTGTCAAATTTCTTATTCTTGACAATTTATCGAAATTTATAGCTTCATATTACATATCACACAGTAATATTCAATCAATAAGTATTAACTCTAGCATGTTAGTTAATATTTGTTTTAAATTTGAATTAATCAACAATTAAATTCTCACATTTTGATTCAATTAATTCCACAATAATAATTAATACAAATAATCCCATTATTATTTAAATCTTAAAAATATGGGTTATTACATACTTCCCCCCTAATAATGGAATTTTATCCTGAAATTCGAAAAATAAGGTATACCTAGTGCGAATAAGTCTGGATATTTATCTCGCATATCCGTCTGCCGCTCCCAAGTAGACTCCTCTACACTGTGATGTTTCCACTGCACCTGAACAAGTGGAACAAACTTTGATCTCAACCTCCTCTCACTATGATCTAGGATCTCCACCGGTCTCTCCTCATATGAATTGTCTGGCTGTAACTCAATATCCTCAATCGCGATGCGAGTGTGTGGAAGGTACCGCCTTAGTGTGAAATGTGGAATACATCATGGATAGGATGCAAGTGCTCCGGTAACCCAAGTTTGTAATCCACTAGTTCGACCCTCTCTATAATAGGGAATGGTCCTACATATCTCGGGGCCAATTTCCCTTTTTCCCAATTCTCATTACTCCCTTCATCGGAGATACTCTCAATAAAACCTGGTCCCCCACTGCAAACTCTCGAAAAGACCTATTAGCATCGGCGTAGCTTTTCTGTCTATCCTAGGCTACCCGTACGCGATCCCGAATCATCTCGATCCTGCTTAATGTATCCTGAATTACTTTTTGGCCTGAGTAACTTGTTGTCTCCCACCTCTAGCCAACAAGCTAGGGAACAACAAGGTTGACCATACAATGCCTCGAACGGGGCCATGCCAATCGTAAACTGATAGGAGTTGTTATAAGAAAACTCCACCAATGGAAGATACTACTCCTAACCTCCCTCGAAATCAAGGATACACATGCTCAACGTGTCCTCGAGCATCTAATTAGTGCGCTCAGTCTGCCCATCGATCTGTTGGTGATATGTTGTACTCAATCGAAACTCGATACTTGACGCGACTAAGAATGTGTTTCAGAAGTGCGTACTCTCTAGGATCAAGTGCAAGCCTGTCGCTCAAGTAATAATTCGATAAGTCGGGTATCGATCCTCAGGGAAATAGGACAATGGAATTGTAACGAAGTTGAATAGACGAAGAAATCCTAACTCTGACTCTAAAAAGAAAGGAAAAGATGATTTATTTTGAGCATTGACTATAACTAAATGAAATTGTGAAATTATGAAAGAAATGCAACTATTCTAAATTACCTAAAAACTCGAACTATATGATGGAGAAAATAGGACGGGAATACAATCCATCAACCCTGGTGTATTGATGGTATAAAATTAATCGTAAATTTAAGTGATTAATTAGAACCAGAATTTAGTACTCCCAAGCATTACGTATATGAGGTTCAAGCCTGCACCATACTTAACCGGAGGACGAGTAAATCGATATTGCGATAGTGACACTCGAATTGCATTCTGAAGCATCCCGATTACCCTGAAGCAAACGAGTTCCAAAGATCTATAATTGTTGCGTTTCTACGCAATACGATCGTAATAAATCATTAAATTTAGAGGATTAATTTTATACACATGAAACTACCACATCGGGATGAGTTCATGCATCCTGACCCATTAAAAGTTTAGCCTACGATGATGAAATTAATGAAAACAATTGTTGAATTGCAAGAAATCATGATTAAACTAAGGGAGAAGTGAAGAATGATGTAGAAGGAAGATTAGACAGAAGAAAGTAATCAATTAACTTACCAAAGCACTAAAAGCATCAGCTAAAATTACTTGTAATCACATAAATAGGAACAAACTTCAATCTTGGAATTAAAATTGCAATACATCTTTAAACTAGGGTACCAACTTTCTCGCTCTAACTACCTCTAAAAGTTTTAACTGAAAAAAGGGAAAAATTAGATGAATTTTTTTGCCCCTTAAAATGATAATAAATCGGGTGTAAATACCCTACAAGACTCCAAGAGTTTTAGCTTAACTAGGACTCTTCATTGGAGGAAGAGCAAGAAAACAAAACTGCGATAGTCTAACTGATCCAGTCCTCTATAAGTTCGGTTCGTCTTGGATCCGGATCGATTCTTTTATTTTCTTCCTAGATCGGTACTATTCGGATAGGTTCTTTTCTTTTCTTATCGGATCGGTCCTATCTGGATCGGTTAGTTTAATTTTCATTAACTTAGATCCATCTTCGATCTGGGGTTCACTGGGACTTTGTATTTTGGATCGATCCTATCCGGATCGGTCGTATCTTTTTTTGACATTTTTTTATATCTTTGACTGCTCATAACTTTCACATCGGGACTCTGATTGAGGTACCGTTTCTTCCTATGTACTTGTAAACTTGATATCTTTAACTTTTCTTGAGATGCCTCATCCGAATTTTGGGTAAAAATTATAACTTTGCCCTTTTGACTTTCCTTCTTTAATGACATCAAATACATGTAAAATTAGTACGAAATACCAGAAACTTAGGGTACTCGTTAGAATAGGTCAGTAGGAAGATTATGAGATAAAATCAAATTGATTACGTTGTTCAAGGTGCTAAATTGTAACTAAATTAAAGGGATAAATTTAGAAGAATTTATGCCTAATCAAACCCCCTAACTTAGAACTTTGCGCGTCCCGAGCAATGTAAAAGAATCCTAGCAAGGTTCAACTCTTGAAAAGCATTTTATTGGGATAGAATACCTTTTTCGCAGGCAAGCGATTGGATTTAGCATATGCAACAAGCCTTACCCTAGTACGACGAGTTGTGTCTCGTGACGATTTGCAGAGAATATACCCAAAAAATTCGACTCAAAGAAACTTCAAAATACGCAAAAATTGTATAATTAAAACTTTCCCAAAAAATAATCATCATCAAGTCATGTTCAAGAGTCTCAAATCATAGTGCGTGTGTGCAAAGTCAGAAAATTTAACCGCGGATTTCCACCGATGGACTATTACATTACTTATCCAAAAATTCGCTTTGATTTCAAAATCTCACATGATGCTCTAATAAACGAAAATCTCTAAATGTTGTTATTTTCTCTCGATATGCGTGATTTATAAGAGTAAATGTAGTGAATAGATCTCATCATCGGAATACGGTCATTGGGAAATCGGAACATCGCCTCTTTTTAAGACATTTAATCTCATTTATTATCTTTTGGTGTCTTAGCTCTCCACGCGACAATTAATTTATTAATCCGTACTCGGTTAGGACTTATTCGGGCTATAGGTGTATTGGGTAACATGGAAATGGTTAGAAAATTCGGAATTGGAAAATATTTCTTATGATGTCCCTTCTTATGCACTTTTCGGACTTTAATGAATATTCCATTTCGTAATTCCGGGTTGCTTAGGTTTTTCGGGTTACCAAACAAAAAGGATAAATTTTATTCGTCTCTATTGGGTTATCAAAGGGATATTTTTTCACTTATTTTTATGGTTAATATTTTTGGGTAACAAACGATGGCCTACTTCAATGTCCGAATTACTTATTATTTTACCATATGCGTCTCGAGATTAATTTAATTTAGAGATTTGTAATGCACTTTTCGAGGCAACATTCCATTTCCCATAATCGATCAAAATAAAGAATTAAGATCATTAACGACTTATTTAAAACGTTGAATTAGAACTATGAGTTAACCGTTAACTTGGATTGATTTAAAAACTCAAAAAGATTGATAGGCTCGAAATCTCACTAAGTTTGTTAATCTCCACACTTATTCGTTAAGTCGTCAATTTTCTTTCAATTTCCATCTCTGGTCAATTCCGACATTGTGCATTTTGAATTTTACAACTTGAGACTTTAAACCGACTTTTAATAATATTTTTGAAAATTTTGAAGTCCAATTTTTATTTATTTTTTAAACAAGAAATATTTTTGTATTTTTCAAGTTTTTTTGAAATTTTTGGGCATTTTTGAAAATTTGTAAAGTTTTAAAAATAAACACTTGTCACCCCACCCTAACTTAGACTTTTGCATTGTCCTCAAGCAAAACGGACTAAAATCTAACTCACAGTGAATAAAAAGTGCAGAAAAATAAAACAAACAAATTAAAACATAAATGCAGTAAGACACTAAATGACCCTAACATATAACTCCATAATACAATAAAAATCACCCCATACGCGTCGGGGGTGCGACGACCTCTCATCTCTATAAAAACTCATCCGACCCCATGAATGGGGTTCAAGGCTCTCCTCGTCTCTCCCATCTTCATATCATAAACCAATAATCGGAACAAGTTGGGACCTCGCCCGTAAATAAAGTACAGATAGGGAGACTCATCGTGACTAATTGGAAAGGGATCCTCATGATGCTTACTGAAAGTGTGGCTTGCATGCGCTGACTCAGAGGGAACACCTAGGTTTCTTTCATTTTTTAGGATACATGGGTCGGGCTCTAAGTCGGAGGAAACACAAATTTTCTCGTCAATCGATTCCGGGACCTCAAGTGGTATGGGTGGATGGTCACAAAGAAGGAATTCATCAATTTTTTTCCATTCACTTTCATCTAAGTGACTACAAGATTCTAATATGGATTGGACTTCAATATTAAGGCTTTCATCCACCTGCCCAAACTCTTTCTCACAATCTTCCATCCTCACGTCCCCTAGCTCTCTCTCTCTCGAGAAGTGACTATATCCTCCCTTACTTGCTCGATCTCTAACTCCACTATTTTTCTCTCTTCTAACCCATCTCTCTCTCTCTCTCTCTCTCTCTCTCTCTCTCTCTCTCTCTCTCTCTCTCTCTCTCTTTCTCACAATTGCGGTCATTACACCCCCCCCCGCTTTTCTCTCATCATCACAACTACTGCTATTACTTGATGAAATGAGGCACACCCCTAACGACTCTCTCTTATGGGACCCCTCATTGTCATGACTCAACACTAAGCAAGACCCTAGGGCATCTCCACAATAGTTTTCCTGAAGGTGCTCCTCTACGATCTCATTTATTAGGCTCACCGTGTGAAGATCATCTTCTTCCCCCGTATGTTGGGCTATATGGAATATGTTAGTCTCTAAGGTCATGTAATGGCATCTGCCCATTTCTATTATTGATAATTGCGTTAGTCGTAGCTAAGAAAGGGTTCCCAAGAATGATGGGAACATGATTGCTTGAGGCGAAGGAGGGATCCGTGTCCCAAATGACAAAGTCTATTGGGAAGTAGAAAGTGTCAACTTGGATGATCACGTCCTCGACTATACCTTGGGGCATCTTCACTGTTCGATCCGATAACTGGAGAGTGATCTTTGTGGGCTTAAGGTCACCCAGATCAAGTTTCCTATAGATGGAGTAACGGAGGATATTGACACTTGCTCCCAAGTCAAGTAAGGCCTTTTTAATTTTATTTTTTCCAATGATGCAGGAAATGGTGGGTGAATCGGTATCTTTGAATTTTTGAGGGAGATCATTAAGTAGGATGGAGCTCACAATTTGTGCTAGAAAGATGTTTTTCTTTACCTTCATCATCCTCTTTACGGTTAACAAGTCCTTGATGACTTTCGCATAAGCTGGAATTTGCTTAATCGCATCGAGGAAAGGTAAATTTAATTTTACTTGCTTAAGCACGTCTAGCACTTCATCATGGGGGTTTCCTTTGTGGGAAGGAACCGATATTTGAGGAAATGGTGTCGCGGAGGGTGGTTCACTACTACCTCGGTCTCACTAGTGTCTTCTTTATCACTCTCTTTCACGGGGACATCTTCGTCCTCTTTCGTGCCGGGCGAAATCTCCTTGTCTTTAGGTAGGTCTTGTGGGGGAGGTGATAAATCAACTTCTCTCCCACTAAGTAGAGTAATAATTGTGCTACATTGCTCAGGATGGTCATGGGGTGTGAAGTTAACACTAGTTTGACCTTGGAGAGGTCTTTGTCCCTGGGAAGGAAACTTGCCTTTCTCATGGATACTCAATGATTATTACAACGTTGAAATGTTCGCATTCATGTAGTTGATCATGAGCTCATGCCTAGCATTAGTTGCATTCTGGTTATTGATAAAGTGGTTGATAGTATCCTCGAGATTTCTCCCCGGTGGAGTGATATATGCTCCTTTAGGTGGTGGTGCTTGTTGAAAGTGCGGTGGTGGAGGAGGGGCAACATGTGAATTAGGATTCATGCAGCATGTTGTTGCCCATAGCTAAAACCAGGATGGTTTTTCCATGAAGGGTTGTAAGAATTCCCATGCGGTGCACCGAAATTACCCTTGAATCCTCTTATACCACTGACTTGCTCTTGAAGCATGACTTTATAGACGGGTATAGTCGGGAATTCCTCAGTGGAATGACCTGCCTCACAAATCACACATACCTTCGCGACGGGGTTTGGGTTGGATCCAGTTGGTCCTCTTCCATATACCTCACATAGGTATCGTAGTCCTTTCTCAAGTACATCAAGTCGACTGTCCGTCATACAATTCTTTTCTATGTGAAATAGGCCGGATGCCGATGGAGTGGTGGTCACTTGGAAATTTTGATTTTGAGCATTAGGGTCATATGTATACTAGGATTGGATAGTCTCGGTGACAAACCTCAGGTTAAGCTCAGTATCATTGGCATCTAATTCAACAAATGGACCATCGCACATGGTTTCAACGAGTTGCTTGGAATTAATGTTCAGCCCATTGTGGATGAAGGAAATTATTTGCAGTTTATCAAATCCATCATGGGGGAATGAAGTAACTAACTCATTGAAATGCTCGTAGCATCGATCAAATGACTAATTTTCTAATTGTTGAAAAGTTTAAATTTGAGCCTTGATGGAGTTCGTTCGATGTGGAGGAAATAATTTCTTAACAAATTTAGATTGCAACTCATTCCAGGAAGCAATCGAGATTGGAGGTAAAGACAATAGCCATGTCTTAGCTTTATCTTTTAGCAAGAATGGAAGGAGTTTGAGGCGCATTACCTCTTGTGTGAAAGTTTGATCATTGAGAGTTTCACATACGTCCTCAAATTCCCTGATGTGGAGATATGGCTTTTCAGAATCCATCCCATGGTATTGGGGGAGCATCTGGATCATCCCATTTTTAAAACCAAATTGCCCTACATTATACGGGAGTATGATGCATCCCGAAGTGACAGTGCGTTCGGGATATAAGATTTCTCTCAAAGGTAGGTATGGGGCCTTTTCCTCATCGGAGGATGCACTACGCTGTTGCGACATGTCTCTCTCTCTTAACCACTCATTTTCCGCACTTGGTATGCTTAGGGCGCACTGTGAAGTGTGCCCTAAGAGGGATGTCTGGGTGTGTAGGTGTGGGAGATGGAACCTAGAATTGTGGCACGTTTGGAGTGTGAGAGCTATTAGGGTCGCACTCACCTATCGAGTTTTCATGAATGCGGATTGGAGTATTATGTGGAGTTGGAGTGAGTTCTGAAGTTTGCATTAACGGGCTTGTGAGAGATGATGATGAATATTTTTGTGCTTTTTCAAATTTTTATATGTTGTTGGATTTTTAGTCAAAGTTTGAGATTGACTTGATCTAATCCTAAGTCTGCCTAGTTCCCCGGAAACGGCGCCAAAAACTTGACGCGACAAAGAATGTGACTCGAAAGTGCATAATCTCTAGGCTCAGGTGCAAGCCTGTCGCTCAAGTAATAATCCGATAAGTCGGGTATCGATCCTCAGGGAAATAGGACAATGGAATTGTAACGACGTTGGATAGATGAAGAAATCCTAACTCTGACTCTAAAAAAAAGAAAATGATGATTTGTTTTGAGAATTGGATACAACTAAATGCAATTTTGAAATTATGAAAGAAATTCAACAATTATAAATTACCTAAAATACTAACAATGAATAATTTAAAACTCGAATTATATGATGAAGAAAATTGGACGGGAATATAATCCCTCAACCCTAGTGTATTGATGGTATAAAACTAATCATAAATTTAAGTGATTAATTAGACCCAGAATTTAGTAATCCCAAGCATTACGTATATGCGGTTCAAGCTCGCACCATACGTAATCAGAGGATGAGTAAATTGGTATTATGATAGTGACACTCGAATTGTATTATGAAGCATCCCGGTTACCCTGAAGCAAACGAGATCGAAAGATCTTCAATTATCGCATTTCTATGCAATACTATCGTAATAAATCATTAAGTATAGAGGATTAATTTTATACACATGCAACTACCACATCGGGTTAGGTTTATGCAGCTTGACACTTAAAAATTTTAACCTACCATGATGAAATTAATGAAAACGATTGTTGAACTACCGAAAATCATTATTAAACTAAGGGAGAAGTGAAGAATGATGTAGAACGAAGATTAGACAGAAGAATGTAATCAACTAACTTACCAAAGCACTAAAAGAATCAACTAAAATTACTTGTAATCACAGAAATCTGAACAAACTTTAATATTGGAATCAAAATTGCAGTCAATCTTCAAACTAAGGTTTTGTAGTAACTTTCTCTCTCTAACTACCTCTAAAAGTTTTAACTAAAAAAAGGAAAAATTTAGATGAATTTTTCTTCCCCTTAAAATGATAATAAATCGGGTTTAAATACCCTACAAGACTCAAATAGTTTTAGCTTAATGAGGGCTCTCCATTGGAGTAAGAGCAGTAAAACAAAACTGCGATAGTCGGACCGATCTGATCCTCCTTCAGTTCGATTCGGCTTGGATCCGGATCGGTTCTTTTCTTTTCTTCTCGGATCGGTCCTATCTGGATCGGTTCTCTTCTTTTCTTCCCGGATCGGTCCTATATGGATCGGTTCATTTAATTTTCATCAACTTCGATCCGTCTTTGGTCTAGGGTTCACTGGAACTTTGTGTTTCGGATCGATCCTATCTATCTTTAACTTTTTCTTCTATCTTTGACTGCTCATAACTTTCAAACCGGGACTCCGATTGAGGTACCGTTTCTTCCTATGTACTTGTAAACTTGATATCTTCAACTTTTATTGAGATGCCTCATCCGAATTTCGAGTAAAAATTACAACGTTTCCCTTTTAACTTTCCTTTTTTTGTGACATCAAATACCTGTAAAATTAGTACGAAATACCAGAAACTTGGGGTACTCGTTAGAATAGGTCAGTAGCAAGATTATGAGATAAAATCAAATTGATTATCTTGTTCGAGGTGCTAAACATAACTAAATTAAATGGATAAATTTAGAAGAATTTATGCCTAATCAGTACTCATACCCTCCTGAAAGTTATCGCAAAAACGAGATACAAACATCTTGTCTCTATCCGACATGATATTTAATGGCACACCATTCAGTCTCACTATCTCTACATTAAATAGCTGAGCATAATTACCCGTTGTACAGTCTGTCCTGATGGGCAAGAAGTGGGTTACTTTCTTCAACCGATCCACAATAACCCATATAGAATCGTGCCCCCTCTGCGAAGTGGGTAACCCAGTAATAAAATCCAAGGAAATACCTTCCCATTTCCATGTAGGAATCTCCAACGGCTGAAATAAACCTGGTGGTCTCTGATGGTCCACTTTCACTGACTTGAAAGTGGTACACATGGATACGAACTCTGTGATATCCTTTTTCATTTCGCTCCACCAATACTGAGGCCTCATATCCTTGTACATTTTGTCCCCAACAGGATGTACCGCAAATCAGGACCCATGGGACTCCGTCGTCACTACATGTCTAAGGTCCTCCCCCTCCGAAATAATGAGTCTCCCATTAAAGCAGAAATCGCCCTCAAAACTCACTCAATAAGACTCGAATCCACCGGCTAAAAGATGCCTAATTCGATCTTGACAGAACGAATCCGCTGCCTGGGCCTGTACTGCTCCCGTAATAATCAGAGGCATAACCGTTATCGTAGATATAAATGAATGGACCACGGCCTCCTGATGTCCCAATTCCTTCCACTTCTCTTTCCACACCTTAGCCCTTTCGTCCACTGGCCTACCGTTCAATGCGTCCGCTACCACGTTAGCCTTTCCTGGGTGGTATTGGATTTTGAAATGATAATCCTTTACGAATTCGAGCTAGCAGGTGAGGTATTCATGATCCACAGGGACAGTTATTCATCACATCATCCAAGGCTGGCAACCTCGGCTGGGTGCAGGCCGAGGTTGCAAGGATTACTCCATCATTGTAACCAGCCTCGGCTGGGAATCAGTCGAAGTTCTTTCTACTCTATCATTACCTCGGCCCAAGATGATGTTGCAGCTCCACCTGCCTTTCCTCAGATCTCCCATTTTCACCACTGATCAAGCAGTTGCTAGACCACACCAACCTCATCCTCTTCCAGGCCGAGGTTAGGACCAATTAGAGGTGGCTGAGCCTTTATTAGAACATGTATGGTTGGGAACACGTGTACACAATCAGTTATAACAAATCAATCCCCTCATGTGGGGGAATATTTCATCATCATTCTCTACATGTGATAGTGACAGATGTCTTCATCAGATTGGCTAGATCAGCACACACATGCTCATTGCATGCATAGGGGGTGCATTACACCCCCCACATACTATATATACTTTTCTTCTCCTTATTGGAGAGGGATCCGAAATTAGCAACCCTAGATGAAACTCTATCTAGATATACAGTAGAGAGAGAAAGCTTGAGATATTGTATCCATGGACATTAGTGCCCTATTTTAGTGACCTTATTCACTCACTTGCACAGTGGACGTAGGCCTAATTGGATGAACCACTTATATAATGGTGTTAATCCTCTTCTCCTCATCTCAATCTCTTATATTTAGTGTATTCTTGAGCTGCCATTATTAACACTGAAGTGGGCTTACAAACACCTTGAAGGGTGGTGTTATTTCTAGCATCATCATTTTGGCACCGTATGTGGGAACGAGAAGCTGTCTCTTCCTCTTTTCGGATTAACCTCATCGAAGACTCTGGTGGTGAACCAGGCACCACCCCCTTGAGTGGAGCTGTTTCACCATTGAAAGAGGTACTGTAAGGTATTAAGATCATCTATTATACCATCTCTTTAGTGCTAACACATGGAACCGGAATTACCACCACCTCTTCCACCGCCTAGGGCTGGTGGACCTAGCTCCAATCAGGCTCCACCTCAGTCCGAAATGGCAGAGGTGGCCGCAGCCTTGAAGGCCTTGGCTGCAATGCAACAAGTAATGAAAGAGCAATTTGCACAGCTCACTCAAAATATGATGAGGTCACCTGGAGTCTCATCGGAGATGATTATCCCAGTGGCTATCCAGGCACATCCTGAAGCCAGGGGACCACCCCAGGCACCGCGCAAGGACCACCCTACGCCCCAGCGGAGGAGGGACATTACTGACCCTAGGCGTTTATGCCTGGGGAGGCAAGGACACCCTTACCTAGAAGATAGGTATGATGATCTAGAGGCGAAAGACATCCCGAAATATTGTTGGGAGCCGTATGAGGTTTTGAATAACACAGTTCATGCTATCCAGCGGAGCCAAGGTTGTGGTGGCAGAAGAGGAGGAGAAGCCCAACAATGAGGATCATCTTTTGATCGATTGAGCAGAGGGTGGACCTTTGAAAGGCTCGGCCCCGTAAATGACCTAAGACAGAGGTTTTCCAGGTCAAGAAGTGCAGCCGGATGACAAAGGGAAGAGAGGCAACGTTGACCTCATCAGGGATGAGGAAGAGACCAAGACGAAGTCAACAGTCGACGTTGTTCTGCGGTTAGGGAACCCTCAGCCCACCCTTTGGAGGTGGTTGGGGACAACCTCGGCCAGGCCAACGTTGCAAGGCCATGGAATGACTCTATCCAACATCTTGAAGAAAAGATAGGAGACCTCATCAAAAGACGAGACCCATTGCAAAGGGGTTTCACAGAGGGCTCCCCATTCGTGGCCAGGATTGTGAGTTTTCCAACCCATGCCAAGTTCAAACCGCCCATAGTGTCTCCCAAGTATGACGATAGCACCAACCCTGTACATCACATTGAGATCAACGGTGGACATTTATTCAATACCAGATTAGATGAAGTGCTGATTCTTCTCTGAGACTTTGACTGGAGAAGCCCAGAACTGGTTTACTTCTCTTCCGAAGAATTCAATTGAGAACTTTAAGGGCTTGGATGAACGATTCATTCACAATTTCTGTTTTGGTGTAAGACCTCAAAAGAAGACCACCCATCTGTTGTATGTCAATCAAGGCATGCACGAGAGCCTAAGAGAATACATCGCCAGGTTCAAAAAAGAAAAACTTGAGGTTGAAGATTACGAAGAGAACATAGCCATGGATGCCCTCATAGGAGGTCTCCAGAAAAGGAAGTTGTTGTGGAAACTTGCGGAAGACCCTCCCAAGTCCATGGCAGAGCTATTGGCAACTACAGGTAAGGTCATGAACGCTGAAGAGGCCATGGGCTCTATGTATGAGGATGAGAATGGCGGTAGTAGCGGGAAGTTCCAAAGGAAAAAAGAAGGAAAGAAGAGGTCAACTGACGATAAGTTCGCACACTATACCCCTCTAACGGTGAGATGCGAACATATCCTCAATGAGATTAAGAATGACAGGTTTCTAAGATGGCTGAAGAAACTGAAGGCTCCTCCGCATAAGAGGAACAAGAATTTGTGGTGCGAGTTCCACCAAGACCATGGCCATGTTATAGACAAGTGCTTAGCCTTGAAGGATAATATTGAGAAGATGTTGAAGTCTGGAAAGTTGAGGAAATATGTTGCTGGCAAGGCTCCCAAAAGAGGAAGAGATGACCCGAAAAATAAGAGAAAAGATAGGTGTCGTGATGATACCTCGACGAGAAGATATAGTGATTCAGATGATGATGATGAGGACAATCCATACCTCCCACCAAAAGATGACAACACCCCAGTGAAGAGGGTTGGTATGATCTCTTTTAGTGTTAGCAACCATATGTGGAGTACTTGCAGGGGGTGGTTCTGAAGTGGCTGATCGAAAATCTCATGTGGCAGAGGCCAAGTCAGTGGCCAAAATTGGAGTAGTAAATCTGACGTCTTCCGAGACAAAGCAGAAGAGAAAGAAGGTGGACATGGACACCCTCATAGTCGGGTTCTCTCGACTTGAATTCAAAGGAATCCTAGCTCCGCATGATGACCCTTTGGTAATCACAACAAGAATTCATGGATGTGAGGTACAAAGAATTCTTCTAGATGAAGGGAGTTCAGCAGATGTGATGTTCTTGCCCTGCTTTAAAATCCTAGGCCTTAGCAGAGCTAGGCTAGTACCCTATCATCATCCATTAATGGGCTTCAGGGGTGAAAAGGTCCATCCATTGGGCATGTATGAGATGGAAGTACGAATGTGCGATGAGTGGCCTAAGAGGTTGACCCGGAAGATCAATTTCTTCGTTATGGACGAGAACGTCTTCTCGGCCTATAACCTCATCATAGGAAGAGTATCCCTTAAGGACTTTGAGGCCGTGCCATCAATGGTCCAATAGATGCTAAAATTCCTGACCCCCTATGGGGTAGGGGAAGTGCAGGGTGACCAGACCATAGCACGAGAATGCTATTTCAACTCAGCTGAAGAGAGAGAGGCCCATAAGAGAGCTACTACCACATATAACATTGATACACTTGACCCCATACATGAAACGAAGTTGAAGAAAGGGGAGGTCGCAAAAGAGGTAGAATCCATCATCCTCAATGAGGACGAACCGGGAAAATTGTACAGGTCGACAAATCCTTAAAAGCAGAAATCAAGGAAGAGTTGATAAGTTTCTTGAAGAAGACGCAGAGTGTCTTCGCTTGGAGCCATGCGAGCATGCCTGGCATCGACCCTGAGGTTATGTTCCATAAACTCAACGTATCTAAGGATGCTAAACTAATGAAGCAAAGACGAAGAGTTTATTTGGGGGAGAAGTATGACATCATCCGAGAAGATGTCGGGAAGTTAGAAGAAGCTGAGTTCATAATGGAAGTTATATATCCGGAGTGGTTGTCAAATGCAGTCATAGTGCCCAAGGCTAATGGGAAATAGAGGATGTGTGTAGACTTCACCGACTTGAATAAGTCTTGCACAAAAGATAGCTATCCCTTACCTCGAATCGACCAGATGGTAAATGCCACTGTAGGGCATGAGCTCATGAGCTTCATGGACGCGTATTCAGGCTATAACCAGATCTTTATGGATGCCTAAGACTCGAATCAAATCACATTCATCACAGACAAAGGGAAATATTACTACAAGGTTATGCCCTTCGGATTGAAACATACGGGGGAAACATACCAACGTCTTGTGAATAAGATGTTTAAGGCCCAAATAGGCAAGACTATGGAGGTGTACGTAGAAGATATATTAACAAAGATCTTAAAGGCCTGCACTCACATGGCAGACCTAGAAAAGACCTTCGATACCATGGACTTGTAGAGAATGAAACTCAACCCTGCGAAGTGTGTCTTCGGGGTAGGTGCTGGGAAGTTCTTTGGATTCATTATCAACCAGAGAGGAATGGAAGCGAACCTCAAGAAATTTAAAGCTTTGCTCGACATGAGGACACCAAGTAGCATCAATGACGTTCAGAGACTAACTGGAAGAGTAGATGCACTCAACAGATTTGTTTCAAGAGAGACGGACAAGTGTCTTTCGTTCTTTAAGGTGCTTAGAAAGGCCTTCGAGTGGGACCAAGAGTGTGATGAGGCTTTTAATCAGCTCAAGTTCTACCTCGAATCTCCCTTACTCTTGTCTCAGTCCATAGTAGGAGAAAATTTATATGTTTATTAAGTGGTATCTGAATCGTCTATAAGTGTAGCCATAGTACGGGAAGATGTTGGGGTGTAAAGGCTTGTATACTTCAATAGTAAGGCCCTTCAAGGTTCAGAACATAATTATCCTCGAATGGAAAAATTGGCATACGCTTTGATACATGCCTCGAGGAAGATGAAGCCCTACTTCCAAGCCCATTCTATAGTCATCCTCACTGACTCCCCACTAAGACAGGTCCTTCACAAACCTGAGAAGTCGGGTAAATTGATGATATGGGCCATTGAGTTGGGAGAGTATGACCTTATTTATTAGCCCAGGGCATCCATCAAAGGGCAGGCACTTGAGGATTTTGTTACTGAGTGCATATGGGAAAAGGCTGAGGTTAAGAATGACCTAGAGACTGCAGAAGGGTCAAACAACAACGTCTTCCGTGATCTGGAAGTGGTTGTGTTCATGAGATCTAGAAACAGAATAGCTGAGAATGAGGAAGACCGGTACCTCTGCAAGCAAGGAATCATTTCAGAAGGGGGTTTCTTATCAGATAATGACATCTGGAACCTCTTTATTGACAGGTCTTCTTGCGACAGTGGAAGTGGTGCAGGGCTAATACTTTCAGCTCCGGATGGTACTAATGTTGAATATGCCCTAAGGTTTAACTTCAAGGCATCAAGCAATGACTTAGAATACGAGGCCATGATAGCAGGTCTCTCATTGGCACAGGCCCCTGGGGTAAGATGACTCCTGCTTCACAACGACTCGAGGTTAGTGGTTAACCAAGTATTGGGGGTTTATGAGGCCAAGGACGAAAGGATGGCCAATTACCTGAAGAGGGTGAGAATGATACTCAAAGGTTTTAAAGAGGTAAAGATGAAGATAATTCCTCGTAAAAATAATATCCACGTAGATGCATTAGCAAGGTTAGCTTTGACAATAAGGACAGGTACTAGAAGGACAGTCCTAATTGAGATCTTGCCCAAGGCGACCATTGAAGAAGAAGAGGTCAGTAACCCTTGCCTCAATTTGAACCTAGGTAACTCATGGATAGATCCCCTTATAAGATATATCAGAGAGGGAGAGCTGCCAAAATTAAAGTTAGAGAGGAGAAAGCAAAGGTACGGAGCCGCAAAGTTCTCAATAGTAAGAGACGTCCTATATAAGAAGGGATTCCTATTACCTCTCCTCAGATGCATTCATCCCAAAGAAGTTCCCAACGTCCTACAGGAGGTACATGAGGGTTCTTGCTCCAGTCATGTACGAGGAAGACCTTTGGCTAAGAGGATTATTACGCAATGATACTGGTGGCTGACCATGGCCAAGGATGCTGCAACTTACGTAAATAGGTGCGACAAATGTTAGAGATTCTCCACTATCACCCATCAAACTCATCAGCCTATGACATCAATCAGTTCACCTTGGACCTTCGCAGTATGTGGAATTGACTTAGTGGGTCCCCTACCAAGGGCGGCAAATAATTATCGATTTCTGATAGTTGACATTGATTACTTCTCTAAGTGGGTAGAGGTAGAGCCAATGATAATGATTACAGACCAGAAGACTTTCCAATTTATTTGGAAGAGCATCATATGCAGACATGTCCTCCCAAACACCCTCATCTTGGACAACGAAACCCAGTTCAATAACTCTTCCTTAGAGAAATATTGCAAAGGAGTTGGGATAAAGAAGTTTTTCACTTCTCCTGGCTGACCTCAGGCAAATGGTCAGATCGAAGTCACGAATAGAACAATCCTTGATGAAATCATGAAGAGGTTAGAAGAAGCTAAGGGAAGATGGAATGAAGAGGTTTATGTTTTGCTATAGGCCTATAGAACAACGGATAGGACACCGACGGGGGAAACCCCATTTATGTTAGCACATGGCTCTGAGGTCGTCATAGCGACAGAGGTAGGACTCCCTACTCATAGGGTCCAGACCTATAACCCTGAGAAGAATGGGGAGGAGAGAAGACTTGACCTAGATTTGATTGAAGAGATAAGGGAAGACGCAAAAATTAGGCAAGCATATTACCGGCAGAGAATAGCAAAGTTCTACAATCAGAGGGTAAAATCAAGACCCATAGCTGTGGAAGACCTAGTGCTGAAGAAGACGTTACAGAAGGTAAACAAGCTTCACCCAAATTGGCATGGTCCTTATAAAGTGATTGAGGAGGTTGTACCCATGACCTACAGGCTAGAAAACCTTGAAGGGGAACCTTTCTCCAATCCTTGGAACGCTGGTCATCTAAAAAAGTATTACATATGATGTTACAAGGGTTTTCATGTAAATGTATTATCTTGTGAAGAGATTATAAATAAGAAGATCAGTTCCCATGACAATTCTTGGTTCATTATGCTCTAGTGGTAGAAATTATGAGAATAACATCTTTGTTGATGACCCCAGACCTTAACATCATTAATTTAGTGAAAATTTTATAGGGATAATGTCTGAGTTATGACCTCAGACCTTATAACATCATAATTTGGTGACAAGGTCTAAGGCCAAACATCATGCTTGGATGACCTCAGACCCTTAACATCATTAATTTGGTGAAAAATTTATGGGGATAACATCTTAGTTATGACTTCAAACCTTATAACATCATAATTTGGTGATAAGGTCTGAGGTCATAGATCATTCTTGGATGACCCCAGACCTTAACATTATTAATTTGCTGAAAATTTTATGGGGATAACATCTTAGTTATGACCTCAGACCTTATAACATCATAATTGGGTGACAAGGTCTGAGGTGAGACATCATACTTGGATGACCTCAGACCTTATACATCATTAATTTGGTGAATATATTATGGGTATAACATCGTAGTTGATGACCTCGGACTTTATAACATCATAATTTGGTGACAAGGTCTGAGGTCAGACATCATGCTTGGATGACCTTAGACTCTTAACATCATTAATCTGGTGAAAAATTTATGGGGATGACATCTTAGTTATGACCTCAGACCTTATAACGCCATAATTTGGTGACATGGTCTGAGGTCAGACATCATGCTTGGATGACCTCAAACCCCTAACATCATTAGTTTGGTGAAAAATTTATGGGGATAAAATCTTAGTTATGACCTCAGACCTTATAGCATCATAATTAGGTAACAAGGTCTTAGGTGAGACATCATACTTGTATGACCTCAGACCTTAGACATCATTAATTTGGTGAATATATTATGGGTATAACATCGTAGTTGATGACCTCAAACCTTATAACATCATAATTTAGTGACAAGGTCTGAGGTCAGACATCATGCTTGGATGACCTCAAACCCTTAACATCATTTATTTGGTAAAAACTTTATGGGGAAAACATCTTAGTTATGACCTCAAACCTTATAACATCATAATTTGGTGACAAGGTCTGAGGTCAGACATCATGCTTGGATGACCTCAGACCCTTAACATCATTAATTTGGTGAAACATTTATGGAGACATCATACTTGCATGACCTCGGACCTTAACATCATTAATTTGGTGAAAAAATTATGAGGATAACATCTTAGTTGATGACCCCAGAATTTAACATCATTAATTTGGTGAAAAATTTATGGGGATAACATCTTAGTTATGACCTCAGACCTTATAAGATCATAATTGGGTGACAAGGTTTGAAGTGAGACATCATACTTGGATCACCTTAGACCTTAGACATCCATTAATTTGGTGAATATATTATGGGGATAACATCTTAGTTGATGACCTCAGACCTTGTAACACCATAATTTGGTGACAAAGTCTGAGGTCAGACATCATGCTTAGATAACCTCAGACCTTAGATAATTATATTGAGACTTCAAATATAGAGAATCATTCAATAAACATTCAACAATTGAAGAAATAAATACCTCCTCATAGGTTGACATAGATTAAAGTTGAGAGTTATAAAATATAAAGGAACAAAGCTTGTCATCAGAGGTTACAGTTCTTCATTGAAATTAAGGTTGAAAAAAAAAGCTTCATGAAATAGTCAAGTGTTTGCAGACTCAGGGTTAGTTGCCATGCCTCCATCTCCCTGGCCGAGGGTGGTTACTTCCACCCCATCATCTTAAGCGCCAACATCTTCAGTCATGGTGTCATCTTGGGGGCAGTCTCGGTAGGTACGACACCTCCCTCCTCCTCTACCTCTTGCAAGGCCTGAGTAGACCGAGGATCGGCATAACCCAAGCTAATAAAGTCAGAGGCAGCGAGGCTCCCTGATTCCTTCTCCTTTATAGAAGCCCATTTTCTAGTGGATTTTACAGCCCTTTCCAGGTATTCGAAGCCAAAGTTGATAAACTTATCAGAGACCTTATACTCCTCCAAGATCTTCTCGGAGTCATCATCTAAGGAAGCCTTCACAGCCACATCGACCTTATGTTGAAGAGAGTCAGCCTGAGTCTTCAAGGAAGTGCTATGATCCTTCCTTAGCTTGTCAATGTCCTTTTCTAACTTCTTCACGCTAGCCTCATACTTCTCCAAAGAGGCCTTCAGACGATCCACTTCAGCCTTTAAAGCGGCCTTGGTCTTCTCGGCCTATTGGATCTTCTCAATCAGAGGAAGTTTTCCTAAGGTCCAGTTAACAAAATGATATATGGTGAGGATACCCTGCAGAACATGTGCAGAGATGTCAGTCTAAGATCCGGTATAGTTCAAAACTGATGTTACACTTGAATATAATTCTGCAACAAAAGCAAAAGTTCAAGGTCTTACTTGAATAGAGCGATGGAGAGAGAACTCAACCAATAGAGGCCTATCCAGAGAGCAAAAAAGAGCACTTGTCAGAGTCAGTTATGGCATCGTCGATGGCATCTAGGGCCTTCAGACTATGGCCGATAAGACTGTCACCAATCTTCAGTTGCTCCAAGCGAGCAATCAATACGTCCTTAGAAGAAATGGGGATGGCACAATCCCCCTTTTGGTTTTTCTTCTTCTTCCTCTGATCCTCAGGGGCAGGGTCGACATGTTTCCTCTTCTTGGATGCCTCACCCCTTGAGGTAGTTGGAGGGGGAGGAGGTGCATTAAGACCTTCCTTCCTTACAAGCTTCGTGAGACTAGGGGCTGCCATCTCCCAAAGGTCGTCGGAAATCCCTTTTGAACACTCTGTAAAATAGAAAGGTCAGAGTTAGAAAATCATAGATATAAAATCCAGAGGTATAACTTATTGAAATAATAAAGCAACTTACGGAGCTCGGTCAAAGGACTCCCCCCAAGGCCAGTTTCGGAGAGATAATAGGGAGTCATTAAATGCTCGTACTTGACTAGAAGACCATTCTCCCCCTGATCCTGAAGGTCTTTGACCTTCTGAAGATTATTTGGGCTTAGCCGAGGGTTGAACCTAGCAGCTATTATCACCTTTCCCCATCTCTGGGGTATTCTCGGCTCTAGGGAGGAAGAGGGGGCACATGGACCAAATTCCCATGGCCCTGACGCAAAGAAGTAGCATGGTTTCCAACTATGGTTTGAGGTTTGGGTAACCTGCAACATCTTTTTATTTGACTTTTGAGATAAAAAATGGTAATAGCTCGGATGATTACTGGCAGATGAAGGGACGTAGCAACCTGTGAAGACTTGGACTGAAAGGTCTGAATGATGGACTTCCCTTCATAAGATAATGGCTCCAATTATCACCCTACAGGCATTGGGTGACAACTGGGAAGGAGCCAAGTTGATGTAAGATAATATAGCCCTAATGATGGGATGAATGGGCGGACGAAATCCTAACATGAACATCTGCTCATACAAGCAGATCTCACCGTCTCGGCCACCGAAAGTCCTACACTTGTGACTCTAAATCCTAAATAAACAGGATTGGCAATTTGACTAAGGATCATACAGGGTTCTTAAACAAGAACGATTAAAGAACAGTTCACTGGAAAACTCTTAGGCTCGCCGAAAAAAGCATAAACTCGCCGAAAAATGCAACAAATCCAAGAACAAGGTAGAAAAATGTAACAAATGGAGAAGAATGGATGATAGACGATACATGAGAGAATACGTGAAGAAGAAATACATAAGTTTGCAAGAAAAAGCCACCAAATGCAACTTAACCAAGCTCTTGTAGAGAGAGAGAGAGAGCAGAGAAAATTTAGGTGAGAGAATGAAGAAGTGTGGAAGAAAGAGAAAGGAAAGGGTTAAAACCCTCAAAACCTATTTCACGCTTCCTAAGGCCCATCATTTCCTTGGGATCCCAAAAGCCAACTGACATCATTGAGCTTTCTTGGCATGCTCGCTACTTCAATAGCTGACACTTGTCAAAAAGGTATTAACACCTAAGGAAGTCCAACCTCAAACAAACATACCCCTTAGGCACCTGATCACACAGGTGACTAAGGGCTAGGGGTGATTGATATACCCTAAATGTACCCCCATCGGCTCAGAGACATCAACCTCGGCCAGGGAGATGTCCGAGGTTAAAAGGGCTTTAGATTGGCAACTAGCGGTGTCGTCCTAAGCAAGCTCGGCCATGGCCGACGTTACTAGTTACCTCACGGTCAGACAATAGGTGAGGTCTTCATGATCCACAGGGACAGTTATTCATCAAGTCATCCAAGGCTGGCAACCTCGGCCGGGTGCAGGCCGAGGTTGCAAGGACTACTCCATCATCATAACTAGCCTCGGCTGGTAATTAGTCAACGTTCCTGCTACTCTACCATTACCTTGGCCCAGGCCGACGTTGCATATCCACCTTCCTTTCCTCGGATCTCCCACTGAGTCAAGGTCACCACAGATCAAGCAGTTGCTCGACCAAACCAACCTCGTCCTAGTCCAGTACGAGGTTGGGACCAATCACAGATGGTCGAGCCTTTATTAGCATATGGATGGTTGGGAACACGTGTACACAATCAGTTATAACAAATCAATCCCCTCACGTGGGGGAATATTTCATCATCATTCTCTACATGTGACAGTGACATACGTCTTCATCAGATTGGCTAGATCAGCACACACATGCTCATTACATGCATAGGGGGTGCATTACACCCCCCACATACTATATATACTTGTCTTCTCCTTCTTGGAGAGGTATCTGAAATTAGCAAACCTAGTTGAAACTCTGTCTAGATATACAGTAGAGAGGGAAATCTTGAGAGATTGTATCCATGGACATTAGTGCCCTATTTTAGTGACCTTATTCACTCACTTGCACAGTGGACGTAGGCCTAATTGGCTGAACCACTTATGTATTGGTGTTCATCCTCTTCTCCTGATCTCAATCTCTTATATTTAGTATATACTTGAGCTTCCATTGTTAACACTGAAGTGAGCTTACAAACAACTTGAAGGGTGGTGCTATTTCTAGCATTATCACGTACATTGACGCATATTCAACTCTTTCTGCATAAAGAGGTACTGTAGTGACTTTTGATCCGTGAATAAGCGAAATTTCTCCCCCAAGAGCTAGTGCCTCCATATCTGAAGTGCAAACATGACTGTCGCTAACTCCAAGTCGTGGGTGGGGCAGTCCCTCTCATGAGGTTTAAGCTAACGGGAAGCATAATCTATGACATGATCCTCCTACTGAAGCACCCCCATGTCCTAGTAAAGACGCATTGATATAGACTATATACTCCATTTCCGACCTGGGCAGTGCTAAAACTGGTGCTAAAGTTAACTTCTCTTTCAGCTCATCAAAAGCCAACTGACAGGCATCGTCCCAGATAAATGGTACCCCTTTGCATGTCAAATGAGTCAATGGACCCGCTATTTTGGAGAATCCTTGGATGAACCTCCTGTAGTATCCTGTTAGGCCCCAGAAACTATATATCTCTATTGACGTCGTGGGTTTTCCCCACTCCCTAACCGCTGACACCTTCCCCAGGTCCACAGATATCCCTTTATCTGAAATAATGTGCCCCAAAAATTTAACCTCTTACAGCCAAAATCCACATCTCTCATATTTTGCATACAACTAGTGCTGGCGCAGTGTCTGCAAAACCGTCTGAAATGTTCGGCATGCTCCTCCTCGGTCTGGGAGTAAATCAATATGTCATCTATGTAGATAATGGCAAACTGATCCAAGAACTCTCTAAATACTTTATTCATCAAGTCCATAAACACGGCTGGGGCATTGGTTAGCCCAAAAGGCATAACCCTATGCTCCTAGGAACCATATCTAAAAAATAAAGCAGTCTTCGACACATCCTGCTCCCTGATCCTTAACTGATGCTATCCCGACCTCAAGCCAATCTTTGAGAAGAAGGCAACTTCTCTTTACTGGTCGAATGGGTCATCGATTTGAGCAACGGATACTTATTCCGTGTCGTGACCTTATTCAACTCTCTGTAATCAATACACAGGTAACGATCCATCTCTTATTTTTTAAGGAACAACACAGGGGCACCCCAAGGTGAAGTACTCTTATGAATAAACCCATGGCCCAATAGTTGCTCTACTTGATCTTGTAAATTCAAAGGTTCGATAGGGTTAGGCTCAATTAGTCTAATAATTGTAGCCATATTAGCCCCTTGGAGCTCCGATTTATGTACAAGGTAAGATGTTTGACAGTGCTTAAGTTATCGTTCCCTTGACGAAATGAAAATTAGGGTACCAATCGGTGTACTAAAGGCCAAATGCTCCCAGCTCCTGACATTCGCTAGGTTTCATGTGTGGGATGTCTCTCAAAGTAAAATACAAAAAAGGAACCCCCCCCCCCGATACACTACTATCTAATATCGTCGTTCAAGGAGATTTAGGGCCATCGGTATTTTACTTGTACACCGTATCCTTACTTCTTGCTAAGAAATTAACTTACCTATTTTCATGATGCTTGAGGCTACACTCAGCACATTCCTCCTACTAACTTGTCATTAGACTCTAGTATACACTATGGGTAATCCCCATGCTCGAAAACATTTCATCAAATTTTGAATTTCTTTAATAGACATCCCTACCCACCGGGATTATATATAACCAGATGACGTACTTTACGAAGTCTTTATATGCTACCATATAAATAAATAAATAAATAAATATATATATATATATATATATATATATATATATATATACACCATCCTCTTCTCAAGTGGCACTTAGTGGAATTTCTAACGAACACAAAGATACTACTGTAATGGTTTATTATCATTCAAACCATCGTTTGCTAATTCAAAAATTAAGATAATGCTGCATTCTACGCTAATGTTTCTCAGAGTATTAATACTAAACTGTAACACATCTAAGTTATTTGAGATTTCCCTTTTTATCTCAAAAGTCACTATAAACAACATAACCGCATATCGGGCATTATAGATACATACATGCCGTACTCCTTGATGTTGTGGTGGTGCCTGTGATGTTGGGGTAACTATCCAGGCTTCCTCATGTGGGGCATGCTGTCATATTATGTTATCTTGTTGTGGGCAGTCCCCCCCACCGGTGACCCTGCTTTTCGCACTTATGACACTGACCCTGAAACTCTTTCCTTCTTATGCCTTGTTGTCCTAGCCGATTGGGACGAGGTTCCTCACCAGCCGAATCTGGGCAGTCTCGATGGGTATGGCCAATTTTCCCACATTTAAAACACCTCTTCCTGGTAGCCCTCCTCTCCTGGCTTTGTTGGCTCTAAAGGCTTTGGCTCTTCCTGCTATTTCTATTATTCTCCCGTCCTTGACCACTCAGAGGCACTTGTCGCTGTTGCGGCAGTAGTTTCCCTTTGTTGTTAACTTAAGCAAGGTCATATTGATCAACTTCTCTCGTTCTTTTTCCCCCTGCAAGATGTACACTGCTATTTTGGTACTGCAATATTGTTGTAGTCACTGCTTGTGCCACGATATTTGCTATCTCAGCGATTTTCGCTCTTCCTTGGTGTACTTGAGGTACTTATTGGTCTTGCCCCTCATTTGCTTCTTCAACAGTGTCATTTTGTATCTTCTTTATGAGTGACATCTGAAATTCAAATGAATTACATAAGTCCATCGACCATACACATCATTGTAGCAGAAGAACGTAGTCTACAAAATGTAACCAAGGAGTTCAACAGTCTTAATAATAGGGCTCTAGATCAAAGAATGCTAAGCTGAAAGCATGATAAACCGTATAGATCCTAAAGGACTCTAGAACCTGATGCTCTGATACCACCTGTGACACCCCGCCCAATTTAATATCGGGTGATCAGTCCTTTATAAAATTTAAAATAGAATGTTGGGTTGGTTCATTCTTAGCATCACTGTCGAAAATATAATAACCCAATTAACCACCAAATAATTAATTAAGCCAGTGTCAAAATATTTTTTTTTTTTTTTATATAAAAACCCCAGTTATAAGTCCAAGAATTTAAATATAATCCATCCACACATAACTAGATAATATAAATAATGAATCATAATTTCATGCTAAAATAACTAAGACAAGATAAAACATTCCAGTTCAAAACTCTAAACCAGAAACCATAATAACAATAAATCCAAATGAAAATGAACGAAAAGTAAACGAAACATAATCTCTAATAAAATGTCTATGGAATGGGAGACACGTGCCCTAAATAGAAAGTCTAAATAGAATGGAGTGAAATGATAGAGGCATCTAATGCGAAGACCTACAGCTCCCACAACAGCTACAGCACGCCAAGAAACCCAAATCTCTAAGGTTGGTGTCCCTATGGCTGAGCACCTGATATATTACATATATATAGCAAAAGAGAAGAGATATGCAATAAACGGGTCAACGCCCGATGTGTAAAAATATTTGTTTTAAAAAGTATTTAAATTTTGTAATAAAGCAAGTATCAAATGCATGTTAGTTCGAACTCTCACATGAGATTCTCACCTCTCGTCTATTGTGCACGCCTAACGCACATCTATTCTCACCTATCCATCTGTAACATTTCTGACTAGATAACTATTTATACTTCTTGTTATACCTCGTGGTAGTAACCCGTGATTCCCAATTTTCCACATTGTTAATTTGTTAAAGTGTAACTAATAAGAACTAAAAGTAGGAGTAGAGTCAGCAATGAGATCGTCTAAGCAATGGCCTGCAACTCTCACATAAGCTGCAGTACGTCCGATCCAAAGAACCTAAGAATGATGCCCCAGTGGCTGGGCACCTGTATTATATACATATATATACAAGAGAAAGGAAATAACAGGAAACGGGTGACATACCGATTGTAAAACAATTTAAAAATAGTTTAGCAAGTAAATAAATTGCTAACCGGCTAATGTAACAACCATGTTAGTATGCACCACTCCCTTGAGAAATTCTCACCTCTCCTGTAGTGTGCATGCCTACCGTACTATTTACCTCAAAAGTTTATTTTAACTTGGCTTTCCCATAAAGTTTCATACTGCTAACTACAATGGTGAAGACAACTAAATTCCTGAAATTTATGCTCTTTCATATCTTATTTTATATAAAAATATACCAGTGATGTCACAAAATTTATCACACACTTATAATAGAGTCGGAATATGTATTCATTACTCAACTACTTTTATGTACTGTAGAAAGTTCCCATACTTAAGCATAATTATATATATATATATATTGGTCACTTATATTATATATAAACTAACGGAACCCCGCATAAAATTTATGGTGCTGGCAGACTCTGCTATCTAGTCCCCGTATTACTCATATTAAGGGAAATACTAGTTTGCAGCACTCTCGATTTGTATAAACAGAAAACACATACAAATGGAGGTGAAGCATAGTTACAAGTCACTAAGAGGTCACCACATACCCTCACGTCTCTTAGGACCGTCTGACTATCAATCAGATAGCCTGTACTAAGGAATCCTATGTTCTAGGGTACGAGCCAATATCCCCCATAAAGGCCCAATTGAGATAAGACCATCCCAATGCGGAAACCCCCGTGATAGCAAGTAGGCCGAGTATGATTTTTATATCGATATATAATATATACACAATCACATAGTCATATATATATAAATATCCACATTTCTAAGTTAGGTTTTCCCATGAACCATAACTATAATTATCCGTTATTAACACATTTTACTCGAGTATTACGCATAACAGACTCGCCATTTTTATTGTCATTTATATTTCACTTCATACTCACTTCTCCTCTCTCAAAGTATTCTAAGTATAATTTCAGTAGGCATAGACTCACTTACCTTCTAGTCTAACTCCCTTACGAGTCTCGATCTCTTTATTAAATGTTCGCATGATTTATACACATGAATAATTCCTCGTTAACTCAAAATCTCATCTTACACTAAGTTTCACTCAATGGGGTCTACGTAGGCTCTACTGGTCTTATTTATGTCCCATTATACTCCAACAATAACAATCAAGGGTTCCTATGCATTAAAATCGTATTAAACCAACGGAAGAGAAATATGGAGTTTTCCAGGAGGGGTCGATCGATCGACGAAATTGGGTCGATCGATCAATCATCGATCGATCGATGTTCTTGGGTCGATCGATCGATCGATCAAGAAGTTCTTGCCCATATACTGCCATTAAAACCTACGGGTTTCATCTTCCAATTTCTCCAAAAAATGTAATTAATAACTCCCAAATTCTTAAATAACATTACCACAAGTTCTATAAACATATATGCAAGATTTACTACGTAAAACGTGCATAATTTTAACAATGGAATTGAATTAATGGCCAATTCATTTTAATTATCAAGAAACCTAACTTTCCTCTAAACATTCATGGTTCTGTGTCTTTTTCCAGATTTATCACTTCTAAATTAATCAAATTTCGTGGGTAATCCTCTACATATGATTGGGATGTCCAGAGTTTATTGATTTTCCCTACAACATGTGATTAGGTCCTCTAAATCCTTGAGTTCTTCCATGAAACATAGGTTCAATAATCCTAATCTAACATGGTGTGACAATTAACTTAAAAGAGAATCAAGATAGATACTTGCCTGAGAATTAAAGGTCTGATTCGATGACTCAAATTGGTATCACAGTAATCATCTTCTTCCGATCTACGCTTTGGTGGTGGTGAGGGTGCAAGATTGGTGGTTCTTGGCCTTGAATACTTGGAAAGCTTTTTCCATTCTTCTTCCTATGGCCTCCTTCCCTTTTGGTTCTAAGAACCCTAACTTCCCTGACACTCCATCTGATATAATCTTAATGATTTTTGTCATTATTAAAGGCCAAAAATAGTAAATTACCAAAATGCCCTCCCAGGTTACCGGTTAGGCCTAAAAACGTTCCGAGACCCAAACTAAACCCCCGGGTACACTTTTCTGACTATCTCGACCCTTCCGGACACATTGGCGCACTTGAAATAACCATACAGACGATTTATAGTTTATTCACTTTTAATAATACTAATTTAGTGCCGACACGACACAGGCGCGTCCTGACTTAAATTTCCATAATTGCCATTTTATTCACCCGTGACAATTTTAATAAAATAAATCTCATATATTACTTTACTTATCCAGTAATATTTAGCAAATTTACAATAATTACTAACTCACATCACGCTACTAAATATAAAAATAAATTTTTGAATTAATATTAAATTAATATCTCAATTTAAATTTAATAAATCGCCAAATTTAAAAGCCATAAAAATACGGGGTATTACATATGGTTTGTTGGTTTGTGACTTTGAAATGGAACGTTTTATCCAGTTTGATTTATTTCTGGATTTCATTCATGTCCAGTATTTATTTTATTATTGTGAAATGTGAGTAGCTTATATCTTAAAATATGGAAATTATGAATGGATTAATTGGGAATAATTAAATTGGAAAATTCTTTGACATTTAGCTTGATTACTTATTAGGTCATTGATAAGGAAAAAATATTTTTATACAGTGATGCTAAGAATGCACCAACTGGTCACTTTGATTTAATTTAATAAAGGACTGATCACTCGGTATTTAATTGGGTCGGGTGTCACAGGTGGTATCAAAGCATCAGATTCTAGTGTCCTTAGGATTTGTACGACTTATTATGCTTTCTGCTAAGCGTCCTCCGATTTAGAGCCCTAATATTAAGAATGTTGTATTCATCTTTACGCATTGAAAATTCGTACTTCTGTGATTTATTTGTATGGATGTTGAACTTATTCAGTCCATTTCAACTTTCATATGGCATGTCAAGAAGAAGAAGCTAACACTGTTGGGGGAGTCAATGAGTAAGGTCAATCGATACCTCACGTATCCCTAGAGAGAGTATCAATCGTCGAAATAGTAGGTATTGTGGCACAGGCAGTTACCACTACAATCTTACAGTACCATGATCATAATATGTATCTTAAAGGAGGCAAAATAACAAGATAAGATATTCCATCTGGCATAACTAGGGTTAACAATTGTGGGAAGGCACCAATACCACAAAAATAAGTTTCTCAGGGTCGTAAAGACCACGAAGGTAATAGACTTTGCATGAAGAGACAAAAGCATCAGGGCCAATATATTAAGGAACATAATGATGCCATAAAAGGTGCTTCAAATGTCGAAGAGATGACCATAAATGTCAAACTTGTCCAGATCAGGATGGAGAGAAACCCCGACCCGACCAACAAGGACAGTAAGGCTAAAGAAAGAAAAGAATTTCAGGACTCTACTAGAAGTGTGAACAATAGGGTGACAAGTGGAGGGACTATCCTCAACCTAATATTGTTTTTCATCAAGATGCTCGACAGTGCCAACAAGGCTAAGGAAGAGGTGGAACTGAGCAATAGGGCCGAAATCAACAGAGTCCTAATGTGATACAATTTGCTGGTAGATTATTTAATTATGGCATGATACCTTATAGGAGGCAGGATTTCCCAATTAAGGGTAAGATACCCCAGTAGCAGGGGCATATATCGTATGGGCATGTGCATAACGTCTAGTAGGCAACCTTTTAGCTGCCACGACCCGCTATTGAGGGTATGTTCTATATTTATGGGATTATGGGATATATTTTATTTGATACTAGGGCTTGACATTCATTTATAGCCACTAGATTTGCATGGTCCATGAGATTGTTAGACACGACCAGTAGTATGACTACATGGGTAGTCTCACCGATGGGTAATGGGTCATTAATTTTCTTTAGATGCTAGTAAATAGGGATAGAGATTGGGAGACTTATTTTACCTACCAATACGCTTATATCAGATATGTCAAAGTAAGATGTGATTATTGGTTTGGATTGTCTTGTTGCTTATAGAGCCATGATAGATTGTTTTAGTGGGTGCATTATTTTTTGATACCGGGTCAGGAGATGTTTCCGGTGGCGATGCCTCCTCCAGAGGGAGTATCGTCCACCCATTTATATCACATAGACGAGATAACCTCTAAGGAGATAGTGATTCCCATTGATTTGATTTTCGTAGTTCACAAGTTTTTCAACATGTACCAGAAGAAGTGAGCCAGGAGGGTTAGAGAATTTGGTCGAAAAGGAAAATTGAACTTACTGGTGTTAGTGAAACACCATATGAAAGTATACCCAATAGGGAACTCATTTAGATAAAAATGATTAATTAACTTTCTATAGAGTGACGAGGAAGTCAATCAGGGTTGTAGAGGCCAACAATAGTTCCGAAAGGCCCACATAGACAAAGGGACAACGGGAGAATAATTAGGAGCTAAGACTGGCAGTCTGAGGGAAATGACATTCCAAAATGGTTAGTGGTACCAGTGACGGGAAATGGCTTGGGAGGTTTTCCCTATGTGTATAGGGTTGGACTACCTGTGTTGACTGTGTCCACGTTAATTAGTGAAGCCGATAAGATTTGAGGATGGTAAACCATGCCCGTTAATCAAAACAATCGGAGGCGTGAGATTTTTGGAGAACCAATTGGGTTAAGAGAATTGAGCCCAAGAATTTACAACCCGAGAGTGGTAGTTTTAAGCATAACCAGTGGAGTCCTCGATAATAATAGAATATTAATCTTCGGGGTTATGGGCGACCTAGGAAGGAATATGATGTCTAGTCAAGCCATACGTGAGGCCTAGAGTTGTTAGGCCAATGTTTCAGTGATGGGTGTGTAAACCACATAATAGAATAATTTACCCACAATGAGGAGGGGGAAAATATTGGATGAAATCCTAAATGTATAATGATTGCAAGTGATTATGGGTTGTTTTGGCCACGAGAAGTTCACGTAAAGACCATACGATTAGGAGGGATTGATGAAGTTTTGTTTCATCTTTGCGAGAAAAGGATTAGGTCAAGTGACATGGGTGTGCCATAATACATATATGAATTGTTAACACTAAAGTTCACGTGCGAGTCGGGTTTAGTAGGTAAATTAATTTTGGATAGTATGGTTATGAGTGTATTGATCATGGGTAACATGATTTTATATGTCAATCGTGAGCAAGCCGGGTGGGCACTAAAAGCATATGTTATTGTCAAAATTTGTTTACTACTGCATTGAGTTAGTAAAGTAGAGCTTATTATGGTAACATGTAGTGATAATTATCAAATGTTTGAATGATAGTAGATTGAGTGATAGGCTATGGTGCTGAGTATTCAGGTGGCGAAATATTAATTTGGTAAGGCGTCACCCGAAGAAGGGTTGGGCCTATATATATGTGTATATATATATCAAAACTTCATGATATCGTAGGACTTTAGTGATTTTTTTGTCTTGTTAGATGTGATTCTGGTGCGTAGAGATTTAATTACTAATATGACTCAGGATACATTGTGTTCTTTATCAAGCAGCAAAATCTAGCTCATCATATGTATAGAGCCGAAAACATGGGATAGTGAGAGCGCCATGTTTCATGTTATTATTAAGGACATGCGTAGATTAATATCTCAACATACAAAGATTGTGGGAAGGTACATATTATGGACTGAGGACCTTACAGATCTCTACGACCGATAATGTTAGGTAGTAATGTATAGGGGGTTTCCTTGTTTAGATTTTCATTTGTAATACCCCCCATGTATGAAACTAACGAACGTCGGGAGTTGGAGAGATGTTTAGGTGATAGTACATGGGATTCGTACCTTAGTAATTATCCATATGTGAGTATAATTGAGGGCTGATAATTGCATTATAATGTGAGAATATGTTTATTTTGTGCAAAAATGTGCAAGGCATATGGCGTATGGGTGCCCTACGAAATTGAATCTTGATTTTGTTTATGTTTGGAACGTATGGGATAAGGAAAATAAGGATAGAAGTGGAGATATCGAAACTTCATTGTACGCTCACGAGAATGGTATTGTATTAAGCAGTAGGCAGTGATTGTCATATGAATTCGACAACGTTTAGCCCGGGGAGTTGAAGTTTATTCCGTAAGAGTTGTTAGAGGGTTACGTTTCATGAGAAACTGATTATTAGAGAGGGGAAAGGACCTGTGACACGCGGTGAGGCAAAGTCACATGAATCATGATTAGAGGTACATTTGAGAGAATATAATATGTATCATGTTATAAATGACAGTGGTGATGGGATTTAATGAAGAGAAATATTGATAAAATCATTTTGCAATGGGTCACCTATCTATTGGAAAAAGGTGGACCATCCGAAACCAGTAGGTGTTTCTTCAACCGTTAGGGATTCCTAAGTAATAGGGGGGGGGGTATTCCCCAAGATTTTATCGCAAAAAAGGGTTACGATCCTATATGCATGATATGGATCGGTTGACCAAAGTAGATCACGTTATACTAGTTAACACTGTTCATACTACGGGACAGTATGCGTAGACCTTTATAATCCAAATTGTGAGGTTATATAGAGTACCGCTTGATATCATGTCCGAATGGGACAAAATTGTGAATGAGTACGACCTACCATCCTCAGACAAGTGGGCAGAATAAGCAGACTAGTCAGATGTTGGAGGATAAATTATATGTGTACCCTTGAATCTCAGGGATGGACGAGAGAAGTCCCTTCCACTAGTGAATTTTGTGCATAATAACTCATATAAGTTGACTTTTGCGCATTGTGCAAGTTGAGGTATGGCACATTAAGCCTTGTTGTTCTCCTGGTTGTTAGTTAAAGGTGGGGGACCAGGTGCTATTGTGAAGATCGGAGATGAGTTAATACTTATAGTATATTATGTGTGAAAAAATATATACTACCCAAATAACCTACTTGCTTGTGATTGTTGAGAGATGATATCGAATGTATCTAAATAATGATTACTCTACTAAAGTGTGAATAGTATAAGGTTAAATAGTGAATATCTAAAATTTAGTTTAAGTAGTGAAACTTAAACGATATGACTTGGGCAAGAAACTGCGTGACAGGGTAACCTAGAGTTTTAAACGAACATATGTGGGGTGTTCATTATTAAGGGTGTTCAAAAGCATACTATATGGATGGTACGAAGCAGTTTACTTGGGAGTATAATGATGTGATGCGCAACATATATGCATCATTATTTTTACTTGGTATACTTTTTCTGAGTTTCAGGACGAAATTCCATTGTAAGGGGGAAGTATGTAACACCTCGTATTTTTGTGATATTAAATAAGTATGAGATTAATTATTATTGTTTGATTAATTAAATTAAAAGGTGAGAAATTAATTGCTTATTTAATTAATCAGGATTAAAATAAATATTAACCAGTGTGCCAACAATTAATACTTATTTATGAAAATTATGGAACATTACTATGTGAATACATAATACGGAATTATGAAATTTTATAAATTGTCGAGAGTGGGAGCATACGACAGTTTGGTACATTAAGTCAGGACGTCCGTGTGAGTCATATCGGGACTAATTTAATGGATTAAAGAAGTAAATTATTTTTAAGTAACTTTTATGATAATTTTCAGCGCGCCATTGAGTCCAGAAGAGTCGAGATAGTCAGAAAACTCTACTCGGGTATGTTATTTGGACTGCAGGATGTTTTTTAGGCCTAACCGGCACCTCGTAGGGGTATTTTTGTCCTTTGAATTTTTGGGGAAATATTATGGAAATTAAATATGGATGTACGTGGGTTTGAGGGGATTTATCAGTTCTAAACCTACAAGAGAGAAAAGAGAGAGGCACAAAGGAAGGAAAAAGGAGCCAGATGAGTTCTTGGTGTATAACTTAAGAACTCACACCAAAAATCTCACCAAAGCATAGTTTGAACCTTTAAAATTGAGGCAAGTGTTTAATCCTTGCAAAATTGTATCAATAATCATGTTGATGTTAGTTTGGATAGACAATACTCATTTATTATTCATAAATTTTGATTAAATTCAAGAACTAAAGACATCAATTAAAACCTGGTATCTAATTAAGATGAATCCCTGATGTAGATAGGTTAGAGATCCCAAATTGTTGATTATTTATGATGAACGAAAATTGATTGTGATGTTCTTGTATATAAATTTGGTGAACTAGGGTTTTGAATTGTTAAATTGGGGATTTTAGATTTTATAACTGATTCATGATGATTCAATGCTTCAAAGTTAGGGGAAATCCTTTATTCATGTTAGAACATCAATTAGGTTTACTGTTTTCGTGGTTAGGTTGAAGAATTTAAAGGTCTTAGGGCTAGAAACCTGGTGTAGACGAATCAGTAGCAAGTCTGGTTGAAAAAGGGAAAAGCTCTATCTCATTCGAACGAGATCGAGTCTAGTTCAAACGAGAAGCATGGTCGTTCAAATGATCTGTTGATGTCGTTCAAATGACATCAGGTTTGGTTCGAACGATAGTTCCAAATCTAGAAAATTCACAGTTCAATCCAACTTTAGTTACGCGATAATTTTGAGTGAGGGAGAACCTCATGTTGAGGAATTGTAGTCCAGTGCAAAATTATTTGGCAGTATTCCAAGGATAATACTTTAATATTTGGATATGAGAATTAACTTTGGAAATTTTGAGAGAGTGAATAATCGAATTAATTACATTATAAGTAAAAATGTGAAGTACACTATGTGTAGAAAGGTATGTATGGGTTGGGTGAATACCCGGACTTTAATAGGACGTGGGAGAGCCTATTATATTATTATTATTGTGTGTATAACATACCTACACTACTTTCTATCAGGAGGAGGTTTCATGCAGTGTACAGTCTTATCTTGGGTGACACAATGGGGGGATATTTGACTTGCACCTAGAGCATATGAACTTGGATACGTGCTATCTAAGACGTAGGATAGATTAGACGGATAAATGGGAGCATAGGTATATGCGTGACCCATTTGGATGCTGAGTATGCTCGCCTCCAATAGTTATGTTATGAGATTTATGGTTCATGAGAGACGCCGAACCACTTTTCCTTTACGGAGTGAGTGATGCATCGGGACAAGATAGAAGATGATGATGCTAAGATTTAGCACCACCAGATAAGTGATAGTGAGCTCAAGCAGTAGCAGCCATGGTAGCCATGGAGATGTATAAGTATATAGAAGGGGATGAGTATAAGAGGAAATTAGACAATGATGTATAGTGGTTCAGCCAATTTGGCCTACATCCACTGTGAGTGTGTGATCCACTAAGTATGGGCACTAATGGCCTTGGATACAATGCACATAACCCTCTTTTTCTTCTACTGTGTGTGTACAAGCAGAGTTTTAGCTAGGGCTACTGTTCATGGATCGATCCCCTGTAGGGTTGTAGATGAAAAGTATTTATAGGTATTGGGGGGTGTAGTGTACCCCCCAAGTAAGCATGGTGCATTTGAATAATGATCTAGCCAATCCCCTGTTGACACCTGTAGATGCCAAATGACGACATAATATTCCCTCACGTGAGGGTGTGATTTTGTTATAATGGTCTGCCACGTGCCATATGAGCCTCACGCGCACTGTTCCACGCGTCTCCCAAACCACGCGCTGTCATGATGTCACCCTCGGCTTGTCAGCCGAGGCCGAGGGCAAAGTTTCTTCCAGTAGTGAGCCTGGCCCAATTCTGGCCTCGTACTGTCAGCCCCTTGTACTGTCGTCTAAAGTCTGGTGGAGGGTCGGCCCCTCGTACTGTCTTCTGAAGTCTGGTGGAGGGTCGGCCCCTCGTACTGTCGTCTGAAACCTGGTGGAGGGTTGGCCCCTCGTACTGTCGTCTGAAGCCAGGTGGAGGGTCAGCCCTCTGAGGGGTTGTATGGAGCCTCTATGAGGGGTCGACCCCTCGTAAGGTCGTCCGTTTGGAGGTTGTCATCAGCCAAGCCGAGGATATAAATGGGTATATCAATCACCCCCCAGCCCTTAGCCATAGGTGATGTTGAGATGGCTGAGGGATAGTGTTTTAAATGAGATGCATGTATGATCAGTTAGGTGAGTGACACCTGGGCAGGTACTCATTGCTGTTCAAGTTTCCAAGGCATGACGGCTGCACACTTGGGGCTTTGTGCCCTAATGATGCCTTCCTCGTGGGCTGTGTCCTGCCTTGGTCAATGGCCCACTCATTACTAAGATATTTAAGAGATTTTTAAATTCTCTCTCTTCCTTCTTCTTCTTTTTCGCGCCCAGACCTTTTCTCTCTCTAGAACCAGTTTCCATTGCCACCTGCGGCTTTCGATTCGTCAGGTCTCAGCAGCGTTATCCACCCTCTTCATCAGGTATTCTCCTTCATTAAGCGATTTCCTTTGTCTTCAATTCTGTTTGTTTTTTTAGGTCCATAGGGTTGCACTTCCTTCGAGTTCCCCATAGCTTTTTTCGGTGCCTTCTCCGGTTAAAGGTTCTTGAACGTTCTTGACGAAAACCTTTGAGTTCTTTTGTTTAATCCAAAATTCAAACCTGGTCAATTCCCCACTTGTTTGTAGCTGAATTAGCCAAGTCTAGTGTAAATTTTCCAAGTGTAGAGTCTTCCCCTTAATGCTTAGGAGGCTTTACAGCTTAGTTACTGAGTTCCCGTCCTTGAGAGAGAAGCTCTTTACCGAAATCAGACGAATTTCGGAAGAGGAAGAGAGGAGACGAGGGGACGAGCCTAATTGGGTACGACCCATCTTTCACATTCCTCTTGCCACCCTAAGACCATCTGAACCTTCTGAGTCTTGTGGGTCATCTCCTCGTCCGGCCGAGACACCCAACCTAAGTGAAATGGACGAGAGAGCCTCCTCGCCAACTGGTGCTGGAACTTCTGGTAGAAGGGACACATCTGACCTTAGTCCAGGCCGAGAGGCCGAGGGTACGGCCCCTTCTGAGGCTGTCCCTGTGACAACCCTATCCCCCAATGCCTTCCAAGTGGCTTTTCTTCAAGGTCCTCCTGTAGGTGGTGAGGGAGAAGGGGCTGAGGACGAGGATGACGATACGGATGATGAGGTTGATACCTCCCATGCCTCATCCTTTATCTCCTCCGTTAGGGATAGAGACCTTCTGATATGGAGGCATATTTACGGAGTGCCCTCTGGGGTAACTATGAGGGTTCCCTCTAAGACTGAGAGGGTTTTTGATTGTGAAGAGGGAGAGGTCGCAGTCTATGAACAAATGTTCAAGGTTGGGGTCTGGCTCCCTCTGCACCCTGCCATTGCTGATATCCTGTTTGCCCTCGGCGTAGCCCCCTCTCAACTTCCCCCCAACTCTTGGAGGACGATCTTAGGCTATATCTCTTTGTGGAAGAATTCTTTCACCGACGAGCCCTCGGCTGCCCTATTTTTGGGCTGCTATAACATTACCTCCTCGTCCAAACAGCCCGGATACTATCATCTGGGGGCAAGGAGGTCTGAGAAGAAACTCCTTCATGTGGCACAAAATTCCAACCACGATTGGAAAAAGAGGTTTTTCTTTATCTTCGGGGAGTGGGAGCCCGTTGCCGATAGTCCGAGGGTCCCCAGGAAGTGGTCTAACCCCTCCATGAAGGCCAGGTCAGACCCTGGACTTAGTCTGGAGGAAAAGGATATCGTAGATTATCTGGGAGGACGAGGGCGAGAGGGTGAGCTTCCAAAATTCAAAGACTTGATGACCCCTCGATTCCTTAAAGAAGCTGGTCTGAGGGTCGGCCCTCTGACAGAACTATGTGAGTTATACTGAACATTTTCCCTACATTACTTATTTTTGAAGTGTTCTCTCTTAATCTCTGAACTTTTCTGACATGTATTCCTCTTATCAGATCGTCCTGCAGGTACACCAGACTATCTTTGGGAAATGACAACTCCCAGCTTATTGTCTGGATTGGCCAAGAAGAAGGGGAAGGAGCCTCAGCAGGCTCCGAGGAAGACAAAGGCCGCTGGGCCGACGGTGGTGGAGCCGACCACTAACAGTAACAAAAGGAAGGAACCTGAGGGCCCAGTTGAGCCTCGGCCTGATTCTCGAACGAGGGCCAGAGTCGACGCCTCTGAGGGGACGACCTCTTCGTCCCGCATGGGGGCCTTCTGGTCTCAAAATCTGGCCCATCTGAGGGCCGACTCCTCGTCACTGATCACGAACTTACGGGCTGCCAAGGCCTCGATGTTCTCTGCACCGTCGGCCTCTGACTTCGAGTTCTTAGCACAGATGCCTCCTGCTAAAGTGTACGACTATGGTCTGCACTCCCTTGCTCAGGTATTGGTCTTGACCTACCTCTTTAATTTCATTCTTTCACTAACTATTCCCTCGGCCCATCTTGATATCTGTTCATTTTTCGTGCAGTCTGTTTGTGCCCTTACCTCAGCCACCAAATGGATGGCCGAGAATCATATGAAGTTCCATGAGGATGAAAGGGCTATTCAGTATGAGGCTGTCTTGCGGACATAGCTTGATACTGCGAAGACTGAGCTTGATACTGCGAGGGCTCACCTTGAGAGTGCTAGGACCGAGCATGCTAGGGTCCTAGATGAGCTGATGAGGCGGCACGATGCCGACCTGCAAGCCAAGGACTTGATCATCAAGGATAGGGATGAGGCTTTACTAAACATGGAAGTCAAGCACAAGACTGATCTGGAAGCAGCCATCAATAAAGCTGAGGCCGATGCTGTTGAGGCTTATAAGACTTCAGACGAATTTCAGGGCTTCGGCCTTGAGTATCTGGAAAGGGGGATCAGGACGGCCTGCCGATGGGTTGTCCTCAAATTTGGTGATGTCATCTCGTCGGTTCGTCCTTCACTGGAGGGTGTTCAACTGGACGACCCCTAATTGCCGAGGCCCTCAACCAAGTGGAATCCCAAGTTCAGGTCGAGGGGGTCGGCACTTCTGAAGATCACCCTGTTCTGGTTATTGAGGAGACCATTCCTATAGATGTAGAGGCCTTTCCCTCTGATGTCTTCCCATGGGTGGTTGCCTGTAGCCCATACCCTTCTAGTGTATTTTTATGCTTTGTATTGTAAAACACTTGATATTTTATGTTGTCAATACTATCGTATCTACTTCTATTGTCTTCCATAATTGCTGTCTTCCATATTTAATTCTATTATGGTTTGCTCATTGTTGATGCTACAAACCCCTCCCTCGTCTTTTTTGAGGACCAATGTGGGGTCGTCCCCTCATGTGGCCTCATTATAGCCGAGGGTTCAAGTAACCAAATTAATGATTTTTAAATAAAGTTTTCCCTCGTCTTTTTTGATGACAGTGGTGGGGTCGTCCCCTCCACTGGTCCCCATTAGAGCCGAGGGATCAACTTTCCAATTTAATGGATTTTAAAGTCTTCCCTCGTCTTTTTTGAGGACAGTGGTGGGGTCATCCCCTCCACTGGTCCCCATTATAGCCAAGGGATCAACTTTCCAATTTAATGGATTTTAAAGTCTTCCCTCGTCTTTTTTGACGATAGTGGTGGGGTCGTCCCCTCCACTGGTCCCCATTATAGCCGAGGGATTCACTTTCCAATTTAATGGATTTTAAAGTCTCCGCTCGTCATTTTTGAGGACAGTGGTGGGGTCGTCCCCTCCACTGGTCCCCATTATAGCCGAGGGATCAACTTTCCATTTAAATGGATTTTAATGTCTTCCCTCGTCTTTTTTTAGGATAGTGGTGGGGTCGTCCCCTCCACTGGTCCCCATTATAGCCGAGGGATCAACTTTCCAATTTAATGGATTTTAAAGTCTTCCCTCGTCTTTTTTTAGGACAGTGGTGGGGTCGTCCCCTCCACTGGTCCCCATTATAGCCGAGGGATCAACTTTCCAATTTAATGGATTTTAAAGTCTTCCCTCATCTTTGTTGAGGACAGTGGTGGGGTCGTCCCCTCCACTGGTCCCCATTATAGCCGAGGGATCAACTTCCCAATTTAATGGATGTCTGTAGATGTTTCCATGCATGCTAGGACTAACAACTACGGGATGAGGGAAACACTGAAATTTCTCATTAATTTTTGAAGTGTTCTGTTGGAGCAGCTCTCATTACAATTATGGCCTTTCAAGACCTTACAACACTACTGATAGTATTTCTTCAAATGATCTGCATTCCAGGGGTTTGAAAAAGGTTCCCCCTCTAGGTTTTCTAGCCTATAGGTCCCAGGGATGACTTCATCGATGACCCTATATGGGCCATGCCAATTAGGGTGAAGCTTGTTGGGATTTTGCCAAGTCTTCTTGAGGACCAAGTCCCCCACTACGATGGGCCTCTGTTTCACCCTATGATTGTAGAACCTTGCGGTCCTATGTTGGTAGGCGGCCTGCCTTACCTCAGCTTTCTCCCTTCTTTCCTCAATCAGGTCCAAGTCGAGTCTCCTCTCTTTCGCATTTTTCTGGGGGTCATACACCTGGACTCTATGCGTAGGAAACTCAATCTCGGTGGGTATGGCGGCTTCTGATCGATATGCTAGCATGAATGGGGTCTCTCCGGTAGAGGTCCTCACTGTTGTCCTGTATGCCCACAGCACGGCATATAACTCCTCGACCCATCTTCCTTTTGCCTCCTCAAGCCTCTTCTTAATTCCGTCTAGGATTGTCCTGTTCATAACTTCGGTTTGCCCGTTGGCCTGAGGTCGGCCTGGGATGGAGAAAAATTGTTTGATACTTACCCTCTGACAGTATTTCTGTAGAGAGGCATTCTTGAACTGAGTCCCGTTATCCGAGATGAGGGTGTTGGGGAGACTATATCTGCATATGATGTTTTTCCAGATGAACTGGAAGGTCTTCTACTCTGTGAATGTCACCATTGGCTCCGCCTCCACCCATTTTGAAAAATAATCAATGGCTACGATGAGGAATCGATATTTATTGATGGCCCTAGGCAAGGGTCCTACTAGGTCGATCCCCCACACTGCAAATGGCCATGGGGATGTAATGGAAGTAAGAGGCTGATGGGGCTGGTGAGGGATGGTGGCAAATCTTTGACATTTGTCGCACTTTTTTACGTATGCCGCTGCGTTTTTCCCCAAGGTCGGCCACCAGTACCCCTGGGTGATTACCCTCTTCGCTAGGGATCTACCCCCAATGTGGCTTGAGCACGACCCTTCATGCACATCTTGCAAAATGGAAGGGACTTCTGAGGGATGCACACACCTAAGTAAGGGGAGCAGAAACCCCTTTTTGTATAAGATGTCTCCAATGATAGTTAATTTTGCCGCCCTGTACCTCAGCTTCTTCCTTTCCTGCCTTGCTTCTGGCGTCTCACCCTCTTTAATGTATCTGATCAGGGGGTCCATCCACGAAGCTTCTTGGGAAATATTTAGGCAATTGCTGAGTGTTCCCTCAGCATCCTCAATAGTTGGCCGAAGCAAAATTTCTACTGGGACCGTCCTCCTGATGTCTTTTCTTGTTGCCGAGGCCAGCCTAGCAAGGGCATCAGCACGGCCATTGTCGAGCCTAGGTACCCTCCTTAATTTCACTTCTCTGAAGCCCGTCAGTAATGACCTCACCTTCTCAAGGTACCTAGCCATCCTCTCTTCCTTAGCCTCGTAGGCTCCTAGTATCTAATTCACTACTAGCCTTGAATCATTACGGACCAGAATCTGGCCGACACTAAGAGACTTAGCCAAGGAGAGGCCTGCTATTAAGGCCTCATATTCAGCCTCATT
The DNA here is from genome assembly GCA_949130495.1 of Sambucus nigra. Classification (NCBI taxonomy): domain Eukaryota; kingdom Viridiplantae; phylum Streptophyta; class Magnoliopsida; order Dipsacales; family Adoxaceae; genus Sambucus; species Sambucus nigra. Next base: position 77,018,530 of record OX422207.1, on the reverse strand, counting down.
GTTGGAGGCCTTGAAGTTGAACCTCAGGGCGTATTCAACGTCTGTGCCATCGGGTGCTGATAGTATCAGTCCAGCACCACTTCCGCTGTCACAGGAGGACCCGTCAACGAAGAGGCTCCACAGAGTCTTTCCTTCTGAAAAATTTCCCTCAGAGAGGGACCCCTGTCTAAAGATGTATCTTCCCTCTTCATTTTCAGTCGCGTTCCTTCTAGCGGTGCTCGTCTCAGCCCTATCCGCGGGTGTGTCTGCGGGTCTGTCTTTTATATCCGTCTTCCTGATGGTCTCACCCTCAGCCTCATCTACTTCCCAGGTGAACTCAGCCACGAAGTCTGCCAATGCCTGCCCCTTAATGGCCGTCCTAGGCTGATACACAATGTTAAACTCCCCCAGCTCTATAGCCCAGGCCATCAACCTACCTGATTTTTCTGGCTTGTGTAGGACCTGCCTAAGAGGAGAGTCGGTGAGGATGACCATTGTATGGGACTGAAAGTACGGCTTCATCTTCCTTGAGGCATGGATCAAGGCGTAGGCTAGCTTCTCCATCCTCGGGTATCTTTGCTCTGCCCCTTGGAGTGCCTTGCTGTTAAAATACACAGGCTTCTGTATCCTGTCTTCGTCTCTCACAATGGCTGCACTGATGGCCGAATCTGAGACGGCGAGGTACACGTAGAGTTGTTCACCCTCCACGGGTCGTGACAGCAGCAAGGGAGACCCTAAGTATAACTTCAGGTCCCTGAAAGCCTCATCACACTCTTCGTTCCGCTCGAAGGCCTTCCTAAGGATCTTGAAGAATGACAAATACTTGTCTGTGGCTCTAGAGACGAACCTGTTTAAGGTAGCAACTCTCCCGTTGAGTCTCTGCACGTCTTTAATGGACTTGGGGGTCTTCATCTCAACACGAGCCTTTATCTTTTCAGGATTGGCTTCGATGCCTCTTTGGTTGACAATGAACCCCAGGAACTTCCCTGCTCCGACCCCGAAGACACATTTGGCCGGGTTAAGCTTCATCTGGTACTTGTCCATCGTATTAAAGGTCTTCTCCAGGTCTGCCACATGATCCTCTGCCTTCAGACTCTTAGTCAGCATGTCGTTTACGTAGACCTCCATAGACTTCCCAATTTGATCTTCAAACATTTTGTTTACGAGGCGCTGGTACATTGCCCCTGCATTTTTTAGGCCAAAGGGCATGACCCTGTAGCAATATGTCCCCTTGTCAGTGATGAAAACGGTCCTCTCCGAGTCTTCAGGGTTCATGAAAATCTGGTTATACCTTGAGTAGGCATCCATCAAACTCATGAGCTCATGGCCTGCGGTAGCGTCTACCATCTGGTCGATGCGGGGGAGAGGGAAGCTGTCTTTGGGATAATGCTTATTGAGGTCTGTGAAGTCCACACACATTCTCCACTTGCCGTTGGCCTTTGGGACAATGACTACATTGGACAGCCATTCAGGGTAGATGACCTCTCTAATAAATTCAGTGTCTTCTAATTTTTTGACCTCGTCCCTGATGACCTCATATTTTTCTCTGGAGTAAATTCTCCTCTTCTGTTTCACCGTCTTCACTCCCTCTACCACATTGAGCTTGTGGCACATGACTTCAGGATCAATCCCTGGCATATCTACATGACTCCACGCGAAGACGCTTCGCCTTCTCCTCAACAGTTTAATGAGGTCTTCTTTGATGTCGGACTTCAGAGACTTGCCAACTTGGACGGTTTTTCCTGGGTCATCCTCATCGAGGATGATGGGTTCTACCTCCTCGGCGGCCTCTCCTTTTTTGAACTTCATCTCGTCCCTGCGGTCTAGGGTATCAATGTTGTAAGTGGCTATAGCCCTCTTGTGTGCCTCCCTTTCTTCAGCGGAGTTGTAGTAATATTCCCTTGCTGCCGTCTGGTCTCCCCGAACATCCCCCACCCCATAAGGGGTTGGGAATTTGATCATCTGATGGACCGTAGAGGGCACGGCTTCAAACCCCTTGAGGGATACACGCCCCAGTATGATGTTGTAGGCCGAAAATACCTTCTCATCCATCACAAAGAAACTGACCTTTTTGGTGAGCCATCTCGGCCACTCATCCCCCATCCTCACATCGGCCTCATATACCCCAAGTGGGTGAACCTTTTCCCCACTGAACCCAATCAGTGGATGATGGTAGGGAACGAGTCTAGCACAACTGAGACCCAAGGCTTTGAAGCATGGCCAAAATATCACATCTGCAGAACTACCCCCATCTACCAAGATCCTCGGCACTTCGCATTCGTGCACCCTGGTAGTGATGATGAGAGGGTCATCGTGTGGGGCCAAGAGACCTTTGAAGTCCATCCTTGAAAACCCTACTATCAGTGTGTCCATATCAACCTTCTTCCTCTTTTCTGACTTGACCTCCATGGAGGTTGCGTGTACCGTCTTCGTCACTGCCTTGGCCTCAGTCATATGGGCCTTCCTGTCGGCGACCTCAGACCCTCCTCCTGTAAGTCCCCCGGAGATCATTCCCACTCCGAGCGAGATCATATTAAGCCTCTTGACATGGTCATGGTCATCTCTCGGCGGGAGGTCAGGGTCGTCCTCATCAGAAGGGTCGTCCCCTCTTTTTTGAGGACCTTCTCTGCATGCATCGCCTCGCTTCTTTCTGGGGTCGTCCCCTCGGCCCCTCTTGAAGGCACCTTTATCGACGTACTTTCTCAGCTTTCCTTCCTTCAGCATCTTCTCAATTTCGTCTTTCAGAGCAAAAAATTTATCCGTTACGTGGTTGTGGTCTTGATGAAATTCACACCACAGGTTCTGATTCCTCTTGCCGGGGGCTGCCCTCAGCTTCTCAGGCCACTTCAGCGTCCGATCACTCTTTATCTCATTGAGAATTTGTTCACAGCTGATCGTCAGAGGGGTGTACCCAGCGAACTTGTCATCCGTGGACCTCTTCTTCCCCTCTTTATTTTTCTTAGGGTATTTACTCCCACTTACACCTCCTCTTTCGTCCTCATATTTCGCATCCATCGCCTCTTCGGCGTTCATCACCTTTCCTGCTGTTGACAACAGCTCGGCCATCGTCCTCGGAGGGTCTTCAGCAAGCTTCCATAACAGCTTCCCCTTTTAGAGTCCTCCAATCAGGGCTGTCATAGCTATGCTCTCCTCATAGTCTTCCACCTCCAGCTTCTCCTTATTGAATCTGGCTATATAGTCCCTCTGACTCTCACTCTTTCCCTGCTTGACATTGAGCAGGTGGGTGGTCTTCTTCTGTGGCCTCACCCCGAAGCATAAATTATGGATGAACAGGTCGGCCATATGCTTAAAGTTTTCGATGGAATTTTTTGGAAGAGACGTGTACCAGACATGCGCAGCCTTTGTCAAGGTACCAGAGAAGGCACGACACCTCATCTCATCTGAGATAGAGTATATGTCTGCCGCCGACTGATACATCTCCACATGGTGGACGAGGTTGGTACTCCCTTCATACCTTGGGGTGACCATAGGTGGCTTGAATTTTGATGGCGTGGGGAATTTGACTATCTTTTCCACAAAGGGTGAGCCTATGCTATATCCCCTCTGAAGAGGGTCTCGGCTCTTCAATATATCACCAATCTTATCCTCTAGCTGCTGGATTGAGTCATTCCAGGGCCTCACAGGGTCGGCCTGGCCGATGTTATCATCTGCTGCCTCTCCGAGGTGGACGGAGGGTTCTGCTGCTGTAGGCTTGTATCGGCTATTTACTTCCCTTTGGCCATCATCTCGTCCTCGGGGTCGGCCATCTGCTGCCTCCCTCCTGGATCTTGCAGCGCTTCTTGGTCTGGACAATTGTTCCCGCAGGTCATTTATTGGGCCTAGCCTCTCAAAGGCCGACCCCCTGCTCAAGCGATCAAAAGCAGAGCCTCTTGGACGATCATCAGGGTTTGGTCTCCCACACTTCCCTCTACTATCCTGGAGGGGTCGTACAGTATTGTTGGAGACCTCATAGGGTTCCCAGCATTCTATTGGGGCTTCCTCTCCCTCCAGATCGTCATACCTGTCCTCAGGGCAAGGGTTTCCTTGCCTCCCCAGGCGTAAACGCCGGGGGTCAGCAACATCCCTAAGCCGCTGAGGGGGTGGTAGGTCTTTGCGTGGTGCCTGGGGTGGTCCCCTAGCTTCATGCTGCCCTAGAGATGCTGCCGGAGTAATCATCTCAGGTGAAACACCTGGTGCTCTTAGTATGTTCTGACTTAGAGCTGTGAACTGCTCTTGCATCATCCGCTGGCTTGCTGCCAGAGACTTTAGGGCTGTCGCCACATCAGCCATCTCAGACTGAGGCGGCGGCTGACTGGAACTGGGTCTTCCCCCCTCATCCGGCGGGGGAAGTGGTGGTGGTGGCATCTCAGGTGCCATATGCTTGAGCTATGAGAAGTTGAACTGAAGAAAATACTGGTGAGCTTGGGAACCTTAGTGGGTCTCTTTCAATGGTGAAACACCTCCTCTCAGGGGGAGTGTTGGTTCACCACCAGAGTGCCCAGTGAGGTCGAGCTGTACAAAGGAAGAGATGTCTTCTCGTTCCCACAGACGGCGCCAAACTGATGATGCTAAGATTTAGCACCACCAGATAAGTGATAGTGAGCTCAAGCAGTAGCAGCCATGGCAACCATGGAGATGTATAAGTATATAGAAGGGGATGAGTATAAGAGGAAATTAGACAATGATGTATAGTGGTTCAGCCAATTTGGCCTACATCCACTGTGAGTGTGTGATCCACTAAGTATGGGCACTAATGGCCTTGGATACAATGCACATAACCCTCTTTTTCTTCTACTGTGTGTGTACAAGCAGAGTTTTAGCTAGGGCTACTGTTCATGGATCGATCCCCTGTAGGGTTGTAGATGAAAAGTATATATAGGTCTTGGGGGGTGTAGTGTACCCCCCAAGTAAGCATGGTGCATGTGAATAATGATCTAGCGAATCCCCTGTTGACACCTGTAGATGCCAAATGACGACATAATATTCCCTCACGTGAGGGTGTGATTTTGTTATAACGGTCTGCCAAGTGCCATATGAGCCTCACGCGCACTGTTCCACGCGTCTCCCAAACCACGCGCTGTCATGATGTCACCCTCGGCTTGTCAGCCGAGGCCGAGGGCAAAGTTTCTTCCAGTAGTGAGCCTGGCCCAATTCTGGCCTCGTACTGTCGGCCCCTCGTACTGTCGTCTGAAGTCTGGTGGAGGGTCGGCCCCTCGTACTGTCGTTTGAAGTCTGGTGGAGGGTCGGCCCCTCGTACTGTCGTCTGAAGCCTGGTGGAGGGTCGGCCCCTCGTACTGTCGTCTGAAGCCAGGTGGAGGGTCGGCCCTCTGAGGGGTTGTATGGAGCCTGTATGAGGGGTCGGCCCCTCGTAAGGTCGTCCGTTTGGAGGTTGTCATCAGCCAAGCCGAGGATATAAACGGGTATATCAGCAGAGTATGCATTGCACGAAGTGGTCCTAACCAAGGGGCGCAAGATTTGTATATATATGTATAGATATGATGTCACTATATGTATATATTGGTGAATGATTCTAATGTGTGAAATTACCAAACTTACAAATGTTGGTAAGCAACGTATTTTTAGTGGGTAAAAGAATATCTATCACAACAGTAAAAGGAATATACGGTTAATTGTAATAAATAATCTTGTTAGCGTATTGTATGGGCGATAGGGGTTACTCCTTTGAGATATAATTAGAAGTATAAGTCTATGATCTAGTTGGGAACATTATGTATAACTAGGTTAGGATATACGTACGTTAGGCATGCACAATAGTGGAGAGGTGAGAATCTCATGTGATAGTTCAAAACTAACATGCACATAATAATTGCATTAATGCAGTTTTAAATACTTGCTAAAACAAATATTTTTACAACTTGGGTTCTGACCCATTTTTTGCTATTCTTCTCTCTTTTGCTATATATATATATATATATATATATATATATATATTATTTATCAAGTGCCCTGCCACAGGGTTACCAGACTTAGACGCATGGATCCTTTAGTGAGCTGCAGCGGTTGTGGGAGTTGCAGGTCCTTGCATTAGACACCTCTATCAGTTCTTTTTGTTCCTTTTCAGACATTTTTCTTAGGGCATGTTTCACCCATCTTCAGTCATTTTATTTAAGATTGTACTCAGTTTATTTTAGTTGATTACTTCAGTCACACTTGAGGATATTATGGTTTGTTTGTTTGTGACTTTGAACTGGAATGGTTTATCCAGTCCGATTTATTTCAGGATTTCATTCATGTCCAGTATATATTTTACTCTTGTGAAATTTGAGTAGTTTATATCTTAAAATATGGAAATTATTAATGGATTAATTGGGTATAAATAAATGGGAAAATGTTTTGACACTTAGCTTAATTATTTATTAGGTGATTAATAAAGAAAATTATTTTTCGACGGTGATGTTTAGAATGAACCATCTGGTCACTTCGGTTTAATTTAATAAAGGACTGATCACCCGGTATTTAATTAGGCGGGGTGTCATAATAGCCTTTTTATTTGAAAATGTGTAAAGGCTCAAATGCATGGTGTCACACTCAAATTGTGTCAAATATCCATATCTGGGTCTTAGTCATCCAGAAAGATGTACTTGCCACACTAACAAAAATACCTTTGAGAAAGATATTGTGAAAAAAGTGGCTTTTGCCATTGTTGGATATGTTTCGCTGCAGTGTTAGTAGATTGAGCATATTCATCACTGTGGTGATCCTATACGATCTAAATCATGACAAATTCTAGGAATTTTTCACTTGGAGACAAAAAACCTTCGAGACCATGTTTTAATACTGATGAAGACCATCGTTGCAATGAAACTACTGCCAGGGAAGTCGTGCCATTGTCCTGAGTTTTAAATCGTGCACAAGAAAATTCTACCGACAACCTTTCAATACAGCAAGAAAAGGCATCAATGCATTGAAGCTAAGGTGCATGTGTCCAAAAAATCTTGTGCAACTTTGCCTTAAAATATTTTCCAAAAGTAGTGTGAGGCAAACTCCAAGTATGTTTCTTGTATTAACAAGAAAACTTAAAATATACAAAAAGATGAAATTCTTTATAAAATAGATTTTTCTATATGAAAAGTATATTTTCTTGTATATTTGATAAAATTATAAAACAAGGTTAATTAAAAAGATTTTTAAATTTTAAATCCACATTAACCAAGGTTAATCAAGGTTCTCCAAGTCTTATACCTTTTCCTACATAGTGTAGTTGAGATTCGGTATTGAGTGAATTCGAATTGTTGATAATGATTTCTGGTGACCTCTTGGACAAGAAAACCAATTATGTTTTGGTCAACATGATAAGAGAAGGCAATCCTAACTTTTAGTATTACGCATACCCTTACAAACTTCATGAGTGCTCTATATGATTGAACCCGAGAAATTCATAGTAAATGGACATGAAAGCAATGTAAGAAAACTTAAGAGATCCATTTATGGACTTAAGAAATTATTAAGGTCATGGAATATCCCCTTTTATCAGGAAATCTCATTATTTATTTTTTATCAATGTTCAGATGAAATTTGTGTGTATAAGAAGAATTAAGGAAATGTGGTAGTATCTCTAGTAATTTATGTTGATGATATTCTTCTAATAGGGAATGGTGTGGGTATGTTGTCAAATATAATAGGGTGGTAGTTTAGTTAGTTGTATATGAAAGACTTAAGAGAATCCAGTCACATGTGTGGTATCAAGATTTTTCTTGAAACCCCCCGTATATTTTTAATAATTAGGTCCATCAAATATATTTATCAAAATTATACAAGGAATATAAATAATTAATCATCATTCATTCCATGTATCTAGAAATAAATACTGAAGTCAAAATTATATAGAAAACAATATATGAAAATGCCAACATTGATATATAAATCAAATACATTTACAATTGTTTGTTAAAATCTAATAAATAAAAATATATCAGTTTTGACACTTTACAATGCTGAATACAATCAATAGATATCTCACATTACTCAAAGTACATGAAATTAAGTTAAAGGTGGGAATAATCCTTGCACCTTCAAAAGTCAGTGGTGAATGAAAAGGACAACAATTATTAATCAACTAAGTTGGGTACTCTGGATAACCTACAACAACACGATGGGTAGGCACACTGCAGCAAGATAAAATCTATACCTGGGGTTTAATCCCTCTTCCATAAAATAAAAAAAAAATCTATGCATTCGGGTAGTGAAACCATAAATCAAGAATATAAATAACAAAATCTAACATTATTATAGTTATAACTTTTCCTTATTCATGATAGAGTGAAATCGTATAAATTATGTAATGTATTATCAATAACCATACCACAGAGTATTTCACCATTCCTCATATTAAAGGAGTTAAGCAAATACCAAGTGAAAAATTTATATTCAAGTAACAATTTAAAAATAATTAGTACAATCCCTCAATCGTATAAAATAGGTCTCATAATTCTATTGTATCCGTGAGAACGACGACAATATTACGTCATACGAACGAGATCGTGTAAACGACAACTAAATGCAGACATGCACATAAAAGGTGGAGATGATTTTCGTCGTTTCGTTTATGCTATAGCCCAATACTCAAAAAATCCATTTATCATCTAAAATACAGTCCCCAACCTTACCCATCCTAAATTATGGTCTATGATCATTATAGTGTTTCATTCCTTTGTAGCACCCCATAAATTCGAGGACTTTTAATTTCATTATTTTTTGGGGAAAAAAATATTTTTGAAAGAAATTAAATTTATGGGTTTTAGTAGATTATTTGATTTGGAGAAATTATTTTTAAATCGGAGGATTTATTTAAATTGGCATATTGAGGCTTAATTGTTCGGATTATGTTTGTGTCGCATTTTGAGGTAAAAAATTAGAGAATGTTTTAAATTAACTCGGATTGCAATTCTGAGTGCATGACTGAGTTCATATGGGTCAAAATAGTTGGAAAACAATAGTAAATGGGTCTCAGTGGATTTTTAAACATATTTGAGCCCACATAAGAGTGTTTGGGTCGTTTTTATAAAGCCCACACGCCTAAAAATGGTACCCTAAATGTGAGATGGTGTGGCAGCTATAACATATCATAGAAAACCCAAATAAGATTGATAAGAGAGGGTGAAAGTGGAAGAAGCCATGGCAGTCAAAAATCAAGAACTAGTGCGTGGATTCATCATCAAATCATCACCAACATCAAAGGATTCAGATTCTATAAACCTTAAGGCAAGAGGTTAAACGTTTTTTTGATTAATCGCATTTTTATTGTTCTTATCATAGTGGGTGTGAAAGGAACGTAAATGTTAGGGTTAATGCAATAATTAAATTGAGGCTTTAATGATTGTTGATTAAGAATCTATAAAGGATGTAAAGATGTGTTTTAATAACCCCAATCTGTGTGAATGTTGTGTTTATATTAGGGGTTTTGAATTGGTAGTTTTAGTGTAATTCTTGGATGGTTTTAATGGAGAAAATCAGAACAGATAAGGTGGTGGAAGTTAACAATAGTGGATGGGTCTGTGGGTTAAAGACGGAGGAGAGAGAGAAGCAGGGTCATTCGAACGACCTGGTTTCTAGTTTAAATAACAACTATATTCATTCAAACGACAGACCAAGTCGTTCGAACAACAGGGATTTTTTTGGCAGCTTTTCTACCTCCGTTGATTCTGCTCTAGGTGTTTAATTCTTAGGGGATTATTGTTTTGGATGATCTAGAATTTTGGTCAAAATAGTCGGAATAGTGTACTCGGCGGTATAGTTTGGGTCCCGGGTCAATTTTAAACCAAACTGGCACCTTTTTAGGGTAATTTGGTCATTTTAAAAATAAGGGTTAAAAGACCTACGAAAATTAGCACCCTATATTTGGTAATTAGAATTCGGGTTTAGGGTTAATAACTCACAAACTTTGAGAGGCCATTAGAGAGAATGGGGAAACCAAGTCCAAAGCTTAAGACGGGATTCTTGAAGAATTAGACTTGAATCTTGCACCCAAATCATCCAAGGAAGAATGATGGAGGGAGAAGAACATCAATACACCATCAACAACATAAAATCAAACCCTAAAAACTATGAGTCAAGTGTTTATTGAAAATAAAATTCAAGTTATAATACCCTTGTGTAGGGAGTTTTAAGAATTTGTTGATTCTTTTGAAAAACCTTGAATTAAATTTATGAATTGAACATATGTTTGGGTAGGATTGCATGTAGAATTAATACCTAAGTAAAGATGAAATGAAATTTGAATATATTTTATGATTAACATAGAATCTTTATGAGTTCTTTGTTGAAGAACATGAATCTTGAATGAGTTAGGGTTTAATTGATAAACACAAGATGTCAATCTGCCAGAGTTTTTTGCATAACATTAAATGTATGCCATTTGAATTATACTTAGAATTAGAGAGTGAATCATACATGTCTGGAAGTTATATCTCTTAGTATCTAATGAAGTTAGAATCAGGTCAATCGGAGTTTTGTAGAGGGAGTAATCGACATGTTACTATAGGGTGTTTGGTCTTCCAGCATAGTAATCTGCCAGAATTTTGATGTGACTTTAAATGTGTACTATTTTATTTTTACTTCGAATTAGAGTGTGAATAATAAATGCATGGAAAGTTCTATCTCTTAGCTTTCCAATGATCTTATAATTAGGTGAATCGGGGTTCGATAGAAGGAGAAATCGATATTTTAATAGAGGGTGTTTAATCTGCCAGAAAATTTATGATTTGTTTCGGCTGCGAGAAAATGTAAGAACTTTTTTTTAAGACTCAAATGCGTAAAATTTAATCGGGGAAGTGTTTGGGACCTTGATGAAATATATTTATGGAAAAACGATATGGAAGTAGGTCTATGATTGAGTGTTGGACTTTAATTTTGTGAGAGAATTAAAGTGGAGATTCATAGGCTTGATTGTGACGTATTCTAATTCGAGATAATAAGAATATAATTACGAAAAAGAATGAGCGAGCTTAAATTTGTTGAGTCAGCAGGTTAACAAGGGTATCTACTGAATTGATATAACAAGGGGTAACTAGGACCCTTAGAGTTATGTGAATACTCGAATTAATACGAAAGTGAAATAAATTTGTAAAGAAAACAAGTATGGTAAATATTAGAGAGAAATATCTTGCGTACAAGTATGAATAATTTGGTTGTCTAAATACCTATTATATTTATTATTAGGTTGGGTGAATACCTAAATTATGCTTACTCCTGTATTGGGGTCGATGATTTTCCGGACCAATACATGAAAGCTCGATTTGGGGTCGATGATTATTCGGACCAAATCGAAGATGAATAATATTGGGGTCGATGATAATGTCGGACCAATATACATACGTATGACCTTTACATTGGGGTCTAGGGATTTATGGACCAATGTAAATGGTAGGGATATTGGGGTCGATGATAATGACGGACCAATATATGTACGTGTGACCTTTACATTGGGGTCGAGAGATTTTCGAACCAATGTAAATGGTAGGATTGTTGGGGTCTATGATTTGTCAGACCAAAAAATCCTTTTATTATATATTTTGTGCGAAATATATACCTTATGATTTTATACTTATGTGTGATGGTAGACTTATAGATGATACATAGATAGAGATGTACATCTAAATGGTAAATTAAGTAGAGAGAAACTTAATCACAAAATTTAAAATAGACTGGGAATAGGCTGTAGTAATTAAGTAGTGAAACTTAAATATGGAGGTTAACCGATGATAGGATAATTTGGGTTGATGATTATCCAGACCGATGATCCTTATAGTATATGTTGTGAGTGAAATATATACCATATAAATAATCTTCTCGTGTGGGATAGTAGATAGTTAGAGGACATGTATACATCTAAAAGCTAGTTGCGTAGAGAAACTTAATTTTATAGATTTAATGTTAAATAGTGGATATCTAAAGGATAAAATTAAGTGGTGAGACTTAATCATAGTTATGGAAAGATAGCATGTGAAGAATGTTACTATTGTGTTAATTAACAAATAAGGGATGTTAATAAATTTATATACTGTATGGGTGGTACGGGAACTTTGACGTATAGATATATTCGGTTGAATACTCTAGTCTAATTAGCTTGGGTAGTATAGCTAGGTGGGATAAGTATAGATAGTGAAGCGTGCACTATAGATGAGAGGCGAGGAGAACTCAAGAGAGAGTGTACATGAACATGTGTGATCAATATCTGAATTTTATTGTGATAAATGCTTGATAAATATTTTCAAAATGTTTTGAGTACTAACTCTTGCTATAAATATTTTCAAAACCTTGTAGGTGTCCAGACACAGGGCCGCCAGACTTGAGGATTTCATTCAAGGAATTCGGAGCAGTAGCACTGTGGATGATGAGAGGATCTTGATTAGATGATTCTACCTTTCTGATCTAGTGTAGCATCTTATTTTGTATTCCTTGTTTGAACATGTTGTCCGTTGACGGTTTATAGTTATTGAGTTCTTTTGAGCATTGTGGATTGTGGTTTTGAACTTTAGTCGATGGTTTATCGGCAAGTCTTTCATTCATATGTATTGTGTTGGATTGAACTCTAGTATACTGTGAATGTTTTATTTAACTTTTCGCATGGTACATTTTATTATGTTAACAAAAGATAAAATTTGGCACCGGTCTAATATCAATTAGGTTGTTAGTAATTAAAAAGTTTTCGACAGTGATGCTAAGAATGAACCATTTGAGAAACCTGTTTTAATTTAATAAAGGCCTGATCACCCAATATTTAATTAGGCGGGGTATCACATGGGGTAGGTGACTAGGAGGGTTATATAGAAAAGCGTTAGATGTGCAAAATAGTTGAGGGGTGAGACGGTCCTTAAGGGAGTGCGACACTAGCTTAAATATGAACAACATTCATGCATTTTAATTTACAAAAATTTAATTCACTTTCTAAATATATACAAAATGTCTCGGGTTCTAACCCTTTCTATACAATATTTTCAAAACCCTTTATATGTCTAGCCACGGGGATGCCAGAATTGTTCTATTCCATGGTTACACAATAGCAACATATAAGGATGTTACCGGATTTTGATTTAGCCCCTTCTGTCATTTTATTCCAAGAGTAGGATGTAGTAAGTATTTATTTTAGGCATGTCACCCTAGATATTTCTTGTGTTCAAGCCAAACGATGTACTCATTTTATCATCATTGTAGCTATGTTTTTGTATTTGGTTTGTAGCTGTTGTTTTTTTTGGGTAAATTTTATAATTATTCATTTTTGGTAATGTTGGATTCAGTGATAGTGTGAATGGTTGATCATATATTATTTCGCTTTTTGTTAGTGATGTTTAATAAAAAGGTAAAATTTAACACCATGTCTTTTGAGTACTAGGTGGTTAGTAAGTTTTAAAAGGTTTTTGATAGTGATGCTAAGAATGAACCATATGAGATTGTTGTTTAATTTGAGATAGGACTGATCACTCGATATTTTATTAGGTGGGGTGTCAAAGATGGTATTAGAGCATCAGGTTCTAGCGTCCTCAGGATCTGCGCGGCTTTTCACGTTTCAACATAGCGTTCTTTGACATAGAGCCTTATAATAGGATTGTTGTATTCCTTTACCTATGTGATTTACATTCTCCTACTATAAAGTATGACCATGTGATTCATATACGATTTTTGTTGAGCGTGGAAGATCAAACATTATAGAATGACAAGCGTGATATGTTAGAAGGATTACTGGAGGGGGGACTGAGCAGAAGCCATGGAGTATTCTGGGAACAGTGATGTGACAAGAGTCACCAAGAATATTGTTCAAAAAATTTACATTAGAATAACAACCGGGGAGTAGTAGTTTCCCCAAAACGCTTTAGTAAGGACGATGGTGCAAGTTGAAACCCTAAGTTTAGACGACAAGGGGTAAGGGCCAAAGAAGTGTTTGTTTCATAAGAACAATCCGTTAGTGATTTACCAATGGATGGAGAAAATATAATTGGGATCATATGTGGGGGAGTGTAGTGACATACAAGTCAACATTTTGGGCGAAGAAGTTTTCTCTTGGAAGCAGTATGGGGTGATAGGGGCTAGTCACCACATTTATGGGGAGATACCGTGAATAACGAGGAAATTTAGGATGCAGATTATTATGAATCCTCTCACAAGAAGTTAAATAGAGATGTAAGGGAGATTTTCAGTAAATTTGCAAAAAGGACCGAACAATGGCCGGATGTGAAGAAAGGTTAACAAAATTTGCAAACTTGATAATCGATGAATGAGATATGAAGAATGAAATAGGGTTTGTAAGTTGATAATAAAATCATGGGTAGAATATACAAGCGTGAGTAGGAGGTCCTGCTAGGATGTCTGGTGTCATTGTCATCAAGGTTGTACAACTATAATTTGTATTAATTCTCTAGGGGAAGGGGAGGTAAGGGAGTTGGAGAATCTATGAGAAATGTAAGACTAGATTTTTAGTGTTAGTGAGCACTTAGGGAAGGGATACCCACTAGAGGACCTATATTAATGATAGAGATCAATAGAATTTCTACCAAGTGACGGTGGGTTAAGTTACGGTTGTCAAGGCCATCAACAAGTACCATGGGACTAGCAGATCCAAGGGGACATTTTGGGTAAAAATTAGGGCCAAGCCTACCATGTCCTTCATAAGGACAATGCCAACATGGCCGGTGGGGCTGAAGAAAGGGGAATGACATAGAGAGGTGTCTTATTTGTAAATGGGTACAAACATATGGGTGGATTTTGTCCACAGAGAGTGAGGGGACATGAGAGGGATGTCTGGCAAGGGCAATAGTTAAAGAAGTTTTTGGTTTGGTTAGGACGAAGGTGTTATGTCCAATAACCATTTGAGAAGCCAGTCTTATGGATAAATAAAAGTATGAGGATTACCCCGAGATGATTGGGGTTTGTTTTGTGTGACGCGAACGGGTCACAATAATGTATTAGTACTAGATTTACATGAGAATCGGGTTTATTAAAGGAATCATTAATGCCATTGGTATGTGTATATTGACTATGGAGTAGAGGGGCATTGTGCAGTTCCACCTGTAAGGGAACGGGTGGGTACATTGATATGATATATAATTTTCTAAAAATTATCTCGTATGCGAGGTGATATTCGAGGTGTGGTTTTATCCCGGGTAAGGACGAGTTCGCAATGGTGGGCGATTATCACAAGGCTATCGTGCTAGTTCTTCTAGGGAAGGATGTATATTTTTTTGATGTCCCACCTGAAAGAAGGTTGAGCTCACGACGATATTTTTGTGAAGAAGATTTTAGAGAGTACAGTTGTCTACATATATTGGATCCTAGTACGTATGGACTTTTACTGATGAGATTAAGGGTATATCGGGTAGCCGTGAAGTAGAGAGCTTTAGCTTGTTATTAATGTTTAGCGCTGAGGACTTAGTGATAATGTGAGAGTGGTAGTATATGACTCCTTTAGAGACACGGGAGTCCATGATTATACATATGAGTATAGGGACAAAGTTTAAGAGTCTTGGTTGTATGCTTTGGGGCTTACAAAAAAATTGAAGACCAACAATGATGAGGGATAGTGCATTGGGCAAAAGTTCGTTTGGTCTTAGTTCTGAGATGTTATACGCTTAAGACTTAATAAATGTCGAAAGTGTGAAAACGTAATCGAATACTAGGTCGTCGAATTGATTGATAATTAGTGAATGTGTGGAGAAAACATGTTGAGCAGAGAACAAGTAAGAGATAAGGACAATGGAGCCGAAAGGTGTTGCTAAAGAAACACTAGGAAGATCCGCACCACAAGTTGATAGGTTGGGCAATATCATGAAGAATTGAATAGTAAGTGGTAAGGTCAGCAAAAATACCCAGGCGGTATAGCCATGCCGAGAATGCGGGAGTGAAGTTTAAGATAAATGTTTTACGTATGTGATGATTTGAGATTTGTGCAAAGATGCACATAATATATGGTGTATGTGCACCCTGGGTGGATCCAGAGTCTCTCCTAGTCAGTTGCCTAGTAATTTTGGGTGACAAATACAAGGGAAATGATTTTGGATATATTTAGGAAGAAGGGGAATAAATTGTCACTTGAATTATGAAATGTTGAGGGTGGGTGTGCTTGGAGTGACATTGGGTGCATCACAACCTAAGATTGTTGTCACTAGGATTCATGAGTGAGACAAATCCAGTGGGTGCGTAGGCCCCGATAGCCATATTTTAGATATAAGTATCGTGAGATAGCGGGCTTCTTTGGTATTAACCACATGAGAGTGGTGGGTCACACTAAGAGGATGGTTGAATTATACGAGAGATTTCCACTTTCGAGAATTTTGGAAGTAAGGTGGATGATTTTCTAAGCTTCAACTGGTTAGCTATAGTTTGGGGCTGTAGTGGATTATTATAGTAAGACTGGGTGTTCGTGGTACCAGGGTAGGAATTCTCTTTGCTAGGTTTCACATGAGATAGGTTCTAACGTGTGTATATATATATATATATATATATATATATATATATATATTCGAGTTTATATGATGATAATGTGTTACATAGTAAAATGTTAATAATTGTTGATTGAAATCTCGGGGAGTAGGGACGTTATTGAGGTGATTTAGGTTGGGTTGACTTATTATCGAGAGGGGATATATAACTCGAATTTTATTTTCCCGTAAGGAAACTATTGATAGTAAGGGCGCGATAGTGTATGTTGTCCTTTTAGCATAAGAATGGATATGTTTACTTTTACAACGAGAGAAGGGAATTTGGAGTCATATAACATTGAGATCGAAATTATAATACGATTTAAGGCTTGTAAAAAAGGGGCGTTATTTTGTGTCGTTAAGCACGGATACAGGGTGTATGGGTTCTCTGGTTAACTACATTCACTTAAGAAATATGTGTAACGATCCATAAGGAATAGTGATTTGGGAGCTGGTCAAGGCTTGGTAGTATTAGGCATGCCTGAATTTTGAAGACTAAATTCCTTTGTAAGGGGGGATGTATGTAACCCCAATAAATTCGAGGACTTTTAATGTAATTATTTTTGGGAAACAAATATTTTGGGGAGACATTAAATTTATGATTATTTGATTTGGATAAATTATTTTTAAATCGGAGGATTTATTTGAATTGGCAAAATTGAGGCTTAATTGTTCGGATTATTTTTGTGTCGCATTTTGATGTAAAATATACGACAATATGTTTTAAATTAATTCGGATGGAAATTCTGAGTTCACGATTGAGTCCGAATTAGTCGAAAGAGTTGGAAAAGAGGTAGTAAATGCGTCGTCGGGAAATTTTAAGCATATTTGAGCCCACATAAGGGTGTTTGCACCCTTTTTATAAAGCCCACAAGCCTAAAAATGGGATTGAGTTATTAAACCCTAAATGTGATATGGTGTGGAGGCCATAACACATTTTAGAACACCCAAATGAGAAAGAGAAGAGTGGGTGAAAATGGGAGAAGCCATGGAAGTAAAAAAAAAGTTTTAGTGTGTGGATTCATCATCAAATCATCACCAACATCAAAGGATTCAGACTCTACGAACCATAAGGCAAGTGGTTAAACTTGATTTTGATTAATTCCATTTTTATTGTTCATATCATAGTGGGTGTGAAAGAAATGTAAATATTAGGGTTAACGCATTAATTAAATTGGGGTTTTATGATTTCTAATTAAGAATCTATAGAGGATGTAAAGATGTGTTGTATTAACCCCAATCTGTGTGAATGTTGTGTTTATATTGAGGGTTTTGAATTGGTGGTTTTGGTGTAAATCTTGGAGGGTTTTAATGGAGAAAATCTGAACAGATAAGGGGGTTTGTGTTACAATGGCGGATGGGTTTATGGGTTAAAGATAGAGGAGAGAGAGAGAGAGAAGCAGGGTCGTTTGAACGACCTGGTTTGTGGTTCTAATGATAGCCATAGTCGTTTAAAATACACGCTAAGTCTTTCGAACGATAAAGCTTTTTTTTGGCAGGTTTTCTTCCTCCCCTGTTTCTGCCGTGAGAGTTTAATTCTCGGGGGATTACTTTTTTGAATGATTTAGAAGTTTGGGCTATAATAATTCTTGATTTGTGAGATTTATTAATGGATTATTAGGGTTTAAATCCCAAAGGAAATTAAGGATTAATCTGAGAGAATTAAGAACCCTAAAGTAATGAGTGTGCAATCCTATTAGAAAAAAATTTGAATAATAAATTCGGGCTATTCTATTATCGAACCAAGATAGTGAATTCGGGTATATTAGTTGAGTGATGCCAAGACAATTAATTGATTAATATGAGGTTAATTAAATTTGAATTAGACGATTGACTAGGGTATAATTTTTGGGCTAGTGCTACGAGGGATTAGGCCTTGATTTAGCCAAATTAATTTATTAGAGATTTATATGATAAATTATAGAATAGGCATAATAAAAAGGGTGTTAACCTTAGTATGTGGAATTTGAGGAATAAGTTGTAGAAGATGAGAAATTTGGACTGAAGGAGCCAGTTCGAGTAATTTAGTTGGGTGACACAACGTGAGTGATAAATAAATAATTTTGAAAATTATCTAAATATCAAGTCATTTTATAGACTTGGGATTATTAGGTTACTGTTACGGCAATTATGAACGGGTAGCCTATATTTAATTAAATATATGTATGCGGTGATGCGTAGTGGATATATATTTGTGTAATTTATAAATATTTGTGTGAATAATATTTATAAGAATACATACCCCTCTAATGCTATCATGGGAGGTTGCTCGATGTGGGTGAATCCCCTGGCTTAAAGAGAAGGGTGAGTATAGTCCTTAGGTCACGGCGTTCGAAATCGAGAATGAGAAGCGTTGGGTATGATTCGATCTCATTCCGGGGGAGACTATGGTATCGTCCAATGCGATTATGTCATTTTTACTCATTCGATGAGCTAACTGTATCACGATTCAGGTGGATGAGTACACCTGGTGATGATAACATTTTTGAGAACATCCGGTGAGTGCCTACTCGGAGGATGGTTATATATATTTACTACATGTGTGTGAATGTTGTAAACAGTTGATACCTATATATGGTGTGAATAAATAAATATATAGGTAAAATACATGTGTTCAATTGTATTGATGATATATAACTCGGGAGAATGTCATATGGTTCCAAATGAGTAATGATTAGTTAAGTTAATCTGATATATAACTTAAAAATCATATATAAAACATACTTGGGTTAGAGAGTGTGATTGGAAGGATATCATTGAGAACTATTTATGGGGTAGGTGACTAGGTGAGGGGTTATGTAAAAAAGCGTTAGGAGTGTACAATAGTTGACGGGTGAGATGGTCCTCAATGGAGTGCGACACTAGCTTAAATATGAAGAGCATTCATGCATTTTAATTTGCTAAAATTTAATTCACTTCCAAATATTTCAAAATGTTTTGTGTTCTAACCCTTGCTATAAAATATTTTCAAAATCCTTTAGGTGTCCAGCCACAGGGATGCCAAAATTATTCTATTCTTGGGTTATGCAGTTGCAACATAGGTGGATGTTGCAGGATTTTGACTTAGCCGCTTCAGTCATTTCATTCCTGGAGTAGGATGCAGTCAGTATTTCTTTTGGGCATGTCGCCCTAGATATTTCTTGTGTTCCATCCAGATGATGTAATCATTTTTATCATCCTTGTATCTATGTTTTCATATTGGGATCGTAGCCGGTGTTTTTTCCCGATAAAGTTTGTAATTATTCATTTTTGGTATTGTTGGATTGAGTGATCATGTAAATGGTTTATCATATATTATTTCGCTCGTTGTTAGATATGTTTAACGAAAAGATAAAATTTGACACCATGTCTTTTGAATACTTGGTGGTTAGTATGTTTTAAAAAGTTTTTGTTAGTGATGATAAGAATGAACGAGACGAGATTCCTATTTAATTTGGTATTGGACTAATCACCATGTAAGTTATTAGGCTGGGTGTCACATACTTAATGAAATTTTCATTTTCTCGCGATCAGATCGGGAAAATTTCATCATATAACATCGTTTTCAATTTCAGTAAGAGAATATAGAAGGACATATTCAGTAACAATCATAAGAGTAAAATAATATTAGAATTCATGTAGATAGGACATTATAAAAAGAAAATTAAAGTTCTCTTAACATCAATAAATTATTCGTAAGTTAATTTCAACGGGGACATCCAATTCGGCCTTATAATCTTATACAATTGAACTATTTTTAATCTACCTATAATAGAACACATAATTCTTCAATCAATCCCAATTAAACTAGTATAACACAATTTCATAAGAACTGAATTTATTCATTTTTAACCCAAGAGTCCCCATTTTACAATATTTGAGATAACCCTAATTATCTTCACATATTTTTACAATTCATGAAAACAATATATAAAGAACTAGTCCAAGCCCTTAATCATATGAAATAAATATCATAACTCTAAAGTAGTTGGGTGAATGACGACTATATTACATGGTTCGATCGGGACCGTGCAACCAGGCACTAAATGCAGTCGTGCACTTTGAAGACGGAGATGATTTTCTTCATTTTGTTTATGCTATTACCCAATTCTCAATTAAAAAATAATCCCCAACCTCACCCGTCACGAATTATCGCCTATGGTCATTATAAGGGTTTGTTCCTTAATAAAATTATCACTTTCACGCAACATGCGAATATGGAAGGATATATTCAAGAACATTCATAAAAGTAAAGTAATATAAGAATTCAAATAGATAGGCCATTATATATATATATATATATATAAGATTCTCTTAATATCAATTAATTAATAAAAGTTAATTTCAATAGGGATATTAAATTAGACTTATAATCTAATCCAATTGAAATACTTTTAATCTACGTATAATAGAACATATAATTCTTCAGTCCATGCCAATTAAACTATTACGAAACAATTTGTAAGAATTGAATTTATTCATTTCTTTGCCCAAAAATCCCTAATTTTTAATATGAGATAACCCTAATTATCTCCATATATTTTTATAATTCATAAAAACATTGTTTTGTTAGAAATTGTTATTTAAAGTCATGATGGGAGAGAGTAGAATTATTTTGCCTGGTATGATGATCATAAAAATCCATTTTGTTGTAGAAGATCGCCAAAGGTGTAGGAAAACCCTCCTTGAGCAAAAAAAAATACATTTTCTCTTAAAAATATCCACGAACCCCTTTTTTTCTTGAACTTAATTGAATCTTTAACCAATATCAACTTTTAAGATCATAGGATGTTTAGCCTAATACAAATTGTAAGCTAAGAGGCTTCCCATGATAGCACTACAGGGGTATGCTTAATATAAATATGTCATTTACTGACATATATATATATATATATATATATATATATATATATAAAATCACATCAACTATATACTGTTTATGTACCCATTTATATATATCATCATATCTGGCTATCCATACCTATCTCTCGTCGCATTAGCCTAGAAACCCGAATATATCAATTTGTATAGATTAATAAGTATACACATAACTTATTTTAATCCCATAAGTATTCACTCACTTATGGTAAAATTCTTACATTCATTATTTTCGAGTAACAGCTTATCACTCTAGCTAGTATTCTTATATCATCCTACTCGCACCTTATTATTTACTCATCCATATTCGTCATCTATATATTCAACCCTTATATAATCGGCACATATATATTCTATATGCATAATATATATTAACGAACCCAGCGAATAATTCCTCTAATGTTGTTCATCCCAAACATTCCTAACTTTAAACCCCAAATCTTTCCCACTAATCGAAGACTTATATATCTCCCATTTACTCTTTTAGAGGTTATCGCATTCTATTTATGATCCCCTAGCATCTATCTCACAAAAGGGAATTCTTCTCCATCCGTTTAGTAAAAAAAAACTTTTTAGATTTTCGAACAAAATCGTACCGAACTGATTTTTAAGAAAACGAACTGGTCCGGACAAAAACGAAACGATTTGGCCATAAAAAGCGAACCGGTTTGGCGCTCAAGTAAACGAACCGATCCGGTACTCCAAAAATGAACCGTTCGGACACAAATAGATTCGGTAGTTCACCTTCTCCAGCTCCAAAAATTCATCCTAAAACTAATACAAGTAAATTTCTAGGGTTTCTAACATCACCCAACACCAATATATAAATATATACACTATGATTTACCCAACACACCAATTAATTTATGGGATTCCTCAATTTATTGAAGGATTAAAACCTAATTCCATTAAACCCACCATTTTCATTTCATCCAATTTCTTACCATAATTTATATCATTAACATGGATTTTTAAGTTAGTTTTTCCATGGGATTATTATCACATCAATTTCGTTTTGAAATCCTCTTCCAAAATCCCCGTTTTATGAAAGAATCCCGAACGCAAAAATCTTATATTTTTTGCACCAACTATAATAGGGATTATAAACATACCATAATGGTTAAAGCTAGTTAAACACTTGCTTTGTTGGATAAATACGATGACGTCGTGCTGGAATCCGCCGAAGCTTAGCTCGAGTCTCCTATTTTCTCCTTGTCTTCCTTTTTTGCTTCTTCTTTCCTTCTTTCCTTTATCTTTCTCTCTTTATCTCGTGTCTTATAAGAGAGAAATGAGTGTTTACCCCTTAAACTCAAAATTGACTCAAATACACGAATGTGAGTCCGTACTGATCCAAAAAGTCCCTGGAACCCAAACACTACCAACGATACTCTATTCTGACTATCTCAGCCCTTCCGTGACCAACCGTGCACTCCAAATTCATATCAAAGTCACTTAACAAAAATTCTTGTCTTAAACCCAACACATCTCCACACATGTTTTCCGCATAAAATAACATCACATGCCACTTTTATTCACCTACGACATGAAATATAATTAGAATATATTATTTACTTTAAATTCTTAGTTTATTAAATTACATCCATTAGTAAAATTTAAATATCCATAAAAGTACGGGGTATTTCATTCTCCCCCCCCCCCCTTATAACAGAATTTCATCCTCGAAATTTAGAGAAAACTAGTACCAAAAACATTGGATCTCAACCACAACACCCACGCTACAACCCAAACTCAAATCATATTAACATAAGGGTCACTCCACTGTATGTCTTCTAGTAGGACCCAATTATTTAAAGGCTTAACCACTATATCCCCTGCTTTACAACAAGCTTGTTCAGTTCTCTTCACACTGATACACTCCATAAGTCACAAACTCTTCCTTCAATAATGGGACATCACACATTGTGATCTATCAATGACATTCAAATAAGATGAGCCTATACATCATTCTCTCAATCGCCGAAATTCTATTGGAAGTCCGCACATCACTAAGCGCTAAGTTCCCGTATCCACCCAAACATAAAACTCCCATCCTGAGAGAAACCATAAGAACATCTGACCACTCATGTCAGGCCGTCAAATCTCATTTCATGGCGACGTAACTCTTACGATGCTCCAATGTCTCCCCAAACATTTTGTGGTCAATGCCCCTCTAAACAACGGACTCTAAATCATGTCCGATCCAAAAGTCTATTTATTTTCTCACCTCTAAAAAAGCAGAGGGAGAATGACCAGGCTTTCCCACAAAAAACCTTAATAGTCACCTTATCCACAACAAACAGGTACGAGTGACCATATACAACTCTACCAATCTGTAATTTTCCTCCTAATTATCGTACTATGGTTTACTTCAGTTTCAAGTTAGGTTAGTTCCAAAGTAAACTAATCGCAGTAACTCTAAAATCACATACATACCACATTACTAGTTGTCAACCACCTGTCGTATACTCATCGGGTCATAAGTGACACGACTTGCCCCAAACAAAAAATTATCCCAACTTCTTCCCTAAAATTCCTATCTGAGGTGGGGTTAAAGGATCTCATACCGACCTACAACCATATTAGGTGGCACCTCGCACTAGTGCACCCGTCCTTTACTAACCTGTCTGCTCGTTCCAACACTGGAATTATGAGCTTGATTACAGACCCTTTTCCGAAACGATTCGTATTTTGATTGCATATATTCGTTGGTCTGAATCGATTCGCATTACGGGCCAATCGATTCGCCTTAGCAGGACTAGATTGTTTTCCTCCTTTAAGTTTAGGGGGAGTTAAATTGCAAATTGGAGATTATTGTAGGGGATTCTAGATGTGATATTAGGACTCCTAGATAATGGAATTTAGGGTGATTAGAACTTGGGATGAAATAGGGAACCTCATATTAGTTAAGGGTACAATCTGGGGTATGGACCTAATGAATGGTTAGGACGCATAACATTCGAGAGAGATCTTCGGCAAGTGGGTATAGATATACTAATGAGGTTAGAATAAATATTGGTCGATTGCATTTGAGTAAATCCTAGGATAGGATTAGGATGGAATTTAGGATATGGACTAAAGAGGATTGAGAGACTATCAGATAGGTCTATTGATGACTATTATTATAGGTTATGTGACACCTATGGAAGTAAAATAAGTTGCGTGTATACTTATTTCATTATTACAAATCGATATATTCGATTTTATATAAAATCCTTAAAAGTGATTAAGGCATGAGTTATATCTTAAGTAAGAGAATGCTTATAGGTTTAGTATTTTAAGTGTGTAAGTACTTATATACTATTACGAATGGGAACATTTAGGATTTTGGCTATCGCGATGAGAGTTTGGCAAAATATAGCTAGGGTATATTCAGAAGTGATATGTACTATATATATGGGTGTTGTTATAGTATATATATGATTTGGTTATAAATATATCGGTATATGAATGATATATTTATGTACACATATATATGTAGTGCTATCGAGGGAGGTTGCGCGATGTGAGAGAATTCACTGGCTTGAGGAGCAGGGAGAGCATAGTCCCCAGGTCATATCGTCTCGTATAAGGGTGCGATTATGATTCCACTTTCAGGAAGGAATATGACTGCCTCCACCGTTTAGTATTTTTACCATGATCTTGAGTGAGCCGGCCTTGGTACTTGAGTTAAGTTGTGCGTACCCGGATGATGATAGCACTATGAGACTGCATCCTTCAGTTATAGTTCGGTGGGATGGTTATTACACTTATGGTTGTGATATAGGTATAAATATACTTGTTGCATGTAGTATACTGCATGTATATGAAGCTGTGAAATCATAAAATTTAGACTTGTGTAAAGTGTGAAATGAATAAGAGTTTATTCCTATTCCGGGAGATTTACATCCGGATTAATACAAATGTGAATCGTATTTTAAATGAGAATTATATCTACGGCATTTTATTTACTAAAGTGAAAAGGTTATTTTAAACTAGTGAAAGTTTCGAAAAATGAATGCTACATATATATATATATATATATATATATATATATATATATATATATATATATATATATATATATATATATATATATATCACATTGATGATCGTATAAATTAAAGCTTAGGTAATAACTTATGGTATAACATATATTATATCATGTAGGGTATGTGATAGTTATGAGGTCTTAGAGGATGGGTGAAGGAGATTAGTTAGGCACGGTAGCTTAACTGGGTTGTTTAAAATGTATGTGATAGGTGTGCACTATTAGACGAGGGGTGAGGTGTATCTCATGGGAATGAGATACCAGTTTAAATATGAGAGATTTCGTATTTTAAAAATATATCATTTGATGGTCTTGCTAAACATTTGCAACTCGGTCTCTGACCCATTTCTCTATTTTCCCTCTCTTGTAATATATGTATATATATATTAGGTGTCCAGACACATGAACGCCTGAATGGTGATTATTTCGAGTCAGATGTTTGCTGTAGCAGATGTGAATGCAAGAAGATTTATTTTAGACGCTTCTGTCCTTGTGATCTAGATGGGAGATATTGTTGAAACATTCGGGCTAATGGCCCAACTGTATTAAATTATTCATTTACTGCATTTTAGTTTGCGGCACTTCGATTTGGTCTTATTATATGTTGTACCGAGAGTTCGGTTATCTTTATTCATTTCAGTTCGGTGTATATAAAATGTTCTGATTATTTTTCTTATGGATGGTTTGGTTAAAAAGATTAGTTAATTAAAACTTTAATGCTAGCCTAATAAGTCATTAGTAAATAGATTTGTTTTCGACAGTGATGCTAAGAATGAACCATATGACATTCCTGTTTTAATCTGGTATAGGATTGATCACCCGATATTTTATTAGGTGGGGTGTCACAGATTGTATCAGAGCATCAGGTTCGAGTGTCCTTAGGAATCTGTGCGGACGTACTACGCTTTCAACGTTGCTTTCTATTTGAGATAAAGACTTATTATTATGATTGTTGGTTCCTATTGTGAGATTTCGTTCTCCTATTATCATGTAAGATCATAGTAAATCTTTTGCACACTCATGTTTGATTCGTGTATTGATTCGTAAAGGGCTACCAGGGAAGGCCGTTATGAGGGCAGCATAAGGGGGGGGGCTTAGTAGGAGCTGTAGGATGAATTCGGGGATGAGGATCACAGTTGAAGTCCCTCCCTTTATGGCATTAACATGTATTGTTGCAACGATTACTAGAGTGCAGTAGTTATAATTATCCATGTACTGCTATACTAAAGAGTGGGGCTAAACTTGACTTTCCCCGTGAAGCTAAAAAGGGAAGAAGTCTGAAGGGTCTTTGATAAGGACCATTTGTTGAAGTTTAAGTTATGTGATGGCAGTATAGCATTATCTAATGGAAGTAGAATGCTCAAAATCTTTGGCTTAGAGAAGGGTATAAAAATTACCTGATGTGAAAATTTAAGAAAAAAATTTCACTCGTTGGAGCAATGTTAAAAGGGTGGGAACCGTGGTCACTATATTTAGGGGAGAAAAATGTTGTGCTCATAGAGGAATCTTACGGATATCTTTAACCGCGAGTTCCTTTAATTTATTAGAAATGAAGAGAATGCAATTTCCAAAATTTCCTACATGAGGATCGGCCAGGAGCCGAAAGTGAACGAAGAGTTATAAAGCTAAGTGAACTTTGTACCTAATGAGGTAAGTACAATGAACAGAGAGTCCTTCATTAGAATGATAGCCTCACTAGTAAGTGTTTCTAACACTTATGGAGATTTTACTCGAACTTCTGGTGAATATGAGGGTCATGTCGTGCCTCTTATACTGGTAATCTTAACGGTTCCATGAGAGTGGAGCTGGATGTGTTGAAGAATTGAGTCCAAATGTAAAGACTAGAACTGTTTGTGTTCGTGAGACCCCATAGTTGAAAATTCACCAGGGGATTCACTGAAATATGGACATTAAGGCTCGTCGTATATTTCCTTTTAGTCGGAGGAGCTAAGGGAACTATGAGGGGAATTCTCAGGATAGAGTCTATACAATCCAAGATACCGATAACCTTAACATGGTCATGGAAGCCAAAGGTGGGTAATATGATGATGTGGAGCGTACAATCACGTGCTTTGATCTTGCCCGGTAGGAGTTAAAGGACAAGAATAGGGTGCCTAGATGGGGCATTTATTAAAGTATTTTTTGGTTTGATTAAGACAAGTGTAACCATTTAGAGTAATCAGGTTGATTAGTAAAGTTGTTATTATGAGTTTCACCTCGGATGAAGGAGGTATATTTTGAGTGGCAAGATTGAGTCCCAATATTTTGTTAGCCCTATATTCGTGTGTGATATTCGATTTTATTGGTATTATTGATAATATTATAGAGGGTATATCTATATGTTTTTTGGCGATAGTGGGGTTCCGTTTTTCTTCATTCGCTGTGGAAGCGTGTATTGGTATTTTGAGCTTATATTTGGCTTTCATTGCTCGTTTTGTGTGTGTTATACAAGTATAGTACTATTATGATTATAATATGTTCTTGTATGATCGAAGCAATGGTAGGCTAATGATTGCAAGTATATCCTATTCGCAGTTTCGGGGTGGAATTGGTTGTTTTGCGATATCTCACCTGGATACGGGTTGAGATCGCCTTTATTATATGTTTAGATGGAACTTCGATGAGTAAAAGTTTCATTATCATAATTTTAGTGCATAGGGACCTTATATATGTTATTTAAGGTATTCAGGATTCAGTGTTAAGCTCTGAGTTTAAGATCGTTATTATTCGCGCAAATGACTTAGGGTTAGTACAAGCACTTTATGGTTTGGATCCCTAAGATAAGTAAGGGTTCTGACCATATTTTTTTGCTAGAGGAGATAGGAATATCCCAGTTGTATATTTTACACTGACCTACCTCCACGACTGATAAAGTTTAAGTAGTAGTGTATCGGAGGGGTTCCTTATTTGGATTTCACTTCTGAGACACTCCATGCATGAACCTTAACGATGTTGGGACTATAGTTATGTTATTAGTTGCAAGGATGTTGGTTTTGATGAAAATTATCTAGTGTTGAGAAATCACTATAAATTAGCTGAGAGTTATGTGATTATTAGGGGCTAATGGAAACGAAAGTGTTGTGGAAAAGCACATAAATGTTTCTCCTGCCATAAGTAAATGGGTGAGGTAAGGTTAAGGAAATTGATTTGAGCATTATAGACATGCCATGATTAGAAGGATAATACTGAGGTAATATGTTTTGTGTGTGATGTCTGTAACACTTGTAAAGAGTATAGGCGACCCGATTAGTTAGACATTCTATTTCACCAAAATGGAAAGACATGGAGGTAGAAGCGCGTTAGTATGGTTGCGAGGTAGGATTTTGAACGTCCCTATTGTGTGCCTTAGGTCATTATATCTTGATGACCGACGATGCGAGGTAGTAGTGTAATGGGAGGGTTCCTTGTTTGGATTTATCTTTGCCAGCCATCCCACGCATGAAACCGAGCGAATGTCTAAAGTTGAGAAAGGCCTTGGGCGCTAGGAATATAGTTAGTATAATGATCAATTTACATGTTTAGGAAAACACAACGATACTAGAGTATCATGATGAAAAGTCCAGTGACGCTAATATAGGAAAATTGTAGTGAGTTAACCACGAGAAGATTGGTGGGTTAACATTGATAAGGATTAAATTTCTAGGTATAGGAAGAATTGAATCTCGAGTGATTCGGGTTGAGAGTAGCCAAGTGTTAGCACCAGGTCGAGAAGAAGTGAGGTCCATTTTTAGAGAGATTGTTATGCGTGTGACGTTTTCAATAGTGGTAAGTTGATTTTATATATATAGTCCTAAATAGGGGGTGTAGTATATAAAGCTGAAGATTATTCTTTAGGGTGGTTGTAAATGGAATTGGAATATGTTGGATGGAATGTCGTAGGAGGTATGCTATAATCCAATTATATATGTGCAATAAGAGTTAGCACACTTGAGATGAGATGGAAGGCTAACGAGAGCAGTCAATTGCTAGTGTGGTTTCCTTTTGGGGGGAAATTGTATGTCATGGTGTAGATGAACAGACGCTGAGAGTGGAGGATTTTTTATGGGATCGATACGTTAGAGCTGTGATTATTGGCTAGTTTTCTTTAAATGCGATAATAGAAGCACTAGGTGCGATTTGTCGTTGTTAGAGTTAACCTTATGACAGAGGTAGTGTTTTAGCCCGTAGAAATTTAGTCAAGCTTGTTCTTAAGCTAGTGAATTAGAGTAGAAGACTTGAGATAGGTGGGTATAATGAACGAGTATACAGTATGGTACCATTGTTTTGGTAGATTTCCATTTCTGGGTATAAGTCATATTCGAATTTCGGGGACAAAATTCCTTTATAAGGAGGGAACTATGTAATAACCCGTACT
The DNA here is from genome assembly GCA_949130495.1 of Sambucus nigra. NCBI lineage: Eukaryota > Viridiplantae > Streptophyta > Magnoliopsida > Dipsacales > Adoxaceae > Sambucus > Sambucus nigra. Next base: position 76,988,883 of record OX422207.1, on the reverse strand, counting down.
TTTAAAGATATTTAAACTACATAAGTGAGTGCAATTTGATAATTGGAGGAATTATTATGAATAGTAATTCAGGATTTATGAGTATTAAATAATTACCAATGTGTGTTAAATTTACTTTGGGGACTAAGTAAACGAGTCACAATATTTTTATGTCATGTCGTAGTTGGGTTAAGTGACTAGTGGTAGTTTACATTGTAGAAAACGTGTGTTGAGAAGCGTCGGGTCCGACGAGTGAATTTTTTTTCATTAACTAGAATGGACATTTCGAGTGCACGGTTGGTTTAGGAATGGTCGAGATAGTCAGAATAGAGTATCCGGAGGTAGTGTTTAGGTTTCGAGGACTTTTGGACTAGTAGAGACTCGCAATTGAGTATACGAGAAAAAAATGGGTTTTATAAGGGATAACCCTTTATCTCTTCTCTTATAACACACGAGAGAGAGAGAGAGAGAGAGAGAGAGAGAGAGAGAGAGAGAGAGAGAGAGAGAGAGGAAATAAAGGAAGAATAAAAAGAGTAAGAGGAAGGGGCTTCCCGGCCAAACTCTACGGGATTCGACTCGAGGTCATCGAATTTTATCCACGAGGCAAGTCTTTACTTCCTTTATTCAATTTCATGTGTGTATCTCATATTATAGTTGGTAAGCTATAAGATTTTTGGGTTGAAACACTTGAAATAAATTCGGGAAAATTGGCTTTGCGTTTACAAATTGATGTATTGTGTATAAATGATAAAACATAGTCTAATTTGTTTTAGGGTTTAAATTCAAGAGAAATTGTTCTATCCCATAAATTAATTGATGTCTTAGTTATAAATCAGTGTTAGGATGATTATAGTGTTGTTGGTTGAGATTATAAACCACAATAATGGAGATTGGGATGGTATTTAAGATTTTTGGAGAAGATGAAATGGCCCAAGCAGTGCGCTCCGAACAGGACAAATCGATTCGGGTCTAGACCAAAATGATTTGTATAAGGAAACCTCTAAGGCTGTCTCAGGATGAATATATTCGGATTGAGACTGAATCTATTTGCCCTTGAAGACCTGATTGCAGGACCTTTTTCGAATTGATTCGGATTTTGACTTAATAAATTCGCTGGTTCGAATCGATTCGCATTAAGGGCGAATCAATTCTCCTTAGTAGGATTTGATAGTTTTCCTCCTTTAAGTTTAGGTGGACTTAAATTGCAAATCACAGGTTATTGTAGGGGATTATAGATGTGATATTAGGACTCTTAGATAATGGAATTTAGGGTGATTAAACATTGGGATGAAAGAGGAAACCTTGGATTAGTTAAGGGTACAATCTAGGGTATGGACCTAATGAATGGTTAGGATGTGTAACATTCGAGAGAGGTCTTTGGCAAGTGGGTATAGATATACTTAAGCGGTTAGAATAAATATGGGCCGATTGCATTTAAGTAAATTCTAGGATGTGATTAGGATGGAATATAGGATATGGGCTAAAGACGATTGAGAGGATATCCGGTACGTTTATTGACGACTATTATTATAGGTGATGCGATACCTATGGAAGTAAAATAAGCTGGGTGTATACTTATTTAATTATTATGAACTGGTATATTCGGGTTTATATAAAATCCTTAAAAGTGATTAAGGCATGAGTTAAATCTTAAGTAAGATAATGATGATAGGTTTAGTATTTGAAGTGCGTAAATACTTATATACTATTATGAATGGGAACATTCGGGATTTTGGCTATCGCGATGAGAGTTGGCAATTACGGCTAGGGTATATTGAGAAGTTATAAATATTAGATATACGGGTGTTGTTATAGTATATATATATATATATGATTTGGTTATAAATATATCGGTATGTGAATGATATATTTATGTATACATATATCTCTAGTGCTATCCAGGGAGGCTACGTGATGTGGGTGAATCCCCTGGCTTGAGGAGCGGGGAGAGTATAGTCCTCCGGTCATATCATCCCGCATATGGGTGCGATGATGATTCCACTTTTCGGAGGGAATATGACCGCCTCAACTGTTTAGTATTTTTTCAATGATCTTGAGTGAGTCACTCTTAGTTGCTGCGTTAAGTTCTGCGTACCCGGATGATGATAGAACTCTGAGACTACATCCTCGAGTTATAGTTCGGTGGGATGGTTATTATACTTATGGTTGTGATATAGGTATAAATATACTTGTTGCTTGTAGTATATTACGTGTAGATTGAAGGTGTGAAATCATATAATTTAGACTTGTGTAGAGTGTAAAATGAATAAGAGTTTGTTCCTCTTCCGGGAGATTTATATCCGGATTAATACAAATGTGAATCGTATTTTAAATGTGAACTATATATACGACATTTTATTTGCTAAAGTGAAAATGTTATTTTAAACTAGTGAAAGTTTTGAAAATTAAATGATATATATATCACATTGATGATCATACCAACTAAAGCTTAGGTGATTACTTACGGCATAACATATATTATATCACATAGGGTAGGTGATCGTTTTGAGGACTTAGTGGATGGGTGAAAGAGATTAGTTAGGAAGGGTAGCTTAACTGGGTTTTTTAAAATGTATGCGATAAGTGTGCACTATTAGAGGAGGGGTGAGGTGTATCTCATGGGAGTGAAATACCAGTGTAACAATGAGAGATTTCATGTTTTAAAAATATAGCATTTGATGCACTTGTTAAATATTTTCAACTCGGGCTCTGACCCATTTCTCTATTTTCCCTGTTTTACTATATATGTATATAGATTAGGTGTCCAGACATAGGGATGCCTGGATGATGATTCTTTTGAGTTAGACATTTGCTGTAGCATCTATGGATGCAAGTAGGTTTATTTTAAATGCTTCTATCCTTGCGATATAGATAAGAGGTATTGTAGAAACATTTGGGCTAATGGCCTAACTGTATTCATTTATTCGTTTACCATGTTTTAGTTTGTGGCACTTCAATTTGGTTGTATTATATGTTGTACCGAGAGGTCGGTTATCTTAAATCATTTCAGTTCAGTGTATATAAACTGTTGTGATTGTTTTTCTTATGGTTGGTGTGGTTGAAAAGATTAGTTCATTAAAATTTTGACTCCAACCTAATAAGTTATTAGTAATTAAATTGGGTTTCGACAGTGATGATAAGAATGAACCACATCAGATTCCTATTTATTCTGGTATGGGATTGATCACTTGATATTTTATTAGTCGAGGTGTCACGGTCCACTAGGGTAACATAGGATTTTAACAGCTTGTTGTATAATCTAAATGCAACCATGCATCCCGTGAAAGAGGGTCTTTATCCTTTCTATAGTTTTTGAATAAAATAGAGAATTTCTCCCAAACTAATATTTACTATGTTGCTATGGACTAGCAACATGTTAAGTGGTGGGGTGATTAGTCTCAAATAGTGCATCTTTTCACCCAATTTACTATACAATATTGTAATCCCATACTCGTTAAACTCACGAATTATACTCATTTACTATATAACCTTAAATAATCATGGATAATTTTTTTTCAAGGTCTATTTTAGTATTTACAAGGTTCACAATTCTAATAGTGAAGTTTGGAAGCAATCGGACCAAGAAACATTCATTTATGCACCTTTAGGGGCAAAATGGTAAATTTAGATAACTAATTTCAGACTCAAACTATTCAAAAAAGTTGTTGGCCTTGAATTAAGGAACATTTGGATTCAAACGGCGTGTTAATGCGATCTTAAATGAATAAATTATGAATGTGCAAAGTTTGAAATCGAATGAAATTCAAAGTCAAAGCACCGGGTCAAACCCGAAGTTATATCTCCTAACTTGAACACTGTTAATGTATCATGGATCATAATGTGGGCCATGACAATTCTCACGGTTCATCAATCTGAGGTCATATGACAAATTTATATAATTTGGGGGTTCAGTGTGCAATTATAGAAATCTGGGTTGAAATAAGTGGTATATATTAATGGGGGAATTATAATTATAGAATGATTGGTTGGTTTGTTGGTTGAAGCAGGGAGGGAAGAATGTAGAGACCTGGGTTCAATGACTCGAACCTGGTCTTTCGATAGTTTCCTTCTTCCTTAACCATCAGACCAAACAGTCTTCTAATATATATTGTGCCTCGAGAAATATTTATCAAGACTAATTTGCCATTCCCAATTCCATTTTCCACACCTCAAACATCTTGCAGTATTCATTTTCTCATGTCCAACTCATCTCAATCTGTCTCCTTTGTTTGTTGTATTCAATTATCCATTCTCTTATTCCCACTTCCCATGTATTATAATTAAAAACAAATACCCAATATAAAAATAAAGACCCATTTTCCTTTTTCTCCTTATTCCTTTTGTCAGATTGTCCATTTGTTTGATATGAGGCATCCATTACCAAATGCCCATGACCCCTTTATCACATCCTTTTTGTCGATAACCATTTTCTTCCCTTCCCCCCCCCCCCCCCCCCCCGACCACTTTTTCATTTATTATATGAGACATAATTTTGTGAAACTCATTTGTGCCCCCAAGATATTTCTTTCTACCTATAATAAGGTCGTTGAGTTTCATTGTTTAGGGAACTCATATCTGATTTTAGAAAGAATTTTTAAAGTACTGTAGTGCAGTTATTTTTAGTTGTAATTTGTAATTTAAATGCGGTTTTAATTCACGTTGTTAGTTTATTATTTAGTTGTTATTATTTGTACTCTAAGTTATCTGTTGTGATTATTTGTACTCTAAATTTCGTTTAATGTTTTTATAATCAGTTTCTCACACTGAAATCATTTTTCATCCCTTTAAAATTATTTATTCACATTTAATTAATTAAAAATGCTTTTTAGGTAATTTAATTAGGTTGATATTAATGAACTCATCTCGAGTATGTAGTTTATTCGCTATGATATGATGGAATAAACCATTTTTATGCGTTAATTATTCCCTAAATTACACCAATGGATTTTAATGGGGTATATCATGTATGCTTTTTATTTGCAACACTGTGGATGTATTTTTGGGATTATTCTTGATGCCAAACTCGTTTTTAGACTTTTATGGAAAATTGGGGAGTGACAGTCTAGAGTTAAATAATTATTTAAATCGTATTAATGACGTTTAATTTTTTTTCTAACCTTGTGATTATTTATGTTACATATTTCGAGGTGACGAATTTAATTCTCAACCAATACTTTTTATACTTGTAAATGATTTTCGTTTAATATCCGATCATCTTTTACACTTTTTTTTAGAAGTAATAGATAATTTGAATTTTAAATGACATTCTTTGGGGGTTCGATACCCGAACTTTATACTATGCATATAAAACATGTGTAGTTAGAGTTTAGTTTTTTTGTATTGAGGTGCAAAACTGATGAAAATGACTAAGCATTTTTACACGATGCTCGATTTTTGCTTTATTAAGTTTCGTCGATCCCATCGTAGATGGATACTATCATCACGTACTTAAAAAGTGGATATTCACCATGGGATGGTAAAGAGGCTCAAAGATTAGTGATCCATTCAGCAAGTTTTTTCCTTCATTCTAAAGGAAAAAATTATCGACAATCGTTTATAATTACTGTACTCAAATGTCTCCATCAAGACATAGTGGAAGGCATCCTCAGCAAAATGGATGAAGGAAGCTATCGAGCCCATGCTTACGAAAGATCACTTGGATACAAGGTCATCTCCCAGGGCTTTCAGTGGCCATTCATGATTAAGAATTTCATCTAGTTCATCTGTAGATGTGCTAAGTGTCAGGATTTTTCTCCTATCATCAAGAAGTCGACTACTGATCTCAACTCTCCGAAAAGACAATATCCCTCAGCACAGTGGGGGATGTAAATTGTGGGAACTTCACCCGCAACATTGAGTAATAAGAATAATCTAACAACAACCATTGACTACTCAACTAAGTGTGTTGAAGTTGAATGATTGACTCACATCAGAGAGGTTTATAAAAGATTATTCGTTACTAGATTTGGAGCTCCTAGAGAATATGTATTAGATAATGGGAACCATTTTGACAATGATACCTTCAGAGATTTCTCTACGGAATATGGGATCAGGATTCATTATGCCTCGGTAGTCTTACAATAGAGCACTAAAGAAGCCAAAATCACTAGCAAGACTCTTGTCATGGTCAAACGGAGAATGGAAAATGCAAAAGGAAAATGGGTTGAGGATCTTCCATTTTTCATGTGGACGTACAAAACATTGCCCAAGAGGTCAACGTGAGAAAACCCATATTCCATAGCCTATGGAATGGAATTTTTCAGTCCATTGGATATCGGTATCCCAACCCTAAGGACAAAGATCATTTGAGAATGGTTGTAATGATGACAGATTGGATCACAAGATTCATTTTTTCGAGGAACAAATAGATCAATCTCTTATACACCTTGCAACATATCAACTAGATCTTGCCAAATAATAATACCAAAAGGTCAAGATCACGTAATTTCATATTGGCAATCTAGATCTTACAAAGTTCCTATCAGTGACAAACCAGACTTATGACAAAAAGTTGGTACCAAATTGGCAAGGACAGTATGGAGAGGTCTCAAAAAGAGGGGGTAGGTCCTACCATTTAGAAGATTTTGATTCCATAGCACCTAGCTCATGGAATTCCATGCACCTTAAGAAATTTTGTCATTAAGTAGATATGTTAAATTTTACAAATGTTCAATTCAAATAAAATAATTCATGTTAATAAATGTCTCTACTTTATGATTTCGATTTTAAAGTTTAAATTCATCAAAAGACCACGTGAAAATGGTGGTACAACCCATGTAAGTTGGTCGTCCGAGAGTAGGCATAAAATCCACTTAAGAATGGGTAGTATAACTTAGAAATAAGTTAGTTGCCAATGTTTGGCATGGAAACCCACCTGAAAATGGTGGTACAACCTAAGTTGGGTTGGTCAGACTAAAATAGGAATAAACCCATCTAAGAATGGATGGTACAACTTAGAAATAAGTCGATCATCTATGTTTGTCATCAAATCCTCCTGAAAATGGTGGTACAGTCCAAGTTGAGCTAGAAAGATTAGAATAGACATAAATCCACCGAGGCACAAAAGGTACAACTTAACAAAGCTACTTAATTGCTTAACTAGTTAAGTTTTTTATTCAATTTCAAAAGTCGTTGGGATCGGTTGCTAAAAAAACAACCTGGGGTGGTCCCTTGTGCTTGTGTTTCAAATCAAACCAATTTATACCGAAAATTATCCAACTTTTAATTTGCACCAAACCAAGTTGTGAAAACCCAATTCTTACTTTAAACCAATTTTATCTTGATTAATCCTAAACATCATCTAGTGATTAAAGGAAGTAATGTAAAGTAAAAAATACTCACAACGCCGGATGTACGAGGAAAAAACCCAAACCGGGAAAACAACCTCGGACGACCCAAGCCAGATAATCACTATGAATAAAGGTTTTGCAAATACATATTAGCCTTACTCAATGACCTGATCCCCACAGGTCTTGACATTCCTTCTGATCTTCTATCGTTCTTTAATAATGCCCACGTAGAAATTCCATCTTCCACGATACGTTTCTACAACACTCGACTCCATGAATGTCTCGGTGTCCATCGAATCGCTTTAATTTATCTACGATGTCGAACAATAAGTCCTTCTCTTTTCTTCAGCACAGAACCCCAATGTTTAATGGTAAAACAAACCTTCTTGGTTCAGCAAGATCACATAAACATATAATAATGGTATCTCGGATCTTTGCAAACTCAAAGGATGTGTTTAAGCTTTTTAAACCTTAGAAAACATGTGCAAAACTCGTACTGGAACATAAACTATTTTCCAGATGCACACTTAATTAATTCTGATGCAAACACGCTTTAAATAGGAACTAAGCGCCGCCTAAAAAAACGTGTCATTCGAAGTATCGAGCCCCGTTGTTCACACGACATAGGTATCTCGATTAAATGAGATCTTATGTCGTTTGGACGACGCTGCGTCGATTTGACTTTCTTAACTTTTTGTTTAAAACATCTCATCCAAAAGAGATCCAAATTAGTCAAACTCTATTTCGAACTTATCAGAATAAAATGTAGTGTAAACCTTTAAAAGACATTTTAAAATATTTTAAAATATTTTTCTTTATAAAAATACATCCTTATATTTTATAAAAACAATTCTGAGCACCATTAATTATATGCATTCATACCGGTGTGATCTCGGAATGAAATTAAATTTGAAGACAAATAAACTTGCACCAATGAAACTTCGGCATGATTAATTATTTGAAGCTTTTCCGTAACGTCTTCAATTTTCTTCAATACGTCATAGAGCAAGTGGGATAAGGACAAAATAAAATCTCCCTATGACATATTACAAACACAGTTTTGTTCACAGAATTAACTCAAAACAATACATGGACTCAATTGGAAATTTATGTCCTTACAAATCTCCCCTTTTAACTATTCCGGGACAAAACTAAACCATTGAAACTCCTAAGTCGGGCCGTCAAGCCGTATGACACCTAAATCCCATCATAGAAACCCAATATAAAAAATACAGGACACAGACTAGAATATGTAGCATCGACAAGCATGAACTATCTGAATGTGATGTAGACTTGAAATCTCGAATCGCTGAAGCATACCTACACACATGAAACAGACAAATAAATACCCAGGGAAGTATGGAGGAACAAATGAAACCAATATGTATATCCAAATGATACCAAACGACAATCGATACCAATATGAATAACCTGTGAAAAATCATTTGTTAAACAATTTAGCAATAAAATGTTACTAAATTTAAGCTACCAATTTGTAAAATATGTAATCCAAAAATATGCTCAAATCTCCCCCTACATCACATACATCTCTCCCCACTTTTGTCTCGAATAGACAATCCGGTGAAAAGATAAACCAATCAAAGTATCTAGCATGAGAATATACCAATTTGAATCGATTTAAAATTGCAAGATAATCATGAAACAACCAGCTAAATATGATCAAAACATGAAAAATCAGTAGCTAGTAAACCAATGAATCACACAAAGAATATAGCAATCTTAATCAGGTTTCATAAATGGACTATATGCAAAATACCAAATTTGAAACAATATAACTTACATATAAACCAGTCAGTCCATAAACACGTCCACCAGTACAAAAAATATCACAAAATAAACTAGTGGACTGCAAACGAATCAGAAGTAAGAATTTATGTTGTCATTCGATCAAGCCAAGTATGTCGTTCGAACGAGATGAGGACGTTGCTCGAACGAAGTATAGATGTCGTTCGCACGATATGGATATGTCGTTTGAACGACTTCTCGCGACCTGCCAAACTTTCACATTTTTCTAGAAATATCTTATACTTTTGCCTAGTGAAAAAAATTCTAGAAAAAAATCAGTGGAAGGGCCTGAAAGCAGAAAAATAGTGCTTAAACATTAAGCTTTTAACACAGAATGTAAAAACTCATAAAAACTAATAATGCGAGTTACATGCAAACATAGTACCGATGTTCTTAAACATAGACATGGAATGTATGGGCGTGAAACTACAACAAATGAGTCACAATTCCAACACATCGAAAGTATCAAGAAGCTCTAATTGATTGCGATAAATCATCTAACTTTATCATAGCCATATGACAATTAAAGTGTGAGCTAAATTAACTAAATAAACTACATGCACAAAAATCAAGAATTTTGACGATTCTATAAACAATAGTGTCAAATTGCAATGTTTCAACATTAGGAATAGTTGTGTAAACCCGTTTAAATTTTCTCCAACCAAACACCCTCATAAACGTATATTTTCAAGTTCTTTTGAGGTTTCTAGCATTCTAAAATTAGAGAAAATCTTAGTGGCCCTTTTTCATATTGATTTTTCATTTGGGCTCTTTTAAACGGTGGCTTTCACGACGGGCCAATTTTGAACTCTCGCATCCCTTTTTTGTGAACCACTCATTATTTTTTCAATTATGTAACAATTCAAATCCTCACGGTGAATGATTGTTACATGCACACGTCTCCTTAAGTTTACTTACACGTAGATGACAAGATTGGGAGAAAAACTCCTCACAAAATTCAAGTATGCAAAAGAAGTTAAACATCCATAAACTCGTGCATGTGTGCAATGTTGGCATATATACAAAGTCAAATCAAAATGCATATCAACTTTGAAACAAACCCATATAAACAATGGTTAAGATCATTCTCAGCATCGATAATAATGACCAAATGTCCTAGCCACATGGATAATGAAACGATGGGGGGGGGGGGGGGGGGAGGGGGGAAACACACCAATATGCCACATAAAACATGTAAAGTCAAAAACAAAAACCGAAAATCTTATTGGCTTTTCATATTTTGACTTAAATAAAAGAAAATTCTTTTTGGTTTTTTAAAAAGTTTTCTCAAAAATAAAATCTTTTGAATTTTTCAAAAATTTTCTAAAAAACAAAATCTTTTTGTATTTTTCAATAAGACTCAAACAAATGAAAACTACAATACAAAATAATAAACATATCATAACACTAGCAAATTATAAAGATGATGCAAGGGCTAGCGTATGACAAAACATGCAAGCTACTTTCCATAAGAAATAACAATTGATGAATCATGTGCATGCATGTGAGAATCAATCAATGAAGCATTTAGCTTCTCCAAAATGGACTTCTTAATCCAAACATGTTTATACCTAATAACGCGAGTTTTGGGAACCAATGGGACACTACATTTAATATTCCTAGGTCTTTTCTAAGATCAAAACAAAAACTCCTAAGGTGACCTTTCCTACCACAATGCAAACATGTGAAAACACGACGAGGAACGGACCTTTAGGTTGAACTTTTTGAATACCCTCGGATGTGGTTAACGCTCTAAAACAAACTATGGTTTTGGATTTTTCATTCGAACCATTAGAACAAGATAATCCGCTACCATCACAACTCGAGTCATTTAAATCATTTTTTAACTTCAAAACTTTTGACGCAAGCAAACGATTAGACTCCTCAAAAATTCCGGACTCCTTCTTTAAATTATCAATTAACCCTAGAATGTTATCTCGCTCCCTCTCAATATGAGCAAACTTATCCCTAAGAGCCTTTTCTCATGCCACAAAATCATTAATCGAATTATTTTTTTCAATGCCATAAAACCTAGAATTTTTTAGATCCTCTAACTCTTTTTCTAAAACGAGGACTCTATCATCACTCTCCTTTTTGCCCAATTTTAATATAGTAAAATCATTAAACAAGGAACTAAACTTCTCATGACAAATATCGCTTTGAATTTTAAAATTTTACAAATATTCAATCCTACTTTTGAAATCGAAATTTTCTTTCTCCAAAACTTCAAAACATTTTGCAAACTTTATATTCAAACGATGTAAATCATCAAAGCTTAGAGAATCCATCGAGAGAAAACAACAACAGGAAAGATAAACAAACACACGGGATCATAAAACAAGTAAAATATGCTTTTTTTCTCTGATACCAATATGAAAAAACAACCCGGGGTGGTCCCTTATGCTTGTGTTTCAAATCAATACAATTTGTACCAAAAATTATCCAACTTTTAATTTGCACTAAACCAAGTTGTGAAAACCCAATTCTTACTTTAAACCAAATTTATCTTGATTAATACAAAACATGCATCTAGTGATCAAAGCAAGTAAATCAAATTAAAGAATACTCACAACGCCGGATGTACGGGAAAAAAACCCAAATGGGGAAAACAACCTTAGACGGCCCAAGCCAGACAATCACTTTGAACAAAGGTTTTACAAAGAAAGATTAGCCTTACTCAATGAATTGATCTCCACGGGTATTGATGCTCCTTATGATCTTCTACCCTTCTTCAATAGTTCCGACGCAGAAATTCCAACTTCCACGATACTTGTCCACAACACTCGACTCCACGAATGTCTTGGTGTCCACCGAATGGCTTTGATTCGTCTACGATGTCGAACAAGAAGTCCTTCTCTTTTCTTCACCGTAAAACCCCGATGTTCAATGGTATAACAAACCTTCTTAGTTCAGCAAGGTCACATAAACATATAATAATGGTATCTCGGATCTTTGCAAACTCTAAGGATGTGTTTCAGCTTCTTAAACCTTAGAAAACATGTGCAAAATTCGTACTGGAACATAAAATATTTTTCCATACAGACATTTATTAATTCTGATGCAAACACGCTTTAAATAGGAATTAAGCACCACCTCGAAAAATGTGTCCTTAGAACGATCGAGCCACATCATTTGAGCGACATAGGTATCTCGTTCGAACGAGATCTTATGTCATTTTAACCATGCTGCGTCGGTTTGAATTTTTTGACTTTTTGTTTAAAACTTCTCTTCCAAAAGAGATCCAAATTAGTCAAACTCTATTTCAAGCTTAACAGAATAAAACGTAGTGTAAACCTTTAAAACACTTTTAAAAACATTTTAAAATATTTTTCATTCTAAAAATACATCCTTATCTTTTATAAAAACAATTCTAAGCACCATTAATTTTACACATACATACCTGTGTGTACGAATAAACTTGCACCAATTAAACTTTGACATGATTAATTCTTTGAAGCATTGCCGCAACGTCTTCAATTTTCTTCAATACGTCATAGACCAAGTGGTATCGTGACAAAATAAAATCTCTCTATGACATATTACAAACACAGTTTTGTTCATGGAAATTAGTCAAACAATACATGGACTCAATTGGAAATTTATGTCCTTACAAATCTCCCCCTTTGAATATTCTAGGACAAAACTAAATAAGTGAAATGCCTAAGCCGGTCCGTCAAGTTGTATGATGCCTAAATCCCATCCCAGAAACCCAAAATAAAAAATACAGGACACGGACTAGAATATGTAGCATCGGCAAGCATGAATTGTCTGAATGTGATCTAGACTAGAACTCTCGAATCGCTGAAGCATACCTACACACATGAAATAGACAAACAAATACCCAGTGAAGTGTGGAGAAACAAATGAAACCAATGTGTATATCCAAATGATACCAAACGACAATAGATACCAATATGAATAACGTCAGAAACATCATTTGTTAAACAATTGAGGAACAAAATGATACCAAATTTAAACTACCAATTTGTAAACTATGTAATCCCAAAACATGATCAAATCTCCCCCTACATCACATACATCTCTCCCCCTTTTTGTCTCGAATCGACAATCCGGTGAAAAGATAAACTAACCAAAGTATCTAGCTTGAGAATATACCAATTTGAATCGATTTGAAATGGCTAGATAATCATGAAATAACTAGCTAAATATGATCAAAAGATGAAAAATCACTAGTTAGTAAACCAATGAATCACACAAAGAATATAGCAATCTTAATTAGGTGTGATAAACAGACTATAATACCAAATTTGAACCAATATAACCTGCACATAAACCAGTCAGTCCAGAAACACGTCCAGCAGTACCAAAAATATAACCAAATAAACCAGTGGACTACAAAAGAATCAGAAGCAAGAATTTAGGTTGCCGTTTGAACGAGCCAGGGACGTCGCTAAAATGAGATGAGGACATCGTTCGAACGAAGTACAGATGTCGTTTGCGCGACATGGAGATGTTGTTTGGACGACTTCTCGCGACCTGCCAAACTTTCACATTTTCCCATAAATATCTTATATTTTTGCCCAGTGAAAAAAATTACAGAAAAAAATCAGTGGAAGGGTCTGACAGCAGCAAAACAGTGCTAAAATAGTAAGATTTTAACACAAAACGCAAAAACTCATAAACACTAATAATGCGAGTTACATACAAATATAATACCGATGTGCTCAACATGGACATGGAATATATGGGTGTGAAACTACAACAAATGAGTCACAATTCAAACACATCGAAACGATCAAGAAGATCTAATTGATAGTGATAAATCATCAAATTTTATCATAGTCATATGACAATTAAAGTGTGAGCTAAATGAACTAAACAAACTACACGCCCAAAAATCCTGAATTTTGAGGATTTTATAAACAATAGCATCAAATTGCAATGTTTCAACATTAGGATCAGTTGTGCAAACCCGTTTAAATTTTCTCCAACCCAAATCCCTCATAAACATATATTTTCAAGTTCTTTTGAGGTTTCTAGCATTCTCAACTTAGAGAAAATCTTATTGTCCCTTTTTCATATTGATTTTTCTTTTGGGCTCTTTTAAATGGTGGCTTTCACGACGAGTCAATTTTGAACTCTCGCAACCCTTTTCCATGAATCACTCACCATTATTTCAATTAAGTACCAATTCAAATCCTCACGGTAAACGATTCTTACATTCACACTTCTCCTTAAGTTTGCTTACGCATATATGACAATATTGAGATAAGAGTGCCTCACGAAATTCAAATATGCAAGAGAAGTTAAATATCCATATAAACTCGTGCATGTGTGCAATGTTGGAATATATACAAAGTCGAATCAAAATGCCTATCAACTTCGAAACAACCCCATATAAATAATGGTTAAGATCATTCTAAGCATCAATAATAATGACCAAATGTCCTCATGGATAATGAAATGATAGGAGGGACCAAGCACACCAATATCCCTCATCAAACATGTAAACTCAAAAACAAAAATAGAAAATCTTTTTGGCTTTTCATATTTTGACTCAAAGGAAAGAAAAATCTTTTTGGTTTTTTTAAAAGTTTTCTCAAAAACGAAATCTTTTTGAATTTTTCAAAATTTTTCTAAAAAACAAAATCTTTTTGTATTTTTCAAAAAGACTCAAACAAATGAAAAATCTAATACAAAATGATAAACATGTCATAACACTAGCAAATTATAAACATGATGCAAGGGCTAGAATATGACAAAATATGCAAGCTACTATCCATAAGAAATAGCAAGAGATGAATTATGTTCATGCATGTGAGAATCAACCATCTAAGCATTTAAGGTCTCCAAAAGGGACTTCTTAACCCAAACAGGTGTATAACTAACAACGCGGGTTTTGGGAACCAATGGGACACTACGTTAAATCTTCCTAGGGTCTTTTATAAGATTAAAACAATAACTCCTAAGGTGACCTTTCCTACCACAATGCGAACATGTGAAAACATGACGAGGAACATGACCTTTAGGTTGACCTTTTCTAATAGCCTCGCATGTGGTTGACGCTCCAAAATAAACTATGGTTTTGGCTTTTAGATTTGAACAACTAGAAGAAGATAAGTCGCTACCATCACAACTCGAGTCATTTAAATCAATTTTTAACTTCAAAACTTTCGACTCAAGCAAATGATTAGACTCCTCAAACATTCGGGATTCCTTATTTAAATTTTCAATTAATGCAAGAAGGTTATCTCTCTCCCCCTCAATATGAGCAAACTTATCCGTATGAGCCTTTTCTCGTGCCACAAAATTATTAATCGAATTATTATCCTCAACGGTATAAACCTTGTAATTCCTTAGATCCTCTAACCCTTTTTCTAAAATGAGGACTCTATCATCACTCTCCTTTTTGCCCAATTTTAATAAAGTAAAATAATTAAACAAGGAACTAATCTTTTCATGACAAATATCTCTTTGAATTTTAAAATTTTGCAAATATTAAATCCAATTTTTGAAACTGGAATTTTCTTTCTCCAAAACTTCAATACGTTTTGCAAACTTTATATTCAAACGATGTAAATCGTCAAAGCTTAGAGAATCTGTTGGAAATGGTGACCCCAATTTTAAAAACTTATTACAAAAAATAATTTCCTTTTAAAGATGCGGAAGCGAGATGGTTCAATTAAACAGACACAAACACCAAATTTTAAATTCTTTCAAATTAAAATTAAACAAGTTCAAAGAGAAATTAAATTAGACAACAAATACATTTTTCACTTAAACTAGTTTAACCCAAGTCCTAAAATTTGCCTAAGTCATATTTTCAATATTACCAAATAAGGCCAAACTAAATTTTATCCAATAAAAGTAATGACTTAAATTAAATTAATATTTACCCAAATTGAATTTTGCACCAAATTATGTAAGTAGTGATTTAAACCAAATTTTATCTTTTTACCTAAGCATGCATCTAAGGTGAATTGAGAAAAAGATAAAATAAACAAATAAATCACTACGCCGCGATGTACGAGGAAAAACCCACAACGGGAAAAAACCTCGGACGACCCTAGCCTCAAATTCATTAAGCACGATTTTACAAATACAAGACAGTAAGACTTACAACACTCGACTTGACTCCGTCCAAGCCTTGACGCTCCTTCATGTATACATCTCTGCCTAGTGAATAACCACGAAGCTGCACCGTGGTCTCGAAATCCACCGATCGGACCTTTAGGAACCCATCAACCACACACGGTGCCTTTTACCGTATGAGAATGCCGCAGCAACAAACAACGAAACTTGTTCTTTCAGGGATGGAGAAGTAAACCCAAACGAACTCTTTAACTTGGTAGAGTAATCTCGGTGTCAAACACTCCAAGAACGATATTTATATGGAAACTTGGAATAAACAAACTATGGGTGAAACAAAAGTGTTTAAGGATTTTTTCTTGAAAAATAAACACTCAAAACATGAACTCTTTCCTTTTAGATTTTTTTTGTGCTCAAACTCTCTTTTGGAGATTGTAGTATGCAAAAAAGTTATTTTGAAAAAGTTCGTTCCCACATTAGATAAGTCTGTCAAAAGTTAGTGGGGAAAAGTAGTAGGAAAAGTGGGAAAACTATCAAAAACTGATAAAATACATGTTCCCGTCAAATCTAATTCGAACGAGATTTTCGTTCAAACGAAGTATTCTAACGAAGTTCCAGTGGATAAAATGTAAAGTCATTAGAAAACTCATCATAATTCTCGTTCGAACAGCATTCTCGTTCGAACGATAGTCTAGTGGCCAAATAGGGAACTCGTTGGCAAACTTCGTTCGAACGAAAAACTCGTTCAAACGACAATTTCGAACGAAAAACCCGAAAGCTTAAAAATTTGATTTTAGCCTAGAAACTTTATTTTAAAGTTTTAAATAAACCTTCTAAAAATAACCATTAGATTAAAATAAAAATTCACCCAATTAAAATTGTTCCAAGCTCCTATATAAATATGTAATGCATTCATACCGTAGGAGTAAATGGAACACATGTTGTTGACGTAGAAATGAGGCACAACAAACTCGACATTTGATGAATCTTTGATCTTGGGCGCTACGTCTTCAACAACCATGTCATAGGCTTGAATGGGTAAACATGAACTCTATTCTACAACTATAATGTTTTCGTCCGGAATTGAGCCAACACTACTTTGAGACTCAATCGGAGACTTATGTCCTTACAAAAATCACCCTTTGGCAATTTCGGGACAAAAACCAAAAAAAATCCTAAAGGTCCGTCAGGCTCTACTAGACTTAATCATCCCACCCAAACTTGACTCAATACCCAAGGATCAATATCTTTGCCGATGCAGAAAGTTTCCATATTTAGAAGAATATTTGCACACTTAAGTAAACTATCAAACGCATAGGGAATATCCAGAATATGAAATGCATGTAAAATAAATACTCCACCTAAATTAATTCTCCCTTTATCAAATATGATCTACCTAAGAAGGTCGCTGTAATACCCCATATTTTTAAGATTTAAATAATTAAGGGACTAATTATTATTGTGGGATTAATTGAATTGAAATGTGAAGATTTAATTGTTGATTAATTAGGATTTAAAATAAATATTAACTAATGTGCCAAGGTTAATAGTTATTGATTGAATATTACTGTGTGATATGTAATATGGAACTATACACTTTGGTAAATTGCCAAGAGTAAGAAATATGACAGTTTAGTAAATTCAGTCAGACGCACGTGTAAGTCGTGTCGGGGCTAATTTAATAGAATAAAATATTAATTATTTTTAGTAATGCATACGGTCATTTTGAGTGCACCGTTGAGTCTGAAAGGGTCGAGATAGTCAAAATAGGATACCCGGGTGTTTAGTTTGGGTCCCGGGGAAATTTTAGGCCTAACTGGCACCCCCAGAGGGCATTATGGTAAATTGTATTGTTGGGCCTAATTAATGGACGAAAATTCAGAGTTATTTATCAGCGAAGGAAAGTCCAATTAGGGTTAGAAAGTGTCATGAAGTAAGAACGGCCATAGAAGGTGTGAGGGAGAACCATTTCCAAGAGAAAAGGGCCAAGATAACACCACCTTGCACAACCACCACCACCACCGTGTAGATCGGGACAAGGGGAACGCAACCATACCAACAACATCAAGAAATTAGACAAAAAATTAAAGTAAAGTGTTTATAACTTGTTGTACCATAGCAATTATCATACTCATGTTAGTGTTGGGATGTTATAATCATGTTTTAGTGCATAAAAGTGGTGAAAATTGAGGAATTAGGATACGTAGATTAAATCTGAGAATTATTAAATTGAAACTCTTCATGTATGTAGACTAGAAATCACGTTTGGATGAACTCATGTGTAGAACGAATCTTGAAATTTTGTGCTATTGAATATGAATTTGAAGAACATGGGTTTGGTAAATAAATTTGGGGATTCCATGTTTTATTGATGATTCATAATGAATTGATGATTCTAGGATGTTAGAATCCATATATAATTGATAGGATTATAATTGGAACTATTTATTTGGATATTGGGATGTTGATTTAGAGGTTTTAGGGTTAAAAATGGTGGAAAAACGCTGAAATTCTGGGTAGAAGACTTATCTTACCGGCCGACATGCTTGTAGTAGGGATGTCCGAGTATGATGCGATCATTGGTATGGATTGGCATGTTACATATAGGTCCACTATCGATTGCTTTAGTAGGACTATTATTTTTGCCATACCTGATCAGGATATGTTCCTGGTGGCGATGCCACATCCTGAGGGAGGGTCGTCCACTCACTTGTATTATATAAAGGAGGAAACCTCTAAGGAGGTAGTGATACCGCTTGATTCGATATCGATGGTGAGGGAATTCCCTGATGTGTTCTAGGATATCTCGAGACTGCCACCTAGCAGAGAGATAGACTTTATTATAGATTTGACATCGGGCACTTGGCCGATAACCTGCGCACCGTACCGTATGGCCCCAGCAGTGATGAGAGAGCTACGAGACCAGATAGAGCAGCTGTTGGGCAAGGGGTTTATTCGTAGGAGTACTTCACCTTGGGGTGCCCCTCTGTTATTCGTTAAGAAGAGAGATGGTTCGTTACGATTGTGCATTGATTACCGAGAGTTGAATAAGGTCACGATACAAAATAAATATTTGTTGCCCCGAATCGATGACTTATTCAACCAGTTGAGAGGAGTTTCCTTCTTCTCGAAGATTAACTTGAGGTCAGGATACCATCAGTTAAGGATCAGGGAGAAGGATGTGTCGAAGACTACCTTCTTGTCGAGATATGGATCCTATGAGTTTAGGGTTATGCCTTTTGGGCTAACCAAACCCCCAGTCGTGTTTATGGATCTGATGAACAGGGTGCTCAGAAAATTCATGGATCAGTTTGTCCTTATCTTTATAGATGACATTCTGATTTACTCCCAGACTAACGAGGAGAATATCGAACATTTGAGATAGGTTTTGCAGACACTGTACCAACACGAGTTGTATGCAAAATATGAGAAATATGGATTTTAGCTAAAGGTGGTTCAATTTTGGGGGAACATTATTTCGAATAAAGGGATATCCGTAGACACGGGGAAAGTGTCGGCGGTTAGAGAGTGGGGACAGCCTACGACGCTGACATAAATATGTAGTTTCTTGGGCCTAGCAGGATACTACAGGGGGTTCATTCGGGGATTCTCTAAGATAGCGGGTCCATTAACTCATTTGACTCGCAAAGGAGTGCCATTCATCTGGGACGATGCCTGTCAGTTATCTTTTGATGACCTGGAAGACAAGTTGCTTCAGCACCGATGTTAGCACTACCCAGGCTAGGAGTGGAGTATCTTGTCTATACAGATGCGTCCTTATTAGGACTTGGGGGTCTACTTCAGTAGGAGGATCAGGATATAGCTTATGCTTCCCGTAAGCTTAAGCCCCATGAGAGGAACTATCCCACGCACGACTTGGAGTTAGCGGCAGTCTTGTTTTCACTTCGGATTTGGAGGCACTATCTCCTGGGAGAGAAATTTCACTTATTCATGGATCAAAAGTCACTACAGTACTTCTTCACACAGAAAGAGATAAACATGAATCAACATCGATGGCATGAATTCATGAAGGATTATCAGTTCGATATCTAATATCACCGAAGAAAGGCTAACGTGGTAGTAGACGCGTTGAGCCGCAGGCCAGTGGATAAGATGGCCGAGGTGTGGAAGGCAAAATGGAAGGAATTGGGTAATCAGGATGTTGTGGCCCGATCATTTATGTCTCCGATGACTATTATTCCTCAGATTGTTACGTGGGTGGTACATGCACAAGCAGCGGATTCGTTTTGTCAAGATCGGATTAGGCAGCTTTTAGCCGGGGGAGCCGAGTCTTATTCAGTGAGTTCTGAGGGTGGTTTGCACTTCAATGGGAGACTCGTGGTCCCAGAAGGGGAGGACCTTCGGCACGCAATAATGACGGAGTCGTATGGGTTCAGATTTGCGGTACATCCCGGTGGGGACAAAATGTACCAGGATATGAGGTGGGAGTATTGGTGGAGTGGGATGAAAAAGGATAATAGAGAGTTTGTTTATAAGTGTACCACTTTCCAGTTAGTGAAAGTGGACCATCAAACACCATCAAGTTTTCTTCAGCCGTTGGAGATTCCTATGTGGAAATGGGAAGGCATTTCCATGGATTTTATCACTGGGTTGCCCACTTCGCAGAGGGGGCACGATTTTATATGGGTTATTATGGATCGATTGATGAAAGTAGCCCACTTTTTGCCCGTCAAGACAGACTACACAGCGGGAACTGAGTTGCGATTGGGTACTGAGTATTATTGTAGAGATAGTGAGACTGCACAGTGTGCCTCTTAATATCGTGTCAGACAGAGACAAGACTTTTGTGTCTCATTTTTTAGAGAGCTTCCAGGAAGCTATGGGAACCGAGTTGCGATTGGGTATAGCGTATAACCCGCAGATCAATGGGCAGACTGAGCGCACTAACCAGATGCTCGAGGATATATTGCGCATGTGTATCCTTAACTTTGGGGGAGGTTGGGAGCAGTATCTCATAACAACTCCTATCAGTTTACGATTGGCATGGCCCCGTTCAAGGCATTGTATGGTAAACTTTTTCGTTATCCATCATGTTGGCTAGAGGTGGAAGACAATAAACTACTCGGGCCAAAGGTGATTCAGGATACGTGGATAAGGATTAAGATAATTCGAGATCGCATATGAGTAGCGCATGACAGATAGAAGAGCTACGCCGATGCTAACATATTCTTCCGAGAGTTCAAAGTGGGGGACCAGGTTTTGTTGAGAGTATCTCCGATGAAAGGGGTAATGAGATTTGGAAATAAAAGGAAGTTGGCTCTGAGATATGCAGGACCATTCCGTATTATAGAGAGGGTCGGACTAGTTGCTTACAGACTTGGGTTACCGGAGCACTTTCATCGTATCCATGATGTGTTCCACATTTCGTCACTGAGGCGATACTTCTGGGATGAGTTGGCACACACTCACATTGGAATTGAGGATATCGAGTTACATCCAGACAGTTCATATCAAGAGAGACCGGTGGCTATCCAATATTATAGTGAGAGGAGGCTGAGGTCAAAGGTAGTTCCACTTATTCGGGTGCAATGGCGACATCATAATGTGGAGGAGTCTACTTGGGAGAGGGAGGCGGATATGTGAGAGAAATATCCACAATTATCCGTACCAGGTATACCTTATTTTCTTAATTTCGGGACAAAATTCCATTATTAAGGAGGAATTATGTAATGCCCCATATTTTTATGATTTAAATAATTATGGAATTAATTATTATTGTGGGATTAATTGAATTAAAATGTGAAGATTTCATTATTGATTAATCCGGATTTAAAATAAATATTAACAAATGTTCTAAGGTTAATACTTATTGATTGAATATTACTGTGTGATATGTAATATGGAACTATACACTTTGGTAAATTGTCAAGAGTAAGAAATATGAGAGTTTGAAAAACTGTTACTAAAGCCATTTAATAAAATTAAACTATTTAAGTAACTCCGAACAGTTTTTTGAAGAAACTCTTTTCTTCAAACCAAAACTAATTGAACAGAAGATGTGTTTAATAAAAGTATGTAAGAGATCTGTTCAAGATTTGATTAACAGGTTTATAAAACAGTTTAAAAAACTTAAACTTAGCACAACTAAGAATGAGATGAGGAGATGTGGAAAGATTAAGAACAAGATTTTTTACGTGGTAAATCCTCACCCAACTGAGGAAACATCCACGACTCCCTCTACGGAGTAAACAAAAAAAATCCACTAAAATAAATTTAAGAGTTACAAACTATATAAAAAACATGCATACAACTCAGACCTATATAAGTTTAGGAATGTAACCTTTGGTGTCCTTATAACTTCTTTGCAGTTCTGATTGTTGATGTTGTTCTCCCAGTTTTCTAACTTCCAATTTGTTCAAGTTCTTTACGGCGACTCTTGTTCTCAAGATCTTATTACCAACACTTTTAGTGTGGTAGGGTGAAAGTGTTTGTGGAAGTGCTTTCTAAAACATGCATGCACACACACACACACTTATTATGTACAACCAGTCCTAACAAATTACATATAAGACTATATGTTGTGATTTTTTTTTCTCTCTTCTCATAAAACTTAACCTTATTTGACCTTTATAACAATGCCAGAATCCATGGCCATCTTGCTCAGAAGACGTATCAAGATCTTAATCAATCTCAGTTTTGAAAAGATTTTTGAGATTTAAAATCACCAAGTGCGATTCCGAACTTGGTCAAAGGTCTTGTTTCAAGAGAACTAGAAACATAAAACATTATTGTTGATTTCAAAGTTAAAAATATTTACAGAAAAAGAATCAACAATATATTTCTCAATATGAGAAACAGAATATGTAAATCTAAGTATAATGTAACATGAAAAACTCAGATCTGAAATGTTTAAGTTGGAGACAATATCTAAAGAACGAAGAGGTTACAGCTACAAATCAACTACACAAACCAACTCTCAAACACTCAAACACCCAAGGTTGTGTTTGGGATATACATGAGTTTGAAAAAAGTTTTAGGTTTGAAAATGGTTTGGATGATTTAGGGTTAGGGTTAGGGTTTCTAACTCTTTCTCCCTCTTCTGGTTTCTCTCTTCTCTCTTTTCTCTCTTCTCTCTCTACTCTCTCTACTCTCTCTTTTCTCTCAAAAGGATGAAATGGAAAAAATTCTCAGAAGGCTGAGTAGAGGGGTCCTTTTATAGGAGGTTGAGAAGATTCGAGAATAACTTTCAAAATCAAGGGTTCAGATTTAGTCAAGGTTGATTGACTTTGATCCAAGGGTTCACAATATGCAGTGATTAAAACTCTCCCGATTGGTTCATATGGGGTTCACAGGGATTATGAAAGGGCGCATGCAGATC
Organism: Sambucus nigra; assembly: GCA_949130495.1. Classification (NCBI taxonomy): domain Eukaryota; kingdom Viridiplantae; phylum Streptophyta; class Magnoliopsida; order Dipsacales; family Adoxaceae; genus Sambucus; species Sambucus nigra. The sequence goes on along the minus strand of OX422207.1, from coordinate 76,965,420 downwards.
GTTGATAAAAACGATCCAAGGGTTGAAAGCAGTCGCTGGCTTACTCTCAGTAAAGAAACACAAAACCCACCAATCAGAAGACAACAAATGTTGTCCAAAAATGAGATATCAAACGCGCGTCTAAAATAATTAAAAACACACCCTGAAGTCTCTGCCGCTTTCGGATTCTACCCAAGGTAACTTTAAGTCAATATAACCATAAATACTTAATTCGAGATTGACCCCCAAAAATCTAAAGAACAAGTTTTAATTAATAAAAACTTATTTAAAATGTTTATAAAATCCCAAAAAAATATTTAAAAAACAATTTTAGGGATTTAAACACTCTCAACATATGCACACACAATAATATGAAATTTGAGATGTATGAGATCAATTCTACTGTGTGTGTGAGTGTTGGTAATATGGTCTAGATTAGTCAAGAAAGATGCAAGCTCTGTGGTTCTTTCGATTCTAAGGTAGGCATAATTTTGTCACAATTTCCAAACTAGATGAATACTTATACAATGTTGACTCAAGTGAGTCAAGAGTATAAGGTGCTTCAATCTCCCCCTTTAGAAATATGAGACAAAATCTCCTTTTAGTCATCTAGAACTCGTAGGGCAACAGAATAAGGAAACCTATTCCTACAAAAAATCTATCTACCCAATTCCTTGAAAGGAAAAGTACATAACTCAACTACTTATAATTGAATACCCTATTACGACTGTTGAGAATAACTGTACATAAACCTGCAATAAATCACTAAGATCAAGCTGTTTAGCATATGTAAAATTCATTAGACTCAAATTTCTCCCCCATTTTGTCTCAAATAGACACAGGGAAAAAAATTAGAGAGATCAACGAAATTAATCAGCACACACCATACCAATAGATTTATGCAAAGAAATAAATCGATTGTAATCTAAAGGTTTGGTAAACATATCTGCGAGTTGCAAATCAGTAGGAAGATAATTGATTTCTAATTCCTTAGTTTCAACCAATTCACGTATAAAGTGATATCTTATTTTGATGTGTTTTGTTCGCGAGTGTTGAACAGGATTTTCAGAGATATTGATCTCACTTTGATTATCACATACAGATGCAATTGTTTTTCTTGAATACCATAATCACTTAGCATTTGTTTAAGCCACAGTAATTGAGCACAACAGATTCCAGTGGCTATGTATTCAGATTCAGCTGTTGAGAGGATGTGCAGTTTTGTTTCTTACTACTCCATCCTACCAAGTTATTACCTATATAATAACATTCTCCTGATGTGCTTTTACTATCATCAATACACCCAGCCCAGTCAGCATCAGTGTACCCAATTATTTTGCTAGGTGTGTCACTAGTGTACCAAAGTCCTATGTTCAGAGTGCCTTTTACATATTTAATGATTATTTTAACAGAAGATAGATGGCTCTCTTTAGGGTTATTTTGATAACGAGCACATACACACATAGCATACATTATATTAGGACGCGAGGCAGTAAGGTATAGCAAGGTTCCTACCATACTACGATATAGAGTTAGATCTATGGATTTTCCAATTTCGTCCTTAGATAGTTTTACTGTAGTACTCATTGGTGTTTTAGCATCTTTAGCACTCTCTAGGACAAATTTCTTTACTATCTCTAAAGCATACTTAGATTGTGAGACAAATAATCCTTCTGAATTTTGCTTGACTTGAAGACCTAAGAAAAATTTCAACTCCCCCATAAGAGACATTTTAAACTCCTTATGCATAATCTCAGAGAAGGATTTGACTTTTGAGGGAGAAGTTGATCCAAAAATAATATCGTCAACATACACTTGAGCAATAATGATGTGTTTGCCAAAATGTTTGACAAAAAGGGTTTGATCATTTCCACCTCTTTTAAAACCTTTATCTAAGAGGAAGTTGGAAAGACGCTTATACCAGGCTCTAGGCGCTTGTTTAAGGCCATACATAGCCTTTTTAAGACGAAATACATGATTTGGATATTGAGCATCAATGAACCCTTTAGGTTGTTCGACATAGGTCTCTTCTGTCAATATTCCATTAAGGAATGCAGATTTGACATCCATTTGGTAAAGTGTAAAATGCAAGTGGCAAGCTATAGCAAAGAGAAGACGAACAGATTCTAAACGAGTAACGGGAGAAAAAGTTTCATTAAAATCTATTCCTTTAATTTGAGAGTATCCTTGAGCAACTAATCTAGCTTTGTTTCTAATTATTATCCCACTTTCATCAGACTTATTTCTAAAAATCCAACGTGTGCCAATAACCTTTTTGTGATCAGGCCTAGGTACAAGATACCAAACATCATGAATGACAAATTGAAGAAGTTCTTCCTGCATATCAGAAATCCAGTGAGAGTCATTCAAAGCCTCATTTACATTCTTTGGTTCCACTAGGGAAACAAAACATGCAAAATGTGCATAATCTATTAATTGAGATCTTGTACGCACAGGCTCACCGGGGTTACCAGCAACGTTATTCATGGGATGGTCTTTAGAAACCCAGTTACGTACTTCAGGTATCCCAACTGGTAATGATTCATCTCTTTCAGGAGAGTCATTTTCTAAAACATTTGGAGGCTCTTCCTCAATAGTTGATTCAAAAATCTTACTCTCTATAGTAGTGTCACTTACAATTACATTTATGGATTCCATCAAGGTTTTAGTGCGAAGATTATAAACACGGTAGGATCTACTATTAGGTGATTAACCTAGAAAAATAGCTTTATCTCCCCGGCTCTCAAATTTGGACAAGTGTTCCCTATCTTTGCATACATAACAAGTACTACCAAAGGTTCTAAGGTACTTAAGATTGGGATTTTTCTTATACCAAAGTTTGTAAGGGTTTTTTTTGGAATTCTTTCTAAGATATACCCTATTGATAATGTGACATGCAGTACGAATAGATTCTACCCAAAAATATTTAGGCAAATTCTTGGCATGTAACATAACACGTGCCATCTCTTGAAGGGTACGATTCTTTCTCTCAGCGATTCCATTTTGTTGAGGAGTCTTAGGATCACTAAACTCGTGTTTGTACCCATTGTAGTCACAGTACTCTATAACACCAGTGTCTTTGAAATCTCCACCTCTATCACTATGAATTCTATTTACTTGAGTGTCCTTCTCATTTTCAATCTGAAGAAGTATTTTTATGAAAGTTTGAAAAGCGTCAGACTTATGTTTTCAGAAGGCTACCTAGGTAAATCTAGTGAAGTCATCATCCATAACAAGTATGTAACCGTGTCCATAGAGACTAACAGTTAGAGAGGGACCCATTAGGTCCATATGGATGAGCTCCAAAGGATTAGAAGTAAGGACATCTTTAACTTTCTTATGAGGTGTCTTAACCATTTTTCCTACCTGACAGGAACCACAGATAATGTTACAAATGAGTTTGATTTTTGGAACTCCTTTAACTATTTCTTGAAATGTCAGTCTACTAAGATTATCGTAATTTATGTGACCCATTCTGTTGTGCCATATCTCGTTGTCATCCATTCTGGTAACATTACAGATTTCAGAATTGTTCATGACAGTATAACAATTATCAGGAGTCCTGAATACTGTAATTATGCATTCACCTTTTCATTTAAAATTTTGCAATTGTTCTTTGAAAAGGTAACAGTATGATCTGAGTCACAAAATTGCGAGATACTAAGTAGATTGGCTTTAAGTTTTTAACTAAAAGAACATTTTCAAGAACAGGAAGTCCATCTTCTTGGAGAGTTCATTTGCCTATGATTTGAGATGATACTCCATCACCAAAAATGACTTTTCCTCCAGCAAAGCTGGTTTTGTTCAAAAGTTTAGTATCATCCCCGGTCATGTGATTAGAACATACAGAGTCTAAATACTAACCAGATGATGTGTGTTCAGCTTTTAAAGCAGTAATAACAATGTTACACTTCATCCGGGGTAATAAATCATCTTTTTTAACCCATATTGCTCTAGTTTTCATTTTGCGCTTATTAGCTCTGAATTGACAAAATTTGCTAGCATTCAATTTTTGTTGAAAAATGTTTCGCGCATGATTTTGATTTTTATGAAAGACATGAGCATTTGGTTTAGGAAAGAGTTTAGGAATCCTTTTGGGAATGTTCTTTTAGGTTTGGTCTTTATCTTCCTATAGTTAGAGTTTTTATCTGGTTGTCTAGGTAGAACATAATTGTTACGACTTCTCCTAGAATAGTTAAAATTTTGATAGATAGGAGGATTACAGATAGGTTTAACATGTCTTCTAGCATAGCAACCATCAAAAGAGTGAACGTATATATCCCAGTAGGAGCAATAAAGATTGCTCAAAATTGGGGTCTCCTTAGGAAAGTTTCTAAACATAGGTTTTAAGGGATTTTGAGGTTGAATTCTATTCCTAGATAGGAAAGTCTTGAATGTAGACTCACTCTTCCTAATAGAGGGGCAGACGTATTTGGCCTTAGGTGAACTTTCATGTTTAGAGCAACTTGATTCCCCAATGTTAAAATTTTGATGTTTTGAGTCAGACTCAGTTTTTAGAGAATGAAAGTCTGGGCAGGTTTCAATAGGCCTTTTACCTCCTGACACAAACTTGATAGGTTCAAAATATTTTGTTTGTGTCTTCAAATTAGGGCAAAATCCTATTCCAGTTCGATCATCAGAATTTTATTTTGATTCAACAACAAATCCATCAAAACAGTTTGAGTTATTTTCAAATTTGTAAATTTTTTGAAACAAGTTGCTATCTTTTCTTTAGTTTGTTCCAATTCTAACAATGTCCCTTTGTATTTTTTTTTCCAGTGTTTCATTTGTTTCAGTCAAATTTCTCAGTTTTTGATCAAACATTTTAATTTCACTTTCATGAGTTAGACATTGGATAGCATACTCTTCAGCATTCTGTTTGACCATCGGGCTTAGATCTTCTAACTTCTTGGTGAGATCTTTCACTATCTTTTCTAGTCTAGTGTTTTTCTTTAGAGTTTTAGCATAGATGTGTGAATATCTAGGAGATCTTCATTGTCCGAGTCACTAAGTGTTATGTGTGAAGTGACCCCTAAGTCTTCATTCTTTGGACTCACACACCCATTGACATCGTCATTATCGCTTTCCCTTTGACTCACACACCCCGAGGCAGAAATAGCAATATTCTCAGTAATTAAAGCATCTAAACTAGTAACAACATGATTCGAAACATCAGAAGTAGAATTACTAGATTCATCCTCACTAACAAACAGGCACATCATCATTATAGATAATCTTGGCAAAGAAAGACATGCAAGGGAAACATCAGATGACTCAGGTACCTCATTTTTAGAGTCACTTGAATCATCCTATGTCTTGCAAATGTCGGCTCTAGTGTGTTTGTTTTGAGTGTTCAAGTTAACTCTACAGTCTTGTGCAATGTGTCCTAGTTTACCACATCTAAAGCATTCAGTCTTCTTAAGGTCTCTATTAGGTCTAGTGTGAGAGTCCTTGTGATGTTTGTCATGACTTTTCTCATGAGGTTTGTGATTAAAGGAAGTTGGATAATTAGACTTGCCTTGTTTGTTTGCCATGTTGTTTCTAAATTTAATGATTTTCTTAAACTGTTTTGACATTAAGGCAATCTGATTGTCCAAACTCTCTATATAGCATTCCTCATCAGAGTCATCACTGGGAATGTTAAACTCAGGTTTAATCATCTTAGAAGAAAATCTCAGATTGGAACTAGTCTGTTTCCTGTGGGACTGGGTCAATTGCTTCTTAAATTTTAGTTCCATTTCCACAGTTCTTAATTTACTACTGAGTAATTCAGGAGTGAGATTTATGTCACACATTTCCGCAATAGCATATCTTTTGTTGTCAAATTTCTATGGTAATGATCTTAGAATTTTAGATATAATTTCTTGTCTGTCATATGTTATCCCATTAGCATGCAGTTTTGTCACAATATCAGTCAAGTTCATATAGAAGTCATCAAATGACTCAGATTCAAACATAATTAGGGAGTTATACTGTTGAATGAGCATTTGAGTTTTAGCAGCCTTAACTCTAGTGTCACCTTCATGAACAGTAACCAAAGTGTCCCAAGCTTCCTTAGAAGTGGTACAGGATGAGATTCTTTTGAACTCATGTTCATTTATGGACATAAATATGGCATTCTTTCCCTTGTTATTATTGCGAGAAACTTGTTTCTCTTCTTATGTGAACTCACTTAATACTTTCTTAACCCTCTCATTACTTCCTTTAGTGGCTGGTTTAGTAGGAAAAATGTATCCATTTTCAATAATGTCCCAGACATCATCTCCCAGAGTTCCTTGAATGAAAGAAATCATCCTTACTCTCCAGTAAGCAAAATTGGTTCCATCGAAGATAGGAGGTCTGGTCAAGTTACCAAATCTTTCAGTTTTCTCGTCCATGTTTGATTTTCAGAAAACAAGTTCAGAAACACATGATCTCTTTAAAAGAAGTTTACAAAGCTCTGATACCAATTGAAAATATGTTACTAAAGTCGTTTAATAAAATTAAACTATTTAAGTAACTCCGAACAGTTTTTTGAAGAAACTCTTTTCTTAAAACCAAAACTAATTGAACACAAGATGTGTTTAATAAAAGTATGTACGAGATCTGTTCAAAATTTGATTAACAGATTTATAAAACACTTTAAACAATTTAAACTTAGCACAACCAAGAATGAGATGAGGAGATGTAGAAATCTTAAGAACAAGATTTTTTACGTGGTAAAACCTCACCCAATTGAGGAAACATCCACGACTCCCTCTACGGAGTAAACAAAAAAAATCCCCTAAAACAAATTTAAGAGTTACAAACTATATAAAAAAACATGCATACAACTCAGACCTATATAAGTTTAGGAATGTAACCTCTGGTGTCCTTATAACTTCTCTGCAGTTCTGATTGTTGATGTTGTTCTCCCAATTTGCTAACTTCCAATTTGTTCAAGTTCTTTACGTCGATTCTTATTCTCAAGATCGTATTACCAACACTTTTAGTGTGGTAGGGTGAAAGTGTTTATGGAAGTTCTTTCCAACACATTCATGCACACACACACACTTATTATGTACAACCAGTCCTAACAAATTACATATAAGACTATATGCTGTGATTTTTCTTTTTCTCTCTTCCCATAAAACATAACCTTATTTGAACTTTATAACAATCCCAGAATCCACGGCTATCTTGCTCAGAAGACATATTAAGATCTTAATCAATCTCAGTTTTGAAAAGATTTTTGAGATTTAAAATCACAAAGTGCGATTCCAATCTAGGTCAATGGTCTTGTTTCAAGAGAACTAGAAACATAAAACATTATTGTTGATTTCAAAGTTAAAAACATTTACAGAAAAAGAATCAACAATATATTTCTCAAGATGAGAAACATAATATGTAAATCTAAGTGTACTGTAACATGAAAAACTCAGATCTGAAATTTCTATAAAGCAGAAAATAGATCTAAGACACAATGTTTAAGTTGGACACAAGATCTAAAGAACGAAGAGGTTACAGCTACAAACCCACTACACAAACAAACTCTCAAACGCTCAAACACTCAAGGTTGTGTTTGGGATATACAGGAGTTTGAAAAAAAATTTAGGTTTGAAAATGGTTTGGACGATTTAGGGTTAGGGTTAGGGTTTCTAACTCTTTCTCTCTCTTCTGGTTTCTCTATTCTCTCTCTTTTTTCTCCTCTCTATCCACTCTCTCTTTTCTCTCTTCTCTCTATACTCTCTCTTTTCTCTTAAAAGGACGAAATGGCAAAAATTCTTAAAAGGCTGAGTAGAGGGGTCCTTTTATAGGAGGCTGAGAAGATTCGAGAATAACGTTCAAAATCAAGGTTTCAGATTTAGTCAAGGTTGATTGACTTTGATAAAAGGGTTCACGATATGCGGTGATTAAAACTCCCATGATTGGTTCATATGGGGTTCATAGGGATTATGAAAGGGTGCATGCAGATCGTTGATAAAAACGATCCAAGGGTTGAAAGAAGTCGCTGGATTACTCTCAGTAAAGAAACACAAAACCCGCCAATCAAAAGACAACAGATGTTGGCCAATAATGAGATATCAAACGCACGTCTATAATAATTAAAAACACACCCTGAAGTCTCTGCCGCTTTCGTATGCTACCCAAGGTAGCTTTAAGTCAATATAACCATAAATACTTAATTCGAGATTGACCCCAAAAACTTTAAAGAACAAGTTTTAATTAATAAAAACTTATTCAAAATGTTTATAAAATCCCAAAAAAAAATTTAAAAAACAATTTTAGGGATTTAAACAAACTCAACATATGTACACACAATAATATGCAATATGAGATGTATGAGATCAATTCTACTGCGTGTGTGAGTGTTGGTAATATGGTCTAGATTACTCAAGAAAGAAAGATGCAAGCTCTGGGGTTCTTTTGATTCTAAGGTAGACATAATTTTGTCACAATTTCCAAACTAGATTAACACTTATACAATATAGACTCAAGTGAGTCAAGAGTATAAGGTGCTTCAGAGTTTAGTAAATTCAGTCAGACGCGCGTGTAAGTCGTGTCGGGGCTAATTTAATGGAATAAAATATTAATTATTTTTAGTAACTCGTATGGTCATTTCGAGTGCACTGTTGACTCCCGAAGGGTCGAGATAGTCAAAATAGTATACACGGGTGTTTAGTTTGGATCCCGGGACAATTTTAGGCCTAATCGGCACCCCGAGAGGGCATTATAGTAAATTGTATTTTTGGGCCTAATTAATGGACGAAAATTAAGAGTTATTTATCAGCCAAGGAAAGTCCAATTAGGGTTAAAAAGTGTCATGAAGTAAGAACGGCCATAGAAGGTGTGAGGTAGAGCTATTTCCAAGAGAAAAGGGCCAAGATAACACCACCTTGCACAGCCACCACCACCACCGTGTAGATCGGGACAAGGGGAACACAACCATACGAACAATGTCAAGAAATCAGATGACAAATTCAAGGCAACTGTTTATAACTTGATGTACCTTAGTAATTATCATACTCATGTTAGTGTAGGGATGTTATATTCATGTTTTAGTGCATGACAGTGATTAAAATTGAGGAATTAGGATACGTAGATTAAATTGAAGAATTATTAAATTGAAACTCTTCATGTATGTAGACTAGAAATCACGTTTGGATGAACTCACATGTAGAACGAATCTGGAAATTTTGTGCTATTGAATATGAATTTGAAGAACTAGGGTTTTGGTAAATAAATTTTGGAATTCCATGTTTTATTGATTATTTGTAATGAATTGATGATTCTAGGATGTTAGAATCCATATATAATTGATAGGATTAGAATTGTAATTATTTATTTGGAGATTGGGATGATGATTTAGAGGTTTTAGGGTTAAAATGGTTGAAAAACGCTGAAATTCTGGGTAGAAGACGAATCGTGCAGTCTCGCGCGATCTCACGCGAAGTCATTGAAACGAGAGTGTATCTCGCGCGAAGTAGTTCAAGTGAGATTACATCTCACACGAAGTCGCTCAAGCGACACGTGGCAGTCGTTCGAACGACATGCCATCTGGTTCAAGTGACAAGGTGAATTTTTTAAAAATATCTTAGGGGCAGTTTAGGAATTTTCCAGTCTTTACGAGTGAGAGAAATTTATCAGTTAACAGAAATAAAACGAGGTAGGTCTGTGAGGAAGTATGTGAGTTTATACTTTAATTAATTCGGTAAGAAGAGTTACTTTGGAAATTACTAAGGAATGGAAAAAATTTAGTAATACTTTGATATACGTAATAATGAGAATGAAATACGTATGGATTATATATAAGAAGGTTGGGAGAATACATATAAATACTAATAGGATGTGTGAATACCTATTACTTGCCAGTATTATGTGTATGACATACCTAGCTGCTTGCGATCACGGGAGGTGGTGTAGAGACAGTCTTATCCTCAAGGGATTATTGACTTGTATCTCAGAACATAGGACTCTGAAGGCTTATTGGTGAGTTGATAAGCCAGCTAACTATGGGAGCGTAGGTATGTGCGTGACCCATAGATATGTGAACTATGTTCCCCTCCATTATGTGTGTTTTGTTTATATGTTTCGTGGGAAACTTCCGAACTGATAGTCCTCATTAGATTACGCGATGTACCGGGACATGATAGCAGAGTATGCAATGCACTACAGGTTTAGCCTAGAGGTGTTGTATTAGTATATGTATATTATAGTGGTGAATATATATATATACTTGTGTTATTCCTACTGAGAGAAATTGTAGGATATTGGCTTAATACAATCTAAAGTTACATAAGTTGTGAATACTTAACTTAGTGTGATAACACTTAACCGAATTTTTTAATAAATGATGATATTAATAATGTGGGAAATTGGGAATTTCAAAATGCTACTACGAGTTGTAACAAGAAGTGTAAGTCTTTATCTAGTTAGAAGTGTTGCAAATGGCTAGGTGGGGATAGATGTACGTTAGGCGTGCACAATAGGCGAGAGGTGAGAATCTCATGTGAGAGTTCGAACCAATATGCAATTGATACTTGATTTATTGCAAATTTTAAATACTTGCTAAAACAAATATTTTTACACATCGGGCTCTGACTTGTTTCTTACATCTCTTCTCTCTCTTGCTATATATATGTATTATATCAAGTGCTCAGCCACAGGGACACCAGGTTTAGAGATTGTATTGCTTAGCGTGCTGCAGCTATTGTGGAAGCTATAGGTCTTTCTATTAAGACGCCTCCATCATTTCATTTCCATTCTTTACAGACTCTCTATTTAGGGCATGTGTCGCCCATTCCTTAGACAGGTTTTCAGAAATTATGTTCAGTTTACTTTCTGTTCATTTTCATTTGGATTTGGGATTACTGTGGTTTTGGTTTTGAGTTTTGAACTGGAATGTTTTATCCAGTCTTAGTTATTTCAGCATGTGATTCTAATTCAGTATTTGTATTAACTAATTATGCGTGGATGGTTTATATTTAATTTCTTAGTTTGGTAATTAAATGGTTTTAATTAAAAAGGAAAAAATGTTTTGACACTTAGTTTAATTATATTAGGTGATTAAATGTGATATTATGTTTTCGACAGTGATGCTAAGAATGAACCAACCAAACATTATGTTTTAAATTTTATAAAGGACTGATCACCCGATATTTAATTGCGATGGGTGTCACAGTCGCGACTCCGCTTAAGTTAAATCTCCTAAACTTGAATAAGATTACAATAGGATTAGATACCATTTATCCCACTATCATTCTATCCCTTTTTGTTCAGGAATAGACAAAGGATAAGAGTAACTTAAAAAAAATGATGCATAAGGTGATAAGAACATGAAATCATATAGACAACAAAAGTATAACTAATCCATATAAAGAATAAAGGATCCCAACGAAAATGCAAGAAAATGATACCAATATGATACATAAAATATTCAGTATGTGATATCACAAAATATGCAACTACATAGATACCAGTTATGAAGTAGAAGCATAGATGGGCTAGCAAGCAAGCCAAAGACAAATAGAATACCTTATATATGAGTACATAATAAATATGATTGATGCACACGCACATATACTAGGTCTAAACACCACACATGACACAAAATAAAATAAGTTTTTCACACTCGTATGGCAAAAATGTGTCATATGGAAACGAAAGTGTTGGGGTGTGAACTAGTAACAATTAAATTTAGACCCAATCACTTAAAACATGTTCACGGAGTTCTCAATTGATTTCTAACTTCATCACATTTGAATATAACCTCATGTGACAATATAGATTGAACTCAGTGAACAAGCATACACAATGTATACAAGCCTAGAGTTTTGAAGATTCTACAAACCAATAGAATCATGACATTGAAACTACAACTAGGATAAATGAACACTGTGCAAACCATTGATATACCATACAATCTACCTCAATAATAATATATATTTTCGAATGGATATATCAATTAAGCATAGGCATTGGCAATGATTTTTCTTTTTAATGCCATATTTTATTTTAGGCCTTTGGATCACATATTTCTTTTCGGTCAACGCAAACGGTGGCTTACTCGCAAAGGATGATTTTTCCTTTCGGAGACCTTCCCCGTTCACATTTATATACAACATTTTATATCTCACACAAATCTCACGTGAAATGAATTTTAACATGCACTAGTCCTCCTAGGTCACATAACATGTAGATGATAAGATTGGTAGGAGAACACCTCACAAAGCTCAAATATACATATGAAGTTATAGATTCAAGTGAGCTCGTGCATGTGTGAATCGAGGCATATAAAAATAGAATTGATTATATCAATACAAAATCCAAATACTCCATGTAAGCATGGTAAAGAACATTTTAAGGATTGAATATCTAAACCAAAAGTTCTAGCCACATGGAAGCAAAAAAGTAGGGATTTAAACACAAGATATGCCACATAGAGTGTGTCAAACTAAAATACACACAAAAAAATCTTTTTGAGTTTTTGAAATTTTTTAAACCAAACAACAAAAATATTTACTCAAAAGACACACAAAAATCATTTGTATTTTTCATTAAGCCTAAATTTAAAAAAAATAAAACACAAATGATGAACAAAAATCTTTTTTTATTTTTCATTTAATGCAAACTAAAATGAAAGAAATAGAATACAAAAGATAAACAAGAATCATAATTCTAGCATGTGATTAATCATAGAGCATAGACTAGAAAATGATTAAAAATGCATACACCTAGCAATGATATATAATATGAAGCACAAAAAGCTAAAGTATGCAAACAAAATTAACACATTCAACCTTTAGATTTTTCAAGGGAGGAGGCATGTGAAAGCAAATGAGAATAAAAAATCCTATCTTGCAAAGAAGCTAAGTCGGATATCCTAACATAAACTAATGACGAATGACTATCTAGGGGTGTAGGAATCTTGGCTACCTCGGTTGCCTTACATCGGGATTTTCTAGGACCTCATTTAAGATCAGAACAAAATTTCTTAAGATGAGCTTTTCGACCACAATGTGAGCACCTAAAGACTCGGTGAAAAGACTTACCTAAGGAATGATCTATAAAGGCTTTCCTAGGAGATTATCTTAAGACATTGGTTTTGGCTTTATGAGATGATTAATTACAAGTATCGAAGCCTAAACCACAGTTGTCATTTTTAATTTGGAACGTTCCTAATATTTTATCTAATTTTTTGAACCTACAGTCCAAATCAAATTTGACTTTACTAGAGTCTTTTAATTGTTCTTCCAATTCTAAAATTCTAGACTCTAACAAAACATTTCTCTCTTCAAACTCGAGAAGCTCATTTTTAATTGACTCCATCAAACCTCTAAGCTTATCTCTCCCACCTTCTATATATTCAAGCTTCTCTCGAAGAGTCCTCTCACGTGTCCTAAGGTCTTCAACCAACGTACTATCATAAACGACCTTAACACGCTCTCTTAAAATCGCTTCTAACTTCAAATTATCTCTTTCTAATTTCATAGATCCTTCATATAATTCTTGAAAAGCATTTTGAAGTTCACTCACATCAGCCTCTTCTTCATTTTCACCGTCTCTCTCTTCTTCACTCTCATAAACATAAAAAATAATGGAATCGTAAAATTTGACCTCGGAAGTGTCATGTGTTAAAATTTCATCAATAGCAGAGTGCTCACTTTCACTCACATTACTGGCCATAAAAGCCACAAAGTTGGGCTCAGTGGGAGAATCGGGTCCCTTTTCATTGTCACTATCACTAAGAGTTACATTAAAAGAAATCGGTTGCTTACCCTCTCTCCTTAGATTAGGGGGCACTCTTTTGCCCTATGTCCATACCCTTCACAACCATAACACGTATTTGACTAGTCCCAATTTAAATTTTTATTAAACGTTTTAGGGATCTTCTCGACTTTGTCATGCTTAGATTTTTCAAATTTTTGAAAATAATTTTTAAATTTATCTTTGTTAAATTTAAAAAAATTTCGAAACTTCCTAGCAAACAAGGCCATATCTTCAAAGTCACTCTCACTTTCACTCTCTACTACTTGTTTTTGTCCTTTTGGGATTTCAAAGCAACACCTTTTTCTATTTTCTTTTCAGTTTTGGAGGGAAACATGTCTAGTTTACTGGTTTGTAAATCACCTACGAGCTCTTCTAATTTCGTAGAGGCTAAAGTGGGTAATGAATTTAACACAGTCACCTTAGGAATAAATCTATCGAGCAGGGACCTTAAAATTTTCTTTACTACTCGATTGTTAGGTATTTTCTCTCCCAAATTAAAAGATGAATTAACTATATCGAAAAGTCTAGCATAAAATTCATCAAAAGTATCTTTTTCATTCATTTTGATGGTTTCAAATTGAGTGGTGATGTTTTGGAGTTTAGAAGCTTTTACGACACTAGTTCCTTAATGAGTGAGTTGTAAAATATCCCATGCTTCTTTAGCGACTTCACACGTTATAATGCGATGGAATTCATTCGGTGGGACCGCGCTAAACAAGCCATTTAAACCTGGGGAATTAAAATTAGATACCTTAAAATCATTCTCACTCCATCTCTTAGTGGGTTTCGGAACATGCTCATTATCTAATAAATGAGTAGGTGGGGACCACCCGTTAACAACAAATAACCAAACCCTCTCGTCGATAGATTTTAGTGCCGATTTCATCCGCGCTTTCCAATACACGTAGTTAGAATCATCGAAAATACGAAATTTTGAAAATGGGAAAAATTCCATTTAGTCAAAAATATTTAAAAAGATCTTAAACGCAATAATTTAGTGATCCCTCTCTGATACTACTTGTTGGAAATGGTGACCCCCAATTTTAAAAACTTATTACAAAAAATAATTTCCTTTTAAAGATGCGGAAGCGAGATGGTTCAATTAAACACAACAAACACCAAATTTTAAATTCTTTCAAATTCAAATTAAACAAGTTCAAAGTGAAATTAAATTATACAACAAATACATTTTTCACTTAAACCAATTTAACCCAAGTCCTAGAAATTTGCCTAAGTCATATTTTCAATATTATCAAATTAGGCCAAACCAAATTTTATCCAATAAAAGTAATGACTTGAATTAAATTAACATCTACCCAAATTGAATTTTTCACCAAATTAAGTAGTGATTTAAACCAATTTTTATCTTTTTACCAAAGCATGCATCGAAGGTGAATTTTGCAAAAGATAAAAGAAACAAATTAATCACTACGCCGCGATGTACGAGGAAAAACCAACAACGGGAAAAAACCTCGGATGACCCTAGCCTCAAATCCATTAAGTATGATTTTACAAATACAAGATAGTAAGACTTACAACACTCAACTTGACTCCTTCCATGTCCCAACGCTCCTTCTTGTATACACCTCTGCCTAGAGAATAACCACAGAGCTTCACCCCGATCTCGGAATCCACCGATCGTACTTTTAGGAACCCATCAAGCACACATGGTGCCTTTCACCGTATAATATTAATGCAGCAACAAACAACAAAACTTCTTCTTTGAGGGATGTTGAAGTAAACCCAAACGAACTCTTCAACTCGGTAGAGTAAACCCGGTGCCAAACACTCGAACCAAGATATTTATATGGAAACATGGAATAAACAAACAATGGGTGAAACAAAAGTGTTTATGGATTTTTTCTTGAAAAATAAACACTAAAAACATGAACTCTTTATTTTTAGAATTTTTTTCTCTCAACTCTCTCTTGGAGATTGTAGTATGTGAAAAAGTTACTTTGAAAAGGTTGGTTCCCGCACTAGATAAATCTGTCAAAAGTTAGCGGGGAAATGTAGTGGGAAAAGTGGGAAAACTGTCAAAAACTGCCAAAATACCTGTTCCTGCGAAATCTCGTTCTAACAAAGTGCCGTTCGAACGACCCTTCTAACGAAGTTCCAGTGGATAAAATGTAATTTCATCATAAAACTCGTTAGAATTCTCATTCGAACAACATTCTCATTTGAACGACAATTCGATCGATAGTCGAGTGGACAAATAGGGACCTCGTTAGCAAAATTCGTTCGAACGAAAAACTCGTTTGAACGACAATTTCAAATGAAAAAACATAAAGCTTAAAAAAATTGATTTTATCCTAGAAACTTTATTTTGAAGTTTTAAATAAACTTCTGAAATAACCATCAGTTTAAAATAAAAAGTCACCCAATTAAAATTGTTCCAAGATCCTATATAAATATGTAATGCATTCATACCTTAGGAGTAAATGGAACACATGTTGTTGACGTAGAAACGAGGCACAACAAACTCAACATTTGATGAAGCTTTAATCTTGATCGCTACGTCTTCAACAACCACGTCATAGGCTTGAATGGATAAACTTGAACTCTATCCTATGACTCAAATGTTTTTATCCAAAATTGATCCAACACTACATTGAGACTCGATTGGAGACTTGTGTCCTTACAGAATCCATCGAGAGAAAACAACCACATGAGAGATAAACAAACACATGGGATCACAAAACAAATCAAATATGTTTTCTTTCTATAATACCAATTTGAAAAAACAACCTGGGGTGGTCCCTTGTGCGTGTGTTTCAAATCAAACCAATTTGTACGAAAAATTATCCAACTTTTAATTTGAACCAAACCAAGTTGTGAAAACCCAATTCTTACATTAAAACAATTTTATCTTGATTAATACTAAACATGCATCTAGTGATTAACGTAAGTAAAGTAAAGTAAAGTAAATAATACTCACAACACCGGATGTATGAGAAAAAAACCCAAACCGGGAAAACAACCTTGGACGGCCCAACCCAGACAATCACTATGAACAAAGGTTTTATAAAGACAAATTAACCTTACACAATGACTCTATCCCCATGGTTCTTGATGCTCCTTCTGATCTTCTACCATTCTTTAATAGTGCCCACGCAGAAATTCCATCTTCCACGATACCTGTCCACAACACTCGACTCCGCGAATGTCTCGGTGTCCACCGAATGGCTTTGATTCGTCTACGATGTCGAACAAGAAGTCCTTCTCTTTTCTTCACCGTAAAACCCCGATGTTCAATGGTAGAACAAACCTTCTTGGTTGAACTAGATCACATAAACATATAATAATGGTATCTCGGATCCTTGCAAACTCTAAGGATGTGTTTAAGATTTTTAAACCTTAGAAAACATGTGCAAACCTCGTACTGGAACGTAAACTGTTTTTCCAGATGCACACTTAATTAATTCTGATGCAAACACGCTTTAGATAGGAATTAAGCGCCGCCTCAAAAAACATGTCGTTCGAACGACAAAGCCACATCGTTCGTGCGCCATAGGTATCTCGTTCGAATGAGATCTTATGTCGTTTGAACGGCGCTACGTCGGTTTGACTTTTTTGATTTTTTGTTTAAAACGTCTCTTCCAAAAGAGATCCAATTTAGTCAAACTCTATTTCGAGCTTATCAGAATAAAACGTAGTGTAAGCCTTTAAAACACATTTAAAAACATTTAAAAATATTTTGCTTTATAAAAATACATCCTTTTCTTTTATAAAAACAATTTCGAGCACCATTAATTATACGCATTCATACTTGAGTGATCTTGGAATGAAATTAACTTTGAAGACGATTAAACTTTCACCAATTACACTTCGGCATGATTAACTCTTTGAAGCTTAGCCGCAACGTCTTCAATTTTCTTCAATACGTCATAGACCAAGTGGGATCGTGACAAAATAAAATCTCCCTATGACATATTACAAACACTGTTTTATTCAGAGAATTAAGTCAAAATAATACATGGACTCAATTGGAAATTTATGTCCTTAGAGTTTCATGGCACAACCCACCAATTACAATCTAAGTGAAATAAGAATGCTAACTCATAATCCTTAACTTATGAATTAACCCATTCACCCATGAGTTAAATATATTTACAAATCAGTGGAATTGGTTAAGGCCATAACTACACCCACTAATATGCAATATTAGTTACGTCAGATATTCAAACAAAAATGTAAAAAAAGTAATCAAGGAAACAATGATGGAAGACAAAATGAACTTTTTTTAATATTGAAAAAATATCTGAGGGCTTGCAACAAGAAATGACCAGATGGCCGAAATAAAGAAATAAAAAAAATTATTTATGGGTGACCTCCTTCTAACTTGTAGGGACAACATCATTCCATACTTAGGCAACTTCCTCAACTGGAGGATTAGGGTCATCATCAAAGAGCTAAACCTATGGAGTAGGACCCAAGGAATTATTACCCTCACCTATGATGGGTTTATCCAAGGGAGAAGGTGGTCGATGTATGTTGGTTCACCCTTATGGAGTTTTCACCATTGGAGACTAGTAATCAAACTCACTTTGAACAAAATAAACTCATGGAAGTTCAATTGCAAGGCAACTCTCACACCACCAACTCAAAACCCTCTTTATAGGTCTTTTCTAGGTCGACTTCCATTTTTTCCCCAATAACCTATTTTTGTCACTACGAGATTATTTTTTTCAAGATTTTCTTGGCAAAGACTTACTCGAGGGCAGTGAACTTGATGTCAACCTTACTCAACTCTAGTTTGATTTTTCTAGCCTACTCCATAACCTTCTCATTCAAGTCATCTCCACTTTTATCTTGACCTCTAGGTTAGTCACATATTTTGTCTTCTTCATAAGACTGTTCTATATGACATTTGTGTTGTCATGGAGAACATCATTCCTCCTCCCTGGGTGGTCAATCTTAGTGGACATCTCTTACGTGGAATCTATAACCTAAGAGGATAAAATAGTAAAGAACAATAGTTGGTGAAATATTAAAAACCTTAATATCATAAAAATCATAGACAAATTAAACATACGATAAAACTATGGAGGATCCCTTCCTTCTGAAAGCGTTCCAAAGTGAGAGTCCTTAAAGACTACAAGTATATGGGCAACATGGCAGACGATTGAAGTTAGTAATCGACCTCAACGTCATACAAATTCGAGTTTCCATATGTGATGGAATCATTAACCTTCATAACAGTAATCGTCTAGGGATGGATTCTGGACGTGTTTGGTGGAGTAGTTGGTTCTAGTGGGAGGCAATAACCATGGAAGGTTATTACCTCAAGTTAGAGGTGGGGTTGATGCTTGAGGAGAACATTTTTTTATCCTTATATTATTGGGAAGCTCGGTTTGTTTCTCCCTATCTGTCTCTTTCTCCAGCTCTAAGGTTTCCTTTTCCCGAAGGGAGATTACCCTCTTATTGAAACCAGCTGAACCTTGTGTAGCCTATTCACTATACTTTTTCTGATTGCACGAATGACAGTAAGGTCAACTAATCATTGGGTATGACTCATCATTTCTTTTAAGTTCTCTGGTAATGGTGGGAAGCATAAGTCCACCATGTGTAACTCGTCATATTCCTCAAGTTAACCCGAGATGTCGACCTCTTCGTATGAGAAAATAAGGGGAAAACTCATCAAAAAAGGAATCTTCTATTATATTTCTTATCCCACCTACTGCCCTAAAGGGGAGATGTTTTAACACAAGGGGGGGGGGGGTCAATGGAGGTTTATATATATATATATTAATATTCTCTTTGCATTTGAAAGGTGTGTTAAGTGTGAAATCTTATGCGATTATATGACAAAGTTTCACAAGAGCAATGCCACTTAAGAAAATCTTTTGTCAAATGTCAGTTTATGAAAGGGAAATGAATAAGAAGAAGATTGTGTAAGGAAAATCCAAACTCGTATACCTCCTATTGCTAAAGAAGCTAAAATGATGTATCTCTTAGGCATAGATCCATTCTTTAGTTATTCTCCAAGTAACGTGCTTTATAAGACATCATTACCTAGGGAGGATAACTTACAACACAGGTAATCCTAAGCATAAGGATTTCTTGCATTAGATGTAATAATTAATCTCCCACTATACGTAGTGGCACACATGTTAGTTCGCAAGTGACGTTTGATGAACCCCACATAAGCATGTGTGCAATTAATGAGACAATATTAGGTCGACCATGACTAAAGATCGATCATTCGAATTTTAGGGGTTATTGAAGGGATGGTAAGCAGACTGCATCATGATGTTAAGGCGATATAGCCGACTTAAGATAACAAGTTTTCTAATAGAGAATAAAGACAGACGGTAGCCTAACTCGGTCAAATACAAGTCAATCGCAACTCTACCACTCCATATATAAAGATCAAAGAAGATAGACCATAAACAAACAAGAGGCCTAGATTCATAGGATAATTGTATTTATAAATAGAAATGATCATAGCTATTGAGGTCATAATTTACAAGACTCTTGTAATAATGACTTGGACACTCAGCTAGCAACCCTAGCACTCTAGTCATCACCTTTTATTCTTATTTAATAAATAACTCCATCCATTCCCCCTAGACATAGACTGTACGGTCCGCTGAATTATGTAATTCTCTCTGTCCTTTCTTATATTGCATTCATATCATGTGACCGAATAGTAATATTGCATTTGTTGTGGGTTTGATATCCCTTGTAATAATAAAAATATAAATTAAAAGAGATTTTATTTTTCGAATTCATCATCCATAATATTCTTACAACCATAATTTTATCGTTGTTATAATTAAGATATATATAAATATATATATTTAAAGACATAGAGTTTCCAGTAATGACCACTGACTAAATGACTTAGTAAGGACCAATTTTTAAAAAATAGTAGTAAAAATATTTTGAGCTAATTTTTGGTGGTATTTAAACACTTCAATTATTTCCACAATAATAATCTCAAAATATTTTTTTCTATTTAAAGAAATTGGTTAACATTTAGTTATTTTTAAGTAAGTTAAAAACTCACATATTTTGATAAAAAAAAATAAATAGTAAAAAAATATTTTTTTTCGATTTTTGTATATGTGTGTGTGTTAAGGAGTGGGGGAGTCCACAAATATCTAGATACTATTTAAAAAAAATATCCTAACTTTTTCATACTTTTTGATATTAAAAAAATTTGTCCTCATATTGATCCTTACTAGATTATGTGTAAGTATATTGGATATTGTGAAATTTCTATAACTTTAAAATAAAAATAGGATGAGTTGTTGAAAAAAATTACTTTGAATAACTTTTTCTCCCCTCACAAAATTAAGTTCTAACTTCACCCCATAAAATAATATCTACTTACAAACATGAACTGCACTCAAATGTATCCGTTTTAAAACAATTGCCACATAATTTCCCTTTTAAGAATCTCAATTAAGGAGTCCATAGGAGTCTCCTATCAAAAACGGACAAACAAAACACAACCAAGGGGGGTTGTACCTACGTAGTTTCACCATTGAACGACCCATACCAAGATGTGTCACATGGACCCATTATCAACATTCAAGTCCTATATGTGGCACCGCCATGTAGTATGTAAAATATAACCTAACACTATAACTAGTCCACCTGTGTCGGTGTGTGCTCCAACCTCGAATGCGCGTTCCTTAACCGATATGACGGTCCACGAACATCAGTATGTCCACACAAAAATATAATTACATATTATCATATGTAAAGGTACTTATCCTAATAATTACCCCAAAGTTATCCAAAAATAAGTTTCCAAACTTATTCTTGTTTAATAATTTAATAAAAGGTGAATTATTAAATATTCCCTCCTTATAGGATTTTATTAACCATTTTGTTATTTTTTTCCTCCATTGATAAATAATATACGTTTCAATTTTTAATAAATTCAACGAACACCCAAACATGTTTTTACCAACTCATAGGAACTTATAAAAATCACCCAAACCCAATAGTTGAGCCCACGGTTAGGTCCTCAGGAGATGAATCTGTTCGGTCTAGGACAAAACTACCCCGCTTCTGCAAAATCGATTTTCTCAGTTTCTCTTCTATATGGGAATTTCTCTTTCTAAAGCCAAACTTGATTTTCTAGGTTTCTACGCATATACATTTCACTTAATGGATCTCTGATAATTTGTACATTAACTCAGGGTAATTAATAATGTATTTATACAATGAATTCATATTCTAAACTCCCATAAATTTGAGTGACCAATCTATATTCATCTCAATTTATAATTTTCATAACAATTAATCTCCCCAAATTTTTATTACATACAAGGGCTATGATAATCATAATTTCAGTCCTTATAATACGTGTAAAAGTTTCCTATGTATAAATCAACAAAATCATATCAATCAGACCCCTAAGCATATTTTCTATTCATTAAATCCTTATAATCGAACCATCCTAAATTCTTGGTTCCCTAATCACTTGTAATTGTCACTTGTCATAAATATATTCAATTTTCATCATCAAGTCATCAAAATAACTAAATAAAAAATTTCTTCATGGATCACAACACACAATGAACAATGAAGTAATTTCTACATGGATCACAACACACAATATATATTTCTACTTTCATGGGATCATAGATTGTTTCTTAGTTTATTATTGGATTCTTCCTTGGATATTTCTCTCCAAATTATCCTGCTAGGGCTATTGCCTCTTCCTCCCGAAGTGTGGTCTTAGGGTTCTTGTATGTAAAGTGGGGGGTGTTATTTAAGTCTTAATATAGTTAATTAACTTACTAATCCCAAGTTCAACCATAGGCCACAACTTTAAACCACCAAATGAACCTGAATACTTTATACAACTTGTCCAACAAGCTTTTAACTCGCACATATATATATATATATATATATATATATATATATATATATATATATATATATATATATATATATATATATATATATATATATGCACATGGCCATTTCTAAAGGTCTAAAATGTCCCACCGAGCCCTTAAAACCTCCCAAAGTGCATCCCGAATATTTTTGGCCCAAAAGTTTATTTTTATCGAGTTGTGTGTAAATTATTTAATGTGCATGCAATTATGTTCTCATTGAAATTTATTTATCATGCAAGGTCCATTTCACATAACAGGATATAATAGTAAATAAATTCATTCACAACTTAATTAATTTAATTTGATCGACTTAATTTAGATTCCCTTGAATGTTATTTCATCCAAAAAAATAGTTTATTTTATCTTTAAAATATGGGGTATTACAATTCTCTTTAATTTAATTTCTTATGGAATCCACTTACAATCGAATCAATCTGATTGTGGCTATTTTCTTTCGGTGTGAGTGATAGTAGGAGTAAATGTAATGGACACGACGAGTGCACACACAAGTTGAAAGACGAAAATATTTGGGTGAAAAGATCGCATGAACGAAATATGTAAACTGAAAAACAGAAAAATGCCATTTTTTATTTGCACCATTTTGTCATTTTATTATCTATTCGTATTTTATCTCTCCACGAGGGAATTAATTTTGTTATTCTCACTTGAATATGACTTTTTCAGGTTAAGATGTTTTGGGAAAAAATAGTAATGTTTGGGAATTTTGGAGTTGGAATTTTTTTTGGTGATGTTCATTGGCACTATTCTGGCTCTACCTCATTTTCTTTTTTTCTTTTCTTTTTCTTTCCATTTTTCATAACTTTCTACTTTTTCCATTATTTTTTTAGCATTTTTCCTATCTTTTATCACCCCTTTTTATATACCATTTGGACTTAATTGATGAATTTTCCTATTTTCACAACTCTGGGCTAATTGGGATTTTCGGCTTAATCAAACGAAAAAGGTATAAATTTTTGGCTTAAAGTGGCTTGCAAAAGGATATTTTTCATGACTTTATACGGCTAATAACTTTGATCAGAGAAGCAATGGCCTAACTTCATTTATCTGAATCACATTACCATATGTGTCTCGTGAATAATTTTAATTTTGGTACATTTTTACCACATTTTCAAAGCAATATTTCACACATTTTCCATAACCGATCAAACAATGATTTAGAGATGCTCAATGACGTTTTAGCACTAAAAAGAACTTTTAAGTTAAATTTTAACTCGGATTGATTTAATTTCTTGAGAAAAATTATAGGCTCCAAAATCTCACTGGGTTAAAAATCTCCACACTTAATCTCTAAGTTGCCAATTTTCACTGAATTTTCGTTTTTGGTCAATTTCGGCTTCGTGCATTAAATTTTTGTAAATTGAGTCTTCAAACAAAAATTTAGTGATATTTTGGAAGGATTTAAATTTAAATTTTTATTTATTTTGAAGAAAAATATTGTTTTGACTTTTTCAATTTTTTTGATATTTTTCAATTTTGGGGGGCATTTTAAAATTTGTGAAGCTTAAAGATGGACCCGGGTGCTCTTCTCAATTGAAGTACAATTAATGTGTTTGGGTGGACGTGCTACGAATCCCCACCCAGTGATAGAATAGTCAAAGAAAAGTAGACATATAAAGGGAGCATAAAGTAGAGACATTTTACCGATTTTGTAAAATGCCACGGGGGTGATCTCATTTAAGTAAATATGTTGGACGCTCATATGTACCTGTTCATAAAAAAGTAGTAAAGGAAAGTGTCGTGTCGAAGTCCAATTATGGAGTTATTCATCATTGGGAGAATGGTGCCTAATGCAATGAGATTGGTATAACGGACTCGCTCGAGGAGTTTCCCGGTAGGGAAGATGTCTCGAGTCCACTCGGTGTTAGGAGCCCAATGGCTTGAACATTCGATCCACGTGAAGGATGGAGCGAAATTTGGGTAGGTGGGACCCTCGTACATAGTCACACTTTTCATCCGCATTTTTTTATGAACGATGTTGAGTGAAAGCGGGACTTTATTACAATTGACGAAGGCCTCTTAGTGGCCTCAGTATGTGTGAATGAGGGTTCCATAGAAAAGTTGTACCATATTTTCATGGATCGAATTGGCGGAGGTTAACCATTGACACCACCTAAAGTGAGAAAATAGTCGAATGACCTCGGAGGGAAGTTTCTCCCACACGACCATTTTCTCGGTGAACACTGTATGGGTGCGGCCAAAATATGCCTCGACTCAATTGCGCTCTTGGGTTGAGCAAAAATTCTCCCGTGCGTCATTGTCTTCGATTTAGGTGGAGTTGTAGTTGCGCACTTGAGACATGATGGGAGTATGAAACTAGTAAGGGTTGAATAATTTGTAAGGTAGAAGTGAGAATTTTTGGCATGGGGGAAAGGGTGGGGGTGGGTTGGTACTTGTAGGTGTGGAGGGTGGGAAAAGGTGGGAAAATGGAAAGGTTTGGGGGGAAAATGGAGGGTTTTTGTGTTGGAAGGAGTTGAAAGGGGTACATTTTCTTATATGGAGAAAAGGTGGATGATTTGGAGGGTAGGGAATACGTAAAGGTGTGAGGGAAATGACAAAAGGGGGAAGAATTCACATTTTGACAAAATAAGGGGCCGAACCGGTTCGACTCAACTTGCTGTCAAAACCTATTTTCTTGACTTTTTTCGCATTGGATCAGGCACTGAGGTCAGGGAAACTTACAATATCTTCACTTTTATACTAAATTCACTAATGGTGACTAAGTACACTCAAAATTCATCTCATTTACGACATACCCTCTTAGGAAGTGTTAGGGTAAAACCGAATGCTCGTATCACTTGCTAATGTGGAC
Organism: Sambucus nigra; assembly: GCA_949130495.1. NCBI lineage: Eukaryota > Viridiplantae > Streptophyta > Magnoliopsida > Dipsacales > Adoxaceae > Sambucus > Sambucus nigra. Next base: position 76,940,022 of record OX422207.1, on the reverse strand, counting down.
TCGATGCACACCTCAATGGGCTAAATACACACACATAATTCAAAAAATACAATAAAAAATCACCCCATACGCGTCGGCTTTCTCAACATACGCCTCTAGATATTTCTTTAGGCATTGCCCATTTACTTTAAACGTGTTCCCATCCTTAGGATCCTCAACCTATATCACATCGTGTGGGAGCACATGTTTCACAATGAACGGGCCGGTCCACCGCAAACGTAACATACTAGAAAACAAATAGAGATGTGAGTTGTTCAAAAGAACTTTTTGGCCGAAATAAAACTCTTTTTGATTGATATTTCTACCGTGTGCTAGTTTCATCTGCTCTTTGGCAATAAGGGTGCGTTCATTTGCATTGTTTCATATTTCTTCCAACTCACTCTATTGAAGTTTTTTCACTTCACCGGCTTTACCAAGATTAAAATTCAACCTCTTAATGTCCGCGTATGCTTGGTTCTCTATATTAATGGGAACATGGCAAGGATTACCATACATAAAGTGGAATGGGGACATTCTGGAGGCGTTCTTATATGTTGTCCTGTAAGCCCATAATGCATTGACTAATCTATTAGACCAATCCCTACGATTAAATTCAATGGTCTTTTTGATAATATGCTTGTTCTATCGATTAGCTAGCTCGACTTGCCCACTCTTTTGTGGGTTATAAGTTGTCCTAAGATTTTAGATGATTCCATACTTTCCCAATAACTTCTCAAATGGCCTATTGTGAAAATGCGTGCCATTATCACTAATGACGGCTTTTAGAGCACTAAAACGAGATAGTATGTGTTCTTGAATGAACTTAACCACCACCTTACTGTCATTTTTCCTAGTAGATATTACCTTTATCCACTTAGAAACATAGTCTACTGCGACAAGGATGAATAGAAAATCGAAAGAGGGAGCAAAATGTGTATGAAGTCAATGCCTCAATAGTTAAACATCTCAATGGTGAGAATAGAGGACAACATTGAGTAATGGATCCCATATTTTGGCACGTATCACACGATCTACAATACAAGTTAACATCCCTAAAGATAGTTTACCAATAGAGATCGCATTGAAGAATCTTTTTGGTCGTCTTTTTTGTGGAAAAGTGGTTCCACATGCTTCCAAATGATAAAATCGGATGGTACTCGGGATCTCCTCATCTAGCACACATTTTTGGATTATTTGGTCGGCCCAATATTTAAACAAATAGGTATCGTCATAGAAAAACATGCGCGACCATGTAAAGAACTTCCCCTTCTCTTTCGATGTCCAATCGAATCGAACGATCCCCGTGACTAAATAGTTCACAATATCCGCAAACCAAGTAAGAGTGGAAGTGGAAAATAATTTCTCATCCGAAAAATACTCATGCATGGGTATGGGATCTTTAGGTATGTCACACGAGAACCTAGATAAGTGATCAGCTATGATGTTCTTTACTCTTTTTTCTCTTTAATGAAAATATCAAACTCTTGGAGTAGCAAGATCCACTTAATGAGGCACGGCTTCGCATCCTAGTTGGAAAGGTGATATTTAAGAGCCACGTGGTTGGTATAGTATGTTATGGGTGACCCGGTAAGATATGAATGAAATTTGTCTTGGGGGAACACTACCACTAGAAATTCTTTCTATATGCTGAAGTAGTTAAATTTCGGTCCGACTAACGTCCAACAATCATAGTATATGACATGGGATTTCTTATCTCTCATTTTCCCTAAAACATGACCTACCACGTAATCACTCGTACACCACATAAGCTCGAATGGAAAGGTTTAATCCAGAGCTTTCATGATGGTAGCGAAGATTAGCATGCTTTCCAATTTTTCAAAAGTCTCTTGGCAAGCTTCACTCCACTCAAAAGGTTTATCTGTCATGAGTATAATAATTATGGGCCTAGATATGTAGCGAAAATTCTTAATTAACCTAGGATAAAAACCCGCATTAATAAAGAATGAGCACACGTCCTTTAGTGACTTAGGTGGGGAAAGTTCGACAATAATGTCATTTTTTACCATATCAACTTCTATACACTAGGATGCCATGATGTGGCCAAGAAATACTCCATTGTAAATCACAAAATAGAACTTCTCCCAATTTAGTATCAAGTTCTTTTCCACACATCGAGTAAGAAACATTTTTAGATTAGCAAGGTAATGATCAAAAGAGGGGTCGAAGATACTAAAATCGTCCATGAACACCTTAAGGCCCCTTTAGGCAAAGTTACTAAATAGACTAAGCATGCACCTTTGAAAGGTAGAGGGTTCATTACATAATCCAAATTTCATATGATTGTAGGTAAATGTTCCAAATGGACATGTGAACGTAGTCTTCTATTGATCTACCACATCAACCTCAAATTGGTTATAACATGAGGAACCATATAAAAATAGTAAAACAGGTGGCCCTAGACTCTCTCAAGAATTTGTTCCATGATCAGCAAAGAAAAGTGGTCTTTTTTAGAGCTAACATTGAGCTCAAGGTAGTCAATGCAAATGCGCCTCCCAGTGGTGGTATGTTTTGGAATAGGTTGCCCAATTGCGTCCTCGACCACAATCATTATAGACTTCTTCGAGATGACTTAAATTAGACTCACCCATTTACTATCCGAGATGGGATGGATGATTCCTGCATCCAAGAACTTAATAATCTCCGTTATAATGACGTCTTCCATGATCGAGTTTAAACCTCTTTACATTTCCCTAGAGGGCTTCACGTCCTCCTCTAGATGGATTTTATGGGTACAAATCAAAGGACTTATACCCTTCAAATCCATGACGGACCAACTAAAAGAACCCTTGTGTCCTAATTTAGGCTCGAGGAGACAACAATGGGGTAATTCTCATCCTCTACCAAATAAGCGTATTTAACGTTGGAAGGATGCTTCTTCAACTTGAGTTTTCGAAATTTAACTTCAGAGGGAACCATGTATGATTCCCTCGGTGGTAATTCCTCTAATCCGTAGATCCATCTACAATGTCTCACATCCTCATCGCTCTCGACCTCATCCAATAAATATCTCATCTCCCTCAATTCTTGATCGAAATCGATGTATGCATTCTCTTTATCACTCTCCCTCACTAGACATGCCTTAAGTGAATGACTAACTTAATTACCCTAAAAGTGTTCATGTATTACCTCCTCTATAAGATCTAATTCGCATAACTCATCCTCACCACCCATCTGCTCAGTGATGTTGAAGATATTTGTTTCAAGTCTCATATTCCCGAACGTGAGTTGCATTTTCCCATTATGCAAGTTAATCAACGCGTTAGCTATGTTTTGGAAGGGGCAACCAAGAATAACGGGAACATGATGACTCGGGGGAGAAGAGGGTTCCTTATTCCTAACGACAAAATCTATCGAGAAGTTGAAAATGTCAACTTGGAGGATCACATCCTAAGCTATCCTATGGGGTATATTCGAGGAGCGATCGGCAAGTTGGAGAGTAATTTTGGTGGGCTTAAGATATCCCAAATCAAGCTTCGTATAGATAGAGTAAGGGAGAATGTCTACACTCACCACTAAATCTACTAAAACTCTCTTAATTTTATTTTCTCCAATAATGCACGAAATGGTGGGCACACCCGGATCTTTGTACTTGGGTGGGAGGTCGCTCAAAAGTATCGAACTCGCATTTTGTGATAAGAAAACCTTCTTCTTCATCTTTAATTTTTGTTTCATCGTGAGTAAGTCCTTTAAGAATTTAGAATACGTGGAAATCTACTTGATAGCCTCAAGAAAAGGTAAATCAATCTTCGCTTACTTAAGCACTTTTAGAATGTTATCACTGGAGGCCCTTTTCAAAGAAAGGAGCAGGACCAGACATTGAGGGTAAGGTGAGGATATTGGGGGTTTCAATACAACCAAGGGCCTAACCGTGTCATATTTTTCACTCACTTCCAAGGGAGCATCGTCGGCCTCTGGTGCGTCGGGTGAAACCTGCACTTCTTTTTGCACGTCATGTGTGGGAGGTGATAAGTCAACAACTCTCCCACAACGTAGAGTGGTTATCGCTTGATGTTGCACTTTATTTTCATCCTGACTAGAACTCATGCATTTTTTACCTTGGTGAGGTCGTTGGCCTTGGGCGGGAAACTTGCCCTTCACTAGGACTCTTAAGGAATATTGCAACTTAGAAAGAGATGCCTTTAAGTCGGCGAAATATTGAGCGTTTTAGGCATTTATCACTGAATGAGTTTTCATGAATTGAGAAACAGTGCCCTCTATATTCTTCCTTATGGGATTACATAACGCATAGGAGGTGGAGCTTGTATGTGCACACTTGTTGAGAAGGTGGGAGTGGTGGATATTGTTGGGAAACTTGTGGATTCACGTTCACCGTTGCGTTCTGTTGACCATAACTAAAACGAGGATGGTTTTTCCATGAAGGATTAAAATAATTCCCATAAAGGGCATTAAAATTACCCCTATAGGCTCCCACCGCCTCAACTTTATCTTGAAGAATTATTTATGGGTGTGTATAGTCGGACATTCCTTCATTAAATGTCCCACCTCACAAATCACACAGCTCTCCTCTAATAAATTTTGAGATGGGACGAATATATCTCTCCACCTTAGCTTCAACCATGTATTCTAGATGCTTGGCTCATTGGTTAATTTAGACTTTCAACTTGTCTTACTTATTTAAGTGATAGACTCCAAATGCCGAAGGATGTACCACTGTGATTCTAGATTTGGATTGGGTGTTTGGATTGGATGTATAACAAGCGTGAGTAGTTTCGATGACATACTTAAAGTGGGCCTCCATATTGTCTGCATTTAAGTTGAAGAATTGTCTTAGGCACATCATTTCCAAAAGTTGTTTGACATAAGATAAGCCCATGATGGAAGTAAGAGATGAGTCTCCACTTCTCAAAGACATGGTGTGGGCACATGTTAACTAACTCATTGAACCTTTCCTAATAATTATCAAAAGTCTTGTTATCTTTTTGCTTAAAAGTGTGAATTTGAGCCAAAATAAAGCTATTGGTCATATGTGCAGGAAAGAACTTCTCGAGAAATTTCGCTTGCATGTCTTTCCACGTAACTATCAAGTTCGGTTCTAATCACCAAATCCAAGCCTTCTCCTTGCCTTTAAGTGAAAATGGGAAACCTTGTGGTGCACTACGTCTTAAGTGAAAGCTTAATCAATAAACGCCTCGTACGCCTCCTTGAACTCTCTAATGTGTAGATAAGTCTTTTCCGACTCCATACCATAAAATTGTGGGAGAATTTGAATCATACCATTCCTAAAGTGGAATTGCTCTGCATTATATGGAAATATAATGCATCATGAAGTGACGATTATCTCAGAGTATAAGAGGTCAATTATGGGGCGGTATGATATCACTCCCGCTCCCATTCTGAAACTAGCGTTATCACATCGCACTCACACTAACATAATCACTTTCGTAACCGGAGTTCCTAGACGTACGACTCGTGGCGTGACTACACGGTGTAGCATGTAATATCTAGAAATTTGGAGTGTTTGAAGTGTCGGGGCTTGCAGGAGTGAGTTCAATTATAGAATTTTCGTGTACCATAGGAGGATTTGGATTTGGATTGGGCTAAGAATCTTTCATTTAAGTCTCGAGAAAATAATATTATTTTTATTTACTATTTTGTTTTAACATTTTAGATCTTTTGATTTTTTTTTCAATTTTTGGATTTACGTATTTTTTCAATATTTAGGAATTAGATTCAAATTGCTAGATTAATTAAACCTTACATAGTGTGTCTACATAATCCCCAACAATGGTGCCAAAAACTTGATGTGATGCCGAATGTGTGTGCTACTTGTGTACTTACGGTCGCTTAAGTAATACCCAGTAAGTCAGGGTTGATTTTGGAGGGATATGTTTTCTTTTGGATAATTATATATTAAATTAAAAGAAAACATTGATTAAATCAAAGAACTAAGTATGTTGAAATTTTAGTCCGCACAATATTTTGTCAATAATTGAATTAACGTGAATAACAAGATTATCGACACATATATCGTATCCTCAAAACTCCGGTGGCATAAGAAAAATAGAGTTAAGAGACCTACAATCTTAGTCTAAACAAAATATCAAACTTTAGTAATTATATATATGATTATGTCCAATTTTATATATAACTCTCAGTAACACCCCGCCTAATTAAATACCGGGTGATCAGTCCTTTATTAAATTCAAACAAGATTCCCATCTAGTGCATTCTTTGAATCAGTGTCAAAAAATCATTAATTACTAATCACCTATTAGTTATTTATCTGGTGTCAAATTTTATCTTTATAATTAATAAATAGGAATATACGGAAACTAGATTAAACCATTCACACAGTAATAGAGTCTAAACCATCGTAGGATATAAATAAATAAATAAATAAATGTCTTACTTAGTAAACCATTACCTACAACACATGAAATCGAACTCATCAATCTAACAGATAATAAATAAGTCTCAATACAAGTCTCAATTGAATGAACTGAATAAAGTCATGTAGGGGAAAATTTCCCATAAATGAAATACTAAGATAAGGAAATCCTAATCTAGATCTGAACAAATAAGGCATCTATTCCAAATCCTGAATGCATCCAAAAATGCTATAGTTGCACATCTCCGGAATAAATAATCAAGTCTAGCGTCCTTGTGGATGGACACCTATAAGGTTTTGAAAATATTTTTGGCAGGGTTAGAACCAAAACATTTGCAAGTGATTAAGTTTGCACTAATTAAAATGTATGAATGCTTTTAATATTTAAGGTAGTGTCCCACTCCTTTGAGATAATACTCACACTCCAACTAATGTGAACACCTACTACTTCCTTCATAACCACCTAGTTGTTCTACCCCATCTAACTAGCCTTGTTATGAACCCTTCCTTATCCACTACTCTAGTCGGAGTAATATTACTATTGATTGTTAAGTTATTTCACCCACTAACTCTTTTATTGAATTCGAACAAAATTATATAACGTTTTCACTAGTTATATAAATAATACAATTTCACTTCATGAATTTTACCCGTATATAAAAATCACAATATTATATACGTATAATTATACAACAACATTCTCACACATGCCATATATAATTAACGTCCTCCCGGGTAATAAATCACCGGATATTTTCTCCAAAATGCTATCATCCCATGTATACTCAATCGAACCCGGATACCACGAGACGGTTGACTCACACCGAATCAGGCAATAGAATAATAAGCATAGTGAAGGCGGTCATAGTTCCTTGTTTGTGAGACCGAATCATACCCAAGACATCTCACCTTTAAAAGAAGCATAATATGATATACTGGATGCTATGACCTGGGGATTATACTCTCCCTCCTTTCACGAGCCAAGGGATTCACTCACATCTCACAACCTCTTATGATAGAACTTGAGGGGTACTGTAATACCCCGTATTTTTGTGATATTTATTTATGGGAATAATTAAATTAAATGTGTATTAATTGAGAATTAATCCGGACAAAATACTAACGAGATGTGAGTTGGTATTTGATTATAATGTGTATACATATGATGCTATATGAATATTGAAACTATTGAAATTGTCGCGAGATTGAAATACGGAAATTTGGCAAATTTTGTTGGGACGCGCGTGACAGTCGCGTCAGGAATATAATTATTTTAATTAAAAAAGTTAATTTTATTTTTATCAACCGTATGGTCATTTTGAGTGTGCCAACGCGTCCGGAAGGGTCAAAATAGTCAGAAAACACTAGTCGGGGGTTTAGTTTGGGTCCCGGGGCATTTTTAGGTCATACCGGCAACTTAAAAGGGTATTTTGGTAATTTTGGAATTTTGGGATTTATGACCAACGAATTTTGGGAGTTTAAAATAAGAAATTTAATGCCCCACTAACCCATTACCAACACTTAAGTGATTATAGGGCTACGGGAGTTTCATGAGAAGTTAGGAGAGGTTCCTAAAAGAGAAAACCTTAACCTCCATCTTCAACCTTCAACCTTGAGAGAAAAAGGAGAGAGCAACCTTCATCAATCCAACACCAAATTCAGAGAACAATCCGAGACAAGTGGTTTAATTACGTTAATTTCAAGCGAATGCTTCTTCCATGCTTAGAAATTGATATAATTGCATTGTATTGGGAGACTTGTAAAAACCCATGTAATTGGAGTTATAAATTCATGTTTTGATAAAGAGATTGCATGTAGAATTATGTTTGGACGATTATATTATTAGAAATACATCTTTTATATTACAAAAACGGATTTAATTGTGGATATTGATAACTTTAATTTTCTAGGGTTCATATTCATAAGGGTTGGGAGAATATTGGGAGATTTGATAATTGGGTGTTATTTAGGGAGACTTGACCCCATAAATATGTTAAAATACGACCTAAGTATGTTTAGCAATGATTAGGAACCTTAAAACACTGTTGGGATAATGTTTGGATGAGTTTTGAGAAGAGAAAGTTGGAGGAAAAATGAATTTAGGAATTCTGGGCTCGAAACTGTCACCTCGTTAGAAGACCTGCCCAGGTCGTTCGAACGAGCTCATTCGAACGAGCTTCTAACGAGTTGACAGTTTGCCTTTTAACGAATTGGATGTTCGTTAGATGCCCACTTCGTTCGAATGAACTCTCGTTCGAACGAGACTTCTAACGAGTTGCAGATTGGCCTTTTTGGCCTGATTCGATTTCTAGTGTCCCGTAACCTTTTTTAATTGTAGAGATAACATTCCCTTGATGACTAATTGATATAGTTGGGATATTCGGGATATATTGAGGAAGTAAAATATAGAAGAATGATTTGAACCAAATGATATTGGTGGATTAGGGCGCGAATGACTAATCACGATGCGAGGATAATTAATGACTTAAATACATATAAACCGGGGACATACGATTTGTGTGACATTAACAGTTGGTATGAGAATGAGAAGTATACCACTAATAAAATATGATAATTACTAAGATGTGTGCATGCTTAGTATGTATAATTTTATGTGTATGACATACCTACCATACTTGCTATCACGGGAGGTTTGCGTTCGTTTAGGACCATCTAATCTATGTGTGCCTATGGGGGGATATAGATTGGTACCTCGAGAACATAGGTCAGAGAAGGACATATTGGGAAGTTAATAAGACTGGTGATCATGGGAGCGTAGGTATGTGTGTGACCCATGTGATGTGACTGTGTTCACCTCCATTGTTTGTGATTGTTGTTATCTGAGAACGATTCCTGAGAGATTCGGAATTCAAGATCCTTATGTACGTGATGTACCGGGATGGATAGCAGAGTATGTGTGCACCGCAGCTTAGTCTCGGGGTGCTTTTATTGTATATTTATGACGTGAATAATATACGCTTAAATAATGAGAACTTTCATGTTGGTATTGTGAGTATAATTATGGTAACGCTTTGAGAAATAAAAAGGGATAACCTGTAGTGAATTGTATTGCTAATAATTGAGAATCCGAGTTTAAGTAAAGCCCTCTATTTAATTGAAAACGTTATAATGTATAATGGGAATCGAGTAGAAAGGGGTAGAACTTATGACGGTTTGGTTAGATATGAATGTCACTCAGATGGGTACGGTACGTTAGGAGTGCACAATTAGTCGAGAGGTGAGTATTTCATGTGAGTGCACGTCCTAACATGTATTTTGCATTCATTGTTTTAATGTTATTAAAGCACTTGCTATTTTTAAAATATTCTCCACTTTCGGGCTCTGACCCGTTTTCTTTCAAATCTATTTTTTTGTAAAAACCTTTTAGGTGCCCAGCCACAAGGACACCATGCATAGTATTTCCAATCAGGTGACGAACTGTAGCTGTTGTGGAAGTTACAGGGCCTTGCTAGTAGACGCTTCTTTCTAGTCTTGACTCCATATTCAGTTTCCTCATTTATAGGGCATGTTGCCCATTTCCTTTTGAGACATTTTATATTTCAGTTATTCAGACTTTGGTTTGTAATTAATTCAGGATGCAGACTTGTTTTATTTATTTCCATTTTGCGATTGTTGTGAGGAGTTTTCCTCCGAACTTATTATTTGTTGGTTACTTTATTGAGACTTTATGGTGTATGGTGATGTTATTCTTTTACATTTCATTTATCGCATGTTAATCAGATTTAATTTAAAATTTGACAACTTACTTTTTAAATACTAGGTGGTTAGTAATCATTAAATGTTTTCGACAGTGATGCTATTAACTGAACCAACTTGGAATTTTGAATTAATTTAATAAAGGAGTAGCTACCCGGTATTTAATTAGTCGGGGTGTCACAGGTGGTATCAGAGCATCAGGTTCTAGTGTCCTTTAGTATCTGTACGGCTTATTATGTTTCCGCTGAGCTTTCTTTGATGTAGATCCCTATAATTTAGGACTGTTGTATTCTTTTGTATATACTACGCTCTTCAGCTATTTTGAGATAATAAATGCAAGCTTGTAAGACTTTACTCTCATTTCAGATGCCTTCACGACGTGCGCAACGATTTCCTAGGGATGCACTGCCAGAGCCACAGCCAGCACCAGTATAGGGCACCATGAATGCCGCCGAGGTTGCAGCTATTGTAGCCCAAGAGGTAAATGCCACCCTAGCCATTGTACAGCAGGCACCACCTCAAGCGCCGGTAGCCGCGCCAGTTCAGGCACATGCATTCCCGTCTTCTTGGGAACGCGTTCGTGATGCTTTTCAGAAAGCACACCCTCCGGAGTTCGCAGGTAGCTCCGATGTTGTGGTATCTAGTCAGTGGAGGAAAGATATTAAGAGGCACTTGAGGATGTATGAGTGCACCGATGTTCAGAGGCAGATACTAGCTACTTTCAAACTAGTGGGATCTGCATTGCAGTGGTTAGAGTTTATTACCACCGTAGAGGAGAGAGATACTCTCACGATATAAGAGTTATGGGTGCGGTTCGATCGAAAATATTTTTCGTCAGTTGTTCACACGGAGATGAGAAGGAAGTTGATGAACCTCAAGAAGGAGGGAAAGACTGTGGCTGAGTATGAGGCCGAATTCACTAACTTACTGAACATTGTTCCGGATGAGATACCAACGGAAGAGAAGAAGATTCAAAAGTTCACAGATGGATTGACTTGGAGGATCCGTCAGCATTTATTAGGGAATCTCTCTTTAGCCACTTACTCTGATGTGGTTAACGTTGCACTACTACACTGTCAGGATCATCGCTTTCACATGTCTGAGAGAAAGAGATTAGGGGAGTCCAGCCATCTGGGCAGGACCGGGGGAAATGGTGCCAGCGGGGCACATTCTGCTCAGGGACAGTATAAGCAGGGTGACCAGGGTTCCCAACAGGGGGATCCTAAGAGATTCAGATCTGGGGGATTCAGAAGTGGACATGGAGGTTTCAGGAAGGGCCATCAAGGTCCGAACGGCTATCAGGGCCAGCAGGGTCAGAATGGTCAGCAGCAGATTCAACAGGGCCAGCACGGCCAGGGGAGGAATGGTAACGGCCACCAGGGCCGAGGACAGTCGGGACAGAGAGGGGGAAACTTCCCGGGGAAATGTTATGTTTGTGGAAAGACTGGCCATAAATGCCAGGATTGTCCTGATAGGGGTAGGGCCCCACAACAGCAGCAGCTGGGTGCTCGACAGGAGCCGCAGAGGCCTACGTTTCCCGCCGCCCTCCCAGCACCACCACAGATGGCAGCACTACCACCCGTGCCAGCGGTCCCAGTTCAGCAAGGACAACTTCAGTATGGGAGAGTGTATCAGCTTCAACATGCCGCAGCTCCACAGAATCCGCCAGCTATTGAGAGTATGTTCTCTATTCAGAGGACTATGGGGCGTATTTTGTTTGACATGGGGGCCACACATTGTTTCATTGCTATGAGATTTTCACGCACCATTGGGTTGTTAGACGCCGCCGAGAGTACGGTTACTTGTGTAGATTCACCGTTGAGTAGGGGTTCCGTGATTTCCCTTATTTGTAGAGGTGTGGGTATAGAGATCGGGAGGTTTACTTTACCCGCTGATATGTTAGTATTAGAGAGGACCGAGTATGATGCCATTATTGGTATGGATTGGCTAGTTGCGTATCGATCCATGATTGACTGTTTTAGTAGGAGTATTATCTTTGCCATTCCCGGGCAGGAGATGTTTTTAGTGGCGATGTCTCGCCCTGAGGGAGGATCGTCCACTCATTTGTACTACATAGAGGAGGAGACCTCTAAGGAAGTGGTGATACCACTTTATTCGATTTCGATTGTTCGAGAGTTTGCCGATGTATTTCAGGATATACCTGGATTACCTCCGAGTAGAGAGATAGATTTTGTGATCGATTTGACGCCGGGCACTCGGCCTATTGCCCGCGCACCTTACCGTATGGATCCAGTTGAGATGAGAGAGCTACCGGATCAGATTGAGCAGTTGTTGGGTCAGGGGTTTATACGGAGGAGTAATTCGCTATGGGGTGCCCCTGTGTTGTTCGTGAAGAAGAGGGATGGATCATTGAGGTTGTGTGTAGATGATCGGGAGTTGAATAAGGTCACGATACGGAATAAGTATCCGTTGCCCCGAATCGATGACTTATTCGACTAGCTGAGAGGAGCTTTTTTCTTCTCAAAGATTGATTTACGATCGGGATACCATCAGTTGCGTATTAGGGAGGAGGACGTCTCAAAGACTACTTTCTTAACGAGATATGGTTCCTACGAGTTTCGGGTTATGCCTTTTGGTTTGACCAATGCTCCAGTCGTGTTTATGGACTTGATGAATAGGGTGTTCAGAGAGTTCCTAGATCAGTTCGTCATTGTCTTCATTGATGATATTCTGGTTTACTCCCAGACAAAGGAGGAGCACGCCGAGCATTTGAGGAAGGTTTTGCAGACGCTACGCCTGAACGAGTTGTATGCAAAGTATGAGAAGTGCGGGTTTTGGCTGAAGGAGGTTCAGTTTTTGGGGCATATTATTTCTGACCGGGGGATATCTGTTGATCCGGGAAAGGTATCCGCGGTGAGGGAGTGGGGACAACCCACGACACCGACTGAGATCCATAGTTTCTTGGGCCTAGCAGGATACTACAGGAGGTTTATTCGGGGTTTCTCCAAGATAGCGGGTCCTTTGACACATCTGACTTGTAAAGGTGTGCCGTTCATTTGGAGTGATGCCTGTCAGTTGGAATTTGATGAGTTGAAGGACAAGTTGACCTCAGCACCTGTGTTAGCATTGCCGAGACCGGGAGTTGAGTATCTAGTTTACACCAATGCGTCCTTACAATGTCTTGGAGGTGTATTACATCAGTAGATTCAGGCCATAGCTTATGCATCTCGTAAGCTTAAGCCTCACGAGAAGAATTACCCCACCGATGACTTGGAGTTAGCGGCAGTGGTATTTGCCCTTTCAAATTTTGACACATTATCTTTTGGGGGAGAAGTTTTGATTGTTCACGGACCACAAGTCCCTACAGTACCTATTCATGCAGAAGGAGTTAAATATGCGGCAACGGAGGTGGCTTGAGTTTGTGAAGGATTATCAGTTTGATATCCAATATCACCCGGGGAAGCCTAACGTGGTAGCAGACGCGTTGAGCCATAGGCCAGTAGATGAGGTGGCAGGGGTGTAGAAGGATAAGTGGAAGGAGTTGGGACACCAGGATGCAGTGCCACGATCGTTCATGTCTGTGATGACTGTTACACCGCAGATTGTCACGAGAGTGGTGAAGGCACAAGCAAATGACTCGTTCTGTCAGGAGCAGATAGTTCGATTACTAGCAGAGGGAGCCGAGTCCTATACCGTTAGCTCAGACTGGGGATTACGCTTCAATGGGAGACTGGTATATCCGGAAGGGGAGGAATTGCGACACGAGGTGATGGGAGAGTCGCACGGCTCACGATTCGCGGTATATCCCGGTGGGGACAAAATCTACCAAGACATGAGACGTCAGTATTGGTGGAGCGGGATGAAGAGAGATATTACCATGTTTGTTTCTAAATGCGCCACTTGTCAGCTGGTAAAAGTGGACCATCAGAGACCGGTAGGACTTCTACAGCCATTAGAGGTCCCGATGTGGATGTGGGAGAGCATATCCATGGACTTTATCACGGGGTTACCTACGTCACAGAGGGGTCACGACTCCATTTGAGTAATTGTGGACAGGTTAACCAAAGTTTCTCATTTTCTACCCGTAAGGACAGACTACACTACGGGACAGTATGCCCAGCTTTTTATTGCAGAAATAGTGAGACTTCACGGTGTGCCCCTAAGTATCGTGTCTGACAGAGACAAGATATTTGTTTCACGGTTTTGGGAAAGTTTTTAGGAGGCCATGGGCACGGAATTGCGATTGAGTACGGCGTATCACCCGTAAACCGATGGGCAAATCGAGCGTACAAACCAGATGTTGGAGGACATGTTGCGTATGTGCATCATTGATTTTGGGGGTGGATGGGAGCAGTACCTTCCACTGGTGGAGTTTTCTTACAACAACTCCTACTAGTTCACCATTGGCATGGCTCCATTTGAGGCGTTGTACGGTAGACCTTGTCGTTCCCCAGCATGTTGGTTGGAGGTGGGGGACAACAAACTACTTGGGCCAGAAGTGATTTAGGATACTTCAGCGAGGATAAAATTGATACGGGGTCGCATTCGGGTAGCTCAAGATCGGCAGAAGAGCTATGATGATGCGAAGAGGTTCTCCAGGGAGTTCCAAGTGGGGGACCAGGCTTTACTCAGAGTATCTCCTATGAAGGGGATTCTGTGATTTGGGAAGAAGGGGAAGTTGGCACCGAGATATGTGGGGCCATTCCTTATCATCGAGCGGATTGGGTCTGTTGCCTATAGACTTGGATTACCGGAGCATTTGCATCGGATTCATGATGTGTTTCATATTTCCTCGCTAAGGAAATATCTTAGAGACAATTTGGCTCATTCTCACATTGCTTTGGAGGACATCGATCTCCAGCCGGATAGCTTCTACGAGGAGGGGTCGAGTGCTATTTTAGACCGAAGTGAGCGGAAACTGCGGTCAAAGATAGTTCCGTTAGTGCGTGTTCAGTGGAGACATCATAATGTCGAGGAGTCCACATGGGAGCGCGAGGATAATATGCGCGAACGTTATCCAGAGTTATTTTTACAAGGTACTTTCTAGATCCGAATTTGGGGACGAAATTCTGTTATTAGGGGGGAAGTATGTAATACCCCGTATTTTTGTGATATTTATTTATGGGATTAATTGAATTAAATGTGTATTAATTGAGAATTAATCCGGATAAAATACTAACGAGTTGTGAGTTGGTATTTTATTATAATGTGTATACATATGATGTTATATGAATATTGAAACTATTGAAATTATCGCGAGATTGAAATACGACAATTTGGGAAATTTTGTTGGGACGCGCATGACAGTCGCGTCAGGAATATAATTATTTTAATAAAAAGTGAATTTTATTTTTATCAACCGTATGGTCATTTTGAGTGCGTCAACGCGTCCGGAAGGGTCGAAATAGTCAGAAAACACTAGTCGGGGGTTTAGTTTGGGTCCCGGGGCATTTTTAGGTCATACCGGCAACTTAAAAGGGTATTTTGGTAATTTTGGAATTTTGGGATTTATTACCAACGAATTTTGGGAGTTTAAAATAGGAAATTTAATGACCCACTAACACATTACCAACAATTAAGTGATTAGAGGGCTACGAGAGTTTCATGAGAAGTTAGGAGAGGTTCCCAAAAGAGAAAACCTTAACCTCCATCATCAACCTTCAACCTTGGGAGAAAAAGGATAGAGAAACCTTCATCAATCCAACACCAAATTCAGAGAACAATCCGAGGAAAGTGGTTTAATTACGTTAATTTCAAGCGAATTCATCTTCCATGCTTAGAAATTGAAATAATTTCATTGTATTGGGAGACTTGTAAAAACCCATGTAATTGGAGTTATAAATTCATGTTTTGATAAAAAGATTGCATGTAGAATTATGTTTGGACGATTATATTGTTAGAAATACATCTTTTATATTACAAAAACGTATTTAATTGTGGATATTGATGACTTTAATTTTCTAGGGTTCATATTCATAAGGGTTGGGGGAATATTGGGAGATTTGATAATTGGGTGTTGTTTAGGGAGACTTGACCCCATAAATATGTTAAAATACGACCTATGTATATTTAGGAATGATTAGGAACCTTAAAACACTGTTGGGATAATGTTTGGATGAGTTTTGAGAAGAGAAAGTTGGAGGAAAAACGAATTTAGGAATTTTGGGCTCGAAACTGTCACCTCGTTAGAAGACCTGCCCAGGATGTTCGAACGAGCTTCTAACGAGTTGACAGTTTGCCTTCTAACGAGTTGGATGTTAGTTAGATGCCCACTTCGTTCGAATGAAACTTCTAACGAGTTGACAGATTGGCCTTTTTGGCCTGGTTTGATTTCTATTGTCCCGTAACATTGTTTAATTATAGAGATACCATTACCTTGATGACTAATTGATATAGTTGGGATATTCGGGATATATTGAGGAAGTAAAATATAGAAGAATGATTTGAAACAAATGATATTGGTGGATTACGGCGCGAATGACTAATCACGATGCGAGGATAATTAATGACTTAAATACATAAAAACCGGGGACATATGATTTGTGTGACATTATAAGTTGGTATGAGAATGAGAAGTATACCACTAATAAAATATGGTAATTACTAAGATGTGTGCATGCTTAGTATGTATAATTTTATGTGTATGATATACCTACCATACTTGCTATCATGGGAGGTTTGCGTTCGTTTAGGACCATATAATCTTTGTGTGCCTACGAGGGGATATAGTTTGTTACCTCGAGAACATAGGTCAGAGAAGGACTTATTAGGAAGTTAATAAGACTGCTAATCATGGGAGCGTAGGTATGTGAGTGACCCATGTGATGTGACTGTGTTCACCTCCATTGTTTGTGATTGTTGTTATCTGAGAACGATTCCTGAGAGATTCGGAATGCGTGATCCTTATGTACGTGATGTATCGGGACGGATAGCAGAGTATGTGTGCAGCGTAGCTTAGTCTCGGGGTGCTTGTATTGTATATTTATGACGTGAATAATATACGCTTAAATAATGAGAACTTTCATGTTCGTATTGTGAGTATAATTATGGTAACGCTTTGAGAAATAAAAAGGGATAACCTGTAGTGAATTGTATTGCTAATAATTGAGAATCCGAGTTTAAGTAAAGCCCTCTATTTAATTGATAACGTTATAATGTATAATGGGAATCGAGTAGAAAGGGGTAGAACTTATGACGGTTTGGTTAGATATGAATGTCACTCAGATGGGGTACGGTACATTAGGAGTGCACAATTAGTCGAGAGGTGAGTATTTCATGTGAGTGAACGTCCTAACATGTATTTTGCATTCATTGTTTTAATGTTATTAAAGCACTTGCTGTTTTTAAAATATTCTCCACTTTCGGGCTCTGACCCGTTTGCTTTCAAATCTATTTTTTTGTAAAAACCTTTTAGGTGCCCAGCCACAAGGACACCATGCATAGTATTTCCGATCAGGTGACGAACTGTAGCTGTTGTGGAAGTTACAGGGCCTTGCTAGTAGACGCTTCTTTCTAGTCTTGACTCCATATTTAGTTTCCTCATTTATAGGGCATGTTGCCCATTTCCTTTTGAGACATTTTATATTTCAGTTATTCAGACTTTGGTTTGTAATTAATTCAGGATGTAGACTTGTTTTATTTCTTTCCATTTTGGGATTGTTGTGAGGAGTTTTCCTCCGGACTTATTATTTGTTGGTTACTTTATTGAGACTTTATGGTGTATGGTGATGTTATTCTTTTACATTTCATTTATCGCATGTTAATCGGATTTAATTTAAAATTTGACAACTTACTTTTTAAATACTAGGTGGTTAGTAATCATTAAATGTTTTCGACAGTGATGCTATTAACTGAACCAACTTGGCATTTTGAATTAATTTAATAAAGGAGTAGCTACCCGGTATTTAATTAGTCGGGGTGTCACAGGTACGTATTCTTATAAATATCATTCACACGATATTTATAATAAGCACACAAACATATACATATATACACACTATCACTCTATCCGTCTATATATATACATATAATTAAGTCTCGCTAACCCGTGCCTAACTCTCCTGGCCCTAGCCTATAATATAATACTGGTTCACAATTTGGGTTTACTAACTCTACCCGAAATCCCATCCTGATATCCGAAATTCTCTTCATTTCATAATGTATCCATGAAGGTCCTAGCTTTGGAATTTCTTTCAATTTGGCTAAATAACTCCCCTTCTACTGAAATTAAATATGTCCCTCCTTATGTTTTAAAAACAACACAAACGTTCCCTCAACAATTAATTGTGAATTTAGGGCATAAATAAAGAAATTTCCTCGATTCAGGGCAGCCAAATCGATTCGGCCTTATTCCGAATAGATTCATCTTACGAATTAAACTGATTCGCCGTGAATAGGTCTTCTTCTTCATCTACTCTGTTATGACTGCCACCACTCTTGACTTTTAAATCTTGTTGTTTCACTTCAATTATCAACCAAAACTTTAATAACTATTAATATATGTTCTCAACCATTACAAATCATCATTTAATATTAATGATTCTCACATCCATCTCTTAATTCCCTAATTGGGTTTTTCTTTTGTTTGTTCAATTCTTTTCCCAAATTCAATTTCACAATAACCAAATCAACACATCTACTTATGAGTTTTGAATAGGAATTCAATTTTAACAGTACTACAGGATTTCTCATCACCAATTTCATGTTTAATCTACTGAGTTGCATTTAAATCATAAAAACCCATTTTAATACTAAAACCCACCCAAAAATGGATTTTAGTTTACACCCACTATAATATGAATCGAAAGACAACAAATTAGATTGAAAGAAAGTTAGCCACTTGTCTGATTAGATTCATAGAGTCTGATTCCTTTGATGTAGCAGATGAATTGACGAAGAACACACCTAATTCCTCTTTATTTGGCTCCTAAAAGCTCCCCAAATTACTTTTGATTTTCGCCTCTCAAGCTATTAGTGTTAGATTGTGATTAACTTCCAATCAACCCTCTTAGATTTAGGTTAAGTAGTATTAAACCCAAAATTGGGCTTATGGGCCTAACCCAAATGACCCGAACACCCCCGTATGACCCCGATTATGCCTAAAAATGTCCCGAAACCCAACTACTATCCCCGAGTAATCTACTATGACTATCTAGACCTATCTGGAATGAACCTGCAACACCCCTCTTATTAAAATAAGAGGTGGCCAACTTGATACTCTAATAAATATAGGAATCCTAGAAGGTCCATCCTTAGCATCATTGTCGTAAGAATAATAGTACGAGATAACCATCAATTATTTTAGAAAACGGATGTCAATTTAATTTGTAAGTATAAATAAAACCATTTAGACAATCAATTTTGAAAAGAAGGTGGATATAAATAACGACAGATAACATTTTAACAATCATTCATAATACAATAACCGAATAAGTTGTTGGTTAAAAGACTGGTAAAAAACAGGTCACATCGAGTATTATAGTTAAATACAAAAAATATATACAATTACAAACCTTAGGCAACACTCAAAAATGCACCAATTGATCATAACTAGATTATACAAATGAGTGATGCATCTATCACAAAAGTCCTATAACATCCGCAAAAATGCTATAGCCTCGGGACACTAGGAAGGAAGGATCAACACAGGCGTCCTTGCGGCAGAGCACCTGGGCGTAAAAGAGAACCACATAAAATACAAAATTATAGATGGGTCAGGGCTCGGTTTGATATGATTAACATGTGAATACAATGCACAATAGTTATGAATGCTAAACTTCATGAGCAGTTTCAGTCAGCACTCACAAATAAGAATAATCCTCACCTCTCATCTAAGTTCACCCTAGCGCAATATCATTTTGTGATAACTATCTATTAATGCAAGAGAGATAACTGAATTCCAATTGAAATTACTTAAATTACAATTTTACACAATATAACTTCACAAGTCCATTCCTCATTAGGAAACTTATTTTGAATAGTTAATTTATAAAATGCTTTAGCCATTTATAATAATAGTCATAATCACCATATAACGATTCTAAGACCCTCTTTCCGGGAGTCGCCCCACTGGATGCGCGACTAAATAGCTATCATCTTCTAGGGCATGTAATCAAGACTACCTTGGCACCCTAAATCGCGTCGCGTGGGAAGTGGCCATATACCTTCTACATTGAGTCATAACAATACTCGGAATTACCTCACTTCGAATAAAACAACAACACAATGTAACCATCGGTCCTATGGCCGAGGACTACATTCACCCTCCATGCACTAGCCATGGGGCTTCACCTCATTCGCGTAACTTCCCTTATGATAGCATTTAGAGAGCTTTGTATATGCAAATCATAATTTACATAATATGCCAATTTAAAAGTACATTTTATTAATCCCGAAACCATATGTGTTTAACTGTATAAACCACAACTTATAATTATCCCCATAATAGTCTCCAAGAGCTCACAACAACACTAAAGGCTACCATGTGCGATTTCTCTCATACTAGTCTCTGAAAGTCCCAGAACAATACCACCTACATCTCCCTAAATGCTAATCTAGCTTACTTTAGGAAAAAGGTACTACTTTCTATTTAAATAGCCCCGAAATAATCCCAATTACCTCCTTACAAAAATGGGGTATTAATCCCCCTAATATACGACTCTAATACACTTTATTACTTCATAAAAGAAGGTTCTTAGGCCATAAACCTAAAAGAAAAGGGCTAAAAACTAAGTTAGAAAAATATCCTAAAACAACAGGAATTCTGAATCGATTCGCCCTTAAAAGAGAATCTATTCGGCTGGTAACACCAACCTCTCTTTCCGGATCAATTCGTCCTTAACCCAAATCGATTAGGCTCCCGAGACCTATAGCCACCTTTTTAAGCGAATCGATTCGCTAGGGAGGGTGAATCGATTCGCCCTGGCAGATTTGCCAAGTTGGGGGCTATGAGTTATATGAACCCTAACTTCCCAAATCCCATTTTTCTTTCCCCAAATCCTAACCAAATCAACTCATACGAAGACAAAATCATTTCTACACCAGCACTACTTAATAAATCCAACTCAAATAAAATATAATACAATATTTAAGGGTTTAAACACCAAAATTTAACAAAACTCATAAATGGTAAATCTCAAGAACACAACTAAAATGCAAAGTATCCACACTAAATCATACATTTGGAAGTTACAAACTTGCCTTGGGGTTGTAATCTCGAATTATCTTCCGGTAGCAACAAATTCCAAGCTCAGATCTTCAATTTTCTCTCTTTCTCTCCTCTTTCTCCCAAGCTCTCTATTCTCTCTAACTCTCTCTATGTTTAGAACATACAAATGAGAAATAAGTTTTGTTGGAAGAATTAAATTCCCAAATACACTAAGTCCAACTTTAAATGATACTTCATAATTAAAATGACTCGTAATAACCTAATTAAGTCATAACCGGTTAAAAGTACCGGAACCCAAAAACACAACATAGTACTTATTTTGACTATTTCGACTATTTCCGGACTAACCGCGCCCTTTAAATTGGCATCCGGGATAAAATAAATTATTTCATTTTCCAACATCATTTTAATTTATCAATAATGATTCCATTTGAACATAAGCCATACCCATTGTTTAAAGCACAACAACGCAACAAAATATAATATGATGCTATTTACATTCACTTAACAGTAAATATGCAAAACTTAGTAAATATTATCTCTTAAATCACTTCAAATGATATTTACTCCAAATTCCTTTATTTTATATAACTAACCCACACAAAAAATTGATATAAAAATAATTACTCATAAATAAGGGGTATTACACACTCCCCCCTTATAAGGGAATTTTGCCCTCAAAATTCAAGCATACCTTGCAAAAAGAGGTATGGATACTTCTGTCGAATTTCGTCCTCACGCTTCAATGTCAATTTCTCGGTATTGAGACGTACCAATTGGACACAAACCAAGGGCACCACCTTCGACCTTAGCATACGCTCTCCGTGATCTAAGATTGCAACTGGTTGTTCCTTGTATGAAATATTGGGTTTCAATTCAATATCATCCAAATTAATGTGCCACTGAGCTCCATCCCACCTTTTGTACTTTTTCAAGGATGACACATGAAACATGTCATGAATCTATTGTACGCGTTTCGGTAAGTCTACTTGATATGCTGCGGGGCCTACCTTTGCCGTAACGGGAAAGGGCCTACATAGCGCGGTGCAAGATTGGATTTTTTCTCGAATCGCGTTGCACCCTTCATCGGTGGCACCCACACCAAAACTTGGTATCCTATCTCCAATTCCACCTTCCTTATATTCTCACCAGGATAGCTTTTGTGACTCTCTTGGGCCATTCGGATGCAGTTTCAAATAAGTTAAATTTTTGAAGAAGTATCTTGGATCATTTCAGGTCCAACGGGCTTATTATCTCGTACTTCTAAACAACAAGTAGGTGATCTACATGGTCGGCCATATAATGCTTCATAAGGTGCCATACCTATTGTGAATTGGTACGAATTATTATAAGAAATTTTGACCAAGGGAAGGTATTGTTCCCATCCTTCTTTAAAGTTAAGTACACACATTCTAAGCACTTCCTCCAATATCTGCTTGACTCTTTTATCTGTCCATCTGTTTGCGGGTTGTAGGATGTACTCAACTTCAATTCAGTCCCCATTCCTTTTTGGAAACTTCGACAAAAATGGGACACAAAAATCTTATCTCGGTCAGAGACTATATTGATGGGCACCACATGGAGTCTCACAATCTTCGCAATAAAGAGTAGGGCGTAACGAGTTGTATTGTAATCCGCAAATACCAGTAAGAAATGTGCCGACTTGGTTAGATGATTGACAATAACCCAAATGGAATCATGGCCGCTTTGCGACATTGGCAATCCTGTGATGAAATCCATCGAGATACTTTCCCATTTCCATATCGATATTTCTAACAGTTGTAATAATCTGATTGGCCGCTGGTGATATATCTTCACCAATTGACAAGTAGTACATTGGGAAACAAATTCAGAGATGTCCATTTTTATACCTGACCACCAATATTGAAGGCGCATGTCTTCGTACGATTTGTCTCCACCTGGATGTACTTCAAATATGGACCCATGAGATTCAGTCACGATGGCACATCTCAAATATCCCCCATCCGGGATAATAAATCTCCCATGGAAACGTAACCCACCCTCAGAACTAATAGAGTAGGACTCCGATCCTTTGGTCAACAACTGGCATATCCTGTCTTAGCAATATTTGTCCCCTCCTTGCGCTTCCACCACTCTCGACATAATCACAGACATAACGATCAATACTGACATAAACGCCCTTTCTACAGCATCATCCTCGCTAAGTTCTTTCCATTTAGTCTTCCATACCATCGCTTACTCCCCCTCGGGTTTATGACTCAATGCATCCGCTACAACTTTAGCTTTGACCGGGTGATAATGAATATCAAATTGATAGACCTTCATAAACGCCGACCATCGACATTGTCACATATTCAAATCCATCTGTGAGAATAAATATTGCAACGATTTGTGGTCGCTGAAAATATTGAACTTCTCCCCCAGGAGGTAATGTCTCCATATTTTCAAGGCGAACACTACCGCAGCAAGCTCCAAATCGTGCATAAGATAATTCTTCTCATGGGGCTTTAGCTTGCGAGAATCATAAGCAATCGCCCACTACTCTT
Source organism: Sambucus nigra (assembly GCA_949130495.1). Lineage (NCBI taxonomy): Eukaryota > Viridiplantae > Streptophyta > Magnoliopsida > Dipsacales > Adoxaceae > Sambucus > Sambucus nigra. The sequence continues at coordinate 76,916,300 of OX422207.1, read as the reverse complement.
ATTGTAACACACCTCCCAATCCTTGCAGAGATGGATCAGTAAAGACTAAGTTATCCGCCCCCAGTGTTGGTAATGCGAGGACTGGATAAGAAGTCAACTTATCCTTCAATTAATCGAATGCTAATTGACAGGAATCATCCCAAATAAACTTCACTCCCTTTTGGGTCAGATTTATCAAAGGTCTAGCAATCTTGGAGTAAGCCTTGATGAAACGACGGTAATATCTCGTCAGACCTAGAAAATTATGAATCTCAGTGGGCGTCGTGGGCTGACCCCATTCTTTTACCACGACAACTTTACTCAAGTCCACCAAAATGCCCTCAGTTGTCACAATGTGACCCAAAAACCGCACCTCCTGTAACTAGAAACCACACTTCTCAAACATAGCATAAAATTAATGATATCGTAGTGTTTACACGACCAATCCTATATGTTCACCATGATTGACTTCGGTCTGAGAATAGACTAGGATGTCATCAATTAACACTATGACAAACTGGAAGTCCCGAAATACTCTATTCATATGGTCCATGGATAAAGCAGGAGCATTGGTTAGCCCAAAAGGCATGACCAAAAACTCATAGGACCCATATCTAGGCAAGAATGAAGTCTTCGACATGTCCTGCTCCCGAATTCACAGTTGATGATACCCAGTCCTCAAATCTATCTTAGAGAAGTATGACTCTCCCCTTAGTTGATTAAACAATTCATTGATCCTAGGAAATGGGTATTTGTTCCTAATGGTAACCTTATTCAATTCTCAGTTATCAATACATAACCGGAGGGAACCATATCTCTTCTTCACAAACAACAAAGGATCATCCCATGACGACGTGCTATGCTGAATAAACCCTTTCTCTAATAATTTTTTATTTTCATCCCTAAACTCCGTAATTTCCATAAGAGCCGTACGATATAGAGTTCTAGCAATCGACCGAGTTCCTGGTGCTAAATCAATTACAAATTCGATATCACGACTTGGAAGTAAACTCGGAATCTCCTGAAAAACATCCTCAAATTCTCTAACAATGGGAATCGAATCTAAGGAAACAATTATATCATATGAAGTCTCCTCCGCAATATAATATAAGTACATGCTCAAGCCTCCCTCCGAAAGATGCATAGCCACTAGAAACATTTCTTGCCCCGGAATGGCAAAGACTATGCTCCTCCCACGATAATTTACTATAGCATGGTAATTAACTAACTAGTCCATACCCATTATAACATCATACCCGACCATATCAAGGACGAGTAAATTGGCCTCAAAACGTAAATTACCAAGGTCTATTCCTACCCTTTTACATACAAAGAATATAAGTGAACCATCACCCATGGAAGACTCGACACTAGTAAAGGTACTCTCCGTAAACTTAATTAACGCCGTCAAATGAGAAAATGTCTAGAAATAAATGAATGCATTTCCCCCATATCAAATAATAAACGACCCACATACCCCTGAATAGGAAACTTACCCTCGATAGATGGCGACGTGGGCGGGGCTGGAGGAGTAAAGCATCCTGAATATGATACACACGCCCGTACTGAAGTTATCCCTGTTGTAGAGGGGCGGCCGGGATAGGCGCTGGTGGCTGTAAATGTGTCTGCTGATGCTGAGGACCCCTAGGCAACTCTCCCCCGATCAACTGCGAACAAGCTTTCTTAAAGTGCCCTTGTTCCCTACATTGAAAGTAGTGGCCCGCCATATTTTTTGGATATCGACTCCAATTATTATTTTGAAACTTACCCATTCCTTAGCCCTGGTGTCCTCGACCTCCATTATTACCTCGGCCTGCTTGGACGTGCTGGCCCACCTATTGCTGCTGCTGGGCACCCTGACCTTGCCTAAAACCACCTTCACCAAAATTAAAACCCCCAACCATTGTTTCTTGGACGAATCCCCCTGTTGGGTGTCCCTCTCTTTTTGTTTACTTCTCAACTATTGTAGTGAGGGTTGTGCTCCACTAGCACCATTACCTCCTTTCTTCCTAGATTGACCCGAATCCAAAATATTCTTACTCCCTTTCACTTGTAGACGGTGATCTTGGCAATGAAGCAAGGCCGCATTCATCACGTCACCAAACGTTTGCAAAGTTAGGTTTCCCAACAAATTATGTCTGATTCTCCAATTCAAACACCCGATAAATTTTTATAACCTCCTTTCCTCTGGAATTACTTCATTCGGCGCAAAGCTTGCTTGATGAGTAAATTCCTCTTCATACTCTGCAACTGTCCGTTCCCCTTGAACCACATCCTAGAGTTTTCTCCTCATCTCCTTCTGGACTGCTAGAGGAAAATACTTTCGGTCAAATAGAACCCAGAAGTCCGATATAGATAAGGTATCCCTGTGCTCTGGAGTGATCACCGACTCCTACCAATGTAAATCTGCCCCTACCAGTTTGAAAGTGGCAAGAATTTGTTTTCGTTCCTCGCTACACTCTACCATTCGGAGATAACATTACATATCTTTCTTCCACTAGTTTGCCACAATCACGTCTGCACCACCCTAAAATTCTGGGGGGTGACCTTTTAAGAAATATTCTTTAACTCTCTCCCATGGGTAGGGTCCCACATGGGCTTGCACCTCCGGTACTACCGTTTATTGGTCTTGGGGAAACTGTTGGGCCACAACAGTCATTAAAGCGTTGACTTCCTGAGCAACAATATTAGCCACCTCTACGGCATTAAGCGTTCCTTACGGTGGTGGGAGTTCTACATTATCTTTTTCAACTCGATTTCTTTTTACTGGGCTACCTCTTCTAGGCGGGATCTGAGACAAAAAATAATTGAATCAAAATACGATATAAATCAATTTATCTTTGCAGAAGATCGCAAGCATTCACAAACAAAATAGTCCTAACAATAGGGCTCTATATCAAAGAATGCTATGGTAGAACGTGATAAGTCCACATAGATCCTAAGGACTCTAGAACCTGATGCTATGATACTATCTGTAACACCCCGTTTAATTAAATAAGAGGTGGTCAGCCCGATACTCCAATAAATACAGGAATAATAGATGGTCCATTCTTAGCATCACTATCCTAAGAATAATAGTACGAGATAACCACAAATTATTTTAGAAAACGGATGTCAATTTAATTTGTAAGTCTAAATAAAACCATTTAGACAATCCAATTTGAAAAGAAGGTGGATATAAATAAAGTCAGATAACATTTTAACAATCATTCACAATACAATAACCGAATAAGCTGTCGGTTAACAGACTGGTATAAAACAGGTTACACTGAGTATTATAGTTAAATACAAACAATATATACAATTACAAAACTTAGGCAACATGCTCGAACGTACCAACTGATCATAACTAGATTATACAAAAGATTGATGCGCTTATCACAAAGTTCCTATAACATTCACAAAAATGTTATAGCCTCGAGACACTAGGAAGGAAGGATCAACACGGGCGTCCTTGGGGCGGAGCACCTGAGCATAAAAGATAACCACACAAAATAGAGAAATATAGACGGGTTAGGGCCCAGTTTGATATGATAAACATGTGAATAAGATGCACAATAGTTATGAATGCTAAACTTCATGAGCAGTTTCAGTCCGCACTCACAAACAAGAATAATCCTCGCCTCTCATCTAAGTGCACACCCTATCACAATATCATTTTATGATAGCTATCTATTAATGCAAGAGAGATAACTAAATCCAATTCAAATAACTTACATTGTAGTTTTTCACAATATAACTTCACAAGTCCATTCCTCATTAGGAAACTTATTTCGAACAGTTAATTTATAAAATGATTTAGCCATTTATAAATTGTCACATTGGTGATAATAGTCATAATCACCATATAACGATTCTAAGACCAGGAGTCACCCCACTGGATATGCGTATAAATAGCTATCATCATCCAGGGAATATAACCAAGACTACCTGGGCACCCTAAATCGCGTCGCGTGGGAAGCGTCCATATACCTTCAACAGTGAGTCATAAAAATACTCGAAATTACCTCACTTTGAATAAAACAACAACACAATGTAACCACTGGTCCTTTGGTCGAGGACTATATTCACCCTGCATGAACTAGCAAGGGGACTTCACCTCATTCGCGTAACTTTCCTTATGATAGAAATTAGAGAGAGAGATATATGCAAATCATAATTTACACAATATGCCTATTTAAAATTACATTTTATTAATCCTAAAACCATATGTGTTTAATGGTATAAACCACAACTTATAATTATCCCCATAATAGTCACCAAGAGTTCACAACAACACTAAAGGCTACCAAGTGAAATTTCTCTCATACTAGTCTCTGAAAGTCCTAGAACAATACCACCTACATCTCCCTAAATCCTAAGCTAGCTTACTTTAGGAAAAAGGTACTAACTTCTATTTAAATAGCCCCGAAATAATCCCAATTATCTACTTACTAGGCTAGGGTATTAACTCCTTAATATAAGACTCTAATACACTTTATTACTTATTAAAAGAAGGTTCTTCGGCCTTAAACTTAAAAGAAAATGGCTAAAAATTAAGATAGAAATATATTCTAAATTAGCAGGAATTCTGACTCGATTCTCCCTTAAAAATGAATTGATTCGGTTGAGAACACCAACCTCCTATCTCATGACAAATCGATTTAGCTCACCAGATAGATTCGTTAAGCGAATCGATTCTCTAGGGAGGGCGAATCGATTCTCCCTGGCATATTTGCCAAGTTGGGGGCTATGGGTTATATGAACTCTAAATTACCAAATCCCATTCTTCTTTCCTCAAATCCAACCAAATCAAATCATATTAAGACAAATCAATTCTACACCAACACTATTTGATAAATCCAACTCAAATAAAATCTAATACAATATTTAAGGGTTTAATCACCAAAATTAATAAAAACCCATAAATGGTAAATCTCAAGAACACAACTAAAATGAAAATTATCCACACTAAATCATACATTTGCAACTCAGAAGATTTCCTTAGGGTTGTAATCTAAGATTATATATTGGTATCAACAAATTCCAAACTCAAATCTTCAATTTTCTCTCTTTCTCTCCTCTTTCTCCCAAGCTCTCTCTTCTCACTAACTCTCTCTATGTATAGAACATACAAATGATAAATAAGTGTTGTTGAAAGAATTAAATGCCAAAATACACTAAGTCAATCTTTAAATGCAACTACATAATTAAAATGACTCATAACAACCTAATTAAGTTATAACCGATTAAAAAAATCTGAAACCCAAAAACACAAGATGGTACTTATTTTGACTATTTCTGGACTAACTGCGCCCTCTAAATTGGCATCCGGGATAACATAAATTATTTCATGTTCCAACATCATTTTAATTTATCAATAATGATTCCATTTGAACATAAGCCATACCCATCGCTTAAAGCACAACGACGCAACAAAACATAATATGATGCTATTTACATTCACTTAACAGTAAATATGCAAAACTGAGTAAATATTATCTCTTAAATCACTTAAAATGATATTTAATCCAAATTCCTTTATTTTATATAATTAACCCACACGAAAAATTAATATAAAAATAATTACTCATAAATAAGGGTATTACAGAACCGTGCACCTAGAATTGTCATTTGAGTCACTTTACTACAAGTCTCCATCTCGACCCTGATATAGTCTATACCCAACTCTTGGTTCAGATCCAATAAAATCACGTCGTTTAACTCCCTACAACACATAATAATAGTCACCTGTTATTTACTACATGAATAGTAAATTTTATTTCGTTCATATCAATCATTACCTCTCCCAATTAATATTTAAATAGCCACATAATAATTAATCTAATTAAATTACGATACAGTTATAATTTAAATTTACCTGAATTAATTAATTGTTTTATGCTCAGAAATACGGGGTGTTACACTCTCATACCTAGGTTGGGTTCATGTTCCCCAACTCTCTAACAATTTAGCCGAATATGTTTGTATTAATTACGCATGAAATAAATGAATTTCATAGAGGCATAATGATTAAATAATGAGAACGAACCATAAAAGTAATTTTACCAAATCTAGAGAACATAAGGCATGCACAAGATAAGGCTTCTAAATAAAATCGGAAATTATGTATCTCTTCATTTGAAGTTGAATACAAGAATATCTTGAATTTTCTCCTAGATGTTCCTCTTGATTTCTAGCATTACAATGAATGAATAATATGACAAAAAAAGCTACCAATGAATAAATACAAAGGTTAGAAGTCATTTAAAAGAGTCCCTAAATCCAATAACTCCTTAGGCTAAAAGATAAACTCAAACTAAAAATTCCGTATCATGTCATCTCAACCATTTCGATTAAGAAGTTACCAACCCATTTGGATTGAGGACCGATTCTCTTAGGAAGCCGAACTGGTTCGGTCCAGTCTTCTGAAGCACCTTATACCTTTGACTTGTTTAAGTCTATACTGTATAAGTGTTCAAGTAGTTTGGAAATAGTGACAAAATTGGTTGTCCAGCCTAGAATCCAAAAAGCCTCAGAACTTATCTCTCTAATTCTCTTCAATGATCTATGAAGGTAAAAATTGAATCACACTACACACAATTAGAAGTGCATACATGTGTTCATATTGCTTAAAATTGAATGTGTGTTTAATTCCCCTTGAATTGGAGCTTTAATAATTTTTTGGGAATTTTTAAATATTTTTTAAACATTTTTTAAACTCTTTTTAAATAAATGTTTTTATTAATAAAATGGGATTATGTAATTTGTGGGGTTAATATTCTAATTTGGAAACTTTATTTCTCACTCGAATGTTTGGTTGGGTAGGATCTCAAAGCGCTAGAGACTTCAGGGTACCTTCTGTAATTATTTTAGACGCGCGTGTGAGAGCCACTCACAAGCTAACACTTGTCATCCTCCGGGTGTACCTATTTGTGTTTCTTTTGTGAGGAGGTTGGATGGTTGATTGTTGAACGTTGGATCATTCCTAATCGAGGGTCTGCATGTGTTCTTAGTTAATCCCGGTGCTATCCATATGAACCAATCACAATCATTTCTTATCACCACGGTTTTATAACCTTTGGATCAAGTCAAATTTTGCAAGACTTGATCTCAGCCCTTGATTTCCCTCGAACATCCAGAACCTTCCCTTAGCCCTATAAATACCCTCCACTTCTCAGCCTTAGAAGACTTTTGGGCATTCGTCTTTCTGAGAGAAAAAAATAAGAGAGAAGTGAGAGAGAAGAGAGAAGTGAGAGAAGAAAGATAAAGGGAAACAGTTAGCCAAACCCTAACCCTAACCCTAAACACTTCATTTCTCTGAAACAAACCTTTGTACATTCAACCCCAAACACAACCTTGAGTGTTTGAGAGAGAGAGAGTGGTTTGTTATTTTGAAGCAGTAACCTCTTTGTCCTTGATCTTGTTCACAACTTAAACATTCGTGTGAAGATCTTGTTTCTTTTCCATAGAAACTTTAGATCTACATTCTGCATGTTACATTTTCACTAGATCTGCATATTTACTACTTGATTTAAGAAAATCTTTACTGATTTAGTTTTGAAAATGTTTTATGGTTTCTGTTTTTACAAAACATAACCTTGACCTAGTTGGATTCACACTTGGAGATTTTCAATCACACAAATGTTTTCAAACAGAGATTGATTAAGGTCTTGTCCGATTTTGAAGCAAGATTTCCGTGGAATCTGGGTTATATTAAAGGTCAAAAAAGTTTTTAGTTTTGTAAGAAAGAAAGAAAACAAAATCACAGCATATAGACTTTATATGTAATTTTTATAGGACTGTCTGTAAATCTAAGTGTGTGTGAGTTCATGCATGAGAATAGGAATCACTTCACAAACACTTAACATACTACTACACTGGAAGTGTTGTGTCTAAAATCAGAGATCATTGAGTTGACGTAAGGAAGATAAAGCAAAGGAAGTTAGCAAACTGAAGAACATCATCAAAAAATCAAATCTATGAGAAGTTAGAAGGACACCAAGTGGGGTATATTCCTAAACTTAGAATAGGTTGATTTGATTTCTTGCATGTTGTATTGTTTGTAACTATTCTTTGTTATTAGTGGATTTTTGTTTTTGTGACTTAGAAGTCACCGTGGATGTTTCCTCTGTTGGGAGAGGTTTTACCACATTAAAAACTGTGTTGATTATCTTCATCTACTCATCTCATTCTATAAGTGTGCTGAATTTTTGAAACTGCCTTAGTTTTAAAAACTGATTACACAGTCTTAATTACTCTCGTACATAAGGTTCTTTGTAAACACATCTTGTTTATAATTTTTATTTTCAAAAGAAAAGGGTTTCTCCAACAAACATTTCGGTGTTGCTTATACAGTTTAATCTTGTATTAAACGGAATTAGCAACGTTTTTCAATTGGTATCAGAGCCCTGTTAACTTTTATTTCAAAAGATCTTATGTTTCTGAAATCATTTTTTGAAAAAAACTTACTATGGACGAGAAGAATGAAAGGTTTGGTAATCTGTCCAGACCTCCACTCTTTGATGGAAACAACTTTGCTTACTGGAAAGTAAGAATGGTTGCCTTCATCCAAGGGACTTTAGGAGATGATGTCTGGGACATTATTGAAAATGGATACACTTATCCTACTAAACTAGCCACTGAAGGAAGTGATGACAAGGTAAATAAAATCTTAAGTGAATTTACCCAAGAAGAAAAAACTATTTCTCGAAATAACAATAAAGGAAAGAATGCCATTTTTATGTCTATTAATGAGTATGAGTTCAAAAGAATCTCATCTTGTGCCACTTCTAAGGAAGCTTGGGACACATTAATCACTGCCCATGAAGGAGACTCAAGAGTTAAAGCTGCTAAAACTCAAATGCTTATCCAGCAGTATAACTCTTTGATCATGTCTGATTCTGAGTCTTTTGATGATTTTTACATGAACTTAACTGATATAGTTACTAAGTTGCATGCTAATGGTATAACTTATGATAGGAATGAAATTGTCTCTAAAATTCTAAGGTCATTACCACAAAAGTTTGACAGTAAGAGGTATGCTATTGAGGAAATGAATGATCAAAACCTTACCCCTGAGTTACTTAGTAGCAAACTTAGGACTGTGGAAGTGGAATTAGACTTTAAGAAACAATTAAATAATTCTCAAAGAAAACAGCCCAACTCTAACTTGAGTTTTACCTCTAAGATACCCAAACTTGAGTCTAATTTGACCAACTCTGACTCTGATGAGGAGTGCGATATAGACAAACTAGATAATCAGATTGCCTTGATGTCTAAACAATTTAAGAAAATTGTCAAATTTCGAAACAAATAGGCAACTAAACAAGGCAAGCCTAATTATCCTACTCTGTCTAATCCCAAACCTCATGAGAGAGGTCTTGACAAACATCCTACGGACAAAAATTCCAGACCCACTAGAGACCTTAAAAAGATTGAATGTTTTAGATGTGGGAAACTAGGTCACATTGCTCACGATTGCAGAGTTAATCTGAATAAAGCCAACACGCACAATAGAGCCAATGTCTATAAAACTTGAGTCTTCAAATGTACTTGACCCTTGCATGTCCTTTTATGCTAAGATCATTTACAATGATGATATGCCTGTGTGTGATAATGATGCTCCTACTCTTGCTTGTGTGAATACTGTTTTGACTGGCCTAGATGCCTTATTATCTCAAAATGTTGCTAGTTCTACTACCGTGTGTGTGAGTCAAAGTGATCTCGATAATGACGACGCAAATGGGAGCGTGAGTACTAAAACTGAATCGTTAGGGGTCACTACACACACTTCACTTAGCGACTCAGACACAGATGACCTCCCTGATATCCATACTTTGTATGCTAAAACTCTTGAAAAAAGGCACTAGACTGGAGAAGACTGTTAGAGACCTGACTAAGAAATTAGATGATCTAAGTCTTATTGTGAAGTTGAATGCTGAAGAGTACACTAACCAGTGTCTGACTCATCAATCTGAAATTGAAACTTTTGATCAAAACTTAAAAGATTTGACTAAAACTAATGAAACCCTGGAAATGAAATACAAGGGAACATTATTAGAACTGGAGGAAGCAAAAACAAAGACAGCTACTGTTTTCAGAAAAATTTCTAAGTTTGAAAAAAATTCAAACTGTTTTACTGACTTTGTTGTTGACTCCAAGACCAATTCTGATGATACAACCGGTATTGGATTTTTCCCTAAGAACAAACCACAAACTACAAATCTTGAACCTATTAAGTTTGTGTCTGGGGGCAAAAGACCAATTGAAACATGTCCAGACTTTTATTTTATTAAAAAGGAATTTGATCAAAAGCAACAAGACAAAGACATTGGAGAGTCTAGTAATTCTAAGGCTGAGACTGCACTTAAGACTAAATACGTTTGTCCTTTGATCAGAAAGGCTGATTCTACCTTTAAGACCATTCCTCCTAGGAATAGCACTACTGAACAGAATGATGTTAAACCCATTTTTAGAAGTTTTCCTAAGGAAATTCATCCCACAAGCAATCAATATTGCTCCTACTGTGACATTTATGGTCATTCCTTTGAAGGTTGTTATGCTAGGCGTCTAAACACCCCTGTGTACAACACTTCTGTCTACAAGAACTTTAACTATTCTAGGCAAAATCGTAACCATTATGTCCTTCTAAGACAACCTGATAAGAACTCTAACTACAGAAATAGAAAGACCAAAACTAAGAGTTCATTTAAGAGAAAGGCTCCCAGAAACTTTCCTAAACCAAAAGCTCAAATTTTTCACAATAATCAGTTTGCTGCTCCAAATGTTTTTCGACAAAAAGCTGTGTCTCGAAAATTTTATCAAATGAGGGCAAACTTGCGCAAAATTAAAACTAGAGCTATTTGGGTTAGAAAAGATGATCTTTTACCCCAAATGAAGTGTAACATTGTTATCACTGCCTTAAAAGCTGAACACACTTCATCTGGTTGGTATTTAGATTCAGGATGCTCCAAACATATGACAGGAGATGAAACCAAACTTTTAAACAAAACCATATTTGCTAGTGGGAAAGTAGTTTTTGGTGATGGAGTTTCATCTCAGATCATAGGTAAAGGAACCCTAAAAGAAGAAAGAATGCCTGTTCTCGAAAATGTTCTATTAGTTAAAGGCCTCAAAGCCAACCTCCTAAGTATATCACAATTTTGTGACTCTGACCATACTGTTACCTTTTCAAAGAACAATTGTAAAATTATAAATGATAAAGGTGAATGCATTATTACAGGATTTAGAACACCTAACAATTGTTATACTATCAAGACTAGTTCTGAAACCTGTAACATTGTCAGAATGGATGACAATGAGATCTGGCATAATCGTATGGGTCACCTAAGTTATGATATCCTCGGTAGATTGTCTAGCCAAGAGATTGTTAGAGGAATTCCTAAAATTAAACCTATTTCAAGTGTTTTCTATGGTCATTGCCAGGAAGGAAAAATAGTTAAGACTTCGCATAAAAAAGTTAAAGACATTCTCACCTCTAGACCTTTAGATCTCATCTATATGGACCTTATTGGTCCCTCTAGAACTGTTAGTCTTTGTGGACACAATTATATCCTTGTCATGGATGATGATTTCACACGATTCACTTGGGTTGCCTTCTTGAAACAAAAATCTGACACGTTTCAGAATTTTTTTGAAAATTTTATTAAGAATTGAAAATGAGAAGGACACTCAAGTCAATCGCATTCGTAGTGATAGAGGGGGAGAGTTCATAGACACAGGAATAGTTGAATATTGTGACTACAATGGTTACAAACATGGATTTAGTGCCCCTAAAACTCCTCAGCAGAATGGTATTACTGAAAGGAAAAATCGAACTCTTCAAGAGATGGCACGTGTCATGTTCCGTGCCAAATATCTACCTAAATACTTCTAGGTAGAATCTATTAGAACTGCAAGTCATATCATAAATAGGGTTTACCTTAGAAAAAACTCTAAACAAACCCCTTATGAGTTGTGGTACGGTAAGAAGCCTAATCTGAAATACCTAAGAACTTTCGGAAGTCAGTGTTATGTCTGTAAAGACAGAGAACATCTGTCTAAATTGGAGACACGTGGTGATAAAGCCATCTTCTTAGGATACTCTCCAAATAGTCATGCTTATCGTATATACAATCTGCATACTAAGGCCCTTATGGAATCGATAAATGTAATTGTAAGCGACACTATTGTCGAAAATAAGACATCTGAATCACCTATTGTGGTTGAATCTGAAAATGATTTCAAAACTGATTCACCAGAAATAGATGACTCATTACCTATTGAGAGTCCAGAAGTACCTGGCTGGGTTTCTAAAGATCATCCCATTGACAACGTGGTCGGTAATCCTAATGAGCCAGTTCGTACTAGATCCCAGTTAAGAAATTATGCTAATAATGCATGTTTCGTCTCCCTTGTGGAACCAAAAAATGTTAATGAAGCATTTAATGACACACACTGGATTTCTGCTATGCAGGAAGAACTTTTACAATTTGTCATTCACGATGTCTGGTATCTTGTACCGCGGCCTCAAAACAAAAATGTTATTGGAACACGTTGGATTTTTAAGAACAAATCTGATGAAAATGGGGTAATCCTTAGAAACAAAGCTAGACATGTTGCTCAAGGCTACTCTCAAATAGAAGGAATAGATTTTAGCGAGACTTTTGCCCCTGTCACTCGTCTTGAATCTGTTCGACTTCTTTTCGCCATAGCCTGTCACTTAAAATTCACACTTTATCAAATGGACGTCAAATCTGCCTTCCTCAATGGAATTATGTCCGAAGAAACATATGTAGAACAACCCAAAGGGTTCATTGATCCTAAATACCCTAACCATGTCTTTCGTCTAAAAAAGTCTTTGTATGGCTTAAAACAAGCTCCTAGATCTTGGTATGAACGCCTTTCCAACTTTTTATTGGAGAAGGGTTTTAAGAGAGGAGGAAATGACCAAACTCTCTTTGTCAAACATTTTGACAAAAACATTATAATAGCCCAAGTCTATATAGACGACATCATTTTCGGGTCAACTTCTACATCTGAAGTTAAATCTTTTTCTGCTATAATGCATAAGGAGTTTCGCATGTCCCTTATGGGGGAGCTACAACTTTTCTTAAGATTTCAAGTGAAACAGAATTCTGATGGACTATTTGTCTCTCAAACCAAGTATGCCTTAGATCTTGTTAAGAAATTTGGTTTAGATAATGCTAAAGTTGCCAAAACGCCTATGAGTACTACTGTTAAATTATGTAAAGATGAAACTTGTAAGTCAGTTGATTCCACTCTCTATCGTAGTATGATTGGTAGCCTACTCTATCTAACTGCCTCACGACCAGACATAATGTATGTTGCATGTCTGTGTGCTCGTTACCAGAATAACCCTAAAGAGAGCCATTTATTGAGTGTAAAACGTATAATAAAGTACATAAAAGGCACTCTTAATCTTGGACTTAGGTACACTAAGGATACATGTAGCACCATCATAGGGTATACTGATGCTGATTGGGCCGGTTGTACTGATGATAGTAAAAGTACATCAGGTGCCTGTTATTATGTCGGCAATAATTTAGTTGGTTGGAGTAGTAAAAAACAGAATTGCACATCTTTATCTACGGCTGAGTCCGAATATATAGCAGCAGGAAGTTGTTGTGCTCAATTATTATGGATAAAACAGATGTTAAGCGATTATGGGATTAAAGAAGATCAATTACAATTATATTGTGACAATCAAAGCGCCGTTAACATATCTAAAAACCCGATTCAACACTCGCGAACTAAGCATATTAAAATAAGGCATCATTTTATACGCGAACTTGTTGAAACTAAGGAATTAGAAATTCATTACCTGCCTACTGATCTGCAACTTGCAGACATGTTCACTAAACCTCTAAACTATAACAGATTTTTGTATTTGCGAAATTCTATAGGTATGGTATGCGCTGATTAAACTCTTAAGACTTTAAGTTTTACCCTTTGTCCATTTGAAAAATGGGGGAGAAATTTGAGTTTTATGAGTTCAATATTTTTTCACATTTCATCTAAACTGCTTGATCTTAGTGTGTATATTTGCAGGAATCTCTTCTACTAATTGTCTACCTTTTCTAGTGTACATATTTGTAAATAGTTGAGTTATGTAATTTTTGACTTTCTAGGAAATGGGTAGATAGTATCTTTTGTATAGGACTAGGTTTTATTTCTTTTGGCTCCCTACGAGTTTTAAGCTAACTCAAAGGAGATTTTGTCTCATATTTCCAAAGGGGGAGATTGAAGCACCTTATACCTTTGACTTGTTTAAGTCTATACTGTATAACTGTTCAACTAGTTTCGAAATAGTGACAAAATTGGTTGTCCATCCTAGAATCCAAAAAGCCTCAGAACTTATCTCTCTAATTCTATTCAATGATCTATGAAGGTAAAAATTGAATCACACTACACACAATTAGAAGTGCATACATGTGTTCATATTGCTTAAAATTGAGTGTGTGTTTAATTCCCCTTGAATTGGAGCTTTAATAATTTTATGGGAATTTTTAAATATTTTTTAAACATTTTTTAAACTCTTTTTAAATAAATGTTTTTATTAATAAAATGGGATTATATAATTTGTGGGGTTAATATTCTATTTTGGAAACTTCAGTTCTCACTCGAATGTTTGGTTGGGTAGGATCTCAAAGCGCTAGAGACTTCAGGGTACCTTCGGTAATTATTTTAGACGCGCGTGTGTGAGCCACTCACAAGCCAACACTTGTCATCCTCCGGGTGTACCTATTTGTGTTTCTTTTGTGAGGAGGTTGGATGGTTGATTGCTGAACGTTGGATCATTCCTAATCGAGGGTCTGCATGTGTTCTTAGTTAATCCCGGTGCTATCCATATGAACCAATCACAATCATTTCTTATCACCGTTGTTTTATAACCTTTGGATCAAGTCAAAGTTTGCAAGACTTGATCTCAGCCCTTGATTTCCCTCGAACATCCCGAACCTTCCCTTAACCCTATAAATACCCTCCACTTCTCATCCTTAGAAGACTTTTGGGCATTCGTCTTTCTGATAGAAAAAAATAAGAGAGAAGTGAGAGAGAAGAGAGAAGTGAGAGAAGAGAGAAAAGAATAGAGAGAAGAGAGAGAAAGGGAAACAGTTAGCCAAACCGTAACCCTAACCCTAAACACTTCATTTCTCTGAAACAAACCTTCGTACATTCAACCCCAAACACAACCTTGAGTGTTTGAGAGAGAGAGTGGTTTGTTATTTTGAAGCAGTAACCTCTTTGTCCTTGATCTTGTTCACAACTTAAACATTCGTGTGAAGATCTTGTTTCTTTTTCATAGAAACTTTATATCTACATTCTGCATGTTACATTTTCACTAGATCTGCATATTTACTACTTGATTTAAGAAAATCTTTACTGATTTAGTTTTGAAAATGTTTTATGGTTTCTGTTTTTACAAAACTTAACCTTGACCTAGTTGGATTCACACTTGGAGATTTTCAATCTCACAAATGTTTTCCAAAAGAGATTGATTAAGGTCTTGTCCGATTTTGAAGCAAGATTTTCGTGGAATCTGGGTTATATTAAAGGTCAAAAAAGTTTTTAGTTTTGTAAGAAAGAAAGAAAACAAAATCACAGCATATAGACTTTATATGTAATTTTTATAGGACTGTCTGTAAATCTAAGTGTGTGTGAGTTCATGCATGAGAATAGGAATCACTTCACAAACACTTAACACACTACTACACTGGAAGTGTTGTGTATAAGATCAGAGATCATTGAGTCGACGTAAGGAAGCTAAAGCAAAGGAAGTTAGCAAACTGAAGAACATCATCAACAAATCAAATCTATGAGAAGTTAGAAGGACACCAAGTGGGGTATATTCCTAAACTTAGAATAGGTTGATTTGTGTGCTTGCATGTTGTATTATTTGTAACTATTATTTGTTATTAGTGGATTTTTGTTTTTGTGACTTAGAAGTCACCGTGGATGTTTCCTCTGTTGGGAGAGGTTTTACCACGTTAAAAACTGTGTGTTGATTATCTTCATCTACTCATCTCATTCTATAAGTGTGCTGAATTTTTGAAACTGCCTTAGTTTTAAAAACTGATTACACAATCTTAATTACTCTCGTACATAAGGTTCTTTGTAAACACATCTTGTTTATAATTTTTATTTTCAAAATAAAAGGGTTTCTCCAACAAACATTTCGGAGTTGCTTATACAGTTTAATCTTGTATTAAACGACGTTAGCAACGTTTTTCATCTTCTGCCTAAAATGTGCCTTTTTTGCCAATTTTCTCTTAATTACAGTTTTTGCCCCTTGGTTTTTATCCTAACTTTGAATGCACATAACTTTTTCACTCGTAGCTTGAGTTGGGGTCTCATTTATTCCATAGTACTTATGAATTACAAATATTCAACTTTGTAGTAGGCTCCTCCTTTGGGTTTTGTCTGAAAATTTACGAAATTGCCCTTGACTTCCCTTTATTTTGATTATTTCACCATTTTGATTTTTCTCTCGTATTGACTTGCATGAATTACCCGTAAAACAAGAGAGTAATATATAAAATACGAATTACTCGCCAAAAATCGTTAGTAGCATGAAAATGGGATAAATTTGATCTAAATACACTACACAAGACCGTAAAAATACTCAAACTAAGGGGATATATATATGAAATATTTATGCTATTATTTTTTATTTGACAACTTGTTATGTGCACCATCACATATCCAAAGTATAGTATTGAATTTAAATTACTACCATTATTTATAATTATGGGTGTGACATAATGACACATTATAATTCACACAATATATCTTAAAAACATATATGTTACGTAATGGGTTCTCATATTTTAGTCTCTAACATTTTGAGATTTTGCATAAGCTTTATGCTTAAGTTGTTTAAGAAATTTTCAAAAATTTAAAAAGAGTGTCCCACACTAATATAGGAATTAATAGTGGGTTCATTAAGTAAAACTGGATTATAATTATTGCACTATGAAGTGAAATGTAACACCCCGCCTAGTAAAATACGAGGTTATCACTCTTATATCAAATTAAACAGGAATCTCCTTTGGTTTATTCTCAACATCACTGTCAAAAACTTTTTGAAAACTTACTAACCACCTAGTGTTCGAAAGAAACGGTGCCAAATTTTATCTTTTTATCAAACATCAACAACAAAATGAAGATGAATATAATTTAAACCATTCATAGAATCACTAAGTCAAACAATATTTAAAATGAATAAATAAAATTCTTTGTCGAATAAACACTGGCTACAAAACCCAAATCAGAGAATATAAACCACCAGAAAATACACGAATTACATCATCTGACTAGAACAAATGAAATAACTATGGCAACAAGCCCAAATGAAATACTGACTGCATCCTACTCCAGGAATGAAATGACTAAAGTTCTTAAGTCAAAATCCAGCAACATCCACATATTCCGCAGCTGCGTAACCCTGGAATAGAAACAATTCTGGCATCCCTGTGGCTCGACACCTAAAAGGTTTTGAAAATATTTTATCGGAAGGGTTAGAACCCAAAAAGTTTTGAAAATATTTAGCAAGTGAATTAAATTTTAGTAAATTAAAATGCATTAATTCTCTTCATATTTAAGATTGTGTCGCACTTGACTCACCCCTCAACTACTCTGCACACCTAACGTTTTCTAAATAACCCACCTATTCCTCTACCCCATGACTAGTTCTCAATAATATATTTCCTAGCACACTACTCTAGCCCGAGTATTATTAATAAATGATTTTTAAGTTATTCATCATGTTAACTTATTAACCATTTCTCATTTGGGACTCTATAACATTTTCACGAGTTATATGCAAAATAAATACAATTCTCATCATGTATTATACCCATATGTAAATATCTGCACCATATATACGTATAATCATATTACAACATTCACATACATGCCGTAAATATATAACCATCCTCCCGAGTGGACACTCACTGAAAGTTTTTTATAATGAGATCAATCCAGGTATACTATTCCACCCGGACACCCTGACTCGATTAGCTCCTCGAATCAGTGAAACAAAATAAACGTCATGGAGTCGATCATAGTTCCCTTCGAAAATGAGACCGTATCATACCCAAGACATTTCACCCCGAAATACAGATGCTATGACCTGGGGACTATACTCACCCTACTCCTCAAGCTAGGGAGTTCACCCACATCGCGCAAACTCCAAAGATAGAAATAGAGGGGTATGTATTCATATAAATATTATTCACAATAATATTTATAAAGCAAACAAATATATATACTACACAATCACCGCATATATAAATTTAATTAATCTTGGCTACTCCGTGCATAATTTACAGTAACACTAGTCTAACACTCCCAAGTTCATAAACCGACTTGTAATTCATGTAATTCCCACATTTATTTAATTATCACTCGAGTTGTGTGACCCAACTAAATTACATGGACACTCTCCTTCGATCCGACATTTCATCTTGTAGGACTTATCCGTCAATTTCCACATTTTAAAGTTAATACTGAAAAAACTTATTTACTAGATTAATAAAAAATGTTTTAAGTTGAGCAAACTCCGAATAAACTTTTTGGACAAACTCTTTTCGAATAAAAATAGAAGATGTTTTCAAAATTATTTTCTGAATATGTAGTGTAGATTTGGTAGTTGATTACCTAAGATTTTAGAAATTAAAAATCATCTAGTAAATCCAACATGCAGTATCAATCACAATAGAAATTAAGAACATTCAAAGTAAAGAACACATGAATTTTAACGTGGTAGAACCCTTAATCAAGGGAAATATCCACGGTTCCCTCTACGGCACAAAATAAAAAATCCACTACAATAAAGAATCAAGTTACTGCATTTAAGTAAACACACAAAGATCCTAAATCTAAGTTCAGAGTTATACCTACATGAGCCACTCCACTCCAAAGGTTTTGTGACTTGAACTGATATTTTCTAGTTGCTTCTTGCCTTTTCCTTGACCTCATTTTCTTTGATTTCTGATTCCATCAACTCTAATAAATTCCAAGTCTCTCAAACAGAACCACTGTCACTAAGTGTTAATGTGTGAAAATGTGTATGTGAGGTGTACAAAATGAAAATTTATGCAACTCACCCTCTCAAATTATTTATACAGACAAGATCCTATGAATCAATTGGTTCTATTAACATGCAAAGTCTGATTCAAATCATTTTGTCAAATAATCTTCTTATCAAGATCAGATATGAAAAACAACCTTGCTTTTAAAACTAGCCAAGGTCCTATGTGTCTCATTTTATGTTTGTACAACTTTATTTCACAAAATTGGAAATATGATTCAAGAGACACAAACGTCTTAAGGATATGATTTAAACTTTAGAAAATTAGAAGTTTATTTTTCAAAATCTTTTGAAACAGAATGGATAAAATATCCAAAAAGAGAATAAGAAGTAAGCATGTGATATTCTCTGTTAGAAAATTTCAAGTTTCAAGAGTGAAACTCGATATTCTCTTAGAGATGAGTTTTGAGAGAAACTTATATTTGAAGAGGTCTTCAAATATTGAACGAACCCAACACCAATCTCACAGAAACCCTAAAATGGATCTAAATCTTAAGGTTTAGGTTTTTGATGTATGAAACGTTGAAGGTTATTATGTTTGGGTGAAGGGAAATCACTCAGAGGTGTGAAGATATGAAGATTAGGATTTCTTCTCAATCTCTTTTTTCTCTTTTTTTCCTCTCTCTTCTCCCTTGTCTCTCTTCTCTTTATACTATCTTTTTTTTCTCAGGATCGACGAATGCCAAAAGTATAAAATGGGTGAGACTAAATGGGTTTTTATACTGGATGTGGAAGAATCTCGAAAGTCTTGCGTAATCCTACGGCTAAGATTGAGTCTGAGTTATTGACTACCAATCTAATGGTCTACAACTAACGGTAACAACAACTTAATCTCATTGGTTAAATTGGTAACACTGGGATTGGAAATGAACACATGCAGGCCGTTGATTAAGATCATCCAAGGGCTGAGATCAAATGTGGGGAATGTGTCTTGGAGAAAACCCAAATTGACATACTCATGAGCCAACACGTGCACGGTGGAAAATGACTATAAAACGCGTGTTTGAAAATATTTAGAAACTTCCCCTGAAGTCTCTAGTGCTTTGAGATCCTACACAAGTAAACTTATACTGAAATAAAACATTTATAAAATACAACTTTTAACCCCAACACTTTTAGAAGGCAAATTTTAATATTTCCAAAAATTATTTAAAACGTTTTAAAAATGTTGTTTACTGAATTAATTTGATTCAAAAATAGTTAAATTGTTTAAAGACCACATATGCACATAGGAATAAAAAATATGCAGTGGAAGTGTCCTAAAGTGGTTAAAGGTAGAATTAACTTCCCTTTAGGTTGATCTTGAGGTTTCCTTGGACTGGATTTCATCATTCATGCTTGAACCTTTGTGAGATGGGGCAACTCATAAAAACAAACCTACTTTGTCTTAATATCCAAACTAGTTGGAACTCCTATATATATAGACTAAGTAAGTAAATATATACTGTGTTCTCAAAACCCCCTTTTTATTTTGAATATTCCATAATTCATTATATAACCCTATAATAATTTTACTCCGCCAAATCCATGTCTAAGTACCCAGAGCACTAGCCCTAAGATAAACGACTCAATTCCCCGACTCTAACTTTAATTAACTATGAATTAAGAAATTTATTACTTTGGTTTCCCTCAACCAAGAAGCCCAATCTTGCTCACTTAGCCCAAAAAAATATTTCAATAAGTTTGGCACACTTATTAATCTAAGGTTTCCAAATTTACTCAATTTTCAACCTTAATTTCCTTTATAGGTATTCTCCCTATTTTACTATTAAAATTTCCACCCAAAGCCAAGACCCATAAGTGTAACCTTCCAAAAACTAAGGCCCATGTGAAAATAGTAGCAGGAGAATAAGTGGCTGAAATCTCCACCTCGTTCGAACGAAGCAGCATGTCATTCGAAAGACAGAGGCCATCGCTCGAACCAGACCCAGTGGTTTGAACGACCCTCGGTTTTCCTCTTCCCCCTTCTTCGTCCATTTCAGTTCTCTAATAACGATTTTACAACTCAAAAAATAGCCCAAAATTCCTTCATTTAACCCGTTAAAACTCACACTAAATCTACAAGTTAAAAATCTTCAATGTTAATAAATCACCCACGTGGATTGAATGTTAATAAATGAAATTCCCAAATCCTCTACAAATTTTAAATATAAATTTATTGAAACCTAAATTTAGATATCAAACTAACAAAAAAAACATACCATCTTATCACACCCACTATGATATGAATAGAAATTTGCAATGAATTTAAGAGTAAGTTTAACCACTTGCCTTAGGGTTCGTAGGGTTTGAATCCATTTTTGTAGATGATGATTATTTGATGAAGAACACACACATTTGTTCTTGATTTTGGCTCCCATGGTTTCTCCAATTGCACCAACTTTTCTCTGCTCATTTGGGTTTTCTAAAATGCATTATAGCTCTCACACCCTCTCAGTTTTAGGATTTAATACCTCAATCCCGTTTTCAAACTTGTGGGCTTTATTAAAATGGCCCAAACACTCCCATGTGGGATTAAATATAACAAAAAATGCCCCGAGACCCACTTACTACCCATGGGCACTCTTTTCCAATTATTTTGACTCATCTGGACTGAACCATGCACTGAGCATTTCCATGCAAATAATTTTACTAAAAGATCTTTTCTCAACCCCAATATAGTCTAAGCCCAACTCCCGGTTGAGATAAATAGATGCCACGTCACTATTGTTCGTTATGACATAATTAAATTATTACTATTCACTTAGTAAATTGAAATTCCATAAACATTAATCGTTTACAAACAGGATTAATAATTCAATAAATATTAATAATTAATTCAATTAAATTATGATATAAGAAATTTAAAATTAGCAAAATTAATTAATTAATAAATGCCAAAAAATACGTGGTGTTACATACTTCCCCCCTTACAAGGAAATTTCATCCCCGAAATTAGGTTGTACTTGCAGCGAATACCTCTGAATACTTCTCTCACATGTCATCCTCTCGCTCCCAAATTTACTCGTCAACCATGTGGTGTCCCCACTATACTCTAACACGTGGTATCACTTTAGACTGTAGCTTGCGCTCAGTACGATCCAGTATAACTACAGGTCTCTCCTTATGTGAGACATCTGGTTGCAAATCAAACTCCTCAAGTGGCACATGCCATAAGCTGTCATGCTCCTCTGATACTTCTTAACTCATAGTGATGTAACCCCTTACCTCATAGTGATGTAACTCTCTTTACGTGATTTACTCAATTACTACCGATGGACCATAAATCACTTTGGGTGACAGTAGCTTATTATTCCCCCACCCTTCCCAAACAAAGGGTGAATGAAAAAATTTCCTTGATAATTCCTCAAAAGGTGTCATGTAGATAATAACTATTAGGAAGTTTTACACGTAACTCTTCCAGTGGTAGTTAATATTCCCAATAATCTGGAATTTCACATTTCTCAGTTCCTCCACTAACTTAGTCATTTCGCCTACTATTGACTTATGGTGATGCATTTCGAATGATATGCAATTTCGTTCCCATTGCCTCCTGACGTCTTCGATCCAAAAATGAATTTTATTACTCATGCTCATCACTCCCGTCACTGGGAACATCAAAATTTCATAAGCCTAGCTGAAAACCTCGAATCAACTATTTCCATCCCTAAATGTTATAACATGGAGACAGCTCCACTATGCATTTTTCATCAGCGATCGCCATGCTCAATGTTTCACATTACGTGGGATATATTTTGTAATACCCCGTATTTTTGGCGTTATTTATTTTTGGGATTAATTAATTAAATGAGAATTAATTGGGAATTAATTCGGATAAAATACTAGCGAGATGTGAGTTGGGATTTGACTATATTGAGTATATATGATGTTATATGAATATTGAATTATGAAATTGTCGTGAGATTGATATACGGTAATTTGGACATTTTATTGGGACGCGTGAGACAGTCGCGTCAGGATATAATTATTTTTTATTATAAAAGTGAATTTAAATTCTATTAATCGTATGGTCGTTTTGAGTGTGCCAACGCGTCCGGAAGGATCGAGATAGTCAGAAAACACTAGCCGGGGATTTAGTTTGGGTCCCGGGGTATTTTTAGGCCATACCGGCATCTTATAAGGGTAGTTTGGTAATATTGTATTTTTGGGATTTAATAATGACGAAAATTAGGATTTATAATCTGATTTGGGTAACTAACCACTAAACCCACTACCAACCATTTTGACCCATAAGACTACGGAGAGTTTTAAAATTTGGTTTTCTAAGTCTCCTAAACAAACCCTAGCCACCCTAGCCACCTTTGGAGAAGAAGGCTTGTGGAGAGAGAGAGAGAAGGAATCCTGCAGAAAAAGCTTCATCAAATCAACACCAAATTCAGAGACACTAGAGGCAAGTGATTTAATTCTATTTAATTCAGAGAATGTTTCTTCCGTGTTAGATGAATTGAAAGATTTACTTTTGTCCTTGGAAGTTAAATAAAAACCCATTTTAATTGGACTTAGAACTCGAATTTTGAGGACAAATTGTATGTAGAATAATATGGAGATGATTATTCTGATGTTAATATATGTTGGATGTAACAAGAACGGATCTAGAATGGACTTATTGAGGATTTAAAATTTTAGGGTTTATGTTCTTGAAAATTTGGGGGAAAGGGTAGAGATTTGATGAATTAATGATGTTTAGGATGTGTTAATTCCTTAAAAGATGTTAGTATATGACCTTAGTATGTTTTAGGATGATTGGAGACCTTAAAACATTGTTGGGATGAATTTTGGTTGAGATTTGAGGTGTAGAAATTGGTGAAAAATGAGATAGGATTTCTGGGCTTGAATCTGGTCACTCGTTAGAAGACCTACCCAGGTCGTTCGAACGAACTCGTTCGAACAAGATTCTAATGAGTTGAAAGTTTGGGGTTCTAACGAGAAGGATTTTTGTTCGATAATCTCGTTTGAACGAGATCTCGTTAGATTGCCCAGTTCGTTCGAACGAAATCTCGTTCGAACGAGACTTCAAACGAGCTGGCAGTTTAGGCTTTTTTGGCCTGTTTTGATTTTGGGAGTCCCGTAAACTTGTTCGATGATAGAGATAACATTCCGTTGATGATGTATTGGTTACTTGGGACATTTGGGATATAATGAGGAGTAAATTATATAAGTGTGGAACGAATCAAATGAACATTATGGATGGAGACGTGAGTCCCTACTACGATGTGAGAATAAATTATGGCGCGTATAAATATGGACCGGGATTTTATAAATTGTATAAATTATAAGATGGTACGAGAATGCGATAAGTACTACAATTAAACTACGGTGATTACTAAGATGCGTGTTTACTTAGTATTGATATATGATTTGTGTGTATGACATACCTACCATACTTGCTATCACGGGAGGTTGCGTTCGCTTAGGGCCCTCTAATCCTTGTGTTGCCCGGATTTAGACTGGTTACCTCGATGAACATAGGTCAGAGAAGGACTTATTGGGATGTTAATAAGTTTGCTGATCGTGGGAGCGCAGGTATGTGCGTGACCCATGTGATGTCACTGTGTTCGCCTCCATTATTTGTGATGTTGTTATCTGTGAACTATTCCTGAGAGATTCGGAATATGTGATCTTTATGTACGTGATGTACCGGGATGGATAGCAGAGTATGTCTTATATTGTATATTTATGTTGTGGAAAATATACACTTAGTAAAATGAGAAGTTTCATATGGTATTGTGTGTATAACTATGGAATAACATAAAAGGGATAATCTATAACGAGTTGTATTACTTTTATATGAGAACCTGAATTTACGTTAAGCCCCCTATTTTATTGAGATCGTTATAATGTTCATGGGAACCGAGTAATAAGGGTAGAACCTATGACAGTCTAGCTAGATATGATGTCACTTAGCTAGTGGTTTGTGTCATTTTAGATGGGTAATTACGTTAGGAGTGCACAGTTAGACGAGAGGTGAGAATTTCATGTGAGTGCACGTCCTAACATGTACTTTGCATTTAATGTTTTAAATGTTTTTAAAGCACTTGCAGGTTTTTAAAATATCTCCACATTTGGGCTCTGACCGATTTTCTTTCAAATCTATTTTCTTGTAAAACCATTTTAGGTACCCAGCCCCAAGGACACCATGCATAGGATTCTCACTCAGATGACGAGCTGTAGCTGTTTGTGTAAGTTACAAGGATTTGCTTTTAGACGCTTCTATCATTTGGATTCTATGTTCAGTATTCCTCAGTTGTAGGGCATGTTGCCCAAATTCTATCAGAGACTTTTCCATTTCAGTTTTTTCAGACTTTGGCATGTATTAATTCAGTATTCAGTATTTCGTTACTTATTTCAGTTGTGGGATTTGTTGTGAGGAGTTTTTCCTCCGGATTTATTTATATCTTGTGATGGTTATTCTAGTATTTCGTTATGGTGAATGGTAATATTATTCTTGCTTTAAATCTTTTACTGCATGTTAATCAGACTTTACTTAAAACTTGGCACTTACTTTTTAAATATTAGGTGGTTAGTTATTTTAAAAATGTTTGCGACAGTGATGCTATTAACTGAACCAACTTGGCATGTTGAATTAATTTAATAAAGGAGTAGCTACCCGGTATTTGATTAGTCGGGGTGTCACAGGTGGTATCAGAGCATCAGGTTCTAGTGTCCTTTAGGATCTGTACGACTATTATGTTTCCGCTAAGCTTTCTTTGATATAGAGCCCTATATTTTAGGACTGTTGTATTCTTGTGTGTATGCTTCGTTCTTCAGCTATTTTAAGTTTATAACTGCGAACTTATAAACTTTATTCTTATTTCAGATGCCTTCACGACGTGCACGACGAGTTCCCAGGGATGCAACGCCCGAACCCCAGCCCGCTCCAGTTCAGGGCATGATGAACGCCGCTGAGGTTGCAGCCATTGTAGCCCAAGCGGTAAATTCCGCAATTGCCGTAGTTCAGCAGGCACCACCTCAGGCGCCGGTTGTCGCGCCAGTACAGACAAATGCATTCCCGTCTTCTTGGGAACGTGTACGTGACGCTTTTCAAAAAGCGCATCCGCCAGAGTTTGCAGGTAGCTCAGATGTGGAAGTCTCGAGCCAGTGGAGGAAGGATATGCAGAGGCACTTGAGGATGTATGAGTGCACGGACGTTCAGAAGAAGGTGCTAGCTACTTTCAAGCTAGTTGGATCTGCACTGCAGTGGTGGGAGTCTATTACCACCGTGGAGGAGAGGGATACTCTCACTATTCAGTACTTTTGGGTGCGGTTCGACCGCAAATACTTTCCGCCAGGTGTTCATACGGAAATGAGGATGAAACTGATGAATCTGAAGCAGGAGGGTAAGACCGTGGCCGAGTATGAGGCCGAGTTCACGAATTTGTTGAATATCATTCCGGATGAGATACCGACAGAAAAGAAGAAGATTGAGAAGTTCACCGACGAGTTGACATGGAGGATCCGTCGGCATCTGTTAGGGAACCTTTCGTTAGCCACTTATTCTGATGTGGTTAATGCTGCTTTGTTACACTGCCAGGATCACCGCTTCATATGACTGAGGGCAAGATATCTGGAGAGTTTAGCCATCAGGGCAGGACTGGAGGACATGGTGCTAGTGGGGCACAATCTGTTCAGGGGCAGAGACAGGGTGAGCAGGGATCCCAGCAGGGGGATCAGAAGAGGTTCAGATCAGGAAATTACAGGCACAGACAGGGAGATTTCCGTCAGGGCCATCAGGGTCCAAACGGCCATCAGGGCCAGCAGGGGCAGAATGGGCAGCAGTTTCAGCAGGGCCAGCAGGGCCAAGGGAGTAACGGTAAAGGCCACCAGGGCCCGGGACCGCAGGGGCAGAGAGGAGGGAACTTCCCAGGGAAGTGTTTTGTTTGTGGCAAGACTGGCCATAAACGACAGGATTGTCCTGATAGGGGCAGGGCCCCACAGCAGCAGCAGCAGGGTACTCGCCAGGAGCCGCAGAGGCCTATGTTTATCGCCGCTCTCCCCGCACCGCCACAGATGGCAGCATTGCCACCCATTCCAGCAGTCCTAGCTCAGCAGGGACAGTTACAGTATGGATTTGTCTATAACGTCCACCAGGCAGCAGCTCCGCAGGCACCACCGCGATTGAGGGTACGTTTCCTATCCATGGTACTATAGGTCGGGTATTATTTGATACGGGGGCTACACATTATTTTATAGCTACACATTTCGCGAAAGCTTTAGGGTTGTTAGCCACGGCAGAGAGCACAGTGACGTGTGTCGACTCACCATTGGGGAGTGGGTCACTTACATTCTTTATATGCCGGGGAGTGGGGGTAGAGATTGGTGGTTTGGTATTACCTGCAGACATGTTGGTATTAGATATGCATGTGCACGATGTGATTATCGGTATGGATTGGCTCGTAGCTTATAGGGCCATGATTGATTGCTTCAGCGGGAGCATTGTTTTTGCCATTCCGGGGCAAGAGATGTTTGTAGTGGTGATGCCTCGCCCAGAGGGAGGTTCGACCTCTCATCTGTATTACATAGAGGAGGATACCTCTAAGGAGGTTGTGATTCCTTTAGATTCGATCCCAGTTGTCAGGGAGTATTCGGATGTGTTTCAGGAGATACCAGGCCTACCCCCCAGTCCAGAGATAGACTTTGTTATAGACCTATTGCCAGATACGAGACCTATAGCACGCGCACCGTACCGTATGGCTCCGGCAAAGATTCGAGAGCTACGAGATCAGATAGAGCAGCTGTTAGGTTAGGGATTTATTCGCAGGAGTACCTCACCTTGCGGCGCTCCTGTTTTATTTGTGAAGAAGAGGGACGGTTCACTAATATTGTGTGTGGACTACCGAGAGTTGAATAAGGTCACGATACGAAATAAGTATCCGTTACCTCGAATCGATGACTTATTCGACCAGTTGAGAGGAGCTTCTTTCTTCTCGAAGATTGATTTGAGATCGGGATACCATCAGTTGCGTATCAGGGAGGAGGATGTCTCGAAGACTGCGTTCTTATCGAGATATGGTTCTTACGAGTTTCGGGTTATGCCTTTTGGTTTGACCAATGCTCCAGTAGTGTTCATGGAGTTGATGAACAGAGTGTTCAGGGATTTTCTAGATCAGTTTGTCATTGCCTTCATCGATGATATTCTGGTTTACTCCCAGACAGAGGAGGAGCATGCCGAACATTTGAGGCAAGTTTTGCAGACACTTCGTCAGAACGAGTTGTATGCAAAGTATGAGAAGTGCGGGTTTTGGTTGAAGGAGGTCCAGTTTTTGGGACACATTATTTCCGACCGGGGGATATCTGTTGATCCGGGGAAGGTGTCCGCGGTGAGGGAGTGGGGATAGCCCACGACACCAACAGCGATTCATAGTTTCTTGGGTCTAGCAGGATACTACAGGAGGTTTATTCGGGGTTTCTCGAAGATAGCAGGTCCTTTGACACATCTGACTCGAAAGGGTGTGCCATTCATCTGGAGTGATGCCTGTTAGTTGGCATTCGATGAATTGAAGGATAAATTGACCTCAGCACCTATGTTAGCATTGCCGAGACTGGGAGTTGAGTATTTGGTTTACACCGATGCGTCCTTGCAAGGACTTGGAGGTGTATTGCAGCAGGAGAGACAAGCCATAGCTTATGCTTCACGTAAGCTTAAGCCTCATGAAAAGAATTACCCCACTTATGATTTGGAATTGGCGGCAGTGGTATTTGCCCTACGGATTTGGAGGCACTATCTTTTGGGGGAGAAGTTCCAATTGTTCACGGACCACAAGTCCCTATAGTACCTGTTCACGCAGGAGGAGTTGAACATGCGGCAAAGGAGGTGGCTTGAGTTTGTGAAGGACTACCAGTTCGATATCCACTATCACCCAGGTAAGGCTAATGTGGTAGCAGACGCGTTGAGCCGTAGGCCAGCAGATGAGGTGGAAGGCTAAATGGAAGGAGTTGGGACACCAGGATGCAGTGGCCCGATCTTTCATGTCTGCGATGACCGTTACACCGCAGATTGTCACGAAGGTATTACGGGTACAGGCTAATGACTCGTTCTGTCAGGAGCAGATAGTTCGATTACTAGCAGAGGGAGCCGAGTCCTATACCGTCAGCTCAGACGGGGGATTACGCTTCAATGGGAGATTGGTGGTTCTGGAAGGGGAGAAATTGCGACACGAGGTAATGGCAGAGTCGCACGGCTCACGACTCACGGTTCGCGGTACATCCCGGAGGGGACAAAATGTACCAAGATATGAGACGCCAGTATTGGTGGAGCGGTATGAAGAGAGATATTGCTGAGTTTTTTTCAAAATGCGCCACTTGCCAGCTAGTAAAAGTGGATCATCAGAGACCGACAGGACTTCTACAGCCATTGGAGGTCCCGGTGTGGATGTGGGAGAGCATATCCATGGATTTTATCACGGGGTTGCCTACGTCGCAGAGGGGTCACGACTCCGTTTGGGTAATTATGGACAGATTGTCCAAAGTCGCTCACTTTTTACCCGTAAGGACTGACAACACTACGGGACAGTATGCCCAGCTCTTCATTTCAAAGATTGTGAGACTTCACGGTGTAACCCTAAATATCGTGTCTGACAAAGACAAGATATTTGTTTCGCGGTTTTGGGAGAGTTTCCAGGAGGCCATGGGCACGGAATTGCGGTTGAGTACGGCTTATCATCCGCAGACCGATGGGTAGACCTAGAGCACAAATCAGATGTCGGAGGATATGCTACGCATGTGCATTATTGACTTTGGAGGTGGATGGGAGCAATACATTCCACTAGTAGAGTTTGGATATAATAACTCCTACCAGTTCACTATTGGCATGGCTCCGTTTGAGGCGTTGTACGGTAGGCCTTGTCGTTCCCCAGCATGTTGGTTAGAGGTGGGGGACAACAAACTACTTGGGTCGGAAGTGATTCAGGATACTTCGGCGAGGATTGAGTTGATTCGGAGTCGCATTCGGGTAGCTCAAGACCGGCAGAAGAGTTATGCTGATGTGAAGAGATCTTTCAGGGAGTTCCAAATGGGGGACCAGGTTTTTCTCAGAGTATCTCCTATGAAGGGGATTATGCATTTCGGGAAGAAGGGGAAGTTGGCACCGAGGTATGTGGGGCCGTTTCCTATTATTGAGCAGATTGGACCAATTGCGTATAGACTCGGGTTACCGGAGCACTTACATCGGATTCACGATGTGTTTCATATTTCCTTGCTAAGGAAATACCTCAGGGACGATTTGGCTCATTCTCACATCTCTTTGGAGGAGATTGATCTACAGCCTGATAGCTCCTACGAGGAGGGGCCGATTACTATTTTGGACCGAAGTGAGAGGAAGCTACGGTCAAAGATAGTTCCGTTAGTGCGTGTTCAGTGGCGACATCATAATGTCGAGGAGTCCACATGGGAACGCGAGGATGAGATGCGCGAACGTTATCCAGATTTTTTTTTATCAGGTAATTTCCAGTTTCGAATTTCGGGACGAAATTCTGTTATTAGGTGGGAAGTATGTAATACCCCGTATTTTTGGCGTTATTTATTTTTAGGATTAATTAATTAAATGAGAATTAATTGGTAATTAATCAGGATAAAATACTAGCGAGATGTGAGTTGGGATTTGACTATATTGAGTATATATGATGTTATATGAATATTGAATTATGAAATTGTCGTGAGATTGATATACGGCAATTTCGGACATTTTATTGGGACGCGTGAGACAATCGCGTCATGATATAATTATTTTTTATTATAAAAGTGAATTTAAATTCTATTAACTGTATGGTCATTTTGAGTGCGCCAACGCGTCCGGAAGGGTCGAGATAGTCAGAAAACACTAGCCGGGGGTTTAGTTTGGGTCCCGGGGTATTTTTAGGCCATATCGGCATCTTATAAGGGTAGTTTGGTAATATTGTATTTTTGGGATTTAATAATGACGAAAATTAGGATTTATAATCTGATTTGGGTAACTAACCACTAAACCCACTACCAACCATTTTGACCCATAAGACTACGGGGAGTTTTAAAATTTGGTTTTCTAAGTCTCCTAAACAAACCCTAGCCACTTTTGGAAAAGAAGGCTTGTGGAGAGAGAGAGAGAAGGAATCCTGCAGAAAAAGCTTCATCAAATCAACACCAAATTCAGAGACACTCGAGGCAAGTGATTGAATTCTATTTAATTCAGAGAATGTTTCTTCCATGTTAGATGAATTGAAAGATCTACTTTTGTCCTTGGAAGTTAAATAAAAACCCATTTTAATTGGACTTAGAACTCGAATTTTGAGGACAAATTGTATGTAGAATAATATGGAGATGATTATTCTGATGTTAATATATGTTGGATGTAACAAGAACGGATCTAGAATGGACTTATTGAGGATTTAAAATTTTAGGGTTTATGTTCTTGAAAATTTGGGGGAAAGGGTAGAGATTTGATGAATTAATGATGTTTAGGATGTGTTAATTCCTTAAAAGATGTTAGTATATGACCTTAGTATGTTTTAGGATGATTGGAGACCTTAAAAAATTGTTGGGATGAATTTTGGTTGAGATTTGAGGTGTAGAAATTGGTGAAAAACGAGATAGGATTTCTGGGCTTGAATCTGGTCACTCGTTAGAAGACCTAACCAGGTCGTTCGAACGAACTCGTTCGAACGAGCTTCTAACGAGTTGACAGTTTGGGGTTCTAACGAGAAGGATATTCGTTCGATAATCTCGTTCGAACGAGATCTCGTTAGATTGCCCAGTTCGTTCGAATGAAATCTCGTTCGAACAGCCTCGTTCGAACGCGACTTCTAACGAGCTGGCAGTTTAGGCCTTTTTGGCCTATTTTGATTTTGGGAGTCCCGTAAACTTGTTCGATGATAGAGATAACATTCCGTTGATGATGTATTGGTTACTTGGGATATTTGGGATATAATGAGGAGTAAATTATATAAGTGTGGAACGAATCAAATGAACATTATGGATGGAGACGTGAGTCCCTACTACGACGTGAGAATAAATTATGACGCGTATAAATATGGACCGGGATTTTATAAATTGTATAAATTATAAGATGGTACGAGAATGCGATAAGTACTACAATTAAACTACGGTGATTACTAAGATGCGTGTTTACTTAGTATTGATATATGATTTGTGTGTATGACATACCTACCATACTTGCTATCACGGGAGGTTGCATTCGCTTAGGGCCCTCTAATCCTTGTGTTTCCCGGATTTAGACTGGTTACCTCGATGAACATAGGTCAGATAAGGACTTATTGGGATGTTATTAAGTCTGCTGATCATGGGAGCGCAGGTATGTGCGTGACCCATGTGATGTGACTGTGTTCGCCTCCATTATTTGTGATGTTGTTATCTGTGAACTATTCCTGAGAGATTCGAAATATGTGATCCTTATGTACGTGATGTACCGGGATGGATAACAGAGTATGTGTGCACCAAAGCTTAGTCTCGGGGTACTTATATTGTATATTTATGTTGTGGAAAATATACACTTAGTAAAATGAGAACTTTCATATGGTATTGTGTGTATAACTATGGAATAACATAAAAGGGATAGTCTATAACGAGTTGTATTACTTTTATATGAGAACCTGAATTTACGTTAAGCCCCCTATTTTATTGAGATCGTTATAATGTTCATGGGAACCGAGTAATAAGGGTAGAACCTATGATAGTCTAACTAGATATGATGTCACTTAGCTAGTGGTTTGTGTCATTTTAGATGGGTACTTATGTTAGGAGTGCACAGTTAGACGAGAGGTGAGAATTTCATGTGAGTGCACGTCCTAACATGTACTTTGCATTTAATGTTTTAAATGTTTTTAAAGCACTTGCAGGTTTTTAAAATATCTCCACATTCGGGCTCTGACCCGTTTGCTTTCAAATCTATTTTCTTGTAAAACCATTTTAGGTGCCCAGCCACAAGGACACCATGCATAGGATTCTCACTCAGATGACGAGTTGTAGTTGTTTGTGGAAGTTACATGGATTTTCTTTTAGACGCTTCTATCATTTGGATTCCATGTTCAGTATTCCTCAGTTGTAGGGCATGTTGCCCAAATTCTATCAGAGACTTTTCCATTTCAGTTTTTTCAGACTTTGGCATGTATTAATTCAGTATTCAGTATTTCGTTACTTATTTCAGTTGCGGGATTTGTTGTGAGGAGTTTTTCCTCCGAATTTATTTATATCTTGTGATGGTTATTCTAGTATTTCGTTATGGTGAATGGTGATATTATTCTTGCTTTAAATCTTTTACTGCATGTTAATCAGACTTTACTTAAAACTTGCCACTTACTTTTTAAATACTAGGTGGTTAGTAATTTTAAAAATGTTTGCGACAGTGATGCTATTAACTGAACCAACTTGGCATGTTGAATAATTTAATAAAGAAGTAGCTACCCGGTATTTGATTAGTCGGGGTGTCACATATTTCTCCCCTTTTTCTGGATTATACCTAAAATCATTGCCCTTGCGTTTGCTCCCAAAACTGCTCTGCACATGACTAAGTGAGACTTTGCTCCACCCAGGGCACCCATACACCCTATAACCCATGCTTGTTTGCACAAACCTCATATCGACACATATGTAACATACTTATCTCAAGTTCGGCCCCCGAATTCTCGGTGTGGCCAAATCTTTCGAGCATTTTCAATACCCAACTAATATCATTTAATTCTTTCTGATATTTCCCCACTCATCAACTTTTGGTGCAAAAGTTCCCAGTGTTTCTTTCGCAACACTTCCTAGCTCCACCGGTCCTATTTCTTAACATCTCTTCGCTCAATGTGTTTTCTCCACACGTTCAATATTTATCATTAATATGATTTCCTAGCATCCAACGACATTTCTCCACTCTCGATGCTTAGTAAGTCGTATGCATATAATATCTCATAGCCAAGCACAACTGAACTTTTCCCAATGCACTATACCTCAACATTGTCAGCACTCGATTTTTGTAAAACCCAAAGTATATACCCGGGACACTCAGACCTTGTCCCTATATTCACAAGTCTAATAATTTACACCCGCATCTCTGAAGGATTCATATACTACTTGATGCCATCCCCGATCCTCGCCATGCGGGCCGGCGCATGGAGGAAGGATCCTCCGAGTCCCGTGCATCCCTCTCGATAGCGCTTCGGTCGGCGTCCTTTGAGATGTTGTGTAAAAATGTAGAGATATTCAGAGTCGCCAGTCTATTTTAGTCAAAACAGACAAAAGAAAAAGGGGAAGGCACCCCGAAGGATGGCATCCAAAGACATACTGGTGCATGCGAAACCAAAATGATTCAAGAAGGGTTCGGAGGCTTAGTTACAAAATGGAAAGGTGTTAGGCACCCATTACGCCCGTTCGGTCTCTCATGGATATTTGCTATTTCCTTTATTTTTCCCCGTGATATGTGTGCATGTGTATATATAGTGGAGATAGGAATCCTCAACTTGTATCATGGAAGAGATAAAGTGAGTCATCCTTAGGAAGGTATAAGAATAATATTAGAAAGTAAGATTTATGTGATCATTATAATGGAACGATAACGCATATGAAGTAATACGTCACTAAGAACAAGTATATAGAATATAAGAAGATTGGATTTAGAGAAGATATAAAATGAGAGAAAAAGAGGGAAAAAGGACTCGAGTCTTGGGTTTTACCTCGAGACGCCTACATAGCCTATACAGGCATCAAAGTCCATGTAGTTCGCATACAAAATGAGGGGTGGGGTTTATACCATAAATCCAAATGGGGGATCTCTTATTTGTGATTGTGTGTGTGGAAAAAGAGTTTATTTGTGAGAAAAGTGTGAGAAAAGTATGAGAATCCCAATTTGGAATTTATGAGCAAGACCTCTTTTTCTTATTTTTTTTGGGTTTCATTTATATGAAAATAGGAGATGTGAAATAATACTAAATAAAAAAATATATTAAGATATGTGAAATGAGATAATAAAAATGCTAAGTAATAAAAAAAGTTATTGCAAATTTAAGAGAATTTAGAGAGAAATACGAGAAAGATTGACCTTCTTGGAGACCTTGAGCTTCATCTTGAATGTTGGAGAGCAGCCCTTGAACTTGTATGATCACGGAGAGTGTCTAATTCACCAAGTTTGATGAAAATGATGATGAAAAGTGGAAGTGAAAAAGGGATTTGGATGTTGAAATCGCGCTGCCTTCGAGAGAGGTTTTTGGGATTCACTGAGAGCGATTTTGATTAGATCTGGTATCCCTTTGCAAATGAGGTGAAGGCCTCCTTTTATAGGCCCAGGAAACTACCAATAGGCATATACTTGTTCCTGCCTATCGGCACCTACCAAAAGGCAGGGTTTGGAATCTGCCATTTGGTAGTGCGTTTCAAGATTTTTTGGAAAATTGGCTGCTGAGGGAAAACTATTGGTCATAATCATGCATGGGGAATACCATTGGAAAGTTAATTCATAGACCTTTTAAAGTCCTTTGGACGTATCCCAGGTTCAGGAGTTAACTTTGGGTCAAATATGGCTCAGAAGCGTTTATCGGTCCATTGGATGGGGAATCGTTCGGACGTAAACGGATCGTTCATCCGCATGGTATGTCTGAATCGCACACGGGGTGGACTGTTGGAAAGGTTTGGATATTTACTTCGATATTCCAAAGAGTTTGACCCAGTTTGGAGGGTTTACTTTGGTCAACCGGGCTCAGGAAGCATTCGGTGACCTCTTGGAGTCAAACGGATCGTTCGTCCCCATGGAAAGTCAGAATCTCGCACGGGACTGACCGTTGGAAAGGGGATTTAGTGTCCTTTGAAGATTCATTTAGCATTGGTTGATCTGAAGAGTTGATATAGGTCAAATAGGGCCCGGGAGCGCCCGGTGGCCTCTGGGGTTAAGTTTCGAACGCAAATGGATCATTCGTCCGCATGGTAAGTCAGAATCGCGCACGGGGTGGTTCATTGGAAAGGGGATTCAGAGCCCTTCAAAGATTCATTGAGTATCGATCGAGATGAAGAGTTTAACTTTTTGGTCAAACTGAGCCGGGGAGTACCCGATGGCTTCTAGGTCAGTACTCGAGATATGACCTAGGTTTATAGTGAAAAAAGGAGGTGCTAGGGACCCAAGGAGAGTTGGGGGTAACGAAATGGAGTGTCTACAGAGCCCCTCGATGGGTGAGTTTAGAACAAATTATAGCCGTCGAATAGACACCACATGATGCTTTTAAGGGAGTAAGACCGATTCAGAGGGTCGAGGACGATTTTGAGGACCTAAGGGGCATACTGGGGATGGTATGACGATTAAAGGTTTAGGTCGATTCTGAAGACCAGAAGCGGTGTTGGGGGATGACCAATTCTGCGGGTCAAAGGTGAATCTATGGGCTTAGGGTGAAGATCTAATAACTGAGGTCAATTCTGACCTAAGAGTGGTGACGATCGAGGATCGGGATCAATTCTGACCCAACTCAGGTGACGATCCAAGATCGACATCAATTCTGAGTTAAGAGTGGTAATGACCGAGGATCGGGGTCAATTATGACCCAACACAGGTGACGATACAAGACCGAGGTCAATTCTAACCTAAGAGTGGTGACGACCGAGGACCGGGAAAAAATTCTAACCCAACTCAAGTGACGATCCAAGATCGAGGTCAATTCTGACCGAAGAGTGGTGACGATCGAGGATCAAGGTCAATTCTGACCCAACTCATGTCGATCCAAGACCGAGGTCAATTCTGACCTAAGAATGGTGATGACCGAGGACCGGGGTCAATTCTGACCCAACTCAGGTGACGATCAAAGACCAAGGTCAATTCTGACCTAATAGTGGTGACGATCGAGGACCTAGGTCAATTCTGACTGAACTCGGGTGATGATCCAAGATCGAGGTAAATTCGGACCTAAGAGTGGTGACGACCGAGGACTGGGGTCAATTTTGACCCAACGCAGGTGACGATCCAAGACCGAGGTCAATTCTGACCTAAGAGTGGTGACGATCGAGGATCGGAGTCAATTCTGACCCAACTCAGGTGACGATCCAAGACTGAGGTCAATTCTGACCAAAGAGTGGTGACGACTGAGGACCGAGGTCAATTCTAACCTAAATCAGGTGACGATCCAAGACCGGGGTCAATTCTGACCCAAGAATTGTGACAACCGAGGACCGAGGTCAATTTTGACCTAACACATGTGACGATCCAAGACTGGGGCCAATTCTTACCCAAGAGTGTTGACGACCGAGGACTGAGGTTAATTCTGACCTAACTCAGGTGACGATCCAAGACCGGGGTCAATTTTGACCCAAGAGTGGTGACGAACGAGGACCGAGGTCAATTTTGACCTAACTCTAGTGACGATCCAAGACCGAGGTCAATTCTGACCCGAGAGTGGTGACGATCGAGGACTGAGGTCAATTCTAACCTAACTCAGGTGACGATCCAAGACCGGGTCAATTATGACCCAAGAGTGGTGACGACCGAGGATCGAGGTCATTTCGGTCCTACTCAGGTGACGATCCAAGACCGAGGTCAATTCTGATCTAAGAGTGGTGACGATCGAGGACCGAGATCAATTTTGACCTAACTCAGGTGACGATCCAAGATCAGGGTCAATTTTGACCCAAGAGTGGT
The DNA here is from genome assembly GCA_949130495.1 of Sambucus nigra. NCBI lineage: Eukaryota > Viridiplantae > Streptophyta > Magnoliopsida > Dipsacales > Adoxaceae > Sambucus > Sambucus nigra. Next base: position 76,878,645 of record OX422207.1, on the reverse strand, counting down.
GACTATCGAGGACCGACGTCAATTCTGACCTAACTCAGGTGACGATCCAAGATCGCGGTCAATTCTGACCCAAGAGTGGATAAAGATTGGATTTTGATTTTGCTGGAGAAAGGGCCTTGTGATTTTGATCTGAGCTGGGGAGCTGATAGTTGGGGAAGCTTTTGTTTCTTTAGGAGACCTCGCAAGGGGGACAACCTATTTTGGTGCTGTAAGAGAATTCCGCTAGGGAATTGATCAGGCGATCCTTAGAGATCCTCCAGAGCTTTGCTGGGAGGAGATTCACTGAGTTTTTGAGGATTTCGCTGGGGAAGAGAGGTTCCGCTTAAGGGAGTGCAAAATTTTCTTGGTGAAAATGTTTAAAATACATCCTGGGATTTTTAGGAATTTTTCGAGGATTTTTCGGGTCTTTCTGGTATTTTTTGGGAATTTTTGTATGAAATTTAAGGTGGGGTGCAGGTCGGCATGGTATGAGGGGTGCCATTCGGCAGTGGCATGGACTTTTGGGCTACCTCGAGAAGGTGAGTAGTCAGTGCCGATCGATATGGTGGGGTGAGATGTCGATCGGCCTGGCGCTTAGCATCCTATATAAAGGGGGCGAATCCCTTCATTTTTTTCATAGCTTCTTTGCCTTCTCTCTTTCTGCGATTTCTTTGCAAATCGTTCTAGTATTCTGATCTTCAAGAAATGGCCATTTTTGTGAGCATCGCAGTCCATCGGGAGTGGTTGACCGTTGATGACTAGGTCAATGTGGATTCAAAGTACAGAGTGCCTCTTGCTTTGGGGAGTGAGAAATATTTTGATGCGTTTGAGCCTGTTGTGGATGACCGGACCTTGCTGCGGGAGCCATCGCGTCATCGCTCTTCGAGAGTGATTCCCGACGGTTATGTAAGTAACCTGACCTTTGGCCTTCCTTTCTTTTTTGGTGATTTTTTTTCTTTCTTGACTTCTAATGAGATTTTTCCTTTTTGCCAGTCTGATATTTCCATGAAGAGCATGCATTCCTGTGGGACGACGGGGCTCAGGGATGTCTGGGAGCATCTCTCACCTGTGGTTCATTGGGTGGTCTCATCAGTTGGTTTTGGGAGGTTGGCATCTGCGCTTGATGAGATGCCTCATTCGAAAGTGGTCTTGTGTTCTTTGGGAGAGAGGTGGTGGGATACTACCCACACCTTCCATTTCGGCTTCGGGGAGATGACTGTGACTCCCATATACGTGCAACAGTTGTTGGGGCTGGATTGTGATGGAGATCAGATAGAGGTAGATTGCTCTTTACGGGTGAGATCGGGGGCAGTGCGGGCAGCACTTGGTGATGTAGGGAGGATAGTCTCTGGGGATTCTATCTGCCTGTCCCTGCTAAAGGATGTTCTGTTAGGTAGTGAGATTGACGTGGAGGACGGGCTGCAGGTGAGGCAAATGTCCCGGTTATTCATTTTTCTAGTGTTAGGAGGTTTTATGGTGGCGTCGAGTGGCGACATCGTCCACTTGTGGTTCTTGCCATACCTGAGGATGTTTTCGAACATCCCTTTCTGTGACTGGGGGAGTCTAACTTTGGCGACCATTTACTCTTCTCTGGATGCATTCAGTCGGTGCTGTTGGCAGACCTTTACTGGAGCCACATACCTTCTTGAGGTATTCTTTAATTTGCGCATTTCTTTTCATGCATTAGCATTTTCCTTTCATGCATTCGCATTTTCCTTATGCCTCTCTTTTTGCTTGTGAATTCAGACGTGGTTCTATGAGGTGGTTAGGTGCAGTACCCCGCTGATCTCTTTGAAGGACGACATTATTGGGGACTTCTACCGATTATATCAATGGAGTAAGGCCAATCGGCGTTCGAAGGGATCTCTCTCTCTAGAGGCGGTGCGTCAGGTCTTGAATGACATGGCCAGTGGTAAGGTAAGACTCTTTCCATTTCAGTCTTGGTTTTTGCACCTTCTGATCTTGTATTGATTTATGCTTGCTTGGATATTTTAATTGACCTTTTATCCCTGGAGGACAACTATTCAGGATGCGACGGCAACCGTGGTGAATGAGCGGATGAGGTGTTTGCTAGCGAATGAGTTCGGCCATTCTTGGTATCTCGGAGAGAGGGTGGTTCTTCAGATTTCTGAGGAGGAAATGGTGGTTCCACCCATGCAGCCTCCTATGTCTATGAGGCGGGAGCGACTGCTGTCGAAGGATGAGAGGATCGCGGTGATGATCGACGAGTCCTACTTGTTATACACCGATATGGCTACTCCGTATGACTATATGGAATTTATGATGAGCTTGTTGATGGCGCCAGCATATATGATGCACTGCCTTTCCTTCCTATGGGTTTGAGTCGGGCGGAGGGATCTTCCCACAGTGGTGGCGGTCCGATGACATCTGCGGCGATGGCTACCTCAGAGGTTCCTTTCGTGCGATTGCACACTCCTTCGTACAACATTTGACGGGATGATGGAGGGATGGTGCCTTGTTGCATCATCCTCATGTGATGGATCCGAAGGAGTTGGGTTTGACAGAGGAGGTCCTTCGACCTGCGGTATACTTTTTTGTTCCTCTCTTTCTTTCTTTTCTATTTTGATCATTTTTGCTTTGATACTGATTTGGCCTTTCCTTGCAGCAAGTTCGGGTGTCGACCACTTGGCTAAGGGACATCAGAGACGGGATATCTTCGGCGACTGCCAACATTCGGAACGCGGTTCGAATTCCTTCTTGCTTGGTGCCGTCTGCTTCATCGGGAGAGGACTCTAGCTTGGGTAGTGGTGTCGTATCGTCTCGTCATAGGGGAAAGAGAGCAAGTCGTAGGGGTGGAATCTCTTAGCGAGAGAGAGAGAGAGAGAGAGAGAGAGAGAGAGAGAGAGAGAGAGAGAATGTGGGTTCAAGCTGAGTTCTGTTGTTTTTACTTTTTCTTTTATTTCCTACAAAAATCATGTAACACAGAAAACAGATATATGCAATGCAATGGAGTTTTTTTATTATCTTTTATTAATGATGAATGAATGCATACACATGCGCTTTTTACTTTTCTGCTGAGACCGTTAAAATTAGGAATATTTTTGGAATTTTGTGAAGGAAAGTTCTTGATTAAAAAAAAGGAAATTAAAGGGATTTTGAAATTCTGTTGTGAATATCAATTTATTTTTATTGAGTTTTCTAATTTGACAAAAGAGGAAAATAGGGAAATTTCTCAAAATGGGGGGTTTCCTATCGACAAGCACCCTTACCTGCCTATCGGCAGATCAGTCCAGTCCCAACAATTCAAAGCTTTTATTGGTACCCTCTTCAGCCTTTGGTACCTTGTGGGGTAGGATTCCCACCGATTTCTGTACGGATTATGTCCCTTGTGAGGGTTTTCAAGTATAAAAAGGGGGAAGGGTGGAGTGTTTTCATCACACCTTTGCATTCTTATCGACTTTCCCACTATCTCTTAGCCTTGCAAGATGACTCTCCCTGGTAGCACCGAGTTTGCCAACTACCTCGAAGCCTTGGAAGTTATGTGCTCTTATAATCTTGACTATGATGCTTTCAACATGCGTCGAGTCTCCTTATGGCGTAATCGGCCTATTGAGTGGAACGTGCTGATGGCGGCGACACAATTCTGGTACCCCGAAGACCATGTATTCCCTTTGGGTTGGATGAAGTTTGTCCTACCTACGAGGAGTTTTTTGCCATACTGGGTGTAAATCCCAGTGTTACTAAGTCTTTGCCTGAATTTTACCGTTCTCCCAAGGATTTATTGGTCGGGCTTCTTTATAATTTTCCTTCGGCAGCCAGATCATTGGTTACTAGAGGAATGATCTCCCTCCCGGTGGTACTGCAGTCCGTGGATTTACGGGAAGTAGGTGATGTTGGCTATACTGGAGCCGTTGTTCTGGACCTGGTTTCAAAATTGTTGTTGGTAACTGGGGAACTGTTGATGGACCCGTAACTTGCATCCATTACCTCATGGATGTTATACCATCGTAATCCTATGGCGGTGATACTGGCGAAGACTCTGAATGTTCTGGATACCTGTAGAGAAGGTCGTTCTGACTTTTTGAAGGGTAGCCCCGTGATCCTGTTCATGTGGTTGTCTGAAAGATTATGCTTGGTGACTCCTTCAGAGTATCCCTTATTGGTTGTACCCAACTTCTTTTCCTGCCACTTCATCAGCGTTGGCCTCTATATTGAGAATTGGGAGAATTGGCTTGTCCAATATGGGGCTCGTGGTATGTATTAGTCAGTGCCTTGGTGGGGGCAGTTGCAGCTTATTCTGGAGCTAGGAGAGTATTCATATGTGCAGCTGGTTGGTCTCAGGCAGACCTCCTTTTATTTCCCTTGGCAGCTTCTGCGCCAATTTGGCTGGGCACAGGTTGTGCCACCTCGGACACTAAATTTCTTTCCGGTAGAAGATTTGACTGAGCGCTTGCATCTGTTGCTTGGATCTCTGTGGGAAAATCGGCGTCCGTCGACCCGTCCCTCTCAGTCTGTCGGGAAGGTTTGGCATGACCCTAAAGATTATATGAAGTGGTTGTGGAGGAAAGTAGTCAGCAAGATGTTGGCAGTGGAGACTGGACAAAGATGGTTTGTTTTATCCAACGCCATGGAAGGGGGTGTTGTGGTCTTTTCAAAGATGGTTCGGGCTCATCGGTCCATGGAGTGTTTGCGGCACTCTATTCAGACAGGGGAAACTTGGGGACCTCGGGATGTAGGTGATGAGGGTGCATGCTCCTATGGTAGCTATGGGCAGGACTCTTGGAGAGTTTATTTATGTAATATATGTGGAGATTTTATTTTGCTTTTAATGGTAGTGGGGGAAAGGAGTTATTTGTTCCTTTTCTTATGTAATTCGTACTGTAATTTCTTATTAATGAAATAAACAAGTTTCTGATCACCTAGCTGTTCCTTTCAATGAATTTTTTATTTTGAATTATCTATACTGATCGCTAAGGCATACATAATCCTATTATTCAAGTATTTTTAGAATGAACCGCCGTTCTCGGATGTAATAAAAGAATAGTATTTTGTGAAAAAGAAAGGGCCGCACTCATGTGAGGTGTATGAGATGTCTACGTACCTCTAGGTTTTTTGAAAAGATTTTTATCTGTTTGAAAATAGTTTTTGCAGAGTATCAGGCCCACGTAGTTCTGGGTAGAGGAAATTAAGAGAGTTTTTTTCTCTTTGTTTTTAGAATAGAAGGGGGATGAGAAGAGTCGTAGCGCACCGAGATTTTGGACTTAGGGGTAGAATTTCTTGAGATGGTCCAGGTTGAATGGATGAGCCATCTCTTCCCCATCTAGGTTAGTGAGCATGGCGGCACCACCGAATAAGATTTTCTTCGCAGTGTAGGGGCCGCTCCAATTGGGCTTGGATTTCCCTCTGGGGTCCGAGATGGGTTCTATTATCTCCTTGAGGGCTAAGTCTCCCTCTTGGACACCGCGGTCCTTGACTCTTGTTGAATGATCGCGCCATTCGGTGATGATACCCTTGTATGTGGTAAAGAGCTTTTAATCTCCTTTCATCTAGGAGGGTCAGCTCATCGAGACGGCTTTGGCACTAGTCTTCTTTGCTAACTTTGCTTTCGAGCATGACGCGTAGCGAGGGTATTTCCAGCTCCATAGGTAGGACTGCTTCCATGCCGTAGACCAGAGAGTAAGCGGTAGCCCCAGTAGAAGTTCAAATTGAGGTTCGATAGCCCCAAAGTGCGTACGGGATCCGGTTGGCCAAATCCCTATAGCTTTCGATCATTTTGCTGATGCTGGCTGTAAGGACACAAATTTCCAATTGAGTCCTTTGTAGTTTTGGCTCAATTTCGGACAAAAACATTTATTCATAGGATTGTATTTAATTATAATATTCTCAAGACTATGAAGAGTTTGTTGAAGACTATGAAGAGGTTGTTGAAGACGTAGCGGCAAAGAGTATAGAGCTTCATCAATATGCCGGTTTGCGTGCCTCATTTCTACGTCATCAACTATGGTTCGATGCTCCCAAGGTATGAATGCAATATTATATATATAGGAGCTTAGAACATGTTTATTGGGCGTTAGGATTAATTAAAATCGTGTTTTAATTTCATAAAGAATTAATTAAAACTTTAAAATGAGTTTATAAAGTTTTCTGGGCTAAAATCGAATTTTCCAAACTTTCTGGAAGTTCGTTCGATATGTCGTTCGAACGAGGTTATCGTTCGAACCAGATGTCGTTCGAACGAGATTGCCAACAACTTCCCATTATGGCATACTGGAACTTCATTCGAAATATCGTTCGAACGAGATTTTTGTTCTAAGGAGATTTCTAATGAGCTTCTAACGAGTTCATACTGGAACTTCGTTAGAAGACTCGTTCGAACGAGAATGTCGTTCGAACGAAATGTCGTTCGAACGAGATGCCAAGCGAGAACAGTTTTTGGAAGTTTTAAGCAGTTTTTCTCCCACTTCCCCACTTGGTTCTTAACCAACTTTTTAGACTTTATTATGTGCGGGAATAACATTTTCCAGCTGAATTTTTCCATTCTATTTCATCTATTAGAGAGAGTTTGAGAGCCAAAATGTTTAAGGAAAATGTTCTTGTTTTGAGTGAAGTTTTTTAGAGAAAAATATACACCACTCTAGTTTACACCCAATTGTTTATTTCTTCCAAGTTCCCATATTCATATATCTCGCTTGGAGTTTGGCATCGGGTTCATCTCTTCCGTTCAAAGAGAATTTTTTGGCTTTGCTTCTACATCCATCAAAGAAAGAAGAAGCTGTTTGTTGCGGCATTACCCACTTGGAGAGAGGCTCCTTGTTCGGGTGACGGTGTCCATACAAAGTTCGATCGGTGGACTCCGAGACTGTGGTGGAGCTCCGTGGTTATCCGCTAGGAAGAGGTATCTACAAGAAGAAGCGTCAAGGCTTGATATGGATCGAGTCGTGTGTTGTAAGCCTTTCTATCTTGTATTTGTAAATTCCGTATCTAGTGGATTTGAGGCTAGGGTCGTCCAAGGCTGTTTCCTGTCTTTGGTTTTTTCTCGTACATCGTGGCGTAGTGGATTAATTGTTTATTTTATCTTTTGCAAAATCACCTAGAACGCATGCTTAGGTAAAAAGATAAAATTGGTTTAATTTAATCTCTACATGTTTAATTTGGTGCTAATTAATTTTGGGTAATGTGTAGTTAATTAATTCAAGTCATTTAATTTAATTGTTAAAATTGGTTTGGCCTAATTTGATAAAATTGCAAAATATGACTTAGGCAAATTCTAGTCTTGGATGAATTAACTGGGTTTAAGTGAAAATGATTTTAATTTAAAAAGTGTTTTTTAATTTTCACTCGTGTTTAATTTTAATTTGAAATAGAAATTAAAATTTGTAATTCGTTTGTTTTATTGAACCATCACACATCTTTACGCTTCCACATCTCGATATATCTTAAAGAAAATAATATTTTTGTTTATGAAATTTAAAATTGGGGGCTTCAAACTGGTATCAGAGCCAAAGCGATAAATTATTTCGTTAAAGATCCTTTAAATATTTTTTTTGGCTAAATTGGATTTTCCCCATTTTCAAAATTACCTATTTTTGATGGTTCTAACTATGCATATTGGAAAGCGCGTATGAAATCGGCACTAAAATCTATCGACGAGAGAGTTTGGATGTCTGTTGTTAACGGGTGGTCCCCACCTACTCATTTAGTAGATAATGAACGTGTTCCCAAACAGGCCAATAGATGGAGTGAGGGTGAATTTAAACTTTCTAACTTTAATTCCCGAGGTTTAAATGCCTTGTTTAGCAATGTCACACCGGATGAATTCGGACGCATTATGACGTGTGAGACCGTTAAAGAAGCTTGTGATATTTTACAACTCACTCACGAAGGTAAAAGTGTCATTAAAGCTTTGAAACTCCAAAACCTCACGACTCAATTTGAAACTATCAAAATGAATGATAATGAAACTTTTGATGAATTTTATGCTAGGTTGTCCGATATTGTCAATTCATCTTTTAACTTGGGAGAGAAAATACCCGACAACCGAGTTGTAAAGAAAATTTTAAGGTCCCTTTCCGATAGATTTATTCCTAAAGTGACCGTTTTAAATTCTTTACCAAATTTAGCCTCTACGAAATTAGAAGAGCTTGTAGGTGATTTACAAACCTACGAACTAGATATGTTTCCCTCTAAAAATGAAAAGAAAATTGAAAAGGGCGTTGCTTTAAAAGCTCGAAAAGAGGTCAAACAAGTAGTAGAGAGAGAGAGTGATAGTGACTCGGAAGACATGGTTTTGTTTGCTCGTAAATTTAGAAAATTTCTTAAATTTAACAAAGATAAATTTAAAAATGACTTTAAGAAATTTAAAACTTCTAAGTATAACAAAGCCGAGAAGATCCCTAAACCAATTAATGAAAATTTAAATAAGGACGAGTCTAATAGGTGTTTTGGTTGTGAGGGTTATGGCCATAGGGCTTCTGAGTGCCCCACTAAACTAAGGAAATAGGGTAAACGACCCATTTCATATAATGCTACCCTTAGTGATAGTGATAAGGAAGAGGGACCTGGTTCCCCCACTAAGCCAAATTTTGTGGCTTTTATGGCTAGTCATGTGAGCACCGAAAGTGAATCTTCTCATGAAGATACTCAAACTCATGACACTTACGAGGTCAAAGTTTTTGATTCCCTTGTTTTTTATGATAGTGAGAGTGGAGAAGAAAGAGAGAGTGAAAATTAAGAAGTGGTTAATGTGAGTGAACTTCAAAATGCTTTTCAAGAACTTTATAAAGAATCTATTAAATTGAAAAGAGCTAATTTGAATTTAGAAGCTAGTTTAAGAGAGAGTGTCAAGGTCGTTGATGATAGTATGTTGGTTGAAGACCTTAGGACACGAGAAAAATCTCTTCTAGAGAAGCTTGAATATATATAAGGCGGGAGAGATAGCCTTAGGGGTTTAATGGAATCCTTGAAAAAGGAGCTTCTCGCTTTGGAAGAGAGAAATGTTTTATTAAAGTCTAATATTTTAGAATTGCAAAATAAATTAAAAGACTCTAGTAATGTCAAATTTGATTTGAAGTGTTGTTCGGAAAAATTAGATAAAATCTTAGGAATGGTCCAAATTAAAAATGACATGTGTGGTTTAGGCTTCAATACTTGTAATGAATCTACTCATAAAGCCAAAACCAACGTTTTTGGAGAATCTACTAGGAAAGTTTGTAGAGATCACTCCATAGGTAAATCTTTTCGACATGTTTTTACTTGTACACATTGTGGTCGAAAAGGTCATCTTAGGAAATTTTGTTTTGATCTTAAACAAATTCCTAGAAAATCCCAACGTAAAGCAACCAATGTATTTAAAATTCATACACCCCAAGATAGTCATTCTTCATTAATTTGGGTTAGGAAATCCGACTTGGTTGCCTTGCAAAATAGGGTTTTTGATTCTCATTTACTTTCACATGCTTCCTCCCTTGCTAAATCTAAAGGATGAATGTTTTAGTGTTTGCATACATTAGCTTTTGTACTTCATGCTATATTCACATACTAAATGTATGCTTGTTTAATCATTTTCTAGTTTATGTCCCATGCTTAATCACATGCTAGAATAATGATTTTTGTTTATCTTTTATATTTTATTTCTTCATTTTGTTTGCATTAAATGAAAAATACAAAAAGATTTTTGTTTATCATTTGGGTTTTTATCTCTTGATAATTTAAGCTTAATGAAAAGTTCAAATGATTTTTGTTTGTCTTTTGAGTATATATTTTTTATTCTTGGTTAAAAATTTTAAAAAACTCAAAAAGATTTTATTTTGTGTGTATTTTAGTTTGACACACTTTATGTGGCATATACTTGTGTTTGAATCCATCTTTTACGCTCTCATGTGGCTAGAACTTTTGGTTTAAGACTATCAATCCTTATTATGTTCTTTACCATATTTTATGGAGTAGTTGGATTTTGTGTTGATTAAATGGATTCTATTTCTATATGCCTCTTTTCACTCATGCACGAGCTCTTTTGAAATTTTAACTTCATATGTATATTTGAGCTTTGTGGGGTGTTCTCCTTCCAATCTTGTCATCTACATATTTGTGACTTAGGAGGACTAGTGCATGTCAAAATCCGTTGCATGTGAGATTTGTGTGAAAAATGAAAACATGATAAATATAAATATGCACGGGGAAGGGCTCCGAAAGGACTAAGTGATTCTTTGCGATTGTAAGCCACCGTTTTGAATGGACCTAAAAGAAATACGTGGTCCAAAGGCCTAAAAACAGAAAATATGGCATTAAAAAGAAAAACAAATTGCCAAGGCCTATGTTTGATTGATATATTCATTCAAAATTAATATAAATGATTATTGAGGGAGATTGGATGGTATATCAACGGTTTGCACAATGTCCGTTTATCCTAGTTGCGTATTTCATGTCACGACTCTATTGGTTTGTAGAATCATCAATATCCTAGGCTTGTATGCATTGTGTATATTTATTCATTGAGTTCAACCTATATTGTCACATGAGGTTATATTCAAATGTGATGAAGTTTGCAATCAAATGAGAACTCCGTGAACATGTTTTTAAGTGATTGGGTCTAAATTTAATCGTTACTAGTTCACACCCCAACACTTCTGTTTCCATATGACACATTTTTGCCATACGAGTGTGCAAACTTATTGTATTTTGTGTTATTTGTGTGTTTATATCTATACATATGTGCGTGTGTATTCTTGATATATTCATAGTACATAGATATATGATATTTTGGTTTGCCTTTGCCTTGCTTTCTAGTCATTCTATGCTTATACTTTAGTTTTGGTATCTATCTTGGATTAGTTATGACTTTTCCTTGCCCATATGCTTTCATGTCTTATCACTTTAAGCTTCAACATGCCTTTATATTTGTTCTTTATCCTTTTCCTATTCCTGAACAAAAAGGGGGAGAATGATAGGGGGCCAATTTTAATCTTATCTAAATTTAGGAGATTTAATTTAGGGGGAGTAGCTAACTTCTTGGGTTAATCATTTTGATAAAGGGGAGAATTAATTTTGGGGGAGTATTTTGAATTAATTTTGGGCGAGTATTTATTTTAGTTGCTTTAAATAATTTGATATTCCCTATGCATTTGATGAAGTTGCTTAAGTGTGCAGGAATTCTTCTAAAGCGGCATCTTTCAATGGCTAAGCATTTGATCCCTGGGTTGAGTCAAGTTTGGGTGGGTTATGTTTTGAGTCTAGTGAGCTTGACAGCCCTCTAGGATTTTTGTATAGTTTTTGTCCCGGAATAGCCAAAGGGGGAGATCTGTAAGGACGCAAATTTCCAATTGAGTCCTTTGCAGTTTTGGCTCAATTCCGGACAAAAACATTTATTCATAGGATTGTATTTAATTGTAATATTCTCAAGACTATGAAGAGTTTGTTGAAGACTATGAAGAGGTTTTTGAAGACGTAGCGGCAAAGAGTATAGAGCTTCATCAATATATCGGTTTGTGTCCCTCGTTTATACGTCATCAACTATGGTTCCATGCTCCCAAGGTATGAATGCAATATTATATATATAGGAGCTTGGAACATGTTTATTGGGTGTTAGGATTAATTAAAACTGTGTTTTAATTTTAGAAAGAATTAATTAAAACTTTAAAATGAGTTTATAAAGTTTTATGGGCTAAAATCGAATTTTCTAAACTTTCGGGAAGTTCGTTCGATATGTCGTTCGAACGAGATTATCGTTCGAACCAGATGTCGTTCGAACGAGATTGCCAACGACTTCCCATTATGGCATACTGGAACTTCATTCGAAATGTCGTTCGAACGAGATTGTCATTCTAACGAGATTTCTAATGAGCTTCTAACGAGTTTATACTGGAACTTCGTTAGAAGACTCGTTCGAACGAGAATGCCGTTCAAACGAGATGACAGGCGGGAACAGTTTTTGGCAGTTTTAAGCAGTTTTTCTCCCACTTCCCCACTTGGTTCTTAACCAACTTTTTAGACTTTATTATGTGCGGGAAAAACATTTTCCAACTCAATATATATCCATTCTATTTCATCTCTTAGAGAGAGTTTGAGAGCCGAAATGTTTAAGGAAAATGTTCTTGTTTTGTGTGATGTTTTTTAGAGAAAAATATACACCACTCTAGTTTACACCCAATTGTTTATTTCTTCCAAGTTCCCATATTCATATATCTCGCTTGGAGTTTGGTATCGGGTTCATCTCTTCCGTTCAAAGAGAAGTTTTTGGCTTTGCTTCTACATCCATCAAAGAAAGAAGAAGTTGTTTGTTGCGGCATTACCAACTTGGAGAGAGGCTCCTTATTCGGATGACGGTGACCATACAAAGTCCGATCGGTGGACTCCGAGACCGCGGTGGAGCTCCGTGGTTATCCTCTAGGAAGAGGTATCTACAAGAAGAAGCGTCAAGGCTTGAGAGGGATCGAGTCGTGTGTTGTAAGCCTTTATATCTTGTATTTGTAAATTCCGTATCTAGTGGATTTGAGGCTAGGGCCGTCCGATGTTGTTTCCCGTCTTGGGTTTTTCCTCGTACATCGTGGCGTAGTGGATTAATTGTTTATTTTATCTTTTGTAAAATCACCTAGAACGCATGCTTAAGTAAAAAGATAAAATTGGTTTAATTTAATCTCTACATGTTTAATTTGGTGCTAATTAATTTTGGGTAATGTGTAGTTAATTAATTCTAGTAATTTAATTTAATTGTTAAAATTGGTTTGGGCTAATTTGATAAAATTGCAAAATATGACTTAGGCAACTTCTAGTCTTGTATGAATTGACTTGGTTTAAGTGAAAATGATTTTAATTTGAAAAGTGTTTTTTTTAATTTCCACTTGTGTTTAATTTTAATTTGAAATTGAAATTAAAATTTGTAATTCGTTTGTTTTATTGAACCATCACACATCTTTACGCTTCCGTATCTCGATATATCTAAAAGGAAATAGTATTTTTGTTTATGAAATTTAAAACTGGGGGCTTCAATGGCTTTGAGGTTCTTGTTGGCGGCTTTAACTGCACCATTGGTCTGAGTTCGTTAGGGAGAAGCTTTGTGTCTCTAAATCCCGTACTCGTTGACTACTTCTGTGACTTCTGCTTCGAAATACAACCCGTTATCTGACCCTAGCTCGTTTGGGACCCCATATCGACAGATGATATTTTTCTTGAGAAATTTGGCCATTTTCTTGGCGTTCAGTACTGCGTATGACTCAGCTTCGACCCATCTGGTGAAGTAATCGATGGCAACCAGCATGAACTCATGCCCGTTTGAAGCCTTTGGTGTAACCTTCCCTATGATGTCAATACCCCAGGTGGAGAACGGCCAGGGAGAGGTCATGTTATATAATTCTCACGGAGGCAGGTGTTGAAGATTGGAGAACTGTTGGCATTTGAGGCATCTCCGAACATAGGCGGTGCAGTCCTGGGCCATGGTGGTCAAGTAATATCCCTATCGAATGATATTCTTGGCAAGAATGTGACCGTTCATGCGGGGTCCTCATTCCCCGTGGTGGATTTTTTGCATTGTTTTCTCAATCTCAACCCCTGCGATACAGTGTAGATAAGTTCCATCGAAATTCCTCTTGAGTTGAGCTTTATGACAGATGATGAACTGGGCGTCCAATCTTTGGAGGGTTGTTTGATATTTCTTATTGGAACCCTCGGGATACCTACTATGTTTGGGGACGCAACAGATATCATAGTACCAGCAATCGGCTCGTTCAGGATCTTTGGTGGAGACAAGCTCGATATGGTAACAGTGGGTTGGTTTGTATTTCTTTTCAACTAGGAAGGGGGTCATTGTTATTCCTTCGGGCATGTCGACCATGGAGGCCAAGGTAGAGAGAGCATCGGCTAGGTTATTCTTTACTCGGGGTAGGTAATGGAAGGTGATATCTCAGAATCAGGAGGCTAACTCTTCTAAGTGGGCATGGAAGGGTTGGAGCTTTTTCTCCTTGATTTTCCACTTTCTAAGCACTTGACCGATGATGAGGGCAGAATCCTCGTAGACATCAAGGTATTGAATACCTTACTTGAGATCAACTTTGAGGCCCACTGTGCATGCCTCGTATTCCGTCATGTTGTTAGTGCAAGGGAAATCCAATTTGATGGCGATGGGAGTGTGGGAGTCATCTGTGGCAATCAAAAGTATCCCAATGCCATATCCCTTTTTATTGGCAGCACCGTCAAAGAACATTTTCCATCGAAGGTGGTATTGAGTGGTGCAGAGGATATTTTCATGTGGGAATTCGGAGATCCAGACATCTGCTCCTTCTACAGGGTTATCAGAGAGGTAGTCAGATATGGCTCTTCCTTTAACGGCTTTCTGTGTGACATACACGATATCGAACTAGATTATGAACATCAACCATCGGGCCATTCGACTGGATAAGGCGAGTTTCTCAAGAAGGTATTTGATGGGATCTATTTGGGATATAAGTTTAATGGGGAAGGCGAGCATGTAGTGTCACAATTTTTGGGTGACCCAGACAAGTGCGACACATGCCTTTTCCAAAGCAGTGTAGTTGACCTCATACCCGACCAATTTACTATTGGAGTAATAGATGAATCTTTCTTTGCGGGATTCTTCAAGGTAGTAGGCTAGCAAAGCTACAGTGTCGATTATGGTTAGGTATAGGAGCAAAGGGAGACCCGGTTGTGGTGGCATGAACACTAGAGGTTGGGTCAGGTATTGTTTGATTCGGTTAAAATCTTCTTACAGGCCTCGTTCCAAATCTTGGTTGAATCCTTTCGGAGGAGTTTGAAGATTTGTTCGCAGATGGAGGTTAGCTGGATGATGAACCGACTGATATATTGTAATTTCCCAAGAAAACCTCGGACTTCTTTCTCTGTTCGGGGTGGTGGCATCTCAAGTATGGCCTTCCGTTCTGCAGGATCTGCTTCTATCCCCTTCTCACTGACCATGAATCCCAAGAGTTTTCCCTTTGTAACACCGAAGACACACTTCTGTGGATTGAGTCTCATCTGATACCGTCGCAGTCGTTCAAAGAACTTCCGGAGAGCGGGAACATGACCTTCTCTAGTTTTGGACTTGATAATCATATCATCCACATAAACCTCGACTTCTTTGTCAATCAGATCGTGCATGATGGTTGTGGCAGCCCTTTGGTATGTAACCCCAGCATTCTTGAGACCAAATGGCATAATGGTGTAGCAAAAGGTTTCCCATGGGGTGATGAATGTGGTTTTTTCTTGGTGGTCTGGATGCATCTTGATTTGGTTGTATTTGGCAAACCCGTCGACGAATGACTTGAGAGCATGACTTACTGTGTTGTCCATGATCATGTAGATATTGGGTAATGGATAATCATCCTTTAGGGAAGCTTTGTTTAAATCTTAGTAGTCTACACACATTCTAACCTTCCCTCCTGATTTCGGCACAAGTACTATGTTGGCTAGCCATGTGGGATATTCGATCACACGAATGAAGCCCATGTTCAATTGTTTGACCACCTCTTCCTTGACCTTGAGCGACCATTCAGTGCGGAGTTTTCTCAATTTTTGTTTAACCGGCTTGTAATATGAGAGGGTGGGGATCTCGTGCTGAGCTATTTCAGGATCAATGCCGAGAATATCATCATAGGACCATGCGAAGACATCCACGAACTCCTTTAGCAACTCTTCGAGTTGTGCACGCTCATACTAGTCAAGGGCAGCCCCTATCCAAATCTTGCACAATTGGCTACTAAAATCGAGATTAATAACAACAGTCTCTTCTTGATTAACTTGAACGCAGTTATGTTCGTTATTATTAACCTTATTTAGATTAGTTAATAATTTTTCATTTGCAAAATCATCATCATCAAAAGTTTGATTAGAATCCAAGTAGTTAATGTAAGGCACAACAAGATACTTAAAATCTTCGTTTATTCATTGATAGGAAAAACATCATTGACAAACTTATCAAAAGAGGTCTCGATTACATTTGAACAAGGATAGATAACAAAATAATAAATACGGTAAACATTGGGGTTAGGGGAAATTTCAAGAGATAGAACTGGCGCAGCATGCCAGTTGAGGAGGGGTGTATCAGCAACTTTAATCAGATGGGATGGATCTATTTATGTAGTGCCTGAATGAACCATGCAGAGTGCCATCCCCAGTGTCTATAAGTTGAAGGAATCTTCGAAATCACTTTCCTCAGTCTCTTCGGTATCTTTGATGAGCGGTAGTACTCGGTGTTGGAAACTTTCGACCCATGGGTAGCTGTCTTAGAAAAAGATCTCCATTCCAGGCTTCATCTTCTTGTCTATGTGGTCATACCATGGTTCTGGAAAATCACAAAAGGGGAAGTATTCACCTTCTTTGATGAGTCGTCCATTCAAGGAGTCTCCTGGTATAGTTTGGATACAGTCTGATCTTTTCTTTGGTTGAAACTGGTGGATCATTCTGAGATCTTGTTCTGATAGTTGATACCCCAAGCCACAAGAAGGGAAATCTTTCTTCAATTTGATGGGCTCATGTATCCCTTGTTGCCTTTTCCCTAGTCCAAGTCCGGGCATGAAGTGCATGTTTCTGAACATCTGAATCACATTGAAATTTCCATGAGGGTCATATTCTGGACAAACCCTTTCTTTAAAACCGTACCTTATCGGGAGTAGGAGTGGCTCAACTCAGAATCTTGATAGGAGCATATCATTTGACCCGTGTGGTATCTCAAGGATTGGACTACTGGTGCTTACACCCTCGACATTTTCGTCGTCGCCCAAAATGGTGATGACTCGCCCGTCGGTGAAGAACTTCAATTTCTGATGGAGTGAGGAAGACACACCCTTGATACTGTGGAGCCAGGGTCGTTCGAGCAACAGGTTGAAGCAAGGTGGGATGTCTATGACATGGAATTCGGTGACAGGGTTTATAGGGCCAACCCCTATTACATGTTTTATGGAGCCCATCACCTCCCGATGGGTATTATTATAGGCACGTACAACGACGGAGGTTGGAGCGAGATCGCTTTCTTTCAGACCTAAACATTTAAAGGTTCTCAGTGGGTAGACATTCAAGGCAGATCCGTTATCGACAAGAGAGAGTGGCACGACCTTCCCCATAACTTTGAGGGAGATGTTAAGTGCGTGATTGTGATTCGACCCAATTCTGGGGATTTCTTCTTTAGAAAATGATAGCATTCGAGTAGAGGCCAGATTTACCGCTTCTTCTGGTGTGGTAGATGGAGGAGCTATGGGTCCTGTGAGTAGCTTGATTAAAGAATTTATGTACATCTGGGAAGACATGAAAAGCCCCCATAGATTGATGTTAGCTTGGGTTTTCTTCAGTTGATCGAGGATCTTGCTCTCCTTGATGGTCATCTCTGGTATAGGAAGGTTTTCAACACCTTTCACTTTGTCATTTGCCGGTAGTGAGTTTGGAACCTGGTGATGTCTCCCTGATCTGGTCATGTGATTTATTGAAGAAGGGAAGAATATGAATACCGTTAACTCATCAATCTCAGGTTATTATGTCACTCTGTTTATTTCTTCGAGGAGTTATTCAAATGATATCATCCCACATATATCGGCTACTAGACCAGTTCTTCCTGAAGCTTGTTCTTCACCCGAATCTTCGAATTCTTCCCCCCATCCGGCAGCAAAAATTATGTCTTTGCATGTAAAGTCAATGCATTCCACAACTTCAATGGCTTCTTCATACAGGTCTTCCCATTCTGTGGGGATATGTGTGATCGAAGGGACCAAGATCCCTTGTAGCTTCAAAGTGTCAAGTAGTCCGGTGATACTACAAATTGTGTTGGTTTGCCTGAATAATTCTGCTATAATCTGGACAACATCATCTAGGCTGACTTCATCGGTTGGTACCAACCACTTGTCTGAATCTTGGGCCCATTTTCGTGCTTCTAAGAATAGTGTACTGAATCTCTGGTAATCAATGACCATCTGTGAGGGAAATTTTAGCCCGAACTCTAGAAGTTGGTTTAACACCTTTGATAATTCCATACTTTCATTTTCAGAACGGCTATGGACAGCTATGCATGCTCTGGTAGCGAGTGACAGTGCCTGATCCGTGAGGCTAGTAGGGTGTAGGAGGAAATATGGGCACATTTTAAGAGGTTTAGGAGAGTATATGGGTGTGATTTGTGTTGAGGGGTCGAAATTCAGGTTTTCTTCAAAGAAGATGGCATTGGAATGATTTGGGAGTGGGTTGTGAGTAGTGTTTGCTTAGGATTGGCTGGTGGGGTGATGGTACCACGGTCAATGAGATATTGGATTATGTTTCGGAGGTAAAAGAATTGGTCAGTGGTATGGCCAACAGTTTGGTGAAAAGGCGTAATGGGCATCGACCTTGAAGTTTCTTGGGAGTGGATTTGGCAATGGACGGGGATCCAAGGGTTTGATGAGATTTCGGTTTAACACGGCTTGGTAAACTTTGGAGAGGGGAGCATAGAGGTTAGTGTATTCCCTTCGGATGGGGGCACGTCGGCTTTTTAGTTCCCATGATGTGGTTGGCTGAGAAATGTTATTGATGGTTGAGACTGTAGCACTGGCAGGCTTGTCATACTTTCTATGGGTGAACTGTCCGGAAACCTTTTTCGGTTCAACCTTTGTTTTAATAAGGCTTTCCGATTTCTACTCCAGCCTCTCTGAGAGCTCGGAAGTGGGGATAGTATTATCCTCCCATCGTCGCTCGGACATGGGGCAAGAAGTTCTTCTTCACTATGTTGACCTGCTCTTCTGCAAATGGCCGATTGGTCATGGTAGCTGCTTGCTCTCTCCACCGGGTTGTAATACCCCATATTTTTATGCTATATTAATTTGGGGATTTACTAAAGCTAATGCGAATGAATTATTTAATAAAAATCTGGAAATTAATTATGTTATAATTATTAACGTAACGAGAGTTAGTAATTATGGGAAATTGGTTGAATATTACTAATGAGCAAAAGTAATATATGTTATTGATTATATTGAATGTCATGAGTGAGTTAAATGACAATTTTGGAAATTTGAATCGGGACGCGCCCGTGTCGCGTCGGGACTAAATTTTGTTAAATAAAAAGTGAATATTTTATAAGTTGTTCGTATGGTCATTTTGAGTGTGCCAACGCGTCCAGAAGGGTCGAGATAGTCAGAAAAGTGTACCCGGGGGTTTAGTTTGAGTCTCGGGCCGTTTTTAGGCCTAAGTGGTACCCCGGGAGGGTAATTTAGTCATTTCACCTTATTGGGTAATTAAACCCACGAAATTCAGCAACCTATATCAGCCATTTAGGTTAGTCAGCTAGGGTTAGAAAACAAAAACACAAGTGACGGCCATAGGAGAGGGAAGGAGAAAGCTCCAAGGCAATCGAAGGCCCCAAAAGTGTTCTGTTTGCACCACAACCACCACCACCGCGTAGATCGCGAGACGAGGAACTCAGCCATACCAAAATCAGCCATGAATCAGAATACCAGAAATCCCAGGCAAGTGTTTAACTTGCTATTTTCGTTGGTGCAATCTTCATATTCGTTTAGGGATGATTAGGGATGAATTATGTAGAAGAAAACCCAATTTGTGTTAGGAAAATGCATGTAATATTGATGATATGAAAATTCTGGAATCCTTGCCATGTAGAGGAATATAACCCACGAAATTTGGATGATATATTAGAAGGAAATTCTGGTAAAAATAGATTAGAACCATGATTAAGAAAAACTCTAGGGTTCTTGATGATTAGTTGAGATTTTGGGTTAATTATCTATGTTTAATGTTAGATATACACATGCTTTACGTTGAAAACATCAGGTATGTTGATATAATGTTAGTAGTAGGATTTTTGGGACGTTTAGAATGGAAAAACATGGTTTTGGATGAAGAAAATTGGTAGAACCCATAACTGCAATTCTGCAGATTTTCGCAGACCTGCTTGATCGATCGATCGAGCCCAAAACCTCGATCGATCGACCCCTCCTGGCAGACTACTATTTCCCTTTGTTAATGATTTAAGAATTGAATTGTCGTGATATAATTCTTGGGCATTCTTAGTATAATGATTTGGGAGACATAGAGGAACTGTAGGGCGTATAAATAAAGGTTGGGATCATTAATACTCGATGAGAATGGTATTTATGAGATGTTTACTTTAGGGTTAGTAAATTGATATGTTAAAGTGTGAGGCGCGTAAGAGAGTTACGATGAAACGTAGATGTGACACCTACTGAATTTTCTACTTGGAAGAATAGAGTCCACGAGTGTCACGAAATAAGTGAGAAAACCCTTCGAGTTAAGGTTAGAGATGAAACCTTATACGTAATACTAATAATGTGAAATTTAGGATAAGTAATGTAATTATGGGCGATGAGAGAACCTACAATTAATATGATAAAGGTGGTATATTTATATGATTGTGTGTGCATATATTATATACATGTGAAAATCATGCCCATCCCTGAGGTTACCGCGCTGGGACAGTCTTATCTCGATGGGACCTTTATGGGGGATATTGACTTGTACCCTATAAGATAGATGTCATTGGTACAGGCTATCGACGTGATAGTTCAGACGGTCCTAAGAGACGCAGGCATGTGCCATCCTCTTAAAGACTTGGAATCTATTCTTCGCCTCAATTTTGTTGTGTATTCTGTTAATACAATTCGAGAGTGATTCCGATTGTATTCCCCTTAATATGAGTGATATGGGGTTTTGGATAGTAGAGTATGAACGCACCATAGTTTAATGTGGGGTGCTGTTATTTTATATATATTATACGAGTAGTTAATATATATATGAGATTTGGAAATTTGAAACTGCCTACTGTGAGTTGATAAGTAGGACATGGTTGATGACTCAAATAGTAAATACTTGTTTCGTGAAAGTATAATATGACACTGGGAAACTATATAAACTAATAAAGTTAAAACGAGAGTTGTGTTGCTAATTGGAAGTATCTTTTTAAAGACCGATATTGTTCGGTTTTGAAATCTTATGAGTAAGTTAAGATAAGCTAAATTATTGGGAAGGTTAGTATGATAAAATGTTAAGTTAAACCATTGGGAAGGTTAGTGCGATAGGTGTGCACATTAGAAGGGAGGTGAGATTTTCTCAAGAGAGCGTCGCCCTAATATGTTGTTGCATTGGCCTGTATCAATTTAAATACTTGCTAAACGTATTTTAAATCAAACACACTTTCGGGCTCTGACCCGTTCTCTCTCTCTCTCTCTCTCTCTCTCTCTCTCTCTCTCTCTCTCTCTCTCTTGTATATATATGTATGTATTACAGGTGCCCAGCCACAGGGGCGTCTTACTTAGGATCTCTTGGAAGGAACGCATTGCAGCTTAGGTGGGAGTTGCAGGTATTTTGAATAGACGACTTCGTTCATTCGGATCCACTCTTAGCACTTTCATTTAGTTGAGCATGTGTAGCTCTTTCCATTATTTCATTATTGTTGGGACATTTGTATTTCAGTTATTTCCAGTATTGTTACTATGGGTTTTATTCAGATTGGATTTGTGACTTTAGATTCCGTATATTGACATTCGATTGACGAATGTATTATATTTATTGGACTTTGTGTTCCAGGTTTATTGTGGTGTGATTCTTAATTGTTGGAATGATGTTAATAAATAAATAAATCTTTTTCTTAAAATAAAATTTGGAAAGTTATGTATGAAAATGGTTTTGACACTTAGCTTAATTATTTAGGGTGTTAAATTGGAAAATTTATTTTTATCGACAGTGATGCTGAGAATGAACCAACTATTTACCTTGATTTAATTTAATAAAGGTGTGATTGCCCGCTATTTAATTAGGCGGGGTGTCACAGGTGGTATCAGAGCATCAGGTTCTAGTGTCCTTAGGATCTGTACGGCTTATTATGCTTTCAGCGTTGCTTTGTTTGTTATAGAGCCATATGTTTAGGATTGTCGATTCCTTTGACGAGATTTCCTTCTCCTGCTATAATGTGTATACACTAGTGAATTCTAATTTCGTTCGGATGTGTGCGTGTGCCGAGCGATGACGGATGTCAGAAGAGGACTGTTAGGCGTACATCAGGGGGGCAGGGCTCAGTTGGGATTAGGAAATATATCCGAGGATGATGACCGTAGTCGAGGTCACCTCCATTATGGCATGAGAAGCCATGACTAGAAAGGCGACTAAGGTGCAGCAATGATTTTCAAATGCTATTATAGTCAAATGAGGTGCGAGGGTAAACTTACCCAACGTATTACAAAAACGTGTAGAGACTGTCAGTGGGAAATTTTAGAAACGCGAAAATTGTATGTGTTTACCAAAGGAGGTAAAGTATCCAAAGGCTTAGATATAGGACGGAGTGTGGCAAACTGAAAGTGAAAATTTAGAGAAAATTTTCTTAGCTTTCCGGACGAAATTATAATGGTTGGAGTCAATCACCAATTTTAGAAGTGGAATTGCTATGCCTATAGGAGAACCTTAGGTACAGTGCTGACCGTATGTTCCTTCCTTAACTATTTAGGATTAGAAGCAAGTGTGTTTCTGAACTCATTGAGAGAGGGTATGTCAGGGGCCCATTCGTAAATATGAATCTTAACCGTTATCAAATTTTGTATCGGAAGAGGTAGATACTAGTGGAGGAAACGACTCCAAGTGGGAGACCAACTTGTAATAATAGTTGATAATACTCGACGAGGAAATTCTAATGGACGCCCGATTCAGAGGTTGACATTGTCATATTTTGTCAAAATAGATGATAACGCTTCTTTGTGGGGGAAGTTAAAGAAATCGAAGAATTTAGTCGAGAATGAGACTGAATGCAACGATGGTGGTATAGCACCACAAAAGGATGTGGATACACATCAGAAAAACCATTTAAATGCTTCAGATAGTTAAATTCTTACCAAGTGATGGTAAATTCAGTAAGTACTATTATAGATAGTAACATGATCTTTATGGCCTGAAAAGTTAAGAGAACAATCGGGATGGTTAACAGGAATCGAGTTTACTAAAGTCCGAGAGGAGGACAAATCCTAACCTGGTTAGTAGGATAGGTGGTAAGTGGATTATGTACTGAGGTATTTTGTGCGGAGTGAGATCGCTCGCGATATTATGTTCCAAAGTGAGAAAAAGGGACAAGAATACGGTGCCTAGTAAAAGGCAACGATTAAAATAATTTTGTTATGGTTTGGGCAGACGTGTTACATCCGAAAACCATATGCGCAGTCAAGACGATTGACAAGGTAGAAGTGTAAGTTGTATCCTCAGAGGATGAGGCGTGTTTATATGACACGAGAGAGTCAATATATTTTGTTCATTGCTAGATTAGCATGTGATACGAGTTTAATGCATATAATTATAAATGTTACCATTATGTGAATATTTTTCCCTAGTGTAGCGGGATTTTTCTTTAGTGCTATCCGCGGAGGATGAATGAGTATATTAACAGTGTTTCATACTTTATTGAGGTTACTCGTTGTAGTGATGCGATACACAAGTATGATATTATCTTTGTTAAAACGTTATAAAAATGGTTAGTACGATAGTGGGCATTTATTGCTAGGCTATCGGAATGGTTGCATTAGAGAAACATGTTTTATGTTTTGTTTTGGAGAGCTTTACCTGTAAGAAGGTTGGACCTGCACTTATATTATCTATCCAAGAGACTTCGGAGGAGATAGTGGGCTCGAGATATTCGATGCCAATGTATGTATAGACTTTGTCAGTATAATTCCGTATGTATCGGAATTTACCATTGAGCGAAAAGATTTGACCTAATATTATGTTTAGCACTCCGGACTTAGTGATAGGAAGAATACAGTGTTATATTTACCGTTTAGAGAGGTGGGAGATAAGATTTATACCTCTATTATTAGGGAAAGGAATTTCAAGAATTCTGAGTGTATGTATTCGAGGTTTATGAAATGCTATTACCACCAACCTATACTGAACAATTGTGCAATTAGTGAAACGTTCTTTGTTAAGCATAATTACGGGAGAAATTTTAACTTTTCTGTCAAGGGACAGAATAAAGGGGTATATACTATGGACGGAGGACCTAACGGATTTCGATAGCCGACAATGCTAGGTAGTAGTGTATCGGGGGGGTTCCTTGTTTGGATTTCGCTTTGCGAGACATCCCACGCATGAAACTTAGTATAAGGTTGGAAAGAGGGAGACGTCTGGTCACTATTCCATGAGTTCGGTACCCTAGTCGAAATGGGATCAAGTAATTATGCATGTAAGTTGGAAGTCGAATCTTGTTTTAAAGCCACTGGAGCCGAATTATGTGGTAAGAAAGCATTGAAAGTTACCCCACGAGTTAAGGGGTGGAACGCTGATATAGAGAATTTAAGAATTTTGATTTTTAGGGTGATTAGAGTGTTGTAATCACGCTGCAAGCACCAAGGAAAACAAAGAATTTGTTTTTTAGTATGGAGCGTATGTGATGCTTACGCTAGTATGCCCGGTTTATAGGGTGTGTAGACATCCTGGTTAACCGATGCTAAAACTCATCCTAGATGAAGGGGCGTGGCAATGGACTTGTAAATGTGTTTGTGGGGTTAACAGAATGAAGTGGAAGTGATATAGAGGATTAAATGCCACATGAGGAGTGATAATCCATACATAAGTGTGCAATTAGAATAGCCCGCCCTAACTTGATTGGAAGGCTGTGGGAAGCCATTCAAGAATTGGTATTCCTTGAATATAGTAGAATTTAATTGTTATGAAGCAAACCCGGAGCGGAGTTGTTATTAGTCAAGTGTGAGAGCGACTCACACATATAAAGAGTAAAGATGTTAGTATAGTATAACAGATCCAGAAGTGCGCTTCGTGGAGAGAAGAGCACGGGTCGAAACTCTCGGCATACTCCAAGGAGGGAAGGGGAGTATTACATGTCACTTAATGTGAGACATTTCAAGGGTAGAATCGATGTTTAGCGAGACGTAGTGAGTAGTCTCTACATGCACCGCCCATAGGTAAGGTTTGGTTGAAAGAGGAGAATCAACCAAAGAATTTTGTGTTTATCGAAAATTCCTGAACTTGGAAGAGGTCGGTAAAGATGGTAAAGTTCTTGGATGAGTATCCATCCTCAAAACGAGACCAAGGGTTTATCCCGAACATGTGAATTAAGTCGCCGAGAAGGAAGTGATTGATATTACTTTGGGCTGGCTTACAATATTAACTAGTATGCCCCAGACTTCCTTTCAAAGGAAGGATCGCGCCAGTGCATGGTCCGGCGCAATATAAATTTCTGATTCAGGATGAGATTGGTGAATCCCACCTTTGATATGGGATTTTAGGAACCATCGGAGAAAAGATTTCGTTTTGAGTAGGATTTATCACCCTTAGCCAAAGAATGGGCGCACGGTGATTAAAGATTTGTGGAGCCACGTGAATGGGATTTTTGAATCTTGATACGATGATTTCAAGAATGCTCTGTAGAAGCACTCATACCTATTGTCGCGTACAAGGTACTTATTAAAGTTTTGTTACGGAAGAACCTCGACTATTCTCCTTTCGTATGTTATAGGAGAGTAACTAATCTGAATTTTTGGATCGGTCGAGAAGACATCCGATAAATGTGGTAGAATTCCACGACTGTTTTAGGCGGGCAAGAGTGGTCAAATGTTCGTAATATTTTCTCAGAATGGGAGTTTTTCATATGAATAAAACCGAGTATTTGTCATGTAGTGAGGTGCGGCCTCCTAATGTTAGTGAGATAATGAAATTTATAACTGATAGGCATGACCTATGCGAATGTTGTCGGTTGGGAGAACAATGTGAAGTGTCTCCAATGAGAATGAAAAATAATGTTGCTGGGAGGGAAAAAGCTATAGTGATTGAGCGCCGTGATATGTGGATAGTTTGCGTAGTGACGACAGATATCTAGAATTGTGCTACCTGATAGGCCTTATTTTCCGAATTTCGGGACGAAATTCAGTTATTAAGGGGGAAGTATGTAATACCCCGTATTTTTATGCTATATTTATTTGGGGATTTATTAAAGCTAATGCGAATGAATTATTTAATAAAAATTCGGAAATTAATTATGTTATAATTATTAACGTGACGAGAGTTAGTAATTATGGGAAATTTGTTGAATATTACTAATGAGCAAAAGTAATATATGTTATTGATTATATTGAATGTCATGAGTGAGTTAAATGACAATTTTGAAAATTTGAATCGGGACGCGCCCGTGTCGCGTCGGGACTAAATTTTGTTAAATAAAAAGTGAATATTTTATAAGTTGTTTGTATGATTGTTTTGAGTGCGCCAACGTGTCCGGAAGGGTCGAGATAGTCAGAAAAGTGTACCCGGGGGTTTAGTTTGAGTCTCGGGGAGTTTTTAGGCCTAATTGGTACCCCAGGAGGGCAATTTAGTCATTTCACCTTTTTGGGTAATTAAACCCACGAAATTCAGCAACCTATATCAGCCATTTAGGTTAGTCAGCTAGGGTTAGAAAACAAAAACACAAGTGATGGCCATAGGAGAGGGAAGGAGAAAGATGCAAGGCAATCCAAGGCCCCAAAAGTGTTCCGTTTGCACCACAACCACCACCACCGCGTAGATCGCGAGACGAGGAACTCAGCCATACCAAAATCAGCCGTGAATCAGAATACCAGAAATCCCAGGCAAGTGTTTAACTTGCTATTTTCGTTGGTGCAATCTTCATATTAGTTTAGGGATGATTAGGGTTGAATTATGTAGAAGAAAACCCAATTTGTGTTAGGAAAATGCATGTAGTATTGATGATATGAAAATTCTGGAATCCTTGCCATGTAGAGGAATATAACCCATGAAATTTTGATGATATATTAGAAGGAAATTATGGTAAAAACAGATTAGAACCATGATTAAGAAAAACTCTAGGGTTCTTGATGATTAGTTGAGATTTTGGGTTAATTATCTATGTTTACTGTTAGATATACACATGCTTTACGTTGAAAACATCTGGTATATTGATA
Organism: Sambucus nigra; assembly: GCA_949130495.1. NCBI lineage: Eukaryota > Viridiplantae > Streptophyta > Magnoliopsida > Dipsacales > Adoxaceae > Sambucus > Sambucus nigra. The sequence goes on along the minus strand of OX422207.1, from coordinate 76,851,820 downwards.
TAATGTTAGTAGTAGGATTTTTGGGACGTTTAGAATGGAAAAACATGGTTTTGGATGAATAAAATTGGTAGAACCCGTAACTGCAATTCTGCAGATTTTCGCAGACCTGCTTGATCGATCAATCGAGCCTAGAGCTTCGATCGATCGAAGGTTCGATTGATCAAGCCCCAAACCTCGATCGATCGACCCCTCCTGGCAGACTACTATTTCCCTTTGTTAATGATTTAAGAATTGAATTGTCGTGATATAATTCTTGGTCATTCTTAGTATAATGATTTGGGAGACATAGAGGACCAGTAGGGCGTATAAATAAAGGTGGGGATCATTAATACTCGACGAGAATGGTATTTATGAGATGTTTACTTTAGGGTTAGTAAATTGATATGTTAAAGTGTGAGGTGCGTAAGAGAGTTACGATGAAACGTAGATGTGACACCTACTGAATTTTCTACTTGGAAGAATAGAGTCCACGAGTGTCACGAAATAAGTGAGAAAACCCTTCGAGTTAAGGTTAGAGATGAAACCTTATATATAATACTAATAATGTGAAATTTAGGATAATTTTTGTAATTATGGGCGATGAGAGAACCTACAATTAATATGATAAAGGTGGTATATTTATATGATTGTGTGTGCATATATTATATATATGTGAAAATCATGCCCACGCTACTTGCTATCCGTGAGGTTACCGCGCTGGGACAGTCTTATCTCGATGGGACCTTTATGGGGGATATTGACTTGTACCCTAGAAGATAGATGTCCTTGGTACAGGCTATCGACGTGATAGTTCAGACGGTCCTAAGAGACGCAGGCATGTGCCATCCTCTTAGAGACTTAGAATCTATTCTTCGCCTTAATTTTGTTGTGTATTCTGTTAATACAATTCGAGAGTGATTCCGATTGTATTCCCCTTAATATGAGTGATATGGGGTTTTGGATAGTAGAGTATGCACGCACCATAGTTTTATGTGGGGTGCTATTATTTTATATATATTATACGAGTAGTTAATATATATATGAGATTTGGAAATTTGAAACAGCCTACTGTGATTTGATAAGTAGGACATGGTTGATGACTCAAATAGTAAATACTTGTTTCGTGAAAGTATAATATGACACTGGGAAACTATATAAACTATTAAAGTTAAAACGAGAGTTGTGTTGCTAATTGGAAGTATCTTTTTAAACACGGATATTGTTCGGTTTTGAAATCTTATGAGTAAGTTAAGATAAGCTAAATTATTGGGAAGGTTAGTATGATAAAATGTTAAGTTAAACCATTGGGAAGGTTAGTGCGATAGGTGTGCACATTATAAGAGAGGTGAGATTTTCTCAAGAGAGCGTTGCCCTAATATGTTTTTGCATTGGCCTGTATCAATTTAAATACTTGCTAAACGTATTTTAAATCAAACACACTTTCGGGCTCTGACCCGTTTCTCTCTCTCTCTCTCTCTCTCTTGTATATATATGTATGTATTACAGTTGCCCAGCCACAGGTGCATCTTACTTAGGATCTCTTGGAAGGAACGCGCTGCAGCTTAGGTGGGAGTTGATGGTCTTTTGAATAGACGACTTCGTTCATTCGGATCCACTCTTAGCACTTTCATTTAGTTGAGCATGTGTAGCTCTTTCCATTATTTCATTATTGTTGGGACACTTGTATTTCAGTAATTTCCAGTATTGTTACTATGGGTTTTATTCAAATTGGATTTGTGACTTTAGATTTCGTATATTGACATTCGATTGACGAATGTATTATATTTATTGGACTTTGTGTTCCAGGTTTATTGTGGTGTGATTCTTAATTGTTGTAATGATGTTAATAAATAAATAAATCTTTTTCTTAAAATAAAATTTTGAAAGTTATGTATGAAAATGGTTTTGACACTTAGCTTAATTATTTAGGGTGTTAAATTGGAAAATTTATTTTTATCGACAGTGATGCTGAGAATGAACCAACTGTTTACCTTGATTTAATTTAATAAAGGAGTGATCGCCCGGTATTTAATTAGGCGGGGTGTCACACGGGTTATGAAGTTACTGACTGATTACCCAGGGTTTTGTTTGAGAAGCTCTAAATCACGATGGGTGACCTCAAGCTCTTCGTTGTATTTTTACTGCGACACGAATTCTCGAGCTACATCGTCCCAGCTATGGATTTTGGATTCCTCAAGGGATAAAAACCATCGGAGGGCATTATCCTTCAAAGTTTGCTGAAACAATTGGGCCATCACTTCTTCAGAAGGACCTAGTAGAGTCATGGAACGATGATAACTGCTAAGATGAATAATCAGGGGTCTACTCCATCTGAACTTCTTGATATTTGGCATCTTAAACTTCCCGGGTAACCTCGCTTTAGGATAAGGAGACATGTGGGTGTAGTCCATGTAATTCCCAAATATTCTGACTTGGTCGAACTTCTTAGTGAGCATCTTGAGATCCTCTTTGAATTTATTCAACTCTTCTTCTTTCGGATCAATGACCACAGGCAGGTTAGCCATAGGCTGGGCAATGTTTGGCATTGGAAGCTGGGCAGGCGGCGGCCTATTGATAGCAGGGGCACGTGGAGCATGCTGATAATCTTCGGGAACCAAAATAGGCTCGAGGGGACCCATAGTACGAGGGAATAGGTCTTCGGGCTCTTGAGGAATAGGAACCTGGTTTCGTTACATCTCTCGTACCTTAGTTTAGAGATTGTCAATCTTGGACACGAGTTGAGCTAGGACTGTCGTCAAATCTGGCTGTATGACTGGTACTTGATCTATATTATCCATGGAAAGCAGATGGATTCCGGACTCGAAAGAAGTAGTAGAGGAACGAATGAAACTCCGGGGAGATTTGACTGAAGACAGAAGCCAATATGGAGTCAGGCCAAGGGCTTGCGATCAACCCGAGAAGGCGTAGAATGGGATTTATTTTTGGAAAAAGAGAAGAAACTATTTTTGGATTTTTAATAAATAAGGGAGAAATGTTTTTGGATTTCTGATAAAGAAGGGAGAAATGTTTTTGGATATTTGATAAATAAGGGAAAAATGTTTTTGGATTTTTGATAAAGAAGGGAGAAATGTTTTCGGAGACGGGACTCAGCATGATTATTACAATTATTATGTTGTCACTTGTATTTAATTCTCCTAAATGCAATGTTGGATGGGACCCGACCCTGGAAAAATGGGGTTTTTAATATATGCGAAGCTACGGCTGGACTTGTACCCAGGCTCATGGATAGGGTCCCGTTTTAAAAATGAGCAAAAATTTGGGTGACAGACCGACCCAGAATTTCAGCAGAGTTTCGGGTTGAAATCGGCAATCTAAAGTGTGTGTCCTAGGTTTGACACCTATATTCGGTTATGCAGTTGGTTGGGTGAATTGGAATGGGTTCCACCTTTGGCGTGACTTCCACGATATACGTCTTTCTCTTGCGGGCAATCAGTACATGTGGACAAGCCATTTGATATACCTGAGTGTACATGAATTGCCTCACTATATACCTCGTGGGGACGGTACGTGTGAGAGCAAATTCGATATGCTCGGCGTACGTGAAAGAATTACCTATGATATACCTCCCTTCATGACTTCGATCAAGAGGTACGATACGGGGGAGCCGTTTGATATACGTCGAAGGTACTTGGCCAATGGAAGGTGAGAGTCATATCGCTTAGGCTAACTGCGACTTGCCGGACCAGCGCCCATCGCGAAGTGACCCTCCAGTTACTGGGTAAAATTTAGTCAATATCAATGCTCTTTGGTGATGTCATGTGAATCATGCATGATTCTCTTATTAGTATCTTATGATGAGAATGCCCTTCTTAATTATGCCAAACAGGGAGCGGGAACAAAGTATAAGTACACCAAAAGGTACACCAAGTATGGATGTGATGCGTGCAACATGTGGATATATGTGATCCTAGGTGAACGTGGCGTGAAGTGTATATGGAGAATTTTCTACAAGTGTGTGAACATAAGCATAAGCATGGGATACACATGGAAAAGGGGAACATGCAGATATGGGGGGAAACATAAACTAATATAGCATCCATGCAAATAAAGTCAAGCCCTCAAAATACACAAGTCCCCAGCAGAGTTGCCACTGTGGTTATCCCCGATCCTCTCCATGCGGGCGGGCGCGTGGAGGAAGGATCCTTCAGGTCCCGCGCATCCCTCTCGGGAGCACTTCGGCCGGCGTCGTTTGAGATGTGGTGAAAAAATGTAGAGAGATTCAGAGTCGCCAATTTATTTTACCCAAAACAGACAAAAGAAAAAGGGGAAGCCACCCCGAAGGATGGCATCCAAAGACATACTGGTGCATGCGAAACCAAAATGATTCGTGAAGGGTTCGGAGGCTTAGTTGTAAAATGGGAAGGTGTTAAGCACCCAATCCGCCCTTTAGGTCTCTCATGGATATTTGCTATTTTCCCTTATTTTTCCCCGTGATATGTGTGCATGTGTATATATATAGTGGAGATAGGAATCCTCGACTTGTATCATGGAAGAGATAAAGTGAGTCATCCGTAGGAAGGTATAAGAATAATATTAGAAAGTAAGATTTACGCGATTACCCTTACGTTGATCGTTATAATGGAACGATAACGCATATGGAGTAATATGTCACTAAGAACAAGTATATAGAATATAAGATGATTGGATTTAGAGAAGATAGAAAATGAGAGAAAAAGTGGGAAAAAGGACTCGAGTCTCGGGTTTTACTCCGAGACACCTACGTAGACTATAAAGGCATCAAAGTCCACGTAGTTCACATACAAAACGAGGGGTGGGGGTTATCCCATAAATCCAAATGGGGGATATCTTATTTGTGAGTGTGTGTGTGTGTGTGTGGAAAAAGAGTTTTAGTTGTAGAAAAGTGTAAGAAAAGTATGAGAATCCCTATTTGGAATTTATGAGCAAACCCTCTTTTTCTTATTTTTTTGGGTTTTATTTATATGAAAATAGGAGATGTACAATAATTCTAAGTAAAAAAAATATATTAAGACATGTGAAATGAGATAATAAAAATGCTAAGTAATAAAACAAGTTATTGCAAATTTAAGAGAATTTAGAGAGAAATATGAGAAAGGCGGAGCTTCTTGGAGACCTTGAGCTTGATCTTGAATGTTGGAGAGAAGACCTTGCACTTGGATGATGATGGAGAGTGGTTAATTCACCAAGTTTTATGAAAAGGATGATGGAAAGTGGAAGTAAAAAAGGGATTTGGATGTTGAAATCGCGCTGCCTTCGAGAGAGGTTTTTGGGATTCGCTGAGAGCGATTTTCATCAGATCTGGGCTCCCTTTGCAAATTAGGTGAGGGACTCCTTTTATAGGCCCAGGTAACTGCCAATTGGCATATACCTATTCCTGCCTATCGATACCTGCCGACAAGCAGGGTCTGGAAACTACCATTTGGCAGTGCGTTTTAGGATTTTTTAGAAAATCGGTTGCCGAGGGAAAATCATTGGTCAAAATTATGCACGGGGCATACCGTTGGAAAGGTAATTCAGAGACCTTTGAATGTACTTTGGATCGCTCTTGGGTTTGGGAGTTGACTTTGGGTCAAATATGGCTCGGAAGCATTTATTGGTCCATTGGACGGGGAATCGTTCAAATGGAAATGGATCGTTCGGACGCATGGTAAGTCCAAATCGCGCACCAGGCAGACCGTTGGAAAGGTTAGGATATTTACTTCAATATTCCAAAAAGTTTGACCCGATTTGGAGAGTTGACTTTGGTCAACCGGGCCCAGGAAGTATTTGGTGACCTCTTGGAGTCAAACGGATCGTTCGTCCGCATGGAAAGTCAGAATCGTGCACGGGATGGACCGTTGGAAAGGGCATTCAGTTCCCTTCGAAGATTCATTTCATCCTTGATCGAGCTAAAGAGTTGACATAGGTCAAACAGATCCCGGGAGCGCCCGGTGGCCTCTGGGTTATGTTTTGGACGCAAACGGATCACTCGTCCGCATGGTAAGTCAGAATCGCGCACGGGGCGGTCCGTTGGAAAGGGGATTTATCACCCTTCAAATATTCATTGAGTCTTAGTCAAGATGAAGAGTTTGACTTTTTAGTCAAACAAAGTCGAGGAGTGCCCGATGGCTTCTAAGTCAGTACTCGGGACATGACCTAGGTTTGTAGGGATGAAAGCAGGTGCTAGGGACCTAAGGAGAGTTGGTGGTAACGAAATGGGGTGTCTACACTACTGCTCTCATACTATCACTAAGTCCTTAGTGCTAAATTTTAAAATTAGCTAAATCTCTCCATTCCACGGTAAACCGACATATCCTGAATCTCATTAGTAAGAGTCCTACGCATTGGAATCTAATATAACTAGAAAACTGTACTCCCTGAAGTCTTCAAAAAGAATAATACCATCATGAGCTCGACCCTCTTTCAGGTGATATATTATAAAAACAATATATATCCTTCCCTAGAACAAAGAATGTGATAGCCTTGTGATAACCGCCCACCATCGTTAACCCGTTCGTACACAAGATAACATCACAAGCGCATAATCACCTCTTATCATGGAACTAACATGAAAAAAATATACCTTCTCAGTGTTCACACTCGCTCCCCTTCAGGTGGAACTAAAGAGATCCCCGCTACTCAATGGTAAATATATCTAAACTATAATACTTTTAATGATACCTGATGAGTGTGTCGTGCGTGATATCGAATTAAATAAATTTTTAAATTCCAAATTTAAACATATATAACTGGAGTCAATTTTAAACCAAATTAAATGATCCCCTAAACATGCAATTCTGTGTGAGTGTGTGTGTCAAATCATCACAAATAAAATTGCTAACTCATAGATTTCAGGAAAAAAATCCCATTCGGGTAAAGCCTTTATTTCACTGTAATACTTCTAATGATTACATTAAAATATGCAATGATTTAATTACATAAAACCCACATAGACCGCATCCTAGAGTCAGCCAAAACTGTAAGTCCAATTCATCCCAGGATTACCTCGAGTACTCCATATTGACACCCAGTCATCATCAGCCCAGTACTCCCCTCAAGAGCACCTATATCAGCGTAAAGATCTTCTACATAAGAGAAACTTCAACAAAGATGTGTTCTTGGGTTCCAAATCGTTTCACATAAACTATCGAGCTCTTGTGAATTGAAAAAAAAGGGATTAAAGCCCGAAAAGTGAGAAGACAAGGTATGTTGCCAAAGCAATTTCGTCTATTGAAAATTCGCAGGTTTTCTCCTTAAAAACTAAGTTGTAAAAACCAATGTATAGGAAATCTAAGGCCGCGCATCGCTCAAACAAGATATCAGTGTCACTCAAATGATGACGATTTCACTCCAACAAGAGCATCAGTCGCTCGAACGAAAATAAATAAAAATTAATAAAAATCTAAGGTCGCTCATCGCTCAATGCTTACAAAAATATTTTTTGACAAAAAACTTAAAAAGTCCACTCCAACACTTAAAAAATATTTTGTAAAAATATCCTAACACATTTATATGAACTGTTAAGGAACTTAAACCCAACCTTACAAAAATCTGTCTTGCAAAGCTTTTTCTTGTTGAATAACTTTGATATTTGTATCTGTCTTGATGCTTAAATGATCTTGAATTATTCTTCAATGGTTATAAAAGTATACTGCATACTCAATTGATAACGGACAATGTAAAATAATGTCCTTACAAATCGCCCCCTATGTCTATGTCGGTACAAATAAAAACATCTGAATTTTCAAAAACAAAATGGCTATACGAATCTAATACCATCCCATGAACCCGAACTGAAAAGGTACTAAACATGTAAGTATTAAATATTTCTTCAAAATCTTCAACTTCAAAAATCTTTAAGCTTTTCTCAATAAGGTGTTCAATGTAATTTCAACCTTTGTACCTACACACATGAGGCAAAGGAAATACCTTGTGAGATAAGCATAATGCAAAACTCCCCCATAAAATCGTTCTCCTCCTTTTTATTTGTCTGAAATAGATAAGGAAGTGACTAAATAAAATAAACATGGATTTATCACGACAAATATGCATAGAAAACATGGGACAAACTACATTCATGCAAATGATAACCCAAAATCTCCACAACCTATTTTTTATTTTTCCATTTATCATAAAAACTACAAAAATATTTTTACAAAAATTACACACCGTGAATTTTCACTAAGACAACCGAATCATAAAAACGGAATGAATGGGTATGCACATATTACATAGGCAAATCAAAGCAATCAATCATAACATATATGCACGCTGAATACGTTTACTCGTAAGGAATAAATCTCTAAATCGTCCTTAGGTGTCAAAAGTGTTGAATTTAAATAAGATTCACTCAAGCCGTCAACACATCAAACTCAAAAATGATTCCCACACGAATAATGTCTAAAACAATCTAAATGCTTTTTCATGATGCTATTAGGACGTGCAAACCCATTTTGCATTTCTTTCCATCCAAACTCCCTCATAAATAATAATCATTATTTTTTTTCTTTTGAGGTGGCCCCTTTTTGGCATATATATCTTTTTATTGCCTATAAATTTTTTCAGGCTCTTTTAAATGATGGGTTTCACAATGAGCTAATTTTGTACTATAGCATCCCTTTACTGTGATTCATTCATCATATTTTGTTGCAATTAAATTCCTCACGGTAAACGCTTTTTGCATGCATTACTTCCATTGTCAAGTTTTATTGGATATGGTTTGTTTTAAGACATGAGTGAGATGACAATAGTTCGAGTAATATGTCATAAACAAGTACAATCATGAAACAAATCTGTGCAAGTGTGAATTAAAGGAACTTATGAGTCAAACATGTAACAACTAATCACATCTCAATGACTCGAAACATTGAAAGGAACATGAATGAAATGATGATGTGTATCAAAACACTATTAAATCGTCACATGGATATGGAATGAAATTATGACTCGATCATCGTAAATGTACATTCATAAATGGTGAAAAACAAAATACAAAAATCTTTTTTGCTTCTTCAAAAAAATTATCAAAATAAAATATTTTTGTATTTTTTAAAATTTTTCTAAAAAGAGAAAATCTTTTTGAAGTTTTCCAAAAATATATCAAAATGAAAAAAATAATTACAAAAAAATGATACACACTAGCAATAGGTAAAAATATCATCATGAAAATCATCCAATGCTAGAAAACAAGTCTAAACCTCAACTGTTAGGTGAGGTGGAGTTTTCCAATGTTGGTGATATACGATGAAAAACCTCCATCAAATCATGTGAAGTCTTGACCAAAAACATTACATGCTCCATAAGTTGTTCAATCTCTCTCGTGTAATCATCCAGAGCATTATGTGTGGGTGTGGGTGTGGGTGTGGGTGAACACGCATAGTAGAAAAACATGACACATGACCCAACTAAAAAAAACTCTCTAATGTGTCCCCTCTTCTTGCAATGTGTGCAAACATATATAGACCTAGGTACACCTTTCTCAAAACGTCTCCTCTGTGCTCTCCTATTAGTTATGGGACGACTAGGTGGGTTGGGTTGATAGCCATATAGGTCAATAAAAAACTTGGGAATCGGCTCGGGGGCAACTTTCGAAGTAGAAGCACCATCATGAATTATTCCTAAACTCTACCCTCTATCAAAAACAGGATTAAGAACCACCTTTATAACCTTCTTAGATGTGTTCTCTAAAGGGATTTTGACCTCCCAGGCATGTTCAAGATTACTCTCGAGTTGGGATACGCATGTCGTCAGACTAGACATTGTGTGCTAAAATCACTCTTTTATCGGCCTAAAGCTATCAACTGTTCACTCAAAGAAACCTTTCCCTTCTCGAGTTGACTCACTTTTGACTTAAACTACCTCAAAACCTCTAACTCTCTCTCCAAATCTGTCACCCTAAGACTTAACTCCTTATTCAATTTTATAGTCTTTTAGTTCTCGGCCTACAAATATTTAAATGTAATATGGAGCTTACTATCACCCTCATTAGTTAAATCACTCTCAGATTCACTAGAAACACTTAGATTATCCATGGGGGTATCACATGCACAAGTATTCTTTTCATCGTGGAAAAAACTAGGTATGCTCTCGTCACTAGAGAAACAGGTGACAAATTTCTCGTGTGATGACTCATCCCCGGAATCTTTCCCCTCTTCCTCAGTATCACTAAGAGTGGCTGGCATGACAATCTTTTTGCCCTTTATCTTTTGCCTAGTGGGACACACAAAAGATCTATTCTCCCTACACTTAAACTAAAAACACTTCTCTTCCTCTTCTTTCTCACCGCTCTCTTTTGCCTCTTTTTTATTTTTCTCAAAAAATCTTTTATTGGAAGAATTTTGTTTCGAAAACTTGAGAAAATTTTTAATTTTTTTTGCAAGCATGGCCATATCAAAATCAAACTCGAACTCATAGAAACTCACTTTTTTTCTTCTTCTTTGACTAGGCTTTAAGTGCTATCCTTATATCATTAGGCTTACAGTGTCAGGAAATTTGTCAATCTCATATGTCTAAAGATCTCCTACCAGCTCTTTTAATTTCAGACGACACAAATTACCTAAGGTAATCGAAACAGTCACTCTAAGGATAAAACGTTTTAGCAGCGATCTTAAAATCTTTTTTATCACTCGTGAACCAGGTATAGGCTCACCAAGATTGAAACTAGTGTTGACAATGTCAGACAAACGTGTATAAAAGTCATCAAAACACTTAGTCTCAAGCATGGTTATGATTTCAAATTGAGTAGTTAAAATTTGAACTTTAGACTCTTTGACCACGTTAGTGCCTTCGTGGGTGAGTTGTAAAACCTCCCACGCTTCTTTAAATGTGGTGCACGTCATAATACGTCGAAACTCATCGGGGGTGACATGTTTGAAAATTGTATAAATCCCACGTGAATTGAAAGTGTTGCACCTAAACTCATGCTTAGTCCAGTCTGACACATGCTTTAAATTTTTTACATTATTTGCGGTGGAAGTGGGAGGAGTCCAGCCTCTTTCATAAATTACCCAAACATGCTCATCAATCGCTTTTAAATGTGATTTCATGCTAGATTTCTAGTAAGCATAATTAGACCCATAACAAATTGCAACCGATTATATAAGTTTTCATTCGGAAACATTGCGACAATTTCTAAAAGTCATATTTTAAAAAAAAAAATATCACACCAAATTTACAGAAAAAGAGGAATTCACAATAAATTAGTGAAACCTTGTTTGATACCAATTTAACGAGTGTGCCATGCGTGATTTAGAATTAAATAAATTTGCAAATTCCAAATTTAAACTTATTTAAGAGGAGTCAATTTTAAACCAAATTAAGCCAACCCCTAAACATGCAATTTCATGTGTGCGTGCCAAATCATCACAAATAAAATTGCTAACTTACAGATTTCAAGGAAAAAAAACCTTCCGGGTAAAATCTTTATTTCACTATGATACTTACAATGATTACAATGATATACATAATGAGTTAATCGTCGAAAACCCACATCGACAGGAACCTAGAGTCTGCCATAACTGTAACTCCAATTCAACCCAGTAATACCCTCATGTACTCTCTATCAACATGCAGTTGTTGTCAGCCCAGTACTCCCCTCAAGAGCACCTAAATTAGTAGTAGATATCTTCACTACAAGTGAAACATCAATAAATATGGGTTCTTGTGTTCCAAAATAATTCACATAAACTATTGAAAACAAAAGGGATTAAAGCCCTAAAAGTGAGAAGATAAAGTATTCTGCCAAAGCAGTTTCGTCTATTGAAAATTCGTAGGTCTTCTCCTTAAAAATGAAGTTGGAAGAATCAATTTATAGAAAATATAAGGCGGCACATCGCTCGAACAAGATATCATTGTTGCTTGAATGATGAGGATATCGCTCGAACGACAACTTCTGTCACTGGAACAAAAGTAACTAAAAATTATTTTTTTATTTTGACTTTTAAAAATCCCCCTTAACACGTAGAAAAATGTTTATGAAGAATAACTTAAAAAGTATGCTCCAACACTTAGAAAATATTTTGTAAAAGTATCCCAACACATTTATATGAACCATTAAGGGACTTATACACAACCTTACCAAAATCTGTCTCGCATAGCCTTTTCTTGTCAAAGAACTTTCATATTTAGATCCGTCTTAATGCTTGAATGATATTGAATTATTCTTCAATGGTTGTAGCAGTACACGATATATTCAATTACTAACGAATAATGTAAAATAATGTCCTTAAAATACCTCTACGTAACCCATGTCACACATGGATTAAAATATTGTGACCCGCTCCGCTCACACAAAATAGACCCCAATCACGCTGGGATAAAATTCATGATGTCAGTTGCCCCTAATACTGGAGAATAAAATCGTTCTTGGGTATGGCACTCTTGTTCTACCCAAACCAAAACTTCTATAATTGTTTCCCCTATTAGTCATTGTGCTCCTCTCTCCTAACTCGCTGCGAACAAGATCCACACATGTGTTTATACTCTTTAGTCGTCAGAGACCTCTTTGTGCCCTTCCCCTTTCTCTGGCTCCATCGACCAAGTTGGGGTTGTCCTTCTTACTAACCTGATAGTCTTGACTCTGATTGATTCCACTATTGTTTATTTTGCTTCGCTGATTACCTGGGACTTTTAATGGCCTTGACGGACCTGACTGAACCCACCGTCACTTAGTAGATATTATATTGCTCTTGATAATTAATCTGGGCCCTTTATTGGGTATATCTTCCCTTGGTGCCTCAGTAGCACAAAAATTCAGTCTTACTTTTCTCTGAGATTCTCTAACTCCCTTAGCTCCATTTTCATGATAGCATTAACATAAATTGTAAATGTGCAACCTTGACAACAATGACACCAGTCATCCTAGTTCGATATCCTATCCACACTTGTATTTTAGACCCATGGGTCTATTATTAACTTACGAACCCTTTTTGATCTTATATCCCTCTCATCAGTTAGGAAGTTTATGAATTTTGTCTAATTTCCTTCATATCCAACAACTGTCCAACTCTTTTGGAAAATTACTAAAATCTTCCTTGCCTCTCTATTTAACCTCTGGTGAGAGGATTCGTAATAATCACCACCCTAAATTCCTCGTTACTCATGGTAATTTTCCAATGGCTATGGTGACTAACTCCCATCACCATGCAGTGCTCCAATGAGCAAACATCCTTCCCTGGAATTTTGACTTGGGTATCACTACACTCCCCCACATGTGATCCCAAATGGATGTTCTATTTCCATTAATACATCACCCGTGTGCACTTTCCTCAGACTCTAGCAGATTGTTCTTTTGAACCTAATTTTTTTTCTTCGGCCCTCACTCTTGTCATCTACACATGGTGAGTCTAACTTTGCATCGTCATCCTTCACGAAGGTTCTTGGGGAAGCTACAATGCCCCAATGTTCAATCCAACAGCAAATGTTTGAACAATAATCGTGGTGACTCCTACTGCATCACTATTTCCCGAATACTCTATGGCTTAAGTTGAGTCCTCCCTCCTATAATCCTTCTAACGTCCCATGCTCGTTGTTCTATAATGTTCGATCTGCCACGCTCCAACGAAACCCTATGTGAATCACATCAACTATACATAATAGCAGGAAAATGTAAGTCTCATACGTAAAGAAATACAACAATCCTATAATAAGTCTTTATATCAAAGAACACTAAGCTGAAACGTGAAAAGTTTCACAAATCTTAAGGACACCAGAACCTGATGCTCTAATACCATCTGTGACACCCGTCCTAATAAAATATTAGGTGATATATCTAATTGAGTAAGAATCTCATTTTGTCTATTCTCAGCATCATTACCAAAAAATCTTTTAAAACTTACTAACCACCTGGTATTCAAAAAGAAACAGTGCCAAATTTTATCTTTTTATCAAACAACAACAACATGTTGATGAATATAATTTAAGCCATTAATACAATCACCGAGTCAAACAATATTGAAAATGAATAAATACAATTCTTTGCCAAATAAACACCAGCTACAAAACCCAAATCAGAGATATAAACCACTAAAAAACAAAGTAAGTACATCATATGATTGGAACAAATGAAACAACTAGGGAAACATGCCAAAATGAAATACAGATTTCATCCTACTCTAGGAAAGAAATGGCTGAAGTGGCTACGTCAAAATCCTGCAACCACTACACCAAAAACAGGAATCTGGCATGGTTTAAAACTGTGCCAGATCAAATCTGGCACGGTTTTGAACTGTGCCAGAATCAGGTGTTCCAAAATGGCTATTTTTTTTTCTGGCATGGCTCAAAAGTGTGTCAGATTTGGCCAAACAGGAATACTTCTGGCACACTTTTAAACCATGCCAGAAATTTATATTTCTGGCGCACTTTTGGCACAGTTTTTAACTATGCCAGATTCAGTACAGTTTAAAAAAATTTGGCACAGTTCAAAACCGTGCCAAAATATGATAACCTTTTTCCACGATTTTGAACTGTGCCAAATTTTTTTATAAAAAGAAAAAAAATTAATTATTTGAAAGCACAAAAATTCACAACTCAAAAATATTGCACGTTGTTGATAAACTAATGTACACACAAACTTCAAAATATTACAAGTCTTTAATAGTTCACAGGCCAAAAAAAAATTGGGCAGAGTTTCCTCTATTTTTTGGACATTCCAAAACCTGCTAATACAAAACCTGCCTAACATAAAGCCCGCACGGACACAAAATATAACAATTAACTTACAAAAGCCCGCACAGCCATAAAAGTTAACGATAAAATAATAAAATCTGGCACGGACATAACACAAAAAAATTGAATCATGAATAAACCCCTTGATGTAAACCATTGAGTTCTCTCTGTGTTCCACGTGAAAAAATGCCAACGATAGACTGTTATCCTGCAAAAAAAATAAGATACAAAAAAGATACTATATTAGTAACCCAGTAATTTACAAAAAAAAATTACTCAAACTAAAAAATTACATATAGGAGTGGAAATTATCGTCATATTCTGTAACCAGGAGACCCGAGACTACGCGGTCTGTTCTTACAAGTTACATTAGTCTCGTGCGAGGTGTTCGTGCCTTCTACGGGGTCGTTCGGGGCTGGTTTGGATTTTCACCCTTCAATGGCTTATTTTTAAGTCTAAATGTTGATTTTTGTAAATTATCCTCATATTCTCAAACTGGGAGACCCGGGACTACGCGGTCAGTTCGTACATGTTACATTGGTCCCGTACAAGGTGTTCGTGCCTCTCACGGGGTCGTTTGGGGGTTTGTTTGGGTTTTCACCCTTTAACGGCCTATTTTTAAGTTTGAGTGTTATTTCAACAAATTATCGTCGTATTCTCAAACCGTAAGACTCGAGACTACGTGGTTAGTTCCTACAAGTTACATTGGTCTAGTGCGAGGTGTTCGTGCCTCCTACGGGGTCGTTTGGGGACTGGGTTGGGTTTTCACCCTTTAACGGCATGTTTTTAAGTCTAAGTGTGAATTTTTCAAATTATCATCGTATTCTCAAACCGGGAGACCCAGGACTACGCGGTCAGTTCCTATAAGTTACATGGGTCCCGTGCGAGGTGTTCGTGCCTCTTACGGGGTCGTTTGGGGTATGGTTTGGGTTTTCACCCTTTAACGGCATGTTTTTAAGTCTAAGCGTGATTTTTGCAAAGTATCGTCGTATTCTCAAACTAGTAGACCTGGGACTACGCGGTCAGTTCCTACAAGTTACATTGGTCCCGTGCAAGATGTTCGTGCCTCCTACGGGATCGTTAGGGTATTGGTTTGGATTTTCACCCTTTAACGGCATGTTTTTAAGTCTAAGTGTGATTTTTGCAAATTATCGTCGTATTCTCAAATTGGGAGACCCGGGACTACGCGGTCAGTTCCTACAAGTTACATTGGTCCTGTGCGAGGTGTTCGTGCCTCTTACGAGGTCGTTTGGGGGTTGGTTTGGGTTTTCACCCTTTAACGGCATGTTTTTAAGTATAAGTGTTGATTTTTGCAAATTATCGTCGTATTCACAAACCGGGAGACCCCGGACTACGCGATCAGTTCGTACAGGTTACATTGGTCCCGTGCAAGGTGTTCGTGCCTCCTACGGGATCATTAGGGGGTTGGTTTCGATTTTCACCCTTTAACGGCATATTTTAATGTCTAAGTGTGATTTTTACAAATTATCTTCGTATTCTCAAATCGGGAGACTCGGGACTACGCGGTCAGTTCTTACAAGTTACATTGGTCCCGTGCGAGGTGTTCGATCCACCTACGGGGTTGTTTGGGGGTTGGTTTGGGTTTCGCCCCTTTAACGGCATGTTTTTAAGTCTAAGTGTGATTTTTGCTAATTATCGTCGTATTCTCAAATTGGGAGACCTGGGACTACGCGGCCAGTTCCTACAAGTTACATTGGTCCTGTGCGAGGTGTTCGTGCCTCTTACGGGGTCGTTTGGGGGATGGTTTGGGTTTTCACCCTTTAACTGCATGTTTTTAAGTATAAGTGTTGATTTTTGCAAATTATCGTCGTATTCACAAACCGGGAGACCTAGGACTTCGTGATCAGTTCGTACAAGTTACATTGGTCCCGTGCGAGGTGTTCGTGCCTCCTACGGGATCATTAGGGGGTTGGTTTGGATTTTCACCCTTTAACGACATATTTTAATGTCTAAGTGTGATTTCTACAAATTATCATCGTATTCTCAAATCAGGAGACTCGGGGCTATGCAGTCAGTTCCTACAAGTTACATTGGTCCCGTGCGAGGTGTTCGATCCACCTACGGGGTTGTTTGGGGAGTTGGTTTGGGTTTTCACCCTTTAACGGCATATTTTTAAGTCTAAGTGTGATTTTTGCAAATTGTCATCGTATTCTCAAATTGGGAGACCTGGGACTACGCGGTCAGTTCCTACAAGTTACATTGGTCCTGTGCGAGGTGTTCGTGCCTCTTACGGGGTCGTTTGGGGGATGGTTTGGGTTTTCACCCTTTAACGACATGTTTTTAAGTATAAGTGTTGATTTTTGCAAATTATCGTCGTATTCATAAATCGGGAGACCCCGGACTTCGCGATCAGTTCGTACAAGTTACATTGGTCCCGTGCGAGGTGTTCGTGCCTCCTACGGGATCATTAGGGGGTTAGTTTTGATTTTCACCCTTTAACGGCATATTTTAATGTCTAACTGTGATTTTTACAAGTTATCGTCGTATTCTCAAATCGGGAGACTCGAGACTACGCGTTCAGTTCCTACAAGTTACATTGGTCCCGTACGAGGTGTTCGATCCACCTACGGGGTTGTTTGGGGGTTGTTTGGGATTTCACCCTTTAACGGCATGTTTTTAAGTCTAAGTGTGATTTTTGCAAATTATCGTCATATTCTCAAACCGGGAGACCCAGGACTACGCGATCAATTCCTACAAGTTACATTGGTCCCGTGTGTGATGTTCGTGCCTCTTACGGGGTCGTTTGGGGGCTGGTTTGGGTTTTCACCCTTTAATGGCTTGTTTCCTTTAACGGCTTATTTTTAAGTGTTGATTTTTGCAAATTATCTTTGTATTCTCAAATCGGGAGACCCGAAACTACGCGGTCAGTTCCTGCAAGTTACATTGGTCCCGTGCGAGGTGTTCATGCCTCCTACAGGATCGTTAGGGGGTTGGTTTGGATTTTCACCCTTTAACGGCATGTTTTTAATTCTAAGTGTGATTTTTGCAAATTATCATCGTATTCTCAAACCGGGAGACCCGGGACTACGCGATTTGTTCCTACAAGTTACATTGGTCCCGTGTGAGGTGTTCGTGCCTCCTACGGGGTCGTTTGGGGGCTGGTTTGGGTTTTTACCCTTTAACGGCAAGTTTTTATGTCAAAGTGTAGCTTTTGCAAATTATCATCATATTCTGAAATCGAGAGACCCGAGACTACACGATCAGTTCGTACAAGCTACATTGGTCCCGTGCGAGGTGTTCGTGCCTCCTACGGGGTCGTTTGGGGGCTGGTTTGGGTTTTCTCCCTTTAATGACTTGTTTTTATGTCTAAGTGTATTTTTGCAAATTATCATCGTATTCTCAAATCGAGAGACCCGGGACTACGCGATCGGTTCCTACAAGTTACATTGGTCCCGTACGAGGTGTTCGTGCCTCTTACGGGGTCATTTGGGTTTGGTTTGGGTATTCACCCATTAGTGGCCTGTTTTTAAGTTTAAGTGTTGATTTTTGCAAATTATCATCGTATTCTTAAACCAGGAGACCCGGGACTACGCGGTCAGTTCCTACAAGTTACGTTGGTCCCGTGCGAGGTGTTCGTGCCGCCTGCGGGATCGTTTGGGGGCTAGTTTGGGTTTTCACCCCTTAACGGCCTACTTTTATGTTTAAGTGTTGATTTTTGCAAATTCTCATCGTATTCTCAAACCGGGAGATGTGGAACTACACAAGCAGTTCCTAGAAGTTACATTGGTCCCGTGCGAGGTATTCGTGCCTCTTACGGGGTCGTTTGGCGGATGGTTTGGGTTTCACCCTTTAGCGGTATATTTTTAAGTTTGAGTGTTATTTTTGCAAATTATCGCTATATTCTCAAATCGGAAGACCCGGGGCTACTCGGTCAGTTCCTACAAGTTACATTGGTCCCGTGCGAGGTGTTCGTGCCTCCTACGGGATCTTTAGGGGCTTGTTTTGGGTTTTCACCCTTTAACAACCTGTTTTTAAGTCTAAGTGTTATTTTTGCAAATTATCATCGTATTCTCAAACCACGAGACCCCGGACTACGTGGTCAGTTCCTACAAGTTACATTGGTTCCGTGCGAGGTGTTCGTGCCTCCTACGGGGTCGTTTGGGGACTGGTTTCGGTTTTCACTCTATAACGGCTTGTTTTTACAAATTATCTTCGTATTCTCAAACCGGGAGACCCGGGACTAGGCGGTCAGTTCCTACAAGTTACATTGGTCCTGTGCGAGGTGTTAGTGCCTCCTATGGGGTCGTTTGGGGGGCTGGTTTCTGTTTTCACCCTTTAACGACATGTTTTTAAGTCTAAGTGTTATTTTTGCAAATTATCGTCGTATTCTCAAATCGGGAGACCCGGGACTACGCGGTCAGTTCCTACAAGTTACATTAGTACCGTGCGAGGTGTTCGTGCCTCCTACGGGGTCGTTAGGGGGTTGGTTTGGGTTTTCACCCTTTAATGGCTTGTTTTTAAGTTGAAGTGTTGATTTTTGCAAATTATCGTCGTATTCTCAAACCGGGAGACCCGGGACTACGCGGTCAGTTCCTATAAGTTACATTGGTCTCGTGTGAGGTGTTCGAGCCTCCTACGGGGTCGTTTGGGGGCTGGTTTGGGTTTCCACCCTTTAACGGCATGTTTTTATGTCTAAGTGTTATTTTTGCAAATTATTGTCCTATTCTCAAACCGGGAGACCCGGGTCTACCCGTTCAGTTTGTACAAGTTACATTGATCCCGTTTATTGATTTTAGAAAATTTTGACATAGTTTCATTTGTTTATTCGTTAAATCCAACATGTTTTAACATTTGAAATAAACTCAATAGCAACAGTAAATTCAAAAACCAAACCACCGGAAAATTCCTTCCACCAATTTAACGGAATAAGCTCATAAAGTAAGCCGTTTTATATTCGATGCCAAAAAATGTACTGAAGAGGTACCAAAGTCTAATTTTGACCCTTAGCGAGACCCTTAAGTAAAAAATACTCATAATGTAATGTATGAATCACCTCGCTGTGAGATTCAGAATCATCATCTCTTTGGACAGAATTAGCTCCCAAGCTAACGGATCTAGCACACTTTTGACCTGTGTAAAGTAGACGATAACACAAATTTTTATTAACACCTGAACTCTTGATCTAATTTTTCTTTAATTTTCGCAATTATCAGTACAAATAGAAAAAAAAAAGTTTTAAATTTTCTATTGGACTAATGAGAATATCAAATATTTGCACAAATGCAGGAAAATTGCCATTGACTAAGGAAGACCAGGTTCACCACATAATGCTTCGAGCTCAAATGATCTTGCGAACTCGTCATTGTAACTGATTACTTATATTACATGATGTTATATATATATAACAGTCGCTGCTACAATATATATATATATATATATATATATATATATATATATATATATATATATATATATATATATATATATATATATACCACTGTTCTAAAAAACCCGCCTAGGCTTGGAAGAAACGCCCCGCCTTACACTTTTCACGCCTTATTCTTGATAAAACCCTTAAGGTGCAGTTTTTTTCTAAAAATAACAATGCTTTAGTGAATCGTTTTACTAAATAATGATACTATACTTTAGTAGTCATTGCAGTAATCCTAAATAATGACACAAAAAGGGGAGTGACCTCTACTGCGGTCCTCAATCCCAACTACAACTCATAACTCTAACTAGACCCCGCCTCCTACTGCCCTAATCACGAGTAATCAACGATCCTAATCCTAAGGCTCTATATCAAATCGAGAGCAATGATGAAAGCGTAGTACGTCCGCACAGATTCCTAAGAACACTAGAACCTGATCCTCTGATACAATCTGTGACACGCCACCTAATAAAATATCGGGCGATCACTCCTGTACCAAATTAAAACACGCGTTGGATATGATTCATTCTTAGCATCACTGTCAAAAACCAAATTAATTACTAATAACCTATTAGGCTGGTGTCAAAATTTTATTTAACTAATCATTTAAACAAATTAATCAATTAAAACATTCACACAGTTTATTTATAAATGAAACTGAGATGAAAAAAAATTAACTGAACACTTGGTTTAAAAATATACAACCAAATCAAATCCGCATAAAAGGAAGTAAAAGAATAAATAAATGAAGTTGGGTTTTTAGCCCGAATGTTTATATAGTACCTCCTATCTATATTACAAGGATAGAAGCGTCTACAGTAAACCTGCGTGCATCCACAGCTGCAGTAGCAGACGACTGACTCGAAGGAATCATCATCCAGGTATCCCTGTGTCTGGACACCTATGTATATAGCATAAGAGAGGAAAAAAATAGATATACGGGTCAGAGCCCGATTTGTGAAAATATTTAGCAAGTGCATAAATACTTTATTTATGAAAAATATGTTTATCTCATATTTCCATTGGTATCACACTCCCATGAGATACCCCTCACCTCTCTTCTAATAGTGCACAACTAGGGAATATATCCTACATAATCATAGTTAAGCTACCCTGCCTAACTAATCGTTTCACCAAAATTCTACAAATCCTATTTAACCCAAGTACTAAGGGCTAAACTTCTCCCCAGTCTCAACATTGTGCCACGTTCGTGCGTGGGGTGTCTCGCAAAGAGAAATCCAAACCAGGAACCCCCGGATACATTACTATTTGGAAATGTTGGTCGTCGAGATCCATTAGGCCCTCGGTACATAACGTATACATATATACCCATATAAATATATATATATAACATACTCATTTTATTTTTTTTCATATCACAATTTAAATCCAAATAAAATCTCCCAGAATGAGAATTTATTTCATATTCAATTTATCTCTTTACACTTATAAGAGATATATAATATCTTGTTCTCATACATAAGAAATATACTATACAGACAAGTATAATAACCATCCCAACGAGCTATAACTCGAGGATGCAGTCTCTATGCTATCATCTACCAGGGAATCGCTCACGTATCATCGTGGGTACCAACAGTCGGAAACTCACACCGCCATGGTAAAAACCAAATCACAACGTATGGGAAGCGGTCATAGTTCCTCCCCGAAAGTGAGGCGAAACATACCCACCACGTCTCACCCCTAATAAAAAATCACACAATTTAAAAATGGACGCTATGACCCGGGGACTATACACTCCCTGCTCCTCAAGCTAGGGGCCTCACCCACATCGCGCAACTTCCCATGATAGCAAAGAGGGGAGTATGCTTCACATAAATATATAAATACCATTCACATATAGATATATATACATGTTCACATCCTTTTATATATATACTGTAATCACCTCGTATATATATTCTATATCATTCCTCAAATATATATAAATGGCCATAATTTCCAATCTCACATAACGATGGCCAATAACCCCAAATGTTTTCACTCATAATAACATTCAAATATTTGCACACTCGTGGTACTAAATCCCAAAGTAGTCTCTCTCTTCTTAAACTTTCGATAGTTCCATATCCCGAACCAACCTCTTAAATGACACAATTCAATTCACAACTCCTGAAGTCCTTTAGATCATAATTCTTTATAATACTCTAATTTAGAAAGTATCTATGCATTAAACTCGAAGAGGAGAAGGAATAAAAATCTCCAAAATCTGGGGTTGAAAACAAAGGGCGATCGGCCTTGGAGCCCCGGTCGACCGTGGTTTGCAAATAAGCCAAAGAAACCAACCAGTAGTCCCTTCTTCCTTGACGCGGTCGACTGTCCATAGGGGCGAGGTCGACCGGTCATACCAGAACCTCGAAAATCAATTCTCCAAATTTTCTGTCCAATAACCCAAATTCCATTTTCATGGTTTCTATTCTACACCCAAAATCATCACAAACAACTACACAATAAATTCTAACTAACACATCAATAAACTTTATTTTTCCCCCAAGGCCAAGTTGGATTTCTGACTAACGATTTTGATCTCGGATAGCATTCCGTAGAAAAATCATTATAAATCCAAAAAAATTAGAAAAATATGCGGTCAGAGCCTACGTGACCGTATCGAAATAATCTACAAATTTCATTTTTTGACCAAGAGCCGAATCAATACGCTTCCTAGCTGAATCGATTTGGAAGTGACGCTGGTCACTATTCACCTTCTTCTCCAAAAATCGAAACCTCCATGGTTCTCCATTTTTGTTGTTTCTAATCTCATCCAACAACTCCATAAACATTTAATCTATGTTTTTCAACTAACACATCAATTAATTTGGGGTATTAAAACATTTCTCATAGATTTAAACCCTAAAACATAAAAACCCCAACTTATCATTTTAACCCATTTCAATCCATTTCTTCACTCCATTTACATGGATTTAACACTAGAAATCATTAAGAGTTTACATTACATCAATATGTAAACTCAAATTCAAAATTTCCCAAATTTATTTTAAGGATTCTAACCCAAAATCATATAGTTTACCAACTATAATATGAGATTTATGCATAAAAAGAAATAAAGCAAGTGCACACTTGCCTGGAGGATGAAATTCGACAACATTGAGTCGAATCCGATGGAGTTTGGTCGAAATCTCCCATTTCTCTCTTCTTTTCTCTTCTTCCTTTCTTTCTCTCTTTCTTTCTTTCTTCTTTTTTCTTTTCTTTCTCTCACTCTCTCGTGTCTCTTATAAGAGAGAAAAGGTTTCATCCCTTAATAAACCCAAAAATGACTCGTTTACTCAATTACGAGTCCCTACTGGTCCAAAAATTCGTGAAGTCCAAACAATAGCCTCAGATACTCTATTCTGACTATCTCGGCCATTCCGAGACCAACTGTGCAATCGAAATTTACATTCGAGTCACTTTACCCCAAGTCACTAATTTAACCCAACAAAACTTAATGCGAGTTTCCCATTAAAATATTATCCTTTATCACTTTACCTAACGGTGACATAAAATAAAAACGCTCTGACTCATTTACTTAATCCCAAAAGTAAATATAACATACATCGAAAATCATTAAATCCTTAAAAACCTCAAAAATTACTATTCACGATAATTTCTTAAATTCCTAAATTGCACTTAATTGTTAAATTTAATTTCCCATAAAAGTGCGGGGTATTACATACTTCCCCCCTTACAACGAAATTTTTCCCTCAAAATTCAGATGCAACTGATACTACCAACACCAACCTAGGATCGTGAATCACTCCACATCCTAATGTCTCAAAGTGGAATAGTACTAACCCGATGGCTCTCAACCATACACTCATTCAGCACTCACCTCAATCAAGGTTTAGACTATAATTTGCTTCTACCTCGGTCGTAAGATTGACGCTAATGTCGTGTCCCACCTAGTTCTTCTATAATCGCATCTAAAGTAAACGTGCCTATGCTTACTGCTGACTCACCTCTAAATTTCAAATTTCCTTCAAAAGGAAATTATACTAAAGCTTGAATATTCCCATCAGCTTCATCGCTTAGTTTTAGGCGTGCTACCTCTAACTGCGCCGAGACACTTGAATTATAGCGTGCCTATTACTACATTCCATCCACAAACTTCAATCTTACTTAAGATTGCCTCATAGCATATACTTCAACTTTATATACTATGCCCCTCTAAATTGAGGCAGTATATAAAACCAACTTACCAGGGTGCCTACACACCTTATAACTCGAGCTTCTCTACATAACTATTGTAAACGTCAGACAGGTACCCTATCTCTAAACAACGGGCCTTATTTCTCCAGGTTAATGCTCACACATGGGTTTTCCTAACTCGCAAAATTCAATTATTCCTATACTTTAAAATCTAATCCTTCTCAAGGTTAACCAATTAAGCTTCTTGTGGTTAACTTCCAATAATTTCTCGATATCGATGCCACTAGTACTACTGGTCTTACTTCCCAATAATTCTAAGATCAAAGAATTTCCTACTTACTTAAAATAGTACTATCCTAAATTGTGTCCCTAGTGCCTAAGACCTCTCTCAACTTCCGACATTTGCTCGGTTTCAAGCGTGGGACATCTTGCAAAGCAAAATCCAAATAAGGAACCCTCCCGTTACACTAATCCCTCGCGTCCTCGGTCATCGAGATATAAAGGTATAAGGCACACCATCGGGACGTCCTAAATCCTACCTCGCTAATCTACTAACGTACCTCTACTACTCTATCCTTCCATCTTGGAGAAATGGAAAGCCTAACTAATCGAGGCGCCTACTCTTTCCAAATAAATTACAAACATCATACCTCCAAAATGTGCCTTTTCATCCAGGCCTGGCTATAAGCCTCAAATTAATTTCCTTTACCTTACCTCACCCACCTACTTGCGGTGAGAGAACTATTTTAGAGCTTCTCCATAGAACTTATATCTCTATAAACATACAATCATCAAACAACTCTCGGTGTATAGTGTTTTTCTCTACACTAGGTGACTTGTCGTCAAAATCAACATTCTCACATTCTATAGCATCTCTCCACTCCCGACATCATTAAGGTTCATGCATGGAGAGTCTCGCAAGCGAAATCCAAATAAGTAACACCTCCTATACACTACTACTTAACTTTGTCGGTCGTGGAGGTCCGTCAGTTCAAAATATTCCACTGGAAAAATCCCATCCCATTTATCGACAAAATGTGGTCATAACTCCTACTTCTCTCCAGGATTCATACCACCAAGCACTTGTACACACACTAAGTCCTTATGAAAACAAAAATGAGCTTAAACCCACAGCTCAACAATAAATCCTGCATACCTTAAATTATATCTATAAGGTCGCCACTCACTCAAAGCATGATAATGAAATCTCTACTCACCGAAGTCCCATCTTCCCATAATAATAGAGGCCAGCTCAACCTGTATCCAGGTGAGATATCACAACAACAACCTATTCCATCCTGGAACTGTGGATATGATAGTCTTGCCATCACTAGCATGCTATCGCTCTGAAAATACAATAACATTATTCTTACAATAGTACTATACTCGTATAATGAATATAGAATGAGTAGTACAGGACAGATACAGATTGAAAATAGAATTCAGCTACCGTGGAAATACATACATATATATATATATATATATATACACACTATATAAGATTATCGATACCACCAGTAAACTCGAATCACACACGAATCTAAGGCTAACAAAATACTGTGACCCAAATCTTGTCACACATAATATACCTCATTCGCCCGACGTGAAACTCATAACAATAACTTCGCTCATCTCCCTGACTGTTCTAATTGGTTCCCTGACATACCACACTTGTCTTATCTGAATGCAAATTACTTTAATCAATGCTCCATCTAAGCATCCACTTTTTTCCCTCAAGTCCTACTGGGCAAGGACTAACTATGGGGTTCTATATTCCACATTGCAACATTTCCTCACCTGTCACCCTGACCAGGTTAACGTTATTAGTATCTCGGACTCTATAGACTTGATCCTGATGATTCCCTTCATCGATCCCTTAACTTCTTTATCAAAAGGAAATTCCACTACCGACCATACTAGTCCTCTTTTCATGAATCCCCCAGGTGGATGTCAACCAAAGGGGTTCTACAAAACAAATTCTCCTTATCATTCTTTATTCACTGACGGCCTGTAGTCGATCCTTATGTGAATAATCCAAAATTGTATTATTTTCCTTCCTAACCATCGAAAGGAATTTGCGGTTAAAATAGTCTGTGAGATTCCTCTACGAGTCACACGTACGGCTCCCCCGAGCATGGTGACCGCCATTCTCACCACTTCAGTATTGCTCCCACGAGTGAAAACTTTTCCTCAAATTTTCACATATGGTTATTTCCATACCCACCTCTAAGCCAAAGCTTCTGATCTCTCTACTTCCACTGTTTAATGCTACCCTTACTCCACACAACTTACCTTATCGTATGGTCCTTATCAAAGACCTTATTCCGAATTTACTTCACTAGATACTTCAAGTTTAGCACTACTCTCTACTACAGTGATACTATACTTTAGTAGTCATTGCAGTAATCCTAAATAATGACACAAAAAGGGGAGTGACCACTACTGCGGTCCTCAATTCTAACTACAACTCATAACTCTAACTAGACCCCGCCTCCTGCTGCCCTAATCACGAGTAATCAATTATCCTAATCCTAAGGCTCTATATCAAATCGATAGCAACACTGAAAGTGTAGTACGTCCGCACAGATTCCTAAGGACACTAGAACCTGATGCTCTGATACAATCTGTGACATGCTGCCTAACAAAATATCGGGCAATCACTCCTGTACCAAATTAAAACACGCATTGCATATGGTTCATTCTTAGAATCACTGTCGAAAACCAAATTAATTACTAATAACCTATTAGGCTGGTGTCAAAATTTTATTTAACTAATCATTTAAACAAATTAATAAATTAAAACATTCACACAATTTATTTATAAATGAAACTGAGATGAAAAAAATTAACCGAACACTCGGTTTAAAAATATACAACCAAATCAAATCCGCATAAAAGGAAGTAAAAGAATAAATAAATGCATTTGGGTTATTAGCCCGAATGTTTATACAGTACCTCCTATCTATATTACAAGGATAGAAGCGTCTACAGTAAACCTGCATGCATCCACAGCGGCTGCAGCAGACGACTGACTCGAAGGAATCAACATCCAGGCATTCCTGTGTCTAGACACCTATATATATATATAGAAAAAGATAGGAAAAAATAGATATAAGGGTCAGAGCCCGATTTGTGAAAATATTTAGCAAGTGCATAAATACTTTATTTATGAAAAATATGTTTTATCTCATATTTAAATTGGTATCGCACTCCCATGAGATACCCCTTACCTCTCTTGTAATAGCGCACAACTAGCGCATATCTCCTACATAATCCTAGTTAATCTACCCTGCCTAACTAATCGTTTCACCAAAATTATACAAATCATATTTAATGTAAGTACTAAGGGCTAAACTTCTCCCCAGTCCCAACATTGTGCCACGTTCGTGCGTGGGGTGTCTCGCAAAGTGAAATCCAAACAAGGAACCCCCCAAACAAGGAATCCAAACAAGGAATCGACTGACTATAATAATCCCGTTGCACATGAAAAATGAACAGCTATGAATGATTGCGATGATCTCGTATCAAATAACACCTAACCCATATGCCCAAGGTTAGTGAACGTACCATCAACTGTTGGCGAAGGTTGTTGCACCTGCGATAACATAGCATTTTGGACATTATAAACTCGCCCAAATTACGTATGTCCCTACTGTGGTGGGACGATTGGAGCGGGTAATAGAGGTGGTAAAGGTGCTAAAGGCGCCTATTGTACTTGTTGGCCTCCGGGTAACTGTACCATGTTCTGTTGTGGGCACTCTGACTTCCTTTTACCCACCTCCCGACATCGAAAGAAACGGCCCATAAAATTTTCCAACCTCTGGACCTGTTAGCCAACTCGAAACTTCCCTTGTCATTGGCCCTAAAAACCTCTACCCTTTGGCCACCCCATTGGTTCCCTTGGCCTACTTGTCCCTAGGGAACGTTCTGTTATTGCTAGCAGACTTGATGGTTCTGACTAAAACCACCGCCATTGGATTTAAAACCTCTAGGACGCTGTCTCTTAGCAGAATCCCCTAGATGGAGATCCCGCCCTTTCTGATCATTACCGTGCTGCTGATATTGTTGTGCCCCATCAATAATATTTCCTCCTGACTTACTCGGTTGACTAGTATCCCAAGTCACTTCTTCCCCTTCAAGTGAAGACGATGATACTGATAATGCAATAATGCAACATTCATCACATCTATAAATGTCAAAAACGTTGGGTTCCCTAACAAATGTTATCGAATCCTCCAATTTAAACCACTATTAACTTCGATATTCTCTTCTCCACAATATATACCTCTTCGGGCAAAAAAAAATCAATCCGGGTAAATTTTTCTTCATATTCGGCCACGGACTGATCCCCTTGAGTCCTATCTTTCCATCTGAATCGCAGGAGGAAAATATTTACGATCAAATCGAACCCAAAACTCTAATATGGGCATCGTGTCCCTCTGCTGTGAAGTAGTAACTGACTTCCACCACTAGAGAGACTCACCTACTAACTTAAAAGTGAAAAGTATTTTCTTCTGAACACCACTACATTTGACCATACGGAGGTGATGTTGGATATCCTTTTTCCACTGACTCTCCACTATCACATTGGCTCGGCCCTGAAATTCCCGAATGATGCCCTTTTTGGAAGGCTTCCCAAACTCTCTCCCACGCTGATGGACCATGTGGGTTTAAACTACCGGTGTTTTTGGCTACTGCAGAGCTTGGGGAAACTATTGGGCCATAGCGATTATGACTGAATTAACTGCTTGAGCCACTACATTGGCAACCTTTGATGCAGTCATATTTCCCTGCAGTAATTGGGGCTCCATATTCTCTGCCCCTCTATTTCCCCTAGCCAGGTGACCCCTTTTTGGTGGCATCTGAGACAATAGAAGACTATATTAGAGTACTGATAATGCAATTTAGCATAGCAAAAGATCATGAATGCGCAATGAACACAATAGTCCTAATAGTAGGGCTCTATATAAAAAATGCTATGGTAGAATGAAAAAAGTCCAAACAGATCCAAAAGACTAGAACCTGATGCTCTGATACCATATATGACACCTCGCTTATTAAAATAACCGGTGGCCATCCCTCTTCTCAAATAAAATATGAATCTCAAATGGCTCATTCTTAGCATCACTGTCGCACAGACCAAAAATATATCTAACCACATATAAATAATAATAGAGAGGATGCCAAAAGTTTCCAGACATATAAATATTATAATTTAATCCATTAACAGTAATTACAAACATAAACTTATATACATGTGACAAACTACACAACAAAAATAACTGAATGATTTGTCGGTTAACAGACCCGTACAATATAACAAATGTCTAAAATATAAATCATATACATTAGTACAACACCTGGAAAAAACATGTCTGATTAACACTGTTGGTCCTTAACTAGATTAACATAAATGACACGCAACTATATCAAATATCCTGCAACATTCCACAATTGCTGCATCTCCATAGACTCTAGAATGGAAGCTCATCCTTGGCATCCTTATGGTGGGACACCAAAAAGATATAACAAAAGAAAAGAAAAAGAAAAGATATATACGGGTCAGCTCCCGGTTTTAAAAATATTTTAGCAAGTGAATTAAAATGCATAATAATTATGAATGCAAAATTCCATAATTAAGTTGGTGTCACCCTCTCTTGAGACTACCCCTCAACTACAGCGCGCACCTAATGTATGCATTTTAAATCTTAGTTAAGTTACTTGACTCATCTATGGATAACACAACCTCATGCTAATGCATTAACACCCTCGCGTATCTAATTCATACAAACATAATCGCTTTTAATATCATTCTCAATGGTCATATATCAATTCATTACTAATGACTTGCACTAGTTATAAGCATAGTGATTCACACATTAAGTACTAACCAAGATATTACTCTCATTATTGTACATGATTTATCATTTCACATCAAGTACACATACATATCACTCATTATATGTTTACTAACCATCCCTCAGAGCATTATCACACTAGATGCAGTATCTAAGTGATACCATCTTCCAGGGGATACTTGTAATATCTCGTAATGTCTAATGATTTTAAAGTGGGATTAATTAGGATTAATTGTGAGGTATTTAAAATTAATCTAGATTTAAATATTAATTGAGAGTAAGGTAATATTTAATGTATGTCGCGAGTGTTAAATATGACATGATTTAATAAAAATTATCGCAAGTGATGAATACGAAAATTACGGGAATTAAGTCGAGACGCGCGTGTGAGTCGTGTCGAGACTAAATTTAAAGGAATTAAAACTAAAATATTTTTATGTCATTCAAATGTGACACCCCGCCTAATTAATTATCGGGCGATCACTCCTTTATTAAATTAAAATCAAGGTGAACAGTTGGTTTATTCTTAGCATCACTGTCGTAAAAATAACTATTCCAATTTAAACACCCTAATTAATTAAGCTAAGTGTCAAAACCATTTTTAAACATTACTTTCCAAATTTTATTTTGAAAGCAAAGATTTAATTATTTACAATAATTCAATATTTAAAGAATCACACCACAATAATCCAAAAACATATAATCCAAATAATTTAAACATTCAACAACTAAATCCCAACATTAAAACTTAAAGTAAAACATCCAGACAGTAATAAATCCCAAAGTGACAATACTAGAAATATCTGAATCACAATGTCCAAATAAACAACTGAATAATGGAAAGGGCGACACATGCCCCACTAAATGAATGTGCTAGGAGTGGAGTCAAATAAATGAATTCGTCTACGCAAGAGGCCTGCAACTCCCACCTAAGCTGCATCACGTTCCTTCCAAAGGATCCTATGAAAGACGCCCCTGTGGCTGGGCACCTGTAATATATACATATATATACAAGAGAGAGAGAGAGAAATAGAAACGGGTCAGAGCCCGATAGTGTAGATGATTTAAAATTTGTTTAGCAAATATTTAAAACGTTTACAGGCCAATGCAACAACGTATTAGTGCGGCACTCTCTTGAGAATTTCTCACCTCTCTTCTACTGTACACGCCTATCGCACTAACCTCCCCAATGGATTAACTTATCTTAGGTTACTCGTAAGATTCAAAACCGAAAAATATAATTGTTTAAGAAAATAACTTCATTTGATCACAAAGTTCTCATTTAAACCTTATTTACTAATAAAGTTTCCCAGTGTTCCATTATACTTTTCCAAAACAAGTATTTCCAATTTGAGTCATTATACATGTCTTACTTACCATAACACAGTAGGCAGTTTCCCAAATTTCAGAATTTCATATATATATTAAATACTCGTATAATATATATATTCTAACAGCACCCCACATAAAAATTATGGTGCGTGCATACTCTGCTATCCAATCCCCGTATCTCTCGTACTAAGGGAAATACAAGTTCGGAATCACTCTCGAACTCTATTAACACACACACAACAATATTGAGGTGAAGCATAGTTTCCAAGTCCAAGAGGTCAGTACATACCCTCACGTCTCTTAGGACCGTCTGACTATCGATCCGATAGCCCGTACCTAGGATTCCTATCTTCTAGGGTACGAGTCAATATCCCCCATGAAGGCCCATTCGAGATAAGACTGTCCCAGCGCGGTAACCTCAGGGATAGCAAGTTGCGCGGGCATGATTTCACATCTCATATAAATATACTACTTTTATCATATTAATTTAGGTTCATCTCATAACCCATAATCGCAACATTTATTTTGATTTTCCCATTATTAGTTATCACGTATAACGGTTCGTTTCTAACTTTAATTCGAGGGATTTTTTCCAACTCATTACATAATACTCATGGACTCTATCCTCTCAAGTGGAAAAATTCAGTAGGTATTCATTTATGTTCCAACCTAACTATATTACGCGTCTCTCCCTTTAATACGCAATTTCCTCGTCCCTTATATGTAAGT
The DNA here is from genome assembly GCA_949130495.1 of Sambucus nigra. NCBI lineage: Eukaryota > Viridiplantae > Streptophyta > Magnoliopsida > Dipsacales > Adoxaceae > Sambucus > Sambucus nigra. The sequence goes on along the minus strand of OX422207.1, from coordinate 76,819,720 downwards.
ATCCCAAAAATACAACTCTCGTCTTACATTAAAAATCCCAAAATTATTTATATATCCTACTGGTCTTCTTTATCTCCCAAAACATTTTAATAAGGGTGCCCAAGAATTATTTCTCATTAAATTGAATTCAACTAATTTAAAAAGGGAAATTATGAGTCTGCCAGGAGGGGTCGATCGATCGAGGTCTGGGCTTGATCGATCGAACCTTCGATCGATCGAAGCTCTTGGCTCGATCGATCAATCAAGCAGGTATGACGAATTCTGCAGTTACCAGTTACGGGTTTTCTCACATAACTCCATCCAAATCCAAACTTTTCATTCCCAATCGTCCAGAAATTTGTACTACTAATAGTATAAATCCATTCCATACATCTTTTACGTAAAGTATGAAAATTTCCATTAATAATCATGGATTAACAGGCAAAAATTCATGTAAATCTCAAGAACCCTAGAATTCTCTTTAACATGGTTCTAATCAATCTTTTTCCAGAATTTTCTTCTTCTAAAACATCAAAATTTCGTGGTTTAATCCTCTACATGTTAAGGGGTTTCCAGATTAACATTCAAGTCATTACTACATGCGATTTCCTATCTCAAATTTGGATTTTCTTCCATAAAACTCATTATAATCATCCCTAGACTAACATGAGTGATGCATTAACGAAAATAAGCAAGATAAACACTTGCCTGGGATTTTCGACGTTCTGGTTTGATGACGAATTTAGTGTGGTTGCGTTCCCCGTCGCGCGATCTACACGTTGGTGGTGGTGCAACCGGGTGAATCGTTGGCCTTGGATTGCTTGGAAAAGCCTCTCCTTCCCTCTCCTATGGCCATCACTTGTCTTTGGTTGTTTTAACCCTAGAAGACAACCTTAGACATCTGATATATCCCTTAAATTTTCGTGGGTTTAATTACCCAAAAATGTAAAATGTCCAAAATGCCCTCCCGGGGTACTAATTAGGACTAAAAACACCCCGAGACCCAAATTAAACCCCCGGGTACGCTTTTCTGACTATCTCGACCCTTCCGGGAACTTTGGCTCACTCAAAACAACCATACGAGCGACTTATAATATATTCACTTTTATTCATCAATATTTAGTCCCGACGCGACACGGGCGCGTCCCGACTCAAATTTCCAAAATTGTCATTTTATTCACTCATGACATTTAATATAACCAATATTATATATTACTTTCTCATCAGTAATATTTAACAATTTTCCCATAATTACTAACTCTCATCACGTTAATAATTATAACATAATTAATTTTTGGATTTATTTTAAATAATTAATTCACATTAAATTTAATAAATCCCCAAATTAATATACAATAAAAATACGGGGTATTACATACTTCCCCCCTAATAACGGAATTTCGTTCCGAAATTCAAAAAATAAGGCGAACCTAGTAAAAATAAATCTGGGTATCTCTCGCGTATATCTGCCTCGCGCTCCCAAGTGGACTCCTCTCCCACTGGACTCGTACAAGTGGAACTACCTTCGACCTCAATCTTCTCTCGCTATGGTCTAAGATAACCACAGGTCTCTCCTCGTAAGAGCTGTCAGGCTGTAAGTCTATCTCATCTATCGCAATGTGGGTATGGGTCATATCATCCCGAAGATATCGTCTCAACGACGAGATGTGAAATACATCGTGAATGCGATGTAAATGCTCTGGCACTCCCAACCTGTATGCTACGAGCCCAATCCTCTCGATAATGGAAAATGGTCCCACGTACCTCGGGGCCAATTTCCATTTCTTCCCGAATCTCATTACTCCTTTTATAGGAGATACACGTAGTAACACCTGGTCCCCCACATTAAACTCCCAGAAGAACCGTTTCGCATCGACGTAGCTCTTCTGCCTGTCCTAGGCTACTCGAATGCGACTCCTGATCATCTCAATCCTCGCGGAGGTTTCCTGAATCACCTCTGGTCAAAGAAACTTGTTATCCCTCACCTCGAGCCAACAAGTTGGGGGATGACAAGGCCTGCCATACAAAGCCACAAATGGATCCATGCCAATCGTGAACTGATAAGAGTTATTATAAGAAAACTCTACCAGTGGAAGGTGTGGCTCCCAATCTCCTCCAAAATCAAGAACACACATGTGTATCATATCCTCCAACATCTGATTAGTACGCTCTATCTGTCTATCGGTCTGCGGGTGATAAGCTGAACTCAACCTCAACTCAGTACCCATAGCCTCCTGAAAGCTCTCCCAAAAACACGACATGAAAATCTTGTCTCTATCTGACACAATATTCAGGGGCACCCCATGTAATCTGACAATCTCAGCAATGAACAACTGAGCATACTGACCCTTGGTATAGTCTGTCCGCACCGACAGAAAATGAGTCACCTTGGTCAAATGATCTACAATCACCCAGATAGAGTCGTGGCCCCGCTGTGATGTAGGCAACCCTGTAATAAAATCCATGGTAATACTTTCCCACGTCCACGTGGGTACTTCCAATGGCTGAAGCAACCCTGACAGTTTCTGATGGTCCACCTTTACCAGCTGGCAGGTAGAACACTTGGACACGAACTCGGCGATGTCCTTCTTCATCCCACTCCACCAGTATTGTCGCCTCATATCCTCGTACATCTTATCTCCTCCACGATGTAACGCAAATCGGTACCCGTGAGACTGAGTCATCATTGCATGACGTAATTCTTCTCCTTCTGGAACCACCAATCTCCCATTAAACCTCAAATCCCCATCAAAACTAACAGAATAGGACTCAGCACCCTCGGCTAAAAGTCATACAATCTGCTCCTGGAAAAACGGGTCTGTGGTCTGTGCCTGTATCACCCTTGTAATAATCTCGGGTGTCACTTTCATAACAAATATGAAGGAACGAGCTACTGTGTCCTGGTGGCCTAACTCCTTCCACTTTGCTTTCCAGACGTCCGCTACATCGTCTACCAGTCTACGGCTCAACGAATCAGCAACTACGTTGGCCTTCCCCGGATGATATTGTATGTCAAACTGATAGTCCTTCACAAACTCTAACCATCTGCGCTGACGCATATTCATCTCTCGCTGAGTGAACAGGTACTGCAGTGACTTGTGGTCTGTGAACAAACGGAATTTCTCCCCCAATAAATAGTGTCTCCATATCCTCAATGCAAAAATGACCGCTTCTAACTCCAGGTCGTGGGTGGGGTAATTCTTCTCATTCGGCTGAAGCTTACGAGAGGAAAAAGCTATAGACTTCTCTTCCTGCTAAAGTACTCCCCCAAGTCCCCGTAAAGAGGCATCGGTGTAAACCAGGTACTCCACACCCGGCTTCGGTAAGGCAAGGACTGGTGCTGAAGTAATCTTGTCTTTCAGCTCGTCGAAATCCAATTGACAAGCATCATCCCAAACATATGGTACCCCTTTGCGAGTTAGGTTCGTCAATGGACCCGCTATTTTGGAGAATCCCCGAGTTAATCTCCTGTAGTATCCGACTAACCCCAAGAAACTACGCACTTCCGTCGGTGTCGAGGGCTGTCCCCACTCCCTCACCGCTGACAGTTTACTTGGGTCAACTGCTATTCTCTGTTCAGAAACAACATGCCCCAAGAACTGTACTTCTCGCAACCAGAATCCGCACTTCTCGTACTTAGCATACAACTGATGCTCTCGTAGAGTCTTAAGAACCAGTCTCATGTGCTCGGCATGCTCCTCCTTGGAGTGTCAATATATCAAAATGTCATTTATGAAGACGATGACAAACTGATCCAAAAACTCTCTGAACACACGATTCATTAAGTCCATGAACACGACTGGAGCATTTGTGGGCCAAATGGCATCACCCTGAACTCATAGGACCCATATCTCGTCAAGAAGGCAGTCTTTGAAACATCCTGCTCCCTAATACGTAACTGATGGTACCCCGACCTCAGATCTATCTTAGAAAAGAAAGTTGCTCCCCTCAGCTGGTTGAACAGATCATCGATTCGAGGCAACGGATACTTATCCTGTATCGTGACCTTGTTCAATTCCCGGTAGTCCACACATAACCTCAATAAGCCATTTTTTTTCTTCACAAACAAGACTGGAGCTCCCCAAGTTGAGGTACTCCTGCGAATGAAGCCCTGACCTAATAGCTACTCTATCTGATCTCATAACTCCCACATCTCTGTCGGAGCCATACGGTATGGAGGGCGTGCTATCGGTCTAGTATCCGGTAATAAATCTATGACAAAGTCTATCTCTCGACAGGGGGTAGGCCTTGTATCTCCTTGTAAGTCTATCTATCTTGTAATTGTAATTCCGTATCTAGTGGATTTGTGGCTAGGGTCGTCCGAGGTTGTTTCCCGTCTTGGGTTTTTCCTCGTACATCGCGGTGTAGTGTGATTGGTTTATTTTATCTTGCATAATCTCGTTCGAACGACATTTCGAACGACGGACCAGTATACCTTGGTGGCAACTCGTTGGCAGGTTCGTTCGAATGACATTTTCGTTCGAACGACAATCTCGTTCGAATGACTCTATCGAACGAAAAAACAGAAAGTTTAGAAAATTCGATTTTAGCCCAGAAAACTTTATAAACTTATTTTAAAGTTTTATTTAATTCTTTCTGAAAATTAAAACACAGTTTTTACAAAACCTAACACCCAATAAACTTGTTCCAAGTTCCTATATATATAATATTGCATTCATACCTTGGGAGCATGGAACTATGGTTGATGACGTAGAAACGAGGCACACAAACCGCCATATTTAATGAAGCTTTATACTCTTTGCCGCTACGTCTTCAACAAACACTTCATAGGCTTGAGAATATTACAATTAAATACTTTCCTATGAATAAATGTTTTTGTCCGGAATTGAGCCAAAACTATATATGGACTCAATTGGAAATTTGTGTCCTTACAAATCTCCCCCTTTGGCTATTCCGGGACAAAAACCAAAACAAAAATCCTAAAGGGCCGTCAAGCTCAGTAGACTCAATAACATAACCCACCCAAACTCGACTCAACCCAAGGATCAAACGCTTTGCCATTAAACAATGCCGCTTTAGACGAAATCCTGCACACTTAAGCAAACTCATCAAATGCATAGGTAATATCAATGTATTAAATGAAATGTTAATTAATTACTCCCAATATATTAATTCTCCCCTTTATCAAACACATGACCTACTTAGAAAGACGTCTCCCCCTAAGATAAATCTCCCCCAAACTAAGATACGATAATAATAGGATTAGATACCATTTCTCCCCCTATCATTTTTGGTATCAGAGCTTTGATTTAGAAAAGCTCGCCGCTTTCACTCCTGAAAGACATCGGAATACTCACGAACATCTAGGATCGAGTCTATGGGAATCACAACCTCCTTAGAGGTATCCTCCTATATGTAATACAAATGAGCGGTCGAGCCTCCCTCTGGGCGAGGCATCGCCACTACAAACATCTCTTGCCCCGGAATGGCAAAGACAATACTCCCACCGAAATAATCAATCATGGATCTGTAAGCTGCGAGCCAATCCATACCGATAATAACATCGTGTTCATGCATATCTAAGACTAGCACGTCTGTTGGCAATACCAAGTTACCAATCTCTATCCCCACTCCCCGGCATATAAAGAAAATAAGCGACCCACTCCCCAGTGGTGAGTCTACACACATCACAGTGCTCTCTGCTGTGGCTAACAACCCTAAGGCCTTCGCAAAATGCGTAGCTATAAAATAATGCATCGCCCCAGTATCAAACAAAACTCGACCCATAGTACCATGGATAGGAAACATACCCTCAATCGCGGGTGGTTCCTGTGGAGCTGCTGCCTGGTGGACGTTATAGATATGTCCATACTGTAACTGCCCCTACTGCACTGGAGTTGTTGGAACTACTGGTAGGGCTGGTACTTGATCTGGGGATGGGAGGGCAGCTGGAAAAAGTACCCTATGTGGCTCATTACGGGCACCCTGCTGCTTTGGGGGCCTCTCACCCTCTGGGCAATCCTGGCACTTATGGCCATGCTTGCCGCACACAAAACATCATCCTCTAAAGTTACCTTCCCTCTGACCCTGCTCACCACGGCCCTGCTAGCTGTTACTACCCCGCCACTGGCCCTGTTGGCCCTGATGAAAACGCTGTTGGCCCTGCTGCTGATCCTATTACTGTCGGTGTTGGCCCTGCTGGCCTTGCTGATTAGGCTGGCCCTATTGGCCCTGCCTATAACCCCCAAATCCCTGTCTGGAATTACCTAAAGGGAATCGCTTAGCAGGGTCCCCTGATGGGAACTCTGCTCGTGTTGATGAGTCTGTCCTTGAGATGGTGCTCCACTAGCACTACTAACCCCGGTCCTGCCCTGCTGGATGGACTCTCCTGCTCTCTTGCTTCCCTGCAGATGGAAGCGATGATCCTGGGAATGTAGTAAAGAAGCATTAAGTACATCAGTGAAAGTACTCAGAGATAGATTCCCTATAAGGTGCTGATTAATCCTCCAAGCTAACCAGTCCACAAACATCATTATCTTCTTACCCTCAGTGGGTGCCTCATCTGGCACCATGGTGAGAAGTCTCGTGAACTCTTCCTCATACTCAGCAACGGTATAATTCTCCTGTTTCAAGTTCAGTAATTTCTGCCTCATCTCAGTCTTCACGGCGGGTGGGAAGTACTTGCGGTCAAACCACTCCCAAAATGACTGAATCGGGATCGTGTCCCTCTCCTCCAAGGTGGTGGGGACTCCCACCACTGTAAAGCGGCCCCCACCAGCTTAAAGGAAGCCAACAACTATTTCATCACATCTGTGCACTCATACATACGAAGATGCCGCTAGATGTCTTTCTTCCATTGGCTGACGATGATGATATCTGAACTACCAGAGAACTCAGGGGGATGCGCCTTCTGAAAGGCATCCCTAACCCGATCCCATGCAGATGGAAGTTGTCCAGGTACTGGCGCCACTGCCTGAATCTGAGGTGGATCCTGCTGAACCACCACTAGCGCGGCATTAACCACCAGAGCAACAATAGCGGCTACCTCATTAGCATTCATAGTACCCTGTGCCGGAGCTGCTGGCTGCTCGGCTTGGGCACGCCTATCCTTTGGTGCACGTCTCGAAGGCATTTGAAATGTGAATAAATTTATTAGTCTACAGTTATTATCAAATCTCAAATAGCTGAAGACGTAAATGTAAAAGCAGGAATACAACAATCCTAAAATAGGGCTCTATAGCAAAAATGTTAAGCTGAAAGCGAAATAAGCCGTACAGATCCTAAGGACACTAGAACCTGATGCTCTGATATCACCTGTGACACCCCGCCTAATTAAATACTGGGCGATCACTCCTTTATTAAATTAAAATCAAGGTGAACAGTTGGTTCATTCTTAGCATCACTGTCGTAAAAATAACTATTCCAATTTAAACTCCCTAATTAATTAAGCTAAGTGTCAAAACCATTTTTAAACATTACTTTCCAAATTTGATTTTGAAAACAAAGATTTAATTATTTACAAAAATTCAATATTTAAAGAATCACACCACAATAACCCTAAAACATATAATCCAAATAATTTAAACATTCAACAACTAAATCCCAACATTAAAACTTAAAGTAAAACATCCAGACAGTAATAAATCCTAAAGTGACAATACTAGAAATATCTGAATCACAATGTCCAAATAAACAACTGAATAATGGAAAGGGCGACACATGCCCCACTAAATGAATGTGCTAGGAGTGGAGTCAAATAAATGAATTCGTCTACGCAAGAGGCCTGCAACTCCCACCTAAGCTGCAGCACGTTCCTTCCAAAGGATCCTATGCAAGACGCCCCTGTGGCTGGGCACCTGTAATATATACATATATATACAAGAGAGAGGGGGAAAGAGAAACGGGTCAGAGACCGATAGTGTAGATGATTTAAAATTTGTTTAACAATTATTTAAAATGTTTACAGGCCAATGCAACAACGTATTAGTGCGGCACTCTCTTGAGAATTTCTCACCTCTCTTCTAATGTGCACGCCTATCGCACTAACCTCCCCAATGGATTAACTTATCATAGGTTACTCGTAAGATTCAAAACCGAAAAATATAATTGTTTAAGAAAATAACTTCATTTGATCACAAAGTTCTCATTTAAACCTTATTTACTAATAAAGTTTCCCAGTGTTCCATTATACTTTTCCAAAACAAGTATTTCCAATTTGAGTCATTATACATGTCTTACTTACCATAACACAGTAGGCAGTTTCCCAAATTTCAGAATTTCATATATATATTAAATACTCGTATAATATATATATTCTAACAGCACCCCACATAAAAATTATGGTGCGTGCATACTCTGCTATCCAATCACCGTATCTCTCGTACTAAGGGAAATACAAGTTCGGAATCACTCTCGAACTCTATTAACACACACACAACAATATTCAGGCGAAGCATAGTTTCCAAGTCCAAGAGGTCAGTACATACCCTCACGTCTCTTAGGACCGTCCAACTATCGATCCGATAGCCTGTACCTAGGATTCCTATCTTCTAGGGTGCGAGTCAATATCCCCCATGAAGGCCCATTCGAGATAAGATTATCCTAGCGCGGTAACCTCAGGGATAGCAAGTAGAGCGGGCATGATTTTCACATGTATATAATATATGCATACACACAGTCATATAAATATACTACTTTTATCATATTAATTTAGGTTCATCTCATAACCCATAATCGCAACATTTATTCTGATTTTCCCATTATTAGTTATCACGTATAACGGTTCGTTTCTAACTTTAATTCGAAGCATTTTTTCCAACTCATTACATAATACTCATGGACTCTATCCTCTCAAGTGGAAAAATTCAGTAGGTATTCATTTTTGTGCCAACGTAACTATCTTATGCGTCTCTCCCTTTAATACACAATTTCCTCGTCCCTTATATGTAAGTATCCCAAAAATACAACTCTCGTCTTACATTAAAAATCCCAAAATTATTTATATATCCTACTGGTCTTCTTTATCTCCCAAAACATTTTAATAAGGGTGCCCAAGAATTATTTCTCATTAAATTGAATTCAACTAATTTAAAAAGGGAAATTATGAGTCTGCCAGGAGGGGTCGATCGATCGAGTTCTGGGGCTCGATCGATTGAACCTTCGATCGATCGAAGCTCTTGGCTCGATCGATCGATCAAGTAGGTATGGCGAATTCTGCAGTTACCAGTTACGGGTTTTCTCACATAACTCCATCCAAATCCAAACTTTTCATTCCCAATCGTCCAGAAATTTGTACTACTGATAGTATAAATCCATTCCATACATCTTTTATGTAAAGCATGCAAATTTCCATTAATAATCATGGATTAACAGGCCAAAATTCATGTAAATCTCAAGAACCCTAGAATTCTCTTTAACATGGTTCTAATCAGTCTTTTTCCAGAATTTTCTTCTTCTAAAACATCAAAATTTCGTGGTTTATTCCTCTACATGTTAAGGGGTTGCCAGATTAACATTCAAGTTATTACTACATGCGATTTCCTATCTCAAATTTGGGTTTTCTTCCATAAAACTCAGTCTGATCATCCCTAGACTAACATGAGTGATGCATTAACGAAAATAAGCAAGATAAACACTTGCCTGGGATTTTTCACGTTCTGGTTTGATGAAGAATTTGGTGTGGTTGTGTTCCCCGTCGCGCGATCTACGCGTTGGGGGTAGTGGCGGTGCAACCGGGTGAATCGTTGGCCTTGCATTGCTTGGAAAAGCCTCTCCCTCCCTCTCCTATGGTCGTCACTTGTCTTTGGTTGTTTTAACCCTAGAAGACAACCTTAGACATCTGATATATCCCTTGAATTTTCGTGGGATTAATTACGCTAAAATGTAAAATGTCCAAAATGCCCTCCCGGGGTACTAATTAAGACTAAAAATGCCCCGAGACCCAAATTAAACCCCCGGGTATACTTTTCTGACTATCTCGACCCTTCCGGAAACTTTGGCGCACTCAAAACAACCATACAAGCGACTTATAATATATTCACTTTTATTCATCAATATTTAGTCCCGACGCGACACGGGCGCGTCCCGACTCAAATTTCCAAAATTGTCATTTTATTCACTCGTGACATTTAATATAACCAATATTATATATTACTTTTCTCATCAGTACTATTTAACAAATTTCTCATAATTACTAACTCTCATCACATTAATAATTATAATATAATTAATTTCCGGATTTATATTAAATAATTAATTCACATTAAATTTAATAAATCCCCAAATTAATATAGCATAAAAATATGTGGTTGTTTTGACTGCACCAAAGTGTCCGTAAGCATTTAAATTGTCAAAAAAGTCTACTTGGGTAATTGATTTGGGTCTCGGGGCACTTTGGAGCTGAATAGATACATCGGAGGGGGTATTTTAATCATTTTACATGGGAGGTGAACAAGACCTACGAAATTTGGAGTTATCTTATTTATATGTAGAGTTTATCTAAGTGAGGTTCATTCATTAAAAATCAAAAGACAAGTCTTTGAGTAGAGGAGAGGGTTTTCTAAGAAAGGAAGATCCACCCTAAGAAACCAAGAGTTAAACGCCATCCTACACCATCATCACCACCGGAAGTTGGCCGAAAAAATGAGAGCACCACCAGTAAATGAATATACCCAAAGGTTCAAACCTTCAATTTAAAGTTAAGTGACTTGATATGTACAAAATTAACATGTATACTACCCATGTTATGATAGTTATATAATTCAGAGAAAATTTCATGATTTAGAGATAAACCATGATGATGTTAATGGAATTATTGTTATGGGAATTATGTAGAATAAACCCTCTTCTGATTATATATTTTATTCCATGAATTTGGAATCATTTGAAAATAAAAATCTGAGTTTCATATATTAATCTTGGAGATATAATAAAATATGGATTTTCTAGAAATTATGAGAAATATCATGTTTAATCCAAAATCTATTGATGTTTTTGGTTGTTTAATGATTGTAAATCATTTATATGTATTGTTATATCATGTGGTATGAATTATAAGGAGTTTGGGATTTTAATATAGAGGATTTGAGGATGAAAGTTGGGTAAACATGTAGGCCAAATATGCAGAAGCAGTACGCTCATACCTATTCGATCGATCGATCAACCTTGAATGTCGATCGATCATCTAGATCGATCGATTGATCGACTATACCATAATTAATATGTTGATTTTGTTTAAGGCTTGATTAACTTCCCCACTTCCAAGAATGCTTAGTGTAAATTAATTATAGCATAATGGGGTTTAGGGAAGGCCAATATAATGGTAATTAATACCCGAAAATTATTATGTGTGAATAAATCCTTGAGAGTAGAATAATGCATTTAAAGTAATTAGAGTTTATCAACGAATAAATCTAATTCAGGATAATATGAGTTTGTAAAAATTCGGTATTTGAGATGACATTGACCAGTAGGGTGTAGATAATTACCTACTAAATTTATTTGATAAATAATGGTCAACTTTCGAGTGAAGAGAAAGCTCTAGAAATATATGTTAATAAGTAAAGTCATAATCTATAAATACGTAGGATATTAGAGAGAAAAATATACTACGTATGGAATTATCATATAGGTTGTGTGAGTGACTTATTGATATTATATAGGTGGTTTGAATAGCTATATTTTTATTTGTATGACATACCTAAGCTGCTTGCTCTCGGTATGGAGGTTTGGCGTTATGGTCGAACTTATCCTAGTGAACCCATATGGGGGGATTTTAGATTCGTACCTTGAGCATAGGACCTTGGACACGTTCTATCGGTGTGTATGATTGTTTCGATGGTTAAATGGGAGCGTAGGTATGTGCATGACCCATTTGGCTAGGAGTATGACCGCCTCCAAATATGTGTGTTATTATATATATGGTTCGGGAGAGACGCTTAACCAATAATCCTTTTTATAGCGAGAGATGTAATTGGACAAAATGTCAGAGTATGCATGCACCGCAGTTGTGTCTAGGAGGTGTCGTATTTGTGTGTGTGTGTATATATATATTTATATATATACTATAATGTCATCTACTGTTTGATTTAGTAGATAAAAAGTGAATAATAAAATTTGAATTAAATTAAGTAGGTGAATACTTAATACTGAAAGGCATAGTTCATATTAAAGAGAAATGAACATATTTAATTAAATAAAGTATTGCATGGGAAATACATGATAATGACAAGAGATAGGATGATAATTGAGAACCTTTATTATGGGAATAATAAGGTATGTTAAGCTTGCACACTAGACGAGAGGTGATATTCTCATGTGAAAGCCGAGAACTAACATGTACATAATACCTGCTTAATTGTACTTGTTAAGCAGTTGCTATTTTTAAAATCTTTTACAATCAGGCTCTAACCCGTTTACTTAAATATTCTCTTATCTACTATATCTATATTACTAGGTGCCTAGCATCAAGGATGTCTGGCTTACAGGATGGATAGTTTGACTAGTTTCTGGAGATGCACATTTGGATTAGACGTTTTCATTTCTTTTATTCCTATATTTATAGTATTTGGCTCATTTAGCGAATGTCACCCACGATTCTAGGAGTTTTATCTGCATTTCGAATATTGTACTGCTTTTATATTGATACCGTTATTGTCATTTTGTTTCAGATGGTGATATTGAGGTATTTCAACTGGAGAGTCTATTCCAGTTACATTTATACTTGTTCAGTTGTGATGGGATGTACTTATTTTATTTCAGTATGGTGGTATGGATTTAATTAACATAAAATTTGGAAAAGTTTTGACACTTAGCTTGATTAATTATTACGTGAATTAATAAGAAATAATTTTTCGACAGTGATGCTAAGAATGAATTAACTAGATATTCTGATTTAATTTAATAAAGGACTGATCACCCAATATTTAATTAGGCGGGGTGTAGCAGGTGGTATCAGAGCCTCAGGTTCTAGTGTTCTTAGGATATGTATGATTTACTACGCTTTCTTCTCAACATCCTTTGATATAGAGCCCTATCGTTAGGATTGATGTATTCATAATTGTGCATTTACGACTTCAGCTAATTTTCTGATATTTTAAATGCTAATAAAATATCTCTCCCTCATTTTAGATGCCTCCTCGACGTGCGCAATGAGCCCCGGAGCGGCATAGCCAGTCCCACAGACCGCTCCAGCCAAGGGTAATATGAACGCAGCAGAGGTTGCTGTCATTGCTGCTCAAGCTATTAATGATACCTTAGCGATTGTTCAACAATCACTGCCACCAGCACAGGCAGTACCACCAGCACCAGCGCGGGCATTTCCCACTTCTTAGGAGCGTGTCAGGGATGCCTTCCAAAAGGCACACCAACCAGAATTCAAAGGGTGGTTTGATGTCATGACTGCTAGCCAATGGAAGAAACACATCCAACGACATTTGAGTATGTATGAATTCACGAAGGTTCGGAAACAGATCTTAGCGACATTTAAGCTGTTTTAAGCAACTCTTCAGTGGTGGGAGTCCACTACCATAGCAGAGCAGAGGGATACGATGGTTATTTCGAACTTCTGGGTGTGGTTTGACCATAAATACATTCCTTCATCTGTTCAGACCGAAATGAGGAGGAAAATTTTTGACCTCACCTTGGAGAGGAAGTCAATTGCGGAGTAGGAAGAGGAGTTTACTATGCTGACTAATTTGGTACCAGTTGAGGTACCCACCGAATAGAATAAGATACAGATGTTTCGAGATGGATATACATGGAGGATTGGCCATCATATTTTGGGAAAACCTTCTCTACAGACTTATACCAATATGTTGAATGCGGTATTACTTCATTTCCAGGATCACCGTTTCATAAGGGAGGTAACTGGGGGTCTGAGTCCAGTTAGTAAGGAAAATCTGGGGGAAATAGTGGTAATGGATCATCTTCAGCCCAGGGGAAATAGAGGTAAAATGATCAGAAGTCTTAGCAGGGGGACTACGCTAAATTAGTGAGGTTAGGAGGAGTTCACTTTGGGTAGGGCAGTAATAGACAGGCGCACTAGGGTCAACAGCACAATCAGTAAGGCCATCAGGGCCAAGGGAGAGGGGGAAATGGTCATTAGGGTCATATCCAGTAGGGTAGAAATGGGGGACAGTTTGGAGGAAGATGCTTCACTTGTGGTAAAATTGGCCATAGGAAGTATGATTGCCCAGATAAGGGTAAGATACCCCAGCAGCAAGGTGGGTCTGAGGAGCCGTAGAGGCCTATGTTTCCAAGTACCCTTCCATCACCGGCTCGAGTGCTAGCCTTACCAGCCATTGCTCCCGCATCCCCATCGCAGTAGGGGCAATTACATTATGGGTGTGTATACAACGTCCAAGAGAAAGCAGTTCAGCACCCACCACCAGCAGTAAAGGGCTTATTTTCAATTTTTGGGGATATGGGACGTATTTTGTTTGATACAGGGGCTTCACATTCTTTTATAGCCACTAGATGTACATAGGCCGCGGGGTTATTAGACACGGACAGTAGTACTATTACTTATTTAGACTCATCGATGGGTAGCGGGACACCTAATTTCTTTATATGTCAGAGTGTGAGTATTGAGATTGGGAGTCCGGTTTTACATAATGATATGCTTGTGTTAGTCATGTATGAATATGATGTTATTATTAGGATGGATTGTCTTGTTTCTTATAGAGCCTTGATTGATTACTTTCGTAGAAGCGTTATATTTTCTATCCCAGGTTAGGAGATGTTTTTAGTGTTGATGCCTCGCCCCGAAGGAGGATTGTCCACCCATTTGTATTGCATAGATGAGGAGACCTCTATGGGAGTTGTGATTTTCCCTTATTTGAATATTGTTGTTAGGGAATTTAAATATGTTTTTTAGGACATATCAAGGTTACCACCGAGTAAGGAGATTGAGTTTCTAATTTATTTAGCACCGGCCACTCAACCGATACCCCGTGCCCCCTACCGTATGGCTCCTACAGAGATGAGGAAGCTGAGAGATCTGATTGAGAACTTGTGGGCATAGGGTTTCATCCATCAAAGTACCTCACCCTGGGGTGCCCCAGTTCATTTGTAAAGAAGAATGATGGATCCTTACGATTATGTCTGGATTATAGGGAAGTTAATAAAGTCACGATCCAGAATAAGTATCCATTACCCCGCATCGATGACTTGTTTGATTAGTTGAGAGGAGCAACACACTTTTCCAAGAATGGCTTGAGGTCCGGGTATCACTAGTTGAGGATCAGGGAGCAGGATGTGTCGAAGACTGCTTTTCTGACAATATATGGATCTTATGAGCTCCTGGTTATGCCATTCGGGCTAACCAATGCACCGGCTGTATTTATGGACTTAATGAAAGGAGTGTTCAAAGAGTTCCTAGCTCATTTTGTCATTATTTTTATAGATGACATCCTGGTTTATTCCCGTACCGAAGAGGAACATGCTGAATATTTGTGAAGGGTCCTACAGACACTATATGAGCATCGGTTGTATGCCAAATATGAAAAGTGTGGATTTTGGATCTAGGAGGTGCGATTTCTTGGGTATATAGTGTCAGAAAGCGGTATAGAAGTGGAACCTATCAAAGTATCAGCGGTGAGGGAGTGTGGAAAACCCACGACATTGACAGAAGTCCACAGTTTTTAGGACTAACAGGTTACTATAGATGATTTATCAAGGGATTTTCAAAGATTGCGAGTTCGATGACCAATCAAACTTGTAAGGGTGTACCGTTTGTTTAGGATAATGCATGTCAGTTGGCATTTGATGAACTAAAGGATAAGTTAACTTTAGCAGCCATACTAGCACTGCTCAGGCCAGGAGTGGAGTACTTAGTGTACACTGATGCATCGTTACAGGGACTTGGTGGGGTGTTGCAACAGGAAGCACAGGCTATAGCTTATGCCTCTAGGAAGCTTAAGACTCATGATAAGAACTACCTAACCCACGACTTGGAGCTAGCATCAGTTGTATTTTCCTTTTGAATATGGAGACATTTTTTATTGGGTGAAAATTTTTGCCTATTCGTGGATCATAAGTCATTACAATATTTGCTCACTCAGAGAGAGTTGAATATACGACAGCGTAGGTGGCTTGAATCCATGAAAGATTATCAGTTTGAGATACATTATCACCTAGGTAATCAAGGTAGCATACGCGTTGAGTCGTAGGCCTGAGGGTGAACTAGCAAAGTTGTGAAAGGCTAAATGGAACTAGGTCATCAGGATGTTGTTGCTAGGTCATTTATGTTAGTTTTGACCGTTACTTCTCAGGTTGTGATGCGGGTAGTATAGGCTCAGGAAGCAAATCCATTTTGTCAGGAGAAAATTAGATAACTTTTGGTCGAGGGATAAGAGTCTTACTTAGTGAGTTCAGAAGGAGGCTTGCTCTTTAACGGGAGATTAATTGTTCCAGAAGGGGAAGAGTTATGGCACGCAGTGATGCCAGAGTCTCATGGATCCTGATTTGCAGTACATCTCGATGGGTATAAGATGTACCAAGATATGCGATGATAGTATTGGTGGGGTGGGATGAAGAGAGACTATGTTGAGTTCATCTCTAAGTGTGCTACCTGTCAGTTAGTGAAGGTGGATCACCAGAAGCTAGCTGGGTTTCTTTAGTCGCTAGAGATTCCAATGTGTAAATGGGAGAGCATTTCAATTAATTGTATCAATGGGTTTCCTACTAATCATAGGGGTCATTATTCCATATGTATGATTATGGATCATTTGACTGAGGTAGCTCATTTATTGCCAGTTCGAACTGATTTTTCGACGGGGCAGTATGTACAGCTCTTTGTAGCCGAGATAATGAGGTTACATGGGGTACCTTTAGACATTGTGTTTGATCGGGACAAGATCTTTGTCTTGAGATTTTAGGTGAGTTTTCATGAGTCCATCGGTACTGATGTGTGATAAAGTATGACATGTCTCCCATAGACAGATGGGAAGACCAAGCATACTAACCAGATGTTAGAGGATATGTTACGCATATGTATTCTAGATCATGGAAGGAGTTGGGAGTAGTACCTTCCACTAGTGGAATTTGCGTAAAATAATTCCTACCAGTTTACTATTAGTATGGCCCCATTTAAGGCGTTATATGGTAGACCATTTCATTATCCCGTGTGTTGGTTAGAGGTGGGGGACAACAAGTTACTTGGGCCGAACACGATACAGGAAACGTCTGCCAGGATCGATATGATCAAGGGTCGCATTTGAGTAGCTCGGTATAGACAGAAGAGCTAGGTAGATGCCAAGAGGTTCTTCCGGGAGTTTAATGTGGGAGAATAGGTTTTATTGCGTGTGTCTCCTATGAAAGGAATCTTAAGATTCGAGAAGAAAGGGAAATTGGCTCCGAGATATGTAGGAGAATTTCATATTATTGAGAGGGTTGGACCAGTAGCATACAAACTTGGGCTGCCGGAGCACTTGCATCGTATACATGATGTGTTCCATGTTTCTTCATTGAGGCGATATCTACGAGATGAGTTGGCTCCCACTCATATTGCATTGGAGAAAGTTGATTTGCAGCCAGATAGTTCTTACGAGGAACGACGATTGGCGATCTTAGACCGCAGTGAGAAATGTTTGCGATCGAAAGTAGTTCCGCTTGTGCGTGTTCAATGGGCACACGATAATGTGGAGAAGTCTACTTGGGGGAGCGAGGTTGATATGCGCGACAGCTACCCAGAGTTTTTTTTACCAGGTATGCCTTTTTCCGAATTTCGGGAAGAAATTCCGTTATTTGGGAGAAAGTATGTAATACCTCATAATTTTTAATGATTTTAAAATGTGATTAATTAGGATTAATTGTGAGATATTTAAAATTAATCCAAATTTAAATATTACTGTAGAGTAAAGTAATATGTAATGTACGTTGAATATTACCTAGTGATTAAAAGTAATATATGATTATGATTTTACATGATTTAATAAAATTTATCGCGAGTGATGAATACGACAATTATGGTAATTAAGTCGGGATGTGCGTGCGAGTCGTGTCGGGACTAAATTTAAAGGAATTAAAAGTAAAATATTTTTATATCATCCAAATGGTCATTTTGATTACACCCAAGTGTTCGAAAGTGCTTAAATAGTCGAAAAAGTCTACTTGGCTGTTTGATTTGAGTGTCGGGGTACTTTGGAGCATAATAAACACCCCGGAGGGGTATTTTAGTAATTTTAAATGGGAGGTGAATAGTACTTATGAAATTTGGAGTTATCATTTTTATATGTAGATTTTTATATAAGTGAGGTTCGTTCATTAAAAATCAAAAGACAAGTCTGTGAGTAGAGGAAAGGGTTTTCTAAGAAAGGAAGTTCCACCCTAGGAAGCCAATAGTTAAAGGCCATCCTACACCATCACCACCACCGAAAGTTGGCCGAAAAATCTAGAGGACCACTAGTAGACGAACATCCCCAAAGGTTCAGACCTTCAATTTAAAGGCAAGTGAATTAATCTGTATAAAATTAGCATGTATAATGACCATGTTATGATAGTTACATAATTCTAAGAAAATTGCATGATTTAGAGATAAACTGTGATGATGTTAATGGAATTATTCATATGAGCATTATGTAGAATAAACCCTCTTCTCATTATATATTTTAATCCACGAATTTAGAATCGTTTGAAAAGGAAAATCTGAATTTCATATATTATTCTGGGAGAAACAATAAAAGATGGATTTTCTGGAAATTATGAGAAATATCATGTTTAATCCAAATCTATTGATGTTTTAGGTTGTTTAGGGATTGGAAATCATTTATATGTATTGTTATATCATGTGGAATGAATTATAAGGAGTTTGGGATTTTAATATAGAGGATTTGAGGATGAAAATTTGTTAAACCCGTAGGCTAAATGTGCAGAAACAATAGTCTCATACTTGTTCGATCGATGGATCGACCTTGAATGGCGATCGATCGATCCCACAGAGTCGATCGATCTACTATCCGAGAATTAATATGTTGATTTTGTTTAGGCTTGATTAATTTTCCCACTTCCAAGAATGCATAGTTTAAATTAATTATAGCATAATGGGATTTAGGGAAGGCCAGTAGGGTGGAAATTAATACCCGAAAATTATTATGTGTGAATAAATCCTTGAGAGTAGAATAATGGATTTAAATTAATTACAGTTTATTAAAGAATAAATTTTTTTGAGGATAATATGAATTTGTAAAAATTTGGGATTTGGGATGACATGGACCAGTAGGATGTAGATAATTACCTACTAAATTTATTTGAGAAATAATGGTTAACTTTCGAGTGAAGAGAAAACTCGAGAAATATAAGTTAATAAGTAAGGTCATAATCTATAAATACGTAGGATATTAGAGAGAAAAATATACTACGTACGGAATTATCATATGGGTTGTGTGAATACCTTATTCATATTATATAGGTGGGGTGAATACCTTTATTTTTATTTTTATGACATACCTTCTTTTCTTGCTATCGGGTGGAGGTTTTACGTTATGGTCGAACTTATCCTGATGAGCCCACGTGGGGGATTTTCGATTCGTACCTTGAGCATAAGACCTTGGACACTTTCTATCGGTGTGTATGATAGTTTCAACGGTTGGATAGGAGCATAGGTATGTGTGTGACCGATTAGGCTGAGGAGTACGCTCACCTCCAAATATGTGTGTTATGTTATTTATGATTTCGGAGAGACGCTGAACCAGTAGTCTTTTTCACAGCGAGATATGTAACTGGACAAAATAACAGAGCATACATGCACCGCAGTTGTGTCTGGGAGGTGTCGTACTACTATATATATAATAGTGTGATGAATATATATATGCTATGATGTGATCTTCTTTGTAATTTAGTAGATAAAAAGTGAATAATAAAATCTCAATTGAATTAAGTAGGTAAATACTAAATACTCAAAGGCCTACTTCATCTTAAAGAGAAATGAACATATTTAATTAAATAAATTATTGCGTGGGAAATATGGTATAATGATAAGAGATAGGATGATAATTGAGAACCTTGTTTAGGGGAATAATAAGGTACGTTAGGCGTGCACACCAGACGAGAGGTGAGATTCTCATGTTAGTTCCTAGAACTGACATGTACATAATACCTTCTTAATTTAACTTGTTAAGCACTTGCTATTTTTAAAATCTTTTACAATCAGGCTCTGACCCGTTTACTTGCATATTCTTTTCTCTACTATATCTATATTAGCAGGTGCCCATCATCAAGGGCGTCCGACTTAGAGGATGGATAGTTTGATGAGTTTTTGGAGATGCAACACCCTTTAATTCCTTTTATTCCTATCTTTATAGTATTTGGCTCATTTGGGGCATGTCGCCCACGATTCTGGTAGTTCTATTTCCATTTCGGATATTTTACTGGTTTTATATTGCTACTATTATTATCATTTTTTATGGTGATATTTCAACTAGAGAATTTATTCTAGTTACATTTATACTTATTCAGTTGCGATGGTATGTAATTACTTTATTTTAGTATGGTTGTATGGATTTAATTAAAATAAAATTTGGTAGTTTTGACACTTAGCTTAATTAATTATTAGGTGAATTAATAAGAAATTGGTTTTCTATAGTGATGCTAAGAATGAACCAACTGGATATTCTTATTTAACTTAATAAAGGACTAATCACCCGGTATTTAATTAGGCGGGGGGTCACAATACTCGCACCATCTTGGGTACCAATAGTCGGACTCTCCCTCAAACTTGGTAAAATAAAGCACAAGCGGATGGGAAGCGGCCATAGTTCCTCACCTGAAAGAGAGATGAATCATACCCAAGACGTCTAACCCATGATAAAAGTCACATTGTATAAATACCGGACGCTATGATCTGGGGACTATACTCGCCCTGCATTCACTCGCCAGGGGATTCACCCACATCACTCAACTTCCCATGATATCACCAGAGGGGTATGTTCCATATAATATATCATACACATAATATATATATATATATATATATATATACCTTCTCATATCTGAAAGTATATATCAATAAACCCGGCTACCTGTGTATATCACTCATTACACTAGCCAATATTTCCTAACATATATTTCCTATCTACTTTATTACTCAATAACTCATTTAAGCTTTAATAATCAATCGCACATTTCATTTATGCACAAGTTTGATATAACTCAGGACACACGACTTCTCTCAACTAGCCCGTATCCAATATCTTAAATGAATTCCACCTCCCAGGAAAATTTGTGAAGGAACCGGAGTATTGATCTCCCTAATATAATTCCATAATTGTCCTAATGTCTTCCTACCATCCTGTAGTATCATTAACCCACTTTTTATATCATAAACATTAATATCACTTCATATTAGAGGGATCTTAATCACTAACCCCAATTGGAAAGGACATAAAGAAGAGTTAGAAATTTGTGACATGCAAACCGAACCGATGGTTTCAAGAAATGAAGTGGTCCATTGCACTAAGAGAGAAAACCGAACTGATGGCTTCCAAAAATGAACCCGTTCGCTGCTTCATAAACGAACCAATCCGAGGACCACAAATTGAACCGGCCCGGCTTGTTCCATTTTTGTTCCTTACGAGATTTAAACAAATCTCTACAACCCATTTCTAACCAAACTCCACTGATATTTCCACAATCCAAATCATATATCTAACATCCACTTCAAGGATTTATCAAGAAAATCAATATTTAACCATATCTAACATCAATTTCAAGGTTTTATCAACAAAAATCAAGATCTAAACCTTAATACGCAAAGCACAACAACCCCCAATTAATTATACAATAATTCACACACAAGAATTATTTAGAAAGTTTAGTCACTTGCCTTAAAGTTATAGACTCCGAATCCTCTACGTACTTGTGTCTTTGGCTGGAAAATCCCAAGATTTCTCTTCTCTCTCTTCTCTTTCTTAGGCTTCTCTCAAGTGGGTTTTCTCACAAATGAGATTGGATAACTCTCTTATAAGCCCAATAACCCATGTATTTAGTTATGTCAACTTTAAATGATAATACACACGTAAAATGACTCGTACACCCCTATCCGAGTCCAACTAGCCAAAAGGACCCTGGAACCTAAATATAGCCCCCGGTTACTCATTTTGACTATCTTGACCCATCCCGGCTCAATCGTGCACCCAAAATGGACATCCGAGATTTTGATAATAAAAAGTCCTATCCCAACCTCATATAGTTCACACATATATGCCCTGGTTGAGAAATAATCAATTTCCGCCGCTTCTACTCACATACGACGAAATAACATACCGTATGATTTTATTTACTTTATCACACTAGTAAATATACAATTAGCATAAATATTAACTCTTCAAAACAAATTAATATGAATCTTAAATTTCCATTTTAATTCTCAATTATATTAAATCACAGACATAAGGTAATTTAATACTGAAAATAAATGCTCAGAAGTGAAGGGTATTACAAAAGGCAACTCATAATGTCAGTAACCTTTATAAAATTTGAAGTAAAGTCTCCAATGTACCATGGGATGACCAATAGTATATATGTTAGCACTATTGGCGACACGGGAACGAAATTATCGTCGTGCCATCGGCACGGGTACATCCTAGTGTATATATATATATATATATAGTATTGCTCTTGTACGAAATGTCCTACATTTTAACAGTGTGGACTGGACATGTGTTACTTGATTGCAAATCTCAAATAAAATGTTGACTTAAGCTCTCTTCATGTCCAGTACCATTCATGGAAAATTGTTTACATTTACATAAAAGTTTAGGATTCTTATTTTTTTGAAGTTTCATCAAACTTCAAGTCCCATTATCATTATAGTCCAATGAACACCCATAAATAAAACTCAAAATTACTAATTGAAAAATTCACTAACGCAATTTCAAGCAAATACTTCAACTCATCCCAACTCCCAACAACCTCCATAATGTTTGTCCACACAAAAAGCACCATCACGCTAACTCCACTTAAATATTTCAATATGTTTTTGCCAATAGTGGATCTATATTTTAGCTGATAATATTGGAAATGTTGTTTAAATACTGACTGTATTTTTTAGTGGGTTTGTTGATGTCTTAATTGGCAGAGCTTTTAGGCTGGAGGTCGATAAGGAAGTCGTAGGATTCAAGCATGAATGGTCTATGAATTTTTCCAGTCACTTGTTTTGTTTTTCTTTTTTAAGTTCAAGCAATTATTTTATTTTTCCACTCATTTTGGTGCTTTGCTCTATTCAAGTAAGTTTTCATCAATTGTTTACATTTTTTTGATATTTATTTATATTCATTTGATTTCCTTTCCTTTATATTACCATAGTTAATGTAAATAAATTAAAATAGTGTTTATATTGTTATTATTAGTCCCAAGCATATAAAAATTAATTAAATTTTAAATTCGTGCACGTTAGTGTTCCCTCTTTCACTTTATTCATTTAGCCTTATTATTATGTTAAATATTCCGTGATAATATGATCACAAGTTTGCCTTGATATTTTATCGAATTATCACGTGATTACAGTTCTTTAATTCATTAAGTGAATACTTTGAGACAGAGAACTAAAATTCAGTTAAATGTGAACATACATGAAGATAAGACCATAGATAAAACTGGTAAAAATAGTGACTAAATTATGGTTTAAGATTTAAATCACCAGTTCGCGAGGGTTCTATTGACGATGATTTAGATGGTGTTGTTTGTTCAAGTAATTATAAAAGTTCATACAATGGATAAAAGTAAAGGCCCAACGTAAATGAAATGTGCGTATGTATGTGTTTGGGGATAGGTTGATATGTTATTATTGGTCTATATTGTAATTTTTTTGTATAAAAAAATTACATTCGTATTTGTTTAATATATACTAGTTTTTTTCTATTTACCTTTAAGTTATTTTATGTTCATAATTGTCAATATCACCCAATATATTCGACATTTATATTAATTTTGCAACATTATTAGTTTAATGCATTTTTAAACTAAAGTTCAATAAAATTTTAAACTCACTATATTAATGTATAGATTATTTAAAAAAATTAATAATATGTTTTTGCATCCCACGGGTTACATACTAGTTTTAAATAATAATTCTCTGTGATGTGTTCCATAATTAAAAATACTAAGAGTAGCATTCGTTAATAAAAGAGTACTCCAAATACCAAGAGTCAACTTAGGTATCTACCTTGATGGACGATTCAAATACTTAATGAGAGTTATTTTTTAGAACTATTTTAATCATAGAGGAAGATCTAACCGTTGGAATGCTCTGAAATTGGAAGTTGTTTTTGCCGTAGACAAGATAAAGTCGTGGTCCAAAAATCACCCGATCGGATATCATTATGATTGAAGGTATAAGAACAAACTCTAAATTTATTGTTATGAATCGAGTTATGTGATTAGAATATTATTTTATGTTCTAAGCATGGATAATTGATTTTTTTTAACACGAATGCATAAAAGAATTGAGAAAAATCATGAAATTGAAAATAAGCATTGGTTTGAGTAGTGCCCTTATGTATGGGCAACATTATTCTTTAAAAAAAGACAATTGTTGAGGCATGTGCATTGACGATAGAGCACGAGGAAGACTACCACATAATCTTAAATATCAATTCACTCTTTCAAGTAATATCACTATCACCAAAATCCAAAATCTAGAAGCGCTAAATACTTTCGATTTAAAACTCCAACCAAATATCACACAATAACAAACACCAAGTTCAAACAACCACACAAAGTTCATGAGTTTCTTGGGGTTTTTTATATATAATTATTTTAAAATTTATAAGAAGAAAAAAAAAATTATTTTTCGTGTCAGTACTTGTGGTGACAATTAAACTTAACACAAAATAATAAGAAAAGGCAATCACCAGAATAAATAAAGAACTTGAAATAATAGCAATCACACACAACACAAGATATACGTGGTTCGACAAGAAGGCCTACGTCCACGGTGGTGCTCTCAGTGTTTTATTTCTCTTTACTCTAGGGGAGTGTTTTCAATTGCATTCCCTTTTCCCCGGGCTAAGGGTTTAATATATACATGTTGTTTCTCGGAGAGTGGGGGTGTTGGACTCCTCCACGTTAGCCCATCACTTCTAGAATATCTCGTGAGAGATTTTAGGGGTTGAATGGGTCATAACTGAATTAGTTATGCATGTGGCCTACAGACTTTTGTCCGGGCTGAAGCGGGCTACTTATCTAGGCCGAAATTTTAATCGAGCTACCCACAATTTTCCCTAAAATTTTTGGGTCACAATTTGGGCTCAATAATTTTAAATAATAGCCTTAGTGGCATTTTTGTGAATCGCATGACACCTTGGGACTGAAGCATCTTTCTTGAATCGATTTAGGCGTCAGATTGCTTCGTTCCCTGTGTGCTATGATTAGAAAGGTTTAAAACAGCTTGGAGAGGTCATTCCTTGACATCTCTTATCGTCTTCCATCTTCAAGCTTCTGCCTTATCTTCTCATCTTCCCTGCTTGCGTCTTTGCATTGTCTCAAGCTGATTCTTACTTCGTAAGTTCTTCACACTCCTTTTTTTTTGTTGGAATTTCTTCATATTCGATATTAGGGTTTCTCCTTTCTGATAACGAAAATAGGCAATAGGTCGATAACTGAGTTTAGCAAGTTCTATAATATTTCAAACTGGGTAGACATTGAATATGACACTCTTCCTTGTAATGTCAAGGACATTGAGGACGGTCACCAGATACATGTTCTTTTCTTATCCCGAGGGGGGTCTTACTTTCCCCCAAATCGCTTATTTTTGCACTTTTTTAGTTACTTTTATATAGTTCCTGCACAGTGCTCGCCAAATGTTTGGAAAATTTTCAATGGTGTTCATAGAATTAATCATCTTTATAGAACCAATCTAGGGCTTGCTGAAATATGCCATTGCTATTCTTTTTCTCGAACAAGCTCTGGTCTTCTTTACCTCAAAACTAGGAGTCCTGATAAGGTATTGGTAGTAAATCTACCTAATTCCCATAAGGACTACTGGCATGAGGGGGTTTATTGCCAAAAACTGGCAGTTCCCTCCCCATACTGAAGGGTCGAGGTCGGAGAGACACGTGATTCCCTTTTACGGGGAGGAATATATAGGTAGGTATAGTTCTTGTTCTGATCATTGATTCTCTGTTAGTGTATGGTCTTTCTCATATCTTTCTCTCTTTGTTTTTTAGAGAAGTCAAATAAATCAAAACCAAGCTCTTATGAGATTCGAGTTGCTGAGATGGTTAAGGCTTGGAAAATCAGGAAACTCTTAGCTGACGGTGGGCATCATCTATCAGCGGCATTTCTTCTATAATATAAGAACATTGGGTCCAGTTTCATCGCACGACCTGTGGATATCATTCCTCAGCTAGATATCATAGAAGAGGTTGTTGCTGACCCAATCCAATTGGACGAGGAGGAAAGTAGCTCCGGTGAAGAGAGTGAGGGGGCTAACAGGGGTGGTGCTGATGGTGATTATAGTGAGGAGAGCTCAAGTAGCGAAGAATCTTCCAGCTCGGAGGAGGGTTCAGAGTCTTAGGAGTCTTCAGGGGATTCAAGTAGCTCCAGCAAGGAAGATATGGCTCCTCTTAGGAAGAATTTAATTCAGGATGATGATAAAAACAATGTGTTGCTTTCTCGCCGATTGAAGAATAAAAAATATGGGAGTGGGGATACTCCCACTGGCTTCCAGACTTTTTATCACAAGAAGGGGAGGAATAAGAAAGAGGAGGAACTGGTGAGAGAGAGGGAGATAAAGGATGAAGAAGAAGAAGAAGAAGAAGAAGAAGAAGAAGAAGAAGAAGAAGAAGAAGAAGAAGAAGAATAAGAAGAAGAAGAAGAAGAAGAAGAAGAAGAAGAAGAAGAAGGTGGAAGAGAGAAAGAGGATAGGGTGGGATAAGAGGGAGAGGGAAGAAGATAATAGGTAAGGACAAAGTTAGGGCAGTGTCTGATGCCCGTGTATGCTCTGGCTGAGGGGGCTTCTATATCTCTTACACCTCAGTTAGCTCCGATAGTGCTGCCAGCTGATAGCCAGAGTCGATAAGCATAGGGACCGACCAGTTAGCCCTGAAGGCGAGTCAAGGGCTACCTTTGATAAGCCGTTTTTCACTTTTCTTCGCGTACAATGCTTCTTTAAATACTTTATCTGCTCATGTTTTCCTTTTCTCTGCAGTTTATGCCTGATTTCATTGTCCTCTACCGCAGTCATGACGAGTTGGCAAGGAAGAACACTGAGCTGGAAAGGAAAAATGCCGAGCTAGAGGTCATCTTGAAGACTTCCAGTTCTGTTCAAAAGTCTTTTGACCTCGCCTTGGACCAACACAAAAAGTGAAAGAGGCGACGAAGAAGGAGCTCGAAGAGCAGAGGCAATCTTATGACCTGGTTTATTTGAGTAAGCTAGCTGTGGCAGAGGTGAATAAGGTACTTGTTGGGAAGGTGAATAAGGTGGAATCTGAGGCCTCCACCCTCAAAGAGAGCTCGTACAATGCTGGATGGGTCGTAGTGTATGAGAATGTTGAGGCCCAGATTGGTTATATTGTCCATCTCAACTTTAAGAAGGGTTGGGAGAACGCCTCACTAGCTCCCGAGGTGGATATTGCTTCTGCCCTCTTTGACAAGCATTACCCTGGTTCCAAGCCTGTCATAGATGAGGTGCCTCTCCCTGTTGCCGATGAAGGTGCACCTGCTGTTCTGACCATCATTGATGATGCTCCCTTTGACCAGGGGATGGTGATTACTCTGTCTGAAGGAGGTGTGCCTAGAGCTGCTGCAGATAAGGGGAAGCAAACAGCGATCTCAGAGCAGAGTAAGGTTGCCAGCTAATCTTTTTTAGGGAGCTCTTTGTATTTTTTGTATTTTAATTACTCTTTTTATTCGATGGTGTACTCTTAACCTTCTTTAAATGAAATGAAATCCAGTTCCCTTTCGCATACTGATTTATTTGCATTTTAATGCTTATATTGTTTATAGCTCATCGATATTGAGGATTATATTCCTGCTACCTCTAAGTTAGGAAAAATTCTTTGAACTGATGCGAGTAATCAAGTTCGCAGAGACTTTGTAAGGATTTCCAAGTCTCTTCGATCAAGGAATTAGGAGTATAAGGACGAGTCAGAGCTCGTTGCCAAGCTGAAGGACATGCTCTAAGATATGGAGAAAATCGGTGCTTCTGTTCAAGAAGAGGTGGATGCTCTGAAGGCTAAGCTCCTGGATGCCTCCAAGGTTAATCAGGTTGGAGAGGTACTTCAGTAAGAGAACGATGCTCTGAGGAGATAAGTCTCGCGGCTCAGGGATAATGCGCCCAACATTTCTCATCGATTTCTACATGGTTCCTCTTCATCGACTGAACCGCGAGCTAGTTTTCATGATAGGGGTTTAGCTAGGGAGATTGTCGATCTTAAAGGTGATGTTCGTCGGGCGTACGTGATAGTTCCCGATCTCCAAAGAGATGTTACCTTGCTGAGGCATCTGTTTAAAAAAGGTCCTCGGCGAGTGTGGGCTAATGGTTATGATCAGGGTTGGACCGATGCTCCGATAAAGTTGGGGGAAATTGAAGAGTTATCGTTTATTTGGCGATGGTTGAGTGCTCTTAGGAAGTTGTAGGTCCCTAGGAACTCTGTCCTCTGGTATCGTCATGAGATCTCCCCCTCAACTTTGATACCTAACCCATTCATGAGGGATGATCAGTGGTTCTCCATAGATGTTATCCCCAGGCAGGTATTGGATTCAGATTCAAATGAAGTCGAGGAGGAATTAACTCCTCACCCAGATGATGGCCGAAGAGCGTAAGTGTCTGACTCTCTTGCTCGGAGACCTAATCCTCATTAGGATTTATTTTATTCAGCACATGTAACTCTTTGTATATGTAATAATGTAATAAAGTAATTATGTTTTGGGCGATTTTCCGACTAAACATGTGTTGTGTATTTTTTACTTCATTGATTTCTTGTTCGACTATCTTGGGCTCTTCTTAGCCGACTAGATTTGATATAGGCAGAGTTGTTTTATTGAGTGAGTATCCTCCCAGTCTAGTATGCTTATAAGATACCATTCTGCCTCACTTTACCTTTTAGATAGTGTCGTCACACTCCCTTAGGCCTAAGTGTGGCAATGGCGAGGACACACCTGGTGTTGGATGTTGTATTCGAGCAGGGTTTTTTTAGCCAAACATTGTTTGGCGACCAACCTGAGTTGGTCGAGCTGCCTAAGGGTCCCTTGTAGGGCTTCAGATATTGTCAGAGGTAATGCAAGGAGGTTATTACTGTTTTATGATAAAAACCTGAGGAGGGTAATACCCTGATTTTATATGTTAAGAGGAGATCCTGTAACTTGGAAAAGGTGAATAAATTATAAAGTATTTGAGAAAAAATCAACACTTCATAGAATGCCACTGTCAAACAATTTTTTATTGATCAGAAATTAATTGCAAATTTCAACATTGGGTTAAAAGATCAACAGAGAAAATTAAAAGTATAATTTGTTTCAATTGGCTGCGCTCGAGGTATCTCCCTGTCCTCCAGTGTTTCTAAACGATAGGCTCCTTGTAGGTTGTCCCTTATCACTTTGAATGGTCCTTCCCAGTTTGGTCCTAGCTTACCATCTGATGGTTTTACTATGCTGCCAAGAACTTTCTTTTAGACATAGTACCCAACTTAGAATTCTCTCGGATTGACCTTCTTATTGTAGTTCTTTGCTAGATGTTGTTGATAACCTTCTAGTTTCACTAGATCCATCTCTCTTCGTTCCTCAGCTAGGTCTAGTTTAGCGAGCAATGCTACATCGTTCTGGCCTTGGTTGACCAGGGTGAACTTCATAGTGGGGAGGCCAGCTTCCAAGGGAATTATTGCCTCCACGCCATATGTCAGTGCGAATGGTGTTTCCCCAGTTGCTCGTCGTGGGGTAGTGCGGTAAGCATATAGGATGTATGGAAGATCGCTCAACCATTCCCCTTTGGCTCACTCCAATCGCTTCTTCAATCCATCAATCACTGTTTTGTTGGAAGCTTTAGCTTATCCATTGCTCTGAGGGTACGCCACCGAGATGAAATGGTGCCTGATCCAGTGGTCTTTACAGAAACCCTGGAAGAGGCCACTTTCAAACTGGGTTCCGTTGTCAATGATGATGGTCCTGAGGATCCCGAAGTGGGTGATAATGTTCTTCTATATGAATCTTATCATATTCGCATCTCTAATGTTTCCCAGTAGCTCTACCTCTCTCTGTTTTGTGAAGTAGTCTGTCACGACCAATAAATACTTGCTATTATCGACAGCGGTAGGAAGAGGGACTACGATGTCCATTCCCCATTGTGCGAAAGTCTATGGACTCGTAAGTGACTTTAGGTCGCTGGCCGGTTGAGGAACCATAGGACCATGAAGCTGTCATTTTTCGCACTTGTGAGCATATATCCCAGAATCCTTTTGCATGTATTTCCACCATTAGCCTTCCTTCATTTCTCGAAAAGCTAGCGACCTACCTCCAATATAACTCCCACAGATTCCCTTATAGAGCTCGTGCAGAACTTGCTCAACGTCCTTCGGGTGAACGCATTGGAGGTAAGGATCGATGAAAGATCTCGTATATAGTTTCCCTCAGGAGATAAGTGAAAGCGAGCAGCTTTGAGTCTTATCTGATGAGCGGCCTTCTTATCGTTTGGTAGGGCACCATCTTTCAAATAATCTCTTAAGGGGTCCATCCAGCTGGGGGTTGATTCAATTTGGAGAATATGACCTATTTTTGGCAGTTTCTCGATCTGGTTAATGATAGGCTGGGCAAGGAAGTCAATCAAAATTGTTCTCTTCAAGTAAGAATTAATCACTGAGCTCATGGATGCTAGGGCGTCAGCATGGTTATTTTGTCCTCTGGGAAACTGTTAGACGCTGACCTGTTCAAATTTAGACATTAATTTCTTCACTGTGGAGAGGTAGTCCACCATTCTCGCATCCTTAGCATTGAAGTCTCCACTTATCTAGTTGGAGGCCAGCTGTGAGTCGCCGAACACCTGGAGTTGCTTTGCCCCTAGAGCTTGTGCCTTTTATAGGCCTGCTATTTGGGCTTCATACTCTGCTTCATTGTTGGAGGCTTCAAATCCATGCCTGATTCCGTGCTTGAGTATTGCATCTTCTGGGGTAACCAGCACGATGCCCACTCCTGCCCCTTTGGAGTTGGAGTCCTTCAATGAATAGTCGCCAAACACCTTGTGCCGAGGGGTTTTCCCTTTGACCAATAGGTTGAAGTTGGTCGCAAGGATGTTTTCATATAAATTTTACGATAAAGTCAGTGAGGACTTGTCCCTTGATTGCATTCCTTGGATGAAACTGGATGTCAAATCGCCCGAGATCAACTGACCACTTTGATAGTCTATTGGACAGATCTTCTTTTCGCAGGACTGCTTTAAGGGGGTGAGATGTAAGGACAATGATGGAGTGAACTTCAAAGTAATGTTTCAATTTTCTCGAGGCCACCACTAGTGCAAAGGAAATCTTTTCTAGTGGTAGGTACCACTGTTCGGTGTTCAAGAGAGTTTTTCTCGCATAATAGACTGGGTGATGGATCCCTGTTCTTTCGCATACCAGTGCAGAACTTACAGCGTGACTGGAAACTGCAAGGTACAGGTATAGAGAGTCATTCTCATGAGGGATTATGAGCAACAGTGGTGTACTGAGGTAAGCCTTGAGTCCTTTTAGCGCCTTCGAGCAATCCTCATTCCACTCTACATTTTTTCTTTTCTTCAAAAGTTGGAATAACGGCTGTCACCTTTCGGATGATTTTGAGATGAATCAGTTCAGGGCGACGAGCATTTCTATGAGCTTATGCACGTCTCATATCATACGGGGGGATACACCCTCTTTATGGCATCAATATGGTCCAGGTTGGCTTTAATGCCTCTCTTTCTAACCAAGTACCCGAGAAATTTTCCTGACTGGACACCGAAAGAACACTTACTTGTGTTAAGCTTCATTCGGTATTTCCTGAGGATTTCAAAGGTACTTGATAGGTCTGAGAGGTGTTCTTCTTTATGCGTTATCTTGACGAGCATATCATCTATGTAAACCTCCATGGCGTTTCCCATTTGGTCTTTAAACATTTTAGTGACCAACCGCTGGTAGGTTGATCCTGTATTTTTTAGCCCAAAGGGCTTGACCTTGTAAGAATACAACCCGACGGTGGTGATGAATGTTGTCTTGTCTTGATCTAGCTTGTGTAGAGGGATTTGGTGATACCCGAAGTATGCGTCTAGGAAACTTATTCTTTCATGAGATGTTATGGCATCCACCAACTGGTAAATCTTTGGCAGAGGAAAACTGTGTTTAGGGAACGCTCTGTTAAGGTCGGTGAAGTCAATACAGACTCTCCATTTTCCATGGATTTTTGGGACCACTACTGGGGTTGGACATCCACTTAGGTAATTGAACTTCCCGTATGGATCTTGCATCCAACATCTTCTCCATTTCCTTCTCCACAGCCTTGGCCTTCTCGAGTGCAGTTCACTGTGCCTTTTGCACGATCTGCTTGAAAGTTGGGTCAATGTGCAACCGATGATAAACCACACTGGGATCAATCCCAGGCAGGTCGTAAGGTTCCCATGTGAAATCGTCCAAGTTATTCTATAAAAGAACTGTTAGTTCCCTCTTCTCTCGATCTGTGAGAGAGGCTCCGATCAAGAACATCCTATCTTTCTTATTACCGTTGGCTAAAACTTCCTCCAAGTTCTAACTGACCCACTCAGAGGGGAGGATCCTGGTCTCCTCCACTCTAGGTATTCCATATTTTAGCTTCTATTTGGAAGGTATCAAACCTTCGTGTTCTTCAACCTTCCCCTTAGCCTTCTCGACCTTCTTCTCCGGCTTTGGGAGGATGGATGCTATAAAGAACTTTCTCGCCATTGCCTGATCTCTATGGATCTCCATTACTCCTCGCTCAGTCATATATTTGAGTTTCTAGTGGTAGGTAGAGGGGACGACCTTCATCGCATGTAGCCAGCCCCCGCCAAGGATGGCCTGGTAGGGTGAGTTAATGTCGACCACCAGAAATTTAATCATTTTGGAGGCACTTCCTGCCCTTACTAGCAGTACAATCATTCCCAAAAAGATGGTCACTTTACTGGCGAATCCAACTAGAGGAATGGTGGTTTCCTTTAAGTCGGCGACGATTAACTTCAACTTCCTGAATAGTTCGAGATACATTACTTCGGATGAGCTACCCTGGTCGACGAGTAACTTATCGACATCATAGTTAGCTATCCTCAGTGTAATGATCAAGGCATCATGATGTGGGGTCCTTACTCCCATTAGGTCTTCATCCGTGAACACAATGTGTTTACTGTAGTCGACGTCATCTGCTCGCCGATGCTTTCCTACCTACGTCTTAGCTGGATCGATTTGAAAAGATTGCATTACTACCGTAAGCTTTTTGACTTCCATCTGAGCTGAGTTTCCTTGAATCTTCTTCAGATCTGATGCCCCATGAATCACTGCTAACTCATGGCCGACATCCTCCTCGAGCACGTTGTCAGGCCTCGAGTCGCCATTGGCAGCGACCTTCTCTGCCTTCTTCTCCATAAATTCGTTCAAATGTCCAGTTTGAGCTAACTCTTCAAGGTGATACTTGAGGGCCTTGTAGTTCTCGAGTTTGTGCCCACCCTCTTTGTGGAAAGAATATCTCAGCGTGTCGTTTCTTTTTGAGGGATCTCCTCCCATCTTTCTAGACCACTTAACGAATGGCTCATCCTTGATCTTTGCTATAATCTTATAGATTAGTTCTTTGAAAACAGTTTTCAATGCCTGAAATGATTTTGAAACATCATTTTTTGTTCCCGCGCTTGGGGCCACTCTTGCCCCCATTTTTGCTTCCTTTCTTTTGGTTCTCAGCTTTATCGCTGCTTTTACCAGCAAACTTGGCTAGACCATTCTCTCCTGCACTGAGGCGGGTCCTGTCCTCAACTTTGGCATATTTTTCAATACGAGCCATTAGGTCGTCAACGGTCATGGACGCCTTCTTAGTGAGGGACTGGTGCAAGAGGCAGGAGATGGGTAGGCCAATCTTAAAGGATGACATAACGACCTGCTCCGATCAGTCCTCGACCTCATTGAATAACTCTCAATATCTTTTTGCACAGTCTCTGAGGCTCTCCTGAGTCATTTTCTTCATTGTCAACAAGGCATCCATCCTCTTCGGATGGGAGCTGCTGGTAATAAAGCGAGCTGTGAAGAGCTGTGCAAGGGACTCGAAGATCCTGATGGATCTGTAAGGGAGTTTCTCGAACCACTTCTAGGCCACATCATACAAGATCGAGGTAAACGTCCGACACATTAATACGTCCCTACGGTTCTAGAGGTTCATGGCCTGCCTGTACTGCCTAACATGGTATATAGGATCAGTCTTTCCATCATAGATCTTGAATCTGGGCATCGTGAACTTCTTGGGGTCTTATTCTTATTCTATCTCCCTTGAGAAAAGGGATGTCATTTGGGTCCTAAGAGCTCGTCTGGCTAGCTCTGTAGTCAATCTGGAACCCCGATGCGCTGGGTGTTAGTCCATTTCTCTCCAGACCGAATTATGTATGTCATCATTTCCTCGACCTGGGCTCCTGTAATGACGAGTTGGTTGATGTTGCTCCGCCAAGTCGTCATCTGACATGTGTTCCTCAATTCTCTGAGATCCACGTCTAGGGCTCCTTCCTCGTCTATGAGACTTGCTCGCCTAAGCGCTAGGGTGAGATATTGATGTTGCCTGGTGATACGATGGATTTCTCTCTCCATTTTCTCCAATCTTCTCTTGAGACGAGCATTTTCATCTTCTTGCTTGTCAGTGGCCTCCTCTTTCTCTTGGAGTGTGGCCTCATACGTGTCAATTAGCCTGGAGACCTGTGTGGACCTGACTGGTCCTTGGCTTTCCTCTGAAGCTTGCCATTCCAGGCAATACCTAGGATTTGAACATCGAACTTCAGATCTGACCCTTTGAGGCGCAGGTTATTCTTAAACATCCCCTGCATGAGGGGCATTGCTGCTGTGACCAGACATTCCAAATTCTTATTAGTGAAGGCTCTCTTAAAGGAAAATAAACGGTTCCCACAGACGGCTCCAATTGTGGTGACAATTAAACTCAACACAAAATAATAAGCAAAGTCAATCATCAGAATAAATGAAGAACTTGAAATAATAGAAATCACACACAACACAAGATATACGCGGTTCGACAAGAAGGCCTACGTCCACGGTGGTGCTCTCAGTATTTTATTTCTCTTTACTCCAGGGAGTGTTTTCAATTGCATGCCCTTTGCCCCGGGCTGAGGGTTTAATATATACATGTTGTTTCTCGGAGAGTGGGGGTGTTAGACTCCTCCACGTTAGCCCATCACTCGTAGAATATCCCGTGAGAGATTTTAGGGGTTTAATGGGTCATAACTGAATTAGTTATGCATGTGGCCTACAGACTTTGAGCCGGGCTGAAGCGGGCTACTTATCTGGGCTGAAATGTTTAATCGAGGTACTCACACTACTCAATACCAATAAAGACACAATATGGGTGTGACATGCGTCGCACATGTTGCTCACTATTAAAACAATATTTTTACATGTGCAAACATGTCGTATCTTTATTGATCAGGAACACGTGGTACTTATTTTTTCTAAATAACATTAGCTTTTATTTGTTTTAAATAACAATGATCCTAGTAAATAAGATTTTTTTTCTAGTACACCAATATATTTTTTTGAGCACTTAAGCTTCTCACACTTAGTGTCAGGACGGACCCTAGCAAACTTGGGGTATGAGGTGTAAGATTTTAGGTGACACGGTTATTACTTTTCTTATAGTATTGTTATTTTAAAAAAAAACTCCACCTTATATGATTTGCAAGCGTATTATTTAATTTAAAACAAAATATTAACTCAATCAATATTATTTATAATATATTTCACCTTTTAAAATCAACTTCATATTTTATTTTACTATATATAATAAAAAAATCACAAAATAGTAGCAAAAGTAATAAAAATCCAATATAAAATATCAAACATAAATAATAAAAACTAAACCTCTTTAGAAGAAATGTAAAATATAAACAGTAAAAAGTAAACCTCATTAGAAGACTTCGATTAGACACTTTTGCTTAAAATAACCTCTTCATTGTATTCTTCTATAGTCACACAGAACAAATTCACACTTCATAAAAAATATTGACTGATGAGAGAGATGTGAGGGACATAATGAAATGAGGGGTGAGTTATTTAAAAAATATAGTTTTTGTGTATGTTGGAAAGTAAACTCATATCTATTTTTCTAATCTACAATCTATATTAGTAAAAAGTGAGGTGGGGCCCACCTCGGCTGCCTAGGGGTAGGGTCGAAACTAGTTAGCACATATATCTCTATATACTATAAAATGCTAAACAAGCATTTAATGACAGCTTCTTCTACGGCTATCCACATGGCATCTATAAAATGCTATACAAAAGCAGTAAATGCTCCCTTTTTTTAAATTGTCCACGTGGATATCTCCTTCTCTCTATGTTTTTACCTGTGGAAGTTGAGGAGGCTATCCCTTCATATTCCCCTCTCTCTTATATTCATTCGTATCCCCCTCTCTTTTATATTCCTTTTTCTTACCGTCTCTTTCTATCCGATTACAACTCCTCACTGCCTAATCTCAACCCTAGAGAAAGAGAGAAGAAATAGAAGAACGACGTGAGCCTCTACAGCATCACAGACATCTACAATCAGGTATTTTTTTTTTGTCATTTGTTGCTTCTCCACACCTCATACTCCCTCAACCCCACTCATGGATTCCACCATCACTAAAATTCCACCAGCACCCGATTCCACCATTCCTTTGTAATACGACAAAGGCCCTAAATTTCTTTAAATGTTGTGTTGGTTATGGAAAGCAATTTCAGATCTACATATATGTGAAGTTTTGTTAAGATTCTAAAATTCTTGGATTCAGATTTTGTGGACACTGTGAAGCTCAAATACTGCATATCAAAACACCCAATGCTAATGTTATAATTCTAATGGTTCTAATGCTTGGAAGAGACTTATTAAAATAAGAGGTGACGCTAAAGGCCATATCGGATGGCTACTGGGATCATGGGAGGTTATGGGGTGGGATGATAGGTCTAAAGAGGGGTTGCTAGATCTTTTATGTGTTTACTTTTATGATGAAAGACTTAAATGTCTCTTCTCTATAATATGATTTTTTATTGTGTACATGATTTCTGAGTGTGATCAATTTCTCTGTCTTTTCTTTTGTCTTATTCTATCTAAGATACAATCTGAAGTGTTATCTTGCGTGTGGTTGTTGTATTCATTTTTTGACTTTGTTTCAGGTTTCGGTATAGAATAAAGATAGGGAGATCCACTTTTGGATTCAATTTTGAAATTTATTGTATTTAAAGTTTATATTTTATTATTGTGAGTCCCGTGAGAACATCAAAATGTGGATTAAAAATTTGTACTCATTTTTATCTTATGTGTGAATTTCAAAATTAGATTCCAAAAGTGAATATCCCTATCACCACTCTTTCATATCTCAAGGTTGGCCTATGTGCATAATTTAACACTAGTGACATGTTGTATGCAAAGTATTGATAATTGGTTAAAAGGTTCCTTTCAAGTGTGGTAATTGGGTGTTCTGGTCGATTTTGCAGAAGCACGACATATGCTTGATGAAATGTTTACTTTTCTATTTTGTTGGCAGGTGAAATTTTATAAGTTTTTATGTTTCATTTTTGTGTCTTTGTTCTTTGTTGTGCTGTTTATTGGTTAGAATTTCCTAATTGTTGTCATAAAACCTTAATCCTAAGTAACATTATTATTCAACTGTTTTTCAGTCATAATATTTATTTATTTTGAAATTATGTTATATTGATGATTGATATAATTTACCCATCAAGATTTATTGCTTTGAACGATTAAACACAAGTATATAGTACCCTTAATTCTAGCTATCTCCACAACGTGTGCAGATAAATTAAATGTTTCCAGATTGTT
The DNA here is from genome assembly GCA_949130495.1 of Sambucus nigra. Lineage (NCBI taxonomy): Eukaryota > Viridiplantae > Streptophyta > Magnoliopsida > Dipsacales > Adoxaceae > Sambucus > Sambucus nigra. The sequence continues at coordinate 76,781,818 of OX422207.1, read as the reverse complement.
ATATGAGTTGGTTTCTATATTATTATGTGATTTTGTTAATTTCGGTGTTTATTTTATATATTTTTATATGTAATATTCAATAAAATCTCTAAATTAAGGCGTGTGATGAAACCTCATTTTGTTGGTGTTTGAGTTTTCGATTGGAAGCTATATCATTTATTTTGTTCGTTCTTGAGAGGTTTTCATAGAATTTATGTGATGTTGAGTTGTAAATATTAATTTATATAAATAATGTCTCAAAGATGGTGATAAAAAATATCAAATGTATCTAAAAATTGTATTCGTGTTTTTTTCTTATTACACATGTTCCGCACATTGTGTCTCGCCCGCGCATCGCGCGGGTTTACAACTAGTTATGATAAATTCTAAATCTACTCACATGAGGACTCTTTATGAGGTGGCACATAAGAAGAGAAAAAAAGGCATCCCAATATCTTTTTGAATGGGTTTAACTCAAATATGCAATCACTTATCTATTTTTTTTCGTAAAATATTGTTTACTAAAATAATAAATAAATTACGGTTTTCTTTTAAGTAACACATAATTTTTTATAAAAAGATATTTATAAAAAACATTTTTTTTATAATTGTTTCAACAAAAACTAAAAATCTGTATTTTTAATAAAAAACACTTTTAAAAAAAAACTATTATAAGATGTGGCGTGGATAGGGGTGCAACCGGTACAGGTTTTTACCTTACAGTACCGTTTTGGATTGAGAAAAAATGGTTTTGATTTTATATTATGAAATATCAAAAAACGATTTTACCAAAACCGAAAATACCATAAAAAATTTTGTTGGTTTTGGTTTTTAGATACAAAAAACCGATTTACCTAATTTACCGTACCGACTTATCGTACCGAATTTACCGTAGCGATTTATCGTACCGAAATACCATACCAAACTTACCAAATTTATTGTAGTGAAATACCGTACCTAACTTACCGCATATTACCATATCATTTACCAAATAAAAATTATATTTAAAAAAAAATATAAATACTCAATTATCAAGACCCTTAATTTTTTTAAACTAATCTCATCCATTCATTTCTCTTACTATAAATGCCACCAAACCAAACCAAACGCTAAACTTAAACACAAAAATTAGTCGCTCCCGCTCGCACACAATAAATCAGAAATCTCTCTCTCTCCAAAGCACGGGCAACGTCTTCTCCAAAGAGCGCGCATACACCTGTTGGTAACTTCTTGTCCAAAACATAAACACAAACCCGTAAAAAAAATTTTCTTATTCAAAAGAACTTGTAGCTGTTTCCGCAACAGGTAGTTGCATTTGTGGCCGGAATAATAACTGTTGTTTTGCGTTTGTGACCAGAATAATTTGTAACTGTTGTTTTGAGTTTTTGGCCAAAAAAATACTAGATGGCTAGAAAAATGATAAGCGTGTATTGTAATTTTTAATTTGAAGCTTAATGTATATTGATATAGATTGGACGCAATTAACTATGAAATTTAGTTTGTTTCTTTTTTTCTTTTTTATTTTTGGTGCAATTTGTATTATATTTTAGTTTCCACTAATGCATTTAACCGATTAAATGAGCTTAAAATTTTACCGAAATCATATTATCAAAATACCGGATTTATCGAATGCATAAACCGATATGAAATTCTAGTATTTAACGGGAAAAAATCAAATTGAAACCGACATTAGCGAAACCAAAATTAACCGAAAAAATCGAAAAATCGATCGGTTTGGTTTTGGTTGTGGTTTTTGTTTTGATGTACCGGTCGATAAATTGGTACGGTATGATTTTACCATTTAGATTGTAGTTCTGGTATTGGTAAGGGGTCGTTACCGATCATACCATACCGATTGCAACCCTAGGCGTGGACTCACATTCATTAAATGACATGGGTTCACGCCAACGGCACTAACCAATCGCGATGATGTGTGTAAGTACACAAATTTCCAATTGAGTCCATATATAGTTTTGGCTCAATTCCGGACAAAAACATTTATTTATAGGATAGTATTTATTTGTAATATTCACAAGCCTATGAAGTATGTATTGAAGACGTAGCGGCAAAGAACTTAAAGCTTCATCAAAATGTCGGTTTGTGTGCCTCGTTTCTACGTCATCAACTAAAGTTCCATGCTCCCAAGGTATGAATGTAATTATATGTATATAGGAGCTTGGAACAATATGTATTGGGTGTTAGGTGAAATAAAAAACTGCATTTTAATGTCAGAAAGAATCAATTAGAACTTTAATATAAGTATATAAAAGTTTTTGGGCCAAAATCGAATTTTTCAATCTTTCTGGTCGTTCGTTAGAAATGTCGTTCGAACGAGTTTTTAGTTCGAACGAGTTTTGTCGTTCGAACCAGATTTCGTTCGAACGAGTTTTGTCGTTCGAACCAGGTTCGTTCAAACGAGTTTTGCCAACGACTCTAACTGGACAGTCGTTCGATATGTCGTTCGAACGAATGGTCGTTCTAACGAGGTATCTAATGAACTTCTAACGAGCCCAGGCTGGTCACTCGTTAGAAGTCTCGTTCGAACGAGAATCACGTTCGTTCGAACGATCTTCCAGCGGGAATAGTTATTTGGAAGTTTTTTGCAGTTTTTCCCCACTCCTCCACTTGGTTTTCAACCAACTTTTTTCATGCATTATTATGTGCGGGAAACACATTTTCCAAGACAACTTTTCCAACATTTGTTTTTCTCCAAAAGACAGTTTGAGAGCAAAATTACTTTAGGAAAATGTTCAAGTTTTGAGTGTCAATTTTTAATGAAAAATTCATACACACTCTAGTTTACACCCAATAATTGTTTATCCAAGTTTCTATATTTATATCAATTACTTGGAGTTTTTGGCACCGGTTTTCTCTACCGAATTCAAGAGACGTTTCGGGTTTGCTTCTACACCCCATCACAAAGAAGACTTTTGTTGAGATTCTACCCAAAAGGAGAAAGGCTCCATGCTTGGGTGACGGTGACCATATAAAGTCCCATCGGTGAATTCCGAGACCACGGTGGAGCTCCGTTGGTTATCCGCTAATTGCAGGTTGATACAAGAAGGAGCATCACGACTTGAGAGGGTTCGAGTTTAGGAAGTAAGTCTTTTGTCACGTATTTTGTAATACCGTTTTTAGTGGATTTGAGGCTAGGGCCGTCCCGAGGTTTTTTCCCGTTAGTGGGTTTTTTCTCGTACATCGCGGTGTAGTGTGACATTGTTTATTTTATCTTGCACAATAATTTAGAACGCATGCTTAGGATAATTTCAAGATAAAATTTGGTTTAATTATCACTCTATATTAAATTTGGACTTTAATTAAATATTGGATAAATTCGGTTTATTCAAGTCACTTGCTAAAATTGGTTTCGCCTAACTTTGTTTTATTGTTAATTGTGACTTAGGCAAATTCTAGGACTTGAATTATGTTTTAATTTGTTTCTTAAGATATTAAAACTTTGCCTTGTTTATTTGTTGAACCATCACTTATATTCGCTTTTGCATTTATTTAAAAGGAAATTATATTTTAATTTGACATCATTAAAATCCGGGGTCTTTCAAATTGGTATCAGAGCCAAAAAACGATAAATTACTTCGTTAAGATCTTTTAATTTTTGGCTAAAATGGATTTTTCCCCATTTTCAAAATTTCCTATTTTCGATGGTTCAAACTACGCGTATTGGAAAGCGCGAATGAAATCGGCACTAAAATCTATCGACGAGAGAGTTTGGATGTCTGTTGTTACCGGATATTCCCCACCAACTTACCTAGTTGAAAATGAACGTGTTTTAAAACCCGCCGATAGATGGACTGAAAATGAGTTTAAACTTGTTAACTTTAATTCCCGAGGTTTAAATGCCTTATTTAGCGCTGTCGCATCGGATGAATTCCGACGTATTATGACGTGTGAAACCGCTAAAGAAGCTTGAGATATTTTACAATTAACTCATGAAGGAACTAGTGTCGTTAAAGCTTCAAAACTCCAAAACCTCACCACTCAATTTGAAGCTATCAAAATGGATGAAAGAGAAACTTTTGATAAATTTTATGCTAGACTTTCTGATATTGTTAATTCATCCTTTAACTTGGGAGAGAAAATACCTGACGACCGTGTAGTAAAGAAAATTTTAAGGTCCCTACCCGATAGATTTATTCCAAAGGTGACCGTTTTAAATTCTTTACCCACTTTAGCCTCTACGAAATTAGAAGAGCTTGTAGGTGATTTACAAACCTATGAACTGGATATGTGTCCCTCTAAAAATGAAAAGAAATTTGAAAAGGGTGTTGCTTTAAAAGCCCGAAAATAGGTCAAACAAGTAGTAGAGAGCGATAGTGATAGTGACTCGGAAGACATGGCTTTGTTTGCTCGTAAATTTAGAAAATTTCTTAAATTTAACAAAGATAAAGTTAAAAATGATTTTAAGAAATTTGATTCTTCTAAACATGATAAAAGCGAGAAGATTACTAAAGCTGAGAAAATCCCTAAACCTAGTAATGAACATTTAGATAGGGACAAGTCTAATAAGTGTTTTGGTTGTGAAGGTTATGGCCATAGGGCTTTTGAGTGCCCCACTAAACTAAGGAAAGATGGTAAGCGACCTATTTCATATAATGCAACCCTTAGTGATAGTGACAAGGAAGAAAAGCCCGATTCCCCAACTAAGAAAAATTTTGTGGCTTTTATGGCTAGTCATGTGAGTGATAATGAGAACCCATCGATTGATGTCACGATTGCTCATGCCACTTCCAAGGTCATTGTTCATGATTCCCTTATTTTTAATGATAGTGAGAGTGAAGAAGAAAGTGAGAGTGAAAATGAAGAAGAGGTTGATGTGAGTGAACTTCAAAATGCTTTTCATGAATTATATAAAGAATCTATTAATTTGAAAAGAACTAATTTGAAGTTAGAAGCTTGTTTAAGAAAGAGTGTCAAGGTCGTTGATGATAGTGCCTTAATAGAAGACCTTAGGACACATGTGAGGACTCTTCAAGAGAAGCTTGATTATGTAGAAGGCGAAAGAAATAGCCTTAGGAGTTTAATGGAATGCTTGAAAAAGGAGCTTCTTGCTTTTGAAGAGCGAAATGTTTTACTAGAATCTAACATTGTTGAGTTGGAAAATAAATTAAAGATTCTAGTATTGTCAAATTTGATTTGGAGTGTCGTTCGGAAAAACTAGATAAAATGTTAGGAACGGTCCAAATTAAAAATGACACTTGTGGTTTAGGCTTCAATCGTTGTAATGAATTTACTCATAATGCCCAAACCAATGTTTTAGGAGAATCTACTAGGAATACTTTTAAAGATCACTCCTTAAGTAAATCTTTTCGACATGTTCTCACGTGTACACATTGTGGTCAACAAGGTCATCTTAGGAAATTTTGTTTAGATCTTAAACGAATTCCTAGAAAATCCCATAGTAAAGTAACCACGATAGCTAACGTTCCTACATCCCAAGATAGTAATTCTTCATTAATTTGGGTTAGGAAATCCGACTTGGTTGCCTTACAAAATAGTGTTGTTGATTCTCATTTTCTTACGCATGCTTCCTCCCTTGCTAAATCTAATGGATGAATGTGTTAGTGTTTGCATACTTTAGCGTTTGTACTTCATGCTACATTCATATGCTAAATGTATGCTTGTTTAGTCTTTTTCTAGTCATTACCTTATTTCATATCACATGCTAGAAATCATGACTTGTTTATCTTTTTGTATTATATTTTGTATTTGAATTAATTGAAAAATATAAAAAGATTTGTGTTTATCATTTGTGTTTTACTTATTTCATTTATGATTAATGAAAAATACAAATGATTTTTGTTTAGTCTTTTGAGTATATATCTTTCTTTTTGATTAAAAATGTTAAAAACTCAAAAAGATTTTGTTTTGTGTGTATTTTTGTTTGACACACTTTATGTGGCATATACTTGTGTTTGAATCCCATCATTTACGCTCCCACGTGGCTAGAACTTTTGGTTTAGATTTTTAATCCTTATTATGTTCTTTGCCATATTTTATGGAGTAGTTGGATTTTGTATTGTTTAAATGGATTCTATTTCTATATGCCTCTATTCACACATGCACGAGCTCTTTTGAAATCTTAATGTCACATGTTATATTTGAGCTTTTTGAGGTGTTCTCCTATCAATTTAGTCATCTACATATCTATGACCTAGGAGGACTAGTGCATGTCAAAATCCGTTGCATGTGAGATTTGTGCGAAAAATGAAAACATGATAAAGTAATATATGCACGGGGAAGGGCTCCGAAAGGATGAATTAAATCCTTTGCGATAGTAAGCCACCGTTGATTGGATCTAAAAGAAATACGTGATCCAAAGGCCTAAAAACAGAATATTTGGCATCAAACAAAAAGCAATTGCCAAGGCCTATGTTTGTTTGATATATTCATTCAAAAACAAACGAATATATATGCTCATTGAGTGAGAATTGGATGGTATATCAACGGTTTGCACAATGTCCGTTTATCCTAGTTGTCTTTAATGTCATGACTCTATGTGGTTTGTAGAATCATCATCAGGCTAGGCTTGTATGCATTGTGTATGTTTGTTCATTGAATTCAATCTTTTTATTGTCACATGAGGTTATATTTAACTGTGATGAAGTTTGCAATCAAATGAGAACTCCGTGAACGTTTCTTAAGTGTTTGGGTCTAAATTTAATTGTTGCTAGTTCACACCCCTACACTTCCGTTTCCATATGACACATTTTTGCCATACGAGTGTGCAAACTTATTGTATTTTGTGTCATGTGTGTGTTTATATATATATATATATGCAAGTGCTCTATTGGTCTATTTTTGGTATCTATATATATGATATTTGTCCTTTCCCTGCTTTTATTGCCCATATGCTTTCATGTCTTATCACTTTAAGCTTTCACATGTTGTTTATTAGTTCTTTATCCTTTGCCTATTCCCGAACAAAAAGGGGGAGAATGATGATAGGGGGAGAAATGGTATCTAATCCTATTATTATCGTATCTTCGTTTGGGGGAGATTTATCTTAGGGGGAGACGTCTTTCTAAGTAGGTCATGTGTGTAAAGGGAAAATTAATTTAGGGGGAGTAATTAATTAATTGCATTTAATATTTTGATATTCCCTATGCATTTGATGAGTTTGCTTAAGTGTGCAGGAATCTTTCTAAAGCGGCATCTTTCTATGGCAAAGCGTTTGATCCTTGGGTTGAGTCAAGATTGGGCGGGGTATGTTTTGAGTCTAGTAGTGCTTGACGGCCCTTTAGGATTTTTGTTTGGTTCTTGTCCCGGAATAGCCAAAGGGGGAGATTTGTAAGGACACAAATTTCCAATTGAGTCCACATATAGTTTTGTCTCAATTCCGGACAAAAACATTTATTTATAGGATAGTATTTATTTGTAATATTCACAAGCCTATGAAGTATGTATTGAAGACGTAGCGGCAAAGAACTTAAAGCTTCATCAAAATGTCGGTTTGTGTGCTTCGTTTCTACGTCATCAACTAAGGTTCCATGCTCCCAAGGTATGAATGTAATTATATGTATATAGGAGCTTGGAACAATATGTATTGGGTGTTAGGTGAAATAAAAAACTGCATTTTAATGTCAGAAAGAATCAATTAGAACTTTAATGTAAGTATATAAAAGTTTCTGGGCCAAAATCGAATTTTTCAATCTTTCTGGTCGTTCGTAAGAAATGTCGTTCGAACGAGTTTTTCGTTCGAACCAGATTTCATTCGAACGAGTTTTGTCGTTCGAACCAGATTTTGTTCGAACGAGTTTTTTCGTTCGAACCAGGTTCGTTCGAACGAGTTTTGCCAACGACCCTAACTGGACAGTCGTTCGATATGTCGTTCGATATGTCGTTCAAACGAATGGTCGTTCTAACGAGGTATCTAACGAACTTCTAACGAGCCCAGGCTGGTCACTCGTTAGAAGTCTCGTTCGAACGAGAATCACGTTCGTTCGAACAAACTTCCAGCGGGAACAGTTATTTGGCAGTTTTTTGCAGTTTTTCCCCACTCCTCCACTTGGTTTTCAACCAACTTTTTTCATGCATTATTATGTGTGGGAAACACATTTTCCAAGAAAACTTTTCCAACATTTGTTTATCTCCAAAAAAGAGTTTGAGAGCAAAATTACTTTAGGAAAATGTTCAAGTTTTGAGTGTCAATTTTTAATGAAAAATTCATACACACTCTAGTTTACACCCAATAATTGTTTATCCAAGTTTCTATATTTATATCAATTACTTGGAGTTTTTGGCACCGGTTTTCTCTACCGAATTTAAGAGACGTTTCGGGTTTGCTTCTACACCCCATCACAAAGAAGACTTTTGTTGAGATTCTACCCAAAAGGAGAAAGGCTCCATGCTTGGGTGACGGTGACCATATAAAGTCCCATCGGTGAATTCCGAGACCACGGTGGAGCTCCGTTGGTTATCCGCTAATTGGAGGTTGATACAAGGTTGAGAGGGTTCGAGTTTAGGAAGTAAGTCTTTTGTCTTGTATTTTGTAAAACCGTTTTTAGTGGATTTGAGGCTAGGGCCGTCCCGAGGTTTTTTCCCGTTAGTGGGTTTTTCCTCGTACATCGCGGTGTAGTGTGACATTGTTTATTTTATCTTGCACAATAATTTAGAACGCATGCTTAGGATAATTTCAAGATAAAATTTGGTTTAATTATCACTCTATATTAAATTTGGACTTTAATTAAATATTGGATAAATTTGGTTTATTCAAGTCACTTGCTAAAATTGGTTTCGCCTAACTTTGTTTTATTGTTAATTGTGACTTAGGCAAATTCTAGGACTTGAATTATGTTTTAATTTGTTTCTTAAGATATTAAAACTTTGCCTTGTTTATTTGCTGAACCATCACTTATATTCGCTTCCGCATTTATTTAAAAGGAAATTATATTTTAATTTGACATCATTAAAATCCGGGGTCTTTCAATGTGGGTCCGCGCCCGCTTTTAAATATTTACATTGAAAATCCTAATCTTTTAATAGATAAATTTTATTTATCAACTATGTTACACTAATGGGGGGGGGGGGGATTTTGATGTCTAAGATTCGCAATTTTTTATTTTGCTGGAATGAACTCACATTCATTAAATGATGTGGGTCCGCGTCAGCGGCACTAACCACTCCTGATAATCTGGGTTTGCGCCAGCATTTAAAAAATAGTTTTTCAAATTCTTGATAAAAAAAAAGTAATTTTATTTAATAAGAAATTGTTCTTAAGAAATAAAAACATTATTTTTCATAAAATAAAATAAAGTTTCAACAATTTTTTAACTGTTTTAAAGAATTGGTTAACAATTTTTTTTCAGTTTTTTTTTATAAAAAACCGTTTAGTTTTTTTATGAATGTCGTATAAATTTTTTTTAAAGAAATCTTATTTGGAAAACCAAGTTCTACATTTTTTGTCCTTTAGTGGAGCCAAATGAGAGAGAGTCGGAGGAGAGAGCCTCTCTATAAGAGTTCATATATTATATGTTTGTATTATATATTACCATGTGAAAATTATAAAATTAAATCACACAAGAATTTTTTTGTGTACATTACAAAATAAAATCATCATGTATACATACCGGACAAGCACCACATTGAAACATACTAGGACACTATTTTTAAAATAATTTCAGTATATGCTAAACATAGAATAAATAAATAAGGAGTAAAGTAAATTATTCCTATTAGTTTTTGTCAGAAAATGTGTTACGGCATTATGTATGAGTGAAAATATCGCACAATTATATGCTTAGAATTAGTCTATACTCATGGGACCCTTAATCCTTTTCTTTAGGCCATTCACAATGGAATCCTACCAAATAGAGGGGAATGGAGAGAGGCTTAAAGTGTGGTTCGATAGAAATGAAGTATATGTAGGGGTGGCAATTCGGGTCAACGGGTCGTGTTTCAAGCCGACACGACAAGGTTTTTTCGGACACGAACACGACACCACACGAATTCGTATTTTTTTAGTTGACACGAATACGACCCGAATAAAAAATAGCACGGCATGACACGACACGACAACTAGAATTTCTTAAATTTCAGGCCTAAAAAAATGATAATACGACACGACTCATAATTAATACACGAGCACAACACGAACACGAAACATCGTATCAATTTTTGGCCAATTTCGTATCGTTCCGTGTCATTTTTTCGTGTCATTTCTAAAATTGTCACCCCTATGTAAACATAGGAAATTTACTCGTTTAAGCCTTCAAAAGAAAAACATTCCTACGTTTAGAAGTCAGAAATTTAGAATTGAAATGTTACAGAATTCAGCTGTAGAAGAGTCCCACATTTAGACATGCACATAAGGATAATTGTTCCACGTTTAGCTCAAACGTGGGGATATCCCACATTTATGCCCTAATCCCCCGTCTGAATTGTTGCCCACCCCACCCCCGCCCCAACTAAAAAAAATAATAATAGCATTACAACAATTCTGAGGGAGGGTTAACGATTTCTCTCCCTCTTTTACAAGTTCTTCTCGCTATTGTGTCACACTTAAAAGGATCCACAATGTGTTTATGGTACCAATTGTGGATGGAATTATGCATATTTTTCACACATGATATTATAGTTACTCATGTCTAATTTCGTGCTTTCATATTTTATGAGCACGTGGGACTTAATCAAATGATAACTAAACTAATTATCCCAAGGAAAAAAATCTCTAATAAATATCCCTTTTAAAACTATCCCTCTCATTATTTCCATCTCGTTTTTTTATCTATTTTTTATTCTTCTATCGGATATTTGATTAGAATCTATAATATTATATGTTATATATTTAGGACAATTACTTTTTCCATTGTAATTTATTCTAATTTTTGTGTCCTTCATTAAAGTTTTTCATATAAAAAAGTTAATTTTACCCTTATGTTATAAATTTAAGATAAGGTACTGCATCCCCAGACTTCTGGTCACTAGAACCCAATGCATTTCATCATGGGAACTCTGAGTGGTGAAGTGCAACTCAAATTTGTAATTTTTCTCTAAAAAAATTTATTTGCAAAGTCCTTATGAAATGTGTATATTTGTCATTTTACACATCAAATTTGAGTTTGCAGTTAAATATTTTCAACCTAATGTGACACCGCACCTAATTAAATACTGGGTGATCATTACTTCATTAAATTAAAAGAGGTTCTCATCCGGTTCATTCTTAGCATCACAGTCAAAAACTTTTTAAAACTTACTAATCACCCAGTATTCAAAACGTTGATGTCAAAATTTTAATCTTTTTATTAAATAACAACAATAATATAAACATAACTTTAAACCATTTACACAATCAATGAGTCTAAATCAATAATGAATAAATAAATTAATAACTAGCCGAATAAACCATTGGCAAAAATCCAAAATCCACTATAATAATTCAACAGAAATAATAAACTGAGTGCAAAGTCTGACTGAAATAAAATTGTCGGGGCAACAAGCCCAAATGAAATAACTGAGTTGCATCCTACTATAGGAATGAAAAGACTGAATCGACTAAGTCTAAATCCTGCAACATCCACACCTACTGCAGCTACGCATCCCTGAAATAGATCGTCAAGTTTGACGTCCCTGTGGCTGGACATCTAAAAGGTTTTAAAAAGATTTTGTAGGTACGGATCAGAGCCCAAATCCTATTGAACTTTTTTTTGGAAGTGAATTAAAATGCTTGAATAGTCTTCATATTGTAGTCAGGGTCTCACTCACTAGAGTACTACTCACCCCTCATCTAAAGTTCACACCTAACGCCTAGTCTTAACCCTCCTAGTTCTACTACCTATTCTAACTAGCCAGAGTAATTTATACATTTACTTCATAAGTTATTTACCACACTAACTTAATTAATCATCTTTAAAATCTCTACATAACAGTCTCACTGGTTAGATACAATTAATGCCTTTTTCTTCCAAATAATTTGCTCGTATATAAATATCTACACCCTTTTATACATAAATACTCAATACAATAACACTTTATGTATTTTACCCGTATATAAATCTATACCATATATACATATCATATATCACAACATTTACACGCATGTCGTATATATAACCATCCACCCGAGTAGACACTCACCGGATGTTCTCTAAAATGCTATCCACTCGGACATCCCGACTCGATTAGCCCCCCGAATTAGTAAAAATAATAAAACGTAGCGGAGGCGATCATAGTTCCCATCGAGACTGAAATCGAATCATATCCAAAGCGCATCACCTCTAATAAGGGACGCTATGACCTGGGGATTATACTTGCTCTGCTCCCCACATCGCGCAACATCCTATGATAGCACTAAAGGAGTATGTATTTTCGTCAATATTATTCGCACCAATATTTATAAAAGCACACACACACACACACACACACACACACACACACACACACACACAGATATATATATATATATATATAATTTAAACTCGGTCAATTCATGCACAACTCCCGTACCACTAGCCTAAAATATCCGAGTTAATCTCCCCACTGTAAGTTTATTAATTTGCAGTTTAATTTTATTAATATGGTGTCACTCAACCAAAATACCCGGGCTCTCTCCTTTATCCCGTAATTCATCCTTAGAATTTTATCTCCAAAGATTCTTGTAAATTCATTTTGACACACCTTTCAAATTTTATAACACTTTAATAACCATCTGTCACATTCTAGAAAAATCATCATTTTAATATCCTTTCCCTAAAAAGTTCTTTCGTTACTACAATTGGGCTAACCTCCAAAACTGAATCTTTCATCCCAAAATAGAAAACAACACTGATTCCTCCGGCCCGAAACATAAATCAACCCAAACTTGGCCTTATCTTTGCACGTCATTCGAACGATCGTTCACGTCATTTGAACGAATGGACACGTCGCGCGAACGACCGGTCTATTTTCTCTCCCACCTCCCTTCCTCTTCCTGGTCGTCCGCCACTCATAAACCTTATTGCTTAACAACCCAATTTTTTTTAACTAAAATCCCTTGTAAAGCAAAATGATGGCTATGAAATTCCTTAATAATTAAACACTCTTAAACGAATTCAAACTCCAAATTCATTATTAACCCACTAAATAGTATATAGTTTCTCCAGAATATACTTGATAACAAATCTCTAAAATTTTCAAATAATTCACGTGGGATAAAATTTAAAACCGAGATTTATATGTGTCAACTCAACCCAAAAATCACACCCACTATGATATGAATTGATTATCACAAATTTACATTGAATCAATTTAACCACTTGCCTTATCAAATTCGTAGAGTTTGAATTTCTTCATATTGATGATGATTCCTCAAAGAACACACTCAAATTCCTTTGATTCCACAATCTCCTTTCTTACTCCCTCTTTTATTTTCTGTAGGGCTAGAATTCTTCCTTTAGAATTGTGTGTGTCAACACTTCTGTAATTTGGATTATATGATATTTTTCAGCTAGAGATGTGTCCACTTTAAACTCTTAGAATTAGCTTTTCTAATGCTAATCCCAAAATTATGCATGTGCGCTAAATTAAAATGGCCTAAATACCCCCGTGTGGGCCCGATTATGCCTAAACAGGCCTCGAGACCCATATAATACCCTCGGGTACTCTTTTCCGACTATCTCGAGCTACCCGGAATCAATCGTGCACTCTAAATTGTCATCCGAAATACTTTATAACATTCTCTAATTTTCACCTCAAAAATGCGACACAAAAATAATCTAAATAATTAAATCTCAATTTTCCGAATTAAATAAATCTCCCAATTTAAATAATTCCTCCAAATCACAAAACTAAATATCTCCAAATTAAATAAGTTTTATTTCTACCCAAAATAATTAAATTCAATGTCCTCGAAATTACGGGGCATTACACCTAAAAAAAATAATTTCATCCACATTAACTCTTACAAACTTATTACTTGAGGAAATAATGAAATTGAAGGACATTTAATAAATTTCAAAATGTTGGCTATTCGAGTAAGAATATTTATTTTTTTAAATGAGTACTGAATTTTCTTCTTTCATCTATAATTATTGAACTTGATGGAACCCTTTTATTCATTGTTAAAACCCGTTTGTGGTTTTAAAATTAGGGTCCCTTGCTCTACCATCCATAGATTCAAACCGCTAAAAATAGTTATGGTGATTTTAATAAATCAAAGAAGAAAATATGAAGGTTCACAACTCATGTTTTAATAGGGTGATAAATTTTTCATAACAGAAAATTTGCTGAATACTTTATGGTGTTGCAAATATGTTAGATATTTTAAATTTTAAACATGGGATGTGTTATTTACAAAACATAAAGCAATGTAAATATAATATAAAAAAGAATGGTATTTAAGGTACTGAAATCTGTACGGACTAATTTTATAACATAAAGATATTATGTTTCCTGTTCGTGTTACAAAAATATTACAAGTCTAGAAAAATATCGATCGAAGGTTTGAAGAACATCAGGGAAAAAACGTAATCATCCTATTAATGTTAGACAAATGTGACTTTTTCCCCACAATGATCTACCACATTTTAATTACATAGGGCCTAGAAAAAACGTGACCATCCTAACCGCAATTGATTATGCATTAATATCATGTTGGCTTGATTTTATTTGTTTCAAGCTTAATAACTGCAATTTATGAATAAAATATGTTTTTTAAAAGGAGAGTAATATTGAGCGATAATATTTGCGGAGTTTTTCGTTTTAGTATTTGATCCATATCTATTTTAGCTTCAGCGCGCTTACATATTTTTTGAGCATCAAGGTTGATCATTACTTAATGTATACCTTATAAATTATGATATATATGTATATATTACGAAAATTTGTATATACATTATAAAATTTCACGTATAAATTATAATTTTTTCAAAATAAAAAATAAAAGACATTCATGTATACTTTACAAAAAAATTGTTTGATAAGCATGTTATATAAACCAACCCCCCTAAGGGGACGAAAACATATATACATTAATGGAGAGAGAATTTAGTAGCCAAAAAATATGTTACACAGGTAAAGCCAAAATAAGTTACCAACCAATGAATTGAACCATAAGAACCCTCATATTTCTTATATTTTTTTCATGTAATAAGAGGAGGTTTTATTTCTTACATTTAGTGAACGAGTTCATGGCTCATGATTACCAAGTTATATATAAATTATTGTTAACCTCACGTGTGACAATTTTATAAACAAAAAGTATAGACTATTTATTTACATAATTTAATAAGAGCACGCAACACACCCGCCTGCATGTTAATTACCCATCTAAAGTAGCCACAGTACAGTTCATTTTCCAAGTTCAGAAAATGTTGCATCTAATCACAACATTTAAGACACAAAGAACATTTAATTGTGTTGTACTCTTGTATAAATACCTAATTTTTATTTATAACTTTATGAATGCGTAATTTGGGATTCACATTTATTTTGTTTAATCAATGCATTACAATATGTTTAACTATTTGCATTGGCTTTGTACCCAGATGTTATTACGTACTCAAGGTTTCTCTTCTTTTTTAGAGTTTATTATTAACGGTTTTTGTCTTAAGTATTTGGTCGGTATTTTTTTTTTTCTCTAGTCTACTGAGATACTTTTTGAGCACTAGTCTTTCTTCCTTAATGTATACCCAATTTCAATGATGTTTACAATAAATTTTGCAAAGAATACTTGCTTTTCTTAGAGGTATTTTAAGTTTTCCCCACTTTCATGATTAGTTTTGCAATAGACATTTACTTTTTTTTTTTAATTTACAACACACCCTCATTTTCTTAACTCTCAATCCAAATAATTAGTCAACAGTAATTGCAATTGACATTTTTTTATTTTCTTCCCTCTTTTATGACCAATTTTATAATATACCCCAACTTTTTTAAAACTAATAAATACACCCACAATCTATCAACTAAAAACAATTAATTTTGTTTATAAAAACTTAGGCATATATTAGAAAAATTCAAAAAAGTATTCAAAAAATAAAAATAACAAAACTATTTTTTCAAAAAATGACATTTAAAATTGAAAAAAAAAACATCAAAATAAAAAACTGCTAAAAATGTTTGAACTGTTAAAAAACTATTTTCTTATAACTATTAAAAAGTCTGAAAAAATGTTTTAACTATTTCCCCCAGTTTTTAGTTATAGAAAACTATTAAAAATTCTGAAAAATGCTTTAACAATTCTCCCCAGATTTTATTTATAGAAAACTATTAAAACAAAGTTTATTTATAACTAAAATAATTTTTATAAATAACAAACATATAAAAAAAATAAAAAAATCGTAAAAAATATGCATTTTTTTTACTAAAATAAACAATTGTTAAGGTAACATAAATTTTTTATTCAAAGAAAAATGTTAAAAAACTTGTTTATAAATAGTGTGTAGTTAAAACCCACATTTTTTTAATATATTTCGAAATTTCTTCTATTTTTAGTTTTTCAAAATCTTTTTCGAAATTTTTTGTAGTTTTTTCTAAGTGGTGGTCAATTAAAAAACTGGTAGTAAAATGGGGGTAAAATTCAAAATGTCAACAGTAAAGATAATTGTTGACTAACGGTTTGGATGGAGAGTTAACAGTATGAGAGTGTATTGGTAATTTTTTTTAAAGGTGGGGTTTATTGCAAAATTGGTCATAAAGAGGGGGGGGGGGGGGATCAAAATAACCTGTTTTTTAATTATTTTCTTGGAAAATATTATAATTTGTACGAGACATTTTAAATATATACACCAATTTTTTAATATACACGTGTTAAATTTGTGTATACTATAGTTTATAAAGTATAAATTAAGGGGTGAGGAGCCTTAGTTCTTAAAAAAAGATTTGTCGATAACCCCTTGACTCTTCTTTGTATCTTAAGGACACTATATTTCCGAATAAGAAGCAAAAGAAAAGAATAAATTTCGTAGGCAATGTTTTAATATTGATCATCAAAATTGATATCTTCAAAAGATTTGAGATAAAAATTTATAGATGATAAGTTTTGAGGGTGTTTTAGTTGAAGATCAATGAGATTGCACAACGAATCCTAGTTATACTTAATTGTCATGGCACTATTGATTTGTAAAGTCATGAAAATTCTAGCCTTGTATACATTGTGCTTGTTCGTTCTTTGAATTTACTTTATCTTGTCACGTGAGGCTAAATCTAAGTTTGATAATGTTTTGTGAAAATATAGAACTCCTTGAACATGTTTAAGTGATTGGGTCATAATTCTTTGTATCTAGTTCACACTCCTTCACTCCATTTACAACATTATTATTTAGACACATTTATTCTATATGAGTGTGGAAAGCTTATCGTGTCTAGTGTCTTGTCACTACACCAAAAATGCCAATCTGGCACGCTTAGGCAAGGAGATTCTGGCACTGTTTAAAATCGTGCCAGATTCTGGCACGGTTTTATCATAATCAGGCATGGTTTTTAACTGTGCCAAATATGGGTACGCTTCGTTAAAAAAATAACCCCCCAAAATTTGGAGTGGGGACCAAATTTTCAAGACATTCCAATCCCCCTCCCTCTCTCTCTCTCTCTCTCTCCCGCTCGCTCTCCCTCCCGGCTTCCTCATCGCTCTCCTTCCCGGCTCGCTCTCCCTCCTCGTCGCTGCTACTGCTCATCTCCTTCCCGGCTCGCTCTCCCTCCTCGTCTCTTCTACTGCTCCTCGTCGCTGCTACTGCTCATCATCGTAAGGTATTACATCTCTCTCTCTCTCTCTCTCTCTCTCTCTCTCTCCCTCTCTCTCTCTCTCTCTCTCTATATATATATATATATATATATATATATATATATATATATATATATATATATATATATATATATAGATTTAGGGTTGCGATTTAGGGATTGCGATTCAGGGATTGCGATTTAGGGTTACCGATTTGCGATTTAGGGATTGCGATTTAGGGTTACCGATTTCGGGTACCCGATTTAGTGGTGCTGATATATATATATATATATGTACTGATATATGTATATATGTACTGATATATGTATATATACATATATCAGTACATATATACATATATACATATATAGAATATATATATATATATATCAGTACATATATACATATAATATATATATATATATATATATATCAGTACATATATACATATAATATATATATATATATATATATATATATATATATATACATATATATATATATATATACATATATATATATATATATACATATATATATATATATATACATATATATATATATATATATATATATATATATATATCAGTATATATACATCCATATATATATATATATCAATCCCTTTGATTTATAATCCGAGTTTTTTAAGCGGCTCATCAAAATACGGTTATGGGTTCTAAAATTAGAGATTTTGTTTCTTTAATATTTTTTTGCTGAAATTACTTTTCCTTTTACAGATATATAGGGATTTTTTTCATTTTGAATATCAGGTAAAATCTATGTTGGGACATTTCATTTTGCTCTGTTTTATTTTCTAATGTTGATGATTTGTTGTTTATGTTCGCATATTGGTTCTTTGATATCTATTACCTCCGGAACCTATTCTTTTACAATTGGGATTTGTTTGATTATGTGGAAAATGAGCTCCGAGTTTGATCTTCTCAATGAAAATGACCTCCGAAATCTATTACTTTACTGTTGGGATGTTTATATATATATATATATATATATATATATATTTGACAAAAACAAAACCTCGAATATGCACAAAAGCTTATGAAGAAGTTTGTTCCTAAATCAGGCATTAGGTCTCAGGTATTACAATGCTTCATAAATGAGAAATTTCATATGTACGCCTCACGAGAACATGCTTGACTATTTAAAAATGAACCATTTGAACAAGTTTAGAGCAGAAGCATAAGGATGCAAAAAATACAGAGAATTGATTGTGATATTTTTTTTTTCTGCCACAAGCACAAAAGTATACCACTTACATTAACATAAAGGGTCTCAGATTAATCACAAGTATTGAAACCAATTAGGATACAGAGGGTTTCAGTCACGGGAAGCTATGCAACACCCGCTTAAATTTTTTTTCTTTGTCATTTGTTACTTGAAACAGTTCGAGCTACATTGATTTATCTTGGTATTGTTTCAATATTGGAAAATAAATTTATGTGTTTTTGTATACCCTGTTCACTATTTTTTATTTGTTCCTTGAACAAGGTAATGCTGAAATTTATGTTAATTTTGATTTATGTTAATTTTGTTAATGATTAGGTCCAATAAGGTTTATCATGCTGAAATTTTATTAATGATCATCAACAATGTATGCCATCTCATCTCTTCCTCTTGCACAGGTATAACTGATAATCCTCAATCCCTTAAAATGGTATTATCCAAATTCTTCGTAGACTTCATTACATTAGAACTAAGAAGTAGTCCTTTGTTTAGCTAGCAGTGTAGTAATTTTGTAAATGTGCCTCTTTATAAAGGCATTCTATAACTTTGTTTCAAGCCATCTAGGTAGGACTCTTCTACCTAGCTTTAATAAAATTTATGTTTTAGGGTCCAAAAGGATATAAACAAGTTGATACATATCGGAAAATGAGATTTGATAAACAAGTTATAATGTCACTATCCAATTGTATTAACAATTATTGTGTAATGAATTTCCTTAGTTAAATTTGTCGTGTTATAATGGTTCATTTTTCATGATAATTTGTTGTAGGCACGATAATATAATATAACAGGTTATGATAATATAACAAGTTATTTAGCAGATTGTTAAATTAGATATGACATTGTATTTATTTGTTCACTTTATCATGAAATATGTTTGTGCTTTTACTTTAGAAAGAGACAAAGTTGGATAATGCTGTTGTGATGCTCAAATGGATCTGTTATGCTCAAATTTCTCTCTGTCATGCTGTTGTGATGAAGACACTATAATGGTTGTACATCAAATATCTATTTGTCCTGTTGGTCACATCTCATTGTATCTATCTGTCATGTTGTTGAGAAGAAGCAGAATAATTATGTTTTGATGATCAGTTGGATCTGCCAGCAAACACCATGTTGTTGGAAAGAAATTTGAGCTTGACATACCGTGATACTGGATCTGCCAACAAGAAAACGGTCATTTTGTGAAGCTCTAATTTCTTTTCTTGGTTTGACATAATGTTGTTGATATGATATTAACATCGAGAAGCTGCAATGAAACTGTTGATATGATATCACTTTCTTTCTTATGCAGGGGATGAGTGCATGTGGTTATAATTGTTCTAAATCGGGCTACAAAAATTGGAACCTGGAAGCGATGGGAAATTTTTTTGTAAGTTGACATGCAAACTTTTCATTCCTTATAAGTTGTTGTATTCTTTGTATGTTAATGTTGTAATTCATTTTTAAAGTATTTTCCTTTAGTAGTACTTTAAATTCATTTTTAAAGTAATTTATATGTTAATGTTGTATTCTTTGAATTTTCAAATAATGTTGACATTGGTTATTCATTTTAAATTCATTTTTTTTTACATGGGGCATGTTTAATTTATGCGAGTTTTTTCATCTCACCCCATGTTTGGTTATGAGAGTTTATGCATTAAAGACCTCACATTTTCTGTTGTCTGCATCAGGGACTACAATAAGGCCATGTTTATTTGGGCGTTCTGTAGACAACTTATGGGGAAAGAACAGTTATATAAATGTGTAAATGGTATGTTGTCTTATTTATTTCATTTGGAACATTTCAAAAGCAAGAAAAAGAAAGTATTACCAGCCTCATGAGTAAATATTGAATGAATTTAACATGCTACATTTTACTGATAACAACCCCAGAGTAAAGATTGATTAGAAAAAATAAGTCAGTGGTATATATCAACAAGTAATAGTATTTTTCCAAAGATGACATTGGATGATAAAACATAATTGTAGGAACTGACCGCGTGGGAGGCACGAATACCTTGCAAGGGACGAATGTAACTTGTAGGAACTGAACGCGTAGTCCCGGGTCTTCCGGCTTGAGAGTATGATGATAATTTGTAAACATAACACTTAGACTTGAAAACAGGCTGTTAAAGGGTGAAAACCCAAACCAGCACCCAAACGACCCCATAGGAGGCACGAACACCTCGCATGGGACCAATGTAACTTGTAGGAACTGATCGCGTCGTCCCGGGTCTCTCAGTTTTAGAGTATGACGATAATTTGCGAAAATCACACTTAGACTTGAAAATAGGCCGTTAATGGGTGAAAACCCGAACCTGCCCCCAAACGACCCAGTAGGAGGCACGAACACCTCGCACGGGACCAATGTAACTTGTAGGAACTGACCTCGTAGTCCCGGGTCTTCCGGTTTGAGAGTATGACGATAATTTGCAAAAATAACACTTAGAGTTGAAAACGGGCCGTTAAAAGGTGAAAACCCAAACCAGCCCTCAAACGACCCCATAGGAGGCACGAACACCTCGTACAGGACCATTGTAACTTGTAGGAACTGACCGCGTAGTCCCAGGTCTCCCGGTTAGAGAGTATGACGATAATTTGCAAAAATCAGACTTAGACTTGAAAACAGGCCGTTAAAGGGTGAAAACCCAAATCAGCACCCAAACGACCCCGTAGGAGGCACGAACACCTCGCATGGGACTAATGTAACTTGTAGGAACTGATCGCATCGTCCCGGGTCTCCCAGTTTTAGAGTATGACGATAATTTGAAAAAATTACACTTAGACTTGAAAACAGGTCGTTAATGGGTGAAAACCCGAACCAGCCCCCAAACGACCCCGTAGGAGGCACGAACACCTCGCACGGGACCAATGTAACTTGTAGGAACTAACCTCGTAGTCCCGGGTCTTTCGGTTAGAGAGTATGACGATAATTTGCAAAAATCACACTTAGACTTGAAAACAGGCCCTTAAAGGGTGTAAACCCAAACCAGCCCCCAAACGTCCCCGTAGGAGGCACGAACACCTCGCACGGGACCAATGTAACTTATAGGAACTGATCGCGTCATCCCGGCTCTCCCGGTTTGAGAGTATGACGATAATTTGTAAAAATCACACTTAGACTTGAAAACAGGCCGTTAAAGGGTGAAAACCCAAACCAGCCCTCAAACGACCCCGTAGGAGGCACGAACACCTCGCACAAGACCAATGTAACTTGTAGGAACTGACCGCGTAGTCCCGGGTCTTCCGGTTTGAGAGTATGACGATAATTTGTAAACACAACACTTAGACTTGAAAACAGGCCGTTAAAGGGTGAAAACCCAAACCAGCCCTCAAACGACCCCTAGGAGGTACAAACACTTCGCACGGGACCAATGTAACTTGTAGGAACTGACCGTGTAGTCCCGGGTGTCCCGATTAGAGAGTATGACGCTAATTTGCAAAAATCACACTTAGACTTGAAAACAGGCCGTTAATGGGTGAAAACCCAAACCAGCCCCCAAACGATCCCTTAGGAGGCACGAACACCTCGCACGGGACCAATGTAACTTGTAGGAACTGACCGCGTAGTCCCGGGTCTTCCGATTTGAGAGTATGACGATAATTTGTAAAAATAACACTTAGACTTGAAAACAGACCGTTAAAGGGTGAAAACCCAAACCAACCCTCAAACGACCCCGTAGGAGGCACGAACACCTCGCACGGGACCATTGTAACTTGTTGTAACTAACCGCGTAGTCCCGGGTCTCCCGGTTAGAGAGTATGACGATAATTTGCAAAAATCAGACTTAGACTTGAAAACAGGCCGTTAAAGAGTGAAAACCCAAACCAACACCCAAATGACCCCGTAGGAGGCACGAACACCTCGCACGGGACCAATGTAACTTGTAGGAAATAACTGCGTCGTCCCGGGTCTCCCGGTTAGAGAGTATGATGATAATTTGCCAAAATCACACTTAGACTTGAAAACAGGCCATTAAAGGGTGAAAACCCGAACCAACCCCCAAACGACCCCGTAAGAGGCACGAACACCTCGCACGGGACCAATGTAACTTGTAAGAACTGACCGCGTAGTCTCGGGTCTCCCGGTTTGAGAGTATGACGATAATTTGCAAAAATCAGACTTAGACTTGAAAACATGCCGTTAAAGGGTGAAAACCCGAACAAGCCCCCAAACGACCCCGTAGGAGGTACGAACACCTCGTACGGGACCAATGTAACTTGTAGGAACTGACCGCGTAGTCCCGGGTCTCTCGGTTTGAGAGTATGACGATAATTTGCAAAAATCACACTTTCTTGAAATCAGCCCGTTAAAGGGTGAAAACCCAAACCAGCCCCCAAACGACCCCGTAGGAGGTACGAACACCTCGTACGGGACCAATGTAACTTGTAGGAACTGACCGCATCATCCCGGGGCTCCCGGTTTGAGAGTATGACGATAATTTGCAAAAATAACACTTAGAGTTGAAAACAGACCGTTAAAGGGTGAAAACCCAAACCAGCCCTCAAACGTCCCCGTAGGAGGCACGAACACCTCGCACGAGACCAATGTAACTTGTAGGAACTGACCGCGTAGTCCCGGGTCTCTCGGTTTGAGAGTATGACGATAATTTGCAAAAATCACACGTAGTCCCGCGTAGTCGTATATGCAATTTTTCTTCTTGTATAAGCAAATTTTTTTGCTTGAATATGATTTTTTTTAAAATGACTTGGTTACTAATATTGTATCTTTTTTGTGTCTTATTTTTTTTGTAGGATGACATTCAATCGTTAGCTTTTATCCACTTGGAACGCACGAATATGTCAATGCTTTACAACAGGGGGATTGTGTATTTAGTGTCGTTAATATTCAGGATTCTATTTTTTGTGTTATGGCCGAGCAGGCTTTAGTAGTTTTATGGTTTATTTTTATGGTCGTGCTGACTATAGTAGTTTTATTGTTGACTTTTATGGCCGTGCGGGCCTTTATATTGGCAGATTTTATGTTAGCAGGTTTTGGAATGCTCAAAAAAGAGGGGAAACTCTGCCCAATTTTTTTTTGATATGGGAACTATTAACTCTTGTAATTTTTTGAAGTTATTGTCGACTTTTATGGTCATGTGTTGCTTTATATTGGTATTATCTCTTGTAATTTTTTGAAGTTTGTATGCACATTAGTTTAACAACAACCTGCGATATTCATAATTTGTGAATTTTCTTGATTTTGTTTTTGCAAATAATAAATATTTTTCCTACTGAATTTGGAATTTGCAGATTTTCCAGATTTGTTTCCTATTATTTTTTTTTAATCAACTAAAAAATCTGGCACGGTTTTAAACTGTGCCAAAACCGTGCCAAGGCATAAAAAATGAGAACGCTTATAAAACAATCTGGCATGCTTTATAATCGTGCCAAAAGCATGCCAGAAAATAGATAATTTGGCACGGTTTTGGCGTGTGCCAAAAGCGTGACAGATTTAACATCTGACACGGTTTAAAAGCGTTCCAAAAGCGTACCAGATTAAAAAACTGGCACAGTTTAAAAGCGTGCCATTTTGGAAAATCTGGCACGATTTTAAACCGCGCCAGAAAATCTAGCACGCCTGATTCTGGCACGGTTTAAAACCGTGCCAGATTGCGTCTGGCACGGTTTAAAACCGTGCTAGTTTCCTGTTTTTGGTGTAGTGTGTGTTGTTTTTATACCTATATATATGCATATGCTTCAGTGATATATTTTTCATATTTATATATCTAGTATCATTTGTCATGAGTCTTTTGTAACACCCCATATTTCTGTGCATTTAATATTTAATTACTTCGTCAAATTTTAAATTACTTGTGTGTTGTAATTTAATTTAATTAATTGTTATTAATATTTATTTAAATATTAATTTGGAGAGTAAATAGTTAACATTTATGGAATTTAAATCACTAAGTAAATAGTAATGATTTATTTACGTCATAACGAGTGACAGTGACGTGGAATTAATTTATCTCAACCGGGAGTCGGGTATAGACTATATTGGGATCGACATAAGAAATTTTAGTAAAATAATTCGGATGACAATTTGAAGTGTACAATTGGTTCCGGATAGGTCGAGATAGTCGGAAAAGAGTACCCGGGGGTAGTAAGTGGGTATCGGGGCATTTTTAGGAATAACTAGGCCCACACGGGAGTGTTTGAGCCATTTAACTAAAGCTCGCAAGCCTAAAATCGGGACTGGCTTAATAAAATCTAAAAGTGAGAGGGTGTGGAAGTCATAACTCATTTAAAAAAAACTAAGTAAGTAGAGGAGAAAAGAGGGAGAAATTAGAGAAACCTTGGGAACCAAAAGCAAGAAGAAGCATGGGTGTTCTTCATCAATTACTAATCTACACCAAAGGAATTTAGACCCTAGGAATCTTATAAGGAAAGTGGTTAAACTTGATTTTAAATGAATTGCACTCTTCAATTCATATTATAGTGGGTGCAATACAAAAAAATAATTTTTAGGTTGGGTTGATATATAAATTGGGTTTTCGATTTATGGAGGTATATAGATGAATTGTGTAATATGGCTGAGTAATATTTCATAATTACTGTTGAGGAAATTAGACTTATGAATTTACAATTAGTGGTGAGATTATTATACTACAAATCGGGAGACAAACTAAGGATGCGATATTACAAACCTTATGTGAACTGATCTATAAATTAAGAATGATTTATATGAAATGTAAAGGATTTGAGAACATGGTAATTAAATTTCGAATCTATGTAGATGTTTATATTAAAGTAGGGGTACTTAAGATTTTTAGGTTTGATATAAATTCTTAAGGGTTTACAGATGAAGAAAGTTGGGTAAGAAAGTTTACAGGTTCGTAAATGAAGGATTGACCTGATCGAAGAAGGACAGAGAGAAACCCAGGAGGTCATTCGAACGACCTGGGTTCTTGTTCACGTGACTTCACTTGTCATTTAAATGACATGGTGAGTCGTTCGAACGACGCGCCACCTCGTTCAAGCGACATGATGAAATACGGCCATTTTCAGTTGCTTTTCTATTTGGCTCTTCTGTTTGGCCTGAGATTTATCGGAGAGCTCAAATTAGTATAGTAGGTTCAACTATGTTAGACTCAGTTTATTTGAGGTTTTAATGGGACAAACAGTGCTATGTTAAATAGAATTTAATAATGTTAGGATATGGGCATTAAGGAACAATTATTGATTAATAAGTGTGTCAAACTTATTAAAGGGAATTTTGGATATTAAATTCTGAATTTTAAATTACGGGCTAAGTGAGTGAGTCCGGGTATTCTGGTTGAGTGGCACCAAGTTAATAAATTAATTAATGAGAAATTAATTAAATTTAGAATCGAGATATAGACTCGGGTACATTTAGGCTAGATCTACGGGTGTTGGGCAGGGTATAGTCAGGATTAAATTTAAATTATATATACACACACACATATATATATATATATAGTAGTGTGATAGGATATATATTGTGTTCTCTTAAAATATCAGTGACAAGGTATTTTATAATTATTTTACCCTCTAGTGCTATCACAGGAGGTTGTGCGATGTGGGTGAATCCCCCTAGCTTGAGGTTTAGGAATAGTATAATCCCCAGATGATAGCACCCAATAGAGGTTAGGCATGTGAGATGATTATCTTCACACTCAGAGGAATATGACCGTCTCCTCTACGATTATATTTTATGTTCCGACTCAGCGGTATTTAGATGTCTCAGAAATCCAGGTGGGATTGAGTATATTGGGATCAAGGTTCTAAAAAATGCGGGGCATGATCAAGGAGTGTAGGCCAACCTTTAAGCCTTAAAAGCCTAGGCAGGCCTTAGGCATAAAAAGGCGTTTAGGCCTTCTTAATGTATTTTAATATTTTTTAACCATAACAAGGCTATTAAACTACTAAAATTGTACATATCATAAAAATATGTCTGAATATATGCAAATTAAAATACTATTTGATTATTTTGAATGAGATAATGGTCCGGTTTGTAAAAAAATTCTTTAAAAGGCGATATCGTTTCACTAAAGTATTGTTGTTTTTAGAAAAAGCGTGCCTTACGGGTTTTACCAAGAATAAGGTGTAAAAAGCATAAGGTAGGGCGTTTCTCCCAAGCCTCAAGCCTAGGTGGAGCCTAGGCGGGTTTTTTAGAACAGTGATTGGGATGATAGAACTTTAGAGAAGCATCCAGTGAGGTATTACTCGGGAACATGAATTTATATTTATCCGACATATGTGTCAATGTTGTAATATAGTTCTACGTATATAATGGAGTAAATAATTATGTGCAGGTAAAATTTATGAAGCGAACTAAATTAATTATATAGAACTCATGAGAATGTTATATGGTCTTAAAAGGTAAAATGATTGATTAAGTTAATGTGATAAATAACTTATAAATCATATATTAAACATACTCGGGCTAGAGTAGTGTGACAGGAAGGATTTATAATAAGAACTCTTTATAAGGTAAATGACTAGGTGAGTTATAAAGAAAGCGTTAGGTATGCACGATAGTTGAGGGGTGAGTAGGTTCTCAAGGGAGTTCAACGCTAGCTTAAATATGAAGGGCATTCATGCATTTTAAATTACTGCAGTTTAATCACTTGCTAAATATTTTCAAAATGTTTTGGGTTCTAACCCTTCCTATCAAACATTTTCAAAACCTTTTAGGTGTTTAGCCACATAGATGCCATACTTCATTCTATTCCAGGGATACGCAACTACGGTATATGTGGATGTTGCAGTAGTTGGAGTAGACGCCTCTTTCATTTATTCCTAGTTTAGGAATTCTATCTCAGTTTTATTTTCGAGCATGTTGCTCACTGCATTTATTCAGATTATTTCAATTGGATTGTATGGGATTTAATTACTATCTATCAGATTTACTTGGTTTGGATTTTTAACCGATGGTTAATTCGGTAAGACTTTGATTCAGTTATTTGATGGGATGTTTAGACTCTATTATTATGTGATAATTCTATTTAGTTTTTCATTGTACTTAATGGCTTGGGTATTAAATAATAAAAATTTGGTACCGGCTTAATTAACTAACAGGTGGTTAATAATTAATAAGGTTTTCAACAATGATTCTAAGAATGAACCAAATGGAAATCCTATTTTAATTTAATAAAAGACTGATCACCTGGTATTTAAATAGGTGGGGTGTCACATATGATATCAGCACATCAGGTTCTAGTGTCCTTATGATCCGTACGACTTGCTACGATTTCAGCTTTGCGTTCTTTTGATATAGAGCCCTATTATTAGGACTCTTGATTTGTCTTCGTGCTTATGAGATATCCTTCTTCTATTGTTCTTATTTTGTATAAAATTTGAACTTATACAATTCGATTAAATTTCAGATGTCACTTGAGGGAGAACGACAAACTAGCACACCGAATAGTTTAAGGCTAGGCCAGTATTTTAAGTGCCTCATGTACCACAAGAGATGGTGACAGTCGTAGAGATGGTCATTATTATAGCGCAAGCAGTTACTACCGCACTATTGTAGTATCAAGATCATCAGGTTCAACGATTGGAGATCAAAAAGATAAGGAAAATTAGTCAATCAGATGAAACAATAGGTAACAGTGATAGTGAAACCCCACAGTAGGGACATGGTTCTCGATAGAGGGATTCAACCAAGAAATTTTGACCAGGGAGTTACCAGCCAGAGGGTCGCCATTCCACAAAGGTCCAGAAGGTTCCTAATCTGCAGCAACAGTTTTCCCAAGGCCGGCAAAGCCAAAAGATAAACGCGGGAGGCCAGCAGGGATGAGGCCAGTTGTCCAGCATCAGGGGCAGCCTCGTCAGGGCCAGTAGGGCTAGCGATATGGAGACTCTCAGTGGTGATGCTTATTTTGTGGACAAATAGGTCATGTGAAGAAAGAGTGCCCACAGAGGAGGCTCTAGGGATAGCTCCAAGGTCAGCCTCGAGTTGACCAACAGGTTCAGGGCCAGAAAAAGGTAGATCGCTCAGACTGATGCTTCTCATGTGGGAGAAAAGGCCATCAGAGTATGGAATTACCCTTTAATGGTCATTGTTTTATATGTGGGGAGGTGAGTAACAAGCGAAAATATTTCCCATAATAGAATATTGTACTACAGCTGAATGTTCAACAAGGATAGTAGAAACAGCCATCCCCAATAATATCATCTAAGTCACAACCGATGCAACTAACTTATGGAGATGCCTATAACATACGATATGCAGTCATGCCAAGAGCACCGCATGTACCACTAGCGTTTAAAGGTACACTGTTTTATTAATTTGAATATTCTTGGAAAAATAGAGAATTTTTTTGTGGCATGAGTGCGTCCTAATATATAACTATTAACCTTCATTTGTGAGTGAGAGGAATTCAGTGGGAGTCTTTGCCATAATGGTCATATTATAGATAGCTAACTACTATTAGGTGGCGTGTACCGTTAGTGTTACCACTAGGGCACGGGTGTGTACTCTAAGAGTATGCCTTCCGTAAATGAGATTTCTACTTTCGAGAGTTATGAGAGTAGGGTAGACTATTATTTCCAGGATCAACTGGTTAGTAATGTTTTGGGCTATAGAAGATAGTTATATCAAGATTTTAGTGATCATTGTGCTAGGGTATGATTATTTCATTAGGTATCCCGTGAAATAGGGTCTAGCCTACATATACATGTATATATGTGAAATAGTGTTGCATTGATGTTTGAGAATATGTTTGGACTATTAATTATGATCCCGGTGAGTAGGTGTGTTTACTGACGTGATTCAGGGTAGATTGGATCATTATTGAGCGGGGCAATATAGCTCATTATTACCTTCGAACAAAGAGATTAATACTAGTGAGGGCACCGTATTGTATGATGTCTTTTATAACATGGGAGTGGGCGAGTATACTTTTATGTCAAGAGATGGGAATTTGGGGGTACATACTATGGACTGAGGACCTAATGGATCTCGAACAACCTATAATGTTAAGTAGTAGTGTATTGAGGGGTTCCTTATTTGGATTTCTCTTTGCGAGATATCCCACGCATGGAATTTAGTACAACGTTGGAAGTGGAGAGAGGTTTAGGGCTTAGCACATGAGGTTGGTACCTTATTTATATTTCATGTATGTAGTTATAAATATTAGATGAAAGTTATATTACGATTTAAGGCTGGAAGAGACGAGTAGTACTACGAAAGAAGCACTGAGAAAATGTTGGTAGTGTTGTGATATGTGATGTTGGGAGAAATAGGTTACATGTGAAGTTGTTATGTTGTGCAAATATGCACGAGTTGAAAGGTTTATGGCCACCTCGGTTAATTAAATTTTTTTGAGTCATCCAGAATATTGGAATGTACGAATAAACGTGTTGAAAGTATGTATATGGGGTAGTTAGAAACATAAGTGTAAAGGTGCGATGGACTAAAATCCGTTTGAGAAGGGAGACGGTCCTACTATATGTATATCAAGGAAAACTGTCTCCACCGTAGGGGGCCGAGAGGCAATAGAGGAACATGTAAAGAGATAGAACTAGAGAAGAGAGACCCCCGCAGTATTGGGAAAGTATATAAGAGTCTCATTTAGTCATACGTCTAGAGTGGGTTAAGAATAAACAAAATTTAGATATTTACCATACGAAAAAGTGCCCAAGGATTAGAGATTTAGAGCATACACCAGGGCAATAATTTTTATTTCTCGCAGGAAAAAGAGGGAGTGTGATGCTCCACGTGATGTGAAACGTTGAGCATGAGGACGCGCGAGCGGGGGGGGGGGGGGGGGGAAGAGACATAACGAAGTTGTCTCCGGGTAAATCATTTAGGGGTAGAAAAGGTTGGTCTGAGGCTAGCAACCAGGGTTTTCGTAATTCTGATGATTCCAGTAAGGGGGTTAACGCGCAGGTTGGCAACATTCATATTTAGGTTATTATAAAATAGTGGAGAGGTTAGGGTTTCGACCGTGTTTGCGAAATGGATTGACCAGAACGAAATAATTATTACCTCGGAGTGGGTTATGCTATCGGGAAGTATATCCAACTTTCAATCGAAGAGAATAAATTAAATAGAACATGTTGTCGTCTAATATTATTGTGAACTAGGATGAGAACTTTCAGTCCCGCCTCTGATAGGAAGTGTCAGAAGGCGATGGGGATGGAGTTACTTTATCTAGGTAGACGTGTGACCTATGATTCAATAGGTAGACGGGAAGCGGCTAGGTTGTAAGAGAAATCGATAAATATGTGTTCTATATTTTTGTCGTGTGACACCTTTGGAGACCTTATCGGGAAATTATGCCATCCACCCTTCGGTTGGGAAGGGGTGGGGAAATAACAAGCTTCTAGGACCCAAAGTGATTTATGTTTCATCAGTAGGAATTGATCAATCAACATCTTTTTTGTATAGATCATGAACATATTGAGGGTCATGTCACCGTGAATTAAAGTGTTGAAGTATGACATGAGTAGTTAAGGATTATGGTAAACAATTATCCAGGAGAGAGTCACGTGTTTGGCGATAAGGAAATTGCACTCATAAACATGGAGCCTTTTTCTAACATAGAGAGAATAGAGCTGGTGGAGTATAGGCTCATTTCTAAGGCACTAAGTGGTCAGGGGACCTCCGAGTTGGAGATTAGTGACTAGGTCTTGTAGAGGTGCCTCATATTCAGGGGATCTTAATGTTCGGAAAAAAAGGGAAGATAGCGTTGAGGTATGTGGTACCTTTCCCTATCATTGAGAGGGTGGGACCGCTAGCTTACAGACTGGGTTGCATGATCATCATCAGTGGATACATGACCTATTCCACATGGTAGCGCTAAAGAAATACCGGAGAAATGAGAGGGATTTTTGGCGTGGCCCGCTCAAAGAGATTGACTTTCAGCCATACATCTTATATGAGGAGAGACCCGTAATAATTATGGATCGTAGTGAGCGTAAGCTACGGTCTAAGGTGGTACCACTAGTTAGAGTGCAGTGGGGTCATCACAGTATTGACGAGTCTACTTGAGAGCGGGTGGATGACATGCGAGAATAGTATCCATAGTTATACACCGCAGGTATGACCTAATTTCCGAGACAAAATTCCTTTGTAGGGGGGGAGTATGTAACACCCCATATTTCTGTCCATTTGATATTTAATTAATTCGGGTAATCTTAAATTACTTATGTATCGTGATTTAATTTAATTAATTATTATTAATATTTATTTAAATATTAATCGGGAGAGTAAATGGTTAATATTTATGGAATTTAAATTACTAAGTGAATAGTAATGATTTATTTACGTCCTAACGAGTGATAGTGACATGACATTAATTTGTCTCAACAAGGAGTCGGGTATAGACTATATTGGGGTCGAGATAAGTACTTTTAGTAAAATAATTTGAACGATAATTCTGAGTGTACGGTTGATTCTAGATAGATCAAGATAGTAAAAAAAAATACCCGGGGTAGTAAAGGGGTCTCGGGGCATTTTTAGGCATAATCAGGCCCACACGGGAGTGTTTGAGCCATTTTAATAAAGCCCACAAGCCTAAAAATGGGATTGGCTTGATAAAATCTAAAAGAGAAAGGGTGTGGTAGCCATAACTCATTTAAGAAAACCTGAGTAAGTTGAGGGGAAAAGAGGGAGAAATTGGAGAAACCTTGGGAGCCAAAAACAAGAGCAAGTGTGGGTGTTCTTCATCAAATACTCAACTACACCAAAGGAATTCAGACCCTACGAATCCTATAAGGAAAGTGTCCAAACATTCTTTTAAATTAATTGCAGTCCTCAGTTCATATTATAGTGGGTGTGATACAAATAAATTATTTTAGGGTTAGGTTGACATATAAATTGGGTATTCAATTTATGGAGGTATACAAATGAATTGTGAAATATGGCTAAGTAATATTTCATAATTACTGTTGAGGAATTTAGACTTATGAATTTACAATCAGTGGTTAGATTATTATACTACAAATCAGAAGACAAATTTAGGATGAGATATTACAAACCATGTGTGAACTAATGTATACATTAGGAATGGTTTATATGAATTGTAAAGGATTTGGAAACATGATAATTAAATTTCGAATCTGTGTAGATGTTTATATTATGTTTGGGGGACTTAATATTTTTAGGTTTGATATAAATTCTTAAGGGTTTACAGATGAATAAATTTGGGTAGGAAAGTTTAGAGGTTTGTAAATGATGAATTAAACTGATCGAAGAAGGAGAGAGAGAAAACCCCAAAGGTCGTTCGAACGACATGGGTTCTTGTTCGCATGACTTCACTTGTCATTCAAACGACATGGTGAGTCTTTCAAATGACGCTCCACCTCCTTCCAACGACGTGGTGAAATCCAACCATTTTCGGTTTCTCTTGTGTTTGGCCTGAGATTTATTGGAGAGCTCAAATCGGTACAGTAGGTTCAACTATGTTAGCCTGGGTTTATTTGAGGTTTTAATGGGACAAACAGTGCTGTGTTAAATAGGATTTGATGACGTTAGGATATGGACATTAAGGAACAATTATAGATTAATTACTGTGTCAAACTTATTAAGGGGATTTTTGGATAATAAATTCTCAAATTTTAAATTACGGGCCAAGCAAGTGAGTCCGGGTATTCTGGTTGAGTGGCACCAAGTTAATTAATTAATTAATGAAAAATTAAATAAATTTAGAGTCGAGATATAGACTCGGGTACACTTAGGCTAGTGCTACGGGTCTTTCGTACGGTATAGCCGGGATTAGATTTAAATTATATATATATTGGTACTCTTAAAATATCACTGAACATGTATTTTATAATTATTTTACTCTCTAGTGCTATCACAGGAGGTTGCGCGATATTGGTGAATCCCCTAGCTTGAGGAGCAGGGAGAGTTTAATTCTCAGGTCATAGCGTCCAATAGAGGTAAGGCATGTGAGATAATTATCTTAACACTCGAAAAATATGACTGCCTCCACTAAGCTTATATTTTTATGTTCTGACTCGGTGTTATTTAGCTGTCTCGGGAATCTAGGTGGGACTAAGTAGACCTGGAATGATAACACTTTAGAGAGGATGGATTTATATATATCCGACATATGTGTAAATGTTGTAATATAGTTCTACGTATATAATGGAGTAAATAATTATATGTGGGTAAAATTCATGAACTGAATTAAATATATATAACTCATGGGAATGTTATATGGTCTTAAAAAGGTAAAATGATTAGTTTAGTTAATGTGATAAATAACTTATAAATCATATATTAAACATACTCGGACTAGAGTAGTTTGACAGGAAGGAGTTATAACAAGGACTAGCTACGGGGTAAATGACTAGGTGGGTTATAAAGAAAGTGTTAGGTGTGCACGATAGTTGAGGGGTGAGTAGGTCCTTAAGGGAGTGCGACGCTAACTTAAACATGAAGGGCATTCATGCATTTTAAATTACTTTAATTTAATCACTTGCTAATTATTTTCAAAATGTTTTGGGTTCTAACCCTTACTATCAAATATTTTCAAAACCTTTTAGGTGTCCAGCCACAGGTACGCCAAAATGGATTTTATTCCAGGGATACATAGCTGCATATATGGATGTTGCAGGAGTTGGAGTAGACTCCTCTTTCATTTATTCCTACTATAGGAATTCTATCTTAGTTTTATTTTCGAGCATGTTGCTCACTGCATTTATTCAGATTATTTATGTTCATATTGTATTGTATTTAATTACTATCTATTAGATTTATTTGGTTTGTATTTTTAGCTGAGAATTCGGCAAAACTTTGATTCAGTTAATTGATGGGATGTTTCGACTCTATTATTATGTGATGATTCGATTTAGTTTTCCATTGTACCTAATGGCTTGGTTATTAAAAGATAAAATTTTGACACGGGCTTAACTAAGTAATAGGTGGTAAATAATTAATAAGGTTTTCAACAGTGATGCTAAGAACGAACCAAATGGAAATTTTGTTTTAATTTCATAAAGGACTGATCACCCTGTATTTATTTAAGCGAGGTGTCACATCTTTGTTTTTACATTTAGTCCTTGTTTATTATCAGTTTAACGCTAAATCTCATTTTAGTATAATATTTGTTCATATCGGTATCTACCTTGTTGCAACTTTTCATTGGTATCCCATGCTTATCTTTGTACATTCTAGTTGCTATCATTTTTCTATCGCATCATAGTTGGTAACTTTTGTTCTTTGTATGGATTAGTTATTCTTGTGTTATCAAGTTGCGTTGTTATTACGTGTATCACTATAAAACATTGCATAATATATTTATTTTTCCTTTATACTTATCCCTTGTTTCATTTAGGAGGAGAAGTGTTTTAACTTGGGAGAAATTAGTGATTTTATGCACCTTAATCTTTGTCTATTCCGAACAAAAAGAGGGAGAAATGGTATCTAACTCTTTCCATCTGGGGGAGATCTTTTACTTAGGAGGAGTAGTCCTTACCTAGGTAGATATTGGTAGAAAAATAAGGAGGATTTTCTTATTCAAATTTATAGTATTATATTAAATATGCGTTTTATGGTGTGTTTAAGTGTTTAGGTTTGCATACATGCGGAAAAGTTTTAATACAAGCAAATCTACTCAGAGTATGTGTCGGTCAAGCTTCTATACTTTTTACTTTTGGGTTGGGATTGAGTATTTAAGAAGAGCTTCACGGACCATAGATGTTTTTCATTTTTGGTTTTTTCGTAGAATAGCCAAAGGGAGAGATTTGTAAAGACAAATTTCCAATTTAGTCAATATGAATGTATTGGCTTAATTCTGAACAAAACACTTTGAGTCGTAGGGTAGATGTTTTGTTTGTGACCTTTCAAGCGTATGACATGTTTGTTGAAGACGTAACAACCAAGACAAAGAGAATACATCACCACACTGAGTTTTGTGCCATGTTTCGTCATCAATGTTCCAAGGATCTCTCAGGTGTGAATATGTATATTATGTTGAGCCTTAGATATTTAATTATTGGGTGTTAAGATACTTTTATTCTAATTAGATAATATTTTTATGAATTAATTTTTATAAAATCTCGTTATAACTTAATTTGAAATCTTTCCAAGTTTTTCTAGGTCGTTCCAACGAGTAAGATTGGCTTGTTCGAATGAGTCTTTTTACCATGTTCAAACAAAGTTCTAATGAGGAAAATTGTCAATTTTCTTTGCTTCTCTGGAATCTCGTCAAATCTCTCTTTCTTTTATGTTCCACCGAAATCGGGTATACCATTCCAATGAGAATGGTAGCTCATTCAAACGATCGGTCGCGAATTTCAAAAATTTAATTTTTTTGGCTATTCACACACAGACACATACTACTTCCTTTTTTATCCATATTTAAGTAGTGCAGAATAGCAGTTTTAAAGAGGATTTTCTTATCCTTTGAGAGAATATACCTTTCCAAAAGTCCAAGAAAGTTTTCTTTAAGGATCCATGATTAAAGTTTCAAAACAAAGATCCATGTTTACATCCAATTACTTTATATCCAAGATTCTCTCTCTCTCTCTCTCTCTCTCTCTCTATATATATATATATATATATATATATATATATGTTTTGAGATTAAGTTTTTTTGTCACCGTGTTCATTCTTTACATTATTGAGAATTGTTTCTTGTACAGGATTTTGTGCATGTTATTTTACATACGATGAATTCCATATGTGTGATAGTTATTGATCCCTATCGGTGGACTCTGAGGTGTGGGTTGACTCCTGCGTGCCACTAAGCAGAAGTTCAATGAACGAAGAACGTTAAGGCTTGCGAGAGCGTCGATTCATTGTTTAAGTTTTCTATCGTGTTCTTTTTTGCATCTGAGGTGTTTTCTATTTGGGTGTTCTGCGTACATCATCAATAGTGGTTGTTTATTTTATCTTGAAATTCACATCTCAATGCATGCTTAGGTTAAGAATATAAAATTAGATTAAACATAAATTTGTTTTATTTGGTGTTTAATTAATTTTTCATAATTTTGAAGTGAAAATTAATTTGAGAAATAATTTTTTTTAATTTGGTTTTTATACAATTCAGAACCATCTCATCCAAATGGGGTCGCCTCCTATTCTCAAATTGGTATCAGAGCGGGTACACTAAATTATCATGCTAGATCCTTTTAGGCTTGAATATGAAAAATTTATCATTTTCAAGATTTTTTATTTTTGATAGTTCTAACTATGCACACTGGAAAGAGCAATATATGCGAGGGTTTGGAAAGTGGTTGTTAGAGGGTGGTCTCCACCAACGTGTCTACTAGGAGAAGTTGATGTTTTTAAATCCATTGCAAGATGGAGTGATGGTGAGGGTAGGTTATCAAATTTTAATTCGCGTGGTTTAAATGTTCTTTTTAGTGTGGTCATACCGAAGGACTTCCATCGTATCATGACATGTGAAATGTCTAAAGAGGCTTGAGATACACTCCAACTCACCCATAAAGGTACAAGTGTTGTTAAGGCTTTCAAAATTCAATACCTCACCACTCAGTTTGAAACCATTAAAATGGATGAGAGTGAATCCTTTGATTTGTTTTATGCTAGATTGTCTAATATTTTGAACTCGTCTTTTAACTTGGGAGAGAAAATACCTGAAAACCATGTCATAAGAAAATCCTAAGGTCTTTAGATGACATATTTTGTTCTAAAGTAATGATTTTAAACTCTTTACACACTTTAGACTCTACAAAATCAAAGAACTTGTTGGTGATCTTCAAACCTATGAACTCGACATGCGTGCCTCTAAAAATCCTACGAAAGATAAGGTCATAGCTTTGAAAGCCCATAAGGAGGAAACATGAGTCTCGAATAATGAGTTTGACATATACTCTAATGATATGTCTATGTTTGCTAAGAAGTTTAGAAAATTTCTTTATGTTTTATAAAGAGAAGTTTAAATATTATTATAAGAAATTTAAGAAATAATATTTTTTTAATTTGGGTTATGTACATTTCAGAACCATCTCATCCAAATAGGGTTGCCTCACAATCTCAAATCGGTATTCTCCTCCTCAGTCCTTGAATAAATTAAGGTGTCATCTATTAAGATGATGACAACTTGATCTAAATACACCTCAAACACCCGGGTTCATCAAATCCATGAATACAATGGGGCATTGGTTAGCCCAAACAACATGTTCCTGAACTTATAAGAATAGAGGTAAGTAAAAAAGGTACTCCTCCGCATGTCCTCCTATCGTACCCTCAATTTATAGTATCCCGAATGCAAATCTATCATCGAGAAGAAAAATGTACCCCATAACTGATCAAATAAATCATATATTCTTGACAAAGCATACTTAATCCTTTTTGTCATCTTGTTCAACTCACAATCATAATTAATCATCCCACTTCTTCACAAACAAACTGGAGCTCCTCATAGCGATGCGCAATGCCAAATGAATCCTTGCTGCAACAATTACTTGATCTCTCTCTTAACTCCCCCATTTTCGTAGGAGCCATCTGATATGGCCCCTTGGCAATCAATTTAGTACTAGGAGCCAAATTAATCACAAAATTAATCTCTCGAGCGGACGATTACCCTGACATGTAACACCCCGTCTAATTAAATATCGGGTAGCTACACCATTATCAAATTAATACATAATATCCAGTTGGTTCAGTCTTAGCATCACTGTCGAAAAACTTTTAATTAATTACTAGCCACCTAATATTTAAAAAGAGAGATGACAAATTTTATTAATTAAGCCAACACTTAAACAAGAATTTATTTAATAAACCATCAATCGCATAACCAATCTCATATAAATGCTCAACGAGAAGAAATCAAATAAGTCTGGAGTAAACACTCCAATAATAAAGATGCTAGAGTAAATAATGTCCCACTAAAAGAGTCTGAAAGAATAATAAACCAAAAACTGAAATACTGAAAGTCTGCAACTACAACCTCTAAATAAGAATGGGAGACATGCCCTAACTGATACAAATGACTCTGAAGGAATCAAGGATAAAATGAGATCGCCTACTACCATGATCCTGTAACATCCGTAGCAGCTACATTACGTCCTCTGAATGGAACTCCTATGCTTGGCGTCTTTGTGGCTGGGCACCTAAAAGGTTTTTACAAAACAAAAATAGATTTGGAGGAAAACGGGTCAGAGCCCGATGTGAAAATAGTTTAAAAGTTTAGCAAGTGTTTAAATTACAATTAAACATCACATATTATAAACAAGTTAGTTGCGTACTCTCACATGAGTTTCTTACCTCTCAACTACTATGCACGCCTAACGTATGCCTTTAACCCATCCTAGTTATGCCACTATCTAACAAGTTTGTACCACTCCTGCCTTCGCATTCTAACATAGAGTAATTACACGTAACCCCCAAATCAGCCATATTTATAATGCAGGTTCACATTCATTAAATTACTTATCTCAAGATGTAATTAAATTCCCATTCTTAACCCATTAAAAATATCTTAGTTTTTCACATCTACTAAGCAATACAATTGAACAATCTCAAGGTCATGAATACACATATGTAATAATATCTCCTACGAAATTAAGGAACCCCACAAGGATAGAACCTACGATTCCCTCATACTCTGCTATCGAATCTCGATACATCACGTACGTGAGGATCACAAGTTCCCAATCACTCAGGAACTGTCTAAATACAAATCACACATATTAGAGGCGAACATAGTTCACATACCCATGGGTCACGCACATACCTACGCTCCCATGGTCAGCTGACTTATCAAATCACAAATAAGTCATTCACAACCCTATGTCCTTAAGGTACCAGTATAAATCCCCCCGAAGGCACACAAGGATAACAGCGTCCTTTTACAAAATAAAACTAACCTCCCGTGATAGCAAGTATGGTAGGTATGTCATACACATAATAAATCCATACACTAGGCATTCATACAACCTAAGTAATCATATATCAATATATATGTTCACACATTTTATCTAGTTAATCTCATATGTAGCAAGTTTACCCCGAATATTACACATAATATACTTTTTGTTTGATAACTCTCTCATCGTATCAATTTGAGTACTTAAACCTATCACAAAAGGTTACTATATCTCTTATTGGTTTCTCATGTCATCTCAGTACTTAAAACCCCTCTATTGTTGACCGTAATCTTATATCATCATTAATTCCCGTTATAGTTTCAATTCGAATGCTTTATAATCGTACCTCACTCGGTAGACCCTCGTAAGTAATAGCAATCAACTCCATAAGTTATAACATTCTCCGATAATAACTAAGACCCTACTGACTTTACCTAAGTCCCAAAATGTAATATTAATCACCCTAATAACCAACACAGGCTTTGGAATAATCATTAAACCTTAAAGAGAAATAATTGTCAAAAATCAGAAGGGGTCGATCGATCGAATAAAAGGGGTCGATCGATCGATGGTTCGATCGATCGACATTCTTGAGTCGATCGATCGATTAAGCAGGTAACAGCCCAAAAATTCTTAACAGTTACGGGTTCTCTAGTTTTTACACCTCAAAATCTTCATTCTAACGTCCAAAACTCACAACTAAATATATTAATCAACCTACTAACATGTTTACATCATTCCCCACGTTTTAGATTCATCAAATCAACCTATGACATCAATTACTTGAATCAATATACCCAATTTACATATAAAAACCTAGTTTTCCTATTTCTTCAAGAACATCACACAATTTAATCAAATTTCATAATTCTCTACCCATAAATCATAAATTCGTGACTGTTATCATCTCCAACATTTACTACATGCAAGTCCTATCCAGATTATGATTTTAAACCTTTCAAATCCATTCAATTTTTATTTTTCATGATAAATCTTCAAATCTATAAAAACATGTAAACTATATGCTTTGATCTTTGCAAGATAAATCACTTGCCTGTAATATGTTGCTTCTGATCCGTTGATGATGTTAAGGGTTGGTTCTCCTCCTTTCTCAGACCATAATTCCGTCGAAAATGGTGGTGGTGGGTGGTGGTTTTGGTTTGGAGACGTTTTTCAACTTCCCCTCTAACTCACGTAGCCCACTCTTTGATTTTTGGCTGATAATGGCCTTACCAATAATAAATAAATAAACACTAAAATTCGTGGGTCTTAATTCCTTAATTTTTAAAATGACTAAAATACCCTTTTGGGTTGCCGGTTTGGCCTAAAAACCTCCCGGGACCCAAACTAAACCCCTGGCTAGAATTTTCTGACTATCTCGAACCTTCCGAACACATTGGCGCACTCAAAAAGCTCATATAGATGACATAAGAATAAAATACTTTTAAATCCATTAAATTGGGTCCTAACCCGACTGACACGCGCGTCCCAACTAAATTACCGAAACTACCGTATTTTCAACTCATGATAATTTTAATAAATTCAGTGATCACATATTACCATAATCACTCAGTAATATTCAACAACATAATAATAACCAAATACTAACTCTCGTCTCGCTATCCTTTAAATCCGAGTTCATTTTCCAATTAATTATCCCTAATTAATTTTTTTTATAAATCCCATAATTAAAAGAAATTCCATTTAATTAACCTCATAATTAAAAGCCATAAAAATACGGGGTATTACATACTACTCCCCAATAACGGAATTTCGTCCCAAAATTTTGAAAAGTAAGGCATACCTGGAAAAATTTAGTATCCTGCAGTACTCAAAACAAAATATATATAAAGGCCCAATCACTAAAGCCCTCGCTTCGCAACAAGATTGTTTAACAGTCTTGATACTTTATCAATTATAGGGTTACACTTCAATAAATGCACTTCACATTGTGCTCTTACTAAAAAAGATTCAAATAAAAATAGCATATACACCATTGGCTGCATTATCTCAATATTATTGTTTGTCCGCACCTCACTACGCATTACCTCCCACGTTTATCAAAACACCAAACTCCCATCTTGGAAGAAATCAATAACACATATGA
Organism: Sambucus nigra; assembly: GCA_949130495.1. Lineage (NCBI taxonomy): Eukaryota > Viridiplantae > Streptophyta > Magnoliopsida > Dipsacales > Adoxaceae > Sambucus > Sambucus nigra. The sequence continues at coordinate 76,740,092 of OX422207.1, read as the reverse complement.
CTACTCTTGCCCATTCTTTGAATCTCTGTTCCCGGCATTGTGACTTTTACACAAGGGAAAACCATTTCAGCCGGTTGGTGTTACACAAAACATTTGAAAACACCTTGTCCACTATAAATAGCTACGAGTGCTTTCCCCTAACTCTACCATTACGTAAAATCTTCTCCCCATTACTCCAATATACCTCACTTACTAGCTATTCCCATTTTGTAAATGAAATGATCGCACTGAATCCAAAACTGCTTTCATACAGGTCCACCAGTCATCAGTCACCTTGTGCCTACTCCTCGAGCTATAGGTGATACAACCTTATCCGAATGAAACATTATCTCCACTACTTCCTGATACGCCACGTTGAAGGTGGATTTTAGGTAACTCATCCTAGTTCTGAATAATACCGCGTAGAACTACGTACTGGTGTGTTCACTATCTAATAGTGTAAATCACCCAAAGATATACAATTTATCTCCTTCTGGACCGTTCCACATATTCGAAAGAACTCGTTAATTATCTTTAAGTTGGCAACCCCTAAAGGAATTTTTTTTTCCAATTTGACTCTTCCATCACTGGAATCGTCGGCTTGATACAAAATTATCTGGTTGATCATCTTACCCCAACCAATCTACTACTTACTATACCCCTTTTAATGCCGACTTTCACGTATACTTCTTCCCGTTAAGTGATACTTACTAACCCCCTTCTTTCCTCGACGTATAACAAAAATTTTGACCCGTGCACCTTTCACCACGTTGTGCACATTTGGACTCTTATACTTTATCAACATCCTTAATATATTTACGCGTAAGCCACCCTCAACATTCGATTGGGTGGAACTCCACTTCAAATTGTCCATAATAGTTAACTATTGCCTTCTCAAGAGACACTCCCTTTTTAAATGACTTCCCATTGCATTTCAAACAATTTTGGAGGTGTTATTATGATTGCACAAGAATCAATAAATTGTTGTCCTTCTCACGACGCTTAATCCACTCTACCACTTGCATTTCGTCATTTAATCCCATAAGTAATAATTCCACCCGTCCATGTCTCTTCTTTCGGCGATTACTACATTAGTAAACCAAGATGTCTACACCCCTTATAACCCATGCATAAGGGTTTAAACATCATATATGCTTCATACGTACTCCAAACTCTTTATTGCCCCTACATTTGTAACGTGGCTATACCACTTGGGCATTCTCAATCATCCCCGAATTAGAAATCCTAAGTCCTCCTTAACCTCATTGCATCATTCAACCCGCCGTAATGAAACCTAAATTTTTAGTATTTCCTCAACACATCATTGGCTATACTGGCCTTATATCTTAATTTACCCTTTTAACTTCCAGTTATAACTACATACTACCATAACGATCGAGGTACCCAAATCATGGACGAATGGACAAACATCTCCTTACTACCAACTGTACGCTAAGTTTCATGCGTGGGGTGTCTCGCAAAGCGAAATCCAAACAAGGAACCCCCCGATACACTAATTCCTAGCATTGTCGGTCATCGAGATCCGTTAAGCCCTCAGTCCATAACATGTACCCCTATATTCCCATCACTTAACAACAAAGTTACATCTCCTTCCGCAATGACACTTAAACAAGGAACTCCTTCCGAATGACACTTTCTCTTGACATCGATGGTAATCACATTTCATATAAATCATGCAAAGATAATCGGGGCTCTCAAAATCCCGTCCCCAGACACAAAACTATGAGTTTAAACTCCCAAATCTCTAAAGGGTGATAAAACAATGCACTCTTCTTATTACGACATCCTGAGCATTAATTATAATAACGAGCTAAACATTTTCGCTGACTAGTAAACCAATTACAGATAAATAATATCAATTAAATCCCTACGCATATTGGGATTAAATATTCAAGACCATTATACCTATTTGAAATCACAACGATATATAAATATTTTTATATATATACAAAAGTACAATTGTGAGCCCGGCCTTTTCACCGATGGGGCCTCGCTAGAATGAAACTTTCTATCCCAAGGTAGTAACCCCAATAAACTTGCAATACCAGCACTATCGGTATAATTATATTTAAAACCATAATTAGGATAATATCATACTTGTGTAACAAAGCACTAAAATGAGAAAATTCAATAAAGTATATACCGCTATCAATATACCCATTCATCCTCCGCGGATGGCAATAAAGGTAACCCCACACTATTAGGGAAAATATTCACATAAATACTACTAAAATTGTCAATACTCACTAAACTCGACTCTCAAGAAAAAATAACAATAACAACAATTTTAGCAACTTGTTCATTCCACAAACAACATGCAACATCATTTGAGCATATAACTCATAATTCTATCTTGACAATCGTCTTGGATGCTCAAATGGTTCCTGGACTCAACACGCCTGTCCGTACCAACCAAATATGTCAATAAGTGTTGACCTTGTCAGGCACAACACCTTTATCCCTACACTTTCTTTGGGAAACATTTAAAACGCACGGGTTTCTCTCCCCTCAAAATACCTCTACACATACTCTACTTATCTTCGGTCACACTGACCATGTTAAGGTGGTCCTTTTCTCGGACGTTGGTAGTCTCGGCTCTGATGACTACTGTAACAACCCTCGCTTTTAGGAGGCTAATTTTAAATTAATTTACCGCATAAGGTAATTATATAAAATGTTGGAACTAGAGTAAATATTAATTAAATGAGTTTAAGGTTAATATTTACTAGGTTATTGCAAATTTACTGCATGAGAAAGTAAATATCATTCGGTTGAATGTTTTATGGTGTCATGTTTTAAATGACATTTTGGTTTAAATGAAACCAGAACTTTAAATGGAATATAAAATTGTCGGATGCCATTTTAGAGCGCGTAGTCAGTCCCGGTATGTGCGAGACAGTCAAAATAAGTGTCATATTGTATTTTTAGGTTTCGAGCACTTTTACCTGGTTTTAACTTAAATGCATATTTGCGAGTTATTTTAATGTGGTATTAACCACTTAAGTTGGGAGACTTGTGTTAAGCCCCGATTTTAGTCTTCTAAATCCCCAAATTTCCCTATTACATGTCTTAAACATAGAGAGAAAAGGAGAGAAAGAGAGAGGAAGAGAAAAGTGGAGAAAGAAGAGAGATTTGGAGATTGAAGATTGGAGATTGCTTCTATCACCAAGAAATCTGAAATTTCAACTCTAAGGCAAGTTTTCTACTTGCTAATATATGGTTTAAGATGAATAATTTGTGTGATAGTTGTGTATTTGCATTTATGGAGAAAAAATGGAAATTTATGGTGTTTAAACCCTAATCTTAGTTTTTGATGATGAAATTGTGGATGATAGTAGTCATTAATCATGTAGGGTGATTTTTGGGTAGATAAATGATGTTGGATGTGGGTAAAAATGGAGACGATTTAGGATTTGGGAGAACTTAGGGTTCATAACCCGTATTCCCCTTTCTTGGAAAAATCGCAGGGGCTAATCGATTCGGCCCTAAGGCAAATCGATTCGCTAAGGGGTCAGCCTACAGGTCTGCAAACCCAAATCGATTAGAGTTAAGGGAAAATCAATTCGGCCAAGTTAAGAATGTTGGATTTGTCATCCGAATCGATTCACTTTTGGGCGAATCGATTCGAAATAAGGCTGTTTTGAGTAATTTTTTCTAACTCAATTTTTATCTTTTTCTTCAGGCTTAGGGCCTAGGGACCTTCTTATATGAAGTAAACTTAGAGTTTTAGAGTCCTAGATGAGTGGTGTAACTAACCTAGGATAGAAATGATTTATACGGGGTTGTTTTGGGGGTATTCCAATTGAAGTAATGGCATTCTTTTCTTTTAGTTGATTATTATGAGACTAGGAGATTGTAGTGTTGTGTTTGGGAGACTTTAGAAGCTCGATTGAGCTACGTTAGTCTTGATGGTTTATAATAATACCATAAATGAATCTTAGGAGAGAAAATTTAAGTTTACTCTTTCATTGAGGTATGTTAGTCTGGGGTGATTTATGATAACACCCTAAAATGTTTGGAGATAATCGAATGTTATTCACTTCCTCGAGGTTGTAATGACGATGTAGAGTCCGTATGGCTCCGGGTATAATGTGAGGATATAAAAGGTTAATGGTTTCTGATTATGAAACATGCAAATAGTAACTGGGAATGATAATGAAATGAATATAGTAATGATAATGTAAATGATTATGGTTTCACACAAATGGAACATACATGTGAAAAATGGAAACGGTATTGATTTTAAGTAAATGATAATTTACTTGATTTTGAATATGGTAATAAAAATGGTTAAACACACCCTCTCTAAATGACATCATAAGGGAAGTTCGCGCGTAAAGTGAAGCTCCCTCGCTAGTGAATGCAGGGTGGATATAGTCCTAGGACATGTGAGCGTTTGTTGTTGAATATTTTCTGTGATGGGTAGGTAATTTCGGGTGTGGTTATGACTACCCCTCCGGCACATGGCCGCTTCCCGACGTCTTGCGTTGTAGTTGCCCAGGTTGTCTTGATAATAGGCCCTAGAAGATGATGGTCATTTAGGAGCGCGCACAGTGGGGAAACCTGGATGGACGGTCTTAGAATCTTTATAAATAAATATATGATTATAACAATTCAATATCAAGTTGGACTTGATGGATTATGAATGCCACAAAGAGCATGGTAAACTGCCATAAAGAGCACAAGGAAAATGCCACAAAGAGCATTTGTTAATGACTATATCCTGTTAAGGAATGGAATGCCATAAAGAGCTTAATAAAATGCCATAAAGTGCATAATTGAGATAACATGCCAAAAGTGCATATAAATGTGATTATATATTTCCTATTAAGGAATAGATATATGGAAAAGAATCAGTGTACATGATGAAAGGTTTAAATTAATGTTAATTATTCTTATTCTCATGCTTAATTAGATTAAATTTATGATAAATTGAATTGTCCTAGCTTATGCATCAAATTGTGTAGGTAGATCCTTATTACTGTTAGTCATGTTTTATTGTACATAACTGTCACACCTTTTATTCATCTCGTGATCATATAAAATCGAGCCCTGACCCGTTCATATTTCTTGTTGTGCATGCATATTGTATCCGTTCAGGTGGCTCCGTCGCAAGGACGCCTGTTCTGACTTTCCCATTTCGGTGTTTTTCACGAGCCTTGATGCTTTGCGGGTATTACGGGACATATTGCAATAGACACCCTCATTCTTGTACTTTAGATAAGATCAGGTCTTTTACTCGAGCGTGCGACCCAAGCTTTTGTAATTGTTTAATGTAATGTATTATATAATTTATTGAATTTATTCAACACTGTTTCAGAGTCTTTTAACTGACAGCACATTCGGTCCTTTTAATTGTATACTTGTTGTTATTATATATATATGTTCTAGTGGTTTCCACTTTTCTTTTCAGTATTGGGTTGTTTAAATTATTTCTTTAACTTTAAAAAAAAATATTGGCAACCCATTTTCTGAAATTTTGGGGTGGTTATCCTGGATACTTCTTATTTTGTTGTGATGCTGAGAATGATTCCATCCATGATTCCTGTTATATTGGAGTATTGGGTTGGCCACCCCTTATTTTGGTGAGCGGGTTGTCACAGATGGTATCAGAGCATCAGGTTGTACAGTCCTTATGAATCTGTGTAGACGCCTTATGTTTTCAGCGTTGATTTCGGTTTCACATAGAGCCCTAGGATTAAGATCATCGATCTCTTTTGTGAGATTTAGTTTCTCCTGCCATGAGGTAGAACCCATAAAATCTTTTATGTATTCGTGTGAGATTCCTAGGTCGATTGAAGAAGGGCGCCAGATAAGGTCGTTGTAAAGGCGTCATAAAGGGATCACTAAGAACTGTAAATTATGGTCGGGGATGAGGACTGATTTGGAGGTCGCTCCCTTTTGTAGAATTTTCTTATCTTGCTGCTGCGACTACTAATTACCGTGGAAGTAATTTTTCCATGTACCGCTAGAAGTAGAGGGTGGTACTGAGCTTGGGATTTCAAGCAACGTTAAGATTGAAGTGGAGAATAGCACGTGAGCAGGGTTACATGTTGAAGTAAGATGGAAGAGATGTGTCCTCTTTTGGTGGATGCATAAGGTCCAGGAGCTTTGGCCAAGAGAGGGGTATGGAAGTGCCCAGATAAAAAGGATGAAGGAAAATCCTTCACCCCTGAAAGTAAGGTTGAAAAGGGCAGAAATGATAGTTATAATAATTATGGGTACATGAAGTTTTGCCCATGAAGAAGCCCGGTGGACACTTGCAACATCGAGTGTCTCTGGGATAATTGGATTGATGAGAAGGTGAATTCTCAAATGTTTACATGAGGATCGGTTAGAGGCCGATAACGTATTCTCTTTTGTTAAGGAGGAAAAGGGACTGCGTGCGAAATTGTTTGACAACTAGGGACTGAACAATGGCTATGACGTGGATTGTAGAACCACTCATTTTGAATTTTTTGATTGGAGAACAAGGGCAAAGACAAGGTTCCAAGATGCGGTGTGATGGAAGTATCTTGGTTCGGATAAGACTCGAGTACGGTGTCTTAGAACCCTTAGTATTCATCCGGGGTGATTGGCGTGTATGTTGGTGGGAATTCCACCTTAGTAGTGGGTGGTGCATCCACCATGATAAGATAGAGTAGTATTGATTTTACTCTAGATTCGGGTGTGCATATTAAGCTTATAGTGGTATCGAAGCTACTATAGGAAGGGTAATTATATGACTTCCGTGGTAGGGAAGTTTTATGATTTCTTCACTCGTTATGAGGCGAGTGATAATATTTTAAATGTATATGTGTAGTATGTGTTACCTTGTTTGAGTGTTTGGTTGTTTGTTTGCATTGTATGTGGTTGTTATGCCTTATCTCCGTGGCCAACAAGGTTAAGTAGTAATGCATAGGAGGGGTTCCTTGTATGGATTTCGCTTTTGCGGGACGCTCCACGCGTGAACCTTAACGACGTTGGGAGTGGAGAGATGCTACTTTTCTTTTCTCTTATTTTATTTTATTTTGTTGATTGAGAGTTGGGTGGAAAAGGTTTAACCGAGAATCACGTAGTTGAGTGATTAAGGGCTATTAAAGTGCAAGATAAAAGCACTGTATATAGTTCTCTCCTCTGATCGATGTGAGGGAGACTCAGTTATGAAGTTGAATTAAGACTTCTGGTTATGCCTTGATGAGAAGTCCATTTAGTAAGATATGTATATAATGGGAGAAATATTTGAAAGACTTTACAGAAAGTAAATGCCCGATTAATTGAAATCATTAATTATTTGATATGGTAAGATATAGAAGTAGAATCTTATTAGTAAAGTTGTAAGTTAGAATTTTACCGGCCTCGATTATGTGTCTTAGACCGTTATATCTTGATGACCGACGATGCGAGGTAGTAGTGTAATGGGAGGGTTCCTTGTTCGGATTTCGCCTCAGCGAGATGTCCCATGCATGAAACCGAGCGAATGTCGGGAGTTGAGAAAGGTCTTGGGCACTAGGGATATAATTAGTATTATACGTATATTACTTAGATAGGATATATATATATATATATATATATATAGAGAGAGAGAGAGAGAGAGAGAGATTGACTTTAGAATTATTGGTATGTAAGGCCTTTGGGGTAGGTGACGTTGATTTAGAAAGCTGTTGGGAGTTGACCACGAATAGATTGTGGGTTAACTCAAAGAGGGATTAGGTCCCTAGGAACGAGAAGTATGGAATCTCGAGAGGTTTGGAAGGTTAGGCTGTTGGAGATGAGGCCTTTCTTAGATAGGGTGTGGCATTGGTAACTTAATTTACGAGGAGTTAAAAGGATGAGTTGACTTTTACTCCTGAGCCCATGTTATTAAGCTCGAGGGTGGATTTAATGAATAAGTCTCTGCTAGGAATGGGGAGTAATGATACTGAAGCATGGACCCATTGTTGGTGCGTCTCATAAGCTTAAACCTTGTGGGAAGTATTATTCCACGCTTGATTTAAAATTCATTACGGTAGTGATCGCCTTAAAGAAATGAGGCACTACTTCCTCAGCAGGGAATTTGGCTTTTTTTGCGAGCAACAAGTTGTTACAATATGTTGTGGGAGGAATGGAGTTGGTGTATGGAGTTCTTAAAGGACTATCGATGAGATATTACCTTTTCGCTAAGGGAAAGCGATTTGGGTAGTAGATTTAATGAGTAGAAAACCCGTCAGAAAGTTTGTGAAGGCATAGAATGCCAAATAGAATGAGCATTTACATTTGTGACTGAACATTTCACCTACTCCCGTGAAGAAGAGTAGTGGTGGAATGAAGAAAAGTATATTCATAGATGTTTTCTTTGAATTTCCGGCATCGAGCTGGTCATGATCACATTTGAGAAATTGTTGATCGTTCGACCAAATTGTTTCTTTTTCGGGCATTATGGGTGGACTATATGTAGAAGAGTACACCCTTCTCTATATAAAAGAATGGTAGAGACATATGAAGTTCCCCTGGGGGTGGACCAAGACTAGATATCCATGTCGAAAGTTTGGTAAAGTTTCCGTGAAGAAGTGGGAACCGTATGGAAAGGGAGTACATCTTACCACCCTAAAGTGGATGAATGAATGGAGGAAGTTGACTTAATGCCGAAAGGCATATCTTGAATGTGCGCCTTAGGATACATAACTGATGGAGCAGTAGTTTAAAGGAATGGAAATTCCCGTACAATAATTGAGATTTTTGAGTGGCCTTATGGATCATTTCCTATGGCATAGCAGCGTAAGTGGCCTAGCGTAGTTGGTTGAGAAATTCGCATACTCCTCGGATGGAACCAGCGGATAATATGTTGCTTGGACTTGGAATAGTTCCGGTACATTTCTTTAAGGATTTGGTTTTTGAGTCATATGCTTTAAAAGGTTATGCCCATGCTAAGAGAAGTTGAGTAGAGCTGGGGTTAAGCTTTTAGCGTTAGTGTAGGTATCACCGAGGTGGGATGTAACGTGATTCCGAAAGTGAGGAAATTTATGCCGAGTTATGTGGGAATCTTCTTCCGCCATAGATAGGTAGGATCAACAGTTTGTGATGAATGATTTGGTGCTATATTAGAGCACAAAGAATGTAGACTGAGATCGATATAGATGACCTTAGTCCGAGTCCATTTGGGATGCCACAATAACAAAGGGTTTGTTACGGGTGATAGAATGATAGTTTAGGATAGTATACCCTTTATATGCATAGGGTACGCCTGAATTTTGAGGGCAAAATTCCCTCATAAGGGGGGCAGTATGTAACAACCCTCGCTTTTAGGAGGCTAATTTTATATTAATTTACCGCATAAGGTAATTATATAAAATGTTGGAACTAGAGTAAATATTAATTAAATGAGTTTGAGGTTAATATTTACTGGGTTATTGCATATTTACTGCATGAGAAAGTAAATGTCATTCGGTTGTATGTTTTATGGTGTCATATGTTTTAAATGAAATTTTGGTTTAAATCAAACCGGAACTTGAAATGGAAAATTATCGGATGCCATTTTAGAGGGCGTAGTCAGTCCGGTATGTGCGAGACAGTAAAAATAAGTGTCATATTATATTTTTAGGTTTCGGGCACTTTTACCTGGTTTTAACTTAAATGTGTATTTGCGAGTTATTTTAATGTGGTATTAACCACTTAAGTTGGGAGACTTGTGTTAAGCCCCGATTTTAGTCTGCTAAATCCCCTAATTTCCCTATTACATGTCTTAAACATAAAGAGAAAAGGAGAGAAAGAGAGAGGAAGAGAAAAGTGGAGAAAGAAGAGAGATTTGGAGATTGACGATTGGAGACTGCTTCTATCACCAAGAAATTTGAAATTTTAACACTAAGGCAAGTTTTCTACTTGCTAATATATGGTTTAAGATGAATAATTTGTGTGATAGTTGTGTATTGGCATTTATGGAGCAAAAATGGAAATTTATGGTGTTTAAACCCTAATCTTAGTTTTTGAAGATGAAATTGCGGATGATAGAAGTCATTAATCATGTAGGATGATTTTTGGGTAGATAAATGATGTTGGATGTGGGTAAAAATGGATAAGATTAGGATTTGGGAGAAATCAAGGTCCATAACCCGTATTCCCCTTTCTTGGAAAAATCGCAGGGGCGAATCGATTCGGCCCTAGGGCGAATCGATTCTTTAAGGGGTCAGCCTACAGGTCTGCAAACCCGGATCGATTTGGGTTAAGGTCAAATAAATTCGGCTAAGTGAAGAATGTTGGATTTTTCATCCGAATCGATTCACTTTTGGGCGAATCGATTCGCTGCCTGGGGCGAATCGATTCGGCCCTTGGGCGAATCGATTCGAAATAAGGCTATTTTGAGTAAATTTTTCTAACTCAATTTTTATCTTTTTCTTCAGGCTTAGGTCCTAGGGACCTTCTTATATGAAGTAAACTTAGAGTTTTAGAGTCCTAGATGAGTGGTGTAACTACCCTAGGATAGAAATGATTTATACGGGGTTGTTTTTGGGGTATGCCAATTGAAGTAAAGGCATTCTTTTCTTTTAGTTGATTATTATGAGACTAGGAGATTGTAGTGTTGTATTTGGGAGACTTTAGAAGCTTGATTGAGCTATGTTAGTCTTGATGGTTTATAATAATACAATAAACGAATCTTGGGAGAGCAAATTTAAGCTTACTCTTTCATTGAGGTATGTTAGTCTGGGGTGATTTATGATAACACCCTAAAATGTTTGGAGATAATCAAATTTAATTCACTTCCTCGAGGTTGTAATGACGATGTAGAGTACGTATGGCTCCGGGTATAATCCGATGATATAAAAGGTTAATGGTTTCAGATTATGAAACATGCACATAGTAACTGGGAATGATAATGAAATGAATATAGTAATGATAATGTAAATGATTATGGTTTCACATAAATGGAACATACATGTGAAAAATGGAAACGGTATTCGTTTTAAGTAAATGATAATTTACTTGATTTTGAATATGGTAACAAAAATGGTTAAACACACCCTCTCTAAATGACATCATAAAGGAAGTTCGCGCATAAGGTGAAGCTCCTTGGCTAGTGAATGCAGGGTGGATATAGTCCTAGGCCATGTGAGCGTTTGTTGTTGTATATTTTCTGAGATGGGTAGGTAATTCTGGGTGTGGTTATGACTACCCCGTAGGCACATGGCCTCTTCCCGACGTCTTGCGTTGTAGGTGCCCAGGTTGTCTTCATGATAGGCCCTGGAAGATGATGGTCATTTAGGGACGCGCACAGTGGGGAAACCCGAACGTGCGGTCTTAGAATCCTTATAAATAAATATATGATTATAACAATTCAATATCAAGTTGGACTTGATGGATTATGAATGCCACAAAGAGCATGGTAAAGTTCCGTAAAGAGCACAAGGAAAATGCCACAAAGAGCATTTGTTGATGACTATATCCTGATAAGGTATGGAATGCCATAAAGAGCTTAATAAAACGCCATAAAGTGCATAATTGAGATAACATGCCAAAAGTGAATATAAATGTGATTAGATATTTCCTATTAAGGAATAGATATATGGAAAAGAATCAGTGTACGTGATGAAAGCTTTAAATTAATGTTAATTATTCTTATTCTCATGCTTAATTAGATTAAATTTATGATAAATTGAATTGTCCTAGCTTATGCATCAAATTGTGTAGGTAGATCCTTATTACTGTTAGGCATGTTTTATTGTACATAACTGTCATACCTTTTATTCATCTGGTGATAATATAAAACCGAGACCTGACCCATTCATATTTCTTGTTGTGCATGCATATTGTATCCGTTCAGGTGGCTCCGCGGCAAGGACGCATGTTCTAACTTTCCCATTCCGATGTTTTTGGCGAGCCGTGATGCTTTGCGGGTATTACGGGACATATTGCAATAGACGCCCTCATTCTTGTACTTTAGTTAAGATCATGTCTTTTACTCGAGCGTGCAGCCCAAGCTTTTGTAATTGTTTAATGTAATGTATTATATAATTTATTGAATTTGTTTAACACTGTTGTAGAGTCTTTTGACCGACAGCACATTCGTCCCTTTTAATTGTATACTTGTTTTTATTATATATATATGTTCTTGTGGTTTACACTTTTCTTTTCAGTATTGGGTTGTTTAAATTCTTTCTTTAACTTTAAAACAAAATTTTTGGCAACCCGTTTTTTGAAATTTTGGGTGGTTATCTTGGATACTTCTTATTTTGTTGTGATGCTGAGAATGATTCCATCTATGATTCCTGTTATATTGGAGTATTGGGCTGGCCACCCCTTATTTTTGTGAGCGGGTTGTCACAACTACCTCCATTGTTCCCTTAGCTTGATGGACCTGAGGAACACACTACTAGTTTCCCACGTCTCTTTTTAAAATCACCATCGCTCAGTAATAATTCAGCTATCTGATTTTTTTTAACGGGTCCCCCGTTGGGTCTTCCCCTTGTGGTGTTTCTCTAACACCATTTTCCCAGTCTTACTCTTTATAAATTCCATGATTCTTGCATCTCCCCACCCAAGGAAACGTTTAACTCCAAATTAACACTACGCGACATTATTACCATCTGCATTGACCATCCAAGCAGAATTACCAAGAAGAGATAACAATTCTTCTTCTATGTAAATTATCCCTTTAATATCCTCTTTTCCATTTCACCTACTTCACCTGTGTAAGGTTCGGTACATAATTAAATTTCTCCTCACAAAGAGACCTCTGTTCTTCCCTCTTGTGTGAGTTCAGAATCACATTCTCCTTCCACCCTGAACATCTTATGAAGGATCTTATGGTCATACCATACGTGTACGCCTTCTCTCGACGTCACATTCCAATTCTAAGTGTGGTGATTGTGCCTCACCGTTGAAACTCCGCTCTTACGAGCCAAGAAAAAAATTCCCCAATTTTCAATCTCGATTGGCCATACCCCGACATATGCCCAAGCCTTTAGATATATTACGTTTGTTTGTCTAGCACATGCCATCTCCGCATTTTGAGTATTTCCACTGCTGGTTCTCTTCAACGTTTCACCTAACTCTTTCTCTCCCATTCCAACCGTGTACCGTCCTCGACTTTCGTTCCATAATATGGGTGATTTCAACTACGGTTATCCTTGTTCAATAAATTTAATAACTCAACTGATCTTTTGCCTCTTGATGTTCGCCCAACTGTCTTCGCCTGACATACTGCATTGTTCGGCACACGAACACACCCGAATGAAGATAAGATTCACTCACATATGTGTCATAGCAGGGGAACGAAATCTCACCAAAGAAATCAATAATCCTAAACTTAGGGCTCTACGTTAAAAAAAGCTACGCAGGAAGCATAATAAGATGCACAGATCCTAAAGGACACTAGAACCTGATGCTCTGATACCACCTCTAACACCCCGTCTAATTAAATACCGTGTAGCTACTCCTTTATCAAATTAATACAGAATATCCAGTTGGTTCAGTCTTAGCATCACTGTCAAAAAACTTTTAATTAATTAATAGCCACCTAATATTTAAAAAGAGAGATGTCAAATTTTATTAATTAAGCCAACACTTAAACAAGAATTTATTTAATAAAACATCAATCGCATAACCAATCTCATATAAATGCTCAAAGAGAAGAAATTAAATAAGTCTGGAGTAAACACTCCAATAATAAAGATTCCAGAGTAAATAATGTCCCACTACAAGAGTCTGAAAGAATAATAAACCAAAAACTGAAATACCGAAAGTCTGCAACTACAACCTCTAATTAAGAATGGGCGACATGCCCTAACTGATACAAATGACTCTGAAGGAATCACGGATAAAATGAGATCGTCTACTACCAAGATCCTGTAACTTCCACAGCAGCTACAGCACGTCCTCTGAATGGAACTCATATGCTTGGCGTCCCTATGGCTGGGCACCTAAAAGGTTTTTACAAAACAAAAATATAATTGGAGGAAAACGGGTCAGACCCCGATGTGAAAAAAGTTTAAAAGTTTAGCAAGTGTTTAAATTACAATTAAACATCATATATTATAAACACGTTAGTTGCGTACTCTCACATGATTTTCTTACCTCTCAACTACTGTGCACGCCTAATGTATGCATTTAACCCATCCTAATTATGCCACTATCTAACTAGTTTGTACCACTCCTGCCTTCGCATTCTAACATAGAGTAATTACACGTAACCCCCAAATAAGCCATATTTATAACCCAGGTTCACATTCATTAAATTACTTATCTCAAGATTTAATTAAATTCTCATTCTTAACCCATTCAAAATATCTTAGTTATTCACATCAACTAAGCAACACAATTGAACAATCTCAAGTTCATGAATAAACATATGTAATAATATCTCCTATGAAATTAAGGCACCCCACAAGGATAGAACCTACGATGCCCTTATACTCTGCTGTCGAATCCTGGTACATCACGTACGTGAGGATCAAATGTTCTGAATCACTCAGGAACCGTCTAAATACAAATCACACATATTGGAGGCGAACATAGTTCACTTACCCATGGGTCACGGACATACCTACGCTCCCATGGTCAACTGACTTATCAACTCACAAATAAGTCATTCACAGCCCTATGTCCTTAAGGTACCAGTCTAAATACCCCCGAAGGCACACAAGGATAAGGGGGTCCTTTTCCAAAATAAAACTAACCTCCCGTGATAGAAAGTATGGTAGGTATGTCATACACATAAGAAATCCATACACTAGGATTTCACACAACCTAAGTAATCATATATCAATATAGATGTTCACACATTTCATCTAGTTAATCTCATGGGTAGTATGTTTACCCCGAACACTACACATAATATACTTTCCGTTTTATAAGTCTCTCGCCGTATCAATTTGAGTACTTAAAGCTATCATAAAAGGTTACCAGGTCTCTTATTGGTTTCTAATGTCATCTCAGTACTTGAAACCCCTCCGTTGCTGCCCGTAATCTTATATCATCATGAATTCCCATTATAGTTTCAATTCGAACGCTTTTTAATCGTACCTCACTCGGTAGACCCTTGTAAGCAATAGCAATCAATTCCATAAGTTATAACATTCTCCGATATTAACTAAGACCCTACTGACTTTATCTAAGTCCCAAAATATAATATTAATCACCCTAATAACCAACATAGGCTTTGGTATAATCATTAAACCTTAAAGAGAAACAATTGTCAAAAATCAAAAGGGGTCGATCGATCGAAGAAAAGGGGTCGATCGATCAAAGAAAATGGGTCGATCGATCGATGGTTCGATTGATCGACATTCTTGAGTCGATCGATCGATCAAGTAGGTAACAACCCAAAAATTCTTAACAGTTACGGGTTCTCCACTTTTTCCACCTCAAACTCTTCATTCTAACGTCCAAAACTCACAGCTAAATATACTAATCAACCTACTCACATGTTTACATCATTCCCGACGTTTTAGATTCATCAAATCAACCTATAGCATCAATTACTTGAATCAAGATACCCAATTTACATATAAAAACCTAGTTTTACTATTTCTTCAAGAACATCACATAATTCAATCAAATTTCTTAACTCTCTACCCATAAATCATAAATTCGTGGTTGTTATCATCTCCAACATTTACTACATGCAAGTCCTATCCAGATTATGATTTTAAACCTTTCAAATCCATTCAATTTTTGTTTTTCATGATAAATCTTCAAATCTATAAAAACATGTAAACTATATGCTTTGAATATTTGCAAGATAAATCACTTGCCTGTAATATGTTTCTTCTGATCCGTTGATGATGTTAAGGGTTGGTTCTCCTCCTTTCTCCGGCCACAATTTCGTTGAAAATGGTGGTGGTGGGTGGTGGTTTTGGTTTGGAGACGTTTTGCAACTTCCCCTCTAACTCACGTAGCCCACTCTTTGATTTTTCGTTGATAATGGCCCTAATGGCCTTACCAATAATAAATAAATAAACACTAAAATTCGTGGGTCTTAATTCCATAATTTTTAAAATGACTAAAATACCCTTTCGGGTTGCCGGTTTGGCCTAAAAATGCCCCGGGACCCAAACTAAACCCCTGGCTAGTGTTTTCTAAATATCTCGAACCTTCCGGACACGTTGACGCACTCAAAAAGCTCATACGGATGACATAAGAATAAAATACATTTAAATCCATTAAATTGGGTCCTGACACGACTAACACGCTCGTCCCAACTAAATTAACGAAACTGTCGTATTTTCAACTCACGACAATTTTAATAAATTCAATGATCACATATTACCATAATCACTCAGTAATACTCAACAACATAATAATAACCAAATACTAACTCTCGTCTTGCTAGCATTTAAATCCAAGTTAATTTTCCAATTAATGATCCCTAATTAATTTTTTTATAAATCCCATAATTAAAAGCAATTCTATTTAATTAACCTCATATTTAAAATCCATAAAAATACGGGGTATTAGATGACACCTCCACAAACACAATTAGTATTGAGTCTAATGAAATAGTAGTTCTCTCCCGAGTCTCCTCATCACTAAAATACAAGTGTGTCATGGCTTCACCCTTTGTCCTAAACATAGCCACAATGTACATCTCCTGACTCGATATTGTAAAGAAAAGGCCCTAAACCTTAAAACATATATGAGCCACATATTTTACCAACCAGTTGATACCTAAGATCACATCGTAATAATGGGTATCTAAAACCAACAATTTTTCTTCAAAACATAATCTAGCAATCTAAATCTCCACATTATCACAAATCTCCAAAATATGAGTAGATAAAGCCCTATCACAAGGTCTAGGTATTAAGATAGAATTCTCGATGAAACTACGTGATACAAATGATTGTATGGCTTTAGTATCAAATAAAACTCTAGATAAGGTGAGATAAACATAAAACATACCTTCCACTACCTGCACCTGGCCCTCTTATTGGGGCTGCATAATTTGATAAACTTAGGCATACTGAAGCTGGGACAGTTGTTATGCAACTAGGGGTGTGGTTACAACCGCTATTTATTATGTAGACACCACATTCTAGGACCCCCTAAGTCTCTCATTAGTTTCCTAGCACCTCCCCAATTCACTACAAAACCTAGGTCATCCTCCAAGTACCGATCTACAGGCCACCGAGCTTTCTGAGGCCCCGTTTGACTTTGGTCAACTCTATCGTCGGAGTGAAAGATAAATGAATCTTCTAAGGGCTTTAAATCCCTCTCCAACGGTCTATCCCATGTGTGAATCGGCATAACGGTTCAGATAAACGAACCATTTTACTATAAAAAATCGATCTACAGGCCACTAGGCGCTCCCGGTCCTTGATATTACCACAATCAACTCCATCATCAGAGAAAAAGCTCAATGAATTCTCTAATGGAACTGAAACTCCTTTCCAATAATCCACCATGTGCGCAAAATGGCATAACCATTCGGATGGACGATTCATTTTTCCCCAAAAATTGATCAGTAGGCCACCAGGCTGTCCCGGGCTCCATTTGACCAAGGTCAACTCTTCAGATAAAATGAGACTGAATGAATCTCTAAATTTCATTGATTAACCTTTCCAATAGTCCACCCTATGCGCAAATTAGCCTTGCGGTATAGACGAATGACCCGTTTTACTCTAAAAGGACACGAGGCTCTTCTGGGCCTTGGTTGACCAAAGTCAACTCTTTGAATCAAGCGAAGTTGTTTGGAATGTCGAAGTGACTCATGTAACCTTTCCAACGTCCCACCCTGTGTGCGATTCTGACTTACGATTTGGATAAATGATCCATTACCATCCGACAATCACCCGTCCAAAGGACCTGCGGGCGCTTTTGATCCCCGTTTGACCCAAAGTTGACTCCTTGAATGGAGAGAAGCCCAAAGGAATATTGAAGGTCTCTGAATTACTTTTATAAAGGTATGCCCCATGCATAATTTTGATTAACAGATTGCATTCTTTGATCATTTTTCCAAAAAAATCTGCACGAGACTACCGATTGGCAAGTCCATTTTTCTGCATATCGACAGTGTGTCTAGGGACACATGCCAGTTGGAAAGGTTACGTGTATGCCAATTGATAGTCCCCCTACCCTATAAAAGGAGGGAATGATCTCACTCCCAAGACACACCTCCGATCCATAAATATCAGTGACCTTATCAACATTCTCTCGTAATCAACGAAATTACCTTGTGAGAAATTCCTTTCCCTATTTGATTCCCATAATTTTCATACCAAAATTAGTAAAATGTCCTTCTCTATCATCCAACATTCATCCAAAAATTCAAAGGAGCTCATCAAGGATCAAGATCAATCCTCAATTCTCCAAAAAAGGTCCAAATACCCTTCTCATTCTTTAAATTTCTTTATTTTCGCATTAGTTACATAAATTTTAATCTAGTTTTTCACTTTAGTTCATAGACATTAACGCCCCACCCTTTACTAGTTATGTTGCACATACTTTATTCTCGATAAAAAATAAAGCAAAGAAAAAGAGGGTTATACCTATAAATTCCAACCAGATTATCCACCGCAATTTCTTAAAACTAAAATATATTTTCTACCCACACACATAAAATAAATTCCCGTTTGAATCTATGGGAAAAACCCCACCCATTTTCCGCATGCGAACTACATGTATTTTGATGCATTTATAGGCTACATAGGAGTTTCGAAATAAAACCTGAGACTCGAGTCCAATTCTTTAATTTTGGCATTTTTGCATTTTCATCCTTTTTAATTATACATTACTCATATATATCAAATTTGCGACTCATATTTGCATTTTATTTAACAAATATTATTTTTTCATTGCAACGATAAATAATTCGATAAACGCATACATCATATTTTCTATTATTATTTTGGGAACATTCCTTTAGATGAACTCACACTATCTTTTCCATGATATGAGTTAAACGATTCTGATCTCCATTTATATAAACACGTGCACACGCTTCATAGAGAAATTGAGGAAAATAGTAACAAAGCCCATGAGAGACCAAAAGGGCGGGATGGGTGCCTAACACCTTCCTATTTCATTACTTAGCCCCCGAACCTCTGAACTAGTGGTTTCATAAGCACCAGTTTGTCTTTGATGCCACTCTCTCAAGGAGGAGACATGTTCTTTTGCGTGTTTTATGAAAAATAGGATGGCTACTCCACCTTTTTCCATCACCCCACATCAATGACGACCGAAGTGTTCCTAGAAAAGGGCACGAGACCATTTCTCCCCTCTCCGAGTGAGGGCGCGTACCGTTGAAACCCCGAGACGGGATGAAAATAGCCATGAAAAGGGGAAGGGATGGACACACATTATTTCCTTAATTCTAGGAGTTTTGGAGGTTGGTATGGATTCAACTTCTATAAATTGAAGCGCTACTAACCCTGTCCTAGCATCTGTCCCTGTCCTTACTGTTCGTGGCCCGAATGTCCCTAACATTGCTATATCTAAATTGCCATACTTGGAAAAAAATGATATTTATGTCCCCTACCCCCCATATATAAATCACACTCCATCAACTAGGGTTGTGGGAGTCCCATATTGCCTCTGCTTCCGTGGGTGATGTGGATGTTGCTTTGCCTACCCCATTTGAGCGGGTCCCTAGAGCTTCTGTTGGCGTATCTTCTACCCCGTCTGAGGGGGTCCCTAGAATTATCTCAATTCTTTTCATTATTTAATTAATCCTCTTTAATTAAACAACATGTAATCAACATGTGTCCTTTTTTCCCCGACCATCTCAAGAATACACAGTAGGCCAAATGGAAATGTCACTCAATTCGTAGTTGCCTGCTTCACTATACCAGAATACCTATAGCGACCTTGCTACATAGTGTGGTAACTTTATAACTTTATGTGATGAAATTGCAACCCATAATAAATCATTCTCATCAACTATCCCAAGATAAATGTGTTCAACCTCAGCACTCAATCATTAATTCAAGTTTCTCATGTTCATTTAGCAAAGACATTCTCAAGTTCAGACATAGTTTATCACTTCATGATGTATTATTATCAACTGATTACCCCACCGCTGAGTCATCACCAATTAGAGCCTAAACTTACATTTTAATCCATTATACAATGAGCTAAAGGGATAGCAAGCCTACAAGTAACTTCTCGTAATATAAAATATTATAGTACGATTATATTGATTTTATTAATGGCTTCAAGTCCATCACTCCACATGTATGTAAACTATGCATGTGGAGCGTCTCACCGAAGTAAAATATAAATAAGAAACTCCCTGATACACTTTTGTTTAGATAATGTAGTTGTTAATACAAATAATTAAGGGTTTATTATGAGAAGTTAAAGTAAGAGAATAAGTATCTAAATATCTAAAGTCCACAACCAAACCAACTAATCCAACAACGAATATACGTTTATCTCATATTCCTTCTATCTTATTTACATGATAAATTCATTATCAACAACAATAATATTTCAATTAAAGGCTCATAATATACATTATCGCATAGAACGAAACATGTAGTTAAAAATTCTAAGGACATCATTTAACATAAGGATTCCATTTATAATTCAATTGTTTCAAGTAATCTAGGATAAGTCCCATAGGTTTAGACTCCATAAATAAAGTCTACATACTAAAATTCATTATTTGGGCAAATATTACTAAGAGTACTACCATTAAAGCATAAGGTACAACAACACTAAGTGTGTGTAAGTTTTAGAATTTAAAATTCTAAATTAATTCCAAATTATCTATCTTCTAGTACAAATAATCAATTTCAACATATGAGTCCACAAACCTTGAAATGCCTTAATAATTTGAGGGTCAATATTCAATTTCTACATTTGTTAGGATGCAAAACTTTATATCAATTATGTGAGAATAATGACTTTATATCAATTATTTGAGAATAATGGCTTTCACCTAATTACTACAATGTGTTAGGAAGTCGTAATTTCCTAAAGGTTCCTAATTTATTTTAACACTATTATTAGGATTAGGTTAAATTTGACATATGCGCATATGAAAGAAGAAGAGTAAAAAGAAACTTTCCTACAAAAATGTGGTTCAAAGTTGAGTTTCTTGTGTGGGAAGAAAGCCCTTCAATTAAATCTTAAAAAGTCCGTTTTGAATTCCTTTAGAAATCTTGAAACCTTCCTTTTAAATCTTGAATTGAAAAAAATATAGGTTAGGGTTTTCTTTCTACGAAAATACTTGTGTGAATAAGTGATTGAAAAGAGTAGGTTTCTTGATGGGAAAAGAGAGGAGAGAAAATGGTTTTGTTAGTGAGACGAGAAAGAGAAGAAAATAGGTTGTGTGACAAACAAATGAGGACTGCCACCCCCTCTAAATCCTGCCTTTATTTAGCTTCCTACAAGACCCGCTATAGCAGTTTCCAACCCACTATGGTCCATTTTTTGGCCTGCTATAGCAAACCAGAACCACATCTCAGCTCCACAACGCCTTTTGTTTCTCCCCTCTTATTTAAAACCCTAAATTGTAAAATTTATCCCTTAAGTAGTGTACTAAAGACCAATATCCCCTGGCCTTTAAACAAAATTCTCCCCGTGACCAGTTCATTAAATAACTTATAGAAATAAACAATTCAACCCAAACTTTTATATAATACAAACTTTAGCCCCAGAAATTTTATAATTAAACCAATGAACACAAGACTTTCAAATGGACTTCTTTTTACTTTATAAATTCATCACATTAATTCATTTTAACTTATTAGAACATAAAGAGTTTTAATTTGTCATAATAAAATCCAAGTGTGTTTTTAATTATTAATTAATCCTTTAAAATATTCAGGTATTACAAAACAAGTACATGTAATACTTTCGAATCGAAATTGGAAATGCACCCTAGTTCACCTTCTGTGTATGTGTGTGTGATATGACAATGACCATAACCAAATCAATATGAGTTTTTCTCAGAGAACTTCAGTGCAATGATTACGCAAAACATTCATAGGTTCACACTACCTTCCTAAGTTTCTCATTTAAGAATAGGGAGACGAATAGAATGGTGTGCTCTACAAACTTTGAATCATCTTAAGAATACTTATCCTAAAAAATAAATTACTTTCTATTTTTGTGATTTTGCAAAATCAACAAAATTTAACAAAAAATCTTTTATGTTTCTTTTAAATGGATCGAAGGAAAACAAAATAATTGTTGATGTCGAAAAATTAATTGATTCCAATTTTATAATCACATATAAAGATTGTGGAAATAACTCAAACCCCACACAAAACACTAATATTTTAGAGTCGTACGATTGTAAAATAGACTATGTCCACTATTGTTGTTATTCAGTAAGGTTTATAGTAGCTTAGTAAGATAAGCCTATGTGTAGTTTGAGTTGTCCCTTGAGCTAAGGGATTGGCTTGTATTTATAGGGGTGTGAAACCTAAAAGATGGTATGCCTTTATATTTTTAGGTGTTTACATCTATATAGAATAAGCAAAACTCTTAGAATTATGAGCTGGTTAGTATCCTATCCGAATAACTATTGACGTTCTAATTGGTTGGCCTTCTTATATTGGACGACCTTCCAGCCGAATAGGTGTTTCTATGGACGATCAAGTAAGTTGGTAATCCACGTTGGATGGCAGGTGTACCTTCTTCATTGGTCAACGTATGAACATAATTTTTACATACAACAAAAGCCCCCAATGCTTCAGGCTTGATGTTTACATGAAAGTATGGAGTGTTTAACCCAATAATTTTCTCGGCGTACTATTTGAGTGTTTCCTTAGCATCCAACTTCCTCTACTTGTATATTTTTATCAACACCGCTTGAGAATGGCATTATTTTAAATAACCCAAAGTTTAACAAACCGCCAAAGAGCATATTATTATTTTCCCACCTTTGGAGTTGTGCAGCCATCAGAATGTCAATCATTATTTTCTCGTATAAGCTAAAAAACAAAGATGATGTCGGTTGTTATACCACAACTCTTTCAAACTTCAAAATTTTCTTTGTTTCCAAAATATCTTTATGCTCCCAGTTTCACCGTTCTTGCTTCTATAATCGTTTCCTCTCTAAGCCTTCTCTCCTCTTCTTGGATTTTTGTCTCTGTTTAATCATGGTTTACATTGTTCATGGAGATTATTTACAAGAATTTTGGAAGGAAATATTAATCCATGATTGGGTAGATTTAGAAATGCCTGTTCCTCCAGTACACGTTTTGTCATTGGCGGAAGGTCATTGGATCCCATCTCTATTTATAGTTTAATGTGGCATTACTTTTACCCCCAATTGCTTTTTCTTTGAATTTTTTTCAACACTTTGGTGGCCCCCAATATATGGAGATTTGTGAATGGGATTCATAGGCTTAACCAATTTCATGGGACCCGTATTAGAATTCCTGAATTAATGGTCTGCTATAAATAGGGCTCCACTAGTGACAATACTTACTATTTGAAGATCAGATTTGCTAATAGGGCATTAGTATTAAATTTACCAGATTCTAATAAGGACTACTTTGACTATGGTGTATTGGTCAATAACTAATAACATGCTCTTCTTCAAAATGGGGAGGAGTATGATGGACCCAGGTGTCCCCAAACAGGGCAAGGCATATGTTGTAAATTTTTTTTCCTCTTTCTGCAGATTACATGTTTGATGATATGTTAACTAACCTTTTTTTTTTAAGAAAGAGGGATTAAACCCCCAGACATAAATTTATTATTAGAGAAAGATCCTCTCCAAGGGCTTACAGGCAAAGGAGAACTACTAAAAGCCATTAAAGATTAAATATGGGAATTTATAAATATCCCCATTACAAATTGGAGAAAAAAACTATCGAGAAAATTGGAAGGAAGATCTAATATAGCTACATCCCATCTTATCAAGCCTATAGGCACCTCTAACAGTAGAAGTAATATCAAGACCGTTGTAAAAAATCTTCAAAGAATTAGCACCAGAACCATGATTGGCCAAAGCATCTGCAACCATATTAGATTCCTTGTAGCACTGAGGGAGAGTATAATTTTAACATCAATAATTTTGACCTGATTTCATCAGTTTAAGGTATCAAATGCCAAGGAGGTTTCCAATTTCTATTAATAAGATGCACCACAAACTTTGAATCAGCTTCAATCATAGCACTAAAAATATGATGATCAATACAAATCTTAATGCCCGTGTGGAGACCACTAAGTTCACCAGAAGAGTTGGAATTAACACCACTATATTGGGAAAAGGCCCAAATCATCTCACCCTTGTCATTTCTTAAAATACCCCCTGAGCCAGGTAAACTTGGATTTACTTTAGAAGCTCCATCCACATTCAACATGTAACAATTAGATGGAGGAAGAAGCCATTTCACTGATTTGAAACTCTGTATTCTCCTCAGAGTGGTAAGATTAAAAATTTCTTGAATTCCCTTATCAAATAATGAGATAGAACTCTTAAAAGGAAGATCCTTGCAAATATTTGAAATGAGAGAAATGGATTTCGAAATTAACTCTGAAGGAACCACATTACAATTCTCAAAGGAAGTTTTATTTATTCCTTTCCAAATCTACCAACAGACCACAATTGGGATACATTTAGCAAGGAACTTAGAATAATCAATATGACTTGACTTTAACCAGCAGCTATGAAGCAGAGAATGAATTGAAACTTTATCCAGCGGAATGCCCATAAGATCTGCAAAAAACTTCCAAATAGGCTGGATAATGGAGCATTGAAGAAACACATGATTAATAGATTCCTCATTGGATTTATAGGCTTTGCATCTAGAGCATAATCGAATACCAAAGGATTTAACATTATCATCCATAGCTAAACAGTCATTGAGCAATTTCCACATAAAAATAGAACATTTTTTTAGAATATGGAGATCCCAAATAAATGTACTAACTCTAGAGAAAGGATAATGGAGTTTGACAATGTCTACATAAAATGAGAAGGAGAACTGGCCTATAGACGTGGGCTTCCAAATCCATTTATCATTAATAATCTCCATATTAGAAGAACAAAGATCTGCTACTGTATTAATTTTCTTCCAGGTGAGAGAGCCCCTATATGAGGAAGCATTTGAATTTTTGTATCTACTTGACATGTAAGAATACCATAAGGAAGATTCAGACATTGACTTCCAATATAACTTCATCATAAAAGCTTTTGAAATAGCATTAAGATCTCTGAATCCAAGCCCGCCTTGAGATTGATCTCTATAAATAGACTCCCAATTTTTCCACTGATATCTCCAACCAGATTCAACATTACCACCCCAAAATAATTTATTAAAGAGCCTATGGATCTTTTGAATAATTTATTTTGGAGGAGAAATAGAAGCCAGAAGGAATAGAGGAATAGAAGAGAGGACATGATTAATCAAAGTGTATTTACCTCCTGAAGATAAATATTTGGATTGGCACCATGCCATCTTGGATCTCAAAGAATTAAGAAGACTTTTATAGTAAACAATCTTGTTCCTCCTTCGAAATAAAGGACAACCTAAGTATTTGAAAGGTAAAGATTTTCCTTGAAGACCTGTGCAGGCTGCCACTTTACTTTTGAAACTAGGAGAACTTTTTTTGTTAACTGTGAAGGAGTTCTTATTAAAATTAATTCTCTGACCTGAAATGGAGGAATATTGAAGAAGGAAATTCATGATACAATTGACACTTCTCTTATCTCCTATAGAGAAGATAATTACATCATCAGCATATGATAAATGAGAAACTAGGGGACTTACACTAGTCATGTAATAAGGCTTGATTTTCCCTTCCTCCATTAATCTATTTAAGCCCCTGAGGAGATATTCAGCAGCCAAGATAAAATGACTTGGGGAGATAGGGTCCCCTTGTCTTAGACCTCTATTAGATTTTAAGAATCCATGGTGTTTTTTCATAGCATCCCAAGGGGTTGGTTTACTTTTGGACATGCTTCATTTGATTTGCTCTTCTTCTTCGGACACATTTGTCATGGTGCTAGAACCTTGTTTAGAGATGTTTTTGCTGGTATTGACCCCGATTTGGATGCTCAAGTAGAATTTGGAGCATTCCAAAAACTTGGAGATCCAACATCTTTCCCCAAAGCCAAAACTCCTGAGAACAGATAATAAAAACCCTAATTGACCCTATCATAAGCCTTCTCCATATCCAGCTTAAACACAACATTACCACCATGCACCTTCTTATCCAAATTTTTAACCAATTCATTTGCAAGAAGAATATTATCTTGAATTGATCTGCCTTTTATGAATCCACTTTGATTAGGAGATATGAGGATAGGAAGAATGTTTGAAAGTTTCGTTGCAAGGATTTTTGTGATTATTTTCATTGAGAAATTGCAGAGGCTAATAGGTCTAACATCCCCACAAGTCTTTGGATGTTGATTTTTTGGAATCATGACTATTTAAGTGCTAGACCAACTCTAAGGAATAGTTTAACTTGTAAAAAAACTGTTAATAGCAGATAAAAGATCATCTTTTATGATTTCCCAGCATTTTTTATAAAAAGAGCCTCTAAAACCATCAGGTCCTGGAGCTAAGTCTTCACTAAGATCAGACAATGCAGTAAAGATCTCCATTTTAGAAGGAAAAGTCTCCAGATCAGAGTTCATCTCAGAAGTAACAATGTTTGGAATGATATTAGAAACAACCACCATACTTAAAGACAAATTTGGAGCCATATTATCCTCAAAAAACTTTACTATATGAGATTCCACAGCTTGGTCCTCCTCCAAAAGAATCCCAGAACAATCTTTAATAGAATATATCCACAGCTTTTTCTGATTAGCTTTAACACAAGAGTGGAAAAACTTAGTGTTTGCATCCACCAATTTGAGCCATTTAATAGTAGATTTCTACCTCCAGTACATCTCTTCAATTTTATTTGCTTCAAACAATTTAGCTTGAGCTTCTTTAAGTGTTTCTCTATTAAATCAGAGCTCCTCTATTCATATAACAATTCCAGTTGAACAATATTCTCCTCTTGATCTCAAAACTTTTGAAATATATCTTTAAAAGTTTCCTTATTATAATTCTTCAATTCATCTTTTAGCCTCTGCAGTTTCATAGAAAATAATCTTATCTCATAACCATCAGCAGGAGCAGCCCAATAGGATTTAACTGTATCCATAAAAGAGTTATGATTGCACCACACAGATTGGAACTTAAAAGGCCCAGGATATACATCCAAATTAGTGTTTACAGTTAAGAGACGAGGAGCATGATTAGAGGAATCTCTGTTCAGGGGTTCAAACTATAATTAGGATACTCAGCAACCCACATATTATTGAATAAGAATATATCTAATCTAGCCATAATGAGGTCTTCTTCCTTTCTCTTATTACATCAAGTGTACCTAGTACCTGAATAACCTAGGTCACTTAAACCACAATCACCAATATCTTGAATAAAGTCTTCAATAGAGTTGTGATCAACATCATTTCCTCCCACCTTTTCTGACTAAGAAGCAATAATATTAAAATCTCCAATAATAATGTGAGGAGACGCAAGAAAAGTGTCCCAAAGAGAGGGATATCAGACTTAAGGAGCTTGAATGTTTGTAGATCATTCATCAAATAATTGGTGAAGAACATCCAAGAGAAGCCTCGTATTTGCTAAATTACAGGAGTTTTGTTACTTCATTCATTGCCCGACCCACTGTTATAGTACCTTCAGCTTCTGTCAATTTGGAATAAGAACTAATTCCCATTTCTTCGATTGAAGAGTGTGTTGGAATTGAGAAGGATTTTAGTACTTCTTCTTCTTTTGAATCCTTAGAACTTTCTGTTATTCCTACTTCCCCATTAGATGTTATGGGTAAGAAAAATCTCCCTAATTTGATGTTAGGGTCTTTATCTTCGACCACCAACAAGTCTACCGAGGAGACTTCTAAAGCTGTTGATACCCAAAAGTACTAGGTGATCTATAAGGTGCCTAAAGTTATTGAAAAGATGCCTGGACTTATTGGTAATGAGGAAATTGAATTTGTTACACCTCAATACAATCGGTTGAAAAAAGGTTTGCCTAAAAAATAGGCCCAAAAACTATTGCTGATCAATAAGAGTTGATCAAGAAGATTCAGGCTAATTTGGAGACTGTCGGTTCATCCTCTATGGTTGTCAATTCTGGTGTTTCCATAGGGTTGATAAAAGATATAACTCTTCCAGCTAATATGGCCACTGTTATTACTATGCCCATATCAAGATTGATAGATAAAGCTTTCCAGAATCAGGCTTTGTTAACCCTTTTTCCCTTCATTATTTATATTTACTATGTTTTCTCCTTTTCGACGGGGATTTTAACCAACTGATGGATGGGGATGATCAATTACATTCTTCCTCATGTGAAGTTTAAGAGGGCCTTTGAACGTATAAGGAAATCTTTGGAAGCTTTCCGATAAGCTTTGGGGATAAAAAAAAAGCTTTGGAAGAAAAGATATGGAAAGCCAATGAGAGGGAAGATTTGGCTAAAGGAAAAATAACCTCTACTGAGCAATAAGTTAAGACAGCTGAGGCTAATTTGAAGGTTACCAAAGATAGCCTGTTAGGAAAGTAATCCCTTTTCAAAGCTACTGAGGATAAGGTAGTAGGTTCGACTGCTGATATTACTATAGAGAAGGACAAAACTAAGAAGATTAAGGAGACTTCCTTTGACAAGGGATGGGATAAAGCATTGTTGCCTACCTCTGTACAGATTGATTATGTTAAAAATAAACCCTTCAAGTATGGATCATCGAAGGTACTCAAGAAATTTGGCACACAGCCAAAACCGAGAGTCCTCCATACAACCTACTAGATCTGCATTCACACCAATTGGTGAAGTTGTCCTTCCTACCGAGTTGCCTCCTGAAGTTGATGTCTTGAATATTTTGTTGTCTATTTTCCCTTATTTCATCTTTCTTTGAGTTAATGCAATTATCCATTAATGAAAGAACAACTTATTCCCTTCAATTGCTGCTCATATCTTGTGATGTTTGTGATTATGGTTGAAGTTTGTTGTTTACTTCTTATTTTGTTATATCCTTTAGATTTCCATAAACTCATGTATTTGAAAATTTCTAGTTTGATTATAGGAAAAAGGCTATAACTTTTGCTAAATCTGACTTGCTTATGCGAAGTAATAATCTCTTAGAAGTTGGCGAAGTTCCCCTGACTGAAGAAAATTTATCTGGGTTGCTCGGCCCAGATGCATCCGACCATGTCAAGGAGTCATATATTCATCTTCATTGCTTATGGTACATGGTTATATCTAATAATGGTGCTTATCATGAAATGATCAAGCAACCGCAAGAAGATCACAATGATTCCAAAGCTCTACTTTATGCTGATTACGAAGCCAAATATAAGGCTTTGAGGATGGGGTTTTAATAAAAAAATTCAAGACATCACTTCTTCTTTGAACAAGAAGGAACTATCTTTAAAGTATGATGTGGAGAATGCCCAAGAAACTGCTACTATGCTAGAGAAATAAAATAATGCCTTGAGTAGTGAGCTTGATAGTTTAAAGAAATCATCTATTGGTGGTCGTAATGAAAGTGCTTCTTTTTTGTAGACTGAAAATGTAAGATTGTTAAAGGAACTTGAAACACTGCAGCAGAAAACCAAATCTGGGCAAACTTCTAGGTATAGGGTGATTGTCCGACCAACAATTGATGATGAAAGAACCAAGAAAATGGTTGTCGACTAAACTACCCAGTTGAAAGCAAAAAATAATGTTATTATCGACTTATCTACCCAGATAAAAGCCAAAGATACTGCTAATGTTGACCATACATCTCAAGTGACTCAAGAAACATCAAAACTAGGTGGAGAGGTTGACCATTTAATTCCACAAATAACCCAGGAAACTATGGATGGGTGGTTATAATGAGGCCTTAGCCCACATGGACGAGCACCTTGCTCAGAGTAATCATGAGAATTGTAAACAGGGATGGACTAATGTGTTGACTTTACTAAAGTATGACCAAAACAGTACCTTGTGGCATTGGAATGATCTAGGCTTCTTGGATTGTCACAAGCCTCCATTCAATTGGACACAACATGGATCCCCCTTATGCCATTCGACAATGCCTTATAACTAAGTATCTAGGGGATTATTGTCTTCACGGTAATGAAATAGTCCGTCCTCCTCATTTAATTGACAGGATGAGCACTAGTAATAATAAAATGTTAAGATATATCAACTATATATACTCTCCATATACCCTTGACGATCCTCAAGCTAGAATGGGCAAGGCCTAAGGTAAATGTCCAGTAAAATAATTTTGGTTTTTGTACTTGCCCAACTTTGATTGTAACACCCTGTTATTTGAAAATGAAAATACTTTATTTTAAATACATGTTTTGCTTATGCATTTAATTGGATACCTGTTTTAATCTTTTCATTAGTTAATCGGCTTGCTGACTAGATAATCTTCTTATTTAACAAGTAATGTGTTCAATACTTGAACTAGATTATAGGGCCTTAGATTCTACTAATGCACTTAGGTAAATCAGTAAACAGTTTGGAGCTAAGTGTTGACATTAGTTATTAGTAAAGACCAAGTGTATGTATAAATGTGTATATATATATATATATATATATATATATTCATGTGGAGTCTCAGGAATGTATATATGTCTTCTTGTGTTTATACATGAGGTTTTACAAGCTTCTTGTTCATGACTTATCGAAGACTAAGTCATACATAATGTAATAATCATTGGTGATTGAGTGTATTAGGAATGTATATATTTATCCATGTGTTTAGGAATTTATATATCTATTCCAGTATTTAACTTAATAAAAAAACACGAATGTTTGTTAAGTTGTTGGTGCATCTCGAATTCGATAAGTTTAACCTGATTAAGTAGTTATTGTCTTTTGATCGGCATTGGAAGAAGACCAAGAGACAATACTTGAGCACTGTGTTTTGTATGATGCATATCATCGTACTTTGGAAAAAAAATAAAAATATCGAAGCATAATTGAATTGAAATCAAGATTTTTATTTAACTTAAAGGAAAAGTTATTGAAAAAGATACATAATGCCTCTATCTTACTGATAGTATTTTTGGAGGTGGTCGGTGTTCCAAGGGTTCTTAAATTCTTCCTCATCAAGAGTCTCTAATCTAAAAGTTCCTAATCAAATGATTATGGAAATGCGATAAAGTCCATGCTAGTTTGCCTCAAGCTTATTTACTTTTTGAATGAATTTCTTGAGGTTGTAATGTCTTTCTTTTTAGTTGTTCATCTTGACCCTTTTGTTATAAAAATGGTCAGTCCTTTATTGATACGTAATAGCTCTGAATGCAACATTTTCTTTGACTTCTTTCACTAATTCCAAGTCGAATCTTCTCATCAAATCACTTTTAGGAGAATAAAAGTTTAACACTATGAGTTGGTAGGCCTATCTCTGCTACATTAATATTTGAGGGTTAAAACTGAAACACGAGAGCATATACTACATTAATATTTTCTGGAGTGTTAATATAATACTAGTTCCAATGTTGGTTGCACATGAAGATCCATTCATATATAATTTCCATAATGGAGTCTCACTATTAAAGATTTTTCTAGATAGAACTCCTTGCCGGAATATCTTGTTGCTTTCTTCTATATATTTCTGAGCCATCTCTTGAACAATGGAAGATTCAAGTTGATCGTCTACGTCTTTCCTTACTTTGGAGTTTAGCACCTTTTCGGAAAAGTCTGCTCGACAGGCAAGTTGGTTGGTTGATAACCTTTGGATATGTAAATTATGTAATAAAATCATCTATAGCTTTCCCCTTCAGTGATGATCTTAGATCTTATATCTTAGATGACATCGTATTCTCTAGGCTCTACTACCCAACATATCAGCCTGCCAGATTTCAGGTTTCTAAAGTGCTTGCCGAATAGGTAAATTAATGTATACAACTATATTATGCTCTTGAAAGTAAGGGTTCATTCTTCTTGAGGCTTCAAATTCGGATACCTAATCTCTTCACCTCTTAATGCCTTTCTAGTGTAGTAGACTTGTTATTGAACTCCATCTTCTAGTCGGAATAACGCCGAGCTAAATGTAAATTCATAAACAAATAAAATCTCTCCTAAAAATCGTCGGGATAGTAATGGAGGAGATCCCAAATACTTCTTTAGTTCTTGAAATGCTTTTTCACACTATTCATTACATTTAACTGTCTTTCCGAGTACTTTAATGAATGATAAGAAACCATCTGTTGCATGAGAAACAAATCAATTAATGGCATCCACTCTACCAGTAAGGTTTTGAACATCTTTTTTGCATGTTGGAGATTTCATATTCACTATAAAGTTGAGGAACATCCCTTCTTGCACACCAAACACACATTTGATCAGGTTCGGTTTCATTTGGTTCTTTTCTAGTTGGTCAAATGGTTAACTCGGGTCTTTGATGTGATCTGAATCTTTTTTGCTTTTGGTGAGCATATCATATAAGTATACATCCATGTTCTTCCCAATCTGTACTTCGAACACTTTATGTACAAATCTTTTGTACATTGCTCCATCATTTTTAATCACTAAAAGCATAACATTTTAGCAGTAGGGACCTCGATTGGTGATAAAAAAAGTCATTCTTTTTATCTTTTGGATTTATTTTTATTTAGTTATAGCTAGAGAAAGCATCCATGAAACTCAACAATTCATGTCCTACAATGGCATCTACTAGTTGATTGATTCTGTGGAAATAAAAATGGTCCTTTGGCCACGCCTTATTAAGATCAGTGAAATCTACACATATACACCATATATTAATTTTTGTTTTAACCATTACCACATTTTCCAACCACTCTAGGTACTTGACATCCTCAATGAACAGGGATTTTTATAATTTTTCTACCTCCTCTTACATGGCAATGTTCTTTTCGGGACTTAACACCCAACCCTTTTATTTGATCAGCTTGGCATCCTTGTTAATATTGAGCTCATAGTAGAGGAAATTGGGATAAATTTCGAGCATATCATCATGACTCCATGCTAATACGTTTTTTTGTTCCCTAAGGAATAAAATAATTCCTATTTGAGGGATGGTGCTAACGTGGAGCCAATTTTAGTAGTATTTTATGGAATTTCCTCATCAAGGATTATACTCTCAATAATTATTATTTTCTTCCATTTGACCAGCTTTATTTCATCTCTATGATCCAAAGTATCAACTATTGTTTCGGCATTTGGCTCCATGGTGTCAACTTGGTATGTGGTGGTCTTTTCTTAAGATTGATCAAGTCTTCCTTCTCAGATGAATTATAATAGCATTACCTAACTACTTTCCAATCTCCATTTACCATGTTAACTCCGAAGTGAGTAGGGAACTTCAGACCTTGGTGGACAATGGATGGCACAACTTTAAATTTCTTCAAACCTACTTGCCGAGAATCTCGTTATAGGCTCACTGGCATATCTTATCTATTTGACTTACTAGCCAAGTGTCGAATAACACCTCTAACTTGACAGCTCCTAATGGATAAACATTTTCCCTCGAGAAACCAATCAGGGGTCTATGGTATGGTTCCAGCTAACTTGCCATCAATCCCAGACTTTTGAAGCAATTATAGAATATGATATCTATAGAACTTCCATTATCTATCAAAAATCTACAAATTATGGCTTCTTGGATTCTAAATTTAATGACCCCCATAAAGGTTGTTTTTAGAGAAATCTATGATAAGCTTATCTTTATTTACATTCCTGGTCTAATCATCACCATCATTCAAGTTGATGCATAATATGTAGGAGAAATCTTGAGCTTCATTTATGTAAGTTTTCCTCTCACCGACCTTATCTCATCCTCCAGCATCCCCACCTGCGATGACATGACAATCAAAAGAACCAAATCTTATTATAGCTACCTCAATTTCTTGTTATTTAAGTTTCTTCGGTAGGTCTAGATTATCTTCGTAATCATTATCATGACCTTGCTTCTTATCATCTCCGAGTTTACAGGGGGAATCCGACTTTCCTTTCATTTATCTACTTTCATACCGATCAATGAACTTGTTCAGTTTTCCTTGACGAATAAAGGATTCAATCTCGTTCTTCAAGGCAATGGAATTATCAATTATTTGCCCACGATCCGTGTGGAATTCACAATATTTAGATTTGTCTCTTTTGTTGGGTGGTACCGTCAGCTTCCCAGGACACTTTAAATCTTTGTTATTTATAATCTCTTCTAGGATATGATGGATACAAACTGTTAGTGGAATATAAGCTTCATATTTTTTAGGTTTCTCTTACTTTTTGTGCTTCTGCTACTTCTTTTATTCCATCTTAGTCATCGAGGTTTGCTTAGCAGCCATAGCTTCCTTGGCATTCATAATTGCTTAGATGACAATGGATTCTTTGCTTTAGCCATATCCCCCAACCAATCCTCTAATATTTGGATTGACCCTTTTCATGAACGATTTTTAGCCTTAGATTTATTGGAAGTAGTTCGGCTATCTCTTTCATGCGTATGTGATGAGCGCTCTTCCAGAAAAGTCTGCTTGGCATGCATAGATCCTCAGGATCTTGTTCTAGACCTAATTGATACCTCGTGACGTTCGACACGATATTCTTGTGATCATGATGCCCTACTTAACTTTTCCAAGGCGCTTGGACGTTCAGGAGTGAGAGAGTGACCGTCATAGTAATCCATTGATCTCATTGATGAACTAGCCCTTGGGCAATAAGACCTATCACATGAAAACCTGTAATAACTATTTTGATTATTGCTATGAGGAGGGGGTGGCATTTCTCTTCTATGGGATGGATGAGTAGTAGGCGAGGATGGAGCAGTAGGCCTCGCCTATAAAGATTGAGCCAATTACCTAAGAGTTTCTTGCATCGCTTCTTGCCCTTTTGCAAGATTGGTCAGAAATCCATTTAGATTTGTCATGCTAGGAGGAGCAATGCCTCCAACAGCATTACTGCATTCAGTAATTTCTTTCATCTTATACAATCTTTTAGGAAGACTAAGAAAATGTATTTAATAGGGAATGATGACAGACAAACATTTCCACAGACGGTGCAAATATATTGATGTTAAAAAATTGATTGATTCCAATTTTGTAGTCATAGATAAAGATTATGGAAATAACTAAAACCACGCACAAAAGACAGAGATTTTAGATTGGTTTTGCTATAAAATAACCTACATCCACTATTGTTGTTATTCAGTAAGGTTTACAGTGGCTTCGTAAGATAAGAATAGGTGTGATTCGACTTTTCCCTTGAGCTAAGGGATTGGTTTGTATTTATTTGGGTGTGAAACCCAAAGTATGTAATTCCTTTATATTTTCAGGCATTTACATTTGTATATAATAAGTAAAACTCTTGGAATTCGTAGTTGGTTAGTATCCCATCCGAATAACTATTGATGTTTCAATTGGTTGGTCTTTTTATGTTGGTAGGCCTTCCTACCGAAGAGGTGTTTATGTGGCCGATCAAGTAATTTGGTCGGCCATGTTGGATAACAGGTGTGCCTTCTTAATTGGTCCACGTATGAACATAATTTTTACATAAAACAATAATTTTGTCTTTTTCATTTATAAAACCAAAAGAAGATCTCAAAAGACTTAAAAAATATTTCGTGATTTTTCTTATTTCCAAAAATAAGATGGAAATCTAAAGGATACATAAGTACTCAAGAGTATAAATAATTATGAATTAAATACAATCCATGACTATAGTACAAATCGCACCAATACGATGTAAATAATGAACTATAATCACACCTAGTCTATGGAGAAAAAAAAACAACTCAGCAATAAGGAGAAAGCTCTTTAGGTACTAGAGGTTTATAGCTATGTGTAACAAAAGGAACGATATGACATCATGCCTACAAATCAAATGAGAAACTACGTCATATTTATTAACCCAAATATGTACAATAATAAGAACACAAGGTTTGGTTCTATCCATAGAAGGTACCTTGATCTTATAATCCAAACCAAAAAACTTTAAATCTTTACCACAACATTTATTTGCCATATGAGATTCCTAATTCTTCAACCTATGTGCTTTGAATATAAACTTTGGTTAGTTAACCAACTTGTTCTAGGCATCATACTCACTTTCTTAGGATTAAAATAAAAGTCTATGAGGGACCAATCCTATAGTAATAAGTGAAAAAATATGGTTGTGGACTTTTCAAATTATTTAATTTCAAATTATTCGTAGGTGTAGTACGCATAGAAGTCTTATTTTTTTAACAGAGACGGTCCTAACTTTGGGAGTGGATTATTTTGAATAGTGAACGACAAGTTCGGTTTTGTCTTTCGAGGATTGGGATAATACAAGGACCATATTCCCTAACTTCTCTAATATCATCTTTATAAACTCCTCATGGTCCTTCTTTAGAATAATATCCCCCTCTTCTAGAAAGCTTCGAGTCCGAGAAGATTCAATAAGTTACTTCTTTAGGGTAGAGACCTTGCCATGCAAAATCTCAACCTCCGCATTCTCCTCCATATGCTTCCCAACAAGTGTATTTTCATGAGCCTTTACGGCACACATCTTATTATTAAAGTTTTGAACCTAAAAATCGATTCGTCCCTAAAAATTTTCCTAGCATACAACAGGGGTCGATCGATCGACCCTTGGTCGTCGATCGATCCCCCATGATTGGTCGATCGATCATGGCAGGCAGCTTCTTCTCCGAGAAGATGTTTCGGCCATGGACAAATCCCTAAGCTTTTTATCCGTTATATCACCCAACTTCAACCACAAAAATTTCTACCAAATCATTTCTACACCATTACTAACTAATAATTTCTCTTCAAATCAAATAAAAACATAAGATTAAGGGTTTAATCACCAAAATTAAAAAAAAAAAACCATTTATGGTTTAAATCTCCCAAAAAGTAACTACACATGAAAATTATCACATTAAATCAACATCTAGCAAGTAAGAAACTTGCCTCGAGGTTGTAGTCTTGGATCCTCCTCCAGTAGCAACAGATTTCAGCCTCAAATCTCCATTTTTCTCTCTTTCTCCATTTCTCCCAACTCTCTCTTCTCTCTCTCTCTCTTGGCTTCTAACATGAGATAAGGGAAAATAAAAGGGTTGGGAAGACTTATACGGGTTCCAAATATAAATTCCCCTCTTTTAAGTGTTAATACACCACTAAAATGACTCGTAACCACATAATTGAGTCATAACCCGCCAAAAGTGCCCGAAACTCAAAAATACAACTTGGCACATATTTTGACTATCTCGACTATTCTAAAAACAACCGCACCCCCTATTTTGGCATTCATCTTATTTCATTAATTAGGCTCCAATTTAATTATGAGTCATAACATCCGCATAACATATAACGACGCAATAAAACACAACATAATGCTATTTACCTTCTCATACGGTAAATAGACAAAACATAGTAAATATTATCCCTTAATATCAGGGGAAAAAATATTTACCCCAAATTCCCCTATTTTATAAAATTAGCCCATCGGGCAAAATAATATAAAATAGTCGCTCAAAAGCCTGGGTTATTACATACTCCCCCCCTTAGAAGGAAATTTTTCCCTCAAAATTTAGGCATACCGTATAACCATATAAAGGTATACTATATTAAACTATCGTTTTATCATTCTTAACAAACCCCTCGGCAGTGCGGTATCCCCATTGGACTTGGACTAAGGTCATCACTATTTGATCTTAGTCTACATTCTTCGTGCTCTACATAGCCCCAAATTGTTCCTCAAGAACTATCGATCCTACCTTTCTACTATGGAAGGAGATACGTACACATTTCGGGACAAATTGCCTTTCTTTCCGAATCACGTTATACCCTTGCCAGGGAATAACTACACTAACACTACATCGCTTAACCCCAAGACTACTTACTTCTTTTCGCATTGGCGTAGCCCTTAAAAGTATGCGGCTCAATGAGCCCAATCGTTAAAGAAATATTCTCGGACTACTCCAAGCCCAAGGAATATATTGTTCGCTGGTTCCATTCCAACGAACGGGCAAATTACTCAGCCGAATACACTAGGCCATACACACGGCACCACACTTATAGAAAACGATCCAAACTATTGTATGAAAATTTCGATCTGTAAAAGCTAATACTCCCATCCTTCCTCGTCCCACCACTAGTCTCTTCACACTAGTACGTGAATTGGCCAATCACGGACATGAACGCCCTTACTATAGCGTCCCTTCGGTGAAGGTCGTTCCACTTGGCATTCCATGCCTCACTAATCTCTTTGACGGATTTTCTACTCGGCGTACAAACTACCGCATTCGCATCTCCTTAGTGAAAGGGAATATCCAATTGATAGTCCTTTACGAACTTTAAACACCAACTCTGCCGCCCCGACACATAATACAACACCCTGTCGCCCATAATATGACCCAATTTCCTGCCGAGGAAGTAGTGCC
Organism: Sambucus nigra; assembly: GCA_949130495.1. NCBI lineage: Eukaryota > Viridiplantae > Streptophyta > Magnoliopsida > Dipsacales > Adoxaceae > Sambucus > Sambucus nigra. Next base: position 76,701,845 of record OX422207.1, on the reverse strand, counting down.
TCTATTCCTTTAAGGCGAATACTACCGCTACGAACCCTAAATCGAGCGGGGGATAATACTTCTCATAATATTTAAGTTTGTGAGACACATAAACAATGGGTCCATGCTCCAGTACTAGTACTTCCTGTTCCTGGCAAAGACCCATTTGTTAAACCCACTCTCGATCTTAACAACACGAGTGCAGGAGTAAAAGTCAGCTAATACTTCAACTCCTCGGAAGATAGGTTATCGACGTAACGCTCTATCTAAGAGAGGCCCCACCTTCTATGGCCTAACATTCCGAATCACTCGAGATCCCATACTTCTTCGTTCTAGGGACCCAATCCTACGTAGAGTTATCCCACAACCCTATTGTGGTCAACTCCATACCGCCTTCCTAACACAATGTCGCATGCCCTAAGGGCCTTACGTCCTAATAATCCTAAAGTCAATCTATATCCTAATCGAGTCGTATAAGTATTATACTAATTATATCCCTAGTGTCCAATACATTTCTCAACATCTGACATTCGCTTGGTTTCATGCGTGGGACGTCTCGCCAAGGCGAAATCCAAATAAGGAACCCTCCCGTTACACTACTACCTCGCATCGTCGGTCGTCGAGATGTAACGGTCGAAGACACATGATTAGGATTGACGAGATCCTAACTCGTAACTATACTAATGAACTTCTACTTCCATATCCTACCATATCAATTAACTAAAAATTTAACTAATTTGGCATTTACTTTCTGTAAAATGCCATAAATGCTTTATCCCAATATACATACATACATCTTTTTAAATGGCCTTCTCATTAAGACATAACCATAAGTCTCAATTCGACTTTCTTATCCAAGTCTCCCCCACATCGATCAGAGGGAAGGACTATTACAGTGCTCATATCTTGCACTTTAACCTTATATTAGCCCCTTAATCACTCAATCACGTGATTCTCGGCTAAACCTTCCAACCCAGCACTCAACCAACAGAAAGAAAGAAAAGAAAGAAAAAGAAAATAATTACAGCATCTCTCCACTTCCAACTTCATTAAGGTTCACCCGTGGAGCGTCTCGCAAAAGCAAAATCCAGACAAGGAACCCCTCCAATGCATTATTACTTAACCTTGTTGGTCGTGGAGATAAGGTAACGCCATGCACAAACAAAGCAAGAAAACAATCAAACAAAACAAACAAAACAAATAATGAAAACTACCTACATACCGTAAACCATTTCTATAAAGTCTCAATCCTATACCTAGGTGAGATATTATAGAATAACTAGTTCCGCTCTGAAACTAGAAATAGGATAGCCTCACAATTTATTCGCTTGCTATCGCACCAACCAAACCAAGGATATACCCACTCGTATAATACATATAATACGAGTAGCACATACCACACATATACTTTTAAATTATCAACACTCGATTTATAACGAGTGAGGGAAATACATAACTTCCTTACTATGGAAGCCATAAAGATACACCACGTAGTAACATCGATACTACCACAAGATTGATTTACACACCCGAATCTAGGGTTAATACAATACTACTCCATTTTATCATAGGAACGCTCCACCCTCACCTAAGGTGGAACTCCCGCCAACATTCATGCCAATCTCTTTGGCCACCACTAATGGTTCCTAGACACATTATTCTAGTCCTATCTGAAACAAACTACTACCATCTCTAGCTACCCTGGCGATTGCTCGCATATTTCCCTTAACTTCCTCAATAAAGAGAACATTCTACTAGCCTCCCCGGCCTTAGTTCAATGAGTCTTCCCTAGGTGGATGTCCATCGATGGGGTCTCATGAACGTTACTTCTCCTGAAGTGTTAACAACACTTATTCGTGAGCCTATCCTTCCACTAAAGGGCTCTCTCTTCCTTGTACCAACCCACTTAGATTCAAGGTTTTCCTTAACCTTGTATCTCTTTATTCACGATCGGCCTCTGACCGAACCTCGAGAGAATATTTGAGAATCTACCTTCTCATCATTCCTGGCATCCCAGAGAAACTCGTTGTTGAAAATATCTAATGGGTTTCTATATGGGCAAACCTCCTACTCCACCAAATTATAGCGACTACCATTTCCGCCACTTCAACCTTACTCCTATGGGTGAAAGGTTTTCCTCCATCCTTCGTACCTAGGCACTTCTATACCCCACTCTAGGCCAAAACTCTTGGGCCTTATACTTTCTCCATCTGGATTAACTTTAACATATGGTCCTCACCAAGGACCTCTCATCTTCAAATTAACGTCGCTTGGAATCCCAAGATTAGTACCACCCACTACTGGCAGCGGTACTTGGAAAACTATATCTACTGTATTTAGTAGTCGCGGTAGAAATATAAGATAATGCTACAAAGGGAGCGACCTCTAAAGCGGCCCTCATCCCCAACCACAACTCACATCTCTTAGTAATCCCGTCTCATGACGCCTTCACAACGACCTTCCATGACGCCCTTCATCATACTACTTGTGAATCTCACACGAACGCACAAAAGATTTTCGGGGTTCTCATATCATAGCAGGAAAACGAAACCTTACAATAGAAATCAATGATCTCAATACTAAGGCTCTAAATAAAATCAGAAGTAACGCTGAAAGCATAATACGTCCGCACAGATTCCTAAGGACTTTAGAACCTAATGCTCTGATACCATCTGTGATAACCCGCCTACTAAAATAATAGGTGGCCAACCCATACTCTAATAATCACAGGAATCATAGATGGTACATCCTCAGCATCACTGTCGATTAAAATAATAGTACGAGATAACCACCAATCATTTTAGAAAACGGACTGTCAATTTAAAATTTTGAAAGTGAGGGAAAACACTTAGACAATCCAATTTGCAAAAACGGTGGATATCAAAAGTCAATTGATGAAAGAAAGACAATATAATAAATAATAACCGAATAAGCTGTCGGTTAACAGACCAATACAATTTGTTACACCGAGTATTACAATTCAATTATTATAATATAATAAATGAATATAGAGCGTGGGTAACACGCTCGAATATATAGCTGAACATAGCTAGAATACAATGGGAAGAAGTGTCTATGACAAATAACCTACAACATTTGCATAGCTCCAAGACAACCGGAATGGAAATGTAATTACGGGTTTCCTTACAGTAAAGCACCTATACGACAAGGAGTATATGAAAAACCAAAGAAATATAGACGGGTCAGGGCCCGGTTTGATATGATTACCATGTGACTAAAATGCATGACAGTTAAATGCGTAATTCTTTCGCAGTTAACAATAATATTTCTCACCTCTCAATATAAAAGCACAACCAAGCGTAATACTAATGATGATGCTCTAGTTAACCCAAGTACTATGGGCTAACTTCTCCCCAGTCTCAACATTATGCCTTATTCGTGTGTGGGGTGTCTCGTGAAGAGAAATCCAAACAAGGAACCCCCCGATACACTACTCCTTGGCAATGGTTGATCGTCGAGATCTATTAGACCCTCAGCACATAACTAATATATATATATATATATATATATATATATATATATATATATGTATGGTAAGTCTCATCTACAGCTACTCAAGGAAACTTAAATAAATCCATTCACAATTTTAAGGGCACAGTTCCTATTCTCTTTAGGAATATACATAAATGGCTATTCATTTTATCAAATGTTTACCAATTTAATCTCATTTCAAAACTTTCTTTACCAATTTTATTTCCTTTCTTTCATCAGGAAAATACATATTTAAAAGCAAGTTTTATTAACATAAAAATTCTTTTCTTTCATTTCATAACTTTCATTTTCCTTCTTCCATCCGAAAAATGTATTTAACGTTCCATTTCCCTTCTTCCATCTGGGAAATGTAATTGAAAGTCATTTCACTATCATAAAATTCTTTAATAACAATAATGTCCTACATTATTATGCATAGTTATATATATCATAATATATAACGCAATCTAAGACCGCCCGTCCGGATTTTCCCACTGTACGCGCCCCTAAATGGCTATCATCTTCCAGGGCCTATCATCAAGACAACCTGAAATCCTCCCGAAACGTCGGAAACAGCCATATGCCTGCGGGAGAGTCATGACCACACCCAGAATCACCTCACCAGTGCAGAAAATCAACAATAAATGCTCATATGGCCTAAGACTATATCTATCCTGCATTCATTAGCCAGGGGGTTTCACCATACGCACGCAACTTCTCTTATGATAGCGATTTAGAGAGGTGTGTATCCATAAATTAACATTTATGAAAATCATTACTTTTTCCATTTGAAAACATCCATTTTTACATTCTTAAAAATCATTTGTACTTATTCATTTAGTACCACATTTTAGAATATGCATTTCATTCTCATTAAGTCATATTTTATTAATGACCTAAGACCCAAAGTTCCCTTACCCTCAACTAGCCTCCAAGAGTTCATATAATTTCATAAACCATCAAAGGGAGTCTCCCTCAATGATTGTCCCCCAAAATTCTCAACATTAATATTTTATCTCCAATTTATTTTTAGGTTAACTTCCTATATCATTCGAACATTAACCTACACAAACTAGTTCTCGGGGTAAGCCCAATTATCCCATTTTCTCCTAGGACATTAGTCTACCCAAAACAACCCTCTAAGACTCCCCATTACTTTCCAAAGGAAGGTTCCTAAATCTTGAACCTAAAGGAAAAAAGCCTAAAAAAAAACTAGAAAAATCTCACAAAAATAGGTAGCCGAATCGATTCGCCCTAGGGCCGAATCGGTTCGCCCCGGGTTGTGAATCGATTCGCCCACAAGATAATCGATTCAGTGAGTAAAACCAACATTCTGCCTCTATCCGAATCGATTCGGACTTAACCCGAATAGATTCGGTCTCCCAGACCTGTAGCCTACCCCCAAACCGAATCGATTCGCTTGGGAGCCGAATCTATTCGTCCCTAAAAATATTCCTAACATACAGCAGGGGTCGATCGATCGACCCTTGGCTGTCGATCGATCGAAGGCTCAATCGATCGATCCTCCATGATCGATCGATCGATCATGGCAGGCAGCTTCTTCTCCGAGAAGCTGTTTCGGCCATGGACAAAGCCCCAAGCTTTTTATCGGTTATTTCACCCAACTTCAACCACAAAAATTGCTACCAAATTATTTCTACACCATTACTAACTAATAATTTCTCCTAAAATCAAATAAAAACACAAGATTAAGGGTTTAATCACCAAAATCAACAAAAATCCATTTATGGTTTAAATCTCCCAAAAACTAACTACACATGCAAATTATCACATTAAATCAACATCTAGCAAGTAAGAAACTTGCCTCGAGGTTGTAGTCTCGAATCCTCCTCTGGTAGCAACGGATTTTAGCCTCAAATCTCCATTTTTATCTCTTTCTCCATTTCTCCCAACTCTCTCTTCTCTCTCTCTCTCTCTCTCTCTCTCTTGGCTTCTAACATGAGATAAGGGAAAATAAAAGGGTTGGCAAGACTTATACTGGTTCCAAATATAAATTCCCCTCTTTTAAGTATTAATAAACCACTAAAATGACTCGTAACCACATAATTGAGTCATAACCCGCCAAAAGTGCCCGAAACCCAAAAATACAACTTGGCACATATTTTGACTATCTCGACTATTCTAAAAACAATCGCACCCCCTATTTTGGCATTCAGAATAACGTGAACTATTTTTATGTTCCAAATTTATTTTATTTCATTAATTTGGCTCCAATTTAATTATGAGTCATAACCGTCGCATAACATATAAGGACGCAATAAAACACAACATAATGCTATATACCTTCTCATACGGTAAATAGACAAAAGATAGTAAATATTATTCCTTAATATCACGGGAAATAATATTTACCCCAACTTTCCCTATTTTATAAAATTAGCCCATCAAGCAAAATAATATAAAATAGTCGCTCAAAAACCTGGGTTGTTACAGTACATGCCCTATGTATCTACTTAAATTAAATAAATACGTAAAGTTATCACTTCATCTAATCAATTTTTTTAATTTTATCAAATAAAATTAATTTGTTCAATATTATACACGAGTATAAATTTAGACTTCTGAAAAACTATAAAAGACCACCCCTATTGACTTGAGGACACCAACCTCATTCTTGGATATCTTTGCTCTAAAAAATCCCCATTAAAGAAAATTTGGTAGATAATAACTCAATTTCATGCCATAATTGACGGACAACTACCCTTAATGAGCAAGCCATCAACATATATTAAAATTTAGACAATGGATTCAGGGTGATATTAAAGAAAAATCTTGAGTTAGTTTAAAATTAATGAAATTGTTTCAGAGAAGAAATTACGGGAGTCAATAAAACCATGCTTGTGGTGCTTACTTGAGGCGGCATAATGAGAACTTTAACTTGAGTCTATTTCAACCTAACCTCTACCCAAAACAAAAGGAACAACCAACAACTCCTCTCCTTCTATGGTTGTCAATGAGTTCCATGTTCTTCGCCTCTTATTATTCTCTCTATAATTCAACCCCCCTCTCTATCTCCGCCTCTCAAATATTCTATCCGTTTTCTCTCCCTGTTTCCTCCTTTTTCCATATCTCGATATGATCTCTGTCGATCTCTAATTTTCTCGCGAGCAAACGCAATAATTATAGGGTAAAAAACCATCATAGGGTTTCATAATCATAGGTTGAACTTCCTTTCCTGCTCGCTAAGAAGACAGTGGTCTGACGATGTGAAACTATCAGCAATTTTTCATCTTGAACATCACCCTCTAATGTTATATCCTTATTTCTCTATTTCTCTTCTTTCTTCTCTCAGTCCAGGGTTACCTCATTTACTTTCTTCAACATCCTTTTCTTTTAACATTGGGGTTTGATAAAGGAGTGAAAGGTGGGGTTGGGCTTTCATAGTCGTGGTGATTAAATCTTAGGCAAATTTGGTGGTGAACTTGGGAGTTGGGGGTTAAAATGTTGGGAGTCACACTCCAAAATAAAAAAAATGAAAATGGTTAGCTAGACTCACCTTCATGGCAGATAGGCATTGTTCAATTATATCTTGGCTTAATCTCATGGGAACAATTGAATTTGTCCTTATTTTTACATCTAGTACAACAATTAGGAGTGTATGTGTTTTTAATACCAACTGACGTAACACAATAAACGAAACATAATAGAAACGACAAATTAGAATCAAGTCTATATATCTCCCACAAAACTATTAATTAGTTACACTGTATGACCCAAACTCTATATTTATAGCAAGGTTCTAAAAAACGCGGGGCGTGATAGAGGTGTGGAGGCCAAGCCTTAAGCCTTAGAAGCCTAGACGGGCCTATGCGTAAAAAGGCGTGAAAAGGCGTTTAGGCCTTCTTAATATATTTTAATATTTTTTAACCATAACAAGGATATTAAAATACAAAAATTGCACATATCATAAAAATATGTCTGAATATATGCAAATTAAAATACTATTTGATTATTTTGGATGAGAAAATGGTCCGATTTGTAAACAAATTCTTTAAAAGGCGACATCGTTTCACTAAAGCATTGTTGTTTTTAGAAAAAAGTGCACCTTAAGGGTTTTACCAAGAATAAGGCGTGAAAAGCGTAAGGCGAGGCGTTTCTCCCAAGCCTTAAGCCTAGGAGTGCCTAGGCGGGTTTTTTAGAACAGTGATTTATAGGAACGTTTATTTTACTAACCAAGATAACGTATAATGTTAAAGGCTAAAAGGGGTACACTAGAACATTCCACATGAATATCACCCCTAACCCACCATACCTATAGTAAAAAAAAATACAATAAAAGAGTAAAATTTGAAATATTACTATTATGAACCTCGCCCCTTATTCTCATCAGTCTCCACTTATATAAAAAAATTCTCGTCAATGAGTAGAATTTTTTAAAATATACATTTAAAAAAGCAGAAATGTAAACAAAAAATTGGGATCCCAAAATAACTTTGCCTAAATTAGGGATGCCTAATTATGTCAATCTTTTCTTTTATTAATTTTTATATTCTGAAGGCCAAACTCACAATACTAATCCCAAAAGACCATTAGTTTTTTTTAATAAGGCCATTAGAAAAGGTCAGGCCTGGAGTAAACATTGGGCCTTGAAAACCTAAAATTTCCTTAGGTTTTGAAGCCCATTTTATAAAAAATAAAACAAGAATGAATTTATTTCTCATGCACAAACTTTCCCCATGATCTTAATAGGTAACCTTGATAGCTGCATTTCCTCTTCTTATCTATCTACTTCGACTTTACTCTTTCTCTCCCCTTTTCCTCGTTTACCTATCTAAAGTTTTCGTTTTGATGGGGGGTAGGGTTAAGTAGTGAAGGTGGGTGGGTTATATTTTAGTAGTAAAAGTGATATATATGACTACCCTTATATGATTTTGTAACAAACATTTTCTTATACTATATGAGGAAATAGTTACCTGTACAAGAAACGTTTTAGGGACAATTTACTAGATATAATGAATGGAAAATATAATCACATGAACACATGTGACTCACTTGTGTAAGGTTCCATTTTTGGTATTACAGGCCTAATCATTTGATATTACCATTTTTTTACCTTGACATTTCCAATAGAATAAATATTCTTTTAGATTCTATATGAGTTTGAAAATGTTCTTGGAAAGAATTTTCATTTACTTTGAAGATGATGGATATTTTCCACAAAAAAGAACCAACAACCCACGTAATTGTTGGGTATTTTTCAAAATAAAGAGGAAAAAAAAAATTTGAGATAAAATTATTTTTATTGTTCAAATATGTTTGTTATGCTTTTAGAAGAATAAAACTTCAAGCGGAATTGAAATCGGAGTTAAAACGGATTTTATATGTTTTTTTTATATTTTGCCTTATGCCATTTTTAAGGAAAACTGCCATATTTTAGGCATGATCGATCGATCGATGATTTTTATATATCGATCAATGGTCCCCGAAAACGTGAACAACAAGTATTTTTGAGGAGTTGTGGTTTGATTCAAACTCTTATATTTTTACCTTATAAATAGGGATCTTTGGCTATTGTTTTGGAACAGCCTTGGGGCACAAAAATACTCAGAAAATAAATTTTTGTTTCCTCTATTTTTATACACAAACATGCACTTTAATTTATGCATTCAACCTTAGGTTTTGAGGTCTTCTTGGAGGAGTTTTTCATGATTCTTGCTTAAGATTTTGATGACCTGTTCTGTACCTTCTGGCAGATGGTTGTTGGTTCTTTTTTGTGGTTTAAGGTATGTAATTTTACACAATATGCTCCTAAATCTCGCGAGTGTTTATTGCGTGGATTTCTTATTAATTAAACTCATATTTGAACTCGTAAATTCAATGAAATCTGAAAAAATAAATGTTTAATTATTTTTATTCATGTGGCATCATTATATTGTTATTGAGCACGTTGTCATGACATTTTAATATGGCATGAAGGTTGGGCACTCGCAAAACTTCCTGCTTCTCGGGGCTATGTCTTGATAAAGCGTATGCGGCTGGGGTGAGGCCTGGTAACCCGATTAATGTGTTGTTGAGAAATTTATTGATAAAATGCTATTGAGATTTGTATTTGAATATTCGTACTCGTGTGGTCACGCTTTATTCATCGCTAACCAATATTTATTGAGCGTCTTTCCTGTCGTATTGTGTACTTCCCCATATTTTCTTTAGTTGGTAGGTTAGCGTAGATTTGGGATGTTATGGACTATTGGGATGATTTTTAGCGTGGATGATTTGGGTCGAATTTTTATACAAGAGAGAAGATTGTATTATTTTAATGTATAGAGCATTGAATTTTTATACAAGAGAGAAGATTGTATTATTATCTTGATAAAGCATATGCGGATGGGGTGTGGCCTGGTAACTAAGTTAATGTGTTGTTGAGAATTTTTTTGATAAAATGATATTGAGATTTGTATTTGATTTGAATATTCGTACTCGTGTTGTTACGCTTTATTCATCGCTAACCTATATTTGTTGAGCATCTTTCCTATCGTATTGTGTACTTCCCCATATTTTCCTTATTTGGTAGGTTAGCGTGGATTTGAGAATTTATGGACTATTGGGATGATTTTTAGTGTGGATGATTTGGGAAGGATTTTTATACAAGGGAGAAGAAATTATTATTTTAATGTATAGAGCATTAGAGATTTATTTTATTGTCGAGTCAGCTGTTGTATATAATTCGAGAGACTTGGTTGTATTTGTATTTGAAGAGATTGAGATTAGTGGTTTCTCTTTTGTTGTTGTGGGTTTTAGATGCTCTATACCTTGTGGTTTGTGGATTTGGTTAGTTTTATCGATGAGCGACACTCCGTTCGCTCTCCCCGGGCGCGGGCGGGGTGTTACAAGATTGTATCAGAGCTTAGGTATACGACCACTCTCTGGTCTTGGGTTTTGGGTGTGCTGCATTTTTGTGGCGGATAGTTGGAGATATAATTTTAGATTATCATTTCATGTTGGACATTTAGATTAGATGTGAGGAATTTACTATTGGAGACGAGATTATTTGTGGAGATTTGTGGCCTGATTTTTTAGAGTTAGGCATTCGGAGAATTTTGAGGGTAAAATTCCATTGTTAGTGGGGAATTATAACCACCCGCGTAATTTTTGGGGTATTTTTCAAAATGAAGAGGAAAAATAATTTTTGAGATAAAATTATTTTTATTGCTCAAATATATTGGTTATGATTTTAGTTGAATAAAACTTCAAGCGGAATTGAAATCGGAGTTAAAACGGATTTTATATGATTTTTTTTTTAAATTTTGACTTATGGCATTTGTAAGGAAAACTGTCAGATTTTAGGCTTGATCGATCGATCGATGATTTTCATAGATCGATCGATGGCCCCCGAAAACGTGAACAACAAGAATTTTTGAGGAGTTGTGGTTTGATTCAAATTCTTATATTTTTACCTTATAAAAATGGATCGTTGGCTATTGTTTTGGAACAGCCTTGGGGCACAAAAATACTCAGAAAACATATTTTTATTTCCTCTCTTTTTATACACAAACATTCCCTTTAATTTATGCATTCAACCTTAGGTTTTTAGGTGTTCTTGGGGGCTGTTTTTGTGTTGATTCTTGGAGGAGTTTTTTATGATTCTGGGAGAAGATTTTGATGAGTTGTTCTGTGACTTCTGGAAGATTGTTCTTGGTTCTTTTTTGTAGTTTAAGGTATAAGATTGTACACAATATGCTCCTAAATCTCGCGAGAGTTTATTGCGTGGATTTTTTATTAATTGAACTCATATTTGAACTGATAAATTCATTCAAATCTGGAAAAACTATTGTTTAATTATATTTATTCACGTGGCATCATTATAATGTTGTTGAGCACGTTGTCATGCCATTTTAATATGGCATGGAGGTTGGGCACTTGCCAAAATTCCTACATCCCGGGGCTATGTCTTCAAAAAGCATATTCGGATGGGGTGAGGCCTGGTAACCCGGTAAATGTGTTGTTGAAAAATTTATTGATAAAATGATATTGAGATTTGTAATTGATTTGAATATTCGTTCTCGTGTCGTTACACTTTATTTATCGCTAAGATAGATTTGTTGAGCATCTTTCCTGTCGTATTGTGTACTTCCCCATATTTTCTTTAGTTGGCAGGTTGGCGTGTATTTGGGACGCTATGGACTATTGGGATAATTTTTAGCGTCGATAATTTGGGAAGGATTTTTATACAAGAGAGAAGATTGTATTATTTTAATGTATAGAGCATTGGAGATTTAATTTATTTTCGAGTTAGCTATTGTATATAATTCGAGAGACTTGGTTGTATTTGTATTTGAAGAGATTGAGATTAGTGGTTTCTCTTTTGTTGTTGTGGGTTTTTGATGCTCTATACCTTGTGATTTGCGGATTTGGATTGTTTTATCGATGAGTGAAGCTCCGTTCGCTCTCCCTGGGCGCGGGCGGGGTGTTACAGAATGGTATCTGAGCTTAGGTATACGACCACCCTCTGGTCTTGGATTTTGAGTCTGTTGCATTTTTGTGGCGCATATTTGGAGATATAATTTCAGATGATCATTTCGTGTTAGACATTTAGATTAGATGTGAGGAATTTATTTTTGGAGACGACATTATTTGTGGAGATTTGTGGCCTGATTTTTTAGAGTTAGGCATTCGACGAATTTCGAGGGCAAAATTTCATTATTAGTGGGAAGTGTAACAACCTGCGTAAATTTTGGGGTATTATTCAAAATAAAGAGAAAAAATAAATTTTGAGATAAAATTATTTTTATTGCTCAAATATGTTGGTTATAATTTTAGAAGAATAAAACTTCAAGCGGAAATGAAATCGGAGTTAAAACGGATTTTATTTGAATTTTTTTATATTTTGCCTTATGGCATTTGTAAGGAAAACTGTCAGATTTTAGGATGATCGATCGATCGAGGATTTTCATAGAACGATCGATGGTCCCAGAAAACGTGAACAACAAGTATTTTTGAGGAGTTGTGGTTTGATTCAAACTCTTATATTTTTACCTTATAAAAAGGGATCGTTGGCTATTGTTTTGGAATAGCCTTGGGGCATATTTGGAGATAAAATTTCAGATGATCATTTCGTGTTAGACATTTAGATTAGATGTGAGGAATTTATTTTTGGAGATGAGATTATTTGTGGAGACTTGTGGCCTGATTTTTTAGAGTCAGGCATTGTGCGAATTTCGAGGGTAAATTTCAATGTTAGTGCGGAAGTATAACAACCTGCGTAATTTTGGGGGTATTTTTCAAAATAGTAAGGAAAAATAAGTTTTGAGATAAAACTATTCTTATTGCTCAAATATGTTGGTTATGATTTTAGAAAAATAAAACTTCAAGCGGAATTGAAATCGGAGTTAAAACGGATTTATATGAATTTTTTTATATTTTGCCTTATGGCATTTTTAAGGAAAACTGTCAGATTTTAGGCATGATCGATCGATCGATGGTCCCAAAAAACGTGAACAACAAGTATTTTTGAGGAGTTGTGGTTTGATTCAAACTCTTATATGCTTACCTTATAAAAAGAGATCGTTGACTATTATTTTGGAACAGCCTTGGGGCATAAAAATACTCAGAAAACATATTTTTATTTCCTCTCTTTTTATACACAAACTTGCCCTTTAATTTATGCATTCAACCTTAGATTTTGAGGTGTTATGTGGGTCTATTTTGGTCTTGATTCTTAGAGGAGTTTTTGATGATTCTTGGAGAAGATTTTGATGACTTGTTCTGTGACTTCCGGCAGATTGTTGTTGGTTCTTTTTTTGGTTTAAGGTATGGAATTTTAGACAATATGCTCCTAAATCTCGCGAGTGTTTATTTTGTGGATTTCTTATTAATTGAACTCATATTTGAACTGATAAATTCATTGAAATCTGGAAAAATAATTGTTGAATTATTTTGATTCATGTGGCATCATTATATTGTTGTTGAGCACGTTGTCATGAGATTTTAATATGGCATGGAGGTTGGGCGCTCGCCAAAATTCCTGCTTCCCTGGGCTATGTCTTGATAAAGCATATGCAGATGGGGTGAGGCCTGGTAACCTAGTTAATGTGTTGTTGAGAAATTTATTGATTAAATGCTATTGAGATTTGTATTTGATTTGAATATTCGTACTCGTGTTGTTACGCTTTATTCATCGGTAACCTATATTTGTTGAGCATCTTTCTTGTCGTATTGTGTACTTCCCCATATTTTCTTTAGTTGGTAGGTTTGCGTGGATTTGGGATGCTATGGACGATTGGGATGATTTTTAGAGTGGACGATTTGGGAAGGATTTTTATACAAGAGAGAAGATTGTATTATTTTAATGTATAGAGCGTTGGAGATTTATTTTATTTTCGAGTTATCTATTCTATATAATTCGAGAGACTTAGTCGTATTTGTATTTGAAGATATTGAGATTAGTGGATTCTCTTTTGTTGTTGTGGGTTTTAAATGCTCTATACCTTGTGATTTGTGGATTTGATTAGTTTTATAGATGAGTGACGCTCCGTTTGCTCTCCCCGGGCGCGGGCGGGTTGTTACAGAATGGTATCACAGCTTAGGTATACGACCACCCTCTGGTCTTGGGTTTTGGGTCTGTAGCATTTTTGTGGCGCATATTTGGAGATATATTTTTTTATGATCATTTCGCGTTAGATATTTAGATTAGACGTGAGGAATTTATTTTTGGAGACGAGATTATTTGTGGATATTTGTGGCCTGATTTTTTAGAGTTGGGAATTCGGCGAATTTCGAGGGCCAAATTCCATTGTTAGTGGAGAAGTGTAACAACCCGCATAATTTTTGGGGTATTTTTCAAAATAAAGAGGAAAAATAAATTTTGAGATAAAATTATTTTTATTGCACAAATATGTTGGTTATGATTTTAGAAGAATAAAACTTCAACCGGAATTAAAATCGGAGTTAAAACGGATTTATATGAATTTTTTTTATATTTTGCCTTATGGCATTTTTAAGGAAAACTGTCAGATTTTAGGCATGATCGATCGATCGATGATTTTCATAGATCGATCGATGGTCCTAGAAAACGTGAACAACAAGTATTTTTGAGGAGATGTAGATTTATTCAAACTCTTATGTTTTTACCTTATAAAAAGGGATCGATGGATATTATTCTGGAATAGCCTTAGGGCATAAAAATACTCAGAAAGTATATTTTTATTTCCTCGCTTTTTAAACAAAACATGCTCTTTAATTTATGCATTCAAGCTTAGATTTTGAGGTGTTCTGTGGGTTGTTTTGGTGTTGATTCTTGGAGGATTTTTTTATGATTCTTGGAAAAGATTTTGATGACTTGTTCTGTGACTTCTGGCAGATTGTGGTTGGCTCTTTTTGTGGTTTAAGGTATGGGATTTTACAAAATTTGCTCCTAAATCTCGTGATTGTTTATTCTGTGGATTTTTTATTAGTTGAACTCATATTTGAATTGATAAATTCATTGAAATCTGGAAAAATAATTGTTGAATTATTTTGATTCATGTGGCATCATTATATTCTTGTTGAGCATGTTGTCACGAGATTTTAATATGGCACGGAGGTTGGGCACTTGCCAAAATTGTTGCTTCCCGGTAAAGCATATGCGGATGGGGTGAGGCCTGATAACCCGGTTAATGCGTTGTTGAGAAATTTATTGATAAAATGCAATTGAGATTTGTATTTGATTTGAGTATTCGTACGTGTTGTTACGCTTTATTCCTCGCTAATCTATATTTGTGGAGCATCTTTCCAGTCGTATTGTGTACTATCCCATATTTTCTTTATTTAGCAGGTTAGCGTAGATTTGGGATACTATGGACTATTGGGATGATTTTTAGCGTGGATGATTTGGGAAGGATTTTTATACTAGAGAGAAGATTGTATAATTTTAATGTATAGAGTATTGGAGATTTATTTTATTTTCGAGTTAGCTATTGTATATAATTCGAGAGACTTGGTCGTATTTGTATTTGAAGAGATTGAGATTAATGGAATCTCTTTTGCTGTTGTGGGTTTTAGATGCTCTATATCTTGTGATTTGTGGATTCGGATATATTTATCGATGAGTGACGCTCCGTTCGCTCTCCCCGGGCGCGGGCGGGGTGTTACAAAATGGTATCAGAGCTTAGGTATACGATCACCCTCTGGTCTTGGGTTTTGGGTCTGTTGAATTTTTGTGGCGCATATTTGGAGATATAATTTTAGATAATCATTTCGTGTTGGACATTTTGAGTATATGTGAGGAATTTATTTTTGGAGACGAGTTTATTTGTTGAGATTTGTGGCCTGATTTTTTAGAATTAGGCATTCGACGAATTTCGAGGGCAAAATTCCATTTTTAGTGGGGAAGCGTAACGACCCGCGTAATTTTTGGAGTATTTTTCAAAATAAAGAGGAAAAATAAATTTTGTGATAAAATTATTTTTATTGCTCAAATATGTTGGTTATGATTTTAGAAGAATAAAACTTCAAGCGGAATTGAAATCGGAGTTAAAACGGATTTATATGATTTTTTTTATTTTTTGCCTTATGGCATTTTTAAGGAAAACTGTCAGATTTTAGGTATGATCGATCGATCGATGGTCCCAGAAAACGTGAACAACAAGTATTTTTGAGCAGTTGTGGTATGATTCGAACTCTTATATTTTTACCTTATAAAAAGAGATCGTTGGCTATTATTTTGGAATAGCCCTGGGGCACAAAAATACTCAGAAAACATATTTTTATTTCCTCTCTTTTATACACAAACATGCCCTTTAATTTATGCATTCAACCTTAGATTTTGAGGTGTTCTGTGGGTATATTTTGGTCTTGATTCTTTGAGGAGTTTTTTATTATTCTTGGAGAAGATTTTGATGACTTGTTCTGTGACTTCTGGCAGATTGTTGTTGGTTATTTTTTTTTTGTTTAAGGTATGGAATTTTAGACAATATGCTACTAAATCTCGCGAGTGTTTATTTTGTGGATTTCTTATTAATTGAACTCATATTTGAACTGATAAATTCGTTGAAATCTGGAAAAATAATTGTTGAATTATTTTGATTCATGTGGCATCATTATATTGTTGATGAACATATTGTCATGAGATTTTAATATGGCACAGAGGTTGGGCGCTCGCCAAAATTCCTGCTTCCCTGGGCTATGTCTTGATAAAGCATATGCCGATGGGGTGAAGCCTGGTAACCCGGTTAATGTGTTGTTGACAAATTTATTGATAAAATGCTATTGAGATTTGTATTTGATTTGAATATTTGTACTCGTGTTGTTACGCTTTATTCGGTGGTAACCTATATTAGTTGAGCATCTTTCCTGTCGTATTGTGTACTTTCCCAAATTTTCTTTAGTTGGCAGGTTAGCGTGGATTTGGGATTCTATGGACTATTGGGATGATTTTTAGCATGGATGATTTGGGAAGGATTTTTATACTAGACAAAAGATTGTATTATTTTAATGTATAGAGCATTGGAGATTTATTTTATTTTCGAGTTAGCTATTATATATAATTTGAGACACTTGGTCGTATTTGTATTTGAGAATATTGAGATTAGTGGATTCTCTTTTGTTGTTGTGGGTTTTAGATGCTCTATACCTTGTGATTTGTGGATTTGGTTAGTTTTATCGATGAGTGACGCTCCGTTTGCTCTCCCCGGGCGCGGGCGGGGTGATACTGAATGGTATCAGAGCTTAGGTATACGACCACCCTCTGGTCTTGGGTTTTGGGTCTGTTGCGTTTTTGTGGTGCATATTTGGAGATATAATTTTAGATGATCATTTCGTGTTAGACATTTAGATTAGACGTGAGGAATTTATTTTTGGAGTCGAGATTATTTTTGGATATTTATGGCCTGATTTTTGAGAGTTAGGCATTCTGCGAATTTCGAGAGCAAAATTCCATTGTTAGTGGGGAAGTGTAACTACTCGCGTAATTTTTGGGGTATTTTTCAAAATAAAACGGAAAAATAAATTTTGAGATAACATTATTTTTATTTCTCAAATATGTTGGTTATGAATTTAAAAGAATAAAACCTCAAGAGGAATTGAAATCGGAGTTATAACGGATTTATATGAATATTTTTATTTTTGCCTTATGGCATTTTTAAGGAAAACTGTCAGATTTTAGGCATGATCGATCGATCGATGATTTTCATAGATCGATCGATGGTCACAAAAAACGTGAACAGGAAGTATTTTTGAGGAGTTATGGTTTGATTCAAACTCTTATGTTATTACCTTATAAAAAGGGATCGTTGGCTATTATTTTGGAACAGCCTTGAGGCATAAAAATACTCAGAAAACATATTTTTATTTCCTCTCTTTTTATACAAAAACATGCTCTTTAATTTATGCATTCAAGCTTAGATTTCGAGGTGTTCTGTGGGGCTGTTTTGGTGTTGATTCTTGGAGGAGTTTTTTTATGATTCTTGGAGAAGATTTTGATGACTTGTTATGTGACTTCTGGCAGATTGTGGTTGGTTCTTTTTTGTGGTTTAAGGTATGGAATTTTACACAATATGCTCATAAATCTCGCGACTGTTTATTCCGTGGATTTCTTCTTAATTGAACTCATATTTGAACTGATAAATTCATTGAAATCTGGAAAAATAATTGTTGAATTATTTTGATTCATGTGGAATCATTATATTCTTGTTGAGCATGTTGTCATGAGATTTTAATATGGCACGGAGGTTGGGCACTCGCCAAAATTCCTGCTTCACAGGGCTATGTCTTGATAAAGCATATGCGGATGGGGTGAGGCCTGATAACCCGGTTAGGCATTCGATGAATTTCGAGGGCAAAATTCCATTTTAAGTGGGTAAGTGTAACAACCCGCGTAATATTTGCGGTATTTTCAAAATAAAGAGGAAAAATAAATTTAGTGATAAAATTATTTTTATTGCTCAAATATGTTGGTTATGATTTTAGAAGAATAAAACTTCAAGCGGAATTGAAATCGGAGTTAAAACGGATTTATATGATATTTTTTTATTTTGCCTTATGCCATTTTTAAGGAAAACTGTTAGATTTCAGGCATGATCGATCGATCGATGGTCCCAGAAAACGTGAACAACAAGTATTTTTGAGCAGTTGTGGTATGATTCGAACTCTTATATTTTTACCTTATTAAAAGAGATCGTTGGCTATTATTTTGGAACAGCCTTGGGGCACAAAAATACTCAGAAAACATATTTTTATTTCCTCTCTTTTTATACACAAACATGCCCTTTAATTTATGCATTCAACCTTAGATTTTGTGGTGTTCCGTGGGTCTATTTTCGTCTTGATTCTCGGAGAAGTTTTTGATGATTCTTGGAGAAGATTTTGATGACTTGTTCTGTGACTTCTGGCAGATTGTTGTTGGTTCTTTTTTTGGTTTAAGGTATGAAATTTTAGACAATATGCTCCTAAATCTCGCGAGTGTTTATTCCGTGGATTTCGTATTAATTGAACTCATATTTGAACTGATAAATTCATTAAAATCTGGAAAAATAATTGTTGAATTATTTTGATTCATGTGGCATCATTATATTGTTATTGAGCACGTTTTCATGAGATTTTAATATGGCACGTAGGTTGGGCACTCGCAAAAATTCCTGCTTCCCGGGGCTATGTCTTGATAAGGCATATGCGGATGGGGCGTGGCCTGGTAACCAAGTTAATGTGTTGTTGAGAATTTTTTTGATAAAATGATATTGAGATTTGTATTTGATTTGAATATTCGTACTCGTGTTGTTACGCTTTATTCATCGCTAACCTATATTTGTTGAGCATCTTTCCTGTCGTATTGTGTACTTTCCCATATTTTCCTTAGTTGGCAGGTTAGCATGGATTTGGAACTCTATGGACTATTAGGATGATTTTTAGTGTGGATTATTTGGGAAGTATTTTTATACAAGGGAGAAAAAATTATTATTTTAATGTATAGAGTATTGGAGATTTATTTTATTTTTGAGTTAGCTGTTGCATATAATTCGAGAGACTTGGTTGTATTTGTATTTGCAAAGATTTAGAGTAGTGGTTTCGCTTTTGTTGCTGAGGGTTTTAGATGCTCTATACCTTGTGATTTGTGGATTTGATTAGTTTTATCGATGAGTGAGGCTCCGTTCGCTGTCCCCAGGCGCGGGGTTACAGAATGGTATCAGACCTTAGGTATACGACCACCCTCGGGTCTTGGGTTTTGGTTCTGTTGCATTTTTGTGGCGCATATTTGGAGATATAATTTTATACGATCATTTCATGTTAGACATTTAGATTAGATGTGAGGAAATTATTTTTGGAGACGAGAATATTTGTGGAGATTTGTGGCTTCATTTTTTAGAGTTAGGCATTTGGTGAATTTCGAGGGCAAAATTCCATTGTTAGTGGGGAAGTGTAAAAACCAGCGTAATTTTTGCGATATTTTTCAAAATAAAGAGGAAAATTAAATTTTGAGTTAAATTATTTTTATTGCTCAAATATGTTGGTTATGATTTTAGTAGAATAAAATTTCAAGCGGAATTGAAAACGGAGTTAAAACGGATTTTATATGAATTTTTTTATATTTTGCCTTATGGCATTTTTAAGGAAAACTGTCAGATTTTAAGCATGATCGATCGATCGATGATTTTCAGAGATCGATCGATGGACCCAGAAAATGTGAACAACAAGTATTTTTGTAGAGTTTTGGTTTGATTCAAACTGTTATATTTTTACCTTATAAAAAGGGAACGTTGGCTATTGTTTTGGAACAGCCTTCGGGCACAAAAATACTCAGAAAATAAATTTTTATTTCCTCTCTTTTTATATACAAACATGTCCTTTAATTTATGCGTTCAACCTTAGGTTTTGAGGTGTTCTTGGGGGTTGTTTCGGTGTTGATACTTGGAGAAGATTTTGATGACTTGTTCCGTGACTTCTGGCAGATTGTTGTTGGTGGTATGGAATTTTACACAATATGCTCCTATATCGCGCGAGTGTTTATTTCGTGGATTTCTTTTTAATTGATCTCATATTTGAACTGATAAATTCATTGAAATCTGGAAAAATAATTGTTGAATTATTTTGATTCGCGTGGCAGCATTATATTATTGTTGAGCACATTGTCATGAGATTTTAATATAGCACGGAGGTTGGGCACTCGCTAAAATTTCTGCTTCCCGGGGCTATGTCTTGATAAAGCATATGCGGATGGGGTGAGGCCTAGTAACTAGGTTAATATTTTGTTGAGAAATTTACTGATAAAATGCTATTGAGATTTGTATTTGATTTGAATATTCATACTCGTGTTGTTACGCTTTATTCATCGGTAAGCTATATTTGTTGAGCATCTTTCCTGTCGTGTTGTGTACTTCCTCATATTTTCTTTAGTTGGCATGTTAAAGTGGATTAGGGACGCTATGGACTATTGGGTTGATTTTTAGCTTGGATGATTTGGGAAGAATTTTTATACAAGAGAGAAGATTGTATTATTTTAATGTATAGAACATTGGAGATTTATTTTATTTTTGAGTTAGCTGTTGTATATAATTCGAGAGACTTGGTTGTATTTGTATTTGAAGGGAATGAGATTAGTGGTTTCTCTTCTGTTGTTGTGGGTTTTAGAGGCTCTATACCTTGTGATTTGTGAATTTGGTTAGTTTTATCGATGAGTGACGCTCCGTTTGCTCTCCCCGAGTGCGGGCGGGGTGTTACAGAATGATATCAGAGCTTAGGTATACGACCACCCTCTAGTCTTGGGTTTTGGGTCTGTTTCGTTTTTGTGGCGCATATTGGGAGATATAATTTTAGATGATCATTTCGCGTTAGACATTTATATTATGATGTGAGGAATTTATTTTTGGAGACGAGATTATTTGTGGATATTTGTGGCCTGATTTTTTAGAGTTAGGCATTCGGCAAATTTTGAGGGCAAAATTCCATTGTTAGTGGGGAAGTGTAACAACCCGCGTAATTTTTGGGATATTTTTCAATATAAAGAGGAAAAATAAATTTTGAGGTAAAATTATTTTTATTGCTCAAATATGTTGGTTATGATTTTAGAAGAATAAAACCTCAAGCGGAATTAAAATCGGACTTAAAATGGATTTTATATGATTTTTTTTTATATTTTACCTTATGTCATTTGTAAGGAAAACTGTCAGATTTTAGGCATCATCGATCGATCGATGATTTTCATAGATCGATCGATGGTCCCAGAAAACGTGAACAACAACTATTTTTGAGAAGTTGTGGTTTGATTTAAATTCTTATAATTTTACCTTATAAAAATGGATCGTTGGCTATTGTTTTGGAACAGCCTTGGGGCACAAAAATACTAAAAAAACATATTTTTATTTCCTCCATTTTTATACTCAAACATACCCTTTAATTTGTGCATTCAACTTTAGGTTTTGAGGTGCTCTGGGGGGCTAATTTGGTGTTGATTCTTGGAGGAGTTTTTTATGATTCTTGGAGAAGATTTTGATGACTTGTTCTGTGAGTTCTGGAAGATTGTTGTTGGTTCTTTTTTGTGGTTTAAGGTACGAAATTTTACACAATATCATCCTAAATCTCGCGAGTGTTTATTGCGTGGATTTCTTATTAATTGAACTCATATTTGAACTGATAAATTCATTGAAATATGGAAAAATAATTGTTGAATTATTTTGATTTATATGGCATCATTATATTGTTGTTGAGAACGTTGTCATGAGATTTTAATATGGCACGGAGGTTGGGCACTATCCAAAATTCCTGCTTCCCGGGGCTTTGTCTTGATAAAGCATATGCGGATGGGGTGAGGCCTGGTAACCCGATTAATGTGTTGTTGAGAAATTTATGGATAAAATGCTGTTGAGATTTGTATTTGATTTGACTATTCGTACTCGTGTTGTTATGCTTTATTCATCGCCAACCTATATTTGTTGAGCATCTTTCCCGTCGTATTGGGTACTTCCCCATATTTTATTTTGTTAGCAGGTTAGTGTGGATTTGGGATGCTATGGACTATTGGGATGATTATTAGCGTGGATGGTTTGGGAAGGATTTTTATACAAGAGAGAAGATTGTATTATTTTATTGTATAGAGCATTAGAAATTTATTTTTTTGGTTGTGGGGTTTAGATGCTCTATACCTTGTGATTTGTGGATTTGGTTAGTTTTATCGATGAGTGATTCTCCGTTCGCTCTCCCCGGGTGCGAGCGGGGTGTTACAGAATGGTATCAGAGCTTAGGTATACGACCACCCTCTGGTCTTGGGTTTTGGGTGTGTTGCATTTTTGTGGCACATATTTGGAGATATAATTTTAGATGATCATTTCGTGTTAGACATTTAGATTAGATGTGAGGAAGTTATTTTTGGAGACGAGATTATTTGTCGAGATTTGTGGCTTGATTTTTTAGAGTTAGGCATTCGGCGAATTTCGAGGGCAAAATTCCATTGTTAGTGGGGAAGAAGTGTAACAACCCGCGTAATTTTTGGGTTATTTTTCAAAATAAAGAGGAAAAATAAATTTTGAGGTAAAATTATTTTTATTGCTCAAATATGTTGGTTATGATTTAGAAGAATAAAACTTCAAGCGGAATTGAAATCGGAGTTAAAACTGATTTTATATGAATTTTTTTATATTTTTCCTTATGGCATTTTTAAGGAGAACTGTCAGATGTTAGGCATGATCGATCGATCGATGATTTTCATAGATCGATCGATGGTCCCAAAAAACATGAACAACAAGTATTTTTGAGGAGTTGTGGTTCAATTCAATCTCTTATATTTTTATCTTATAAAAAAGGATCGTTAGGTATTGTTTTGGAATAGCCTTGGGGAACAAAAATACTAAGAAAACATATTTTTATTTCCACTCTTTTTACTCACAAACATGCCCTTTAATTTATGCATTCAACCTTAGGTTTTGTGGTTTTCTTGGGGGATGTTTTGATGTTGATTCTTGGAGGAGCTTTTGATGATTCTTGGAGCAGATATTGATGACTTGTTCTGTGACTTTGGGGCAGATTGTTGTTAGTTCTTTTTGGTGGTTTAAAGTATCTGATTTTATACAATATGCTCCTAAATCTCGCGAGTGTTTATTCCGTTGATTTCTTATTAATTAAATCATATTTGAATTGATAAATTCATTGAAATCTGAAAAAATAATTGTTGAATTATTTTGATTCATGTGGCATCATTATATTGTTGTTGAGCACGTTGTCATGATATTTTAATATGGAACGAAGGTTGGGCACCCGCTAAAATTTCTGCTTCCCGGGGCTATGTCTTAATAAAGAACATGGGGATGGGGTGAGGCCTGGTGACCCAGTTAATGTGTTGTTGAGAAATTTATTGATAAAATGCTATTGAGATTTACATTTGATTTGAATATTCGTACTCGTGTTGTTATGCTTTATTCATCGCTAACCTATATTTCTTGAGCATCTTTCCTGTCGTATTGTGTACTTCCCCATATTTTCTTTAGTTGGCAGGTTAGCGTGGATTTGGGATGCTATGGACTATTGGGATGAGTTTTAGCATGGATGATTTGGGAAGGATTTTTATACAAGAGAGAAGATTGTATTATTTTAATGTATAGAGCATTGAAGTTTTATTTTATTTTCAAGTTATCTGTTGTATATAATTTGAGAGACTTGGTTGTATTTGTATTTGAAGAGATTGAGATTAGTTGTTTATCTTTTGTTGTTGTGGGTTTTTGATGCTCTATACCTTGTGATTTGTGGATTTGGTTAGTTTTATCGATGAGTGGCGCTCCGTTCTCTCTCCCCGGGCACGGGCGGGGTGTTACAGAGTCAAGGAGTGTTGGAGGAGGAGTCGATCATGCAGGAAGTCTCTAGCACCGCGGGGGATTGTTTGAGTGGGAAGGAGATGTCGCGTAATGTGATAGGTTCTTCTCCTAAGTTTTAGGTTGAGCTTTGGGGTCGGAGGAGGAGGGGAGGTGTCCGGTGGTAGGAGACTCGAGAATGTCCTCCAAGGTGAGGTGGAGGATTGGGTATCTAGTATGATAGGAGGTCTCAGCAAATTCTTAGGGTTAACTTATTTGGAGAATAAGAAGGAGGCATTATCGTTGTTCCATGATATTGAGGAGAGGCGGAGGGGTAGGGTAAAGGTGGTAGAGAGGTGGGAGGGAGGGGTTATTTTTTATATATAATGAAGTTACGCATCCTTTCCTAGAATGTGCGGGGCTTGAATGACCCCGAGAAAAGAGGAGTGATTAGTGGGGCCTTGTTACGGGGGAGGTCGGATATTATTTGTCTTCAAGAGACTAAGTTGGGTGTTATGGATAGGGAGATAGTGCGGTCTATCTGGGGAGGTCATACCATAGAGTGGTGTTGCTTAGATTCAAAGGGGGCATGTGGAGGGGTTGTTATCAAGTGGGATAATAGAGTTGTGGAGAAGATTGATGTGTTACTAGGTGGTTGGTCACTATCTTGTTTATTTAGGAATATAGATGACAAATTTTTGTGGAGATTTTTGGGGGTCTATGGGCCAGTTGAGGACTTGGACAGGAGGAAGTTGTGGGAAGAATTGGCCGGGACCAAAAGCGTATGGGGTGTTCCGTGGTGTACGGGGGTGATTATAACATCATTTGATTCCCCTCTGAGGGGAGTGGTGGGGGGAGATTGAATTCTTTTATGAGGGATTTCTCCAATTTTGTCGATGAGTTGGTGTTAGTGGATCTTCCATTGAAGGGATGGTTATTTACTTGTCACAGTCATAGGGATGACCCTTCGTTTTCTCGTCTTGATCAGTTTCTTCTTTCTAACGAGTGGAAGGAGAATTTTAGGGGGGATCTCAATCTTGTCTTCCGTAGGTTACTTCTAATCATTCTCCTATCCTCCTGGAGTATGGAGGGACTAGGAGTGGGAGGTCTCTATTAAGATTTGAGAAAATGTGGATTAAGGAGGAGGACTTTGTTGATAGGTTCATGCAGTGGTGGAGTGGGTATGAGGTGGAGGGGAATGTTAACTTCAAATTGGCATCTAAATTGTTCCGTCTTAAGGGAGATCTTATTCGATGGAATTATGTTGTTTTTGGTCATGTTGGGGGTGTGATTACGCAACTTATGATGGATATTCAAGATCTCGGTGAGAAAGAAGGTTTAGGGGATCTTACGGGGGTTGAGAGGGTGTATAGGGAAGAACAAAAGGGAGGTGGGGACGAGACTGATTCAGGAGGAGCTTTGTTGGAGACAAAAGTCTAGGGCTCTTTGGCTTAGGGAAGGGGACCACAATACAAATTTTTTCCATAAAGAGGCTAACTCCTATCATCTCTTTAATCGTATTGTGACAGTTGTTGTAGAGGAGGTGGAGTACACCGAGGAGAGTGACATTCATAGGGAGATAACTCAATATTATGCGAGATTGTATATAGAGGAGGAGTCCTGGCGTCCTAAGATGGATGATCTTCTGGTGGCTGGCATCTCGGTGGAGGATGTGGTGTTGTTGGAAAGGGTGTTCATGGAGGAGGAGGTGGTCCAGGTTTTAAGGTCTTTGTGAGGGGAGAAGGCGCGTGAGCCTGATGGATTCACTATGGCCTTTTCCCAACATTACTGGACGGTTATCAGGGAGGATGTTATGGCGGTCTTCTATGAGTTCTATGATCAGGGGTACTTTTTAAAAGAGCCCGAACGTTACTTTCATTACTTTGGTGCCTAAGAAAGGGGAAGCGACGGATGTGAGGGACTTCATACCCATTAGTCTTGTTGGTAGTGTGTATAAGCTCAATTGTAAGGTCTTAACGGTTAGGCTTAGAAAGGTGATTGATTCTCTGGTATCTGATGCTCAGAGTGCTTTCGTGGGTAGTCATCAGATTCTTGATGCGGTGTTGGTGGCGAATGAGTGCATCGAGTCTAAGCTGAGAAGAGGGATACCGGGTATTATTTATAAGCTTGATGTTGAGAAGACCTATGATCATGAGAGTTGGTACTTCCTCTTCTATCTTCTGAGGAGGATGGAGTTTGGGCAGCGGTGGTGCAAGTGGATGAAAAGATGTGTCTGCTCTGTTAATTTCTCTGTCTTGGTGAATGGGGTGCCCCAACGTCTCTTCTCGATCTCTCGGTGTCTTAGACAAGGTGACTCATTGTCCCCTTTTCTCTTTATTTTGGTTATGGAGGCATTTTCTAGGATGATGAGTCATACGGTGGAGGGTGGTCTGGTCTCCGAATTTTTGATTGGGAGCGTTGTTTCGCAATCCGTTGTGATCTCTCATCTGCTGTTTGCCGATGATACTATTATTTTTTTTGGGGAGACTGTGGATGAGGATAGGACGTTGAGGTTGTTCTTGGTGTGTTTTAAGGTTGTATCTGGGATCCAAATCAACGACAGGAAGAGCGACATGATTTCCATTTGTGAGGTCAATAATGTAGGTCTTTTGGCCGGGGTGCTCGGGTGTACCGTCATCTCACTCCCCTATACTTATCTGGGTCTCCCCTTAGGGGTGAAGTTTAAGTTCATGATGATGTGGAATTCGGTCCCTGAGAGTGTCCAAAGGAGGTTAGCAGATTGGAAGCATAATTACTTTTCCAAAGGGGGGGGGGGGTTGACATTGATTAGAAGTGTTTTATCGAGACTACCGACTTATTTCGTGTTTATTCTCCCTTTACCTATTTCTGTGGGCAATAAGCTCGCCAGGTTGATGAGGAATTTGCTGTGGATGGGGCATGATGTTCAGTTCAAGTACAGTCTGGTAAGCTGGGATGAGGTGTGCTTGCAGCGGAAGGAGGATGGGGTGAGGTTGAGAAGTTTAGCCCATTTCAATAGGGTTTTACTGGGGAAGTGGTTGTGGAGGTTTAATAGAGAAGATGGAAGATTGTGGAGGAAAGTGACGTTGGCTAGGCATGGGGCCAACCCGTTTCATTGGGGCCATAGGGAGGGTTGTGGTGCTCATGGGGTTGGGTTGTGGAAGTGTATTGGAAGTGGGTGGATGGTTTTTCTAAGTCCACTTCCTTCTAGGCTGGGAGAGGGAATCATATCAGCTTTTGGAAAGATAGTTGGGGTAAGGGTGGGTCTCTGGAGGATCTTTTTTCGGGATTGTATCGGATTGGGGGAAATAGGGAGGGGACAATAGAGGATCATAGGAGGAGGGTAGGGGATCGTGTGGTGTGGGACCTGAAGTTTAGGAAAGGGACTAGGGATTGGGAGCTACAGGAGGCTGAGGAGTTCTTTGAGTGGCTGCTTTCGGTGCCTATTTCTTTTGTTACACTACACCAAAACGCGCATTTAGTAACACAATTTTACCATTACTAAAAATATTAGTAACACAATTTTTCCGCCAGAAAAAAGGCATGGGGCACGAAGCTAGTAACGGTAAAATTTTGTTACTAATAGTAACGGTAAAATTGAGAATTAGTAACGGAAAATTCTGTTACTAATAGTAACGGTAAAATTCAGAATTAGTAATGGTAAAATTCTGTTACTAATAGTAACGGTAAAACTTAGAATTAGTAACGGAAAATTCTGTTACTAATAGTAACTGTAAAATTCAGAATTAGTAATGGTAAAATTCTGTTACTATTAGTAACGGTAAAACTCAGAATTAGTAATGGAAAATTCTGTTACTAATAATAACGGTAAATTTATGTTACTAATAGTAACGGTAAAATTCAGAATCAGTAATGGTAAAACTCTGTTACCAATAGTAACAGTAAATTTCAAATTTTGTGACGGTAAAGATCCGTTAGTAATATTAAAACATATTTAAAAAAAATATAATTTTCAAGATCCAATATCCTTCATTTAAACAAATTCAATTATTCTT
Source organism: Sambucus nigra (assembly GCA_949130495.1). Lineage (NCBI taxonomy): Eukaryota > Viridiplantae > Streptophyta > Magnoliopsida > Dipsacales > Adoxaceae > Sambucus > Sambucus nigra. The sequence continues at coordinate 76,673,674 of OX422207.1, read as the reverse complement.
ACAACAAAAAAATAAATCCTATGAAGATATACGAAAATAGTCCATTGACTGTTGAACACAGTCAATTCAGATAAAAGAAAAACTTCGATAAAAGAGCCAAGGTCGTTGCCTATAATTAAAATTCAATATTCACATAAGATTGATTTTTACTATTTAGAGTCACCTTGTCCATTGATTGTTGAACACAGTCAATTTAGAAATAAACATGGACAACTCCCATGACAGTTTAGTATTAACATCATGCAGATTGAGGAATCCATCCACTTCAAAAGAATGCATCCACGATCTATTAATTCCAAGTTGCCTAATGTATACAATTAAATCATTTACACAACTAAACAATCCCTGACTAAATTCCACAAATTCGTAACAATACATCGAGACCACACATACGTAACAATACGTAAATTTATGAATTCTAACCATAAAATTCCACACATACATAACAATACGTAAATTTATGAATTCTAACCAAAAAATTATATGTTTCCCCTGAATTGCAACAAGTCGATGGATCCCGCTTTCAATAAGAAGCAACCTATATTTGGAGTCTCTGTCTTTCCTGTTCCTCTCTAGATGCTTCCCGATTGCAACTGCTTTCTTAATGAGGTGATAAAGGTCCTCAGGTATTTCAAGAGCAAGCCCTAACCAGTTTGAAAAGTAGAAAGGAGAAAAAAATTCAATTCAATCTCCACTCAAAACATAATAGAAAATTCAACCAAAACTTGATGAATTGGGAAGGCACACCGTCGGCTTTGAGAATCCGCAAAATCTTACTCCCCGTGACACTCCTGAGAAATCCCATGAGAATCACGAAGAATAACACCAATTTGAGAAGGTGTTAAATTCTTCTTAGAAAACTTGCAAATGTTTTCCTCAACCTGGAAGATAAAAATATAAAAAGTCAATAATTTAATGAAATCAGAAGCATTGCAAGTGGGCTATTCAGCTGTCCATATGTTGAAACAATAATCCCACCAACTAAAATCTATACAACTAAACGGGATAAATCTACAAGCTTTATTTCGTATCTAATACCATCACACAGGTACTTTCCCTTTAAAAGTCCTAGATAATTTTTTTGTCCCAGCCAGTTCTATGCATAAAATTATCTCTCCCCCTTTTCCCCACTAATCATTCTGCCCAGAAACCCCACACTAAATTCCTAATGCCTTCTCTATTGTAATTTGTAAACCATATCTACAACCACAATCTAATAAAAAATCAAATAAATAATGAACATGTCAACTTATTACTAATCTTTCACACTACCACAATATTGACCATAAACTCGCATGATTGAACTTAAATAATGTTTAGGTTTTAATCCAATTGTACAATAAAAAATGACATAGTTAATTATGGTACATTGTCTGCCTGTTAGTACAAAAAAAAATGGACCCATTTCCATGGTAATACTTAATATAAATTGAAGCTACACCACTCCAATCGAAAATGAATTTTCAATGAAAAATACAAAATTACATGTATATATTTACCACCACTTCAAGCATATATCATCAAAATAATTGGTAAACACATAAATGACAATTCAGTTTCCATCATACACCAAATTATTTATTTTCTAAAATACATAAATGATATATATATATATATATTGTGTGTGTGTGTGTGTGTGTGTGAGAGAGAGAGAGAGAGAGAAGGAATTAAGGTTTCATATCATACATCTTGAGAGGAGATCTTGAGACAACTTGGTGGGGTCCTATTGTATGGCAAAGCTGAACCTGAAATACCCTTACTGCAATAAAATTATTAATCAAAACAAACCCAAATCAGAATTATGGATGTATGATATATATACAAATAGATATGGAGAGAGAGAAGAAAATTGGTTTTATAGATAGTGAGAATCAGAACAAATCATGGTGGTGGCGCCGCTCTCAGTGTGCACAAAAATTAGACCTGGTGGTGACTGTATTGTTTGGAGCATGCCTAGCAATCTTTTCTTCAATACTCTAGATAAAATCAAGATACTATGTCATTGTAGGAGACATTGAAAAACTTCTTGCACTTAATAATAATAATTATAAAATAATTCAGACTTTACCTCATGGCACTAAACGGTACCCCCATAACCAATAGGTTTGCAGAATCTTCGATATAGAGGAACAACAACATAAGTACACCCAACCATTGTAAATACCACCCATGTTAAGTATAAAAGCATCTTCTGCGATTTTTGTTCTCTGGTTGCGTGGGTAACATATTGGGAATAAAAACTGAGAAAAGAACAAGACCTTTTCAAATTCTGAGGTTTTAGATGTGAAAACTGACTATAGTTTTCAAATGACACCCTATTAAGTTCACATCTTGATCTCAAACCCTGGAATTGAAAATGAAATCCCCACCCGTGTGGAATTTTATTAGCTCCCACAAACTTATTTGTCTGAACATCTTCAAGTAATCACCTGATAAAATTATAATTGGATTAACTACATTGACCACAATTCAACAAACAAGCTTCACAAGATGAAGTACCTGAGCTTTTTTCTTGAGCTTTCAACAATTTCATTTTAAGAGCCTTTGACCTTGAGCTTTCAACAATTTAATTGACATGAGATCATGATTCCTTAATGTTACTTGCAGAATGATTGGAGGGGTTTAAGAGGCCACAAAAGTCACCTAAGGCCATGGGCCTCGATCCTCGATCCAGTAAGTGAGAAGTTCCTTGATTCGTGTTTTGTTGCCTCAAGCAATACAAAGCAGAAGAAAACTGCCAATAAAAAATGAATTTAGTAATTACTGAATGGAAGAAGATACTGTAAGTTAAATACAAGGGGCAAAATTAGAATAATAATTATATGAATATCACATGCTTGCTCATTAGCTTCATTTAACTGTACTAGTACATAAGCATATTGATTTTTAAAAGGATCCAAATCCTTAAGAGCACAGTCACCATCCTTTTGGTTTACCAAAACATCACCATGCATAAATCGCAATTCTAAAACCACAAGTTCCTACAAGTTCCAACATGGCCCATCAACTCCTAATATATTTATACTTAAACGTTTTATTCCAAACACACATACACACGTGTACACAGTTCTGATGAAAAAGAACTGCGTGGTAAATTATATTATAAAAGCCCACCTTTTAATGAAAGAATAAAAACGGCCTCAAAACAAGGACAAAATAGTCAGAGTGAACTATAATTCAAATATTCTAGAAGTTGTCACTGATTGTTATATTCTAAGTTCAATTACTTTTACCTATATGACTAAACATTAAAGTGTAGTGAATTTGTCATTTTTAACGTAGCATCTAAGAAAATTAGTAACACAAGTGCTCACCTTTTTTTCAAGAGCTCGAGTGAGCTCAACAAGAGATTGAACATCATTTTCCTTTGCCTTTGCCTGAAGCCGTGCCAGAGTAGAACATTGAGAATATGCCATCTGTTGATTAGTGGGAGCTTCCTTAGGTCCAATTTTAGCTTGTGAAACAACGTTTGTTGGAGCCACCTTCCATGGAGAAATAAATAAATAAATAAATCCCTTCTTACATAATCTTACAATTTTTGTGGTGGGATATTTTCTCAATTTTCTTTGAAAGGAGTGACCCGAGAAAATAGGATAGGAGCGGAAATAACAATAGATAACCAGAATATGACCGTTATACTGTACAATAATGAATATTTTTTGGAAGAATTAATTTATTTCTTATTAGATTATATTGAATTTTTGCATTTAGTATCAGGAGCCACACCAGATTATTTCACACGCTGAAATTTAGTAGATCATTGGTACCAAAGGGAGAGAAATCAAGCTTCATTTGATGTCACAATATACAATCAAAGAGAGACAAAGATAGTTCCTTTGATCATGATTTGAAATATGAAATCACAAGTTAAAATCTTATCCATATATAATATGTGTGATGCAATGCAAGTTTAACATAACTAACTTGGTTTTAAGTTGATAGTTGTATTGTTGCACTATTAAAATCTTCTTCCATATATGGTTACATGAATCACAGAATTTACGGCTTCACCATATAAGTATTTATTTTAGTACAAAAGAATATATAAGTCAAACAACAAGTGACTGTGATACAAATATGGGGAAGCCACATAGTTGTAGTTGCTGAAAGAATCAAAAGAGGTTAAAGGTTATAAGTGCGTACAAGGAGGATCACCTACAGGGAAACACATTTTCCAATTCAATCCTGAATGCGGATTGTTTTATAACATTTGTAAAGGTGGATTTTTCTGGCAAAAAAATGGTAGGTAAGAGGAAAAATTGCATTTTCTAATTTCCTTTTTATTACAAATCCTGCCGTGCTGCCTTAATTTGATTCGAATAATAAATCTGCAGAAAATTTATCATCTTGAATACCAAATATAGCATTATTAATATGTACTTAACTTTTAAATTTAATTGAATATTGAAAACATATCTTTTGCTTTAATCTCAGTATGCTTATTTGTTTCAAGGGATGGTCTCCTTTGGGTCCTCTACACCAGGGATCAAGGGTGAAGTCCTTAATCTTCCTATTGTCACTAAGATCGCAGAGAAATTGGGGAAGACGCCTGTACAGGTTGCTCTCATGTAGGGGTGGCAATTTGCGACACGACCCGTTAACCCGACACGAAATCGACACGCTTTAAGCGGGTTTGGGTATAGCCTTAACGGGTTCGGGTCATAAACGGGTGGACCCGCCAGACCCGTTAAGAAAACGAATCGGGTTCGTGTATATTCGCGAAACCCGTTAGTGACCCGTCACCCGTTTAGAATCCGTGTGACCCGCTACCCGTTTATAACCCGTCACCCGTTTATAACCCTTCACTCGTTTAGAACCGTCACCCGTTTAGAACCCGCGACCCGTTTGCAACCCGCGACACGTTTGTAACCCGTTAACTCGTTTATAACCCATTCACCCGTTAACAACCCGTAATCTAAGCATCCCACATCGATTTGTTATGAAAATTCTCCATTCTTGACTAAGTATAAGTAAGTTGTTACCTCTTTAGATTTTTAAAGTAATCGGGTTACCGGGTTAAACGGGTGAATCGTGTTAAACGAGTGAACCGGGTTAAACGGGTGAACCGAGTTAAACGAATTAATCGGGTTAAACGGGTGAACCGGGTTAAACGGGTGAACCGGGTCAAAACCATTCGTTTATTTAACGGGTGTAAACGGGTCGTGTCGTGTCATTCGTTAAGTAAACGAATAGTGTATGAATTTCATTTTTCCACCCGTTTAGTAAACGAATCGTGTTTGGGTGGATGAATTTTTGACACGATTCGTTTATCACCCGACACGAACCCGGCTCGACACGACCCGTTTCCACCCCTACTCTCATGTGGGGTTTACAGAATGGTCATTGTGTACTCCTAAAGAGTGCGAATAAAGAACGTATGACAGCAAACTTAGATGCCCTTGATTGGTATATACCTGATGACTTGTTCTACAACTTCTTCGAAATTGAGCAGGCAAGTTGTTCTTTTATGTGCCCTATTTTTACTAATGGCCAGATTACTTATCAAAAAAATACTAATGGCCAGATATACGCACACAACACTATGAACAGAAAAAGGCTACATTTGTTTTTTCATTATAAAGGAGTAAAAGGCACAAGGGCAGGGAGAAATTAAAAATTTCAGTACTAGAAACTAATATCTTTGAATGTTATGGTAGTTTTCTCATCAATATTCTTTGAAAAAATGCAGTCACTTATAGCAATAGCTTTAAATGACCAAAAACTGCGAAAACAAATCCTTGAATACATATGGATGTGATGTTTCAGTTCCATCACCTTTAAATGACCCAAAAAAATAAACAGATCAATGACACCAATCTTGTTAGATGACCAACCATAATTAAGTAAAATCGAAATCTCTGCTACATAAAAGTAAAGAACACATTTTTATACATGAAGCTAAGCAACATCCTATTTGGCCTTTCGCTTATTAAATTGTACCTCAACAAAGTTGCACCATTGATTCAGCAGTCAAAACCTTCCAGCTAAAACTAATTTCCAAGCCATTATTGCCCTGCTTACAACTAAAATTTTTATAAAAGATTGTTGAGGGGAAATCATGTTAGTAATATTATATTAAGTAGGATGACATTGCAAAGCTGTTATAAAAAAATCTAAAAAAATTGACTTACTGATATTCTTTTGACCACTTTCACAACAAATGAAGAACATAAAATTATAGAAGCGTGAGAACTGTGAAAAGTCTCCTTACAACGAAATTGTAAGGTAAAATCTTGAACTCATCATAATGAAAATTCATTTTCTTAAGGTTGTGGAAGGAGATACCACTCAAGCTAGTATCATTTTTAAATGGCAAATGAACATATGAATGTCACCTAGAGTTGCCTCCACTCTAACTAAGACTCTCAGTGTTCATGTATAATAGTATTATATAAAAAAATAAAAAAAATAAAAAGCATACATTTCATCAAAAATTGACATGATCTTGACAAAGAAACAAAGAAATAATATCTCACCGCCAAGTCTAGCCTTTACATGAGCTTGACAATTTCATCAAAAATTGACATCCTGTCAAAGGAGAAAACATACATTTAAGTGAAACTCAAAAAATCTTGAAGCTATTTAAAAAATGTTGTTATGGTTTAACTAAAAATTGTAAATCAACACATTAATGTAAAACAACTATATGAAAAGATGAGAATCAGGTAACATCTATTGTGGATATATAGAGGGGCACAGGCTCAGTTTGTAAGATTTCTTAAACTCCAATAAGGAAAAATTTATCAATGTGTTCCCTCTCAGCTATCCAGAAAAATTCATTCTATAACTTCTGCTGGGGGGAGGATCTCATTGTTCGGAAAACTGAATCTCTGCTTAGCAATAACTTTCTTTCTAGCTGGACTAACATCACGCCACATGATTTACTTTAAATCGCGAGAAAAAATATCTTATTCCGAACCAATATGTTAAGAGCAATACTAAAGTGATTTACTTTTCCTTTTTGTTCAAAACACTACAATTGCATTAAAGTTACATATGATATTTTTGCATCCATCGTTACATATCATTCTTTAATTCCATTATTATTTTGATTTCCCATATAATAACAATTAGTTTCTACCAACAAAAGAAAAAGATTAAGACTACAATAAATTATACTACAAATGAACACCAAACAATATATAATAATAAAAAGAACCTAGTATTAACTAGAGCTGAAGAAAAGATACACAAGAAAACCTTGATGAAAGTGTTAAAAATGATTAAACAAACTCCACCACTCCCACTATATCAATAAAAATTTATCAGTGAGTATTTAAACAGCTACGATGACCCAAAAATGCAAACGTTTGTGTTCGAACATAACAATACCGGAGACATCAGCTGCGTCGCACTTTTGAGTCTCATTTTTTTATCGCTTTAGCATTTTCCTCCATTCAAATTACACATAAAAAACACCTTCTCATGGATATAGAGATACGTACACTCCACTAATTAATATAAAGAAAATCTATTACACAATCTATAATGGATCACTCAACGTCGTCAATTCGAAATATATGAGCACTGAGGACTGGATGATCAAAACTCTTGTAAATTCATCAAAATAAGATTTACGTGTTGAACAAGAAGACACTAAGGACTGAGGACTGGACGATCTGTGTCATCCCTGATGTGTTGGATGACACCATCAGTTGATTAACAGGAAGACACAATAGCTTAGGGGATATATCATTGAACCCATCAGTTGATTTCACCTCACAGTACAAAATAAGATGCATTGGATGAGATTTACCTTGGTCTAGAACAGTAAGACACTGAGGTGTGGACGATTCGTGCGATATATTGGATGAGATGGTCGATCGGAGCAAACACAGAGGACTGGACGATCCGTGTGATGTCTTGAGGAGGAGAAACCCTATGATGTTTTGGGGAAATTATTTTGGCTATGTGATGCGATCAGGGCTTTTTTTTGTTGGAGGAAATTTCTATTTTTCTTTTTTAATATACACTTTTAAAATATAGAATTAAAATTATTAACGGATATATTATATGACTAACACTAATTTATTGTTAGAAATAGTAGTGGTAAAATACCGTTAGTAATAAAAAATATAGTGTGTTACTAAAACCTTATTTTTGGTGTAGTGTTAGGGCAGATGGTTTGAGATGGACGAGCTCTCAGGATGGTCCTTTTCGGTCAAGAATTATTACAAGGTGCTGAGGGGTAGGGGGAGTGTCTATCTTCCTTTAAAGACTATTTGGAAGAGTCATGTGCCCCCTAAGGAGAGATTCTCTGTGTGGACTGCGGCTTGACAGTCCATCTTGACTATTGAGGGTTTGCAAAAATGAGGGAGAAGGTTGGCCAGCAGATGTTGGTTGTGCAAGAAGGAGGAGGAGACAACCAATCACCTTCTTCTTCTTCTTCACGATCACGTGAGTCGGGGACTTTGGGATTTGATCTTCTCTTTGGGCAAGTTCTTGTGGGTTATGTCACAGGAGGTGAGCGAGGTGTTGGTGGCTTGGGGGAGTCCTAAGGGATGGATTGGTTCGAGGGGTGTTTGGAAGATTGTCCCGTATTGTATCAATATAAAGATTAATTTTTATATTTCTTGATAATTCAATATAAATATTCCTATTTATGATAATTTTTACAAAATAAAAATTAATCCATCATATTAAACATGACAGCATATTACACATATTGCGATTGGTCCTGTCAGTCTCAGGACCAAACATGACATCATATTATATATCAGGATTAAACGAAAAAGTTGGAATTTATTAAGAGGTGGAGTGAGAGGATGAAGCTTGCAAAGTCCATCCATGAGGTATGAGGAGACGAGTTTGGTGGTAGTAAAGCACACAAGGACTCTCATGGTTGTGCACTCCCTCATATGTTGTTATCACATAACTTGGATTTTCAGTGCCTCTCTCTACCCTCTTTTTCACGTTGCACCCTACGTTTGAACACTTGAAATAATGCCTGCATATTACATATATGAATTTATCTCTCCGAATCAATAATGTAGCTAACAGTAATACACGGATAGAAAATGGAACTTTGACAAAAACAGTAATATATATATATATATATAGGGGCGTTCTCCAACGGATGTAAATAACGGGTTAAGGAACGGATTTGCTTAAAAATGAATGATACGTGCATAAGAGAACTTTTAGTCAACAATAGAACAAACACATTTCAACTCCCCTTTTGAACATACTCTCTCTCTAACCAAACCCACCACGTCAGCCTCAAAGAACCCATGCATAAATAAGGTAAATCTCCATCAAACCATCTCATTATTTTAATACTATTTACCTTGCCAATATTGAGTTTAGATCTTTTTTATATTGCTATTTTTTTTAAAGCCTCTATTAACATATCACTTTTAAAAAAATATACATGTTAGATTTGTTAAAAAAAACAGTCTGGATTTGTTTTTTTAAATGATGTCCGAATCTATTTTTTAATTGTTGTCCCAATTTTTTGTGTAGATCCATTTTTTTAATATTGTTTTTTTAAAACTTTTTATTAACATATCACTTTAAAAAAATACATGTTAGATTTTTTTTAAAAAAACAGCCCCGATTTTTTTTAAATGATGTCCGAATTTTTTTTTTAAATACAGCAATATGTTACTGTTTAACTTTGATTATTTGGCCAATCTTTTATATTGTTGTTTTTTTAAACCCTCTATTAACATATTACTTTTGAAAAAAATACATGCTAGATTTGGAGATAAAAAAAAAACAGTCCAGATTTTTTTTAAATATAACAATATAAATATTACTGACCATATATAATAAAGTTAAGTTATTTTTTTTCTTAAAAAATCCTAATTTTTATGGTTTTTATTTTAATAATGTTTATTATTTTAATACCCAAACAACTACAACTACAACTACAAATTATAGCTTTATAATGCTCAAACTACTATAACTACAAAGAGATAGCACACCTTGTTTTTATGTTTATTATTTTAATTAATTACAATATTTTTTATCCTCTCAGTTTTGTAAATAATTAGAGGTATCCCTTGAAGTTTGACGTTTTACCAAAAAATTCTATATTTTTTTAATTTTTTTAAAATTGACCCCCCCCCCCCTCCCCGGGCCCTATGTCCATCCGCCCCTGACCAAGGCCATAAAATGTAACAAAATGTAACCATAAAAATAATAAACATTATAAAAAAAAAAATTAAAATTCGGATTTTTTAAGGAAAAAAATAGCTTTACTTTATTATTTGGTCGATAATATCTATATTGTTATACTTCAAAAAAATCTAGACGTTTTTTTGGGGTATATACCAGATAGTCGCTCGAACTTTTTTTAATACACGTTTACTCCAAGTCTTTTTATTTTGCACAAAAAAGTCCTTCACCATGCCAAAAAGGCTTTACCATGCCGTTGGCGCGGACCTTTAATGATAAGAGAATAAGGGATTTTTTGATACAAAATAAAAGGCTTGGACTAAATGTGTATTAAAAAATGTTTGAGGGATTTTTTGGTATTTGATCCTTTTTTTTAGGTCCAAATCTAGCATGCATTTTTTTTAAAGTAATATGTTAATAGAGGGTTAAAAAAACAATATGAAAGATTGGCCAAATAATCAAAGCTAAACAGTAATATATTGTTGTATTTAAAAAAAATAAATTCGGACATCATTTAAAAAAAAATCCAGACTGTTTTTTTAAAACAAATCTAACATGTATTTTTTTAAAAGTGATATGTTAATAAAGGGTTTAAAAAAATAATATTAAAAAAATGGATCTACACAAAAGATTGGGACAACAATTTTCAAAAAAAAAATCGAACAGAATTAACAAATCTAAAATGTTTATTTTTTTAAAAAGTGATATGTTAATAGAGGTTTTAAAAAAAATAGCAACTTAAAAAAAAGATCTAAACTCAATATTGGCAAGGTAAACAGTAATAAAATAATGAGATGGTTTGATGAAGATTTACCTTATTTATGCATGGGTTCTTTGACGCTGACGTGGTGGGTTTGGTTAGAGAGAGAGTATGTTCAAAAGGGGAGTTGAAATGTGTTTGTTCTATTGTTGACTAAAAGTTCTCTTATGCACGTATCATTCATTTTTAAGCAAATCCGTTCCTTAACCCGTTATTTACATCCGTTGGAGAACGCCTCTCTCTCTCTCTCTCTCTCAGAGAGAGAGAAAGAGAGAGAGATGGTACTGCCATCTCTGTGCTACACCGAAGAAAAGGGAAAAAATAGAAATAATGTGGAGAAATGAGGGGAGAGTGAGTGCTTGACAAGTGTTAAAATTTAGGGTTTTTTGTAATAAATTATGTAATTTTAGGACTTAAAATAATATTAATTATGAATATAAGATAATAAATATTTCGTTTTCATTTTTAGTTCCTATTTTAAAATTAAAAGGACACTTGATATGCTGTATGATTTTCTTAAATACTTCATGCATATTGGTTGGCAAAATGCCAACCATTAAGCCAAACCTTGCCTTCTGACAAAACCCATATTCATATCGAGTTTTTTTTAGTCATTTTGAAAAAAAACGTTTTATATAATATTTTGGAGATGGAATTATATATATTAAATATGAAATCATACATATTTAATTAGAAACCAATCAAAACATCTCACCTTAAAAATCACATGAGGAAATATGTAATTAAAAAGTTTGGACAGGTATAAACCACAATCCCCTAATTTTTTCCATTATTGCTATAATACGTCACAATATTTACAGAATAGTACTACACAAGACATTATCCCAGTGCATGACCTCAAAACCTATAAATATTTATATATAAAGAACCAATTCAATCAAAACCACACGATCCAAACATTATCACAAATGTCGTTTTGTATAACGGGACAATAAGTTAACAAGGAGAACATAGTGTGATAATATTATTGAGTTATTTTTACACACACACATAGCAAGTCGTTACCATATATTGTACCATTGGAAATGATACGTTCCGTGTGTGATAAGTCAGTAGATGTATATTCCATATATAGACAATTATATATAAGTTGCCAAACACATGGGTAGATGGGGTTTGAGAGAGTGATTGATAAAGCCTAATGCTTAGGTTGGTGACTGCCATTGAACTTGAAGGGCCACCTGACTGCAACCTGAGCTAGTTATTGAAAAAAGAGGTAAACTGTGTAATATAGTATTGCCCTATGGGAAGGACAAAGAAAGTTGGAGATAGAGAGAGAGAGAAAGTATAAATCTCCACAATTATCCTCCATACGAGTTTCCACCTCTTCATTTTCTTACCCCTATAAGCACCAACCTATAGGTAAACCATTTACACTCACCCAGGCCACCTGTTTCTTCACACGAGAGAGACATTGTAAATGGGTTGTGTTTTAATGGTGGGAAAAAGAAGAAAGAATAAAGTAGAGGAATGAATTGATAAATGCTTATATATAGAGGTATGTATGTATGTATGTATGTATGTATATGCTAAAATGGGTATGTTCGGTTATCGCATATTGTGTGAGTTTTCATATATGGGTATGCACTGGGATCAACCCAAATTAGAAGATGAAGAAGGTGATGGTAGGTATCCGTAGACGGAGGGTATGTTTTAGTGATGTTGGCGTGTGCATATATATATATATATATATATATATATATATATATATATATATATATATAGAGAGAGAGAGAGAGAGAGAGAGAGAGACTCACCTACATGATTATGTATACATTACATCGCCTAAGAAACTTTTTCTCCAAATTTTTTATTTTTTCCTTGAAATTAACTTTCTCATCAACTCATATTCAAAAAACAGGACAAAATACATTTTGTATCTATTTTTAAAAAAATTCACCAAAAACTTATTTATAAGGTATTTTGAGCAATTTTTTGTGAATTTTTTAAAAATAGCTACAAAACGTATTTTGAACTAATTTTTTGAACATGGGTTTATTGAAAGGTTCATTTCAAGAAAAAAATGAAAAAATTTGAAAAAAAATCTTTTTAGTGCCTACAACTAGGTGTGATGTATAAATGATGTATAGAGCATGATGTAGGTGAGCCTTCTCATATATATATATATATATAGTCATGCTCTTATGCAGACTAGTCCGTATTTTTAAAATGTGGAGCGGACATGTATCACTCGGCTGTGAGCCCAGAAAAGAGAGAGAGTGCCTATAATTTATGCGATAATTTCTAGGTGCACCGTTAGGTGACACATGTCCGGTCCGCATTCTTAAAATGCGGACTAGTTCGCACAAGAGCATTGTTATATATATATATATATATAATGCTCTTGTGGGACTATCCCCCATTTTAACAGTGCGCGTGTCCAGTCTGCACTATCCCGTGTTTTAACAGTGGCGGGATACCCGCACAAGAGTGTATATATATATATATATATATATATATATATATATATATATATATATATATATATAATACTTCTCTTGTGCGGACCAGGCCGTATTTTAAGAGTGTGGACCAAGCATGTGTCACCAGGCAGTGAGCCTAGAAATTATTGGCTAAATTACATGTATGCTCTCTCTCTCTTTTGCGCTCACCGTCAACTGAGAGATGTCCGGTCTGCACTCTAAAATGTGAACTGATCTGCCCAAGAATAGTACTATATATATATATATATATATATATATATATATATATATAGTGAGAGAGAGAGATGGCAGTGCCATATCTGCGCTGAACAAAAGAAAAGGGAATAAAATAGAAAGAATAGGGAGACATGAGGGGAGATGATGAGTGCTTCGCAATTGTTTTGAGGTTAAAATCAAAATATTTGAAAGATCAGGGGAAAATTAACATTTGACCCAATATTTAGACTTTTTTGTAGTAAACTTACTAAAACTTACAAATATATTGCTCTAGACATTTTGGTATAATTCAAGTCTCGTGACATTTCAAGTGCTTTGGGGAGACTTGGGCGATATTTGGATTGTCACACGAGAAAAAATAAAAAACAAGAAATACCTCTCCTCATGTGATTATATTAAATACATCTCCCATATTGGTTCATTTTAGGAAAAGGGGATAAGATTAGATTCTGGACAGACAAACGGGGTGAAAATCGGTCTATTAAGGATCTCTTCCCCGGTATCTATAATCTAGGGGTGAAACAAGATGGGATGGTGTTAGACCATGTGAATGTCATTGGAGATGTGGTAATGCGGAGTCCTCAGCTTAAGAGATGGTTTTGGGACTGGGAACTCGAAGAGGCGGATATGTTTTTTGAATGGCTAAACTCGACGCCCCAACCGATAGTGAAGGATGATTCCCTGAGGTTGAAGGGGGGGTGGAACTTGGGCTTTCACAGTTAAGGGGTACTATGCTATATTAGGTGATAGGGGGACCCCCAGGGCTCGTTTCCCCTGGAAGAAGATTTGGAAGGTCAAGGCGCGTCCTAAGGTTAGATTCTTCGTTTGGACGGCGGTGAGACATGCCATTTTGAAGATGGAAGGCCTGTAGAGGAGAAGATATCGCATGGCTAGCCGCTGTTGGTTATGCATGGAGGAAGAGGAGAAGACCGACCATCTGCTTCTGCACTACAGGGTGACGAGAGGATTATGGAATATTTTTGTGGCTATATATTAGACCGTGTGGGTCATGTCGGAGTTAGTGATGGCTCTTTTAGAGGCTTGGAATCCTCCTTGGGGGTGGGGGTGACATAAGGGTTTGGCGTATAGTTCCTCACTGCATAATGTGGACGATATGGAAGGAGAGGAATGCGCGTTATTTCAAAAGATTTGAGATGGCGCCTTCTAGACTAAGATATCTATTTCTAAGCACCCTTCTTAGCTGGACAAAGGGGAAGATTTCTACCACGACTCAGGATTTTGTTGAATTTATAGAGGAGATCCGCTCCGTGATGTAATTTGGGAGTTTGAGTAGCGGGTGTATGTTTATTTCCTTTTTTCTATTTTTTCTTTTGCTTGATATACTCCCTGTATACGGGTTCACTCCCTTAGTGATTGGTTTTTAATACAATCATTTAATTATAAAAAAAAATAACATTTTTGTTAACCTGAGCGGTTGGCTCAGCTGGTCAAGCCTTGGGTTTGCTCCCCAGAGGTCGTCAATTCGAGTCACTGCAAGGGCCACGGACCGCAGGTTGTTTATGTGTGAATCCACACCGCCTATTTCGCAAGCCTTGTTCGGGGCGAAGGGATTAATCTCGAGGTGCGCACAAGCTGGCCCGGGGATTACCCTCCCTACGAAAAAAAAAAATTGTGTTGCCCTGTGTAATTTTTGGGAATGAAGAACATAAATAACATGCCACGGCAATTGAAAAATGCTAATACGTAGTTGAGATCTTTCGCTTTT
Source organism: Sambucus nigra (assembly GCA_949130495.1). Classification (NCBI taxonomy): domain Eukaryota; kingdom Viridiplantae; phylum Streptophyta; class Magnoliopsida; order Dipsacales; family Adoxaceae; genus Sambucus; species Sambucus nigra. The sequence goes on along the minus strand of OX422207.1, from coordinate 76,658,388 downwards.
GATTGATTATAAATTTTCTAAAATCGAAAGTTTTCACCTATGACTTGATAACCTCATCTTAGGTAATCTAAAAGTCTGTCTTAATATTTTTTTGGGAGACTTATGTTGCTTAATTGTACTATCCTGGACATTTTGATTATTTATTCAATCTAATTTCCTTTTTTACAATTTTTTTTATCAATTATCACTGTTCAAAAAATGATAATTTGTTCATAAAATTGTTATTTATGTGAATGTTATTAACTCTAATAGCTCATGCTCATTCTGTCCCAAATTAATATTGTTCATATTACAATTAAAGAAATACTTTCGAAATTAATTTATTAGTTATTTCATTATTAACAAGTCACATGCCTTGCCTTGCACGTGAGTCTAATTGAGGTTTAACGTAAAAATTATCAATGTTAAATGAGAACTGTATTAAATTAAAACGCAATGACTATGAAAGTATTAAAGCAAGAAAAACGCATTATCAGGTCTATCCAAAATAACAATTCAAACTTATTCAAACCAACCAACATTAGTTAGGTAGACGGACTAGATCGACCGAATCTCGTTCAAGTGCGGATTAGACTCCCTATGTGAGTAGGTTTGTGTTCTTGCGGTACGAGAGACAGCAATTACAATTGATCGGTCACCTTTTCGAGTATTCAAGCTCTAATAATATTACAGTTCCAGTAAAATAATAATCCCTTTCGATGTTTCAGGACTTTGAAAAGCACTTAAAAAACGAATGTATATTTATTTTGAAGATGATAAATAAATCTTGTTTCCTTTTATTTATCCTATAAATCCCAGGATCAACGTGACAGCATATTATACATATTGAGCATGGTCCTGTAATTCTCAGGACCAAACATGACACCATATCATATATACTAAAGAGAATGTTCTATGCACTAAAAAAATTACATCAAAAGTGCAACAAATGGCGTAGAAAGTGTAATAACGTTGGGTACACTAAGGTTTTTGTTCCATTACCACACCATTGTCTCACTATTAGTGTAATTTTTTTAGTGAAAATATCATTGTCCATTAAACATAAAAACGATCATCATAACACACTTACATAATTTAATAAAAACAAAGCTGGAATTTATGTAGAGGAGGAGTGAGAGGATGAAGCTTGCAAAGTCCAACCACGAGGTATGAGGAGACGGGTTTGGTCGTAGTAAAGCACTGAAGGGCTCTCATGGTTGTGCACTCCCTCATATGTTGTTATCACATAACTTGGATTTTCAGTGCCTCTCTCTACCCTCTTTTTCACGTTGCACCCTACGTTTGAACACTTGAAATAATGCCTACATATATGAATTTATCTCTCCGAATCAATAATGTAGCTAACAGTAATACACGGATAGAGAATGGAACTTTGACAGTAATTGATGCATGAAAGTTAATACACGGATAGAGTATGGAACTTTGACAGGAAACAGTGCATGCATGAGCATGACAAAATACATTGAGATATGACGATGTCATATTTTAAAATTTCAGTCCTAGTAGGTCACTATATGGCTCATTGCTTATGTTCAGTGTTCGAACTTTAATGCTCGCACCCACACTCACACTGACCTGACGAACTGGACAACTCAGTGCTCCTATTCGGACTATTGGGGCTCCTCGTATTTCTGATACACAGGCCACATAATTACTCTTGCTAATTTTTGGAATTACCTACCTCTCCTCTATCCTCAAATCACGGGCTATTAACCAATCTCAAAGGTCAAAACTGAAGTCCCTTATTTGCACTTGTATATATATATACATATATATTTATCTGTGTGTGATTATGTTTTTAAAAAATATAAATTTATCATAAACAGACTCGTTAAATAACAGATAAGACAATTTGAAGTTTGGGTGTGTGAGAGAGAGAGAGAGAGAGAATGCTGTAGCACATAAATATGATGTATTTTGTACCTTCATTTTATAATTTGTTAAGTTGACAGTAACTTTTACACTGACATAATTTTTTGTCTTCGAGATGAAACGTGAATTCAAGGGTTGTAGTGGGTTTTAGGGTTATTTCTGATTATAAGTAAGTAGGGTCTTTCTTCTGTTACTTTTTTTTTTCTCATAAAAAACACATATCTTACGTTCCAAAATAGGTTTGTTAAACAGATATAATCACCATCACATCTTATTAATAATTTTGTAATTTCACCCACTTTTATATGCTATTTTTAAAAATATTTTTTTATGTTTTAATCTCATCTCCTAAAATTTGTTAGGCTTCCATCTCATATTTTTTAAAATTATAATAAGATTCATAACCACTCCATAATTACGCTGTAATCATCCATCCTTTATTTTTTTCGAAAACAACACTAGTTTCCTAATAATTACAATAACACCAATAATTAAAAAAATAAAGACGTAAAATTGTTTACAAATAAATTTTAAAAATAAGACTAAGTACTTAAAATTCCATATAAAAAACACAACTGTTAATTTGGAAAGATCTAAAAAAACATAGCACAACAAATAAAATGAGTTTGGGGGGGGGGGGGGGGGGGGGGGGGGTATAATAATTGTTGCATAATGTAGAGGATGATAGTAGTATGGCATTCGTAAGTCCAGACTTTACTGTTGTTCATAGGCTTAGAATAGATGGCCTTTAATTCAGATGTGTAGCTCTCCTCTGTTAAAGGCCTGTGCCACAAGATCACCCCCTTTAAAAAAAAAAAGAAAAAAGAAAAAAAGAAAGATATTGTTCTAGTAGTTGATTACGGACGCTTCATGATTAGATGGTTACACCTTTAGCATTACAACCATCATTAGGACTGGCTTTTGAATGATGCTCTCTTTATACTTTATCATAACACTCATTTCATAGTATAATGTTAGAAAACCTTTTTCACTTTTGCACTTCGTTTGCCCTATGTTATGCTAACTCTCACTTTTGGAACTGACAAGCGCAAAGGCGGGAAGTGAATTTGATTATAGAGTGGATCGTGTCTAGACGTGTTTGTATTATTTTTATTGCGTTCAGATTTTATTAAGTTTGTATTTAAATGGGTGATTTTGTTATTGTGTGAGAAATTATATTCAAATCCGATCCGTTATGTTAACGTGTCATGTCGTATTCATTCATTAATACCCATTAAGATAATGAATTATTTTGAATTATATAGAAGTTGACATATTATCTGATTTTTGAATCCAAGAAGACCCATTAATTCATTGACATTACTAAATCTCTCATTTAGTAAAATTCATTATGATTAAATTAACTTTATGCTACATAAATTATTTATAAGTTCTAAAAGTATATCTTATTTACTTAAATTAATAAGTCATAACGAATCTTATTGGGTATTAACGGGTGAAGGGGATCAACACTAATCCGATCCGTTAACTATCGTCTCTTATCGGATTGACACTGATATGATCCAAACACATTAAGGGTTCACCCATTAATTCATAACTTCGTATCGATTCGTATCGTGTTATCGTGTCGTGCGTCAATTTATCGGATCTAAATTTGAAAAGGACATTGCAGCATTTAATTTTGACTAGGTGATAGTTTCTGTTGGATATTATGAATGCAAATACAGAAATGGAACTCTTTATATATCTCAAAAATGTCAACTTCAATACAACAATGTAATTTCTGAATAGTCACTATAAAACTTCAAGGCGTGATGTCACTTTCCTAAATACAGTATTTGCCCCACACGAAGAATTTCGGTATACAAACGGGAATCAGCAAATCCGTACTCAAGATACAATGAAGCACTTGCACTGTCTGCAACTTGTATATTTGAAGACAGCCCTTGGATGTAGCAGCGAAGAACAGTTAATCAAGTTCTTATTCTGTTTATGTGCACAAAACAGAATAAGAGAATTTATATCTCCTGAAAACTGTAAGAGAGTAATAGCAGGGTATGAAAATCTGAAACTGGTTTTTGGTATCAATATAATTCCGTTTTTAGGCAGCCTTTATTTATAGAAAATGAAAGGCTTTGTCTTCAAGAGTCATGACTGTTGAATTAAGTCATTTCCGAACAGGTATGACTGTTAATTGCCAACAGTCTTAAGTCCATTCCGAACAGGTATAATAATACCGAATCGGTTTTGCACGGGTCAACCAAAAAGTGACCGCGCCCGAGCTACCGCGATCCGACCCGGACGAATCCCGGCAACCCGCTACCACTGCGGACACGCGGCGTGCGAAGTGCAAAGTGCGCCACTAGCGCCTCTACAGCCCACTGCCCCGCACCCGCACGTGCGCGCGCGCGCGCGTGTGCGTGTGCGTACGGTGCTTCGCACCGTATCGAGGTCTCTTGAATAGCCTCTTAAATGCTAGATGAATTAACTCTTCATCTTCCATTTGTACTTATTAAGTGTACAAATTCTTAACATTTTTCCAATGTGGGACTCAAAGGTTGCCCACCCCTTTTATAGCTTAGTGGTGACACTTAGCTTTGTACATTTTCCAATGTGGGACACTATACCCTTTTATATTTGGGTTAGCTTCCCACCTCTTCCACACACTTCCAATGTGGGACAAGCTTTTAAGGCTTTTACACCCAAAAAACTCTTACTCTCTTATTTTAAAAATCTCCAACATTCCTCCACCATTTTCAAAATAAGTTTTGTAAATCTTTGATTGTCTGTAAGACTGTGTATAAGCATTGGTGTCTCACGACTTGAACCAATACCCTGTGAAGGTTCGTCAAGGTTAACCATGAAAGTATAGTAGACTTGTCTTTGAACTATCAATCTATATTGATTATCCGGATTTGTCTTCACACACAAATCTTTTAGTCACTGATTATCCATATAAGCCGACACATGAATTAGGCCTTGTGTCTGTACCTTGATTTCATGAGTGCTTTAGAGTCAAGCCCAATACTCATAGGAAGCGGCACCACTTCCACACTCATATAGGTAGATTATCATGGGTGTCCATGTAACTTCAAACACCATAAATCTATTAAGGTTAAACCCTTCCTCTTTCATTATTCATTACATGTTCTAAGCACTTATCCTTGGGATGTTATATTTCATAGTGCTTACAATCACGTCGTATGATGTACTTTAATCATTGAACTTGAGACTTGAATATATCAAGTTTCAAGTTGAGTTTCCATCAAGAGTGATTATTATTAATGGGCTTTAGTCCCATCCCTATTGATGTCTTAGACACCAGTCCTCTTGCAAGACCTTTTGTAAAAGGATCAGCTAAATTTTGACTTGATTTTACATAATCCACTGTGATTACACTATCTGTAATCATTTGTCTGACATAACTATGTCTCAGGCCAATATGTCTAGACTTTCCATTATACACTTTACTATAAGCTCTGGAAAGTGTAGACTCACTATCACAATGTATAGATATTGGAGGCATTGGTTTTGGCCAAACTGGAATTTCAATCAATGAATTCCTTAACCATTCTGCCTCTTTACTAGTTGCAGCTAATGCTACAAACTCAGCTGCCATAGTAGAGTCAGCTATACAAGTTTGTTTCTTTGATCCCCAAGAAACAGCTCCTCCACCAAGTGTGAAAATCCATCCACTTGTTGAGGAATGATCCTCCCGCTCAGTTATCCAACTGGCATCAGAAAACCCTTCTAATACTGAAGGATATCCACTATAGTATATACCATAGTCCATAGTTCCTTTCAAATATTTTAATATTCTATTGACAGCATGCCAATGCAATAAACTTGGATTACTAGTATATCTACTTAATTTACCAACAGCATAAGCAATATCAGGTCGAGTACATGTCATGGCATACATTAAACTACCAATTACTCGTGCATATTCCAATTGTGAAATAGCTCTACCATTATTAGGGATCATCTTTAGCTGTGGTTCAAAAGGTGTACTAACAGGTGTGCAATCAAACTGATTAAATTTCTTTAAAATTTTCTCAACATAATGAGATTGAGTGAGAATTATATTTTTATCTTTCCTTATTATTCTCATTCCTAATATGACATCAGCTACACCCATATCTTTCATATCAAATTTAGAAGACAAAAAACTCTTAGTATTATTAATGCTTTCTAAATCAGTACCAAGAATTAACATGTCATCTACATATAAACAAATGATCACACCTTTACCATTAGCAAATTTACTATAAACACACTTATCAGATTCATGAATTTTAAAACCATAAGAAATAATGACTTTATCAAATTTTTCATGCCATTGTTTAGGTGCTTGTTTTAGGCCATATAAGGACTTAATAAGTTTACATACTTTATTTTCTTGTCCAGGCATAACAAATCCTTCAGATTGTTCCATGTAAATTTCTTCTTCTAAGTCACCATTTAAAAAGGCAGTTTTCACATCCATTTGATGAATCTCAAAATTATATATAGATGCTAATGCAATTAAAATTCTAATAGTGGCGGTTCTAGCAACAGGTGCATAGGTATCAAAATAATCAATTCCTTCTTTTTGTGTAAAACCTTTAGCAACCAATCTAGCCTTGAATTTATCAATTGTTCCATCTATTTTCATTTTCTTTTTAAAAATCCATCTACACTTAATGGGTTTAGATCCTGGAGGTAAGTCTACTAATTTCCAAGTTTTATTTCCCAAAATTGAATCCATTTCATCATTTATAGCTTCTTTCCAAAATGCTGAATCTACAGACTTAATTGCCTCATTATAAGTTTGTGGGTCTGTTTCAATGCTAAGAGTCAAAGCATATTGATTACAAGATGTATCTCTAGTTCCTTCAACAAGATAGACTACAAAGTCGGGACCAAAGCTTTTTTCTTTCCTAGGTCTTTTACTTTTTCTAATCTCTTCTTGTTCTACTAGTGGAGTTCCAGGTAACTGTGAAGGAGTGCTTACTTCTTTTTCATTATTAATTCTAGGAATAGAAGAAAACCTTTGTTCATAAAAAATTGCATCTCTCGATTCAAATATTGTATTTACCTCAACAGAATCATTAGGTTCACTAACCAAAAATCTATAGGCTTTACTATGTTGTGCATAACCTATGAAAATACATTCAACACCTTTGCTTCCTAATTTCTTTCTCTTAGTTTCAGGTAGTCTTACAAGAGCTCTACAACCCCAAACTTTAAGATAAGCTAAATTAGGTTTTCTATTCTTCCATAATTCGTAAGGAGTTTTCTTATTATCTTTAACAGGTATTCTATTCAGAATATGACATGCAGTTAAAAGTGCTTCTCCCCAAAAACCCTTACTTAAACCAGAATAAGAAAGCATAGCATTAACCATTTCAGTTAGTGTCCTATTTTTTCTTTCTGCTACTCCATTTTGTTGTGGTGTATAAGGTGCAGTAACTTCATGTATAATTCCCATATCTTCACAAAATTGAGGAAAGTGATATTCACCACCTCTATCAGATCTAAGACATTTTATTTTAGAATCACATTGATTTTCAACTTCATTTTTATATGTCTTAAATCTATTAAGCACATCATCCTTAGAGTTTAAAAGATATACGTAACAATATTTTGAAAAGTCATCAATAAATGTAGCAAAATATTTACTACCACCTCTAGTAGGCGTTCCATGCAAATCACAAACATCACTATGTACTAATTGCAACAAAGATGTAGTTTTTTCTATTTTAGGAAAAGGCAATCTTGTTATTTTAGTTTGCATGCATATTTTACACTTTTCATTCATATCATTCTCATATTTAGGAATCAAATTTAAATTAACCATGAAATGCATTTTCTTTGTATTAACATGTCCTAAACGACTATGCCATAATGAAAGACAATCAACGATATAAGCAGAAGAATCCTTTTCATTGATATTGAGCTTAAACATGCCCTCATACAAATATCCTTTGCCTACAAAGGTACCATTCTTAGTCAGAATAAATTTGTCTGACTCAAATACAAGCTTAAAGCCAAATTTGTTAAGAAGACTTCCAGAAACTAAATTTTTCCTAACATCAGGAACATGAAAAACATTGGTGAGGCTAAGGATTTTCCCGGAAGTGAATTCGAGATCCACTGTCCCTTTGCCTTTAACCGCAGCTGTAGATGAATTTCCCATATAGAGAACATCTCCTTCCACTGTTTCATAGGCAGAGAACAAGTTCTTGTCCTTACAAACATGCCTTGTGGCACCAGAATCAACCCACCAAGAGTTGTCTTCTCCAAGCATATTAGCCTCGGATATCATAGCAGCAAATTTTTGCTTTGTGTCTGATGTCCCTCCTTTTTCCTTTAGTTTCTTGAACTCACGACAATCCTTCTTGAAGTGACCTGGTTTGTTGCAATGAAAACAATTTCCTTTCTTCTTTTTGTTTGCTTTAGAATTATTTGAAAAATTCTTCCGCTTGTTATTTTTTCCATGATTGCCATATTTTTGCTCCTTTCCTTCCTCCACCACATGGACCTTAGAAACAGAATTTTCTTGTTCCTCTTTACCATCTAGAATTCGAGACTCTTGTTCAATTCTTAAATGAGTCTCTAATTCTTCAAGTGAAAGATCCTCCTTTTTGTGTTTGAGTTCTTTCTTATAGTCTTTCCAAGAAGGAGGAAGTTTTTCAATTATGGCAGCAACAATTACATTATCATCCATATTTAATTTTTTCAGTTTGCAATGATTTATGATGCGTTGGATGTCATGAAATTGTTCTAGCACAGGCCTATTATCATGCATTTTAAAGCTTAGAAACTGACCGATAAGGAACTTCTTACTTGTAGCGTCTTCCGTTAGATATTTGGTCTCCAATGTTTCCCATAAAGTTTTTGCAGTCCCAACATTTTGGTACAAGTCGAACAAATTATCAGCAAGTGCATTGAGAATGTGACCACGACACAAATAATCATCGGTCTCCCATTTTGTGCGTTGCCTAGTCTGTTCCACGGTTTCATCTTCATCTTCATTTGGTTTCGGTTGTGATAAGACATATACAATCTTCAATGTTGTTAAAAGAAAATGAACCTTTTTCTGCCAACGCAGAAAATTACCACCATCAAAACGGTCCAACTTGACAAAGCTTTCTGTTATTTGTCGAAGTGATTTGGAAGAGTCGGCCATTTCCAAAAATTACTGTATTTAGATTGTTGGATATTATGAATGCAAATACAGAAATGGAACTCTTTATATATCTCAAAAATGTCAACTTCAATACAACAATGTAATTTCTGAATAGTCACTATAAAACTTCAAGGCGTGATGTCACTTTCCTAAATACAGTATTTGCCCCACACGAAGAATTTCGGTATACAAACGGGAATCAGCAAATCCGTACTCAAGATACAATGAAGCACTTGCACTGTCTGCAACTTGTATATTTGAAGACAGCCCTTGGATGTAGCAGCGAAGAACAGTCAATCAAGTTCTTATTCTGTTTATGTGCACAAAACAGAATAAGAGAATTTATATCTCCTGAAAACTGTAAGAGAGTAATAGCAGGGTATGGAAATCTGAAACTGGTTTTTGGTATCAATATAATTCCGTTTTTAGGCAGCCTTTATTTATAGAAAATGAAAGGCTTTGTCTTCAAGAGTCATGACTGTTGAATTAAGTCATTTCCGAACAGGTATGACTGTTAATTGCCAACAGTCTTAAGTCCATTCCGAACAGGTATAATAATACCGAATCGGTTTTGCACGGGTCAACCAAAAAGTGACCGCGCCCGAGCTACCGCGATCCGACCCGGACGAATCCCGGCAACCCGCTACCACTGCGGACACGCGGCGTGCGAAGTGCAAAGTGCGCCACTAGCGCCTCTACAGCCCACTGCCCCGCACCCGCACGTGCGCGCGCGCGCGCGTGTGCGTGTGCGTACGGTGCTTCGCACCGTATCGAGGTCTCTTGAATAGCCTCTTAAATGCTAGATGAATTAACTCTTCATCTTCCATTTGTACTTATTAAGTGTACAAATTCTTAACATTTTTCCAATGTGGGACTCAAAGGTTGCCCACCCCTTTTATAGCTTAGTGGTGACACTTAGCTTTGTACATTTTCCAATGTGGGACACTATACCCTTTTATATTTGGGTTAGCTTCCCACCTCTTCCACACACTTCCAATGTGGGACAAGCTTTTAAGGCTTTTACACCCAAAAAACTCTTACTCTCTTATTTTAAAAATCTCCAACATTCCTCCACCATTTTCAAAATAAGTTTTGTAAATCTTTGATTGTCTGTAAGACTGTGTATAAGCATTGGTGTCTCACGACTTGAACCAATACCCTGTGAAGGTTCGTCAAGGTTAACCATGAAAGTATAGTAGACTTGTCTTTGAACTATCAATCTATATTGATTATCCGGATTTGTCTTCACACACAAATCTTTTAGTCACTGATTATCCATATAAGCCGACACATGAATTAGGCCTTGTGTCTGTACCTTGATTTCATGAGTGCTTTAGAGTCAAGCCCAATACTCATAGGAAGCGGCACCACTTCCACACTCATATAGGTAGATTATCATGGGTGTCCATGTAACTTCAAACACCATAAATCTATTAAGGTTAAACCCTTCCTCTTTCATTATTCATTACATGTTCTAAGCACTTATCCTTGGGATGTTATATTTCATAGTGCTTACAATCACGTCGTATGATGTACTTTAATCATTGAACTTGAGACTTGAATATATCAAGTTTCAAGTTGAGTTTCCATCAAGAGTGATTATTATTAATGGGCTTTAGTCCCATCCCTATTGATGTCTTAGACACCAGTCCTCTTGCAAGACCTTTTGTAAAAGGATCAGCTAAATTTTGACTTGATTTTACATAATCCACTGTGATTACACTATCTGTAATCATTTGTCTGACATAACTATGTCTCAGGCCAATATGTCTAGACTTTCCATTATACACTTTACTATAAGCTCTGGAAAGTGTAGACTCACTATCACAATGTATAGATATTGGAGGCATTGGTTTTGGCCAAACTGGAATTTCAATCAATGAATTGCTTAACCATTCTGCCTCTTTACTAGTTGCAGCTAATGCTACAAACTCAGCTGCCATAGTAGAGTCAGCTATACAAGTTTGTTTCTTTGATCCCCAAGAAACAGCTCCTCCACCAAGTGTGAAAATCCATCCACTTGTTGAGGAATGATCCTCCCGCTCAGTTATCCAACTGGCATCAGAAAACCCTTCTAATACTGAAGGATATCCACTATAGTATATACCATAGTCCATAGTTCCTTTCAAATATTTTAATATTCTATTGACAGCATGCCAATGCAATAAACTTGGATTACTAGTATATCTACTTAATTTACCAACAGCATAAGCAATATCAGGTCGAGTACATGTCATGGCATACATTAAACTACCAATTACTCGTGCATATTCCAATTGTGAAATAGCTCTACCATTATTAGGGATCATCTTTAGCTGTGGTTCAAAAGGTGTACTAACAGGTGTGCAATCAAACTGATTAAATTTCTTTAAAATTTTCTCAACATAATGAGATTGAGTGAGAATTATATTTTTATCTTTCCTTATTATTCTCATTCCTAATATGACATCAGCTACACCCATATCTTTCATATCAAATTTAGAAGACAAAAAACTCTTAGTATTATTAATGCTTTCTAAATCAGTACCAAGAATTAACATGTCATCTACATATAAACAAATGATCACACCTTTACCATTAGCAAATTTACTATAAACACACTTATCAGATTCATGAATTTTAAAACCATAAGAAATAATGACTTTATCAAATTTTTCATGCCATTGTTTAGGTGCTTGTTTTAGGCCATATAAGGACTTAATAAGTTTACATACTTTATTTTCTTGTCCAGGCATAACAAATCCTTCAGATTGTTCCATGTAAATTTCTTCTTCTAAGTCACCATTTAAAAAGGCAGTTTTCACATCCATTTGATGAATCTCAAAATTATATATAGATGCTAATGCAATTAAAATTCTAATAGTGGCGGTTCTAGCAACAGGTGCATAGGTATCAAAATAATCAATTCCTTCTTTTTGTGTAAAACCTTTAGCAACCAATCTAGCCTTGAATTTATCAATTGTTCCATCTATTTTCATTTTCTTTTTAAAAATCCATCTACACTTAATGGGTTTAGATCCTGGAGGTAAGTCTACTAATTTCCAAGTTTTATTTCCCAAAATTGAATCCATTTCATCATTTATAGCTTCTTTCCAAAATGCTGAATCTACAGACTTAATTGCCTCATTATAAGTTTGTGGGTCTGTTTCAATGCTAAGAGTCAAAGCATATTGATTACAAGATGTATCTCTAGTTCCTTCAACAAGATAGACTACAAAGTCGGGACCAAAGCTTTTTTCTTTCCTAGGTCTTTTACTTTTTCTAATCTCTTCTTGTTCTACTAGTGGAGTTCCAGGTAACTGTGAAGGAGTGCTTACTTCTTTTTCATTATTAATTCTAGGAATAGAAGAAAACCTTTGTTCATAAAAAATTGCATCTCTCGATTCAAATATTGTATTTACCTCAACAGAATCATTAGGTTCACTAACCAAAAATCTATAGGCTTTACTATGTTGTGCATAACCTATGAAAATACATTCAACACCTTTGCTTCCTAATTTCTTTCTCTTAGTTTCAGGTAGTCTTACAAGAGCTCTACAACCCCAAACTTTAAGATAAGCTAAATTAGGTTTTCTATTCTTCCATAATTCGTAAGGAGTTTTCTTATTATCTTTAACAGGTATTCTATTCAGAATATGACATGCAGTTAAAAGTGCTTCTCCCCAAAAACCCTTACTTAAACCAGAATAAGAAAGCATAGCATTAACCATTTCAGTTAGTGTCCTATTTTTTCTTTCTGCTACTCCATTTTGTTGTGGTGTATAAGGTGCAGTAACTTCATGTATAATTCCCATATCTTCACAAAATTGAGGAAAGTGATATTCACCACCTCTATCAGATCTAAGACATTTTATTTTAGAATCACATTGATTTTCAACTTCATTTTTATATGTCTTAAATCTATTAAGCACATCATCCTTAGAGTTTAAAAGATATACGTAACAATATTTTGAAAAGTCATCAATAAATGTAGCAAAATATTTACTACCACCTCTAGTAGGCGTTCCATGCAAATCACAAACATCACTATGTACTAATTGCAACAAAGATGTAGTTTTTTCTATTTTAGGAAAAGGCAATCTTGTTATTTTAGTTTGCATGCATATTTTACACTTTTCATTCATATCATTCTCATATTTAGGAATCAAATTTAAATTAACCATGAAATGCATTTTCTTTGTATTAACATGTCCTAAACGACTATGCCATAATGAAAGACAATCAACGATATAAGCAGAAGAATCATTTTCATTGATATTGAGCTTAAACATGCCCTCATACAAATATCCTTTGCCTACAAAGGTACCATTCTTAGTCAGAATAAATTTGTCTGACTCAAATACAAGCTTAAAGCCAAATTTGTTAAGAAGACTTCCAGAAACTAAATTTTTCCTAACATCAGGAACATGAAAAACATTGGTGAGGCTAAGGATTTTCCCGGAAGTGAATTCGAGATCCACTGTCCCTTTGCCTTTAACCGCAGCTGTAGATGAATTTCCCATATAGAGAACATCTCCTTCCACTGTTTCATAGGCAGAGAACAAGTTCTTGTCCTTACAAACATGCCTTGTGGCACCAGAATCAACCCACCAAGAGTTGTCTTCTCCAAGCATATTAGCCTCGGATATCATAGCAGCAAATTTTTGCTTTGTGTCTGATGTCCCTCCTTTTTCCTTTAGTTTCTTGAACTCACGACAATCCTTCTTGAAGTGACCTGGTTTGTTGCAATGAAAACAATTTCCTTTCTTCTTTTTGTTTGCTTTAGAATTATTTGAAAAATTCTTCCGCTTGTTATTTTTTCCATGATTGCCATATTTTTGCTCCTTTCCTTCCTCCACCACATGGACCTTAGAAACATAATTTTCTTGTTCCTCTTTACCATCTAGAATTCGAGACTCTTGTTCAATTCTTAAATGAGTCTCTAATTCTTCAAGTGAAAGATCCTCCTTTTTGTGTTTGAGTTCTTTCTTATAGTCTTTCCAAGAAGGAGGAAGTTTTTCAATTATGGCAGCAACAATTACATTATCATCCATATTTAATTTTTTCAGTTTGCAATGATTTATGATGCGTTGGATGTCATGAAATTGTTCTAGCACAGGCCTATTATCATGCATTTTAAAGCTTAGAAACTGACCGATAAGGAACTTCTTACTTGTAGCGTCTTCCGTTAGATATTTGGTCTCCAATGTTTCCCATAAAGTTTTTGCAGTCCCAACATTTTGGTACAAGTCGAACAAATTATCAGCAAGTGCATTGAGAATGTGACCACGACACAAATAATCATCGGTCTCCCATTTTGTGCGTTGCCTAGTCTGTTCCACGGTTTCATCTTCATCTTCATTTGGTTTCGGTTGTGATAAGACATATACAATCTTCAATGTTGTTAGAAGAAAATGAACCTTTTTCTGCCAACGCAGAAAATTACCACCATCAAAACGGTCCAACTTGACAAAGCTTTCTGTTATTTGTCGAAGTGATTTGGAAGAGTCGGCCATTTCCAAAAATTACTGTATTTAGATTGTTGGATATTATGAATGCAAATACAGAAATGGAACTCTTTATATATCTCAAAAATGTCAACTTCAATACAACAATGTAATTTCTGAATAGTCACTATAAAACTTCAAGGCGTGATGTCACTTTCCTAAATACAGTATTTGCCCCACACGAAGAATTTCGGTATACAAACGGGAATCAGCAAATCCGTACTCAAGATACAATGAAGCACTTGCACTGTCTGCAACTTGTATATTTGAAGACAGCCCTTGGATGTAGCAGCGAAGAACAGTCAATCAAGTTCTTATTCTGTTTATGTGCACAAAACAGAATAAGAGAATTTATATCTCCTGAAAACTGTAAGAGAGTAATAGCAGGGTATGGAAATCTGAAACTGGTTTTTGGTATCAATATAATTCCGTTTTTAGGCAGCCTTTATTTATAGAAAATGAAAGGCTTTGTCTTCAAGAGTCATGACTGTTGAATTAAGTCATTTCCGAACAGGTATGACTGTTAATTGCCAACAGTCTTAAGTCCATTCCGAACAGGTATAATAATACCGAATCGGTTTTGCACGGGTCAACCAAAAAGTGACCGCGCCCGAGCCGGACGAATCCCGGCAACCCGCTACCACTGCGGACACGCGGCGTGCGAAGTGCAAAGTGCGCCACTAGCGCCTCTACAGCCCACTGCCCCGCACGCGTGTGCGTGTGCGTACGGTGCTTCGCACCGTATCGAGGTCTCTTGAATAGCCTCTTAAATGCTAGATGAATTAACTCTTCATCTTCCATTTGTACTTATTAAGTGTACAAATTCTTAACATTTTTCCAATGTGGGACTCAAAGGTTGCCCACCCCTTTTATAGCTTAGTGGTGACACTTAGCTTTGTACATTTTCCAATGTGGGACACTATACCGTTTTATATTTGGGTTAGCTTCCCACCTCTTCCACACACTTCCAATGTGGGACAAGCTTTTAAGGCTTTTACACCCAAAAAACTCTTACTCTCTTATTTTAAAAATCTCCAACATTCCTCCACCATTTTCAAAATAAGTTTTGTAAATCTTTGATTGTCTGTAAGACTGTGTATAAGCATTGGTGTCTCACGACTTGAACCAATACCCTGTGAAGGTTCGTCAAGGTTAACCATGAAAGTATAGTAGACTTGTCTTTGAACTATCAATCTATATTGATTATCCGGATTTGTCTTCACACACAAATCTTTTAGTCACTGATTATCCATATAAGCCGACACATGAATTAGGCCTTGTGTCTGTACCTTGATTTCATGAGTGCTTTAGAGTCAAGCCCAATACTCATAGGAAGCGGCACCACTTCCACACTCATATAGGTAGATTATCATGGGTGTCCATGTAACTTCAAACACCATAAATCTATTAAGGTTAAACCCTTCCTCTTTCATTATTCATTACATGTTCTAAGCACTTATCCTTGGGATGTTATATTTCATAGTGCTTACAATCACGTCGTATGATGTACTTTAATCATTGAACTTGAGACTTGAATATATCAAGTTTCAAGTTGAGTTTCCATCAAGAGTGATTATTATTAATGGGCTTTAGTCCCATCCCTATTGATGTCTTAGACACCAGTCCTCTTGCAAGACCTTTTGTAAAAGGATCAGCTAAATTTTGACTTCATTTTACATAATCCACTGTGATTACACTATCTGTAATCATTTGTCTGACATAACTATGTCTCAGGCCAATATGTCTAGACTTTCCATTATACACTTTACTATAAGCTCTGGAAAGTGTAGACTCACTATCACAATGTATAGATATTGGAGGCATTGGTTTTGGCCAAACTGGAATTTCAATCAATGAATTCCTTAACCATTCTGCCTCTTTACTAGTTGCAGCTAATGCTACAAACTCAGCTGCCATAGTAGAGTCAGCTATACAAGTTTGTTTCTTTGATCCCCAAGAAACAGCTCCTCCACCAAGTGTGAAAATCCATCCACTTGTTGAGGAATGATCCTCCCGCTCAGTTATCCAACTGGCATCAGAAAACCCTTCTAATACTGAAGGATATCCACTATAGTATATACCATAGTCCATAGTTCCTTTCAAATATTTTAATATTCTATTGACAGCATGCCAATGCAATAAACTTGGATTACTAGTATATCTACTTAATTTACCAACAACATAAGCAATATCAGGTCGAGTACATGTCATGGCATACATTAAACTACCAATTACTCGTGCATATTCCAATTGTGAAATAGCTCTACCATTATTAGGGATCATCTTTAGCTGTGGTTCAAAAGGTGTACTAACAGGTGTGCAATCAAACTGATTAAATTTCTTTAAAATTTTCTCAACATAATGAGATTGAGTGAGAATTATATTTTTATCTTTCCTTATTATTCTCATTCCTAATATGACATCAGCTACACCCATATCTTTCATATCAAATTTAGAAGACAAAAAACTCTTAGTATTATTAATGCTTTCTAAATCAGTACCAAGAATTAACATGTCATCTACATATAAACAAATGATCACACCTTTACCATTAGCAAATTTACTATAAACACACTTATCAGATTCATGAATTTTAAAACCATAAGAAATAATGACTTTATCAAATTTTTCATGCCATTGTTTAGGTGCTTGTTTTAGGCCATATAAGGACTTAATAAGTTTACATACTTTATTTTCTTGTCCAGGCATAACAAATCCTTCAGATTGTTCCATGTAAATTTCTTCTTCTAAGTCACCATTTAAAAAGGCAGTTTTCACATCCATTTGATGAATCTCAAAATTATATATAGATGCTAATGCAATTAAAATTCTAATAGTGGCGGTTCTAGCAACAGGTGCATAGGTATCAAAATAATCAATTCCTTCTTTTTGTGTAAAACCTTTAGCAACCAATCTAGCCTTGAATTTATCAATTGTTCCATCTATTTTCATTTTCTTTTTAAAAATCCATCTACACTTAATGGGTTTAGATCCTGGAGGTAAGTCTACTAATTTCCAAGTTTTATTTCCCAAAATTGAATCCATTTCATCATTTATAGCTTCTTTCCAAAATGCTGAATCTACAGACTTAATTGCCTCATTATAAGTTTGTGGGTCTGTTTCAATGCTAAGAGTCAAAGCATATTGATTACAAGATGTATCTCTAGTTCCTTCAACAAGATAGACTACAAAGTCGGGACCAAAGCTTTTTTCTTTCCTAGGTCTTTTACTTTTTCTAATCTCTTCTTGTTCTACTAGTGGAGTTCCAGGTAACTGTGAAGGAGTGCTTACTTCTTTTTCATTATTAATTCTAGGAATAGAAGAAAACCTTTGTTCATAAAAAATTGCATCTCTCGATTCAAATATTGTATTTACCTCAACAGAATCATTAGGTTCACTAACCAAAAATCTATAGGCTTTACTATGTTGTGCATAACCTATGAAAATACATTCAACACCTTTGCTTCCTAATTTCTTTCTCTTAGTTTCAGGTAGTCTTACAATAGCTCTACAACCCCAAACTTTAAGATAAGCTAAATTAGGTTTTCTATTCTTCCATAATTCGTAAGGAGTTTTCTTATTATCTTTAACAGGTATTCTATTCGGAATATGACATGCAGTTAAAAGTGCTTCTCCCCAAAAACCCTTACTTAAACCAGAATAAGAAAGCATAGCATTAACCATTTCAGTTAGTGTCCTATTTTTTCTTTCTGCTACTCCATTTTGTTGTGGTGTATAAGGTGCAGTAACTTCATGTATAATTCCCATATCTTCACAAAATTGAGGAAAGTGATATTCACCACCTCTATCAGATCTAAGACATTTTATTTTAGAATCACATTGATTTTCAACTTCATTTTTATATGTCTTAAATCTATTAAGCACATCATCCTTAGAGTTTAAAAGATATACGTAACAATATTTTGAAAAGTCATCAATAAATGTAGCAAAATATTTACTACCACCTCTAGTAGGCGTTCCATGCAAATCACAAACATCACTATGTACTAATTGCAACAAAGATGTAGTTTTTTCTATTTTAGGAAAAGGCAATCTTGTTATTTTAGTTTGCATGCATATTTTACACTTTTCATTCATATCATTCTCATATTTAGGAATCAAATTTAAATTAACCATGAAATGCATTTTCTTTGTATTAACATGTCCTAAACGACTATGCCATAATGAAAGACAATCAACGATATAAGCAGAAGAATCCTTTTCATTGATATTGAGCTTAAACATGCCCTCATACAAATATCCTTTGCCTACAAAGGTACCATTCTTAGTCAGAATAAATTTGTCTGACTCAAATACAAGCTTAAAGCCAAATTTGTTAAGAAGACTTCCAGAAACTAAATTTTTCCTAACATCAGGAACATGAAAAACATTGGTGAGGCTAAGGATTTTCCCGGAAGTGAATTCGAGATCCACTGTCCCTTTGCCTTTAACCGCAGCTGTAGATGAATTTCCCATATAGAGAACATCTCCTTCCACTGTTTCATAGGCAGAGAACAAGTTCTTGTCCTTACAAACATGCCTTGTGGCACCAGAATCAACCCACCAAGAGTTGTCTTCTCCAAGCATATTAGCCTCGGATATCATAGCAGTAAATTTTTGCTTTGTGTCTGATGTCCCTCCTTTTTCCTTTAGTTTCTTGAACTCACGACAATCCTTCTTGAAGTGACCTGGTTTGTTGCAATGAAAACAATTTCCTTTCTTCTTTTTGTTTGCTTTAGAATTATTTGAAAAATTCTTCCGCTTGTTATTTTTTCCATGATTGCCATATTTTTGCTCTTTTCCTTCCTCCACCACATGGACCTTAGAAACAGAATTTTCTTGTTCCTCTTTACCATCTAGAATTCGAGACTCTTGTTCAATTCTTAAATGAGTCTCTAATTCTTCAAGTGAAAGATCCTCCTTTTTGTGTTTGAGTTCTTTCTTATAGTCTTTCCAAGAAGGAGGAAGTTTTTCAATTATGGCAGCAACAATTACATTATCATCCATATTTAATTTTTTCAGTTTGCAATGATTTATGATGCGTTGGATGTCATGAAATTGTTCTAGCACAGGCCTATTATCATGCATTTTAAAGCTTAGAAACTGACCGATAAGGAACTTCTTACTTGTAGCGTCTTCCGTTAGATATTTGGTCTCCAATGTTTCCCATAAAGTTTTTGCAGTCCCAACATTTTGGTACAAGTCGAACAAATTATCAGCAAGTGCATTGAGAATGTGACCACGACACAAATAATCATCGGTCTCCCATTTTGTGCGTTGCCTAGTCTGTTCCACGGTTTCATCTTCATCTTCATTTGGTTTCGGTTGTGATAAGACATATACAATCTTCAATGTTGTTAGAAGAAAATGAACCTTTTTCTGCCAACGCAGAAAATTACCACCATCAAAACGGTCCAACTTGACAAAGCTTTCTGTTATTTGTCGAAGTGATTTGGAAGAGTCGGCCATTTCCAAAAATTACTGTATTTAGATTGTTGGATATTATGAATGCAAATACAGAAATGGAACTCTTTATATATCTCAAAAATGTCAACTTCAATACAACAATGTAATTTCTGAATAGTCACTATAAAACTTCAAGGCGTGATGTCACTTTCCTAAATACAGTATTTGCCCCACACGAAGAATTTCGGTATACAAACGGGAATCAGCAAATCCGTACTCAAGATACAATGAAGCACTTGCACTGTCTGCAACTTGTATATTTGAAGACAGCCCTTGGATGTAGCAGCGAAGAACAGTCAATCAAGTTCTTATTCTGTTTATGTGCACAAAACAGAATAAGAGAATTTATATCTCCTGAAAACTGTAAGAGAGTAATAGCAGGGTATGGAAATCTGAAACTGGTTTTTGGTATCAATATAATTCCTTTTTTAGGCAGCCTTTATTTATAGAAAATGAAAGGCTTTGTCTTCAAGAGTCATGACTGTTGAATTAAGTCATTTCCGAACAGGTATGACTGTTAATTGCCAACAGTCTTAAGTCCATTCCGAACAGGTATAATAATACCGAATCGGTTTTGCACGGGTCAACCAAAAAGTGACCGCACCCGAGCTACCGCGATCCGACCCGGACGAATCCCGGCAACCCGCTACCACTGCGGACACGCGGCGTGCGAAGTGCGCCACTAGCGCCTCTACAGCCCACTGCCCCGCACCCGCACGTGCGCGCGCGCGCGCGTGTGCGTGTGCGTACGGTGCTTCGCACCGTATCGAGGTCTCTTGAATAGCCTCTTAAATGCTAGATGAATTAACTCTTCATCTTCCATTTGTACTTATTAAGTGTACAAATTCTTAACATTTTTCCAATGTGGGACTCAAAGGTTGCCCACCCCTTTTATAGCTTAGTGGTGACACTTAGCTTTGTACATTTTCCAATGTGGGACACTATACCCTTTTATATTTGGGTTAGCTTCCCACCTCTTCCACACACTTCCAATGTGGGACAAGCTTTTAAGGCTTTTACACCCAAAAAACTCTTACTCTCTTATTTTAAAAATCTCCAACATTCCTCCACCATTTTCAAAATAAGTTTTGTAAATCTTTGATTGTCTGTAAGACTGTGTATAAGCATTGGTGTCTCACGACTTGAACCAATACCCTGTGAAGGTTCGTCAAGGTTAACCATGAAAGTATAGTAGACTTGTCTTTGAACTATCAATCTATATTGATTATCCGGATTTGTCTTCACACACAAATCTTTTAGTCACTGATTATCCATATAAGCCGACACATGAATTAGGCCTTGTGTCTGTACCTTGATTTCATGAGTGCTTTAGAGTCAAGCCCAATACTCATAGGAAGCGGCACCACTTCCACACTCATATAGGTAGATTATCATGGGTGTCCATGTAACTTCAAACACCATAAATCTATTAAGGTTAAACCCTTCCTCTTTCATTATTCATTACATGTTCTAAGCACTTATCCTTGGGATGTTATATTTCATAGTGCTTACAATCACGTCGTATGATGTACTTTAATCATTGAACTTGAGACTTGAATATATCAAGTTTCAAGTTGAGTTTCCATCAAGAGTGATTATTATTAATGGGCTTTAGTCCCATCCCTATTGATGTCTTAGACACCAGTCCTCTTGCAAGACCTTTTGTAAAAGGATCAGCTAAATTTTGACTTGATTTTACATAATCCACTGTGATTACACTATCTGTAATCATTTGTCTGACATAACTATGTCTCAGGCCAATATGTCTAGACTTTCCATTATACACTTTACTATAAGCTCTGGAAAGTGTAGACTCACTATCACAATGTATAGATATTGGAGGCATTGGTTTTGGCCAAACTGGAATTTCAATCAATGAATTCCTTAACCATTCTGCCTCTTTACTAGTTGCAGCTAATGCTACAAACTCAGCTGCCATAGTAGAGTCAGCTATACAAGTTTGTTTCTTTGATCCCCAAGAAACAGCTCCTCCACCAAGTGTGAAAATCCATCCACTTGTTGAGGAATGATCCTCCCGCTCAGTTATCCAACTGGCATCAGAAAACCCTTCTAATACTGAAGGATATCCACTATAGTATATACCATAGTCCATAGTTCCTTTCAAATATTTTAATATTCTATTGACAGCATGCCAATGCAATAAACTTGGATTACTAGTATATCTACTTAATTTACCAACAGCATAAGCAATATCAGGTCGAGTACATGTCATGGCATACATTAAACTACCAATTACTCGTGCATATTCCAATTGTGAAATAGCTCTACCATTATTAGGGATCATCTTTAGCTGTGGTTCAAAAGGTGTACTAACAGGTGTGCAATCAAACTGATTAAATTTCTTTAAAATTTTCTCAACATAATGAGATTGAGTGAGAATTATATTTTTATCTTTCCTTATTATTCTCATTCCTAATATGACATCAGCTACACCCATATCTTTCATATCAAATTTAGAAGACAAAAAACTCTTAGTATTATTAATGCTTTCTAAATCAGTACCAAGAATTAACATGTCATCTACATATAAACAAATGATCACACCTTTACCATTAGCAAATTTACTATAAACACACTTATCAGATTCATGAATTTTAAAACCATAAGAAATAATGACTTTATCAAATTTTTCATGCCATTGTTTAGGTGCTTGTTTTAGGCCATATAAGGACTTAATAAGTTTACATACTTTATTTTCTTGTCCAGGCATAACAAATCCTTCAGATTGTTCCATGTAAATTTCTTCTTCTAAGTCACCATTTAAAAAGGCAGTTTTCACATCCATTTGATGAATCTCAAAATTATATATAGATGCTAATGCAATTAAAATTCTAATAGTGGCGGTTCTAGCAACAGGTGCATAGGTATCAAAATAATCAATTCCTTCTTTTTGTGTAAAACCTTTAGCAACCAATCTAGCCTTGAATTTATCAATTGTTCCATCTATTTTCATTTTCTTTTTAAAAATCCATCTACACTTAATGGGTTTAGATCCTGGAGGTAAGTCTACTAATTTCCAAGTTTTATTTCCCAAAATTGAATCCATTTCATCATTTATAGCTTCTTTCCAAAATGCTGAATCTACAGACTTAATTGCCTCATTATAAGTTTGTGGGTCTGTTTCAATGCTAAGAGTCAAAGCATATTGATTACAAGATGTATCTCTAGTTCCTTCAACAAGATAGACTACAAAGTCGGGACCAAAGCTTTTTTCTTTCCTAGGTCTTTTACTTTTTCTAATCTCTTCTTGTTCTACTAGTGGAGTTCCAGGTAACTGTGAAGGAGTGCTTACTTCTTTTTCATTATTAATTCTAGGAATAGAAGAAAACCTTTGTTCATAAAAAATTGCATCTCTCGATTCAAATATTGTATTTACCTCAACAGAATCATTAGGTTCACTAACCAAAAATCTATAGGCTTTACTATGTTGTGCATAACCTATGAAAATACATTCAACACCTTTCCTTCCTAATTTCTTTCTCTTAGTTTCAGGTAGTCTTACAATAGCTCTACAACCCCAAACTTTAAGATAAGCTAAATTAGGTTTTCTATTCTTCCATAATTCGTAAGGAGTTTTCTTATTATCTTTAACAGGTATTCTATTCGGAATATGACATGCAGTTAAAAGTGCTTCTCCCCAAAAACCCTTACTTAAACCAGAATAAGAAAGCATAGCATTAACCATTTCAGTTAGTGTCCTATTTTTTCTTTCTGCTACTCCATTTTGTTGTGGTGTATAAGGTGCAGTAACTTCATGTATAATTCCCATATCTTCACAAAATTGAGGAAAGTGATATTCACCACCTCTATCAGATCTAAGACATTTTATTTTAGAATCACATTGATTTTCAACTTCATTTTTATATGTCTTAAATCTATTAAGCACATCATCCTTAGAGTTTAAAAGATATACGTAACAATATTTTGAAAAGTCATCAATAAATGTAGCAAAATATTTACTACCACCTCTAGTAGGCGTTCCATGCAAATCACAAACATCACTATGTACTAATTGCAACAAAGATGTAGTTTTTTCTATTTTAGGAAAAGGCAATCTTGTTATTTTAGTTTGCATGCATATTTTACACTTTTCACTCATATCATTCTCATATTTAGGAATCAAATTTAAATTAACCATGAAATGCATTTTCTTTGTATTAACATGTCCTAAACGACTATGCCATAATGAAAGACAATCAACGATATAAGCAGAAGAATCCTTTTCATTGATATTGAGCTTAAACATGCCCTCATACAAATATCCTTTGCCTACAAAGGTACCATTCTTAGTCAGAATAAATTTGTCTGACTCAAATACAAGCTTAAAGCCAAATTTGTTAAGAAGACTTCCAGAAACTAAATTTTTCCTAACATCAGGAACATGAAAAACATTGGTGAGGCTAAGGATTTTTCCGGAAGTGAATTCGAGATCCACTGTCCCTTTGCCTTTAACCGCAGCTGTAGATGAATTTCCCATATAGAGAACATCTCCTTCCACTGTTTCATAGGCAGAGAACAAGTTCTTGTCCTTACAAACATGCCTTGTGGCACCAGAATCAACCCACCAAGAGTTGTCTTCTCCAAGCATATTAGCCTCGGATATCATAGCAGCAAATTTTTTCTTTGTGTCTGATGTCCCTCCTTTTTCCTTTAGTTTCTTGAACTCACGACAATCCTTCTTGAAGTGACCTGGTTTGTTGCAATGAAAACAATTTCCTTTCTTCTTTTTGTTTGCTTTAGAATTATTTGAAAAATTCTTCCGCTTGTTATTTTTTCCATGATTGCCATATTTTTGCTCCTTTCCTTCCTCCACCACATGGACCTTAGAAACAGAATTTTCTTGTTCCTCTTTACCATCTAGAATTCGAGACTCTTGTTCAATTCTTAAATGAGTCTCTAATTCTTCAAGTGAAAGATCCTCCTTTTTGTGTTTGAGTTCTTTCTTATAGTCTTTCCAAGAAGGAGGAAGTTTTTCAATTATGGCAGCAACAATTACATTATCATCCATATTTAATTTTTTCAGTTTGCAATGATTTATGATGCGTTGGATGTCATGAAATTGTTCTAGCACAGGCCTATTATCATGCATTTTAAAGCTTAGAAACTGACCGATAAGGAACTTCTTACTTGTAGCGTCTTCCGTTAGATATTTGGTCTCCAATGTTTCCCATAAAGTTTTTGCAGTCCCAACATTTTGGTACAAGTCGAACAAATTATCAGCAAGTGCATTGAGAATGTGACCACGACACAAATAATCATCGGTCTCCCATTTTGTGCGTTGCCTAGTCTGTTCCACGGTTTCATCTTCATCTTCATTTGGTTTCGGTTGTGATAAGACATATACAATCTTCAATGTTGTTAGAAGAAAATGAACCTTTTTCTGCCAACGCAGAAAATTACCACCATCAAAACGGTCCAACTTGACAAAGCTTTCTGTTATTTGTCGAAGTGATTTGGAAGAGTCGGCCATTTCCAAAAATTACTGTATTTAGATTGTTGGATATTATGAATGCAAATACAGAAATGGAACTCTTTATATATCTCAAAAATGTCAACTTCAATACAACAATGTAATTTCTGAATAGTCACTATAAAACTTCAAGGCGTGATGTCACTTTCCTAAATACAGTATTTGCCCCACACGAAGAATTTCGGTATACAAACGGGAATCAGCAAATCCGTACTCAAGATACAATGAAGCACTTGCACTGTCTGCAACTTGTATATTTGAAGACAGCCCTTGGATGTAGCAGCGAAGAACAGTCAATCAAGTTCTTATTCTGTTTATGTGCACAAAACAGAATAAGAGAATTTATATCTCCTGAAAACTGTAAGAGAGTAATAGCAGGGTATGGAAATCTGAAACTGGTTTTTGGTATCAATATAATTCCGTTTTTAGGCAGCCTTTATTTATAGAAAATGAAAGGCTTTGTCTTCAAGAGTCATGACTGTTGAATTAAGTCATTTCCGAACAGGTATGACTGTTAATTGCCAACAGTCTTAAGTCCATTCCGAACAGGTATAATAATACCGAATCGGTTTTGCACGGGTCAACCAAAAAGTGACCGCGCCCGAGCTACCGCGATCCGACCCGGACGAATCCCGGCAACCCGCTACCACTGCGGACACGCGGCGTGCGAAGTGCAAAGTGCGCCACTAGCGCCTCTACAGCCCACTGCCCCGCACCCGCACGTGCGCGCGCGCGCGCGTGTGCGTGTGCGTACGGTGCTTCGCACCGTATCGAGGTCTCTTGAATAGCCTCTTAAATGCTAGATGAATTAACTCTTCATCTTCCATTTGTACTTATTAAGTGTACAAATTCTTAACATTTTTCCAATGTGGGACTCAAAGGTTGCCCACCCCTTTTATAGCTTAGTGGTGACACTTAGCTTTGTACATTTTCCAATGTGGGACACTATACCCTTTTATATTTGGGTTAGCTTCCCACCTCTTCCACACACTTCCAATGTGGGACAAGCTTTTAAGGCTTTTACACCCAAAAAACTCTTACTCTCTTATTTTAAAAATCTCCAACATTCCTCCACCATTTTCAAAATAAGTTTTGTAAATCTTTGATTGTCTGTAAGACTGTGTATAAGCATTGGTGTCTCACGACTTGAACCAATACCCTGTGAAGGTTCGTCAAGGTTAACCATGAAAGTATAGTAGACTTGTCTTTGAACTATCAATCTATATTGATTATCCGGATTTGTCTTCACACACAAATCTTTTAGTCACTGATTATCCATATAAGCCGACACATGAATTAGGCCTTGTGTCTGTACCTTGATTTCATGAGTGCTTTAGAGTCAAGCCCAATACTCATAGGAAGCGGCACCACTTCCACACTCATATAGGTAGATTATCATGGGTGTCCATGTAACTTCAAACACCATAAATCTATTAAGGTTAAACCCTTCCTCTTTCATTATTCATTACATGTTCTAAGCACTTATCCTTGGGATGTTATATTTCATAGTGCTTACAATCACGTCGTATGATGTACTTTAATCATTGAACTTGAGACTTGAATATATCAAGTTTCAAGTTGAGTTTCCATCAAGAGTGATTATTATTAATGGGCTTTAGTCCCATCCCTATTGATGTCTTAGACACCAGTCCTCTTGCAAGACCTTTTGTAAAAGGATCAGCTAAATTTTGACTTGATTTTACATAATCCACTGTGATTACACTATCTGTAATCATTTGTCTGACATAACTATGTCTCAGGCCAATATGTCTAGACTTTCCATTATACACTTTACTATAAGCTCTGGAAAGTGTAGACTCACTATCACAATGTATAGATATTGGAGGCATTGGTTTTGGCCAAACTGGAATTTCAATCAATGAATTCCTTAACCATTCTGCCTCTTTACTAGTTGCAGCTAATGCTACAAACTCAGCTGCCATAGTAGAGTCAGCTATACAAGTTTGTTTCTTTGATCCCCAAGAAACAGCTCCTCCACCAAGTGTGAAAATCCATCCACTTGTTGAGGAATGATCCTCCCGCTCAGTTATCCAACTGGCATCAGAAAACCCTTCTAATACTGAAGGATATCCACTATAGTATATACCATAGTCCATAGTTCCTTTCAAATATTTTAATATTCTATTGACAGCATGCCAATGCAATAAACTTGGATTACTAGTATATCTACTTAATTTACCAACAGCATAAGCAATATCAGGTCGAGTACATGTCATGGCATACATTAAACTACCAATTACTCGTGCATATTCCAATTGTGAAATAGCTCTACCATTATTAGGGATCATCTTTAGCTGTGGTTCAAAAGGTGTACTAACAGGTGTGCAATCAAACTGATTAAATTTCTTTAAAATTTTCTCAACATAATGAGATTGAGTGAGAATTATATTTTTATCTTTCCTTATTATTCTCATTCCTAATATGACATCAGCTACACCCATATCTTTCATATCAAATTTAGAAGACAAAAAACTCTTAGTATTATTAATGCTTTCTAAATCAGTACCAAGAATTAACATGTCATCTACATATAAACAAATGATCACACCTTTACCATTAGCAAATTTACTATAAACACACTTATCAGATTCATGAATTTTAAAACCATAAGAAATAATGACTTTATCAAATTTTTCATGCCATTGTTTAGGTGCTTGTTTTAGGCCATATAAGGACTTAATAAGTTTACATACTTTATTTTCTTGTCCAGGCATAACAAATCCTTCAGATTGTTCCATGTAAATTTCTTCTTCTAAGTCACCATTTAAAAAGGCAGTTTTCACATCCATTTGATGAATCTCAAAATTATATATAGATGCTAATGCAATTAAAATTCTAATAGTGGCGGTTCTAGCAACAGGTGCATAGGTATCAAAATAATCAATTCCTTCTTTTTGTGTAAAACCTTTAGCAACCAATCTAGCCTTGAATTTATCAATTGTTCCATCTATTTTCATTTTCTTTTTAAAAATCCATCTACACTTAATGGGTTTAGATCCTGGAGGTAAGTCTACTAATTTCCAAGTTTTATTTCCCAAAATTGAATCCATTTCATCATTTATAGCTTCTTTCCAAAATGCTGAATCTACAGACTTAATTGCCTCATTATAAGTTTGTGGGTCTGTTTCAATGCTAAGAGTCAAAGCATATTGATTACAAGATGTATCTCTAGTTCCTTCAACAAGATAGACTACAAAGTCGGGACCAAAGCTTTTTTCTTTCCTAGGTCTTTTACTTTTTCTAATCTCTTCTTGTTCTACTAGTGGAGTTCCAGGTAACTGTGAAGGAGTGCTTACTTCTTTTTCATTATTAATTCTAGGAATAGAAGAAAACCTTTGTTCATAAAAAATTGCATCTCTCGATTCAAATATTGTATTTACCTCAACAGAATCATTAGGTTCACTAACCAAAAATCTATAGGCTTTACTATGTTGTGCATAACCTATGAAAATACATTCAACACCTTTGCTTCCTAATTTCTTTCTCTTAGTTTCAGGTAGTCTTACAATAGCTCTACAACCCCAAACTTTAAGATAAGCTAAATTAGGTTTTCTATTCTTCCATAATTCGTAAGGAGTTTTCTTATTATCTTTAACAGGTATTCTATTCGGAATATGACATGCAGTTAAAAGTGCTTCTCCCCAAAAACCCTTACTTAAACCAGAATAAGAAAGCATAGCATTAACCATTTCAGTTAGTGTCCTATTTTTTCTTTCTGCTACTCCATTTTGTTGTGGTGTATAAGGTGCAGTAACTTCATGTATAATTCCCATATCTTCACAAAATTGAGGAAAGTGATATTCACCACCTCTATCAGATCTAAGACATTTTATTTTAGAATCACATTGATTTTCAACTTCATTTTTATATGTCTTAAATCTATTAAGCACATCATCCTTAGAGTTTAAAAGATATACGTAACAATATTTTGAAAAGTCATCAATAAATGTAGCAAAATATTTACTACCACCTCTAGTAGGCGTTCCATGCAAATCACAAACATCACTATGTACTAATTGCAACAAAGATGTAGTTTTTTCTATTTTAGGAAAAGGCAATCTTGTTATTTTAGTTTGCATGCATATTTTACACTTTTCATTCATATCATTCTCATATTTAGGAATCAAATTTAAATTAACCATGAAATGCATTTTCTTTGTATTAACATGTCCTAAACGACTACGCCATAATGAAAGACAATCAACGATATAAGCAGAAGAATCCTTTTCATTGATATTGAGCTTAAACATGCCCTCATACAAATATCCTTTGCCTACAAAGGTACCATTCTTAGTCAGAATAAATTTGTCTGACTCAAATACAAGCTTAAAGCCAAATTTGTTAAGAAGACTTCCAGAAACTAAATTTTTCCTAACATCAGGAACATGAAAAACATTGGTGAGGCTAAGGATTTTCCCGGAAGTGAATTCGAGATCCACTGTCCCTTTGCCTTTAACCGCAGCTGTAGATGAATTTCCCATATAGAGAACATCTCCTTCCACTGTTTCATAGGCAGAGAACAAGTTCTTGTCCTTACAAACATGCCTTGTGGCACCAGAATCAACCCACCAAGAGTTGTCTTCTCCAAGCATATTAGCCTCGGATATCATAGCAGCAAATTTTTGCTTTGTGTCTGATGTCCCTCCTTTTTCCTTTAGTTTCTTGAACTCACGACAATCCTTCTTGAAGTGACCTGGTTTGTTGCAATGAAAACAATTTCCTTTCTTCTTTTTGTTTGCTTTAGAATTATTTGAAAAATTCTTCCGCTTGTTATTTTTTCCATGATTGCCATATTTTTGCTCCTTTCCTTCGTCCACCACATGGACCTTAGAAACAGAATTTTCTTGTTCCTCTTTACCATCTAGAATTCGAGACTCTTGTTCAATTCTTAAATGAGTCTCTAATTCTTCAAGTGAAAGATCCTCCTTTTTGTGTTTGAGTTCTTTCTTATAGTCTTTCCAAGAAGGAGGAAGTTTTTCAATTATGGCAGCAACAATTACATTATCATCCATATTTAATTTTTTCAGTTTGCAATGATTTATGATGCGTTGGATGTCATGAAATTGTTCTAGCACAGGCCTATTATCATGCATTTTAAAGCTTAGAAACTGACCGATAAGGAACTTCTTACTTGTAGCGTCTTCCGTTAGATATTTGGTCTCCAATGTTTCCCATAAAGTTTTTGCAGTCCCAACATTTTGGTACAAGTCGAACAAATTATCAGCAAGTGCATTGAGAATGTGACCACGACACAAATAATCATCGGTCTCCCATTTTGTGCGTTGCCTAGTCTGTTCCACGGTTTCATCTTCATCTTCATTTGGTTTCGGTTGTGATAAGACATATACAATCTTCAATGTTGTTAGAAGAAAATGAACCTTTTTCTGCCAACGCAGAAAATTACCACCATCAAAACGGTCCAACTTGACAAAGCTTTCTGTTATTTGTCGAAGTGATTTGGAAGAGTCGGCCATTTCCAAAAATTACTGTATTTAGATTGTTGGATATTATGAATGCAAATACAGAAATGGAACTCTTTATATATCTCAAAAATGTCAACTTCAATACAACAATGTAATTTCTGAATAGTCACTATAAAACTTCAAGGCGTGATGTCACTTTCCTAAATACAGTATTTGCCCCACACGAAGAATTTCGGTATACAAACGGGAATCAGCAAATCCGTACTCAAGATACAATGAAGCACTTGCACTGTCTGCAACTTGTATATTTGAAGACAGCCCTTGGATGTAGCAGCGAAGAACAGTCAATCAAGTTCTTATTCTGTTTATGTGCACAAAACAGAATAAGAGAATTTATATCTCCTGAAAACTGTAAGAGAGTAATAGCAGGGTATGGAAATCTGAAACTGGTTTTTGGTATCAATATAATTCCGTTTTTAGGCAGCCTTTATTTATAGAAAATGAAAGGCTTTGTCTTCAAGAGTCATGACTGTTGAATTAAGTCATTTCCGAACAGGTATGACTGTTAATTGCCAACAGTCTTAAGTCCATTCCGAACAGGTATAATAATACCGAATCGGTTTTGCACGGGTCAACCAAAAAGTGACCGCGCCCGAGCCGGACGAATCCCGGCAACCCGCTACCACTGCGGACACGCGGCGTGCGAAGTGCAAAGTGCGCCACTAGCGCCTCTACAGCCCACTGCCCCGCACGCGTGTGCGTGTGCGTACGGTGCTTCGCACCGTATCGAGGTCTCTTGAATAGCCTCTTAAATGCTAGATGAATTAACTCTTCATCTTCCATTTGTACTTATTAAGTGTACAAATTCTTAACATTTTTCCAATGTGGGACTCAAAGGTTGCCCACCCCTTTTATAGCTTAGTGGTGACACTTAGCTTTGTACATTTTCCAATGTGGGACACTATACCCTTTTATATTTGGGTTAGCTTCCCACCTCTTCCACACACTTCCAATGTGGGACAAGCTTTTAAGGCTTTTACACCCAAAAAACTCTTACTCTCTTATTTTAAAAATCTCCAACATTCCTCCACCATTTTCAAAATAAGTTTTGTAAATCTTTGATTGTCTGTAAGACTGTGTATAAGCATTGGTGTCTCACGACTTGAACCAATACCCTGTGAAGGTTCGCCAAGGTTAACCATGAAAGTATAGTAGACTTGTCTTTGAACTATCAATCTATATTGATTATCCGGATTTGTCTTCACACACAAATCTTTTAGTCACTGATTATCCATATAAGCCGACACATGAATTAGGCCTTGTGTCTGTACCTTGATTTCATGAGTGCTTTAGAGTCAAGCCCAATACTCATAGGAAGCGGCACCACTTCCACACTCATATAGGTAGATTATCATGGGTGTCCATGTAACTTCAAACACCATAAATCTATTAAGGTTAAACCCTTCCTCTTTCATTATTCATTACATGTTCTAAGCACTTATCCTTGGGATGTTATATTTCATAGTGCTTACAATCACGTCGTATGATGTACTTTAATCATTGAACTTGAGACTTGAATATATCAAGTTTCAAGTTGAGTTTCCATCAAGAGTGATTATTATTAATGGGCTTTAGTCCCATCCCTATTGATGTCTTAGACACCAGTCCTCTTGCAAGACCTTTTGTAAAAGGATCAGCTAAATTTTGACTTGATTTTACATAATCCACTGTGATTACACTATCTGTAATCATTTGTCTGACATAACTATGTCTCAGGCCAATATGTCTAGACTTTCCATTATACACTTTACTATAAGCTCTGGAAAGTGTAGACTCACTATCACAATGTATAGATATTGGAGGCATTGGTTTTGGCCAAACTGGAATTTCAATCAATGAATTCCTTAACCATTCTGCCTCTTTACTAGTTGCAGCTAATGCTACAAACTCAGCTGCCATAGTAGAGTCAGCTATACAAGTTTGTTTCTTTGATCCCCAAGAAACAGCTCCTCCACCAAGTGTGAAAATCCATCCACTTGTTGAGGAATGATCCTCCCGCTCAGTTATCCAACTGGCATCAGAAAACCCTTCTAATACTGAAGGATATCCACTATAGTATATACCATAGTCCATAGTTCCTTTCAAATATTTTAATATTCTATTGACAGCATGCCAATGCAATAAACTTGGATTACTAGTATATCTACTTAATTTACCAACAGCATAAGCAATATCAGGTCGAGTACATGTCATGGCATACATTAAACTACCAATTACTCGTGCATATTCCAATTGTGAAATAGCTCTACCATTATTAGGGATCATCTTTAGCTGTGGTTCAAAAGGTGTACTAACAGGTGTGCAATCAAACTGATTAAATTTCTTTAAAATTTTCTCAACATAATGAGATTGAGTGAGAATTATATTTTTATCTTTCCTTATTATTCTCATTCCTAATATGACATCAGCTACACCCATATCTTTCATATCAAATTTAGAAGACAAAAAACTCTTAGTATTATTAATGCTTTCTAAATCAGTACCAAGAATTAACATGTCATCTACATATAAACAAATGATCACACCTTTACCATTAGCAAATTTACTATAAACACACTTATCAGATTCATGAATTTTAAAACCATAAGAAATAATGACTTTATCAAATTTTTCATGCCATTGTTTAGGTGCTTGTTTTAGGCCATATAAGGACTTAATAAGTTTACATACTTTATTTTCTTGTCCAGGCATAACAAATCCTTCAGATTGTTCCATGTAAATTTCTTCTTCTAAGTCACCATTTAAAAAGGCAGTTTTCACATCCATTTGATGAATCTCAAAATTATATATAGATGCTAATGCAATTAAAATTCTAATAGTGGCGGTTCTAGCAACAG
The DNA here is from genome assembly GCA_949130495.1 of Sambucus nigra. Taxonomy (NCBI): domain Eukaryota; kingdom Viridiplantae; phylum Streptophyta; class Magnoliopsida; order Dipsacales; family Adoxaceae; genus Sambucus; species Sambucus nigra. Next base: position 76,624,600 of record OX422207.1, on the reverse strand, counting down.
GTGCATAGGTATCAAAATAATCAATTCCTTCTTTTTGTGTAAAACCTTTAGCAACCAATCTAGCCTTGAATTTATCAATTGTTCCATCTATTTTCATTTTCTTTTTAAAAATCCATCTACACTTAATGGGTTTAGATCCTGGAGGTAAGTCTACTAATTTCCAAGTTTTATTTCCCAAAATTGAATCCATTTCATCATTTATAGCTTCTTTCCAAAATGCTGAATCTACAGACTTAATTGCCTCATTATAAGTTTGTGGGTCTGTTTCAATGCTAAGAGTCAAAGCATATTGATTACAAGATGTATCTCTAGTTCCTTCAACAAGATAGACTACAAAGTCGGGACCAAAGCTTTTTTCTTTCCTAGGTCTTTTACTTTTTCTAATCTCTTCTTGTTCTACTAGTGGAGTTCCAGGTAACTGTGAAGGAGTGCTTACTTCTTTTTCATTATTAATTCTAGGAATAGAAGAAAACCTTTGTTCATAAAAAATTGCATCTCTCGATTCAAATATTGTATTTACCTCAACAGAATCATTAGGTTCACTAACCAAAAATCTATAGGCTTTACTATGTTGTGCATAACCTATGAAAATACATTCAACACCTTTGCTTCCTAATTTCTTTCTCTTAGTTTCAGGTAGTCTTACAATAGCTCTACAACCCCAAACTTTAAGATAAGCTAAATTAGGTTTTCTATTCTTCCATAATTCGTAAGGAGTTTTCTTATTATCTTTAACAGGTATTCTATTCAGAATATGACATGCAGTTAAAAGTGCTTCTCCCCAAAAACCCTTACTTAAACCAGAATAAGAAAGCATAGCATTAACCATTTCAGTTAGTGTCCTATTTTTTCTTTCTGCTACTCCATTTTGTTGTGGTGTATAAGGTGCAGTAACTTCATGTATAATTCCCATATCTTCACAAAATTGAGGAAAGTGATATTCACCACCTCTATCAGATCTAAGACATTTTATTTTAGAATCACATTGATTTTCAACTTCATTTTTATATGTCTTAAATCTATTAAGCACATCATCCTTAGAGTTTAAAAGATATACGTAACAATATTTTGAAAAGTCATCAATAAATGTAGCAAAATATTTACTACCACCTCTAGTAGGCGTTCCATGCAAATCACAAACATCACTATGTACTAATTGCAACAAAGATGTAGTTTTTTCTATTTTAGGAAAAGGCAATCTTGTTATTTTAGTTTGCATGCATATTTTACACTTTTCATTCATATCATTCTCATATTTAGGAATCAAATTTAAATTAACCATGAAATGCATTTTCTTTGTATTAACATGTCCTAAACGACTATGCCATAATGAAAGACAATCAACGATATAAGCAGAAGAATCCTTTTCATTGATATTGAGCTTAAACATGCCCTCATACAAATATCCTTTGCCTACAAAGGTACCATTCTTAGTCAGAATAAATTTGTCTGACTCAAATACAAGCTTAAAGCCAAATTTGTTAAGAAGACTTCCAGAAACTAAATTTTTCCTAACATCAGGAACATGAAAAACATTGGTGAGGCTAAGGATTTTCCCGGAAGTGAATTCGAGATCCACTGTCCCTTTGCCTTTAACCGCAGCTGTAGATGAATTTCCCATATAGAGAACATCTCCTTCCACTGTTTCATAGGCAGAGAACAAGTTATTGTCCTTACAAACATGCCTTGTGGCACCAGAATCAACCCACCAAGAGTTGTCTTCTCCAAGCATATTAGCCTCGGATATCATAGCAGCAAATTTTTGCTTTGTGTCTGATGTCCCTCCTTTTTCCTTTAGTTTCTTGAACTCACGACAATCCTTCTTGAAGTGACCTGGTTTGTTGCAATGAAAACAATTTCCTTTCTTCTTTTTGTTTGCTTTAGAATTATTTGAAAAATTCTTCCGCTTGTTATTTTTTCCATGATTGCCATATTTTTGCTCCTTTCCTTCCTCCACCACATGGACCTTAGAAACAGAATTTTCTTGTTCCTCTTTACCATCTAGAATTCGAGACTCTTGTTTAATTCTTAAATGAGTCTCTAATTCTTCAAGTGAAAGATCCTCCTTTTTGTGTTTGAGTTCTTTCTTATAGTCTTTCCAAGAAGGAGGAAGTTTTTCAATTATGGCAGCAACAATTACATTATCATCCATATTTAATTTTTTCAGTTTGCAATGATTTATGATGCGTTGGATGTCATGAAATTGTTCTAGCACAGGCCTATTATCATGCATTTTAAAGCTTAGAAACTGACCGATAAGGAACTTCTTACTTGTAGCGTCTTCCGTTAGATATTTGGTCTCCAATGTTTCCCATAAAGTTTTTGCAGTCCCAACATTTTGGTACAAGTCGAACAAATTATCAGCAAGTGCATTGAGAATGTGACCACGACACAAATAATCATCGGTCTCCCATTTTGTGCGTTGCCTAGTCTGTTCCACGGTTTCATCTTCATCTTCATTTGGTTTCGGTTGTGATAAGACATATACAATCTTCAATGTTGTTAGAAGAAAATGAACCTTTTTCTGCCAACGCAGAAAATTACCACCATCAAAACGGTCCAACTTGACAAAGCTTTCTGTTATTTGTCGAAGTGATTTGGAAGAGTCGGCCATTTCCAAAAATTACTGTATTTAGATTGTTGGATATTATGAATGCAAATACAGAAATGGAACTCTTTATATATCTCAAAAATGTAACTTCAATACAACAATGTAATTTCTGAATAGTCACTATAAAACTTCAAGGCGTGATGTCACTTTCCTAAATACAGTATTTGCCCCACACGAAGAATTTCGGTATACAAACGGGAATCAGCAAATCCGTACTCAAGATACAATGAAGCACTTGCACTGTCTGCAACTTGTATATTTGAAGACAGCCCTTGGATGTAAAGTGCGCCACTAGCGCCTCTACAGCCCACTGCCCCGCACCCGCACGTGCGCGCGCGCGCGCGTGGGCGTGTGCGTTCGGTGCTTCGCACCGTATCGAGGTATCTTGAATAGCCTCTTAAATGCTAGATGAATTAACTCTTCATCTTCCATTTGTACTTATTAAGTGTACAAATTCTTAACATTTTTCCAATGTGGGACTCAAAGGTTGCCCACCCCTTTTATAGCTTAGTGGTGACACTTAGCTTTGTACATTTTCCAATGTGGGACACTATACCCTTTTATATTTGGGTTAGCTTCCCACCTCTTCCACACACTTCCAATGTGGGACAAGCTTTTAAGGCTTTTACACCCAAAAAACTCTTACTCTCTTATTTTAAAAATCTCCAACAGTTTCAATGTAAAATGGGAAGGACGAAGCAAATTGGAGAGAGAGAGAGAGAGAGATTGTAAATGGCTTGTGTTTTAAACTGACATAATTCAAGTTTAACCGTTCTTCCTGTGTCGTTTATTTTTTGTCATCGATATGAAACGTGAATACAAGGGTCCTAGTGGGTTTTAGGGTTATTTATATAAACACACATGGCAAGTCGTTACCATATATAGTGCCATTGAAAAAGACACGTTCCGTGTGTGATAAATCAGTGGCTGTATATTTCATATATATACAACTATATATGAAGCCGCCAAACACATGGATAGATGGGGTCTGAAAGAGTGATTGATAAAACCTATTGCTTAGGTTAGTGACTGCCATTGAACTTGAAGGGCCACCTGACTGCAACCTGAGATAGTTATTGAAAAAAGAGGTAAAGCGTGTGATATATGTAGCAGCCTAGTTGTAGACAGGATTACGGTTGGGTCATTCCCACGAGGCTACTAGAGAGTCGGCATGTCCTTCCAAAGTTCCACCTAGCTTCTATGGCCGGGAGAACGTTTATTGGAGCATGAGAATTAGAGTAAGTGGGATCAATGTGTATTTAGTTATTTTTAACGGGGTTAAATAAGTATATAGATTATGTAATTTTAGGACTTAAAATAATAGTGATTATGAATATAGGATAACAAACATTTCGTTTTCATTTTTAGTCCCTATTTTTAAATTAAAAGAACACGTGGCATGCTGTGATTGGTTGATGTTTTATGAATATGGATCCGCGTCAGCGGCTTTATTAAAAAATAGGGACTAAAACTATAAATAAAATATTTGTTGTCCTACTTTCAAAATTCATATTACAATAGGTCCTAGATCTACAAAACCCCATAAATATAATTGTAAATAATATGTTTTTAAGGGTGAAACTTCTAAATGTTCAAAAGTTTGGGCGCGGAACCCGAATTAGACCTGGTCAAATAAGATATGACCACATGAATCTCTATGAAGTTATGAATTAATGGGTTATCCCTTACAAGGTTTTAGGTATAACGGGTTCACCACTACGCACGCGCGAGCACACACGTGTGAAATGATAGCGAATATTTTATAGAAGAAAGAAACCCGCCATGTCCCAATAAAAATTAGGCGCTCTCTTTGACAATCGGGTATGGGTCTGGCAATTTAATATGAATCTGATAAGAAGTGACACGAAGATGACACAACGAGCTATGTTGCCAAATATTTTCCCTAGATCCGTAAGTTGCCAAATATATATATAATAATGCTCTTATGCGAACTAGTCCGCATTTTAAGAATGCGAACCGAACATATGTTACCTAACGGTGCCCTAGAAATTATCCCCTAAATTATAGGCACACTCTTTCTCTTTTCTGGGCTCACCGCCGGGTGACACATGTCTAGTCCGCACTCTTAAAATGCGGACTAATCCGTACAAGAGCAGGACTATATATATATATATATATAAAACATTGTTGGTCTTTATTTACACAGTTTTTTTGGAGAAGTTTTGAAAAGTTTTTTTGGTAACGAAAGGTAATCCTCGAGCCAGCTTTCGCGCACTACGAGACTAATCCCTTCAAACCGGAGCAGCTTTTACGAGAGATTTCTATTTTACTCCGGGCCATGGGAGGAATCGAACAGGCGACCTCTTTGAAAAGTTGTCAACTAATAGACATGGATTGATGGGATATATCGTTTGTCAAGTTATAGTTATGTTCCCATTTCTAAATGAGTATATTGAAGATGTTGAGAATATAATTAGAACTTGAAAACGTGTTATATCTCAAAACAAAAGTTCTTCTCTCTCAATAATAATATATAACTCTGTCAAGTATTGGATTGTATAACCCAACCCAATTACTAATGGTTGGAAAGACCCAAACTCTTATATACTGAAGTGCCATATATATAGAGAGAGAAAGTTGAGGGAGAGTTGACAAAAACATATTTCTCAAAATGGGTTATATTTTAAAATGACAAATGCAATAATGAGATTGACATATAACAAGGTCATTGAACTCCCATTAATGGGAATTCTACCTTTTTATACCTTTTTCATCATTAGGTGGAGCATCTTTGTTATTTATTGCATCAACTTATCCAAATTTAATCAATATGATAGTCATCATAATAAACCTATAAATATAACTAATAAAGACTATTGAAATCATCAATCACTTGATACATACCTTGGGTTATGGCTATTCTTAACCATCTTCTTCCCATATTTTCTCCATTTAAATCCATCATCCATGATATCTATCTCAGATTTCGTACAAAATGCAAACCTAGCAATCTCCTCCCCATTTTCATCGCTTCTACAAAGTATAACACGTTACTTGTGTACATATATGCATATGTATTCACACCAAATAAATTATCATTTTTTTTAAGTAATGAAGTTTACCAAACATAGAAAGATGTTTAAAACACACAACTATTTCGTACGCTTTTAACAAAAACAGTTTTAAACTTTGCAAACCAGATGAATAAATGAATGAGAGAAATTACAAATGTCTAGGTGAATGGACTTGCATTGTAGTATTTCGTGGATTTTGATCAGCAAATTCATTAGAGCCTCCGGTGACATTTTCCGCGTATGTGACTGTATCTTGTGGTCCAAATTCTTCCTCGTCACCATCTTCGACGAAATAATCGGAGAGATCGAACTCTGGTACATCGATAAAAGTATTTTCCTTAGGGTTAGGGTTGGGACTAAAATTAGTGTTAGGATTTGTGTTCATGGTTAAGGAGATAGAGTTGGACATGATAGTGTAACTAGAAGACTTGAATATCTCAAGACTGGCTTCTATTTAAATATAATTGCCATGGGTGTTTTTTTTAATATATAGTTTTTAATTTATGTTCTCACCTTCCTGGAGGGATACACCGAAGGTTCTTTGGATTGCCACTCGTTGGACTTTGATTTGACATGCTGACATCATCGTTATGACATAGGAACACATATGGTCTAATAAGGGACCACGTGTTGCAATCGATAGTACACATTACCCACATACAGTTTGATAGTGTGAGGGTTACTGTTTTGGAGGGGCTACTAACGGGCCTTAAAATCCCACTAACCAATGGTTAAATTGCATGGTAGCTGTGTAGTAAGACTAGTTATCATTTGGGTAGCACGTCTTCACATTTAGATACGATATTCGTTTTGATTTGATAATTGCTATTTTAAAATATCGCTTCTCAAGAATTCAGTCATTTAATGGACAATTGAAAATTGTTAACTATTATATAATTTGATTAATTGATTATATCTCAAAAATAAAATTTAATGGTTCATTTTTATTTTTGAAGGGGTTGGGATATCAAACTAATGGTTCATTTTATTTTTTTCTTATCACAAAAAATAAAAATGAACTATTAAATTGAGATCCCAACCCCTTCAAAAACTAAAAAAATGAAATAAAAGATCAAGACTATTAATTGAACACAAATGAAATAATAATTATACTATTATAAAATTCTCTTCTTAAAATTATAAGAATATGTGACTGATCGCAACAGTATCATTCTCACATAGTATTCTTTTTAGTGTGCTATATTAACCGTTTATATCCTTAACTAGGACTGTGTTTTTTTTTTAACTTTCGATTTTTTCAATTTCTGATACGATTTTTGTCGAATTTGTAATGAAATTTTAGTTTGTCGATTTCCGATTTTTTCGATCCGATTATCTTATTTTCGAAAAAATTGGATTTTTTTTTCCGAAGAGGCATTTTCCGATCCGATCAGGCCAAAACACATCCTTATCCTCAAGCTGTAAAACTTTTTATAGTAGGTCAGGGTTACAAATGTCAATAGATAATGAAATGATGTAGATTACCTTTACCACACTTTATCTTTAAAAAAATATATCTCAAGTACGGTAAAAATAAGAAAGTAAAAATTATATTGTAGAAAATAGTTAGGAGTACTTTTCATTTTAATAAGATAAGACAATGTGGACTTTAATATTATTGATATACATTTCAAACGCTATTTGAAGCGCCAATGACAAGAAGAATAATCAAAATAGAGGGACAATAACAAAAAGACATGTAACTATATTGTAACATTCCTCGCATTTTGGCAAGCGAGGTGGTCAGCCGCCATTGTTAAAATACGTCGGACGTCACTAAATAAGTTATTATTCTCAGCATGTGATATATATATGGGGCATTTAAAATTTTTCCACAAGATATAATCAAATTGATCCAATAAATGTAACCATTCATGCAAATTAAAATCCATCACCATGCTATCTCCAAAATAAATTCAACTCCAAATAAATATAAAACCCATATGAAATGATACAATTGTAAATGTGTGACAGAAACCACAAACAATTGTAGAACCGATTGACCCACCAAATTCATAAATAAAAGTCTTATAATAAATACGACGAAAAGGAAAGTAAATCTAAACTACTAAAACAGATAAATATATTGCCAACTCCACTCCCAAAAATGTATTCAATCACTCATATGCAGCTACCATCGCATTATACCTGAAATGTTAGTCAATACAATAAGTCAGAGTCCACCGTATGAATACTAGATAGTCCTCCCAATTAGGGCTCGTAAACCCAGACAAAAGCATTATACAAGATAAATATCACAATAGAGTATTTTAATTTAAACGAGAGATATTAACATGCGAGTAAAAATAAACTACCACTATCTACCCACATAATAAGTCACCCCAATATTTAAGTCCAAATTATTTAATTTCAATCTTTTGATTTAAACCTTAGCACTTATTCTTAATTAATTTAATTACCCAACTATTTATATTCGTGCGATACCACTATGGCCAGTCACCCCTTATTGATCCTGCACACATTATTGGCGCGCTTAAGTTTTAGCACATCACACATATTCCCTCACTATAGCCAGTCAACCCGCTATCTGTAATCTCTGCACTAACTCGTGAGGTTCCACAAACGACACGTCAATATAGTCGTCGGCCCGTATTCTATCAGTGTCGCACACACTCGTGAAGAAAATTCATTTTAATACATGTTTATTATCTTATGCATTAAATACCAATTATCTCAAGTTCTGATTATTTTCTATTAACCCCACCCTTTTTCGAGCATAAATTCCTCAACTTACCCCTAGTCCCATACCTAGAGGTATCCAAAACGTAATCGTATCCTAGACTAAGATTTGGGACGAGGACCTACCACTAGATACCACCTAGCCTCACATCTAGTTTCACAATCCAATGGAAACGATGTAAATATTAGCCCCACTCCGGAATCATACATCCATGAAAATCAACACAATCTAATTCCATACCTAAAAAGCGTTACCAACAGATAAGGCCTACCTACTAGTCCCATACCTAGCAATCAACCTAAAAATAAGGTAATAGAACTAACTAACTCAAAAATCCCGTCATCCTCGCGGTGTCAATTTTTAATAACATAACGAAAATCAAATGCCCTATTATCAACTTATCAGAACGGTTCTTTAAAGTCATTGCAAGAGCACTAATTATCCAATTTATGTCAATTTAATTAAAAAAATTCGTTTTCTCTTCAATTTATAGAATTTTTATCCACATGCATAATTTCTAAAATATATAACAATAAATCTCTACTCTACGAGATGCACATAATTAACTTGGTTTTACATGTCGAAAATTTTATAACATCCCTACGATTTATTCTACATAAGAACTTCAAATTCTGATGAAATCCCAACCTCTAATCTAACCATGCAATTACAATTTCATTTTATATAAATCAAAACCAATATTTTTAAATATGAAAGTAGTTAATTACCAAAAATTTATTTTTACCCAAAAATTTAAATTTCCAAAAGATTATATGTTTTAAAAACACGGGGTGTTATTTGAAAGAATTCATAAGTATTGTTCATAAAACCTAAAATTTAGTTGATAACATTTGTAATAGATAAGAATAGTAAAACAGATTTCATATGGCGATGTGATTAAAACAAGGATGATGATTAGAGTAAATTATATATTTGGCTCTAAAAGCAAAAAAAAAAAAAGTTTTTTTATTCAATCCTTAGTTTTTGCTCCTATTAGACCCTCAATGTATGTTAATCATTGTAATTCGATCTATTGGTCTAAAAGGAACCATTATGTTTATATAAGTAAAGGCAAAATGAATTTTTGATTATAATATTATACATAATAAATTTTAAGGGCAGAATATAAACTAGATGTATAATTTAACTACCATTGAGGAAATCTGCTATAATTTTTTAACATGCTACCGAAAATATTTAGAAGTTCTGAAATTGTTTATAATTCAAACAAATTCAAACAAGTATTATTTAGTAAGCTATTATACACATGAGTAATTTAGCATTAAAAAATATTTATGAAATGCCATTAGCATTAATATTATACTAGTGCAGATATGGGTAGTGTCAGCATGCACAAATGACACCATATGTGCAAACGAGAATCTAGAATTTTATTTTAGAGGGAGAAATATAGTAATAATAGTGTTAAATCAGGAATGATGATAAAATTATAAAGGCAAAAAAGATATAATATTAAGTTTTTTTCTAATGTGAAGTATAATATTGAAAGAAAAATGTCGATACATAGTTCGATTGCCTATATGTCTGAGCGGATTTATTGATTTTCATGATGACTATAATTGAGCATGTCTTGAGGTCATATACATTAACTAAATAATCTATGCTCATGGTGATTTTAAAAAAAGGTTTATTATCTTCCATACGTTCGGTTCACTTACTTGTCGCACCTAATGAATCTATCTATCTATCTATCTATATATATATATATATATATATATAGGGGTTAATAGGTATTTAAAAAAGCAAGAGTCTATATAAACTATTAGAAATCTGTATAGTCCTTTTAATAATTACCTAAGTTAAATGAGAGAGGGTTATTAATGAAAGATGAGAAGGGATATAAAGTGTAAACTTACCAAATACTCCACGCCACCCCATGGCAATGCATGGATGGGCCTCAAAAGCTCTCTAGTAGTCTGTGATCCAAATAAATAGTACCCCCTTTCGGGTGAGGTGGCTCAAAAATCTTTGAGAACCCCTGAATGAACCTCTTATAGCACTCCACCAAACCCAAGAAACTCCTAACCTTTGTAGGTATTGCGGGTTGTCCCCAATCCTTTACTGCAGATACCTTACTAGGATCCACTGAAATCCAATCCTCATATATAATATGACCAAAGAACTACACTTCTCGAAGCCAAAATCCACACTTAGAGAACTTAACGAACATTTTATACTCCCATAGTGTCTCCAAAACCAATAGAAAATGCTTTGTGTAGACACCACATTCTAGAAACGCCCTAAGTCTCTCCCTAGGTACCTTTGACTCCCCCGTTTGACTACAAAACGTAGGTCATACTCCGAGTACCGATCTAGAGGCCATCGGGCGCTCCCGGGCCCGATTTGAAGTTTGTTAACTTCATCGACAGAGCGAAAGCTCTTTTAATCTTCAAAGGGTTCTGAATCCCATGTACAATGGTCCACCCTGTGTGAAAATAAGCATAATGGTTTGAACTAACGAACCATTTTACCATCGAAAATTGATTTGGAGGCCACCGGGCGCTCTTGGGCCTCATTTTGACCCCAATCAACTTCATTTTCAGAGAAAAAGCTCTTTGAATCTACAAAGGGAATTAAAAACCATTTTCAACGGTCCACCCCATGCGCGAAACTGAAAAACCGTTTGGACAAACAATCCGTTTTCCCCCTAAAATTGATCTGGAGGCCATCGGGCTCTCCCGGGCTCCGTTTGAGCAATGTCAACTCTTTAGATCAAATGAGACTGAAGTAATTTTCGAAGATCATTGAATACCCTTTCCAATCGTCCTTTCATTGCATGAATCGGCATTACGGTACGAATGAATGACCCGTTTTACTCCGAAAGGTCACCAGGCGCTTTTGGGCCCCGGTTGACCAAAGTCAACTTTTCGAACTGAGAAAATCTCTTTGGAATGTCCAAGTAACTCGCATAAACTTTCCAATGGTCCGCCATGTGCACGATTTGGACTTACCGTTCGGACAAATGATCCATTTTCGTCCGTCGATCTCCCGTCCAAAGAACTGACAAGCGATTCCGAGCCACGTTTGACCCAAAGTCAACTACCGGACCAGGGAGAGGCCCAAAGGATTCTTTAAGGTCTTTGAATTACCTTTCTAATGATATGAACCATTTAATATTTGGATCAACGGATTGCATTCTACGACCTTTTTTTCGAAAAATCTGCACAAGACCGCCAATTCGTAGATCCATTTCCCTACCTATCGACAGTCTGCCCAGGGTTACCTATCGATTGGCAGGGTTAGGTATATGCCGATCGGCACCATCCTTACCCTATAAATAGAGGGCATGACCTAAATCCCAACGTACACCTCAGATCCATCAGCATCAGTTATCTCAACAACATTCTCTTGTAACTAAATAAGTTTCCTTGTGTGAAATCCTTTTCATCTTACACACCCATCCTTTTCATATCCAATTTGGAAAAATACCATTCTATCTCATCAAACATTCATCTCGACATTCAAGGGAGTTCATCTAAGATCAAGACCAAGCTTCAATTCTTCAAAGAAGGTCCAAAATCCTTCTCTGTTTTTAAATTTCTTATTTTCGCATCAATTACTTTAAATTCATAATCTAGTTTTTACTTTAGTTCATACACATTAACATCTCACCTTTTTATTATTTATATTGCACATAGTTTATTTTTTATTAAAAAATCCAAAATAAACAAATAGAGGGTTACACCTATAAATTCCAACAGGATTACCCATCATAATTTCTCAAAACTAAAACACATTTTCTACACATACACATATAATAAATTCCCATTCTAATATATAGGATAAACCCCACCCTTATTTTGCATGCAAACTATGTGGACTTTAATGCCTTTATAAGCTACGTTGGCCTTTTGGGTTAAAACTCGAGACTCAAGTCGAATTTTTTAATTTTCCAAATTTTCCAAGTTCCTCATTTCTACATCGATACATTAGTTTAATACGTATTATGTTTGTGATCCTTATTATCATTTCATCCAACATATATTAACGTATCATTATAACGATCAATATCAAGATAAAGGCATAAATAATATTTTTAATATTATTTTGGGAACATTCCTATGGATGACCTCACTCTATCTCTTCCATGGTATGAGTTTAGCGATTCCGATCTCCATTTACATATATTCACGCACACACACTTCACGGAGAAATAAAGAAAAACAATAACATAAGCCCATGAGAGATCGAAAGTGTGAGATGGGTTCTTAACAACTTCCCATTCTATAACTTAGCCCCCAGATCTTTTAACTATTGGTTTCGTAAGAATCAGTTTGTCTCTGATGCCGCTCTCTCGAGGCAGAGACATATTCTTTTGCCTGTTTTGTGCAAAATAGGCTGACGACTCCATCTCTTTACATTCACCTCACACCAACGATGGTCGAAGAGTTCCTAGATCAGAAACAAAGTGAGACCTTTATCCCCATTTTCCCCAACCCCCTCGGGAGTAGAGAGATGGGAGGATATATCGGGATGGACACAGTGGAGACTTCGTTGGGGACAATTTTTCACAAGAAGGATAGACTCCGTTTGCATGGGTGTTTTGTTTGTGTGTGTATGCACCTACATGTATGTTCCCTTTTTTCTCCTCTATTTTTTCTCGCACATATATACTTCATGCTTATATCACTACTCACTCACACTCTTGTAGATACTCTCCACGTACAGTTCACACTACGTCCACTTAGGATCACTTATATCCACATTTTGCACACACCACTTAGAATATCCATGCTTAAGTGTCACTAACACACACCTCCACTTATCACACTTGTATATATCCATGCTCACTCACACTTATAACACACCACTTGTAGTTGATACATGATTAGGTTCAATACCACACACTCACTTGTAGATATTCACACATATCCATGCTTAGTGTAATATTCACGCTCCATGTTAGATTTACCGTTTTATACTTGTAAATTCTTACCTACTTAGTATAATGCTCATCATGCAAAATAAATATACTCTCTCCATGATATTCTAATAAAGAATCATGCATTTTACACATTACATCACAAATAGTATGGCTATTGACCAATTTTTACCCGTAACTGGGGGGGTCACTTCATGATGGGCGCTGGTCCTGCAGGTCACAGTTAACTAAGAAATATGACTCTCACCTTCCATTGGCCAAGTACCTTCAACATATATCGAATGGTTTTCCCTGCATCATACCGCTTGATCTAAGACATGACGAGAGGTATATCACAGGGAACTCATTCACTTACATTGAGTATATCGAATTTTCTCTCATACGTACTGTCCTCACAAGGTATATAGTGAGGCAATTCACGTACACTCAGGTATATCAAATTACTTTTCCACATGTAATGATTGACCTCAAAAGAAATACTTATATCATGGAAGTCATGCCAAAGGGGGGAACCCTTCCAATTAACCTAACAACTGCATACCCTCATATAAGTGTCAAACCCAGGCACTCATATTTAGTTTGTCGGTTTCTGCTTGAAACACTGCAAAAATGATGGGTCGGCATGCCCCCCAAATATATGTGCGGTTTCATCTTTTTTAAAGGCGGGACCCCATCCATGAGAGTGGCAACAAGTCCAAGTAAGGTTTTACATATTTTTCAAACCCAATTTTCCCAGGTTCGGATCCTGTACAACATTTATTTTTTCACTTAGTTAAACTTAATAAAAGTGAGAACATAACCATTTCCCCATTTTTCCTCGTTCTTTATCGAAAGTGTCAAAAATATTTTCCCATCTTTTATTAAAATACCAAAAGAATTTTCTTTCCTTTTATTATAAACGTCAAAAATATTTTTCCTTCTTTTTACCTAAAAAATTTTTGTCCTCCTATTTTCCAAAAATGCCAAAAATATTTTCCTCCCCTTTCAATAATGTTTTCTCCTTCCTCTTTCAAAAATAAAATTTGAATTTTTCTCCTTCTTAGGTCTATCCCATACCCGACCCTTGGCCTAGCTCTCTATTGGCTTTGGACTTTCGTAGAACTGTCTCAAGGCTCCGTCAGTTCCCTCGTTACTTCCTTCGAGTCCAAAATTCATCTTTATCTACTTTCCATGGAGAACATAGACCAAGTACCGAATGTGTATCCAAATTTGATAGAAGTCCTAGCTCAACTCACTGCCAAGATTGACAACCTTCAAATCGAGGTTTATGAGATGCAACAAAATCGAATCCCTATTCTCGAAGAGTCTGAGGTTCTCTTCCCTCTTACTATGGGTCTTCCAGTACTCGGTCCTATTTGGGTCCCCGAGGAATATCAGAACGCTCCACGTGCCCCTCTTACTAATGGGACACCTCCAACTCAACTTCCTATTTTGAATCATGCCCAGATAGGGGCTAACCTTCTCGTGACCTTTGATCCGAAGGAATAGGAGTTGAACAAGGTTAAGGAGGATCTCAAGATGTTGACCAAGAAGTTTGATCAAGTCCGACTCTATGGGAATTACATGGATTACACCCATATATCTCCCTATCCTAAAATAAGGTTGCCAAAAAAAGTTCAAGATGCCCAACATCGAGAAGTTTGGGGGTAGTGGACTCCCAATTTTTCATCCCTGAAGTTACCACCGAGCCATGACTCTCCTAGGTTCCTCTGAGGAAATAATGGCCTAAATATTTCACTAGACTTTGAAGGACAACGCTCTTCGCAGGTTCTTATCTCTAGAGGAGTCCAGAATCTTCAGTTGGGAAGATGTTGCCCGTGGATTTATATCACAGTGCAAGTACAATGAAGAATTGGAGGTTGCCCACCGTGGTTTAGAACTACTGAAACAGAACCATAGGTAATCTGTTAGTAACTTCATAGCAAGGTGGAGAGAGAAAGCAACCACCATGACCAACCATCCTTCCGAAGAGGAGCAAGTCAGTATGGTGAAGAAGAATTTCTTACCCCATGTCTGAGCAAAGATGGGAGGAAAATACTACCCTGATTTTTTAGCCCTCTGATAAGAATGAGTAGAGATCGAAGAAAGTCTTTCCGGGACGAAAGTTGAACCAAAGAGAGTATCCGAATAGTTCACTCCTAAGAAATATG
This sequence comes from Sambucus nigra, assembly GCA_949130495.1. Lineage (NCBI taxonomy): Eukaryota > Viridiplantae > Streptophyta > Magnoliopsida > Dipsacales > Adoxaceae > Sambucus > Sambucus nigra. Next base: position 76,609,200 of record OX422207.1, on the reverse strand, counting down.
AGAAGCCTGCCAATACTGCAGTTTCAACCATCCATAACATCTCTCAGCCTACCACTTCATGGGCACCAGAAAGCCGCCCTAACCAATCAAAATAGAATACACCGAGCTTCATGCTCCCCTCTCCAAAGTTTACCAAGCCCTTTTAAGACAAAATCTTATCAAGCCATTGGACCCTCATCCATTACCAAACCCACTTCCCGAAAATTTCAAACCAGATGCCCATTACGACGTTCACCAAAGTATTGGCCATACCACTGATCAGTGTTTCCACCTCTGAAATGTAATCCAAGATCTGATTGATCAGGGTATCATCGCCCCACCAGCCAATCCTAAGCCAAACACTACCCATAATCTACTCCCAAACCATATAAATTCCATCTTCCTGGAAGAAGACTCATAATTTGATCCAGCTACCCAGATCGCACCTAGTAAATCACCCAGTATACCCATATATTTCCCTAAACCCCTCCAAGTTTGCCCATATTTTCTCCTGCATCCTACCTATTTTACCGATCAGGGTCTATCAATTCTTACTAGAGCATGTATTGCTAATCGTACCCACTCCAGAGGGAAATATATGGAATTCTCAGTAGTATTAAACTAACTTCTAGAGTTCGGGCAGAAATTACCCTCAGAAAGGACCATCTACTGCTAGAGATTCAATACACTGTTCTTGGAAGGTCAAAAATGGGCTCGAGAGTTAGATAGTTGGGTCGTACCTATCGATGAAGTCAGCTTGGATGAAGTTGTCCAAATCATGGCAGACTTATTCCTACGGACTGGTGAAATTTGTAGTATGTCCGAGCTATTTGATGCTTTATAACTACAAGGGTGCCCGGTCCCTTCACTTCTATATATCCCCATCGATTGGGAGGATCTATAAGAAAAGTCCGTTGAGGTTACGGAGTGTATTGACTTCTCGTGGAAAGATTATGTCATTGCCATCGAATGGGGAGACGAATTCGATAGGTTAGACGAAGAGCAAAGTCCAGACAAAACTATCCTAATAGTCAGCATATATGGAATGATATCATTTGAGGAGCTATTAGGAGAGATCGACAAGGTGGATGAATAACCCGAGATAGATGAGGAAATAAGGTTTTTATGTTTCCACTCTTCTTTGAACTATATGACTAGATTATGGAGGTATTACTAAGTTCCAAATCCGTAATCATCAACAATCTATGAGGGAAAAGGTGCCGAGAATCTTCCTATGTTAGAAATGACCCTCGAGGAGAGGAAGATCCTAAATCAATTGAAGAAGACCCAAGATAATATCACTCTATGAGGACTCTTTATATATTTCGAGCTGCACCAGACTTTCTTGATCAAACTACTCACTGGGCCCACAGTCCCTCCTTTCACCACGCTAGAAGAAGTAGTGAATATGGTCGGATCCCTAACCTCTACTACAATGCTCTCTTTCTCCAAAGAAAAAAACCCTAAATTTAGCTCAAATCACAACTATGTTCTCAATATCTCCGTCATAGTCATGGGAAAGATCATCTCACTTTTTCTTATCGATAATGGATCAGCTCTTAATGTTTACCTATTAAGAACCCTCAATTGATTAGGACTAAAAGTTAGCGACCTTGATCCTACCTCTGCCGCGGGGCGCACTTATGATAATACCCGTTGGGAAGTGATGGGATCCATAAAGCTTACAATAGGGGTTGTCCCTATAAATCTCATCACTAAATTCTAAGTCATCGACATCCTAACTTATTTAAATATATTGTTTAGATGACCATGGCTCCATAGTATCAAGGTTGTGTCTTATTCCTTACATCAAAAATAGAAATTATTTTCCAATGGGCAAGTCATCACCATCTTCAGCGATGACGATAACACCGAGAATGCAAGAAAAAAAATACATCATGTGGAAAATGATATCCTTCCATCAGGTTTTCGAGTTGAACCACTTCTACTCCTAGCAGGGGATGATTTCAAAGATAGGGTTTGTCCAGAGTATAACCCTTATGGAAACATCAATGTGATCCAGATGTTCAAAAACATGAACTTCATGCCTGAACTAGGGCTGGGACGATGACAACAGGGAATATTTGAACCCATTGTATTAAAAATGCCTTTCCTCCTTGTGTCCTAGGTTATCAGCCATCAGCATAGGAACATAAAATGCTTCGCCAACCTCGATTAAAGAGAAGGTTAGAAAATTCTAAGACTATATCAAAAGATTCCTTGAATGGAAGATTCATCAGAGAGGGTGAAGATTTCCCCTTTTTCTTATTTCCCGAACTGTGGTATGATCATGTGGATAAGAAGATAAAACGAGGAATGGATATCTTTTTTTTAGGATAACTACTCATGGGCTGAAAGTTCCCAGCATCATATGCTATCGCTTATTGAGAAGACCATAGCTAATACCGGAGAATCCAATGGAAGTGACTCTGAGGATTCATTCAACTTGTAGACACTGGGGATGACACTCTGCACGATCCATATAAGTGCTACAACATCACATCCATCCTGACTAATTAAAGCTATTAATGCACCACTCCTTAATTGGAATAATGTACCAGTTCCACCTGCTGCAATACAACCCAACTCTGCTGTTTATCCAATATCCCCTTCTTTTGTTGTTCCTCCCTATTCTAATGTAATAGAGACCTCATTCCATGATGAAATAAATGAAGATTTTGAGTATCTTGTTGTGCCTTACATTAATATTCTTAATTTTAATCAAACTCTTGATGATGATGATTTTACAAATGAATAATTCTTAACTGGTCTAAATAAGGTTAATAACAAATAACATAACTGCGTTCAAGTTAATAAAGATGTAACTGTTATTATAAATCTCAGTTCTAGTAGCCAACTGCACAAGATTTTTATAGGATCTACCCTTGATCAGTATGAGCGCGTGCAACTCGAAGAATTATTGCAAGAATTTATGGATGGATTAGCATAGTTCTATGAAGACATGCCCGACATTGATCCTGAGATAGCTCATTATGAGATTCTAACTCTCCCAGAATGCAAACCGGTCAAATAGAAGTTGCAAATGCTTCGCACTCAATGATCGCTCAAGGTTAAGGAAGAAATGGTCAGACAGTTGAACGTAAGCTTCATCTGGGTAATCAAAATATCCAGCATGGATAGCCAACATTGTACCCGTACCAAAATTCAAAGGAAAGGTTCATATGTGTGTCGATTATCGAGACTTGAACAAGGCCTATCGAAAGGATGATTACCCGCTACCTAATATCGATATGATTATGGGCAACACAACTAGTCACGCTCTTAAGTCATTCGTTGATGGGTTTGTCGAACTTAACTAGATCAAGATGCACCTAGATCGTCAAGAAAAACCACATTTATCACCCCTTGGGGAATATTCTATTACATTGTCATGCCATTTTGTCTAAAAAATCCAGGGGCTACCTACCAGAGGCCTTCCGCAACTATCTTTTATGATCTGATACACAAAGAAGTTGAGGTTTACGTGGATGATATGTTTAGGAAGTATAAGACTAGGGAAGATCGTGTTCTCTCTCTCCAAAACTTCTTCGAGTGACTACGGTAATACCAGATACGACTTAACCCATAAAAATGTGTCTTTAGCATTACCAAAGGAAAGCCCTTGGGATTCATGGTTAGTGAGAAAAGAATAGATGAAGAACCTACCAAGATGAAATCCATACTCGAAATGCCACCACTCCGAACGGAGAACGATGTTCGGGGATTTCTTGAAAAATTACAGCATATTAGTTGGTTCATCAGCAAGTTGACTTCTATCTGTGAGCCCGTATTAAAGATCCTCCTAAAGGATTCCACTAAGGTTTGCAATAAATATTTCTAAAAAGCCTTTAACCGAATCAAGTAATACCTAACCTGACCTTTGGTACTCATGCTGCCATAGCCTAGTATTCCCCTACTCTTGTGCCTGACTATAACACAGACTGGAACTCGATCCTTGCTAGCCCAATACCTTTAAGAATCCCACAAAAAGAGATCCATCTACTATGCCAGTCGCAAGTTGGTCGGGTACGAAATTAACTACGCTGCCTTGGAGAAGGCATGTGTCACCCTTATCTAGGACACCCAAAAATTATGATACTACATGGTCACCTTTCCCATAAAACTTATGTCTCGAATGGATCCCATAAAGTTTTTTCTCCAGAAACATACCCTGTCTAGCCGAATGGATCTATGGTTGATGCTGCTCGTCGAATTTGATATTGTGTATCTCATGCAGAAATCTATGAAAGGAAGACCCATCTTTGACTATCTCGCTGACTACCCAATAGAAGAAATCAATGTTTGGATTTTTGAGTTTCCGATTGAGAATATCCTTTCTACCTCCCAAGATGACCTTCGATGGAAATTGTTCTTTTATGGCGATGCCAACAAGAAAATGATATGACATTGAGATACTCCTAAAATCCCCTGATGACTCTGACACTCCCATTTCCATCAAATTAGATTTCTCCTACATAAATAACTTGATAAAAAACAAGGCATGCACAGTAGGCCTCAAAGTCTCTCTCAAGAAAGGAATTCGATACCTAGATGTTTATGGAGATTCAGTCCTCATCATTGATCAAGTACTTTGAAGATGGAAAGTTAAGGATGAGAAACTCTTACCCTTCCATGCCTACTTGGAAGAGTTGACCTCCCAATTCCAAGATATCACCTTCCACTACTTTCCCCTAGCAAAGAACAACATAACCGATGCGTTTGCTATATTAGCCTCCATGATTGATATGCTCGAAGGAAAAATAATGGCCCCTTTCCTAGTCTAAAGGAAAAATAAACCAACCCACTCCTACTATATTGATCTCATCACACAAGAAGACCATGATATAGCCGATTGTTAGTACTATGATATTTGGCACCTCCTTAAGAATTGTAGGTATCCCTAAAATTTTGATAAGAAAGACCGAGCATCCCTCTACAAACTGGCTGCCCAATACATTATCTACGATAAAGCATTGTTCAAGAGAAACTTCGATGGAACCCATTTACACTGTATTTCAGGGGCTGATATTGAAGAAATAATGCAGAAAATCCACAGCGGGGAATGAGGACCCCACATAAATGGCCAAATGCTCGCCAAAAAAATCATCCAACAGGGTTATTATTAGACTACCATGGTTCAGGATTGCACTGCCTATGTTGGCAGATGCCTTAAATTCCAGCAATTTTCCAACCTCTAGCACTTACCTCCTCAGGAATTATATAACATAACTTATCCATGTCCGTTCTCCACATGGGCATCGACATCATAGGTAATGTTACACCCAATGCATCAAACGGGCATGAATTCATCTTAGTTGCCATTGATTACTTCACAAAATGGGTCGAAGATGAACCATACGCAGTGCTGAATGCTAAGAAGGTGGCAAAATTCATCCAAAAAATACCATCTACTGATATGGGGACTCGCATGAGCTAGTGTCACACAATGGGTTGAATTTTAAAGAAGAAGTCACAGAAGTGGTAGAAGAGTATGGGACTCAGAGGCACAAATATTCTCCCTACCGACCTCAAACCAACAGACTCATTGAAGCCACTAATAAAAACCTCAAAGCCATCATCAACAAGATGACTAAGAGTTGTCGAGATTGGGCTGACCGGATCCCTTATGCCCTCTGGGGCTACCGCACTTCAGCTAGAACCTCTACTGTGGCTACCCCTTACTCTTTGGTATACGACATGGAAACAGGCCTACCTATAGAGCTAAAATTTCGTTCATTATGCATCACGCTTGAAAGAAAAGTCAGCGAGGAAGAATGGAATCAAAGACGTCTTGATGAGTTATCACTCTTTGATGATAGGAGACAAAAGACTTTATATCACATATAAGGATACCATTTCCGGATAGCGTGATCATTCAATAAGAGAGTCAAGGACCGTGGTGTTCGAAAAGGGAATTTATCCCTCAAAGAAATCGTACAGCCTATCTGGGACCCCAAAGGGAAATTCAAGCCCATTTAGATCATCCCCTACATTGTGAACAAGATCATATCCGGTGGACCCACTATGCTCACTGACCTCGATGTGGAAAAAATGGCTTGTCCAGTCAACCAAGATCGTCTCAAGAGATTTTACTCTTAATCTCGTCGCGTTACGACTCTTCTCATCTCCCTTCTATTCTAATATATATATATACTCTTTATTTCCCTCTACTCATAACTACATGGTCCCTAATCCTTTCAAAATCCTCTTTACTTTCAAAAATGAAACTCAAAAAATTTAAAAAAAATACAGAGGTACGTAGGCAACTCATACGCTTTGCAGGAGCACGACCCCCTTCTTTTTAACAAAATGCTATTCTCTCCTTATCTCCAAGAGCAACGGTTCATTTTTATCATTTACATGAACAAAAGGATTATGTATGCCTTAGCGATTGGTATAGATAATTCAAATGCGAAACTCATCAAGAGGCACAACAATATAATTAAAATTTTATTTATTTCATTAATATTGTTACAACTACATCAACATAGGAAGTCAAACAACTTTCATAGACAACTTAACCCTACTTTAATCAAGTCAATCAAAAACTGATACCAAACTACTCTTAAACTACCCTTCCAAATTTATTCCCATACATAACCAAACACCATCACAAAAAGCTTCACAGATAAATTCCCCAGGGATCTTGCCCGTGGCATCCAGAGGAATTGAACCCATCATCATCTACATACCGGGGTCCCCAAACCTTCCCTTCTTAAATATAATGCCGCAGATTCTCCATGGAACGGTAAGCCCGGACCAGCCTAGGGAAAATAACAACACCTCCCTCCATGGTGTCAGTTATGGTGAACTACCTTTGCCCGATCTCCATAGCCAGCATCTTGGCAAACTACTCTCCTCCAAAACTAATTCATGTAGTCCCCAAAAACATGCCAAACTCTACTAACAGACTGGGAAGGACAGGTCGACAGTCGATAATTTTCCCACAAAGATCCCATCCGCATGTGCATGCGCTCTAGCAAATCCTCCACAAGAAAGAAGTCTAGTGTCCAAGGTGGCATAATATTTTCTTAGCCAAATTAACACAAGAATCACTAGGGAAAGTAGAAAGAAGTCTGTCGGAGGCCAACCAACTAGACATACTATTATTCCCCCAATTCTAGAATGGGATGTAACTCCCCCCACTAAGGCACTGACCATCATAAACCTTGGGCCCCGTGCTCCACAAACCAATTATCTCAGCTCTTGATATCTAGGCCCATGTAAAGTAGCATGTATAGAACTTTGGCACGACTACCAAGGGATATTCAGGAGGGCCAACGATACGAAATCTCTCCAATAGTTACATGAACAATGTAACTGGGCTGCCTCTCATAAATTCTGAACGACTTTCCAACTAAGCATCTTGATCATTCAGGGTCTCCTCCAGTATCACCGTCATAGTTTACAATGGTATGACATTGAAAAAGTTATATTAGGAAGTTGAGGGTCCACCAATAGGTCCCCGATCACCAACAGTAGCTTTGAAGATAAACCCAGGGTAATATTTCCAACATCAATACATTCTCCTCAACACACCATCTTTAGCACAATCCAACGAAGGCGACAAGCTCCACTTTATAAACCAAGCTTTCTATCCCCTCGTCCATATACCTATCAATCCTCCAAGGTTTACCTCTATTAAAAAAAAATCCAAAAAACTCATTTTTCCTACTAAAAATAAATCCCTTCAAAAGGGAAGCCTTTTTTTTCAACCAAGCCTCCAAATCCATCTTCTACTCTAATATATTAAAAAAATTGCAAAAAGCACACTCTTCCTACTCTTTATCAAAGAAAAAACTCAATAGGAAATTGAAGTGCATGTAGACTAAGACACTAAATCAAGATAATAAAACAAAGTGTGAATTTCTGTATGCCTTTTTGAGTCTCTTTTCAGGTGCAATAACTCTACATCAAGCATGAAAATTCCAAGCTCCCATAGCTAGCAATGAATCTAAAAGAATTCCTCAAGGAAAAGAAACATAATTTGAGGTCACCTCATCTTCCCCGCAATACTCTCTCCTAGGTACCGAACACACTCAAAACTCATTCACCATCAATCGTTGCATCCCAAGGAGCCATCCCATAAGGGTAAAAGGTCACCCACAAGAACCCTAGTGGAAAATGAATATAAAAAAGGATCATTGAGGAAAAATTATCTCAAGAGGAAAAAGAATTTCCCTGATCTGCACTATCCCTTCACCTACCCGAGGAAGCCCAAAAGACCGTGCCACTGTCGTTTGGCACCCCCTGCACCATGTCGGTTGACACCTCCCTTAAATTTTGTACAAAAATATTTAAAAAATCTTTAAAAAATACCCAGGAAATTCCTAAAATTACCAAATGAATTCTAAAACCTTTTTCACTAAGAAAAATATTTAATACCACACTTACTTCACCAACGGAACACTTACTTCCCCAACGGAACATTTACTTCCCCAACGAAATTCCCAAAATCAATTGGATATCTTCCCAGCAACGTCTATAAGAATATATTTTTAAACAATGTTCATAGCATGGCTTTAGGCTAGTTTGGCGTATACCGTTGCACATCGTCAAACAATGTCAAGACGAACCGAACATAAAGATCTCCAAAGTTTGAAGACTTCCCGACGTCCCAAAAGGTATAAAACGTATTTATAGTATTCATTTAATTCATAAGACTATATTTGGGATGTTTGCTTTTGTAAAAATATGAACATGATTTTTTTAAGTAAAAATGAATATTTATAAAATGTCTTTATCAAATGTTTTTTTATAAAAAGTTTTCTTAAAATCAAAACTATTTGAACAATAATGTGTTTTTGGTTTTAATATTTTTGGCTAAGTACTGTGGCGGAGAAAACAAAATTTGCTCGTGTAATTCGAACGAGGTTGAGATCGTTCAAGCGACTTAAGCTTGTCCCGCGATGTCGTTCGAGCGACACGTGCTATTCGTTCGAGAGACTTCTGATTTCGTTTGAGTCACCCCTCCGCCTTAAGAATTTTTTTATTCTTATAAATACCTGTTCGTGGATCAGTTTTTCTTATGACTTTTGATGAAAATGTAGTGCCAAATTCTGGCTAAAAGTTCCTTAAGTTTTGTATGTCAAACACCATTTTAATTCATAACAAAGCATCCTAGAATATTGTTCTTGTGAATTAGCTTAGAAACCTAGATATTTTTGTATCTATTTTGCATACACCTTGTGGAGAGGCACTCCATCGCTGACTAGGTGCCACTTGAGAGAGGTACTGGGATGACGACTATGACTGCGGTTATTGGGATTACTCGAGGGATGTCCTTGCTGATTTAGAGTTGCGATTCTTGAGGATTTTTGCGTGTTGATCCATTGCAGACTTCACTATAATTCCTGTAAGTTGCAATTTACAGTTTATAGTGAAATAAAAGGTTTTACCAGAATGTTTTTTTTCCTGAAATTGATCGTGTCTTATTTGCGTGGTTTAATTTATCTGTTTTATCACATAGTAGGATGTTTAGGATAAACAAGATAAAATCAGTTTAAAAAGTTATTTCATCTTAATTAAAATTGGTGTCTCAATTTTTATTTAAAATCACCCTTTGCGAGTAAAAGGCACCCTACAACGTCTCCAAAGGATCCCAAAAAAATTCCCCAATAAGGAAATATCCAATCCTCGAATTAATACATTTTCCCCAGTGGAGTCTCTAAAAGAAAACTACAACCTAAGACCTCTGAATTGTCTTCGACCCTCAGAAATTTTCACTTCTACTTAAAACCCTCATAATTGGGCTCGACCCGAATAATTGGTCACCTCTACTTAAGCCCTCAGAGTTGGCTTCGACCCTCAGAATTGGTTGCCTCTATTTAATCCCTCAGAATTGTCTTCGACCCGTAGAATTATTCACCTCTACTTAATCCCTCAGAATTGGTCTCTTCTACTTAGTCCCTCAGAATTGGCTTCGACCCACAGAATTGGACTCTTTTGCTTAAAGCCCTCAGAATTGGCTTCGACCCTCAGAATTGGTCGCTGCTACTTAAGCCCTCAGTATTGGCTTCGACCCTCAGAATTGATCACTTCTATTTAATCCCTCGGAAATGGCTTTAACTTTTAGAATTGGTTGCTCCAACTAAAGGTCCTCAGAATTGACCTCGACCCTCAAAATTGGTCACCTCTACTTAAGCCCTCAGAATTGTCTTCGACGCTCAGAATTGGTCGCTCCCATCTAAAGCCCTTAGAATTATCTTTGACCCATAGAATTGGTTACTACCTACATAAGGTCCTCATAATTGACCTCGGCCAACATAATTTTTCGGTTTAACTTAAGGTCCTCAGAATTGACCTCAACTCGCAGAATCGATTGCTCCCTGCCTTAGGTCCTCAGAATTGATCTCGACCCACATAATTGGTCTCTCCCTACCATAGGTCCTCAGAATTGACCTTGGCTCGCCGAATCGGTCACCCCCATCATTTCCATAGGTACTCAGAATCAACCTCGATCTTCTGAACCAGTCATCCTCGTCCCTTAGGTCCAAAGAATCGACCTCTTTCCATAACATCATTTAGTGTCTATTCGACGGCATTCACTTGTTCCAAGCTCACTCATCGAGGGTATCTATAGAAACCATATTCTAGTACCCCCCCCCCCCAACTCTCTCCTAAGGTCCTTAACACTCCCCCATTTCACTGCATACCCTATGTCACACTCTGAGTATCGATCTAGAGGCCATCGGGCGCTCTTAGGCCCTGTTTAACTCCGTTCAACTTCATCAATAGAGTGAAATCTGTTTGAATCTTTGAAGGGCTCTGAATCCCATTTCCAATGGTCTACCCATTCACTAATCGACATAACGATCTAGTCGAACGAACCATTTTGACTTCGAAAATCGATCTGGAGGCCACTGGGCACTCTCGGGCCTCGATTTGACCGAAATTAACTTCATTACAGAGAAAAATATCATTGTATTTTCAAAATTCACGGAAAACACTTTCCAACAGTCCACCCCATGCCCAAAACGGCATAACTATTTGGACGAACGATCCATTTTTCCCCAAAGATTAATTCGGAGGCCACCGGGCAATCCCGAGCTCGGTTTGACCAAGGTCAACTCTTTATCTGAAATGAGGCTGAATGAATCTTTGAAGGTCACTAAATACCCTTTCCAACAGTTCATACCGTGCATAAATCAGCCTTATGGTATAGACGAACGACTCGTTTTACTCCGAACGGTCATCGGGCACTTTTGGGCCCTATTTGACCAAAGTTAACTTTTCAATGTGACCGAATCTCTATGTTTGTCAAATTACCTTGCATAAAATTTCCGAGGTTACTCCTCGTGCACAATTCTGACTTACAGTTCGGACGAACGATCCATTTTTGTCTCATAATCTCCCGTTCAAAGGACCAATGAGAACTTCAGAGCCATGTTTGACCCAAAGTCAACTATCGGCCCCAGAAGAGGTCCAAAGGACTCTTTGAGGTCTATAATTTACCTTTCTAATGGTATGCCCCGTGAATAATTTGGATCAACAGATTGCGTTCTACGACCATTTTTCCAAAAAAATCATCACTAAACTACCAATTGGCCGGTTCCATTTCCCTGTCTATCGTCAGTGTGCCAAGGGTTACCTGCCGATTGGAAGGTATAAGAATATACCTATTTGCAACCCCTTACCCTATAAACAAAGGGCATGACCTAACTCCTAAAGAACACCTCAGATCCATTAGCATTAGTGATCTAAACAACATTCTCTTGCAAGCAGCGAAGTTTCCTTGTGTGAAATTCCTTTCCATCTTACATTCCTATCCTTTTCATATCCAATTCAGAAAAATCCCATCCTCTCTCATAAATATTCATCTCAACATTCAAAGGAGTTCATCCAACATTAAGATCAAGCTTCTATTCTTCAAAGAAGGTCCAAAATTCGTCTCTCTTTTCAAATTTCTTATTTTCGCATTAATTACATTAAATTCATAATCTATTTTTTTACTTTAGTTCATACACATTAACATCTCACCCTTTTATTAGTTATATTGTACATATTTTATTTTCTATAAGAAAAAAAATCAAAACAAACAAAAAGAGGGTTACACCTATAAATTCCAATGGGATTACCCATCACAATTTCTCAAAACTAAACACATTTTCTACACACACACCTATAATAAATTCCAGTTCGAATCTATGGGATAAGCCCCACCCTTATGTCACATGAAAACTACATGGACTTTGATGACTTTATAGGCTGCGTAGGCATTTCGGGTTTAAACCCGAGACTCGAGTCAAATTTTCCAATTTTCTAATTTTTCGATTTGCTAATTTTCTAATTTTTCAAATTTCCAATTTTCCCAAGTTCCTCATTTCTGCATCTATACATTAGTTTAATATGTATTATGTGTGTGATTTTTATTAGCATTTCATCCAGTGTATATTATCGTTTCAATATAACAATCAATATTAAGATAAATGAAAAAATAATATTTTTAATATTATTTTAGGAAAATTCTTATGGATGACCTCACTCTATCTCTTCCATGGTATGAGTTGAGCTATTCCGATCTCCATTTACATATATACATGCACACACACTTTACGAATAAATAAAGGGAAACAATAATGCAATCCCATGAGAGACCGAAAGGGTGGGATGGGTGCCAAACACCTCCCCATTCTGTAACTTAGCCCACGGATCTTGGAAATATTGCATTCGTAAGGATTAGTTTATCTTTGATGCTTCTCTCTAGAGGCGGTAACATATTCTTTTGCTTATTTTGTGGAAAATAGGCTGGCGAGTCCATCTCTTTATATTCACCGCGCATCGATACGACTGGCACGTTCCTAGATAAAAAAGGGCACGAAACCTACCTTTATTCCCCTTTCCCCGCCAACCCCCTTGGGAGGAGAGGAGAGAGAGGGGAGGAAATATCGGGATGGACACACTTTGCATGCTCTTACTTTGAACGAGCATACACTAGATAGTCTTTAATAGACATGATTACAAACTTATCCATAAATGGTAAAAAAATGATTCATCATGTCCGTGAGTATTGAGGACAGGACCAACGAAGCTAGTTTTAGCAGAATCGACCGTAGAGATATGGTTAGCGAGGCCGGTGATAGGTTCATTATTTCAATGATTCCTTTAGAAGGAATGGTTACGAATTTTGGAGATTAAAACCACTTATCTAGTATATGCCTTAGGGTAAACAAGTTTATTGAAGTGGGAGCAGGTAATGGTTACAATTATGTTTATGGATCACGCTTATAAATCTTACTTTTACACTTAAGATTTCTAATTTTTTAGGAAGTTTGCTACGATTTCATGATATAAGGATTACTATAACTTTTCTACCTTACATGTGGATATCCCAGCAAGTAGGCATATTATTACATGTCTGATTATAAAGACATAATCATTGTGTTGATCGATTTATTGTTTAGTCGCTTTGTTAAATTTATACGAGAAGTCAATATATTATTATATGGATTGAATGGATAGATATATAGAACACATATATCGACTATCGATGGTAGGTTTTTATGATGGTTATTTTTAAGTAGGGGATTTTTCTTATAGTTTTGCTTGGTCTCGGGTGAAGGTCTAGCACACACTTGTATTACATAGATGCAACTTCGTCTGAGGAGGTCACCGTTTTGTTAAATTCGATACTAATTTTCTAAAAGATTACGGACGTAGTTGATACAGTTCCAGGGCTATCACCAACTAGATAGGTATAGTTGTGCATATATTTTGCGTCAGTCAAGAGACCCATTGTGAGGGCACTATATCGAATGGCTCTGTTAAAGATTAATAAGCTACATAAGAAGACTGAATACTTACTGAGCCATGGGATCATATGGAAAAGTATATCTTCGTGGAGAGATCTAATATTTTTTTTTTGAAGAAGGAATGATCGCTACGGTAGTTTGTCAATGATCAACACCTAAAAAAGGTCACTATACGAAATAAGTATCTTTTATTGCATATCGATGATTTGTTTGACCAGATGAGGGTGCATCATTCTTTTTCAAGATTGATTTGCACTCTGGGTATCACCAGTTACGTATTAAAGAGGAAGACATTATAAAAATAACTTTATTGATGCATTGTGGATCATATGAGTTTTGGGTTATGCCATTTGGGCTTACTAACATGCCAACTATATTCATGGATTTGTTGAATAGAGTTTTTTTACCATTCCGGTATTGTTTCATCATCGTATTTGTTAATGAAATTTTAATGTATTTGAGTTTGAAGGACGACCATACAGAGCATTTGGGATTAGTTTTTGCATAGATTAAGGGAACATAATGTGACACCCCGCCTAATTTAATCATGGGTGATCATTCATTTATTAAAATAAATAGGAATCGCATATGGTTCATTCTTAGCATCACTGTCGAAAATCATTTAAGTTACTAACCACCTTTGTTACATTAAACTGGTTGATACGATGCAAATATTGCGTATTTCACCCGTTAACCTACGCCTTATTAGCCCCCTTAGGTATCTTAATCCCTATATTTATGCTCGTTAACCAGACAACCTCGTATTTCTATGTTAACATGTTTTGCAAGGGTTAGTTGGGCTTTTGTAGGTATTTGGATGCTTAGTGTTAATGTAAAAAATTAGATTACTCTAATAATTCAATCACAGATAAATAAATGAGACAAAATATTTTAAAGTGGTTCAGCCTTATATGAATGGCCTACGTCCACTGTTATGTTATTGCTGAGTGTTTGGGAATTCTCGATTATAAATACTATCAAGAAATTCCGGTCTCCCCTTGAATGCGGGTCATACAATATATTTATAGCCTTGAGGCTATAATATGAAAGGGTGATACATTAAATGATATACATATGAAAGGGTAATTCATTTAATGCTTTTCAAGCGTGTGCGTCAAGATGATAAACATTCAATGAATAGTTGAACTGTTGATTATCTGGCAATCAATGCTGTGGTCGAGATGCAACTCGAACCGCCTTAGTTGCTCGTCGTTCAAGAGTTCCTCGGAGAGCTGGAGTTCCTCGGAGCGTTGGAGTTCCTCGGAGAGCTGGAGTTCCTTGGAGTATAGTTATTGCTCGGAGTGAGTCTGACTTGGTCCGGGAAATAGACTTCCTCGTTTCTATTGTGCCACGTAGATCGACACGTGTCTTCTTGTGATTCGTCTATATCAGCATACTAATTTTGGTATCAACAGAAGCCCCCAATATTTCATATTTCGACCTTTGAGGAGTATGGAACGTTCTTTCTCGGTATATGGCAATATTAAATGATCTTCCTGGTTTTTAGGAACATTTTTTCGTATTTGAATTTCCTTCCAAATTCGCAAAATCCGCCTTTTTGCATTTTTGTAAGCGCTTCGATCTTCGTGTACTTTTTATCGTTTTAGCCGCCGGTAGCGTAATAGTTTCCTTTTTGTAATCATTTCTTTCGCCGTTTCCCAAGGCAAAGTATTTAAGCTTTATAGACAATATCACCGTCTTCTACCTTTTCCAATTTCTGCTTTCGAGTTTTCCATAGTCTTTCTTTCTCTTGTGCGTTCATCCTTGTTTTCATTCGTTGTCAACAGATCTCCCTTTTTCCTGTAAGATCTTGTTCCTTCTTCTTCATTTCTTTTATTCACCATGGTTTATATTATTGAATCTCTTGAGAAACTCCGTTCTGATTTCTCTATTCCGTCTTGGGTAACTTTGGAGGATCTTTCTGAGCCTTCAAATTATTTTCGTTTGGCTGAGGGACATTGGTTCCCCAGCCTTTTTATTCCTGAATGTGGATTTTCTTTTCCGCCAAACCCCTTGTGTTTAGAGTTCTGTCATTATTTCGATCTTGTTCCTGCAAAAATAGCCCCCAAAACATGGAGAATAGTTAATGGGGTGCATAGGTTAAATCAAACTCATAGAACTCGTATAGGAATTCCTGAGATTATGTACTGTTATAAGATGGGCTGTTCTAGACAATGTTTATTATTTAAAAATAAGATTTTTGAATAGAGCTTTAGTAGTCAATCTCCCTGATGCTAATAGGGATTATTTTGAACATGGGGTAGTTATCAAAAATTGGTAACATGCCCCTTTGGTTGGAGACGAAGTATATGAAGGTCCCAAATGCCCTCCATATGGCAATGCGATACGTTATTTTCATCTTATTTTATTTCTGAAATTATGATTTCATTATGTTTGATAAAATGTATGACTGATATTTCACTATGTATTTATTTGCAGTTGATAGTAAGAGAAAAACTCCGAAAGAATCAGAAGTTAATATCAAGCATTTAAAACATATCTGGAGTTTGCATCAGAAAGTTGCAGACGAGCACGTCAGGTCTGCTTCATACTTGTTGCAGTACAGGAGCCATACATCATCCTTTACTGCTCGTCCTGTGGTCAGCATTAGTGAACCATTGCCAGCTTCTGAGGATTCTTCACCAGGCTCTCATATTCCTTTGAGTGAGAAAATGGGCAAAAGAAGAGTTCCTGCCATCTTTGAGGAGACTTCCTCTGCTGGACATGGAAAAATAAACAAGAATGACGTCCCAAAGGGGACAAAGAAAGTAGATGCCACCACTTCTGGCTTCTAATAAGAAGGATGTACCAGCAGGAGTGATCACCATCTCCCCAACCAAAAGTTCCTCTTTGGTTGAAACTATTGAAGTGCCACTGAGGAGATTGAAGAAATCCTCCTCGGTCAGTTTTTCTGAAACCATTCCCCAGCTCCAAGCTAGTGGAGCTGGTGTTCCAACCATTATTCCCCCTAGTTCTTCAATGAGCTCGGTAAAGACTTCGACTATTCCTGAAGTCCAAGGAATTGAAGAAAACATGTCTAGGTATATGTTGACATCCTTAGCTACTCGTCACATTGCTTCAGTAAGTTTCTCTTATCCTGAATTTTTCTTTCTTTCAGTCAATATATGTATCTCGGCACTGACTTATCATTACCTTCTTTTTCAGCTGGTGAGTTATTTTAACACCATAGTGAAGAAATATGAAGCACTCAAGGCTTTTAGCTACTCGTCTAGAGTGGAGGATGCTTTTCTGGGTTTGGCCCAGTCTTTGAAGGATTCCCGTCAAAAATATGACGAGGATAGGGGTGAATGGGAGAAGAAGTTGGCTGCATCTGAGGCAGAGAAGGTGCAGTTGGGAAACAAAATAAAAGACTTGGAGTGAGAGAATAAGAAATATGCCGAGAAGCTTACAAACTTTGGGGAGCTTGAAAATAAGTTGAAGTCGGCTGAGGAAGAGCTAACCCTTCTGCGAGAAGTAAATCGCCAGAAGGAGGAGGTGGAGGCCAAGTTGAAAGCCTCCGAGGATCTTCTATCCGAGAAGCTCTCCTCGGAGAAAATGAAGAGAAAAGTGGCAGTGAAAAAATCTTTTCGTACTTGTTGGGATAAAGGATGGGACAGGGGGTAGAAGCAATGATGACCCAGGTGGAGTATGGGAGTTTGAAATACTTCCGAGATGGATGGGTTGCTTCCCTGAAAGAATTGAAGGTGAACGAGGACTCTGAGCTATTTCAACAACATCTTCCCGGTCCTCCTCCTAGAATTGAAGATGAGGATGAAGACGAAGCTGCATCCGAGGAGTCTTCAATGACAGTGGGTGATCAAGTCCTTGCTCCACAACCCAATCATACAGCCACCGAGGAGATTTCGTCTTTGCCTGCTCCTCCTGAACAAGTCCCAACTTCTGCCAACCAACTCATTGTTCCCACCGAGTAACCAAGCTCCTCGTCCCAGCCTCCCGAGAAAGTCTTAGGAGACAAGGAAAAGGTGTGAAGTTGTTCGATATTCTCTTTCTATTTTTCTTTTACTTATACTCTGTATTCTGAACGTTGTACTCCTTTTGATGATGTAATAAAAATCACCCTTTTTATTCCTCTACGTTGTTGATGTTCTGTCTGCTTCTTTTATTAACTCTTGCCTTCTCTTCTTTACTAGTTTATGGCTAGAATCGAATTGATGTCTGCCAATGATACAAAACTGATGCAATAATGCCATGAATATTTTAAAGCTGGCCATACTGACCTGAGTACATCAGAAATTGTTGATATCCTTGGTCAAGATGCTTCAGACCAAGCAGTGGAGGCATATCAATACTTGAAATGTCTTCTTGATCGTGCTGTAGCCAACAATGTGGCTTATTACGAAATGATTGAAGATTTGCAAGGTACTCTCGATGAACTTCAGCATCAGTATAAAGAGTCTTCAGTTCTTTTGCATGAAAGGTGTGAGAAGAAACTCCAACAACTTAGTGCGGAAACAGGTTATGACAAGATGCTTGCTGGCTATGAAATGAGAGAGAGAACCCTAAAGGGTGAAGTCGAAGCATGCAGACAGATCACCGAGCTGCTGGAGCAAGAGAATAACAATTTGCAGAAAGAGTTGGCACAGTATAAATCTGCAGCTTCATCTTCCACTGCCTTGGTACCGGTCACCGATGAAGGATTCTCATTTTTAGAGGTTGAGAATGCCAAATTGAGGCAAGAATTAGAGACTTTGAGAAGAGCTGGGCCTTCTACTGCTACTCAGGGACGAGGAAGAGGTTCTCGTGGACGAGGAAGATTTGCTCAGGAGGTTAACGAGGAACAAAGTATTCAACCTGCTCGAGGACGACCAAGAGGTCTTCGTCGTATGTTGAAGAATCTCGTACTCAATCAACATTGGAAACTCAAGCGTTCGAATTGAATGCAAAAGATCAGGCTTTGTCTGAAATGTCTAAGAAAATCCAAACTCTAGAGGATCAACTTGCTTCGACAAAGTTTGCTCTGAATAATAAGGATGTTTTTTCCAGAAACCTTCACGAGCAGTTAGAGAGAATAACTTTCCAATTCCACAAACAACCTCGTGAGTTCTGGATGGCAGGCTACAATGAGGCCCTTTGTCACTTGGATGCTCACGTTGAAAATGCCAATAATGAAGGTTATAAACAGGGATGGTTGAATGCCTTGGGCATTCTGAAGCTCGAACAAGGACACTACCCGTGGGACTATTATGATCCTGGGGTACTAGACTTGCCTTTGCCACCTTATAAATTGGACATGGAATGGATCCCAGCTCGTGCCATTCCTCAGAGCTTAATTGAAAAATACCTCGGTGACTACAATCTTCATTCTCAGATCGAGGTATCTCGTCCCGAGCATCTACTGGACACACCTTCAGTAATGAACGTCAGAATGCTTCAAGATATTAACTTCATTAATTCTCCCCTTTGCCTGGAAGATCCTCCTACTGGCGAGGAGCCTATATCGAAAGCTGAAGGAAAAAAGCCAATAGAATAGGAAATTCTGATGTAATAATTAGTACACAATTTAATATCAATGTAATAAACTTGTGTAATTCATTTTGACTTTAATGAAAGAATTTCATTTTTGTTTGCAAATTTGTATTGCTCTTGTATTTGTCAAACACTTTATATTTGTGCTTGCATAACAATATTGTGTGGTTCATCGACCAACTTAGTAATAAAAAGTTACAAGTATCAGAAATGTTGCTCGATCACTTAATAATAAAGTAATGAGTATAAAAATGTTGAAAATTATTCCAACCAACCAAGGTTGTTAAATTGTGCTCGCCGACCAATTATAGTTAGTGAGAGTTTTTATCCCCGACTAACCATACTTGGTAAATTTTTGTATTTTCTCCTCGTCGACCAACTACAGTTAGTGGATTTTTATCTCCGACCAACCATATGTAATAAACTTACCTCCCGACCAACATAAGTTGGCATTTGAGAGCATATCTTGTTTCCTAACCAAACACATTGGCATTTTTAGAAATGTTGATGTTGTTCTCGCCCTTTTACCAACCGGAGTTGGTCTGAGTTCGAACTATCGTGTTCTCACTCTTTTACTAACCGGAGTTGGTCTGAGTTCGAACTATCATGTCCAATAACTCTTTTACCAACCGGAGTTGGTCTGAGCTAATGTACGCCTCCTAACCAAAGGAGTATGGGGTGTTCTCGCCCTTTTACCAAGCGGAGTTGGTCTGGGTTCGAACTATCGTGTTCTCACTCTTTTACCAACCAGAGTTGGTTCGAGTTCGAACTATCATGTCCACTAACTCTTTTACCAACCAGAGTTGGTCTGAGCTAGTGTACGCCTCCTAATTAAAGGAGTATGGGGTATTCTTGCCCTTTTATCAGCCGGAGTTGGTCTGGGTTCGAACTATCGTCTTCTTTTTACTGTCGAGCAGCGTAGTGTTAAACACTAGTATTCCCTAAAAAACTTTCAATAAAAGGAGAGGAGATTGTGAAATATCATCGTTTTATTAATATTGATGGAACTGCTTTACATTTTACATCACTGATAATACTTGCGTAGGTGTTCAGCATTCCATGCATTCTTAAATTCCTCTCCTTCTAGAGTTGCTATTCGGTAAGTTCCTGGTCGAATAACTTCTGTAACTCGGTAAGGTCCATGCCAGTTTGATTCCAACTTATTATGCTTCTGAACGACCTTCTTTAGCACGTAATCTCCTTCTTTTAAGTCGCATTTCTTCACCCTCTTGTGGTAGAACAGAGCTGTTCGTTGTTGGTAAGAAGCATTCCTAATGGCTGCCTCTTCTCTAACTTCCTCGAGCATGTCCAAATCTAATCTCCTTATCAAGTCGGTGACTGGGGAATTGAAATTCAGCACTCTGTGTGTTGGAAGACCTAACTCGGCAGGTATTACAGCCTCACTTCCTAATGCCAGCATATATGGTGATTCTCCAGTTGCTGCTCGGGGAGTTGTTCGGTAATCCCACAATACTGACTGTAGCTCATTAATCTAATTAGCTTTAGCCTCACTTAGCCTCTTCTTCAAACCATTTAGTAATGTTCTATTCGTCACTTCAGTCTGCCCATTTCTTTAAGGATGGCCTGGTGCTGAATGAACCTTCAAAATGTTTGTCTGATGACAATAGGCGGCAAACTCTTCGTTATCAAATTGTGTTCCATGGTCTGTGATGAAGGCATGAGGGAGACCATATCGGCAGATGATGTTCTTCCAAACGAATTGGTACACCTTCTCGTATGCCATATCAATCAGGGGCTCAGCTTCTACCCACTTAGTAAAATAATCCACTGCGACGACGAGGTACTTGAATCTTCCTCGGGTCGTTGGCAGTGGTCCAACCAAATCCATTCCCCACATGGCAAATGGCCAAGGGGAAGTTATGCGTGTCAACAATGCTTGTGGAGTTTGTCAGATGGAGGAAGAACGTTGGCATTTATCACATCTCTTAGCATAGGCTATACAATCAGCCCTCATCGTTGGCCAGTAGTATCCCTGCGTCATCACCCTTTGCAAAAGTGTCCGACCTGCTACATGGGCTCCACAGGACCCTTCATGGATCTCTTCAATAAATTTTTTCACCTCGGAGGGATGTACACATCTCTGCAAACCTACCATAATTCCTCGTCTATACAAAACACCATTAGTTAGTACATACCGAGCAACTTTAAACTTCAATTTCTTTGCAGAGAGCTTATCCTTCGGGAATTCTCCCTCCTCAATATATGCCCTGATGGGATCCATCCAAGATGGTCCTGAATCAAGGGTAACAACATTCATCGTCAAGTCTTCCTCTATGCTCCGACTTTCTAATACTTTAATTGGTATCGTTCTTCGCAGCTCGGTACGAGTAGCTGATGCTAGTCGGGCCAGTGCGTCTGCTCGTGTATTCTCCATTCTTGGTATTCTGATCAACTGAATGGCATCAAATTCTGCTAACAACTCTATCGCCTTTGCATGATACTTGAACATTAATTCTCCTTTAACTGCATATGTTCCCAGCATCTGATTCACAATTAATTGAGAATCACTGAATACCATCACTTGTTGTTCTTCCATAATCTTTGCTAAATTAAGACCTACTATCAAGGCTTCATACTCAGCCTCATTATTGGAGGCTTTGAATTGGAATCGAAAGGCATATTCCATGTCAATCTCGTCTGGGGTGTTCAAAACAATCCCTGCTCCACAACCCGTTGTGCAAGATGACCCATCTACATATAATCTCCATGTAGGTAACTCGTCTTTAAATTTCTTATCTGACAGAGTTCCTCAGTGAAATATCTGCTGTTTCCTTTCATCCTCCCCTGGTATTTTTCGCTCTTCGTCGACCATCTCTTCTCGCCCTTTTACCAACCGGAGTTGGTCTGAGTTTGAATTTGATGATCTTTCTGCATCCACAAGCCATTTTACCAACCGGAGTTGATCTGGACTTATGTCTGTTGATCCTGTAACATCCACAGGTTGGTCAGCGAGCAATTTTTGTTCCTCGAGGGTATCAGGATATGTAAACTCTGCTATAAAGTCTGCTACAACCTGCCCTTTTAATGATGATCTGGGTTCATACACAATATCATATTCGCCGAGCTCTATTGCCCAATACATCAGTCTACGTGATTTTTCTGGCTTATGAAGGGCTTGTCTCAATGGCATGTCAGTATACACGACGATGGTATGGGCCTGGAAATACGGCCTTATTCTTCTACTTGCCTCAATTAATGCCAATGCCAATTTTTCCAGCTTTGGGTACCTGATCTCTGTACCTCGGAAAGCCTTACTTGTGTAATAAATTAGCTTCTGGACTCCGTTCTCCCTTCTGATCAATGGCGAGCTAACTGCATTCTCCGATACTGCCAGGTACAAGTACAACTTTTCTCCCGTTACTGGCCTGGATAACAGTGGAGGTGTTCCCAAATATTTCTTCAAGTCTTGAAAGGCTTTTTCACATTCATCATTCCAGTCGAAAGTTTTTTGAAGTGTTTTAAAGAATGGGAGGCATCTATCAGTTGCTCGGGATACAAATCTGTTGAGCGCTGCAACTCGTTCTGTAAGACTCTGCACTTCTTTCTTCATCGTTGGAGATCACAACCTTAAAAGATCTTTGATCTTTTCTGGATTCGCCTCAATGCCTCGCTGGTTGATGATGTACCCGAGGAACATTCCTTCTCGTACTCCAAATGTGCACTTCGTTGGGTTGAGCTTCATCTGGTATTTATCCAGTTGATCAAAGGTCTGACCTAAGTCAACTAGATGATCAGGAGCTTTCTTGCTCTTTGTCAGCATATCATCAACATAGACTTCCATATTGCAACTGATTTGTTCGGCGAAAACCTTGTTCATCAGCCGCTGGTATGTCGCTCTTGCATTTTTCAAACTGAAAGGCATAACATTATAACAATAAGTTCCCCTAAGGGTAATAAAAGAAGTGCTTTCCCTGTCTTCAGGTTTCATTTTGATCTGGTTGTATCCAGAGTAAGCGTCCATGAAGCTGAGCAGCTCGTGTCTCGAGGTAGCATCCACTAGTTGGTCAATTTTGGGCAATGGAAAGTGATCCTTTGGGCAGGCCTTGTTGAGATCAGTGAAATCAACACACATTCTCCATTTATTGTTTTTCTTCTTTACCATCACCACATTTGCTAACCAGTTTGGATATTTCACATCTTCAATGAATTGGGCTTTCTGGAGCTTCTCGACCTCCTCTTGTATGGCTTGATTCTTCTCGAGACTAAACACTCTTCTTCTCAGCTTTACAGTCTTGATCTCCTTATTCGCATTGAGCTCATGACATAAGAAGTTGTGATCTATTCCTGGCATGTCTTCATGACTCCATGCAAAAGTTTTCTTTCTGTTTCTCAAGAAAGTTATCAACTCCTGTTTTATTGAAGCATCCAACGTCGAACCTATCTGGGTTATTTGTTCAGGGTGCTCGTCGTCCAGAATCACATTTTTTGTAGATTCCACCACCTGTCCTTTTACAAGTTGGGATTCATCTCTGGGATCTAGTGTTTCAATTTCTGTACCTTCATCCACCTGGTAGGTAGTAGTCTTTTTCCTTGATTCTTCAAGATCCTCTTGCTCAGCAGACGAATAATAGCATTACCGATCTACTTTCTGATAACCTTTCACAACTCCTACTCCAAAATTTGTAGGGAATTTTAAACACTGATGTACCATAGATGGAACTGTTTCGAACTTCTTCAAACCAACTCTTCCCATGATGATGTTGTAAGCTGATTGCACATTTTTATCCATCACAAAGAAGCGTATTCTTTCTGTTCGACAAGCGGGCCAAGTTCCAATGAATATATCCAACTTGATCGTCCCAAGTGGAAAAACCTTCTCGCCAGCAAAACCCAAGAGAGGTCTGTGATAACGCTCCAATTGATATAACTTTAAATTTAAACTGTCAAAGCATGAGTAGAACATGATGTCTACCGAACTACCATTATCTACCAGAACCCTTGAAATCACTACTTCTTTCATCCTCATTTTGATCACCAAAGGGTCATCGTGAGGGTAAAGAACACCTACAAGGTCATTTTTTGAAAAACGGATGACCAACTTCTCTTTGTTTACGTTCCTCGGGCGATCCTCTTTAGCCAAATTTATCCGTTGAATGTATGAGCAAGCCTGATCTTCACCGAGGTAAGCTTTTCTTTCTGCAGTAAGGTCTCCTCCTCCTGCATCTCCTCTTGTAATGACATTACAATCAAATGACCCAAAGCGTATTGAAAATACCTCTCGTTTTGGATGCCTTGGTTTCTTGGGAAGATCGGGGTCATCATCTGGATCATCTTCATGGTTTCTCTTCTTTTTCTCTTCTGCTCGACGAGGAGATCTAGACCTTTCTCTAGTTCGGTCATTATTTCTTCTTTCACCTCCCCGATCAATATACTTTGCTAGCTTCCCTCTTCGGATGAGTGTTTCAATCTCGTTCTGAAGAGCTATGCAATTTTTGGTCATATGGCCGTGATCCTTATGGAACTCGCAATATTTCTCCCTATTCCTCATGTCAGGGTTTGATCTCAGTTTCTTTGGCCACTTTACTTCCTCGTTATTCTTGATTTCTTCCAAGACATGATTAATACCCATTTTCAAAGGAGTATAATTATCGAATTTCTTCAGGACTTCCCATGATGATTTATTATTCTTGGAATGCTTGTCACCTCCATTGCCCTTATGCTCTTTCTTCTTGGATTTTTCGTCTTCCACCTTGGTTTCTTTATCCATATTCTTCTTCGCAGCCATAGCCTCCTCGACATTCATGATTTTGGCCGCTTTTGCTATCAACTCTGACATAGTTGTAGGTGGATCTTTGGCCAAAGTGTAATACAAATTCTTAGGCAACAACCCACTCATCAAGGCGGTGATTGCTGTCTTTTCTTCATAATCTATAACTTCCAGCTTCTCATTATTGAAACGAGTTATGTAATCTCTAGTACTCTCACCAGATTTTTGTCTAACACTTAACAAGTGTGCTACTCTTTTTACTGGCTTTGCCCCAAAACAAAAATAGCCGATGAACAACTCGACCAATTGAAAGAAATTTGAAATCTTATCCCGAGGAAGATTGTTGTACCATATCTGGGCAGATCCAGTAAGAGTTCCTGAGAATGCTCTGCATCTCATCTCGTCGGGGACGGCATAGATGTCGGCAGCAGCTTGATATTGCTCTATGTGTAGAACAGGATCGGTCTTTCCATCATATTTGGGGGTCACCACAGGTGCTTTAAACTTTGATGGAGTAGGAAAACCCACAATGGCCTGGACAAAAGGTGTCCCTTGAACAAAAGTTCGTTGTAGGGGATTCTTCGCCTTAACCATTTATCCCAATCTATCCTCCAACCGCTGATGGAACCTTTCCACGCATCATTTCCTTCCTCGGGCTTGTTAGTTTGAGCAATTGATTACTATGATGTGGCCTCCTGAGATCTATCTTAACGAGCAACTGGTCGTGATTGTGCTGATCCTTCTCTTAGATCTGATGGTTGTCGAAAACTCCTCGATATGGTCTTAGGTGGACTCCTATTCCTCCTAGGTCCTAATCGATTGAAAGGAGATACCCTACTCAGTCTTTCCAAGGCACTGGGTCTCTCTGGAGAGAGAGTGATACGTTGCTCAGTATCAGTAGCCCGTATTGATGAAGTTTGCCCAGGTTGATAAGAGAAATCATCAAACTCCTCATTACGATACGACTCAGTACGCCTGGACCGTGAAGAAAGTAAATAGGTTTGCCTATGACCACTTCGCTGTCCCGAACATGCAGGTGCACCGCCATGAAGGGTCTGTATGATTTGCCGCATTATTTCTTGCATGGCGGTTTGTCCTTGAGCCAGATTCGTCATAATCCCAGCCAGATCTGGAGGTGCAGAGGGATTTGGAGGATTTCCAGCATTTCCAGCATTTCGATTACTGGATTCCGGATTATCTACCATTGATGATGAATGATTTTTAATGAAAAACGATAACAACAGTCGTTTCCCACAAACGGCGCCAATCTGTTGATGTAAAAATTTAGATTACTCTAACAATTCAATCCTAGATAAATAAATGAGACAAAATATTTTAAAGTGGTTCAGCCTTATATGAATGGCCTACGTCCACTGTTATGTTATTGCTGAGTGTTTGGAAATTCTCGATTACAAATACTATCAAGAAATACCGGCCTTCCCTTGAATGAGGGTCATACAATATATTTATAGCCTTGAGGCTATAATCTGAAAGGGTGATACATTAAATGATATACATATTAAAGGGTAATTCATATAATGCTTTTCAAGCGTGTGCGTGAAGATGATAAACATTCAATGAATAGTTTAACTGTTGATTATCTGGCAATCAATGCTGTGGTCGAGATGCAGCTCGAATCGCCTTAGTTTCTCGTTGTTCAAGAGTTCCTCGGAGAGCTGGAGTTCCTCGGAGCGTTGGAGTTCCTCGGAGTGCTAGAGTTCCTCGGAGTATAGTTGTTGCTCGGAGTGAGTCTGACTTGGTCGGGGAAATAGACTTCCTCGTTGCTATTGTGCCACGTATATCGACACGTGTCTTCTTGTGATTCGTTTATATCATCATACTAATTTTGGTATCAACACTTAGTATGAAGTTTGGATGCATTCCGGTGAAGTTTCGTACACAACAACACGTGCAAGGGTATTTTTATCATTTCACAATTTGGGTAACTGACCCAATGTCTTCACGGAAGTTGAAGCCCTCTGAACAAGCTTCGCTTGGCCACAAACGGTGCGCGAATCAGAGCTATATCGAAGAAGTTATGAAAGCTCAAACGGAAGAGCATTTCAAACTACTTAAAACAGGGGAAGGAATAAAATTCCTACAAGTGCGAATCGATTCGGACCAGCCGAATCGATTCGCTGGGAGACAGTGGAAAAAATTCACATTACCGAATCGATTCGGACCCTCCAAATCGATTCGCCCCAATTCAGTATGCCAGTTCCTCTGTTTCCGAATCGATTCGGACCAGCCGAATCGATTCACCCTTTAGCAGCCTTCGAGAAACCTCCTTACCGAATCGATTCGGACCAGCCGAATCGATTCGGTCCTGCAGATATTTGTTTTTCTTCTTCTTTATTTACAAGTTTGCCATGGGATTTGTTTTGTATAAATACTCTTTTTCTTCATTTTGAAGGTGAGAGATAATTCATTTTAGGTTAGTTTAGCTTAGGGTTTGGGGATTTGAGAGCTCTTCTTCTTCCTCTCTTGGTTTGACACCCTTTAGGGTTTGTAATTGGTACTTTCATCTTCCCTCTCCATTAATATTAGTTGTATTTCCTTTATTCTTGCTTTGTAGTTAATTTACATGCTTTATTAATTAGTTTACTTGCTTTAATTCTTGCCTTCTTAGTTTAATTAGTTTAATTTAGTTTAATCCATGTATAGTCCGTAGATAATGGGTCGGGATTGCGTTTTTGCCATTTACGGGTTCGGACCTCAAAAGTTAGGTTTTGTGTAAAATTGCATTTAATTGAAACCTCGCCTATTAAAGTTGGATTATTATGCGTTTAACTTTCTTTGTCACGCAACGTTAGTGTTTATAGCGATAATCCGAATTTAATCCGCGTGTGACCATTTTTCCGTTAAATGTTTAATCTCGCAACTTTGGATTGAATTCCTTATTGTGTGATGTTTATGCTTAATTGAAAATGCTCGATTAAATTTTTTTTAAGCCTTAACTTTGATTAGTAGTTGTTTCGATCCGTTTGGTAGGATGCGATCCCGATCCTCGCTTTACTTTAATTTAGCTTTAACTTCTCTTTTATTTTTCCACCATTCCCAACCATCACCTTTTCTTTGATTTATTTTACACTTTTATTCCTGAAGTTTTAAAGCAATTAAAATCTAAAATTTAATCACTCCCTATGGATTTCTTACGATACCCGACTTATCGTTGTGCTTGCTTGTCAAGTGTAGTTGTAGTTTAGGTTTTTTTTACATTCAGTCGTCGAACCGATAACAACGATTTACGTACTACACGACGCACGGTTTGCGCTCGATCAGTGGTGCCAAATTTTTCTTGTTATAAACTTAACAACATGCGGAAATAAACTAAATTAATTTACCAAAACCATCCAAACACAAGAATAGCTTGAAAAATCCACGGCAAATATATAAATAAATAAGATCGAATAAACCATCGAGACAAACTCTGCTATATCCCTCTTTATCCCCAACCACCAATATTGTTCGCACATATCCTGGCACATCTTATCCCCCTCGAGATGTACCGTAAACCTGGACTCGTGAACGTCTGACATGACTGAATGTCTCACATCCTCCTCCTTTTGAACCAAGAGTGTCCCATTAAAATGCAAACCACTCTATGAACAGATCAAGTATGACTCTACCCCATTAGCTAACAACTGGCAAACCCTGCCCTGGGAATATCGATCCCCTGCCTGTGCTTTCACTATCCTCATAACAATCTCAAGGTATGAGAGATGGTACGGATATGAAATCCCTGGAAACATCATCACCCTATTGACTCTCGCTATACTCCTCCTTCCAAACCTCCTCTATCTTCCCAATAGGCCGTCGACTCAACGCGTCTGCCACCACGTTAGATTTCCCAGGATGATACTGAATATCAAACTGGTAATTCTTTACGAACTCCCACCACCTCCTCTGCCTATGTGAACAAATACTGAAGTGATTTGTGATCCATGAACAAAGTAAACTTCTCCCCCAAAAGATAATGTCTACAAATACTCAAGGATAAATACCACTGCTGCTAACTCCAAGTCAAGCATAGGGTAATTCCTCTCGTGGGGATTAATCTTGTGGGATGCATAAACTATAGCCCTCTCCTCATGTTGTAAGACAACCCCAATGCCCTGCAAGGATGCATCTGTGTAGACATGGTACTCCACTCCTACCCTAAGTAGTGCAAGTACAGATGTCGAGGTCAATTTATCCTTTAGCTTGTCAAAATCTAAGTGATAATGGTCATCCCAAAGACATGGCACCCCTTTGTGAGTCAAATTTATCAACAGACATGCAATCTTCGAGAATTCCTTAATGAACCGTCGCTAAAATATCCTGCTAGCCCTAGAAAATTGCGAACCTCAATCCGTGTTGTGGGATGTTCCCACTCCCTCACCATAGATACCTTACTCGAATCAGCTGTAATACCCCTATCAGATAATGTGTGGCCCCGAAAACTTCACCTTCCGAAGCCAAAACCCACACTTCTCAAACTTTGGGTACAACTGGTGATCCTGAAGCGTTTGCAAAACCATTCGCAAATGCTCGATATGATCATCCTTAGAGCGAGAGTATACCAGAATATCATCGATGAACACTATCACAAACTGGCTAGGAAACTCTCTAAAAACCTGGTTCATCAGGGTCATAAACACTCTTAATGCATTGGTGAGCCAAATGGCATCACCCTAAACTCGTAGGACCCATATCGTGTCAGAAAAGCAGTCTTAGGGATAGGACTAAGTTAGGGACGTCCTCCTCCCTGACGCATAACTGATGATAACCAAACCTCAAATCTATCTTCGAGAAGTAACTTGTTCCCCTCAGCTAGCCGAACAGATCATTGATTCGAGGTAGCGGGTACTTATTATGTATCATGACCTTGCTTATTCTCTATAATCGAAACACAATCGAAATGACTCGTCCCTATTCTTACTGAACAACACCGATGCACCCCACGGTGAATTACTCTGTCTGATGAAACCCTAACCCGAGAGCTACTAAATATGCTCTTTTAACTCTTACATCTTAGATGGGGCCATACGATAAGGCTCTCGGATGATAGGCCTCATACCTGATGTTATATCAATCAGAAACTTAATTTTTTAGCTAGGAGAAAGCTCGAGTAATGCCTAAAATACATCTGCAAACTCCCTCACTACTGGAATCGAGTCTAACAAAACAATCACCTCCTACGAGGTCTCCTCCTCAGTATAGTATAGATGTGTGCTCGACCCACCCTTGGGAAGAGGCATCGCCACTAAGAACATCCTACCACGGGATAGCGAACATAATAGTGCTCCCAAAATAATCAACCATTTCCCGATATCTAGCGAGCCAATCCATACCAAAAACAACATTGTACCCCTCCATATCTATCACAAGAAGGTTGACAGTTAGACACAATCTAACCACGCTAATGTCCACATCCCTACAGATCGAGTGTATGAGCAATCCACTACCCAAGAGTGATTCCACACACATAAGAAGACTACCAGCTGTCTCTAATAGGCCCGTATCTCGTGAAAATCTAGTCACTATGAAAGTGTGTCATGCCCTAGTATAAAATAGAATCCGATCCTCAATCCCATGAATAGGAAACATACCCTCTATTGCTGGCGGTGCCTGTGGTGCTTGAGGTGGAGATGCATCCCTGGTGTAATACACACGCCCATAATGTAACTTACCCTGCTAATGAGGAGATGGTGGAGCTAGTGATACATGTGGTATCGGCGCTTGTTTCCCCTGCTAAGCATTTTACTGTGGTCCACTACCCCTTTATGGACACTCTCTCTTTATGTGACCTACTGTCCTGCACATGAGTCAATGTTCCTAAAAGTCACCCTGCCTCTGGCTCTGTTGGCCCTGTCAAGGATGTCCCTGCTACTAGCCCTGATGGACTCAGCTTTATCGGCCTCCCTCGTTGTTCCCTTGGCCCTGGAGGCCCTGAGGAATGTGTTCATGGTGCTACTAAGAAACATGTTGTCCCTGCCTGAAACCTCCCTCTAGTAAGGAACCCCCAAATCTAAATCTTTTGGCCTGATCCCCCTGCTAGGAATCCTACCCATGATGTCACCTGGAGGCTGATGTGTTGCTCCGCTAGCACCACTTCCCACTACCTTGCCCGACTATCTAGGCTCACCTTCTCTCTTGCTCCCTTTCACATGGAAGCGATGGTCCTAGAATTGTAACAGTGCTGCATTGATGACATCCATATAAGTCACCAATGCAGTGTTATCGATCAAATGCTGACTGATCCACCAGGTTAATCCATCTATAAACTTTACCTTCTTTCTTTCCTCATTGTTCACTTTGCCTGGAACAAAATTAGCCAAAAGAGTGAAATCCTCCTCATACTCGGCCACTCAGCAATATCCCTGAGTCAGCTCACTGAACCTCCTATGCATCTCTGTCTCAACTGCTGGTGAAAAGTATTTGCGGTCAAACAGTATCCAAAACTCTTAAATGAACATCGTGTCTCTCTCCTCCATGGTGGTAACTGACTCCCATCGCTATAACGCCTCTCGAATAAGACTGAAAGTGTCTAGAATTTGCTTCTACACATCGCTGCAGTGAGCCATGCATAGGTGGCACTGTATATGTTTCTTCCACTGACATGTTGCGATTACGTCTGAACTCCCCTAAAACTATGACGGGTGGCCTTTCTAAAAATCCTCCCTAACCCTATACCACTCTAATGGCCCCGAGTTGGCCTCGACAACTGTCTCCACTAGATGTAGTGGCTGCTAGGCCTGTGGAAAATAGAGATCCATGGCAGTCATCACCGTATTAAATGCTTGTACCACTAGCGTGGCCACCTCTACTGCTGACACCATGCCCAATGGTGAATGCGGTTGTAGTGCATTTGATTCCTGCTAAGCTTCCCTCATATTATCCCTAACCACTGCCCTCGCTATTTTCTTTCTCCTGGGTAGCATCCGAAACAGATGAAATTTTACGAGTCCACAATAATTACAAATATAAAAGTAGAAGAAAAAAAAATCTCAAAGGCACAATCATGAATGCAATAATCTTAATAATAGGGCTCTACGTCAAAGAATGCTATGCTGAAATCGTAGTAAGCTGCATAGATCCTATAGACACTACAACCTAATGCTCTGGTACCATATGTGATACGCCGCGTAATTTAATTACGTGTGATCAATCCTTTAATAAAGTAAACATGAATCACATATGGTTCATTCTTAGCATCACTGTCGAAAATCATTTAAGTTACTAACTACCTATGTTAAATTAAACCGGTGCCAAAACTTATCTTGTTATAAACTTAACAACATGCGTAAATAAACTAAATTAATTTAACCAAAACATCCACACATAATATCCTAAAAAATTCACGACAAACATATAAATAAATAAGACTGAATAAACCATCGGTTTCTAGATAACGAATCCAACTACAATATGAAATAAATAAAACTGAATCTCAACAAAATCTGATAAATAAGATAAAGTACTGAAGAATCTGAAGGGGAAACATGCCCAAAGGAAGATACTGAGATAAAGCTCCAAACTAGGAATGAATAAGCTGAAGCGTCTAAATCAAATCTTGCAAGCCTCCATAATGATGTAGCTACGCATCCCTCAAAAGAATCCTCAAGTTGGATATCCTTGTGGCTGGGCACCTAAAATTATTTTTGAAAAATGTTTTTGACACGGTTCAGAGCACATGAAAACCTTTTATCATTATTTCTCAAGTGATTAAGATGCAAAAAATTAAATATGCATGCACTCTTTTCATATTTAAGCTAATGTTGTCCTCTCTTGAGATATAGCTCCCCCCTCAACTAATGTGCATACCTATCGCTTACCTTTTACCCCACTAGTTATTTTTCCCACCCGACTAGTCAAGGTACACCCTTTCTAACTTTCCACTCTAACCCGAGTATTCCTTACTCTAATTCATAAG
The DNA here is from genome assembly GCA_949130495.1 of Sambucus nigra. Classification (NCBI taxonomy): domain Eukaryota; kingdom Viridiplantae; phylum Streptophyta; class Magnoliopsida; order Dipsacales; family Adoxaceae; genus Sambucus; species Sambucus nigra. The sequence continues at coordinate 76,576,340 of OX422207.1, read as the reverse complement.
TTATTCTACTCGTTAACTTATTTAATCAATTCAACTTTAAATACTTATATAACTTTCACACATTAACACATTATGTATTCATCAAGTCTATAATTATTTACTCATATTATATATGTACTAGCATACTAGAACATTCACTCACATGTTGTTTATAATAACCATCCTTCTGAGCTATCACTCACCCGATGCTTGTGTCCAAAAAGCTATCAACCTATGCATGCTCACTCTATCCTAATTACCGTAAATTGGTAAAATCATGACAAAAATAGGTAAAAAAAATATCAAACGTAGTGGAGGGTTTCATATTTCCCCTTTGAATGAGACCCGGTCATACCCAAAACATCTCACCCCGAAAATAAATCACAAAATAAAATAAATTTCAAAATAAAAATCCTAGATGATATAACATGGGACTAAACTCTCCTTGCATTTACTAGCTAGGGGATTCACCCACATCGCACAAGCTCCTACGACAGCACTAGAGGGGTATGTATTTTAAAAAATATCTAACACTGATATTTAATAATCACACAAGAATATATGTATATATACCATCACACTATCTGTATATATATATTTAATTTAAACCCAACTAATTTGTACCTAACTCCCGTAGCACTAGCCCATAATACCCGAGTCTAGTTCCCCCAATCTCAATTTAATTAATTACACATTAACTAATTTATCGATGTAGTTTCACTCTACTAAAGTAGCCAGACTCACTCACTTGGTCCATACTTTAATATTTTAGAATTTATTTCACAAAATTCCTATAATAAATTTCACACCCTTATTTAGCTTTTAATTCCTTAATATCATTATCCCAAGACCCTACGTACCAAGTTCCATTAAAATTTTAACTAATTAAATATCCTTAAAATTCCAGAAAAGAATTAAGGTCAAATAAAAAAAACTAGCGAAACTGTAAAAAATAAGGGGCCATCAATCGATCGATAAAAGGATCGATCGATCGATGGAGGCGAACAACATCTTCCCCGCTGCGATTTCTGCCATTGTTGTTCATCCGAGTTCCAAATTTCCAACCCAAAACTTAATCCAATCATCCCCAATAATCAACCCTTTTCTTAACTAGGTTCTAACCAGAAATCAATCATTTAAACATCACTAATTATCATCAAAAGTTATCGATTCCTGAATTGGGTTTTCACAGGGTTCATACAATAGTTTTTACAGATTCAATTATAAAATCGGAATTAATCAACATCAACTACCGGGATTGTGCTATAATTCAGATTCCAACACCATTAAATCTTAATTTATCATTGATTGAAACTTTAATCTACACAACAAGTTCAATTCCTCAAAACCCATTTTTCATGTGATAACCCACCATAAAACGAATTTTGATTTCCACCCACTATGATATGAATCGAAATACTTCAATTTAGATTGAAATCAAGTTAACCACTTGCCTGATTAGATTCTTAGGTTCTGATTCCATGACATAAAAGATGAATTGATGAAGAACACACCCAATTCCTCTTTGATTTGGCTCTCAAAAGCTCCTCACTTTCTTCGTCATCTCTCCTCTCAAGTCCTAGGGTTTTCAATTTGAGTTATGGTTGCCTATAATAACATAACTTAGGTGTAAAATTATAAATCCATAAATTAGGCTGATGTCCCAAGACCAAATGACCCGAAGTCCTCCATATAGACCCAGTTATGTCTAAAAAGGTCCCGAGACCCAATTACTACCGCCTGGTAAACTATTTTGATTATCTCGACCCTTATGGAACTAATCTTGATCTCAAAATCTTCATCTGAGTTACCCTACAATAATTTCCTATCTCAACCTCAGGTGAGATATAATACCGTCACATCACTATCGCTCCCTATACGGTAAAATAATTATTTACTATTCACTTAGTAATTGTATTACATAAATATTGATCCTTATATCTCCTGATTAATATTTTAATAACCACATCATAATTAGTTCAAATAAATTATGTCACGCATGTAATTTAAGTTAGCCGAATTAATTAAATATTTATTTCTCAGAAATACGAGGTGTTACACATAAGTTGTATGCTAAGTTCTCTAAGTGTGGATTTTGGCTTTGAGAGGTATAGTTATTTTTACAAGTCATATCTGAGGCTAGAATATTGGTGGATCCTAATAAAGTATCTATAATTATGGATTGGGGACAACCCACCATGCTTATAGAGGTTAGAAGTTTCTTGGCTTTGGTTGGGTACTACAAGAAGATCATTCAAGAGTTCTAAAAAAATCTACGCTATTGAAACACCTCAGCAATAAGGGAGTACCCTTTAATTGGAGCATAGACTCGTAGAGAGCATTTCAGGATGTAAGGACATGTTTTCAATCGTCTAGCGTTTACATTGTGTATGTCGTAAACCATTACAATTGTCGAAGGAAGTTCACCTTCATATGTTCAAGAAGGCGGATCCGAATATAAAGTATCTTCAACAATAGTCCTCTATGAGATAGATTTAGGTAAGGAATGTGTTTAATTTATCAAAATGAGGTGTTTTTCTAAGTTAAAATATTTTTGGAAGACTTGTAGGTGAACATTAAAAAATATTTTTTTTTCTTCAGTCGTTCAAATGATAGAGCAATGTCGTTCAAATGACATTGACATGTCGTTCAAAAGACCTGATCTAACAATATTACATGTCATTTCTTAGGTTGCGAGAAGGGTCGTTCCTTACTTACTTCAAACGACCACATATTGTTTTATATTTTAACAGGCCATTACTAGGGTCGTTCAAACGACATTACAGTGTCATTCAAACGACATAGTTTTTTATTCACTCAAAACATCTGATATACTTTTTTGAATCATTTTAGAAAGCAAAAGATTTCTTTGTTGAAGTTTCTCTTGTAAAGAAGATTTCTCTACTGCGGATTGGTAGTTCTTGCGGGAGCTATTGTTGACAACTGCGGTCATTAGGGATACTTGAAGAGTTTCGTGCATGATACCGATTTAAATAAATTCACAAATTCCAACTACAAACTTAATTAATTAGAGTTAACTTTAAACCAAATTAAATCATCCCCTAAACATGCAACTATGTGTGTGTGTGTGTCAAATCATCACAAATAAAATTGCTAATTCACAGATTTCGAGAAAGAAAACCTTTCGGGTAAAACCTTCATTTCATTACAATATTTATAATAATTACAATGAAATTCGCAATGATTTAACCACCAAAAACATACATAGACCACAACCTAGATTTAACAATGAATCAACCGCAGAAGATCCACATGAACACGCAGTTCGAATCAACCCAGGAACACCCTAGAGTACTCCGTATCGACACGCTATCATCTTCAGCCCAGTGCCTTAATCATTCGACACCTAGATCGGAAGTAAAGATCTTCTCTACAAGAGAAACTTCACAAAGATGTGTTCTTGGGTTCCAAAACAATTCACACAAAGTAATTGGGGTTTTGTGAATTGAAAAAAGGAATTAACGCCCTAAAAGTGATAAGACAAAGTATTTTGCCAAAGTAGTTTCCTCCATTGAAAATTCACAGGTCTTCTGATAAAAAACAAAGTTGTAAAAACCAATTTATAGTAAATTTATGATGATGGCTCGCTCGAATAAAAAGATTATCTCGCTCGAACGAGCTTCGCGTGAGGCAGTCCTGCTGATTGAACGAGATTTCCTGTCGCTCGAAGGATCTATTAAAATATTAATATTTTTCCTTCATAAGTAAATGCTCTGCCTCAAAACCTTTAAAAACTTTTGATGAAAAACTTAAAAAGTCCTCTCCAACACTTAGAAAATATTTTGTAAAAAATATCCCAACACTCTAAGTGAACCGTTAAGGTACTTAAACACAACCTTACGAAAATTAATCTCGCGAAGGCTTGAATGTTGAAGAAAACTTGATATTCGAATCCGTCTTTATGCATATGAGATCTTGAACATTCTTCGACGGTTGTAGCGGTATACAATATACTCAATTGGGAACGGACAATGTAAAATAATGTCCTTACAAATCTTTGCCTATGTCTATGTCGGTACAAAATAATAACATCTGAATTATCAAATCAAAATACCTATACAAATCTAATACTCTCCCTTGAACCCAAAACAGAAAAGATACTAAACATGTATGTCTCAAAAAAATCTTCAACTTCATATATGTAAGCTTTTCTCATTAGTGTGTGCAAAATAATGATCTTCAATTTTTTGTACCTACACACATGAGACAAATCAAATACCTTCATGACACATTGAGTTTGAAATGATGTAAGAATAAATCAATCAATAATCAAATCTCCCCCATAATTCATTCTCCCCCTTTTTATTGGACTGAAATAGAGAAGGAAATGAATAAACAAAACAAACATGGAGTTGTCACGACAAAAATGCAAAGAAAATATGAATCAAACCAAGCTGAACAAGAGTAACTCCAAAGTTTCCACAAACTATTATTGATTTTTCAGTTTTTCAAACAAAAAATGAAAAATAATTTTACAAAAATCACACACCATGAATTTATACTAAAACAGCCACATCATTGAAACGAAATGAATGGGTTTGAATATATTCGATTAGAAAATCAACACAATGAAACATAACATAGCATATTTAATATGTGTACTCCTAACATATGAATCTTAAAATTGCCCTTAGGTGTCGAAAGTGTTGAATTTAAATGACCTCGACTCAATCCATCAACACACCAAAGTCAATAATGATTCCCACACCAATAACGTATAAAATGAAGTAAATGCTTTTTCATGACGTTGTTAGAACATGCAAACCCGTTTTTCATTTTTTCCATCCAAACTCCCTCATAAATAATAATCATTTATTTTTCTTTTAAGGTTACCCCTTTTTGGCATATTTATCTTTTTATGACCTTTGATTTTTTTGCTTCTTTTAAATGATGGCTTTCACAATGAGTTAATTTTGTACTCACGCAGCCATTTCTCGTGCTTCACTCATCATATTTTGTTGCAATTAAAAAATTATCAAAATAATATGTTCTTTGGGTTTTTCAAATTTTTCTCAAACAAATGAAAATCTTTTTGGACTTTTCCAAAATTTATCAAAAAGGAAAAACATAACTACAAAATTGTTACACACTAGTAATAGGAAAAAAATATCATCATGAGAATCATCTTATGGTAGCAAACAAGTCCAAACCTCAACCGTTAGGTGTGGTTGAGTTTTCCAAAGGTTGTGACGTCCTATGAAAAACCTCCATCAAATCATGTGAAGTCTTGACCAAAAACTTTACCTGCTCCCTAATATGTGCAAACTCTCTCGTGTAATCATCTGGATCATCATGTGTGGGTGTATGGGTGTGAACACGTGTAGTAGCAAAACGTGACACATGACCCCGCTTAAAACAAAACTCTCTAATGTGTCCTCTCTTCTTGTAATGTGTGCAAACATAAACAGGCCTATGAACACCTCTCACAAAATGTCTCCTACACACTCTCCTATCAGGTACATTATGCCTAGGTGGGTTGGGTTGAGACTCATATGGATTAATAACAAACTCGAGAACCAGCTCGGGTGCAACATGTGAAGTGGACGCACCGTCATGACCTATTCCACGTCTCCCAAAATCACCCAAAATGGGATTGAGAACAATCCTTCCAACCTTCTTAGATGTGTTATCTAAAGGGACTGTGACCTCCTGGGAATGTTTGAGATAACTCTCGAGTTAGGATACACGTGTCGTTAGACTAGACACCGTATTGGTCAAATAATTCTTTTCCCGATCTAAAGCAATCGACTGTTCACTCAAAGAATCGTCACTTTCTTGAATTGACCTTATTTCAACTCCAACACATTCAAACTCTGTAACTCTCTCTCTAAATCTCTCACCCTAAAACCTAACTCCTTATTCAATTTTTTAGTCTTTAAGGTCTCGGCGTACAAATCTCTAAAGGCAATTTGGAGCTCACTATTACCCTCACTAGCGCACTCACTCTCAGACTTGCTAAAAATACTCAAATCATCCTTGGGTGTCTCATGTGAAAAAGTATCATCGTCTTTGTGGGACAAACTGGGTGTGGTCATGTGACTAGCAGAAAAAGAAAAAAACTTCCCGTGTGACGATGCATCCCCAGTATCATTCACCTCTTCCTCACTATCGCTAAGAGTGGCTGGCATAACAATCTTTTTGACATTTCTCTTTAGCCTAGTGGGACAATCAAATGATCTATGGCATCTCCCCTCACACTCATAACACTTATCCTCTTCCTCTTTCTCACCTTCTTTCTCACCGCTCTCTTTGGCCTCATTTTTATTTATCTTAAAAAATCTTTTATCGGCAAAATTTTGTTTTGACAACTTGAGAATTTTTTTGAAACTCCTTACAAGCATGGTCATATCAAAATGAAAATCATCCTCAGACTAGGACTCACAAAAAATCTCTTTATTTTTCTTTTTAGACTAGGACTTAAGTGCTATCCCTCTGTCCTTAGGCTTGACAGTGTCAGAATACATGTCAATCTCATATGTATGGAGGTCTCCAACCAGCTCTTCTAATTTCAGACGACTTAAATTACATAAGGTGTTCAAAACAGTCACTTTAGGTATAAAACATTTTGGCAGCGATCTTAAAATATTTTTAACCACTCATGCATCAGGTATAGGCTCGCCAAGATTGAAACTAGTGTTGACAATGTCAAACAAATGTGTGTAAAAATAATCAAAACACTCAGATTCAAGCATGGTAATCATTTGTGTGACACACCGCCTAATTAAACCTTTGGCGATCAAGCCTTAATTTAATTTAAATAGGTTTCTTAAATGGTTCATCCTTAGCATCACTGCCGAAAGCTTTTTAAGTTAATAACCACCTAAGTGAAATTAAGCTAGTGCCAAATTTTATCTTCCTTAAGCAGAATGAACAACCGTAAAAAACGATACAATTTCAGCAATACTAAAACAATTCACATAAATAACTGAATGCAAATAAAGTCTTGTCGAAAACCACGGCCAGAAAACCAACTCAAAATCCAAAATCAGAATAACTGTAAAAGTAAAGATTGAACAACATGTCCCAAACTAAGAATACTAAAACTGAGATCCTGCACTAGAACTGAAAAAGAGAAAACGTCTAAACAATCCATGGAACATCCACACGTGCTGCATCTCCCAAATCTCTGGAATGAAATCATGTTGGGTGCCCTTGTGGCTGGGCACCTAAAAGGTTTTAAAAATTTTACATAGAAAGAGTTAGTACTCAAAACGTTTAAAAATATTTTGCAAGCAGTTATCACAATTGAGTTATTGATTACACATATTAAGATTTCGCACAATCCCTTGAGCTTCATCACCTCTCTTCTATAGTGCATGTCTAATGAGGATACTTAGCTCACCTAGTTATACTACCCTAGTTAGCTAGATTAGAATACCCACTGTATGTACCCCCTAACTAAGTCCCCATGACCTACTCGCAGGATTTCAATAATCCATATCTCATGTGCTATAAACGTAGATAACTTATTTACTTCTTGTTATCCTTATTTTTGTAATAATTATATAACGCTATTTAATTATTACTAAGATATTTACCATCCATCTCACTATCTACTATTCTAAGCCAATAGATTATACATATGGAATACATTTTATCACAGAATCATGTATTAAATATTAGTTATCACTAACATATCCTTTTGACACATATAAAGGACTCTTGGTTCGGAATGATTCATTGACCCCAACTATTTATATATATATATACACACATATTCTGGGTCGGGACTCTTTCATCGCGACACCAGTTTTAAGGTGTGGTTCGGCATTTTACATCGACCCCAAACATATAGTAACTTTATGTTAGTTCGGAATATCTTATCGACCCTAACATAATTAATTTAAGTATAATTCTCTTAACCCAAAAATTCATATAATTTAGTAGGTACACACCCGACCTATCAAATCATGCCTGTACGTAATATATTTTACTTATATTCACCGTACTTATTTATTTACGATTTATTTCTCTATCGCATTTATTCGAGTATTCACGCAACTCTAAGGGTCCTAGTTACCCCTCCCTTGATTCAATGGTTAAGCTATCTCTAATATACTGGTATTTTTTTTTCGGAATTAACTCTCACTCTTTCCGTAAGTAAATTATCACATTCCTGACATAAGACTCAATCGGTTACCTTCCCGTCGGTCCATTTATCCAAATTTCACATTCAATCATTTATGAAGAAATCTCACGGTACACCTACTGGTATCTATTAAGTCCCTTCATATGTAAAATGTAATCACTAAGGTTCTCATTAAGTGTCGGTAATTGAAAAAAAAATTATCCACAAAATTCTCTAAAGTACAGCTAGGGTCGATCAATCGATGGGATATGGTCGATCGATCGACAACTCGATCGATCGACATTCAAGGGTCGATCGATCAATCAAGCAGTGACAGACCCAGATTATCTTCTTCATGCGGGTTTCACCATTTTTGTTTATCTATCTCCCATGATAATTCACCATACTTGCAACTAACAATTTTTAATCATTCCTACATATTATGGGATGATTACTAACGATCTAAAACAACAAAATCATTATAAATTTCCTCCAAATTAACTAAAAATCTTCTTATTATTCAAGAACCCTAAAAATACAATCTTTCCATATTTTCATCATAAGTCCAGATTTTTAATTCAATTTAATCATCAAGCCTTCTATGATATCAGAATATTTGGAGATCGAAATGTTCTACATGAAATCTCTATCAATCATGGATCATAATCAAGTGTTTACTCCCAAACATATCATAAAAATCATGTTCTTCATAAAGCTTATATATGGGTATTATAACTCAATTTATTTTGCAAATAACCACTTACCTTATGCTTTGTAGTGTCTGATTTCGTGGTTGTTGTTGATGATTGATGATTTTTATCCTTCAATCCTCCTTTCCAATAAGTTGGTAGTGAATTCTCCTTTGAATTCTCCTTACTTCCTTCTTTTATCTTGGGAAATTGTTTGTCTCTTCTCTCTAATGGCTATGGTGTATGTCCTTCCTCTCTAACCCTATCCTCTAACTCCTATAATCTGACTTAGAGTTCCAAAATTCGTAGGTCTCCTAACCCTTAAATGTAAACAGACCAAAATGCCCTCGAATGGTCCCAGTTTAGCCCAAAAATGACCCGACACTCAACTAGTACCCCCGGGTACACTATTTTGACTAATTCGACCCTTTCGGAATCATATATGGACTCTAAATTATCTTTTAAGTCTCTTAAAATATGTTTCTCATCTCACTTTCAATTTTTGTCTACGCGCGACACTCGGTCGAGATAACTCAGGTACGTCCATATAAATCGCTAGGCCGTACATATCAACATTCAAAATTTACTACTCACATTTAGTAAATTTTTAATCGTCATTTTAATCAGTGTCTAACTTTGATTAACATTACATCACATTAAATTACTCTACTCACGTAATTTAATTTAAAACGTGTCACATTAAATTACTCTACTCACGTAATTTAATTTAAAACGTGTCACATTGAATTTTAGAATCTTTGATCGCATTAATGCCTTCGTGGACGAGTTGTAAAACATCCCACATTTCTTTACACGTGGTGCATTTCATGATACGTGGGAACTCGTCGGGGGTGACGTGTTTAGAAATTGCACTAAGCCCACGTGAATTAAAAGTTCTCCACCTAAACTCATCCTCATTCCAGCTTGAAAAAGGCTTTTAATTCAAGACATTATTTTCGGTGACAGTGGGAGGAGTCCAGCTTCTTTCACAAATTATCCAAACACTCTCATCGATTGCTTTTGAGTGTGATTTCATGCGGGCTTTCCAGTATGCATAATTAGACCCATCAAAAATTGGTAACCAATTATATAAGTTTTCATTCGTAAACATTGCGATAATTTTAAAAAATCATATTTTTCAAAAAATGTCAATATCATAATTGTTTTTGCGAAAAATAGGAATTCACAATAAATTAGTGAAACCTGCTCTGACACCAATTTGAAGAGTGCCGTGCATGATACCATTTAAATAAATTCGCAAATTCCAACTAAAAACATATTTAATTAGAGTCAACTTGAAACCAAATTAAATAAGCCCCTAAATATGCAACTATGTGTGTGTGTGTGTGTGTGTCAAATCATCACAAATAAAATTGCTAACTCAAGAAAAAAACCTTTCGAGTGAAACCTTTATTTCACTATAATACTTACAAGGATTACAATGAAATCCACAATGAGTTAACCACATAAAACTAACATAGATCGCAACCTAGAGTCAACAATGAATCAATCGCAAGAGATCCACACGAACACGCAGTTCGAATCAACCCAGGAATACCCTCGAGTACTCCCTATCGACACGCTGTCATCTTCAGCCCAAAAACTTAATCAATCAGCACCTAGATCAGAAGTAAATATATTCTCTACAAGATAAACTTCACAAAGATGCATTTTTGGGTTCCAAAAAAATTCACTCAAAGTAATTGGGTTTTTATGAATTGAAAAAAATGAATTAAAGCCTTAAAAGCGAGAAGACAAAGTATTAGGCCAAAGCAGTTTCGTCTATTGAAAATTCACACATCTTCTGATAAAAAAAGAAGTTGGATAAACCTATTTATAGAAAATCTAAGGCGATGTCTCCCTCGAACGAAAATATTATCTCGCTCGAATGGGGGTACGCGTCTTTGGAACGAGCTTCTCGTGAGGCAGTCCTATCGATTGAACGACAGTCCCTGTCGCTCGAAGGATCTATTAAAATATTAATACTTTTCTTTCGCAAGTAAACGCTCTGCCTCAAAACCTTTCAAAACTTTTGACGAAAAACTTAAAAAGTCCTCTTCAACGCTTAGAAAATATTTTGTTAAAAATATCCCAACACTCTAAGTGAATCGTTAAGGTACTTAAACACAACCCTACCAAAATTAATCTTGCGGAGCCTTTAATGTTGAAGAAAAAATGATATTCGGATTAGTCTTGATGCATTTGAGATCTTGAACATTCTTCGATGGTTGTAGCGGTATACAACATACTCAATTGTGAACGGGCAATGTAAAATAATGACCTTACAAATCTCCCCCTATGTATATGCCAGTACAAAATAAAAACATCTGAATTATCAAATCAAAATACCTATACAAATCTAATACTCTCCCATGAACCCAAAAGTGAAAAGGTACTAAACATGTATGTCTAAAAAACATCTTCAACTTTAAATATGTAAGCTTTTCTCATTAAGGTGTGAAAAAAAATGATCTTCAATTTTTTGTACCTACATACATGAGACAAATCAAATACCTTCATAACGCATCAAGTTTGAAATGATATAGGAATAAATCAATCAATAATCAAATATCCCCTATAATGCAAAAACTCCCCATAATTTATTCTCCCCTTTTTTATTTGACCAAAATACACAAGGAAACGAATAAACAAAACAAACATGGAGTTGTCACGACAAAAATGCAAAGCAAATATGAATCAAACCAAGCTCAACAAGAGTAACTCCAAAGCTGCAACAAACTATTTTTGATTTTTTAAATTTTCAAACAACAAATGCAAATTTTTTTTTACAAAAATCACACACCATGAATTTACACTAAAACAACCACATCATTGAAACCAAATGAATGGGTGTGAATATATTCGATAGGCAAATCAACGCAATGAAACATAACATATGTTCATGATGAATATGTGTACTCCTAGTGAATGAATATTAAAATTTTCCTTAGGTATCAAAAGTGTTGAATTTAAATGATCTCGACTCAATCCATCAACACATCAAAGTCAATAATGATTCCCGCACCAATAACATATAAAATGAAGTAAATTCTTTTTCATGACGTTGTTAGAACGTGCAAACCCGTTTTGCATTTCTTTCCATCCAAATTTCCTCATAAATAATAATCATTTATTTTTCTTTTAAGGTTCCCCTTTTTGGCATTTTTATCTTTTTATTACCTTTCATTTTTTCGGGCTCTTTTAATTGGTGGCTTTCACGAAGAGTTAATTTTGTACTCTCGCAGACCTTTTCCATGATTAACTCATCATATTTTGTTGCAGTTAAATCCTCACGGGAAATAATTATTACATACATTACTTCTATTGTCACGTTTTATCTCATATTGTTCGTTTTAAATATAGAGTTGAGATGACAACACTACGACCAATATGTCATAAACAATTAAAATAATCAAACAAATCCGTGCAAGTGTGCATTAAAGGAACTCATGATTCCAACATGTAGGTTTTAACAACTAATCACATATAGATTACTCCAAACATTGTAAAGAACAAAAAATGAAATGATGATGCATATCAAAACACTATCAAAAAATCACATGGATATGGAAGGGTATTGTGACTCGATCATCCTAAATTTCCATTCATATATGGGGCAAAAACGAAATACAAAACTCTTTTTGACCAAAAAAAAATATCAAAATAATATATTTTTTGTGTTTTTCAAATTTTTTTCAAACAAATGAAAATATTTTTGAACTTTTCCAAAATATATCAAAAAAGAAAAAAACATAACTACAAAAATGGTACACACTAGCAATAGGAAAAAAATTATCATCATGAGAATCATCCTATGCTAGCAAACAAGTCCAAACCTCAACCGTTAGGTGTGGTGGAGTTTTCCAAAGGTGGTGACATCCTATGAAAAAACCCCATCAAATCAAGTGAAGTCTTGACCAAAAACTTTACCTGGTCCCTAATATGTGTAAACTCTCTCGTGTAATCATCTGGATTATCATGTGTGGTGTATGGGTGTGAACACATGTAGTAGCAAAACGTGACGCATAACCCAGGTTAAAACAAAACTCTCTACAGTGTCCTCTCTTCTTGCAATGTGTGCAAACATAAACAGGCCTAGGAGCACCTCTGAGAAAATGTCTCCTACGTGCTCTACTATTAGGTACATTATGCCTAGGTGGGTTGGGTTGAGATTCATATAGATTAATCACAAACTCGGGAACTAACTTGGGTGCAACATGTGAAGTGGACGCACCGTCATGACCTATTCCACGTCTCCCAACATCACCCAAAACGTAATTGAGAACCATCCTTCCAACCTTCTTAGATGTGTTATATTAAGTGACTTTGACCTCCGGGATACGTTCGAGATCACTCTCGAGTTGGGATACATGGGTCGTCAGACTAGACACCGTATTGGTTAAATCACTCTTTTCCAGACCTAAAACAATCAACTGTTCACTCAAAGAATCGTCACTTTCTCGAGTTGACTTGCTTTCACCTCAAACACCCTTAAACTTTCTAACTCTCTCTCTAAATCTCTCACAATAAGACCTGACCCCATATATAATTTTTTAGTCTTTAAGGTCTCAGCGTACAAATCTCTAAATGCAATCTGGAGCTCACTATTACCCTTACTAGCACACTCACTCTCAGACTCGCTAAAAATACTCAAATCATCCTCGAGGGTCTCACAAGAACAAGTATCCTCATCGCCATGTGACAAACTGGGTGTGGTCATGTGACTAGTAGAAAAAGAAAAAAACTTCCCGTGTGACGACTCATCCCCGGAATCATTCACCTCTCCCTCACTATCGCTAAGAGTGGTTGGCATGAAAATCTTTTTGACCTTTCTCTTTAGCCTAGTGGGACACTCAAATTCTCTATGGCCTCTCCCCTCACACTCAGAACACTTCTCCTCTTCCTCTTTCTCACCTTCTTTCTCACCGCTCTCTTTTGCCTCATTTTTATTTTTCTGAAAAAATCTTTTATTGGAAGAATTTTATTTTGACACCTTGATAAATTTTTTGAAACTCTTTACAAGCATGGGAATATCAAAATCAAACTCGTCCTCATACTAGGACTCACAAAAACTGACATTATTTTTCTTCTTAGACTAGGATTTTTAGTTCTATCCCTCTATCCTTAGGCTTGACTGCATTAGGAAACATGTCAGTCTCATATGTATGGAGGTCTCCAACCAGCTCTTATAATTTCAGACGACTCAAATTACATAAGGTATTCAAAACATTCACTTTAGGGATAAAACTTTTTGGCAGCGATCCAATTTTTTTTATAACCACTCGTGGATTAGGTGTAGGCTAACCAAGATTAAAACTAGTGTTGATAATGTCAGACAATGTGTGTAAAAATCATCAAAACACTCAGATTCAAGCATGGTAATCATTTCAAATTGAGTAGTCAAATTTTGAATTTTATACTCTTTGATCGCATTAATGCCTTCATGGATGAGTTGTAAAACATCCCACGATTCTTTATACGTGGTGCATGTCATAATACATCGGAACTCGTCGGGGGTGATGTGTCCGAAAATTGCACTAAGCCCACATGAATTTGATGTTCTCCACCTAAACTCATCCTCAATCGAGTCTTAAATAGGTTTTGATTTTTTTTAATGAATAGAAGATTTATTATCAATTTTTAGAAGACCTTGCCTCTTTTAAATGGCTTACATCAGATGGGAAAATAATTTTTGATAAGAGAAGAAAACATAAATGAGGATCGTTATAGAATATATCCCTTACATAGACATAATATAGGGAACAAATTAATAAGAGACTTAGACCCCCTAATAACAAAATAGAACACCAATGCCCTCTAGACATGTCTGATGGATGGGAGACTCCATTTATCCACTAAAAGAAGGCCTTTGAGATGCTTTAGGAAGTCATTTAAGGCAAGAGAAAAATAGTCATTATTCTCAAATGCTCCTAGCTTGGCAAGAAAATCAGCCACTTGATTTGCCTCTCTATAAATATGAACAATTTTTATCTTCATCAACTTTATTAAGCTCCTGATTTTATGAATAGCCCAATTGATTTTCCATGGAGACTTTCTATGAGAATTGATGATGTCCACTAGGGACTTTGAATCACTTTCTATTAACAAATCATATCCAATTAAGTCGAAGAGAATTTCAAGGCCTTTTAGTAAGGCCAATGCTTTAGCATCCATTTTTGACACCACTCCAAAATGAGCATGAAATACCCACCATATCTCCTGAATGGTTACTAAGCATTCCACCTCTACCTCCCTTCCCAGGATTCCCTATAGCACTCCCATCAACATTTGACTTTAGAAAGCCATTTATATCAGGATACCACTTTATAAACATTATATCTTTTGGCCCATGAGCTATACAATGAACTATATTTAGGGAAATTTCATGCTTAATGTGGATCAACATTGAGGCCACACTAGGAGAGGAATAATCATATCTACATTTATTCCTATAGCACCATAAATACCAACATACAATTGATGGCACAACTCTGCTAGCAAAGTTATCTATCTTAACCCCATGAATTCACCATTGAAAGGGCTGGTTTTGCACACCTCCACCTTTTGATCTTTTAATCCCATATTCCCTAGTTATTTGATCCCAAATTGCAGAAGGAACATCTCCACCTTCAAAAATATGGTCAACATCTTCTTCTTTAGCCTTTTGACAGCAACAACATTTTGAAGGCCCTCTGAATCAAATAGCTTTTATCTTGTCATCTGTAGCAAGAATATTATTCAATATATTACACATGAAGATAGACATCTTGATGGGAAGTTATTTATGCCAGATAAATTTCAAGCTCAACCTTGAAGGACTTGGCTCTGCAAATATTCCAGGCAGATGTAATAGAGAAGGAACCTGTACTTGAAGGTTTCCAAATCAGAGTATCAGTGGAAATTGGCATAATCTCTTCAAATTGCAACACTTTATAAGTAACAGAAGCATTGGAGACCTGCTATAACTTCTCTTTTTCCCATGTTTGGCCTTGGTTCTAGAATTCTTTTACCTGACCTGCTTCTGCCTCATTTGATAGCTTACATTCAGGAACACCCAAGATATCCTTGGTAATATTGATATTTCCCTCTCTAATAACCCAAATCATGTGATCTTCAGCTTTGTCCCTCACATAATACATACGATTCCAAGTCTGAGATGACCCTCTCATAGGAGCTGAACAAGGATGTTGATCCCTACAATAAGCTGCCATCATGAATTTTGCCCAAATAGAGATTTATTGTCTAAAGTTCCACCATAACTTCATACTAAGAGAATAATGCACATCATATATATGCCTGAGACTCAAACCACCTTCAGTAATGGGTTTTGCCATATTCCCCTAGCCACACCAATGATTCCTAGACTCCCTAAAGCTATTACTCAATTTTTTTTACAATAACAGCAGAAATTTTGTGGAGAATTGCTTTATTAGGATTCAAGGCAGATAGATTGTACAAATACATGGAAGAGAGCAATGATTAAATGAGAACAATCTTAGCTCCAAGACTCAAACATTTAGCCTTCCAACCTTGAATTCTATTCTATATATTCTGCACCATCTCTACAAAATAGATAATCTTTTTCCTTCCACTATATATAGGGCATCCTAGGTACTTTATAGGATCAAACTTCAATTGCATTCCCGTAACTTCCTTAATTTTATTAAGAGCTGTGAGGCTAATATGCTTCGAAGCCATGACATTGCTCTTACTTGTATTGATTAACTGATCAGACACCTGTTCATAGAGTCTTAACACCCTCATAATCTTCTTCACTTCCTTCAAAGAGACAGAGATAAAAATGATAATGTCATCTGCAAAAGACAAATGGTTAAATCTAGGGCTACCAATTGGCATTTTATATCCCACATAATTTGAATTAAAAAGTAAATATTCAAGGTTTTTGGAGAGGACATCTGCCATCATAATGAATAGGCTAGGGGATAAAGGGTCCCCTTTCCTTAAGCCTCTAGAAGATTTGAAAAATCCTGAATTCTCTCCATTGGTCATTATTGTAAACCACGAATTAGAAATAATCCGCCAGATATAATCCAGCCATATCTCACAGAACCCCATTCTTCTCATAACTTTTATTAGGAATAACCAAGAGACCCTATCATATGCCTTAGTCATGTCCAACTTAAGGATGATATTTCCTCCAAAATTCTTATGATGGAGTCTAGAGAGACATTCTTGAGCCAGCAAAACATTTTTTCTAATGGACCTGCCTTTGATGAAGCCTAATTGAACTGGATAGATGATTTGATTTAAAAGCTTTGAAACTCTGTCATTAAAAATTTTTGAAAATATTTTATTGACAAAGTTTTGCATACTTATAGGTCTGAACTCATTAAAAGATTGAGGGTTCAATGTCTTTGGGATCAAAGCAATTTTTGTAGTGTTAAAATATTTGGGAGGATAGAGCCTGCAAAGAAACTGTGGACTGCCTTCAACACATCAAATTTTATAACATCCCCAAAAAAATTAAAGAAGTAACCAGGGAAACCATCAACACCTGGACTGCTGGAAGCATTTAGACCTTTTATAGTTTGTTCCACCTCCTCCAGTTCTGGCAACACTATCAATTCTTTGTTCACGTCTTCACTTATGGATTTTAGAATATGCCTAAGAAATTCATGTTCCCCTTATGGACTCATAACCTCTTCTGTTAAAAAAATTATAGAAAAATGATCAATTGCTTCAGCTTTTATCTCCTCTTTTGTATGAATCTAAGATCCATCAACCTTCTTTCTCTTATTAATAGCTAATCTTCTCTGTTTATTTTTAACACTCTTATGAAAATAAGCAGTGTTCCTATCCCCATCTTGAACCCACCTCTCATTTGCTTTTTGAGACCAGAATTCATGTTTTGTTTTGAGAAGATGATTATGGGAAGCTGTGGACTGAGAAAGAGCCTCTCTAGTAAACTCAGAGGGGTCTTGATCATAAGTAATTTCTGCTTGCAGAAGTAAGTCTTCAGCATTCCTTGCAGCCTAAATGATATCCCCATAATAGGATCTACTCCACCTGCTAAGTTTTCCTCTGATAGCTTTAAGCTTGATGGATATAGCTATGATAGGGTTAGATCACTCCACTTCTCTCTATGTATCTTGCACAATTTTAATGCAAGCTTCTTTCTCTGTCCAAAATTTAAGGAAAATAAAGCTTTTTGGAATCTGATAGTTAACTGATTTACTTGATACTAAGAGGGGGTTGTGATCAGACATATTACGATTTAGATGGTTGACTTCCCATTTGATGCCAAAATCTAGACACTGTTGATTCGTTAGAACTCTATCAAGCCTACACCAAATGTTGCTCTCTGCATTTCTTTTGTTGTGCCATGTGAATTTTGTTCCTTTATAACCCAAGTCAACTAGCCCATTTGGTTCTATGCACTCAATGAATTCATACATAGCTCCAATATTAATATTATTCCCACCAGCCTTTTCTGCCTGATCAAATATAATGTTGAAATCCCCACAAATCATCCAAGCTGCATCAATAGAAATATCTGACAAATGCTCCCACAGAATTCTTCTTGCAAGTCTGATACAGCTAGCATAGACAAAGCTACACTGAACAGACTGAACACTACCATTGAGCTTAACCTTCATAGATATACACTGAGACATATCTGATACTAGATCCCATTCCACCCCTTCCTTAAAACAGCACCAAGTTTTACTATTCATATTAGATTTGCTAGATGCAAAACCTAATTTGATCATAAAACTTTGAATTTTTCCCAACTCATGCTTAGGCTCTGGAATGACCATCACTTGCAGCCTATACATTTTTTTGAGTCTGCTTATTCTTCTCATTGCACCTTTTTTTAAAATTCCCCGAACATTCTAGATTAGAGCTTCAATCATTTAGACTTTTTAAGCTTTTTGGAGTTTGGGTTGGAACTTAATATTCTAATATGGTTGATTCCTTTCAAATTTGGAGACTTTCTCTTCCTTACAACTGTGGTAAAACCATCCAACTGATCTTTGGCTACAGTTGGAGTATCTTCCCCAACCTGATTTTGAATACCTTCTACCTAATTTGCTTGGTTGGTTGCCTCAGAGTTATATGTATTGTCTACTTCCCCTAACATAGACTCAAGACAGTTGTTGTCATAATCCTCTTCTTTCTTTGGGACAACTGTACAACAGGTATCTCCTGTGTTGCAGGTAGCTTCTACTTCTAGAACATTATTAGGAATCTCCTTGCTAGGATTTTGCACATTTGTTTGGTCTTCTACACTAGGCCTCATCTCCAAATCCTGGACATCTTTCACCAACATTTCATGTTTCTTAAAAAAGTTTGATATCAAGGTTTATCTTATTTTTTGGGGCTGGTATGATTTCTCTCCATTATCTCACCTTCTTCAGCCTCCAATTCTGTTGCACCTTCAATTAGTTATTTTACTGTAGCTTTCTCAAACGATCTAGCTACCCATTCTTTTGTAGACTCTTTTTGTATATACTTCCCTCTTTGGCTATCTTTTTGACGGATCATATTCTTCTCTGCTTCTGACTCCTTCTTGAAATGACATTTACCTTGATCATGTCTTTTCTTGCCATAAAAAAAAAGCAAAAAGGGGGTAAATCTTCTTAAACTATAGATTTCCAAAACCCAGTAGCTTTATCCTTATTTCCAATCCATACCCTAGAAGGCAATTATTTTTTTAGGTCAACTTCCACACACATCCTAGCTACACTTGATCTAGAAATTGAATCAGTCGCACCATAAATATTGAGAGGCCTCCCTACTACTTGCCCAATAGAGAACATAGCGCTCTTATTATACAAATGAATAGGAAGGAGTGGAAGTGAAATCCAAGCAGGAATAATTGATGAATCCTTATTTGGATAAAAATCTGTATCCTATTTGAACGATCTCATGGGGAAACTATGGATGAACCAAGGTCTTTAAGCCATATGCGATGGAAATCTTCTTCATGATCAAGACGGATCAAAACGTGTTTGTGATCAATTAACCCTATATGAGCAGATGCTTTAAGATTTAGAGAACATAGGAACTTTCGAATATCATCCACAGAAGGTCTACCATGGGAGAACTTTCCAATTAAGGTGTACTTGAATGGTGTAGCCATGTCTTGAATACTGGAATCCTCATACATAATAGCCGCTTCACCTTTATAGGAAGTTATGGGTTGAAAAGAGGTTTGTTGAGTTTTTTGGGAACAAACAAAATCAGCAAAAGACTTAGGTTTTGGCTATAATACTTACAAGGATTATAGAATACTTACAAGGATTACAATGAAATTCGTAATTATTTAACCGCATAAAACCAACATAGATAGCAGCCTAGGGTCAGCAATGACTCAACCGCAGGAGATCCACATGAACACGCACTCCGAATCAGCCCAGGGACACCCTCGAGTACTCCTTATCGACACGTTGTAGTATTTAGCCTAGTACCTTAATCAATCGGCACCTAGATTAGAAGTAGAGATATTCTCTACAAGATAAAATTGACAAAGATGTGTTTTTAGGTTCCAAAATAATTCACACAAAGTAATTGGGGTTTTGTGAATTGAAAAAAAGGAATTAAAGCCCTAAAAGTGAGAATACAAAGTATTCTGCCAAAGCAATTTCCTGTATTGAAAATTCACAGGTCTTCTGATAAAAAACGGATTTGGAAAAACCAATTTATAGAAAATCTAAGGTGATGGCTTGCTCGAACGAAAAGATTATCTCGCTCGAACGGGGACACGCGTCGCTCGAATGAGGTTCGCGTGAGACAGTCCTGTAATTTGAACGATAATCCCTCTTGCTCGAACGATCTATAAAAGTATTAATATTTTTCAGTAAATGCTCCGCCTCAAAACTATTAAAAACTTTGGACGAAAAGCATAAAAAGTTCACTCTAACACTTAGAAAATATTTTGTAAAAAATATCCTAACACTCTAAGTGAACCGTTAAGTACTTAAACACAACCTTATCAAAATTAATTTAGTGGTGGCTTGAATGTTGAAGAATACTTGATATTCGGATCCATCTTGATGCATATGAGATCTTGAATATTCTTCGACGGTTGTAGCGGTATACAACAAACTCAATTGTGCACGCACAATGTAAAATAATGTCCTTATAATACTCAAGGGTATTTACTGTTGAATGAGGATCGCAATTCTTTGTGGATTTTTTATAGGAAATCCGTTATTGGTTTTAGGCTGTGGTCTATGTGAATTCCCGTGGGAGTTCATTACAGATTTCTCTATGTAATTATAAGTTGCGATTTACATTTAATAGTGAAATAAAAGGTTTTGCCCCTCCAGGATTTTTCCAGAATTTGAGTATTCCTGAGATTGCACTTTTGATTGTTTGCTTTGCATGTTTGATTTATTCACTTAGATGCCTGTTTAGGGTTTAATAAAATTAGACTGAAGACTGACTCTAATTAAATAAGTTTTAATATTGGAAATTTGCGAATTTTATAAATAATTGATATCACGCATTCTCAAATTGGTATCAGAGCTTTAGCTCGGGATTTTTACCTCTTATAAATTGGTATCAGAGAAGGTTTCACCAAATTATCATGAGATCCTTTTTCCGCAATTTTTTTTTATATAAATCGGCTTTGAAAATTTTGATTTTTAAAAATTGTAGTTTTTTCGATGGATAACTTATGTAATCGGATGCTCGTATTTGATGGCACAAATTATGCCGATTAGAAATCCCACATGAGATCTTATTTAAAGGCTATTGATGAACATGTTTGGATCATATGTGAAAGAGGGTGGACTCCTCCCATTGTCATCGTAGATAATGTGACCACTTCTCAACCTGTGTCTAACTTGACTAAGGATGATTCTAAATGGAGTACCTATAACTCCCGTGGTCTAGTGTTATTTATGGCCATCACCCTTGACGAGTTTTGATGTATTATGAAGTGCACCACGTCTAAAGAGGCATGGGATATCCTTCAATTGAAACATGAGGGTACCAACACAATTAAGGCATTAAAATTGCAAAATTTGACCACGCAGTTTGAGATTATGACCATGTTAGAGTTTGAATATTTTGATGAGAATTATTATAGGTTGACAAACATAGTCAACATGAATTTTAATTTGGATGATGAAATTGAGTACATGAGAGTTTTAAAAAATATTTTGAGGTCACTCCCATCCCATTTTATTTATAAGGTCACTGTTTTAAATTAATTGGGTATATTAAATACACTTAGGTTAGAAGAACTCGTAGGAGACCTTCAAACTTATACCATCGACATGTTTCCCAAAATCATTAATCCTAAGGATAAAGGGATTGCACTTAGGGCCCAATCTAGAAATGGTGAGGAAGTGTTTAAGAAGAGAGAGAAGAAGAAGAAAAGATAGAGTTTGTGAGTTCGAGTCAGAGAGAGAGTTTGATTTTGATGATGTGGCCGTGTTTGCTAAAAAAATTAAAAGTTTCTCAAATTTTCAAACAAAATTCTTCCAAAAAATTTTTTTTTGTGAAAAATAAAAAGAAAGAGGAGGTTAATAAGAGAGATGAGAAAGAGTACGAGGCGAGATGTTATGAGTGAGAGGGAAAAGGGAACAAATCTTTTGAATGTCCCACTATGCTTAAGATAAAGGTCAAGAAGAATGCTACCACTGCCACTCTTAGTGATAGTGACATCGAGTTGAATGATTTTCGGGATGATTTATCACATGGAATGTGAATTGATTTCATGTCTAGTCACGTGAGCACATCTAGTTCGTCCCATGACAATAAGGACATTCATAAACGTGAGATCCTCGATGATGTTTTGAGCCATTCGGGTGATAGTGAGTGTGAGAGTGAGTTTGGAAGTTGGGGTGAAAGCGATCTCTAAAAAGAGTTTTAAGATTTGTACACCGAGACTTTGGAGATAGAGAAATTGAATAAAGTGTTAGGTCTTAAGGTGTTGGATTTGTAGAGAGGGAGATAGACGTTTTGAGGGAATATGAGGCATTGACGAGTCAACTCAAAAATGTGAGAGATTCTTTATGTGAGAAGTTGATCGTCTTAGGCCGGAAAAATAGTGAACTTTAAGTTCATGCATCCCACCTTGAGAAATATATCGAATGTGGTCGGGAGGTCAAGGTCACTTTAGAGGAGAAATCTAAGAAGGATAAAAAGATGCTCCTCGGTCCTGCATTGGATAATGTTGAGAGATTAGAAATAGGTTATGAAGGTGCATCTTCTTCCCATGTTGCACCCGAGCCAGTTCTCAAGTTTGTGATACATCCATATGGCTCTCGACCTACCACTCTAGGTGTCTATCTACCCATAGGAGAGTGAATAATAGACGTTTTGACAGAGGTGTTCCTAGACCCGTTTATATTTGTTCCCATTACAAGGTAAAATGGGTTGAATGTGTAAATATGTAAAAAAGAAAGATTTTTACATAAGTTATGGGTTAAACGTTAATAATGAAAGTTAAAGGTTTTAAGTGTGAAAATAGTAGCAAAATGGGTATTAAGATGCAAAATCTCATAAATAAATGTGTATTTCAAATGTCTAGAAAATGGGACTTTAATATATGAAAACGTGTTATGTTTTATATTAAAGGTGTTTAAGTGATAATTTTGAAAGTTTACTAAAATGAGGTATTAAAAAATTGTTAAAAATAGCTACAAGTGTTTTAAATGTTTAGTGTCAAACTTAA
This sequence comes from Sambucus nigra, assembly GCA_949130495.1. Lineage (NCBI taxonomy): Eukaryota > Viridiplantae > Streptophyta > Magnoliopsida > Dipsacales > Adoxaceae > Sambucus > Sambucus nigra. The sequence goes on along the minus strand of OX422207.1, from coordinate 76,552,933 downwards.
TAACTATTTTTTAGAGACAAAACTCGTTAGAGGACTAAATTTCAAGTTTTGGTAAATAAAGGGTAAATTTGCAATTTACTTAAAGTGGAACATTTTTATGGAATAAGAATGTTGACCAATGTTCTTATCGTAGTGTGGGTGAAAATGATTTAAGTCCCTAAGAATGAATGATTTTTGGTATGAAATCAGCGTGTGTGTGAATAAAGGACTTAAAGGAGAAAGAAATAATTTCCTATGTGTTAATAAAAATGGATGGTTAAGTCCAAGCTTTTGGCTTTGACCCATAAATGTGGATTAATATGATTGGAATAATGTTGAACACATTTAAAAGATAAAGGAACACTCGGATAATTCCGAGAAATAATTAAGAAGGGCATGACGTCTCTAGTGGTGAAAGACCCCACACCCATTGCCCAATTAGCATCTGGTGACTATAACAAACGATGTGGAGCCCATGAAGTCATTATATTGGTGGATTTCGAGAAAATATAATGACATTAAATTAGATCATGATAAGAAATGGGTTGTGAATGAAATAACCTGACTTATATAAAATGTTAAATGTCTTGTTTAGTTTACAAAGTGGACAAGTAATTTGAGAATAATGGCTAATATCCAAAATAAAAAGGGAAATGGTTAGTCAAGGTGACTTAATGGATAATTAAGCTACCTAATGATATTTAAACCCAAAATAACACAAGTGTTCATGTTATATAAGGCTTTCAATGTTAATGAATATTTTCTAACACGATGTGTGCATGTGTTGGAAGAACGTCTTAGGTAATGTTTAACAACTCTGGTGTGAGTTAATGAACGTTGGGTAATAAGCATTTTAAAAGTAAATGAAAGGTTTTCCCAAAAATTGTAAATTGTTTAACTGTGTGAGTTAATGGGAAAAACATGAAAGTTTTAAGCATAAAAATACAAAATGATTGCTTTGTAAAGACAAGGAGAATAAACGACATCAATAACATTTTTGGAATAAAATGGTTAAATACATTGGGACATGTATTTCAAAAGGTATATATATGTAGATATATAGATATTTTCACATAAACGAGGTTGGGTATTTTTTTTTGCCGTTCGTTTCTATAATGAATTTGTATAAGTTCCCACTAAGCATTCGTCTCACTCCTTCCTTTTATTACAGCAGGTTATATGATGTTCGTATTTTGGGGGCGTTGTATCAGTAAGTACATCATTTGCATTTACGTTAGTAGCTCTATTTACTTGGCCTTGGGGGCACCCTTTTGGGTCGCATCACGTAGTTTGATGAAAATTAGAATCACTGTTAATAAGTGTAACATTATATAATAATAAAATTGGATTAGAAACATTATTTAGCTTGTTCCATGGCACTTCATAATTAACGCGTGAGCCGAGTCGGGGCGATCCTTTATTAACCCTTAAATCTGGTTCGGGCATTATAGTTTTTGTCGTAGGGGATTATGGGATTTCTTTTGTAATTTGAGTTTCGGTGCCAAAGGGGGGAGATTTGTTGGGGAATGATTTTTATCATTTGCTCATAGCTTAAACTAGCATAGTTTTTGGCAAATCCTGCTACCGTTTGACTCGAGCTGTCACGAAATTCGAAGATCCAACATCTCCAACTTTCAAGAATCTCCACATCATAAAATTCTATCAAGTTAAAATTTATTCCTTGAAAAATTTATGGGATGTTTATTTTGATTAAAACTCCAAACATAATTTTTTTCTTAAAAAATCGAGTCATTTTCTCTATTTTTTTTAATGTTTGTGTATCTCGTTCAAACGAGATCAGAATATCGTTCTAATAAGATCATCTTTTTGTTCGAAGTCTCATTTGAAGTTTACTTTGATCGAACATCATACGAGGACGTACTATTTTAGGTCTTTTGAAGGTTGTTTTAACTTCGTTCAAATGTGATGGCTGATTGGTTTCAACGAGATTTGTTTCATTCAAACGAATTTCCATTCTAGTTTGAATGAGCTTCAAATATTCTTCAATTGAATTGCCTTCTCAAAAATTGTGTCCGTCTTATAAATACTCATTTCGTGTTTATTTTCGTTAAGACTTTAACTAGAAATGTCTTTGCATACATTTAGTAAAAAATTTCAACCTTTAGAGTTTGAAAAATATTTCTGATTCACAATTTACATTCCAAAAATATATTTGAGTGAATCAAGTTTAAACCCTATATCTTTTATCCTTGCATATACAACCTTGATTGAGAAGGCATCTCCATAGGTGACTTGTGAAACCCGAGGGGATCACTACTGAAGTCAAAGGCTGAGGCTAAAGGAGGGCTTCGATTCTAGTGATTTTTGTGAGGAACATTTGTTGAAGGAAAACTGCGATTTTGTTATTCCTAAGAGGGTAATAGTAGATTCATTTATAAAATTTATAAGTTGCGATTTGTAAATTTTATAAAGTAAATAAAAACCCGAAAGATTTTTTTTCCCTGAAATTCTATTTTGATTACATGATTGGATTGTTTTACGCTTTGAATCACAAAGTTGCATGTTCTAGGGCTAGAGGAATTGAAATTGGTTTGGGTTGTCATCTGAATTAAATAAGTTAAAGCCATTAAATCATTGCATGGTCTCAAAATTAATAAGTAATTTAATAAGAGATTTAAGGACTCGTGTCGGTTAGAATATTATGATATTGTTTTGGTACTTTGGGTTGATGTTTTGGGCATATATAATATTTTATTTTAACTAAAAAGTAATGTTTTTTAAGTACTATATGTTTGTATATGACTTGGGTTATGTTTTGGGTAGTTTGCAGATGTATTTGGACTCATTGGGTTGAGCCCCGTACGGGGCCTAACCCTAATTTAGTTATTAATACTCTTGAAGCATCACTAGGTTAACCCATTATCGCAGAAGAAATTTTAAAGAGTTTAGGTTAGTGAGAAGAGACATTTTGGAGAGAGGAGGCTTTGGAGCAATTCCTCTTTGACTTCCAATTGGAATTTAGTCCAGTTTACATAGTGTAGGAATATAATTGTTTTGTGTTATAGTGTAGATATTCATTGGAATCAAATCATGATTTTATTAAATTCGGATTTTGAGGACCAATTAACTAATTTTGTAATTAAATTAACAAGATAATTTAAGTTATTATTCATGTTATTGACATAATCTGATATTAGTTGAATTTCATATAATTATGAGATGGAATTGATGTATAGTTTTTAAGAGGATGTTATACATTGAAAACCAATCGGAAGCCCTTGATAATTAAACACATTGAATACAAATATGAACCTAATTGATCAAAGACACAAATCTAGAATTAAATCTTAAATTGCCCCTTTAATTCATTTGTAAATAGTGTAAAACCCTTAGTTATAGGTTAGGAGTGATGTTAGAATACTTATGTTTGAAGGTAGTTGGGTTTAAATATATTGTAGAAGCTTGGGGGGGGGGGGGGGGGTATTAAAGGTGGTTTTGGGGTTAAATCCCATAATTGGGAATATGGACCAGTGTACAGAGCATGCCGATCGGTCGGCCCTGGGTAACACCTTGTGTTTTTTAAGCATTCTAAATTACATGTGTGCAAGTAATTTAATTAAAGAGAGAAATAAAGTGACTTAAATAAATATTATTTAGATAATGAAAGGATTATTATTTGTGTGTATTTATATTTACTTGTGTGATAAGTAAATGAAAATGTGTTAAATTATATTACGTCATAAGTGAGTTAATGCGATGGGCTGAATGGTATCTCGCCCGGGACGCGGGGATAGAGTTCTGTTGGTCATGAGATCAAAATTAATGTTAGATAACTCGGATTCTAATTTTGAGTGCACCAATGGTCCTAAATGATTCGAAATAATCAGAAATAAGTACCTAGGGATTATAATTGGGTTCCATGAGCTTTTTAGGCTAAACATGAGCCATAGAAGGGTATTTGAGTCATTTTACATTTAAATTATGACTTAATTTTAGGATTTGGAGTGAGTAGGTTTATATTTAAGTTAGGTAGATAGAAGGGGAAACTGTCCAACCATTCAAGAGGCTAGGGTTTGGGAGATGAGAGAAAATAGAAGAAGTAAAGGTAAAAAAGTGAAGTAAAAGGGATTCGGGTTAAAGACCAAGTTCATCCGGGTTGAAGATAAATACCAAGAGAGGAAATTAATAAGGAAATATCAAAAATTTATAAATCTGAAGGAAAGTATTTAATATTCTTTAATGTAAATTGTAGTTTCAAATATTCAGGCAAAATTGGTGTAGGAAAATACACAATTTTTGGGTTGGGAAAACCATGCAAAATCGGGTTTTGAATAAAGTAACTATTTAAGATGAATTTAATGACGATAATATAGTAAGTATGTTGTGATCTTAATGAAAAAGATAGGTTCTTCATTGATTTAGAAGGGAAAAGGGTGAATCTTGAAACTATGGTTTAGTATTAAAAGATTTACTTATTTAATTGATGAATCTATCAAAAATTTTGACGTCACTTCAAACGCATGCCATTTTATTTTCACCTTGAATTAGACTATGAGACATAAATGTAAAGAACAGTATTGATATTATATTTCTAATTATTTTTAAATCAAGTCATTTGTACTTCTTTGGAGGGAGTAATAGACATTTTTATGAACGGTGTTTAATTCGTTAGAATATTTGATATTTACAAATTTTGACGTCACTTTTAATGCATGTCATTTTGTTTGTACTTTTAATTAGACTATGATCCATATAAGTAAAGAAAGGTATTGATATTAGTTTTCCAATGAGCTTTGAATAATGTCATTTATATAATTTTATGATTTTTAAGAGTTCTAATTGGATAAGGACTCTTATATTTTTACCCATTTGAAGGGAGCTCATGGAAGGAATTTTTAAAACTCATATAAACTTATTCCCAAGAAACTTAGTAAGTGTTGTAGGCTAACCGAGGATGGATTCCATATAAGGAAATACTTGACTAAGCGAGTAAATGATCATGGGTGGAAATCAAGAAATCGGGCTAGAATTTCTGGATGGATAGGCTAGTGCTTAGGTAGAATAACATGTTGGACAAAATTATTAAGTCAAAGAATTAAAGTTAAGTACATGAATATTTATCTAAAATTGAGAATCGGGATAAACTCAATATTTGTGGGTTAGTGTTAAGAGAGATATTATGCACATTAGCGGACTATATATATATATATATATATATATATATATATATATATATATATATATATGTGTGTGTGTGTGTGTGTGTGTGTGTGTGTGTGTGTGTATGTGTGTGTGTGTGTGATATATATATGAACATACCTACTCTAGTTATGCCATCATTGGATGTTGCACGTAGTGGGCGGTCCACCCTGGCATGACCAATAGGTGTTAGGTCACTTCCTTAAGTCATAAGACTGTTGAATTACTACTGTATGTGCGTTTTAATTTTGATCGGGGTAATGTGGTGTAGTTATGATCGATGAATGTACGTTTGCAATCGCCTCCAGTATGTGTTTAAGATTTGGGATCAGTGGTGAGATTCTGAACCAGTGGCCCAGGAGTGGTACATGACGTACGTGGATCCTGATAGCACAATAGGGAATGCATCCAGGAGGATAGCTCGGGGATTGTATATATATCCATATAAAATATTTTTATATGTATATGTGTACTTAAATTAATGTATGAATATTAAATTATAACTAGCGTACAATTATGTGATTATATAGCGGTCCGAAAATAATTGAGAATTGCGATGATATAGCTTATGTGATAGCTAAGTGATAAACAAAGTAAAGTAAAATACTTGTAGGACAATTGGGCTAGAGGTTTAGCGTATTGGACTGTATTATGATCTAATAGACTAATTAGGAAGGGTATCAAAGCTAGGAAATTAAGATACATGCATTAGGTGCGCATTATAGATGAAGGGATGGGATAATCTCAAACGAATGCGTCACCGGATGAACATAAATAATTGTATTGCATATTCATCATTGCATTTTAAATAAATTCAAATATTTTAAAAATGTTTTGGTCTGTGGCCCATATCAAAAATATTTTTGAAAACCTTTTAGGTACTAAGCCACAAGAACATCAGGGTTAGCTTATCCTTCTAGTCAGACGATGCCGGACAATATGTGTATGATTACAATATCTGATTAGGCACCTTTATATATTCAATCTAGTTAGGATGTTTATTTAAGTTTTTATTTCAAGCATGTCTCCCATAGTTGGACAACTTTCATTTTCAAACTTTGTTATTTTATTTTATTTATCAATTAGACGATTGTACTTGGCATTTATCAAGAATTATTCAGTTATTTTATTTAATTACACTATCAGTACACATTATATTCCATTGTGGAGAATGTTTATTTATATGATTGAATGTTTTAATGAAGCCTCTTATTATGTTTTAAAAAATTGACACCGGGCTTAATAGATTATTATTAATTAATTAGTTTTCAAAAATATTGCTAAGAATGAACCGGACTAAGAATCCTGTTTTATTTTAGTAGAAGATTGGCCACCCATTATTACAATAGGCAGGGTGTCATAGATGGTATCAGATCATCAGGTTCTAGTGTCCTTAATGTGACACCCCACCTAATTAAATACCGGGTGATCACTCCTTTATTAAATTAATTCAGAATATCCAGTTGGTTTAGAATATGCATCACTGTCGAAAGCTTTATTATTAACACTAACCACCTGATATTTAAAAAGGCTGATATCAAAATTTTATCTTTTAATTAACATAAAAATCAAATTAATCAATTACTAATCATACACCATTCAAACGAATCTCATATGAAATAAAATGGCTAAGGTATTAAATGAGATTGAAGTAAACACATCCAGCCTAAATCCCAAATACAATAATCCAACAAAAATAAACCAACTGTTGAAAAAAAGAAATAAATAGATCCAAAAATGTATGACTGCCTGAATAAGTAAAAAGGGGCGACATGCCCTAACCAAAATATCTAACTAAAAACGCAGCAATGAGAATCATAGAGGCATCTACTACCAAGTCTTGTAACTTCCGTAACAGCTACAGCTCTTCAAATGAATGTAACTCCTATCCTTACTGTCCCTGTGGCTGGGCACCTAAAATGATTTAACAAAAGAAAAGAGATTTACAATAAACGGGTGAGAGCCCGAGTTGAAAATATTTTAAAAATCAGCAAGTTCTTAAATGAAAACAATAACACATATAGTGTACATGTTAGATCCTCCTACTCTCACTTGAGATACTCACCTCTAAACGAATGTGCACACCTAACGCATATATTTACCCATCCTAGTTATGTTACCCCGCCTAATTAGTCCGAAGGTAACTATCATCACACCAAAAATCTCATGCGTTTACCCATGTCACCCATATCCCAAATTACCACATGTTTAAGGATAGTTATTCATATACATAAGCGTTATTCTCATAGGTATTCTTTTTTCTCACTAAGATTATTTTAAAGTATCATTATTTCCATACCCAAAAATCAAACACAGTAGAATAAGTAACAGGTATACACATATTTATCTCTATATAAATATGCACTATATCAACACCCCTGAGTTGAGGCCCCATTGGTGCAATGCATACTCTGCTATCATGTCCTGGTGCATCTCTCATTGCATGAAGGACTATAGCTTCAATCTCTCACAAATAATCAAAATAAACACACATATTGGAGGCGAACATAATTTCAAGACCATGGGATATGCACATATCTACGCACCCATATGACCGTCAACATTATCGTTCTCAATAAGAGCTTGTACCAAGGTTCTATGTTCTAATGACACGAATCAAAATCCCCTGAATGATCCTAAAGATATGATCATCCACAATGCACAACCTCCACCCGATAGCAAGCAGAGTAGGTATGTTATGCACATAATATTACAACCAATAGGTACATACACACAACCTATAATAATCATTAGGTATTCACGCAAACCAAGTCCCCAAATTTACAAATAGTATTATTATCTCTAATACTGACGTTATTCTATCCGTACGATTAATCTATCTATCGTATATATATTCCTTAAGGCCCTCTTATACTAACTTATTTCTCTTTGTAGATACACATTCATCTCACAACTAGTCTATGTAATGTAGTCACTCGTGAATAAGGTAGGTCAAATTTCTCTCAATTGAATTAACCTCGTAAGATTTTAACTTGTCTGGGAAAAATTAAAATTTCAAAGATCTCGTTAGAAGTTGGGAGAATCTCGTTCGAAGGAAAATTCGAATGAATCAAGAAAGAATTCTCATTGGGATTCTCGTTCGAATGAGATCATTCGAACCAGGTCGTTCTAATGAAACTTAGAACGAATTACACTCTGAATTCTCATTAAAAGGGTCGTTGGAATTCTCGTTGGAACGAGGTCGTTTGAATGACTCAAGTCGTTCGAATGAAGAAATTGCAGTTCGTCCCTATCAGTTATAAACCTGCGTTTTTCCATCTTTTCATCACCCAAATTTCTCAAACTCTCATCCTATCTCAAATCCAACAATTTAAAACTATACCTACTAGTAATTGGATGATTCCAAACATATTTTTAACATGAAATCCTAAAAATCATAATCCGAATTCCGATTTATTCATCAAATCATCAAAAGCCCTAATTTCACATAATCACCATTAATCACAACTAAACCCAGATTTAAATTTGTGATTTCAACACATAATATTCATCTTTCTAATCCACTATATATTATTATTCATCTACATGCAAAACCTATACCACAATCATCGATTTTAAAACACAATTACAGTCCCAATTCCATAATATCATGAATAAACCACCAACTAAATTAACATGGACATTATATGTTCAAAAAATTTAGCAAGATAAACACTTTCCTTTTCACAAAAGTTTGATTCGTCGCTTGAAACTGGTATATATGCGTTCCTCTCTTCATGATCTACACGTTGATGGTGTTTTTGGTGAAACGTGACTGGGTTTGACCTTGGAACTCCTAGGAGCCTCTTCTCCTATTTCCTCTTGTACTTTCTCTATTTTTGCAGAACATAACCCTAGTTGATACTACGTAAGGGATGATATATTCATCTTATTTTCATCCATTAATTAATCCCAAATTTTCAAAAGACAAAAATACCCCTCTGGGGTGTCGGGTTGGCATAAAGTTGCCCCAGAATCCAACCTAAACACCCGAGTAGACTTTTTTGACTATGTCAACCCATACGGACACATTCACTTAAAACACCCAGTCGAATAACCAAAAATAAAACTTACATTAATATTCCTCATTTAAGTCCCGACATGTCTCACACGTGCGTCCCAATTAAGTTTACTATAACTGTCGTATTTTTCACTCATGAAAACTTTAATATTTTCATAATCATATATTACTTTACTCACTAAGTAATATTCATCACAACTCACATCAATAATTACTAACTCTCGTCACAATAGTAAATATTTAATTAAATCTGGATAAATAATAAATAAATTTCCCATTTTTAAGTCAATTAATCCTTAATTAATCCCATAATTAAAATCATAAAAATACAAGGTATTACACTTTGGATCTTTGTGAACTTGCTACATTTTCAGCATTGCATTTTCTTAGATATAGAGACCTATGCTTAGATCTGCTGTTTCATATCGCCCTTTTACGTTCTTCTGCTATTATATATAGTTGGAGAGAATCTCATAAGAATTCAGTTTGGTTTTAGATGCCAAACAATCGGAGAGGAAGACCAGTTTGGGTCGCAAGGAGAGCCACAAAAGAGAGGCTCAACCAAAGTCGCAAACCACTCAGGCAACATCAATCATAATTAAGGTTGCCACCGTTATTGCATAGGCAGTTAGTGTCGTAATGACTACCATAGCACATAAATTTCCCCAAGGACAACCATAGTAGAGAATAATGCCAGTTGAGGCTCACCTAGTGTCGTCAGTGTGGGAGAGAGTATAGGGGCCTTTCAGAAGGGCCATCCACCGGAGGTTTTGAGAAATTTGAATGTTGTAGGAGCTAACTAATTAAATAAGGACATCCAAAGGAATTTGCATATGGTTGACTGAAGAGACACTCAAATGAAGGTACTAGTTATGTTCAATCTAGTCGGGGCATCTCTGTAGTGGTGGAAGTTAGTTACGGTAACAAAGGAAAGGGATTCAATTATAATATAAGAGTTTTGGGTGCAGTTTAACTATAAGTTCTTTCTATTGTATGTTCAGAAAGATATGAGGAGGATGTTCTTAGATATATCACAAGAAGGACAGACTATGGCCGAATATGAGGAGGATTTCACGCGCTTGGGGAAATTTGTTCCAAAGGAGGTAAATACTGAGAAAAAAAGGGTCCTTAAGTTTATTATGGACTCACTTGGAGGACTCAACAACACTTATTGGGAAATTCGGCATTGAGGGCTTATGCTGGGGTCGTTAAGGCTGCACTTTTACATTGTCAAGATCAATGCTTCTATCATAACGAAGGGATGGAGATTTTAGATTTTAAGGAATGATCGAGGGAAACGATGCCAATGGGGCACAACAGTAGCAGGGTAGGTAGTATGAGCAAGATTACCATTAGGGGGACTCGACTAAGAGATTTAAGATAAGTAACGATAGTTACGGGAAGGGCCATCAAGGTCAGGAGAACCAGACTAGGGGCAGGATGTGTTTCTTTGTGTTGTCTCGTCATGAGTGAGAGTTGAGAATGCGTTCATACTGATTTTTGGTTGAGAATTCAGAGAGTGCAGTTGTCTCATTATATTGTATCCTTGTGTTTAGGGACTTTACTGATGTGATTCAGGGATGCCGGGGCTACCATCGAGCCGAGAGATTGTGTTTGCTATTGACATAGCATTGGTGACTTAATGATAGTACGAGAGCTATATTGTATGAATCCTTTAGAGATATGGGAGTTGGTAATATAATTTAGTACATTTTGGGGTAGGATTTTCTAGTGTCCCGATAATGTGTTTTGGACGAACAAATCTCGATGACCACTAAAACTTGGTAATAGTGTATCAAAGGGTTCCTTATTTGGATTTTTCTTATGAGATGTCCCACGCATGAAACTTAGCAAGTGTCGGGGGTTAGGAGATGTTTTGGCTCTAGGGAATTGGTTTGGTACATTAGTCATTACACGTGTATAGAAATAATGTTTGTAGCAGAGAACTATTATATAATTAGACCAATGGGGCCAAGTAGTGTTGTGAAAAGAGCACTAGGGCACATTTCTACTACTAGTTTATAAGTGGGGTCATTTTAGAAAGATTGAGTCACAATTAGTAGGCTAATCGAGTATACCATTACCACATGATCATGCATTGCATATGGAATTGATTATCATCTATATAGGTTGTATTTGTGGTATTTGTGCGAGTATGTACTGTAAGTTCAAATTTCCAATTGAATCAATTTGTAAATGTTGACTTAACTCCCGACAAAACTCCTTGAGTAATAGGATATAAGTTATTTATGACCTTTCAAGCCTTTGACATTAATGTTGAAGATGAAGCAGCCAAGACAGAGAATATCACATCCTATGTCGTGTTTCATGCCTTGTGCTCATCATCAAAGTTCAAGGATCTCTCAGGTATAAATGCTTATATTTTGTTGAGACTTGAAAGTTTATTTTTAGGTGTTAGAATTTTTATTAATGTTTTCATTTCATACTACCTAAAGATTTTTTTCTTAGATACCTTTCCTTAGAAAAATCATAACTGATTAAAAAAAACAAAAATTTATGAAACTGGTGGCCACGCATTCATATCGAAAATATCTAGCTTCCCAAGGGTCATTACAACGACTTTGGCTTTTAGTTTGAACGATATTCCTAGGTTCTTTGAACGAGACTTCAAACAAGATTTCTTTTGGAATCACTGTAATGTTGTTCGATTTGACATTCCCACAAATTTGTATGTCGTTTAAACGACAGGGCAATTTTTTTTGCTAAAAATGGCATTTTTTAGCGGTTTTCTCTTGTAACCTCCCTCTACTTTCCCACCCAATTATGTAGTGCGGGAGTTAACCTTTTCTTGAGACTTTTTCCAAACTTTGAGAGAAAATACTCTTTGAGTTTTTTTTAATATTTAATGATTTATCTTTCAAAACAAAAACCATGTTTACACCCAATTAGTTTTATGATCCAAGTTTCTATAAAATATATGTTTGATATAAGTTTTTGAACCAATTTTATTCTCTACACTATTGAGATTGTTTCTTGTGGTGGATTTTGTGTTCGTGGTGTACATACGGTGGACTCCGTGTGTTTGACGGTAGTAGTGGCCCATCGGTGGACTCTGAGGCATAGGTGGACTCCTACGTTGTCATTAGGTAGAGGTTGAAGGAACGAAGAGTGTCACAGCTTACGAGGGCATCAAGTCATTGTGTAAGTATTTTTTTCATGTCCTTTTGTAATTCTGTACTTAGTGGAGTTATGGTTGGGTTGTCAATGTTTTTTCTCGTTATTGGTTTTCCTCGTATATATCAGCATTATGGTTGTGTTTATTTTATCCTGCAAATTCATCTAGATACATTCTAAGGTTTAGCAATATAAAATTTGGTTTAATCACAATTTTTTTTTAATTTGTGCTTAATTCAATTGGATAATTATAGTTTACCTTAATTCAAGTCAGAATCATTAATCTAGCAAAGTTCCTGTTTGGTTTGATTTGCATAATTTAGAACTTCAATTGAAGTTTTGTGTAAAAAGAGAAATTTAATTTGAAGAAATTAAAATTTGGAATATTCCGGGAACCATCCCTTTAGAACTTAAATTATCATGTAAAGACTTTAGCATTTTCAAGTGGTATCAGAGTGGGGACACTAAATTATCATGTTAAATCCTTTTTCGATTTGAATATGGAAAATTTGTCAGCTTTTTGGTTTCCTATTTTTGATGGTTCTCACTACGCGTACCGAAAAGTGCGTATCAATGTTAGAATGGTTGGTTTTGACATGCTTGTACATGAATCCTCACTTGTTATATCTTAAGGATGTTTGCTTGCATGCTTTACATACACTACCTTTTGTACTTTATGATATATGTGTTGGCTAGTTGTATGTATTTTGAGTTTTTTATGTTTTTTTATTTCATTTATCGAGTCTTATTAAAAATACAAAAGATATTGTTTGTCTTTTGAGTTATCCTTGTTTTAAAATTATTTTTTTAAAACAAATTGAAAACTCAAAAAGATATTTTTTTGCGTATTTTAGTTCTACACATTTTATGTGGCATATCCTTGTGTTTGAATCTTATATCACTTTCTGCTTCCAAGTGTCTAAAACTTTTGGTTATGAATTTCAATTCTTAAATTGTTCTTTATCATGCTTGCATGGAGTAGTTTGTCTTTGACTTTCTTGATAGATTCTTTTTGTTTATGCCTCCACACACGCATGCACGAGCACTTTTGAACTTTAACTTCACCTATTATATCAAGCTAAATGAGATGTTCTCTCATCAATTTTTCCATTTGCATGTTTTGTGATTATGGTTGATATATGTATGTAAGAACCGTTACCCGGATTGAGAAAAATAGATAAACATTTATCCGGTAAAGTTTTGTAAAGTAATGTAATCGAGTTGCAAAAGTCAAGTTGACTTTGCGTGAAAAGCCTCCATTAAACAAGAGCCTAAAAAGTGCGGCATTGAAAAAAGTAGCCTATGACAACATAGTTTAGTTTGTTTGATCTTTCAAAAGAAAGAACTTCAAAAGAATTGAGAAAGAAAAGAAAAGAAAATATGTAATATGTTTATCTTTTGAGGGTGTTTAATTAAAGATCAACGGGTTTTCACAACGAATTCTAGTTATGCTTAATTTATCAGGATGCTATTGATTTGTATAATCATCAAAATTATAGTCTTATGTGCATTGTGATTGTTTATTATTTGAGTACACATTATCTTGTCACTTGAGGCTAAATCTTAGTTGATAAAGGTTTACAATCAAATAAGAACTCCTTGAACATGTTTAAGTGATGGGTCATAATTCTTCTGTCTCTAGTTCACACTCCTTCACTCCATTTACCACATGTTTATTTAGACATATTTATGCCATATGAGTGTGGAAGCTTATTTTGTTTAGTGTCTTGTGTGGTCTTTATACCTATATATATGTGTTGTTGATTCATTGATATCTTTGTCATATTTATATATGTGGCATCATTTATTTTTGAGTCTTTGCTTTCACATCTAGTCCATGTATGCGTTTTGTTAATATAGGTATCTATCTTGTTGTGAATTTTCATTGATATCCCATGCTTATATTAGTACATTCTAGTTGGTATAATTTTGCTATGGCATCTTAGTTGGTCTCTATTGTTCTTTAAATGGGTTGATTGTTCTTGGATTACCATGATTTTTTTAGTATTTCATGTATCACTGTACATCATTGCATGATATACTTTTTTCCATTATGATTATCCCTTGTTTCATTTGGTGGATACTTGAATAAATCGAGGAGATATGGGTTATTTTATGCACCTTAATCTTTGCCTATTCCTGACAAAAAGGAGGATAAATGGTATTGAAACCTTTTAATTTGGGAAGATCTAACATAGGAGTAGATGTCTTTCTTAGGAAGATATTGTTAGATAAAGGGGGAGAATTTAATTATGCAATTTGTATTGTTATATTCCCTCTGTAGTTAATGTTGTGTTTAATTGTGCAGGTTTTCATCCATGCGACAAAGTTTTTAATACAAAGCTTATCAACATATGTGTCGGTAAAGCGTCTATATTTTTTATTTAGGGTTGGGATTGCGTCTTTCAAATGAGCTTGATGGCCCATAGGTTTTTAATTTTTGTTTTGTCCTAGAATAGCCAAAGGGCGAGACTTGTAAGGACAAATTTATAATTTAGTCAATTTGTAAGTATTAATTTAATTCCAAACAAAACTCCTTGAGCCATAGGATAAAAATTATTTATGACCTTTTAAGCCTATGACATTAATGTTGAAGACGTAGCATCTAAGATAAAGAATACCACATCATATGCTATGTTTCGTGCATTCTGTTTGCCATCAACGGTCCAAGGATCTCTCAGTTATGAATGCTTATATTATGTTGAGACATGGAAATTTATTATTAGGTGTTAGAGTTTTTGTTAACTTTTTTTGAATTCATACTATTTACAGATTTTGTTCTCGAACACTTTTCCTTAGAAAAATCATAACTAATTAAAAAAAATCTGAAAATTACAATACAGGAGGCCACGCGTTCAGATAAAAAATATTTTTCTTCTCAAGGGTCAGTAGAATGACTTTGGCTTCTCATTCGAATGAGATTCCCAGTTATTCGAACGATACTTCAAACGATATTTCTTTTGGAATCACTGTAATGTCGGTCGATTTTCCGTTCAAGCGACTTTGTATGTCATTCGAACGATCGAGCAGTTTTTTTTTGTTTTTTTTTAGCAAAAAATGGCAGGTTTTGGCAGTTTTCTCTTGTAACCTCCTTTACTTTCCCACCCATTTATGTAGTGTAGGAGTTAACATTTTTGATAGACTTTTTCCAAACTTTGAGAGGAAAGATTCTTCTAAAAAGTACCTTGAGTTTTTTTAATCTTCAATGATTTATCTTCTAAAATAAAAAAACAAGTTTACACCCAATTCATTTTAGGATCCAAGTTTCGACACGATATATGTTTGAGATCAGTTTTGGCACCGATTTTATTCTATACACTATTTATATTATTTCTTACAGTGGATTCCATGTTCATGGTGTACATACGATGGACTCCGGGTGTTTGACGATAGTAGTGCCCCATCGGGGGACTCCGAGACGTAGGTGGACTCCTATGTTGTCACTAGGTAGAGGTTTAAATAACGAAGAGGATCAAAGCTTACGAGGTTTTCTATTGGTTTTGTAAATATTCTATCGTGTCCTTTTGTAGTTTCATACTTAGTGGACTTGTGGTTGGTCTGTCCGAGGGTTTTCCTGTTGTGGGTTTTTCTCATACATTGTTGCGTTGTGGTTGTGTTTATTTTATCTTGCAAATTCATTTAGATGCATTCTTAGGTTTAACAAGATAAAATTTGGTTTAAGCACAAAAAAATATTTAAATTAATTTGGCAAAATTCATGTTTGGATTGATTTGCATAATTTAGAATTTGAATTAAAGTGTTGTGTAAGAAGATAAAACAAATTTGAAGAAATAAAAAATTAGGAATATTCCGTGATCCATCCATTTAGAACTCAAAATTTTGATTTTTTGGGAACCTACGTTCCAATAAGTGACATTAGAGCATATATTAAGAATTTAACATTTTAATGGACATGGTATAGGGTGAATGGGTACCCTAGTCACTTTTATATTCAGTATCATCTGAGATATCGTAACATGGAGGTAAATGAGTGGAGCCATATGCCTATAAGGTACTTATCAGTTTATGTAACATTATGAGGTGGACTGAAATTCGTTAGGGGAACACAACTAGTCCGAGCATTTATAGCAGGGATAACCATCACACCTGAGATGGATTAAGAAGCTTTGGAGACAACAACAAGGGTTAATTTCTACCAAGTTAGAGTCCAGCAATTTTAAAAGGTATAGTGGATTCATACTCAGTACATTCTAAGGGTGGCTTGTGCATCAATAGGAAGTTAATTGTAATAGACGAGGAGGATCTACGAAATGCGCAGTTTTGGAGAAGACACACGGGTCACGGTTTTTGGTGTACCCCAGGAAGAGGATAAATATGGATCATATAATATTAGATACTATATGTGTGGGTCGGTATGGAGCGAGACATAGAAAATTTTGTCTTCAGGTGCAGCACTCGGTATATGGAGAAGGTTGATCCTAAGGGATCAACCGGAGTTTTGGAATGGTTGTAGACTCTAGTGGGGGAATGGGAGTGAATACCGTTAGATTTTATTTTGGTTTACCAACACCGAAGGGTGGTCAAGATTTCCTATAGGTTATTGGTATTGGTTGACCAAGGTGGAGAAGTACTTACTAATTTCGGTGAATTACACGATCGAGCAGACGACCAAACATTTCACGGTACAAAGAGAGTGATATGTTAAGAGATGAAACCCAACATTGTTATGGATCAAGATAATATCTATATCTCCCACTTTTGGCAAAGTTTCCAGGTGGGTATGGGTATGAAATTTCATGTGAGCAAGGTATATCACCTGCAGACCGATGGGCAGACAGGAAGGGTGACTACGATATTTATTCAAAAGATGTATATTCTGGACTTCAAGAGTAGTAACCAAATATTTTTGAAGTTTGACGTGAGTGTTTAGGTATTACTGGAGGTATCTCCCATGAAAATAATGATGCGGTTTGTGAAAAAATGATATTGGTGCCTAGGTATGTGGGGACTTCCCCCATCATCAGAGGGAAGGGCCGATTGTGTAGAATCTTGTCTTACTGAGGCATTGCAGTAGGATTATGATGTGTTTCATGTGTCATCATCAAGAAGTATTCTCAAGGATGACATGGTATATCGTCACATGACGTTAGAGGAGATTGACTTGCAACAGACATTGAGGAGAACTTGTCACCATTTTGGGCCCATAGGGATTAGGACTTTGGTCAATATGGTACCGTTAGTGCATCTATAGTGTGGACACCACAATGTTATCGTGAGCCTATTTGGTAAGTGTGAGGATGAAATACAAGAAAAGAATCCATATCTCTTTGTGCCAAGTACCGAATTTTGGGGATGAAATTTCATTGTTAAAGGGGAAGTATATAACACCCCGTATTTTTTAAGCATTTTAAATTACACCTATGCACGTAATTCAAAAACGTTGAGAAAAATAGTGATATAAATTAATATTAATTAGTGAATAAAAGGATTAATATTTTTGTGTACTTATATTTACTTGTGTGATAAGTAGATGAAAATGTGTTAAATTATATTATGTCGTAAGTGAGTTAAAGAGACGAGTTTAACGGTATTTCATTCGATACATGTGGATAGAGTTGTGTTGGGCATGAGATGTAAATTTGTTTTAGATAATTCGGATGGCGATTTTTAGTGCGCCAATGCTCTGGAATGGGTCGAAATAGTCAAAAATAGGTACTTGAGTGTTATAATTAGGTTTCGTAGGCTTAGGTTAAACGAAAGCCGTAAAAGGGTATTCAGGTCATTTTACATATAAGAGCTGGCTTAATTTAGGGATTTGAAGTGTTTAGGTTTATATTTAAGTAAGGTGGATACAAGAGGTAGCTATACAACCATGAGTCTAGAGTTTTGACAAAGGAGAGAAAAGAGAAAAAGAAAATGGAAAAAGTGAAGAAAAGGGATCCGGTTGGACATCAAGTTAATTGGGGTTCAAGATGTTTGCTAAGAGAGGAACTTAAGAAGGAAATATTTGAAATTTATATATCTCAAGGAAATTATATAACTTTCTTTAATGTTAATTATAGTTTAAAATATTCATGCAAAATTGGTGTAGGAAAACACACAACTTTTTGTTTGGGAGAACCATGCAAAATTGGGTTTTGAATAAAGAAACTATTGATGATTAATGTAATGATGAGAATATGGTAAATATAATGTGATTAGAATGAAAAAGATAGTTCTTGATTATTTTAAAAGAGAAATCGGTTAATATTGAAACTAGGGTTTCGTATTAAATGATTTATTGATTTGATTGATGAATATGTCAGAACTTTTGACGTCGCTTCAAATGCATCCCATATTATTTTTACTTTGAATTAGGCTATGAACCATAAATGTAAAAAATAGTATTGATCTTATCTTTTCAATGAGTTTTGAAGCATATCGGTTGAACTTTTGTGGAGGGAGTAATAGACCTGTTAGTAAAAGGTGTTTAATCTGTTAAAATATTATATTTGTGCAATTTTGTGATTTTTAAGAGTTCTAAATTGATAAGGAATCTTAATTTTTTAACCTATTTGAAGGGAGATTATGGGAGGACTTTTCAAAACACATATTAACTTATGTCCAAGAGACTTAGGAAGTGTTGTGGACTAACTCAGGGTGGATTCCGGGTAAGGAAACATGTGACTAAGGGAGTAAATGATCACGTATGGAAATCGGGTAAGATATCGTGATGGCTAGGCTAGTGCTTAGGTACTACAACATGTTTTCCAGATCTATAAATCAGAGAATTAAAGTTAAGTACGTGAATACTTAGCTAACATCTAGAGTTAGGATTTATTGGGATTTGTGGGCAAGTGTTATGAGAGACATTATGAACGTTAGCTGATTATGTGTGTGTGTGTGTGTGTGATTGATACATATGTAAACATGCCTACTTAAGTTATAATTTCATTGGAGGTTGCGCTTAGTGGGCGATCCACCCTTGCGTGACCATCATGTCATAGGACTGTCAGTCTCCAAGTACATCACATACTACTCTTGGGCTAACGGTTCAAAATTTCACAACCGATACTATAATAGGTAATGCATTTGGGAGGACATATGACGGATGCTATGTATATACGTATAAAAGAGAGTTATATATATGTGTACTCAAATGAATGTGTGCACATTACATTATAACTTGTGTAAAATTATGTGATTATATAATGATCCGAATATTTTTGAGAATTACGATTATATATCTTATGTGATACTTAAGTGATAAACAAAGTGAAGTAAAATACGTGTAGCACAATTAGGCTAGATGTTAAGCGTATTGGACTGTCCTTCTCGTCAAATGATGTTACCGTAGCTATGGATACCTATAGGATTTGCTTACACACCTCTATATATTCTATATATTCTATCTAGTTATGATGTTTATTTCAGTTTTTATTTTGGGAACATCCCCCACAATTGAATAACTTTCTTTTTCAGACTAAGTTATTTATTTCATTTATCAGTTGGATGATTGTACATGAGATTTATCGAGAGCTATTCGGTTATTTTATTTTTTTATACCATCATTACTCATTATATTCTCTTGTGGTGAATGTTTATATATATGATTGAATGTTTCAATATTTTCTGCTATTAAGTTTTTAAAATTTGACACCTGACTTAATAGGTTATTAGTAATTATTTGGTTTCCTATAGTGATATTAAGAATGAACCAGACTGAGATTCCTATTTTATTTTTGTAAATGTTTGGTCACCCATTATTAGAATAGGTGGGGTGTCACAGTCGATCCATCGATTCCCTGGGTTTGGCCAAGGTTAGGTCAGATTGTTCGGGAGGATTTTGAAACTTGGCGTTATGTTAATGAATATGGATTAAGACTAGTAACCCATTTACGATTAGTACTAGATGGGATATTCGTTAGGGAATATTATATGCTACATTCGATGTGTGTGTTATCATGGGATACATACTAGATGGGATATTCTCTATAGGTTGTGAATGTTATCGATTGTCCAAGAGCCCTAGTGATATAGATGGCTTATACTTTGATCAGTTACACCGAAAACTATGTTTTGAAAGTACCCGCTATATCCCCAGGAGTTTAATGGGATGATCCAATCATATCTCCTGGGTTATAGGGACATATGATTAGTGTGGAGGCTTAGTGATTATACCTTATTGATTTGTTTAAGGTTATAGGTATGGGATAACCTATTACAATACCTACTACGCTTGAGGGTTATAGAAAGCGATAGGGATAGGCCTTCATTATGTGAGTTCTCAAGCGTAGCCCTTTATTATGTACATAAATGATATCGTACTTATTTGATGTTAGATATAGAGAATGTCTTTCATTATATGTTTATATACTTGAAATGTATAGACTGAGACGATTATGAGACCTTTACTTATATTCTATCGAGATGAATAATATGTAATCATAGGGTTCACTTGGGTTTGGGAGTTAGACGCATGGTAGAGAAAGGATTTATTTTGGGTTGAGATAACTTAAAGGAAAATTAAATATGAGTGTAATTGTAATGCCCCGACCCGGGTTTATGAGTTACATGTGCGTCAACTCGATTCGAATTGAGGGTCGGGTATGAAGTTCAATGAAATAACCTAAATAATGTCACTAGTCCAGTTTCATTTTAAATCATCATTTAACTTGTTTATCATGTGGATCCAACTTTAAGATAAACTACGTGTGGGACCCATAGTGAGCACCCCGAGTCCATGTAAATAGAGTTACTAACGTAAAATAAATAATGTACACTTACCTGTAGAACGCCCTCAAAATATGAACCCACACCCAACCTATCATAACAAAGTGAAGGTGTAAGCCAATGCCCAGTGGGAATATACAAGTTGTGTAGAAACGAACGACAGAAAGGAATACTCACACGCTATAACAACATGCATGCAAAAATATTTATAGATCTACATACTTATACCTATGAAAAATATATATTCCAATGCAATAACCATTCTATTTCTGAAAATCTTACTTGCCCATATTAATTGATCTTAATCTTATTAAAGGCTTTATTTTTTCGTACATAGCATTTTCACTTTATTTAACACACCCGGCTTAACATTTGAAACCATTACACCTGATTTGATTCAAACCCATTCCTTTACCCTAGTTTAACCCCACTCATCTAATTCATTACACTTTAGTATATTCATTGAAAGTCACCAATTCAACACTGGCTCCACACCGACCGCTATGCGTGCCATATGTTTTGGCCAGTGATTTAGGTGTTTTCACCCAAGGGCTCCGGACCCTTGTTACTTTATACCAGTCTCATTTGAGTTCCTTTTATGAGTTTTAACATTTTACAAATGTCCACATTATCCGCATCCCTACTTTTACCCAGCCGAAGCCAAAACCCGGACTTAGCCGTTCGTTTTGTTTTCCATTAACACTTGGAAAATTATTCATTTTCTTCTTTGAGTCCCTTATCCACCACACACACGTGATTTATACTAGATTCATCCATGGCTTAGGACTTAATTCATTTTCACACGTATTAGTATAAGGACCTTCTTTAACATTTTTATTCAGTAAAAATGTTCCATTTTAAGTAAATTACCAATTTTCCCTTTATTTACCAAACTTTCAATTTAGTTCCTTAACAATTGTTATTTATCAAAATGGTTATTAAGTTTCCAATTAACATTTAATATACTTAGCCAATTTAACACTAGTTTAATTCCACACGTTTGCCAACTTTCACATTTGTTAGTTTAACATCCTTAACACATAAAACTTCACCCTTTACACAAGACTACTTTTTAGTTCTTAGAAATTAACATTTCTTCCATTTAGAAATAGTAGTCTCATACTAGACCTTATTCGATATTTTGTCCCAAAAAATATCCATTTTTATTCCCAAGTTGTTCATTTTTAGTCATGCTAAGATTACACACAAATGCTATTTCATTACACTTTTATTCCATAAAAATATTCATTATTTCTTTTCACTAGAAATACATACAAATACCATTTTCCTTACATTTCTATTGCATAAAAATATCTATTTTCTGATTTATTAGAAAACACATAACAATAAAAAATTTCTTTGCATTTTTATTCGATAAAAATGACTATTTTCAGTTTTACTAGAAAATATACACAAACAATATTTTCTTACATTTGTATTTCCAAAAAAAATATCCATTTTTTGTTTATTAGGAAACCAAATATTATTTAATGATAATCCTACTCTTAATATTGAACAATCGTAAGACAATAATATACACTAAAGAGTCGCAAATGCAAAGAGTAGATTATCCCACCTGAATCACTCCAAAGATTGTGGTGGTGGTGAAGGTGGGTGACTCCTCCACCTCCAAAGGTGTCCCTAAAGGGAGTCACAAATGCTCCACCCTATAAGCTCCAAAATATTCAATAAAAACCTTCTTCAAAACCTCCAAAAATATACATATTCTTCATTTAAAATACCCCTTTTCAAATGCACATTAAAATCCTTCAGCCATATCCTCTTTCATAATTCGTTGCTTGAACCTTTAAATGGGGAAATCAGTATCTTTGGGTGGGAGGTATTTTGTTAAGACTCTAAACTTCCAAAGGCTGTTTGTGAGAAATGGAAGGGAGCTTCGAGCTCTTTGAAAAGGGTCAACACAGATGGATTTTTTCTCCACTTGTTCACCGATCACATTGTTCTCTTATAAACAATCCAACTCTAAAAAATCTCCCGTACTCATAGGTTTAAATCTTGATCGTCCAGTCCCAAGGGCTGACAATAAAAGTAAATCCATGGTTGGAATGTTGAAAGCACAGTTCCGTGTATATTGGAGTTCGTGTCCCTCTCTCTTTCTAATATTATATGCCCACAAATCTATTTAATATGTTTATTTATGTATATAGTTAGTTGGCACAAAAATAATGGTCTAGTCCTCTTTACTCACTGGAGATTTCCATCCCAGTAGATATGAGCTTAAACCAACCATTAAGGGCTCGATAGCGTAAAGAGGAGAGATATTTTCTAACGTCGTTCAAGCGACCTCCATGGTCGTTCGAATGACCTGATCACCAGTTTTCCATGTTTTCCCTTAATAGCTTTGGAGCTCCAAGTCACTTGCTTCTTAACCCAATACCTTAGTTTATCACATTGGTCCCAATAGTTATGAATTCTTAGGTTATATATATATATATATATATGTGTGTGTGTGTGTGTGTGTGTGTGTAAAAAATTTGGGGCAGGGTATTAAAAACTTCCCTCCTTAGGGAATTTCTTGCTTAAAATTCTTGGTTCTTCACAATCGATAATCTAGTTACCCATGACCAGTTTTCCGTTCTAAGTGTTCTCAACACTACGGCCCAAACCCATGGATTTCACTTTAATCGTTGCCATTACTAGTCTATTCACGACAAACTTAAGGTCTTATTGCTAGTCCTCAAGCAGGCCTAATGTGTCTATTTAAACAGAACCTCAAGATTGTTGATAGTCATCAAATTTCACAACATCAATTGTCGATTCATCAACATGGATCATTCCTACGTTAGGATTAAGAACCTATGATTCCTCAAATATTCTTGGATCACGCCTAGCCTAGGTTGATACAACTTCAACAGTCATATATACATATATTAAAGATAATTGAATTATCACATTGTTCTACCTGATCTCTATCTCTTGGGAGGTCCCTATATTGACCTAGGTCACCCTGGGTACTACTAGGTGAACACATACAAGCGATCTTTTCCTAAATCCCAAATGTTCATAATATTATTGAGTTACAACCTTGGCTTATATGTCCAAGTTATAACTAATTATATCAGCTAACTAACAATATGTTAACCTAAATTAATCACATAACATATGCAACCCACATGAAAGAGCGCGAGGCCACGCGCACACGCAAACTTGTGTAGAATAATGGTGCATCCGAAGGAGAATGCACTCAAATTCCAAGACGCATCAACTACAACTGTCCTAACCCACATCACTACCGATATTATGTAACACCGCCTCCGAATCGCAGTTGATCAATAACTTCCTATTACCGGGATCAAGATGACCCAAGAAATGAAATAAATCAGCAACTGCCATGCTCAAGGGAACAATCAAACTCCGACAATGAATCAACCC
This sequence comes from Sambucus nigra, assembly GCA_949130495.1. NCBI lineage: Eukaryota > Viridiplantae > Streptophyta > Magnoliopsida > Dipsacales > Adoxaceae > Sambucus > Sambucus nigra. Next base: position 76,528,572 of record OX422207.1, on the reverse strand, counting down.
ATACGAAGTACGAATCCATAACGCACACTTGAATTCTATAACTTCTTGCCGATACATGCTAAAAACTTTATCCTTGCCACGTACCTGTGACACCCCGCCTAAATAAATACCGGGTGATCAGTCCTATATCAAATTTAAAATAGGAATCTCAGGGGTTCATTCTTAGCATCACTATCGAAAACTTTTTAAAACTTTACTAACCACCTAGTATTCAAAACGACTGATGTTAAATTTTATCTTTTTATTAAACAATTAAATATGCATGCTGAATAACAAATAAACCATACATCCAAACCATGAGTCTAAAACAGTACTAAATGACTAAATGACCTGCCGAATAAACAATCGGCTCAAAATCCTAATTATAATAATTCAATAAATGAATACATAAACCAAATACTGAGTCTAAAAGTAAAAGGGGAAACATGAACTGAATGAATCTACAACTGAGATAAGAATCCTACTCTAGGAATAAAGAAATGATACGTCTAAATCAAATCCTGCAACCATCCACAATGTTGCAGCTACGTAACCCTGGAATAGATAAGTCAACTATGGCATCCCTGTGGCTGGACACCTGTTAATATACATATACATAGACAAGAGAGAAGAAGTACAAGAAATGGGCCAGAGCCCAATTTATAAAATTGTTTAGCAAGCATTTTATTGCAATAAATGAAATGTGTAGTATATATGTTCATAATTGCTTTTACGGTCCCACTCTCTTGAGGACAATCTCACCTCTCTTCTATAGTGCACACCAATCGCATTCATTTATTCCGCCTAACCATCTGACACACTTCTAACTAGGAAAAAGGCTTATCCTTCTAGTTACCCCTCGTAGTAGTATATCATATTTGATCTCAACAATTATCATTTTTAAATAAGTGTTATCACACTAAAGTCAAGTATTTACTATTTACGTTTATATAAGATTTCACTATCTTAATAGTCTGTAATTATCTCATTGTAGATATACCATAGCATACATATATATCCCTCACTATTTTATATATGTATCAACACAATCTTAATAGCCTACAATTATCACATTGTAATTATATCACAAGTATACATATATATCCACCACCATTATATATATATATACTAACACAGCACCCTAAGGATACACCTATAGTGCATTGCATACTCTGCTTTCATGTCCCGGTACGTCTCGTACTCAAACAAGGACTATCGGTTCGAAAATGTCCCACGAACCATATAAACAAATCACACATATTGGCGGCGAACATATTCACATACCTATGGGTCACGCACATACCTACGCTCCCATAGTCATCAGACTTATCAACTCACAAATAAGTCTTTCACAGTCCTATGTTCTGAGATACAAGTCAAATATCCCCCCGAAGGTCACTCAGGATAAGACCGTCTCTACACAACCCCCCGCGATAGCAAGAAGCTAGGTATGTCATACACATAATAAAACAATCAAATAGGTATTCATGCACCCTATTAAAATATTAGGTATTCACACAACCTTTCATTGTTTTACGTATTCACACAACCTATCATTGTTTTAGGTATTCCCGTAACCTATTATCATTTTTCTATTGGATTATGTATTCCCATATTTATATATATAATTCACACATTCATATATATATACATATATTCCAATTATTACTAGTTCGCTCGTATTAAATACGATCCAATACTAAAATAGCTACATCCCACTATTTAATATAATTTATATAATTATATATCACACCTCATATATACTTGATTAAGTTCATATTAGTCTCACAAAATTCTCAACAATTTTTAGTTTCAATTCGGGAAAGTTTCATCACTAATTAAAACTCCAAGGGTATTTTAGGCATTTCACAATATATGCCTCAATAATGAAATTCCTAGTACTGCGTACTACTTTCCATTTGCTATGCGTGGCCACAAACGGCACGTAAATCCGAATTCGTATGACAAAGTTATGCTCATTTAAAGTTGTGCTAAAAATCAAATAACTCGTTCGGTCTTCAAGGGTATTTTAGACCTTTCAATTTTTGTGTCTAATTAAAAATATTCCCAGGACAGCGTAATACTCTTCGCTATCTATGTGTGGCGTGAATGGCAAACTAATCCGAGTCCGTAAGCCAAAAGTTAGGGCATTATAAAGATTCACCTCAAAGAAGATTTAAAAAAAAAAACCTTTCTTAAAAAGTTTTCCCACATTCTGCCCAGATTAATAAATTGATGTTTTGAGGCATTTTGGAGCAGTTTTGGAGGAAGCGCGTGAGACAACAAAATGTAGAAAACGCGATTTTCTACAGGGCTTCGCGGACAGAATCGCCATTAAAGCTCCAAAACCTTCGATTACACTCAGATCTTTTACCCCAAAAACCTCCCAACATTCATCCTAAATCCACCCAAACTTCATCATTAACAATTTCTTCCAACAATACCACTAATGGAGATTCAAAAACCAAGATCTAACCATGTTATTCACTTCTCAAATTAAGTTATAATCTCACTATTAACCCAATTTCTCACAAAGTTAAAAATCCCCTATCAATGGTTATTCTTCATCTTCTTCACCATAAACCCACAAATTTCAATTCAAATTCCTACTTCCAAGTTTCCAGAATTAATTGACATAATTACAACTATTTACATCATTAACTACAACTCAAATTAAAGCAAGAAAACACTTGCCTTGGGGGATTAAATCCGACGATCCCATGTCGAAATTCTTGCTCGGATTGCTCTTGTCATCCTTCTTTCCTTCTTCTTCTTTCTCCTTTCTCTCCTCTCTCAACCCTTTGTGTTTTGTAATGACTCATGGCTTCCCAACACAGTTAAACCTAGGTTAAAATTCCTCAATCCCGTAATTAAGCCTATTGGCCAAGTAAAAATGACTTAAATTCCCCCGTATGGGCTCGATCATGTCTAAAAATGCCCCGAGACCCATTTACTATGTAAGGACATTTTTCACATGTCCGAAATGTTTCATTTATTTATGTCGTACGCCGCTACATTTGGCACGTCTCCTCACGATCTCACATGACGGCCTCTATCTGAATTCCTGGAATCAAGCATGCATTATCTCCACTAATATGTCCCACATCTGCCTCAATGACTTCACGTTCCAAGATTTTAGGGACTTAATGCAAGTGGTACGAAAGGGAAGTCAAAACAGTGAAAAAAAGGCACAATAGGAGAGTTCAAGGGCATTTCGTAATTTTACATCCATAGTTCGGAGGTCTGGTCGACTAGAAAGTTGAAGAGCTCTCCGCAACGAAGATACTGGAAAAAACGGCACCTCAATCCGAGCTACGGTGAAGGAGTTATGACCTTTTGAAGATAGAGAAAATTCCTTAAAGAATGCTGTTTTTTTTTTTGTACGCTGGATAGAATTTTAGAGTTTTAAGAACGTGGGACTCTTCATACTTTTTCCTATAAATACCAACTTCGGGGGAGTTGTTTTGCAAGACTTTAGGAGACAAATTTGAGAGTCCAAATACATCTAGTCTTCATATTTTTGAGTTCCCAAACTCATGGTTTGATTCACATATCATTGCCATATCTTTGTGAATCCTTTTGTAACCCAAGAACACAACTTTAGATTGTTCAACCCTTGTGGAGGAGACTGTTCTTCTTCTTCTTCATTGAAGCCCTACTAGAAAGGGATAATTCCAGCCGCGACTATAGAATCCGATACCCGAGGGTAATTCTTAGTCAACTTGTATTTTCATTGTAATCCGATTGTAAGCCGTTTTCTTACAAATTATAGTGAAAATAAATGGTTTTGCCCCTGAGGGGGATTTTTCCTTAATTGGATGTGCTTGAATGTTCTTGCGTAGATTATCTATTTATTCAATCACATACTGCTGCATGTTTAGGGTTTGTTTGTGTTAAAAGGGTTTTATATATGGTTTGATCATTTGAACGCGAGCACACACGTTTTTCAAATTGGTATCAGAGCAGGTTACGCTAATCTATCGCGTATTCCTTTTTTTTTCCGCAAAATTTTTCTGAGATATCAATTTTCTAAAAAAATTGATTTTCGAAAAAGTGCGTGTTCAAATGGAGAAGTCATATTATAAAATGCCTATTTTTGACGGGACAAATTATGCTTATTGGAAAGTCCGTATGAGGTCGGATTTAAAAGTCATTGATGAACGTGTCTGGATTTTGGTTGAACGAGGGTGGACTCCTCCCACCGTGACTGTTGATAATGTGACCAACTTGAAACCTGACATTTCTTGGTCTGATGAAGAAATTAAATGGTCATCTTTTAATTCTAAGGGTCTAAGTGCTATTTCTGGGGGTATCACACCTGATGAGTTCAAACGCATAATGATGTGTACCGCGTCAAAAGAGGCATGGGATGTTTTACAACTCACCCATGAAGGAACTAATGCGGTGAAAGAGTCTAAGTTGCAAAACTTGACAACTCAATTTGAAACAATCACCATGCATGATTCTGAATGCTTTGATGAATTTTATGCTAGACTTTCTAACATTGTGAATACTAGTTTTAATCTTGGTGAACAAATTCCGAATGCTAGAGTTGTTAAAAAGATTCTTCATTCTTTACCTAAGCGTTTTATCCCTAAAGTCACTGTGCTAAATTCTATGGGTAATTTAAATACGCAAAAATTGGAAGAACTTGTAGGAGATTTGCAAACTTATGAAATTGATATGTTCCCTAATAATGCTAAATCTAAAGATAAGGGAATTGATCTTAAAGCCCAAGAGAGAAGGAGTGAGGGGTCAGCTAGAAATAGGGTAGAGTCATCTAGAAAGAGAGAGATTGACACGTCAGATTCTGAGTGCGATTTTGACTTAGATGATTTGGCTCTTTTCGCAAAAAATTTCAAAAGGATTCTCAAATTTAAGAAAAATGGCAATTTTAAAGATAAAAAGAAATTTGAGAAAAATAAGTTTGAAAAGAAAAATGAAAAAGTTTCCAAAAATCCTTCTTTGAAAGAAAGTGAGAGATATTTTGAGTGTGATGGTAGGGGTCATAGAGCTTTTGAGTGTGCCAATCGTCTGAATAGAGAGAAAGGGAAAGCTGTCCTTAATGCTACCCTTAGTGACGACAGTGAGGTCGAGACGGTGGATTTTGGAGATGAGTCACCGCATGAGTGTAGCTTCACCGCATTCATGGCCAGCCAAGTGAGCACTCCTAGTTCTCCTCACGACGATGAGGATGATGCTTCACAGGGACACCTCGACAGTGAGATCGATGTGAGTGAGGGGGAGAATGACACAAGTGAGAGCGAGAGTGATATACAACGCGCCTACGCTGAGTTATATTCTGAGTCTTTTAAAACTAAAAAGCGTAACAAAGCGTTAGTTCTTAAGATCACTTGCCTAGAGGAAGATTTAAGGAAAGCGAGAGAAGGAGAGTTCTCCACCTGCACCGCCCTGAGAGAGAGAGAATCTACCTGTGTCGAGAATGAGAATTTGTTTAAAGAGAGAGAGTACTCTAGAGAAAGAGAGAGGGGACTTGATCAAGCAAGTGGCTAGTCTTACGAGTCAGCTCCATTCCTCCGTGGAGACTCGGAAGAAACTTGAAGCCCTTGTTGCCCAGCTGATTCATGATCTTGAGAAAGCATAGGAAGTCAAGGTACAAATCGGGGACAGATCTGGGAAGATGGGAAAGATGCTCCTCGGCCCCGCTTTAGGTTTTGGTGATCATCAAGGAATTGGATATGATGGTGCCTCCACCTCCCAAATTGCACCTGGACCAGTTCCTGAGTTTACTACAACTCCTTATGGTCACCGTAAAAAACCTCGAAGGAGAGTTCGACCAAGAAAAGCAAACCAAGGTCCGCCTTTGACTGAGCTCTTTTGTACTTATTGCAAAAGAAAAGGCCACCTTAGGGAAACTTGCTATAGCATGGGTTGGACACGACGTACTACTGCTCCACCACGACATACTGATGAGTTTTCTAGTCTGAGAGAGCGAGTTGAGTTCTTAGCTGCCACGACTCAGAGTTTGATGAAAGAATTCCGACGGATGTCTTCGCCGTTAGTGAATGCTTCTTACATTCCAGCTAAAACCAACAAAGGCAAACAAAAGGTCATCTCTGCTTGGGTGCCTAAGAAAGATAAAAAGGCCTTTGTTGTTCATGTTGCTCTCAAAGCACATAATACCTCACAGTGGTATTTTGATAGTGGGTGCTCCAAACACATGACATGTGATGCCTCAGTTTTTACTACTCTTGAGGATTATCAAGATGGCAGAGTCACCTTTGGAGATGGGAGTAAGTCTAGCATTATAGGACGAGGTACTATCAAGTTACCTGGTTTTCCTAAGCTAGAAAATGTTTTGTACGTCAAAGGTTTGAAAGCAAACCTTCTCAGCATTAGCCAGCTGTGCGACACTAGCTTTGCAGTAAAGTTTGACCGGGACGCGTGTAAAGTCTACAATCAAGCCGGTAAACTTTTGATGCAAGGGGTGAGGACCGAGGATAATTGCTATAGGACTCATCCCACATCCTCACTTGTCTGCAACAGTGCCACGATCACTCCTATGGATCTGTGGCACCAACGTCTAAGTCACGTGAACGTTAGAGATCTCAATCGTTTATCTAAAAAGGACCTAGTACGTGGCTTACCATCTCTTGGAAAGTCAACTTCGACCGTTTGTGGACCCTGTCAGTTGGGAAAACAAATTCGTAGTCCTCATAGGAAGTTACATTCCATTACCACCTCTCGTGTTCTGGAGTTGATTCACATGGATCTTATGGGTCCCACTCGTACTGAGAGTCTAGGTGGTAAGAGGTACATCCTCGTGATGGTAGATGATTTCTCCAGATACTCCATTGTAGGTTTTCTGAGAGAGAAATACGATGCTGTATATTTCTTAATGACCAAGTGCCGTGTTCTACAAAATCAACACGGTGTCACTATTAACAGAATACGTAGTGACAACAGCACTGAATTCAAGGAAGCAAAGGTTAATTTGTATTGTGATAGCCTTGGGATCAAACATGAGTTTTCTGCTGTGAGAACTCCTCAGCAAAATGGGATTGTTGAGAGAAAGAATAGAACGATCCAAGAGATGGCTAGATCTATGCTTCTAGGTCGTAAAGTTTCTAGGAGATTTTGGGCAGAGGCAGTGTCTACTGCATGCCACACGGTGAATACGGTGTATCTGCGTCCACACACACTTCACACTCCTTATGAGTTGTGGACTGGCAAGAAGCCCAACCTGGCATATTTTCGTGTCTTTGGGAGTAAATGCTACATCCTACGGGATAAAGATCAATTAGGAAAGTTTGACTCCCGAAGCGACGAGGGAATATTTCTAGGATATTCATCGAATAGCAGAGCGTACCGGGTTTTTAACCTGAAGATCTCTAAGATTATGGAATCAATAAACGTCACCGTGAAAGATGACGAACCTCCGACGATTATTGATCCTAACCTTCAGTGTGAGGATGAGGATTGTTCTGATAGTGATTTACCTGTTCCTCTCTCACACTCTGTGGACCCTACTCCTGTGTTAGGGGACACACCTGCTTGGGTTCGCAAGAGTCATGACCCTTCTGCCATTGTTGGTGATCCCACTCTAGGGGTCAAGACTCGTGCTCAGCTAGAGAACGTTGTTAGCCATCTTTGCTACACGTCCAAAGTCGAGCCCAAGAACCATAAAGAAGCACTCAAGGATGAACACTGGATATCTGCTATGCAGGATGAGTTGCTTCAGTTTAAAAAGAATGATGTATGAGAACTTGTCCCCCGACCTAGTGAGATTAATGTGATAGGTACCCGGTGGATTTTTAAGAACAAAATGGATGAAAATGGTACCATAATCCGAAATAAGGCTAGGTTGGTCGCTCAAGGCTACACACAGATAGAGGGTGTAGACTTTGGGGAGACATTTGCTCCTGTTGCGAGGCTTGAGTCCGTCCGTCTTCTGCTCGCCATCGCATGTCATCTGCGCTTCAAGGTGTATCAGATGGATGTCAAGAGTGCCTTTTTGAATGGCATTCTACAGGAGGAGGTTTATGTGGAACAACCAAAAGGGTTTGAAGACCCTCAGCACCCTGAGCACGTCTACTATCTGAGGAAAGCCTTGTATGGTTTGAAGCAAGCACCCCGTGCTTGGTACGAGAGGCTTACTTCTTATCTCTTAGCTCGTGGCTTCAAGAGAGGGGGAGTAGATATGACGTTGTTTGTCAGGAGAGATGACGGTGCTATTTTGGTTGCCCAGGTCTATGTGGACGACATAGTCTTTAGATCCACATGCTCCCAGCATGCTCACCACTTTGAGGAGGAGATGAAAAGTGAGTTTGAGATGAGCATGGTTGGTGAGCTTACATTCTTCCTTGGTCTCCAGGTTCGTCAGCTAGAGGATGGGATATTCATCTCCCAATCCAAGTATGCTAGAGACCTAGTGAAGAAATTTGGTTTAGACTCCGCTAAGCATGCATGTACACCTATGAGTACCACTACCAAGCTTAGTAAGGACACTTTAGGAAAGGACGTAGAGCAAACCTTATATCGGAGTATGATAGGTAGTCTCCTCTACTTGACTGCCAGTCGTCCCGACATCGTTGGAGTCTGTGCGCGTTATCAGGCATCCCCAAAAGAGTCACATTTGCTTGCTCTAAAATGTATTATTAAATACATAAGTGGGACTCTCTCATACGGGATTTGGTATTCCTTTGATACCGATGACCGTCTGTCCGCTTACTCGGATGCCGATTGGGCTGGGGATGTAGATGGATGTAGGAGCACTTCTAGTGGGTGTTTCTATTTTGGTTCTGCTCTTGTCTCCTGGCTGAGCAAGAAGCAAAATTCCATCTCTTTGTCCACTGCGGAGGCTGAGTACATAGCCGCCGGGAGTTGTTGCACACAACTCTTGTGGATGAAGCAAATGCTGGAGGATTATGGGATATCACACGACAGCATGACCATTTCCTGTGATAACACGAGTACGATACACATATCCCGCAATCCAGTTCAGCATTCGAGCACAAAATACATCAGGATACGTGAGCACTTTATTCGTCAGTTAGTTGAAGAGAAAGTTGTATCCCTGAGTTTTGTTCCTACCGATCGTCAGTTAGCCGATATTTTCACGAAACCTTTAGATGCCCTTAGATTTGAGAGTCTTAGGAAATCTTTAGGGATTTGCACAGTTAACTGAGGGGTTGGTCTATGTCTAGAATAGGATGCTTCTTCATGTTCATATCATATGCTTCCTATTGCTAGTATGTTTTATATGTACCATTACTTTGTTGTACAACTTTGTTTTATTCTTTTTTCTTTTTATATTTCTTTTGAAAAAAATACAAAAAGATTTTCCTTTAAGAAAATTTTTGAGAAAAGCACAAAAAGATTTTATTTCTTTTTTTTCCAAATTTTTGAAAAAAAAAAACCAAAAAGATTTTTGTGTTTTGCTTCTTTTATGGATGAGCATGTAAGATAGCCAAGTCACAACTTCATTCCATTTATCCATGTGACTGTTTGATAGAGATTTGAGAGGCTACATCATTTCATCCATGTGCTTTACATTGATTGGAGTCTTTGAGATGTAATTAGTGATATCTTCCTACATGTTTGACTCTTATATCCTTTATTGCACACATGCACGGCTATATTTGATTATTGCACTTGTCTATCTCATGTTGGCTTGCGTGTTTTCATCTCAATCCTGTCTATACAATGTACAATATGCGATAAAACTTGACAAGATTGGAATGCATGTAAAAACCGTTTTGGTGAGACTGTGTGTTTTTGTATAACGAGGAGGGGCTGCGAAAGGTAATCATCTATCCTTTGCGCAAAAGCCACCGTTAAAAAGGAGCTAAAAAATGGAGGAATTTTAATATCCGAGGTCCAAAGAGGTTAAAAGAGCCCGAAAAAATTTAAAGGCAATAAAAAGCAATTCATGCCAAATATGGGCCACTTAGGTTTCACCATCAATTCTCCAAAGTTTGAGAATTTAGAATGCCTCTATTCAATACAATATCTGAGGGAGTTTGGTTGGAGAATCTAAACGGGTTTGCACTTCCTTGAAAGTCCTGAAAAAGCATAAAATCATTTTGGACGTTATTGGTGTGAAAATCATTTTGAGCTTTAATTTGTTGATTTGATTGAGTCAATATCTTATATTGTCACTCTTTTACACCAAAGGAAGCATTTGAGTTCATTTGCTAGGAATATCCAATATTCATCGTGCACATATGTCATGTTTGTATGCATTGATTTTCCTATCGAATTTGATCACACCACTTCATTTACGCTATCATTGACTTGGTTGCTTTCTGTTTATTCATGGTGTGTTTTTATCCTAGTGACACCTCGCACTTGCTTATTTGATTTATTTCTCTAATTTGTCCATTTGGGGACATCATAAAAAGGAGGAGAAAGAATTATCATATTATGGGGGAGTTTGAATTCTGGGGGAGTTTTTGAGATGTTGCTTATATTTTTATCAGATATTGATATCCATGTTATCTCATTTCAAACTCGATATGTCACGTGGTATTTTCTTTGTCTCATGTGTGTAGGTATGAAGATTGCAGATCTATATGTTGCACACCCTGATGAGAAAAGTTTTGAGATTCCTGAAGAATTAAAGAACAAACGATGAAGACTATTCATTTGTACCTTTTCCAGTTTTGGGTTCATGGGAGGGTAGATTTGTATAGGCAATTTCATATTTGATAATTCGGATTTTTTATGTATGTACCGGCATAGACATAGGGGGAGATTTGTAAGGACATTTTTCACATGTCCGAAATGTTTCATTTATTTATGTCGTACGCTGCTACATTTGGCACGTCTCCTCACGATCTCACATGACGGCCTCTATCCGAATTCCTGGAATCAAGCATGCATTATCTCCACTAATATGTCCCACATCTGCCTCAATGACTTCACGTTCCAAGATTTTAGGGACTTAATGCAAGTGGTACGCAAGGGAAGTCAAAACAGTGAAAAAAAGGCACAATAGGAGAGTTCAAGGGCATTTTCGTAATTCACATCCATAGTTCGGAGTTCTGGTCAACTAGAAAGTTGAATATCTCTCCGCAACGAAGATACTGGAAAAAACGGCACCTCAATCCGAGCTACGGTGAAGGAGTTATGACCTTTTGAAGATAGAGAAAATTCCTTAAAGAATGCTGTTTTTTTTTTGTACGCTGGATAGAATTTTAGAGTTTTAAGAACGTGGGACTCTTCATATTTTTTCCTATAAATACCAACTTCGGGGGAGTTGTTTTGCAAGACTTTAGGAGACAAATTTGAGAGTCCAAATACATCTAGTCTTCATATTTTTGAGTTCCCAAACACATGGTTTGATTCACATATCATTGCCATATCTTTGTGAATCCTTTTGTAACCCAAGAACACAACTTTGGATTGTTCAACCCTTGTGGAGGAGACTGTTCTTCTTCTTCATTGAAGCCCTACTAGAAAGGGATAATTCCAGCCGCGACTATAGAATCCGATACCCGAGGGTAATTCTTAGTCAACTTGTATTTTCATTGTAATCCGATTGTAAGCCGTTTTCTTACAAATTATAGTGAAAATAAATGGTTTTGCCCCTGAGGGGGATTTTTCCTTAATTGGATGTGTTTGAATGTTCTTGCGTAGATTATCTATTTATTCAATCACATACTGCTGCATGTTTAGGGTTTGTTTGTGTTAAAAGGGTTTTATATATGGTTTGATCATTTGAACGCGAGCACACACGTTTCTCATACTACCTCCGGGTACTCTTTTTCGACTATCTTGACCCTTCCGGACTCAACCGTGCACTCAAAATTGTCATCCGAGATACTTTATAAAATTTTCCAATTTCAACCTCAACATGCGACACATGTGAAAATTTTCAATAACCCGAATTAATTTGAATTTCTAAATCCCCAAATTTAAATAATAAATTCTAAATCTCCAAATTCTATAATTTCTCCAATTTAAATAAATTAAATTTAAATCACCAAATTAAATGAATTTCTCCAAATTAAATAAATCCAACTCACTAATTTAATCAATTTATATATCCTCTAAAATATGGGGTGTTACATACTTCTCCCCTTACAATGGAATTTCGTCCTCGAAATTCGGATAAGAGTAGTACTCAAAGCTTCAGATATAATCTCGTACACCTTCATCCTCATCCTTTCCCACACAATCTAAATCGTTATGATGTTCTCATTACACGTCTCCTAGCGCTACCCCTTAGTCCAACGATCCCTACACTACCATTCAATCCTGTGGCCAATTTGCTTTAGTCATCTTATATTATAATGTTCCATCATATAATGTATCATCTCACATTGCTGCCTACACATCGCTTTGAAGCTTCCAACTTCTGACACTACTATGAGCCTAACCATTAACGTCTATAATACTTCCTTTACTGGGAATACTCCAACACCCCCCTGCGATAACTCCCTTATTCGTTTACTCTTTTAGTACATGTATTTCTACATCTATCGATCGCGGATAATATATAAAAATTTAACTATCTAGGGTGCCCATACACCCTATATGCTGCACATAACTGCCCAATTCAACTTAACGTAATAAACTTGCTATAATATTTGAGCTGATTATACGGTGAGGTTATACTAAACTACCCTACCAATTGCAACTTAATTATCATTTAGGTTATCCCACCGATCTACTCGTGGTGAAAGTGTTCCGCAAAGTTTTTTTCACATCGACACTATACGGCTCTATAGGCCTTAAGTCGTAGAATAATTATCAACTCAAAGTTATAACTATATATGTATAATAACCACGGTACCAAACCTATGTCCTATGGCCAAACAACTACCCACTTCCAACGTTGCGCTAAGTTTCATGCATGGGATGTCTCACAAAGCGAAATCCAAACAAGGAACCCTCCCGATACACTACTACCTAACATTGTTGGTCGTTGAGATCCGTTAGGCCCTCAGTCCATTGTACATACCCCCCAAATCCCCGTCTCTTAACATAAAAGTATATTCGTTCACTCCCATGTTACACAAGACAATATATAAGACGGTTCTTTTACTATCACCAGTTTCTTAGCGCGAATAAATCACGAGCTATATCTCTCCGCTCAATAATAAGTTAATATACCCTGAATCACATCAGTAAATGTCCCTACTCATTGGGATTGCATATAACAATGCCAACATATTCTAATATGTCAATTATGAAACACAGTATCAAATATATACACGTATATGCACACTATAATATATATATTCAACCACTGGCCCTATATTTTTAATAGCTCTCAACTTAAGGTGTTTTCCCTACACGTTCAGTAACTAAAATTTTAAAACCGATGCATTAGCATCCAACTACGTCTCGTCACCGCGGACATAAATTAAGGTCCCTACGTGTAACATCCTACAACTAAGATTAAAGAAATTTCTCAATGCACTATTCTCTAGCATTTTCAACAAAATTCGTAGGTCCAAAGCACATAACTTAGATATCACGAATCATGTCTCTCGACACATTATTTAATTTGCCTATGCCCACGTCTCTCAAGGCATCACACAATACGGTGTTCTAGCTATCACTTAATTCTCAGCACGTAAACAATAATGATCTAAATCTTTAAGCTTAACGGTTGGCTGATATACCTTGAATTACACTGGTAAAAGTCCCCACTCACTAGGATTTAAACATAACGAGACAACTATACTCATCGAAGTCTATGGTATAATACAATATATATATTGACTCGACCCTCCTTCGGGTGATGATTCATGAAGTAGAATGTCTTACCCTGGCACAGCGAGCATCATAGACTTCCCATACAGTTTACTATTGCTCCAACCCTCGGTATACAGTCACTATGCAAGATAAAAATATGCTCCCTTTCATATCCCTCAAAAGGAGAAAAAAATCTATCACATAATATATGACACCCTCCAATTGCCCTCACCTGCTCCCCTGCGGATGGAACTAACGAGAGCCCTATTACGCGACGATAAAGATATGTATACTATTTCAATATTCATGACATCTCTACTAAACCCGTTTCACATGTGAATTTAGTATTAACAAACTACTGTCACACAGAATATATCACAATCACCTCGAGTGGCGGTTCAAATGGTTCTGGGACATAACGCCCTCGTCCTAACCGAACCAAAATTTCTTATAACTGTTGCCCCTACTGGGCATCCCATTTCTATCCCCGATTGGCGATAAACACGGTATACACAAGTGTTCTTACTCTTTACACCTAGGACACCTCTCCATGTTATCTTCCTTGCCTGATCATCGGGTCCCCGATTGCTACCCCCATTGTCCATTTGGCTTCGCTGGCCCTCTTGGACTTGTTGTTGTCCTCAATGGCCCTGACTGAATCCACCATTACTTGGTAAAAATTCAATTTAATCGAAATATTTAACTGGGTCCCTACTCGGTATACCCTCATGTGGTGCTTCACTAACACCGTTAAATTCAGTCTTTCTTTTCAGCTCAATTTTCAATTCTCAAGGTTCACTTCCCATGGAAGCGTTGATATAAACTTGTAACGTACAACCTTGATGATGTCGACACTAGTCATCTTATTCGGATTTTACACTCACGCTTCTGTATTCTACTCACGAGCCCATTAATAACTTATGTACCCTTCATATACTTCATATCCCCTTCGTCGGGTACGAAGTTCACTAACCAAGTTAACTACTCTCTCGCGATCAGTTTCTATCTTGATCACTTGTGATAAGTTTCGAAACTTCATTCGCACCCCTGTCCGAACAACAGATCAAAAATCTAACGATTAAATTGTACTCAAAATTTTCATTTAATCCCATATTCTTCTTATATATAGTGACTGGCTCTTGTCACTTTACGTTGCTCCTATGAGCTTAAAATTTTATTGTCCAAAATTTAGTACTGAGTATCGTTGTACTCTACCCTACATAGTTGTCGTTAGATTTCTCCTTCCATTGGTTTATCACACTTCCTCTTTTTTCTGGATTCTTATCGATGGCTCCTCGAAAGAGTCCTTTCGACTTTACCCACCCCTTGCCGACTACGTTGGGTGAGTGTAAGATTTTCACCATTGTCATCCTTGACTGTGCTAGGGGAAACTACTGTCCCCGAGATTTTCCTATCATCACTTTTCTAAACAACAATTGTGGTGGCTTCTATCGCCATTACTATTTTCAGGTTACTCTATTGCTTTTGTCGCCTTCCTCATGCATTCCTTCTAACGGTCCCCGTTGATTGTCCTATAATGTTCGGTGTTCGAAACCTAACCGAACTCGTACATAAATCACATCAACTATACTTGATAGAAGGAGAACGAAATCACATACGTAGATGAATTTGACAATCCTATCATAAGGCTCTACATCAAAGAACGCTAAACTGAAACGTGAAAAGCCATACAGATCCTAAGGACACTAGAACCTGATGCTCTGATACCACCTGTGACACCCCACCTAAATAAATACCGGGTGATCAGTCCAATATCAAATTTAAAACAGGAATCTCATGGATTCATTCTTAGCATCACTGTCGAAAACTTTTTAAAACATTACTAACCACCTAGTATTCAAAAAGACTGATGTTAAATTTATCTTTTTATTAAACAATTAACTATGCATGCTGAATAAAAAATAAACCATACATCTAAACCATGAGTCTAAAATAGTACTAAATGACTAAATGACCTGCCTAATAAACAATCGGCTCAAAATCCTAATAATAATAATTCAATAAATGAATACATAAACCAAATACTGAGTCTAAAAGTAAAAGGGGAAAAATGAACTGAATGAATCTACAACTGAGATAAGAATCCTACTCTAGGAATAAAGAAATGATACGTCTAAATCAAATCCTGCAACCATCCATAATGTTGCAGCTACGTAACCCTGGAATAGATAAGTCAACTATGGCATCCATATGGCTGGACACCTGTTAATATACATATACATAGACAAGAGAGAAGAAGTACAAGAAATGGGTCAGAGCCTGATTTATAAAAATGTTTAGCAAGCATTTTATTGCAATAAATGAATGCGTAGTATATAATGTTCATAATTGCTTTTACGGTCCCACTCTCTTGAGGACAATCTCACCTCTCTTCTATAGTGCACACCTATCGCATTCATTTATTCCGCCTAGCCATCTGACACACTTCTAACTAGGAAAAAGTCTTATCCTTCTAGTTACCCCTCGTAGTAGTATATCATATTTGATCTCAACAATTATCATTTTTAAATAAGTGTTATCACACTAAAGTCAAGTATTTACTATTTACGTTTATATAAGATTTCACTATCTTAATAGTCTGTAATTATCTCATTGTAGATATACCATAAGCATGCATATATATCCCTCACTATTTTATATATGTATCAGCACAATCTTAATAGCCTACAATTATCACATTGTAATTATATCACAAGTATACATATATATCCACCACCATTATATATATATACTAACACAGCACCCTAAGGATACACCTATAGTGCATTGCATACTCTGCTATCATGTCCCGGTACGTCTTGTACTCAAACAAGGACTATCGGTTCGGAAATGTCCCATGAACCATATATAAAAATCACACATATTGGCGGCGAACATAGGTCACATACCTATGGGTCACGCACATACCTACGCTCCCATAGTCAGCGGACTTATCAACTCACAAATAAGTCTTTCACAGTCCTATGTTCTGAGATACAAGTCAAATATCCCCCCGAAGGTCACTCAGGATAAGACCGTCTCTACACAACCCCCCGCGATAGCAAGCAGCTAGGTATGTCGTACACATAATAAAACAATCAAATAGGTATTCACGCACCCTATTAAAATATTAGGTATTCACACAACCTTTCATTGTTTTACGTATTCACACAACATATCATTGTTTTAGGTATTCCCATAACCTATTATCATTTTTCTATTGGATTATGTATTCCCATATTTATATATATAATTCACACATTCATATATATATATACATATATTCCAATTATTACTAGCTTGCTCGTATTAAATACGATCCAATACTAAAATAGCTACATCCCACTATTTAATATAATTTATATAATTATATATCTCACCTCTTATATACTTGATTAAGTTCATATTAGTCTCACAAAATTCCCAACAATTTTTAGTTTCAATTCGGGAAAGTTTCATCACTAATTAAAACTGCAAGGGTATTTTAGGCATTTCACAATATATGCCTCAATAATGAAATTCCTAGTATTGCGTACTACCGTCCATTTGCTATGCGTGGCCACAAACGGCACGTAAATCCGAATTCGTATGACAAAGTTATGCTCATTTAAAGTTGTGCTAAAAATCAAATAACTCGTTCGGTCTTCAAGGGTATTTTAGACCTTTCAATTTTTGTGTCTAATTAAAAATATTCCCAGGACTGCGTAATACTCTTCGCTATCTATGTGTGGCCGTGAATGGCAAAGTAATCCGAGTCCGTATGCCAAAAGTTTGGGCATTATAAAGATTGACCTCAAAGAAGATTTAAAAAAAAACTTTCTTAAAAAGTTTTCCCACATTCTGCCCAGATTAATAAATTCATGTTTTGAGGCATTTTGGAGCAGTTTTGGAGGAAGCGCGTGAGACAACAAAATGTAGAAAATGCAATTGTCTACAGGACCTTGCGGACAGAATCTCCTTTAAAGCTCCAAAACCTTCGATTATACTCAGATCTTTTACCCGAAAAACCTCCCAAGATTCATCCTAAATCCACCCAAACTTCATCATTAACAATTTCTTCCAACAATACCACTAATGGAGATTCAAAAACCTAGATCTAATCATGTTATTCACTTCTCAAATTAAGTTATAATCTCACTATTAATCCAATTTCTCACAAAGTTAAAAATCCCCTATCAATGGTTATTCTTCATCTTCTTTACCATAAACCCACAAATTTCAATTCAAATTCCTACTTCCAAATTTCCAGAATTAATTGACATTATTACAACTATTTATATCATTAACTACAACTCAAATTAAAGCAAGAAAACACTTGCCTTGGGGGATTAAATCCGACGATCGCATGTCGAAATTCTTGCCCGGATTGCTCTTGTCATCCTTCTTTCCTTCTTCTTCTTTCTCCTTTCTCTCCTCTCTCAACCCTTTGTGTTATGGAATGACTCATGGCTGCTCAACACACTTAAACCTAGGTTAAAATTCCTCAATCCCGTAATTAAGCCTATTGGCCAATTAAAAATGACTTTAATGCCCCCGTATGGGCTCAATCATGTCTAAAAATGCCCCGAGACCCATTTACTACCCCCGGGTACTCTTTTTCGACTATCTTGACCCTTCCGGACTCAACCGTGCACTCAGAATTGTCATCCAAGATACTTTATAGAATTTTCCAATTTCAACCTCAAAATGCGACACGTGAAAATTTTCAATAACCCGAATTAATTTGAATTTCTAATTCCCCAAATTTAAATAATAAATTCTAAATCTCCAAATTCAATAATTTCTCCAATTTAAATAAATTAAATTTAAATCACCAAATTAAATGAATTTCTCCAAATTAAATAAATCCAACTCACTAATTTAATCAATTTTTTTATCCTCTAAAATATGGGGTGTTACACCGTAGCTTGGCCTCTTAGCCATAATGGGTTCTACTCGAGAATCATTCACCCATGCCGGATAGGAGGAATAAAAATCTAATACCTTCGAAAAGTTGAAATGCTAGGCTTCCAAAATCAATATGCAGTAGCTAACCTCAGTTTTGAGATCACCCTCATCAAGTGAAATATAGCGCTCACATAGATTAAACATGAATCATTGCTTCCTCCCTACTCACTGGCTACATGATACCAAACCATATTTCTTCTAATGAAATCTCGACTTTTAAGAATCACTCATGTTCAATGATTTCCTCAAATAAGGCCACTACTAACCATAAAGGTATCACACTTAGATGCTATAATCAAGCCTAACACTTCATCCGAGGTGATATTTTTAAAAGCCATAAAGAACCTCACTGTGTTCTAAGTATCCCAAGTGCATCTCCTATCATTGATCAACCTATTCTCGAAATTAGCATCAAAGGTCTTATCATGATAAATGTCCATAAACAAAAGACATAACACTAACTCTAAGGTACTGCCACAAATCGGCATGATCCAACCGTACTAAAGTCATCAATTGTTCCCAATCCCTCATAGGTGAGGACTTTAAATTTAATTATTTCTCTAAATGTCTTACACACCTACCACACGAAACCATAAGTCATACCATGACCTATGCCGTACAACCTTGAGTTTATCACTATGAAATGGACACCACCACATAAACGTCAATGCAATAATAAAGCCCAAGGTTTAGAGGATACATACTATCATCGCTGTAATGTACGATACACAACCTCATATTCACTATTACCAGGGAATGACTACCATTCGCATTAACATCTCGCTAGCTAAAACTTAGTATACACCTCTAATGAATTATCAATAATGATTTTACTCACCTATCCAAATTACTAACCCAAGGTCAATTTTATCAAACCGCCTTAGTACTTGTCTCCAAAGGGTAATTAATGAAATTTCCATGCGTACCTAGAATGCCCCACCCATAGTCAAATTCACTAGACCACATCAATTGATTCCTAATGAGTGTTCAATTACTATAATTGAATTGACTTACTGTGTAGACCTCATGCTACGTGTTGATCTACTAGTAGACACAACTATATATCTTAGTAGGACACGGGACGTCGAGCATTGGATATAAACACCAAGTCCCATGCCCACAAATCCGACAAGGGATCCTATTTCTCAATGCCAAACCGTAATCACCAAACTCCAAATTAATACTATCTAGGGTTTTGGTATGACAATGGACTTCTAGTACTTCCCAAGAGGAGGCCCAGCCAAACAACACCACAATAAGTCCTATTATAACACATCGAAACTTATTTACTTAATACCAATTCACCACGATCTTCTAGGTTCACTCTTAGGTTACCTCAATCCTCAAGATTGTCTAAACGCATATCATAGTCAGGGTACATAAATCGAGATTTACTAAATCCAATCCCATAACTAAGGGACCTAGTACATCCTCTCCACAGGACTAACACTTTTAAACACATTACCCATTCACTAAATTTCAATCAGGGGATTCACAATCCTTCCATCTAAGTCACAATGAACACTACACGACGTTACTACTACTAATAAGGCCTTGTGGTAGGATACATGACATGACATATGACCCGTACACCGCAGGTATGCAATACCGGTGTCAATAAATATCTTAGTCATCAAATGTTTCATTACCCTGCAATCACTACCCTGAAGGGTTACCTAAGGTTCACTCCCTTGCCACTACAACTCCTAATTGTCACCTGTGTGACCCCTTATTGCAGATGGCCCGCACCTCTAATCACGGCGCATAAGATACATTGATCGGCTAATAACCACTAAGGCTCTCACCCACAAGGATATCATCATATCTAACCAAGACTGACTATAACTATCCCTAAGTCTTGCCCCATACAAATTTTCATACTTATCGAATTTACCCTCAATCACAGTATTTACCAAAGGATCGAATTTTCCTAATTATAACATTGATATTGACCCTTCATATGTGTCACACCCAAGGCTACACAAAATGTAAATCATGATCTCCCTTTACATAATTTTGACATTCTAACAATCAATCTCTACCGTTGATTATGCACAATTTAGTGCCACTTTCCTAATGGGCGTCATCATATCTTATCAATATCTCTAGGACTCTACGTCAACAAAGGCTGGAACACAAACACCTCAATCTACGAATCACGGTGTCACCACTTATTGGCTTATGTGGACACTCGTAAATTTTAAATCGTACTCTATTAAAAATGCGTAAGTGATTTGTAACCATTAATTTAATCGGGTGCCACTTGGCATTAATTTACTTATCGTGCTAAGCTATTTGACTTTACCATCAAGGACATGAATAAATCATCATCAAACTACCATAAACGACCCGAACCCCAGTGACATGGAAAGATCCAATACCGACCTCCCTACGTCACACCCGAAAGGAACCTTGACCCTAGAGATCTGATACCATTTGTAATGCCTCGACCTGAATTTATGAGTTATCTGTTAGTTAACCCAGTCTTAATCGAGCATCAGGTGTGAAGTGCAAGAAAATAACCTAGATAATGTTGCTAGTTGAGTTTTATTTTAAATTATCATTTCAATTGTTTAGCATTCGAATCCAATTTCAAGATAAACTACGTGTGGGACCCATGGGGAGCACCCCTAGTCAAAGAAAAAAGAGCTACTAACGTAAAATAAATTAAGTACACTTACTTGTACAATGCCCTCAAAATACGAACCCGCACCCAACCTGCCAACAAAGTGAGAATGTGAGTCTATGCCTAGTGGGAATATACAAGCAGTATAGAATGAATGGCAGAAAGGAATACTCTCACACTACAACCACATGCATACGAAAGTATGTATATATCTACATAAGTATACCTTTAAAAAATACATATTCCAATGCATTAGCCATTTTATTTTCGAAAACCTTACTTGCCCACATTAATTGACCTCAATCTTACTAAAGGCTTTATTTATTCATGCTTAGCATTTTCACTTTATTTAACACACCCGACTCAACACTTGAAACCATTAGACTTGATTTGATTCGAACCCATTCATTTACCAGAGTTTAACCCCTTTCATTTAATTCATTACACTTTAGTATTTTCATTGAAAATCACCATTTCAACACACTCATTTGCCGTGTTAGAAAATACTTATTTAATCTTTTAAAATATCTTTTATAACACATTCTTTTGTTAAATGTGCCTTTAACCATTTTGGTTTCTTAACCACCCATTTATTTACATTCTTTAACCCTTTTTCCATTCATTGATGGACATTAAAAGATTTACGCACTTACTTGTCCATTTTACCTTTATCAGAAAATTTATTACATTCATTCAAGTTAGATGTATCGACACATTTTACCACATAATCTATTTCTTGATATGTTCCATATTTCCTTTATCATTTTCTCAGAATCTTCCTATACTGCATACTTACATGGGCTCCACACCTACGACTATGTGCACCATATGCTCTGGCTGGTGATTTAGTGCTTTTTGCCCAAGGGCTCCGGGCCCTTATTTCTTTATCTCGGTGTCATCCGAGTTCCCTTTATGTGTTTTAACATTTTACAAATGTCCACATTATCCATTTCATTAATTTTACCCGGCCAAAGAAAAAACCCGAACTTAACCGTCCGTTTAGTTTTCCATTATAACTTGGAAAATTATTTCTTCTATTCTTTAAGTCCCTTATCCACACACACGTGATTTATACTAAATTCATTGACACCTTAGGACTTAATTCATTTTCGTACGTATTAGTGTAAGGACCCTCTTTAACATTTTTATTCCGTAAAAATGTTCAATTTTAAGTAAATTACTAATTTACCCTTTATTTACGAAACTCACAATTTATTACCTTAACAAGTGTTATTTCTCAAAATGGTTGTTAAGCTTTCAACTTGACATTTATAACACTTGTTTAATACCACACTTTTGCCAATTTTACATTTGTTACTTTAACATCCTTAACACGTAAAACTTCATCTTTTACACAAGACTACTTTTTTGTTCTTAGAAATTAACATTTCTTCCATTTAGCATTATTAGTCTCATACTTTACCTTACTAAATATTTTGGTCCACAAAATATCCATTTTTATTCCCAAGTTGTTCATCGCTAGTCTTACTACGAATACACACAAACACTATTTATTTACATTTTTATTCCATAAAATTGTCCATTAATTTTTTTCACTAGAAATACACAAAAATACCATTTTCCTTACATTTTCATTTCATAAAAATGTCTATTTTCAGAATTTATTTGAAAATACACAACAATAATATTTTCTAGAGTTTTATTCCCAAAAAATGTCTTTTTTTCGTTTTACTAGAAAATATACACAAACAATATTTTCTTACATTTTTATTACCATAAAAATGTCCATTTTCAGTTTACGAGGAAACTCAATATTATTTCATGCTAATCTTACTCTTAACATTGAACAATCATATTACTACAATATAAAAAAAAGAGTATCAAATGTAAAGAGTAGATTATCCCACATGGATGACTCCAAAGATGGTGGTGGTGGTGAAGATGGGTGACTCCCCCACCTCCAAAGGTGGCCCTAAAAGGAGTCACAAATGCTCCACCCTTCCAAAATGCTCAATAGAAACCCTTTGCAAAACCTCCAACAATATTCATCTTCTTCTTCTAAAATAACCCCCTTTCAAATGCACATTAAAACCCTTCATCCATAGTCTCTTTCATAATTCATACCTTGAACCATTAAGTGGGGAAATCGTTATCTTTGGGTGTGAGATTTTTTGTTAAGACTCTAAACTGCCAAAGGCCATATGTGAGAATTGGAAGGGATCTTCAAGCTCCATGAAAAGGGTCAACAGAGATGGGTTTTGCTCCCCTTATTCACCTCTCACGTTCTTCTCTTATACACAATCCAACTCTAAAATAACTCTTGTACTAGCAGGTTTAAATCTTGATCGTCCAGTCCCACAGACTAACAAGAAAAGTAAATGCACGATTGAAATGTTGACAGTATAATAGCGTGTGGATTGAATATCACGTCCCTCTCTCCTTCTGATATTATATTCCCATAAATATATGTAATATGTATATTTATGTATAGTTACCTGGCACAATAACTCAACATATATTTCGATCCCTACAGGCATGAGCTTGGACCAACCATTAACGGCTCGAGAACGCAGAGAGGAAAGATATTTTCTAATGTCGTTCAAGCGACCTGCTCACAAGATTTTTATTTTTTCCCTTAAGAGCTTCAGAGATCCAAGTCACTTGCTTCTTAGCCCAATACCTTCGTTTATCACATTGATCCCAATAGTTTCGACTTCTTAGGATATATATATATATATATATATATATATATATATATATATATATATATATATATATATATATATATATATATAAGTTAATTAATTTATAACTACTAATTCTATAATCCAAACATAATTCATATATAATCGTTATCCAATAATTCACTCTAATTAAATCGTTTACTCAAAAAAATTCAATAATTATCATCAAGCCCCTATATTAATAGAACTAGGGATAAAATCTATCCATACTCATCCAAGTCCCCTTGTTTATTGTATTATCACAATTTTACGCGGGGTTTAAATAAAACATTTAAGATGGGGTATTACAGTAATATATGTATATATATTGTAGTCAAAACTCAGTTAGAGTCTTACTCTTTGTAAATTTGTTCTTAACATTATTGTTGAATTCTATATTTCGAAAATAGGACTCTGGTGTGTAACACCCCGCTTAAAATAATATCGGGTGGCTAACCCTATACAATATTAAATCAGGAATTTAAGATGGTTGAGTCTCAACATCAACTGCCGGTACTATATAATATAGGACTAACTACCCGATATCATATAAGCGAGATGTTAAATAATTTATAACATGCAACAACTAACAAACAAACACCATAAAACTACTAACAAATAGGAGAAAGATGCGAGAAAGAACTATGATAACCGAAATGATATAATAAAATGGTATAATCAACCACAACAGAATGTGATACAAAAAGTAGACCCGAATAAGATGTCGGGTCACACCGAATACAATAACTGGAATGGAATAAGTATAAAAATTTATATAAATATCCCTTGGGTACAAACCCAATATACAACATGAATCCTACCTAGAATTTTAAAAGTAGGAGGCGACTACCAGACATATCCCGCAACAGTCTGCACTTGTCACGGCTCCCAAGACTCTAGATAGAAAATCATCCGGCATCCATGCGGTAGGACACTTGTAATAATATATATATATACAGGCAGGAGAGAAAAGTAAATGGGTCAGAGCCCGAGTTGTGAAAATATTTAGCAAGTGTGTTAACCGTGCATAATAAATATCGGTGCACTTATTTCATAATTAAAAATGGGATCGCACTCTCGTGGAGCCCTAACTCACCTCTCATCTAAAGGCGCGCACCTATTCGCGTCCTCAATTTTTTTTATTAGTTAAATTACCCTCATTTATTAGGACAACCTAACTTATCATAGGCCTAGTCTATACCCACGAGATCTACCTTCCTATCATACCCCAAGAATCCACCCCCTTTTTAACTACAGATAAGTATCTATTTTCAATCATATGTGCCTTATTAGGCTTAGTGGATTCCGGTTTATACTTTAACCAATTATAATTTAATAGATTACCCAATATGCAACTGGGTTGAAACATATAATTTAAATTTCTAATTAATAAGCGTGAAAAATCATAATTGACACAACTTCCCTCCAATTTCAACGCTGCACTGCGTTTCGTGCGTGGGGTATCTCGCAAAGCAAAATCCAAACAAGGAACCACCCCGTTACACTACTCCATGTCAACGTCGATCCTGGAGATCCATTATGCCACACATAAATATCGACAAAACTTCTCTCTACTCTCAACAATGTACTATATTTCGTGCATGGGGTGTCTCGCAAAGCGAATTCCAAACAAGGAACCGCCCCGTTACACTACTCTTTGACAATGTCGATCATAGAGATCCATAATGCCATATATACAATATAGTACTACTACTACAACTAACATCTCCGATCATATCCTTGGGATGATGTAACCGAAATATTCCTTAAACGCGATACATCAATCCCCCAATCATCTAGTACATCATAATCATCCAAGATGTACTCCATAAAAATCCATATCCTTTCATCTATAGGATATGTATATATAAAAAGATATATAGGTATTTCATTTTGACCACATATATATATACCATCATCATCCAATCCCATGACCATGTATACATACCATATATGATGTACAAAGGCCATGCACAAATAAATACCCGGCTATATATAGCGCCGATAAACTGCATCAATGCTATCATCTTCCCAGTGCCCGACTCACGTAGCAATACTGGGGTCACTATGGTGGGACTAAACGACACACATCTCGTGGTAAACTCACGCACACGACGTCTCGGGAAGCGGTCATAGCTCCAAACCGGCAATGAGACGAAACATACCCACCACGTCTCATCCCAAAAATATAAAAATGTAAATCACATAATAACACACGGGACGACTATGACCTAGGGAATATCCACAACCTGCTTTTCTAGCCAGGATGCTCACCCTCTACGCGCGCAACTTCCCAATGATAGCATGAGCGGGGTATGCTTAATCAAATAAGTATATATACCATTCACATGCACAATATATATACATCCATATGATCCAATCATATGATCAAATATTAAACCATTGTATAAGGTTTAAATATCCATACCACATATGTCCACAACATAAATATATCCATATGTTCATATGCATACAGATATATATATATATATATATATATATATATATACACATATTCACATATCCTTATATCTATATATATAAACTAGTTCTCGTTCATATGTATAAGATATATAAACCCGGCTATAAGTATACATAATCCTCAATATAGAAGCCGCCACCACAACTTCCTTCAAATTTACCTCGATATGTGAATACAATCCCTCACTTGAAACGTATTCAATCATTTTTCCTATGATGAATAGTCTCCCAAAACCATAAGCATATATCTATACATATATATTCAACATTAGGGTTATCACCAAAGAGTTTGTGTAGGAATCCATCACTACACATTTCATCCATATTTAAAAGTACATATTTTTCCTTAGTACTATTTAACCATAGGCACATACATGACTTAATTGTCTAAAACCTCAAATTATTCCAACCTCGTTTCAAGTATTGGAATCTCAATGGTCATATCCCCACAATTACGTGTAAACTATCCTAACTAGAATTTATGCTACCCCTTATTCTAGTCGATAGTACGATCCTAATCGTTCCCAATTTCACATATGGTTCAAACAAATCTCAGGAACCCTTACTCCTATTGAGTTATCAAGTGTTCCTTAGTCTAAACATTTCTAAGGTTATGAGACCCCTCACTCTTTAAGAGTATGCGACCACTCTGTTCCATTTGGCCCCAAATTGTATCTTAACAATATCCTATCCTTATAAGGATTTGACATAAAGGTCGGCCCAGAAATTTCACAACATACATGGATATTTCTTATCCAATTATTCCAAGAAGTCCCCACTATCATATACTAAGTGAGAGATCCCCTATAAGTTACCAAAAGATATCTCTTACTTCATGAGAGAAAGCCCCAAATCAATAAACCCAACCAAAAAGGGTTTTCATTCAGTAAAGAGAAAATTTCTCAAAATGCTCTATTTTCAAATCGATTCGGCCTCTCCGAATCGATTCGGCCCAACAGCAAATCGATTCGACCCATCTGAATCGATTCGGTCCAAGGGACCTGAGATTCTGCAATCCTCCAAATCGATTCACTAGGGGCGAATCGATTCGATACTAAATACCGGAGACTTCAGCAACCTTGCAAATCGATTCGGTGGGGGCGAATCGATTCGGCCAGTTCAGAAAGCCACGAAAATGGCTGTTTTTCTATAACCCAAAACTTCCCAAAATTCGATATATACTACTTCCAACCCTTAATCTTCAATCCCAACATAATTTCCAACATCAAAACACATCCTAAATTTAACCTCATCAATTTATATCCCTTAAACCCAATTAAAATCTTCAATTTCAAGACTTGAACCAAAAATTTAGGTTTTGATGTTTATACCCAAAAACCATTTCTTTAACCCACAAATTATGAAATGAAATACACAAATAGCTATTTAGCAAGATTAAACACATGCCTCAGATTTGTAGAGGTTGGATCGTCCTCGATGTCGCGGTTAGGACGGAAATCTCCAAGCTTTTCTCCCTCTCTCCTTTCCTTTCTTCTTCTTTCTCTTTTCTTTCTTTTTCTCAAACGAGAAGGCTTCATCCGTAAGCCTTAAATCCTTTAAAACAATAAACCCAATTTCAAATGTTAATACACACTTTAAATGACTCGTTTACTCCAATTCGAGTCAACTGACCTAAAAATATTCCAGAGCCGAAATAAAACTCAATGACAGTCATTTTGACTATCTCGACCCTTCCCGGATCATGATACCCTCAAAATCATCATCCGCAATACTTTACAACATCGTATATTTTTGGACTTAAATTCCCAAATTTAAAATTCTCTGGTTTAAATTAAATTTTATTTTTCCCAAAATTTTATTTCTCAGTCTCAAAAGTCTTGGGGTGTTACAATCCTCCCCCCCTTACAAAAATTTCGTCCGCGAAATTTAAAATACACGTAGGACCTCAATATCATCTAGTCCTAACATCAACTCTTAGGATCACTATACCGATCCTTCCTGGTTCTCATGTCGAACCATATAAATTTAAAAATCACTAGCTACCCAGGGCGCCCATACACCATGTATCCGAGTTTCCACTCGTAGAATTAAAATCAGGCTCCATTAGCCTCCAATTTCCACATAACCCTCGGCATTATAATCTATAATAACATACTAAATATATATAAGTTCGAAAATTCCCAATGGTTGAACTCTCCTCAATTCGTGACACTAGCTACCTTCGTGCGAGGGAGGTCTCGCAAGCGAAATCCAAACAAGGAACCCTCCCAATACACTACTGTGTAGCTAGATCGGGAATTGAGATTAGTTGAACCAGGGCTAAAGTTTTATAAAAGATTTTCATATATTACATATTGCCCGAAGGCCTATATAACAATATAATATAAATAAATTATGCGTCTTCCGACACGCCAAACAAACACCTTATGTTTAGGACACAAGGCCTCAACAAATACAACACTATAACCAATACCTAGTTCTCAAAACTAGCACATCTATGAGCTAAATTATCCGCTCAACATAAACCTACTAAACTTGAACTTCTCAAGTATATAAAAATTTCTTCTACATCACATCAACACCTTTCCATAAACCAAGTCATTCCCTCAATGAACCAATAACCTTTACAATTTACATTCCCCCAAAATCAATAGTGCCACTCTCTACTAGCTCCTTATAGGACGTTTTACTATTCCAGAAGATATCTCATAAAGATCACACTTGCCCACTCCTTCTCAAGGACTAATTCTCCTCAAAGAATTTTCTTCCTCATAAATCCTTCCTAACCATTTTGAAGGACAAAACGCGATGGTGACGTCCGAAAACTCCCTCAGTCCTACACAACGAACTGAGTCTCCAAATGCATGCTCCCTCATTCTAGAAGGCGATACTCCCGATATTGGGACAACTCCACACATCTCACGTTGGGGAAAAGTCACCAACACCAGGCTTCCTAACAAAGGTTAACGGGTTTCTCAAACTAAACCCCCTTAGGACTAGGCTACATACCTCTCCTCGGACTTACCTTACTAAGTCCAAGATTCACCATTCGAGTAAATTTTCCTTTCTTACTCAACTGCCGATAAATCACCTCGAACCACTGCTAGAAATCTCCTCAATATTTCCTCCGGAATTGGGGAAAACAAATACCCCCGATTAAAGTGTACCCAAAATATGCTATGGGTATTGTACTTCTAATCCTATCTTTTCCTAGACGACAAAATCTAGGCGACGTCTGAAACGAAACAAGAGCAACCGTTCTCAGAACGTCAATCAAGTGAATATACTTCACAGAAGAAAACACCGCAGTGAACACAACAGTCCTAATTGTAGGGCTTTATGTCAAGAACGTTAACGGAAGAATCCAGAAGACTCGCACAGATCCTAAGGATTCTAGAACCTGATGCTCTAATACCATCTGTAACACCCCGCTTAAAATAATAACGGGTGGCCAACCCTATACTATATTAAATCAGGAATTTCAGATGGTCGAGTCTCAACATCAACTGCCGGTACTATATAATATAGGACTAACTACCCGATATCATATAAGCGATATGTTAAATAATTTAAAACATGCAACAACTAACAAACCAACACCATAAAACTACTAACAAATAGGAGAAATACACGAGAAAGAACTATGATAACCGAAATGATATAATAAAATGGTATAATCAACCATAACAGAATGTGATACAAAAGTAGACCCGAATAAGCTGTCGGGTCACAGCGAATACAATAACTGGAATGGAATAAGTATAAACATTTATATAAATATCCCTTGGGTACAAACCCGATATACAACATGAATCCTACATAGAATTTTAAAAGTAGGAGGCGACTACCAGACATATCGCGCAACAGTCCGCACCTGTCACGGCTCCCAAGACTCTCGATAGAAAGTCATCCGGCATCCATGCGGTAGGACACCTGTAATAATATATATATATATATATATATATATATATATATATATATATATATATATATATACAGGCAGGAGAGAAAAGTAAATGGGTCAGAGCCCGAGTTGTGAAAATATTTAGCAAGTGTGTTAACCGTGCATAATAAATATCGGTGCACTTATTTCATAATTAAAAATGGGATCGCACTCTCGTGGAGCCCCAACTCACCTCTCATCTAAAGGCGCGCACCTATTCGCGTCCTCAATTTTTTTTATTATTTAAATTACTCCCATTTATTAGGACAACCTAACTTATCATAGGCCTAGTCTATATCCACGAGTTCTACCTTCCTATCATACCCCAAGAATCCACCCCCTTTTTAACTACAGATAAGTATTTATTTTCAATCATATGTGCCTTATTAGGCTTAGTGGATTCCGGTTTATACTTTAACCAATTATAATTTAATAGATTACCCAATATGCAACTGGGTTGAAACATATAATTTAAATTTCTAATTAATAAGCATGAAAAATCATAATTGACACAACTTCCCTCCAATTTCAACGCTGCGCTGCGTTTCGTGCGTGGGGTGTCTCGCAAAGCGAAATCCAAACAAGGAACCACCCCGTTACACTACTCCATGTCAATGTCGATCCTGGAGATCCATTATGCCACACATAAATATCGACAAAACTTCTCTCTACTCTCAACAATGTACTATATTTCGTGCGTGGGGTGTCTCGCAAAGCGAATTCCAAATAAGGAACCGCCCCGTTACACTACTCTTTGAGAATGTCGATCATAGAGATCCATAATGCCATATATACAATATAGTACTACTACTACAACTAACATCTCCGATCATATCCTTGGGATGATGTAACCGAAATATTCCTTAAACGCGATACATCAATCCCCCAATCATCTAGTACATCATAATCATCCAAGATGTACTCCATAAAAATCCATATCCTTTCATCTATAGGATATGTATATATAAAAAGATATATAGGTATTTCATTTTGACCACATATATATATACCATCATCATCCAATCCCATGACCATGTATACATACCATATATGATGTACAAAGGCCATGCACAAATAAATACTCGGCTATATATAGCGCCGATAAACTGCATCAATGCTATCATCTTCCCAGTGCCCGACTCACGTAGCAATACTGGGGCCACTATGGTGGGACTAAACGACACCCATCTCGTGGTAAACTCACACACACGACGTCTCGGGAAGCGGTCATAGCTCCAAACCGGCAATGAGACGAAACATACCCACCACGTCTCATCCCAAAAATATAAAAATGTAAATCACATAATAACACACGGGATGACTATGACCTGGGGAATATCCAAACCCTGCTTTTCTAGCCAGGATGCTCACCCTCTACGCGCGCAACTTCCCAATGATAGCATGAGCGGGGTATGCTTAACCAAATAAGTATATATACCATTCACATGCACAATATATATACATCCATATGATCCAATCATATGATCAAATATTAAACCATTGTATAAGGTTTAAATATCCATACCACATATGTCCACAACATAAATATATCCATATGTTCATATGCATACAGATATATATATATATATATACACATATTCACATATCCTTATATATATATATATAAATTAGTTCTCGTTCATATGTATAAGATATATAGACCCGACTATAAGTATACATAATCCTCAATATACAAGACGTCACCACAATTTCTTTTAAATTTACCTTGATATGTGAATACAATCCCTCACTTGAAACGTATTCAATCATTTTTCCTATGATGAATAGTCTCCAAAAACCATAAGCATATATCTATACATATATATTCAACATTAGGGTTATCACCCAAGAGTTTGTGTAGGAATTCATCACTACACATTTCATCCTTATTTAAAAGTACATATTTTTCCTTAGTACTATTTAACCATAGGCACATACATGACTTAATAGTCTAAAACCTCAAATTATTCCAACCTCGTTTCAAGTATAGGAATCTCAATGGTCATATCCCCACAATTACGTGTAAACTATCCTAACTAGAATTTATGCTACCGCTTATTCTAGTCGATAAAACGATCCTAATCGTTCCCAATTCAAACAAATCTCAGGAACCCTTACTCCTATTGAGTTATCAATGGTTCCTTAGTCTAAACATTTCTAAGGATTTGAGACCCCTTACTCTTTAAGAGTATGCGACCACTCTCTTCCATTTGTCCCCAAATTGTATCTTAACAATATCCTATCCTTATAAGGATTTGACATAAAGGTCGGCCTAGAAATTTCACAACATACATCGGTATTTCTTATCTAATTATTCCAAGAAGTCCCCACTATCATATACTAAGTGAGAGACCTCCTATAAGTCACCAAAAGATATATCTTACTTCATGAGAGAAAGCGCCAAATCAATAAACCCAACCAAAAAGGGTTTGCATTCACTAAAGAGAAAATTTCTCAAAATGCTCTGATTTCGAATCGATTCGGCCTCTCCGAATCGATTCGGCCCAACAGCGAATCGATTCGGCCCATCCGAATCAATTCGGTCCAAGGCACCTGAGATTCTGCAACCCTCCGAATCGATTCGCTAGGGGCGAATCGATTCGGTCCTAAAGACCTGAGACTTCTGCAACCTGGTGAATCGATTCGGTGGGGGCGAATCGATTCGGCCAGTTCAGAAAGCCACGAAAATGGCTGTTTTTCTATAACCCAAAACTTCCCAAAATTCGATTTATACTACTTCCAACCCTTAATCTTCAATCCCAACATAATTTCCAATATCAAAACACATCCTAAATTTAACATCATCAATTTATATCCCTTAAACCCAATTAAAATCTTCAATTTCAAGATTTGAACCAAAAATTTAGGTTTTGATGTTTATACCCAAAAACCATTTCTTTAACCCACAAATTATGAAATGAAATACACAAATAACTATTTAGCAAGATTAAACACTCGCCTCAGATTTGTAGAGGTTGGATCGTCCTCGATGTCGCGGTTAGGACGGAAATCTCCAAGCTTTTCTCCCTCTCTCCTTTCCTTTCTTCTTCTCTCTTTTCTTTCTTTTTCTCAAATGAGAAGGCTTCATCCGTACGCCTTAAATCCTTTAAAACAATAAACCCAATTTTAAATGTTAATACACACTTTAAATGACTCGTTTACTCCAATTCGAGTCAACTGACTTAAAAATATTTCGGAGCCGAAATAAAACTCAATGACAGTCATTTTGACTATCTCGACCCTTCCGGGATCAATGATACCCTCAAAATCATCATCCGGAATACTTTTCAACATCATATATTTTTGGACTTAAATTCCCAAATTTAAAATTCTCCGGTTTAAATTAAATTTTATTTTCCCAAAATTTTATTTCTCAGTCTCAAAAGTCTTGGGGTGTTACACGGTGTAACCTCACCCCTGATTTCATCTAGCACCTCTGAGTTACTTCTCTTATAGGATGTAGGTATTGATAAGGAGTGCTCAATCATTATATTCCTATTTACATTTATATGTCATCTATTTAGTAGTTATTACTCTGTTTGGAGAAATAGTTTTATGTTGAGACATTTGTACTTCTTATGTTGGGTTTTACTACTGTGGATGATTATGATACAAAAGATTTATTTGGCTTTGTTCTTTTGATTTTATTAATTTAGTTGATTTGCGCATATTAATTATTTCATTGCATGCTTCAAATGGTACTCAATTTTTCAAACTCCTATTTTATTTACTTTTGACTTGATCAATCTAGTTTAAACTTTATGGGGTATCACAGGTAGGTATATGAAAATAGATAAGATATCAAGGCGGATATATATTTTTTTTCAAATTTTTGGGGCCGACCGCCCGTCGTTGTCTTGGTCTTTAATTAAGAAAATCCAATATAAGATGGTAAGAAATGAAGACGTGGTATAATTTTTTAATTTTTTTAGAGAAGAATGACAATAACCCCACACATATTACTACTAAA
The DNA here is from genome assembly GCA_949130495.1 of Sambucus nigra. NCBI lineage: Eukaryota > Viridiplantae > Streptophyta > Magnoliopsida > Dipsacales > Adoxaceae > Sambucus > Sambucus nigra. Next base: position 76,494,313 of record OX422207.1, on the reverse strand, counting down.
TTTAGGAGGAAAAGGCTATCCTATGCAGCATTTACAAGCACTAACGAAGTAGAGAAATAAATATGGGGTTTATATAACACCATTACAAAGTAAAATGAAGGCAAATAATTGAAAAGGCTAAATGTATAGGATTTCATACATAATCCCATTACAAGATAAAGAAATATTAAGATCAAACTCTAACTTTAGGAATACTAGCTTTGTCAATCTTTTGAAGACCTCGGATCAACTTTAATAGGGAGGAGTAATGATATAAAAAACTACAATATTACCTTTAGCCCCTAAGTTTGCAATACCATATACTATAGAATTTGATTCCCTCCAAATATGATTGAATGAGTGGTTAAACAATTCAAGAAGAGAGCAAATATTCATAATAACTATCTTTAAATTTCAAAGAGGATTATAAAAACCTTCAATCATATGATTAGGAGATTTTAACTATGGTTCCATAATAACATTATGCATCCCAAGATTTAATAATAGTCTCAAACCATTCTCCCTAGCTTTAGCCTCAGCAAAAAGATTATTTTGTATGCGAAATAAATTGCAAAAACCTACTTTAAAATTCCTATTACAATATATATGTACACCTCCCGCTTCACTTTCTCCAAGGTTATATTTGGAAACTCCATCAACATTTAATTTAACATGACTTATATCCATCTAGTAATATTGAGTTTACACTATGACACACCCACTTACAAGATGAATGTTTTAATAAATAAGGTGACTTATTTGAAAAATCTTCTTTTTAATTTTATTTTTTGGGCAATGGAACTTATATTGTTAACTATCGAGCAGTGATAAGATCTTGAGTCGTATCTATACCGTTATAAAGAGCTTTATTTGTAGCTTTCCTTATCTCCCAAAAAACCATAAGGGGATGATTTAAATGAGGAACGTATTATAACCCTTAGAAGAATATTTAATCCATCAAGATATTGACATTGAAGTCACTGATATGAAATTTAGTTTGATCCCCATCTTGTTTCCAATGTAATTCCAAACACATCAAGCCAAACTACTCCTATAAAAGTACATTTTATTGATTCAATGAAATGTTTGCAACATTTCCATCTTAAGTCTAATTTGATTCTGATTCTTTGAATATCATTATCAAGAGGAATATTTTATCAATGAGTTTCCAATCAAAAATTTATATCTTTAAAGGAAAATATTTATTCCAACTGAGTTCTGAGCATTTAACTTTAATAATCTTATTTCTTCAAACATCAACATTAGATTTAAAAGAAATGTACCCTCTGAAGATGATTTCCTAATAAAGTCCCCTCTCAATGTGGATATGTTCTCCTCTTCTAGGTGTTGGACATCTCTAATTATTTTATTAATATATGAACCTAATTTTATAGTGAACAATTTTCTTTTATACTTAGTCTTTATAATTTTATCTCATCAACCATTATAAGATTGAGCTTCCATAATAACCTCAAACTTATAGTTTTAGCTATGTCTTCAAAAACTTCTATAGTTGAGACCCCCTTCATTAACAGGTTAGTAAATCTTCTCCTATTTAAACCACTAGAATTTACTTTTTACTAAATTCACTCCCCCAAAAGAAATTTGAGATCTGTTAATGAAGTCTATAGATGATGTTTTTTGGAGGATTTAGAGAACAAAATGTGTAAACAAATATTGAAGATAACACGTGTCTAATTAAAATCAATTTTCCACATGTAGATAGAAACTTAGATTGCCATCTACCTAACAAAGTTCTTATTTTAGCAATAAGATAAGAGAAAATCACCCTTTTATTTTTGCCTTTAAACTAAAAAAATTCTGCAAATAAGATATATGTAGAGCTTTATATTGATAGCCCAAAATATTTTGTTTTTAGGCTCCTTATTTATCTGTAGGTCTTCACACCCATTAAAAAAACTTATGGTTTTATTGATCAATTGGCTTGAAGATTATTCATATTCTTTATGAATGTTTATTAGGCTTTTAGTGCAAATGTTTTCTTTATTGAGGAATATTATAATGTCATTAACAAAGTATAAGCGAGAGATAAATGCATTACCATAGGGATGAGAGTAAGGAGTGATAAGTCTTTTATTAATTAACTGATCGAGACCTTTGCTTAAGACATCAATAGTTGTAATAAAAAGAGTGGGGAGATAATGAATCACGCTGCTTGAGTCCTCTAATTGAAGCAAAGAAACCTTAAAGTTGACCATTGATTAAAGTTGAAAACTAATTATTAGAGATTAGTCTCCATATATAATATGCCTAAATATCCAATTAAGTATAAAATATGATTTAGCCACATCCAATTTAATAGTCACATTGGAGCCTCTGGTCCATTTTTCCCACATATTGAGTAAGTTATTGAGAAACAAGATTGATATCAATAATATTTATATTTTTTATAAAAAAAATCACTTTGGTTAAGAGACAATATGTTGGGGAGCATCTTAGCAACTATGTTGTTTATTATTTTAGAAATGATATTCATAGAAAAATTTCCCAAACTGTAGGTCTAAAATCAATATACGTGGTTGGGGTGGAAATCTTCGGGATAAGCATTATGGGTGTAGTTTTATAACAAATAGGCGGATTAGCACTAACAAAAATATCTTGAATGGACAAAATAAGACCAGTTTTAATGATATACCATAATGTTTTATAGCAAATTTCATCTAAATCCATTTGTGCTAGGAAAACTATCTTCATTAAGATCATTTATAGCCCTATATGTCTCCCCTTCTTTGCAAGATTCATATATGGAATGGTTATTCATTGATGATATAATGTTGGGGATGAAATTTAATAATTTTATTATTGGAATCGTAGATTTTATAGGCATGATATTCTAGAAATAAGCCATAAAGGTAGCTTTTATGTCTTGTTTAAAGTTCACCCACTAGTTGTTTAGATTTTCAACTTTGTGGATAGTTAGTTTTCTTCTTCTACATTAAACTAAAGAATGAAAGAAATTTTTTTGCTAAACTTTGTTCTAATCTTTAACTTATCGATAGAATAAGGATAGATTTATTCATTTCTTCCTTTATCTTACTCATATTTGCTACATTTTCTTATAATGACATATTTTTCGTAGTCCATAGTATACATTGATTATGTCGTATCCCTTTACAACCGCCAAGGAAGTTCATGTTCACACATTTAAGAAGAGGGATCCGAATAGCAACCATCTTTAACATATGTACGATATGAGGTATACTTTCGTATATATTTTGTTTTGAGTTACTTGGATTTTATACTAAGTATTGAGATATTTTTCTAAACTATTTTAATTTAAAATGAGGCGTTTTACTAACATAAAATGTTTTCTGCAAGACCTATAGGAGGACTTTAAAAAATATTGTTTTTCACTCTAGTTGTTCAATTAACAAAGCATTGTCGTTTAAATGACATTCACTTGTCATTCAAACAACATGAGATGTTGTTAAATAGGTTGCGAAAAAGTTCGTTTCCTTTACGTATCAAATGACAGCCTACTGGAATGAATTTTTATATGTTGTTTTTAAGGTTGTTCAAATGACATGTTAATGTCATTTAAATGACCTCAAGAAGTCGTTATGATGACCTTCACCGCTTCAAATTAGTTTGTTACCCTATAAATACATGTTTCGTGAGATTTTTCAATTACGACTTTTTTGTTTATGAGATCTGTAGGACTACTACAATTTAGTCTTCACTTTTTAGGGATAAAATTCTTTTTGACTCACAAAAACACATCCCAGTTACTTTCATTAATCATCTTTAGAGCCCAAACATTTCTTGATGAAGTTTTCTCTTATGAAGTGTTATCTCTAGTGCTGACTTAGGGATACTTTAAGGTATTCACGGCTGAAGGAGGAGCTGTGTTTCTTATGATGCTTAAGAGAGTCATTATTATTTCTTGGTTGCGGTCAATATGGATTCATGAGGGGGTTCGTTCCAAATTACTCTAGTGTGTTTTAAGTTCTGATTTGCAAACATTATCAAAATAAAAGGTTTTGTCATGGGGGGATTTTTCTTGAATTTGATTTTCCATTAATCTGTGATTGCATTCTTTATTTATTAAATCACTTTGATGCATGTTTAGGGTTAAATAAAATTGGTTTGAAGATTGACTCTAATTAGATAAGCTTAATGTAATGAAAATTTGTGAATTCATAAATTAGTGTCATATCCCGCATTCTCAAAATAGTATCAGAGATGGTTACTCCAAATTATCGAGTGATCCTTTTTCTGTAATTTTTTTTATGATATCAATCATTTTGAAAATTTTGGTTGTTGAAAAAGCACAATTGTTCGATGGATAATAATCGGATGCCCGTCTTTAATGGAACAAATTATGCTTATTGGAATTCCTGCATGAGATCATGTTTAAAAGCAATGGATGAAATAGATTACTCGTATGTGAAAGAGGGCAGACTCCTCCAACTGTCATCGTAAATAATGTGACCAATCCTAAGCATGTGTCTAATTGAACTGAGGATGAGTTTAAATCGAGTACCTACAACTCCCGACGCCTTAGTGCTATTTTTGGAGCCATCACCCCTAACGAGTTCCACCGTATTATGATGCACACCACGTCAAAAGAGGCATGTGATATCCACTAATTGACACATTAGGGTATCAACGCGGTTAAGGAGCCTAAATTATAAAATTTAACCACCCATTTTGATACTACCACTATGTTAGAATGAGAGTGTTTTGATGAGTTTTATGATAGGTAGTCGGACATAGTTAATACAAGTTTCAATTTGTGTGAGAAAACTGAGGAGTCGAGAGTTGTTAAAAAGATTTTGAGTCCACTTTTGTCATGTTTTATTCCTAAGGTCACAATTTTAAATTCAGTGGGGATGTATGATTCAATTGTGTTATAAGATCTCGTAGGAGACCTTCAAACTTATGATACTGACATGTTTCCCCAAACCATTAAACCTAAGGATAGAATGGTAGCTTTAAAGACTCACGTTAAGAAAAAGCAAAAAGGGAGAATTTATGCGTTTGATTTTGAGGGTGAGGTTGATTTAGATGACATGACCTTGTTTGCTAAAAAAATTAAAAAGTTTTTCAAATTATCCAAAAAGAATTCTTCCAATGAAAAGATTTTTGAGAAAAACAAAAAAAGATGAGGCCAAAGAGAGCGATGAGAAATAGGAAGAGGCGAGATGTTATGAGTGTGAGGGTAATGGACAAAAAGATTTTTAGTGTCCCACAATGATAAAGATAAAGGGAAAGAAGGCTGCTAACATGACCACTCTTAGCGATAGTGACATCGAGTTAGATGATTCTGGTAATGAATCACCACATGGAAAGTGCATTTTTTTCATGGATAGTCACGTGAGCACATCTAGTTTGTCCCACAACGATGAGGATACTCGTAAATGAGAGAGCCTGGATGATGTTTCGAGCCATTCGGGGATAGTTAGTGTGAGTGTGAGTGTCAGAGTAAGACTACAAGTGAGGGTGAATGTGATCTCCAAAAGGTGTTAAGATATTGGTACACCGAGACTTTAAAGACAAAAAACATGAATAAAGAGTTAGGTATTAAGTTATTAGATTTGGGGAGATAGATAGAAGTTTGGATGGAGTGCAAGGCGTTATTGAGTAAAATCGAGAAGGTTAGAGTTCTTTATATGAGCAGTTGATTGCCTTAGGTCGGGAAAAGAGTGAACTTGAAATTCGTATATCCCACCTCGAGAGATATATCGAACGTCCTCGTGAGGTGAAGGTCACTTTTGAGGACACATCTAAGAAGGTTGGTAAGACGCTCCTTGATCCCTCTTTAGGTAATGATGAGAGAATAGAAATAGGTTATGATGGTGCATCTACTTCCCGTGTTGCACCGGACCCGGTTACCAAGTTTATGATAGATCCATATGGTTGTCAACCTAACACACCTAGGCATTCATTTGCCCATAGGATAACGCATTCGAGACATTTCGAGAGAGGTGTTCCTAGGCCCGTTTATGTTTTCTCCCATTGCAAGAAAAGAGTACAGCTTAGGGGATTTTGCTTTAAGTTGGGTAGTGTCTCTCATCGGTATTTACCTTGTTATGCCACTACACGTGTTCACACATGCACTCCCACACATGATACTTTGCATGCTACTGCACATCGCATGATAGATTTTGAGCATTTTAGAGAGCTAGTTGGGTATTTAGTCAAGACTTCAGATGACTTGATGGATATTTTTCATAGGATGTCACCACCTTTGAAAAACTCCACCAGACCTAATGATTGAGGTTTAGACTTTCTTGAAAGCTTATGATGACATTTATTATGATATTTTATGCCTATTGCTAGTGTGTACTACCATTTGTATTTTATCTTTTTCCATTTTCATATATATTTTTAAAAACCCCAAAAAAGTTTGTTTTTGAAAATTTTTGGAAAAATACAAAAAAAAATTCTATTTTGGAGAAAAAAATTGAAAAAGCCAAAAAGATTTTAGTATTTATTTTTACACCATTTATGGATGGACTTTTAGGATAGCCAAGTCAAAAATTCATTCCATTATCCATGTGTCTATTTGATTGTATTTTGAGAGAATACATCATTTCATCCATGTGCTTTGTAATGTTTCAAGTCATTCAGATGAGACTAATAATTAATTTCTACATGTTTGACTCTTCGTATCATTTAATGCATATGTGCACATATTTATTCGATTATTGTACTTGTCGATCATATATCGGTCGAAGCTTTTTTATCTCAATCCTTCCTTTAAAACTAACCAAATGCGATAAAACTTGACAAAAAAAGTAGTGCATGTAAGAACCTTTGCCCGTGAGGATTTGTTTAATATTGAAAAAATAATGATTAAATATGAGATAGGGCTGCGAGAGGCATGTGAGCTCGTCGTGAAAGACACTGTATGAGAAGAGCCCAAGAAAAAAGTAAGAAAATTATTCCAATAAGAGGCCAATAGGAAATATCTTAAAAAGAGAATTTAGAACCTCAATAGAAAATTAAAATAATTATTATTTATGAGGGAGTTTGGTTGGAAACCAATGGGGTTGCACGTCCAGACAAAAGTATTGAAAAAGCATTACATAGTTTTAGACGTTATTGATGTTGAAATTATTTTAGACATTGATTTGTTGATTATATTGAGTTAATATCGTTTGAATTCAATATTTTTACACCTAAGAACTATTTTGGAGTTCATTTGTTAGGAGTATCCATATTCATCATGCATATATATTATGAATCTTTGAATTGATTTTCCTATCGAATTTGTTCACACCCTCCCATTCTATTTCCACAATTTGGTTATCTTAGTGTTAATTCATGGTGTTTGGTTTTTATAAAAAAAAATAAAAATTGGAAACTATTTTTGTGGAAGCCTTTTGAGTTTATCATTGCATGAAAATAATTGATATATATTTGCTTTGCTTGTCGTGACACTCCTAATTATTATTGTCTTATTCTTTTCCTTATCTATTTTAGACAAATAAAAAGGGGGAGAAAGAATTATGAATTATGGGGGAAATTTGACTTGATTTGATTTTGTAATACCCCGCCCTAGAAAATACACGATGAATATTAAATTTGGTATTTTGTGAAGGAATGCAATTGGAGAAAACAAACGGATGATAAATAAATGAACACAGTTGGGTCTAATTATTTGTATAATTTTTAATAGGATAATTACTAATGAGTATTATGGAAAGAAGAGGATAAAATAATAAAGGGAAGAAAAATAGGGTCATTCGAACGACAAATGAATGTCATTAGAACGAGATGGAATGTCGCGGGAAGCCCTGTTCAAACGGGCATCGAACAAGATGCTACTGTAATACAGTACTAAGTCGCGCGAAGGTCATGAGATCCAAACTTCGAATGAGAAGAGATGTCATTCGAACGACATATCACTTCATTCTAATGATGTCCCACCAAAAGTCTCTTTTCACTTTGATCGATGAGTTGGCCCGTTTTGGACCCTTGATTATTTGAGAAGATGGGAAAGTCGGGGGGTTTGATCTTAGGGGGTATTATTTAGGGTTTGATTGGGCTCATTTATAGAGAGAAAGAAGAATAAGAGTTAGGGAGAGTGGAGAGTGGAGGTGGCCTCATCCACCATTTTGGTTACCCACCACCATATACCACCACCAAACACCACCATTTTCACAACGAAACCACCATTATGAAGTCTCAAAACACCTTAGATGTCCATATAAAACCCTAGATGAAAAATAGGTTTAAAGAAGATGAGATATTTTGAGTAGGATATGGGTTCAAAGGGGGTTATCTTTGAGGTAGAAGGAGAATTTCTTGGAGTGTTGTTGGAACTTTCATAAGATCCTGAGGAAGGGTTTTGTGACTCCTTTTAATGCCATCTTTGGAGGTGGGGGAGTCACCCATATTCTCCACTACCACCACCATTTTTGGAGTCTTTGAGGTGGGATTTACAAACCTTGGTTTAGGTTTATTGATGATGTAGTGTAGTTGTAGTTAGTTATTTACATATATTAGGCATAATAAATATAGGATTTGTGAATAGCTTGCATCCATGAGATAAACTAGTGGCTCTTCATGATTTCATGGGTAAATGGGTTCCATGAAATTTTTTAAAGTGTATTTAAAATTAGATAAAAATTCAGATTACTATTTTACACAACTTGGCTATAAAAATATGTAAGAAAATGGTTATAAGGCATTTTTGGGTTTATAAATTGCATCCTTAATGTTTTGAGTAAAAAGGGGCATTTAAAATATGGTTTTAAATTAGTCCTAAAGGTATTGAATTTTTAGAAGGCTATTCATATACATTTTATGAAATATAATGGATTGAAAGTGTGTTTAAATGAAAGAATGTGGTTTCCAAAATAAGTGATATCTTGAGCTTGCTTGTGCCATTTGGTAATGTGAATACATGTTTTCCCACTTTAAATAAAATGTTTTATATGTGAAGGAATGATTTCATTTTAAATGGGTATTTTAATATGTGTAAACTCCTCGTAGGAAAATAAAGTGGGTTTAATGTCTGAACATGTGAAACTAAGTCTTCATGCAAATACTAAAAGTAAAGAAGACTAAACGTGAAATAAATGGATTAGTTGGTGTTGGAATGCAAAAGGTCAAATATAGAGTGTATTTGTCAAATGTGTCGAAAATGAGGTTTTAATATATAAAATGCATGAGTTTATATATTAAAAGTGTTCAAAGTGTATAAAATTAAAGTTGGGTAAAGCATCCTAGTAAAATAAATGTTTTTTGATTAAATGTGTTTAAGTGGTGAAATGACAACTTAAACTACCTTTTCAAAAATGATTTTTGTTAAAGTACCAAATTGCAAGTTTTGGTAGATAAAGGGTGATTTGGTAATTTACTTAAAGCATGATATTTTTTTATTTAAAGATGTTGATGAATGTATTACACTTGCAAGGGTAAAGATGTTTTAAGTCCTAAAGCATGAATGCTTTTTGGTATGTAACAGATGTGTGTGTGAATAAAGGACTTAAAGAAGAGGAAACCATTTTCCAAGTATTAACGGATAAACGGACGGTTAAGTCTAGGCTTTTGGCTTCGGCCCTCAAATATTGAATAATATGAAAATTCGAATAATGTTGAGCACATTGAAAAGATAATGGGAGAATCGGATAAAGCTAGAAAAATAATTAAGCATGGTATGACATCCCTAGTGGTGAAAGACCCAAAACTAACTGTAGTAGCATATGGTGGAAGAGACCATGGCGAGAGCCCATAAGTCCGTGGTTCTTGGGTTAATCCCAAAGATAATGATGAAATCGGGAACATGATAAGAATTAGTTATGAGACGAAAATAACCTAACATGAGTAAATATTTAATGTTCTGGTTAGCATAATGTGGACAAGTAAATCGAGAATATAATGAATACTGTCCATAAGAAAGGGGAAATGGCTAAGCAAGGTGGCTTAATGGGTAATTAAGCGACCTAATGAGGTGTAAACCCATAATAAAACAAGTGTGTGTGTTATATAAGGATTTCAATATTAATGAATACTCCCTAACATGACGTGAGCATGTGTTGAAAGAAAGTCTTAAGTAATGATTAATAACTCGGGTGTGAGTTGATGAACGTTGAGTAATAAACATTTTAAAGTGAATGAAATGCTTTTCCTAACAATGGTAAATAGTTTAAATAGGTGATTTAATGGGAAAAATATGCTAGTTATAAGCATAAAATACAAAATGATTATATTGTAAAGTCAAGGAGGACAATGATAACAAATAACGTTTTTTAAATAAAACGGTTTAATACATTAAGACATGTTTTTCCATAATTACATATGCAAATATATACGTATTTTCACATGCATATGATTGTACCATGTGAGTGTTCTTTTTGTCGTTTGTTTCTATAATGCATTAGTATATATTTGGACTGAGCATTCTGCCCGCATCCCTCTTTTGTGACAATTGGTCGGATGAAATTCCATAATTTGAAAGCGTTATACAAGTAAGTAGTTACTTGCATTTACGATTAGTAACTCTATTTACTTGGCCTTAGGGGCACTTCCCTTGGGTCCTATCACGTAGTTGATTAAAATTGGAATAGCATGCTAATAAGAGTAATGTTAAATGATAATAAAATTGGATTAGAACATTATTTAGGTTGTTTCACTGCACTTTATAATTAACGTACGAATCGGATCGGGTTTATCCTTTAATAACCTTTAAATTTCAGTGAGGGCGTTATAACTTGGCTTCAAAGATTTAGGTCCAATGTTCCTTTTCGGTGTGACATAGTAAGGTTGGTATCATATCTTCTCGTCGTCGATGTTGGTTTGGGACAATAATGCTCGATTAGTGATGATTTCGATTCATATTCTGGATGGTGAAGTCAAGGACATTAGCATGATGTGCAACATTTTGTGAGATGGTAAACGGCTAAGTTATAAGTTCTTTTATGTTCCATGGTGTTTCTTATATTGATGCGTTGGTAATTCCCGGGTATCAGGGTAGGCTAATAGTGGAAACATAGTGATCTCTTGGGTGATATATGTTATGTGGAAAATTTTATGAGGAGAGTAGCCTTAGTGGTAATAGAAACGTCGAGTAGTGTTCATTGTGACTTAGCTGTAAAGGTTGTATATTTCATCTATGGAGATTAAGTGATTGAGTAATGTTCATAAGTGTTGATTTTGAGTGAGAACGTATTAGGTCCCTTGGTTGAGGACTCTGCCTTAGTGCATCTTGGCTTTAATGTGGGTTTAGAAAATCATGATGATTTGAAGTAACCTAGGAGTGAATAGAGAAATATTGGTGATTTAGTGTTAAGAACTAACGTTGTGATGCTTTAGAATAGGACCTCTTATGGCGTCACTAGGATGGACCTCCTCTTAGGAAATACTTGACGTCATGTGTCCTACCAAAACTCTGGCAGTATTAATTCATAGTTTTAAATATGATAGTGTGATATCGAGGAATAGGATCCCTTGTGGCGTCCGTGGTGTGGACCTTGGTGTCTATAGGCAATACCCAACATCTCGTTTCCTACCAAAATGTAGAGTTGTATTATTTTATAGATTAGGACATTAGTATGGTGTTTATATAGCAGGATAATTTATTTGTCGTAGTTGAACACTCATTGAGAATCAAATGATGTATTCTACTGAATTTGATTGCGTTTTGGCATTTTGGGTAAGTACTTGAGTTGAATTATAGGCTCTTTGGAAATAAGTAGTGAGGCGGTTTGATAAAAATTGACTTTGGGTTAGTAATTTGGATAAACAAGTATATCAGTATTGATAATTCCATGGAAGTTTATACTAGGGTTTAGGTAGTGAAATGTTAATGCATATGGTAGACATTCCTTAGTAATAGTAAACTTAAGGTTGGGTATGGTGCATTACGAGGATGATGATGCCTCTCCACGAACCTTTGAGATTCCTTATGATGTTGAGGGTATAGACTTTTGGGTTGGTGTAACACATAGCGGATAAGATTAATGCTTTGAGGTTACGAATTGCTGATCGTGATCAATTGTCATATAGGATTCCGTCATAACAATTCTTACATGGGGATGTATATGTCCACTTTGGACGATGATTAAATTGGTGTGTTTTTCATGAAACATCTAGCATAATCATTGTGGCGTTCAAAATAATGTGGTGATATAAATTCATGGAGAATCATTGTTGTGTTGAGATTAATGTGGTGATATACATTTAATGTAGTAAATTCGAGGTTCTGTAGCATAGGTCATGATAAGATCTCGATTTCTCATAATAGATGTGTAAGTTATTAGATAGATGGTTGAGTTTGATAGCCATCACCCAATAAGAATTCGAGAGTCATTGTTTCTTTGAGGATTGTATGAGGATAGTAATTCATTGATAATTGTAGTATGTTTAAAACATGTTGACTTATAGGAGTACTTTGAAGTTAGTACCACGACATTGGCTTATAATCACGTGTCAGGATATGACCTATGAGTATATTGATATTAGATAAATAAGGCACCTGGGAGACTTAGAACACAATGATGTTCATCCTGGTTTGAGAAATAACACTTGGAGTAGAGTGTTGAGATCGATTATAGCACATATGTGTGCTACATGAGTGATTTGGTGTGACACTAGTGAAGGAAATTATGAGATCCTAGATATGGATAATGTTTGAAAGTTTGGGATGTCATTAGAGTAATTATAATTTGGGGTTATATAGGATGTCGCTGAGAGTAGTAGAAATGATCCGTGAGTTGAATGTTTGAAACCATGTGAGCATTGTGTTTGATTTGATGAGACTGATCTTACAGACTGAGGTTAGGTATCACGTGTCGAGATTATGGAGTCCTAGGTACAATGGATTCAACATTTGGAGATAAGTTCAAGAGATTTATCTTCGCCTTGATTTGGGATGGTCATGCTTTATGATGTTTGACCAAGTAGTATTGGTCATGATGAGGGAAGCCTAACGTCTTAGCTTTTCGAAGGAATTGATTTTGTGTCTCGTTTATCTAGTAAGGATTGACGATTAATGATTAGGAATCCCGCGGGATAATGGGTCAAGTTGGGGTATGTGGCAGGGCTAAGACTTTAGTGGATGCCGATAAGGGTTATAGACCTTGAGGGTACATTGTGGGTTCGTACTTTGTGTGGCATAATTCATTTTCAGAAATTGATTATTCTCTTTTGGTGTGGCAGTTGCCATATTCATTGCATTCCTTATGCCTTCTTTAATCCCGACAATGGGAAGTTATTTATCAATTTTGGTTTGGGTGTAGCGCTGCATGAGCTGAGTAGTGATGCGGGATAGGCTAGTTGTGGATGATGCGCCATGGTATATGAGTGTGCTCTTATTTGGAATCACCCTTATTCTACACTAGTTGTGTGTTCACATGGACTCGTGATTGTTGCATGTGTTGCCTTGATGATTTTATTTAGGGTAACATGTTTTAGTATATCGTGTTACGACTTGATTGTGTGTCCCAAGGTTGTGACTTGAGATTATTGTGAGTGTTAGAACCTAACCAGTGTTAGATGTTAGTGTTTTAAGTTATTTGGAAGTGCACGGATTGAGGAGGAAATCTCTTGTATATATGCATGTTATAACACTTAGGATGACCCTAATTTATTATGAGGATCTCATAGGACATATCGTTTGGGTAGACCAATAGGACTAGATGGTCATCTCATGATTAATGAAGTGATGACTAGTGATGTCGAGGATGTGTCAACCTAGGCTAAGCATGATCCAAAGTTGCTTGAGAAAATGTAGATTGTGAATCCTAGTGGAGGAATGATCCATGATAGTGAGTTTATTGGTATGAGATTTGGGTGAGTATCGATTGTCCCGGGATTTTGAAAAAAAATACGAGTTAAACATGCTTGGGGTTAGTTTTAAGTCCTAAGGGTTCTTCAAAATCGAGTTAGAAATGTAATTGATGAAAATAAAATCTTAGGGTTTAGACCATAGTGTTGAGAAGACTCTAAGATTGGAAAATAGTCGCAAATAGTTGAATTCTAAGATTGTTGACTAGAAATTTCGGGGATGAAATTTCCTAAGGAGGGAGGAATGTAATACCCCGCCCTAGAAAAAAGATAACAAATAGTAAATGTAGTATTTTTTCGAGGAATACAATTGGAGAAACAAACGGATGATAAACAATTGAACACAGTTGGGTCTAATTGGTTGTATAATCTTTAATGGGATAGATTCTGATGAGTATTATGGAAAGAAAAGAATAAAAGAATAAAGTGAATAAAATAGGGTCGTTTGAACGAAATATCAATGTTGTTAGAATGAGATGGAATATCGTGAGAATTGATGAGCTGGAACATTTTGGACCCTTTATTATTTGAGCAAATGGGCAAATCAGGGGTTTGAACTTGGGGGGAGCTTATTTAGTGTTTGGTTGGGCTCATTTGTGGGGAGAAATAAGAATAAGAGGTAGGTAGAGTTGAGGGGTCCTCTTCCACCATTTTGGCTACCCACCACCAAACACCACCATTTCCACCATGAAACCACAATTATGAAGCCTTAGAAAACCTTATATGTCCATATAAAACCCTAGACATAAAGTTGGGTTAAAGAAGACATGATATTTGGAGTTGTATAAGGGTTTGAAAGGGGTTATCTTGGAGGTAGGAGAATTTCTTGGAGTGTTATTGGAGATTTCATAGGATCTTGGAGGAAGGGCTTTTGTGACTCCTTTTAAGGCCACCTTTGGAGGTGGGGTAGTCACCCATCTTCTCCACTACCACCACAATCTTTGGAGTCTTTGAGGTGAGATTTACTAACCTTGATTTTGGTTTATTGATGATGTAGTGTAGTTGTAGTTAATTATTTACATAGAATAGGCATAATATATGTAGGATTTGTGAATAGCTTTCATCCATGAAATAGACTAGTGGGTTTTCATGATTTTATGGGTATATGGGTTCAAAGAAATGTCTTGAAGTGGGTATAATTTAGATAAAAATTCAGAATACTATTTTACACACCTTGGGTATAAAAATGTGTATGAAAATGGCTACAAGGAATTTGTGGTTTTATGAATTGCATCCTTAATGTTTTAAGTGAAAATGGGCATTTAAAAGATGGTTTTGAATTAGTCTTAAAGGTAGTGAATTTTGAGAAATCTATTCATCAATATTTTATGAAATAAAATGGATTAAAATTGTGTTTTAGATGAAAGAATTTGGTTTCCATGATAAGTGATGGCTTTAGCCTATTTGTGCCATTTGGTAACGTGAATACATGTGTTCCAACTTTAAATAAAATGTTTTATAAGTGAAGGAATGATTTTATTTTAAATGGGTATTTTAAAATGCGTAAACTCCTCATAAGGAAATAAAGTGAGTTCAATGTCTGAACATGTGAAACTAGGTATTCATCCAAATAGTAAAAGTAAAGAAGACTAAATGTGAAATAAATGGCTTAGTTGGTGTTGGAATGCAAAATGTCAAATATAAAGTGTGTTTGCCAGATTTGTGGAAAATGAGGTTTGAATGTATAAATTGCATGAGTTTATATCTTAAAGTTGTGCAAAGTGTATAAAGTGAAAGTTGGATAAACATGCTAGTAAGACTAGTGTTTTTTGATTTAATGTGTTTAAGTGTTTAAATAAGAACTTAAACTACCTTTTCGAAAATTATTTTGTTAAAGAACCAAATTGTAGATTTTGGTAAAGAGAGGGTGAATTGGTAATTTACTTAAAGCGTGATATTTTTAAAGTAAAGATGTTGATGAATTAGTTACTTTGCCAAGGGTCAAAATGTTTTAAGTCCTAAAGAAGGAATAATTTTTGGTGTGAAATCAACGTGTTTGAATAAAGGACCTAAAGAAAAAGAGACCATGTTCTAAGTATTAATGAAAAAATGGACGATTAAGTCCGGTTTTTTGGTTTTGGCCCGTAAATGTTGAATAATGTGAACATTGAAATAATGTTTAGCACATTAAAAAGGTAATGGGATAATCGGATAATGATGGAAATAAAATTAAGCAGGGCATGACGTCCCTAGTGGTGAAAGACCCCAAAATAACTGCAGTAGCATATGGTGGCGGAGACCGGTGGTAAGAGGCTACGAAGTCTGTGGTTGTTGGGTTAATCCCAAAGATAATGATGAAATCGGGAACATGATAATAATGAATTGTGAGATGAAAATAACCTAACATGAGTATATGTTTATGGTTAGGATTAACATAATGTGGACAAGTAAATTGAGAATAATGAATAATCTCCATAAGAAAAGTGAAATGGATAAGTAAGGTGACTTAATGGGTAATTAAGCGTCCTAATGAGGCATAAACCCATAATAACACAAATGCACACGTTCCCTAACATGACTTGAGCATGTGTTGAAATAAAGTCCTAAGTAATGATTAATAACTCGATTGTGAGTTGATGAACATTGAGTAATAAACATTTTAAAGTGAATGAAAGGCTTTTTCCAACAATGGTGAACAGTTTAAATGGGTGAGTTAACGAGAAGAATATTCTAGTTATAATAATGAAATACAAAATGATTATTTTGTAAAGAAGGGGAGGACAACGGTAACAAATAACATTTTTAGAATAAAACAGTTTAATACATTGAGACGTGTATTCCCATGAGTATATATGTAGATATATACTATTTTCACATGCATATGATTGTAGCGTGTGAGTGTTGTTTCTGTCGTTCATTTCTATACTGAATTCGTATATATTCCCACTGAGCATTCGTCTCACATCCCTCTTTTGTTAGGGCAAGTCGGATGCAATTTCATACTTTGAGAGCATTATATAGGTAAGTAGTTACTTGAATTTATGATCAGTAGCTCTTTTTGCTTGGCCTTGGGGGTACTTCTGTTGGGTCCTGTCACTTTGTTGATAAAAATTTGAATCACATGATAACAAGAGTAACATTAAATCAAAATAAAACTAGATTAGAAATATTATTTAGGTTGTTTCACCGCACTTCACAATTATGTACGAACCAGATCGAGTTGAACCTTTATTAACCTTTAGATTCGGGTCGAGGCGTTACAAATGTGATATATTTGATTTCTATTTATTTCATTTCAAACTCGATATGTCAAGAAGGTATTTGTTGTGGTTATTGTGTGTAGGGCTTTGATGATCATTTACAAAACATAAAAAAAGAAGAAGTTCAACGATTTGAAGTTGAATATTTTTAAAGACTTGCATATTTAGTGTCTTTACACTTTTGGGTACGTGGGAAGGTATTAGGTTTGTATAGGATATTGATTGATAATTCAGATGTTTTTATTTTGTTCCGGCATAGACATAGGTGGACATTTGTAAGGACCTACTTTACATAGTCCACAGTATACATTGAGTATGTCGTTTCCTCTTACAACCGTAAAGGAAGTTCACATTCACACATTCAAGAAGACAAATCCGAATATCAAGCATCTTCAACATATGCGCCACATGAGGTATACTTTCATATATATTTTGTTTTGAGTTACTAATATTTTATACTAAGTCTTGGGATATTTTTCTAAACTATTTTAAATCAAAAGTAAGGTTTTCCTAGTTTAAAATGTTTTCTGAAAGACCTGTAGGTGGACTTTAAAAAAAATTGTTTTTCACTCCAGTTGTTCAAACGACATTCACTTGTTATTCAAACGACATGATATGTCATTAGATAGGTCACAAACGAGAGCCAACTAGAATGAATTTTTATATGTCATTTTAGGGTCGTTCAAACAACAGGTCAATGTAATTCAAATGACATCAAAAAGTCGTTTTAACGACCTTTGCCGCCTCAAATTATTTTGTTAGCCCATAAATACCTATTTTGTGATACTTTTCAATTAAGACTTTTTGTTTACGAAATCTGCATCACTGTTGCAATTTACTCTTTACTTTTGAGGAATAAAAACCTGTTTGATTCACATAAACGCATCCCAATTACTTTTCCAAATCATCTTTGGAACCCAAACACTTCTTGACAAATTTTTTGATATGGAGTGTTATCTCTACTACTAACTTGCGGATACTCGAGGGTATTCACTCCTAAAGGATGAGCTACAGTTATTATGATTATTAAGGGAGTCATTGTTGGTTCTAGGTTGCGGTTTATTTGAATTCTTTAGGAAGTTCATTAAAAATTTATCTAGTGTGTTGTAAGTTGTGATTTGCAAACACTATTGAAATAAAAGGTTTTACCCCGCGTGGATTTTTGCTAAATTTGATTGTAAAACGAATAAATGTGGTGTGTGATACTGATTTAAATTAATTCACAAGTTTCCAAGTAAACCTTATTTAATTCAAACAAAATTAATTCAGCCCCTAAACATGCATATAAATGTCATAAATCATTCAAACCATGCATGAAAAATAAAGACGACTGATTCAAAAAAAGACCCCTTTCGGGTAAAACCTTTTATAACACTTTGAAGAATTCACAAGACCTTTGACTTACGTATAACCTGATAATCTCCCACAAGTGTGTAATGTACGGTGCCTTCAGCAAACCTTCAAATATACGAGAGACAGCGAAATACCCTCCAGGTGTCGGTTCGTCGTCTTCGGCTCGTCCACACGCAGAATGACTACGCTCGGTATCCACCGATCAAATATGGAGATGCCTTCTCCACAGAGGTTGAACAAAAGTAAAGTGTGTTCTTGAACACCAAAACAACTCACCAAAGCATATGGGATTTTTGTGAATTGGAAAAAAAGGGGATTAAACCCTAAAAGAAGAAGTCAAATGGATTCTGCAGTTTTGCAGTTTTCTGTCTTTCAAAACACCGGGACTTCTTAATGAAAATGAAACCATTTAATGAGTATTTATATAAAAATGCGCTGCCTCAGTCGTTCGAACGAAATACCTATCTCGCTCGAACGACATACACGTGTCGTTCAAACGACATCGCGCGACATGCACATTTCGCTTGAACGAGATGACATCGCGCTTGAACAACTTGGCATAAAAAACGGGGTACGCTACAGGACTTAGAAAAATTACTCATTCTCTAATTTTGATAAAAAAGTCCGCTCCAACACTTAGAAAATATTTTGTAAAAATATCCCAAAAGCTCTAAGTTAAAAGTTAAGGTACTTAAAACATAACCTTACCAAAGTAAACTTCGTGGAGTCTTTTTGATGAAGAACCTTAATAAATTCGGATCCGTCTTGATGTAGATTTCTCTTGAATTTTTTTTACGGTTGTAACGGTATACGACATAATAAATTGATAACGGACTTATAAAATATGTCCTTACAAATCTCCCCAATGTCTATGCCGGTACATACATAAAAACATACGAATTATCAAATACCAAAATGCCTATACAAATCTACCCTCCCATGAATAAATTTGCAAGATCTCAAACTGTTCTTCAAAAAATCTTCATTAAATCGCTTTTCTCATCAGGGTGTGCAACATAATGTTCTTCAATATTTGTACCTACACACATGAGATAAAGCAAAACCTTCGTGACGCATCGAGTTTGAAATGATATAAGAATAAATCATTAATAAATCAAATATCCCCCATAATGCAAAACTCTCCCATAACATGACGATTCTTTCTCCCCCTTTTTAGGATGTCCCCAAATAGACAGATAAGAGGAAATAATCAAAACATGGAGTGTCACGATAATAATAATAAAATACATCAAACTAGCGCACACAAAGGAGTATCTCAAAAACTTTCACAAACTATTTTTGATTTTTCAAATTTTTCGTATAAAAATAAGATACCAAAAATCACACCATGGATTTATACTAAAACAACCAAGTCATGGAAATGGAATGTATGGGTGTGAACACATTCAATAGTAAAATCAACTCAATCAATCATATGTGCACGATGAATACGTGTACTCCTAACGAATGGACATAAAAAATATCTTTAGGTGTAAAAATTGTTGAATTTAGATGATATCGTCTTAATACAAATCAACAAATTAAAGTCAAAGTGATTTTCACACCAATAACGTCCAAAACTATTTAACCTTTTTTCAAGACTTTCAAGGACATGAAAACCCGTTTTAATTCTCCATCCAAACTCCCTCATATATATTTTCTTTTAGAGGTATATAAACTAAATTCTTAAACTTTGGAGAATTGGTGCAAAAACCTAATTGGCCCCTTTTTTGGCATGAATTTATTTTTATTGCCTTTAAATTTTTTGGTCTCTTTTAAACCTCTTTGGACCCTGGATAATAAAATTCCTCAATTTTCTAGGTCCAATTTAAACGGTGGCTTAATCGCAAAGGATAAATTAGTACCTTTCGTAGCCCTTCACTGTTTTCAAATAAAGCACACAAACTCACAAACAAATCTTACATGCACAACTATCTTATCAAGTTTTATCAAACTTGGATAGTTTTAAGGACATGATTGAAGTGAAAACACCCAACCAACATGTGATAAGACAAGCACAATAATCAAACAAATTCGTGCATGTGTGCAATAAAGGAAATCATGAGTCAAACATGTAGGAAGTACACTTAATTACATCTTAATGACTCCAAACATTATAAAGCACAAGGATGACATGACATATTGTCTCAAAACACTATCAAATAGCCACATGAAAAATGTAATGATGTTGTGACTCGATCATCCCAAGTGTTCATCCATAAACGGTGTAAACAAAAGATAAAACTCTTTTTGGATTTTTCAAAAATTTTATCAAAATAAAATCTTTTTATATTTTTCAAAAAGTGGAAAACATAAAAACATAATACATACTAGAAATAGGCAAATAATCTCATCATGGAAAACATCATATGCTAGTAAACAAGTCAAACCTCAATCATTAGGTGCGGAGGGATTTTCCAAAGGTGGTGCCAAATTATGAAAAAAATCCATCAAATTTTGTGAAGTTTTTACCAAAAACTTAACTTGCTCACCTACATGTGCAAACTCTCTCATGTAGTCTCCAGGAGCATGCAAAGTATCATGTGTGGGTGCATGTGTGGCGAAAACACGTGTAGTAGCAAAACGTGACACGTAACCTAACTTAAGATAGAATTTCCTAAGGTGTCCTCTCCTTTTTCAATGGGAACAAACATATATAGGCCTAGGAACACCTCTCTCAAAAGCTCTAGGATGCGCTATCCTAATAGGAATGTGACGCCTAGATGGGTTAGGGTGAGATTCGCGTGAATCTAAAATTAAAGTGGGAACCGGCTCGGGTGCTAATTGGGAAGTAGAAGCACCGTCATGACTTATTCCTAACTTCTCACCTTTATACAAAATGATATTGAGAACCATATTTCCAGCATTCTTAGATCCATTCTCTAAAGGAGATTTGACCTTCCGGGCAGGTTCGAGATCACTCTCGAATTGGGATACACGTGTCGTCAGACTAGACACCGTGTTGGTCAAATCACACTTTTCCCTTTTTAAAACTTCCTTCTCTCTCTCCAAATCTAAAACCCGACGACCTAAAACTATATTATACTTCTTTATTTTCAAGGTCTCGGTATACAAATCTCTAAGGCTTTTTGGATCTCACTTTCATCTCCACTCTCAAATTGTCTCTCATCTCCACTAGAAACATTCGAGTCATCACCGTTGCTCTCATAATCTATATCAACGTGAGAAAAGTGGGTGTCCTCACATGACTCAAAAAATCTACACACATCCCATGTGCTAAACCTTTATCAGACTCATCTCCCTCATCACCCTCATCACCCTCACTATCACTAAGTGTGGCAGGCATAGCAGTCTCTTTTCCCTTTTTCCTTATCCCAGTAGGACACTCTTTAGCCATGTGCCATTTGACCTCACACTCAAAGCACCTGATCTCATCCTCCTTGTCACTCTCTTTGGCCTCCACTTTCTTTTAATTTGACTCAAAAGATATCTTTTTACTAGAAGAATTTTCTTTATTCATTTTGAGAATTTTTTTTAAAGTTTTTGTCAAGCATAGCCACATCACCAAAATCAAACTCACCCTCAGAATCAGACTCACGAACTTTTTCTTTCTTTTTCTTAAAATGGGCGTTTTAAGCAACGCCTCTATCCTTAGCATTAATAGTTTGGTGAAACATGTCTATCTCATAGGTTTGAAGGTCTCCTACAAGTTCTTTCAACTTAAGTGATTTCAAATTTTCCAAAGAGTTCAAAACAGTGACTTTAGGAATAAAGGGTTTTGGGAGAGATCTCAAAATATTTTTAATGACACGCGTGTTATCAATCACCTCACCCAAATTAAAACTAGTGTTAACAATGTCCGACAAACGTTCATAAAAATCATCAAAGCATTCAGACTCAGACATGGTGATAGTCTCAAATTCGGTGGCCAAATTTTGCAATTTTGATTCGTTAACCGTGTTCATACCCTCATGTGTTAATTTCAAAACATCCCAAGCCTCTTTAGACGTGGTACACGTCATAATTCGACAAAACTCACCAAGAGTGATAACTCCAGAAAAAGCACTCAGTCCACGGGAATTAAAATTTGACATTTTAATATCGTTTTCAGTCCAATCTGACACAAGTTTTAAAGATGTGATACTTTCAACGGTGACAGTGGGAGGATTCCATTCATTTTCACAAAGAAACCAAACACCCTCGTAAATGGCTTTTAAACTAGATTTCATGCGAGGTTTTTAATAGGCATAATTTTTCCCATAAAAAATTGGCACCTTATTAAATGAACGTTATATTGGAAAAATTGTGATTTTTCACAAAAGTGATTTGTAAAAAAAAAAATTAATATCACACGATTTTGCAAAAAATAGGAATACGCAATAAATTGGCACAACCTGCTCTGATACTAATTTATAAAACGAATAAATGCGGTGTGTGATACCGATTTAAATTAATTCACAAGTTTCCAAGTAAACCTTATTTAATTAGAGTCTATTTTTAAACAAAATTAATTCATCCCCTAAACATGCATCTAAATGTCATAAATCATTCAAACCATGCATGAAAAATAAAGACGATCGATTTAGGAAAAAACCCCTTTCGGGTAAAACCTTTTATAACACTTTGAAGAATTCAGAAGACCATTGACTTACATACATCCTAATAATCGCCCACAAGTCTGTAATGCACGGTTCCTTCAGCAACCCTTCAAAGATACGAGAGACGGCGAAATACCCTCTAGGTGTCGGTTCGTTGTCTTCGGCACGTCCACACGCTGAATGACTACGCTAGGTATCCACCGATCAAATATGGAGATGCCTTCTCCACAGAGGTTGAACAAGAGCAAAGTGTGTTCTTGAACACCAAAATGATTCACTAAAGCATATGGGATTTTTGTGAATTGAAAACAAAAAAGGGATTAAACCCTAAAGGAAGTAGTCAAAAGGATTCTGCAGTTTCGCAGTTTTCTATCTTTCAAAACGCTGGGACTTCTTCACGAAACCATTTAATGAGTATTTATAGAAAAAAGTGTCGCCTCAGTCGCTCGAATGAAATATCTATATCGCTCGAAGGATGTACACGTGTCGTTCAAACGACATCGCGCGACATGCACATGTCCCTCGAACGAGATGATGTCTCGCTTAAATGACCTGGCATAAAAAATGAGGTACGCTACAGGATTTAGAAAAATGACTCATTCTTAAATTTTGACGAAAAAGTCAGCTCCAACACTTAGAAAACATTTTGTAAAAATATCCTAAAAGCTCTAAGTGCAAAGTTAAGGTATTTAAAACATAACCTTACCAAAGTAAACTTCGTGGAGTATTTTTGATGAAGAACCTTGATAAATTCGGATCCGTCTTGATGTAGATTTCTCTTGAACATCTTTGATGGTTGTAACGGTATACGACATAATAAATTGATAACAGACTTATAAAATATGTCCTGCCATTGATTTTCCCTTAATCTGTGATTGCATGCTTTATCTGTTAAATCACTTAGATGCATGTTTAGGGTTAAATAAAATTGGTTTGATGATTTACTCTAATGAAATACGTTTAATCTATTGAAAATTTGCGAACTCATAAATTGGTAGCACATCCCACATTCTCATCTCTTAAAAAGGTTTGTTTAAATACAATCTCATTTACAATAACCTATCTTCTTAATCTTTCACATTTTTTAAGATATCTTTAAAATAATCCTTATTCTAATATTTTAAAGCTCCTTTCAATATTTAATATTTCAGATAAAAGCCCTATTAGACATGTTTGTATATGAGGCTCCCCAAAAAATCATAATGTCAACATGTGCGCTTAAACTTTGCCTATTTTATGTTGTTCGTCTTTCACCTAGTGTTGGATGTTCCAAATTATATCGTTAGGCAGATTTCCATGAAATACGTATAGGAATACAAATGTGATTGATGTAAGCCTTGTTTGAAGTTTGTACTTATATGATGATTTATAATATGAATGTACAAGAAATAAAATTCAATGAATTTAATGCGGAATCCCGTGTTAATAGCCACTCCGCACTACACCAAATCTGCCCATTTGTCAAGGTCATTGACCTTGACAAATCCAACTTGTCAAGGTCAATGACCGTGACATTTCGAGGCGAGACAACTTTATTTGTCACGGTCGTGTCACGGTCATTGACCTTGACACAAAACTCGCGTTTTGTGTCACGGTCGTGTCGTGGTTAATGACCGTGACACATTTGTCATGGTTATAAACCGTGACAAAGCCGTGACCCTTTTTAAAAAAAATTGTCACGGTCAATGACCGTGACAATTCTGGGCAGAATTTAAAAAAAATCTGTTGGGCAGTATGGCCACTGCCACTGCCCAGCAGTATATTTGTACCTATTATAGCAATGTTGTACCTGTTCCAAACATCATATATCCGAACAAGCTAAAGATAATGCAAATATATATTCAAATAAGAAACTATTTAAGAAGAAACAACATCACCATTAATTATCTCAAATCTACAAACTATTTGCATGGAAAAGAGATTTTGTACCGCGACGCTCGGGAACACCTCCTTATCCTTCCCTTCTCGTCCGAATAGCCACATAAGTATAGAGCATATGTGGCCTACCCTGAGGGCCACTCCCTGTCCCCTGAATTGAAATAAAGTAAAATTAGTATCCGCCCCTCAAATATATATAAATATAAATCGTAATTGAAATCGAAATCGAAATCGAAATTGACATATAAATATAAATACATTACATGTAGTGTCACTCAAACAGTTAACTTGAGCTCATATGGCACCTCCTTCTAACTATGTACCACGGGCAATCGTGTCAAATATAATTCTCTTCATATCTAAACACTAAGAAATACCATAATCCTATGGAGTTATGCGTTGCAAATTCCTTCCAACTGTTGTGTAGCCAAAAATCAGCAGTTGAAGTTGTCAATTCCACCTTTCAATGGTCTCCCATGTTTTGCTAGAAGTTCCAAGTGGTGGGGTATGGAAAGTTGAATTGACAGCTTCAACTGTTGATGTTTAGCTACATAACGGTTGGGAGGAATTTGCAGAGCATCGCTCCATAGGATTATGGCATTTCTTAGTGTTCGGATAGATGAAGAGATTCAGTCTCCTCTCCACAAATAGGACACCCCAAATAACTATGTACTAATCACCTATTAAAGGTAAGAAGCGTATATTCATGGATTAGTATAAACAAAACTTAGATGTAGTTGGAATATTTATGTATTAATCTCCTCTCCACACACGCACACTACACAAGAGTGAAAATGATAAAGTGCAGATCAATTAAAAGCATTAAAAATGGATGTTTCGGTACAAATTGAAATATTTATTACAAATTGAGAAATTGTTTCAAATTCGGGTTATCATAAAAAATTGATTGATATTCGGTAGGAGCAGCAAAGTCATCCACACTACTATTTAGACGCCTTGGCGCGTGTTGGACAATTGACCACGGCTCGTTGTTGATATACTCAGAGTAAAACACTTGCTTAACCTTTTGAAATGCACAAACAAATGGCTCATCGCTCACGTGGTCGTTGCTCTTCAACTTGGACAAGTTAACCATGATAAAATTGGTGACAAGATCAACTTTACAAGCATTTTTATCCTCAACTCTTACCCATTCACAATAAAATACAACCTCTATGAAGCTTATATAATCCAATTCAAATATATTTTGGATTACACCATAGTAAGTCATTTCAGCTTCAACGAGGTTTTTATCTTTTGCGCTCGCTCGAAAGAATGTAAGAGCCTTGTATGAAATTCTCGAGTTCTATACATTTGTACTTTCCTCGTACACTTTAGCGCCGAAAATGTAACCGTTCAATCGATACTTTTTGTACTCTTATGCCACGAACAAGGGTCCAGTGGCTAGACGAGCAAGCCTTGATGTCGCATCACCCATCTTTAGGAGCTGAGAATATAGATAAATTAATTATATTAGTGGTAAAATTTGAGTGTAATGTAACGTTATATAACGACTGTTCTCATTATAATTACCTCTTGTGTCAACCATAGCCTAAATTCGCTGTCTGATTGTACCATTGTTTTTCGTCTTTTATTGTTCTCACAGGCTTCATATTTACAGCATATTACAAAATTAATCATGTATAAAATAATCTAAAATAATGTTAAACATTATAATATTCGAAACTTACTTTTTCCATTCTTCGACATCTTCATGTGTGTCAAATAGATAACAAGCTACTTGTTCATGTTGCAAACTCGTTAATTTCACTCGTTTTCCCATCACATTACCACCATCATCGAGGAATTCATCAGTGTCATCAACGTTGGTCGAGTCAGGCATATATTCCCGAGTATATATTGATGACTCCACGGTGATGTATTCCTCTGCAATTGATCCTGCAATATATCGCGTATTCTTGACGTAATCTTTAAAAACTTTCATCAATCTTTTAAATGGATACATCCACCGATATCTAACTGGACCACAAAGAAGTGCCTCGTCGCATAGGTGTACCAACAAGTGAACAGTTATGTCAAAGAATACTGGGGGAAAGTACTTCTCTAATACACAAATCGCTTCGTTCACAGCCAATTTTGCGGCCACTATGTGTTCTCGATTCACTACCTTCTCACACAAGAGGGAGAAGGTAATACTAATTTGCATAATAGCCCTACGCAAATCTTAGAGGTATTTCGGATATCCCAATACAGCTACCACAACTAAACACCTATTAAAGGTAAACAAAACTTAGATTATAGTATGTTTTATTAAATTATCCCATCATTTAACAACTCATGCACATTGTTACGATTTGAAAAAAGTTCGACAGCATATCCCCTTAGTTCTCCAAGTACACGACGTAGATTGGCAGGTGTGAGTGTTATTTCAATTGGCCAATTGAAATAACAGTCACACTTGTCAATCTAGTATGTACCCAGAGAACATTAAGATACGACTGCAGAACTTCCTCCAAAAGCAACAACTTTAAGCCAATAAGAATATTATACAAAAATTATACAGTCTCAAACTGTCCAAACGGGAAAATTCGAAAGATCTCATTACAGGGGTAATGACTCTCGAACGGGTCTAAGGGCTATTGAATGCGTACGCATAAGAACTAGAATGCTAGTATCTATGCGCACTATATTTAATTTCAAGTATGTTTCATATAATGGGTTAATTCAAATACAAAAATAAATTCATGGGTTAATTCAAATACAAATATAAATTCATGGGTTAATTCAAATACAAAAATACAAATTCATGGGTTAATTCAAACACACACACACACACCTCCACACCCCCCACTCACCACACACACACACACACACTCACACACACACACACACAATAGCCCCCCACCCACCACACACACACACATAGTAGTGACTGTCTATTTAAAATAATCTCAATGTTAATTTCATGTATTGAATTTCTACTATTGTTTTGCGCTTTTTATAAATCATATTCAATGCTAGATATGTGTTTTGTTAAGATATCTAAGCTGTTCTATAGAATTATTTTTTGTATCTTGAAGTTTAAGTTATAAAATAATCAACCTAAAGTTTTGGTTCATAAAGTATTATCACAAATATAAACTAAGAGTGATAAAATAACTTTGTGGCATATAAATTAATTGTGACAAAGTAAGATTATGCACCAGAACCTAAAATTTAAAAAAAGTGTTTTTATTTAAACCCCACTTTTCTTTCCATAACTCCTATTTTATTAAACTTTAAATTTAATTAAGGGTGTATAGAAAGAAAAGTTAAATAGGAATAAAAACAACATTTTTAAAATATGAAGGGCTCACCAATTTGATCAAATTTTTCAACAACATAGACTAACTGATCTTTATTATAAGACAATTACTACAAATTTACGCGCATCGCCCGAATTCAAAAAGTAATTTAATGACTAAAGTAATACTTTTTTTAACTTTAGTTATTCACCACAAATCTTAAAAAATATTTTATTTTTCATGCTTTTTTAACTTCGGATGCTTTCAGCAACTTCGGATGACAATTACTACAAATTTACATTTTTGGATATTATTTTTGGATATTATTTACATTAACATTTTCGGATATTATTTTTGGAAATTTATAGAAAAGTACATATTTATTTACATTTTTAACCCCCTACCCCCACCCTGCCCCCACCCTACCCCCACCCTGCCCCACCCCCTACCCTCACCCTGCCCCACCCCCCACACACGCACACACACATGCACATATATACACACATACACACATATATATACACATAAACATATATATAAATAGAAGAGAGAGAGAGAGAGAGAGAGAGAGAGAGAGAGAGAGAGAATTAAACCTGAAAGTAGAGAGAGAGAGAGAGCAGCGTCGAGAGAGAGAGAGAGGGAGAGAACGGCGCGGGAGGGAAAAAAGAAGGGGGAAAGGGTTTTTGATGTAAACATTGTCACGGTCGTGTCAAGGTCATTGACCGTGACAATTATTTAAAGAATTGTCACGTTCATTGACCGTGACAAGTCCGTGACAAGTAAATTTGTCACGGGCTTGTCACGATCAATGACCGTGACAATTTCTTATCACGGTCGTGTCAAGGTTAATGACCGTGACACAAAACGCGTGTTTTTTGTCACGGTCAATGACCTTGACAAGGGTGACCGGCTGAAAGGTGACAATTTGTCCATTTTGGTGTAGTGCCGATTACAAAAGGGTGTTATCACAAATCTTGTCAGTATTCATGTTGGTGTAGTTACTTTCACTTTGGATTTGGAAGTAAGATAGAACTAGAATTTAAGGTAGTATCAATATGTTAGAATTTACTCAATGGTTAAGTCTCACAGAAAAATTAGTGAGTTTGTTAATGGAAAGTAAACTAAATAAAGCTATTCAAAACACTAATGGGGACTAATCGACTTGTCTTTAGTTAATAGACAAATTAAGTAAATTTTAATCACAAAAAGCTATTTATGTTTCATTTTCCTATTTACGGAATACTATATTGTAGGTGTGAGAACCAGTAATCATTGGTCATAGTTAATCTACCAACCAGGGGATGGATAACTTTATCAATTATCGAGAAAAGTTACAACAATTGTGGTACTTGTAGTGGCACGCGAAAATCTTAGTTTTGGGTAATCAGGATTTATCTCGAAAGGATTGATACTACTTATCGCTCAATATAAGGAACTTCAGTCTATTTTTTATATTTGTTCAATTAAGGGATATTTTGTTTACTTTAATAACATTAAATATAGTGAACATTATATCATTCTCCATACTATCGCAAAAAATATTTTAAAAATTAATCTTGTATTTATGCACAACAACATTGGGATAATTTCCTTGATATAATGAGGTAGGATAATCCTTAGTTGAAACATAACTATCTAGTTACATACACTTAGTTCATTTTATCTAGATAGTTTGAAAGCTCATTCGAAATTGGAGACATTTTTAAGTATATTATTCTAATATAAAATGAAAAATGACCAAGAAACATTATATTTAGTTAAACATTAGAAATGATTAATTCTAGTTGACGTGATCTTATAACCCCATCCTCATATATTTGAAGAATTAATAGTGAAATTTGAAATTATATCTCGAGGGACTATACTAAAAGTTATCTTAGACTAAGGTTATTATAAAGAGAGGAGTATTTAGTCAAGTTTGTTAACAACTCAAAATTTTGATATTTAAGGTGCTACTATTGAATATCGAAATTATCGATGTAAAATAATGGAATACCCTTCTTAGAATGTAAAATAAACGTAAAAGGACATTGTATAATAACAAATAACCAAAATATAATCAGATTGGTAAAACCCAAAAATAAATCCTTTTAAATCCCCAAAACCTTTGGACTATTAATGTAAACATATACGAAGGAAACCATATTCCAAAGATAATGAAAAATAATTGTCTCATAAATACATTTACTCATAAAATATATTATAGACATTAAAATAAAGTAAATAGGAACTTTACATATATAGTCATAGGTTGGGATAATATGCAATCACAAAATCCAAATTAGTTTCTCACAAAACTCAATCACATAGAGGTAAATCATTAAAACCTAATATATTTCAACAATCAAACGACCACACCCATTGTAAGAATCTCTACATGATCCACTATAGATATAACTAGATATCACAATTATAGCATTATTAAATGTAAACAATATGTACAATACTAAGGTCTCCATATCAGTATCCCACAACTAAGGATACACTTAAAACACTAGTATAACCCATGTCATATTACGTAAGCACACACCTGTTCATAAAATATTAACATATAAGTCCGAATTAAGCCACAACATCTAATTCGCTATCCAATATCTCATCACCTCACCCATATGACGATAATGGGTAAAGACCTCTATGTCCCACTAATTAGCAAAGGACACACACATAATCCCATAAATGTAGCATAACTACAAAAGAGAGTTAGCACACAATAACTTTTGTAATCAATGACTTGTAAAGAAAATACTCTCTCCTCACAACTCCCTCCCCCTCCCCCTCCCCAACTTCCTAATCTTGACCCTCCTCATAAACCACCTTCTCATTCCACCATGAAAGCCCCCACTGTTTGGACACCAACCTTCTTCAAAGCCAAGCTTCTATGTCCGTCCTCTAACCCGATTCCCACCTCTATCCTTTCACCCTATACGGACCAGTCCCGTCTGCATGTTCCTTCAAAGCATCCAATCTGTCAATCCTGAAATAAGGAACTCACTACCGACGATTATGACTCCGAGGACGAAGCAGATGAAGCGTGCCAACAATTATAAAGCATGTTGATGGTTGATATTGATGCACAACAATTATTCCAAGCCCGTCAAAAGTGGAAACACTCTCTTTTCATCAAACTTCTTGGCATATATTTATCCTTTCAACGTCTTGCTCTTCTCGCCTCTCGCGTCTTTGGAATTTAATGGCTGGAATTTTTATTACAGATCTTGGTCATAATTTTTATCTCAATCATCTTGCTTCCTTAGATGATTTTGTTAATACTTTTGTGGGAGGGCCTTGGTTTCTTGACGACCATTATCTCTCGGTGCAATGATGGAAAAAAAATCCGTCCCTCCACAGCCAAAATACAACACATGAGCCTTTGGATAGAGCTGTATGAGCTCCCCATTGAGTATTATCATCACGACATTTTACACTGCATTGTAACTACACTAGGAAAACCTTTAAAAATTGACATGCACACGGAGTCATTAGGACGGGCTCGTTATTCCCGTATATGTATTGAATTTAACATCACCAAATTGCTGCCTTCAAAGCTCAAAATCGAACATATTTTACGTTCCATCGTTTATGAAATCAAAACTGACATCTGCTTCCATTGTGGCATTATTATCCATACCCAGGATAACTGCGAAAAATGACCCCCTTAATATCCAGACCTCTCTTTCAATGCCTCTGACAAAACCAACAGAACTGACGAGTGGCACGTTGTAAGACGTCATCCTCGTCGCACACCGCTGCAACATGACGGAAAAAATGGTCTTCCACCTGGAGCTCGTCTTCACCGACTTGACGCTGCCATGGCAGCACTAGCTGCAAGCGGGCCTCTTCCAAACGCTGCTATTGCAGCAACTTTAATCCAAAACCAACAAGAACAAAATCGGGTCTTTTCCCAAGGACCCACATCCACTGCAGGTACTCGATGGGCCGTTATAACTAGTGCGAAGCCATCTCTCTTGCCATCGCAAGATGAGGGGGTAATCAGTCCTCATCCAGTGCCAAACGTTCCACAACCCAATCACAGTTCGATTTGTCCCCAGGTGATATGCATCGACTGTAGTCAACCTTCTCAAGCTACTTCAACAAATCCAAATCATCCTTTACATGTCAACCCATCTGACCCACCAGGTTTAGATGTGCATGACTTTATCCCATGCATGTTGGTTCCCTCTCCCCCTATATTATCAACAACGACCCTTAATGTTCCCCTTGCTATTCCTCATAACTTCGAACTCAACTCCCCTTCGACCAACGCTCACCACTGCCTCTACCTAACGATGGCCAATAACCAATCCAACCCGAAAAACTCGTCTCGCTCTCTCACACCTCCCAACTCCCCACAAATCGATCCCTTTCTCCTCCCACCACCCACCCTCCCATCCCACCACAGACCTTCTTGAACCCCCGCTTCCACCCGGCTTCAAATTTACCACCAAGAAACCTCCCTCCGAGACTCCATCCCCCTGACCTTGGCCTTCATCTAGATAGACACAACGTCATACAAAGAGGCCCTCACGACCACATTCTTCAAGACAGCTGCGTTCACCCTCATATATTTTATCACCAACTCCAGCTCCATGGCGTTCATTTAGAAGTCGAAAAACACCGAGATCGAACACGCACAACCCCAGCATCGATATTCACATTCCACGCACATCATATTCCAAACGACGCGCAACTCTTAATCAATCCACTCCGACCAAACAAATACGTTTACATACTCCCAGAGAGCAACCTCATGACCTCTCATGCCACCCTGCACCTAATGAGAATACTACTCTATAATGCTAGAGGAGTGGGTCGACCGACTTTTTTTCCATAACTTGCAAACTATGTCACCCGTCATAGTCCCCACATGCTAGTTATTCTTGATACTCGTCTTGATGCTCGTAAACCTGTTCGTGAGATTGGACGCCTTCCTTTTTGTAATCACATCGTGTCCCTAGATCTTAGTCAAACTAGAGGTATATGGATCCTATGGATTGATGTTCAGATCACTCTCAACGAGGTTGCAGTTTCTCCTAGGTTAGTTCATGTCATGGTCCACCACGTTCCTGACGCAGGCCCCATGGAATTCACTTCAGTCTACATGCCCCCTCAGTCGCCTGCACAGTCTCAGGTATGGGAACAATTGCATCAACTTTCTAATACTATCTCCAACCCCTAGGTACTCCTAAGGGATTTAATAGCATTGGTGTGTGCAGGGTGAAAAGTTAGGAGGTCAGATTTTTCACCCTGCACGCGCCAATGCTATTAAAATTTTTATGACAACACGTAATATTTTTTATCTTGGTTTTACTGGTCTTGTTTTCACTTAGAAGGGTAATACATCCTTCGGGCACCACGTGCGTGAGTATTTGGACATGGGAATCGCAAATGGAATGTGGTGGGATGTTTTTCCAAATACCTCTATGACGCACCTCCCAAACGCGGGTTCGAACTACTGTCCCCTTTTACTCGACAATCAGCCGCTCACCATTCGCACGATTCCTCATTTTATTTATTGCTCTGAATGGGCCTCATACCCTTCCTTTCATGAATTAGTTCATTCCCATTGGTCCCACCCCGCCCCAGGATCGTCTACAACTTGTTTTCTTTATAAAACCCATCAATTTTGGCATGCCACATTGGCTTGGAAACACAAAATGCGGGGGAATATGGCACACAACATATCTTTAATTCAATAATAGCTACAGCATAAGCGTCTCCTCATTCAGCCTTAGTTCCACCCACACTTACTTATGCAGGAGTACAATCTATAACAACGGTTGGCCCACTGCCTTCCTCAAGAAGCCTTGTATTGGGAAAATAAATTTAAGATTCATTGGACCCTAGAGGGTGATCTTAACAAAAAAAAAAATCCACGCTCATGTCTCCCATCATCATAGAATCAATAACATCTCGGCCATCTTTGACCCCGATACTGGTTGGCATAAAACTCTTGAATCTGTTAACACTCAGTTTTTGCTTTTTTAAAATAACCTTTTTCAAATGACAAATCCCACCCAGCCTATTGCTGCCTACCCATTTACTTGTCTGCAAGCTACGGATAAACTCGCTCTATCAGCTCCTATAACAAAAGAGGAAATTTTCAAGACACTCAAGAGAATGGGACGGAATAAATCTCCAGGTCCCGATGGCCTTACCATTGAATTTTACTTAAACCACTGGTTGGATATCCGTTCCACCGTGTGTTCCATGATATTCGACTTCTTTAACTTTGGAATCATACCTCGTTAGCTTAACCATACACTCCTAATTTTCATCCCTAAGTGTCCGCACCCGGTGCAGGTTTCTCACTACCGCCCCATTAGCCTTTGCAATGTAATCTACAAAATTATCTCATCTCTCATTGTGGATCGTCTTAGGCCTCTTATGTCATCCCTCATTTCACCATATCAGGCATCCTTCATCGCTCATCGTCATATCCAGGACAACATCCTTATCTCTCATGAAATGCTTCACACCATGCGCAAATCTAAAGCGCGCAAGGGAAGTTGTGCCATTAAGATAGACCTTACTAAAGCCTTTGACCAAATGGAATGGTCTTTTCTTCGTTGGGTTCTCCAGTAGCACAATTTTCCCCCTGCTTGGATTACATATATACACGCTTGCATTTCCACCCCCTCCTTCCAAACCTTAATCAATAGGCACCTGGGACCTCGTTTTGTCTCATCTCGTGGACTTCGACAGGGGGATCCTTTATACCCTCTTCTTTTCATTCAAGGGCTAGATGTCCTTCTTCGCAAAATGGACTTCGACTGTAGCCATAAGAAAATGATTGCCCTTCTGCCCGCCAAATCTGGACCCCGCATTCTAGGACTTGCTTTTGTTGATGATTGCATTTTCTTTCTTCAACCGACCCCCTCTACTTTAACCCACTTCCCGGACATCCTTGAAACATTTTCTCTCATTTTAGGTTAGGAAATTAATAGAGATAAATCCATGAATACCTTTGGTAAGACAACGCCCCCCCAGGTTATGCGTTTAACGCGTCGTCTTCTTAGTTTTCGCCGTAATCCTGGCCAAGATAAGTACCTTAAGCTCCCTCTTATTATGGGTCATGTTACGCGTGACTTATTTCAAAATCTTATTACGGATCTGGACGCTCGGTTATAGACATGATACGCCCATTTCTTATCCTATGCGGGTCAAGCTACCCTCATTAATGCTGCATGTACTTCTCTTCCGTCCTATAGTATATTTGCATTCCCACTGCCAAAAGGCATTCTCACATCCCTTACTTCCAAAATAAAGTTATTTTTCTGGAATGCCTGCATGTCTACTCATAAGACACGTACTATCTCGTGCTCTTCTATTACGCTTCCCAAGAACTTTGGAGGGCTGGGCATTAAAAAGCTGCATGATATCAACACGGACTTCATGCTCAAGCTTCTATGGAAAATTTTCACTAATCCTGACACACTCTGGTCCCGAGTTCTTAAGCAGAAATATTATCCTCATGCTTCGATTCTTCACGCACATCACTCTCCCAACGCTTCCTGGTTCTGGACTCGACTTATTAAGCTACTCACCACATTTCGTCTCAGAATTAAATAGAGTATTGGACCTGGCTCCATCTCTTTCAGGAATCATATTTGGGTTCTTCAAGATCCTCTAAACACTCGGTTTCCACACCTCTCTCCCGCTATTAATGAGATCACTGTCTCTCACTTTATCATTAACCACCACTGGGATCTGCTCTCTTTAGCACGCTTTGTCCCCCTGACTTTATGCTTTACATTCAGGATATTGCTATCTCCCCATATGCCACTTAGGATCTGCCCTTCTGGTGGCCCAGCAACTCCCGACACCTAACAATCAGAGCGATATGTCGATGGTTGAACCATGCTACAATCTGTTAGCACACTCCTTTCTTGTCTTTGAATTGGCTTTGGCATAACCGCCTACCACCTAAGCTAAAAACCTTTCTGTGGTTTTTAATTCATCAAAGCCTTCCCACTGCAGATCGCCTGCACTATTTTCACAAACTCTCAACGCATGACTATCCTTTATGTGGTCTCCAAGATTCCAATTCTCATATTTTCACGGACTGCCCCGCATTCTTTCAGCTTTATCTTCCATCTGATGTTATGGATCCCTCCCCTCTTTCTATTTGACGAGGCCTTGCCTCTTATAATCAGTCACCTTATATGTCGCCTATGACTCAGACTCAGACTATTCGGCCATTTTTCTTCTCCGCACCCGATGGACTGCTCGGAATGACGCGCTCTTTCAACACAAACCAATTCTTCTGACTCAAATTCGTCACGCGATCTCTGACCTGATTGCCCAATTTTCTCGCTTTACCTCTATCCTTTGTCCCCCTTTTGTGATTTAACTCACCTCGTTCCTTATTACATGGACGCCTCATGTCCCCCCTTTTTTAAATGCAATACAGATGGTACCCAATCCCACGTCTCAATTTTTGCCTCTATTGGGGGATTTTTTCGAAACTCTCAGGGCCAGTTTATTTTTGGTTTTACTTCCTACATTAGCTATGTGTTATCTTTATCAGTTGAGATTTGGGCTAATTATACTGCACTTAATTTAGCTTTTCATGCGGGCCTAACATGTATTGAAATAGAAATAGATTGCCAAACTCCATTACACATGCTTACTAGGAATTCTGCCCGGTCTCTAGCTCTTGCGGACCTGACCAGGATCGTCATTGAAGGCTTCCCCCGGTTCCATCATATCACACTCAGCCTCTGTTTCAGAGAATCTAACTATTGTGATGACTTTTTAGCTGCCTTATCTGTTAACAGTCTGTTTTACTTTCAAGTTTTTCATTCTACCCCTCAGTTTTTAATTTCTAGTTTGCAATTTGATAAGAGTCCGTGTGGTGTAATTAGGTCTGCCCCTTGAAATATCTCATGTAAAATACTGTTATTTACTATAGTTTTTATTTTTTTGTGAAAAAACTTTTGTAAATGATGATGTGATGCCCACATAATATGTATGTGCATCATATTCTTCTAGTCCTACTACTCGACCTCATGATTAAATCTGAGAGTGCAAGTACTCGACTCAGAGATAGAGCGAAGGTATTTAAGTTAAAATTATTAACATAGCAAAATAAATATTTTCCTTTTAAGTCCTTTTGGCAAAAATAAGACAACCTAGGTCTATGTGATAAAATATTGAACAAATTAAATTACACCAAATTTTATCTTCAATATTAGAATTTTGTTAAAAAAACATAATCTCATTTTATAATAACCTATCTTCTTAATCCTTCACATTTTTTAAGATGTCTTTGAATTGTGACTTATTCTAATCTTTCAAAAATCCTTTCAATCTCTTTAATTTTCCAGAGAAAATCCCCATATGACTGGTTTGTATAGGAGCCTCCCAAGAAAATCATAACGTTGACAATTGTGCATATACTTTGCCTCTTATATGTTGCCCATACTTCAGCTAGTGTTGGATGTTCAGAATTATATAGTTAGGATACTTATAGGAATACAAATATGATTAATGTAACCCTAGTTTTAGATTTGTTTTTATAAGGTGATTTATAATATGAATGTACTAGAAATACACTTAAATGATTTTTATGGGGAGTTGCATGTTGATACCCACTCTGATTAAAAAAGGACATTATCACAAATCATGTAAGTATTCAGGTTGGTGTAGTAACTTCCACTTGTGATTTGGAAGTCATTTAAAAGTAGAATTTAAAGTAGTAATAGATACATTAGAATTTAGTCAATGGTTAAGTCTCACAAAAAAAATTAATGAATTTCGTAATCTATATACTACTATAAAATGCTATACAAAAAGTTAATGTTGAGCTCATTAGAGTCAATCCACGTGGCAGTGATAAACTTATTACATTTTCTCTCTTTTTGGTAT
The DNA here is from genome assembly GCA_949130495.1 of Sambucus nigra. Classification (NCBI taxonomy): domain Eukaryota; kingdom Viridiplantae; phylum Streptophyta; class Magnoliopsida; order Dipsacales; family Adoxaceae; genus Sambucus; species Sambucus nigra. Next base: position 76,456,471 of record OX422207.1, on the reverse strand, counting down.
TCATATTTTTTTCTCTCTAATTAACTCTATATCCCCCTGGCTTCTCTCTTTTCTTCTATGAAGACATTGCAGTAGACGAAAAGGCCCCAGCTTTTGCCTCTTTCTCTACTTCTTCTGCAAGAAACCCCGCCTTCTGCCCACGTTGGCAAACAATAACAATAGTAAACTCTTAAAAGAATTTCTCTACCCAAGATCGGCTCTATTTCAACGATAAGAAAAAATCCTCTTCATCTACACCTTAATTTCTATCAGTCTTCTTTCTTCACAGACCACCAAAATGAGGTTCTTCCCTTCTATTTCAAGACCATTTACTCCCTTTCAGCCATTTAACTGTCCAAAAAACTCTTCCCATCCCTCGACATATTTTCCCATCCCTCACCATCATATTAAAAATCTCTCCCCCTCTCTATTTCTCGTTCCCTTTCATCTATCCACCTCTTCCAATCTCTCTCTTCATATATCTCATATTACGGGCTTAAAAAATGTCATGAAGGTGCCAATTCAATTAAGTTCGTGTATTTGCCTTGGTGGCAGTTTCAATTATACACTGATTTTTCTGAAAATAATATCAAAATGAGGTATGAAAAATTCCCATTCATCCTTCAAATCATCCATCTCGAATGAGTGTGAAATCTTACTTTAGAAATTGTTCGCTTGTTCCTTTTACAATTTTTTTAATTATTTGTTTTCAAATTAATGATATGCTAGGTCTTCTTGAATTTGGTTAATTTTTTTATTTTATAATGTGAATTTGATTCATCTTAGATTGAACCTTTTGTGTATTCGGACAACTCATGTTCAGATTTTGGTTTGGTTGTGTAATTGGGGACAATACATATTTTTTTATCTTAATGTATATTTTGCATCTATGTATTGTTAATGTCTATTTCATTTTATTTTTTAAATCTATTATAAGAATAGTTGTAAGAAAATATGGTTGGATCAAATGCTTTAAAAAATCATTTGTGAAAAAATTGGTCTTTATCCATACGCATTGTTTTGTCGATGTAATTCTATCGATTTGTCCATGTGTCTGATTTTGGCAACCATACGGAAAATATGTAAAGTTTGTGCAACGCTTCAACAAAGTGATATTTTCATCATTGATAGGAATATTGATTCAACATGTTGTGTTGTAAATTCATCATCTTTTAATTCTTACAAAATGGGCTTTATTGATTCATTTTTATTATCTTATTTCAAACAAGATTGCAATTTCAAAACGTTTCTACCGCCAATATTACCATGGTGATACCTATGTAATTCTCTAGAAGTGAAGGTTTTATAAACATCATAATGGCTTTACAATTTGGATTATTAACACTTTTTCTATTTTCTCACAAAATATTAAGCACTTTTTTGCATCCTATATGTTTTTAGGATTTACGAAGGAATTGACATTGCGGTTGGTGGAGTCAAGTTTCCCAGGAAGTAACGAGAATGAAATTTAATAGGGTTCGGAGTTGTAGTTTGTGAGGTGTTGTAGACAGAGTATGTATTGAAAGGTGGTGTTTTTTTGGTTAGTTTTCTAATTTTTTGGGATATTTATATCCCATTCCCTATGAACAACTATTACGAATGTATGGTATCGTTCATTTGCTCCATAAATGAGATCAAGTTTTTTGAGAGGCATTGATTTATATATAAATCTTTCTCTATTTTCAGACACTTTTAATTTGTATGACATGGCAACGTTTTCGGGTGGATTTAACAAAATCAAACAAATCGTGGAATGGAAAAACATTTTTCCAATACTACAATGCTGAAAGATTTCCTAGATATTATGAAGATCACAAGAAATGTTGTTCATTTCAACAATTATTTTAATGGTTTACTTTTTAATGTTCTAATGTTTCATTGTGTTGTATTTGCCATGGACTTAAAAAATGAATAAATTACAGTTTATCTTATTAGATAATTTTACTAAACAATTAGGTACACTAACCAGCTGATTCTCTTTTTCTATTATTATACACTTTAGAAAGTATTATATTTGCTAATACTAGCCCACGCATCGCACAGGTTACACCTAGTGGAAAGTAAAATAACTTACACAATCAAAAACACTAGTAGAAACTAATTGGATTGTCTTCATCAAATGGAAAAAATAAAAATAAAAAATAATCACAAAAATTTATTTGTGTTTCATTTTTCTCTTTATGGTATACAGTATTGAAGGCATAAGAACCATTAATCACTAGCTGCAGTTAATCTGCCAGTTAGGGGATGGATAACTTTATCTATTATTGAGAAATGTTACAACAGTTGTGGTACTTGTAGCGGCAGGCAAAAATCTCAGCTTGGGGTAATTAGTGATTTATCTTGAAAGGAATGATAATATTATTTCTTAACCAAAGAAAATTTAGTGTATTTTCTATATTTGTTCAATTGAGGTGTATTTTTTTTACTTTTAACATTTATGATAGAAGAGAAGTCTATCTCGTTGGGGGTACATCAGAAGAGTTGATAGCAGGATTCGTATTTCAACAGGATCAAATGGTGCAGGTGCAACCAACTTCCTTGCAAAGTTGCTCATTATGACATTGGCATGATTTTGGAGGAGATCCTTAGAATGGGATTTGGTTAGAAGTTGGTTCACCTCAGTCTGGTCTGGGGACATGCAAGGTTTGTCAAGCTTGGATTTGCACTCTTTAGGAGGCTCAGTTACTTGGTAGTGTCAAGAACGAGATGAGTACAGTGCATGACCTAGCGCAAGTCTTGCACTAAAAAAATTTGTTAGCATACCATGAAGTATTCGGGACAGCTTGCGCGCATCTCGACTAATCCCCATTTGCAGTTCATGGCTTCCACTAAAATCGACTAATCCCCACTGCACTAAAAATTAGTGCTCTTCTATTTCTATTGATAATCCATTGGGTTTGGAGACTATTCTTCCATGTTAGACCTGAGGCAAGGTTTCAAAATCTTCGGGCATGTGCCACCTGGAGATAAAGGTTAAACTCGGGGATTGGGACCAAACATCGATTTATCTTTGTATTGATTCGAGTGGTTTATGATCTATACCAAGAGTTAAATGGTTAAGTAAAACGATATTTTCTGCGAACAAGAAAGGTGACTCCTAATTATGTTTGGGATTTTGACTTCTCTATTGACCTTTATGGCCAAACGACGTTGAAATCATCACGGATGACTTAGTTCAGCTCTCCCTGGTCGATGGATAACCCTTCACCTTAGAAGATATACATACATGGATGTAAGGCCTTTTTCTTCTCAACAGACCACGATTTGGGGGGCATCGTAGAATAAGTCTTCTTCCTATAAATGTAAATGTGTCTTTCACTCAAAGGCGGATCCACGGGTGGATCCCAACCCTCCCAAATTGAAAACAAAAATCTGTTAGGTTAAAAGTTGCTATTTGAATTTAATATGTTATTGAAAAATGACCTTAAAAATTGCTGGAAAATAAAAAATAATATAGATAAATTAAATAGATACAAAAACTTTATAAATTTTTCCTCTTGGGAAATCACCCTCAGCCCCGGACATTGGCCGGAACTTCGGCCTCATTGACAAAAATTCTCGGATCGGTTACTAATTTTAGCCCATCCCTTCGAGAAATCCTAGCTCCGCCCCTGCTTTCACTCATAGTGCGGATACGTGGAGTCTTCGTGCTTTGTGTCGGGAGATTACTATATGCCTACCCTGACTATGTGTTTGATGGGGATGTGAGCCTAAGGATATCCCTATTTGTCTTTTCCCAATCATAGTCTGGGCAGGTACTCCATCCTATGGATGATTTGAGAAGGAATGTTAAATAGAGTCTTTCTATTTGCACACGAAATTTTTGTACACAGGGTGCACATGGTGACGTGGCTCTTCTGTTTTTTTCTAAGAATGTGTGGCATGTGTTGGTTAAGTGCTATTTAAATTAAACCAAAAAAAAAAAGTAAAGTTTGTTTTTTTTAAATAAAAACAAAATAATTGCATTTTCAATAAAAAAAAAACATTTTAAAAAAACTATTTTTAATAAAAGTATGAAAACTTATTTTTAAATACTGGCTCGGACCCACATCATTTAAACTAATTTTTTTAAATGACTTTTATTGAAAATACAAATTTTCAATAACAGTTATTTAAAAAAAAAAGCGTAGTTTTTTTTAAACATTTACAAAAAGTTGAAAACATATGAAAAAGTACATTTTTTTTAAATTAAAAACAGAGAAATTATTTTTTTAAAACTGGCTCGAGCCCATCCCCTTATCGCGATTGGTTAGTGTCGCTGGCGCGGACCCACGTCATCATCGTGATTGGACCTATAACATCATCGCGATTGGTTAGTGTCACTGGCGCGGACCCGCATCATCGTCGCGTTTGGTTAGTGCCGCTGGCGTGGACCCACATCATCATTGCTTTTGATTAGTGTCGCCGACGCGGACTCACATTATCATCGTAATTGGTTAGTACCGATGGCACGGACTCATGTCATTTAATTAAATGACCTTTATTGAAAATACAAATTTTGAATAAGAGTCATTTTTAAAAAAAAAAGTTAATTGTTTTTTTTTGTTTTTTAAAACAGTTATAAAAAGCTAAAAACATTTTTTTTAAAACAGTTAAAAAAAAGTTTTTATTAAAAATATAAATTTTTAATTTTTATTTAAAAAAAACGAGTTAGACAAATCTCAATAAAAGTATCCATTAACTCTCCCTTTATTTTTTGCCTTTCAGTCATCTGTACAAATCTCGGTCAAAATGTCTCGGTACAAATAATTTTTTCATGTTATATATGATGGGATCTTCTTCGATGGCTGAACTAGTGGACTACTAAAAACCCATTACGTCAGAGATCATTGCTATCGTGGATGGTGGAAAGTATGTTTGTGGTCCTTGTATTGGTTATCGTTGTAATACCGCATATTATTTTTTATAAATAATTTGATAAACAAATAAAATATTAATTAATCATAAAATGAAAATGAAAATGAAAATGAAAGGGAAAGGGAAAATAAATTAAGTTGTCAAACATATTTAATCTTGTATGCAATTTGAATTTGAATTTAAATTAAATATATTTTATTTGAAGTATTTTTTACTCACATTATGATTTAGTTCTTTTGCAGGAAGTAATCGGACTAAGTGTGAAAATTTGATTCGAATTGTTTTAATTGACTAATTGGACAAATGTCCGGAGACCCCATTTTGCTCTTTAAAAGTAGCAACATCTACCATGGTCTTCTAAAGTCCCAAAAGCTATTCCAAGCTCATAAGAACTGTAATACCCCCTATTTTTATAGCTTTAAAATTATGGGATTTATTAAATTTAATTGAGATAAATTAATTTAAGTTTAATCCGGAATGTTGTTTTAAATATTTACTAGCGTGACGAGAGTTAGTAATTATTGGAAATTTGTTATTTGTTGAATATTACTGGATGAGTATAGTAATATATGAGATTTATTTTTATAATATTGTCTCGTGTGAATAAAATGACAATTATGGAAATTTAAGTCGGGACGCGCCTGTGTCGCGTCGAGAATAAATGTTGATTAATAAAAGTGCAATATTTTTAGTTGTTCGTATGGTTATTTTGAGTGCGCCAACGTGTCCAGAAGGGTCGAGATAGTTAGAAAAGTGTACCCGGGGGTTTAGTTTGAGTCTCGGGGCTATTTTAGGCTTAATTAGTACCCCGGGAGGGCATTTTGGTCATTTTATATTTTTGAGTAATTAAACCAACGAAATTTCAAGGGTTATATCAGATGTCTAAGGTTTCCTTCTAGGGTTAGAACAACAAAATACAAGTGACGGCCATAGGAGAGGGAAGGAGAGAGCTTCCAAAGCAATCCAATGCCCGAAATCCATCCGTTTGCACCGCCTCTACCACCAACGCGTAGATCGCGAGACGGGGAACGCAACCACACCAAATTTGGCACCAAATCAGAACATCAAAAATCCCAGGCAAGTGTTTAACTTGCTTATTTCGTTGATGCATCTTTCATATTGGTTTAGGAATGATTAGGACGAATTGTATGGAAGAAAAACCCAATTTGAGATAGAAAATTGCATGTGGTGATGACTTAAATGATATTCTGGGAACCCTTTGTCATGTAGAGGATTAAAGCAAGAAATTATGATGTTTACAAGAAGGAAATTCTGGAAAATTCTTGTTAGAACCATGTTTAAGAGATTTCTAGGGTTCTTGATAATTATAATAATTTTGGGTTGTTAATCCATGTTTAGTGATAGAAATCTACATGCTTTACGTTGGAAATATCTGGTATGATGATATAATGTTAGTAGTATAAATTTTGGGACGATTGGGATTGAAAAAATATGGATTTGGTGAAGGTTAGAAGATGAAACCCGTGACTGCAAATCTGCAGATTTTCGCAGACCTGCTTGATCGATCGATTAAGCCCAGACCTTCGATCGATCGAAGGTTCGATCGATCGAGCCCCAGACCTCGATCGATCGACCCATCCTGGCAGACTTAATTTCCCCTTTTAAAATTGTTGAATTGATTCGAAATGAAGAAAACTCCTTAAACATTCTTAATAAAATGTTTTGGGAGATGTGGAAGACCAGTAGGACATATGAATAATGTTGGGGGTCTTTAGTGTGAGACGAGAAGTGTATTTTTGGGATAATTACATAAGGAACGATGAAATCTTGTATTAAAGGGAAAGATTACGTGAACATGATTACGACGAAAAATATATGAAGTTCTACGGAATTTATATTTGGGAAAATAGATTTTATGAGTGTTACGTAGTAAGTTGGAAAAAGCCTTCGAATTAAAATTAGAGACGAACCATTATACTTGATAAATAATAATGGGGAAAAATAAGGATAAATGTTGTGAATGTGGGTTATGGGATAAACCTAAATTGATATAATCAAAGTGGTATATTTATATGATTGTGTATGCATATATTATATACTTGTGAAAATCATGCCCGCGCTACTTGCTATCCCGGAGGTTACCACGCTGGGACGATCTTATCTCGTTTGCCTTGTGGGGGATATTGACTCGTACCCTAGAAGATAGAAATCCTAGGTACGGGCTATCGGATAGATAGTCGGTCGGTCCTAAGAGACGTGAGGGTATGTACTGACCTCTTGGACTTGGAAACTATGCTTCGCCTCAATATTGTTTATGTATGTGTTAATACAGTTCGAGAGTGATTCCGAACTTGTATTTCCCTTAGTACGAGTGATACGGGGATTGGATAGCAGAGTATGCCCGCACCATAATTTTTATGTGGGGTGCTGTTAGAATATATATATTATACGAGTATTTAATATATATATGAACTTCTAAAATTTGGGAAACTGCCTACTGTGTTATGGTAAGTGAGACATGTGTAATGACTCAAATTGGAAATACTTGTTTTGAAAAGTATAATATGATATTGAAAAACTTTATGAATCAATAAAGTTAAAATGAGCGTTTAGTACTAAATGAAATTATCCTTTTAAACCATGATGTTGTTAAATCTTAAATCTTGAGAGTCACCTAAGATATGTTAAATCCTTGGGGAAAGATAGTGTGATATATGATGAGATAAACCATTGGGAAGGTTAGTGCGATAGGAGTGCACATTAGAAGATAGGTGATAATTTCTCAAGAGAGTGTCGCACTGATATGTTATTGCATTGGCCTGTAATCAATTTAAATACTTGCTAGACAAATTTTTAAATCATATACACTATCGGGCTCTGACCCGTTTCCATTTCTCTTTGTCTCTTGTATATATATGTATGTATTACAGGTGCCCAGCCACAGGGGCGTCTTGCATAGGATCCTTTGGATGGAACGCGCTGTAGATTTTATGGGAGTTGTAGGCCATTATTTAGACGACCTCATTGTTGACTCTACTTCTAGTTCAGCTTTATCCAGTGGGGGCATGTGTCGCCCTTTTTCCATTATTTAGTTGATATTGTCAGAGATTGTAATTCTTTTAATTTCAGTATCTTTATTTCGGGATTGTTAATGTCAGGATGTTTTCCTTAGTATTTTAATGTTGAGATTTATTAGTGTTGGTTAAACTCTTGAATGTTCATTTTATTCTTCTACTTATTGTGAGACTCTTTAGATGTTGATGGTTTAAGGTTTTATAACCGGATTTAATAAAATTGGAATAAAGGTTTAAATGGTTTTGACACTTAGCTTAATTAATTAGGGTGTTTAAATTGGAAAAGTTTTTTTTTATTTTTCGACAGTGATGCTAAGAATGAACCAACTGTTCACCTTGAATTAATTTAATAAAGGAGTGATCGCCCGGTATTTAATTAGGCGGGGTGTCACAGGTGGTATCAGAGCATCAGGTTCTAGTGTCCTTAGGATCTGTACGGCTTATTATGCTTTCAGCGTTTCTTTGTTTGTTATAGAGCCCTATGTTTAGGATTGTCGATTACTTTGACGAGATTTCGTTCTCCTGCTATAATGTGTATACATTAGTGAATTCTAATTTCGTTCGGATATGTGCGTGTGCCGAGCGATGACGGATGTCAGAAGAGGACCGTTAAGCGTACATCAGGAGGCAGGGCTCCGTTGAGATTATAAAATATATCCGAGGATGATGACCGTAGTTGAGGTCACCTCCATTATGGCACGAGAATCCAAGACTAGAAAGGCGACTAAGGCACAACAATGATTTCCAAATGCTGTTATAGTCAAATGAGGTGCGAGGGTAAACTTACCCAACATATTACAAAAACGTGTAGAGAACTGTCAGTGAGAATACAAAAAAATGCGAAAATTGTTTTGTTTACCAAAGGAGGTAAAGTATCCAAAGGTTTAGATATAGGACGGAGTGTGGCAAACTGAAAGTGAAAATTTAGAGAAAATTTTCTTGGCTTTCGGGACGAAGTTATAATGGTTGGAGTCAACCACCAATTTTAGAAGTGGAGTGCTATGCCTATAGGAGAACCTTAGGTACAGTGTTGACCGAATGTTCCTTCCTCAACTGTTCAGGGTGAGAAGCAAACGTGGTTCTGAACTCATCGCAGGAGGGCATGACAGAAGTCCAATTGTGGATATGAATCCTAATCATTAGCAAATTTTGTATCGAAAGAGGTAGATACTAGTGGAGGAAACGACTCCAAGTGGGAGACCAACTCGTAATAATAGTTGATAATATTCGAGGAGGAAATTCTGATGGACGACCGATTCGGAGGTTGACAATGTCATATATTGTCAATATAAATGATAATGCTTCTTTGTGGGGGAAGTTAAAGGAATCGAAGAATTTAGTCGAGAATAAGACTGAATGCAACGGTGGTGGTATAGCACCACAAAGGGATGTGGATACACATCAGGGGACCCATTTAAATGTTTCGGATAATTAAATTCTTACCAAGTGATGGTAAGTTCAGTAAGTACTATTATAGATAGTAACATGATCTTTATGACCTAAAAAGCTAAGGGAACAGCCGAGATGGCTAACAGGAATCGGATTTACTAAAGTCCGAGAGAAGGAAAATCCTAACCTGGTTAGTAGGACAGGTGGTAAGTGGATTATGTATTGAGGTACATTGTGCGGAGTGAGATCGCTCGCGATAATATGTTCCAAAGTGAGAAAAAGGACAAGAATACGATGCCTAGTAAAAGGCAACGATTAAAGTAATTTTGTTTGGTTTGAGTAGCCGTGTTACGTCCGAAAACCATTTGCGCAGTCAAGACGATTGACAAGGTAGAAGTATAAGTTGTATCCTCAGAGGATGAGGCGTGTTTATGTGACACGAGCGAGTCACTATATTTTGTTCCTTGCTAGATTAGCATGTGAGATGAGCTTAATGCATATCATTTTAAAAGTTATTATTATTATGTGAATATCTTTTCCCTAGTGTAGCGGGATTTTTCTTTAGTGCTATCCACGGAGGATGAATGAGTATATTAACAGCGTTTTATACTTTATTGAGGTTACTCGTTGTAGTGATGTGATATACGAGTATGATATTATCTTTGTTAAAACGTTATAGAAATGGTTAGTACGATAGTGGGCATTTATTGCAAGACTATCGGAGTGGTTGCATTAGCGCAACATGTTTTACGTTTTGTTTTGGCGAGGCTTTACCTGTAAGAAGGTTAGACTCGCACTTATATTATCTATCCTAGAGACTTCAGAGGAGATAGTGGGCTCGAGATATTCGATGCCAACGTATGTATAGACTTTGCCAATATGATTCAGTATGTATTGGGATTTACCGTTGGGCGAAAAGATTTGACTCAGTATTATGTTTAGCACTCCGGACTTAGTGATAGGAAGAGTGCATTGTTATATTTATCCTTTAGAGATGTGGGAGTTAATATTTATACCCTTATTATTAGGGAAAGGAATTTCGAGAATTCCGATTGTATGTATTCGAGGTTTATGGAATGCTATTACCACCAACCTATACTGAACAATAGTGCAATTAGTGAAACGTTCTTTGTTAAGCATAATTACGGGAGAAATTATAACTTTTCTGTTAAGGGATGGAATAAAGGGGTATATACTATGGGCGGAGGACCTAACGGATTTCGATAACCGACAATGCTAGGTAGTAGTGTATCAGGGGGTTCCTTGTTTGGATTTCGCTTTGCAAGACATCCCACGCATGAAACTTAGCGTAAGGTTGGAAATAGGGAGACGTTTGGTCACTATTCCATGAGTTCGGTACCCTGGTCGAAATGGGAACAAGTAATTATGTATGTAAGTTGGAAGTTAAATTTTGTCTTAAAGCTATTGGAAGCTGGATCTTGTGGTAAGAAAGCATTGAAAGTTACCCCACGAGTTGAGGGGTGGAACGATGATAAGGAAGATTTAAAATTTTGATTTTTAGGGTGATTAAAGTGTTTTAATCACGCTGCAAGCACCAGGGAAAACAAAGAAATTGTTTATTAGTATGCAGCGTATGTGATGCTTACGCTAGTATGCCCGGTTTATAGGGTGTGTAGACATCCTGGTTAACTGATGTTAAAACTCGTCCGAGATGAAGGGGTGTGGCAATGGACTTGTGGAAAATGTGTTTGTGGGGCTAACAGAAAGAAGTGGAAGTGATATAGTGGATTAAACGTCACATGAGGGGTGATAATCCATACATAGGTGTGCAATTATAATAGCACACCCAAATTTGAATTAGAAGACTGTGGGAAGCCATTTAAGAAGATTATTCCTTGAATGGAGCAGAATTAAATAATTATGAAGAACACTCGGAGCAGAAATTGTTAGTAATCAAATGTGAGAGCGACTCAAACATATAAAGAGTGATGATGTTAGTGCGGTATAAGAGGTCCAGAAGTACGCTTCGTGAAGAGAAGAGCACGGGTGGAACCTCCGGCATACACTAAGGAATTTTGTTTTTATCTACAATTGCTGAAATTGGAAGAGGTCGGTAAAGTCGGTACAGTCCTTGGATGGGTTGCCATCCTCAAAACAAGATCAAGGGTTCATCCCGAACATGTGAATTAAGCCGCCGAGAAGGAAGTGATTGATATTCCTTTGGGTTGGTTTACAATATTAACTAATATGACCTAGAGTTCCTTTGAAAGGAAGGTCGCGCCAGTGCATGGTCCGACGCAGTACAAATTTCCGAATCAGGATGAGATTGGTGAATCCCACCTTTGATATGGAATTTCAGGAATTAACAAAGATAAGGTTTCGTTTCGAGTAGGATGTATCACCCTTAGCCAGGGAATGGGCGCACGGTGATTAAAGATTTGTGGAGCCACGTGAAGGAGATTTTGGAATATTGGTACGATCATTTCAGAAATGCTCGGTAGAAGCACTCGTACCCGTTTGTCGCGTACGAGGTACTTATTAAGGTTTTGTTATGGAAAAACCATGACTATTCTACTTCCGTATGTTTAGAGGAGAGTAGATAATCAGAATTTTTGGATCGGTCGAGAGAACATCCGATAAATGTGGTAGAATTCCACGACTGTTTTAGGCGAGCAAGAGTGATCAAATGTTCGTAATATTTTCTCAGAATGGGAGTTTTGTATATGAATAAATCCGAGTATTTGTCATGTAATGAGGTGCGGCCTCCGAATGATAGCGAGATAATGAAATTTATAACGTATAGGCGTGACCTATGCGAATGTTGTCGGTTGGGAGCACAATGTGAAGTGTCTCCAATGAGAATGTAAAACAATGTTGCTGTGAAGAAAGGATTGAGCGCCGTAATGTGCAGTTAGTTTGTGTACGGAAAAGGATATCCAGAATTGTGCTACCTGATAGGCCTTATTTTCCGAATTTTGGGATGAAATTCTGTTATTAGGGGGGAAGTATGTAATACCCCATATTTTTATAGCTTTTAAATTATGGGATTTATTAAATTTAATTGAGATAAATTAATTTAATTTTAACCCGGAATGTTGTTTTAAATATTTACTAGCATGACGAGAGTTAGTAATTATTGGAAATTTGTTATTTGTTGAATATTACTGGATGAGTATAATAATATATGAGATTTATTTTTATAATATTGTCTCGTGTGAATAAAATGACAATTATGGAAATTTAAGTCGAGACGCGCCTGTGTCGCGTCGGGAATAAATGTTGATTAATAAAAGTGCAATATTTTTAGTTATCTGTATGGTCGTTTTGAGTGCGCCAACGTGTTCGGAAGGGTCGAGATAGTCAGAAAAGTGTACCCGGGAGTTTAGTTTGAGTCTCGGGGCTATTTTAGGCTTAATTAGTACCCCGGGACGGCATTTTGGTCATTTTATATTTTTGAGTAATTAAACCCACGAAATTTCAAAGGTTATATCAGATGTCTAAGGTTGCATTATAGGGTTAGAACAACCAAAGACAAGTGATGGCCATAGGAGAGGGAAGGAGAGAGCTTCCAAAGCAATCCAAGGCCTGAAATCCATCCGTTTGCACTGCCTCCACCACCAACGCGTAGATCGCGAGACGGGGAACGAAACCACACCAAATTCGGCACCAAATCAGAACGTCGAAAATCCCAGGCAAGTGTTTAACTTGCTTATTTCGTTGATGCATCTTTCATATTGGTTTAGGAATGATTAGGACGAATTATATGGAAGAAAAACCCAATTTGAGATAGGAAATTGCATGTAGTGATGACTTAAATGATATTCTGGGAACCCTTTGACATGTAGAGGAGTAAACCACGAAATTATGATGTTTACAAGAAGGAAATTCTGGAAAATTCTTGTTAGAACCATGTTTAAGAGATTTCTAGGGTTCTTGATAATTATAATAATTTTGGGCTGCTAATCCATGTTTAGTGATAGAAATCTGCATGCTTTACATTGGAAATTTCTGGTATGATGATATAATATTAGTAGTATAAATTTTGGGACGATTGGGATTGAAAAAATATGGATTTGGTGAAGGTTAGAAGATGAAACCCGTAACTGCAAATCTGCAGATTTCCGCAGATTTGCTTGATCGATCGATCGAGCCAAGACCTTCGATCGATCGAAGGTTTGATCGATCGAGCCCCAGACCTCGGTCGATCGACCCATCCTGGCAGACTTAAGTTCCCCTTTTAAAATTGTTGAATTTATTCGAAATGAAGAAAACTCCTTAGACATCCTTAATAAAATGTTTTGGGAGATGTGGAAGACCAATAGGACATATGAATAATGTTGGGGGCCTTTAGTGTGAGACGAGAAGTGTATTTTTGGGATAATTACATAAGGAAAGATGAAATCTTGTATTAAAGGGAAAGATTACGTGAACATGATTACGACGGAAAATAGATGAAGTTCTACTGAATTTATATTTGGGAAAATAGATTCCATGAGTGTTACGTAGTAAGTTGGAAAAACCCTTCGAATTAAAATTAGAGACGAACCATTATACTTGATAAATAATAATGGGGAAAAATAAGGATAAATGTTGTGAATGTGGGTTATGGGATAAACCTAAATTGATATAATAAAAGTGGTATATTTATATGATTGTGTATACATATATTATATACTTGTGAAAATCATGCCCGCGCTACTTGCTATCCCGGAGGTTACCGTGCTGGGACGATCTTATCTCGTGTGCCTTTTGGGGGATATTGACTCGTACTCTAGAAGATAGAAATCCTAGGTACGGGCTATCGGATCGATAGTCGGACGGTCCTAAGAGACGTGAGGGTATGTACTGACCTCTTGGACTTGGAAACTATGCTTCGCCTCAATATTATTTATGTATGTGTTAATATAGTTCGAGAGTGATTCCGAACTTGTATTTCTCTTAGTACGAGTGATACGAGGATTGGATAGCAGAGTATGCCTGCACCATAATTTTTATGTGGGGTGCTGTTAGAATATATATATTATACGGGTATTTAATATATATATGAACTTTTGAAATTTGGGAAACTGCCTACTGTGTTATGCTAAGTGAGACATGTGTAATGACTCAAATTGGAAATACTTGCTTTTAAAAGTATAATATGATATTGAAAAACTTTATGAATCAATATAGTTAAAATGAGCGTTTTGTACTAAATGAAATTATCCTTTTAAACCATGATGTTGTTAAATCTTAAATCTTGAGAGTCACCTAAGATATGTTAAATCCTTGGGGATAGATAGTGTGATATATGATGAGATAAACCATTGGGAAGGTTAGTACGATAGGAGTGCACATTAGAAGAGAGGTGAGAATTTCTCAAGAGAGTGTCGCACTGATATGTTGTTGCATTGGCCTCTAATCAATTTAAATACTTGCTAAACGAATTTTTAAATCATATACACTATCGGGCTCTGACCCGTTTCCGTTTCTCTTTCTCTCTTGTATATATATGTATGTATTACAGGTGCCCAGCCACAGGGGCGTCTTGCATAGGATCCTTTGGATGGAATGCGCTGTAGATTTTATGGGAGTTGCAGGCCATTGTTTAGACGACCTCATTGTTGACTCTACTTCTAGTTCAGCTTTATCCAGTGGGGGCATGTGTCTCCCTTTTTCCATTATTTAGTTGATATTGTCAGAGATTGTAATTCTTTTAATTTCAGTATCTTTATTTTGGGATTGTTAATGTCGGGATGTTTTCCTTAGTATTTTAATGTTGGGATTTATTAGTGTTGGGTAAACTCTTGAATGTTCATTTTATTCTTCTACTTATTGTGAGACTCTTTAGATGTTAATGGTTTAAGGTTTTATAACTGGATTTAATAAAATTGGAATAAAGGTTTAAATGGTTTTGACACTTAGCTTAATTAATTAGGGTGTTTAAATTGGAAAAGTTTTTTTTTATTTTTCGACAGTGATGCTGAGAATGAACCAACTGTTCACCTTGAATTAATTTAATAAAGGAGTGATCGCCCGGTATTTAATTAGGCGGGGTGTCACAAGAACCTCACCATAAAGGTACCAAAAAATAAAAATAGTCCATAAAACTACCCAGCATAGTTAGTCCATAAAAAATGGACCCAAAAGTCCTGGATGAAACATGCTTGATCGACCGGTCATTTTCCTAAAAAATTGGCCTATAAAAAGAGGCATTGACCTACAAATTAAGGGCATTAACTTTGCTTCTTAAATGCAGATCATTTTGTCCATAATAATTTTTCTCTCCAAATATCCCAGAAACTCTCTCCATTTTTCTCATTCCAAGCTTAAATTAGAGTTCGAACTCCTAGACCTAAATCCTCTTTGATCATCTAAACCCTAAAAAAACCATAAAAAGTCATTTCTCTTTTTTCCGTCTTTAAGGTACTTTTTTTCTCTAAAGTAACCTTAGATGTATCCCGAAAAGACTTGACTCCAAGCCAAAATGTTGTTGATATCGAAAGGACAACGTGTAACGTTATAGGTACTCTATTTTTCCATCCTATCATTTTGAACTCTTGATACAAAAGGGTGGCATTGTGTTAAAACACCAACCCAAATTTACTTTATTTGTATATCTTTGTTCCTTGAGGCTTGATATCTCTCCAATGGTTATGTACGAAATATGTTGACTTTATTCTGCCTACGACGGATATGTATGCATACTAGAGAAACCGGATCTCTAAAGCTCAAGTCAGATCATGTATATATTTATCTATTTTCACTTTTTTCCCTAAAACTAAACAAAAAGAAATCAAAACCATGGAATTTCTCATCTAAGTTATTCACCAAGTATGGGGATTTCATATACTATTTTATTCTTAATAGGGGAAGTTTGGTTATTCCTTCATCGTTGAGTGATCTTACGAGTGAACGGGGTTTTTTCAACTTCTCTTATGAACTCAAAACCGTACATATTTCCCAAATTTAGACTAGTTTCATTCAAAAATTAAGTCAAATGGTTAAGGAAGGATTAAATCTCTTAAATCGAGCCTCAATATAAGGTGAAATTATGCTTGCTCATTCACGAACTACGTAGACTTTGAATCACCTTTACGCGAGTATGTAGGCTCACCCGAATTGTAGTCTAAGTGGACAAGTACAAATTTATAGAAATTTATCCCTTGTTTACATTATCTACACATATGTCCCACACTACACAACACAATCTATGTATATACTAAAAACATTCTTATTTCATTACTTATCTTACACAATAATATTATAACACACATAATTTAGATTTACCTCTAAGACGGAAAGGGAGGAGGAGGTGCCTAACACGTTTCGAATCTGTAACCCAGTCCCAAGACCTCCGACTCTCTGGTTAAACACTTGCTATCACTAGGTCTGTATGGAGGCCTACATATTCTTTTGTCTATTTTCTGTAAAATGGACGGGAAAATCCATTCTTTTCAAAGAGAAATAGACAATGACCACACATCACCACCAATGACCCCCTCCTTCATGTTCTTCCCCGAAAGGATGCATACGAGCTTCCACGGGGTAGGAGAGAGGCCTGTTGCGTCAGCTCTGAGACCTCATAGCGACAACTCTGCTCGGGACATTTTTATAAGAGGACTAAACTCATTTTTTATGCAGATCTTTATTTATTTCAGCATGTTATTACTATATATTCATGTATATTATGTTCATCATTATTCATTATTATTATTTTTAAATACTTGAATATGTAGATAAACACTAGTATTGCATGGTTCTATCGGGATAAGGTTGTACCCTAGGTGTACCATGAACCTTATATGTGACATGTATACCAAGATACATAATAATCTCTAATGTAAATGCTTCTTGCCAAAAAATAGAAGAATTTCCAAAAAGACGAACATACTTCACAAGCATGACATTTTAATAAAACTACATACCTCATTACCTAGGGAAACCTAACTACAGGCTTGGGTCTTATTAACGTATGTCCATATCTAGGGTTTTCATTTTTTTTTGGCCTCATACTAATGGCATATATTGAGTTCTATGTTCTTGGTGAACATCACTAACGTACCTCAATTACATTGAGTCACCTCTCCTATGTATTATATCCATGAGGTATATAAGGATGCTCGATTCATGAACATTTGGGTATATCAAAATGTATTCCCCACATGTACTCCCGAGATATATCATGAAGAGTCATAGCCAAATAAGGGGTCCTTTAACCTCACGAAAAGCCTTGCATAATCTCATGCAGTATAATTTTAGGACATGGGAAAACAAAGCTAAGAGATTTTCCAAATGGAGATATATCCCACAAAAGGTTTTGGTATCCCTAAGAAAGTTTCCTAACATAGGATGAGAATCCAAAATTTGAAAAATCCACTCACTTTTTATAGCTCCGAACCCAGGGTTGTGAGATAAGTGAGGAGTATCGTAGGAAATGGATCATCACCGGAGCTTACCCAAAAGACAAAAAGTACATAAGTTTTCTTAAACTCGGTCTTGCTCATCTTTGAACAACCCTAAGGCAAATAATAATAATCTCAGAATTTCATATAACTTTGCAGTCACCATCTTGGACAAGGGATGGAAGCCGCATCTCTTGAAATCCAATGTCTCATAATCCTAATAATAAGCAAAACGAGAAAACCGTCTCACTAGCTTACATGTTGACTAGCCTAATGGACATAAGGGACGAAATGTCAACCCTAGGTCTATATTGGAGAACACCGAGGGTCGGGGACAAAATTCACAGGCTGCTAACATTATAATCCCGTCTAGCAACTATATAAGTTACCATCAGCCCTGTAGCCGTAACGACTGAAAGTACAATCATTACCAACATTGTAGAGGATCCAATAGATCTTCGACGCTTCAGAACGGAGTTCCAAAATGAAAATTTCAGAAGCTCTGACCTACCGATAATCTTGTAGACATTCAACGTCTATCATATTATCCTGATGCCAGACTACCAGATCAGTTCAAAATGTTAGATGTCAAAAAACTCATCGAAATAGAATCGTTGACAATCCATATTAAATTGTACATCTGAGCCATGCAACCCCTAAGTGCTTCGAAAGAAGTTACGACTCAAATCCTTGGGCATACCTTATCATGAGGGGCACACAAGTGGTTCATTCCCATTGACGATGGTAGGACCACAAGTTGGAGTGATATTTGTGGAGAATTTATAAAAATATAACGATGACATATAGATTAATTATGGAGATATAAAAATGATAAACAAATATATCAATGAGAACCTGGGAATCTTCATAGCCTATTGGATAAATAAGGCCTCTCAGATGGTGAATCGACCACCCTCAAAGGTAGATAAAATAGCCATTGTAAATAAGAATTTGAGTCAACACTATTGGGACCAGTGCAAAACCCAATACCTACCCCACTTAAAAGCTTTGATGGATGTGGGAACAACATTAGAGGATGATCTCATGAATCGACCATCCAAGAGCGAGATCAAAAATCGCAAAAATGACCCTCCCTTCATAAGGAGAGGGACACATAAGGCAGGCACAATCACTGTCAATGCCATTCAAACACCAACCTCTACATATATACTTTCACGTTAGAGTATTGAAAGGTTCCAACGCATGTTCCACCCCCATATGCTCTGATAGGTACAGTATATCAAGATCTCAAGAGAAAGAAGTTTTTCAAGACTCGCATCCCATAACCTTATCTAAACCCTTTGTAGAAGGATTCAAAAATGATATATACTATGAGTTCCATGATATGACAGGACACAACCTAGAGGGGTGTCGAGCAAGGAAATTCTCCATCAGAGACTTAATTGATCAAGGGAAAATCACTTTTCCAATTAAACTGAATCCCAATGTCAACCCCAACCCTTTATTTAACACTGGCACGAGGGTAAACGCTCATATAATAGAAAATGAGTTTGGGTACCCATGTCTCTTAATCAAGAGAATTCACTCAGTAATAAAGGAAGAAACACAAAGCTTGGGGGCCTTGTCAATCGACACTTGGATCATGTGGTGCCAACCAATACCCACGTGGATCTTATGGTTTAAATACTTGGGGGTTTAAAGGCTACTAGGTGATACCCTTTGGAAATAAGACTATATTGACTGATCTACTTGGTATTTTGGGAAAACTCCAACCTTCTACTATCATACACAATGCATAGACACGAGGACCTCTATGAACATTATGAGGTAATGTATGATGAAGCATAAAAAACACCAGGTTATATAAGGGGACCAAAAGATCGTGAAATCATCCTAACTTGCCGGGTGAGGAATATGGTCATGGTTATCTTCAGACAATTTAATAATTAAGTTATCAGCTGAGAAAGACATAATGTTCCACTTCGGTGATCTTCTTATTTTTGCTCCATGGGAAAATGAAAACCCTATATGCTTCTTAAATTTTGATGAAAAATGGTAGGGTTCCTCATTTTTAAATGGGAATCCCTAGAAGTTGACCTCGTAACTCTCTTTAGAAGATTTTATAAATACCTGATCCTGAACGCCATTCCTTCTGGGAAAAGGAAAGTGAAAGGAAAGATAAGCTCAAAGAGAATACATTGGAGAGGATTAAGGAGAACTTAGTCTTAGAACATCTAAAGAAGACACAAGCCAATATTTTTATATTGGAGCTTCGCTTGTGTTCCTAACCTCACAGAGATTTCAACCTCAAATAATTTTCTCAAAAGGTATAACCCACCTATGCCAGTCTAGAGGAGCTCATGGAAACAGTCAGCGGCTTAAACTTCAGAAAAGAGTATTTCCTTCGCCAACACTTAACTACCCAAGACCGGACCACATAATAATACAACCCTAAACAATATTGTGAACATCTAAGGATAATGGATTCCCATAGTGCTTGCGGATAACGGGTTGATT
Organism: Sambucus nigra; assembly: GCA_949130495.1. Classification (NCBI taxonomy): domain Eukaryota; kingdom Viridiplantae; phylum Streptophyta; class Magnoliopsida; order Dipsacales; family Adoxaceae; genus Sambucus; species Sambucus nigra. The sequence goes on along the minus strand of OX422207.1, from coordinate 76,436,385 downwards.
CTGAATGTCTGCCCCATTAGGACTTCAAATTATCTAGGAATCAAACATGCCTACCACTCAGGCTGTGAGGGCCTATGAAAACACTCGTAGAAAAGTAATGGGATCCATCAAGCTTAGACTTGTAATTGACTCTCATGAAAACATCCCCGTATTTCAAGTGATTGACATACCATCTTCTTTTAACCTCATCCTTAGGTGGTTGTGGATTCATGAAATCGAGTGTATCGCTTCATTGTTGCACCAGAAATTGAAATTCTTCTATGGAGAAAACTTGGTCAAAATATCTGAATATTCTAACTTACTCAAAGGGGAAAGACCCAAAACTCTTATTCTTGAAATTAAACATAAAAGTGAGGACATCTATATTATTGTACATACTATCTTAGCAAACAATATGGAAGAAATCACATTGTTGTATTCTAAGAATGGGTGATGCAGCGTTACACATATGATGAAGAAAATGAAGTTCATGTGAGGAATGTGTTTATAAAATGGAAAGGAGTCAGTGAATCCATTACAATACCTCAGGATTCTAACACTCAAAGGTTAGGATGCAAATGAAAAAGTGATGATCATGCCTCCAAATCATTTAAGGTCAAGAATCCATAATTTAAAAAGATAAGATTTGCCCCCATACTCAATCACTCCAGCCTTAATTGGCACTTTGTCAAGAAGGGAGACGACTTCTCGTTATGTAGATTTCCAGAATATTGGGTAGAATCCATATCAGGGAATCACGTGTCAGGATGGAAAATCTTATACATGGACCATCCCTTATGGCTAGAACAAAAAGTGTATGAGACATCAGACTTAACTGGAAATCTAGACAAACCCCTTGCTAATTGGGACCCTCTCAAGGATTTGTAACATACTGAAATGTTTTCGAGAAGTGATGGTGGAAGAATAATGCAACTAGTCCTTCTGTCACATGCTATATATCGAGAAACCTTTCGAGGATAAAATCACTTACATGCTTGAAGAAGATCCCTTCGCTACTATGTTTAATCTCCCTTTTGAGGAAAAACCCATTTTGGACAACTGCTTTGATGTACTTGACCATGTAAATCCATTGGCTAATGAAATAAACTTTATCTTTGAGTACTCTTATGTGAAAAATTTCTATGATGATGAATGTGAAAATCGTAGTAATGAACTAAATTTCTGTAATGAAGAGATATAACATAACCTAAAAGATCTTAATAAGAAACAAACCAATCATGCAAAACTTATTCATGAAAGGAAAACAATCAACTAAGGATATTCTGATGAGAGGAGAAAGATTAGAATGGGAACCTCCTTAGATGAGGAAGACCACACTCATCATGATCCTCAAGGAGTACATAGATGTTTTCTCTTTCTCATATGTCGACATGTCGGGCATCGATCCAGATATCGCCGTTCATCGAATACCCACATATCTTTAATCCTACCTAGTCAAGCAAAAGCTCGGGTTTCTCAGGCCATAGTGGTCCGATAATATCAAAGGGGAGGTTAGAAAACAACTCAACGTGGCTGGCTGGCCAATATCGTGCATGTCCCAATGATAGGGAAAAGGTAAGTATGTGAGTCGATTATAAAGACTTAAAGAGATTTAGTCCCAAGGACGATTACCCATTACCAAACATTGACATGATCATTGATAACAATATGGACCATGCATTAAAAAAATTCATTAAAGGATTTTTATATTACAATCAGAATCATATGCACCCTGATTACTAGGAAATATGGATATTACTACCCCCTGAGGGACTTTTTGTTACGTAGTAATATCGTTCGGACTCAAGAATGTCGATTCAACTTCCTAGTGGGAGCTACCCCATTGATTCATGATAAATCCCCAAAGAAGTCAATATTTACATGGATGATATAACTATCAAGTCCAAGACTAGGGAATGACATGTTTCAGCACCAAGGAAGTTACTCGAAAGAATAAGAATGTATCAAATGCATTTGAATCCCCAAAAAGTGTCTTTGAAGTCACTAAAGGGAATATATTAAAATTCATTGCCAGTGAAAATGGAATCAAAGTTGACTAACCTAAGGTCAAAGCCATCTTGTACATGCCAGTATCACGAATCGAGAAATAAGGTAAGGGTTCCCTAGGAAAGCTATAGTATACTAGTAGGTTCATATCTCAAATAACCTCTATATGTGAGTCGATCTTCAAGATTATTTTTATGTACTCCACCAGCATCTGTAACTCATCTTGCAAAGAATCCTTTCATATAATCAAGTAGTATCTAACTGACCCACATATATTATCTCTACTACGACCCGAGAAACCTTTTTTATTACACCTCATAAACACAGACACAACGGTGGGATACATATTTTACCAATACTTCAATGAATCACGTAAAGAAGAATCTATATACTATGCCAGTTGAAAGCTCAATACATGCGAAGAACGATGTACAAACTTGGAAAAATCATATCTATCCTTGGTATGGGCAACTGAGAAGTAAGAAATTGTATAATTTCCTTTGAAATCGAGTTAATATCTCCATGGATCCTTTAAAAGACCTACTGAAAAATCCCTTATTAACAAGACCAATGGCTAAGTGGTTGTTCCATCTTACAGAGTTTGGCTTCTAGTACATAAATTAGAAGGTCGTCAAATGACAAATAATTATTGATTACTAGGTTGAGTGCGATTCTGGAAATAAAGAGTGAAGGAGAATACCATTGACTTACTTTGATGGAGCCACAAACAAAAAATAGTTCGACATTGGGATGATACTGATTTTTCCATATAGGAAACACCAGTCTACTGCCATCAAGATCAATTGTGACTGCCCCATAATATTGTCGAATATGATCTTGTACAACGGGAAATTAATATCTCAGAAAAGAAGAATTCAAAGTATCAACGTGTATGGGGACTTAACCCTCATCATCTGCGTGATCAATGGATATTAGAAGATCAATGATGAAAACATCCTACCCTACCATGAGTACCTAGAGGGAATTACTTCCTTATTCAACAGTGATTAATTCCTGTACTTCCCTATAGCCCAGAATAATTTCACCGATGCACTGAACACTTTATCTTCCATGGACAATTTATCTTCCATGGTACACATCCTTCATGATGTGTACAAGGTGCAAATAGACTTATAAAAGTAAGAACAAATAATATTCAAGTATAAAATCTGCATAACGGAGACCATAGATGGAGAGCCACGGCATGAAGATATGAAATAACTTCTCCAAAAAGGTAAGTAACCTTTCGGATATAGCAAGAAAGACAACATAACACTCCAATGACAGGATGCCCAATTTATCAAGTGCACTAGGAACCTATACAAAAGGCTCCCTGACAGCACCCATTTGCGGTGTCTTAACGAATCAGAAGTAAAAATGGTAATGTAAAAAATTCATGGAAGAGAATGAGGTCCCCACATCAATGTCCATATGCTTACAAAAAAGATTATTAAATAGGGGTATTATTAAATAACTTTTAAAATGACTGCAACAAATACGTTCAACGGTGCCCAAAGTGCCAACGATTTGCAAATCTATAACATCTGCCTCCACGAGAACTATACAACACGACACTAACATGACCCTTCTCTACCTAGGGGATTTATATCATCGAAAATGTGTTATAAAATGTATCAACGGTCATGAATTTATCCTTGTCTTCATAGATTACTTCACCAAATGGGCGGAAGTTGAATCTTACATTGTTCTAAACAAATAAAGTGTCTCAACTTGTATGAATGAATATAATTTGTAGATATAGTGTGACATTTGAATTGATATTTGATAATGGGATGCATTTTGAAGCATAAGTCCCAGATGTTATCGAATAGTATGGAATCCAGAGGCATTATTCACCTCCATACTGCCCACAAGTCAACAACGTCCTGTATCAGCAAATTTGAACATGAATAAATACTGAGCAAAATGATCTAAGGCTATCAAGACTGGACCAATAATATTTTATATGCACTATAAGGATAGAAAAATAATGTCAGAATACCTGTCGGGGACACACCTTTATCACTCATATATGGAATGGAAGCCATGCTACCAATTGAAATGGAAATCCCATCCTTAAGGGTACTATTAGAAAACTTGGTCTCCAAAGCGGATGTTATAACAAGTAGGTATGGAGAGCTCGCACCAGTAGATAAACTATGATTTTAAGAATGATGCCATATGAAGAGGTACCACAGGCAGGTCGCTTGGACCTTTAACAAGTCAAGAATTAAGGAGTCAAGGAATGAGATCTCGTACTCAAAAAGATCATTTAACCCACATGGGACCCCGAGTCAAGTTTCATCCTAACTAGATGGGGCCATGTGTGGTAATGAAGATTCTTTTAAGAGAAGCAACCCTTCTAGTCGACATCGATGGAATAGAACTGGGAAAAATGACTAATTTATATCACCTCAAGAAATATTGTACATGAAGAAAGATGTAAAACATCCGGCAAGAACTACATATGACTCGATCTTCCATAAGATAAAGATAATCATCAAAAGCATCACCAAATCTATGAGTCACACAATGGAGGTATGTAGGAAAACCCTTGGGGTTCGGTCAATACAGAACCATACCCCTCCTGAGGAGTGAAGTCTTTCTATTTTTGTTATCTCATCTTTTAAATTCCTAGGAACCTAGCGCCGAGTCATTAGGATGACAAAGAAAGGTTTGAAGCCCGCTTGGGGACTTGTCTTTCATAAAAAATGTAAAATACCTTCACTACAACATAAATATAATCATTAATAAAAACAAAAAGTTTTATGAAGATACTAAGGTTGAGTTACTGCTAATACTGCCAAAAGACTCAGATCCATCCACTTCCTCCTCTGAAATGCTCATATCTCAAGAACCACTACGTGACTCAGTGTTATAGAAGGGCTCTTTATACAAAAGTTAGATTGTTTTCTCATCCTATCATTTGAACTATTAATATAAAGGGTGGTCTTGTGCTGTAACACCACCCCCAAAGTTACTTTCTTTGTATTTCTATATTCAGTGATGCTTGATATCTCTCCAAAAAACATGTATGAACTAGTTGACTTTGATTATATCTATGACGAATACATATGCGTATTAGAGAAACACGATCTCTAAAAATCAAGTCAAATCATGTACATATACATCCATTTCCACCTTTTTCGTAAAAACTATACAAAAAGAATCAAACCCATGAGATGTTATCATATAAGTTAGAGGATCACCAGATATATGGATTTTATCAATTATTTTATTCTTTGATCATTCCTTCACCGTTGAATGATCTTACTAGTGAACCAAGGTTATTCAAGCTCTCTCATCAACTCAAAACCCTACATATTTTGTAGATCTAGACTGGTTTCATTCTAAAAGTAACTCAGATATTGATAGAAATATTAGTTCTTATGTCGAGCCTCTATTTCATGTGAAATCCCTCTTGAGCGTTCACGATCTACGTGGACTTTGAATTATCGCCGCGTGAACAAGAATACCTTCGTACATATTTGTCCCTTCTCTATATTATCTACACATATGTCCAACATTATAATTCCCAGTCTATGTATATACTAAAAATATTCTCATTTTATTATTTATTTTACACAATAACATGTTAACACATATTATTTAGACATGACTTTGAGACTCAAATGCAAAAGAAGGTGCCTAACACCTTCCCAATCCGTAACCCACTCCCCATCTGTTTTAATCTCTAGTTTAAAATATGGATCGCTTTCCATCTCTAGGTCTCTATGGAGGCGTACCTCCTCTTTTGTATGTTTTGTTTAAAATAGGCTAGAGACTCCATTTTTTTAAAGAGAACTAGGCAATGACCATGCATTGCCTCTAATGGACCCTGTCCACTATATTCTTACTCAAAAGAATGTGCGCGAGTGTGCATGAGGGCGGGAGAGAGGCTCACTAGATCGCGTTCGGGCTTCCATAAAATGTTAAGTGGGATGTAGGAGTGGAATGAGATATTAGGCTAGCCTTAAGGGTAATAGTATCATTTCTTATTAAATTGGAGATAAAGTCTAAGGAAAATTAAGAAATGCAATCGATTAAATTAGTTATTATTAGCTAATAATTACTTCAAATTTTTAGATAATTAATATAAACAAAAATAAAAATAAGTAAAATGGACAAATGGACAAGGTTCGCTACTGATCCAATAAGGTCTCCAACCGCGGTAATTCAGTCACAACTGAGGTAAATCTCGCTACCCGTGGGTGTGACAAGACACATCAAACACGTGGATGGGTTAGAGGACATTGATGATGGATTCTTTATAAACTTATATATTTTCACGAATTTCACTCTTTTATTAACTTAATTCACACCATCACCTCCCTTCTTCCTGAAATAAAACCCCAATGGTTTTGCTCTCCATTTTCCATACAAACGAAGTCTTTCAAAACACCCTTAAACACCTTTTAGGAACATTCTTTGGAATCCTTTTCAAATTATCATTTTCTATGGATTAGTCTCATTTGGTAATGATTAGTTATAATTTGTTCAAACTCATGTACAATTCATAATATGCATTATTATGTAAAATTATGAATATCACATTTATACTCTTTTGAAATGACTCGAGAACTCAATTTGGTTATGTGAAACCTTAAGGAAATTGGATTAGGAATTGGAAATTTTACATTGTTATAATTTGAAATTTATTAAATTTTAATGATATCAAATCCATGTTTATAAATATATTTTTTTTTGTTAGAAATTCACTAGTCATTTTCTTTCCTATACATCTAAAATTTCTATACATTGTTGATGAAGCCCTTGATTAGTGATAATGAAATTTATATTCTTCCCATATCCTCCCATGTTATGAATTATTTGATAGATTACACATTAATTTTTACTAGCATATCAATGTGATGAAAATAGGAAAAGTCTTAAACTAGCGTAATAAGAAATATTTTAGGTTTTATGTGATAATTAAATGATCGAGTAATACTTAACAATACACTTACATGAGATAAATATTTGGCGTCTTGCTATAATTATGATAATAGTTCTTGTGAAAAAAAGTCCAATAAAATAATTAAAGGATAAATATAACTAAAGATATTAAAAAGACAGAAACTTGAGATAAAACTCATAACAAAATGAGGATAGAATGATGGTAGAATAATTAGTGGTGTTATCACTAATATTTAGGAAGAGTCAAGAGTGGACATTCTGATTTCTTGTGCATGACCTGGAGTAAAGTTCTATGGTTGATTATTTATTTTTAAGGAGTATTTATAGGGTGTATATGGTAGAGATTGGATATTATCTGGTTATATGACAAGTAAATTTTAGACGTTGTGATTTACTGATGATGTGTATGGGGATTATATGGTGCAGGTTGGATCCTATAATGATGGGCATTTATTTAATAAACTGAATATTTAGTATGTGCGTGTCGTGGGATTAGTGACTTCAATGGGGACAGGGGGCTAGACACAATCCCATTAATTTATAACAAAGAACTTTACTTAATTATAGAAAATCCTAATGATTAATTAATGAACAATGAGGAACATTTATACAATGATAATTGTGTAGCATAATAAATTTGAATTTATTATTTACTTATATAAATGTTTTGGGTTCATGTTTCAGGTGCTTGAGATCATCCGACTTAGATTCCCTCATTGTTGGAGTACCGACTTCTTCTCCCAGTCTCACCAATTCATCAGAGGATGTTGGTGTCTATTTCCATCTACATTATTTTAGTTATCTTTTATTTCAGATATGTGAGACTCTCTATTTTTTTTTGAGTCAGAGCAGATACCCAATTTTACTTTTGTTGGAAACATTTATACTCCATTTTAGCCTGTAATGTTGGAGGTTTATCTTATATTACATTATTGTCATTTATTGTTTGTAGAACTCTTGGTTATTAAAGTTTAGTTGGTGGTGATTCATTCTTTTTACATATATTAAGGATTTATCTTGCCGCACTCGATCCACATATCTTGATCAATTGTATCACCTCAAGTTAGGAATGGTATTTAATTAAAATGACAATATGTATAATTTAATAATTAAACGTGATCAGCCTCTGCATTAAAATACACGGGGCATTACAACCGTGGACACCCATCATCTTTTTGTATAATGATGACGTCCATATCGAATGTGAATCTTAATTTCACATGTAGGGATCAAGGTAGATATACCACGAATTGGATCAATGCTCTTTTGAGTAAGAGGTTTTAGTTGGAAGGGATATCGAGCACCTAGAATTGAACATGAGATTTCATGGGCGTATAATGATTGTAAGGGTAACTTCCCTTAATACTTCTCCATGTGTTTTATCATAGTCCTTAATGGTTGTGGTGGAAATATCGAATTCTCAAACTAAGTAACTTATGCCGGTGGTGGTGCATAGTGGGTATAAATTAATGGAGGAATCATTATTTACTAGGACCAACGGGACTATTCGACCTCGTACCTCGATAATTATGTGCAGTGTGAATCGGTAGAGGGTAGGTACTAGTCTTAGATTATAATAAGATGTTGCAAGGTGATTTGGACAATAATGGTTGATATATATCCATGGGAGATAGTTCTTGGGTACGGTTGTGCGTGGGAGTTTCTTTATGTTTATAGTAGGTGGATAACAGTTCATAGAGAGTTATGTTGGCTAATATTTTATGGATTTATTCTTGAACTTTAATTATCTTGGTCTTAGTTTGGAAGGGTCTTCAGTGAGACATTTCCTCATAGTAATACCACTATTTTATATTTTCTAGTCCTTAATGGAAGGTGTCTCTAACAAGTCTTATAGAGTCCAAAGAGGATACCAAAAATTAGAGCCTATTGAGCTTCCCTCACTTTCTCTATGTGGGGAAAGGATGATCATTTAATCCTCACATGTGTATGAGTATCTCTTAATCAGGGGAATTACAAGCGATGAGTGGCCTCAGTTGGTCATTTCTAATTGCATCTCTACGAGATTAATGTAGTGGGTCGCATTCAAATACACATTTCCATAATTGTGTGATATAATCATATGGTGATGAATCCATGCAAATGCTCCCACTACAAATAAGTCAAATGTCAGTTGGTGGATGAGTAGGTCCATTCGTTATATGGATAAACTAGGTCTTACACGGGCTAGTCCTTATATGAGGAAGGATCATTTCAGGGAAGAGGTATAGGGTGAGGGTCTTGCGGATATAGTCTTATAGCTAATTAGCAAGGTCATTCCACCCTAATAGGTGGATGCATCCATACCTCTTGACATTAGAGTTTTGAAGTTCCTCGATGTTATTGAAGAATAATATTAATGCTTCCTAGTAAGTTCATTATGTACATAGAATATCATTTATGTAACATTTCCTCTTCATTCTGTGCAACTAATATATGTGTTGCTCGATCCGATCAAATTCTTTGGGAGAGGCCTTGTACCGTAGTTTGAACTCGTGTTCCCAAAGTTGTGGATCTGTAAAGGAGGTGGGTCCTTGATCATAGAGTCATTGTCTTTTATGGTTGGTGTGGTTCCATTGAGTCATTATCTCCCAAACTTAGGGTTAATGAAATATATTTATTTTGTGTGATTAATAGTTTGTAAAAGAAGTTTTTGAAAGAGTCTTCGTAAGGGTCTGTTGGGCTATCAATTTATGATTCCATTATTAAGGGAAGTTTATGATATTTGTCCATGTTAATGAGGGTGGATTATAAGGTGGGAGGAAACTCATGTCCTGTACAAATCAGTTGGGATGGATCCATGCTACCTCCTCAATCGGTTGTGACTATGTGGGTGATATGGGGAGAAGGGGTGTGTCGTCCTTCCTCAAACATTGTTGTCGGGGTAGAGTTGGATTTTAATAGAGTCTTTCATAGGCTTGATGGAAGTGAATTTGTAACATCAAACCTTCATGACTTTTCTAGATGAGACTTCATCATTATTGGGTAATGTTGTATTCTACTGAGTACATGGCCGAGCTTGGTTTGTCAAGTATCTTAGACAGCAAGGCGACACTTTGCATCTAGTATGATTCATATATCATTCTTCTTCCCTGTATAGTGTTATATGAGGGGCACAATATGTAATACCCTGACCCGTTGATTTAATTAAATTATACTCGAATTATATATTAATGATAATTAAGGAGGATTTAATTATAAATATGGAGGGATTGTGGGTATAAATTTGGAGAAAAATATAAAAAAGAAATAGGGTCATTCAAACGACAGAATATATCATTTGAACGACAGTGAACAGGTCATTAAAAGGGTCGTTAGAAGTAGGGCTTCTAACAACATGCTATTAGTTTATAGTAGGAGGTCGTTATAAGGGGCGTTAGAAGCACACTTTTAATGACATATCTTAAGTTGTTCAAACAACCTGGGTTAAGTCGTTCGAATGACATTGGTCGAGTTTTTAGATCAAATTGCCCCCATGCACTGTCACAATTTGGAGCGTTGATTTGGTGTGTTGTGTAACACCTCGTACTTTTGTGCATTTAATATTTAATTAATTCGAAAAATTTTAAATATTTATGTGTCGTAATTTAATTTAATTAATTATTATTAATATTTATTTAAATATTAATCTGGAGAGTAAATGGTGAATATTTATAAAATTTAAATTACTAAGTGAATAGTAATGATTTATTTACATTTGGACGAGTGGTAGTGACATGGAATTAACTTATGCCAACCGGGTGTCGGATATAGATAATATTGGGTGAGTGCATGGTTGATTCTGGATGGGTTAAGATTGTCGAAAAAGAGTACCCGTGGGTAGTAAATGGGTCTCGAGCCATTTTTTGGCATAACCAAGCCCACACGGGAGTGTTTGGGCCATTTTAATAAGGTCAACGAGCCTAAAAACGGGATTGGATATATAAAACCTAAAAGTGAGAGGGTGTGGAAGCCACAACTGATTTAAGAAAGCCTAATTAAGTAGAGGAGAAAGGAGGGAGAATTCGGAGAACTCTTGGGAGCCAAAATCAAGAACAAGTGTGTTTGTTCTTCATAAAATAATCATCTACATCAAAGGATTCAAAACCTACGAACTCTATAAGGCAAGTGGTTAATTTGTTTCAATGTAAATCTGTGATAATCAATTCATATCATAGTGGGCGTGATACAAAAAATTAAATTTGGATTGGGTTAACATATAAATAGGGTTTTCAATTCACGGAACATCACGTGTAAATTTGATATTGTGACGAGTTAATATTTCTTATGTATTGTTGGGTATTTAGACTCGTGTTAATAAAATACAAATGTTATCTTGTTAAATTCCCCTCTAGTGCTATCAAAGGAGGTTGCGCGAAGTGGGTGAATCCCCTGACTTGAGGAGCTGGGCGAGTATAATCCCCATGTCATAGCCGTCCAAGATTTTATTGTGTAATTTATTTTCAGGCATGAACCTCTTTAGGGTATGAATCGGTTTCACTTTTGATGAAGGAACTATGACCGCCTCCGTTACGTTTATTTTCGTTTCACTAGTTTGGGGAGCTAATCCAATCGGGGTGTCCGGGTGGATGAGTATACCTGGGGTATTAGAATTTTAGAGAACATACAGTGGGTGTCTACTCGGGAGGATGCTTATATATCTACGACATGTGTGTGAATGTTGTAATATGATAATACGTATATATGGCGCAGATAATTATATACAATTCAAATACATAAAATGAACTCTATTGTTATATGTAACTAGTGAGAATGTTATATGGTCTTAAATGGAAAATTATTAGTTAACTTAAGGTGATTAATAACTTATAAATCATGTATTAAAAATACTAGAGCTAGAGTAGTGTGACAGGAAGGAGTTATGACAGGACTAGTTACAAGGTAGATGACTAGGTGGTTTATAAATAAAAGCATTAGGTGTGCACAATAGTTGAGGGGTGAGCAGGTCCTCAAGGGTGTGTGACACTAGCTTAAATATGAAGAGCATTCATGCATTTTAAATTGTTGCATTTTAATCACTTGCTAAATATTTTTAAAATATTTTGGGTTCTAACCCTTGCTATAAAATATTTTCAAAAACTTTTTGGTGTCCAGACATATGGAAGCCAGTTTTGATTCTATCCTAGTGTTACGCAGCTGCGACATATATGGATGTTGCAGGATCTAGAGTAGGCGCCTCTTTCATTTATTCCTCGTTTAGGAATTATATCTCAATTTTATTCCGAGCATGTTTCTCACAGTATTTATTCAACTTATTTTAGTTCAGATTGTATGGGATTTGTTTACTATCTTTCATATTTATTTGGTTTTCGATTTTTAGCCGATGGTTAATTCGACAAGACTTTATTTGAGTTTTGTTTGGACATTTAGACTCTATTATTATGTGATGCTTTTCATTAATTTTTGTTGTATTTAATGACTTGGTTATTAATAGATAAAATTTGGCATCGGCTTTTTGAATACTAGGTGGTTAGTAAGTTTTAAAAAGTTTATCGACAGTGATGCTAAAAACAACCAAATGAGATTGCTATTTTAATTTGATATAGGACTAATCACCAGTATTTTATCGGGAGGGGTGTCACACATAGTATCAGAGCATCAAATTCTTGTGTCCTTAGGATCACGTTTTAGCTTAGTGTTCTTTGATATAGAGCCTCATTATAGGATTTTTATATTCCTTTACATATGCAACTTATGTTCTCTTGCTATTAAGTTTCATTACGGTGATTCATATACGGTTTCGATTGAGCATGCTAGATCGAACATTATATAACGACAAGCGCGGGATATTAGAAAGATTGCATGAGGGAGGACTCAGCAGAAGCCATAGAGTATTCAAGGTACAGTGACACGATAGGAGTGATCATGATTATTGTTCGAACAATTGACGCTGGAGTATTCGATGGGCGCAATAGTCGCCCCAAGAACCGTCGTGAAGGACGATGGTTGAAAGTTAGACCCACCAAGTGTAGACGACAAGTTCTTGGTTCGAAAAATATTTCCTGTTTTAGAAGGACAATCCGCTATAATTTGAGGAAAGTATGAAAGGGTGATTTACTAATGGAAAGAGAACATCCAATTAGGATCACATGTGGGGGAGTGTAGTGACACTCAAATCAAAATTCTCGACAAAAATGTTTGCTCATAGGCGCCGCGTAGGGTGATAGGACTCAGTCACCATATACATGGAAAAACTACCATGAATAACGAGGAATTTAGGGTGAACATTATTACGAATCCACTCACGAATTGTTTAAATAGAGAGGCAAGGGAGATTTCCATACTTTTCCAGAAGGTCCAAACTATGAACGGATGTGAAGGAAAATTATTAAAATTCGCAAACTTCGTACCCAATGAGAGAGATACGAAGAATCAAAAAATGATTCGTAAGTTAATAATAGACCCGTGGGTAGAATATACAAGCATGGATAGGAGATACGGTTAGGATGACTAGTGTCATTGTCGTCAAGGTTGTACATTTACAAACTTACATCAATGCCCTCATGAGAAGCGATCTAAGGGAGTTAGAGAATCTAACCGAAGAGAAAGACTGGATTTTTCCATGCTAGTGAGGCACCAAGGGAAAGGATACCCAACAGAGGAGCCAAATTAATGATCGATATCAATAGAATTTTTACCAAGTGACGGTGGGCTCAGTCAGGCCGTCAAGTCCAGCAACTAGTCCCATAGGACCAGCAAAGCCAAAGGGATAATAGGGGTAGCAATCAGGGTTAAGACTACCAGGTCTGCGAGAAGGATAACCCCGACATGGTCGTGGGTCCAGAGAAAAAGGAAAGGGAACAACGAGGTGTCTTATGTGTAAAGAGTAGAAACACATATGTGGATCTTTTCCGTAGTGAGTTGGGGGACAGAAGCGGGATGACTAGTAGGGGCAATAGTTATAGAACTTTTGGTTCGGTGAGGATAAGAGTATCATGTCCAGGAATCGTTTCAGCCGCCAATGTTATAGGCTATTGAAATTAGGAGTTTTTTTTATCCTGAAGTGATTGGGGTCTATTTTTTGTGACACGAATGAGTCACAATAGTTTGTTAATACTAAATTCACATATAGAACGGGTTTAGTAGCGGGATTCTCTTTTGTCCCACTTGCCGGGGAGAAGTTGTGGACATTGAGAGGGTATATTTTTAGGTAATCCCAAGATGAGAGGTGATTATGCGCTTATGATTTTATCCTAAGTAAGGACAAGTTAGCGATGGTGGGGGGTTATCACAAGACTATCGTGTTCATTATTACAGAGCATGGTGTATATTCATTTTGTGATGTCTTACCTGAAAGAGTGCCAATCTCGCGATGGTATTTTTTGAAGTAGACTTCAGAGAGTGCAATGGATACAGGAAGTATTGCAAAAGAAACACTGGGAATAACTTTTGCATCACAAGTTGACGGGTGCGGTAATATCGAGAAGAATTGAATAATAATTGGTGGGGCAATTAAAAATTCTCGGATGGTATAGCCACACCGAGAATGCGGGGGCCGAACTTGAGATAAGTATGTTACGTATGTGATTCTCTGATTTTTCTGTAAATATGCACGGGTTAAGGGTGTATGGGCACCCTGGGTGGAGCAGAGTCTCACATAGTCCGATGCCGAGTAATTTTAGGAGTAAACACTAAGGAAATGATTTTAGGTATATTCTAGAAAAGGGGAGTAAGATGTCCCTCGTAATGTGAAATGTTGAGCGTGGGGATGGGTGGCGAATAATACAGAGTGAAGTTATCGCCAAGTTATATCATTTAGGGATGGAAAAAGGTTGATCTGAGGTTTTGAACTAGGCTTTTGTAATTTTGATGTTCCCAGTGACGGGATTGATGAGCATGAGTGGTGAAATTCATATTTGGGACATCCAAAATCACAGAGAGGTCAAGGTTTCCATCGGGTTTATGGAATGGAGTCACCAGGGAGGAATATTTGTTATTTTGAAGTGGGATATAATATCGAGCAGTATATCGAACTTTCCTCTTGAACAAAGAAGTGAAACAGAACTAGGTGTTGTCCAAAATTATTGTGAATATGGATAGACCTTTCAGTCCCACCTCTGATCAGAAGTGTCAGTAAGCGATGGGGACGGATTTGCATAACCTTAAGTCAATGGTAGACGAAAGTAACTAGGTTGTTGAAGGAATCAAGAAATGCGTAATTTTAGATTTGTGGTGATTGGGAGTATTAATTACCATTAGTACAGTTACGTGTGATATGTTGTAATAGTCTATTATATGCATGACACCTTGTGAGACATTATCAGTTTTTTATCCACCTTTTGGTTAATAAGAGGTGGGGAAATAAAAAGCTTCTAGGACCTGAAGTGATTTATGGTCCCTCAGCATGAATTAAGTAAATCGCGTCTTTCCACGATAGCTCAGAAATGTAAGGAGAGTTACGTCAATGTGATTTAAGGTTTTGAAGCCTGGCATGAGTAGTCAAGGATTGTTATGGGTATTTACCCTCAGGAGAGTCACAGGTTTGGCAACAAGAAATTTGCACCCATAAAGGCGAGGCCTGTTATGACATAGAAATAGTAGAACTAACGGAGGACATGCTCGTATGTTGAGGTACTATGTGGTCGAAGACAATTGAGTTAGAGATTGATGACCAGGTATTGGTTAGGGTGTCTCCCATGAAAGGGGTCGTGAGGTTAGGCATGATATGGAAGCTAGTGCTGAGATTTATGGGGCGGCCCATCCTTATCATTTAGAGAGTGGGACAGGTAGCTTAGAGACTGGGTTACTAGAGAATCTACAGCGTATCCACGACGTTTTTCACGTGGCATCACAGAAGAATTTTTAGAGGAGCATGATATGGTGTGGCATGTTCCACCTGAGTAGAGCAAAATGCAGCCAGATGTCTTGTATGAGGAGAAACCCGTAGCTATCCTGAATTATAATGAGCGCAAGTTGCGGCCTAAAGTGATACCACTAGTTAGAAGTACATTGGGGTCATCACAGTGTTGATAAGTCTACGTGGGAGCTAGAGGATGACATGCGAGAGTAGTATCCAGAGTTATTCGCCGTAGGTATGACCTAATTTCGGGGACGAAATTCCCTTGTAAGGGGGGAGTATGTAACACCTCGTATTTTTGTGCATTTATATTTAATTAATTCGGTAAATTTTAAATTACTTGTGTGTCATAATTTAATTGAAGTAATTATTATTAATATTTATAAAAATATTAATGTGGAGAGTAAATGGTTAATATTTTTGAAATTTAAATTACTAAGTGAATAATAATGATTTTTTTACGTCGGGACGAGTCATAGTGATGTGGCATTAACTTATCTCAATCGGGAGTTGGGTATAGATTATATTGGGTCCGAGATGAGAAATTTTAGTAAAATAATTCGGATGACAATTCCGAGTGTATAGTTGATTCCGGACGGGTCGAGATAGTCGAAAAAGAGTACTCGGGGTGGTAATTGGGTCTCGGCTTATTTTTAGGCATAACCAAGACCACACGAGAGTGTTTGGACCATTTTAATAAGGACCACAAGCTTACAAACACGATTGGTTCAATAAAACCTAAAAATGAGAGGGTGTGGAAGACACAACTCATTTAAGAAAACAAATTAAGTAGAGGAGAAAAGAGAGAGAATTTGGAGAACTCTTGGGAGCCAAAATCAAGAACAAGTGTGGGTGTTCTTCATCAAATACTCATCTACATCAAAGGATTCAGACCCGACTAGCCCTATAAGGCAAGTGGTTAATTTGTTTCAATGTAAATTTGTGATAACGAATTCATATCATAGTGGGTCTGATACAACAATTAATTTTTGGTTGGGCTGATAAATAAATTGGGTTTTTAAGTTATGGAACATCACGTGTAAAGTTGATATTATGAAGGGTTAATCTCTCTAGTGTACTGTTAGGGATTTAGACCTGTGTAGATAAACACAGATGTTATCTTGTTAAATTGAGGATTTATGAAATCAACTTATGGTGGAGGTTCTTTGTGTCGTTGATAAGTTTTTATCAGTAGTTATCAATTGGAGTTGTTAGTAAGTCATGAAATTTGGATGTATAAACCTGGTATAAATCGGGTAGTCTTAGAAGGTAATTGTGGAAGTGTTTTTCTAGGTAACTAAAGGGAAGAAAGCTATGGAGAATGAACTGGGGAAGAAGAAAGAAGAGAGATAAAAGATTCATGTCGTTCGAACGACCTAGGCCGTCGTTTGTGCGACGTGTCAATAGGGATCCCAGGTTTGGTTAATTTCGGTTGGGCCGGAGTGAAATTTCAGGCTTAAGGGAAGTTGTAGTGATGAACTTTTCTTCATTTATGTGGGTATAAAATGAGGAGAGATGAATCATTTTGTGGATATAAAAGAGTGAGAATTAAGTATGGAATTTGGGGTAATAAATTCTAAGGAATTAATTACGGATCAAGGGGGTGTTTCCAAGTATGTTGGTTGAGTGACGCCATGACTACGAATTAATTAATTGGAGCGTTAATTAAAGTTTAGAGTTGGAGAATTGACTCGAGTATTTTGGGCTAGTGCTATGAGTGGTTAGGCATGGATTTGGCTGGGTTAATATATTTTAGGGTTATATAATAAATTATCGAATATTGAAAATACGAAGGGGTGTTAACCGAAAAACGGTATTTTACAGAATAAATTCTGAGAGACAGAATTTCGGACCGAAGGAGTGAGTTTGGGCATTTCAGTTGGGTGACACAACTTGAGTGATAAACAAATAAATGTGGGATTTATTTAAATTACTAGTCGGTAGACAGACTTGGGAATGTAGGTAGTGTTACGATAATTGTGCACAGAGTAGTCAGGATTATATATATATATATATATATATATATATATATATATATATATATGTATGTATATATTTGTATATATTTGTGTGCTTTATAAATATTTGTTTGAATAATATTTATAGGAATACATACCCCTCTAGTGTTATAACAGGAGGTTGTGCTATGTGGGTCAATTCCCTGGCTTGAGGAGCAAGGCGAGTATAATCCTCAGGTCATAGTCGTCTAGGATTTTATTGTGTTATTTATTTTCAGGGGTGAACCACTTTAGGGTTTTAATTGGTTTCACTTCCAGTGAAGGAACGATGACCGCCTCCGTTAGGTTTATTTTTGTTTCACTGATTTGGGGAGGGAGCTAACAGTGTCGGGGTGTCCGGGGAGATGCGTATATGTGGGGTGATAGCATTTTAAAGAACATTCGGTGAGTGTTTACTTGAGAGGATGGTTATATATCTACGACATGTGTGTGAATGTTGTAATATGATAATATGTATATATGGTGTAAATAATTATATGCGGGTAAAATACATGAAGTAAACTTTACTGTTACACGTAACGAGTGAGAATGTTATATGGTCTTAAATGAAAAATGATTAGTTAAGTTAATGTGATAAATAACTTATAAATTAGATATTAAACATACTCGGGCTAGAGTAGTGTGACAAGAAGGAGTTATAACAAGAACTAGTTAAGGGGTAGATGACTAGGTTGGTTATAAAGAAAAGAGTTAGGTGTGCACAATAGTTGAGGGGTGAGACGATCCTCAAGGGAGTGTGACACTAGCTTAAATATGAAGAGCATTAATTCATTTTAAAATGATGCATTTTAATCACTTGCTAAATATTTTTAAAATATTTTGGGTTATAACCCTTGCTATAAAATATTTTCAAAACCTTTTAGGTGTCCAGACACAAGGACGCTAATTTTGATTCTATCCCAGGGTTACGCACCTGCGACATATGTGGATGTTGCAGGAGTTGGAGTAGATGCCTCTTACATTTATTCCTCGTTTAGGAATTCTATCTCAGTTTTATTCCAAGCATGTTTCTCACAGTATTTATTCAAATTATTTCAATACAGATTGTATGGGATTTATTTACTATCTGTTGGATTTATTTGATTTTGGATTTTTAGCCGATGGTTAATTCAGCAAGACTTTATTTCAGTTTTGTTTGGACGTTTCGACTCTATTATTATGTGATGGTTTTATTTAGTTTCCATTGTGTTTAATGACTTAGTTATTAAATGATAAAATTTGGCATCGACTTTTTGGAATACTAGGTGGTTAGTAAGTTTTAAAAAGTTTTTCGACAATGATACAAAGAATGAACCAAATGAGATTCATGTTTTAATTTGATAAAGGGCTGATCACCCAATATTTTATTAGGCGGGGTGTCACATGTTGTCGAGCCCAGATCAATTCAGCGGTAAAATGGAATTTTACGGCTTAAGGGATTTTTTATAAGGGTGGTTTGGGGGTTATATTTGTTATTTGTGTGTTGGGAGAAATGGAAGAAGGAGAGAGAGAGAGAGAGAGAGAGAGAGAATGAGAGGGGTGGTTGGTCTTCCACCACCATTCACCACTAAACAACCACTCCTACACCATAAACCACCCATAAATCACCACTTTTATGATGTATTTCTCTACATTTGAGCCAAATACACCGGGGATTTTGGAGGAGAAGAAGGTGGGTTTTAATTGATTTGAAGTGGGTCTCGTTTTGGATCTTTGGAGGATGCATTGTTAACCCCTTGAGGCAACCTTTGGAAGTGGGGGTTGCTCCTCCTACACCAATACCACCGTTATAGTCATTAAAGGTGGGTAAACCTTACTCTTAGTGTAAGAATGTTATTTTGCTTTTTTTAGTCTTATATTTAGACTATTTGAGTATAGTATAATTAGTTAAATGATGTAATTGTTACGCAGAAAACAATAAATATTTTTATGGAATAAAATGATGGAAAAATTTTATTTTGTAGAAAATAAAAAAATGGTTAATTGTTTTGTTTTGAAATTGTAAAATTGGGTGTTTTGTGACAATGGTGTATTTTTTAGAAATGTTTACGATAAATATTTTATGAAATAAAATGTTTGAAATGATGTGATTTTGTAGGTAAAATTATATTTTTTTAAACTAAAAGATAAGTAAATATTTCAAGGTTTTGGAATATTGAAAGATGGTATTTTAATGAAATGGTTAATTCTAGAAATATTAGTGTTAAACATTTTATGAAATAAAATGTTTAAAAATAATGATTTACTTTGTAAATATTTGGTGCAAAATATGTTTAAACCATGTAGCAGGATTTTTGGGTTTAAAAACCATCTTCTCGTGCATATAAACTTGTAGTATTTTGATGTAGAATGTTTAAACAAGTTTAAAGAAGATTTTGTTGGGTTTAAACAAGAAAAATAAAATTTGGAGTTTTAGTCTTCAAACATGTGTAATTGGAACTAAAAGACATAATGGGTATGAATTTCAAAGATTACATGTTAATTAAAAGAAGTGGAAATTTGCTTATAAAAGTAGTCTTAAGTGTAAATGTATTTCTTGAATAAAGAAGTAAAAAATGTGTACTCGAAAATGTTGATAAAAAGCATTAATGGGTAAAAATTTAATGGTTAGTAAGTGTAACTTACTAATGTTATGAAATATTAACACTCATGGGATAATAAAGGGATTAAATGTGTTAAAATATTTCCAATCAAGTAAAAGAATACTACAAGTGTAAAAAGCTGTTAGAGGGTTAAAAACACTTAAGAAGTTGGTATGAATAACTTAATAGTGTTTTGGGTGAAATTAACACTTAAAAAATAGAGTAACATGTGATTTTGGAAACCAATGGGTGAAATGGAAATTTTACTTAAAGTGGAACAGTTTTATGAAATAAAAGTGTTGGAAAGGGTGTTACACAAATTAGTCCTAAAGAATATGATTTTGGAATAAAAATCAAATTTAAGGTGTAAAGGATATGAAATGGTAAGCTTTCAAAGTGTAACACAAATTTGGATGGTAAAGTCTCGAGTTTTGACTTCGATCAGAAAAAAAGGATAAGTAAAATAATGTGGATATTTTTAAGATGTTATAGCACATGAAGAGGAACTCAAATGACAACGAGATAAAGAAAGAAGGGCCTACCCTTGGGTTAATAGACCTAAATCACTGGCCAGAGCATATGGTTCATATGGCCGATGGTTTTGTGCCCATAAAAGTATGCGATATAGGAAGATTTCGAGAAAAGATAAAGAAAATAAGGAACATGTCAAGTAATGGGTTAACTTGAATGGATGTAATAAATGTTACAGTAAAGGTTAAATGTAGACGTAAATGCATAAATCTATTAATGTATATAAAGGAATGAAAAAGGATTAAAGAAAGTAAATAAGGGGTGGTTAATCAACCTAAATGGTTAACTAATATTTACCACAAGAATGTGATGTAAAACGTGGTTTTCAAATGACAACTAACTATTTTCTAACACGGTGAATGCATGTGTTGAAATGGTGCTTTTCAATTAAAATACTAAAGTACGTTTGAATAAATGAAAGGGTTAAATACCAGTAAAGGAAGGGGTTTGGATAAATCAAATGTAATGGTTTTAGGAGATGAACCGGGTGCGTTAAATAAAGTGAGAATACTAAGTATGAATAAGAGAAGCCTTTAATAAGATTAAGGTAAAGTAATCGGGACAAGTAAGGTCTTTGTAAGTAAATGGTTAATTCATTAGAATATGTATTAGTCGAAGGTATACGTATGAAGATATGTCCATATTAATGCATGAATGTGGTTGTAACGTGTGAGTATTCCTATATGTTGTTCGTTCTTTTCTATAGGTAAGTATATTTTATTTACGTTTATGTTAGTAGCTCTATTTAATTGGATTTCTGGGTGCTCCCCACGGGTCCCTCATATAGTTTACTTCGAAAGTGGAATCGCATGCTAAACAAGTGAAACATCAACTAAAATAAAGATGGATTAGAAACATTATATAGGTTGTTCCATTGCACTTCTCACCTAACACCTGAGTTGGACCGAGTTGACTTACGGGTAACCCATAAATCTAAGTCGAGGCGTTACAAATGGTATCAGAGCAATAGGTTAAAGGTTCCTTTTGGGTGTGACGTGGTGAGGGGGTATTTCATCTTTCGACTTGGGCCGATCATTCTAATTTGATGACGGTTTAGTGCGTGTCCATGACGTTAAAGTCTAAGAGGTTAGCATGACAAGTGAGAATAGTGCCAAGTGGCACACGATTAGATTAATGGTTATTAATCGCTTTCGTGTTTTTTTATTAGAATTGTAATAATTTACGTGTGTCCATGCAAGCCTATAGTGGTGACACCTTGGTTGTTAGTGTGAGGTATTATGTTAATGATTGGTGACATAGGATCAATTGAGGTGTCGGTAGAATGATATGACGCCCAATGGGCAAGTGGAACGAGTTGCATATAGTCAATAATAGTGGTTGATGATTAGGGTTTCGCGATTAGGCACGAATGATTAATGATTAAAAAGGGGACATGTATAACCCTTAGGTACGACGCTTATGGGTAGTTAACATCGGTGATGTAATAAGGAAAATTCGATCATTGGGGTGATATCGCAATTCATAGCATTTCGGTGAAAACTAAACTTGTGTTGGCAAAGAGTGTAAACGCCATAATATTTTGTGTGAGAGGTGTCATAGGATGACTTTGGTGATGAGAGTAGCCTCGTAATGGTAATAATGAGTAGTCTTTGCTACAACCTAGTAGTAAAGGTTGTGAATCTCACTTAGGGAGATTAGATAGTTGAATGGCATTCACAAGTGTTAATTATGTGGTGAAAACATGTTACCCCTTTGACCAAGGGCTTAGGTTGAGTGAACTTGGTTGATGATATTGAGGAATAGGATCTCATGTGGCATATGTGGTAAGGGCCTTGGCATTTACAAGCAATACTTGGTGCCCATATCCTACCAAGATTTCTATAGTTGTGAACTCATAGGTTGGCACTCGATATGATATTATCATAACAAGCCAAATTAGTTGCCATAGTTGAACATTATCTTGAGGATTGGGCTAGGCAGGCCTTTAGGTTTATAGAGTGCAGGTGACGTCCAGTATCCTTTCAGGACCCATAGTAGCACTAATTATAGTTTATGCGTGACTTATGGTCACATTCATATGGAAGAAATGTGAGATTAGTATCTAAGTACTGGTGATCATTTTATCCGCCGAGGTAATGGATGGGTGCGAGGTGATCCTAGTGTGTGAGTAGTTCATAGGCATGTTGAAGTGACCATAGGATAGATCGTGTGTGGCATCATTAAGCATGAGTATCAAACTTTATGATGTCTTGAGGTTCATTATGGATAGAAGCTCATGGACTAGTGTCTTGCGAGAACTAAGTAATATCGATGTGGGTATCGAAGGATTTAAAGAGTTCACCTAAGAAGATAAAAGTGTAAACAATGAAATCTTGTCGAATTTGGGTCTTTCACATAAATTTTTTTTGGTGTTCTTAGGAGACCAATTATGTCCAGTAACAAGAGGCAGCGACAGTCTAGTAACGATAGTGTTAAGGGTCAATTGATGATCCAAGATTAACACTCGTATAGTGTGTGTGCCGGGTATGATCTTCCAATCGTCACAGAAGAGTGGTGTAACCCATAAGGTTGAGTGATAGTAATATCCTTTTAGGAGTGATGCTCGGATGTCATGGAATGACCAGCATGGATGTGGTGATACTCGATTTTAGGATGTACTAATAAATGTATTCGAGACATAGAGTGATGACTTGAAAATGATAACTAAGGTGGGTAGCTTCGAACATGATTGTTAAATGGAGGTGTCAACAGTATATGCTAGAGTAGCCTTAACAATGCAAGGATTTGTTATTGGTGCATCCTGCCAAGCTAGCACGGGTTAGGGGTGGTAGCCCAGTGTGAAGTTAATTACCCTTAGGGTGCCAGTGATGGCGGTGTGGTCATCACGAAGATTCAGCGTGGAATTTGTGTGGGTGGAAATTGATGCTAAGTTTGGTGGTAACCTAGTGTGGTCAAAGGACGGGGTTAGGTGAGTGCCTCGCTTGAACCGATCAATGTCCATGGAAGTTTGGGACATCGATCAAGATATGTAATGCAGACCGTATCACTATTTTAATTAAGGTTGACATAGACAAGGTATGAGGTATATGACAATCACAATGATTCGTTTACACTAAGGGTTTGAAAGGTAGGTCCTTGGTCCCAAGGAGGGAGGTCGGACATTGACTTCCTCAAAAACTATTGGTTTGTAAATTGTGGTCTCACTCGTATTATGAGAATGAATAGTTGAGATTCGATTCATCATGGCTAGTGACCTAGGCCAGGATATATGGCCAGAAATAGTACTCGGTGAGAGTTTTGGGAATGAGTAGTATGACTTCTAGTAGTAGGTTCATTTTCATGAGTCGTAATTTGTCACCTATGGGAAAAATTGCTTAGGACGGTTGCTTGTTCCTATCACTCAAGTGTGTTCCTTTCGGTTTCAGTAATTGGAAGTTAGTATTCCCACTTATGTGGTGACTCATATTGGTGCCATGTTATGGTACAATGCGGTTGATATGGGGAGAGCGCTTTGGTCAATACAGGTCGATAACTGGGTTTGCTCATTTGGGGTATTCTTTCTATTACATAAGGTTTTGTGTATGGGTGAATATGCCTCCGGCCAGCTGATTTGCTCGTAGTATCAGTCTCCCTTAAACTAATGAGCACTCGATTGGCCTACTCGACAGTCAGTGGTTGGGGTTATGATGAGTGGGATAATGGCTTGAGGATACAGTAGAGTGTTGTAAACTTGGTAAAAACTCAGCACGTGATATTGATTTGCTGCAGCGAGTGGATTGAAGTTAGAGGCTAATGAGTACTCAAGAATGAGACACCTAAGGTAGTGTTAGGTTCATTAGAGTGACGAAATGGAAGGTGTAAATCGGGCGTTACAACAATAATTTGATTACCCCCCTTAGAGCAATAGAACGACACGGTATGGTCATCGAAAAATTCATGCAAGTTATATAATTAGGATAACTTGGAAATTGCGGAACACAAGATGTGTAGCCCTAGACTAGATATTGATTTTGTGATATACACGAAGGATGGTTGTATCATGAGTTGCTTTGGGTGAGAGTTGACCTCTAGAAAGGATTCTTCACAGAGGCATTAGTATGCCTTAGGTACTAGAATAATTAGTGATAAGAATGGTTTGGACTTGATCATAGGGAAAGTAGAGACTCGGAGTTGATCGTGCGGCGTGGTTAGCGGGATAATGAGAGTGGAGCATGTTGGATTTTTGGTGACCCTAGTATTGTGTATTTTAATGATTTTTCCTTGGAAGTTTATATGATTTAGAATGGAATATGGTGGATCCTTTGAGTTTGAGGATTGATGAACGAGAATTTCGAGGACCTAATTCCCCGAGGGAAGTTTGTAATATCCCGTCCCGATGATTTAATTAAATTATACTCGGATTATATATTAATGATAATTAAGGACGATTTAATTATAAATATATAGGAATTGTGGGTGTAAAGTCAGAGAAAATAAAAAGAAAATAAATAGGGTCATTCAAATGATTCGCAGTGTCATTCAAACAACATTGCACAGATCTTTAGAAACGGGGCTTCTAATAACATGCTACTGGTTTACAATAGAAGGTCGTTAGAAGGGTCGTTAGAAGCACACTTTGAAAGACATTGATTAAGACGTTCGAATAACCTAGGTTAATTCGTTCGAACAACATTAGTCGAGTCTTTAGATCAGATTTCCCCTATACGCTATCTCAATTTAGAGCGTTGATTCGGGGTGTTGTCGAGCCCATATCAGTTCAGTAAGCGTAAATTGGGATTTTATAGCTTAAATGGTGTTTTATAGTTTCGAGGTTATTTGGGTTATTTGTGTGTTGGGAGAAATGGATGAAGGAGATAGAGAGTGAGAGAGAATGAGAGGGGTGGGTGGTCCTCCACCACCATCCACCACCAAACCACCAATCCTCCACCATAAAGCACCATGTTTATGATGTATTTCGCCATATTTGAGCCAAATACACCCATTTCCATCATGGGCAAATAAGAGCTACAAATTTTGGGAAGACTATTTGGGGGATTTTGGAGAAAAAGAAGGTGGTTTTAATGGCGTTGAAGTGGGTCTTGCTTTGGAGCTTTGGGGGATGCATTGGTAACCCCTTGAGGCCAACTTTGAAGGTAGGGGCTTCTGCTCCTACATCAACACCACCCATGTAGCCATTAGAGGTGGGTAAACATTATTCTTAGTGTAACAAGGTTATTTTGCATTTATAGTCTTGTATTTAGACTAGGTGAGTAGGGTGTAATTAGTTAAATGATATAATTCTTGTGTGGAAAATAATAAACATTTTTATGGAATAAAATATTAGAAAAATATTATTTTCTAAAAAAATAATAAATGGATAACTGTTTCAAGGTTTTGGAATAGTAAAACTGGGTGTTTTGTGAAAATAGTGTATTTCCTAGAAATGTTAACGAAAAATATTTTATGAAATAAAATGTTTGCAAATGATGTGATTTTATTAGAAAATTTATATTTTGTTGAAACTAACGGACAAGTAAATATTTCAAGGTTTTGGAATATTAAAAGATGGTATTATAGTGAAATGGGCATTTTTAGAAATATTAGTGTTAAACATTTTATGAAATAACATGTTTGAGAATAATGATTTTCTTTGTAAATATTTGGTGCAAACTATGTTTAAATCATGTAGTAGGATTTGAGGGTTTAAAATCCATCTTCTCATACATATAAACTTGTAGTATTTTGATATAGAATGTGTAAACAAGTTTAAACAGGATTTTATTGGGTTTAAACAAGAAAGAACAAAAGTTGAAATTTTTGTCTTCAAAGTATGTGTTATTAGGACTAAACGACTTAAATGGTATGAAGTTAAAAGACTACATGTTAAATAAAAGAAATAATAATTTTCTTACAAAAGTAGTCTTAAGTGTGAATGTATTTCTTGAATAAAGAAGTAAGGAAATGTGTAATTGGGAAATGTTGATAAAAGTATTAATTAAGTGTTAATGGGTAAAAATGTAATGGTTAGTAAGTCTAACTTAATAAGGTTATGAAATATTAACACTTATGGAATAATAAAGGGATGAAAGGTGTAAAAGTATTTCCAATCAAATAAAAGATTACTCCAAGTGTAAAAAGGTGTTAAAGGGTAAAAAATACTTAAGAAGTTGGTATGAATAACTTAATAGTGTTTTAGGTGAAATTAACAATTAAGAAATGGAGTAAAAGGTGATATTGGAAAGAAATGGGTAAAATAGAAATTTTACATAAAGTGGAACATTTTTATTAAATAAAAATGTTGAAAAGTATGTTACACAAAGTAGTCCTAAACAAATATGATTTCCGAATAAAAATCAAGGTTAAGGTGTAAAGGACATCAAATGGTAAGTTTTCCAACTGTAAGTTTTCAAAGTTTTCAAATTGGGGCGGTAAAGTCCCGGGTTTTGGCTTCAGCCAGGTAAAAAGGATAACTGAAATAATGTAGACATTTGTAAGATGTTAAATCACACAAAGAGGAACTAGGATGACAATGGGATAAATCAATAAGGGACCAGAGCCCTTGGGTGATAAACCCTAAATCACTGTCCAGAACATATGGTGTGCATAACCGGTGGTGTGGAGCCCGTGAAAGTATGCAGTATAGGAAGATTTCGAGAAAGGATAAAGGAAATATGAAACATGTTAAGAAATGGGTTGTGTGGTAAAATGTGTTAATACTGTAATACCCCATACTTTTAAAGGTATTTAAATTACATTGTGGGTGTAATTTGGCAAATTAAAGAATTATTATGAATAGTAATTCTAGGATTTATTAGTGAAATTAAATAAATTTAATATTATAAATTGAATAGTAAATATTATTTTTTGAGGTACAGATTAATATTTACGTGGATTATATTTCGAGACTAAGTTTATGAGAAGATTATTTTTATTACACGTTGCAGTTGGGTAAAGCGATAAAGGAAAATATTTTAAATTGGAAAACACGCGTATTGAACGGGTTGGGTCAAAATAGTGAGTTTTAGTTAAGTGACTCGGATGGAGATTTTGACTACGCCATTGGGTTCAAAATGTCTGAGATAGTCAAAATAGAGTATCCGGGGGTAGTATTCGGGTTCTGGGCATTTTTGGACCAGTAGGGACTCGTAAATGAGTACATAGTCATTTAACAATTGGGTATATACCTAATTTCAGGTTTAATAAGAGAAAAACCTCATTTCTTCCCCAAAATCATATTTAAAAGAGGTAAAGAGAAGAGAGAAGGGAGAGGAGAAGAAGAAGAAGAAGAAGAAGAAGAAGAAGAAGAAGAAGAAGAAGAAGAAGAAGAGAAGAAAAGAAGGAAGAAAAAGGAATTTCGGGTCAAAATTCGTGGGATTTGACTCGGGGGCGTCGGATTTAATCCACGAGGCAAGTGTTTAACTTTCTTTATGATTTAGTGTGTTTATTTCTCATATTGTAGTTAGTATAAAAATAAATATTTTTGGGTTGAAATTTCGTGGATCAAGCGGGTTTTCGGATGTTTAAACGGATATAACTCAATTAATACCCAATTTGAGAAACTTGGAATTTATTGAAATTAATTGTTGGTTATGGGTTCTAGGATGATTAGAGCCCTTTATATATTTGTATTTATGGTTGTTTGAGGTTGGTTGATGATGAGATAGGAGATAAAAATCTTGGAGGTGCTTTAATTGAGGTTTGAATTTTTTAAGAAGAAGATGAATAGTGACCAGCGTCACTTCCGACCTATTTCGGCTAGGAAGACAGTCGATTCGGCTCTTAGTTAAAACATGAAAATTGTAGATCTTTTCGAGATGGTCGCTTAGACATAGACCGCGTATTTTTATGATTTTGTTTCTAATTTTTATGATTTTTCTAAGAAAGTAGTTCCGGGGTTGAAATCATCAACTAAGAAATCAAACTGGAAATTGGAAAAATAAAGGCCAGAATTGTTTAGAGATAAATATTTGGGGTTCCTTATAATAGTGTGGGGACTTCTAAATATATTTTTTTGTAGTAAGGTGTGTACCTTGGGTTAGTTGAAAGTAAAATCCAATATTTACCCAAATAGGGGTGTTTGTGAGGAATAATACTTAAATGTGTATTTAGGTGTGATTTGAATAATAAATAAGAGAGTACATATTGGGGGTAATATTTTAAGGGTGTGACTGCTTATATTATTATGAATGGAAATATACTAGGTTATTGGCTATCGTTATAAGAGTTTCGAAATTATAGCCATAGTATATTGAGAAGAGATACAAATAATATATATACGATGTCGTTAAAGTATATATATTATGAGACAAATGAATATATCGGGGTTGTTGATATTATCATTGTGCGGTGAGAAAAGCTCGAAAATAAAATATTTGGGATTAGTCAAAAATTGATAAATGCATAGGATATTCGAGATATAAATATACTACGTAGAGGATTATTATATGGGTGGTGTGTATGCCCTTATGTTATTATACACATGGGTTAAATAATTACCTAGTGGAAATTATGTATGTGTGAGATAAATACTTATCGTTATAATATGGTTGTGTGAATACCTAATTGATGATATATGTATATAGGTGGAATGTGTATCTATATTATGGTTTATTATGTGTATGACATACCTACCATACTTGCTATCACGGGAGGTTGGTGTTCGAAAGAGGACAATCTTGGAGCATGGAACCTAAGTACGAGCTATCTGAGAATGATAGTGTTTACGATCATATGGGTGCGTAGGTATGGGCATAGCCCATAGGCTTGGAACTATGTTCGCCTCCAATATGTGTGATTTGTAATGATACAGTTCCTGAGTGATGTGGAACATGTGATCCTTTAGTACAGGATGTACTTGGATTCGATAGCAGAGTATGTGTTCACCGCTATTAAGCCTATAGGTGTCGGATATGAATATCTGTATTGAGATTTAAAATATATGTGTACTTGAGATAATCCACTATTTCTTAGTAGATGAGAATGACTAAGCTACTTATATTATAACTCTGTGGACTGATTATTATACTTGTGCATATAGTATATTGTTAATATATGAGATGATACATCATATAACGTAACCCTGCATAAAAGGTAAAATAATGAATAAAGTGATATACTCCTTCCGGTAGATTTATATCTGGATTTATATGAATATGGATTATAGGTCCTAATGAGAACTATTGATAAATACGGGATGGTATAAATGTCATATGTACTGAGGGCCTAATGGATCCCGACGATCAACATTGTCACGTAGTAGTGTATCGGGGAGGTTCCTTTTTTGGATTTCGCTTCGCGAGACACCCCACACAGGAACGTAACGCAATGTTGGGAATGGGTAGAAGTTTAGTCCTTAGTACTCGAATTTATGAGGATTATTAGAAGATGGGTAAATACATTAGTTAGTCAAGGTAGCTTAACTAGGTTGTTTAAAAATGTATGCATAGTTGTGCACTATTGGAAGAGGGGTGAGGTATATCTCATGTGAGAGTGATACCAGTTTAAATATGAGAAATATCATATTTTAAAATATGGATTTTAAGCACTTGCTAATATATATGATTAGGCATAAATTCTTCCAAATTTATCCCTTTAATTTAGTTACTTTTAGTACCTCGAACAACGTAATCGATTTGATTTTATCTCATAATCTTGCTACTGACTTATTCTAATGAGTACACCGAGTTTCTGGTATTTCGTACTAATTTGTAGGTATTTGATGTCAATAAAGAAAGAAACCGAAAGAATCGAGAAAGAAAATAAGGAAAGTCGAAAGGGAAAGGTTATAATTTTTACCCGGAATTCGGATGAGGAATCTAAGGAAAAGTTAAAGATATCAAGTTCACAGGTACATAGGAAGAAATGGCACCTCAATCGGAGTCCCGGTGTGAAATTAAAGATATCAAGTCAAAGGAAAATCGGACTGATCCGGATCGGACCGATCTGAAATACAAAGTTCCAGTGAACCCCGGATCAAAGACGGATCGAAGATGAGAGAAATTAAACGAATCGATCCGTACCAGATCGATCCGGACAGAAGTTAAAAGAACCGATCCGGATCCAAGCTGAACCGAACCGAAGGAGAGCCGGACCGGTCCGAATGTCAAAGTTTTGTTTTCTTAATCTTCCTCTAATGGAGAGTCCTGGTTAAGCTAAAACTCTTGGAGTATTGTAGGGTATTTAAACCCAATTTATTATTATTTTAAAAGAATGGAGAATTCATCTAATTTTCCCTTTTTATTTAGAAACCCTAGTTTGAAGATTTATTGCAATTTTAATTCCAAGATTGAAGTTTGTTCAGATTTCTGTGAGTTCAAGTAATTTTAGTTGATGCTTTTAGTGCTTTGATTTAGTTGATTACTTTATTCTATCTAATCTTCTTTCCACACCATTCTTCAAATCTTCCTTAGTTGAATCATGATTTCCAGCAATTCAACACTAGTTTTCATTAATTTCATCATGTTAGGCTACATTTTAAAGGGTCGGGATGCATGAACTCAACCTGATGTGGTAGTTGCATGTATAAAAAAATCAATCCTCTACATTTAATGATTTAATTATGACCGTATTGCATAGAAATGCGACAATTGTAGATCTTTGGATCTCGTTTGCTTTAGGGTAACCGGGATGCTTCAGAATGTAATTCGAGTGTAACTATTGCAATACCACTTTACTCGTCCTCTGATTAAGTATGGTGCGGGCTTGAACCTCATATACATAATGCTTGGGAGTACTAAATTTGGGTCTAATTAATCATTTAAATTTACGATTAGTTTTATACCATCAATACACTAGGGTTGAGGGATTGTATTCTCGTCCTGTTTTCTTCATCATATAGTTCAAGTTTCAGTTTAATCATCATCAGTAATTTAGGTAATTTTAGAGTAATTGCATGCCATTCATTCATTAGTTCATTAGTTAATTATTTACAAAATTGCATTTAGTTGTAACCAATTCCCAAAACCAATCATCGTTTCTTTTTCTTTAGAGTCAAAGTTAGGTTTTCTTCGTCTGTCCAACGTCGTTACAATCCTGTTGTCCTACTTCCCTGAGGATCGATACCCGACTTATCGGATTACTACTTGAGAGATAGGCTTGCACTTGAGCTTAGACAGTACGCACTTTTGAGACACATTCTTAGTCGCGTCAAGTTTTTGGCGCCGTTGCCGGGGAAGTAGGTAAACTTAGGATTATATCGAGTCAATCCAAAACTTTGACCAAAAATTTTCAAAAATTCAAAAACATATAAAAATTGGAAAAAGCACAAAAATATTCATCATCATCTCTCATAATCCCGTTAATGCAAAATTCTGAACTCACTCCAACTCCCCATAATACTCCAATCCATATTCACGAAAACCCGTTAGACGAGTACAACCCTGATAGCCCTCACACTCCCAACGATCCAAAATTATGGGTTCCACCTCCCACACCATCACATTCAATCCCAAATAACACTATGTTTTCCCTCTTAGGACACACTTTAGAGCACGCCCCGAGTATACCAAATGAGGATACTGAGTCTTTGAGAGAGAGAGACATGTCGTAACATGGTAGTGCAAACGCTGGCGAGGAAGAGGCCTCGTACCACCTGTTGAGCGAAATCTTATATCCCGAGCGCACTGTTACTCCGGGATGCATCATACTCCCGTATAATGCAGGGCAATTTTGTTTTAAAAATGGGATGATCCAGATGCTCCCCCACTACCATGGGATGGATTCTGAAAAGTCATATCTCCACATCAGGGAATTTGAGGATGTGTGTGAAACCCTCAATGATCAAACTTGTACACAAGAGGTAATCTGTCTCAAACTCTTCTTGTTCTTGCTAAACGATAAAGCTAAGACCTGGCTATGGTCTTTACCTCTAAGATCAATTGCATCCTGGAATAAGTTGCAATCTAAATTTCTCAAGAAATTATTTCCTCCACATCGAACGAACTCCATCAAGGCTCAAATTCAAACCTTCCGACAATTAAAAAATAAGTCATTTGATCAATGCTTCGAGCGTTTCAATGAGTTAATTACTTCGTGTCCCCATCATGGTTTTGATGAAACACAAATCATTTCGTTTTTCCATAATGGGCTGAACATTAATTCCAAGCAACTCGTTGAAACCATGTGCGATGGTCCATTGATCGACTTAGATGCCAACGATGCTGAGCTTCAGCTGAGGTATGTCACTGATACTACCCAATCCTGGGATACATCTGACCCTAATGCTCAAAATCGAAATCGCCAAGTGACCACCACTCCATCGGTGTCCGACCTATTTCTCGTAGAAAAGAATTCTATGATGGACAGGCAACTCGATATACTTGAGAATGGACTGCGAGACCTGCGTGAGGTATATGGAAGAGGACCAACTGGATCCATCCCAAACCCCGTCAAGTGAGCCCTTGAGTGTGAGAGAGAGCGATAATTTAGAGGGCATCGGGAGAGGATCGTATGAGTGCTTAGAGGAGAGCGAAAGGCGAGACACGATAGATACTTCTCTCATCAATTGCTACCCACCAACACCACCTAATAATTTTGAGATGGAGCGAGGAAGGAGGGATGTGGAAACAAAGCAAGAAAGAGAGCTAGAGGAGTTGAGCCTAGCCGAATTTGAGAGGGAATTCGGACAAGTGGATGAGAGACTTACTGACGAAGTGCAATCCCTATTGGACTCTTGTAGTCACTTAGACGAAAGTGAATGGAAAGAAAAAAATTGATGAATTCCTTCTTTGTGACCATCCACGCATACCACTTGAGGTCCCGGAACCGATTGAAAAAAAAAGTTGTGTTTCGTCCGACTTAGGACCGGACCCATGCATCCTAAAAATTGAAAGAAACCTAGGTGTTACCTCCGAGTCAGTCCACGTAGGTCACTCTTTGAGTCAGCATCATGAGGATCCCTTTTCGATTAGTCACGACGAGCCTCCCAGTCTTTCCCTTATCTATGGGCGAGGTCCCAACTTGTTCCAATTATTTGTTTATGATATGAAGACGGGAGAGACGAAGAGAGCACCGAACCCCATGAGTGGGGTCGGGTGAGTTTGTGGAGGGATGAGAGGTCGTCGCACCCCCGACGCGTATGGGGTGATTTTTAGTGTATTATTGAGTCACATGTTAGGGTCATTTAATGTCTTGTTGCATTTATGTTTTAATTTGTTTGTTTTATTTTTCCAAAATTTTCATTCGCTTTGAGTTAGATTTTAGTGCTTTTTGCTTGAGGCTCTAAGTTAGGGGGGGTCACAAGTGCGTATTTCTAAAACTTCACAAATTTTCAAAAATGCCCAAAAATTTAAAAAAAAATCATAAAATCTTGAAAATTCCAAAAATATTTTTTGTTCAAAATAAATAAAAATTGGAATTCAAAATTTTCAAAAATATCATTAAAAGTCGGTTTAAAGTCTCAAATTGTAAAAACTCAATGCACAAAGCCGAAATTGACCAAATATGGAAATTGTGCGAATATTGGCGACTTAACGAATAAGTGTGAATATTAACAAAACCCGGTGAGATTTCAAGCCTATCGTTCTTTTTGATTTTTTAAATAAATCCGAGTTAATGCTTAACTCATAGTTATAATTCATCAGTTTAAATAAGTCGTTGATGATCTCAATTCTTTGTTTTGATCGGTTAGAGAAAATGGAATGTTACCTCAAAATGCGCGCTATAAATCTCTAAATTAAAGTAATCTCGAGATGCATATGGTAAATTAATAAGTAATTCGGACAATGAAGTAGGCCATCGATTGTTACCCAAGAATATTGGCTAAAAAAAGTTGTGAAAAATCATCCATTTTGTAACTCAATTGAGCCGAATAAAAATGTATCCTTTTCGTTTGGTAACCCGAAAAACCCAAGTAGCCCGGAATTGTGAAAATTGGTAAAATCATCATTAAAGTCCGAAAAGTGCACAAGAAGGGGCAAGAAATAGAATAGAAATGCTCAACAAAAATATCAAGAAAAGAAAAGAAGTGAAAAATAGAAAAAATAGAGAAAAGGAATAGAAAATGAGCAAAAGCCCGAAAAAGCACTAAGGGACATCATAAGAAAAAAATTCCAATTCCGAATTTCCCAACTATTTCCATGTTACCCAATACACCTATAGCCCGAAAAACTTCTAACCTAGTCTGGATTGATAAATTAATTATCGCATGGAGAGCTAAGATACCAAAAGATAATACAAGAGATTAAATATGTGAAAAAGAGGCGATGTTCTCGCTTCCCAATGATCGTATTCCGATGACGAGATTTATTCACCATATATTTCCGTCTTTTAATTTGTGTGCGTGACTTTGTGTCCATTACATTTACTCTTATAAATCACACATACCGAGAGAATAGGCACATTACGAGCGATTAATTTGAGAGAGCATTCCGTGAGATTTTAAAATCAAAACGAATTTTCGGATAAGTAACGTAATGGTCAATTGGTGGAAATCCGTGGTTAAATTTCTAGCTTCGCACACACGCACTATCATTTGAGACTCTTGAACATGAATTGATGATGATTATTTTTTGGGAAAGTTTGAAATCCATAATTTTTGTGTATTTTGAATTTTTTTTCGTCTAATTTTGTGGGTATATTCATTGCAAACCCTCATGAGACACAACTCATCCTACTAGGGTAACCTAGGGGTTTAAAGGCTTGTTGCATATGCTAAATGAAATCTCTTGCTCGCGAAAAAGGTATTCTATCCCAATAAAATGATTTCAAAGAGTTGATCCTTGATAGGATTCTTTTACATTGCTCGGGATGTGCAAAGTTCTAAGTTAGGGGGATTTGATTAGGAATAAATTCTTCCAAATTTATCCCTTTAATTTAGTTACTCTTAGCACCTCAAACAACGTAATCGATTTGATTTTATCTCATAATCTTGCTAATGACTTATTCTAACGAATACACCGAGTTTCTGGTATTTCGTACTAATTTTGCAGGTATTTGATGTCAATAAAGAAAGAAAGAAACCGGAAGAATCAAGAAAGAAAAGAAGGAAAGTCAAAATGGCAAAGTTATCATTTTTACTCGAAATTCGGATGAGGCATATAAACAAAAGTTAAAGATATCAAGTTCACAAGTACATAGGAAGAAACGGAACCTCAGTCGGAGTCCCGATGTGAAAGTTATGAGCAGTCAAAGATTGAAAAAAAAGTCAAAGGGAAATCGAACCGATCCGGATCGGACCGATCTGAAATGCAAAGTTCCAGTGAACCCCGGACCGAAGACGGAATGAAGATGAGAGAAATTAAACGAATCGATACGTACAGTATCGATCCGGCCAGAAATTAAAAGAACCGATTCGGATCCAATCCGAACCGAACAGAAGGAAAGTCGGACAGGTCCGAAAGTCGAAGTTTTGTTTTCTTACTCTTCCTCTAATGGAGATTCCTGGTTAAGCTAAAACACTTGAAGACTTGTAGGATATTTAAACCCGATTTATTATCATTTTAAAAGAACAAAGAATTCATTTAATTTTCCCTTTTTAGTTAGGAACCCTAGTTTGAAGATTTATTGTAATTTTAATTCCAAGATTGAAGTTTGTTCAGATTTCTGTGAGTTCAAGTAATTTTAGTTGATGCTTTTAGTGCTTTGATAAGTTAGTTGATTATGTTATTCTGTCTAATCTTCGTTCCACATCATTATTCAATTCTTCCTTAGTTTAATCATGATTTCCTGCAATTCAACACTAGTTTTCATTAATTTCATCATGTTAGACTAGATTTTAAAGGGTCGGGATGCATGAACTCAACCTGATGTAGTAGTTGCATGTATAAAAAATTAATCCTCTAACTTTAATGATTTGATTATGACCGTATTGCTTACAAATGCGATAATTGTAGATCTTTGGATCTCGTTTGCTTTAGAGTAACCGGGATGCCTCAGAATGCAATTCGAGTGTAACTATCGCAATACCGATTTACTCGTCCTCTGATTAAGTATGGTGCGAGCTTGAACCTCATATACGTAATGCTTGGGAGTACTAAATTTGGGTCTAATTAATCATTTAAATTTACGATTAGTTTTATACCATCAATACACTAGGGTTGAGGGATTGTATTCCGATCCTGTTTTCTTCATCATATAGTTCAAGTTTCACTTCAATCATCATTAGTAATTTAGGTAATTTTAGAGTAATTGCATGCCATTCATTCATTAGTTCATTAGTTAATTATTTCCAAAATTTCATTTAGTTGTAACCAATTCCCAAAACAAATCATCTTTTCTTTTTCTTTAGAGTCAAAGTTAGGTTTCCTTCGTCTGTCCAACGTCGTCACAACCCTGTTGTCCTATTTCCCTAAGGATCGATACCCGACTTATCGGATTATTACTTGAGCGACATGATTACACTTGAGCCTAGAGAGTACGCACTTCTGAGACACATTCTTAGTCGCGTCAATATATATATATATATATACAGGTGTCCAGACACTGGGACGCCTGGATGATGATTCCTTCGAGTCAGACATTTGCTGCAGCAGCTGTGGATGCAAGCAGGTATATGATAAACGCTTCTATCATCGAGATCTAGATAGAAGTTATTGTAGTAACATTTGGTCTTATGGCCCAACTGTACTCATTTATTCTTTTATCGCCTTTTAGTGTGACATTCGATTTGGTTGTATTATTGTACCGAGTGTTCGGTTATTTTATTTTATTTTATTTCAGTTGCTGCATATAAACTGTTGTAATTGTTTTATTTGAATGGTTTCGTTAAATATATTAGTTAATTAAAAAATTAATGCCGGCCTAATGATATATTAGTAATTAAATTGTTTTTGGATAGTGATGCTAAGAATGAACCATATAAGACTCCTGTTTTAATTTTATATAGGAGTGATTGCCCAGTATTTTATTAGGCGGGGTGTCACAGGTGGTATCAGAGCATCAGGTTATAGTGTCTTTAGGAATCTTTGCAGATGTACTATGCTTTCAGCGTTGATTTTGATTTGGTATAGAGCCTTATGATTAGGATTGTTGATATCCTCTTGTTATATTCTGTTCTCCTGCCATTATGTAAGATTATATTAAATCGTTTACGCGCTCATTCGGGATTCGTGTGCTGATCGACGAAGGGCGACCACGAAAGTCCCTTGTGAGAGAAGCATGAGGCGGGGCTTAGTTAGAGTTGTAAGTTGATGATGGAAATGAGGACCGTGGTAAAGGTCATTTTCCTTGCGGCATTGTCAAGGATTGATGCAATGACTACTTTAGAATAGTAGTTATAATTATCTATGCACCTCTATAGTAGAGAATGGTGCTAAACTTGAATTACCCGGTGAAGTTAGATGGGAAAAAAGCTTAAGAGGTCTTTGATGAGGACCGTGCGTTGAAGTTGAGCTAGGCGAAAATAGTGTAGTTTCACTTCAAAGGAAGTAGAAGGCTCATAAGCTCTTGCTTAGAGTTTGGTATGGAATTACCCATATGTGAAAATTTGAGGAAATTTTGTTCACTCATGAAAGAAATGTTGAAATGGTGGGGACAATAGTCACCATATTTGGGGGAGCATGAGGTATCGCTCATAAATTAATCTTACAGATGGATTTTTCCCTTAATAATAATGTGAAATTTGGTGAATTAGATGTTAATCATGAAATAAAAATGAAGTTTTTATAGATGAAGAAAATTTTTGGTTTATGTTAATATAACTCATGGGAAAATTTATTGATTTGTTGGATTTACTTGAAGATTAAAAGGATTTAATCCCTAAACTATGATAAGAAGTGTTATAGGGTGACTTAGAGTAGTTTGGGAACCTTGTATTTGGGTTGGAATGTTTATGGATTGAATTTGGAGAAGGAAGAATGGGAAAAACGAATTTTGGAGATGAACTGTGCAACTTCTGAATTTTCGTTAGAAGTCCAACCCAGGTCGTTCGAACAAGACTTCTAACGAGTTCCCAATAGCATTTCTAATGAGTTAGTAGTTTGTTCGAAGTAGTTCGTTCGAATGAGACTTCTAATGAGGTTCTAGTGGTAATGAGTTGGTTGTTCGTTCGAAGTTGGAACTTCGTTCGAACGAAACTCGTTCGAACGAGAATTCTGGGTCTTCTAACGAGATTCCAGAATGACTCTTAAGGCCCGATTTTTTTACGAAATTCTCGTAGGCTTATTTGAATGAGTGTTAAGACTGTACGAATGTCGATTAACTTAAAATTTATAAGTGAGCGAAGAATATGCACGATTAGCCAAACAATATTATATTTATCGTGCATATATACATATACGAGCATATTCAGACATATATATATGTGATATGTTAAATATATATGTGCGTGATTGGTATACTTATATGATATAGTTTTTACCGAGTCGGTGTGATTGTCCAACCACTGGTACCCAAGATAATGTGTAATTAATTCCCTGGAAGATGATAGCATTGAGAGACTACATCCATTAAGTTATAGCTCTGAGGGATGGTTATTATACTTATATAGTGTATGATATATAAGTATGGATATACTTGATGTGTATACTATATATATATTTATATGAGATGTGAAACATATATACACGGATATAATAAAGAATGGAATGCGAGATAAATTGTGGATGAGCTCGCCTTTATTATCTGTTTAGATGGAACTTCGATGAGGATATGTTTCATTACCATGATTGGAGTGCATGGGGACCTTATAGATATAATTTAAGGTATGCAAGATTTATAGTTAAGACCGGAGTTTAGGCTTATTGTTGTTCGCGCGAGGAACTTAGTGTTAGTGCAAGCGCTTGTGTTATGGTTCCTTGACATAAATAAGAGTTCTGACCATATTTTATTGGTAGATGGGATGCGATTATCCCGGTTGCATATTTGAAGCTAACAAGACACTCCACATATGAACCTTAATGACGTCGGGAGTGGGAAGATGTTATAAAATGCAAGGATGTGAGTTTTGATAATAATTCACCTAGTGCAGAGGAAACACTATAGAGTGAGAGCCATTTGATGACTATATAATTATATAGAGATATAAGTGCTATGAAGAAGCACTGAAATTTTCCTCTTACCGAAAGTATATGGGTGAGGTAAGATAAAGGAAATTAATTTCAAACTTATAGCCAGACTTTGAATATAAGGAAAATTCAGAGGAAATACATTTTGGGTATGATGTTCATAATGCTTTTGTAGAGAGTAGGTGCCCTAATTAGTTGGACTTTCCATTTGGACAAGATGGAAGGATATAGTGGTAGAATTACATTAGTAGGTTAACGAGGTAGGATTTAGAACGTCCCATTGGTGTACTTTAGACCACTATATCTCGATGACCGACGACGCGAGGGAGTAGTGTATCGAGAAGGTTCCTTGTTTGGATTTTGCTTTGCGAGACGTCCCACGCACGAAACCAAGCAAATTTCAGAAGTCGAGAGAGGTATTGTGAACTAGGGATTTAGTTAGAATAGTACTCATATTACGTGTGTTAGAAACACCTTAATCTTAGGACTACCACGAAGTAAGGGCAATAGGACTATCGACATTGATATAGGAAGGCTATTGTGAGTTAACCACAAGAAGATCGATGAGATAATCTTGAGAAGGATTTAATTTCCAGGTATTGGGAGAATTAAATATCGAATTATTCAGGTTAAGGGATACCCAGGTGTTAGTACCAGGCCGATAAAATGATGCCCATTATTTACAGTAAGTGTAATGTATCAAATCGTTTACAATGGTGGTGCATATATGCACGAATGATAGGGGTATGGGTACCCTGGTTAGTTAATTCCAAAAATGTCTGAGATAGAAGGACGTAAAAATAAATGTGTAGAATATATGCCTGAGGGAAAACTATAAACAAGGTTAAATGGTATGACGTATTGAATGACGTGTGAGAATGACGATAATTCAAGTATCTATGTGCAACGAGAGCTAGCACACCCGAGATGGGTTGAAAGGTTGTAGAAAGTCATTTAAAGGATACCTCTTAATGAAAAGAATACCAAATTATTGTGAGAAGGTAGAGCGGAGTCTTACTCAAACGAGTATTGAAGAGTGTCTTGCGCGTGAATGTATGGTTAACATACTCCAAGGAAAGGAGGAGTGTATGTAGTACAAAATTTCGGAAGAGTATATGAGAGTTAATACTTTAATTATTCGGTATAGGGAATGTACCTAGGAGATAACGAGAGAGATAGTAATCTGAATATTTATACAATACGTAGCGATGAGAATAAAATACGTATGAGAAGTATACGATTAGGTTGGGAATATGGTACGAATCTTAATAGGATGTGTGTATGCCTATTATGTGATATTATTATTAAGAGCACTAATGGGTGTTAAACCCGGGGGAGCAGGATTAGTATATATATGAATAGTGATGATGAGGATATATATAAATTTGGTTAAGCTAGGACATAATGTATATACCGATCCTAGAGTAGTGGTACAGACTATATTTGAATTTTGATGACGAAATTATGTCATAAGGGTGGAAGTATGTAATACCCCGTACTTTTAAAGGTATTTAAATTACACTGTGGATGTAATTTGGTAAATTGAAGAATTATTGTGAATAGTAATTCTGGGATTTATTATTGAAATTAAATAAATTTAATATAATAAAGTGAATAGTAAATATTAGTATTCGAGTGACAAATTAATATTTACGTGG
Source organism: Sambucus nigra (assembly GCA_949130495.1). Taxonomy (NCBI): domain Eukaryota; kingdom Viridiplantae; phylum Streptophyta; class Magnoliopsida; order Dipsacales; family Adoxaceae; genus Sambucus; species Sambucus nigra. The sequence continues at coordinate 76,395,039 of OX422207.1, read as the reverse complement.
ATTATATTTCGAGACTAAGTATATCAGTAGATTATTTTTATTACATGTCGCAGTTGGGTAAAGTGACAAAGAAAAATATTTTAAATTGAAAAACACGCGTATTGAACGTGTTGGGTCAAAATAGTGAATTTTAGTTAAGTGACTCGGATGGAGATTTCGACTACGCCATTGGGTTCGGAATGGCCAAGAAAGTCAAAATAGAGTATCCGGGGGTAGTATTCGAGTTCCGGGCATTTTTGAACTAGTAAGAACTCATAAATGAGTACACAAGTCATTTAACAATTGGGTATATACCCAATTTCGGATTTAATAAGAGAAAACCCTCATTTCTTTCCCAAAATAAGATTTAAGAGAGAGAAAGAGAAGAGAGAAGGGAGAGAAGAATAAGAAGAAGAAGAAGAAGAAGAAGAAGAAGAAGAAGAATTTGAGGCTAAAATTCGCGGGATTCGACTCGGGGTCGTCGGATTTAATCCACGAGACAAGTGTTTAACGTGCTTTATGATTTAGTGTGTTTATTTCTCATATTGTAGTTGGTATAAAACTAAAGATCTTTGGGTTGAAATTTCGTGGATCAAACGGGTTTTTGGAAGATTAAAACAGATATAACTTGATTAACATCCAATTTGAGAAACTTGAAATTTATTGAAATAAATTTTTGGTTATGGGTTCTAGGATGATTAGAACCCTTTCTATATGTGTATTTATGGTTGTTTGAGGTTGGTTGATGATGAGGGAGGAAATAAAAATCTTGGAGGCGCTTTAATGGAGGTTTGGATTTTTGGACAAGAAGATAAATAGTGACCAGTGTCACTTCTAAGTTGTTTCGGCTAGGAAGACAGCCGATTCGGCTCTTGGTTAAAACATTAAAGTTGTAGATCCTTTCGATACGATCGCGCCGGTGCCAACCGCATATTTTTCTGATTTTGTTTCGAATTGTTATGATTTTTCTAAGAAAGCAGTTCCGGGATTGAAATCATCAACTCGGAAATCAAACCGAAAATTGGAAAAATAAAGGCTAGAATTATTTGGAGATAAATATTTGGGGTTCCTAAAAATAGTATGGGGACTTCTAAATATATTTTTTTGTAGTAAGGCGTATACCTTGGGTTAGTTGAAAGTAAAATCCAAGATTTACCCAAATAGAGGTGTTCGCGAAGAATAATACTTAAAGGGATATTTAGGTGTGATTTGAATAACAAATAAGAGAGTACGTATTGGGGGTAATATTTTAAGGGTGTGACTGCTTATATTATTATGAATGGAAATATTCGAGGTTATTAGCTATCGTTATAAGATTTTGAAAATTATAGCCATAGTATATTGAGAAGAGATATAAATAATATATATACGATGTCATTAAAGTATATATATTATGAGACGAATGAATATATCGGGGTTGTTGATATTATCATTGTGCGGAGAGAAAAGATCGGAAATAAAATATTGGGGATTAGTCAAAAATTGATAAATGCGTAGGATATTCGAGATATAAATATACTACGTAGGGGGTTATTAGATGGGTGGTGCGTATGCCCTGATGTTATTACACCCATCGGTTAAATAATCACCTAGGGGAAATTATGTATATGTGATATAAATACCTATCGTTATAATATGGTTGTGTGAATACCTAATTGATGATATATGTATATAGGTGGAATGTGTACCTATATTATTATTTATTATGTGTATGACATACCTACCATACTTGCTATCACGGGAGTTTGGCGTTCGAAGGAGGACAATCTTATCCTGTGTTTCCTTCGGGGGGATTCTAGATTTGGTACCTCAAGACCATGGAACCTAGGTATTATATATCTGTGAATGATAGTGTTGACGGTCATATGGGTGCGTAGGAATGTGCATAACCCATAGGCTTGGAACTATGTTCGCCTCCAATATGTGTGATTTGTAATGATACAGTTCCTGAGTGATGTGGAACATGTGATCCTTTAGTACGAGATGTACTTGGATTTGATAGCAGAGTATGTGTGCACCACTGTTAAGCCCATGGGTGCCGGATATGAATATATGTATTGATATTTAAAATATATGTGTACTTGAGATAATCCACTGTTGCTTAGTAGATGAGAATGACTAAGCTACTTATATTATATCTCTATGGACTGATTATTATGCTTGAGCGTATAGTATATTGTTAATATATGAGATGAGACATCATATAACGTAAACTTGTATAAAAGGAAAAATAATGAATAAAGTGATATACTCCTTACGGTAGATTTATATGAATATGGATCATAGGTCCTAATGAGAACTATTGATAAATACGGGATGGTATAAATGTGGTATGTACTGAGGGCCTAATGAATCCTGGTGATCAACATTGTCACGTAGTAGTCTATCGGGGGGATTCCTTGTTTCGATTTCGCTTCGCGGGACACTCCACGCACGAACGTAACATAATGTTGGGAATGGGGAGAAGTTTAGTCCTTAGTACTCGAATTTATAAAGATTATTAGAAGATGGGTAAATACATTAGTTAGGCAGGGTAGCTTAACTAGGTTGTTTAAAAAGGTATGCGATAATTGTGCACTATTAAAAGAGGGATGAGGTATATCTTATGTGAGAGCGATATCAGTTTAAATATGAGAAATATCAAATTTTAAAATATGGATTTTAAGCACTTGCTAAAATGTTTTCAAAACACAGGCTCTGACCCATTTTCTCTATTTTTCCTCTCTTGCTATATATATAGGTGTCCAGATATAGGGATGTCTGGATGATGATTCCTTCGAGTCAGAAGTTTGCTGCAGCAGCTGTGGATGCAAGCAAGTATATTGTAGACGCTTCTATCATTGAGATCTAGATAGGAGTTATTGTAGTAACATTTGGGCTTATGGCCCAACTGTACTCATTTATTCTTTTATCGCCTTTTAGTGCGACATTCGATTTGGTTGTATTATTGTACCGAGTGTTCGGTTATTTTATTTTATTTCATTTCAGTTGCTGCATATAAACTGTTGTAATTGTTTTATTTGAATGGTTTGGATAAAAAGATTAGTTAATTAAAAATTTGATGCCGGCCTAATAGGATATTAGTAATTAAATTGGTTTTTCGACAGTGATGCTAAGAATGAACCATATGAGATTCCTGTTTTAATTTAATATAGGAGTGATCGCCCGATATTTTATTAGGCGGGGTGTCACAAATAAAACCTAACTTGAATGAATGTAATAAATATTCTGGTAAAGGTGAAATGGAGACGGAGGTGCGAAAATATATTAATCTCTATAAAGGAATGAAACGAGATTAAAGAAAGTAAATAATGGGTGGTTAAGCAACCTAAATAGTTAACACGTGAATGTGTTGTAATAAGGGATTTTCAAATGACGAATAAGTTTTTTTAACACGGTGAATGCTTGTGTTGAAATGGTGCTTTTCAGTGAAAATACTAAAGTACGTTTGAATAAATGAAAGGGTAAAATTTCGATAAAGGAATGAGTTTGGATAAATCAAGTGTAATGGTTTCATGTTTTGAACTGGGTGTGTTAAATAAAGTGAGAATGCTAAGTATGAATAAGAGAAACATTTAATAAGATTGAGGTAAATTGATCTGGACATGTAAGGTTTTCATAAGTAAATTGTTAATGCATTGAAATATGTATTTTTCAAAGGTATACGTATGTAGATATGTACGTACTTTATCATGCATGTAGTTGTAGCATGTGAGTATTCCTTTCTGCCATTCGTTTCTATACTACTTGTATAAATCCCACTGGGCATAGGTTCACATCCCCACTTTGTTACGGTAGGTTGAGAGAGATTTCGTATTTTGAGGGTCTTATGTAGGTAAGTATATTTTATTTATGTGTACGTTAGTAGATATGTTTACTTGGACTTCAGGGTGCTTCCCGTGAGTCCCTCACGGAGTTTACTTTGAATTTAGAATTGCATGTTATACAAGTGAAACATTGATTAAAATAAAACTAGATTAGCAGCATTATATAGGTTGTTCCATTGCACTTCACACCTAACGCTCGGTTCGGACCGGGTTGACTCACGAGTAACCCATTAAACTGGGTCGGGGCGTTACACAATATGTCCATATGAAACGGTCGCCTTCACACATTCGCATGTCTTCTTCACTCATTTGGAATAGGGGACTGGGTATCTAGATGTCCTAGTTATGGATGGTGTATGGGATGGAGTACATGCGTCGGTATCAATAGTGCGATCTACAGATATTTCTAATGTGCACCCCTTATTTTCCCATGTGCAATTGACAACGCTCACATGCCAAGTATAAGGTGTATTATGCAATCTATATCACTCTTAAAACCAATGATATGTAAAAATGACAGTAAATAAATAACATCCATGATATAATAATGAACTACAATTAATTCCTAAGATGTAATAATATAAAAGTAGACTCCACTAAAACTGAATACATAACTATAAATAAAACTCCATAATATAAAGTAGTCTCAGACTAAAAAGTAAACAAGCTGAAATCACCTCGACCTATAAATAAAATCCTAAATAATAAATACTTGAATATCAAGTGAAATGAAATAAAAAAAAAATCTTACTTTAAGGATGAAAAACTGGTTATTCAACCAATGCAAGTTTGACTGCTGAGTCTTGCTACTCTTGTATAATAATAATAATAATAATAATAATAATAATAATAATAATAATAATAATAATAATAATAATAATAATAATAATAATAATAATAATAATAATAATAATAATAATAATAATAATAATAATAATAATAATAATAATAATAATAATAATAATAATAATAATAATATATTTTAATAGAATTGGTTCAAGGATGGAAAATTTCAAGAAATATCTATATTACTTGACCGTATTAAATTGGATGCATATATGCCTATTGTCATCTCTCGTCGACACTCGTACGATATTACCCCATCTCTCCTCTAACCTAATATAGTTTTAACTACCCATATTCAACCTAACCTTAACATTTTAAGTTGACCACCCCATAAATAGTTGCATTGTACTAACAAGATAAATACAATTATCAGCCTCCATGGAATTTATCACTAGATACGTACCAATATTTCCTAACTCCCTACTAGACTAAACTCCATGCGTGGAATATCTCATGAATGAAATAAAAACAAGGAACCCCCAATCATTTATGTTTAGTGAGATCATTCCTCAGAATAAATAGTATAGAACTCCCAAAGAAAATACCAATAATCTCAGTTATCATATGTACAACAATTACTAATGAGAACTTACTCGGATTAAATACCTAACCAATAACAAACCAATACCTTGTCATCCCACTAAGGACAATCAATTAGATCCAAAATCACAATATGCCCAAGAGTATACAAAACATTATAGATTCATTTGTCGATCCATAGTAATCAACCAACCATGAGCCATCTCAACATAGATTAATTGTCCAACCAATATTATGATATCGTTTGCATGGGTAAACCAAATCTTGACAATCCTATGGTCGAGTAATAAACCAACTCAATTACCAAATTTAAACCATATGGATAGTACTACTACTCGAAACCAATGTTTTGTTAACAAACGTACAACAACAATGTATTCTACTTATGAATAATACCCTAACACACATCCTATATACAATTTTTCTTAGGTTATAACATCTAATACACATAGTCAATTCAGTAATGATCATTATATATCCCAAACACCCCTTATAAGTTATACTATACTATCTTTGAATTCTTACCAAAACACGATACCAAATCATGTCCCAAAACTAACAAAGACTAATGGTTAAAACAATACCAACCCAACTACTTGAATTGCCCCTAATTTCAACTGCAAAATTTAGATAAAATTACTCCAAAAACAGCCCAAAATCCAAAACTAACTAATAAACTTATACTGCAAAAAATCATCGCGAACCTTTTTAAAAAAACTTATCCCAAAACTATTGTAACACCTCGCCTAATTAAATACCGGGCGATCAATCCTTTATTAAATTAAAATCAAGGTGAACAGTTGGTTCATTCTTAGCATCACTGTCGCAAAATAAAATTTCCCAATTTAATCACCCTAAATAATTAAGCTAAGTGTCAAAACAATTTAAAACTTTATTTCCATTTTTATTAAATTCCAATTTGAAAACCTTTTTAATAACCAACAGTTTAAGAATCACATAAGTTCTATGGATAGCAATCAACACAAAAGAATTAATCCATCTAGATTAGCCAAACCAAATTTAAACTACAAATGAAATCATCCTGACGGGAGTTAATACTCAAAGAGTACCAATGCAAAAAATAAATGAACATGCATCTCTGACAAATCTACACTGAATGGGAAATGGGTGACACATGCCGTAACAATGAAGACTATAACAAGATCCGAATGAATGAAGAGGTCATCTAAAACAAAGGCATGCAACTCCCATATAAGCTACAGCGCGTCCAATCCAAAGAACCTATGCATGACGTCCCTGTGGCTGGGAACCTGTAATATATACATATATATACAAGAGAGAAGACATAACAGAAAATGGGTCAGAGCCCAATTGTAAAACAGTTTACAAAATAGTTTAGCAAGTATTTAAAATGCTTACCTATTAATGCAACAACCATGCTAGTATGTGACACTCTCTTCAGAAATTCTCACCTCACATCTATTGTGCACGCCTACCGTACTACTAAACCTCAAAAGTCTCTCTAAATTATTTTCCATAAGGTTTTATCACTTGAAAATAAGGTTATGATAATCACTTTTAAAATCAATCTCTTCAGGATTTATTAGGTTATTTAGAATAACCCCGTACCGTCGTAAAGTCTCCGAATACTTATAGTGAAGTCGAAAATTTATACATTACTTAACTACTATTACGCATAGTAGAAAGTTCTCATATAGATATCCGTATACATATTAGTTACACGCATAATATATATATACTAACGACACCCCACATAAAATCTATGGTGCAAGGTTTCCATATATAAGTAGATATATACACCAATCACTCATATAATGTGTATATATACTGTCTACACCCCACATAAAATCTATGGTGATGGAATAATCTGCTATCAATTCCCCGTATCGCTCATACTAAGGGAAATACTAGTTCGGAATCACTCTCGAACTGTATTAACACAAAACCCATACAAATGGAGGGGAGGCATAGTTCTCGATCCTAATAGGTCAGCACATACCCTCACGTCTCTTAGGACCATCTGACTATCACTCAGATAGCCTCTAATCAAGGAATCCTATGTTCTAGGGTACAATCCAATATCTCCAATAAAGGCCCATTCGAGATAAGACCATCCCAGTGCGAAAACCCCCGTGATAGCATATAGCCCGAGTATGATTTTTATACAGATATAATATATGCACAATCACACAGTCATATATATATATATATATATATATACACATCCCCATTTCTAAATTAGGTGCCCTCGCGACCTATAATTATAATTATCTGTTATTACACATTTTACTCGATTATTTCGTATAACGGACTCGTTATTTGTATTCTTATTTATTATTCACTTCATACTCACTTCTCCTCTCTCGAAGTATTCTAAGTATAATTTCAGTAGGCATTCACTCACTTACATTCTGGTCTAACTTCGTTACGAGTGTCGGTCCTTTTATTAAATACATGCATGATTCCTTATACACATGAATCATTCCTCGTTAACCCAAAATCTCATCTTACACTAAAATGTTACTCAACGGGTCTACCTAGGCCCTACTGGTCATTTATATATCCCATTATACTCCAACAACAACAATCAAGGGTTCCCATACATCTTAATTAGATTAAACTAACGAATAAGAAATATGCAGTTTTCCAATAGGGGTCGATCGATCGAAGAAAATGGGTCGATCGATCGATCAGTTGATCGATCGATGATCTGGGCTCGATCGATCGATTAAGTAGCTCTTGCCTAGAAACTGCAAATTAAACCTACGGGTTTCATCTTCCAATTCCTCCAAAGTCATTAACAACTCCATAATTCTAAAATAATAATACTACATGTTCTATATACATATATGTAAGGTTTCCAACATGAAACATATGTAATTTCATCAACGATATCGAATTAATAGGGTAAAAATTGACAAAATCTTCAAGAACCCTAATTTTGAAAGAATCTACATTCCTCTAATTAATTCCCAGATTTTCTTGTCTCTAAACTCATAATAATTCATGGTTAATCGTCTACATGTGATGGGTATATCCAGAATATATTGAATCTCTCTATTCATGCGATGTAAAGTCTCTTAATCAACAATTTGTTTCATGGGACAAGTACTAAACAATCCTAGACTATCATGATTGAGATATTAACTAAAAATAAAGAAAGAAAGATACTTGCCTGGGAATTCTTGGTTCAGATTTGTGGGCAAGATTGGTGTGGTTGTGATCCTTGTTGCGTGATCTAAAGTTTGGCGGCGACGGTGATGTAAACGTTGGAGTTCTTGGCCTTGAACTACTTGGAGAGCTTCTCCTCTTCCCTTCCAATGGTCGTCTTAGGTTTCTAATTGTTCTAACCCTAAAAGACAACTCCTATTATCTGATATACTCTTAGAAATTTCGTGGGTTTTCATGCCCAAAAATGTAAAATGTCTAAAATGCCCTCCCGGGATGCCAATTAGGTCTAAAAATGCCCCGAGACCCAAACTAAACCCCCGGGTACACTTTTTTGACTATCTCGACCCTTATGGACACTTTGGCGCACTCAAAATGACCATACGAGTAACTTATAATTTATTCACTTTATATAGTAATAATTTAGTCCTGACATGACACAGGCGCGTCCCGACTTAAATTTCGATAATTGTCATTCATTCACTCGTGAAAATTTTTATAACATAAATCTTATATATTACTTTACTCAATAAGTAATATCTAACGAATCAACAAACTTTCAATATTTACTAGCTCTCGTCACGCCAGTAAATATTTAAAACAACTTTCAGGATTAAAATTAAATTAATTTATCTCAATTAAATTTAATAAATCCCTAAATTTAAAAGGCATAAAAATACAGGGTATTACATACTTCCCCCTTAATAACGGAATTTCGTCCCGAAATTCGAGAAATAAGACCTATCTGGTAAAACACATTTTGGATACCTTAACAGTACGCAAGCTACCCACATAGTAAGGCGCTCAGTCACTATAGTTCCTGCCTCACAGCAAGCTTGTTTAACACTCTTCATTAAAGATACTTCACATTATGCTCCTATCTGACAACATTCGCATAAGACACGCATATACACTATTAATTCCCATTATTTTAATATCATTGGGAGTCCGCACCACACCACATGACAACTACTCGGATTTATCTAAACACAAAACTCCCATTCTGAGAGAAACCATACGAACATCTGACCACTCTTGTTTGCCTAAAACAATCGTGGAATTCCACCATAGTCATCGTATTATTCTCGACCGATCCAAAATTCTGATTATCCGCTCACCTCTAAACATACGCAGAGGGAGAATAGTTAAGGTTTTTCCACACCAACTTCAATAAGCACCACGTTCACGATAAACATGTATGAGTGCTTCCACGGAACTCTACCATTTGGTAATATCCTCCCCTAATTACCGTACTACTCCACTTGTTAGCTATAACCGTTGTGGAAACGAAATGATCACCAAGATTCTAAAATCACCTTCACGCGACTCCACAACTTGTTAAACACCGTGCGCCTGCTCCTCGTCTACTGGTGATACCTCCTACTCAAAATGAAACGGTATCTCCGTTGTTTCCTGAAATCCCATATTGAAGGTGGGATTCACAAATTTCATCCCGGTTCAAAAAATAATACCGTGTAGGACCACGTACCAGCGCGATCCCTTCCTTTCAAAGGAAGACTGGGGCACACTAGTTAATATTGTTAATCACCCCAAAGGAATGCCAATCACTTCCTTCTTGGGCGATTTACTCCACATGTTCGAATGAACCCTTGGTCTTACCTTGAAGATGGCAGCCTATCCAAAGACGCCCTCTCCCATTACAGGAATTGTCGATAGCCCACAAGTTCTCTGGTTGATCCTCATATTCTAACCGATTTCTATCTATGAGTGGTGCCCGCGGAGACTACTCACTATGTCCCGCTCAACACCAAATTTCCTTGAAATGTCTCACATTAAGTGGCACTTAATACTCCCCATCCTTCTTTGGAGTATACCGAAAGTTCTGATCCGTGCACTTTTCTCCACGATGCGCACTTCTGGATCTTTTATACCATACTAACATTATAACCCTTTATATGCACAACTCGCTCTCAACATTTGACTAATTACAACTCCGTCCCGAGTGTTCTCCATATAGTTAAAGTCTACCCTTCTCGAGGAATAATCCTTTGTAAACGGCTTCCCACAACCTTCCAACCAGATTCGGTGTGCTACTCTAATTGCACACGTATATATGGATTTTTGATCCTTCACGCGGTGCTTAATCCACTCTACCACTTTTATTTCGTTATGTTAGTCCCACAAACATATATTCCACACGTCTATTCCCACGTCCCTTCCACTCGGATGATTTCTAACATCAACTAACCAGGATGTCTACACACCCTATAAACCGTGCATACTAGCATAAGCATCACATACGCCTCACACCTAATAACCAATTCTTTATTTTCCTAGTCCTCATAATGTGATTGCAACACTTGGGTGCTCTCACTCACCCTAGAAATCAAAATTCTAAAACCTCCTTATCATCCTTCCACCCCTCAACCTGTGGTGGTAAAACAAAACTTCCAATGCTTTCTTACCACGCAACCGGCCCCACTGGCCTTAAATCATAATTCAACTACCAACTTACAGATGTAATTATCTGCTCCTATTATGACCGAGGTACAGAAATCATGGACTAATGACCAGACATCTCCCTATTTACATCCTTACGCTAAGTTTCATGCGTGGGATGTCTCGCAAAGTGAAATCCAGACAAGGAACCCCCCTGATACACTACTACCTAGCATTATCGGTTATCGAATTCCGTTAGGCCCTCCGTCCATAGCATGTACCCCTATTTTCCCGTTTCTTGGCAGAAAATTACATCTCCTCTCGAAATTATACTTAACAAAGAACATTTCGCCAATCGCATTATCGTACAGTATTGGTGGTGATTGCATTCCATAAACCTCGAATATATAAAATCAGGATTTTCAGAATCCTTTTCCCCAATCATAGGGGTATAAATCTTAACTCCCACATCTCTAAAGGATATATATAACAATGCACCCTTCCTATCACTAAGTCCTGACCGCTAAACATAATATTGAGTTAAATCTTTTTGCTCAGTCGTAAACCCGATACATACTGAATCATAATAATAAAGTCCCTACACACCGATATCGAATATCTCAAGTCCACTATCCCATCCGGAATCTCTAGGATAGATAATATATAAGTGCGAGTCTAACCCCCTTACAAGTGAGGCCTCGCCAGAACAAAACATGCTGCACTAATCAACCACTCCGATAGCCTTGCAATAACTTCCCACTATCGTACTGACCATTTCTATAAAGTTGTAATCAATACCATATTATACTCGTATATCACATCACTCAAACGATTACCCTCAATAAAGTATATAACACTATTAATATACTCATTCATCCTCCGCGGATAGTACTAAGGAAAATCCCGCTACGCTAGGGAAAATATTCACATAATAATATCGTTTGTAGTTATACGCATTAAACTCGTCTCGTATGCTAATTTATCACTGAATAAAATATAATGACTCGCTCGTGTCACATAAAACACGCCTCATCCTCTGAGGATAAAACTTATACTTCTACCTTGCCAATCGTCTTGATTGCACAAATGGTCTCCGGACGTAACATGCCTGCCCAACCAATAGAAAACTACTTTAATCGTTGCCTTTTACTAGGCACCATACTCTTATCCTTTTACTCACTTCGGGAAAACATCAATGCGTGTGATTTCACTCTCCACAAAATACCTCTATACATAATCCACTTATCACCCGTCATACCAACCATATTAGGATTGTTCTTATCTCGAACTTTGGTAGGCTCAATCTATGTTGGTTATCCCACTTAGCCTTGTTGGCCCTAAAGAACATGCTACTGGCTATAATAGTCCTTACTGAATTCGACATCGCTTTGGTAAGAATTCAACTATTCGAATCATTTAAATGGGTCCCCTGACGTGTATCCCCACCCCTTGTGGTGCTACACTACCATTGTTGCATCCAGTCTTATTATTGACTAACTTCTTCGATTCTTTTAGCTTCCCACATAAAGAAGCATCAAAGCACGACATTGATAACTTTTGAATCGACCGTCGAGCAGAATTACCTTTTTGGTGTTATTAATTATTTTACGAGTTGATCTCCCACTTGGAGTCCTCTCCTCCATTTGTATCTACATCCTCCGATACAAGATTCGCTAATGGATTAGATTCATATTCACAAATGTACCTCTGTCAGGTCCTCCCGTGATGAGTTCATAATAGCGTTCACTTCTTATCCTGAACATCTGATGAAGGAACATGTAGTCAAACTGTACCTAAGATTTTGCTACAGGCATAGCATTTAACTTCTAAAAATGGTGGCTAACTCCCACCATTATAACTTCATTCCGACAAGCTAAGAAAATTTCTCCAAACTTTCACCTTCTGTTAGCCACACTCTGTCCTATGTCTACACCTTTGGATACTTTACCTCCTTTGGCTAACACACACAATTCCCGCAATTCTAGAATTCCCACTGACAGTTCTCTACAACATTTTGTCTGATGTTTTCTCCGTCATACCACATTGAGTGAGTCTACTTTCGCATCTCCTTTGACCATAGCAGCATTTAGGAATCATGGGTCGCGCATCGCCTTTACAGTCCTGGCTTCTCGTGCTATATTGGGGGTGACCTCAACTACGGTCACCATCATCGAATATACTTTATGATCCCACCTAAGCCCTGCCTCCTGATGTTCGCTTAACGACCCTCGTCTAACATCCGTCATCGCTCGGGACACGGACACGTCCGAACACAATTAGAATTCACTAAGATACATACGTTACAGCAGGGGGGACAGAATCTCATCGTAGAAATCAACAATCCTAAACATAGGGCTCTATACCAAACAAAGCAATGCTAGAAGCATAATAAGCTGCACAGATCCTAAAGGACACTAGAAACTGATGCTCTGATACCACCTGTGACACCCCGCCTAATTAAATATCGGGCGATCAATCTTTATTAAATTAAAATCAAGGTGAACAGTTGGTTCATTCTCAGCATCACTGTCGCAAAATAAAATTTCCCAATTTAATCACCCTAAATAACTAAGTTAAGTGTCAAAACAATTTAAAACTTTATTTCCATTTTTATTAAATTCCAATTTGAAAACCTTTTTAATAACCAACAGTTTAAGAATCACATAGGTGCTACGGATAGCAATCAACACAAAAGAATTAATCCATCTAGATTAACCAAACCAAATTTAAACTACAAATGAAATCATCCTGACAGGAGTTAATACTCAAAGAGTACCAATGCCGAAAATAAATGAACATACATCTTTGACAAATATACACTGAATGGGAAATGGGCGACACATTCCCTAACTATGAAGACTATATCAAGAACCGAATGAATGAAGAGGTCGTCTAAAACAAAGGCCTGCAACTCCCACATAAGCTACAGTGCGTCCAATCCAAAGAACCTATGCATGACGCCCCTATGGCTGGGAACCTATAATATATACATATATATACAAGAGAGAAGAGATAACAGAAAATGGGTCAGAGCCCGATTGTAAAATAGTTTAGCAAGTATTTAAAATTCTTACCTGCTAATGCAACAACCATGCTAGTATGCGAAACTCTCTTCAGAAATTCTCACGACACATCTAGTGTGCACGCCTACCATACTACTAAACCTCAAAAGTCTCACCAACTTATTTTCCATAAGGTTTTATCACTTGAAAATAAGGTTATGATATTCACTTTAAAAATCAATCTCTTCGGGATTTATTATGTTATTTAGAATAACCCCGTACCTTCGTAAAGTCTCCGAATACTTATAGTGAAGTTGAAAATTTATACATTACTTAACTACTACTACTACGCATAATAGAAAGTTATCATATAGATATCCGTATACATATTAGTTACACGCATAATATATATATATACTAACGACACCCCACATAAAATCTATGGTGCAAGGTTTCCATATATAAGTAGATATATATACCAATTACTCATATAATGTATATATATACTGTCTGCACCCCACATAAAATCTATGGTGCTGGAATACTCTGCTATCAAGTCCCCATATCGTTCATACTAAGGGAAATACTAGTTAGGAATCACTCTCGAACTGTATTAACACAAAACCCATACAAATGGAGGGGAAGCATAGTTCCCGGTCCTAAGAGGTCAGCACATACCCTCACGTCTCTTAGGACTATCTGACTATCACTCATATATCCTCTCATCAAGGAATCCTATGTTCTAGGGTACAAGTCAATATCCCCCGTAAAGGCCCATTCGAGATAAGACCATCCCGGCGCAGAAACCCCCGTGATAGCAAGTAGCCCGAGTATGATTTTTATACAGATATAATATATGCACAATCACCCAGTCATATATATATATATATATATACACACACATCCCCATTTATAAATTAGGTGCACTCACGACCCATAATTATAATTATCCGTTATTACACATTTTACTCGATTATTTCGTATAACGGACTCGTTATTTGTATTCTTATTTATTGTTCACTTCATACTCACTTCTCCTCTCTCGAAGTATTCTAAGTATAATTTTAGTAGGCATTCACTCACTTACGTTACGGTCTAACTTCCTTACGAGTCCCGATCTTTTTATTAAATACATGCATGATTCCTTATACACATGAATCATTCCTCGTTAACCCAAAATCTCATCTTACACTAAAATGTTACTCAACGGGTCTACCTAGGCCCTACTGGTCATTTCTATATCCCATTATACTCCAACAACAATAATCAGGGGTTTCCATACATCTTAATCGGATTAAACTAACGAATGAGAAATATGCAATTTTCCAGGAGGGGTCGATCGATCGAAGAAAAGCGGTCGATCGATCGATCAAGCAGTTCTTGCCCAGAAACTGCAAATTAAACCTACGGGTTTCATCTTCCAATTCCTCTATAAACGTCATTAACAACTCCAGAATTCTAAAATAACAATACTACATGTTCTATATACATATATGTAAGGTTTCCAATGTGAAACATGTGTAATTTCATCAACTATATCGAATTAATAGGGTAAAAATTGACAAAATCATCAAGAACCCTAATTTTGAAAGAATATACATTCCTCTAATTAATTCCCAGATTTTCTTATCTCTAAACTCATAATAATTCGTGGTTAATCCTCTACATATGATGGGTATATTCAGAATATATTGAATCTCTCTATTCATGCGATGTCAAGTCTCTTAATCAACAATTTGTTTCATGGGACAAGTCCTAAACAATCCTAGACTATCATTATTGAGACATTAACTAAAAATAAAGCAAGAAAGATACTTTCCTGGGAATTCTTGGTTCAGATTTGTGGGCAAGATTGGTGTGGTTGCTATCCTCGTCGCGTGATCTAAAGTTTGGCGGCGACGGTGATGTAAACGGTGGAGTTCTTGGCCTTGAACTCCTTGGAGAGCTTCTCCTCTTCCCTTCCAATGGCCGTCTTAGGTTTCTAGTTGTTCTAACCCTAGAAGACAACTCCTATTATCTGATATATTCTTAGAAATTTCGTGGGTTTTCATGCCCAAAAATGTAAAATGTCTAAAACGCCCTCCCGAGATGCCAATTAGGCCTAAAAATTCCCCGAGACCCAAAATAAACCCCCGGGTACACTTTTCGGACTATGTCGGCCGTTCCGAACACTTTGACGCACTCAAAATGACCATATGAGTAACTTATAATTTATTCACTTTATATAGTAATAATTTAGTCCTGACACGACACAGGTGCGTCCCGACTTAAATTTCTATAATTTCCATTTTATTCACTCGTGACAATTTTTATAACATAAATCTTATATATTAATTTACTCAATAAGTAATCTCTAACAAATCAACAAACTTTCAATAATTACTAACTCTCGTCACGCTAGTAAATATTTAAAACAACTTTCAGGATTAAAATTAAATTAATTTATCTAAATTAAATTTAATAAATCCCTAAATTTAAAAGACATAAAAATACGTGGTATTACAACTATCCCACCCCAAAACCTAATTTAATAAAACCCCAAGACCCTACAAACTGTCCTCGGCTTGGGGCTCTTAGTGAAAATGACCCATGCGATCCAGCGTAGGCAACTCCCACTGTGGTTTTGCTTGCCGTGACCACGAATTTCAGGTCCACAACCGTGGTTCTCGCGTGTCTCCATCATGTCTTCATCTGCTAAGGCCATCTTCCCCTATGCGTCTTCATTTTGGATGATATTTCCTAAAGTGGCCCATATCTTTTACGAATCTGGAAACCTGAACTCGCTATTAGTGAGTATTTCAAAGCTATTAATCTCACGAGAACAATAAAAATAACCTATAATCAATCATATACTAAAACCCAAGCTTCAACCAATTATCATCCATAATTAATTTCAATATTAGGGCATAGATATAAATTTCTACATTTTTTCATGTGATTTAACATTAACCCGAATTTTAATTAATTAACATCATTATCCTTCCTTAAACTTTTGGTTCATCATTAATCAACAAAATATAATACTAATCAACATACAAAAATATTGATTTAAAATATTTAAATCTGGTTTCTCATTAGTATAATCAAAACAAACTAAGCGTAATATGGAGGTCATTATAATGATGGATTTATTAATCTAAACAAATTTGATTAACAATAATAGGTTTTATACTTCGATTTACAAATCATTGACATATTTAAAACCCTCAAACATGATTCCACCCAATTAATCCATACTGAACGATGAAAAGTATAAATGAGTTACATTCACACCACAAGAATTATAATGTTTCTTTCCTTGAATAACATCAAACTTTGACTAAACCCTCTCGAGTGCTCTCCCTCTTCTCATAAAGTTTTCCTAAACTTATAGGTTTTACTTATGATGTATTATGGTGATTAATTAGGTTTAATAACATATGTATAATCCTTATAATATAGGTCTACTATTGGCCCACATTTGAACCACCAAATAATCCTAGAACACTCTAGAACATTCTTAAAACATGGCTCAAAGGGTTCCTACCTCTAGAACCCAATTTGGCACCTAAAAAAAAATATTAATTTAGGCATTTTTATTCCCGAGAGCCCAAGTCCAACCATAACAATACGTAACATTCAAACTAATTACAACTGTGGGATTAATTTAAAGAATCATACACAAATTATTTAAAATTATCACCTATCCTCTATCTTGATATAATTCTAACTAACTGTGCCCAATGCATACCTTACCATACCAATGATGTCTAACGACTTAAGTAAAACACTAAGTAAAAACTAATAGTCTAGTGACCAACTGTCTCTCAACTCCCAACCTTACTAATCTTTAGTCGATCGTTAGATCCATAGGACAAAGACTCAACATATACAATGGTAATATCCATATAAGTTAAACATATATAACTGGTAAGTCTTAAGGATTCCATACCCAGCTAGCCCCTAACTCACGATCGAACTAGACTCCATAAAGTTTATAAAAATTATCGGAGTAGGCAAAGGAGATTTTAAGCCAAAATGAAGCTTAGTTTGGGGTCCCAGGAGTTAGGTTGTGTACTTTTGAATATCTTTTCTAGGATGGGAGTTGTGAAGTTCAGATTCTAAAAGGAAGTTTTCCTTTATATTCATAAGTCCTTTTCACAATTTTGGATAAGGTGTGGCTGATGTCATTTTACCTAACCTTATCATCATCAGTACCTGCATGATGTTTCTATAGGTACATGGCGATGGGAGTTTCTTAGGGACAATTTGACGTTTCAGCGATTAGAATAGTTTGATTCAAATATAAGCCAAACACCTCTTATAACAAGAAACCTTAGGGGTATTGGGTACAAGAACGAATATATTATGTTTATAGCATGAGGACACTACAAGCGAGATATTCTTAAACTTTTATGTAGGAGTATAAAGAATCAAATTTCAAGGATGAAATCTCTTATTTAAGGGGAGAGAATATAATACCCCGTATTTTTGTAGTAATTAATTCATTATGAAATTGATTATTTATTTTTGATTGCATATGGCGTGCAGTTTGTCACTCATTATAATTGTTATATGTACTGGTGGGATGTATTTATGTTACCCTCTATGTGTTACGCAATCCAACATTCTTTTGGAGGTTGACATAATACACAGTAATTCATTATCTTAAATATTGGAAGTGATTAGTATTACGATCGACTACAGAATAGCCAGGGACTAGGTGTCAAGAGTTTTATTGATTTGATTATTCCCTTAGTATCATGTTCCAAAAATTGTAAAATAGTTTCTTGTAGTACTAAGTCATACATAATTAATTGATGATTAGATATTAAACAATTCGACTTGTAACGGCTTATAACTTAGGTTAATACGATAATTAATTTCATTGAAATTTCTATATTTTGTGTGACCTTTGGGATGTTATGAATTTTTGGTTTTACCTATAAATAGTGGGATTTGAGTTCGTTAGGTTAATACTTGACTTGGGAAGAATTTTGGACCATTTAGAATGTTACATGGGTTCATTAGGTTGGGAATTAAGTGAGGCCCAAGCCCAATTTCATGGAAAGTTAAGTGTTGATACCAAATTTAATCTGCTGAAATGGACCAATCACTTGAAGACGTGTGTCAATCTACATGGCAAATACGAATACGTCCCACGAGCAACTCATACACTACAAGCAGCTTAGGCTCCCCGAGCAACTCAATCCTGCCGAGCAGCTTAGGCGCCCCGAGCAACTCAAACGTGCCGAGCAACTTAGGCAGCCCAAGTAACTCAAGCGGTCCGAGCTACTTAACGTACAAAGCATCTAAATCGAGAGAATCAAAGAGACGGATGCGCATTAAATGCTCATTATTATCGTACAGATGTACATGTCTACTAGATAACAGCGCAGTGTCCTTTCATTTGTATAGCCTCAAGGCTATAAATACATTGTAACCTCCACATTAGAGGGAGAATTTCTTGGTTAATCCATTATTGAGAATTCCCAAACAAACAGTCAATAATAAAAAAAATAATGGACATAGGACATTCTTACAAGGCTGAACCACTTTAAAAATCTTTTGTCTTATTTATTTTATCTGTGATTGATTAATTATAGATAATCTAATTTTTTACATCAACAGATTGGCACCGTCAGTGGGAACGACTGTACTTAGAATTTTTCACCAAAATAATTCATCATCAATGGCTGATAATCCTGAGTCCAGTAATCGAAATGCTGGAATCCCTCCAAATCCATCTACTCCCCCAAATGTCCAAGATCTGGCTGGTATAATGGCTAGTTTGGCCCAAGGCCAAACGGCCATGCAAGAAACCATACGACAACTCATACAAACTGTCCAAGGTGGAGTGCCTGCCCAATCAGGACAATGAAGTGTTCAAAGAAATACCTATTTACCCTCTTCGCGAACTAGGCGAACGTTATTCCCAGAGGAATCTCGATCCAGACGCACCGACTCATATCGTACTGAGAGATTTAATGATCCTTCTTATTAACCTGGTCAGACTTCTTCGGTACGAGCTACAAATTCTCAACAAAATGTCACTCTATCTCCGAAAATGACCAGTGCTCTAGAAAGGTTGAGTAGGGTCTCTCATTTTGATCATTTGGTCCCTAGGAGGAATAGAAGTCCTCCTAGTATTGCATCGAGGAACTCTCCACGACCATCCGATCTAAGGGAAGGCTCTGCCAAATCACGACCAACTGATAGCAATGAAAGATCCCAAGAAGCAAATTCAACACGATCAATTGCTCTAACCAATAGGCTCGAGGAAGTAAACGACGCATAGAAAGGCTCGATTCAGAGGTTGGATGACAGATTATGGGAAATGGCTAAGGCCAAGAATCCTCTACAAAGAACTTTTGTCCAAGGGACACCATTTATACAGGCAATTGTGGATTATCCCACACCATCAAAATTCAAATATGATGGAAAAACTGACCCTGTCCTTCATATAGAGCAATACCAACCTGATGCTGATATCTATGCAGTTCCAGACGAGATGAGATGTAGAGCATTTTCAGGAACTCTTAACGGATCAACCCAGATATGGTACAACAACCTTCCTTGGGGGAAGATCGTAACTTTATTTCAACTGGTAGAGCTCTTCATCGAGAAATTTTATTTTGGAGCCAAACCAGTCAAACGAGTAGCACACTTGCTGAGTGTTAGACAGAAAGCAGGTGAAAGCACCAGAGACTATATTACTCGTTTCAATAACGTGAAACTTGAAGTTATTGATTATGAGGAGAAAATAATAATTACTGCCCTGATGAGTGGATTATTGCTAGATAAATTGTACTACACCTTAGCCAAAGATCCACCTAGGACCATGGCTGAATTAATGGCAAAAGCAGCCAAAATCATGAATCCCGAGGAAGTTATGGCTACGAAGAAGAATACAGATATTAAGGAGACCAAAGTTAAGGTTGATAAGGCTGAGAAGAAGGAGCAGAAGAATAATGGTGGCAACAGGCAGTCAAAAGCAAAGTAGGCACTAGAGCAGTTGAAGAAATTTGGAAATTATACTCCTTTGAAGCTGATATAAACAACATTCTGGAAGAGATAAGGAACAACGAGGAGCTAAACTGGTAAGAAAAAATAAAGGCGGATCCTGACAAGAGGAATAATTCCAAATATTGCGAGTTCCATAAAGACCATGGTCACACGACCAAAAACTGCATAGCTCTTCAGAATAAAATTGAAGCACTTATCAGACGAGGAAAACTGGACAAGTATGTTGACCGCCGAAATGGTGAAAAGACCAACGACCGAAGAAGGCAAAGGTCCAAATCTCCTCATCGAGCAAAAGAAGATAAGAAGAGAAATCACGAAGAAGATCTTGAAGATGACCAGGATGACCCCGATCTCCCTAAAAGACCAAGGCAGCCAGAACGTAAGGTATTTTCAATCCATTTTGGATCATTTGAATGTAATGTTATTACAAGTGGAGATACAGGAGGTGGGGATATGACTGCAGAGAGGAAAGCTTACATCAATGAGGCTCAAGATTGCTCGTACATTTAGCGAATAATTATGGCTAAAGATGATCGCCCGAGGAAAGTGAACAAAGACAAAATGGTCATTGGTTTCTCTAAGAACGACCTGGCAGGTGTATTGTATCCTCATGATGACCCATTGTTGATCAAGATGAGAATGAAGGAAGTGGTGATCTCATGAGTACTAGTAGATAATGATAGCTCGACAGATATCATGTTCTATCACTGCTTTGACAGTTTGAATATGAAGTTATCCCAGCTGGATCCATATCATAGGCCCCTCCTTGGTTTTACTGGCGAGAAGGTTTTTCCACTTCGGACGATCAAGTTGGATATGTTTATCGGTAAGCTTTTTCATAATGGATAAAAATGTCCAATCATCTTACAACATCATCATGGGAAGAGTAGGTTTGAAGAAGTTCGAAGCAGTACCCTCTACTGTACATCAATGTTTAAAATTTCCAACCAATTTTAGGGTGGGAGTTGTGAAAGGAGACCAGAAAGTAGCTCGAGAATGCTACTATTCTTCTGCCGAGCAAGAGGAGCGTGAATAATCCAGAAAGAATACTACCACCTATCAGGTGGATGAAATAGGAGAGGTAGAGATTGAAACGTTATACCCTAGAGATGAGTCTGAACTTGTGAAGGGACAGTTCATGGAGGCTACAAAGAACGTCATTCTGGACGACGAGCATCCCGAACTAACAACTCAAATTGGTGCATCCCTGGATGAATCGATAAAATAGGAATTGATAGCATTCCTAAGACGAAGAAAGCAGACTTTTGCATGGAGTCATAAATACATGCCAGGAATAGATCCTAATTTCTTGTGTCACGAGCTCAATGTGACAAGGAAATTAAGCCAGTGAAGCAGCGAAAAAGAACCAAGCAATACACGAAGAAGTGGAGAAACTACAAAAAGCCTCTTTTATTAAAGATGTCAAATATCCTGATTGGCTAGAAAATGTGGTGATGGTGAAGAAGAAAAATAACAAGTGGAGAATGTGTGTAGATTTCACCGATCTCAATAAGGCATGCCCTAAGGATCATTTTCCTTTGCCCCGAATCGATTAACTAGTGGATGCTACCTCAGGGCATGAATTGTTGAGCTTCATGGATGCTTATTCTGGTTACAACCAGATTAAAATGAAGCTTGAGGAGAGGGAGAGTACCTCTTTTATCACCCCAAAGGAACTTATTGCTATAATGTCTTAAAAATGCAGGTGCAACATATCAGCGGTTGATGAACAAGGTTTTTGCAGAGCAAATCAGTCATAACATGGAGGTTTATGTTGACGATATGCTAACGAAGAGAAAGAACGCTGCTGATCATCTAATTGACTTAGGCCAGACCTTTGATCAACTGGAGAAATATCAAATGAAGCTGAATCCCACCAAATGCATATTCGGAGTACGAGAATGCATGTTTCTCGGATATATTGTTAACCAACGAGGAATTGAGGCGAATCCTGAAAAGATCAAAGCTCTATTAGAGCTATGATATCCAACGACGAAGAAGGAAGTGCAAAGTCTCACAGGACGAGTGGCAACACTTAATAGGTTTGTGTCACGAGCAACTGATAGATGCCTCCCATTCTTCAAAACACTTCGAAAAACTTTTGAGTGGAATGATGAGTGCGAGGAGACCTTTCAAGAATTGAAAAAATACCTGGGGACACCTCCATTGTTGTCCAGACCAGTGATGGCAGAAAGATTATATTTGTATCTGGTAGTATTAGAGAATGCAGTTAGCTCGGCGTTGATAAGGGTGGAGGACGGAGTACAAAAACCTTTCTATTACACCAGCAAGGCTTTTCGAGGAGAAGAAATGAGATATCCAAGGCTGGAGAAGTTGTCACTAGCACTGATTGAAGCAAGTAGAAGGATGAGACCATACTTCCAAGCTCACACTCTAGTTGTGTATACAGATATGCCATTAAGGGAAGATCTGCATAAACCAGAGAAGTTAGGAAGATTGATGTACTGGGCAGTAGATCTTGGTGAATATGATATAATTTATGACCCTAGATCATCGCTCAAAGAGCAGGCGGTAGCGGATTTTATCGCAGAATTTACTCAAGAGGATTCCCCCGACGAGTAGGAGTTGAATACGGACCATCCTGTGGATATTACATGATCATCAAATTTAAACCCCGACCAACCTACATCGGTGGAAGAGCAGCGAGGAGTGGTGGAGGAGGACAAAAGGAAACTTCAAATATTCCACCGAGTAACTCTGACTGATAAAAAATTTGATGATGAAGTACGTATATGGAATTTATATGTGGATGGCTCTTCATGCACTATAGGCAGTGGGGCGGGGATTATTTTAAATAGCCCTAATGAGATTGATGTGGAGTATGCTATGCGTTTTTAATTTAAGGATTCTAATAATGAGGCTGAATATGAAGCTATGATCATGGGTCTCAGTCTGGCCAAAACCATGAAGACAGAACAGGTCGTGGTATTCAGTGACTCACAGTTGATCGTAAATCAAATGTTGGGGGTGTATGTAGCAAAAGCAGAATTAATGATCCAGTATCATGCGGAAGCAATGGAGATTGTATCAAGCTTTAACACAGTACAGTTGATTAGAATACCAAGATTGGAGAATACAAGAGCAGGTGCCTTAGCTCGGTTAGCCTCTGCCACATGCACCGAGCTACGAAGAACAATCCCAATAGAAATCTTAACTACTCGGAGCATAGACGAAGATTTGATAATAAAATTCATTGCCCTCGACTTGAGACCATCTTGGATGGATCCCATCAGGGACTATATTGAAGAGGGGGCTTTACCAACTGATAAACTCGCAGCCAAGAAACTAAAGTTTAAAGTTGCTCGTTATGTACTGACTAATGGCATTTTATACAGACGAGAAATTATAGCAGGGCTACAAAGATGTGTCCACCCCTCCTAGGTGAAGGATTTGATCGAAGAGATTCATGAAGGGTTTTGTGGAGCCCATTTGGCAGGTCGGATGCTTTTGTAAAGAATAACAACGCAGGGATATTATTGGCCGACGATGAGAGCCGAGTGTGTAGCTTATGCCAAGAAGTGTGATAAATGTCAACACTTCTCCTCTATCCGAAGAACTACCCAAGCATTGTTAACACCTATAACGTCTCCTTGGCCATTTTCCTTGTGGGGAATAGACTTGGTCGGGCCACTTCCAATAACCAGGGGAAGATTCAAATACCTCGTGGTTACCGTGGATTATTTTACTAATTGGGTGAAGGCTGAGCCTCTTATTGATATGACATATGACAAGGTGTATCAATTAATTTGGAAGAATATCATTTATAGATATGGTCTTCCCCATGCATTCATTACAGACTATGGAACCCTGTTTGATAACCAGGAGTTTGCTGCATATTGTCATCAGTCTAACATATTAAAGATCCACTCTGCACCAAGCTATCCCCAGAGCATTGGGAAAACTGAGGTGACAAACAGAACGCTACTGAATGGTTTGAAAAAGCTACTGGATGATGCCAAGGTAAATTGGATTAACGAGCTACATTCTGTGTTATGGGCTTATCGTACCACACCACAAATAGCAACAAGAGAGTCTCCATACATGCTGGTATTTTGGAGTGAAGCTGTCATACCAGCTGAATTAGGTCTACCCACATACATATTACTAAATTTTAATTCTCCCATCAGTGACTTAATGAGACGATTATATTTGGATATGCTCGAGGAAGTTAAAGAAGAATAAGCAATCAGGAATGCAGCATACCAACAACAAACAGCTTTGTTGTACAACAAGAGAGTGAAAAAGTGTGATTTGAAGGAGGGGGATTATGTGCTGAAGAAAGTGATTCAAAAGCATAACAAACTAGAAGCCAAGTGGCATGGACCCTACAGAGTAACGGAAGTTGTTCGTCCAGGGACATACATGATTGAAACCTTGGAGGGAGAAGAATTTAAGAATGCATGGAATGCAGAGCATCTACACAAATATTATCAGTAATTGAAAATCCTATGTAATGCAGTTTTCTTCAGTATGAATAAAGCATTGGATGTTCTACCCAGTTTCTCTCTTTGTGTTGAATTTTTTTTGGAATATTAGTGCTGCACACTACACATCAAATTCAAATCAATTACCACCAACTCCGGTTGGTCGGGAATCAATTACCACCAACTCCAGTTGGTCGGGAATCAATTACAACTAACTCCGGTTGGTCGAGAATCAATTACCACCAACTCCGGTTGGTCGGGAAATCAATTACCACCAACTTCGGTTGGTCTGCAAATAGATGACCACCAACTCCAGTTGGTCGGCAAATCAATTACCACCAACTCCGGTTGGTTGGCAAATCAATTACCACCAACTCCGTTTGGTCGCCAGATAAATTACCACCAACTCCGGTTGGTCGCCAAATAAATTACCATCAACTCCGGTTGGTTGGAAAATAAATTACCACCAACCACAGTTGGTCAGGAACTAATCACCACCTGTTGGTCGGTAAATCAAATACAATCAACTCCGATTGGTTAAACGAAGCAGGAACATGGGATGCAAATCATTTCATTGCTTAGGCCCAAAGAGTGATAAGTCACTATAATCAAACAAATGGGATAAGTATATTATATACATATATATTTACCAACCAACAAGGAAGGACATTCTAAAAATTATTTAGAAGAAAATGAAATGGCAAAAGACTAAAAATTTTCATTCAAATCAAGTAGAATTACATATGATGTGAAAAAATACACTTCATTACATAAAAACCCTATTCTATTGGCTTTTTCCCTTCTGCCTTTGAAACAGGTTCAACTCCAGCAGGAGGATCATCTAAGGCATAAGGAGAGTTTATGAAATTTACATCTCGAAGCATCCTAACATTCATTATAGAAGGACGCTCAAGCAAGTTCTCTGGGCGAGATATCTTGAAGTTTGCATGGAGACTTTAATCACCGAGATACTTGGAGATCAAACATTAAGGAATTTCTCGAGCAAGAATCCAACCGATATCAAGCTTAAAGGGAGGCACAGGCAAATCGATCACTCCAGTGTCATAATAATCCCATAAGTAGTGGCCCTGCTCCAATTTTAGCACACACAGTGCATTCAACATCCTTGCTTGTACCCTTCGTTATTTAACTGTTGGATCCGAGCATCAAGATGATAAAGGGCTTCATTATACCCAGCCATCCAAAACTCTCTGGGTTGTTTATGGAATTGATAAGTTAACCTCTCCAACTACTCGTGGAGATTCTTCACCAGAATTTCTTTATTTTCCAAGGCAGAACTCTGGGTAGAAAGTTGCTCGTTGAAGTTTAAAATCTTCTTAGACATCTCTACCAGAGCTTAATTCTTTGCCATAAACTAAAATGCCTGGTTCTCCAAGTCCAATTGAGTTCTTGCCTCTTCAATAGAAACTCGACCAGCCCTTGCTCGTCACCGAGAAGAAGATCTTGCTCATCCACGCTTAGAGGTGGAAGGTCCAGCTCTTTTCAAAGTTTCCAACTCATCTTGTAAGTTGGCATTTTCTACCTCCAAGAAAGAGAACCCTTCATTATTAATAGGGACCAAGGCTCCCGAGGAAGATGCAACAAACTTGAGTTGTTTTACATCCTCTTGCAAGGCAATGTTCTCCTGCTCCAACAACTTGGTGATATGCCTGTGCTCTTCAACTTCAAGATTTAGAACACTCTCTTTCTTCTCATAAGCAGAGATAAATTTATCATACCCTTTGTCAGCATTCAGTTGTTGATATTTCTTCTTGTATCCTTGGTGCAAAAGGGTAGAAGATTTTTTATATTGCTGTTGGAGTTCCTTGATAGTTCTTTGGAGATCTTCAATCATCTCATAGTAAGCCATATTATTAGCAACTCCACGATCAAGCAAACACTTCAGGTACTGATAAGCTTCAACTGCTTGCACAGAAGTATCTAAACCGAGGATATCAAAAATTTGAGCTTCATTTAGATCTACATGACCAGCTTTAAAATAGTCATTGCATTTTTTCATCAGTTCTGTGTCATGAGCTGATAAGAGCTCCATCCTGGCCATAAACTAGCAAAGAGAAGCAATAAACATAATCAATAAAGATACAGACATAGCAAGAAGAAGAAAGTCAATATGAATAACCAAAAGTTTGAATTTTTATTCATCATAAGTGAAAATACAAAATCTGAGGTTACATTCAATAGAATAACAAAATAAACACCGGAGCAACTCTACACCTTCTCTTTATTTCCTATGACTTCTTCAGAAGGTTTTGAGGAAGAGACTGGTTGCTCAGAGGATAAGATTTGCTGCTTGACAGAAGTGCTGGTTAGTTGGGGTTGCTCGGAGCAAGGTTGAATAATAGGAACCTGGTGTACCATCATCATTGAAAATTCATCTGAAGTAGCTTCATCCTCTTCTTCTTCTCTAGGATGGGGAGGAGGGCTATGAGTGTGTTGCTGGAATAATTCGGAATTCTCAGCAACTTTCATCTCCTTCAATGCAGCTACCCATCCATCCCTAAAGTACTTGAGGCTGGCATACTCCATTTGTGAAGACATGCCAAACAGTCCCTTGTTCCATCCTTTATCCCAACCAGCACTGAATGATTTCTTAACTGCCTTCTTCCTTTTTGCCTTCTCTGAGAAGGTCCTTTCCCTAAGGAGCTCCTCGGTAGCCTTCAATTTCTTTTCCACCTCCAACTTCTGACGCTCAACATCTTGAAGTTTAACAACTTCCTCTTTAGTCGATTTGAGCTTAACTTCCAGCTCCTTGTTACTTTGTTCAAAAATTTTGTTGCTATACTCCAACTCTTTAAATTTCCTCTCTAATTCCTTGGAGGCATTCCCAGCTTGATTTTTGTCCAATTCAATGGACTTGAGTTGCTTCTCCCAGGAAACTTTATCTTCCTCGTACTTTTGATGAGATTCTTTTAAAGACTGAGTTAGACCAATAAAATCTTCCTCTACACCTCCCAAGGGGCTTGAAGCCTCGATTGCTTCATCTTTCTTCAAGATGGTGTTGAAGCACGTCACCAGCTAAAAAAAAGGAATAACTTTAAGTCAATACATGAACATAGTATTAAAAGATAAAAGGGGTCGAGGTAAAGATACTTACTAAGGCAATGTGGTGAGCAGCCATGGTAGTGATTTTCTCACCAGAAAGGGCATCTTCAACGCCTTGGACCTCTGGGACAGTCCAGGATTTCACCAAACTCACAACAGAGCTCAGAGCAACTAAAATTGGAACACCACCTTCAACATTTGAAGGTTGAGAGACAGGTTCATCAGGTCTCTCAGAAAAACTTTTCTTTAACCTCCTCGGAGGAGCAGTAACATTTTTAACTAAAGACGTTGTCTTTATTGGTGAAATAACAATAATCTCACTCGGAGGAGTGATAGAGACAACCTTGCTCGGAGCCACAGGGGGTTTCTCAACAGCTTTATTGGCAACATTAATAGTTCTTGTCCCTTATTCTGGGATATCTTGTTTACTTTTCTTTGCCTCCCCGGCAGTAGAGGCAGACTTGTCAAAAAAGGCAGGAGTTACTCTCTTCTTTATCAGATCGTTGATGGGAACACTTGACTTAAAGGAAGAACCTTCCACAGTAGTCTCAAAGTCTGGTACTTGGTCAAGATTAACTACCACAAGACGAGCAGTGAAAGATGAAGTATAACTTTTGTACTGAAACAAGTAAGAAGCAGACCTAATATGTTCCTCGACAACAAATTGGTGCAAACTCCAGATAAGTTTTAAATGCTTTAAATTAACCTCTGTTTCTTTTGGAGACTTTCTTTTACCGTCAACTATAATAGACAAAAACAAATGTCAGTGAAGCATTTTATCAAACATAAAGAAAATAAGATTTCAAAAAATAAAAACAACATATCCCATTACCATAAGGTGGACATCTGGGACCTTGGTATACATCATCTCCATTTAAGGGAGGGTGTTGCCAATTTTTCATCACCACTCCATGTTCAAAGTAATCCCTATTGGCGTCAGGGAGATTGACAACTAACACCCTATTTAAAAACCTAGTTTTTAAATAAAAAGTATTATCGCTGATAACCCATCTGTAGCAATACATAATTTCTGGAATCCCTAAACGAGTTCCATGAAGTTGATTTAACCTATGTACGCCATTAACTATCCTCCATTATTTGGAGCTATTCTTGCAGGTACAACATCAAAGTATTGACAAAACTCCAAACACAGGGGGGTTTGGCATTAAAAGAAAAGCCACATTCGGCTACAAAAAGACTGGGGAACCAATGTCCCTCAGCCAAAGAAAAATAATCAGAAGGTTCAGAAAGTTCTTCCAAAATAACCAACGAAGGAATTGAAAATTCAGACCGAAATTTGTCAAGCGATTCAACAAGGTAAACCATGATGAACAAAGTAAATAAAAGAGAAGGAAGAAAATCTTATAGAAAAAGAGAGATCAGTTGACAACGAACAATGGAAAGTACGAAGGCACAAGATAGAGAAGAAATGAAGAGTTCAAAGATACATCTTTGAAAAGTGAAAGATGACAAGATTTCAGCCGCGCTTAAATACTTTATCTCGGGAATAGAGAAAGACAATGATTACAAGGGGAGACGTTTGCGTTTCCGGCGGCTAAAAGAAAAAAAGGGCACAAATATCGAAACGATCGTGGAAATTCAAAATATTTATGAAGTTTGATATTTTGCGCTCAAAAAAGGAATTTTATAC
Source organism: Sambucus nigra (assembly GCA_949130495.1). Taxonomy (NCBI): domain Eukaryota; kingdom Viridiplantae; phylum Streptophyta; class Magnoliopsida; order Dipsacales; family Adoxaceae; genus Sambucus; species Sambucus nigra. The sequence continues at coordinate 76,365,131 of OX422207.1, read as the reverse complement.
AAGAAAAATTTTCCTAAAATCTATAAAGACCAATAATTCAAGCAAGTTTCGAACAAAATGTTCCACACTCTCCCTCAACCCCAACTGTGAAACATTGGGGCTTTTGTTGATACCAAATTTAATCTGCTGAAGTTAACCAATCACTTGAAGACACGTGTTAACCTACATGGCAAATACGAATACGTCCCACGAGCAACTCATACACTACGAGCAGCTTAGGCGCCCTGAGCAACTCAAGCGTGCGGAGAAGCTTAGGCGCCCCGAACAACTCAAACGTGCCGAGCAACTTAGGCGGCCCGAGTAACTCAAGCGGTCCGAGCTACTTAACGTACAGAGCATCCAAAACGAGAGAATCAAAGAGACGGATGCGCATTAAATGCTCATTATTATCGTACAAATGTACATGTCTACTAGATAACAGCGCATTGTCCTTTCATTTGTACAGCCTCAAGGCTATAAATACATTGTAACCTCCTCATTAGAGGGGGAATTTCTTGGTTAATCCATTATTTAGAATTCCCAAACAAACAGTCATCAATAAATAAAATAGTGGATGTAGGCCATTCATACAAGGCTGAACCACTTTAAAAATGTTTTGTCTTATTTATTTTATCTGTGATTGATTAATTAGAGATAATATTATTTTTTACATCGACAGTTAGTTTCTTGATTATTTAATAATATCTAAAATACATTTAAAGTATTAGAGAAATCATAGAAGTATAAGGAAGGAAAATACACTCAAGGGGAAGAAAAATTGGGGATTTGAGGCTTGAATTCAAATATTTGGCCCAAAGAAAGATTATATCGATTAAGAATTTAAGTGAATTTTTGTTATAGTAGTACTAATTGGAATCTAGACTAAGAACTTTCATAAGTTTGATTTCAATCACATAATTCATAATTTATGATAATTTGACTTAAATTGGATGTTATTCCTTAAATCAATTAATGAATTTAGTAGTTTAATATTAAATCCCTTGAGTTAGAACAATATATAATATAATATAATTAGATTAGTGTAAATTTGATTCCAAATTGTTAATTCATAGAAGCCAACATGTTAATGTGATACTTGAATCAAATCTAAGTTCAATTATCATTTTATCAACTCAAGAGGTTAGGTTTTGTTATATAAAGGATTAAATATCATAATAGGTTATTCTTGATGTGTTAGGAACCTTGGTTCAATCATCCTAGGGTTTTAGGTTCATATTATAGGGGCTGGGATTGAAGAAACCCGTAATTCTTGGAGATCTAGATTGTAGCATTCATGCGCACAATTAAAAGTCATGAGAGAATGAAATTCATGTACATGACTAGGATTAGCCCCTTGCACATAGTTTTTGGCAAAATGTTTGGTTGGTTGGGTTTTTGTGAGGGAATATTTGTAAAAGATTTAGGGATAATACTAGGTTAGGTATTACGAGCCTGTTTTGAACTAATATGTAGTTTTAGTTTTGATTTATCTATATAAAGTTTAATGATTAGTTCTTGGATATAGGTAATTTAAAACTTATGAGGTTTTCAATAACTCGCGAGTAGAGTGGATTCATGTAGCTTAAGAACCTTAAGTATAGGTGAGAGTATTAAGATGCTTTATGAAAATGATTGATTATTTATTATGTAGATCACCTGTAACACCCCGCTATTTTTGAAATTCAATTAATTAATGATCAATCATATTTAATTTGGAGAAATCAAATTTACGTAAGTTACATGTTGATATATTATATTTATGGAATAAGTATGATATTATGGAATCAATGGAAGTGACATTTTAATTTTTAATGATATTTGTTTTAATTAGTTGATAAAAGTAAAGTCAAAATTTGAATACTTATAAAATTATTTTAAGTGTTTTAATTAATTGAATTAGTTTAACGGACTAGTGTATTTATTTAGTTAAGGATATTATTTAATGTACTTGTACTTCGTTTCTTTAATAAAAGGTACTGGGTTCCATGAGCTTAGGTATTTATTTGGCCTCAAATAATTAATTGGACCGAAGTGTGTTAATTAAGGAAATAGGGAAATAGTCTGAGGGTAATGACTGATGGGATTTAGGATTGATCGTGTTAATTAACTTTAGTATAAAAGAGAGAGGAAGTCGTGGTTTAATTATTATAACAACACTAAAACCTAGGTGGCGGGCTACTAGTATTCAATGTCTGGGGTCATGTATGTTGGTCTTAATTGGTTTTGGAGACACTTCTAGGTTTTATGTTGATATTTAATTGGCTTTTATTATTCAAAGATTCTTGGGGATTGTATTGAAATATTGTGGTTGAGATGTTATTGTATCTCTTTAATGACTATAGGTATCATATTCAGGGTTTATATTAAGAATGTACAAATCATTTCCACATTACTTGTGTTATTGTTTCATTTGATCTTTCCAGGCTGAGAATGGTATTGAATTTGTTTTAAATATTTTGTATAATTTTTTATTTAGACCTGATCAACTTAAAATGATAAATTACAATGGGGATTGCATCACTCTTTAGTTTTGAATGTTTTTATAACCCGTTGATTAGGGTAGTTATTATATTAGTATATTTATTGTAAAAGTTAGGTGTGAGATGATACCTATATTTAGAGAGCATTGGGAGTTTGGGATACTATTATATATAACTGAGTATAGGTAATGTTTGTATTAATTAACGATAGGAAGTGACTTTATGTGTAGCCCAGATGATTGGAGTTTATACTTGTTTATTTGTCCCTGTTATGTAGGGTCATATGTGTTTACTTATATTTTGGGAAATCATAGCAGGGTGGTATGTTTACTTATATTATGTGCAATCATACCAGGGTGGTGTGTGTAATCGTGGCAAACGTAATAGGAGGGATTTTGATGGGGCGCATATGACATTGACCCTGCCTCGTATTCCTAGTGATGAGACGAGCTATAGTTAGATCCTATTTTCCCTTATCCTACAGCTAACGTACCTGCATTTTCTTATGGGTAATAAATGGAAAAGTTCTACCGTATCCTAACTATAGAAGTCGTACATTATGACAAAAATGCGTAATGATTATTCCTTGTTGTGGCCTTAAGGTTAAAAGGGCTGGGACAACCTAACCTAGTACGCGCGAGTGATCCAGGAACGTACTAGGGATAGGCCTTTAGACTTTTATTTACTGGCTCAAGCACAACCCATGATATTCAATGTGGGTTGTCCATACTCATCGCTATTCACGATTATCTGATTTGTATTGGGGTATTTTGAGATGTCAATACCAAACTATGATTTATATGATGATTCAATATTTTGGTACTTGAGATACTTGTATCAGTTTATGGTTATATTAAAGAAGTATAACTAATAACTTATGACTCGGGAATAATGTAAAGAGTGTATTGGAGGTGTATGTCCTTAATCAATGGGTTGTGGATATTTTATACAATGAGACTTAAGACACCTTTTTAGAAGTCAAAACTACAGATAATTATTGATAATACGATTAATAAGTGAGTTACTTTTAATGTAAAAGATTTCAGTAGAGTATAAGATTCTTAAACTAAGAGATGAAATTAAGAACGAGAAAGTAAATAATACTCAATCCAAAGATATACACATATCATATATAACTCATAGGGTTTGGGATTAGAACCACATGTTCACTTTATATTTTTGGATGGGTAACTTAAATCACTTAAAAGCTATTATTAATATTATTGTGGCCTAACTTCAGTTAAATTCTTACTCTTTTTGGACTTGTTGTAACATTCGGTGTTAAACTATTTTCACAGGTTTATGCTATTGCGCTTCTACAGAATTGGGTTGAAAATTGGAGGAGTATCTCTAGTGACATTTTATTCAGCATTCCCAAGTTGTAAAAGTCGAGCAGTGTATCTCATATCCTTCTTGTATTTAATTATGTTTCAGTACATGCAGTTGTATTTATTTACGTCTATCCTCAGTCAAGCAATGTACATATAGTACTTATATTCACAAATGGCTATTGTGTATTTGAGATTTTATATTCTAGGGTTAAATTTATTTCTCATGAAAATCAATTGTATCAGAGATGTTGTATTTGATTAAGTAATTGTTGTCTTGTTCTATATTTAATTATTTCTTTTTATTGAGTTTTGTTATCCTAAGAATGTGACCAAATGTTTTTTGTTCAATTTATTTTTGAATTAAACCTGATTAATGTATTTATGAATTTTACGGGATATGAAAATATCATGAGAGTATGTAAAAATCTTTTACTCCCTCAAGGTGGTGATGCCTAGAGGCAACTGACACCATCATAAATGAAGTCATCTCCTTTGCCCATCATAAATGACACCATCATATATATATATAACCCCATTCAATTATTATTCCTGAATTTGCAAAGAACTCATTTGATATTAGGAAAGTTGTTAGTAACCTAGTTATATTATCGATGTTAACTTGATATCTCAAATTAATATGTTCTTCAATTTTCTTCTTGATGTATAGTTAAGTCATTGTTCGCTCACTACCAAAACACCTATTCACGAATTCATTATCATTTGGCTTTGATCCATGCCTACAATTAACCATAACAACTTTCCCACATTTAATTCTAAAAAGCTTTCTCGTATTCTTAGTTTAAAATTTCTGTGTACTTGTAACGCCCTGGCCGGGATTTGTCGGTTACCCATCATCAACCCGATCCAACCTGAATGTTATGTGTGAAGTGGGGTGAGACAACCTAAATAATGGTGCTAGTCCAGTTTTATTTAATTGATATTTCACTTGTTTAGCATGCAATTCCAATTTAAATCATGCTAGGTGAGAGACCCGTGGAAAGTATCCCCAGAATCCAAGCATACAGTGTTACTAACATAAAATTCAAAAATACATACATATATAATTCTTTAAACATATGGAACCGGACACAACCTACCATAACAAAGAGGAAAGAATGTGTCGAGTGTCCAATGGGAAAATATAACAATGCATTATAGAATCGAACGACAACAAAGAGACTCTAATACGTTATACCTCCGTGCACATGAAATGACGTCATTTATACATATACATGTACACACATTAATGCATGAAACTATTTTATTCCAAAATATTACTTGTTCCGATTAATTCACATTAATCATATAAAAAAGCCTTTTTCACTTGACTTGACATTTATCTCCCGATTAAATACCTTAAACAAATACTCTTTGTCTAACGAAATTTCCTTTGATCCATACAAATTTACTATATTCCACTGAAAATTGCCTTTCAACTCAAGCACGTACCGTGTTAGAAAATATTTGTTTTCATTAAAAACCTTTCATGAAGACACACTTTTTTTAATTATGGGTTAAACCTACTTAGGTTTTTTAATTACGCTTTCGATCACTCCACTTTACCATTCCTTTTATTTCACGGACATTAGTCAGTTTCTTACTTTACTTGTCCACATTATCTTTCAACTGGATCATCTATTAGTTTCATTCAAGTTAGTTTGCATTTTCTTATATTCACCACACAACCTGTTTGTTGACATTTGTATAAGAATGAGTTTTACACATGATTTATTCTAGAAATTTCATAACATTTGTGTAAACATATTTTTCAAGGCCAAAGAAATTTTGTTTCTTCAAAACTTGAATAAATGTCTATTTATCTAAAAATTCCAATTTTCTCAAGAAAACATTGAGTCATTTGTTCATAAAACACTTTCAACAAGAGAAATATTATCTCAAATACTTTATTCCATAGAATATTTAAATATCAAGATTTCTTAAAAGATATCATTTTTTCCAAACCTCCTAAAATTATTTCTAACCATTCACACAAAATTAGAAGAAATAACCTTCTTAAATCATATATGCATTCTACTCTTACAAACTATAACTATAAGACTAATATTATGAAGAAAATGGAGTTCTAATCTATGAGTAAAGTTTTTCACCTCAAAAGAAGCTCCAACAATGGTAGGATGAATGTAGAAGAATATGTCAACCTCCCACCTCCTAAGGTGGACTTAAAGAGGTTGCCTAGATCCACAAGCATGTCTCCTTGACTGTTCAATACAAACCCCATTCAAACTCCATAGTTCGATGTTTTTCTCCTAAAATCCCCAACAACATCTCCATAAAAACCCATCTTGCTTGAATACGTGGTGTTTTGGGGTTTTATGAGCTTAAATCTGGAAGAAGATGGTTAATCTTTTGTGGTTTTGGGTGGAGTGGTGGTGGTGTTAGAGTGGTGTGTGGTGGTTGGTGGAAGAAAAGCTCTAGGAGGTAGAAAGAAAGACCAAATCTGATTGGAATGGGTTAAATGAGCCAAAATATCATTTAAACACCCCTAAAACCCTAAGGGATAAATCCCATAAATGCCCCTAAACTTATCCCTTTATCCAAAGATCCATGAAGCCTTTATCCCATATTTTGATTTGAGACATTGAGATCTCGACACGTCATCTAATCCAATGATCCATGTCGTGATAACATATTAAAATATGCATAATTTTAAAATTTCGCTCGATCATTCGAATGACATCGGACCTCATTTGAACGAGATCCCCTCAAATTTGAAGGAGAGATCTAACGAGGAACTAACGGACCAAAATCGTAGGGTTAAAAGGGATGTGAGATGTACCTTGTTCGGATGGGAAACACCCATTTATTCGAATGACTGTATACATCTTTCGGACATGGGCTTTCTAATGAGATTCCAGAGAGCGAGGGAAATAGAGAATTACCTAGACTTTAGAAGGTCGTTCGAATCTCATTAGAATGACACCTTCACCTCGTTTGAACGACTGAAAAATCCACTATATTAGCTTTAGACCATAAAAACTCTAATTCAATTGCGTCGAGGATACTACATTAGGAAAATTTGGATTATGATCCACGTTAACAAACCCAAAGCCCAGTTGGGCATACCAAGTCACCAAATCATAAGAGTATGATCAAAGTCGCAGAGGCAAGTGTTACATTCTTCCTTCCTCGAGTAATTTTTCCCTCGAAACTATTAACGCATTAATTCCTCAAATTTTAATACTTACTCTAAGTCATAGGGATCTTTCAATGTTGGATTATCGAAATTCCAACCATGAGGATATCATCATATCTACTTTCATTAGAGCAGTGATCAAGGAACTCAACATGCAATATATTCTAATGCACCCATCAGGCTAGCCATAAGAGTTGCATAACAGTTATCGAGTCTCCACTTACATGGTGGTAATACTCAATTAAGTCCTAAGGTTTCGTTGCTAACACCTACGACATATCGGTGCATCTACCAAGGCAATACTTACAAGTGATCAACACTCACTCAAAGGAAAATTGAAGCCTAATTAACACCCCATTCATCAACATAAATTATTTCAATACTTTGGACTACACATCCCGAGTATCCTCAAACTTTTGGGTCATCCTCACCAAATAAGTTCCCTTAAACTCAATACTAGCCTTGCGTCGCTAGTCTCTCACATTGAAGGGCGACAATCCAACTAGGTTACAAATCATATGTCCGACTATTAGCTTTCCATATGACCCTTCTATGAACCCAGGGTAAATCTAGGCATACCACTATGGAACACTCACCCAGGTATACACCAACCCACTCACCGTGGCAAAATAACACTTCGTGCTGCATTTTCTCAAGTTTAAACACTATACAATGCCCTCAGATCATCTTCCTTCCTTTACAACTAGAGATGTTATGTCCATGTCGATCGATCCATAAGGTCGCTAATCTTAGGTAAAAAGGGACCTACGAGTAAGTCGTGTGACCGAATGCACAACCAGACATACATAGAACATTATGCAATACAAAAGGATACTTTGGACAAGGGCACACCCAGTTCTCGAGTTGTCTTAACCATGCCAGGTCCAACTGTAATCTATTGAGCTAAATCTCACCATACTACAACGTGATACAATCCCCGGCTACCACAATCGAGGGGAAATTGTTCCCGACTACCTAAGCCAAAGGAACATAACGAACCAAAAAGATCGAACAATCATTTTGAGAGAATCCCATATGCACGCAATGAACTATAGTTTATTAAAAGTGAACATATAACACATTCTTTGAAGTCTACGACTCCTTTCGGGTGTCCTCATTGGATCCTAGGATAACCAGACACCCTTGCTCGAGTCACCAACGGTGATAAATCAAATCACGAACCATTCACTACCACCAAACGACATCAACATACGAACTTATTGTCCTTTGAGAAGTCCATATTGGGTTCCCTCCTTCGGAGTTACGTCTCCCCCTTCATCTTCGAACATTAAGAACCGTCCCAATCGATGAGTGGTAAACCCCATTATTAGCGCTGACTTTGTCTATATCTCTAGTCAACGCGACGTCGCGACCAACCTAACACAGCTAGGTTACTATCTGCTATATCGCACGGTGGTTGTATCCCACCATCTCCTTATGAAATGTCCAATTTGGTGACGCACTTACCTTATAAGAATTACCAACATCACAAGGTCGTTACAATATCTACGTGACAGCCATACTACTCGTCAATAATACTCTAAATTTGGTAAGTATTGTACCGGTCTACAACTCCTAACCCGCACTGGATGGGTAAGACATGCCAATAACTAGTCCCTTCCTTGCTAAGTCTATTCTAACTTATATTATCGACACCTGACGATACTCTAATCATACTTGACATCCTATATGGGGTGCTATCTTCAACCCCTTAACATGACATTATCAATTTAAGTCCAAATACATTTCCTAGGACCTATCAAAATCGATTACTTCACTTCCTCCACTAGTCATCGCAGGACAAATGAGAATCATGCCTAATCATGACACAATTCTTTAATTTCCCTTCGGAGGTGGTACCGATTGGATGACCTCACCAAGGACTATAGGATTTGATTCCTTAAATTTTAACAATAACCTGGTATCATCACATGATCCTTAATACGACCATCATTAGAACACTAGCACTCCATGACGTCGAATTTGATTGGTTCCCTATGGATATCAAGCACACTCCAACGTAAAATTCAGCAAAAGCTTGATGATATTTCATCACCTATGATCCTTTCATCATAGGTGTGTATTTCCCAATATCGGCATCATGACCATTAGGCACTCACAAAGATACTAGCCTACAAGTCTCCACACATGGTGTACTTTAACAATTGAGCACCTCAAGGCGTAACAACTAGTCAATTTTGATTCCTCAATGACACCATACGCAATTAGTCCTAAGGACACTCCATGGGCTTCCTTAAATCATACCCACACTGAAGCCACCTTCCATTCGTTACTACTTAGGCTATTAGAACGGGCCGTGACATTTAGATAAGAATCTTATTTCCCTCTTTTTTGAAACTCTGGCATAGGTTTAACCACGACTCTCTCCTCGAGATCCAATAAAGGATTGAAAAACTTCTTCCATACAACTGAAGTTGTAAACCACATATCAAACCAAAAACTGACACTAATAAGGATTTTAGCAGGATAAAGGGTGTCTTACACAACCTATAAGCCTTCAAGTCCACATTACTGATGTCACTAGGGATCCTCTTCCTCAAAATTTTCCCTATATTTTTTAAAACCATGTCATGGAAGACTATCTAGGGTGCATTCCTACGTCAATTCAACCAATCACTATTAAATATGTAACATAATAACCACCAATGTCCAGTAAGTCTTCTCATGGATCATAAGATACAACTTTCAATCGACAATTAGCAAGGCATTTAACTATAACGATAGTATCATGTCAACTATGGTCAAGTACACATCGTCAAGTAATGACTGACACGATTTTACATGGTCACGAAATTATCATATGCTTATGGCTTGACACTACCTGAAGTATCAAGTTTGCCTAATCACATCATCATTATTAACTACCCATAAGTGCATAACCAAGGAACTTAATGTGTCTTTATTACAAATCAATATCGTTCACACATGAAACTCTAGTCACCTATCCTCCATAGTTGACTTTATATGACTTATGTCTCCAATTCAATGGACATTATTCACCTTTGTTAATATCTTACTAGTCCTCTCACATCATTAAGGGTTGACATCAAGGAACCTCACACTAGATAATGTGGTTTTGCAACTCATAGCCTACATGGACACTCGCAATTTACTAACATTTCTAAATAAGCAAAAGCTATTAATGGAAACTAACTTGGCTATATGCTACTTTGCCACACATTGCCCATTGTGCTAATCTCCTTGACTCTGTCATAGAGAGCACAAATCTGAACCATCATCTGTCTAGCGTGCCCGACCCAAAACTAACAACGAAGTCAAAAGATCTATTGCCAATCGCACCACGTTATTCCCAAAATAAAATTTGAACCTAGAGGTCTGATACAATTTATAACACCCGACCCATATTCGTGGGTTACCCGTGGTTAACTTGATCCTACTTGAATGTTAATGTGACACCCCGACTAATTAAATACCGGGTAGCTACTCCTTTATTAAATTAATTCAAAATGCCAAGTTGGCTCAGTTAATAGCATCACTGTCGAAAACATTTTAATGATTACTAACCACCTAGTATTTAAAAAGTAAGCTGCCAAATTTTAATTTAAGTCTGATTAACATGCAACAAGTGTAATGAAGAATAATAATACCATTCACCATAAAGAAGTAAATAGAGTAACCATCACATACTGAATAAAGTCTGGAGGAAAACTCCTCACTACAAATCCCACAACAGAAATAAATAAAGGAATACTGAATCAATACATGACAAAGTCTGAAAACTGAAAAGGAAAGATGTCTCTAAAAGAAATGGGCAACATGCCCTACAACTGATAAATACTGAATCAATCATCCAAATGATAGAAGCGTCTAAAAGCAAATCCCTGTAGCTTCCACAAACATCTACAGCTCGTCACCTGAATGAGTATCCTATGCATGGTGTCCTTGTGGCTGGGCACCTAAAATGGTTTTACAAGAAAAATAGATTTGAAAGAAAACGGGCCAGAGCCCGAATGTGGAGATATTTAAAAACCTGCAAGTGCTTTAAAAGCATTTAAAACATTAAATGCAAAGTACATGTTAGGACGTGCACTCACATGATATTCTCACCTCTCGTCTAACTGTGCACTCCTAACGTAAGTACCCATCTACAACGACACAAACCGCTAGCTAAGTGACATCATATCTAGCTAGACTGTTATAGGTCCTACCCTTATTACTCGGTTCTATTAACATTATACGCTCGTAATTATATAAGGGTTTAACGTAAACTCAGAGGCTCAATATGAAATATATTTCACTATCAGCTAACCCGTTATGTTTCTCGAAACAATACCGTAATTATATTCACAACAATAACATGAAGGTTCCCATTAATTAAGTGTATATTATTCACATCATAAATATACAATACAAGCACCCCGAGAACTAAGCTGCGGTGCACACATACTCTGCTATCCATCCCGGTACATCACGTACATAAGGATTACATATTCCGAATCTCTCAGGAATAGTTCACAAATAACAACATCACAAATAATGGAGGCGAACACAGTCACATCACATGGGTCACGCACATACCTACGCTCCCACGATCAGCGGACTTATTAATATCCCAATAAGTCTTTCTATGACCTATGTTCATCAAGGTAACCAGTCTAAATCCGGGAAACACAAGGATTAGAGGGCCCTAAGCGAACGCAAACCTCCCGTGATAGCAAGTATGGTAGGTATGTCATACACACAATTTATATACCAATACTAAGTAAACACACGTCTTAGTAATCTCGTAGTTTAATCGTAGTACTATTCTCATTCTCGTACCAATCTATAATTTACACACTTTATACGATTCCGGTTTATAATCATACGTGCCATAATCTATTCTCACATCGTAGTAGACACTCACGTCTCAACCCAAACGGTTCATTGATTTAAATCACTCGTATATAATTTACTCCTCATAATAACCCAAAAATCCCAAATCTATCAATACATCATCAAAGGAATGTTAACTCTACCCTCGAACAAGTTTACGGGACTCCCAAAATCAAAACAGGCCAAAAAGGCCCAAACTGCCAGCTCGTTAGAAGTCTCATTCGAACGAGGTTGTTCGAACGAGATCAAACTGTCAGCTCGTTAGAAGTCTCGTTCGAACGAGGCTGTTCGAACGAGATCCAGTTCGTTCGAACGAACTTTACCTTCTAACGAGATCTCGTTCGAACGAAGTATCGAACGAAATTCCTTTTCGTTAGAAGCGGCTGGTCAACTCGTTTGAAGCTCGTTCGAACGAGGCTCGTTCGAACGACCTGGGGAGGCTCTTCTAACGAACGACCAGTTCGAGTCCAGATTTTTCCTTCTTCGTTTTTCATCAATTTTACTCCTCAAATCTCCTCTAAAATTAGTCCCAATGATTGTTTTAAGGTCTCTAATCAATCCTAAACATATTATAGTCACCTCCTAACACGTTTTAAAGGATTAAATCACCCTAACATCAATCAATATACAAATCTCTACACTTTTTCCCCAATAATTCAAGAACATAAACCCTAAAATTTGTAATCATCAATTACTCCATTCTAGATCCGTTTTTGTTACATCCCACGTATACTAATACCAGAATAATCATCTCTATATGGTTCTACATGCAATTTGTCCTCAATATTCAAGTTCTAAATCCAATTAATATGGGTTTTCATTCATCTTTCAAGAACAATTGGAATTCTTCAATTTTCTAACATGGGAAGAACATTCTCTGAATTTAAATGTAATTAAATCACTTGCCTCGATTGTCTCTGAATTTGGTGTTGATTTTTGTAAAGATTTCTGCAGAATTCCTTCTCTTTCTCTCCCTCTCCAAGCTTTCTTCTCCAAAGGTGGCTATGGTGGTTAGGGTTTTCTTTGGGAAAGTTGGAAACCTAAATGATAACCTCCGTAGCTTATTGGGTCATTAAGGGTTGGTTAGTGGGTTTAGTGGGTCTATTCCCAATCAGATTTACTTCTCTAATTTTCGTCATTTTTAATTCCTAAAAATACGAAATTACCAAAATACCCTTTATATTGCCGGTATGGCCTAAAAATACCCCGGGACCCAAACTACACCCCCGGCTAGTGTTTTCTGACTATCTCCACCCTTCCGGACGCGTTAGCGCACTCAAAACGACCATACAGTTTAAAGAATTTAAATTCACTTTTATAATCAAAATATTACACCGTGACGCGGCGGTCACACGCGTCTCAACAAAATTTCCAAAATGCCGTATATAAATCTCACGACAAATTTTTCAAAATTCAATATTCATATAAAACATGTATGCACATAATCAAATACCAACTCACATCTCGTTAGTATTTTTAACCCGTATTAATTTCCAATTAATACGCATTTAATTAATTAATCCCAAAAATAAATATAGCCAAAAATACGGGGTATTACATACTTTCCCCCTAATAACTGAATTTCGTCCCGAAATTCGAAACTAGAAAGTACCTGCTAAAAATAACTCTGGATAACGTTCGCGCATCTCATCCTCGCGCTCCCATGTGGACTCCTCGACATTGTTATGTCGCCACTGAACACGCACTAACGGAACTATCTTTGACCGCAGTTTCCTCTCGCTTCGGTCCAAAATAACAATCGGCCCCTCCTCGTAGGAGCTATCCAGATGGAGATCGATGTCCTCCACAGCAATGTGAGAATGAGACAAATTATCTCTAAGGTATTTCCTCAGCGAGGAAATATGGAACACATCGTGAATCCGATGCAAATGCTCCGGTAACCCAAGTCTATACGCAACCGGTCCGATCCGCTCAATAATAGGAAACGGCCCCACATACCTTGGTGCCAACTTCCCCTTCTTCCCGAATCGCATAATACCCTTCATAGGAGATACTCTAAGCAAAACCTGGTCCCCCACTTGGAACTCCCTAAAAAATCTCTTCGCATCAGCATAACTCTTTTGCCTGTCTTGAGCTACCCGAATGTGGCTCCGAATCAACTCAATCCTTGCCGAAGTATCCTGAATTACTTCAGGTCCAAGTAGTTTGTTGTCCCCCACCTCTAACCAACATGCTGGGGAACGACAAGGCCTACCGTACAATGCCTCAAACGGAGCCATGCCAATAGTGAACTGATAGGAGTTGTTGTAAGCAAACTCCACCAGTGGAAGGTACTGCTCCCATCCACCCCCAAAGTCAATAATGCACATGCGCAGCATGTCCTCCAACATCTGATTTGTGCGCTCGGTCTGCGGATGATAATCCGTACTCAACCGCAATTCCGTGCCCATGGCCTCCTGGAAACTCTCCCAAAACCTCAAAACAAATATCTTGTCTCTGTCAGACACGATATTTAGTGGCACACCGTGAAGTCTCACAACTTCTGAAATGAAGAGCCGGGCATACTGTCCCGTAGTGTAGTCAGTCCTTACGGGTAAAAAGTGAGCGACCTTGGACAACCTGTCCACAATTAACCAAACGGAGTCGTGACCCCTCTGCGACGTAGGCAACCCCGTGATAAAGTCCATGGATATGCTCTCCCACATCCACACCGGGACCTCCAACGGCTGTAGCAGTCCTGCCGATCTCTGATGATCCACTTTTACAAGCTGACAAGTGGCGCATTTCGAAACAAACTCAGCAATATCTCTCTTCATACCGCTCCACCAATACTGTCGTCTCATGTCTTGGTACATTTTGTCCCCTCCGGGATGTACCGCGAACCGTGAGCCGTGCGACTCTGCCATCACATCATGTCGCAGTTTCTCCCCTTCCGGAACTACCAATCTCCCATTGAAGCGTAATCCCACGTCTGAGCTAACGGTATAGGACTCGGCTCCCTCTGCTAGTAATCGAACTATCTTCTCCTGACAGAACGAATCATTAGCCTATGCCCGTACTACCTTCGTGACAATCTGTGGTGTAACAGTCATCACAGACATGAAAGATCGGGCCACTGCATCCTGGTGTCCCAATTCCTTCCACTTTGCCTTCCACACCTCTGCCACCTCATCTACTGGCCTACGGCTCAACGCGTCTGCTACCACGTTAGCCTTACCTAGGTGATACTGGATATCAAACTGGTAGTCTTTCACAAACTCAAGCCACCTACGCAGCCGCATATTCAACTCCTTCTGCGTGAACAGGTACTGTAGGGACTTGTGGTCCGTGAACAGTTGGAACTTCTCCCCCAAAAGATAGTGCCTCCAAATCCGTAGGGCAAATACCACTGCTGCCAACTCCAAATCATGCGTGGGGTAATTCTTCTCGTGAGGCTTAAGTTTACGGGAAGCATAAGCTATGGCCTGTCTCTCCTGCTGCAATACGCCTCCAAGCCCTTGCAAAGACGCATCGGTGTAAACCAAATACTCAACTCCCGGTCTTGGCAATGCTAACACAGGTGCTGAGGTCAATTTGTCCTTTAACTCATCAAATGCCAACTGACAGGCATCACTCCAGATGAATGGCACACCCTTACGAGTCAGATGTGTCAAAGGACCCGCTATCTCTGAGAAACCCCGAATGAACCTCCTGTAGTATCCTGCTAGACCCAAGAAACTACGAATCTCCGTTGGTGTCGTGGGCTGTCCCCACTCCCTCACCGCGGATACTTTCCCCGAATCAACAGATATTCCCCGGTCGAAAATAATATGTCCCAAAAACTGGACCTCCTTCAACCAAAACCCGTATTTCTCATATTTTGCATACAACTCGTTCTGACGCAGCGTCTGCAAAACCTGCCTCAAATGCTCGGCGTGCTCCTCTTCTGTCTGGGAGTAAACCAGAATATCATCAATAAAGACAATGACAAAATGGTCTAGGAAATCCCTGAACACTCTATTCATCAAGTCCATAAACACTGCTGGAGCGTTGGTCAAACCAAAAGGCATAACCCGAAACTCGTAAAAACCATATCTCGACAAGAACGCAGTCTTCGAGACATCCTCCTCCCTGATACGTAACTGATGGTATCCCGATCTCAAATCAATCTTCGAGAAGAAAGAAGCTCCTCTCAACTGGTCGAATAAGTCATCGATTCGAGGCAACGGATATTTATTCCGTATCGTGACCTTATTCAACTCTCGGTAGTCCACACACAATCTCAGTGAACCGTCCCTTTTCTTCACAAACAAAACTGGAGCGCCCCAAGGTGAGGTACTCTTGCGAATAAAGCCCTGACCTAACAGCTGCTCTATCTGATCTCGTAGCTCTCGCATCTCTGCCGGAGCCATACGATACGGTGCGCATGCTATAGGCCTCGTATCTGGCAATAGATCTATAACAAAGTCTATTTCTCGACTGGAGGGTAGGCCTGGTATCTCCTGAAACACATCTGAATACTCCCTGACCACTGGGATAGAATCTAAAGGAATCACTACCTCCTTAGAGGTATCTTCCTCAATGTAATACAGATGAGCGGTCGATCCTCCCTCTGGGCGAGGCATCGCCACTACAAACATCTCTTTCCCTGGAATGGCAAAAATAATGCTCCCGCTGAAGCAATCAATCATGGCCCTATAAGCTACGAGCCAATCCATACCGATAATCACATCGTGAACATGCATATCTAATACCAACATATCTGCAGGTAATACCAGACTACTAATCCCTACTCCCACTCCCCGGCATATAAAGAATATAAGTGACCCACTCCCCAATGGTGAGTCGACACACGTCACTGTGCTCTCTGCCGCAGCTAACAATCCTAAAGCTTTCGCGAAGTGTGTAGCTATAAAACAATGTGTAGCCCCCGTATCAAATAATACCCGACCCATAGTGCCATGGATAGGAAACGTACCCTCAATCGCGGGCGGTGCCTGAGGAACTGCAACCTGGTGAACGTTATAGACACGTCCATACTATAGCTGCCCCTGGTGAACTGGGACTGCTGGAATGGGTGGCAATGCTGCCATCTGTGGCAGTGCGGGGAGAGCGGCGGGAAACATAGGCCTCCGCGGCTCCTGGCGAGCACCCTGCTGCTACTGCTGTGGGTCCCTGCCCCTATCAGGACAATCCTGTCGCTTATGGCCAGTCTTGCCACAAACAAAACACTTCCCTAGGAAGTTCCCTCCTCTCTGCCCCTGCGATCCCCGACCCTGGTGGCCGTTACCGTTCCTCCCTTGGCCCTGCTGGCCCTGGTGAAACTGCTGTCCATTCTGCCCCTGTTGGCCCTGATGGCCCTAACGGAAACCTCCATGTCCCTGTCTGTAGTTCCCTGATCGGAACCTCTTCTTATCCCCCTGCTGCGAACCCTGCTCACCCTGTCTCTGCCCCTGGACAGATTGTGCCCCACCGGCACCATGTCCTCCTGTCCTGTCCTGATGGCTAGACTCTCCCGACCTCTTGCCCTCAGCCATATGGAAGCGGTGATCCTGGCAGTGTAACAAAGAAGCGTTAACCACATCAGAATACGTGGCCAACGAAAGGTTCCCTAACAGATGCTGACGGATCCTCCATGTCAACCCGTCGGTGAATTTATCAATCTTCTTCTTCTCTGTTGGTATCTCATCTGGAACGATATTCAACAGATTCGTGAACTCGGCCTCATACTCGGCCACGGTCTTACGCTCTTTTCTCAGACTCATCAATTTCCTCCTCATTTTTGTGTGAACAGCCGACGGAAAGTACTTGCGGTCAAACCGCACCCAGAAGTCCTGAATAGTGAGAGTATCCCTCTCCTCCGCGGTGGTAATAGACTCCCACCACTGCAGTGCAGATCCAACTAGCTTGAAATTAGCTAGCACCTGCTTCTGGACGTCCGTGCACTCATACATCCTTAAGTGCCTCTGCATATCCTTCCTCCACTGGCTCGAGACTACCACATCTGAGCTACCTGCAAACTCTGGCGGATGCGCTTTCTGAAAAGCGTCACGTACACGCTCCCAAGCAGACGGGAATGCATTTGCCTGAACTGGCACGGCAACCGGCGCCTGAGGTGGTGCCTGCTGAACAACAGCAATTGCGGCATTTACCGCTTGGGCTACTATAGCTGCAACCTCAGCGGCGTTCATCATGCCCTGAACTGGAGAGGGCTGGGGTTTGGGCATTGCATCCCTGGGAACTCGTCGTGCACGTCGTGGAGGCATCTGAAATAAGAACAAAGTTTATAAGTTCGTTGTTTATAAACTTAAAATAGCTGAAGAACGAAGCATACACAAAAAGAGTACAACAGTCCTAAAATATAGGGCTCTATATCAAAGAAACTTAGCGAAAACATAATAAGCCGTCAGATCCTAAAGGACGCTAGAACCTGATGCTCTGATACCACCTGTGACACCCCGAATAATTAAATACTGGGTAGCTACTCCTTTATTAAATTAATTCAAAATGCCAAGTTGGCTCAGTTAATAGCATCACTGTCGAAAACATTTTAATGATTACTAACCACCTAGTATTTAAAAAGTAAGCTGCCAAATTTTAATTTAAGTCTGATTAACATGCAACAAGTGTAATGAAGAATAATAATACCATTCACCATAAAGAAGTAAATAGAGTAACCATCACATACTGAATAAAGTCTGGAGGAAAACTCCTCACTACAAATCCCACAACAGAAATAAATAAAGGAATACTGAATCAATACATGACAAAGTCTGAAAACTGAAAAGGAAAGATGTCTCTAAAAGAAATGGGCAACATGCCCTACAACTGATAAATACTGAATCAGGAATCCAAATGATAGAAGCGTCTAAAAGCAAATCCCTGTAGCTTCCACAAACATCTACAGCTCGTCACCTGAATGAGTATCCTATGCATGGTGTCCTTGTGGCTGGGCACCTAAAATGGTTTTACAAGAAAAATAGATTTGAAAGAAAACGGGCCAGAGCCCGAATGTAGAGATATTTTAAAAACCTTCAAGTGCTTTAAAAGCATTTAAAACATTAAATGCAAAGTACATGTTAGGACGTGCACTCACATGATATTCTCACCTCTCGTCTAACTGTGAACTCCTAACGTAAGTACCCATCTACAACGACACAAACCGCTAGCTAAGTGACATCATATCTAGCTAGACTGTTATAGGTCCTACCCTTATTACTCGGTTCTATTAACATTATAACGCTCGTAATTATATAAGGGTTTAACGTAAACTCAGATGCTCAATATGCAATATATTTCACTATCAGCTAACCCGTTATGTTTCTCGAAACAATACCGTAATTATATTCACAACAATAACATGAAGGTTCCCATTAATTAAGTGTATATTATTCACATCATAAATATACAATACAAGCACCCCGAGAACTAAGCTGCGGTGCACACATACTCTGCTATCCATCCCGGTACATCACGTACATAAGTATTACATATTCCGAATCTCTCAGGAATAGTTCACAAATAACAACATCACAAATAATGGAGGCGAACACAGTCACATCACATGGGTCACGCACATACCTACGCTCCCACGATCAGCGGACTTATTAATATCCCAATAAGTCTTTCTATGACCTATGTTCATCAAGGTAACCAGTCTAAATCCGGTCAACACAAGGATTAGAGGGCCCTAAGCGAACGCAAACCTCCCGTGATAGCAAGTATGGTAGGTATGTCATACACACAATTTATATACCAATACTAAGTAAACACACGTCTTAGTAATCTCGTAGTTTAACCGTAGTACTATTCTCATTCTCGTACCAATCTATAATTTACACACTTTATACGATTCCGGTTTATAATCATACGCGCCATAATCTATTCTCACGTCGTAGTAGACACTCACGTCTCAACCCAAACGGTTCATTGATTTAAATCACTCGTATATAATTTACTCCTCATAATAACCCAAAAGTCCCAAATCTATCAATACATCATCAAGGGAATGTTAACTCTACCCTCGAACAAGTTTACGGGACTCCCAAAATCAAAACAGGCCAAAAAGGCCCAAACTGCCAGCTCGTTAGAAGTCTCGTTCGAACGAGGCTGTTCGAACGAGATCAAACAGTCAGCTCGTTAGAAGTCTCGTTCGAACGAGGCTGTTCGAACGAGATCCAGTTCGTTCGAACGAACTGTACCTTCTAACGAGATCTCGCTCGAACGAAGTATCGAATGAAATTCCATTTCGTAAGAAGCGACTGGTCAACTCGTTAGAAGCTCGTTCGAACGAGGCTCGTTCGAACGACCTGTGGAGGCTCTTCTAACGAACGACCAGTTCGAGCCCATATTTTTCCTTCTTCGTTTTTCATTAATTTTACTCCTCAAATCTCCTCTAAAATTAGTCCCAATGATTGTTTTAAGGTCTCTAATCAATCCTAAACATATTATAGTCACCTCCTAACACGTTTTAAAGGATTAAATCACCCTAACATCAATCAATATACAAATCTCTACACTTTTTCCCCAATAATTCAAGAACATAAACCCTAGAATTTGTAATCATCAATTACTCCATTCTAGATCCGTTTTTGTTACATCCCACGTATACTAATACCAGAATAATCATCTCTATATGGTTCTACATGCAATTTGTCCTCAATATTCAAGTTCTAAATCCAATTAACATGGGTTTTCATTCATCTTTCAAGAACAATTGGAATTCTTCAATTTTCTAAAATGGGAAGAACATTCTCTGAATTTAAATGTAATTAAATCACTTGCCTCGATTGTCTCTGAATTTGGTGTTGATTTTTGTAAAGATTTCTGCAGAATTCCTTCTCTTTCTCTCCCTCTCCAAGCTTTCTTCTCCAAAGGTGGCTATGGTGGCTAGGGTTTTCTTTGGGAAAGTTGGAAACCTAAATGATAACCTCCGTAGCTTATTGGGTCATTAAGGGTTGGTTAGTGGGTTTAGTGGGTCTATTCCCAATCAGATTTACTTCTCTAATTTTCGTCATTTTTAATTCCTAAAAATACGAAATTACCAAAATACCCTTTATATTGCCGGTATGGCCTAAAAATACCCCGGGACCCAAACTACACCCCCGACTAGTGTTTTCTGACTATCTCGACCCTTCCGGACGCGTTGGCGTACTCAAAACGACCATACGGTTTAAATAATTTAAATTCACTTTTATAATCAAAATATTACACCGTGACGCGACGGTCACACGCGTCTCAACAAAATTTCCAAAATGCCGTATATAAATCTCACGACAAATTTTTCAAAATTCAATATTCATATAAAACATGTATGCACATAATCAAATACCAACTCGCATCTCGTTAGTATTTTTAACCCGGATTAATTTCCAATTAATACGCATTTAATTAATTAATCCCAAAAATAAATATAGCCAAAAATACGGGGTATTACAGTTAAGTGTGAAGTGTTATGAGACAACTTAAATAATGTTGCTTGTACAGTTTTATTTAATTGGCATTTCACTTGTTTAACATGAAATTCCAATTTAAATCAAGTTACGTGAGGTACCCTTGGGAAGCGTCCCTGGAATCCAAGCATACAGAACTATTAAAGTAAAATAAAAGAATATATACATGTATAATGCTCTCAACATACAAAACTGCACACAACCTGCCATAACAAAGAGGAGGGAATGGGTCGAATGTCTAGTGGTAAAATACAATAATGCAATATAGAATCAAACGACAGAAAAGATACTCTAACACGGTATACCTATGTGCACATGCACTAATGCATTAAATCATTTTATTCCAAAACATTACTTGTTCCGACTAATTCACATTAATCCTGTAAAAGAACACATTTTTCTTGACTTGACATTTATCTCCCGACTTAACGCACACGATTAAATACTTTAAATAAATACCCTTTGTCTATGGAAGAGCATTTCTTTTAACAAAACTTACCGTTTACTCACACCAGTTTACCTTAGTATTTTTTCTTGAAAATTTTCTTTCAACACACGCACGCACTATGTAATAAAATACTTATTTTCATTCAAAACCTTTCATAAACACATTGTTGTGTTAATTAAGGGTTAAAGCTCCTTAGGTTACTTAATTGCCTATTTTATCACTTCTCTTTACCGTTCCTCTTGTTTCATGGACATTAGTCAATTTCTTACTTGTCCACATTATCTTTCAACCGGAACATGTATTAGTTCCATTCAAGTTAGGCCGTCTTTTCTTATATTCACCACACAAACCATTTCTTAATATGTTCCACTTTCATTATATTTTTCTCAAAATCCTCCAAATAACCATGTACTTTAATGAGCTTCACACCACCGGCTACGCTATCATATGCTCTAGGTAGCATTTTTGGGTCTTTCACATAAGGGCTTCAAGCAGTTCTTAATTCTTTTTCGATTTCATACGAGTTCATATTAATTTATTTTAATATTATAAAATGTTCACATTATTCTACTTTTTACCGACCGAAACTAAATCCGAGGACTTCACCCCACCTTGTGTTAAACTTTAAAAAACACCATTTCTTGTTCTTTACACACTTGCATTGATTTTATCCCAAAAGCACTTTCTTTTAGGACTATTTGTGTAACACCATGTCTTACTTTTTTATTTCATAAAAAATGTCCCAGGTTTTGTAAAATTACCATTTTACTCATTTATTTCCAAACTTGTATTTTTCTCTATTTTCACAAGTGTTATTTTTCTAAAAATATTACTAAGTTATGCCTACGAACTTCTCAAAATATTTTTAATTATTAACACCCATTTTACACTTTGGCATTAACACCCTTTTAAAGTTATAAATGTCGTTACTTTTGTTACTAAGAAAACCCTTTGGCATTTAAAAGACTACTTTATAAGAAAATATCACTTTCCCTTAGGTTCACATATAGTTTGGAAATACCCACTTATCACAATTTCTATGCCTTTTAACGCACCTCAAGGGATGAAATTTCTATTTTTTTTATTTCATGTTAAACCCAATAAAATCTCTATGAAATTTATTTATATACTCATCATCAAAATACTACAAGTTTATACATTTGAGAATATGGATTTTAAGTCTAGAAATCTATAAGAATGAGTTTTACACATGATTTATTCAAAAAAAAATCATAACATTTACATAGACATATGTTTCAAGAGCAAAGACATTCTTATTTCTTCAAAACTTGAATAAATGTCTATTTCTATAAAAATTACAATTTTCTTAAGAAAACCTTGCAACATTCGTTCATAAAACATTTTATTCCATAAAATGTATAAATATCAAGATTTCTTAATAGATATCATTTTTCCTAAAAATATTGAAATCATTTATAAACCATTTACACAAAATCATAAGAAATAACCTTCTTAAATCATATATGCATTTCACTCTTACAAACTCTAGCTACAAGACCAATACTATGGAAAAATAGACTTCTTAAGCTAAGAGCAGAGTTTTCTACCGCAAATGAAGCTCCAACGATGGTAGGATGTACAAGATGATGGCAACGTCCCACCTCCTAATGTGACCATAAAGAGGTTGCCTATCTCCAAAAGCTTATCTCTTTTAATTTTCCATCAAAACTCCCTTCAAACTCCGTGCTTTCATCTTCTTCTCCAAAACTCCCCACCAATATATCCATAAAAGTCCATCTTGAGAAACATGTGGTGTATTTGGGCACATAAATATGAAAGAAGATGGCTAATCTTTGGTCATTTTGGGTGGACGAGTTGTGGTGCTAGGGTGGTGTGTGGTGGTTGATGGAGGAAGAGCTCTAAGAGCCAGTGAGAGAGAAAGACCAAATCTTATTAGAATATGTTAAATGAGCCAAAACATAATTTAAATACCCCCCAAACCGTAAAGGTTAAATCCCACAAATCCCCCTAAACTTAATCCTTTATCCAATGGTCCATCAAGACTTTATCTCACATTTTGACCTGAGGAGAGCCCGACATGTCATCCAATCCGACGATTCACGTCGTGACGGAATATTAAAATGTGCAGAATTTTCAAAATTTTATTCGAACGAGATCCCGTCACAATCGAACGAGAGAGCTAACGAGGAACCAGTGAGACAGAATCGTAGGATTAAAAGGGGCATGAGATGTAACTTGTTCGAACGGGAAACATCTCTTCGTTTGAACGACTGTCTACCTCGTTCGAAGACGGGCTTTTCAACGAGATTCCAGAGAGCGAGGAAAATCGAGCATTCCGTAGTCATTATAAGGTCGTTCTAACCTCATTCGAACGACGCATTTACCTCATTCGAACGACTGCAGAAATCTACTATATTAACTTTATCCCATAAAAACTTCAATTCACTTGCGTCGGGGATAATACGTTATCCAAATTTAGATTATGATCCACCTCAACGAGCCTAGAGCCCAATTGGTCATACCAAGTCATGAAATCATACTAGTATGATCCAAGTCGCAGGGGCGAGTGTTACAATACTCTTACAAATTGAAAATTCTTTTTGGTTGCCGTTAGAACTTCGTATAAGATGACATATATCATCATTATACATATTTAGTAATGCAATCATTTATTGACCCTCCCGTATTTCTTTGAAAAATTGGTGAGAACGAGCGTGACTCAATACAACTTTGTGTTAGTTGGTAAGTTTTAGTTTGGTCATCATTGTAGTTATTCCAACCAATCTTGAATGATTTACAGGTTTAACTTGTCGCTTATTTTCCATCCCTATTCAAATTATTTGTTTGTAGAATAAATGAGTAATTATAAATGAATATTATCTTTGAAATTACATTATTTCGAACATCAAATCAATGTATTGATAAATACCTTTTATATTTCACATTTCTATTTCAGAATGCAATTCCACAATGACAATACGAAAAAGTTATTTTGCAATGCTATTTTGGTAAGGACTTGCTATAATAATTATGGAAAAGGGATTTAAACTAAAATGTTTCATTATGGAATTTTCGCTTCCAAACATTTCATGTCAAGGGTGGATCATAGCATGCCTCTTATTTTTATGAATTGTGAGGTGCTAGAAAAAATATGTGTTTTTACCAACAAGTTCAAATTTGTTGACTCTCTTTAAAAGTGGGTCATAGTAACCATTTCACATGATTTATTGAAATATTAAAATAACAAATAAGGCCTTTGTAATGGATTCTCCAATGTTTAATGTTTCAATCGATTATGTGAGGGTTTACCATGACTCTCCTCGAATTCGGTCAACAAATCTGGACTATTTAGAAACACTCTCTCAAATGACAATTTTTAAAATTCACTCAATAAATAACCAATATTGAGGCTTGTAAATTTGACTCGTTAACTACATAAGAAATGCTCTTAATTTGGGACCAAGGAAAAAAAATATAAATAATGAATAATAACTCTACAGGAATTCATTTGGGACCACATTTGAGTTGTGGATTGTGTGTGTTTCCAATATGTCAGAATACTGATATTTTGAGTAGCACAAAAAAAATCTTTATCGATCTTTAATTGTGAGTTATTTATACTGTTCTTACAATTTCACATCACATTAAATTGCGTGATACTATAAAATAGCAAGTAAATGAATTTGTGACAAAAAAAATCAAGGTTTTATTTTATCAACACCACTCACACAACATGAAGAAAGAAATATCTTGATATATTCCATTGCATTCCCCAAAAAAACATTATGTGTTAAACTCGTGCTTAGCGGTTTTTATGTGTTACGCATAGATTTATAATTACGATCTTAAAATATAATACGATGATATGTGTGGTTTCTATTGTCATATTATGAAACTAGTATATAATAATGTAAATGTTTAACATTACAATATGGGACTGTAGTATTATTTTTTCTTTTTTTAAATAGAGAATAAATTGGCATTAAGAAGATGTACTTGAAGCAATCTTAGGTAAATATGTTCTAAGATGTGTCCAAAATTTGAAATTTAAAGAGAAAAAATTGTCACACTCAAGAACATGGATAAATCAAGACTTCAAATATTGGGTCCCACTTCATAATTGACAAAGTGAATTAGTAAACAGAAGTTTATATACCATGACACGAAATGCAAAAACAACGAAGCCTCATGTGAAAGAGATGTTGGATTAATTCCAATATTTATTGAGTTTAATTTTTAGTTGTTAATATTTTATTATATTATTTGTGTTTTATTTTAAACATAGTTTGGGTTTTAATTTAGAAAGTAGAAACATGAGCAAATGGGTGTGAAAGATATGGGGAATGCTCAAAATCCCATATTGTCCCACATTGGAAGAATACTACAAAAGGTAGTGGTATATCAACTAAAGGACAACTAAGATTCTTAGTTGACAAGTCAAATAAGAGGCTATGATCCTACGCATCGCGGTGGTGCTTAAGCACCACCAATCGCGACACGCGTAAGCGCGACACGCGGCGCGCGAAAGGGCGATTGGGCGACTTAGGGCGCATTGCGTGCTTTGACGCGCACTTGGCACTTCGCACGTGCGCATCGTCGCTTGGAGCGTGGGAGCCTAAAGTTTTGACAAGGTAAAACAGATCAACGGTTGTGATTAAACGATCCGATCAAAGGGTTTAAAATCCGAAACGGCTTGATCTAAACCGTTAGATGAACTCGTAGCGTTTCGTGTAGGGGATGTCCATTCGCTTACGATGGGATGCCTAATCTGAATCGTTAGATCGTAGCTGTTCCAAACAGGCACGATCCAACGGTTGCTGAGTCACTCCATGAAGAGTTGTGACTGTTGAAGAACAGACACATAAATGGCTATAAAAAGAGTTTCAGACCTCTGTTTTGGACACCGAAAATTGCTAGTTTCTCCTCTCTCCGTCCTCTATACTTTGGCATTATCAAGTTACAAATTCAGAGTGTTCTCGGGTTTGATCAAACAGTACATAGTTTGAATCAAACAACTGTTCATACTGCATTGTATCCTGAAGGCAGGTTCTACAAAACCCATTGTGTACTCGCGGTTCTGGTTCTATCTCAACCGGATTGGGAGAAATTTTGCCTAAAAGAAAGCGTTCCAAGAACGTGCCTTGCAGAAATTAATTATTATATTTCGTTCTTTCCATTAGAAAACTCCAACAGTTTTAGGCAAAAATTTTATATTCTTATTACTCCACTCAAATGGAAGGAACTGTGGCACAATCTATCCAAGTCATGACTCAAGACTTAATCCGACTCGACCGTTTTGATGGCGGAAATTTCACCCGTTAGCAAGAGAAAGTTATGTTCTTCCTCACATCACTAAAACTTGCATACATTCTAGATGATAACCTTGAACAAATTCCCGAGCCCACACCCGAAGACACCGAAGGAATAAAGCAAAAACGTGTGAAGAGGAAAGAAGACGAATTTATGTGTCGAGGACACATCCTCAATGCTTTGTCTCAAACTGTTTATAGCGCTCATAGAATGATTCCGACGGCAAAGGAATTATGGAAGGCTTTGGAGATAAAGTATCAAAACGAGGAAGCGAGCAATCGTAAGTTTCTAATTTCAAACTATATGAATTTTAGAATGAATAATGATAAATCTGTCGTTGCACAAGCCCATGAACTCCAACAAATTATTGGTGACCTTAAAGCCGCTGGTATTAATCTTCAAGATGAATTTCAAGTAGGGGTGATTGTTTCAAAACTTCCATCCTCTTGGAATGGCTTTAAGAAGAAAATTAATCATGATGAAAAGACTTATACTGTGGAATCCCTTCTTCGTCACCTTCGTATTGAAGATGATACTCGTATTCGAGAAAAGAAGGATGAACAAAGTGAGGGTCATTCAAAAGCTAATATGGTTGGGGATCAAAAATCCAAGATTACCAAAGACTCAAAATTTAAAGCAAAGAATGATTCCAAATTCAAGAACCAAGGTGCAAATAAGAAAAAGAAGGGAAAATGTTTCTTCTGTGACAAACCGGGCCATTATTCTCGAGAATGTCGTCTTAAAAAGAAGGCATTTAAAGAAAAACAAGGGTCGAAGGAAACCAACAATGTTGAAGATCTTATTTCTACTATTTGCGAAGCAAATTCAATTGATAATGAAAGTGGATGGTGGCTGGATACCGGCGCAACGGTCCACATATGCAAAGACCGCTCTTCATTCAAAACATATCAAGAAATTGATGGAAAAGAAGTGAAGATGGCAAATAATCTTCGCGCAAATGTAGTTGGAAAAGGCACAGTGGAATTGAAGCTAACTTCTGGAAAGACACTTACTCTAATTGATGTACTTCATGTACCTGATATGTGTAAAAATCTTGTGTCTGGGGACCTTCTCAATAAGAGAGGTTTCAAACTAGTGTATGAGTCTGATAAGTTTGTATTGTCTAAGAATGGCCAATTTATTGGCAAAGGGTACTCTTGTAACGGCATGATTAAAATTAATGTAATCAATGATATTAGTTCTGCTTATATGGTTGAGTCTATTTCTTTATGGCATAGTAGATTAGGTCATGTGAATTATAGAAGTATAAAAAATATGACTAATCTCGGCTTAATCTCGGATTGTAAATTTGATAACCTTTCTAAATGTGAAATTTGTGCTCAATCGAAGATAACTAGAAAGTCGTTCAAATCTGTTGAGAGGAAATCCGAAATGCTTGATCTTATTCATAGTGATGTATGTGATATGAAGAGTAATATGACTCGTGGTGGAAATAAATATTTCTTAACTTTCATTGATGATTACTCTAAGTATGCATATACATATTTACTTAAAAGTAAAGATGAAGTTTTCGAGAAATTCCTAATTTTTAAAGCAGAAGTTGAAACTCAACAAAATCGAAAAATTAAAGTCCTACGATCCGATAGGGGTGGTGAATATTACCCGAGTGAGTTTATACAATTTTGTAATACTCATGGGATAATCCATCAAGTTACGGCACCATATACGCCACAACAAAATGGAACGGCGGAAAGGAAAAATATGACTTTAGTTGAAATGATAAATTCAATGTTAATCAGTTCTGGTTTACCTTTGTCGATGTGGGGAGAAGCGGTTTTATCCGCATGTTATATTTTAAATAGAGTTCCATTGAAAAACAAGGATATTACACCATATGAATTATGGTTTAATCGTAAGCCTAATCTTAGACGTCTTAAAGTTTGGGGATGTCTTGCTTATGTAAGAAAACCCGAACCTAAAAGACCTAAACTAGGAAATAGGACTTACAAATGTGTTTTTATTGGATACTCTAGTAACAGTACGACTTATAGATTTTTAAACCTTGAAACTCAAGAAATCATTGAGTCGATAGATGTGCAATTTTTTGAACATCTAACAAAGTTTAGTACTTTGAATCAAGGTTTAGAAAATAATAATTCGACTGTTGACTCCTCAAATTTAGAAGAAAATTCACAACCTATATCTTCTTCAGAAACAACGAATGACGTTGAACCACGAAGGAGTAAAAGACAAAGAACTGAAAAAACATTTGGGCCTGACTTTGTTATTTATTTAGTTGAAGGGGATTTAAATGAGACTAAGAACAAAACTAAATTTGTTCTTAATGTAGAAGATGAACCGACCACATTTCATGAAGCGGTAACATCTAGGGATGCTGTCTTTTGGAAAGAAGCAATA
Organism: Sambucus nigra; assembly: GCA_949130495.1. Classification (NCBI taxonomy): domain Eukaryota; kingdom Viridiplantae; phylum Streptophyta; class Magnoliopsida; order Dipsacales; family Adoxaceae; genus Sambucus; species Sambucus nigra. Next base: position 76,335,819 of record OX422207.1, on the reverse strand, counting down.
AATGATGAAATGAACTCAATTTTGTTAAATCAAACTTGGGTTATTTCCGATCTTCCCCCCGGGTCTAAACCTATTAGGTGCAAATGGATATTTAAAAGAAAATTAAATCCGGATGGTTCTATAAATAAATTTAAGGCAAGACTAGTTGCTAAAGGCTATAAGCAAAAATATGGAATTGATTACTTTGATACATATGCTCCTGTTGCTCGAATCACTTCCATTAGGATATTAATATCTCTTGCTTCTATTCAAAATTTAGTTATTCATCAAATGGATGTTAAAACTGCATTTTTAAATGGTGATTTAGAAGAAGAGATTTATATGGAACAACCCGAAGGGTTTGTATTGCCTGGCCAAGAAAAGAAAGTGTGTAAATTGGTTAAATCTCTTTATGGCCTTAAACAAGCTCCTATGCAATGGCATGAGAAGTTTAATAATATTGTTATATCCCATGGATATAAAGTTAATGATGCCGACAAATGTATATATAGTAAATTTGAAAATGGTGTTGGTGTTATTATATGCTTATATGTGGATGACATGTTAATATTTGGGTCTAATCTCAAATATGTTGAAGAAACCAAAATGTTTCTTTCATCAAAATTTGATATGAAAGATCTTGGAGAAGCTGATGTGATTTTACGAATCAAAATTGTGAGAAAGGATAATTCTTTAGCGTTATCTCAATCTCATTATATAGAAAAAGTTCTTAAAAGATATAATCATTTTGAACTTAAGCCAGCTGCTACACCTGTGGATCCTAGCATCAAATTAATGAAAAATACTGGGCGTGCTATGGACCAACTTAAATATGCTAGTATTATTGGGAGTCTAATGTATGCCATGCATTGCACTAGACCAGACATTGCTTATGCAGTGAGTATATTGTGTAGATTTACAAGTAATCCAGGACAAGAGCACTGGAATGCAATTTCTAGGGTGCTTAGATATCTGAAGAGGACTTTGAATTATGGCTTACATTATGTAGGATATCCATCTGTTTTAGAAGGATATAGTGATTCAAGTTGGAATAATCTTGAATCAAAATCCAAGTCAACTACTGGTTGGATTTTTACGCTAGGAGGAGCAGCTATCTCTTGGGGATCCAAGAAACAAACATGTGTATCAGATTCAACAATGTAATCTGAATTTATAGCCCTAGCAGATGCATGTAAAGAAGCAGAATGGCTTAGAAATGTGTTGTATGATATTCCTTTATGGAAAAAGCCATCACCTTCTATTATGATAAGTTGTGATAACCAAGCCACAATTTATAAAGTTTCGAACAAAACTTACAACGGAAAATCTAGACACATTAGTCTAAGACATCAAATTATAAGAAAATTACTCAAGGAAGGAGTAATTACAGTCGACTATATTAAAACGAACAAGAATTTAGCAGATCCTCTGACTAAAGGTCTTGTGAGAGAGATGATATATATCACCTCAAAAGGAATGGGACTAAGGTCTATTAAATAACACAACTATATTTAATGGGAATCCAACTCATATCTTGAAAATATAGATAGAGTTCAATGTGGTACAAACAAGTTAAATTATAGTTATGGAACACTAGGAATTTATACAAAAAGTTCCATTCCTATATGCCTAGTGTTGGTTTTCTTCATGTTAGAGGATGAAGGTTACTTCTTAATAAATCATATAAGTGTGACTCGCAGAATCACTAAAGTTGATTTACCTATTCGAGTGTCGAAAGTGTGGCCGCTTTCTATGAAATCAAGACCGATCCTAAAGCGCTCGTGAAATCAGGATTAGCACAAGGCCATAAAAGTGCATGCTAGAAGAACACTTATAAACTCAGAAATCGGTATGTGTGATAGTTCCGGCTAGTCTCAAAAGGTCCTTGGTTCAAGATACGTTCACCACAGCACCTTGATGAAGCTTTGAATTATTTTCACTATATGGAAGTTCAAGTCCGAAAGACACTTCTCATTTATGTACTAGATTTTAGCGATAATGCCAAAAGTTATTTATTGTCTTTTTTGCTTTGCTCTCTTGTGTATATTGAAATTGGTGGGAGAATGTTGGATTAATTCCAATATTTATTGAGTTTAATTTTTAGTTGTTAATATTTTATTATATTATTTGTGTTTTATTTTAAACATAGTTTGGGTTTTAATTTAGAAAGTAGAAACATGAGCAAATGGGTGTGAAAGATATGGGGAATGCTCAAAATCCCATATTGTCCCACATTGGAAGAATACTACAAAAGGTAGTGGTATATCAACTAAAGGAAAACTAAGATTCTTAGTTGACAAGTCAAATAAGAGGCTATGATCCTACGCATCGCGGTGGAGCTTAAGCACCACCAATCGCGACACGCGTAAGCGCGACACGCGGCGCGCGAAAGGGCGATTGGGCGACTTAGGGCGCATTGCGCGCTTTGACGCGCACTTGGAACTTCGCACGTGCGCATCGTCGCTTGGAGCGTGGGAGCCTAAAGTTTTGACAAGGTAAAACAGATCAACGGTTGTGATTAAACGATTCGATCAAAGGGTTTAAAATCCGAAACGGCTTGATCTAAACCGTTAGATGAACTCGTAGCGTTTCGTGTAGGGGATGTCCATTCGCTTACGATGGGACGCCTAATCTGAACCGTTAGATCGTAGCTGTTCCAAACAGGCACGATCCAACGGTTGCTGAGTCACTCCATGAAGAGTTGTGACTGTTGAAGAACAGTCACAGAAATGGCTATAAAAAGAGTTCCAGACCTCTGTTTTGGACACCGAAAATTGCTAGTTTCTCCTCTCTCCGTCCTCTATACTTTGGCATTATCAAGTTACAAATTCAGAGTGTTCTCGGGTTTGATCAAACAGTACATAGTTTGAATCAAACAACTGTTCATACTGCATTGTATCCTGAAGGCAGGTTCTACAAAACCCATTGTGTACTCGCGGTTCTGGTTCTATCTCAACCGGATTGGGAGAAATTTTGCCTAAAAGAAAGCGTTCCAAGAACGTGCCTTGCAGAAATTAATTATTATATTTCGTTCTTTCCATTAGAAAACTCCAACAAGAGACCATTATTATCCTTCTAGTATTGTTCTAGTTATAGTGTTAGTGATGTGAGAAAATGCAAAGAAATATCTTACACAAGGAAACCAAATACGAAAAGTTCAAAACAACGAGACCATCACTCTCTTTCTATTATTATTTAATTGAGTGCTAGTGATGTTAGAAAGTGCAAAGAAGAATCGTTGCTACTAAAACTTTCATACCCGGACTGCTCATGAGGATTTCATGCTAGATTTTTTTATTATTATTTTAAATTGTCCCTAAATTCAGCTTGAACTCTGTTACCTATAAAGAATATATTATTGGAAATAAGGAAGGAAACTTCAAATACTTTACCAATTGACAAGGCATAAGAAAGTGAAACATTTTTCAAATTTTATGTGTGGTACAAAATTCAGTCTTTTATGGATATGTCCTAAAAATATAAGGACAATATTGAAGTAACGCTATATCTTTTATTTATCTCAACATTATGTAGGTTTGAGCCTTTTTCCGTGAATATATCATAAGCATTTAGCCAATCCGTGACGTTTCAATCTTGGGAAAAATAAAGTTATGGGTTCTCAATAATTTTCTCCTTTAAAAGTTTTTATTAAATTTCACTTTGAGCCCATATAAATTAGATCCTTAAAGTTTATTAATTATTGTACTGTCATTCAAATCTAAGAGTGCACCATTTAAAGGGGCCATTTTTTACCTATAAGGGCAAAAGTAAGACAAACCGTAGTGAATGAAAAAAGTGAGACAACATGTGTTGTTTCAAATAAAAGTTTGATCTCCAATTTTTAAATAGAACGTGGATTTATGCAATGCTACAATAATACTACTGCACACGCTTAAAGATCATATAAAGCTATCAAATAGTATTAATGTTATCGTGTGTTAAATATGAGTAATATTTGATGCACCAACCTAATGTATATACGGACCAAAAAATACCTTACCACTAATTGATTTTGACATATTTAAAATTCTTTAGGGGTGTGCGGGATAATTTTTCATGAAATTTATAATCAAGAAATCAAGAACACCATTAATTCTTCTTTTAAAAAAATTAATGTTCACCAATCATAAATAAGGAAATTGAGTACTAAATGATGTGCCGGTGAAATATAATGTTATAACTGGTGGAAACCCGTGTGATGCGTGGTGAATGTAGTATTGAATGCATAAAAAAAGAAAAAAATTGAAAAATTGACAGCATGAAAAAAAACTGTAATAGAGGAAGAATGTAGAGTAATATTGATAGTATAAACGCATGTATAAATGGTAAAGACATAGAGAAAGCTAATAAATTTGAAACTGAAAGTCATGATTGACATAGAGACAGATAATAAAGGTGAAACAAAAAGTAGTAGTAGAAGGTATAAAATGCTGATGAAGATTGTTACTACACTAAAATGGGTAAATTGTCACCCTTCCAGCGCTTAGCCTTGTCACGGTCAATGACCATGACAGCAAACACGCGTTTTGTGTCATGGCCATTGACCATGACAAGGCCGTCACGGTCATTGACCGTGACAATACTTATAATGTTGTCACGATCAATGACCTAGACACGACCGTGATAAATGTCGCAGTAAAAAAACTCTTTCCCTTCTTTTTTCACCCCGTCGTTCTTCCCTCCCTTTCCCTCTCTCTCTACACTGCTCTCTCTCTCTCTCCTCCATTTTTATATATATGTGTGTGTGTATATATATATATATGTGCGTGTGTGTGTGTGTATGTGCGTGTGTGTGTGTGCGTGTGTGGTGGGTGGGGGTGGGGAGGGGGTGGGGCAGGGTGGGGGGCTGTGCGTGTGTTTGTGTGTATGTGCGTGTGTGCGTGTGTGGTAGATGGGGGTGCGCCGGGGGTGAGGCAGGGTGGGGGGTGGGCGGTGGCAAGTGTGTACTAATGGAGATCATGCGGGAGAGATAGAAAAATTATCTTAATTAATTTAGGAATTTTATCTTAATTAATTTATTATTAATGAAATAAATTTTATATATATATATATATATATATATATTATTGCAATTTTAAATTGTAATATAATTTTAAATAATTTTTTTAATCTATATAGCACCTACTTCGCAAATAATTGATACATTACACATCGATTGTACACATAGAATTGTACTAATTTGCACTAAGTTTTTAATGGAAAGAAACCGCTGGTTAACAACCATTTTAAAATTTTAGGGTTAACATTGTAACTTTTGAAATGTCGAGTCTAAATTGAAATTAACCCCAAACTTCAAGGATTTATTTGCATGTTTTGATAATAATAATAATAATAATAATAATAATAATAATAATAATAATAATAATAATAATAATAATAATAATAATAATAATAATAATAATAATAATAATAATAATAATAATAATAATAATAATAATAATAATAATAATAATAATAATAATGGTACTTGGTGTTTTTGGTTAAGATATAATTATGACTATTTTGGATTTTTGAAAAAAAGCCCATTTGGATTTATGAAAATATGGCTATTTTGGTGTTAATTTTTTAAATTACTTACGCTGGTATAATTATTGTGGTACTTGTAGTTATGATTTTGAGTTTTTTGCAAAGCGGTGGTAGTTATGATTATTGTGGTACACGTGTGTGTGTCTGTATGTGTGTGTGTGCGTGTGTGGTGGGTGGGGGTGGGGAGGGGGTGGGGAAGGGTGGGGGCAGGGGGTAGGGCAGTGTGGGCGGGAGGGGGCAGGGATGGGTGGGTTGGTGGTGGGGTAGGGGTGGGGGGCTGCGTGTGTGTGTGTCTGTGTATGTGCACGTGTGTGTATATGTGTGTGTAGTGTGCGTGTTTGTGCGTAATATCCCTTGTAAATGAATTGATTGATTGTCCCTCATTGTATATTAGTAAATTAATATGTGATTAATTATGGAAGTAGTATTGCCCCTCATTGTAAATTAGTAAATTAATAATTGTATACTTTAATTGTTAGTTTAATTAATGAAAATAATTAATTGAGTAGATGAATTAGAAGGAGTACGGGATACACATCTGTTGTTGACATTGCTGTTGGATTATAGTGGATCAATGTTGGGTTGGTTAATTTTAAAAGTGGCATGACCACTGAATTATTGTCCATATGGGGGTGGAATTTTTCAACTTTTTTTGAAAATTACTTTGTTTATACGCTTCGTACCTTTAAAAGTGGAATGACCATTGGATTATTGTCCATTGAGGTGTTTAACAGTAATAATTCATTTTTATTTGTAGTAATTGTACATATTTGCATGTCTTTTTGTAATTCATTTTGAGATGTACTAATAACATTTTTTACAACAAATGTCTCCTTCAGGTATTAAGGTGAGGATGATGATGTCGTCTGGGCTCGGTGGTAGCAGAGGCGATGAGGGCTCCTCGGCCCCTAGTCTCCCCAAATATGGCAAATTAAGGATGCTCATCGAGAACAAGTCGGAGCTATTAGCGAGATCCCTCGAGCCGGTAAAGATGATCATCAGCCCGGGGTACATTAGTTGGAAGGAGGTGCCATATGATCTCAAGTTAACAGTTTGGGTGGCACTACAGGTAATGTATTTATATTTATATTTCAATTTCGATTTCAATTTCATTTTATATTTATATTTATATTTATTTGCAACTAATATTGTATTTGTTGGACAGGAACAATTCAACCTGGATACAAAACTATGCGATTCCGTCTTGGAGAAGTTGAGAGAACAACACAAGACGTGGAAGAAAAATATGCGGACCCGGTACTTTAGGAAGACACGAGAGTCCATTATCCAATGGCGTGAATCCATCCCGCTGAAGGAGACGATCTTGTGACAACCCGCTCACCAAAATAAGGGGTGGCCAGCCCAATACTCCAATATAACAGGAATCATAGATGGAATCATTCTCAGCATCACAATAAAATAAGAAGTATACGGGATAACCACTCCTTATTTCAGAAAAACGGGTTGTCAAAAATTTTGGTTTTTAAAGTTAATAAAGGAAAACACTTAACAATTTAACAACCCAATAAATAGAAAGTGGAAACCCCAAGAATATATATACATTAACTACAAATAAACAAATAAGAGGACCGAATATGCTGTCGGTCATAGACTCATACAATAACATTAAACAAGTTCATTAATTTACATAATACATTACATTAATCAATTACAAAAGCTTGGTCCTCTCGCCCGAGTAAAAGAGACCCGATCTTAGCTAGAATACAAAATTGAAAACGTCTATACCAAATGTCCCATAATACCCACAATGCATCACGACTCGCCGAAAATATCGAAATAGGAATTCAAATCAGGCATCCTTGCGGCAGAGTACCTGAGTAGAGACAAGATGCATATGCAACAAGAAATGTAAACGGGTCAGGGCCCGGTTCTATATGATTACCAGATGAATAAAAGTATAACAGTTATGAATGATGAATTAAGAAGAAAGAGAAATAAGAATCTACTTACGCAATTTAAAACATAAGCTAAACAGGAAACTAAAGCAAGTAACATTAATCTAGAACTTCATCATGTGCACCAATTATCTCATATATCTTTTTCCTTAACAGGAAATATATATATATATATATATATATATATAATCACAATTTTATGCTCTTTATGGCATTTTTATTCCACTTTTACATTTTCTAAAAATCCTTTCCTTATCAGGAAAATAGTCATTCTCAAATGCTCTTTGTGGCATTTATATGTGCTCTTTGTGGCACTCCATCATGCTCTTTATGGCATATACAATCCATCAAGTCCCACTTGATGATGAATAGTTATATTTATATACATATAACGATTCTAAGACCGCCTATCCGGGTTTCCCCACTGTGTGCGTCCCTAAATGACCATCATCTTCCAGGGCCTATCATTTAGACAACCTGGGCACCTATAACGCAAAACGTCAGGAAGCGGCCATGTGCCTACGGGGTAGTCAAGACCACACCCAGAATCTCCTACCCATCGCAGAAAAATATACAACACAAACGCTCACATGGCCTATGGACTATATCCACCCTGCATTCATTAGCCAGGGTTCATCACCAAGCACACGAACTTCCCTTATGATGTCATTTAGAGAGGTGTGTTTAAACCATTCATTTTACCATTTTCAAAATCAAGTAAATTACCATTTACTGTTTTCATGATTAAGTAAATTATCATTTACCATATCACTTTCTTTCCACATATACATGTTTCATTTTATCCGAAACCATAATCATTTACATTATTGTAAATGCCTCATAATATAACTGGATCCATACGATAGAATTCTATCGTTAGTACCACCACAAAGGAGTAATTAACTCTTAATTAACTCCAAACATTTCAGGGCATTATTTTACAATCTTTAAGACTAGCATACCTCAAAGGAACGAATAACTTTCAATTTTATTCTCCCAACATTTGCTTATAGTGTATTTATGAACCATCAAGATTGATGTAACTCCATTGAGCTCTAAAAATCTCCCACACATAACTCTAGGAATCCTACTCTCATAATAATTAATTAGAAAAAAGAATGCCCTAACATCAATTGGCATATCCCCGAAAAAGTCTCCACATAATGCATTCCTAGTGTAGGGAAAGTAACTAACTCAATTACAACTCTAGGACACTTAGTTTACTTCATTAAATAAGGTTCCTAGGCCCTAAACTTAAAAAAAATGAATTAGAACTAAACTAAGAAAATTTCTCAAAAATGCAGGGCTTCCGAATCGATTCGGCCTAGCCGAATCGATTTGGGTTCAGGAAAGCGAATCGATTGGGGCCATTCGAATCGATTCGGTCAGGAAAACCTGACTTCTGCATAATTTCATAATCGATTTGGACCATCCGAATCGATTCGGTCAACCCAGTCCTGAAAACTGTCTCAAGGCGAATCAATTCGGCCAGGCCGAATCGATTCGGTTCTGCAGAATTGCCTAGTTTTGTTCTAAGGGTTATGAACCCTAAATCTTCCAAACCTCAAATCTCCTCCATTTTACCCACAACCAACAACATTTATCTAGCTAAAATTTATCCTACATGATTCATAACCGTTAATTTTCACAATTTTTATCATCAAACCCAAGATTAGGGCTTAAATCCCATAAATTCCATTTTTAATCTCCAAACAAATATACATAATTATCATACAATTTATTCATCTTAAATCACATATTAGCAAGTAGAAAACTTGCCTTAGGGTTGGTATCTCAGATTTAATTAGAGAAGAAGCAATCCCAATTCCTCCATCTTCAATCTCTCTCTCATTTCCCCATTTTTCTCTTCCTCTTTCTTTCTCTCCTTTTCTCTCTATGTTTTAAGATAACAAATGAGGAAATGAAATAAGGGGCAAGACTAAAAATCGTGGCTTAAGTCCAAAGTCTCCAACTTAAGTGGTTAATACCACATTAAAATGACTCCCAAATACGCGTTTAAGTTAAAACCAGGTAAAAGTGCCCGAAATACAAAAATACAATATGACACTTATTTTAACTGTCTCGCACCTTCCGAGACTAACTACACCCTCTAAACTGGCATCCGATAATTTTGTACATTATTTCGAGTTCCAATTTTATTTAAACCTAAATGTCATTTTAAATACATGACACTATAAACATACAACCTGATGATATTTACTTTCACATACAGTAAATATGCATCAAACTAGTAAATATTAACTTTCAATTCATTCAATTAATATTTACTCCAATCCCCACATTTCATATAATTACCTTATGCGATAAAATTAGTATAAAATGAGCCTCCCAAAAATGAGGGTTGTTACAGATCTCATTGGCACAATGACAAAAGTTCATTGACAATGAGATCGGGGAGAGATAATTGGCATCTCGCCAATCGGGAAGGGAAAATCGGGCAAAAAAGACGGACGTGCACTACTCCGACCGGACGCCTTACCCCTAGGTGGAGCATAGGATAATGGTGAGATTTAATTTTTCTATAACTACATAAAATATATTATTTTACTTTGCGGGGCCGATACTAATTTTACTTTATTTTACTTCAGGGGACAAGGAGTGGCCGAGTAGGCCATATAGGCTCGATACTTATATGACTCTTCGGAAGAAGAAGGGGAAGGACAAGAAGGTGACCCCAGCATCGCGGCCATGATTGTAAGTAATCCGACAGTTTACTTTTTGTTAATTACGTTATAATTTTTTAATTTACTTATTTTACTAATCATGTATTTTTTTTCGTTTCAGGCAAAGCTTAAGGAAGTGCATGAGTCACAGTCTGATGCCGACAAGGCATCTTTGTCCACCGACGCACTCAGCCAAGTGCTTGGCTTTGATCGCAAGGGGAGAAAAAGGGGGGTGACCTCGCGGGTGGATAAATCTAGGATCATCGGATTGGAGATGAGAGACAACGGGTTGGCTCGAATGGTGGATTCACATGATGCGAAGCTGTCCCATTTGGAGGCGACGGTCCAGGATATGTATTCATTTGTGAAGGGTTCGTTGGGCGAAAAGTGTAAGGGTAAAGGGAAGGAGAAGGCAGTGCAGAAGGAGGTGCGGGAGGAGGGGTGTGGGAGGACGAGGACGAGGATGTGGACCTCGCTGCTTCATCGCCGACACGTGCGGACTTTGATGATCCACTTCCCTATTTAGCTCCCTTCAACAGATCGATGTCGACACTTGATTGGCCGAGCGTGTTTATAATGGACATATTTTATGGCCGGCGGATAGGGCGGGGGTTGAGGGACCCGAATATCGTCTAGGGTGCACTAGTTCATGGACGTGAGCTTCAAGACATCGAGTCCAGGGTGCTTGTCACGCATGTGATGCCCGGGAAGGAGAACTCCCATTTGTGGTTGCGCGAATAATGCGACACGACGTATATTAGTGGATGTGTTAATTCGTATATTGTGTGGTCTACTCACCTCCTCAGCGTTAACCATACCCTAGACATTTAGTGACATTGATTTAAGTTTGAATTGAATTGTTTTAAATTATTACATTTGAATTATATTTGGATTATATGGTGATGCATATTCTCTCTATTTTGAATGTATGTTTGCACTATCTCTAATTTATCTAGATATATAATGTTTGAAGATGAACAACGTTGCTATAACAGGTACATATATAATGCTGGCCAGTGGCAGTGGCCATACTGCCCAGCAAATTATTTTTCAATTCTGCCCAGAATTGTCACGGTCATTGACCGTGACAAAAGAGGTTGTCACGGACTTGTCATGGTCAATGATCGTGATAATTTTTTTAAACACTGCCATGGTCCTTAACCGTGATAAGCTTTTCACGGTCAAGGCCCGTGACATGCCCGTGACAATTCTAACGAACTTATCACGGTCAATGACCGTAACAAGTCCGTGACAAAAAAATTTGTCACCTCCAGAATTGTCACGGTCATTGACCTTGACGAGTCCAACTTGTCAAGGTCAATGACCGTGACAATTCGACAGATTTGGTGTAGTGTGCACTGGTGAAATTTAAGCTACAACACCCTCTTTTCCTTTCATCAACATTCCTATAATTAATGGAGAAGATATATTAGGAGAATATGATAGTAGTAAAGTAAAATTTTGAATAGAATTATAAAAGATAATCAATTTAAATTACCTGCTAGAACGCTTCTTTTTAGAGATATGTTCAGTTTCAATGTCAGTGGAGGGATTTGTTTAATTTTATGTAGTAGCGAGTGGAGAAGAATGGTGAATTGCATCAATGTTGATGTCCTTGTCTGCGATAATGATAGGGGCATGATTGAGAATGGTTGGAATTTTTTTTCTATTATGTAAAACAAATAGGATTAGATTTAGGAAAAAAATATATTAGATATAATTGAACGAGTATGTGTAAGATACCTTTTGAATGGATGTATTACTATTTGAAAAATCTCATGTCAATGGTTTTTGTAAAATTCTTGACACGGTAAAGTTTTCATAACCACAGACTAAGTTATAGTTATTGAGCTTGAGGATGAATTTGATCCTTGTGATTGCAAGTGAGATTTGATCTTTAGTTACCTGAATAAAATTAAAAGTAGTATGTGTGAAAAAAGATGGCATAATGAATGTTGTGGGAGAATAATATCAATTATTAATAAAACATACGCTAATGTCATGGTTGATATTGGCATGCTCAGAACATTAGACTTTGATTAAAGTTTTCGCTTCTTTGTTGAAAAGGACAAAAGTGGTTGAAGCAGTTTCGTCCATGACGTTGATTTGCACTTTGTACCTATATGTGGAGGATTTTATTTTGTAAAAGAATGTTTGATTGAATTGGGAAAAAAATAACTTGTAAGAATATATTACCTAGGAGAAGGAATGATAATGCCTGTGTTGCATGAATCGCATAAGAAGGAAGTGATATTAGGTTTTACTTTATTGTGGAAATGGTTGCAAGCTGGATAATACCACCCGATAAGAGTAGATACTAAGTTCCAGGTTAAAATGTTACTAAGAAAGATCTTTAAGCAAATAATTGTTTGACCAAAAAACTTGAAACATAAAGTAAATAAAACGTCATTCTAAACTGAGAATATTACCATATGAGATGAAGTCAGTCCCAAAGTAACATTACATGAGTTATAATGAACTAAGCAGACAGTTCTTGAGCATTTAAATAAATTTTTAGGTGGTCACTTTCTAGTATTAATATAGCTACTGAGCAAGAAAGATTATATTTTATTAAAGATGAACTATAGCATACCGTGGTTCCATTTATGTGAGATGAACTAACAATAATTGAATCATGTTCAAGTGTTAATAAGCATATTTTAGAAATACACAATATTAATACAGTGTAGTTTATGGTCATTTAACTGAAGACAGTCATAAATCATAAGTGAAAACTTGAAATCAATTTTTTTTCTCATTTTCAAACAATTTCAAAGAGAAAGAAAATTCACCAAAATCAAGTTGAGCCTATTGTAATACTACCTTATAGCTGCCTAAATTTTTAAATAAACTTCTGCTATCCTGGAAATTATTAAGTGTTGTTTGAGTTTGCCTCAAGAGATAATGTCGTAATTAGACATAACTCTATGCATGCGCATCATTTAGCTTCATTTGAGTTGAAGAAAAAAATTATCCTTAACCCAACTAATCACTTCAACTTCCCAAACTTATTACAGTCGTCAGATATCCCATCCCATCCCATCCCTAATATCCCCTTGCATGCCTCTTTCGCTTGCATAACCTTTTTCGCTATAAACCGGAGCCCTACAATTTTAAATATGGAAAACTCGTGTTTAATTGAGAGGATAAATGTTTTTTAAAAGAAGCCAATTGTGGAATTTCAATTATCAAAAACTTTCCCACCCCCTACAACGCGGTCAACTCCCATTAAACAAAACATTCGTAATGCATTGTATATTTTTTAGTCACTCGAGAAGCAATCTAAGAAGGGTCGACATAATTTTGAATCTCCAAAGGCCATTATTTCGGATACAAATTCAAGAAATTTGAAGCTGTAATATAGATTGTAGCTGGGGCAGAAAGTGTGATTTTTATTTACAGGGGCAATTCAAAGGACAATAAAATGATTCAGATGTTAGTTTGGGAATGGGAAAAAGTCTGCATATAAAGGACTTTCAGGTTTCGATAATAACTAGTTTTTAAAAGCAACCAAATGTGGAATTTCAATTATCAAAAACTTTCCCATCCCCTATAACTCAGCCAACTCCCATTAAACAATTAGGAAATACGCAAGGACAAAAAATTAGGAAAAGGAATGAAGGTATCACCCAAGAAGGGAGGTTTGCCATAACAAATTCACTTGGACCGACGATTGTTACTCATGCACCGAATGATTTGTAAATAATCCATATTTCAGACTGGGAACGATCTGTTTACCAACAATCAAATTTGATCTGATCTGATCCCATACATATTTTCACTCTAAAAAATAAAGCAGAGTTAGGAATGCACGCAATAGTGTCACCTCTTATCGTGCTCCAACTACGTTGGTTCTTTCTATTCTCTAGCGGTGAATGACAATGCCCCGATTTTTCTTTGTCTCCATAAAAATTCTATGCAAGATAAAATTTCTACTGTATATAACTTCTTCTATTGGGTGAGTGTGTCATTTGATCCCAAGAAGACTCCTTTTTTACAAACCCATGCCTGTTGAATATTTATATTGGTAGAAGTAAATAAAACTATTTCATACAAAAAGATATGGAAGGGGAATATATTTGGTCACCTTGGGCAGAAGAGGAATAGGGAGATAATGAAGAGTTATTGCAGTGGAATGGGGATTGCCATGTGGCATAGCTAACGAAGGGGAAAAGTAAATGCTTTGTAGTGCATAGGCAAGCAATTAAGTAAGTAGAATTATAAGTTAACTAGTTGTAAGCCCGCGCGATGCGCGAGAGAGGCGCAATGTACGAAACATAAGAAAAAATATATCTAAAAAATATCCTTCTTATTTACATTTGCATTGAAGAGCGAGGCTTTAATTAAAATACAACTTGTAGTTATTTAATTACAACATGTGGTCATATAAAATATTATAATTTAAAAAAATATCATTTCGAAAAACCATTACAACAATATAATGCACTATGTAGTACATATGTTTCTAATGCTCGATGATTAAATAACTACATTTTCTATTATAAATTGGACCAACATCAATGTTAATTGTAAAAAAATTCTTCTTAATGTTTATTGTGATTATATCAATGGCCATAATGTAAAAAAAAATCATATGATTGATTGTAAAAAATCCTTCTTAATGTTTATTATGATTATATCAATGGCCATAATGCATTAGTCTTAAATTGCAATAAGACAAACAATCAATACCAGTAACATTTTCCTTATTTGTTTTAAGACCCATCAGTAGCAGTCCTTTAGAACCTATCGCTGGAGAAATTCCTCTTTGGAAACCCTTTAGACCCATGGGATTGGAACTTTACAGCTGCAAGCTTCACGTTTTCAAAGGGTAGTGAGACATGGAACCATTCCACTTTATTTTTCATTACAAAGAGGGATGAAAAGAGGGAGAGAGAAGTACGTTGGAAATGAAGAGTTGTCACTTTTGAGGAAATCAAATACTTGAAAAGCGTAACTGAGTTCGTTGGAAATAAAAGAGACAGATTCACAAATAGAGACACCTTTAAGATAGCTGAGTAATAATTACCCAATGCCACTTGTCAGTAATAATTATCAATAAATGATGTGCCACGTGGATAGGCTAATTATAAAGCATAATAAATGTCCTGTTTTGCATTTTAGAGTATATAGAGATTCTACAGAATAACGGGTCATAAAACGTAGATTGAGGAAGTTTGTTGTGTTTAAGAGGGAGAGGGAAATGGTGTATGAGGCATAAAGACTCACGAAATTTCAAGATGTAATGCAGATTGCAGCAGTGGCATAAAGTCGTATTTTCATTTACATGTGCAGTTCAAAGGACATTCATATTTGAAGTTGGGTTATAGAGTTAGGTTGTTTTATGTGATTAGGAATAATGGACCGATCAATAAAAGAAATAAATACCATTACCTACTAATTAGACGGGGAGAATATCATGCAATTTAAAAGAGGTTTAAGATTTTCGATAGATTAGGAGATGAGAATAAGTTATCATAATTGGGGTTAGAATGAAAGTGAAATTCCAAGGTGCTTACTTGGCCATAAACTCAGTAATGTATCATGTATCACAGATACTATATTATATGAACAAAATGTTTGTCAATTGGATGCCATACATACTTGAGTTTGAAAACTACAATGTGAAAGAGATGCAAGATGCGTAAATATGCAATGATCATTTAATTGAGAAATAAGATGAGAAAATATAAATGATGTATATTGGTGTTATAATTAAATTGGGAAGTAGTAACTATTACTTGGACATAAAATCTTTAGTGGCTTGAGCATCCAAATTTATATCAACTTTGGATGGGTTTGTTGTTGAGAGGGAAAAATCCCTTACGAAATAAAAGTGATATGAATGTAAAATTGTTTGATTTAAAATCGAGAATAGTGAGAAATAGAATTAAATAAAAAATATGGTAGAAGTACCTCAATTTTTTTTACTGTAGTTGAGGTAGCGGCTACAATCAAATGATCTTTCAATTTCTTGCACATATCTTCAGTTATTAGCGCAGTTTCATCGGCCCACGGAGTAACGAAAATCATTGCCCACTGTATAATACAGGTATGTGGTTAAAGAATTATGTTTATTATAGATTCAAATTGATTGAATTGAATATTTTTAAAGTAAGAAATTTGTACCTTCGATTTTTAAGCTTTAACACCCTTTTTTAACTATAGTGCCCCTAGCAGGCTGATCCTCAACTGGTGATATTGATTTCAAAAGTCCCAACACATCTCAACATATAATTAGTGATTAGATATAAAAGAAATGAGTTTAATGCATATTGTTAAATGAATAATGAGTAATGAATATAATATACCCGTGAGGTATGTGTCATTGCCCAATTTAGATGGTAATTCCTCAAATTCCTGATTTGGAAGTGGTACGTCGAAATCAGAAGATTAGCATCTTCAGAATTTATAAACCTTGAAGTTTGAATAAATTCAATCAATAGATTGTGGGATGAGACCCTATAGCTATGCTTGGTGTCCATAACTCTCAAATTATTTATTGTGTAGACTTTTCCAAGCTCCAGTGAATTGTCGAATTTACAAAGTAAGTATCTCCGCATTATTACATGTATCAAGTCACCCTGTGAAGAAAAAAATTGATATAATTAAATGAAAAATAGTAATTAAGAAAATGTTATTTGTAGCAACATAAAAGTAATTATATTGAAATGGTATAAATTATATACCTACTCATCAGCTAAGAGAAAGTCATCCGATAGTTTTTGCCTATCGCCATATCGAGCCTTGGATTCCCACTTTTGTACAACACGTACAAAGATGGTCCAATCATCTCTACCAAGAGAAAGATCTTCAAGTCTTGTAACTTGTTTCATGTTTTGAAAGGTTTATTGGGAATAAAATCATTTTTGAAATGAAATAAGGGAGTAGAATCAAAACTAGAGGATTAAGAATATTAAAAGTATAGTGCATTAAGAAAATATACTTATAAATATAGATGAAATAAACTCATTGTAGACAACACTTTTTGTGTAATGGCTATCAATTGGGTCTTCATTATTTATAAATAATTTTAGACTAATGCTTGAAGTTACTCTAGATATAGCTACATACAGTTGACCGTGACTGAAAACAAACTTTGGTAAGTATATCGAAACTTGATCGAGAGTTTGTCCTTGGCTTTTGTTAATTTTCATAGTGAAAGAAAGCCGAACTGGAAATTGATGCCTTCTCAGAATAAATGGTCACTTGGAGTCGGTTGCAGAATTTATTTTTTGTGGAATGAATACTTATGTGCCTATATTCAATCCTGTTATAATTATATTAGGTGGCTAGTAATTGTTAAAATGTTTTCGACAGTGATGCTACGAACTGAACCAACTTGGCATTTTGTATTAATTTAATAAAAGAGTAGCTACCCGGTATTTAATTAGTCGGGGTGTCACAGGTGGTATCAGAGCCAGGTTCTAGTGTCCTTAGGATCTGTATGGATTGTTGTGTTTTCGCTGAGCTTTCTTTGATATAAAGCCCTATATTTTAGGACTGTTGTATTCTTTTGCGTATGCTTCGCTCTCCAGCTAGTTTGAAATAATAACTGCAAACTTATAAGACTTTACCCTCATTTTAGATGCCTCCACGACGTGCGCAGCGAGTTCCTAGGGATGCACAACCAGAGCCACAGCCTGCACCAGTTCAGGGTACTATAAATGCCGCAGAAGTTGCAGCTATTGTAGCCCAAGCGGTAAATGCCGCCCTAGCCGTTGTACAACAGGCACCACCCCAGGCGCCGATAGTTGCGCCAGTTCAATCTCATGCATTCCCGTCTGCTTGGGAACGCATCCGTGATGCTTTTCAGAAAGCACACCCTCCGGAGTTTGCAGGTAGCTCCGATGTTGTGGTATCCAGTCAGTGAAGGAAGGACATTCAGAGGCACTTAAGGATGTACGAGTGCACAGATGTTCAGAAGCAGATACTGACTACTTTTAAGCTAGTAGGATCACATTGCAGTGGTGGGAGTCCATTACCACTGCGGAGGAGAGGGACGCTCTCACTATTCAGGAGTTCTGGGTGCGGTTTGACCGCAAATATTTTTCGTCAGCTGTTCACACGAAGATGAGGAGGAAATTGATGAACCTCAAGCAGGAGGGGAGGATCGTAGCCGAGTATGAGGTTGAATTTACTAATCTCTTGAACATTTTTTCGGATGAGATTCCGACTGAGGAGAAGAAGATTCAGAAGTTTATGGATGGGTTGACTTGGAGGATCCGTCAGCACTTGTTGGGTAATCTCTCGTTGGCCACTTATTCTGACGTGGTTAACGCTGCACTACTTCATTGCCAGGATCATCGCTTCCACATGTCTGAGAGCAAGAGATCAAGAGAGTCCAGCCATCAGGCAGGACCAGGGGAAATGGTGCCAGCGGGGCACAATCTGCTCAGGGACAGCATAGGCAGGGTGATCAGGGTTCTCAACAGGGGGATCATAAGAGATTCAGATCTGGAGGTTTTAGGAGTGGTCAGGGAGGTTTGAGACAGGGCCATCAAGGCCAGCAGGGTCAGAATGGTCAGCAGTAGCAGTTTTAGTAGGGCCAGCATGGCCAGGGGAGGAATGGTAACGGCCACCAGGGCCGAGGCCAGCAGGGACAGCGAGGGGGAAAATTCCCAGGGAAGTGTTTCGTTTGTGGCAAGACTGGCCACAAACGCCAAGTCTAAGCTGCGAATTTAATTAAAATTGACATACAACAAGTAAATTATGAAATTCTAACATAACCACCACAACATAGTCACAATAGAATAACCATCAAATAATAATGAGTCTGGAGGAAATACTCCTCACAATAATCTGAATACTAAAATAAATAAATACCAAGTCTGCATCACTAAATTAATTACAACCCAAAGTCTGAAGTAACTGAAAAAGTAAGATGTCTCTAAAAGGAATGGGGCGACATGCCCAACAAATGAGAGAAATCTGATAATGGAGCCAAGATCGAAAATGGAGGCGTCTACTGTCAAGGTCCTGTAACTTCCACAGCAGCTACATCACGTCACCTGAATAGAACTCCTATGCATGGTGTCCTTATGGCTGGGCACCCAAAAGGTTTTTACAAAAATAGATTTGAAAGTAAACGGGTCAGAGCCCGATTGTGAAAATAATTTAAAAATTTGCAAGTGTTGAATATCATTAAACAGTGAATATAAAGTACATGATAGTGTGTGCACTCACATGAGTTCCTCACCTCTCAACTAATTGTGCACTCCTATCGTACCCGTACCCATTCTAGTTATTTCCATATCTAACTAGTCCGTTACAAAATCTTACATTACTATAAGATATCCAACTTAAATTCCCAACATCTTCTATTTAAGAGTGTTATGCCTTGCTACACAGTTTCCCATATTAGTACTACTAATTACTAGAGATCTTTCATTTTCACTTTACAAAACGTTGCTATTATTTATACTCACAATTATTCAAGACAATTCATTTCAATTAACAATATATTATTCTCATCATAAATATACAATACTGGAACCTCGAGGCTAAGCTGCGGTGCACACATACTCTGCTATCCAATCCCGGTACATCACGTACATAAGGACCACGTATTCCGAATCTCTCAGGAATCGTTTCATTAAACAACAATCACAAACAATGGAGGCGAACATAGTTCACATCACATGGGTCACGCACATACCTACGCTCCCATGATCAGCAGACTTATTAACTTCTCAATAAGTCCTTCTCTGACCTATTTCCTAGAGGTACCAATCTAAATCCCCCCCCCCCCCCCGTAGGCACACAAAGATTAGATGGCCCTGATCGAACGCCGACCTCCCATGATAGCAAGTACGGTAGGTATGTTATACACAGATAACTACATATACTAAGCATTCGCACATCTTAGATATCACAATAGTTTATTAGTGGTATACTTCTCGCTCTTGTACCAACATTTAGTGTTTTACAACTCACAAGTCCCCGGTTTATATGTAATTAAGTTATTAACTCTCCTCACGTCATAATTAGGTATTCGCTTCCCAATCCACAAATGTCATCCGGTTTACTACACGGTTATAAGTTTCACTCTTCAATGTACCCCAATATCCCAAGTATACCCAATAGTAAATAAGGGAAGGTTATTCTACCATTTAAATAAGTCTACGGGATACTAGAAATAAATTCAGGCCAAAAAGGCCATTATGTCAACTCGTTAGAAGTCTCGTTCGAACGAGGTCGTTCGAAGGAGTTTCGTTCGAACGGAAGGCTTCGAACGAAATGCCAACTCGTTAGAAGTCATACTGTCATGTCGTTAGAAGTTCGTTCGAACGAGGTCTTCGAACGACCTGGGCAGGTCTTCTAACGAGATGGCAGTTTCAGCCCAGAAATTCCCAAGTCCATTTTTCTCAATTCTTCTCTTCGCTAAATCCAACCTAAGTCCATCCAATTTATGTTTTAACGTATATAAACCATTTCTAATCACCCTAGATCATCTCTTAACATATTTTAGGGGTCAAATCTTACAAATCATCATGGAATTAATGTAAATCTCCGAATATTCCCCAAACCCTATGAACATGAACCCATAATTTTTATTATGCCCAATTACTCATCATAAATCCGTTTTTAAATCCTCATATACAACTCTTTGAATATTAAATCAGTCCATTATCATTCTACATGCAAATCCTAACCCAAATTCAAAGTTTCTCCATCAATTTCATTGGTTTTCTTCAAAACTTTCAAGATAAGAAAAATTCCTACACTAAACATGGAAGAAATATTCAATGCATTAAAAATATCAAATCACTTGCCTTAGATTGTTCTTCAGAATTGATGTTGGTAAATGAAGGTTGCTTCTCTCCTTTCTCAACATATTTTCTCCCAAGGTTGAAGATGGTGGTTGGAGGTTTCTTTTTGGAACTCTTCAAACTCTCCTATAACTCCTGTAGCCCTCTAACTCACTTAATGATGATAATGGGCTTAGTGGGTTCCTAAATAATATATAATTAACTCCTAAAATTCGTAGGTTTTAATTCCCATATTTTTAAATTACCAAAATACCCCTCTAGGTTGCCGGTATGGCCCAAAAATGCCCCGGGATCCAAACTAAACCCCCGGCTAGTGTTTTCTGACTATTTCGACCCTTCCGGACACGTTGGCGCACTCAAAATGACCATTCAATTGATAAAAATAAAATTCACTTTTTAATTCAAATAATTACATTTCTGACGCGATTGACACACGCGTCCCAAATAAATTTCCCAAATTGTCGTATTGCTATCTCGTGACAATTTAAATATTTTCAATATTCATATATTTCCATATGTACGCATCATAATCAAATACCAACTCACATCTCGCTAGTATTTATATCCGAATTAATTTCCAATTAATTCTCATTTAATTTAATTAATCCCATAATAAAAAAATCATTACATATATGGGGTATTACATATAGCCTCAATGACCAATGGAGATAATTGTGTAATGATCAATCTTGTCCCATTGCAAAGGCCGACACTTTGGTTTATGTTTCTCATTAGCATAATTGGTGACTTGGGAGTCCAAGCTATTTAAATATTCAATAGGGAAAACCACATCTTGGTCACGTATGTCCCCAATAGCCTTAAATATTGAGTCTGAGCTGAAATATGCTGTATAATCTCCGGGAATGACATTTAGTACATCATCATTGAAATCTGGATCACTATATTTATTGGCTAAATCGGGGCAAGCACTTGAAACAATATCGAAAATTGGGCTATTCGAATGGGGAATAAGGTTGGCATTAGGTATTTTTACCCATTATGAATATTCTTCATCTCCGAATGATTATGTTTGCAGTTTCTCGTAACCTAGTACTAGGACTTAATCTCTTAAAGAAGTCGAATCTTGTATCCGCGTGTTTTTTGATAGGTTGAATACATGGCACAAGCTCTAGAGATTTGATTTGTTAATTGATGCATTTACACTATCTTCTCTACTTCCCTTATGAACAACATGTAGGGTTAGACAAAAATCTCCACCAAGAAGAACTGTAATTCCTCTAACAGCTATTTCATAAGAATTTTTGTTATTGAACCTCAATATGTCTCTTAATGCTCTGTCAATAGTTTCAAAATAATGATGATGGTTTATAGGAGCCTCATTCTAAATAATTAAGCTTGTTTTCCTAATGAGCTCTAAAAGATGAGTCTATTGACGCATGTTGACTCTATATGAATATCAATAGGAATCTTAAATCTTGAATGAGTGGTTCTTCCGCCGGGTAGAAATAACGATGCAGTTCCAGAAGAGGCAACTTCCAAAGCCACTTTTCCCTCTGAGCGTAATCGTCTTAGAATTATTTTGTATAAAAAAGTTTTCCCTGTTCCACCTGCCCCATTTACAAAGTAAAATTCTGCTTTGCGTTCGTAGATGGATCGTATAACATGATTATAGACATCCATTTGCTCATCATTCGATGTGTTGAACATTTTAGCATGGCCACTTGCCAAAGAGTCCGCATTATATGAATGTTATGCTCTGAAGAGCCTATTATACTTTTTTCGAATCAGTATAGAATCTGGTGGTGGCATTAGTGAGAAATCTTTTAGACATTTCCCATTTCTGTTCAATTTCATGAAGAGCATAATTCTTCAATTGATTTTCACTAAAAATAAGATCAGGGAGGCCTAAGATTTTTCTTTGACGATGAAGAAAATCTTCTTATAGAACCTCCCAATTATCGTCCCAAAGCCTTTTCGGATCAGTTACTTCAAAGAAAAGAAGCATTAAAGCGAATAGGTCATGCAATTGATTACCTGCAGCCCATTCTGAAGCTTGTTCTAGAGCGTCGTGCCATACTTTGTTATCTTATAGTAGACCAAGAGCATAACATGCGACTTTTCATGTTAGATAAACATTTCCATTAGCCGTATTCACCTCATAGTAATTTCTTATTTCGTGAACGACGTTAAGGATCATACGAATGTTAACTCTTTCACCAGAGGCTGGATGGGCATAAAGTATACGACCTAGGCATTTCTTCTAAACCATTCCTTTCCCTGTGAGTCCCAAACCCATTTTGATGGAAATTTGGCATATGTTAACTCCCCCGCATCCTCATGGACATAATTTATTTGCATCCATTGTGTAAACATAGTCTTCTCAATATTTACCCTTTCAATGACAGTATCCAGATTGCTAGAATCTTTAAAAATGACAACCTTCTTGTCCGAAAGATGGAATATCAAACGTTTAATGTCGAATCTTCGATATTGTAAATAAAATTGATAAATTCTCTAGCAATCTTCACATGCAGATAAGTAATGACAATCTAGGAATGTTTTAATTTCATCAACCTCTAAAATTTCATAGTTACAATTATAATTATTTTGGTCAATTTATTCCGTCAGCTCCATCGTGGTTCTATCAGGGCCTTTATTTATGTACTTGAAAAGTTACTTAATCTCCCTTGATTTATTACACCACTTAACATTAATGTGAGCCTGGTATTCGACGAGCAAGTCAACGTTGTGCGAAACTACGGATCTGTTATCAAGTTTGATTCTCATCTTCTCTGCAAATCTCCCATCGTATTTATGTCTATAAATAGGGAATCCATTTTCATCAAATTTTGTCATGCTTGTGAAGTTTTTTGGAAATTTTTGGAGCGACATCCATTTTCCATACAAAGCGACCGAGGATTTATGTGCCATATGGTCCGTGCATCATGAATTGTGAAATAGACGCGTATCCAACTGGATCGGTAATATAATCAGGTCGCTCAATAGAAATGATCTTATAAAAATCATCTGATGTTGGTTGTTTTACGTCTACATATAGGAATATAAGTATGTGGGCGTGTGGTAATCCTCTTTTCTGGAATTCAGTTGTGTAAATAGTTGTCATACAAATAATAACTTGTTATAGTTACAAATATAGTGTGATTTCTAAATAAGGATAATTGCTTATTAAATATAAAATACACACCTACCATTAATTTTCCAAAGTGTTTTCCTTAGAATAAATCCTTCATTAGAGCATCAATATAAATTTAAAAACTCATGTGATAATATCTGGTCTAGCCTCAGGCTTCTGACCAGGATTGAGTTCGAGAAACTTTTTGATTTCGAGACATTTAAGATTTGTCGTGAATGTGATGAACAGATCGGGATTACCAAAGAATATACAAATAGCCGTAGCATCTTGGAAATTTTGAGCCATATAACGTGGACCTCCAGTGAATCTTGATGGAAGGATAATACGTTTCCCTACAGAGGACGATGTCGAATTTCCTTGAAGAACAACATCTTTCATGCCTTTATAAAGCTCAACCCTTAATCGTGGTTGGTTTGTTCTAACCCATCGCAGCCTTTCTGGTTCCATGCATGTATATGCATAAAAAACATATTGTTGGAAAAGTCTTCCTGAGCACAAAACAGTGTGATCTTCATTTGTTCTTTGATGCAAACGATATCCATAAGATTCTCTCATAGTAAGGCAATTCCGTTTAGTCTTATGTTTCTCATTATTGTTTTTGTAAGTTATACCCAATTGATAACCACCTTCTCCATATGGGAACAACAATGGGTATTGCATATCCATAAAGGGTAGATGAAGATCGCTAATTCTTTGCAACCCATTTTACTTATGATTAATAATAATATCTCTCATAGCATTTTCCTCAGTAAAGTCCCCAACAATAAGTGCTGCTATTTCAAAAGAAGAAGGCATATTATAAATCGACGGGTCTTTGGAACTATTTTTAACCAACCTTATTCTCACAGGCATGACATTTGAATGCTGGAAATGCTAATTTTCCATTCGAAACACTTTTTCAATCTCATTGTGCTCATGAAGCATTGATAGTAATTTCGAAATTAATTTGGCATCCAACTTTGTTGTTGGCCTATCTCCTCCTAATGATTTCATTCGATTGACCAACTCATTATCTGCGTCATAAATATATAGTTGCAGAAACTTAGGTCTTTCACCTACAACTGGAAGTAATGAACAAAGAAAATGATGGTTTTCGCTGCTAATGCCATAAATATACGAACCAAATCCATTATTTATTGTATGACCAACTTTAGCTCCAGTAGAGGTAAAGGCGAACATTGAATTGTATGCTCTAATGTTGTCCTTGAATTTAGATGAACCCCCGTCATTTTCAGAATTTAGTAGATCATTCAAAATCTGTGGTGCTGCAATTATAATGGGTAAGATGATCTTTCCTTCTTGGCAACACAATGAGAATTTAGGATATGCAGGAGTACGGTTCTTATCACTTCTCTCCTCGTACCATAGAATTGAACTACAAATGCCACGAACTGTGCTTGGACTACCGAAGTCCCATGCTTCTTTAAAATTCCCTATAAAATCGTTAAATTATCAAATTTATTAAACCATAATTGAACTAAATCCATAATTTTTTATGAGTTTATTCAATGAGCGGTTACTAATACGATACTTATTTTTCGTCATTCTATTCAAATGAGCCTTACTTCGATTCACACACTCGGTTGGTGTTGTATCCCCTATAGTCCCAAGATACATATAATAGTCATTAATTATATTAAAAAAATAATAAATATTTATTTCTAATATAGATATGTGTTATTGCTATGGATAGTTAATAAATAACTAACCTAATCCATTTACATCATGGAGGGATTCCAAAGCATGGTCTACAAAGATAATGTTATATCCAAAACAGTTACTGGCATGATTAATCACATTTGATGAGTCATCAACAATTATTGTTGTTATGACATCTCTATTTTCTAGTACTTTTTTTCCAATACGTAATTGTCTTCCGTTTCTTTGTGGTAGTACTACCTCGGTTCCTTAGATTGTAAGGAGTCCAACTAAGATGCCCAATGGAAGACTTGTTTTGAACCGAAGGATGAAGATTATACAACATATTACTTAAAGCAATACTTGGTGTTGATGTACGACGTACGTTATTGGATCGCTTATTAAACATAATCAACCTACGACGGGATCTAGCAATGCGATATTGGTACGTAGGATCCATCTAATTTGAATGAAAATAACAATTATGTTTCACTGGTTGAATAATATAATGAATTCATGAAATATATATAACATGGTATAGCGACAACGTTTTATATCCTTTATGTAAATACTAAGATACTTTTATGCATATATCACACGATAAAATAAGCTTATTTTGGATGTATGTAAATGATAATACTCATTTCCAACATTATGTAGACGAAAAGTGAAAAGCACAAAATAAGCTAAACTAAATTTATTCGGCATGTAATAACATCCATGAGCCTCTTATACATTTTTGTTTAATCATACCTTATTAACTAAAGACACAGACATTTTTTTAACAGTTCGTTGAACCACGAATATTAATTTTAGAGGTTTACTGTAAAACCTTGAAGTTATCCTAACCTTTATGTGTTATATGTTCTCGTGAATAGTACTCGTGTTCGACAAATAATAAAACGTAGGCCAATAATTTTGACATCTTGATGAATAATCATGTATTGGAAAACAAACGCAAAGGTGGAAAACTACATTAATCACTTTTCATTTATTCTTAGAAAACCAAATTACTGAGTGCAATGAAGATTAATTACTGTTCCTGTATGGAGGTATGTTGTCTTACTGAGTGTTGATATAAACGTAAATAAAAGGATTTAACGAGAAATAAATTACGTATTTTAGGGGATGGAAAAGTCATTAGGGGAAAGGGAAGATGAGAGGGATGTTTCGATAAAGATAAGGTTAGGGGTTATTGTCGATTGATGTCTTAAATAGTGTAACAGATCAGATCTGCATCAGTTGCATATGCTTTCCAATGAGAGATCAGGGCAATGATGTCGTGTACCTGTTCTGACCAATGAGAGGTTAGGGCCAACTTTGTGTTTGCATCCCCAATAATCAACCCCCATTTTGAAAGGGTATTCGTATGGGGTTATTTGTTGAAATAACAGTAAGGGGGTTCTTTCGAAATCCTAAGCACAAACACATATCCTCTGGATGTTATACTAAATGTTTCAGGATTGTCGCAACATAGTATTTTTATGTATCGGTACTCATGTCAGGGGTGAAATGGACAACCATGATTAAATAACTAGAGGCACGTTCACGGTGGAATCTTTGGGAATGCATATTATTAATTAATGCATAATGAACCTAAATTATGTAACCTATTTGGATTACGATAACATACCTTGGAAAGAAAAAGTGATGAGTAAAACTTTAACTTACAATAATAAATTAGGACAACATATGTATGTCATCAATTAATAATAAATTAAAGGAATAAAACTTATTTATGCTTACGGATAATTGGAAGGTAATAATATGAATATATTCATGTTCAATAAAATAAGATATTACTATTACGTAGACGAAATCAACAAAAGATCTAGTTTCATGTATCATGGAACTAACTCTTGAATCTATACTATATTATATGAACAAAATAATTGTCAACTGGATGTCATACATACTTGAGTTTGAAAACTACAATGTAAAAGAATAGTAAATGTAATTAAATCAAATATTTTAGATTGCAATCTAACAATTGATGTTTAGCAATGTGATTGAATAAAATAATTTTACAAGTGAACAAGATGGGTATATGTTTTTAAATATTGAAGTTGAAATATCCATATAAACATAAATATGTAAAAAAGTAAATTTTAAACGGGGATGTTTTTAGTTGAAAATGGCGCTGAGATAGAGTATTCTGATTATAGGAACAACATCGCATGTTTATGACCAAAATGTGACATAAATTTCAGAAATAGAAAATTGTGAGTATATATTATTCATAGGATATGTCCGTGATTTTGTCAAATAGAAAATTGTAATAAACAATAAAAGTGAGAGTGAAAGTTATGACATATGAATTTTTTTTTATGGACAGTCTATTAGCAAAGCAGCAATGACAGTAGTCGCACAAAGATGTCTATCAGCATAGTGCATTAAAAACTATTTGATGCAGGTACATATGATGCTCCATGCGAGCTCAGAGGATGATGTCGGGGTAT
Source organism: Sambucus nigra (assembly GCA_949130495.1). Lineage (NCBI taxonomy): Eukaryota > Viridiplantae > Streptophyta > Magnoliopsida > Dipsacales > Adoxaceae > Sambucus > Sambucus nigra. The sequence continues at coordinate 76,307,730 of OX422207.1, read as the reverse complement.
ATGTTGTGACTAATAAGAGGTGAGGGTCACCTTTGTGTTTCAATGCCCAACATTAAACCCATATTTTTCAAGGTTATTCCTCTTTGGTTCTTTGTCAAAGAACAATAAGTTATTTCTTCACAAATCTTAAGCTGAAACACCTAACCCGCGACCTTGGTCCTAAATCTTTCACGAAGATTTCAAAGAATGGTGTTTTGTGGTACTCGTATGGAAGGTCCAATGGAAAACTAGGATGAAACATCTAGGGTCACATTCATGGTGGAATCACTGAGCATACCACAGAGACAAATTTGGATATTGGGGATAAATATCGAATACGAGGTATGTTCAGAAAATTTATGTTATAAAGGTAGGAAAATTTTAATATATTAAATAGAAGACACATTTAAAGTCTGCATGCAATCAATTAAATGAGTTAGAAATTGCGATATAACTTAAAATAGCAGGACGATCACAATTAATGTGAGAAATGCTTAAGCAAAGGATTACGAAGACAGGATGGCCAAATTCTAACTAAAATTGCAACCCAAGTGGCCAAATCCAAACTCAAGTATATTGAACTGTTGAAATTAAAAGAAAAATAATTTCTTTTAATCTTATAATTGACAAATTCCATTTGATAAACAACCTATATCTCCATATTCAAAATACACTTTTATTAAATTTGTATGTATGTTGTGGTATCTAAATTTCTACCAAATACAATGTTTTCGATGTTATAATATCCATATGTATATCAAGATATTTTATAGACGGTGAATATCTTTATAACTAACAACTCATAATAAACTAAGCATCAATGTGAAAGGCACTTTATATTTATAACTAATCATATAAATAGACCCCACACATCAAATATAAGTCAAATATCAGTCATGGTACAATGGCCTGGTATAATAGCTTACAGTGTCCAAAACTTGTTGTTTCCTATAATAAAATTACACGGAGTGAGTCTACAACCTACAAATAAAAGCCCTTTCACCTCCCACTTAATCTTATATGTTTCCCCACAATATACAACATTGATCAACATTTTGATGACCAAACTAAAAATTAAAAATTTGTCCTAATAATTTTCTAATTAATTCAATTTACGCAAGAGCCCAGACATTATGAATGAAAATATATATTGGTTTCTTGCAATACAAAATCACACAACAATATATAAATCACACAATCAGAACCATTATCCCATAATAATAGCAAAAAAATTCTTAATGAGACTCAACATACATCAACAATAACACAAAGCAAAGGTATTTTATAAAAAAAATTGTGCAACTGAGCATAATCCATCTTCGGTAATGAATTGAGGGGAAAAATATGTGTTTACAAAAAATACATCCAATTTTTCCTCTTTGACTCATTTCATCAAACATCTATTGGGTATTTTTTTAATAGGCCATAGTCTTATGGCTTATCATACACACAAATAAGTATAACCACTCAAAGTTAATACATTGAAATAGGTATTAGACATTGTATACTTAATTCATTAGATGCAAGAATGCATCTTTCCTTAACAAATTGTAAGAAACTCTTCAACCAGTGACTCATAATGTGATCACAATGTCGTTCATTTCTATCAGATTAATGGAATTCACAAATGGCTTTACATATGCCATTATTAATTCTGCTGTTATTAACTCATAACTGCTACACAAAGCTGTAGATTGTATGGAGTTAATTTAGAATCCTAATCGACATTTATAGATGAATATTGGTGGAACTAATTTTGGTAGGAAGACAAATGGTGGAATTTGATGTGTGAGATGTTGTATCATCTTTCCTTGCAAACGTGGATAGCCCCTTTGTTGAGGAATCATAAATGCTTATATTGCCTTTTATAGTAGTTATAGAGATATGCAACCATACATAACATTGTACAACATTTTATTACAATATTACATCATATTGTGCTCTCTCTCTCTCTCTCTCTCTCTCTCTCTCTCATTTTATTTTTCTACATCTTCGCATTAAATCTTCAAAAGTGGAATAAAATGGAGATTTTTAAAAGGCTCCCAAAATTTATTTGTACGACACCTTGTAAATTTTATATTTAGGGTGATCAGTTATCAATATATAATATACGGCTATCAAACTATTTAATCATTATAAGCATAAGGAATAACATAAAGACTATAAATGAACATATGTATATTCCAGACGATACAAATATGAGAATTAAATAAAATTCATAATGTTCAAAGCTGTCAAAATGAAGCTAGAATAATATAAACGAATATAACCAAATTATAGTGACAATCATGTGAGAGCCAAACTATAATGTAATGCATACAACTCTAGCATCCCATAAACCAAGATAAAAATGTTAACATTGCATGAAATACAGAACTCTATAACTTAATGTAACATACACTACAAATTTTCAATAGTAATCCATTCCAAATTAACCCTCCTATGCCACTCCTTGGGTACCACAATAACAAATGGTGAAAAACATTAACAATGGAACGTGATTCAAGGAAACATTAACAATACATTATCTTTAACAGAAATTAGAATAAAATATTAGAAAATAATGATATCCTCAAGCTCTATATAACAAGTAATAATATCTAATAAAAAGATAAAAACAACCTTATGATAATACTGTATATCACACAAAGGATAAGTAACCACAATTTATCCCTTGCGATCTCGATAACATTGGTAAGTTCGAAGCTTAAGGTTAATAACTAAGAAAAATCTATATCCATAAAATAAACAAAGCAACCAAGAATAATCCTTTCCAACATTATACCATTATTCGCCCACCGTTAATTTATCTCTAAAATATACGTTTACACGAACGCTTTTAAGGTCTAACACAAGATCCTAAAATTCATAGCGCCCCATTATCTCCAAACTCCTAACCATAACTAAACCCAATGTGTGGAGAGTAACATCTAAATGTGGACCCACCGCGCTCTATACACTTCATTATAGTCTAACTTTTCGTTAAGATATAATGCACACATGACCACAAACAAAATCATGAAGAAATTAACACGCATTAATCACATTGACCCCAACTATCAATCTCAACATAGGTGATATAAACTAATCCTCTTGTTAATTCCTAAAACGTCAATTTCGAAATACCCATTATAGTAAATGACTAAGGGTCTCACACTCTATAATCATGAGAGAGTCATTAACTACATGATACATGTACTAAGTATATCTAGGAATCACTTATAAAATGGGATACCTATCACCTATGGATACACACATATCCAGGAGCATCGAAAATAAAACGTATAAACTAATATTAAGTAGGGCAGCGTTCTTTCTATCATAAATCACCATAGGGAATCTTAAAATCCCATCAAAAATCTAAGTAAGGAATCCACACATCGCACCACATAAAACACGCCCCACAAAAGTTTGCTTATACCTGAAGATACGTCATACGTATAGAAGCCTCGATCGAATGAGATATGAAATGACAACATTTTGTTATGCCAATAGATAATTGTTTTCTTTCAATATCATCTCACTTATTATCTAATAATGTTGTATTATTACATATGTGATATTATGGATTCTTAATATAATAAAAACCATTTTTAAATTTGAATAATTAAATGTAAAATGAGTCAAATTGATATTTTATGACACATCCTAAGCTAAATGATAACTTTCGGGGTAGAAAATGTAATTTTATGAAACTTTAGGGACTTGACTTTAAATAAAGAAAGTTTTAGGGAATAAAATGAAAATATATAAAGGACAATTTTGTAAATAAAATATTTTCAAGGACCTCTAAGAAATATTGAAAATGTATGGTGTAAAATTACTAAAATACCCTTCATGTGTAAAATGACCCTTATACCCTTAATAACTTTACACCTCGTGTTTGACACCTCATGCTTGGCTTTAACACCTCCACCGCACACGTGTCGCCTTTATAGAAAAAGATAAAACACATGTCAATCCTTTAGAAAAAGTTAAAACACGTGTCGCCGTTTGGTCAACGAAGACTACAAGGCTGCTCCGTTGCGCGACACGTGAACGCCGACTCACCAAAATGAAATCCTTATCACCCTGACATGTGTCAGCACCTAAATACCTTTGAAAAACTATAAATAAAGCCCTTAGATCAGACATTACACGAAATTATACCAAAATCTTACAAAGAAATAGAGAGAGAACATGCGGGGAAAGTTTAAGAAGAAGTTCCTTCTCAAGATTAACGAGCGATCCAAGACTCTGTTCCTATAACTTCGAACTTATGTTTTAGGTGAGTACTCTGACATTCCTTGTGCGTTTTAATTATATGATTTTATAAAAACTATATATATTTTTTGTGAACTGTTTTTATTCTCAAAATTCATCTGATACCGATGATTGATTCCTTGTGATATGTTTATATTTGTCCATATAAACATACCGATTAAAAAGAGTTTTGAAAATAATATTGAATATTGGAAATAAGATTCGACCTAAGGGACCTCTCTTAATCTCTGACCTTTCCAGCTGGGTTATATCTGGTGTGCCCTAAATAAGGCGTTGTGACAAACAAGTTCGATTGACCCTCAACTACCAGGGAATAATACGATAGAAGAATACAGTATTATAGTGTTCTTGGTCGTTAAAATGATATGATTGAAAGAAAAAGACATTGAAAATTGATTTGTCATATATGTTATATTCTGTGTTATTCATTTTTATATACTGTCATCTCAAATTTTATACAGCAAAATGTTGTACACATATGTATATGTCTACTCTTTGGATTTGAATAGGTATCAATTTTTTGAACAGAACCTTGGAATGTCTGGAGATTAAACCTCACTCGGCTTTTAGCTGATGTTGTATAACTCATCATTTTTCATGAAATAAGTAGGCTATGAGGGAACGAAAAAGGACTATATGGAAGATTCATCTTTTAGAGCTATTTTTGTTATTTTAACTAAAAAGTTTGTTATATCTTATAGAGCATGTTTGTCTCTCTTGTAAAAAGTTTTAAATTTCTTTCGAAGTTGTAACTCCTTGTTACTTATAATATAAATGAAGTTTCCTTTTAGAAAGCTCTGATGACGTAATTCCCTTTATTTCAGTATTTTACGATTCATAACCATGTAATTGTATTTTCGTTGCATTTAATTAAGGAAAAAATTTAAGTCAGGATATTTGTTGCCTTGGTGGCATGTTAAGATACTCGTTCCCCACTACTATTCTAGGATGGGGTCATGACAAGATATGCACCCGCACATAATGCCCACATAATTACAAATACTAATCGGGAAAAAACCACCACCCCTAATAAATCCTGACCATAGATTCTAATTTATTCCACCACCATTCCGATAACCGTATCTCTAATCCTAACGTGGCGATGAAGCCCATTTTTAATGTATCCCAACTCCAGGTACACACCTGTAGTGACTATTCTACAATGGCTATAATGTCCATAATATTAATACAACACGATCATAATTCTAAATCCACCACGAGTCTCGATATTGACTTATAGTACTCCTAATACAATACAATTCACGATATAAGCACCATCCCCTTTGCACAACTCCCAAATTATATATATTACATGCCTAGACTGTCCTTAATCAAATCCCACAAGTATTATCCTATCCTTATCCTACCTTTATACTTTTTCACACATTCATAATCTATAATAATCGAATCTACAAAGTTTATAACTTAAGCTTAGTTAATAACTCTAGTTTAGATTCTACTAAAATACCCGTCTGACCCATTTAGGTTGATCCCTCAAAAAGTGTACCCAAGTCTCCCTTTGATACAAATTTATACTTATATTTAAGTATAGATTTAGGTGCATGATCAACACCAACATAAATTGGCACCCCATATTAAGGTCAAAAACACCATTTATTTCGAGACCTAAAATGATTCAGATCTAACCGGAATTTTCTAGACCGGATCGATTCGGGTCATGGACGAATCGATTCACCTCATCAGATAGCAAGTTAAGAACCAAGAAAAGTTTCCATTTACAGAAACAAAACTTTGAAAGTCATCCAAGGTTCAATTTCATCATCGTAAACCATCAAATTTTAATTTCCACAATTAAGGTTTGATAGATCTTAATAAAGTTATGACTTAAATACTAAAATAACCAACTATATCATGATTCCAACTAATTTAAAAAAATCTCAACCAAAGCCTAATTTATAAGAATATGGTATATACTATACAATTCTTGAATTAAAATTCTCCAAAACACAATAATCAACATAAAAGATGTGGTTTCTAAATTCTCAATTATGAGTTTCACCGGAATTAAATTCTAGTTTTACACCCAATTACATAATCTTCACTAAAAATCGAGTTTTATGATCATGTCTCCAAATTACAAGTATTCCATTAATTAAAAAGGTGTAATCACATATTTCAAATCAAAATTCTTTATTTAATAACAATCTTCTTCATATAATAATCCAACTACATGAATTTTAATAAGACAATACTCAAATCAATGGGGAAGAGTACATATAATTTCTCGCCTTAATTAGTTATAGATATTTTCTTCTTACTCATGAAATTCTTCAAAGAAGCGCCTAAAATCTTCAATTCTCTTCTTCCTCCAAATCTCTCCAAATTTGTTAAATTTCTGAAAGTACGGCTATAGTTTTAATATTGAAGTTTGAAGTTAACTAATAAGGTATGTAAACTAAAAATTAAGGTTTCCATATGCATGTTTTAAAACCATAAAAAAGGACCTTATACATAATCCAGTTACCTCCAAACTAATCCCAATGAGTTCCCAACCTTGGGCCTAATTCCATATATTTTCTACACCATTTGGGAACTTTAAACTTGTCCTAAGTCTGACCCAAAACAAAATATAAACTCCAAAATTAATTTCGATATGGATCCATTAACCCAAATACTCATCCAAAAAGAAAATTCTGATAATATAATTTCTCACTCAAATTTATAGCCTCATAATTATTATTTAAAATCAATAAATAATTTCTAATTAATTTCTTAAGATTGTGGGGATATTCCCCTACAAAAAAAGTTCCTCAAAATTCTCTACATCCTTATCCTTCCAACACAAAAAGGGAATTAAACATCCAACCACTGAAATGAAATATCCTTAACCCAATGTCACATATACTTAACAATTAGTGACCCACTACGCTACTATTAATCGTTACCAACATGGGGCTTACTAAAATCTATATAAAAAATAGTCATATAATATATTAGCAAAAAATCGTAACACTAAATGCACAACCCCACTCCCATAAGAAAACATCTAACAACTAATCCTAATAAGGACCCTTGTATATAGCCTTAGTCTTACAGTTTTAGATACTTGACAATTAAGAAATGAGTGATTATTGGATTTAGATCTTAACACCAATAAGAACTTATATGTTAGATGTAAAATCCAAATATTAAAACTCCCATATATACTCTTACTCTACATATGTGATCATTGAACTTGATAGCTAATGGAATACCCAACACACATGTTGAATGGCTACATAAGTACTATAACCTAATGAACCTAACTATCAACCGCTGGTAGGCCCCAATATATTTGATATAAAATTAAATCAAGGAACCCTATGTATAAACCTCAAGATCCACATAGTCGAGGGTTCTTTATATAACTTATTGGCCTTTGACACACACATTGAGATTCACATTGACTTCCATTTTTACCAAAGTTTACTTGCCATTAAGACCATATCTTAGTCAATCGTGCACTACTCATCATCATAATATTCACTTTCATATGTGAATGCATCATCATCCATGACATATCCCCGTGAGTACCTCATGACACACTTATCAGAATTCTATTTATATCCAATCCATATATTTGTAAACCCAAGAAAATTAACCATGATCTCATTGAATATGAAACTATGTCACTAACTAACACATACACATCATTTTTTATGTAATGAACTACACACTATATCATTGTACCCCAAATGAGAGACTGCATCATCAACCAGCATGCAATATGTACTCGCTCAACCAATCCATCCAAAAATCACATGCCATTAATACTCACACGACCCATGGATCAACATCACTTAATAATAGGGACATACTTTCAGACCATAAATCCATTAAATATTTACACACACAATAATATATATATATATATATATATATATATATATATATATATATATATATGTTGCACTAAAGCAAGACTATCTCTAGCGACCAAGACGATAAAACTCACTCGAAAATTTTATCAAACACTTAGTGTGCGAAAAACACCCAAGATCTTGTTCCGTGAATGAACTAGTGTGAAAACTCCCAATCAAATCAACCAAGCATCAATGAAGAAACAATAAGAACATACAAGCAATCATCAAAGCAAGACAACAACGATATACCGTGGTTCACCCAAATTTGGGCTACATCCACCAAGGATGATTTCTTCTTTCTATAGATAAATGGAGGAACCCAAAGGTTATACACGCACATAATTTCTCTCTCTTAGAAAGTCACTCACAACCTCACAAGAACTTACCCCTCAAATTATCTTTCTATCTCTTTTTGTCTTTGATTAGCTCTCAAATATTCCCACTCTTGTCCTCTCTCAAAACCTAGAAATAACACTTGTATTTATAGATTTGAGTCAAAAATGGCAAATTTGTTAATAAACCAAAATTGAAAAAATAGGAGAGCCAAAACCAACAAAATCCACCTTGGTGATCCTGACGATCCAACCAATCTCTAGAATGCAGAAATTGAACCCGCTTGAAGACTGTCCCACCATCTACCAAGCTAATGCGATTCCCCCAAGCGATCCTCACGATCCAACCGCACTCGAATGCAAACATCAAATCCGATCGAAGATCATCCCGACATCTAACAAGACAATACGCTCCACCCTATGCTAAGCCACCACAAACTTCAACCATGAAGTGAGATACCGCAAGTCTTCACTCCAAGACTCCAAATGACTCCACTCGCCGAGGAACCAAGTTCTAAACTAAGAACTCCCCTGAATGCTTCCCATGTAACCATACGGTGAAGCTCACTCCTCATGTAACCCGGTGAGTACACCCCCACAAAATACATATAGCATACACCTTCTTTACACAAAATATTCAAACACATCAACACCATCTTCCACCTTGAGAAATAACTCCGTATGAGAGGGAAAATTCCTCACCTCTCATACCCTCCAAATCTCACCCTCAAAAGATGTACCAAGTCTTCGTCACGAAAAACTCCAGTTTGCTAATGCTCGCAAACAATAACTCATCGGCTCTCCTTGAACTAGCTACACACACCTCGAATCCATCACGGTCTTACACCTCCTCGATTACAATCAGCCAATGCATGTGTGCAACTAAACTGAGTCAACATCACCCGTTGGCCCCGGAGGGAGACTTTGATCCATCCCCTCCACTAGTAAGTATTCTCCCATCACTACCGTCTACTCTCGGAAAGCTAGCACCCAATGTCCCCGCTTTGTTCATAAACGAGACATGCCTCGAACGTTCGAACACTTATGCACACCTCTTCCCCATTTTCCTTGAAGTTTGATTTAGACGATACAACCCCTCCCTCTCCTCTCCCCTTGCTAGGACCATACAATCACGTGTGACTTTCAAGACTCCTCCTGCCATCGACACCCGGAAACCCTTGGAATCCAAACGACTAATGGATATAAAATTATTTCGCAACTTTGGGACATAGACCACACCACCAAATATGAGTTCCACCCCATCGAACATCTTGAGTTTCACCGTCGTGACACCCTCAACGGAAACCTTCTCTCCGTTAGCCAAAGACATGGAACCTTTTCCATTTTTCGTAAAAGTCTCAAAATATTTCCTCTTGGATCAAACGTGATTCGACGATCCCGAATCTAATATCCAATCATCTTGGGAAAGAGAGTTAACCTTAGAGATTGTGAGAAGTTCTCCAAGTTCATCTTCATAACTCGCACTCGTTACCGTTTCCCTCTCGAAATCAACCTTGACCTTAACCTTGTCATTCCACAAAGGACATTCTCGGATCATATGACCCCTTTCCCGGTACTTGTAGCATTTCGGCCCTTTACCACCAACACCCCTCGATCTAGACCTACTATCGTCATTAAATCCCCGGTTGGAGTTCCTCCTGCCATTTTGCCCACCTCCGTCTCTTACCGTAAGGCATTCATTATGGGAATACCCATCACCTCCACTTTCCTTCTTTCTCATTGTGACATGAGATTGAATATCTTGCACATCCTCGTTGCACCGAATCTAGACTTCCCAAACATAAGAGTGGTCACAAAATGCTCGTATGAAATAGGTAATGATGCAAGAAACAACAATGATTGATCCTCATCAATGAATTGAACGTCTATCCGATTCAAGTCATTTATCAAGGCATTAAAAATGTTGATATGCTTCATCATATCCTCACCCTCCTTCATCTCAATCTTGAAGAGTTTCTTCTTGAGGAATAATTTATTTGACAATGACTTTCTCAAATAAATCTCTTTTAGCTTACCCCACATGCCTTTAGCCGTGGTCTCCGCTATCACATTATTCAACACATCATCCGTGATAAGCATCTAAATACACGAAGCGACTGTTTGATCAATGTGAATCCACTCGGCATCGGTCATGCCTATCGGTCGTCCCTCTACCCCCAACAATGCTAATTGCAACCTTTGTTGGACAAGAACGCCTCGCATTCGTCTTTGTCATAACCCAAAGATTGATCTTCTCATCAAAAGCCTTCATGTCCATCTTCATTGAGCCACTCGATTCATATCTCGGATCCCATCTCTTAGAGCCTCCGCTCGTAGAGGTTGATTCTCGAGTACTCTCCACATTTTTTGCCATTTGGAATAAAAACAAAAGCTATGCTAAAATTGATTCAACCTCGAACCAAAAATACCTGGCAAATAATGCAACCAATGCTCTGATACCACTTGTTGCACTAAAGCAAGACTACCTCTAGCGACCAAGACGATAAAACTTACTCAGAAATTTTATCAAACACTTGGCGTGCGGAAAACACCCAAGATCTTGTTCCGTAAATGAACTAGTGTGCAAACTCCCAATCAAATCAATCAAGCATCAATGAAGAAACAATAAGAACAAATAAGCAACCATCAAAGAAAAATAACAACGATATATCGTTGTTCACCCAAATTTGGGCTACATCCACCAAGGAGGATTTCTTCTTTCAATAGATAAATGGAGGAACCCAAAGGTTATACACACATACAATTTATCTCTCTTAGAAAGTCACTCACAACCTCACAAGAACTCTCCCCTCAAATTAGCTCTCTATCTCTCTTTGCCTTTGATTAGCTCTTAAATATGCCCACTCTTGTCCTCTCTCAAAATCTAGAAATAACACTTGTATTTACAGATTTGAGCCAAAATGGCAAATTTGTAAATAAACCAAAATTGAAAAAATAGGAGAGCCAAAACTAACAAACTCCACCTTGTCGATCCTGACGATCCAACCAATCTCTAGAATGCTGAAATTGAACCCGCTTGAAGACTGTCCCACTATCTAATAAGTTAATGAGATTCCCCCAGGCGATCCTCATGATCCAACCGCACTCGAAATGCAAACATCAAATCCGATCGAAGATCATCTCAAAATTTAACAAGCCAATACGCTCCACCCGACGCTAAGCCACCTCAAACTTCAACCATGAAGTGAGATACTGCAAGTCTTCACTCCAAGACTCCAAACGACTCCACCCGCCGAGGAACCAAGTTCTAAACTAAGAACTCCCCTTAATGCTTCCCATGTAATCATAGAGTGAATCTCGCTTCTCATGTAACCCGTTGAGTACGCCCCCACATAATACATATAACATACACCTTCTTTACACGAAACATTCAAACGCATCAACACCATCTTCCACCTTGAGAAATAACCACGAATGAGAGGGAAAATTCATCACCTCTCATACCCTCCAAATCTCACCCGCGAAAAATTTACCAAGTCTTTGTCACGAAAAAATCCCGTTTGCCAATGCTCGCAAATAATAACTCATCGGCCCTCCTTGAACTAGCTATACACACCTCGAATCCATCACGGTCCTACACCTCCTCTATTCTAATCAACCAATGCATGTGTGCAACTAAACTGAGTCAACATCATCCGTTGGCCCCGGAGGGGGACTTTGATCCATCCCCTCCACTACTAGGTATTCTCCCATCACTACCGTCTACTCTCGTAAACTAGCACCGAATGTCCCCGTTTTGTTCACAAATGAGACATGCCTCAAACGTTTGAACACTTGTGCACACCTCTTTCCCATTTTCCTCGAAGTCTGATTTAGATGATACAACCCCTCCCTCTCCTCTCCCCTCGCTAGGACCATACAACCGCATGTGACTTTCAAGACTCCACCCGCCATCGACACCCGATAACTCTTGGAATCCGAATGACTAATGGATATCAAATTCTTTCGCAACTTTTGGACATAGGCCACACCACCCAATGTGCATTCCACCCAGTCGAACATCTCGAGTTTCACCTTCCCGACACCATCAACGAAAACCTTCTCTCCGTTATCCAAAGACATGGAACCTTTTCCATTTTTCGTAAAAGTCTCAAAATATTCCCTCTTGGATCAAACGTGATCCGACGATCCCAAATTTAATATCCAATCATCTTGGGAAAGAGATTTAACCTTAGAGATTATGAGAAGTTCATCTTTATAATTCGCACTCGCTACCGTTGCCCTCTCGGAATCAACCTTGCCCTTAACCTTATCATTCCATAAAGGACAATCTCGAATCATATGACCCCTTTCCCGGCACTTGTAGCATTTCTGCCCTTTACCACTAACACCCCTCGATCTAGAACTACTATCGTCATTAAATCCCCGGTTGGAGTTCCTCCCGCCATTTTTCCCACCACCATCTCTCGACGTAAGGCCTTCATTATGGGAATACCCGTCACCTCCACTTTTATTCTTTCTCATCGTGAGATGGGATTGAATATCTTGCACATCCTCGTTGCACCGGAGCTTAGACTTTCCAAACATGAGAGTGGTCATAAAATGCTCTCATGAATCGGGTAATGATGCAAGCAATAACAATGCTTGATCCTCGTCAATGAATTGAACGTCTATCCGATTCAAGTCATTTATCAAGGCATTAAAAATGTTGATATGCTTCATCATATCCTCACCCTCCTTCATCTCAATCTTGAAGAGTTTCTTCTTGAGGAACAATTTATTTGACAACGACTTTCCCAAATAAATCTCTTCTAGCTTATCCCACATGCCTTTAGCCGCGGTCTCTGCTATCACATTATTCAACACATCATCTGTGATAAGCATCTCAATACACGAAGCATCTCTTTGATCAATGTCAATCCACTCGGCATCGGTCATGCCTACCGGTCGTCCCTCTACCCCCAACAATTCTAATTGCAACCTCTCTTGGACAAGAACTCCTCGCATTCGTCTTTACCATAACTCGAAATTGATCTTCTCATCAAAAGCCTTCATGTCCGTCTTCATTGAGCCACTCGATCCATAACTAGGTTCATATCTCTAAGAGCCTCCGCTCGTAGAGGTTGATTATCGAGTACTCTCCTCATTTTCCGCCATTTGGAACAAAAACAAAAGCTATGCCAAAATTAATTCAACCTCGAACCAAAAATATCGGGCAAACAATGCAACCAAAACTCTTATACCACTTGTTGCACTAAAGCAAGACTATCTCTAGCGACCAAGACGATAAAACTCACTCGAAAATTTTATCAAACACTTGGTGTACGAAAAACACCCAAGATCTTGTTCCATAAATGAACTAGTGTGCAAACTCCCAATCAAATCAACCAAGCATCAATGAAGAAACAATAAGAACATACAAGCAATCATCAAAGCAAAACAACAACGATATACTGTGGTTCACCCAAATTCGGGCTACATCCAGCAAGGAGCATTTCTTCTTTCTATAGATAAATGGAGGAACCTAAAGGTTATACACACACACAATTTATCTCTCTTAGAAAGTCACTCACATCCTCATAAGAACTCACCCCTCAAATTAGCTCTCTATCTCTCTTTGCCTTTGATTAGCTCTCAAATATGCCCACTCTTGTCCTCTCTCAAAACCTAGAAATAACACTTGTATTTATAGATTTGAGTCAAAATGTCAAATTTGTAAATAAACCAAAACTAAAAAAATAGAAGAGCCAAAACCAACAATATACAAACACACACGAACATAATAAACGAAGGTGATCATTACCACTTATCATCGGCAGGATATGAGTTCACATGCCCCCCCACACCATATCATCAAATATAATAGATAATCATAATAATCACACATAACTCACCTGATGTTATCATACTAACCCAAGAACAATAGGATAAAAAAATATGGCATGAATTATAGGAATAAAAAATTGGCAATGACATCGACAAGTTAGAGAGATTCTAAATATCGCCTCATTCACTCATGATTGTATTTGACCCTCTTAAGGCACGACATGCCATCATGACTCTACCAAAGTTATGTGTGACTCTTAGCCTTAAGTGGTGGAAATAAAAGTGTTTCAATCATCTGTAATAGTTTAACCTACTATCAGAATCCTCCTTGGAAGTTATTTCCTCGTGGATCCTCTCGTTGTCTCGTAATGTCTTTATTTTTCTTCCTCCACTACCTTTGGTGTGAATACTCTTTATTTTCCTTGCACAAACTTGACATTTAATTAAATCTGTTGACAACCATACGATTCTATAACTTTCTCATCTCTTAGAAATATTAATCGTATTAAATACTTGCACATATGATGGGTAGATAGTATTACCATGTAACACCAACTTAATGGGACAAATTAACCCCACAATAGAGTCATATATCTTCTTTTCATCGGTATCCACCTTATTAGGTACAAACTAAGGCAATTTTGTGAACTCTCATTCATAAGTTGTAACTGTGGGGTGACCTTGATTAAAAGTTAAACTCTCTATATTTTTTAGCTACCCTAATCACATGAAAAAATGATTATCCTCAAACTTATCTTGAATTTATCGTAAGTCAAAGTCATCCTCTTATATGACTAGTCACACTCTCCCACTAAATTACAGCATCTTCAATTACTTGAAAAGTGGAAACCACATGCTTATTCAACTCGGTGCACTCAAACATTTTTAGACCATGGGCAGGTTTCCAGCAGCAGGTTCCTCAGGGCTTCAGGGCCAAGGGAACTAAGGGGGAGGCAAGCAGATCCAAGGACGTCAGGGCCAAGGGAACTAAGGGGGAGGCCAGCAGGGACAAGGCCGTCAGGGCCAACATTAGGACCAAGGGCAGAGGTAGTTCTAGGGACATTGTTTCACATGTGGCCAGTAGGGCCACACGAGTAGGACTTGTCCACAGTGAGACAGGGCACAATAGTAGGGTGCCCAACCGGGGAAGCAATCTTTGTTAGCCCTAGCACCAGCACAAGCCCCACAGCAGCAGTGGGGCCAGATGCACTTTGAGCGTGTGTATAATGTTCGAGATGTGCCTTTTCAGCCAGCACCTCTGGCACCGCCGGTAGTCGCAGGTATGTTTCTTATCCATGGGCATGAGGGTAGTATTCTTTTTTACACGGGTGTGAAACACTCTTTTATGTCCACAATATTTGCACGAGCAGGCGGGTTTTAGAGACAGTCGACACTCATCTTATGTGTGTTGATTCACCAATGGATAGTGGGTCCCTTATACACTCAATTTGTAAGGGTGTGGAAATTATGATCGGGAGATTGATTCTAGCGATAGACCTTCTAGTGTCAGCCAGACCTTCTAGTGTCGATGGAGTACATCATCATGGGGTGTGTCGGTGTTATTTGTGAAGAAAAAGGATGGTTCGCTCCATTTGTGCGTAGACTATATCGAGCTGAACAAGGTGAGATACATAACAAGTGATGATGTTGTAAATATCACCACCATATGAGGTGTTAATAAGCTCAAGCTAGTAATAACAATGGAAGCACTAGAGTTGATAAAAAATAGAAGAAGATGAGGAAAAGAGGATTTAAACCAGTATGTAAGTGGTTCGGCCAATTTGCCCTACATCCACTGTGAGTGTGTGAGTAAGCATCACTAAAATGAGGGCACTAATGGTCTGTGATACAATCTCTCACTTTCTCTCTCTACCGTGTATACAAACAGAGTTTCTACTAGGGTTGTCCTTTTAGATCTCCTTCTAGGGTAGGAGAAGACATGTATATATAGTGCTTGGGGGGGCGCAGTGCACCCCCCAAGCATGCCATGAGCATGTGTGAATTAAATACACTAATCATAGGTAGACACCTAGCTGTGCAACATGTAAGGAATGATGACCAAATATTCCCTCAGGTGAGGGGAATGATTCAACTATAACTGATTTGCCACGTGTTCCAAGTCTTCCATGTGCTCGAACTTGTGAAATCATCTGTCATAACCTCGGATTGGCCGAGTACAACACTCATAAGAATTTATATATATATAAATATATATATATAATCCCGAATATACCAATTCATAATAATTAATTATGTATATAAATCACTTATCTCAATTCCATAGGTTTCGCATCCTCTATCATAATAGTCGTCAATAGACGTATCGAATAACTGCTGAATCATCTTTAACCCATAACCTAAATTCCATCCTACTCGAATCCTAGGATTTACTCAAATGAAATCGGCCCGTATTTACTCTTAATCACATAAATATATCTATACACACTTGCCGAAGAATTCTCTCAAATGTTACTCGTTCTAAATAGTTATTAAATCCATACCCCGGGTTGTACACTCAACTAATCCAAGGTTATTATACAACTGCTCAAGTCCTTTAGGTCATAACCATCTATAATACACTAATTAAGAAGGACCCTAAGCCTTGAACCCCAAAAGAAAAAGGAGTAGAAAAATCCTTATCTTGGGCAAAAAACAGAGTACCGGTGGACCGGTCCCTGACCCCCGGTCGACCGCGAATTGGTATTATTCCTCGCTAGCCAACTAGTGGCCTTTTTCCCTTATACCGATTGACCGATCACACCAGATATTTCGGCCATCTCTCTATTTCTTACGAAATCTAAACCTCCAAAATACCAAATATCAACCCAACCTCCATTTTTATGGTTTCTAATCTCAACCAACAACACAATAAACCTCTAATCTATGTTTTTCAACTAACACATCAATAAATTTGTGGTATTAAACCATTTCTCTTAGATTTAAACCTTAAAACCATTAAAACCCTAGTTTATCTTTTTCTCCATTTCAATTCATTTATACATTCCATTAACATGGTTTATACACTAGAAGTCATCAAGAGTTAACAAGACATAAATTTGTAAACTCAAATCAATTTTCCCAAATTTATTTTAAAGGTTTCAACCCAAAATTTATCTAGTTTACCAAATATAATATGAGATACACACTCAATGGAACAAATCAAGTAAACGCTTACCTCGTGGATGAAATCCGACGACCTCGAGTCGAATCCCGTGGAGTTTGGATCGGAATCCCTTTTTCTGTCTTCCTTTCTTCTCTTCTCTCTTTTTCTTTCATTTCTCTCACTCTCTTATGCCTTTATGAGAGAGAATAAGGGTTTATCCCTTATAAACCCAAAAATGACTCATTTACTCAATTCTAAGTCCCTACCAGTCCAAAAGTCCCCGGAACCTAAACATTACCCCCAGATACTCTATTCTGACTATCTCGGCCATTTCGAAACCAACCGGGCACTCGAAATCTCCATCTGAGCCACTTAACTACTCATTTGTGAAGTTATCTATTTTATGGAGTTTACTGTACTGCTTGAAATCATGGGAATTTAATTTTTTTAGACCTCTTTCCTTTTAATTTATCCATAAAAAATTTAAATATCATCATATACTATTTTTAAGTGTGTTGATTTTTTATAATATAAATTTTGTGTATGTAATCCGTTGACGTGGGTGGTCATCTCAAACGGTCGTAGTCCTAACGTATCTTTGGTGTAACTTCCTGTTGTGTTTTTTTATTAGCACCCTTTTCCCTATCAAGGCGACACAATTTCCATATTACAGATAAGTTTCACTATTGTGTAGGAGAAAGAAACACATCGTTTTCACTTTCAAGATGCGTAGGGTTTTTATTTTGGATGACATTAAAATTTTTGAAAGCTTATAATAACCTCAATAAGGATTATGTCTAATTATATATAGAATGTTATTCTCTAAATGTACACGAGCATAATTAATAGAGACCTTTCTACCTCATTCAGGTTCAATTTATGAACTATAAAGATACCCACTTGGAGGCCTTTTATGGATTCATTCTTCTCCATATCTGAACACGGATAATAATCTTGAATATGCACTTGCATTGGATAATTAGAGTAGTGATGAAGATGATGACTTTATTGGAAATATTTTTTATTTTGATTATTATTTTTTGGATACTATTAAGGTATCATCATCATTGAAAATAACACCATGACGATACCTTAATAGTTACTTAATATATCTAAATATGGCTTGTGGATTATCTTTTCGATATGACTTGTGGTGAAATTATAAGTTTGAATCGTATTATGTTATATAATTGATTTTAAAGTGTTCTCTATATTATTATTTAATTTTTACAATTTTATTTATTTTTTGTACTGTATCATACGATATGAATCGCGATACGATTGACGATTCACGATACATAGGGTTTTGATACACCATACGCATCACCATTGTCGGTTGTGAGTTGCCTTATATGTGAAACAAGGGATTCGAGTGGAAAAGGGGATTTGAGTGAAAAAGTAAACTTTTTTTTTTAAATAAAATGGAGTTTAGTACTAGCATGGACAAGAGGACAAACACAAAAGAAAAATCTCGGAGTAGGCATGACTCACCCCCGCTCTAGCAAGAATGTCCAATGATGGAGGATCAATACCTTTTTGGTTAATAAAAACAAAGTTGTTATCATTATCGGAGCAGACCTGCATATAACATCACATATAAGCCATGACTAGATGCACCGTAAAATAAGCAGAATGACCTCTTTGTATAATACCTTATTCTTTAGTTCAATAATTTTTTTAACTCTTTTGTCAACTGAACGTCGTTCGGCTGCAACCATCGCTTCTCTCTGTTCTAGATTTGAGTTAAAAAATCCTGCATTTATTCCACTGAGAGGAAAAAGGTCAGTTTTGTGGGTTCGTTAATATCAAGTAAAAAGTAATTAATTGCACATGCAGCTAATTCTATATTTAAATTTCGTGCCAAAAATTTATTTACTTCAAAAACTTTTAACCTGTCAAAGTTGCCCAGGTTTTACAAAGTATCGTGAAGAATGTAAGTTTTAATGACATAATTCACATAACAATCGAGCATCCGGAAGGTAACTCTCAAGGACAAGACCCTCAACCTATGACACAAGAATCACATCATCAAGAAGGTACCTCTCAAAATGTGCTAAGCATAATGAAATGATTGGCACAATGAGTGCCACAAATTATTATGAAGTGTGCACATGGTACAGTAGATGAGAACTCTTAGGCTGACAAACATCCGTTTCGAGTTCAATGAGAACAATGACACATATTCTATTTTGAAGATACATATACATGACCAGTACCAAGAGTGGCTAGCTTCCTATAGTAAGCCAGCAAATGGCAATGATGATGTATCATCTCAGTGTACTACCATTTCACACTCTTATTTTGGTTTCTATGTGGATCAGTTTTATCCAAAAGGTCGACCTGTGATTCCAAAATTAATCCACGGGTGGTTATCACCAAGAGTTTGTGCGTATTGGTACATGTGTGGGGGCTACATAACGTCATCATGAGATATTTTGTTGAAGCTAAAGGGAAGAAGAGAAGATGTTGATAATATTATTAAAACATTGAAGGAAAAATTTTTGGAAATTGGTTGAACCCTTTATCCTAGATGATTTAAAAGACTTTTTAACAGTAAGTGACCAATCCTTGGATGTAATGATAGAAACAAATAGCATTAGTTTTGATACTGGTCTGATTCTGAGTACAACAGCGATGATAACGAGTAGGAGTTTCTAATCAGATTTCATTGTCGTTTGCCTCGACTTAGATATGTCACGAACTGGAAAGCACAAAATCCAAAGTTTGGAATGGTATGAGAACTAAAAAACTAATCAAGGTAAGGGTAAGCAAAAGAAATTATAAATATCATTGATTGAGGTTGAGGCATATATACATAAAAAAGGTGATGAATCAAAAGTAAAAAACACAGATAAGGCAGGCAGGCTATATCCGTGTGTGTGTATATACGGTGCATGTATGTGTAAATATGTTAGTATCCATGTATATACATTGGCGAGAAGATAGAGAACCTCCTGGCGTTGGTGAGGATTGGCAAGCAAAGGAATCAACTGTTCCACAATGGCCTACTTTAAGTTTACGGAGGAGCTAGAACCACCACAACCCAATCCCAATGTGGGCCCAGGATAAAGGGATTAGGGAAGATTTAGGTTCTCCATCTCCTCAAAAACAAAAACTTTTGTTTAGATGGTGAAGTAAAGGGGGTTCAAGATTCAGTTTTTTTTTTCAAGACAAAACCGAGGGTGGGAGGATCTTAGATTGTTTTATAAGACATTGATAATATTACAAAAGTATAATTCTCATGAACCCCAACTACTTTAGTTATTTATCTACATAATATTTATAGAAATGGAGCAAACCATTCCCTATATGTAAAAAAGTTAAATTGAATTGATTATGTAACACCCTAGTGCCTTGACCAATCCATATCCTTCTAATCTAATCCCATCATATTTCATCGTGACACTAAGAACTTTCTTAAAGTCTTTATGGTCATAGGAAATACCAATAAAGGTTAGACGATAAAACATTGGCACTCTCAACACAAGATAGAAAACGCTACACGATCTCACCAATAATAATGAAACTGAATTATTGAATCTTCAAGACAATCATGAAATGTCTAATGATGAAAGTACTAGAACAATTTTACACTTCAACAAGTACTTACATATGGAAATTATGCTAAGATTCTCAAACTTGATAACCTGAACGGTTTACCACTAGAACAAGATGAATGTCCCATTTTCAACAATGCCCTTATTTCAATATTTTGCAATTACCAACACATAAGTCTATTGGACCAAAGCATTGCATCATTGGTAAGTTCATCTATTTTAAGAAGTTATCTTAAATATCACACTAAATAACACTCGTATCGCACATACACAAATGCTATAATAAACAGAAGTTTGATACATAACAGAGCTTTCATGCTGCTCTAGTGCAGCAGGGTAATAGCCCTGCCTCTCCCAGATCCCCATTAGCATCCCCTTTTTCACACCATGCTTCTCACTTATCTGCCCATGATTATCCAGTTTTTACACCCGTGAGTATTCTTTTCTTATTGCTTTACTATTTATTTTCTATATTTATGTCTTTAGTTGCATATATTTATTATTTAAAATAAATCTTCAGTTGCATGATTATCCGATCTTTAAATTCATGGATATTTTAGAGTCCTGAATATGATTAGACTAATAAATCTTTAAATTCACATTTCTTGTATACATTTTAGTTTTGGTTTGTGTATGTAAAAATTTAATATCCTATGAATTTCTGAACCTTGGTTCCTAAATTTGTGTGTGAGATATAAAATTAAAGCCTTGCAAATGACATTCAACTAACTCTAATGTTGTCCATTGAACCATGAACAATGACTGAACTAAAGAAATAACTTAAAACTTCTATAAGATATTTTACCCAAAATTTCACATTGGGTAACCACTCAAATGCATAATAGATATGTTTCCTATGGTGGACGCATAACATTCTTACATGTAAGCATTTTTTCAATTATACGCACAAAACATTTGCAAATATGATGACTAATGAACCCCTAGGACATCAATTTCATTTTAAAAAAAGGGAAATTGTCACAAACATAAAAACGTTATGCATAGGACAAAATCATTATTTAAATTTCCTCAAGCATAAATGTCTTATGTGAGATACTCATACACATATTATAGTAGAATCTTCACACACATAAGTGTTATCATGTTTCCCACTCTATATGAAGATCCCTTACGCGTGTTGACAATTATTCAATTCCATTACTTATTACGAATAAAGTGATAATTTTATCAAACTGTTTTAAATTAAGTCAGGTTATGTATTATAAAATCATTACAAAGTTTCTATATAATTTATCCATTTATATACCCGACAATAATCATCACCATCGTAGCAATGGGATGCAACTATAGGTGTCTCCTTCTCTGAACCTCGATTCATTTTTGTCCGAGGAAAATAAGGGAGGGAGTTCAACTTCAATAGC
Organism: Sambucus nigra; assembly: GCA_949130495.1. NCBI lineage: Eukaryota > Viridiplantae > Streptophyta > Magnoliopsida > Dipsacales > Adoxaceae > Sambucus > Sambucus nigra. Next base: position 76,285,464 of record OX422207.1, on the reverse strand, counting down.
ACTAGATTCTATTTGAATAATTCAAGCACCCTCAGTTAATGCTAGGGAAGGAATATTATTTATAGCGATGTGATGGCCTACATTATTGACCCAAACCAACGCATACTTAAACTGTTTAAACAATAGTGAGGAAGCCTATTTAGAATATCCAGTTCTTCAATGTGTAAAAAGCAAATTATTAGATATATTTATAGTAAAACAAGGTAAGAACTTCAAACTTAATATACGCTCAGTAGTGTGGATAGTAGTTTCATCACATGAGTTAATTTCAAAAACAAGGAGTCTGATGAGACTTTCCACTTCCTATAAGTTACTTTCTAACTCTTGGGATGTACGTACCTCTATCCGATCCACACAATTGTTGTTTTCAGTTTTCCCCACCTAAGTTCCATTTTTAATCCCAAAACAAATGTTTACTAGCCAATTTCGGACAATCGAGAGTCCGATGAGGACATAGAGACTTCCTACAAGTTACGTTTGAACCTCTTGGGGATTTTGAGACTCTCTCCAAAAAGAATGGTTGCTATTTTTAGTTTTTTCCCCTTAAATCATATTTTTAACACTAAAACCAGCATAAACTAATAAGTTTTGAAACCCAAGTCCAGCAAGGACACAGTGACGTCTATTAGGTTACCTAAGTATTTTTTGGGGCATATGTGTCTCTATTCGCGCTACTTCATTATTGTTTTCAATTTTCACCCCAAAAAGCGTAATTTAAACCCCAAAACAAAAACTTACTGGAGTCAGACGAGTACACATATACTTCCTACAATTTATTTTTTTACCTATGTGGATGCACGTGCCTCTATTTGGGCCACATGTTTGCTATTTTGAGTTTTCACCCCTAAATCCCAGTTTTAAGACCAAAACGATAGTACACTAATTATTTTCAAATTCAAAAGTTTGATTTGGACACGGTCACTTCCCTTAAATTAGTTTTCGGGGCATTGGATTCTCACAAATGTTTGCGTTACTCAAGCCGACAATCTCGCTTCCGCTTCATCCACCACCTCTCGTGCGGATGCTTCCCTCTAAGGTGAAATGCTCCTGGGATTCGAGATTATTCCATTTTCTGATGTTAGCAATGTACTGTAGTCAAATATGATCATTTTATTCTCGAGGCCTTTTACTTTTTTTCGTCATGTGGGTCAGTTTATGGGTCAATAAAGGATTTTTATCTTCGAAACCCATTGGAAGGGGGAGTGCGCAAGATATCAAATCTTACAAAAATGATCGAATTTGTGGACGCCCCGAAAATGCTATGAGGTGTTCAGAAATGGTCGAAGTAGTTGAATGGGAAGATTACTATGACTATATCCCTAGGTAGCAAAAAATGTACTTCTATGTAATTTCACTATAGATCTTATATCAATTTATACAAAAAAGAAATCATGTAACGAAGGGGATTCTTATTTGTACAAATGATACTTCAAACATGGAACAAGGGTGATCCTTTTGTCGATGGATGCTCATATTATACTCGTAGTCTCTGAAGGATGAGAACCAACTATGTAGCATCTACACTAAGAATTCAAGTATTGCATACGTCATTAGTCCACTCCTTTGTATGAACTACCCGTAATAATGAACTTTTTTAATAGTAAACTCACACAAGCAAGTATATACAATCAATAATTCTAACTTAAATGGCATGAACTACTTGCAAAGTACATGAATTAATTAACAAAAACAAACATATCAATAATCTAACTAAAATTCACACAAACTAGTAAACAAATATTATCTTATATTAATCTAAAAATATACAACAACAACTAATTGGAAATCCGGGTTTTCAATTGGCTCACCCTGAACCTCCTATCACCATTATAAGTCAATTTAGATTTTCAATTGGATCTCCCTCAACTTCATATTACCACTACAAACCATATGTACAAAAACCAATGATATAGATCAATAATTGAAAATTAGAATTACCTCTTATTCATATCAATTCAATGTTTTAACTTGAATGTCCGGGTTGTTTCAAAATTAATGTAAACGGCCACATAAGTAGTAGCTCCCTGTCAAATACCCATAAATTAAAAACATGTGTATTAGGGATGGAGCCAAATATGAAAAACTAATGGGTTTTTGCACAAACTACCATAATCTACATGCTCGAACTATAACTCGCGAAATAAAGCTAAATATATTGTTCAATTTGAAATTTCAAATACTAATTTGTGTACTATACTTATTTTATATAATATTTGCATAGTAAGAATATGATAAATGGTCGTCTAACAAATGATTCACCAATACTACTGTAACACCCCGTATTTTTGG